>OY288278.1:53398014-58198014 GCA_958450335.1 Hibiscus tridactylites | reverse complement strand
AGTTTTCTTAATTTTTTCACCCTGGTAAAGGTTCAATTTGGGTGTTGTATCCAATCCCTCCAAACCGATGGTGGAGGTGAGTATGCTACTCTTGGTTCATGGCTTCAATGGCATGGGATTGTTCATCGGGTATCATGTCCGTATACGTCGGAACAAAATGGCAAGGCGGAGCGGAAGCATCGACATATTGTTGAAATGGGTTTAACCTTGTTGGCCCAGGCTGGTTTGTCGTTTAAATATTGGAGTCATGCTTTTATTACTTCGGTATTTTTGATTAATCGTTTGCCTACTACGATCTTGAGTGGATCTTCTCCCTATGAAATGTTATACAAACGTAAACCAGAATATGAAGATTTAAAGGCTTTTGGTTGTGCGTGTTATCCGTTGCTTCGACCGTTTAATCAACATAAGTTGGATTTTCGTTCAAAGAAGTGTGTGTTTATAGGATATAGTCCTAAACATAAAGGGTTTAAATGTCTTGATGATACTGGGAGAATTTTTATATCTCGTCATGTTGTTTTTGATGAAACCCAGTTTCCTATGCAAACGATGTCCACCTTCTCTCATATTTCTGATTTGTCTGATGATATCAGGGTCACAAGAACATTGCCCGTGCTTCGTTTGTCTAATCTGTCGCAATCTGCATCTTCTAGCCAGGGTTCGGTGAATGGGCCTATTTCGATTGGGCCTCCCTCTGATGTTATGGGTCCGTCTGCTAGGTCTGTTGATCATACAAGTGATGCCCCCGTAATTAACAGGTCCATTCCGGTACAGCCAATGTTTTCAACCTCTCATAATCAGCCTATTTCTGCTGGTAATATAAGTGATGGCTTGGTTCCTGGGTTGGCTTCTGTGTTGGGCCCGTCTCCACAACCGTGCCCGTCTTCTGTTGTGTCTCCTTCAGGAAATGAGTCTGGTCCTGATCCGTCTATTCGCTGTGGGTCTACAGTTGCTGAGCCCAATTTGGTTGTTTCCTCTGATCTGTTAGTGCATTTGGATCCGATAGCCCCGTTGGACCCGGTGGTCAATTCCTTTTCGAATAATATTCCGGATCCGATGGTCAATTCTTTTTCGGATAATATTGGGTCCTCTCTTGTAAATGGGAGTATTGGCCCTTCCGTTCCAAATGTCTTATCTGATTTAGGGTTTGTTCCCTCTTCTTTGCCAACGACGGCGGACTCGTCCTTACCAGTGATGGCGGACTCGTCTTTGCCGCCGGCTTCTCATCCTCCGTCTTCTGGTTCCTTTGATACTTTGGTTGCATGTCCTCAGTCTGCTGATTCTTCTTCTTCTGCAGATCTGGCTATTGGTACTGGTTCAGATCCTCCATCGCACTTGGTTCCAGATGCTTCACTTGAGGGGACTAGTAGTCTATCTTCTCCTGATGTTTCTGGTTGTCCTCTGATTGTCAATGCCCATCCTATGGTAACCAGAGGCAAGGATGGCATTCGTAAACCGAAGTTTTTTCTCACTCAAGTGGCGAAGGTGTCTGAGCCCCAGACCATTCGAGAGGCCTTTCGTAGTGAGCATTGGACGCGTGCGGCTCAGGAGGAATATGCAGCGTTGCTTCGAAATATTACTTGGTCCCTTGTCGAGTTACCTCCAAATCGGACTCCGGTTAGTTGCTAGTGGATTTTTAAAGTTAAGCACAATTCAGACGGCTCCATTTCTCGGTACAAGGCCCGTCTTGTTGCGAAAGGGTTTCTGCAGCAAGCTGGGTTTGATTTCCGGGAGACCTTTAGTCCGGTAGTTAAGCCCGTGACGGTACGTACTATTCTTTCTCTTGCTATTTCCAATGGTTGGAGTCTTCGTCAAGTGGATATTAACAACGCGTTTCTTAATGGGGACTTGGCTGAGGAGGTTTATATGGTGCAGCCTCCGGGGTTCGAGCAAGGTGATAAAAGGTTAGTGTGTAAATTGCATAAAGCTCTTTACGGCTTGAAACAAGCCCCTCGGGCATGGTTTGATAAACTTAAAACTTATTTGCAAACTGTTGGGTTTCAGTCTTCTAGATCTGATTCATCCTTGTTTGTTTACAATGATAATAATGTTCTGGTTTATCTTTTAGTCTATGTAGATGATATAATTGTTACTGGAAGTAGTACTGAGGTTGTTCAAAGGATGATTGATGATTTGAATAATACCTTTTCTCTCAAGGACTTAGGGATATTAGGTTATTTTCTGGGTATTGAAGTCATACATGAAGATGGGGGTTTATGGTTAAGTCAGCGAAAATACATTACTGAGTTGTTACAAAAGAGTGGGCTTGATAAGTCAAAAGGCTTACCAACTCCTATGGTGTCAAGTTGCTCTTTGTCTGTTTCGTCTGGGTCTCCTGTTGAGAATATAACTGAGTATAGGAGCATTGTAGGTGCTCTACAGTACATTGTTATTACGCGACCTGATATTGCCTTTGCAGTTAATAGGGTTTGCCAGTTTATGCAGAACCCCTTAGATAATCATTTTCAGGCAGTTAAGCGCATTCTGCGATACTTGCAAGGCACTATTGATTACGGCTTACATTTATCAGCATCTTCTCGGTTTGACATCACTGCTTTTGCTGATGCTAACTGGGGATCTGATGTTGATGATCGGAGATCCACGACAGGGTTTTGTTTGTTTTTCGGTGGAAATCCAGTTTCGTGGGGTTGTAAAAAGAAGTCTGTTGTCTCTCGGTCAACCGCTGAGGCTGAATATCGGGCAGTCGCATGTGCTACGACAGAAATTTTGTGGTTTCAATCACTTCTTCAAGAACTTCATGTGTCTTCTGTGGGGCGACCTGTTCTGTGGTGCGATAATTCTAGTGCTATGGCAGTTTCAGCCAATCCGGTGTTACATTCCAAGTTCAAACATGTTGAACTTGATCTTTATTTTGTTCGGAAAAAAGTGGTTGCTGGTACTTTGGTGGTAAATGAAGTTCCTGCAACTGAGCAGATTGCTGATATTTTGACCAAGCCGTTTTCTGTATCCTTGTTTGCCAAGTTTCGTCAGTTTCTTGTTGTTTTACCTATTTTTCTGCAGTAGGTTGTAGGTTCTACCAGTTTGTTTTTCTATAGCTGTTCTGTTGCTGTTTGCAGGTTGAGTGTTGTTTGCTTCTCTGCTGTGTTGTTTGTTGTTTTGCTTTCACAGGTTGATTTTCGAGGTCCTCTTGAAGCCGTTCGAGCTAGAGAAAGTATGGAGAATGTTATAAGTCTAGAAGAGTCTATTATAAGTCTAGAAGAGTCAAGCTTGTATTGTGGTTAAGATGAGTCAGCAAAGTTAGTTTAGGTTGTTAATGTTAGTAACTGACTTTAGCTGAGTCATCTAACCCATCCACTCTTGTATAAAATCAACCCAGTCTCAGCTTTTGAGATATTATGGGTTTTATCAATAAAAATCAGAGAGTGTCGTTCTCTCTTTACTAAACTACATTTGTTCTCTACTATTCACTTTTCCTTCACTCCTTTTGCTGATTTAGTTTCAAAGTGCAGGTGTTTTTGTGTCTTGTACTTTTGGAAAATCACGTTCGCTCACAGGGAACGGAATGGTGTTGCACATGTTTTAGCGCAACAGGGGGTGCAAACAAAGGGCTGATGATTTCTTGTGGTTAACGTGTAATTATGTCTACATTGGGTTACTCTGTTTCATAATATGAGGCACACTTAGGTTTAGAGCGGCTTTTATCGAGACTTATTTTCTTTTCAAAAAATAAATAAATAACCAATAAACTATTCAAGCAAATATTGAATATGATTGTATCTTTACATGTCATTTTGCTTGTTCAAATAAGCAAACGACTATAAGTTATCAGTTAATTTTATTAAACACTTTTATACAATCAATTAATTCAACCAGTTAGTCAAATCAGCTAATGCAATCTGCTACTAGCTATCGGCTATTCGCTTATTGTCAAACATAAGCTATATTTTTTTTCAAAATTTTGAAATTGTCTACAAAAGTAAATATTTCAAAACTACTAGGGGTGTTTGGTTCACGGGATGTAAGATTACTTTTGAGAATATGATTCTCGAAATGTAACATTACCTGACATATTACTGAGAATGTTACATTACCTTATTTGGTTTGTTTGGCAAGATTATACGATTACAATGTTTGGGTGGGGAACATAAGATTACATTAATATAATTTAATAAATTGTCCTTGTGGTATATTCTATTTTTAACAAGTTAAACGTTCAATGTTAAATTGAAAATATTTGCATTAAATTTTTGTTACACTAAATTTCCCATTATGTAACATTACCTGACATATTACTAAGAATGTTACATTACCTTGTTGGTTTGTTTGGTAAGATTATAAGACTACAATGGTTGGTTGGGAATATAAAATTACCTGTACATATATTTTAATAAATTATCCTTGTGGTATATTTTATTTTATAACAAGTTAAACATTCAATGTTAAAATGAAATATTTGCATTAAAATTTCGTTACACTAAATTTCCTGGAATGTAACTATTTTCGTTACACTATTTAAATTTTAATATATATATATATAACATATTATTAATATAATTTGTATATTAAATGATGTTCAAATACAACCATATTTTTATCACGAAAAATGACACTACAATATATTACTTTAAATGCATGTACAAAAATATAGTGTTTGGTAGCTTGTATAGTTTGTTTTATATTCTTCTACCCAGCATACAAAATTTATGGACTCGAATATGCTTCAATCTCATAGTCTCTATTAGGCTGAATGAGTAGAGGATCACTGAAAGTAAACATAATTGCAAATAAGTATCCTAAGATCAATCAACACAAAATACATGGGTTACCATTAGATAATATATTTAAAAATAGGGTAAACTACATAAATGACCACCATACTATTAGTAAAGTCGCGATTTGACCACCTTACTTTTTCTAAGCATTTAAACCACCAAACTATTTAATTGGTTGCAATATGACCACCAGCCGTTAGAAACTAACGTAAGGAGTGACGTGACAGTTAGTAAAATTGGTATAATCACATATTTGGTCCCTGTTATTTATACATTTTATCAATTTAGTCTTAATTTTAATAAATAAAATAATTTGATTATTTAATTAGGCGGCGACACGTGTTGCCACCTTATTGGAGGACTTTATTTATATATTTTTATTTAATAATTTTTATTTTGCTCCTCGAATCAGGTGGGGACACGTGTCACTAGATTGGAGGAGCAAAATTAAAGCAAGAAACACCTTGCCTTTGGTAGGATTCAAACCCGGTGTAACCCCCTCATCCCAGCCTAGCCACCAGACCGAACCGAACGAGTTACACGGGGAAAATTGAAGCGAAACCCGTTAAGGTCTCACTCCGATTAGCAACCCTATTTTTATATATAATCTTGTCTAAATGCTTTATTTGAACCTATGTGAGAAAAGCAAACAACGGAAGAGCAAACACGGAAACGAACCAAGCAGATCAGACAATTAAAGACAAATTTTAGCCATTTTACTTCAGGCCGTATCGATACGCCAAGGGCCCGTATCGATACGCCTTCAACGGTCAAACTCCCCCCAAAGTCAACTTTGAGAGTCTGTAACGATACCCTCCAAAGCTGGTATCGGTACGCTTCTAACGGTCATATTCTCAAAGTCAACCCCAGGACCGTATCGGTATGCCTAAGGCCCGTACCGATACCCCAATTTCTCGTTAAAATCTCAGATTTCTAGAGAGCAAAGTGGGTATCGATACGCCCCCGCGTATCGGCATGCTAGGCTTAAAACATGGGACCATATCGATATTGCCCTTGAGTGTATCGATACGCCATGCACAAAAAGACAACATATTTCAATTTTTAGCACAAATGGACTAACTTGGACATCTTAAAAAAGCATATGACCAACTTCTAATCATGCATACAACTTAAAGAAACCATGAAATACTCATTTAAAGCAAGTCAAACATACATCAAGGCTCAATTCAACAAACAATGTTTAACAAGTTCAATCAAGCATGCTCAATATCCACAAGGAGGTCAAAAGCCAACCAAAGCATACTTCAACATTTTTAACATGGTAACAACAATAACAAAAACAAAAACATAGGAGTTTGGACACCAACTCCACAACATGTAAGTCTAGCATTCTCATTGCCTAAGTATTATTACAACAATAAAAATCATACTTTGAGCTTGCAAAGAACTCCGAGACTCCTCCCTTGCGCCGCTTGCCTTCCGAAGCCACTAACGATCTGCATTGTTAGAAAAGAGAGTGTAAGCTTAAAAGCTTAGTGAGCGGAGCTCAAAATCACAACAACAACAATACAGTTCAAAACATCTATTTAGTTTTAAAGACAAAGCCATTTAGAAGGGGATAAATATACTAAACCGAAAGCATAAGGACAAAACCATGGTGTGCACATACACAACCATTCAAGGTGGGACTACACATCACTGTTCACAACAACTAGCATGTTTTCGGTGGGACTACACATCACCGTACTCATCTACTCGTCACTTCCGGTGGAACTACACGTCACCGTATTCAACAACAACTAACCATCACGTGAGGCTTGACAACAACTACGACCACACAACATCATTAAAAAGAGGTAAAAACAATCCGCATTTCACACAACAACACGAATAAACACGTGTACCAACAATCAACGGAACAAGGCAAAAATAGACAAACTTACACTTGGGTTTAGGTTGGCCCATAAGGCTCCACCCAAACCCCAAGAAACCTTCTTCGAACATTTTAAAACTTCAAAACAATTTCCACTCACCAGCTCAAAACCCAAAACAAGCTAACAGTCCTCTTTCAAGCTTCCGCAACTCCCAGTGTGACGTCCGAAGGACCCAAATCGCTAGCCGCTGCTTCTCTTGAAAACTCCAAAAATGGTGAAGCTTGGTTAAAAAGTGGGTGGTGGCTATAGCTTGGGTGTTTTAACGTGAAAGGCTCTTGGGGAAGAAAAAAGATAGCAAAATTTGAAATATTATATTTTAGTTTAATGTAAAACCTATCTCCAAAACACATTTATCCATATTTTACCCAAAAATCATTTTTTCTTTGAGGACTTTAAAATTTGGTCATTTAAAAAGGTTTTTCCTCAAAACTAGTTTAACCCAAACCGGCTTAACCAAACGTCCAAACCCGAGTATCTCTCGGGCCCCAAACCCAAGTGTTACACCCGGGTTGGCTGGGTTGAGAATAAGCACACCTACCACTAGGTCAATGCTATATTTGTGATATATTGTACAAAATCTAATATATATCCCAATTTTTTGCTCATGCCAGGAAAAAAAATAAGAAACAACCATTACTGCAAGCACCACTAGAGTGAAGTCTGTGTAAGATATTCGATTCATGTAGATTCACAATCCCAGATTCTTTACCAAAAATAGCACCAACTTTCCAATATTTTCCATTACACAACGCGTTCCCTCTTTTCTTGGCATCTAAAAAAGGGAGATAGATTTTGCAAAAAGACAATGACCAGTAATTACCTTCGAAAAAAAAGTCAAGTTAGATAAGTGACATTCTCTTTGGTACAAAACATGGCTTCCATTCTAAGTTTTACTTTATACATGTGTTTGTTTGACAGGAAAAAAGGAGAGATTTTACAAAAAGACAATAGGGAACCTGCTGATTTTTATGGGAATGATAATGGTGATTTTAGCTCAAGTTAGCAGCATGGAGATAACCAAAGCAGCAATGTCTAGTGGGGTTAACAAATATGTTCTTATTTTTTACTCTAATCTTATCTCCAGCCTTGTTTTCCTCCCTTAATATTTTCTCTTCCACGGGTACATGTTATCTTTTTGTTTCAGCTTCTTTTTCATGTGCTTTCTCACATTTGGATTCTGAATTCTGAGGTCTTTGCAGTAATGGTTGTTTTTTGTTTTTTTTTTCTGGCATGAGAAAAAATTAAGATATATATATATATATTAAATTTTGTACAATATATCACAAAGATAGCATTAGCCTAGTGGTAGGCGCGCTTATTCTCCACCCAGCCAACCTGGGTTTGAATCCCACCAAAGACAAGGTGTTTCTTACTTTAATTTTGCTCCTCCAATAAGGTGGCGACACGTGTCGCCGCCTAATTAAATAATCAAATTATTTTATTTATTAAAATTAAGACTAAATTGATAAAATGTATAAATAACAGAGACCAAATATGTGATTATACCAATTTTACTAACTGTCACGTCACTCATTCCATTAGTTTCTAACGGCTGGTGGTCACATTGCAACCAATTAAATAGTTTGGTGGTTTAATTGCCTAGAAAAAAAGTAAGGTGGTCAAATCGCGACTTTACCAATAATATGGTAGTCATTAATGTAGTTTACCCTTAAAAATAATATTAGAGATATCATAAATATAATATTAATAAAAAATTTAAATATTAAAGTACCACCATTTAAATATTAAATTAATATAAAATAAAAATATTTAATAAATTTATACTCCAAATAATTAGGTATCTAGTTAAAAAATATTATACAAAAAATCTAAGCGAAGAAAATTCATTATTTTAAGTGAAGTCCAATTTGATGGGAATTGATAAATACCTAAAAAATAGAAAGAATCACGTTCCTACTATTTTTAACAAAAAATGCTATTAAAAACATGATACATAGGATCTAAATGAAAAAAAGTCATTATTTTAGGAGAATACTGTCCAATTTCATGAAAATTGATAAATACTTAAAAAATAGAGAATCATATTCTCACCCTTTTCAAAAGAAAATGCTATTAGAAATATGATACAAATAATCTAAATGAAGAAAATTTATTATTTTAGAGGAAATATTATTCAATTTTATGAGAATTGACAAATACCTAAGGAAATAAAGGAAATCATATTCTCACTATTTTTAATAAAAAGTGTTACTTTGGTGGAAATTAGGGATGACCCTTTCACCCGATCGGGTCAATTTTTTTGTGGAAAAAAGAGTTCGTGTCTGGTTGAGTTTTTTCAAAGGGTGTAGTTGGGTCGGGTTTAGGGTGAAAAATATTTGATCCAACTTGGGATTAATAGTGTAATTTTCCTTATATTTTAAGGATTTTTGTAATAATGCCCAATAATTACATTTTTTACAATCTGGTCCTTAAAATTCATTTTTATAACTTAGTCCCTAAAATTATTTTTTTACACTTAAGTCCCTAAAATTAATTTTTTACAATTATGTCCCTAGAATTGAATTTTTTTATAGGTCAGGTCGAGTTCGGGTTGGCAAAAAAACTCGACTCGTGCCCATCCCTAGTGGGAATCACTTCAAACCAAACATGGGAATAGGATTTCGAAAAAGATTATTACCCCTGATAATGATCTTTTACGTGAACCGAACGTCCCCTTTGTGTTTATCATACTTTTTTTTATGACAACCGGTATCCAATCTATTGGCTAACTAATCAAATCAGATATTGTAGAAACCTATTATGGGGTGACCCTCCCAGCCGTACTCATATTTAAATACTATACATTTATATAAAATTTAACATCTTAATAATTCATTGGAACATACTATTACAAACATATAAAATAAGGAGTGACCATCATGAAAAATGAAAAGAAAACATAAGTCCATTAAAGGCTCATCTTTCCCTTACCCTAACTGGTAACCCACCTTTCATCCTAAGAGTTAAAGACAACAAGTGTTGAGGAGTGTCGTCTTTCCCTTGAACCTCTACCACAAACCTGTCCATCACAGCCGCCACAATCGATTTCATCTGAATATAAGCCATGTCTTTCCCTAAGCACATCCTCGGTCCCCCATGGAATATGGGGAACCGAAATGGGTTCTCTTGCTTGTACTTCCCATTCTCCTCAAGCCACCTCCCGGGCAAATAGTCGTCGCAATTCTTGCCCCATATCGCCTCCATCCTCCCCATTGCATACGCGTGATACGTGAAAAACCAACCTTTCCCTATGAATGTCCCGTCCGGGAGTATGTCGTCGTTCAGACAGGCTTTCGTGTCGACGGGGACCGGGGGGTACAATCGCATACTCTCGGAAATCGAGGCGTGAAGATAGTGCATGTCACGTAGTTCGTCGAACGTGTACGTGTCGCCGATGGCCTTCCCGTTCTGTGTTCGGATGGTTTCGAGTTCGGTCAGTATGTTCCGTTCGACGTTCGGGTTTCGTGAGAGTAGCCAGAAGAACCAACTGAGAGCTGAAGATGTGGTGTCTCGGCCTGCTAAGATGAAGCTTATGATGATATCCCGGAGAAAGTGAGGCGAATTGTCGTGGTTTCGGATGAACCTAGAGAGTAAATCTTCGTCTTCGGTTTCGGCTTTGGATCGTAATCTTGTTTCGATGATGTTATCAGCGAATTCGTGAACGATTTCGATCGATTTCTTCAAGTTCTTCTCCGATCCAATGTTAAGAATCTTGCTTAACTTCCATAGGAACGGGAAAGCATACATGAATCTGCCAGAACTAAGCGTTGCAGCCTCTTCGAAGGCACGCATGAAATGGGAACCGTTTCCATTGCCGCCGAGACAACCGGGGTCGACATTGAAAGCCAATTTGCATATGTTATCAAATGCGAATTGCTCCAAAATATCTTGCAAATCCAAAACCTGTTATAACCAAAACCAAACATAAGTTGAAATCCTTCATTTTCCTACCTGCTGTTGGCATATTAGTAAATCCTTTTAATTTTGCTTAATAGACATTCTACTAATTTAGCACTTTGATATAGAATCCCATCAAATAAATATGTATTATATAAAAAAATCACTTTGATTTATGAATATTGAATTACTTTTTAGGGTTTGACACATGTACTATCACTTTAACCAATCTAAAATGGTTAGATGTTATAAAGAGTTACAAAAATATAAAAATCTAAAAAAAAAATAAAACAAAATTTATGTTTTGAATTTATATTTTCTCTTAAAATTACAATTATGCTTACTCTATTTTTTTAATATTATAAAATATTAAAAGTGTAAAATGTTTATAAAAATTAAGAAGTCTGAGTTTCTTTAGATGGAGAGGACCTTTTTGTAATTTTATTATGATTTTACTTGAACACCATACTTTCTTTATAATGTTTAATTGTTTTTTTTTTCTTTTTTTTCTTTTTTAATAGTTTTAATTGTTTGTTTTTACTACACGTGACTACGTCATTAGCTCACAACGGGGTTTTTTTTTTTGGAAAATTGATGAAGTAATGGAATATAAAATGACAGTACAACAGTAAATTGATATAAAAAATGAGTGAAGTATACAAATGGTTATTAAGTTGATATTTTTATCACTAAAGTTTTATATATTATAAAATAATTTTATTGTTCCACTCAATATGTTATTTGTTAATTTTTAAAAAGTTATATTTTTAAATTTTGACTATAATTATTTTAATTAATTAAATTTTATAAAATATATATATTTTTAAACTACTTGATTAATTAAAGATTTTTAAAACATATTTTTCACATTTTTATCAATAATAAATTTAAAATAATAATGAGTCAAAATTTAAAAAAATTAAAAAAATAAATATTATACATATTTAATGGGACGGAGGGATGGTAATTAAATTTATCTAATTGTAACAAAATTGTCATTGAACTTTATTGAATTGTTATAAAATAATCGTCAACTTATCGAACTATTACAAAACAATCTTTAAACTTATCAGAATGTATCATTGTTCTATAATATTATGTGATAATTTTATAACAATTGATCATTTTATAATTCTCGAAACTCTTGTAACAAAAAAATTATTATTTTTAATTTAACAATCATCTATACTTCATCCTAAAATAGTACATATATCAAATTGGTAATTTAATTATATAGTAAAAGTACCAAAAGAAGTATTAAGACTTTTAACTCTAATATTATTAAACCACTTTTAACTCAGTTAAGCTTATTAAGATTGCAAAATAATAATATGTGAACGTCCATAATGATAACCCAACCATACCTGGTTCGTTTCCGAAGCCCGGTTCAGGACCGGAATCAAGCGCGTCGAAATCTCGAGGCGGACGCTATCCATGATAAAATTGCGAAGCGATCTGGTATTGAACTCGTAGCTCGCCGTTTTCCTCTGAATCTTCCAAAGGTCGCCGTCGGAGTTGAAGATTCCTCGGCCGAGGAAGTCATTGAGCATCCAAATGAAGCGCTCCCCTTTCGGGTAATTCTCGAAGTTGGCCTTGAGAGCATACTCGACGTTCAAAGGGTTGGCGGTGATGACCCCATGGATCTTACCGGGACGGCGAAATACGGCGGTGTTGGTCGGACACCGGCGTAGGATCCCGGTGGTCCAATCGAGGAAGCGATGGCGGTTTCTGAGGAAATCAGGCAAGGAACCGAGGACGGGGTAGGTTTTGAAGCCGTGATTATTCAAGTTGTGTAAAGTGAAGAAGTAGTAACAGACACAGTAAAGAATGATGATAGAGAGGAGAAGTAAAGAGTGGATTTCCATGGCTACTGAGGGAAGTGATAAGAGTTGTTGGGATTGGGTGGTGGAGAAGATGGAGAAGCCTCTCCTACTTTTACTAAAAGCAGGTTCAGAGTTGGCCAAACAACTTGTGAACGATTATGTGTTTTTAAGCATTATTTTTTTCTTCAAAAAAAATTAGGAAATACTTATGGTAACTATTAGAGCCGACGAAATTAGTAATATTATCCGTGAACGTATTGAGCAATATAATAGAGAAGTAAAGATTGTAAATACTGGTACCGTACTTCAAGTGGGCGACGGCATTGCTCGTTCGTTTATAACCCTACTCGTCATTTTTACCAATTGGGGATTGTCATTATTTTTTTAATTCTTTTTTCAAGTAAGGAGATTTCTTTAACAAAATAATTTTTTTATGCTATTTAGTATGTTGTAGTCAAATTGATTGTCGAGAGGGATTCAAAGCTTTAAGCCTCTAAATAAGATAAATAAGTAAACTGCTAAATTTAAATTTTTAGATCCCCTCCTTGTGTAAAAAAGTATACGTGTGGGTATGATTTTATTTATTTATTTAATGATAAAGTTGTGAGCAAATAGGGTTATAGTAATCCATGGAGAAGCTAAGAACGTGGAAGCGTGAGCTCCCACAAGAAGAAGATGACTCAATCCGAAGCCTTTTTCACCCACCATTTTGTCATTTCTTATATTTATCTGTCTACATTCAGGAAGTATGGAAAGGAGTGATGCTTCCAAATTTTGTTTTCTAATAAAAAAATTTAAACTCTGTTGATTTAAATATTTATTAACAAGGATTGATTGAGGAGTTGCACCCTTAAAAATTTTAAATTTTTAAATAATTTATATATTTTTTATTGATGATTTAATAATGCACCTTTAAACTTTTGTTCATCTCTACTTATCAAATTAAGAGTTCACACTCTAACATAAAATACTATGTTCATCCCTAATATAAAATAATTTCTTAAGAGTTCGCACTCTAACATAAAATACTATGGTCATCATGCTTATTAAATTAAGTCTTTTTCATCATAAATATGAATTAAATATTTATTAAATCTTGTTAATTTTGAAACTAATTAAATCTTAACCCCATCGCTATATATATACACGCATATAAAATCAAAATCGGGGACCACTCATTATACGATTATCTTGCAAGTTCATTTCCTTGTCCCATGCATGTACCTTTTGTGGAACTTAGGGATGGCAACGAGGTGGGTCGAGTTTTTGGCCGGCTCGATCTCGACTCGAAATTTAAAATATTTGTCTCGATCTCGATCCACTCTAATTTTAATATATTGTATTTTCGCTCTGACCCGCCCTGAGATAATAAAAAATATAATTCGACACCGACCCGACTTCGATATCTTAATAAAAAAAACTCGACTAAATTCGACTCGCCTCGAAAAAAATAATAAAAATATTAAATATAATATATAAAAATAATGTATATATATAAATATTGGGTCGGGGTAGGAAATTTTCACCCTAAACCCGAACCTGCCCCGCCCTGACTTTATTTTTTTCATAACCCGACCCGCTCTGAACTCGATTTTTCAATTAAAAAGCCCACCCCTATCAGATCGGGACTTGAAGGGGATGAGTTATTTTACCATCCCTATTTGTGGTTCTTTTTTCATCGATAGAGTAGGAGTTTTATTAGGATATTTGTTTTGATATAATAATTTCAAAAATGTTTTTGGACTTGTTTGAATATTTTGAAAACTTATTTAAAGTCCAAACAAATTGAAAATATGTTTGAAATGATTTCATAAGTTTTAACAAGTTTAAAATGCTTTTTAAATGACCAAAATATCATTTTTACAAGGCTCGTACCGATACACCTTGGTCCATATCGATACCATTTTTGAAAATCATTTCCAGTAAGCAAAACTCGTACCGATACAGCTTCTGCAGTATCGATACAGGGATGGTGGTATCGAAACCAGCCTAGTTTTTCAGCCTTCAACAACTATTTTCATAACAGACACCGTATCGATACACCCACACGAGTATCGATATCGAAGGCACCATGTAACACCCCATTTTAGCCCTAATTTGAAAACCCTAATTGTGAAAAATTCTCAATAGGAAACCCTAGAATTTAGGGGAAATCTCGGATTTAACCTAATTGGAATTTGGGACCTAATTGAATAAAGTTAAAGTTTGGTGGTTAATTGGTTAGGCAGGTTAAAGTTGGGACCCTTCTTTTGTAATTTTCACTTTTGTCTAGGGTAAACACCCCTTTAGTCCGATTTCTGTTATATGCGTCGCTCTTCTTCTCTTTTTTCTCTAAAAAGTAATAAAATAATCAAATCAAACCCTTCCCCATTTTTCCGTTGAAGCCCCGGCCAAGGTGGTTGTGTCGGCCGTTCGTTATTCCGCGACCACCAGTGGGTTCCCCGTGGCCGTCCAATTAAAACCCGCCTTGGAGTGTTCTGTTCGCCGTCTCCTATCGTCGAAAAGGAGAGGCCGATAGCTTTAACCTTTCGTTTTCCGCCGCCATTGCCACCGGAAACGATCGAGTTTCCTTCGAAAACTCTCATCGTCATCATCTTTCCGCCTAGCCGCGTTTGGAACCACAGGGTAAGCGTCGCATTGGTCGTGGCTGGTATAGCTGTGGCCGCTGTTGGGTTCATTGGTCGTGTCGTGGTGGTCGAGCGCCGTCGGGGTTTAGATCTAGGGTTGGGTAAATTTGAGGATTAGGGTTTACCCTAATTTGGGTGGCTGATGGATTTGAACCGGGTTGTGGGAACCGAACCGTACCGGACCAGTGCTCTAAACCAAACCGGCATGTTTGACCGAATTGGATGACGTCAGCAGTGACATCATCTGCTGTTGCAATGCTGATGCAGGCTGACGTTAGCGATGACGTCATCATGGTCAATGATGACGTCAACGTTAACGTTTGGGTTGACTTTTTCGGCCAGGTTCACCCTCAAGTTTTTCGACGTTCTGGTTTCGTTTCGTTGTCCGTTTCTTCAAATTCGAACCCAAAATACCTTTTTGGATTAAGTTTATTTGTTGAACTCAGAATTTTGTTAGGTATTGCATCGGAGTTTGACTCAATTATTTATGTGTTCAGGTGACGTGGACTCTAATCACAATACTTTACCTCCTCCTCCGCCAGGCAGACCTTCGGTGGCACAGTCTTCGAGATCTGCTAGTAAGATTTCTGTTAAGAGTAGTTTACTCGAATGTGGCATAGTAGGGAATCTTATTTTAGTGTTCTTTGTTTTTAGGAGCTGATTCTGTTCGACCTTCCGCTAGGGCTGAGCATGGGCGACGCCACTATCGACGTTGATAGTTTAGCTGCTTAAGGTGTGTTCTCTGTCTGTGCTATATGTCTTTACTGTCTGATTGCATGATCTGTATGATATATATATATATATATATATATATATGCTATTCTGTTCTGTTATCTGATAAATAATTTATGACTCGAATGTTGTGATCATGTTATGTAACACATATCAGAATCAGATTATTATGTACATGTATCTTAATTGTTTAACAAGATTTCATTCAGACTCTGAAATCGGATAACATGTCATATCATTGGGATGGGATATTGTATGGAGGAAGCTCAGCGACTTCATCCTTCGGGTTGAACTTCCCTTCGGATTAGTAGTTCCATCTTTCGGGATGAGTTCTGCTTCAGACATGGTGTTGCGGTGTAGAGTGGTTCAGGAGAACCTCACTCTTCAGACGGTGATGTAGATGAGTGCATGCCATATTATAATATCTATATGCCCTGCTTGTAATACTTCAGAATATCTGTTAATTCTTGAGTTGTTGTTTGATTGTTGGATTGTGTTATGCACTTTAGAGACACACTGAGCTTTATAGCTGACTCCCCCTTAGTATCTGTTTCAAAATTTCAGACCTAGGGTTCAGTACTTGGAGGACCTCAATCGAACGGATTTGATATTATTATTTAGTATGAGTTATTTTAAGTTTTCTTTTATTATTTATGTATTTTGGACTTGGTTGTAATTTGGACTTTGGACTTTTTATTTTGGGATTGATGAACTAATTTATGCATGCATTGATTTATGACAAGACTTCAAAGGACTTTTACAATTGAATAATAAATTTTGACACATTTTCTTTTACGCGATCTTTCTTGAGGGGGCAAGTTTTCTAAAATGACAAATATAATTTAAGCAAACCTCTTAGATCAAAATAGGGGGTTACACACCAGAAGTGGAAATTTTGCATGAAAATCAATCCCCAACGGCTCCAAATCAATCCCAACAGTCACCAACGGCTAGGAACTCATTTCAAACATAAATACAAACCTTGAAACACTTGAAGATGGTTAGAGAACACATCCAAGCAATATGATCAAGACAATTTGAGTTCAATTCTCATATTTTCATTTATCTTGTAAATAGTGTTTGAGAGAGTGATTTTATTGTAAATCCTCTACACTCTTGTGAGCTAAAATGTCTATAAACACCCACCTTATGAGGTTAATTTGTTTACATCTTGTCCCTTGTAAAAGGAGAAGTTCTAGTTTAGTCTTAGACAAAAACTAGAGTGGTTCTATCTTAGCCGTTAAAAGATAGGGTTGTAAAGGTTTCCTCCTAAGCAATGAAAATGGGACAAATGCATAGTGAATTGGGAAATCCTTAGTGGTGTGCTAAGGTAATGGATGTAGACTCGGTTGTGTAGTCGAACCAGTCTAAAATCCTTGTGCAAATTGTCCATCTTTATTTCGGTTTTTAGCCAATTCTTTCAAAGAGCAAAATCAAACCTCTTGATGAATTTCGTTGATCGATTCGAGTGTGCTACGAGTTTAACAAGTTTTTACCCTAATATGGTTCTTGATTTTATTTTCCAACAATGTGGTTCATCCTTATTTATTTCTCAATCTATGGTGATTTACTGTTCAAACTCAGAAGTCGAGTAGATTACACACTGTCTTCAAACAATGTTTTGAAAAGTAATTGTAGAACTAATGTTTTGATATAATAATTGAAAAATGTTTTGGACTAATTTGAAAAGAATTTAAAACTTGGGTTTAAGTCCAAACAACTTGATTTTATGTTTGAGGTATTTTAAGAAGTTTTTGGCAAAGATTTTCATGTTTTTAATAGCCAAACTCGTATTTTCAACGTACCCGTATCGATACGGTTGTAACCGTACCGATACCTTTTTGCCCCAGTTTGGCCACCGTCAAAACATGTATCGATACAGGCCCTTTCCGTTTCGATACCGATCGGGATCGTTTCGATATGCCAGGTAAGCGTACCGATCCCCTTTCAACCAACCCCAACGGTTATTTCCCAGCAGCCATTTAAATGTGAACCCGTACCGATACGCCCTCAAGCGTATCGATACGCCTAGGCTGGCAAGAGCCCAACGGCTAGTTCCTCATGTAGGCCGTACCGATACGGTTCCACACGTATCGATACGGATAGCTACATAATAGCATTTATGAAGGAAAATAAAGTCCTCAACGGCTCCAAATCATCCCCAACGGCTAGTAACGGCCATAAACTCAATTGGGAGTATAAAAGGGACCTCCAAGCATCAAGAACAAGTTAATGCTTCAATTGTTACAACATTATGATGTCAAAATTTGTCTAGAGCTTTAATTGTTTATTTCTTGCTTAGACAACACTTGTGAGCTTACATTATTAAATTTGCTCAAGTGTTTAGGTTTTGGGTGATAGCTTAGAATTGCAAACAAACACCTTTTAGAGGGATTTCTAGTTTGCTAAGTCTTTCTTTGTAAAGAGAGTGTTCCTTCAAGCTTTGGATAGAAAGCTTTGAGGGTTGTAACGGTTTCCTTCTAATCCTAGAAAAGGGGACGAAATTCTTAGTGAATTTGTTGGAAATCCTTAGTGGGGAGCTAAGGTAGTGGATGTAGACCTTGGTTAGAAGGTTGACCACTATAAATCCTTGTGTCAAATTGTCTATTTTCACCTCCCACTAAAACACCCAATTATCCAACTTCTCCACACTTGGAGAGCTATATCGGTTGATCGAATCGAGCCCCTAAAATCTCAACAATTGGTATCAGAACTTGGCTCAATTGAAGGGGATTCACATCCTATTAAGAAGATTCGGCAAGCTCGATCAACATTTCACCAACCGGCTCAATGGCACAATAAATCGACAAACCGCCTTTCTTCGACGGAGACCACTATTCCCATTGGAAGACAAAGATGAAATTCTTCTTGAAGTCAAGAGATTACAAGCTATGGGACATAGTTGAAGATGGTCCGTTCGTACCTCAAGGAAGCAAAGTGGAATGGAGTGCCAACGATCGCAAGAAGATAGAGCTAAATTGCAAAGCCTTGCACATGCTCTTTTATGCATTTGGCCCAACCATCTGTGAGAAGATGTCTTCTTGTGAGAGTGCCAAGGAGGTATGAGACAAGCTTGAAGTCACATACGAAGGAACCAATGAAATCAAGGAAACCAAGATTGGGCTCCTAACCTTAGAGTATGAGAACTTCAAGATGGATCCGGAAGAGAACATTGAGAAGATGTTTGATAGGTTCTCCACTATCACCAATGGTCTTAAAGGTTATGAAGAAGCCATCCCGAAAGAGAAGCTTGTCCGAAAGCTCATCTACTCCCTTCCCGAGTCATGGGACTCAAAGAGGACCGCCATCATCGAAGCCAAGAATCTCAAAACCTTGAAGCTTGATGAACTCATGGGGTCTCTTCTCACTCACCAAATAATGAAGAAAAACAAAGAAGAGGAGAAGAAGAAGGAAGAGATTAGAGCGATGGGGAAGAAGAAGATCATGGAGCTAGGCACCAATGTTAGTGCCATAGCTCTCAAATCCTCCACATGCTATCATGTAGATTCAAGTGAGGAGGAAAGTGAAGATGAAGAGATGGCCTATCTCTTCAACAAATTTGCCCGGTTCACGAAGATCAAAATGAAAAAATCCAAGCATGAATCGATGAAGAAGATGAAGGACTCCCACAAATCCAAAAAGAAGGGATCATATTCAAAACAAGCATATGTGGCCACATGGAGTGATGAAGACTCCACCGATGATGAAGTAGCACACCTATGCTTGATGGCCCTCAATGAGGGGGAGGTAACTTCTAACTCATCTATTTCAAATTCTTATACATTTGATGAGTTACAAGATGCCTATGATGATTTGCTTTTGGAATTCAAGGCATCATTTTCCAAGAACAAAAAGTTGGTTTCAAAAATAAAAATTGAAAATGATATGCTTTCCAAAACAAATCTTGAACTTGAAGTAAAATTGAAAGATTTTGAACAAAAATGTTTTGATTTACAAAATTTGCTTCTCAAAGTTCAAAACGAAAAATATTTGATTTCCAATGAACTTGAAAAGCAAAATAGTTTTGGAAAATCAAATTTTTATGTAAGACAATCTAGTGCCCCTAGATTTATAAAAGGTAAATGTTTTACAAGTGTTTGGGTCCCAAAAGGACAAACCACTTCAACTAAAAAGGATGAAATTGAAAAATGGATTCCTAAGGGGACTAAATTTTGTGCTACTAATGTCTATGGATCCAAAGCAATTTAGATACCAAAAATTACTTGATTGTCTTTTGCTAGGTGTGATGGAGAGTGATCAACAAGTCAAAAATTGAGGGGGAGCTCCATGCACACATAGGAAGAACACTTGAAGAAGTGTTGAGTGGATCGCAAGATCGAAATTGACCAAGAGGGGGGGTGAATTGGAAATTTAAAGGTTTGTGGTGGAAATTGGCAAATTAAAAATTGATGGACAAGAGATTTAGAGTGGTTCAAGTTCCAAATGAACTCTACATCCACTACCTTAGCTTCACTAAGGATTTGCAACAATTCCACTAAATCATTCTTCCCCTTTTCTAGGACAATGAGGCAACCCTTTACAATTTCGGTTGATTTTTCTACCCAAAAATCAACCCAATCCTCACACAAATGAACAAAGAAATTTGAAGGCTAATAAGGTATCTCTCAATACAAATGATAGCCCCAATACAAGCACTCAACCCAATTTTACAAAGTATGAATGAAGAACACAAATTGGGATTTCTAGACAAATATGAAATTTGGCACAATTGCTTGGATTTGATGAATAAGTGTTTGCTTGAAGATCAATAGTTTTTGTTGTAGCTTTTTGATGTGTCTTTTATACCTCTTCATTGATTTCTAGCCGTTTGGGTGGTTGGGGACCTAATTAGAGCCGTTGGAACCCTCTCTTACCACCATAAATGCACTTCTGCAGCTACCAGTATCGGTACGCGGGAAGGAGTATCGGTACCTGTCTCAGAAAAGAAAGAGCCGTTGTGTGCATTTAATACAGGGGTATCGATACGCGCGTAAGCGTATCGGTACTGGGTATCGAAACGGCAAGGGCCGTATCGATACTATTTTCTGAACTGAGCTCACTGTCAACAACCGTATCGGTACGAGGGTTTGGCATATCGATACGGGTCAACGAACTTTTAAAGTTTGGTTACCAACCAACTGACACCAACGGTCATATTTTTTAAACCGACTTATATTAAAAAATTACAAAGCCCGTATCGATACGAGGGTTAGCCGTATCGGTACCGTATTCAAACTCTTTGAATTTTAACACAAGGCTGTATCGATACGAGGGTTTGGGGTATCGATACATGTTTCGACAGTAACCAAGTTTGGTAAAATGGTATCGATACGCTGGGTGCTGTATCGATACGCCTGGACGTTTTTGGATGGTTTTGCCTTGGAACACTTAGAAAATATTTTGAGTTTGAGTTTTATAAATCAGTTTCAAAGTGTTGGTGTTTTAAAAACTTTTTAAGGGACTTAAAAACTAATTTTAAGTTTTACAAAATAATCCTCAAGGATTTAATTATATCAAAATCAAACATAGGTTTTACAATCTCCCCCTTTTTGATATAACAAAACTAAAACTTAAAATTTTTGAAAAAAAAACTTTATAAAGAACTCCCCCTTAATATAAGCTTGGTAACCTTTGAATTTAAGTCAAAATATTTTAAAGTGTGAGCTAGTTTCTTCTCCCCCTTTTTGTTAGATCAAAAAAAATGAGACAATGAAGTGCATAAAGAAATCAAGGTATAATAAGCAACATAGATATTATTCATTAAAGCAACATACTTAAAATCCAAACAAAGACAACATAGAAATCAAAGCATAGGTTTTAATCCTAAGACAAACTTAATCCTAAAAACATAAAGCATAGGTGCATAATAATATAAAATCCTAAATGATATGCATGACAAACAAGAGAAAACGTCTAAGAATCGTCTTCGTCGTCTTCATCATCTTCATCATCAAGTCCCAAAGGCTCATTAGAGCGCATGCTATTACGCCATTCATCATGGAAAGCGGCAATGGAAATATTCAAGGAATTGTGCCCGCTCTCGAGAGATGTAAGGCGATTCTCCATACTCGTCATCCTTGTGTCAAAAGTAGTTTCCATGGAAGTGAGACGAGTATTCATGTCCGTGCGCAACCCGGTAAATTGCTCATTGAGATAGGTCATGAGAGCATCCATATTGGGTTGTTGGACTTGAGGAGCTTGAGCCTCTTCAAACATGGCGGCGGCTTCCGGTGGCAACTCGGCAAGACGTATCCATTCACCATTAACATAAGAAAATTTTTCCCGAGCAACAGAGCGCTCATCAATGGGATCGGTGAGAGAAGTCGGATAGTCATAAGAGCAATCAATATCCTTTTTAACAAAGAAATAGCTCAAAGCCGTACCGTATGTGAAGGAGGTGACATGAGGAGTGTTAAGATTTTGAACGATATAGACGATCTCCGCGAACATGAGACGAGCTAGATTTGGTCGCTTGGCTTCACGGAAGCACCGAATCCAAAAATCATCCACTTGACGGATGGTGGAATATTTTCCTCCGGAAGGACGAAACCACCATGACACCATCAAATGTAGGATTCGATCATGAGCATTAAGGGCGGTGACGGAACCACTAAGAACATGCCCTATACCATGCTCATCATCAAGGCCTTCGTCATCCAACTTAAAGACATCACAAATAGACTTGACATCAAGAATTAATTTCTTCCCCATAAGAAAAGAGCTAATAGCCACAACTTCCCCATTACGACTAATACATCTCGCATTAGCATAGAAAATCACAACCAAGAGACGATAGTAAAAACCGGGAATAGAGATAAAATCCATGAAATTCCAACGATGAAGCAAGGGGAGGTATTCAAACTTGAAACGCTCCGAATTGAGAAAAGGGATGGATATTACCCTTTCGGCACGGATCTTGTAATTCTCATATTGACGAAAGTGAGCGAGACCCGTATTGCCCGGAAAACATTGATCATAGATGATGGAATAGTTTGGACGAGCAATTTCTCCACCGGTTGAGGAATCACCGGCTTGATTAGTCCTTGGTCGCTTCCTCGATGGATCTTTTGGTGCCATGATCTAAAAGATAAAATAAGCAAGGGAGATTTCTTCAATTTGAGTAAAAATCAAGGTAAAATGAATTAAAAAAAATTGAGAGAAATTTAAAAAAAAATTGAAGAAAAACAAAGTTTGATAAAAAAATTGAAAAAATTGAAAAAGAGAAAGAAGGAGATTACCTTGATAGAAACTTGAAGATTTGAAGAAAGCTAGCACAAAGGTGAGAAAGAGAGCACAAAGCCTTGCTTGATTCAAAAACTCTTTTAGGTTTGAGTTGAGATGTGAAAAATATGAAGGGGAAGGGCCTTTTTATAGGCAAAAACGGCTAGGGTTAATTAGGTTTTGAAAAGATTGATTTTAGGTAAAAGTTGAATACATTAAAAGCTTATTTATTGCCATCAGCGCAGACGAGTATCGATACGCCCGTTGGGGTATCGATACGGGGATATAGATGTCTTTTTGCAAAAATGCCCGTTGGAACAGTCGTATCGAAACGGAGGGGTCCGTATCGAAACAACCCGTATCGATACGGGATGAATCGTATCGATACGCGTGAAGCGTAAAGAATTCTGGGAAACGAAATGAAGAACAGGTATCGATACGCGTAAAACAGTATCGATACTGCATGCCCAGAAATGCATATTTGGTTCAAAGAACAACCAAAGGCTCGAACCTAAACTCTCCTATGAGTATGCAAATGATGTATGAGCAGTTCTAAGCATATTTTGACAGAATCATACTCCCCCTAACTATAGGCATGGAAGAAATTGGGAGTCTAAGCATACAAACATGGCATTCACAAGATCAAGCATAATTAAGCACAAAAGAGGTCCAAAAAGGTCAAGATAGGCTAGCTAGACCTAACTCTCTCCTAAGGGACCAAAAACGCTCTTTGTCTAAGGGTTTTGTAAAAATGTCCGCTAATTGATTCAAGGTGTCTACATACTCTATAACCACATCTTCCTTAAGGACATGATCTCTAATGAAATGATGCCTTATTTCTATATGTTTGGTTCTAGAGTGTTGGATGGGATTTTTTGTTAAACAAATAGCACTAGTGTTGTCACATTTTAGGGGTATGGTTCCAACTTTAATTCCATAATCTAAGAGTTGTTGCTTCATCCAAAGGACTTGAGCACAACAACTCCCTAAGGATATGTACTCGGCTTCGGTGGTAGATAAGGCTACACTATTTTGTTTCTTAGAGAACCAAGATATGAGCATACTACCTAAGAATTGGCAAGTTCCCGAAGTACTTTTCCTATCAATTTTGCAACCCCCATAATCCGCATCCGAGTAAGCATGAAGGTTGAAGGTAGAGTCTCTAGGATACCAAAGGCCTAAACAAGGAGTGTCTCTAAGGTATCTAAAGATTCTCTTAACGGCTATAAGGTGAGACTCTCTAGGACTAGCTTGAAACCTAGCACACAAGCAAACACTAAACAAGATATCCGGTCTACTTGCGGTAAGGTAAAGCAAAGATCCAATCATAAAACGGTAAAGCTTAGAGTCAACACACTTACCTCCTTCATCTTTGTCAAGCTTTGTAGATGAGCTCATAGGAGTGGCTTGAGGCTTTGCATTCTCCAAGCCAAACTTCTTGAGCATATCCTTTATGTATTTTGCTTGGTTGATGAAGGTGCCATCCTTCTTTTGCTTGATTTGGAGTCCCAAAAAGAATGAGAGCTCCCCCATCATGCTCATCTCAAATTCACCTTGCATTAACTTAGCAAACTCTTGACAATGACATTCATTAGTAGAACCAAAAATAATATCATCAACATAAATTTGAACTACTAAGATGTCATTTTTATACATTTTTATAAAGAGTGTAGTGTCCACCTTACCTTTTTCAAATCCTTTTTCAATCAAAAAATTTGAAAGCCTTTCATACCAAGCTCTAGGAGCTTGTTTTAAACCATAAAGAGCTTTGGTAAGTTTAAAAACATGATTTGGAAATTTTGAATCTTCAAAACCCGGTGGTTGTTCCACATACACTTCTTCATTTATAAAACCATTTAAAAATGCGCTTTTAACATCCATTTGAAAAAGCTTGAAATTATGATAACATGCATATGCAAGCAACATCCTAATGGCTTCCATTCTAGCTACGGGTGCATAGGTTTCATCAAAATCTATTCCCTCTTCTTGAGTGTAACCCTGTGCTACAAGTCTAGCTTTATTTCTCACAATGTTACCACTCTCATCTAGTTTGTTCCTAAAGACCCATTTAGTTCCTATTGTAGATTGATTACTAGGCCTATCAACTAATGTCCATACATTACTTCTCTCAAATTGATTTAACTCTTCTTGCATAGCCATAATCCAAAAGTCATCTTTCAATGCTTCTTTTATGTTTTTAGGCTCTATGCATGAGATAAATGCAACATGGTTCATTAATCTAAGAGAAGAACGAGTGGTTACCCCCTTGGATGGATCACCCAAGATTTCACCATCTTTGACATAGTTCAACTCCCTTGGGTAGCTCACTTCCTTTTCCTCAATGGCCAAATCCTTCAAGGCTTCAAGAGGTGGTTCTTGTGTGTTTTCTTCTTTTGTTGGAATCTCATCCTCCTTTGAAGTTTGACCTCCATCAAAGGCATTTATGATTCCTACATCATCATCATCACAAGAATCCTTCCTAGGAAGGAGGTTATCATCGAATACAACATGAATAGATTCTTCTACTACAAAAGTTCTTTTGTTAAATACTCGATAGGCTTTAGAGGTTAAAGAGTAACCTATAAAAATGGCTTCATCACTTTTTGCATCAAATTTACCTAAATTGTCTTTTCCATTATTTAAAACAAAACACTTGCACCCAAAAGGGTGGAAATAGCTAATGTTAGGCTTTTTAGATTTTAAAATCTCATAAGGTGTTTTCTTTAAAATTGGCCTAATCATTACTCGATTTACAATATAACAAGCGGTGTTTGTGGCTTCCGCCCAAAAATATTTAGGTAAATTGTTTTCACAAAGCATAGTTCTAGCCATTTCTTGTAAAGTTCTATTTTTTCTCTCAACTACCCCATTTTGTTGGGGAGTTCGAGGAGCCGAAAAATTATGGCTAATACCATTTTCATTCAAAAATTCTTCAAACCCTAAATTTTGAAACTCGGTTCCATGATCACTTCTAATATGTGAAATTCTAAGTTCAAGATCATTTTGGGTTAATTTTGAAAATGTGATGAATTTTTCCAAAGCCTCATCTTTAGTACTTAAAAAAAGAACCCAAGTAAATCTAGAAAAATCATCAACTAGCACAAAAGCATAAGATTTACCACCCAAGCTCATAGTCCTAATTGGCCCAAATAAATCCATGTGAATTAATTGTAAGCATCTACTAGTAGAAACATCATTAATGGATTTAAAGGAAGACCTATGTTGTTTACCCTTTGAGCATGCATCACAAATTTTATCATTTGAAAATTTTATTTTAGGCAAACCTCTAACTAGATTTAGAGAGACTAGTTTTTCCAAAACACTAATGCTAGCATGTCCTAGCTTCCTATGCCACAACCATGCATCATTTTCATTTTGAGCAACTAAGCATGCATGAGATGTATGTATGTCATCTAAATGCACCATGTATATGTTTCCTATGCGATGACCTATGAGCATAATATTATTAGATTTAATGTCTACAATTTTGCATCCATTTTTATCAAATAAAACATTAAATCCTTTATCACACAATTGACTTATGCTCAATAAATTGTGTTTAAGACCATCGACATATAAGACATTTTCAATAAGAATGGTAGAGTGATTACCTATGGAGCCAATACCTTTAATGTGGCCTTTGGAGTTGTCACCAAATGTTACTACTCCTCCACTTTTTGGCTTTAGATCCATGAATCGACTCTTGTCTCCGGTCATGTGTCTCGAGCATCCACTATCAAGGTACCATGAGTTTTGACTTTGTGCTTTGGCCTTGTAGCAATGCTCCCCCTACAAACAAAGATATTAAACTTTGGTTTTTGGTACCCAAATCATTTTGGGTCCATGAGTGTTAGCTCCCAAAACCTTGGTTCCCTTAGGAATCCAAGATGACATAGCAATAATATTATTAGATTTGACAAGTTCCTTAGGAACCCATACACTTCTAATTCTTTTAGCTCTACTATGTCTAGGATAGCTACTTTGTTTGTAGTAGTTAGTCTTTTTCTTAGGTTGGTGTGTTCTAGATGATTCTCCTATTTCAACCCTTACACTACCAACATTTTTTAAAGACTTTTTGAGCTCATTTAGCTCACCCAACACCTTTTGGTGTTCACTATTACATTGAGACAAAAGATTATTAAGATCAACATTTTCATCTTGAAAAAATTTAAGTTCATCTTTTAATCCTAAAATCTTTTTCTCAAATTTAGAATTAGCTTGAGTGAGTGAGTCATTTTTCTCATTTAGTTCTAAAATGATTTTCTTGTTTTTAATGACCGACTCTTTAAACTTCTCAATTAATTCATCATATACCTCTTGTAACTCATCATATGCATCATTTAACTCTTCATATGAAAAATCTAAAGTAGATGAGTTAGAGGTTACCAAGGAGGAATCTTCCTCAAGTGCCATGAGACAAAGATTAGCCACTTCGTGTTCGTCATCCTCCGATGACTCCTAATCACTCCAAGTAGCAAGCTTGGCTTTGAGTCTCTTCTTCTTCTCAAAACCCTTCTTCTTGAGTTGAGGGCACTTCGAACGGATGTGGCCGGGTTGTTTGCACTCATAGCAAATGATGGGATCCTTTCCTTCTTCTTTGTTCTTCCCTTTGAAGTCCATCTTTCTTTGGATTTTTCTTCACCGGTTGGACCTCATGAAACGTAAGAACCGTTTGGCTATCATAGCCAATTCTTCAAGTTCATCCTCATCACTAGATGAGCTCTCATCTTGTTGTGAAGCTTTAGCCTTGAGAGTTATTCCCATCTTCTTCTTCTTCTCAACTTCAAGCTTCTCTACTCTTTTCTCTTCTTTCTTTTTCTCATCTTCCATTCCTTGCTTCATGATCTCATGAGTAAGGAGAGAACCCACAAGCTCATCAAGCTTCAAAGTCTTCAAGTTCTTTGCTTCGATGATAGCGGTTCTCTTACCATCCCAAGACTCGGGAAGTGAATAGAGTAGTTTCCGGACAAGCTTGTCTTCCGGTATGATCTCTCCATAGCCCTTTAGACCATTGACAATCGTGGAGAATCGATCAAACATCTTAGACACCGTCTCATCGGGGTCCATCTTGAAATTTTCATAACTAAGATTGAGAATTCCAATCTTAGTTTCTTTAACATCATTGGTGCCTTCATAGGTGGTCTCAAGAGTGTCCCACACTTCCTTGACACTTTCAATTGATGAGACCTTTGAGTAGATGTCCGGACCGAAAGCACAAAATAGCATGTGGAGAGCTTTATCATTGACTTGAATCTTTTTCCTCTCCTCTTCACTCATTTCGGCTTTCTTCTTCAACACCATCTTGCCTTCACCGTCTTGCTTCCATGGAATGTATGGACCATCTTCAATGACATCCCACACAAGATAGTCACTAGACTTGATGAATAGACGCATTTTATTCTTCCAAAAAGAATAATTGTCACCATTGAAGAAAGGAGGTTTTGTGGTCGATTGTGACTCGTACATGCCGGAACCGGAGGTTGAAGCCATCTCTTGATATTTTGATGATCACACTCTTCCAAGGATCTTCTCTTGTGGTTGTTAATCCTCAAAGAGTTAAGCTCTGATACCAATTGTTGAGTGGATCGTAAGATCGAAATTGACCAAGAGGGGGGTGAATTGGAAATTTAAAGGTTTGTGGTGGAAATTGGCAAATTAAAAATTGATGGACAAGAGATTTAGAGTGGTTCAAGTTCCAAATGAACTCTACATCCACTACCTTAGCTTCACTAAGGATTTGCAACAATTCCACTAAATCATTCTTCCCCTTTTCTAGGACAAGGAGGCAACCCTTTACAATTTCGGTTGATTTTTCTACCCAAAAATCAACCCAATCCTCACACAAATGAACAAAGAAATTTGAAGGCTAATAAGGTATCTCTCAATACAAATGATAGCCCCAATACAAGCACTCAACCCAATTTTACAAAGTATGAATGAAGAACACAAATTGGGATTTCTAGACAAATATGAAATTTGGCACAATTGCTTGGATTTGATGAATAAATGTTTGCTTGAAGATCAATAGTTGTTGCTGTAGCTTTTTGATGTGTCTTTTATACCTCTTCATTGATTTCTAGCCGTTTGGGTGGTTGGGGACCTAATTAGAGCCGTTGGAACCCTCTCTTACCACCATAAATGCACTTCTGCAGCTACCAGTATCGGTACGCGGGAAGGAGTATCGGTACCTGTCTCAGAAAAGAAAGAGCCGTTGTGTGCATTTAATACAGGGGTATCGATACGCGCGTAAGCGTATCGGTACTGGGTATCGAAACGGCAAGGGCCGTATCGATACTATTTTCTGAACTGAGCTCACTGTCAACAACCGTATCGGTACGAGGGTTTGGCGTATCGATACGGGTCAACGAACTTTTAAAGTTTGGTTACCAACCAACTGACACCAACGGTCATATTTTTTAAACCGACTTATATTAAAAAATTACAAAGCCCGTATCGATACGAGGGTTAGCCGTATCGGTACCGTATTCAAACTCTTTGAATTTTAACACAGGGTTGTATCGATACGAGGGTTTGGGGTATCGATACAGGTTCCGACAGTAACCAAGTTTGGTAAAATGGTATCGATACGCTGGGTGCTGTATCGATACGCCTGGACGTTTTTGGATGGTTTTGCCTTGGAACACTTAGAAAATATTTTGAGTTTGAGTTTTATAAATCAGTTTCAAAGTGTTGGTGTTTTAAAAACTTATTAAGGGATTTAAAAACTAATTTTAAGTTTTACAAAATAATCCTCAAGGATTTAATTATATCAAAATCAAACATAGGTTTTACAAGAAGGAAGGCTTCACATCCTCCTTTGGGTTCAAGTGTTGGTAAAAATTCAAGTTGCTTTTGTGTTTATTTGATTTATTTTCATGTAAGTCAACTAGGTAATCATATATGTTGAACTAACATTCTTATGATGCTTTGAGAAAGGGGGGGCCAATTTTAAACCAAAATCTTAAGTGTGTCAAATTTCTTTTACCTCTATTGTTATTTTGAAACTTAGTGTTTTAAATTCTTTTTGATATAAGAAAAAGGGGGAGAAATGGTTTGAAAATTTGAATTTTCAAATGAATTTTCAAATGAATAAGGGGGGTTTTATTTGATTTCATATCTTTAATCTCTTATTCACATTTTTAAAGTTAAAAGGGGAGAATCCCAAACAAATTTTTCAAGTGAGTTTTATTATATCAAAAAGGGGGAGATTGTAGAACTAATGTTTTGATATAATAATTGAAAATGTTTTGGACTAATTTGAAAAGAATTTAAAACTTGGGTTTAAGTCCAAACAACTTGATTTTATGTTTGAGGTATTTTAAGAAGTTTTTGGCAAAGATTTTTCATGTTTTTAATAGCCAAACTCGTATTTTCAACGTACTCGTATCGATACGGTTGTAACCGTACCGATACCTTTTTGCCCCAATTTGGCCACTGTCAAAACCCGTATCGATACATGCCCTTGCCGTTTCGATACGGATCGAGATCGTTTCGATACGCCAGGTAAGCGTACCGATCCCCTTTCAACCAACCCCAACGGCTATTTCCCAACGACCATTTAAATGTGAACTCGTGCCGATACGCCCTCAAGCGTATCGATACGCCTAGGCTGGCAAGAGCCCAACGGCTAGTTCCTCATGAAGGCCGTACTGATATGGTTCCACGCGTATCGATACAGATAGCTGCAGAATAGCATTTATAAAGGGAAATAAAGTCCTCAACGGCTCCAAATCATCCCCAACGGCTAGTAACGGCCACAAACTCAATTGGGAGTATAAAAGGGACCTCCAAGCATCAAGAACAAGTTAATGCTTCAATTGTTACAACATTATGATGTCAAAATTTGTCTAGAGCTTTAATTGTTTATTTCTTGCTTAGACAACACTTGTGAGCTTACATTGTTAAATTTGCTCAAGTGTTTAGGTTTTGGGTGAGAGCTTAGAATTGCAAACAAACACCTTATAGAGGGATTTCTAGTTTGCTAAGTCTTTCTTTGTAAAGAGAGTGTTCCTTCAAGCTTTGGGTAGAAAGCCTTCAGGGTTGTAACGATTTCCTCCTAATCCTAGAAAAGGGGACGAAATTCTTAGAGAATTTGTTGGAAATCCTTAGTGGGGAGCTAAGGTAGTGGATGTAGACCTTGGTTAGAAGGTTGAACCACTATAAATCCTTGTGTCAAATTGCCTAATTTTCACCTCCCACTAAAACACCCAATTATCCAACTTCTCCACACTTGGAGAGCCATATCGGTTGATCGAATCGAGCCCCTAAAATCTCAACAGTAATATTAAAATATTAAAGTCAGATAGATTACACCCCAACTTCAAACAATATTTTCACATGTGGTGTGTATGGATATGTGCATTTCAATGGAGGACTGCTTAAATCTCAAATTTTTAATATTTTTTGGAAAAATATTGTTAAAAACGGGGTGTAATCTACCCAACTTTTGGTTTGAACAGTAAATCACCATAAATTGAGAAATAAACAAGGATGAACCACATTGTTGGGAAAAAACAAGAACCATATTAGGGTAAAAAATCCGATAGAATAATATCTATAATTAGGATTAACTTTATAGTATGTGCAAGTAACAGAGACCAATTGTGTAATTATATCAATTTTTAATTACCATGTCAGTTTTTTTGTTAATTTTTAACGGTTATGGCTTGATCGATATCATTTAAATAGTTAGTGGTCTGATTGAAAAATTTGAAAGATCGGTGGTCAAAATAGAGTCAGGCCTATAGTTGGGTGGTCATGAGTGTAGTTTACCCTAAAATTTAATTATCGTTTTGTAATATTTAGATAAATTTAATAATTATTTTATAGCTTTTAAAAGTTTAGTGACCATTTAAAAATTTAATGACCAAAACGATTATTTGAGCACAATTTAATAACCTCTATTATACTTTAGCTTATAATAATTGCGTAACTAATTGATGGGTCAACATTAAATCCTTCATCCATGTATCTAAAAAAAACATTGGAATGAAGATTTGTCCTCTTTGGAAAAAGCTTCAAACTTAGAGATGTACCATCTCCTTGTGACATAACTCCTACCCATCAAGTACAAAGCACTGCCTAAAGTGACTGGAAATGAGTACAATGTTTGAGAAATTAATTCGATCTCTAGAACTGACCGCGCGTAAAATTTTATGTTATGGGATGAATCAATAAAATTTTAGGGGTAAATTTATAAAATTCTAGGGGGCAAAAATAGAGTTTCATAAATTATATACAAATTTCAAATTCCAGGGAATGGTCGTCTCTTTGTTGGGTTATTTGGTGCTCGATTCCTTCAATCGTTCTTGCTCGCCAAGTGGTGGAGAAGTGAGATTTTGGGTGATAGAGGTGTGGAAGCTAAAATTAATAAAGACAAGATGATTTATAGTGGTTCAACCTTCTAACCAAGGTCTATATCTACTACCTTAGCTTCCCATTAAGGATTTCCAATCAATCCACTATTGATTCGTCCCCTTTTCTAGGCTTAGGAGGACACCCTTACAAACCGATCAAGCTTTCTACCCAAAGCCTTGATCAAACCCTCTTTACAAGAGATAGAAATACGCAAACTCAGATCTCTCTAATAGGTATTTGTTTGCACAATAAAGCTCTCACCCAATCCTAAAACACTTGAGCAAATCAAACAATTTAGGCTCACTAATGTTTGTTTATACAAGGAAATGACAATTAAGCACTAAGACAATTTCTTGATCATATGTTGTATTACAATTGAAGCATTAACCATTAATGATGTTCTACAGCCTTCTGTATCGATACGCATGGACCCGTATCAGTACGACCTTCATCAAAAATTAGCCGTTGGGCTCTTGCCAGCCTAAGCGTAACGATACGCTTGAGGGTGTATCGGTACAGTATGTCATTTAAAAGACCATTGGGAAATTAGCTGTTGGGGTTGTTAAAACGGGGATTGGTATACTTACCAGGCGTATCGAAACAATCCCTCTCCGTATCAAAACGGTAAAGCTTGTTTCGGTACGAGTTTTGACAATAACAAAACCTGGGCAAAAAGGTATCGATACGGGTTACACCGAACCCGTATCGGTACGGGCAACCTGAAAATTCAAGTTTGACTATTTAAAATCAATAAAAACTTTGCCAAAAACCTTTTTAAATACCTCAAACATATTTTCAAGTTGTTTGGACTTAAAGACAAATTTTAATTTTTTTTTCAAATTTGTCCAAAACATTTTTCAATTGTTGTATCAAAACACTTAGTTCAACAATCTCCCCCTTTTTGATATAATAAAACCAATCTTGAAAAATTGTTTGAGATTTCTCCCCCTTTGTCAAATAAATTTTGAATAAGAGAATAAGATTTGAAAGCAATTAAAGTCCCCCTTATTCATTTGAAAATTTATTTTTTCAAACCATTTCTCCCCTTTTTGTTATATCAAAAAGAATTTAAAACACTTTTAAGCTCAAAATAACTTAGGAGGTTCGAAAAGAAGACAAAAATAAGAATTTTAGTTTTAAAATGGCTCCCCCTTACTCAAAGCATCATCAAAATGTTAGTCCAACATATATGATCATCTAGTTGAAATTAATAAAAAAATAAAACAAATAAAAGCAAGAACAACTAGATTTTTACCACACTTGAACCCAAGGGAGGATGTGAAGTCTTCCTTCTTCAAGTGTTCTTCCTTGTGTGCATGGAGCTCCCCCTCAAAGTTTGACTTGTTGATCAATCTCCATCACACCTATCATAAGACAATCAAGTAATTTTTGGTATCCAAATTACTTTGGATCCATAGACGTTAGTAGCACAAAACTTAGTCCCATTAGGAATCCATTTTTCAATTTCATCCTTTTTAGTTGAAGTACTTAGTCATTTTGGGACCCAAATACTTCTAAAACATTTACCATTTACAAATCTAGGGGCACTAGATTGTCTTACATAAAAATTTGATTTTCCAAAATTATTTTTCTTTTCAAGCTCTTCGGAAATCAAATCTTTTTCTTCTTGAGCTTTATGAAGCAAATTTTGTAAATCAAAACATTTTTGTTCAAACTCTTCGAGTTTTGCTTCAAGTTCAAGTTTGGTTTTAGAAATCAAATCATTTTGAATTTTCAACTTTAAAATTATTTTATTGTTTTTCAAAATGTGATTTTTAACCTCTGAAACCAAATCATCATAGGCATCTTGTAATCATCAAAAGAATATGAACATGAAGTAGATGGATTAGAAGTTACCCTTGAATCTTCTTCGATGACCATAAGGCAAAGGTTGGCTTGTTCATCATCGGTGGAGTCCTCATCACTCCAAGTAGCCACATATGCCTTCTTCTTATGGCTTGAAGTGCTTTCCCTCTTCTTTTTCATGGATTCTTGTTCAAGCTCTTTCAAGGATTTCTTCATGTAAGGGACATACTTCTTGAAGAGATGAACTATCTCTTCTTCTTCATCTTCCTCCTCACTTGAATCTACATGTTGACATGTGGAGGATTTGAGAGCAATGGCATTTGTGTTGATGTCAAGCCCTTTGAGCTTCTTATCCCCCATATCTCTAATTTCGTCCCTCTTCTTCTCCTTTTCTTTATTTTTCTTCATAATTTGGTGAGTGAGAAGTGACCTCATGAGTTCATCAAGCTTCAAAGTCTTGAGGTTCTTGGCTTCGATGATGGTGGTTCTTCTTGAGTCCCATGACTTGGGAAGGGAGTAGATGAGTTTTCGGACAAGTTTTTTTCCTCCTGGATGGCTTCTTAATAACCCTTAAGTCCATTAGTGATGGTGGAGAACCTATCGAACATCTTCTCGATGTCCTCTTCCGGATCCATCTTGAAGTTTTCATACGCTAGGTTGAGGAGCCCGATCTTGGTCTCCTTTACTTCATTTATCCCCTCGTATGTGACTTCAAGCTTGCCCTATACCTCCTTGGCACTCTCACAAGAAGACATATTCTCATAGATGATTGAGCCAAATACACAAAAGAGGATGTGCAAGACTTTGCAATTAAGCTCCATCTTCTTGCGATCTTCGGCACTCCAATCCACTTTGCTTCGTTGAGGGACGAACGGACCATCTTCTACTATATCCCAAAGATTGTAGTCCTTTGACTTTATGAAGAACTTCATCCTTATCTTCCAATGGGCATAGTGTGTTCCATCGAAGAAGGGCGGTTTGTCGATTGATTGTGCCATTGAGCCGGTTGATTGAAATGTTGATCGAGCTTACCGGATCTTCTCAATAGAATGTTAATCCTCTTCAATTGAGCCAAGCTTTGATACCAATTTTTGGGTTATCCGGTGCTCGATTCCTTCAACCGTTCTTGCTCGCCAAGTAGTGGAGAAATGAGATTTTGGGTGATAGAGGTGTGGAAGCTAAAATTGATAAAGACAAGATGATTTATAGTGGTTCAACCTTCTAACTAAGGTCTACATCCACTACCTTAGCTTCCCACTAAGGATTTCCAATCAATCCACTATTGATTTGTCCCCTTTTCTAGGCTTAGAAGGAAACCCTTACAAACCGATCAAGCTTTCTACCCAAAGCCTTGATCAAACCCTCTTTACAAGAGATAGAAATACGCAAACTCAGATCCCTCTAATAGGTATTTGTTTACACAATAAAGCTCTTACCCAATCCTAAAACACTTGAGCAAATCTAACAATTTAGGCTCACTAGTGTTTGTCTATACAAGGAAATGATAATTAAGCACTAAGACAGTTTCTTGATCATATGTTGTATTACAATTGAAGCATTAACCATTACTAGATGCTTGGAGGTCCATTTTATACTCTTCTTTGAGTTTGTAGTTGTTACTAGTCGTTGGGGTTGAATTGGAGCCGTTGGAGACTTTATTTCTCATCTTTAATGTTGTTCTGCAGCCTTCTGTATCGATACACGTGAACCCGTATCGGTACGGCCTTCATCAGAAACTAGCCGTTGGGCTCTTGCCAGCCAAAATGTATCGATACGCTTGAGGGCGTATCAGTACGGTATGTCATTTAAAAGACCGTTGGGAAACTAGCCGTTGGGGCTATCAAAACGGGGATCAATACGCTTACCAGGCGTATCGAAACAATCCCTCTCCGTATCGAAACGGCAAAGCCTGTTTCGATATGGGTTTTGGCAGTAACCAAACTTGGGCAAAAAGGTATTGATACGGGTTACACCGTATCGATACGAGTAACCTGAAAATTCAAGTTTGGCTATTTAAAATCAATTAAAACTTTACCAAAAATCTTTTTAAATACCTCAAACATTTTTTCAAATTTGTCCGAAACATTTTTCAATTATTGTATCAAAACACTTAGTTCAACACTCTTTCATTCCCCCTCGATCCATCCCTGCCCAAGAACTAGGGGTGTTCATGGTAGGTTAACCATACCATTTAGCATAACGGTTGGTTAACCGTTATAGCGGTTATTAAACCAGTAACCTAACCATTAGAAAACGGTTAATCGCTAAATTTTTAACGGTTAACCGTTACTTTACGGTACGGTTATAGGTTAACCTCTAACTTATTACAATTTTTTATATGTCTACTAATTCTTTTGAGAATAATGAAATTCTCCCCGATAATTATTATATTAAATTTTTTAGAAAAAAATATTTAAAATAAAAAAATTCTAATCACACACTTCATTTTATGTCTAAATAATTTCATAACGGTTAACCAATAGGTTAACCATTAACCATCATTTTTAACGGTTGGTTAACCGAAACTATTTAACCTTAACAGTAAGTTAATTAACCGGTAAAATTTAGCGGCTATACCGATTAACGATTACGGTTTATTTTGCACACCCTACGAAGAACTCCCAAAATCTCAAACACATAGTGAGGGCAAAGCACCAACTCTTGGGATCTTGTAATCTTTGCCACCCTTTGCTCTTAGCTTGGAACAAAGGTAATGGTGGTAGAATTGCCACCAAGTCCTATTAGAAATAATGCAATTCCAGGGTACTTCAAATCAATGGATGGCTCCGGGAGTCCCTGGGTTGAAAATCTGTGTGTAAATCAGGCTTGATCTAAGAAATAACTCAATGATATGTTTATCATTGTGTCTAGAGCCATTTTCTCCACTGTATTTGTGAATGAAACTCACCTGCAATATTTGATCTAAGAAATTACTCAATGATATGTTTACCATTGTGTCTAGGAAATATAGCCCACGTTTATTCCGGAACGAACAATGATCCACACTTTTCCAAAGAAGCTGGCGCCTTCTTTTTTTATAACCACTAATAACTACATTTTTACCCGTTTTCCTATTTTAGTATTCTACCTATTTTTTGGCAAAATAATACCTAACACTATGTTTTATTTCTATTTTGATACTTCACCGTTAAAAAATTAACGAAAGGTTGACTAGGAGAAAAAAAATCACACGTGATATGCTACGTCATTTTCTCTCTCCTAATTAGCGTGCCACATGTGCTTTTTTCATGATTTTTTTTGACTTGGCATGTTAACTAGGTGAGAGAAAATGACATGGTAGCATATCACGTGTGATTTTTTCTCTCTTAGTCAGCCTTCTGTTAATTTTTTAACGACGGGGTACCAAAATAGATTGAAAATGTAACGTCGGGTACTATTTTGCCAAGAAAAATAGGCATAGTACTAAAATAGGAAAACATGTAAAGGTGGGTACTAAAAATATAGTTATCCCTTAATAATTCGAACCAAATACTATAAAAATCTATTTTGAGACTGTTATAATTGCATTGTTTCATACGCAACTAAAGGTGATCATTCAAACGAAACCCAATGAGTTCCAACCCGAGATAAACTAGGGTCGGAATTTCTTTTTAAAATTTTGGATTCAGATCATTTTTAGGATGAAGTCCAATTTAGGGTGGCAAACTCGAGCAGAGATAAGAATATAATTTTATTCTAAATATTTTAAAAAAATTAAAATAATATCCCTTTATATATATGTTTCAATTATGTCTCCAATTTGTTGAATAATAATGAGATAATTATTATAATATCTTATCTTTATAGTTTGATCAAACATCGAGTCGGAGGCTTTGAATATTTTTAATGAGATATGGGTCAGCCAAAAATCCACGATCATCCTTTTCAACAACTCCATGAGACCACCCCGAGAGTTCTATGGTTCACTTATATCCCTTTCATCAAAGTCCAACACAACAGAGTTAGGCCCACCTCTTATCAGACACAACATCTTACTTTTAGACCTAAGCTTTAAACAAAGTCAAGATTACAGCAATGAATCTCGGTCTCTTCTCTCTTGTAAACTTATATAGATAATAAAATAAAATACAAATCAAAACTAATCAATTCTAGAAAGAAAAAACTGGCCAAAACACATCATATATATAAACAGATTCCGTGAGTTCAAACCCTATAATTTAACCTATTTTTTTCTGAAATTCTGACCTAAATATTTACCATTAATCAGATTCTATTATTAATCCATGTAATAAGTATAAATTGTAGATTTAATTCTTATCATTTTAATTCCCTATAATCTAGTCATATTATCCATGTACCGTTCAGATAACTGCTGAACATTTAAAATCTAAAATTATAGGGATTAAGATTAATCGAACTAAAATACATGGACTGAATTGCATAGTAGAATTCGACCATAAACAGGTTTGCTGCCAAAGACTAGTTGTGCAGATTAACAGTGACAACATCCTCAATACTCTCTGGGGCATCCGCATCTTTGAAAAAAACAGTTCAACAATTTAGAGAATAGAAGAAAATCAGATATAAATCTCTTTTCAACAGTTCTATATTTTCTATACAATCCCCACTCACTCACCAGCCCTCTAAAGGAAAATTTCAACTGACAACAAATGCAAAATCGAAATCTCAAGTGCGCTAAATTATACAATGGTACTTAACATGAAATGCTTACCTAGACTGCCTTGGCGATGAGGCAAGGCGGCTCCGAACTATTGGGAGAACACGCAGAGGGTTTATATGTTGACATCTTCCCATACCGCTGAATGGATCACATGTAATATACTTGATAACGGTTCCCTGCAGTACCAAACAATGAGCCTCATCCGGGCTTTCTTCGCTCATTACACAGAGGTGGATGTAACATCGGCAACTGATTTCCACCCAATACAATTGCTGTAGCTCATCTGGTTTTTAGATCTAATTGTAGATTTTTACTGGCTTCTCGTATGAATGACGGTTCTGTAAAATTTAAACAAGATGGACGATAAAGCATCTTACCAATGAACGACGTATTTCCTTTCTTACCAACTAACTTATATGGTACGGACAGGCATCTAGAGCCAATAAAAACACTAGTACTGTTCATGCCGGCTATAATTCAGTGATCATCGGAATCATTTTAAAAACCAATCATTCGTATATAGTGGCAGAGCAACACGGTGGCCCGGTTCAAAGCTCTATAACCAAGAATAAATTGAGAAATGTTATTACCTGATTTGCTGCATATGACCGTTTAGGGGCATTGTCAGAGTGTTCCAGTCCAAGATACTGTTCCCAAGCACCATATACATCCCTTCTCTACACAAACAAAGTAAAAGCTCATCAATGCGAAAAAAGAGAGCAATATTTGGGGAAAGCAATATTTCTTCCCAAATAAAAACGAAAAAGAAAAAGAACGCAATATATCAAGAAAAGTGAAAAGTACAAAACTTAAAGATGATAGAGATAGAAAGAACCTGAAAACGAGTAGACACTACATCGGAGTCCTGAAGATAATCGGGATGACCCAGTGACAGAAAGGCAAACTTCCACTGGACAGTTTGGGATAAAAACAAAAAAACAAACAACCATGAAGCAATTATTTGGAATAATGGACAGAATTTGTACAAGTGTTCAGGTTGCTTAAACCCATTAAAAACATAAAGGGGGGTAAAAAAAAAGAGAAAATAATATAGAGAACAGAAAAGCAATGCAATATTGATAAACATAATAACTTGGTTTTGTCAGGTAGAGATCATACCTTCGCAAATTCCTCATCTGGAACTTGTAATCTTTTCTGAATTCGCACTTTAACTTCAGCCAACTTTTCATCCTCATGAATAACAAGGAAAAATGGCTCCCCAAAATTCTGAACCTGCTGTTAAGGTTGATAAAGAAATTAATAAACATTCATCAATACAAAATTAATACTACTCTGAAAGAAAATAAAAAAGAAGGGTCCACCCAAACTGGGGTGGGAACAGTATTCATGATCTATCACCTGGTTTTGTGCTGTGTCCTTCATAAAATGGTAAACATGAATCAAGCGATCATGAGGACCAAGGTTTTTCTCCTCTTCCGGTATCTAAGGCAAAAAGAAATCAAGATCAGACAAGAGTGGAAAACAAGAAGCTCTATAGTTTGACAAAATGCAAAGAAACTTTGGTATACCCCATTGATTATATTATGGTATGATCAGACTAATTAGAACCGTTGCTTATTTTGGTCGGTGTAAAAAAGTATAATAGACAGAGAACACAAACACACACAGTACAAAAGGAAAAAAATGTCAAAAGTAAAGACATAATTTTGCACCATTCTCCGGTTAAATCTTGAAACATGTTCAAAATCCAATTTTAGCTCAAACAGATTGATCGTTTTTTTTCTGTATCCATTATACTTAATAGCTGCCTTTTGAAAGGAAGAAAAATATTTTCAAATAATTGTCGAGAAAAATTCAGCAAAACTAGAGAACCATTTCGCTGCTTATGACCAGGGAAAGCCATGAACAGCTAACTGGCATATTAAACAGGGATGCCTACAATGCATGGAAAACATGGAAACTTAACAAAGTTTAAGATATGTAGTGTCAAACAGAAATTAGTGGAATCATCCATAATAAAGGATTTAAGGTGTGATTTACAAGAATTAAGATAGGTAAACTGTATAAGAAAACAAATCGGGACATGCTTGGAGGACAAAAAGCCCTACCTCCTCAGCACGTAATGTCCAATATTGATCATTTATGTTCTCTATCTTTTCATTGAGCGGAAAGATCTGCAAAACCAAAACCAGACAACGAAGTCAATAAAGAAATCATAATCTGTATCAATTCCTAAACAAACCATGGAGAAAATAAGTGTCAAATTCCGGAATTCTCACGTTTGTCCACCAGGTATCTAACCAGTGACCAGTCACTGAACAACTCTATCTAATGAACATGTCTTGAACTCTTGATTACCCGGCCATTTGGCAGGTCAAGTCAATTCAAGTTTGACATTACATTATTTAGGTTTTGGATCTTTGATTTCGGAGTCAAATAAATTTTAATCATTTCAAGTTGAATGTTCCAGTTAACATTTTACGTATAGGTATTAGGTCAGGTTTGGGATAGGCTGGCTGTCTTTTTCTAGTCGAATGGATTGAGCGAGTTTTAGGGGGTTCAGGTCTGCTTTGCCAACTCTACACATACACATATACGTTCTTGCACATAGCCATTTTTATGCATACAATCCAAGGGAACACGCTAATGTTAATAACGCTTCAAGGAAAATTATTGAATACCTTGTAAATCTTGTGATAGAAAACCTCAAGTAATCTAAGTTCGGCACCAGGATGAGACAACTCCACCTGTACCAACATCAAATGCAAAGCAATCTGTTGAATTCCTATCTTCAAGTAAAAATATGAAGATAATTGCCGCATGCAAAGTTGAACTAGAACTTATCTTGCACATAAATAAAGTGATATAAACAATTAAGTATGGATATAAACAAATATGATTTGGCAAATCAGAAAATGATATTATAATTAGTTCAATAAGCTAATTATACTGTCATACATAGTTTATTAACTATAAACTGGAAGCATAAATACTACGACAAATAAATCTTTGTAACCAACAATGCAGCAAGAGAAATTTGGCATTCTAATTTACCACAAAACATTAGTTTATTAGCACCAAAATCAGAAAAAAAAGGAGGTGTCATATAGGGGGTGGGTGAATAATTTAAACCATTAAAGAAATAGAAAACTCTCAATCCGAAAAGAAACTTATTAAAACTCCTCCACAACATATGCTAGCAACAATATGGGCTCAACATTTAGGTGTACAGAGGTGGAGAAAGGCTCAAAACTTAAATGGATATGAATATGATTCGTAGCATTAGACTCGTCTCAAAGGATATAAAACCACAATATGGGTCAAATTGGTGCCCTAAGCAGACCGACCTTATTCTTTAGTTTAGAATTTTTCCTTCCTTTACTTTCCACAACAATATTGGGAGAGAGAAACTATTATGGGTGAAGAAAGACTAGGAGAAAAGTTATTTGGGAGATGGGTGAAGAGAGACTAGGAGAAAGGTTATTTGGGAGATGGGTGAAGACTGGAGAGAGACTAGGAGAGAAGTTATTTGGGTGATGAGAGAGAACGAGAAATGGTAAGATGAGTGGAGAAAGGAAGAAAAACAGAGTATTTTAATTTCTAAGTAACAGTAACTTGTAGTATTTTTGTAAAGGCAAGAGATACATGGATATGTTACTCAAAGAACAACGTGGTCTTCTTAATAAAACCTCACAGTGACCCCACACAGCATAAAAATTGACAATTCAAAGTTTCACTCTGCATACGAAATGGTTAAAATACCAAGTAGTTTTATTAAATCCTAATTTGGATGACATCCTCACAGCCTATACTCTTTTCAAGCCCCTTCTCGCGATATCTTAATATCTTCAATTACAAGCAATTGGAATTTCAAATACTGCAATGCATAAACCGTAGCCCAAGGCCAATTCATAGTCAAAAGAAGATTACAAAAATAATATTTATTAACCAAGGGGACATGGGGAAAATCTAGGGAAAGAATAGGGAATCATGAAATCAAAAGAGGAAGAGGAAGAATAAAAAGGCATGAGGAAAAAGTATTAAAAAATCTATTTCATTAATCTAGATGAGGATATGTGCTAAATAGATTATATCCATGCCTAGCCCAAGTAGACAACCCCAGATACTGGAAAAACCTTTGTTTAGATTTCATTTCATTTCCCTGTTTGAACTTCTGAATCAAGGAAAAGCCTTAAGCCTTTTCTAATGTCAGTTAGAGCTAACAAAAGAAGAAGTTCTTAATCACGGTATCTGCAATGTATTTTAGAATAGTGGAAAGGTTTATCCTGAAAAATAATAATGATAATTTTATCCTTTCCATGCCCTTTGCACCGATACCCATGTATGATGACACATAAGCAGCCAAAATATCATACTAGAAATTTCAAAATCACAAAGAAATATCATCCCTTTAAAAAAACCTTTGGTATTGGCTTAGTTCACCCACCTCCTCCCTTCGTAGGTGAATTCCTGCAAGGCAGGGGTTCAAACCCTGGCACTTGCAATATCCCGTCCAAGAATTCTACCCTAGACACCCATGTAATCCAGAATTTGGTGATGAATCTAAATCCACTAAAATATGACAGCATATGAGGGAACAGTATTCATATCACATATCATCAATGGAATGAAATGCTTTATCTAGAAGGCAAAATGATGTGTATTGAGGGCATAGTTTCACATGTTCTTTTTTATATTTTGAAGGCAAAAGTCAAGGTCGTAAAAAACAAATTTGCAATGGTTACCTTTGTCTTGAGGTCATCAAGAACGTCCCCTACAGTGCTCTGCTTTGGCAATCTTATAGTATGAATAACTGCCTGAGAATGAACATAATTTATAAGAGGAACAAAACCTGACAATACACTTTAAAAAAAACGACTGAAGCATTCTAATTTTATAATCAACACTCACTTCATCTTTGGTAGCATGATGAAAAGCAACTTTCAATGTTTTGAGGCCTTGGAGTTCTGGCAAAGGTATATCCAACACTTCATAATATAGAATATCAGAAGTCTACCAAAAACAGAAATACACCCAGTTCAGCAATAATCAAAATTATAATAATCGACTGAAAAACGATAAAGAACAATGACTAGTATTGAAAAGACTACACTTAGGCAGCCAACAAAACCTGATTGTAGTGAATCAGCATGTCAGACAAATGTTCCACACCTCGGTACTTGATAGGTTGGGGTTTAGGTTGCTGGGAATAACAGTTATGGGGTGTAAGCCTAATTTTAGAAGGATCACCCAAGCCAAGATGGTGAGCCACCTTCTCGACAACATCATCATAATTGTTAAGCTTTGACCTAGGCAAATGATTACAAGAGTGTGAACAATATAAAGTGAAATTCAGTCAAACTCATTACACCCTGCGTTTGGTAGGGGTGTTATTTATTCCTCAGGTTTTAGTACATGATTTAGTAAGAAACTAACTTCACTTTGTAATATTTAGTCACTCACATTGTTTAGTTTGGAAAAAGAGAAGGATAAATGCTATTTATTCCGAATAGGTATTATCTTTTACTCGAGTTTTTACTCCTCTTTCTAATGTCAAGTTTAGATTTGTACTACTTCTCTATGTATTACGACAAACTATTTTAAAACTCATGTAAAGTTTTTCCTTGTGGTAACACCCATGTAACCAAACGCAGCATCAGTTCAGAATGTATCCATTTAAAAAGTGTAAAATTTAGTAATAACTTACAACTCGAGAGAAAATTCATCCTCCTTTGGCTTTTCTAGAGATCTAAACCGAACAACCTACATATCATCAATATAAATAAAAAATGAAAAAAAAAAACTCAATTAAATTAAATCTTAAAACATGTACAACAAAATGGGTTAAAATTAAAATCACAGACCTCCAGAAAGCATCAGAAACTAAAGTCCTCTATTTCTAGGTTTTGAATAGATATTACAGATGCTGATTACATGAAGTACATTAAACCAATAGAAATAGAAACCTTCCTTCTACAGTTCCATTTAATAGATGCCTTTACTTTTTTCTGTCTTTTGGCAAAAGATAAAAGGCACCATAAAAGGAAAAACGCAACGAATAGAAAACAAGAGACAAATGGCAAAAGTAAAAGGCAAGCATTTAAGCCTAAAACTTAATATTGTGAGGCCAATTATTAAATAGAATAAAAATCAAAAAGATAAAACCCACATATCGGGTTTTTTCCCTAAGAAAGCACAAACTATAGATAAACATTTAAAAGAAAGAAAAAATCTGCGGACAACTACATAAAGAAATCTCAATCCATATCAAAAACATCAACAAAATTGCTGCAGACAGTAAAAGAAAAATTAGAATCTCATCAATGATCAATGGTCCAATCTTCACACTATAACAAGTTCTCAAAGAATTAATTGTACTGCCAAGATGATTATTCCTATACCTGACGATTATGCACATATTCCAGAAACGAAGGAATATCAGGATAACGGCATTGTTCGCTAACAACTTCAGGAAATTTTTGAAGGCATATAATATCACCATCTTCAAGCTGCATACACTCACAAAGATAAACAAAATAAAATTTTAAAAAATAATAATAATAAAATTAGGAGAAACAGCAAAAAATATTCAAATACTGAGAATACAGATAATTGACTAAAGAAGATTAGTGATTCTATGATAAAGGCTTGCCAACTTATGGAAGAAAATATTGTAATTAAGAATTAATTTAATACACCTGACTGGTACGGAATGTGAGCTTCTTGTCAATGTGTTCACACATGACATTGGGTTCGAATTTTATTTCCTGTGGATGGAAGAGATAAGTTAAGATGTGGTGAACACATTATCTGAAAACCAGATGCATCAAAAACATAATAACCAAACCACCTCATAAAGTTCAATCTCTTCATCAGGATCAAAGCCTGCCATTTTGTTGATCCTTGCCAATATTTCCATTGGCTTGCCAGCACCCTTCACAAACATCCTCCCAATATAACTGGCATCATAGAAATAAAAACATCAGAGATCACAAATAGATCCACTCTAAAGAAAAGCAGGATGTTGGAATTACCGAAGCTCCTCTTTGTACGGATCATAGAGTTTAAAGAAAAGAAGAATATCTTCTTTTGTCTTCTCAGGTGGAGCTACCGGCTGCAAATCCTGAAAAATTCTAAAGATCAGAAATAGAGCACCATCACAAAACCAAAAAGCTTCAACCATGCCAAAATATAAAAGAAAATTATCAAACAAGTACCGGCCCTAGCTCCACTTCCAGAAACAACTTCAGCTCTGCATTATTTGCCTTGTTTGAAACCTCTCTCAGTTGTCCTACCTAATGGAAGTTATTACAAAGATCACATCATACACAGACTATTGTATTAGGATAACATACAAGAACAAGACAAACAACGTCAAGAAAAGCAGATAAGGTGGGTGGACCAAGAGGCCTACAACTGCCAGAAACTTGGAAAAGGCTTACTACAAATGTTACTACATAATACATATTTATGACTAGCAGAATGCATATCAATGTCATCATACAGTCAACCAAACTACACATTCTTCAATACATATACCGAATTCGCTCGATGACTAGTGAGTTTACACTTTACACCAATGTTGCTTGGACTCAGGTACAAGGGCCGACTGATGGTACAAGTTTAAACCATAGGTCATAAAACATGCTTCAGGTTTAAAAAAAAATGAAAGCAGAGAAACCAAGCCCACTTACTGATTGTGCTTCCTCCTGATTTGTTAACGGTCGATTTGGACGGTATGTATGGTTCTGCCTCTTGGCCCACAACCAAAAACGTTGACATTGCACAGGAATACCAAACTCTTTAGCAACTTCTTCCTGATAATAAATAATATGACATTAGAGTCTAGAGACTTCAACTTTTCCTAGCATTAACTTCAAAACTTGTAAAATAAAGAAATTTATGTTGGAGTCGAGACAAATAAAATAGAGAAGAACTAAGAACATATATAACTGGAAAGCATACCCACCAAGGACCATACACATGCAGAAATCCATTAACTTTTAGTTCAAATTATCAAACGATTATAGGTTAAGCAGTTAAAGCTTCAACTTTTGCTGGCATTAGCTTCAAAACTTGCAGAATAAAGAAATTTATGTTGGAGTCAAGACAATAATAAAATCATCACAAATACAAGATCTTCAGGAGAGAAAATAAGAAACCTAACCCAGATCATTAAATCGTCTAAATCTTTAGTTTTTCAAAGAAAATAAAAGCTAACATGAAAAAGATCTAATACAGTCAGTTTGTTTCACATGTGTAAAATTGTCTTCTACAAAATACTAGAAGATTGGAACGATTCCTTGCACACAGGAAAAGGACCAGGCGATCACCCTAGGAAGTTACAAGCAGGAAGAAAATCCAAGTAAGCCTCGAGAAAAAAAAGGTCATGGCATTAAAGAATTACTTCCCACTTTTTTTTTCAATTTTTGGAACTCAGACAATTAACTAAAACAAGTCAGAAGATCTAGCCTGATATTTAAGTACCTTGAAAACATTAAACGGCATCTGTTTCTGAATTCGAAAGCTGCTAACTTTTTCATGATCCACCAGATCAAAGTATATATCCCTTCCAATCTGCTCAACTAGGTCTTCATTACGTGCAACCTGATGGCATGCAAAAATAAGATAAGTCATATGTAAATCTAAAGAGAGAGAAGCGTAAGGAATGCTATACCTTTATAACAGTATAGAGATGTGCCTCTGCTTTTTCCTTTCTCTTTTGCTCCTTTTCTTCTTGCTCTTTCTTCAATCTTATCTGAAATGTGACATTCAAAGCCCACAGCAACATTTTGCAGTGAACATAAACTCCATTGCAAATTTAAATTAGTAATTAACAAATCAGAAGCAATCTTACTCTCAGGTGGTCAGCGATGTCCTTCTCATCCACATTACAGACTATTTTGTCCTTGTCACTTTCTCGTATATATACAAGCATATATGCATTTGAGTATTTAGTAAATTTAAATGGAGTGTTGTTGAACCCAGGATTTGTCTGCGGCAACTGTTGAAGGGGGCGAGTAAGATAAAAATTATCTACTGAAAGAACACAACCACATAAAAGAATATCAATTTTGAAAAGCAACAATTAGAGAACGGTACCTCCTCTTCACCACCGTACTGCTCCTCCAATGCCCTCTTAATGTCTTCTTTTGTTACCCGTTCATCATCAAACTTGAACCTAGATGACCAAACCAAAAAAACACAAAAGTGAGCTAGGTTAAACAGGAAAACAATGACAGGCAATTAGAATAAAAGCCTAGAATAAAGACATTTACAAAACATGATAGGTACCACTGATCTGAGAGGGTTGGTCTGATATAAGCATAGTAGTGCCCACCATGCACCCCACCACTATGAACCAAAACACTGCATAAAATGAGGCAGAATTATGATTATGTTATTACTACCCTTTTACACACTCATCTGAGTGAGCTATAAAAGAATAGGTTACATAGTTTTTGATATTCTGTTCAATTAAGAGGAAAAAATAAGAGAAAAGTTTAGCACAGAAAAGTAACAAAAAAGGCAGAAACAAAGTCTGTATTTGCATTCTTAATCAATACAATACCAACATAACCTTAAGTTGTCATTTTCATTACTACTATGTTTGAAAAATGGTAAATAACAGAATTGACCTCTACCAAATCCAAGGAGAACAATTTTACTTAACATCTAACTAAACAGATTAGCATAAATTACTATTGCAAACAAGAATAATCATTATAAATAACGAAAATGTGCTTATCCATCAGTTGAAACATGCACAATTTACAAAGGAAGAAGATAAAATTTCAGTAATAGCCAGCTTCACTAAATGAAATACAATGCTTCTAAGTTCTAAATATCAGGTAAACAACAAAGCCTACACTATGTTTGGATTAACAGTAGTGAAGGAAAAGAAAGAGACTAAATTTAAGTAAAAGAGAGGAAGGTTAGGGAAAGTAAATGATAATATATCAACTTCATCAGACAGTTAAAATCAATAAAAGAAATGGAAGTGAAGTGAAGTAATTTAACAATCTTTGTTTGGTTAAACCATGGAAAGGGAAAGAAATGGTTGATTATAATGATTTTTTAAAATATAACTTTTTCAAAAAAATAATAAATTATTCAAAAATTGAAGATGACAAAAATGATATTTACATCTTAAAATAACATTTTTTACTTTCCTTTCCTTAGATTCTCCCACAAAAAGGGGTAAATAAAAATTAAGCCTTTCCAAGAAAAGAAAGGGATAACTCAATTTCCCTTGAATAAAGAAATCTATCCAAACAAGGTCGGTTCTGTAAGCTTATCCGAAAAGTATTAGAGTTTTACTTAATATGTAATTACAGTTTTTTACTTGTTGTTAATAGTCTATCTAGAGTTAATCTCCTAAGAGGATTAGAGTTAAAAGTCTATTGTAAGTAGGACTCCTAATGTACTAAAAGTCCTATTCTTTAGTCTTTAAATAGTCTGTAAACTAGTTGTAATTTTTTCATGACAGAATTCTTTTAATAACAGAAACTACTTTTCTGTTTTTCTTCTTGTTCTGTTTCTCTACATGGTATCAGTCTAATTCGATCCTTATCGGAATTTGTTTATTCATGGAGAATAAATCGACATCTAGTGAGATGCAATTTTCACCAGATATTACTGTCAGTTTGGCAGATTTCTCAGAGGCAGGAAATTCTAGGGAATTTTTCTCTACTGCAGCAACTGTTTTCAGCAATTTCGCCAGGCAGCAAATGGATGAGCTTCAGAAGCTGTCCAGCAGGTTTAATGGTTCTGGTGAGGGGAATGTTGCAAAGCTAGAGAATGAAGGTACTAAAGACCCTTCTTTACTTAATGCTCTTGTTTCTACCAAGGCTGCACCAACATGGATCGTTGATTCTGGAGCTTCTGATCACATGACTGGTAAAAGGGAGTTGTTCTTTAAGTTTGAGTGTTCATCTTCTAAAGCTTTCATTAAAGTTGCTGATGGTTCTTTATATCCTATCGAAGGGACTGGTTCTATTTCATTAAATGATAACTTGGTTCTTGAGGATGTATTATTTGTACCTAAACTTGCGTGCAATTTAATATCAGTACACAAGCTTTCTAAGGACTTGAAGTGCTCTGTACAGTTTACTGATTCTACTTGTTTCTTGCAGGCACTGGATTCGAGAAAGATTATTGGTTGTGCTAGCTTGCAAAATGGTCTCTATGTTATTCATGGCCAGCCACAACCTGTTTTTTCCCATTCCCATTCCTGCCTTACTTCTTCTGGACAGGTTGATTCTGTTATGTTATGGCATTTTAGGTTAGGTCACCCTAATTTTTCTTACCTTCAGAAATTGTTTCCTGCTTTGTTTATTAATAAAAATCCTAATTCTTTTAAATGTCATATATGTCCTCTTGCTAAACAGACTAAATCTTTATATTTACCATCTACTTATAAATCTTCAAAACCCTTTTCCTTAATCCATAGTGATGTTTGGGGTCCTTCTAAAGTGAAGAATGTTACTGGTAGTAGGTGGTTTGTGACCTTTATTGATGACCATAGCAGAATTACTTGGACCTATTTGCTCAAAGAAAAATCTGATGTTGCTCCTATATTTGAGAGATTTTATAATATGGTTGTTAATCAATTTGGCAGCAAAATACAAATACTTAAATCTGATAATGGGGGAGAATATTTTACTAAGTCCTTGGGAGAGTTTTTTCAAACTAAAGGGATTGTTCATATTAGCTCTTGTGTAGATACCCCACAACAGAATGGAATTGCTGAAAGGAAAAACAGACATTTGCTAGAAGTTACCCGAGCCTTGTTGTTTACTAATAATATTCCTAAATATTTGTGGGGTGAAGCCTTGTTGACAGCCACCTATCTTATTAACAGGATGCCTAGCAAAGTCTTGAACTTTAGGACACCGAGAGATGTTTTCTTAGAGAGCTATCCCAACTTTAAACCTATATCCTCTGTTCTTCCTTTCAAAGTGTTTGGCTGCACTGTTTTTCTAAGAAATTCTGATCCTTCTCGGTCCAAATTGGATCCTAGGGCTTTAAAGTGTGTTTTTATTGGGTATTCTTCACTTAAGAAGGGCTACAAATGTTACCATCCTCCTTCTCATAAAATTTATACTTCATTAGATATAACCTTTTTTGAACAGGTACCATACTTTCCTATGGCTGAAAATCAGGGGGAGAGTTGGGATGATTTCCAGCCTCCTAAAAATCAGGTTTCTCCTTATTTACCTTCCACTCTTGTACCTACTGATGTTTCTTTTGAACCTCAAACTTCTTTCAAACTTGTTTCTCCTTCACCTAAAAATACAGCTCTGCCTTCTTCACCTACTATTACACCTAGAGTCCCTCATACTTCACCTAAATCTATTGTTCAGCCTCCTAACCAATTGCAGGTTTATACCAGAAAGAAAAAAGTCATTCCAGAGACTGTTTTGCAATTTGACATCTGCCGAGAATTGGACTTGAGTCCAGCTGCTTGTGAGGATGAGGGAGGTAATATTGTTGATGAAAATCCTTCTCACTTACTTGAACCTGAGTTTTTGCCTATTGCTAAAAGGAAAGGGGTAAGGCAGTGTACAAAACACCCTATCCAAAGATATGTTGCTTATGGAAATCTAATGCCTTCTTTTAAGGCTTTTACAGCTTGCCTAGATGGAGAACATATTCCAAATTCTATTGAAGAGGCCTTAAAAGATTCTAATTGGAAGAAAGCTGTTGAAGAAGAGATTAAGGCACTAAAAGAAAATGGTACTTGGACCATAACAGATCTCCCACAAGGCAAGAAACCAGTGGGATGCAAATGGGTGTTTGCCATTAAATACAATTCTGATGGAAGTGTGCACAGATATAAAGCAAGGTTGGTGGCCAAGGGCTTTACACAGACTCATGGAGTAGACTACAAGGAGACCTTTGCCCCTGTAGCTAAATTGAACACTGTAAGAGTTCTATTAAGCTTGGCTGTTAATTATGACTGGAAACTCCATCAGCTTGACATTAAGAATGCATTTCTTAATGGAAAATTGGAAGAGGAGGTTTATATGAAGATTCCACCAGGTTTAGAATCTGAAGAGACTAAGCAGAAGGTTTGCAAGCTTGACAGATCACTCTATGGGTTAAAGCAGTCACCTAGAGCATGGTTTGATAGATTCACCAAAGTTGTTTTGACAGGTGGATACAAGCAGTCGTTGGCAGATCATACTCTATTCTCTAAGGTAACCTCCAATAACAAAAAGGTTATCTTAATAGTATACGTCGATGACATAATTTTGACAGGGGATGATGAGGAAGAAATAAACTACTTGAAAGCTTTATTGAGCAAGGAGTTTGAAATGAAAGACCTAGGAAAGCTCAGATATTTTCTAGGCATGGAGGTAGCAAGATCAAGCAAAGGTTTGGTTATTAACCAGAGGAAATATGTTCTGGACCTACTTACTGAGACTGGAATGTTGGGCTGTAAACCAACTGACACTCCCATGGATGCAAGTTTAAAATTCAGCAAAGAAGAGTCGAGTCCTAAAGCTGACAAGGGACTTTATCAAAGGTTGGTGGGAAAATTGATTTATTTATCACTGACCAGACCAGATATTGCTTTTCCGGTAAACATTATCAGCCAGTATATGACAAATCCTAGACAAGAACATACGGAAGCTGCTACTAGAATTCTGAGATACCTTAAGGGTACACCGGGACATGGCTTAATGTTCAAAAAGACTCTTGACAGATCAGTAAAAATTTTCTCAGATGCAAGCTGGGCAAGTGAGTTGACAGATAGACGGTCAACAAGTGGTTATTGTTCTTTTGTTTGGGGAAATCTAGTGACTTGGAAGAGCAAAAAGCAAACTGTTGTGTCAAGAAGTAGTGCAGAAGCTGAGTACAGAGCTTTAGCTCTTGGAATGTGTGAAGGAATTTGGCTGATGAAGCTACTCAAAGAGCTAGGAATGGTTCAAGAAGAGAAGTTCGAAGTGTTCTGTGATAACCAGTCTACTATACAAATTGCCAAGAATCCTATTCAACATGACAGAACCAAACATGTTGAAATTGATAGACACTTTATTGCAGAAAAACTGACAAATGGAATAGCTTCTTTAAACTATGTTCCTACAGAAGAGCAAGTAGCAGATGTTCTTACAAAAGCTCTGCCAAAAGCACTTTTCGATAAGTTTTTATTCAAGCTGGGATTATACAATGTATACCCACCAGCTTGAGGGGGAGTGTAAGCTTATCCGAAAAGTATTAGAGTTTTACTTAATATGTAATTACAGTTTTTTACTTGTTGTTAATAGTCTATCTAGAGTTAATCTCCTAAGAGGATTAGAGTTAAAAGTCTATTGTAAGTAGGACTCCTAATGTACTAAAAGTCCTATTCTTTAGTCTTTAAATAGTCTGTAAACTAGTTGTAATTTTTTCATGACAGAATTCTTTTAATAACAGAAACTACTTTTCTGTTTTTCTTCTTGTTCTGTTTCTCTACAGGTTCTGCATTTCCCTTACTTTCCCTTCCCTTCCATTACCCCAATCCAAACTTAGGGTAAAATTAATTGCTACAGGACAATGATGGAACCCTTAGGGCAATGTTGTCAAGGGCTCCACGCGCACTCGAGATGCTAAGACCTCTACATGGCCTGAGATGCAAGGCGCGTAAAAAGCACTAGTCCGTCTGAAATAAGGTGCATGCATCCGTGTAAAATGTAAATAATAAATAATAATTAGGAAGGTAAAATCTTTTCTCCAAATATAGATTAGAAAAATGATTATTATCCCATACACAGGCGGTGGAAACTTTTTGTTTCCACAAACGGCTTAATTTTGGGGTTTGGGGTTTCAATTTAGGGTTTAGATTTTATGGGTTTTAGTGTATGGGTTTAGAATTTAGGGTTCATAGTTAGAATTTAAGGTTTAGGATTAGAATTTAGGGTTTACGTTTTAAGGTAGTGTGGTTAGGGATTTAGGTTTTAACCTATAAACCCTAAATTTTAACCATAAACCTAAAAATCTATCAACAGCCCCTAAATTCAAAACTGCTAACATTAAACCTCTAAACCCTAAACGGAATCCCTAGACCCTAAAACTAAGGCGCTTGTGTAAACAAAGTTTCCACAAGCGCTTGTGCATGGAATAATTACCCTTAGAAAAAATAGTTAAAAGAAAGAAATACAATACAAGTTACAAAGCCAAAAGCCGGGCTCTGTTTTCAAACACTGAAACAGAGCAACATCTCAGTTTTTAAACAAGTACACCTTAAAATCAACCATAAAGGAGAAAAGAATTTTTTTAAAAAAAGTAAAAATAGTAGAGAAGATAGAGATTTAAGCAAAAACAAAAAACAAAAAAAAAAGGTGGAGGTGGGAGGAGCATGAAGTTTTAAAGAGAGGACGAAGATGATACAGCTTTTTGAATTTATTTTGAAATTTTAACCTAATAAAGTTGGTATTCTAATTAATAAAATAAATAGCATTATGGTATTTTGACTTCCAAAATAGGAGGGGGCAGAAGAAGAAAAAACTGAAGGGGCCAAGCGGTGAAGGCGTGAAGCTGGCTTTTTCTTGCCCCTAAAATGAAACACAGCACAATAAAGCCACTGCCTCTTTGAAGTTGCCTTGCCCGGTATACTGTGAAGCAGTTTTGCTTCTTTTGGCACACCTAGGCAAGCACCTTAGCATCACTGCCTTAGGGATGGTTTGTTGATGGTTTTTGTTTCTTTAGTTGTCCAAAAGTAATGGTGATGGTGGTAGTGCTGTTGATGATGATGATGATAACATATAGCATAAAATACATTATCAGCCAAAATCCTGGTCTATCAAAAAGAAAGACCCAAAAAACAGAAGAAAAATAAAGAAACCAAAATAGAAATAATGGCTACTTAAAATTTACAATATTCTGAAACAAAAAAGGGTTATTTCGGCAATTATATCAGCTCAAATAATTATCTTTTCTGTTTAAGGTAGCCTTAGGTTAGTCTGGTTTTTCTAGTATTCAATATAAATCAAAATAATAGTAAATTAGAACTGAATAAAAATTATTAAATGATGTGTCTTCGAGTTGGGAAGTACTTTGCTTATCAAACAAAACCTTGTGGTTACAGTATTCTTATATTTTCCTGTCTTCCTTGCTCTTCAAAAACCTATTGCAGAAACCTTTTGGAATTCTACAACCCATTAAAATCTAATTTAGTGGGAGTTCTGCATGTTTTTACATAAAGATTAGTTTTGATTGAACATTATACCGTTAGACATGCTTACTTGATTGAATGATCTAGTAATTTGTAGTCAAAAACAGATTAAGCATTTAGAGATTTAGGTTTCTTTGAAACTTTTACTTATGTCTCTAAAGTCAAGCGAGGAAAGGCAAGCAGCAGCAATAAAAAAATCCATAGGTAGAGCACAACAAACGGCGCAAATACCTGTGAAGAGTATAAAGGTTGCGAACACTTCTGTCAGCCTCAGGTGATAAATACTTGCCATTCTCCCTATCTAGATCAAGTTGCAAGGGGAACTCATAGCGATCGTTTATCTATACAAAAGTATTGTAAAAAGTTAATAAAGAAATGTTTCCGTGAATATCAGAGATAAAAGATGACATATTTTAGCCAAAGGTGTGCACATACATGTACATAAGAGAATGGAACAGAAAGGGTCTAACAGAATTTATGCATCCTTTTTATCTTTCACCATCTCACACATACTTTCATACAAAATTTACATTCCTACAGAATTTAGTGATAAAACAAGTATCTTGGTTATTTTAGAACTGCTTCAAGGAGAGGCATAAAGTTTAAGACCACAGCCCTTTTGGTTCCTTCCTGTTTCCAGAAGAGCCGTCTAAGTCGATTGCCAATTTGCCAATTTATCTAACAAAGGCTGCAAATTTATGTACTGCAATTTCTACTTATTAAAAACAGAAAAATCTTGGAAAATGTATATAAACCATTACCATTAACTTCTAAACTAAAATAGATGATGCTTAAAGAACCAGATGCACGTGCTTGTCCAGACTACCTATTCTATTAAACTTCAGGCAACATGACACCTACAATCAACATTAATATTCTAGAAAACAAGTCATCTTATGTACCATTCCATAATAATGAGGATAGAAACCTTAGGACTAAATATTTTAAGGGAAAATAGTAATCCCAACATAGAAATACTCCAGGAAATTATTTTTTTCTTCTGTACATACTTACATTATCAAATAAGAAACAATTCAGGCATCTTCATTTTATTCAGAAACATGGGGGAGTATATTAGCAATTCCAAATATAATTTAAAAAGAAGCTTCGATACTACTTTTAGAAGGAAATGCAATAAACATAATTGGGGGTAATTTGAAAAAGTTTACAAAGACAATCATTCAGGTTAACATCATCTCCAAAGGAATAATCATCTCACAGAGTCTTTCCTGAACCAGATTTACAAAGAAGGAGTAAAACCAGAAAAATTAAAGGCCAAATATACATTCATTTAAGCGTACCACCGTATAGAATTGGCTAATTAAATATGTTTACAATTCCAGATGCAGTAGAAAACGCTTAAGGGTCACTTTGTCTAAACAAATTCGAACAAGACAAATAGATTAAACAAGATATTCAATTGTCTATTCAGCAACTAACCTTCACCATAGTATCCCGCATGAAATCATACTCGAAACGTTTTAACTGAAGTTGAAGGACCGGAGGAAAGTCAATGAAAAGAACTCCTTTCCTGGCATCCTGAAAAAGGAATTCTTTGAACATCATCTTTGTAGGGAATATTTAAGCATGATAGTGTGACAAGTACAGAACATGTGCCCGGTAGTCCATCTCCAGAAAACTATAACTTCTATGGTCAAGAAATAGCCAAAAAGCATGAGGAAATCAGATTGCTTTCCCAAACATATTTAAACAAAGATACCTGATTTTTTATTTATTTATTTTTGACAAAGATACCTGATAGAAGAGACATTACAGACCAGCCAAAGACAAGCAGATCTGAATCAACTTGTTCAAGTCCCCAGTTTTTTATAATGTAGAATCTAACTATTAAGTTATATCTTTCCAGATAAAAATGATGAACTGATGGATCCTGGGCATCTCACCTGTAAACCATACTGTTCAGCATGATACCTATTGTCACCTTCAAGACACTCTACTTCAACATATTTGTCAAACGATGCATAAACATCCTTACAACCTTTCACATCAAGCTGAAGATCTACAGATAATTGTGTCAACTTATAAGCCCCAGAATATCAATCTTTAATAATCTAGTCATCTGTTGTAACTTTAAAATCTGTACCATAAAACGATTCCTTTCTCGTCGACTTATAGTCCACATTGATGCATTCAATATAATTCATATGATGACCTTCAAACAACTGTTGTATTGTACCCTCCACAACTGTTCCCTGAGACGTTTTAAAAGTAAATAAATAATTTAAAGAACAATTTTTTGCTAGCGTATTAAACAAATTGACAAGCAATCAGTCCCAAAATACGAATAGAAGAAAACCCCTATACCTTCATTTTGTCTTCAAGCTTTTCACTAAGAACTCTATTAAGTTCCTGAACGTCATGCTGCATGAAAGAATCATAAGTGTCCCACCCAAAAGATTTTGTCAATTCCTTGGTTGCCACACTAGTGTCAGTATACTGGAGCTTATAAAATAGACTCTGCAAAGCCAATGGAATACTCCCTGTGGGCATGTCATTCTCAGTTGTTGGCATATGATACACGGCCTGCAATGAATAATTCAAACATTTAACTCCCTCTAGACTTTAACTATAAGAACGGTGATGAAGAATAAATATGCTAACCTTTCTGAAGTACGGAATATGATAGAGTGTTTGCAGAAGAGAGTTCATATAGCAGGTGGCTCCCTGATTCTTGAGTCCAACATAACCAGTCTCCTTTTTCGAGTCATGTGACCAATAATCCGCAACCTTGCGCACAGCAATATCAGCTTCTACTAAGCATGTGTCATTCACAAGAAAGCCTCTACTAGGGTCATATAGTTCACCAAGAGGCATGAATGAAGTGAAGCCCCAATCACTTTCACGTGCATTAAACTGATGCTGTGTGTCTGTAGAGAGAACAACGAATATTAAATCACACAAAATTTGAGCTTACAAGATAAAGCAAAAACAAGTGGGCGCAAAGACAATTCAAGAAGACTAAATTTTCAACACATTAAACATCAGGTAATTATCAGCATCTTTAAGCAGAGCTTTTTATGGAAATTAATTTTAAAATTTGACGCATCTCCTCTTTCTTCTGAATTTCAATAAGTTATAGGAAAACCAGCCCAATATATCACACTCCAAATCTAACAAGAATTAAAGAACCCTAAATAACATATCTATTCGTGACCACAGTTCTTTCGTATTGATTTCGAGGATAAAAGTAAAAGCAGTTCACCACACTTAGCGGACAAAAGACCATAAAAGAATATAAAGTGAACATGAGGAGAACTGCATTGCTCTAATGCCAAAATGTTCCTTGAATATACATCAAGAAGTATAACTTGATGCCTCTATATTGAGCTAGTTACATCATCCAACCTCAATATAGGAGGAACAAGGGCCTTTTTATTCAACTGGATCTATGACCAGTTTAATGTCAAAAGGGATGTGGATGTGAACCAGTTGCAAGACAGAATTTTCAGCCAATACAAAATATCTGATTTCAGAAAGCTAAATTGGTCAGAAAATGGCTTGGAAAACCATGTTGACTTATAATATGCAGTTCATGAGAAGGGGAACTAATTTTGTTCAAAAAATAGAAGGGGAACTAATAGCAGAGTGAGAAACTCAAGGCTTTTCAAGGCCATTAATAGCAACACTAAACAGATTGAGAGTATTAAGATTAATTAGACAACCACCCCACAAGAAAAAAGCTCATAATTTCATAACCAAAGGCATTTTTGAAAGTAAAGCATGAAGTTAAAATATATCTTAACTATCGAAAATACGGGTTCCAGTGAAGAAGTTAACTTGTTAACATAAAAAGATTACCCTAGGCTTGAGGAAAATTAATATGACTAGAAACTCCCAGAAAGCCTAGAATCAGCAAAAATACTGGAAAAGCTAAAATTTAAACTTCAAATTTGCCTCAGTAAATTAAGATGTTCAAAAATTCTACATTACACAAGAAAATAAGAAAAAAAAATCTAAGATCTGTTGGAAAACTACAGTTTCTATGCGAAGATTGTGCTGTAGTTAACTTGATAATAAGTTGTCATCAAAGATACATCAGCCAGGCATGTGCCGAATGTTTCAATTTTCAAAAAGAAAATGCTGGATAAAATATAGGTGGAAGCTTCCAAAGAAATCAACATTCCCAAACTCCATTTACAAAATAAAAAAGAATAAAATAAATTTCAAAATGCATCAAGTATATCAGATGTCTATTTTAGAATATTAAAATATTACGAAATAGAGAGTTTGATGCTATCCCTTTTCTTATTACTAAAGGTATATCAGATGAAAAAAGTTCAAAATAAAAGAAATCAAAGAGAAGTTCAATCAGACAGGCCTTTTTCCCTTATCCCTAAAAAAGGGCACCTAGGTGCACAAGCATGTGCCTTGTCAAATGGACCTTGTCCAAAAGGTCTGAGGAGCTATTTTGTCTAGCGCTAAGACGCAAGGCATAAGCATGCCTAGGCATTCATCTTGACAACACTGTTCAAAAGTATAAATGGCACTCTCCTATTCAATCTCATGGGACATGAATGAAGACAATTTCATATAACCCACGTAATCAAACATTTTTCTTTGTAGTCCAACAAATTTAGCTTCAAGCTACTTCTCTCAATTCCAACTTTGTGACATACATGGAAAAGAATAAAAGGAAACAAAATAGCATGTCACTTGATAAACCTTAAATATGTCGACTTTTAGTTGATCATGTCATTTTCAAACTTATTTTTCAAAACTCGAACTGCATTCAAGCTTTCTTTATTTAACGAGAAGAAGTCCACAACCAGGCAAACTAACAACTAAATGATTCTATATCAGCTATGCCAGAAAAAGAAATAATACAAATTTCTTGAATTTTAACTGCACTGTGGGGGACAGAGCTCCACAGCCATCATTCTTAAACATACTACATTCAACTTCACCTATAACACTCATGAAGATGTCAACTCATCTAAAAGATACACAATGCATCTGAAGAATAACCTAATTAATAGTTACCCTTTTCCTCGAGAAAAGTCTCAAAATGTTTGCAACATGCAAGGTACAGAAAATGATCATATTAAGCCATTTCTAAAAGAAGAGGAAAAAGAAAAAATAAAAGTTGAACTATATAAAATGGATGTACAAACTAACACTCGGAGCAGTACAGAATTCATAAAGAGAAACAATGGCAATAACATGCGTTGTAGGACAAACAGCATAACATGCTAAAAGAACTGCTATATAAAGGAATTGAATTATAAGAATTCCAGTACCACCGGATATACCTTTTCTGATTGTATACTTATTGTGTACTTGATTGCAGACAGCTAAGCTGAACTGTGCATATCTACTCCATCCATAAGGTAAAGTTGCTGAATCCGCAACATCAAGATATATTGACAAATGATCAACATTGTTACCCTTGGGGAAAATAAGTATCCGCCTGTGCAGTAGGATTCAATACAAATCTTATTGATAGATCAATGCAAAAAACAATTTCGCAAGAACTACAAAAAAGCACAAACTGATCAACTAAAACTACCATTTGTAGCCTCCAATAAAGAATATGTCAGAGTAGAGCTTCTTAGTATTAAGCCTTGAGAAATTCTCAATTGTCCATGTAAACCTTCCTGAAGGCGGATCATCCGCTGTTTGTGCATCCACTTTACTAGCAGCGTCCTTCGCAACTAATAATAAATAAGACAAAGTTCAGAATGGAAAGCATAAGAAAACATCAAATATATGAATTAATTAAAAAAACAGCGGCACAGAATATTCATAAATATTCAAAATAATGCATTCAATCAGCTGAAACTGAAACCGGAAAAGGAAATAAAAGGATTCAATTCTTCAAACGAAATTCAACTTACTCTCAGTTTCTTGAGAAACAAACAGGAAAAAATTGAATTGAAATATTCACCTTCTAATGGCTGAGGACCTTCGACGAAGTCATTGTGTGGGACCAGCATCTCATCGTCCTCCTGCTGCAATGAATAAAAACAAAAACAGAAATGCAAAAATGAGAACAGTTCGGATCTGCTGATCAAAACCCTAGGAATCCAACCATGGACTCGCAGAAAATGATGAATTTCCTCTTTCGAGCTGAATAAGAAGAAGCATTGAGACAGTTGAAAAACGCAGCGTTACCGGAATCGAAATTGAATTGAAGTGAAATTAAAAGAAAAAGATTAAAAAGAAGCAAGAGTGAAGGATTGGATGGTTACATCTAACGGTGGAGGAGTCATCAGAGTCATGGGCGGTGATCGGCGGCGATCGGCGGCCGTTCGATCGACTGAATCAGAGAGAGAGAGAGAGAGAGAGAGAGAGAGAGAGAGAGAGAGAGCTGCAAGTAGGGAGAAATACTAAGGAGAATAACGATGGGGTGTGCCCGAGGAAAAGGGGGAAACTGGTTTTGCTAGGCAAGGGGCAAATCAGGAATTCCAATCAATGTACTTCGGCTTTGCCAGAGATTATTTTAGTATTCGCCTTAGTTTTTATTGGTTCAACTCTAGATTTCATCACTCAACTTTCTTCTTACTCTTATTTTAATTATTAAAATTTAATTTATTTCGATTTAATCATTATATTTTTAAGTTATTTCTGTTTTGGTCACTTCGTCATTAAATAGTTAAGGATGTTGGGAGATGCTAAGGTACGACACCTTAGAGTGTGGCTAAAATACAGCCCTACACAATTTTTTATCATTTTGATCATTGAATAAGAATTTGTTTAACTACATAATTCTTATTAACTGGGTAAGAATTTGTGTAAATTTTATCTTAGTAAAAATTTGTGTAACTACACAAATTTTTATATTATAACTTGAACTCTTACTATTTGAGTAAAAATTTGTGTAGGTCGTAAAAACTGGTGTAGTTAAACAAATTCTTACAAACTGAATAAAATTTTATGTATGGACACTTCATTTTAGCTACAGCCTAAAGGTGTCTCACCATAAAGCTACCCAACAATATTATGGCACGGCTGACGAAATCAAAAAGACATCATTTTAAATTCCTAAAGTAAACAACATCATTTTGAATTCCTGTCAAACCCAATTTTCACTTTTTTTTATTATTCCTGTCATTTTTCTCCATATATCTAGATTCATCAAATCGGTCATTACCGACTGTCATCAACAGCAACCGATCGATGAGTCTTAAAATTTTCTACCAAATTCGTTTTTGCCTTTTTAAACACTGATTTGGTGTTTTTTTAAACAAAGGAGAAAGAGGGCCAAGGAATAGTGAAAATTGGGAATTGCAAATACTTGAGATAGAGAAGTAAATGACTGATATTCTCTTATCAAATATACTCTCTTCTTTTTTTTGAATAGTCTTGTCAGTGGTCAGATATGCTTTGAATATACACACTGTCTTGAATTTTATTATGATATGATTTGTATGGCAATAGTTATTGAAGAATTGGTATTCCAATTAATGAAGCAATATTAGAATTTTTTTCAATATGGTGTAACTATAAAGAATTTTCATTGAATAATTAGTGTTTTATATCTGATTTGGACATCAGTTTCGAATAACACTTCTTTTTATAAAAAAAAATTATTCAAAGGAAAAGAATTGTATGTATAATCATCTATCATATTACAAGATGATAAACCAGCATTTTAAAATAACGTGAAATCTTATAATAAACTTTGAATTCTAAACTTTACACTTCATTATAAATTGTTAGACTCTAAACTCGTGAACCCCAAATCATATACAAAACTCTTTAACTAAAATTGAAATGCAAATTTACTTAAGATTAAATTTTACATAGATTGTGTACTGAAAAATGCAGGTGTGCAAAATTTAGAATAAACAATTTTACTTATTCCGATGACATCTTTTTATTTAGGTGTAAGGTTCTAAGTAGTACGGTTTAAGATTTAGGGTTTATGATTTAGTAATTAAGATTAAAATAAACAAAGTTGTGTGACCTAAATTTATCTACAGCATGTGTATCAAATAACTTATTATTATTAGTATCGAGTACAAAAGCCCGTCAAATCATCATGGCCTAACAAGATGAGATGCTAAATCTCTTAAACAAAGTCATGAGTTTGAATCTTAACGTTAGTGAATATAACAAATTGTGCTATGAGAGTCGCCCATAATAGCCCACACATAACTCGACATGAAATAAACAATCAATGTTTCAAATACCGACAACTATTTAAAAAGGAAAAAAAATCTATAAAATCGAGTTTGAATTAAAGACAAGACAGTGGAATTGTAACTAGGGGTGGGCATTGTCGGGTACCCGGTTCATCCGGGTACCTCATTAAGCGGCTCGTGTCCCGACCCATTATATTCGGGTACCCAGGATTCGGGTACCCGGTTCATCCGGATACCTCATTAAGCAGCCCGTGTCCCGGCCCATTATATCTGGGTACCCGGGATTCGGGTACCCGGGTAATCAGGTATCGGGTTCTTATTATTATTTTTAATTCTAAAATTAAAAAAAATCACATGTTAAACACAAAAATATTTTTAAAAAATTAAACTTAAAACTTAAAAGAATATAATACAAACATAGAAAAAATGTAGGGATTTAAACTTAATTTTAGAGTGAAAATATTAAGAAACATAAAATAAAAATATAATTTTAAATATAAAAAATATATATATATTAAATTTTATCGGGTCGGATCGGGTACCCGGTAAGGGGAAACTTTCGGCCCGTGTCTCAGGAAATTTGCCGGGTGGGGTACCCGGCCTGGTCGGGTAATTTTTTCCGAGAATTACCCGACATTTTAGGTTCGGGTCGTCAGGTTTTCGGGTCGGGTCAACCAGGTCGGGTATTTTTGCCCACCCCTAATTGTAACTCCAATCGAACTATAGTCATTCCGGTGATCACATGGTAACAAAGGTGTTTCTTTTCAAAATCTTCCCCGATTCACGACGTACAACACAAGATTAGAGTTGTAAAAACAGATAATCGGATGGGTTTCAGGTCGGGTCTTGTCAAGTCGGGTCAAATCAGATACATGTCAATTCAGGTCAAAAAATTTTTTTGACTCGACTCGGGTCTTGTGCGGGTCAGTAGCAGGTCGGGTCCATTTCAGGTCGGATTTATTTCAGGTCGAGTTCAAACAGATCGGGTCCGAACCAAGTAATTAGCAGGTTAATTCGGGCTCGGGTAGACTTCAGGTCGGGTTCATTTCAGGTCGGGTTCATTTCAGATCGGATAATTTCAGGTCAGTTTCATTTCAGGTCAGGTTAATTCGGGTTTTAAATTCGTATTATTTTTTAGTTCGGTACAATTGTACAAGTAGTCGATATTTATTTCGAGTTAATTATTTAACGTCTTTCATGGAATCACATTAAAAATAAAAATTTGGTACTAGAAATGAATAAACATGTCATAAATGATTCATATTTAAAATAATAAAGTAAATTAAACTTGAAATAGGGTCAATTTCGAGTAAAAACAAAGATTTAGGGACGATAATGAACAACAAATAATAAATAAGAGTCAATTTGGACTAAAAATAAAGTTTTAAGGACTTAATTGAATTGAACTAAAAGTTAAAGGACTTAAATGAAAAACATCTAAAATTTAAAGGGCTACAAATTATTTAGCCCATCTAAAATAAATGGGTGGCGGGATATGAGCCCAAAGCCTCAAACTATTAATAATTATTATTAATTATTATATTATATATACATTATATAACTTATAAGTTTTAATATATATGTATATTAATTATATTTATATGTTATATTATAAGTTTTAATATATGTATTATATGTTATATTAATTATTATGTACGTATACATATAATATATATGTATATATATTATATGTTATATTAATTATATTTATATGTTATGTTATAAGTTTATATTAGAGTGTTTAGGGTTTAGGCCTTAGGGTGTTGCATTATGGTTTATGAGTTATTATTATTGTTTATGATTTAGGTTTTATGGTTTGAGAGTTATGGTTTATATTCGAGGATTTAGGGTGTTGCATTAGGGTTTATGAGTTATTATTATTGTTTATGGTTTAGAGTTTAAGGGTTTAGGGTTTAGGGTTTATGATTTAAGAGTTAGGGTTTATATCCAAGGGTTTACGGTTCATATTAGAGTGTTTAGGGTTTAGGGTGTTGTATTAGGGTTTATGAGTTATCATCATTGTTTATGGTTTAGGGTTTAGGGTTTAGTGCTTAATGTTTAGTGTTTGAGAGTTAATGTTTATATTCGAGGGTTTAGGGTTTAGGGTGTTGCATTAAGGTTACGAGTTATCATTATTGTTTATGGTTGAGAGTTTAATGGTTTAAGAGTTAGGGTTTGTATTCAGGGTTTGTGGTTCATATTAGAGTGTTTAGGGTTTAGGGTGTTGCATTATGGTTTATGAGTTATCATTATTATTTATGGTTTATGGTTTAGGTTTTACGGTTTAGGGTTCATATTAGAGTGTGTAGGGTTTAGGGTGCTGCATTAGGGTTTATAAGTTATCATTATTATTTATGGTTTAATGTCCAGGGCTTAAGATTTAGGGTTTAAGGATTGGGGTTTAGGGTGTTGCATTAGGGTTTATGAGTTATCATCATTGTTTATGGTTTAAGGTTTAGGGTTTAGGGTTTATGATTTTAGAGTTATGGTTTATATTCGAGTATTTATGATTTATATTCGAGTGTTTTAAGGGGTTTGGGTTTGAGATTTAGGGTTTAGGGTGTTGCATTAGGGTTACGAGTTATCATTATTGTTTATGGGTTATAGTTTAAGGGTTTAGGGTTTAGGGCTTATGATTTAAGAGTTAAGGTTTATATTCTATGGTTTATGGTCCATATTATAGTGTTTAGGGTTTATGAGTTATCATCATTGTTTAGGGTTTAAGGTGTAAGGTTTATGGTTTATGATTTTAGGGTTTTTGATTTAGGGTTCATGGAAAATTCATTAAGGGTTTAGGGTTCCTATATTGATAGATACTTATGTACATGCTTATATATATTATGGTTTAGAGTTTAGGATTTAAGGTTTATGGTATAAGGGTTTAAGGTTAATGGTTAAAGGAAAATTTGTTAAGGGTTTAGTTAACATACATACATGTTTACATATATTATGGTTTAGGGTTTATCGATTAGGGAAAATTCATTAAGGGTTTAGGGTTCCTACATTGATAGATACATACGTACATGCTTATATATATTAGGGTTTAGGGTTTAAGGGAAAATTTGTTAAGGGTTTAGGTAACATACACACACGCTTACGTATATTAGGGTTTAAGGTTTAAGATTTAAGGTGTGGTGTTTAAGATTTAAGGTGTGTGGTTTAAGGGTTTAAGGCCAGGGTTAAGGGAAAATTCATTAAGGTTTTAGGGTTTAGGTAACATACATACACGCTTATAAACATCATGGTTTAGGGTTTAAGGATTATTGTTGAGTGTGTAAAAGTTCTATTATTTACACCCCTTTTAACCCATATTTCTGCTGCATTCAAGCATCATTGCATTGCATTTAGGTCAGTTTACAGTAAAACATTACAAATATATTAAAGGCACGGATTCTACTAAAAGATGGCTGATTTTGCAGGTTGCTGCCATAGTTGACGGAGAAGGCGGGCGCATGGCAGAGAAGCAGAAGAGCTGAACTGGACAAGCAGACGATGAAGACGATGCTGCCACGGATCTGCCGTGACAGCAAGGTGACAGCAGCCTTATGAAGAGGAAAAGCAAAGTGGACCTCGATAGATAGAGAAAATTATGCTCGTCTGTCGTGTGAAAACCATATATTTTTCCAAGCCCCGGATCAAAAGATATGTCAAGCCAAAGCTCAAGGAAAGGAAATCCCAAGAAACAAGGAAAGCGGCTGAAAAGTAGGATACTTGAAGATTAAGTCTTTATTAGAATCTTACTTTTAATTAAAGTTGTAATCCTTGTTAACTTAGAATACTTGAGCCCAAAGCTTATATAAGGGCATAGATTTTAACCTAGGAGACATCTTCCCCATAACCGACAACCAAACCCCTCCGCCGTTTACCCGCCGTCGTTATGTTCTAAAAACCCCCTAGGGCCACGGGTTGTTTTGTAAAGTAGTTGCAAGGGTTGCTTTGTTTTAGGATTTTCCAAGTTCAATAAAATAGACTTCAAGTTCTCTTATTTTGGTTATTAATATCTTGCAAGAGCATCGGGAGAGCATTGTGAGGTTATCCATTTACTTAGCATCGGGAGAGTTAAGTATACGAAAGAGATAAGAGCAAGTTCTCTAGTTTATAGTTGAACTATCTTGTGCCTAGGGATAGGGCAAGGTTAAGTGGCTAAAGAAGAATTCATACACATCGGTGTTCATCCTTCGATTCACGCCGGGAGGTATCATCAAAGACGTGATCATCGACAGACTTGGACCTAGGGATAGGCCAAGGCAGATCTGGGATTCTTGCCAAACTTGAAAGTACGGAGTTGGTGTGTTCACTGCCGCGACAGCTAACGGACAGCCGCCGCGACAGGTGCTGTCGGTGACGGGCGCGACGACATAACTGGATTTCCTAAGCATTGCAATACCTGCACTACTGAGCAATTCAATACCAGCCCATTCTCTTTATCTTGATATCTCAATTCTTTTATTTACGTTTTCTTTATTATTCTCGTGACAACTTTCTCAAATATTTCCTTTACTTTCGTGTAGTGAATTAAGGTGAAGCTATTAGCCCAATCCCTGTGGAGACGATATCCGATACTTCGTATCACTTTACTACTTGCGTCGTGTACACTTGCACTACCATTGCGATAGACTATTTTACACGTAACAAGTTTTTGGCGCCGTTGCCGGGGATTGGCAACATAACTACACCTTTCTTTTATTGCACTTTTCGTTTTTATTTTTATTTTCGTTTTTGTTTTTATTTTTATTTTTCTGTTTTTCGTTGGTGCTTTCAACTCTTGCTTTTCACGAGGTTTTCTTGTTTATGCGCAGATCTAAAAGAGGTGAAGATCCTGAGTATCCATTAGACCCGGAAGTTGAACGTTCCTTCAATCTCAAGAAACAACTTCGTCACCTTTTAGCCAGGAACGAATACCTCGAGGAACAGCTAGAGAAGATGGCCCATAACCCACCTGCTGGCGGCGGCATACCACCTGTCGGCGATATTAACCCGCCTGTCGGTGACCCGCCCGCAACAGCCAGACGACGGTCATGTCATGACTACATGCTGAACGATCACGTAGAGCTGGAAACCACACTGCCGGATATTGATGTTGATAACTTCGAGCTTAAACCTGTCATGTTTAGTACGATCAACAATGCCGGGCAGTTTAGTGGTGCTGTAACAGAAGATGCTAGGGAGCATCTCAAGACGTTCCAAGAGATCTGTGGTTCGTTTAGACTGCCAGGAGTTAATCCGGAGATACTGAGGCTTCGGTTATTTCCCCATTCATTGAGGGACAGAGCTAAAACTTGGTGGAATAAACTTACGCCGGGTTCAATTAGAACTTGGGCAGATTTATCTCGTGAATTTTTATCTCGTTTTAATCCTTCGCATTTATCTAAGCGATTACGTAACGAAATTGCTACTTTTCAACAGGAAGATGACGAGCCGATGCACGAGGCCTGGGACAGATTTACTACTCTTCTACGGAACTGCCCAATGCATGGATTCCCCGTCTGGAATCAGGTTACAAAATTTTATAATGCTGCCAATTTACAATGTAACACCCCCTTCCCGGCCTGGTCGAGAACCGGGTCGGAGAGCGTTACTGACAAACAGAACGGTGAATGGAACGATAAATTCTAATTTTTTTCTAATCAATATTCTTAGTGCCAAATATGACAATTTTTATTACTAACTCAAAAGTCATTATAGCTTTAAAACTTTATACAAAACATAAGCAACATTTACACAATAGTAGGGCTACAAGACTAGTATAATTACTTTAACTACTTTGCCACCATACTAGGAGTTCATAAGGACAAAACACATTACTCTTAGCTTGTAGTGACTTGCCGATCCTTTGACTGCTCCGATCTCGGACCGAACACTTTGTTAGCCTGAAATGTTATGCAAATGAATTCATTAGACTTACATAGTCTAAGTGAGGTAGCCAATAACAATGAATGAGCATGTTATGCAATGCTGGATACTTTAATGGCATATTTCACATAAGCAATCTATATACACATTATAAATGAAAGGCATGCTATCCAATCATAACAAAAGCAATTTCGATAATCAATATTTTTCCTTGGACCGATTCAACAGTATTTGGATACGCGAATTCCACCACATCACCAACAATAATGGTCGTATCATAATCCCTCCTCCGCACCAATTGACCAACACACAACACATCCCTCCTCCGCACCAATGGCCGAAGCCCAATACCCGTACCAATGAGCTCATGAATTCTATGGCATGCCAATTGTATCCAATACTTCGATCCCAAGGTTCAATAACAACAATTCAATATCAATGGTTCAATGATAACATCTCAACAATCATATGGTCATAGCAATAGACAATAGCAATAAACACATGTCAATGATTCTATATGTCAATGCTTCAATGATTTTTATGACAATGATAACAATGCTACAGACAATGATTCGATGCAATACTTACCAAAACTTACCAACAATACTTTATGCAAATTCCCTTAATTCAATGGTTAATAAAACAAACAAAATTAATAACGATGAATTCGGAAAGGCTCCTCGCCTATTTCCGAGACTCCGACTACACTCACCTCGATATTAGGGTTCCCGTATAACATCACCTTTTCTCTTGGTTGACAGTCGTCTTTTATCGATTTCTTGGACTAAGTAAAATAAGAATCGGTTAGGACCGACAAGACAATATCGAATAAATATAAAAATATTATTCAAACCCGATACCGAAACTTAGACCAACCAAGAATTTGAGCTTACCCCGACGTCGGTAGAGTTTTGATATTACTATATCGAAAATATCGGACAATCAATCAAACACTGAACCTCCTAATTATTCCTCTGTTTCCCTTCACTAATCCCTTAATCTCGATATGTCTCTAACTTCATTTCCTAATTTTTTTTTCCTTATGTTTTGGTTCGTCCTCCTCCCCCTATTTATAGTTTCGATCGGCCTCCCCCATATTCAATTTTCCAAATTGAATTCCACACAGTTTTGCTTTGCCACAAGTGTGGCTATTTAATTCCATTGCCACGATTGTGGCTTATTGCCACCTTAAATGGTGGTGTGCCATGTGTAGTGGCAATTGCCACCCTTAACCCAAATTTGGCCGAGTGGCCACCAAACGTAGAATGCCCCTTAATGAAGGAATTGCCACCGTATTTTCCTTTTTTTTTACAAATAATAACAACAACAACAATAATAATAATAATAATAATAATAATAATAATAATAATAATAATAATAATAATAATAATAATAATAATAATAATAATAAACCAATACGAATACGTATTACTTGATTTAAAAACAATATAAAACCAACTTATAATCGAAACAAAAATATTCGATTGCTGGATCTTGACCCCGAATTTATAAATTGACCCGAAAAACATTTATTGGTTCAGATAAGATCGAATAAATTATTCAATCGATATAAAATACTCGGTCACCGGAACCTAATTCCGACTAGACCGGTTTTCGGGGTGTTACATACAAACTCGCATCCGAATTGATTCAGCAGCAAATGGACTCTTATTGGATAAAGATCCGGACGAGGCATTGCAAGTTTTGAAAAATCTGGCCAAGAATGAGGAGCAGTTTCTGACTGCAAGAAGAGGGGGTAAACGGGTACTTGCTGTCAAGGATTATGAAGCCGACAGTACTATGAAATCACAGGTAGCCTTCCTTACTAAAGCAATGAAAAGGTTATTGAATGATGATGGACAACATGGATTTGCTGTTGAGGAGGTATGTGAACTCTGTGAGGGAAATCATAGTTCGGATGAGTGCCCAATACAAGTAGAAGAGGGAAAATATGTTGGAAACTACAAGCCAAATTACAATTCCAACAACTATAATCCCAATTGGAGGAAGGATCCCAAATTTTCCTGGAGTGATCCTAATAATGCCCTGAATCCACAAGCACACAATCAGAATCAGGGAGGACCTAGATTGCTGACGCGACAGCAATCGCCGCAGCAACTGCCGTCGCACCTGCCGCCGCAGTAGCAACAGCAGCCACCAGCTGCCACGAGCAGTATACTGGAACAAACTCTGGCCACCTTTATGTCTCAGACCGGTACTTACATTGAGAATATGAATCAGTTTGTCAAGAAGACGGAGAACTTCATGGATAAAACAGAGATGAGGATGACGAATCATGAAGCTACTTTGAAATCTCTAGAGACACAAATAGGTCAGGTGTCCCAACATATTAAGCCGAGGCAGAATGGAGGATTCCCTAGCAATACTGAAAATGCTAGACCACCCACACATGAGCAATGTAAGGCAATTACTACTAGGAGTGGGAAGAAACTACCAGGGCCGGAAAAGGAAGCTGAAACAGAAAAGGAAGATCCAGCCTTAGACAAACCTGCCGGGGAAGCTGCCCCGATAGGTGATAAACAGACTGCTGCCGATGAGCCTGTCACGACAGCAGAAGCGATAGAGGATAAAAATGATAATTATCGTCCTCAGATTCGCATGCAGTGGGAAGGACGTATTGCTGATTACCGTCCCCCGCCACCATTCCCTCAACGGATACAGCAAGCTAAGCAAGAATCTTAACTTAAAAAGATTTATGACATTTTTAAGCAGGTTTATATTAATATTCCGCTGTTAGATGCCGTTAGAGAGATGCCCGGTTACGCCAAATTTCTCAAGGATGTCATGTCGAAGAAATCTAAACTTGGGTAATTTGAAACGGTAAAAATGACAGAAGGTTGCATGAGTATTCTTCATCGGCAGCCACCCCAGAAAAAGAAGGATCCAGGGAGCTTCATCATACCTTGCGTAATCGGAAATAAATTTGTGGGTAAGGCACTTTGTGATCTTGGTGCTAGTGTTAATTTAATGCCAAAGTCTGTCTTTCAGAAATTAGGTATTGGAAAGGCGCGGCCCACGACAGTAACTCTGCAGCTGGCAGACCGCTCTTATGTTCATCCGGAAGGAAAAATTGAAGATATTCTGGTAAGAGTGGATAAGTTTATTTTTCCTGCTGACTTTCTGGTTTTAGACTGTGAGGCAGATGAAAATGCACCAATCATCCTTGGGCGACCCTTCTTAGCCACGGGAAGATCACTGATTGATGTGGAGAAAGGAGAACTCACCATGCGAGTAAACGATCAAGAGATTAAGTTGAATGTTCTCCAAGCGATGAAACATGCTGATGTGGACGAGGAATGCAAGGCTATCACTGATGTTACCCTTGATCAACCCTGCATCAGGTCGGGCTGTCATGATATTCAATTTGGTCACTGCCGCGGCAGCCACCTACAGGCCTGTCACGACAGCAACGACGACAGCAACTCCTCTAAATCCGATTCATCTGATACTGAAGATTAGGAGGAGGTAAACTGGTTAGGCAATCGTCCAGGTAAGTTATTCGAACCTTTGAATTATACTTCGAATAACCATTTAATCCAAAAGCCATCTACTGTTGAACCACCTGCCTTAGAATTGAAGCCCTTACTAGGGCAGCTTAAATATGCTTTTCTTGGTTCAAATGATACGTTGCCCGTAATCATCTCTTCTAAGCTGCCGCAGGAACAGGAACGGCAGTTGATCGGCATGTTACGGCAGCACAAAAAGGCAATTGGATGGACGATCGCTGATATTCAAGGCATCAGTCCAGCGTTATGCATGCACAAAATCCTTTTAGAGGAAGATTATAAGCCGACTATAGATGCCCAAAGGCGGTTTAGCCATGCGATGAAAGAGGTGGTTCGTAAAGAAATAATCAAATGGTTAGATGCTGGTATTATTTACGCCATCTCTGACAGCAAATGGGTGAGCCCGGTGCAATACGTTCCCAAGAAAGGAGGAATGACCGTGATAACCAATGAGAACAATGAGTTAATCCCAACCAGGACTGTGACCGGTTGGAGGGTTTGTATGGACTATCGGAAGCTTAACAAAGCTACCCGAAAGGATCATTTTCCTTTACCTTTTATTGATCAAATGCTTGATAGATTAGTGGGTAAACCTTACTATTGTTTTCTTGATGGTTACTCAGGTTATAATCAAATTGCTATCGCACCAGAGGATCAAGAAAAGACGACCTTCACATGCCCCTACGGAACGTATGCTTTTAGGAGGATGCCGTTTGGACTATGTAATGCACCCGCCACCTTTCAAAGGTGCATGATGGCCATATTCTCCGATATGGTAGAGGACTTCCTTGAGATTTTCATGGATGATTTTTCCGTCTTTGGAGACAATTTTGAGAGCTGCCTCAGAAATCTACAAAAGGTACTTGAAAGATGTGAAAAAGCTAATCTCGTTTTAAATTGGGAAAAATGTCACTTTATGGTGGATGAAGGGATAGTCCTTGGCCATAAGATTAGCTGTCGTGGGGTAGAAGTCGACAGGGCTAAAATAGAAGTAATTGAGAAGCTGCCGCCGCCGACTACAGTCAAGGGAATTAGAAGTTTTTTAGGGCATGCGGGTTTTTATCGGAGATTCATTTGGAACTTCTAAAAAATCACCAAGCCCCTATGCCATCTCTTGGAGCAGAACCGACCCTTTGACTTTAATGAAGAATGTACTGAAGCATTCAAGGTTCTGAAGGAAAAATTAGTAACAGCCCCAATAGTACAGCCACCAGACTGGACACAACCATTTGAGATTATGTGTGATGCTAGTGACTATGCTGTCGGGGCAGCACTTGGGCAGCGCAGAGATAAGCTGTTTCATGTCATATACCATGCCAGCAAGACATTGAATGACGCCCAAGTAAATTATACCACCACAGAAAAGGAGCTATTAGCTGTGGTGTTGTCCATTGACAAGTTTCGTTCTTACATACTTGGGACGAAGGTAATAGTGCACACAGACCATTCTGCCCTGAAGTATTTGTTCGCGAAAAAGGACGCAAAGCCTAGATTGATACGGTGGATCCTGCTATTGCAAGAATTCGACCTTGAAATCAAGGACAAAAAAGGGACAGAAAATCAAGTGGCAGATCACTTGTCAAGATTGGAGAAGGGATGGAGTCTACCAATAGATGAGACAAATATACTGGAGACCTTCCCAGATGAACAGCTCTTTGCTGCCGCAATCGCTGCAGTGACAGCCATGGCGGCAGGTAAGTCTTCTGAACTCCCCTGGTATGCTGATTTCGTTAATTTTATAGTTAGCGGAATACTTCCTTCTGATCTTAATTATCAAGCCAGGAAGAGGTTCCAAAATGATGTTAAGCATTATTATTGGGACGAACCTCTTCTTTTCAAAATGTGTGCAGATCAGGTTATAAGGAGGTGTGTACCACAAGAAGAACAAGAAGACATACTTCATCACTGCCATGCTTCACAGTATGGAGGTCACTTAGGAGGCAACAAAACTGCTGCCAAGGTGCTGTAGTCAGGGTTCTACTGGCCGACACTGTATAAAGATGCACGGGACTTCTACAAGAACTGTGACAGGTGCCAGCGGACAGGTAACATCTCAAGGAGAAACGAGATGCCACTGCAGAACATTTTAGAAGTCGAAATCTTCGACGTTTGGGGGATTGATTTTATGGGACCTTTTCCATCTTCATGTGGAAATCTTTACATCCTCCTAGCAGTGGATTATGTCTCTAAGTGGGTTGAAGCTATCGCCACTCAAAAGAATGATCCCTAGACGGTCCAAAAGTTTTTACACAAAAACATTTTTTTTCTAGATTTGGCATCCCTAAGGCGATTATCAGTGATGAAGGGAGACATTTTGATAATAGGGTAATTGTTGCCGCCTTGAAGAAATATGGTGTCAAGCATCGGATCGCGACAGCATACCACCCACAGACCAATGGACAGGCTGAGATATCCAATAGGGAAGTTAAGAACATTCTTGAGAAGATGGTTAAGCCAACTAGGAAAGATTGGTCTTTACTCCTTAATGATGCATTATGGGCATATATGACAGCTTTTAAGACTCCATTGGGCATGTCTCCATACCGATTGATTTATGGGAAAACCTGTCATCTGCCTGTCGAGATAGAACACAAAGCATACTGGGCAATCAAGGCAGTGAATATGGACTTGGACAAGGCAGGCCAGAAAAGGCTGTTAGATCTGAACGAGATTGAAGAAATACGGACAATGGCCTACGACAATGCAAAAATTTACAAGGAGAAAACCAAGAAGTGGCATGACAAGAAGTTGCTGCCACGACAGTTCTGCCCAGGGCAGCTTGTGTTGTTGTTCAATTCTAGACTGAAACTCTTCCCAGGGAAGCTAAAATCTAGATGGTCTGGCCCGTTCCAAGTGGTACAAGTTTTTCCCCATGGTGCCATCACAATTCGATCATTAAAAGACGGGCACCAATTCAAAGTCAACGGACAGCGCCTCAAGCATTATCAGGGGACTGAAGCCCCAGGAATACAGGAAGTGGTTACCTTAGGAGATGCCCCACAAGGCATCCCTAATTTAACCTAAGTTTTATTTTTATTTTTTTTATTATTTATTATTTATTAGGTAATAAGGTTTATTTTTATTCGAATAATGTTTTTTCTATTTTCTGTTTTTAGGAAATAAAGGAGTCATGAAGAAAAGGAGAAGTGACCCAAGCCCACCATCCATCCACCAGCCCAACAGAGCCCATTTATTGAAGCTTGTCGTTCCAGCTGCCGCCACAAACACGGATAAGACAGGCTGTCAACCGACTGACACGGCAGACGCAGAAGCGTGTGGCAGACGCGTAACAGACGCATAAATGCGTGTCAGACGCGTCAGACACGCCAAATCTCAACAGTCGCCCCTTTATTCACGCCTGCCGTTACAACATTAAACGGGCAGCAACTCGACCGCTATAAAACCCCGTTTTCATTTTCATTTTCCTCACTTCTGCTTATTCTTACTTGCTTTCTCCTCTCGTTTTCTTTGTTTTTTTTTTACTTTCAAAACCCTTGCAACTAACATGTCTTCCAGACAGACCCGCCGCAGTGCTGCTTCAGCCTCTTCATCAGCAGCAGCGTCGCCCTTCGCAACCAAGGACTTATGGGAAGAAAGAGGTTTCGTCTACATCCGAAAGGCACCGAACATGGGGCTCCGACCATTCATCGCGAGGGCAATAAGGGCTCAACTATGGGAGCAGTTCGCCGAACAACCGGCAGAATTAAATGACACGTTGGTGAGGGAGTTCTATGCTGCCATCAACAGCAGGACAACCACATCAGTAACTGTCCGAGGGGTAGAGGTACCATTCACAGCCGATAGTATCAACCATATGTATGGCCTCTATTTTGGTCCCAACGACGATGCCCACCAGCAGTTCTTGGACACCCTCGACTCTGCCGCCTACGGTGCTGTCATGGCAGAGGTTACAGAAGAAGGAACGGAGTGGACTACGAGCAAGAAAAACCCCAACTCCGTAAAAAGGGGGCAGCTGCTCCCAGAAGCAAAGCTATGGAACGCTTTCATCAAGAAGCGTATCCTGCCGTCCTCCCATCACACGACGGTGGACCAGCAGAGGCTCGCCCTCATTCATTCGATCATGCACGACCGGCCTATCAACGTGGGCTGCTATATGAGGGAAAGCGTCTTGGACTGCACATATCGATCAACCTCCCGCCTCTGCCTACCGTTCATGATCACCTCTCCCTGCCGCTGCGCTGCTGTCTCGGAGGCATCCACCGATAAACTGGTCCAAGGACGAGGCTGGACCGATAACAACATTACCAGCCTCATGGAGCTGATAGTCGCAACACCTATCTTCTCCTTCAACCCGGCTGCCTCCCCAGCAGAATCATCCGAGGAACCTGCCACTGAACCTGCCCTTGAACCTGCCGTAGCAGCCGCCCAGACAGACCAATCGGCTCAGATCCTTGCCGCCATACAGTGGGTGGAAGACAGACAAATGGGGCTGATGACATTCATCCGGGATTTCGTCAACTCAACGGTAAATTTCATTACCAATACTTTAAATTATCCCGATGTTATTTTCCCCACTTTACCTGCCCACTATTTTACCAGCCCTACCCCTGTCCACACACCTACACCACCTGCCTCCCCACACACCCATTCTACTACTTCCACCCCATCACCTGCCCCGACGGCAGCTGGCAGTCCTCCGGCCGACACCTCCGCCCGAGGAACGAAGCGACCGGCCTCAGATGACATCAAGGCAGAACCTCCTATTAGGAGGAATTTGGAGAAGGAATTCACGCCTGTCAAGAGGCAGAAACACGTGGCCGACAGAAAGCTAATGCCCAAGGCCAACACCACCACCAGCAGCACTTGGGATAGCGGCAACAGCTCAGACATCCAGGTCGTGGAGCAACCTGCCCCGCCTCCCCCACAGCCCAGACGCCGCCACCAACTCCGTGTCAGCAGCAGCAGTGAAGACATCGATTAAAATCTAAGTCTTTTATTTTTCTTTTCTTGCTGCCTGCTTATCTATATTTTGTGATGTACCTGCCTTCATTTTATCTGTCATTTGCATTGAGGGCAATGCAACCCTCGAGTTTGGGGGTGGCAACCCTCCATTTTAATGGAGTCCTAGTACATCTTTAATTAATTGTAGTGTCTTTTATTTAAGTTCTCTAAAAAAAATCAGAAAAGACTAAAACTGTTGGCTTAAAACTGTGAAGTAAACTTACCTGTCATGACAGCTCTGTCGTGGCAGCATCTTTAGGATAGTTTAAGGAGAAGTTTGGAGCCTTTCTGTAGTTCTGAAAACTTAAACACCATTGTGACTGTTATACTGCTTAGATTTCTTTTAGCCAAACTAGAATAGGAAGCTTAGCACTTGAATAGCCCCTAGAGGTGCCCGAAACTGGCTCTAGGAAAGAAGTTTAGCAAAAGAGACTCAACAGCCCTAGAGGTGCCCGAAACCGGCTCTAGGAAGTTAGTTAAAGGTGCCTAAAATTGGCTCTAGTGAAACTTTAGCTTAAAAAAATAAAGAAATCAAGTCAAAACAAAAAAAATAAAATAAAAGGAGCATGAAAAAGTGCCTTCAAAAGATAAACTTTGGCATAAAAATTCGAGTTAAGAGTTGAATATTCTAGTGAAACTAAGAGAGTCTTGGCATATAACTGTTCACAAGCATGCACACACTGCACGAGAACTATAGGGAGATTCCGGACAGATCCTAATCTTTCCGACAGGTTGCTGCCGCCACAGAGAATGAGCGACGGGTAAGGGACAGTTCACTGTTTGAAAGCCAACACAAAAAAATATTCATTTTTCTTTTAGGTCTTAATTGCTTGAGGGCAAGCAAAAACTTGAGTTTGGGGGTGTGTTGAGTGTGTAAAAGTTCTATTATTTACACCCTTTTTAACCCATATTTCTACTGCATTCAAGCATAATTGCATTGCATTTAGGTCAGTTTACAGTAAAACATCACAAATATATTAAAGGCACGGATTCTACTAAAAGATGGCTGATTTTGCAGGTTGCTGCCATAGTTGACGGAGAAGGCGGGCGCAGGGCAGAGAAGCAGAAGAGCTGAACTGGACAAGCAGACGATGAAGACGATGCTGCCACGGATCTGCCGTGACAACAAGGTAACATCAGCCTTATGAAGAGGAAAAGCAAAGTGGACCTCGATAGATAGAGAAAATTATGCTCGTCTGTCGTGTGAAAACCATATATTTTTCCAAGCCCCGGATCAAAAGATATGTCAAGCCAAAGCTCAAGGAAAGGAAATCCCAAGAAACAAGGAAAGCGGCTGAAAAGTAGGATACTTGAAGATTAAGTCTTAATTAGAATCTTACTTTTAATTAAAGTTGTAATCCTTGTTAACTTAGAATACTTGAGCCCAAAGCTTATATAAGGGCATAGATTTTAACCTAGGAGACATCTTCCCCATAACCGACAACCAAACCCCTCCGCCGTTTACCCGCCGTCGTTATGTTCTAAAAACCCCCCTAGGGCCACGGGTTGTTTTGTAAAGTAGTTGCAAGGGTTGCTTTGTTTTAGGATTTTCCAAGTTCAATAAAATAGACTTCAAGTTCTCTTATTTTGGTTATTAATATCTTGCAAGAGCATCGGGAGAGCATTGTGAGGTTATCCATTTACTTAACATCGGGAGAGTTAAGTATATGAAAGAGATAAGAGCAAGTTCTCTAGTTTATAGTTGAACTATCTTGTGCCTAGGGATAGGGCAAGGTTAAGTGGCTAAAGAAGAATTCATACACATCGGTGTTCATCCTTCGATTCACGCCGGGAGGTATCATCAAAGACGTGATCATCGACAGACTTGGACCTAGGGATAGGCCAAGGCAGATCTGGGATTCTTGCCAAACTTGAAAGTACGGAGTTGGTGTGTTCGCTGCCGCGACAGCTAATGGACAGCCGCCGCGACAGGTGCTGTCGATGACGGGCGTGACAACAGAACTGGATTTCCTAAGCATTGCAATACCTGCACTACTGCGCAATTCAATACCAGCCCATTCTCTCTATCTTGATATCTCAATTCTTTTATTTACGTTTTCTTTATTATTCTCGTGACAACTTTCTCAAATATTTCCTTTACTTTCGTGTAGTGAATTAAGGTGAAGCTATTAGCCCAATCCCTGTGGAGACGATATCCGATACTTCGTATCACTTTACTACTTGCGTTGTGTACACTTACACTACCATTGCGATAGACTATTTTACACGCAACAATTATGGGTTTAGGATTTAAGGGTTATGGTTTAAGGGTTTAATGTTTTAGTGTTAAGGGAAAACCTATCAAGGGTTTAAGGTTTAGGTAACATACATACATGTTTATATATATTAGGGATTATGGTTTAATGTTTAGGGTTGTGGGTTTAGGGAAAAATCATCAAGGGTTTAGGGTTTATGGTTTATGATTTAAGGGTTTAGGGATTAAAGTTCATACATTGATACATAAAATCAAAAGTTAATTGCGTATATGTTATATATATTTTAAGTTAATTAAAAATTAATATATATCACATTTATGTATATTGTATACGTTATATATATTATGTATATAATCTGTGTTGAGATTTGAGGGGCTCGATTCGATCAACCAATTTAGCTCACCAAGTGGTGGAGAGATGGATTTATGGGTGGAAGGGTTGTGGAAGCTAGAATGTAAAAAGACACAATGATTTATAGTGGTTCGGCCTTCTAACAAGCACCTACATCCACTACCTTAGCTCCCCACTAAGGATTTCACAATCAATCCACTAATTGATTCGTCCCCTTTTCTAGGATTAGGAGGAAACCCTTACAACCGATCAAGCTTCTACCCAAAGCCTTAATCAAAACTCTCTTTACAAAGTGACAAAGAAAGCAAACTTAAAACCCTCTAATAGGTGTTTGTTTGCACAATTAATCACTCACCCAAAACCTAAAACACTTGAGCAAATTTGACAATTTTGGCTCACTAGTGTTTGTCTATACAAGAATTGACAATTTAAGCACTAAGACACTCTTTGATCATTTGATGTTTTACAATATGAGCATTAGTCTTCTCTTGATGCTTGGAGGTCCCTTTTATACTCACAAATGAGTTTTTAGCCGTTACTAGCCGTTGGGGATGAATTGGAGCCGTTGAGGACTTTATTTCCCTTCATAAATGCGTTCTGCAGCTAACCGTATCGATACACCTGACACCGTATCGGTACGGGCTTCATAGAAACTAGTCGTTGAGCTTTTGCCAGCTGAGGCGTATCGATACGCTTGAGGGCGTATCGGTACGGGTCCACATTTGAATGGCCATTGAGAAATAGCCGTTGGGGTGGTTGAACTGGGATCGGTACGCTTACCTGGCGTATTGAAACGACCCCGATCCGTATCGATACGGCAAAGGCCTGTATCGGTACGGGTTTTGACAGTGGCCAAACTGGGGCAAAAAAGGTATCGGTACGGGTACAACCGTATCGATACTGATAACGTGAAATCACAAGTTTGGATATTAAAAACATGAAAAATCTTTGCCAAAAACCTTTCAAAATACCTCAAACATAAATTCAAGTTGTTTGGACTTAAAAACAAGTTTTAAATTCTTTTCAAATTAGTCCAAAACATTTTTCAATTATTATATCAAAACATTAGTTCTACAATCTCCCCCTTTTTGATATAATAAAACTCACTTGAAAAATTGTTTGGGTTTCTCCCCCTTTAACTTTAAAAATGTGAATAAGAGATTAAAATAGGAAATCAAATAAAGCTCCCCCTTATTCATTTGAAAATTCAATTTTTCAAACCATACCATTTCTCCCCCTTTTTGTTATATCAAAAAGAATTTAAGACATTAAGTTCAAAATAACAATAGAGGTAAAAAGTTTTGACACAAATAAGAATTTGGTTTAAAAATGGCTCCCCCTTACTCAAAGCATCATAAAAAATGTTAGTCCATCATATATGATCATCTAGTTGAATAAACTAAAAATAAGACAAATTAATTTAAAACAACTAGAAATTTTACCAACACTTGAACCCAAGGGAGGATGTGAAGCCTTCCTTCTTCAAGTGTTCTTCCTTGTGTGTATGGAGCTCCCCCTTAATGTTTGACTTGTTGAACATCTCCATCACACCTACAATAGACAATCAAGTAATTTTTGGTATCCAAATTGCTTTGGATCCATAAACGTTAGTTGCACAAATTTTAGTCCCCTTAGGAATCCATTTTTCAATGTCATCCTTTTTAATTGAAGTACTAAGTCCTTTTGGGACCCAAATACTTCTAAAGCGTTTTCCTTTAATAAATCTAGGGGCACTAGATTGTCTAACATAAAAGTTTGATTTTCCAAAATTGTTTTTCTTTTCAAGCTCTTTGGAAATCAAATCTTTTTCTACTTGAACATTTTGAAGCAATTTTTGTAAATCAAGACATTTTAACTCAAACTCTTCAAGTTTTGCTTCAAGTTCAAGTTTGGTTTTAGAAAGCAAATCATTTTGAAATTTTAACTTTGAAATCAATTTATTGTTTTTCAAAATGTGGCTTTTAAAATCTAAAACCAAATCATCGTAGGCATCTTGTAATTCATCATAAGAATAAGAACATGAAGTAGATGAATTAGAAGTTACCCTTGAATCTTCTTCGATGGCCATAAGGCAAAGGTTGGCTTGTTCATCATCGGTGGAGTCCTCATCACTCCAAGTAGCCACATGTGCCTTCTTCTTATGGCTTGAAGTGCTTGCCCTCTCCTTTCTCTTAGGTTCTCGTTCAAGCTCTCTCAAGGCCTTCTTCATAAACGGGGCACACTTCTTGAAGAGATGAACTATCTCTTCATCTTCATCCTCCTCTTCACTTGAGTAGACATGATGACAAGTGGAGGATTTGAGAGCCATGGCACTTGCATTGATGCCAAGCCCTTTGATTTTCTTCTCTCACATAGCTATAATTTCTTCCCTCTTCTTCTCATCCTCTTTGTTCTTCTTCATGATTTGACGAGTAAGGAGAGACCTCATGAGTTCATCAAGCTTCAAAGTCTTCAAATTTTTGGCTTCGATGATGGCGGTCCTCTTTGAGTCCCAAGACTCGGGAAGTGAGTAGATGAGCTTTCGAACAAGCTTTTCTTCCGGAATGGCTTCTCCATACCCTTTGAGACCATTGGTAATGGTGGAGAACCTATCGAACATCTTCTCAATGTTCTCTTCCGGATCCATTTTGAAGTTCTCATACTCCAAGGTTAGGAGCCCAATCTTTGTCTCCTTGACTTCATTTGTCCCCTCGTATGTGACTTTAAGCTTGTCCTATACCTCCTTGGCACTCTCACAAGAAGACATCTTCTCATAGATGGATGGACCAAATGCACAAAATAGAATGTGCAAGGCTTTGCAATTTAGCTCCATCTTCTTGCGATCGTCGGTACTCCACTCCGCTTTACTTCTTTGAGGCACGAACGGACCATCTTCAATTACATCCCATAGCTTGTAATCTCTTGATTTGATGAAGAACTTCATCTTTGTCTTCCAATGGGCATAATGAGTTCCGTCGAAGAAGGGCGGTTTGTCGATAGAATGTGCCATTGAGCCAGTTGATGAAAAAGTGATCGAGCTTGCCGGATCTTCTCAATAGGATCTGAATCCCCTTCGATTGAGCCAAGCTCTGATACCAATTGTTGAGATTTGGGGGGCTCGATTCGATCAACCAATTTAGCTCACCAAGTGGTGGAGAGATGGATTTATGGGTGGAAGGGTTGTGGAAGCTAGAATGTAAAAAGACACAATGATTTATAGTGGTTCGGCCTTCTAACAAGCACCTACATCCACTACCTTAGCTCCCCACTAAGGATTTCACAATCAATCCACTAATTGATTCGTCCCCTTTTCTAGGATTAGGAGGAAACCCTTACAACCGATCAAGCTTCTACCCAAAGCCTTGATAAAAACCCTCTTTACAAAGAGACAAAAAAAGCAAACTTAAAACCCTCTAATAGGTGTTTATTTGCACAATTAATCACTCACCCAAAACCTAAAACACTTGAGCAAATTTGACAATTTTGGCTCACTAGTGTTTGTCTATACAAGAATTGACAATTTAAGCACTAAGACACTCTTTGATCATTTGATGTTTTACAATATGAGCATTAGTCTTCTCTTGATGCTTGGAGGTCCCTTTTATACTCCCAAATGAGTTTTTAGCCGTTACTAGCCGTTGGGGATGAATTGGAGCCGTTGAGGACTTTATTTCCCTTCATAAATGATGTTCTGCAGCTAACCGTATCGATACACGTGACACCGTATCGGTACGGGCTTCATAGAAACTAGCCGTTGAGCTTTTGCCAGCTGAGGCGTATCGATACGCTTGAGGGCGTATCGGTACGGGTCCACATTTGAATGGCCGTTGGGAAATAGCCGTTGGGGTGGTTGAACTGGGATCGGTATGCTTACCTGGCGTATCGAAACGACCTCGATCCGTATCGATACGACAAAGGCCTGTATCGGTACGGGTTTTGACAGTGGCCAAACTCGGGCAAAAAAGGTATCGGTACGGGTACAACCGTATCGATATTGATAACGTGAAATCACAAGTTTGGCTATTAAAAACATGAAAAATCTTTGCCAAAAACCTTTCAAAATACCTCAAACATAAATTCAAGTTGTTTGGACTTAAAAACAAGTTTTAAATTCTTTTCAAATTAGTCTAAAACATTTTTCAATTATTATATCAAAACATTAGTTCTACAATCTGTAATATATATATATATATTGTATGTATTATGTATATGTTATATATATTATGTATATGTATATGTTATATATATTATGTATATAATCTGTAATATATGTTATATATAATATGTAATACATAATTATGTATTATGTATATGTTATATATATTATATATATGTATGTATCATGATTCATGTATCATGTATGTGTATGTCTATCTGTATGTATATAATTTGTATGTGTATGTGTATATATACTAATATATATGTATTTATGTATTATGTGCCATGTGTGCATATATATATATCATATCATATGTATATTTATGAACTTTTTAATTCATTAAGTCATGGGTTTCGAGTCAATATCAGTTCAGGTCAACAACAGTTCGGGTTCAAAACAGGTCGAGTTCATAACAGGTCGGGTAAAATCGGATCTCAGGTCGATTCAGTTGGGTAATATCAGGTAATTTGCCAGGTCGGTCTCGGGTTCGGGTTCGTTTCAGTCGGATGCAAGTCGGGTTTCAGGTCAAAATTAACAGGTCAGATTCGGGTTCGGGTTGTTTTCAGTCAGACACAGATCGAGTTTGGTTGCTAAAATAAAAGGTTCAACTTGAGTTCGGGTCAGCAACAGTCAATTACAGTTCGAGTTTGAGTCATCGAATTTTAAGGTCAAATCAGATTATGACTCCAGCAGGTTTTAGGCTCTGACTTGCTAAATGGCATTAAGAATGGTATAGGGCCTTTTTCTAAAAACAGGCGGCTTAAAAACAGGCTAAATACAAACCAAGGAAAAAACACCATTAGATGGAGCCGGTTTAATATAGGCCGTTGGATTGAAAAAAAAACAGGACATAAGGTTACCCGGTGAACCGGTAACCCTTCTAACGATGGTATAAGAAGAGTAAAAAACGACGAGCGGGAAAAGAAAAACAAAATTTTAGGGCATCGAACCCAAAAGGATGAAGCTAGTTTTTACATCAACCAAAGAAGAAAATCTGAAGGAAATTTGTCGAGGAGGTTGGGTGTGAAGAAAATCTGTAGGTAAGTTCTTGCTTCTTGCTTCGTTTTTTCGGTGTTTTTTTTCTATTTCAGCGAAACCACGGTGCAAATGGTGAAGGTTTTTGTATAAATCGTTCGAATGTGGATTTCTTTGTAATTTATAATCAATATTGTATAGGAGATTGGATTGGAAGGAATTTTCGGTCTTTTTGGTTAGTGTTCTGTTAAGGGTTTTTGGAAAAAAAAGATAACAGTAGTTAGAAGAAGTGTTTAACAGTAGTTAAAAAAGATAACCAAAGAAGAAGTGTTGAATTCTTTCACTGTGTTCTTGAATAACAAAATAAATAAGGTTAAATAATAAAGTGATGGTTCAGTTAGGTTAGTTAGTGATAAATGTTAGAAATTGTAGTAAAAGGAGAAAGAAATATTGTCGAGGAGATTGGATTTGTAAGAATCATTTAGTTGAAATGCATGTATTGGTTATGAATGTTGGCTGAGATGGTTCTTGTATTTGGTTTAAAAACTGGTTTGCATATTCTCTACAGCTATAGTATTGAATGTGTTGGAAGGTATGATTGTTTCTTAAGATCAAATAGTTGATTTGAAGTAGTATGTAAAAAACTGGTTTCAATCTTTGATTATTTTATGTACACGTTGCAGACAATGAAACATAAGAAGAAGTCTCATAAAGGGGATGCAGAGGCACCTAAGATATGTACAGCATATTTCCAATTCTAGTAAGTTGAAGTTGAATGTATATAGAACTGTAAAATTTATTAAATATGAGTTGCATAAGCTAACAGAGAAATTATGTTTTACAGTAAAGCAGAATGTAAACGTTTGGAGGGGGAGAAAACAATGAACAACAATGTAAGTGTGTTGTGTAATGGTTTGTTAATTGTACATGATATTTGTATTGGACTAATTGTGAGAATGATACAGGAAAGAAAAACATTGGGTTTGAGGTGGAGGCAGATGAGTGAAGATGAAAAGGAGCCTTATCAAAAAATGTTCGAGGAGCAGAAGCAGGCTCTAGCTGAATGGAAAGCCTCTAATGTGAAGGATATTGTAGTACCTGAGGAAGAGAAAGAGAAAAAGGTAAGTGAATTTTTGAAATTATTTATGGAGAAAGAGATGAAATTGTTCTAACATTAGGTATATTTGTGTAAGAGTGAAGTAAATAATGTATTTATGAAATGTTGTAGGAGAAGTCTTCAAGATGTAGCCTCATTAAGCTGTCAGAGGTGTTTGAAGAGATGAGGAAGATGAATATTGAGGGTGTGGTACATGAGTTAGGGTTTGGTCCTTTACTGGAAATAAAACCGAGAGCAATTCATCGCGACTTATGTCGCACTTTAGTAGAGAATTTTGATGTCCAGAGGTCGATCATGGAATATGATGGACATAAAATTCCAGTGTTGGTGGAAGATGTGGAGGCTGTTTTGGGTTTGAAGAATGAAGGAGTCGAAGTTGAAATTGGAACGAGAAATGTTAATGCAAAAGAAATGGCATCGAAGTACGGAATAAAGAGGGATGCCAAGGTGAATGAACTTGAGGAGGACATACTTAGCGGTAAATTTGAGGGAGACGAGTTGAAAGCTCCCGTTCTTCTTTTCATTGTTGGTGTTTTTATAAGTCCAAATGTGAACAATATGCCTTCCTCGGAACATTTACGGTTGTTGTGCCCAGAGGTGTTGAAGGGAAATCTCAATTGGTGCAAATATGCATACAACAAGTTACTTGATGGAGTAGAGAACTGGAAAGTTCGTGGTGGTTTGGCATACATGACTGGATGCATCGCGATATTAGAGGTAATATATGTTTAAAAGTATGTTTTGTTCGAACGTAGCATTTGTTTCATGGGATTGAGTTTATTGAGGTAGATTATAATGTTTTGATGAATAATAAATGTAGGTGAGGTTATTTGATTTTTGGAGTGGAGTCGCGAGCAGAATAGTTGCTGCCTCTCAAGGTCGCGGTCGCATACATGCATGGGGCAACAAGAAGGCAGTAAAGAAGATTGTAAATAGCCTGAAGGAAGAAAGCCATCCAAAAAGACCCAAGGTAAGTGGGTTAAACCAACCTGGTATTATTTAGGATGTTGTGGTTATATGAAATGATTTAGTGATGATGTTTGCAGGTACTTGGGTATGATGATGAGAAAGTGGAAGAGGAAGAAAGGGATCAAAAGAATGGAACAAATCATGTTGTTATGGATATGCTGCAGACTGTACTGGTAGAGTTGGGTGGAATAAAAGATAGTCTGCAAGCCCGTCTGGAGAAGGAAAAAGAAATCGAAGAGAGTATAAGGGAATTGAAGGAGGAATGCAAGAGTTTAAATGCGAACATGATAGAATTGCAGAAGTCGTTGAGGAAATCTGATGGAGAAATTGTTGTTCATGTTAAAGAAGGAGAAGAAGTGGTTGACAAAGGGCAAGTCAAAGTTTCTGATCCAAACAAAGGAGTTCATATTGAGGAGGACCCAATGATGAAGGACGATGTCGAGTGGTTGAATGAAGAATTCGTTGATGTACCGAAAACAATAAAAAAAGGTATAATAAGTTCATTTGATCAAATTTTCTAGAAGTTAAGGATTGAGAGTATTGTTGTTGATATTGTTTGTGTTAACTTGTAGGGCAAGACAACAGCTATAGCTACTGCAAAGGTTAGTGGCAAAGGAATAAGAGTAGGAATTCGAACTCGGAACATGAATAAAGTCAGCCATTGAATGAAGAATGATGTGTGGCAATGTTTGGTTTAAGTAGGATTTGTGTCCACAATAAATGCTTTGTGTGTATGAGTACATTTATTATAGACAAATATGGATGATATTCTAATGTTATTCAAACTAATTGTTTAGTGGTTGAATAACTAATGAGGTTTTCTAATAAAACTTATATATTTGAACGTGAAGTACTTATTTGTCTTATTAAGTAGATTAAGTATTGAACAACAAATGTGTAAGCATTGCAGATACTGACATACGTCCAAGTACCGGAAGGAGTAGACAAGTCAACAAAAGACACTTGTGACTATATATGGAATACGCCATTGCCTGAATCGTAAGCAATCTGAATTTGAAAGTAATCCCCAATGATGTTGTTCTGTTCAATATAATATGTAAGTTTTGTTGTATGGGTGCAGTAAATCAATTGCAGATTTTGGGCACACATATTTGTCTGTAAGCGATGCAGATACGATACGACCTGGATGTTGGGTGGGTTCAATGGTTAGTAGGTTTGACTATTCCTTTTAAGCATTTTGTATATATTAGAAGAAATTTAGTATGATAGTTGCTATATGTTTGTGGTTTAGGTTATAGATGCTGTTGGTTTTACCATTGTTGATGAAGATATAAGGAAGAAATCTAAAAGAAGGAGAGGGTACATCCCGTGTGCATTGAGTGTAAGTTAAATATTAAAGAATCTTATGTCTATTATGAACAAGTGGATATGGTTTTGTAAGGATACATGGTTTCAAAACCAAAAGGCACCGAAACCCCTTAAGGAGGTTTCGAAACCCCTTAAGGAGGTTTCGAAACCAAAAGGCACCGAAACCCCTTAAGTCTGGGTTCGATGCCCCAACGAAAACATAGCACTGAAACCCCTTATCTGTAGATTCGATACCACGTACACATCATGTACAGTGAATACGCATTTTTGTACAATTCTTAAAAGTACTATGTGTATACAGTACCGAAACCCCATATTTTGGTTTCGAAACCATTAAAAGGAATCTGCCTTTTCAGTGTTCTGTCTTTTCACTGTCATCACATGTACCGTTGCGTGTTACCCAAAAATAATGCTGGTTTCGATACCCCCAGAACGAGTCAGGCTTTTTCAGTTGCTGTCATCACCTGCTTCAATGAACAGACATCTCGTGAGGCATTTTTAAACCTAAACATTTACATGAAAGGGCTAATATTTTATGTATAATCGCAGAACTTTATAGCTGGCTTGTACGAACAAGGTAGTAACTTTTTCTGCACTTCAAACAGGCACCGAAACCCTATTGAGGTGGTTTCGATGCCCCTCAAAATGATGTACTTTGCATTTGGTTAACAATTTATGTATGTACACATTTCCTAACAATTAAATGACCCAACTTGAACATTCGTGAAAGTGTGTAATAAAGTCATGTATATACCGATTTCTTTTGGAATCTTGTACCAATCTGTGTACATTTTGCTACTAATAACTGTATATAGTTCCGAAACCCCTTCAGATGGTTTCGAACCTATTAAAAGGAATCTTGCTTTTTCATTGTTCTGTCTTTTCACTATAATCACATGAACTGTTTCATCTTCTTCATCGTGTTTACAGCTGGTTTCGAAACCAAGCATAACGATTCAGCCTTTTCAGATTTCTGTCTTCTAATTAATGAAGGGGTTCATGTTCATGTACCTAGTTCAATGAACAGACACACAGCGTGCCTTCTCAAAGTAGGTACCCCTCCATAGAACCAAATACTTTTTCGAAACCAAGCAAAACGATTCAGCCTTTTCACTTTTTCACTTTCCCTCCCAACTGAATTTCCCTATAAATATACAACTCTTCTCTATACTCTTTACAACATCAACAATTCCCTATACTCATCTGAACCCTTCTTTCTTTATATTCTCTTCCTAACCAAATACTTTAAACTTCTTTCCTTTAAGATGAGTTCAAACAGATCTTCCAAAAACATTCCTCACCATTTCTCGAAGAGAAAATTAGAATTTGAGTCTGACTCAAATTCTGATGATGATTTATATTTCAATTCTGACGACGAGGAACAACCGAGCAATGAAACTCTCCGACGAAGCAAATGGTTCGGGAGCTTTTTCCAGGCCATTGCTACAATGCTGAGCATCACTGACCCTGCTACAAAATGGTTTTGTCTAGCCTGTCAAGGAGGTCCTGGTGCCTCTCAGAAGTTTACTGGCATTCACTCCCTACTGTCACATGCCAGAACGAAAGGTGGACCAAAGCTCAGGCTCCATCGCCATTTTGCTAAGCTCTTGGATGAGGAATTGCTTACAATGGGCACTTCTTCTATTCCTCAGGGTCAAGCTTTTGGCCAATGGACTGCTTTGAGAGATGATCCCACTGCTGCTAATACTGCCTGCCCCCTGCCTGCAAACAACGAGGTTCATGATCACCAAATACTCTGGCCGCCCATGGTCATGATAATGAACACAAGGCTGGAAAAGGATGATGTTGGGAAGGTAGTTATTTAAAAAATTTGAATTATGTTTTCAATATTATTACAATTGCTTCACTTCTAATCTCTTGCATTTTATGCTTCAGTGGATTGGTATGGGAAACCAAGAGCTGCGGAACTCTTTCAGTTCCTATGATACTATTGCCAAGCCTCGCCATTCATACGGACCCGACGACCATCGTGGGATGAGCCTTTTGATTTTTCAGAGCACGGCAAGAGGTTATCTCGACGCTCAGGATCTGCATAACAAGTTTGCTGCCCAAGGTTTCGATAGAAAAGCTTGGGAACAATGTCAAGGCATCTTCTATGGTCCAGGCACAGCGCGCCAACTTTATGGTTACATGCCTACCAAAGAGGACATAGACTACTTCAACCGCCACCACTCTCAAGGTTGTCTCTATCATCAGTTTCTTCTTTTCTACAAGATTCACTTCTTCTCATACTAATGCATACATGTTTTGTTCATTAGGAAACAATAGGGTCAGATATGAGATTCGATCTTATTCAGAGATGGTTGGTCAGCACCAACCAGAGGCTGGTTCCAGTGCCATGGGTGGCAGCGGGCATGCAGGTCGTTTCTCGGGGCATGAATGAGGACTGAGGAGGGGAGGATTTATTATGTTTCTTTTTTTTAATATCTAATGTATTTGAACGTTGTTTGGATTGGAATGCATTTTCTTTCTTACATAAAATTTCTTCATCTTTCATACCAAACCAAGTAATTTTCACTCATAAGGTTAAAGACCTTCAAATATTTTCGCGCTTAACCAGCACCGAAACCCTATATACGAGGTTTCGATGCTACACAAAAGACTAACTTTTGACCATTCTGCAAAACCAGAACCGAACCCACCTGTAATCACTAATTTTGTCCGGGCTATTCAGCCCTTAAGTATACTTAAATAACATTGGGCTGTGGTCAACTGTGTTGGGCTTGGTTTAACTCTGTTGGGCTTTGCTTAGCCATATTAGGCCTTATTTAGCCATGTTGGGCTTTATTTATTCATATTGGGCTTAAATTAATTAATACATAGATACATACATATTATTCATTAGAATTCTGGGTTCTATTATTAACCTTCTTCTAATTACTACCTACTATCATATATTATATTATTATAATTACTGTGTTATTATTTATTATCTCCCATCATTATTATATCATTAGTATTATTATTATTAACATCACATATTATCTTACCACCGTACTATATTATTATTATCCTTATCATATTATTATCATCTTATTATTATTATTAACAAATCTGGAAACAAAAAAATTAATATAAATAAGCCCAATATTAAATAAATAAAATCCATATATATAATAAAAGCCCAAAGTTATTTTTAAAGTCCATTACAGTTTAAAGCATACATATTTACAAGCCCGTTTTGGGCCCAACACTCATTAAACAGAAACCCTAATTGCTACACTTTGTCTATGCAGCCGCCGCAGCCACGACCGTCAGATCTGATCAGATCTGACGGCCCAGATGAAGCCATGGAAAGGAAGCCCTAGATGAGCACTGATGAGTTATGCGCCGCTTAGATCACAGCCGTCGGATCTGAGTGCCAGATCAACAGTCCAGATGTGAAGACATGAGAAACCCTAGACGCCCATCTGGTGACCTCGCGCCGCCATGAAGCTGAGCCGTTAGATCAGCATGTGATCTGACGGTCCGGATGCCATGAGATGCAACACGCGCCCACGCGCGACGCATCAGCTCCCCACTCGCGCGCGTGAAGCCCACGCCCGCCCCTCCAGATTCCTCGAGTGCTCGCCACGTCGCCTCCGCCCGTTCCAACGACCGATCCGTCGGCCACGTCGATCGTCGTACAATATGCAACAAAGAAAAGAGAGTCAGCATCAAATAAAGGAAAAATAGAAATCGAAAACAAAAAGAAAAAGGAAGGACGAAATCAGCAACGGAATGACAGAGAATGACAGAGCCTTGCATGAATCCGGCCAAAAACACAATACGAACCAATGAGCCTTTTTCATTGTATTAACCAATATGTAAAAATCAGTCGATTTTTCGGCTATAAAACCGAATCGACGGCTCCATTGTAAGGGATTCGTGAAACTCCCATAAACAAAGCACGAGAAGCAATACCACAACCAGAGCATTTTCAGGTATATCACTCACCACCATTGCATGTAAAAAAAGGGAGAAAAGAGTTGGAAAGCTTTTTTTACCTTTTCTGTTTCGTTCCTCGTCAAACCAGAGCCTCCTTCCTCTCGGCAACAATCCCGGCCGTTCATCGGCTTCAAAGGGTGCGTCGGAGAAGGGGTTCAAAACCCCCTGTTGTTTCGTAAACCGTTTTAAAAGAAATACAGAGCCTAGGTTTTTTTTTAGGTTTTCGTTTCCGGGAAGGTTGTTTTAGGTTCTGGGGAGTGAAAGGTTGTTTTTTTTGGGTTTCTTTAGGGTTAGGTTCGCTGGTCGGAGCGAGTTTAGGGCTCGCGGGACGGTGGTTAGCACCGACTGGCGTTCGAGGTCGAGAGAGAAAAGAGAGAGAGTCTCAGAGCGTTGGCGGCTAGGGTTTCTTTAGGGCCAAAGGGGTGTCTGGTTTGCTTAAAGGGGGGGTTATATAGACGATTTAGGATTTATTTTTGGTCTATTAGCACGTTTAGTCCCTTCGCGTCTAGTAAATAGCGTCTTAGGGGTTTCCGTAAGGGTAAATCACGTTTTAGGTCCCCGAGGTTTTGAGTCGGTTCGTGTTCCGGTCCTAGATTGAGTTTTTAGGGGTTATTTACGTGTTCGGTCCTCCCCCTTCTTACCCGTGTTCAATAGGGTCTTTACAGTTTAGAGTCTTTGTCTTTTTTTTCTTTCTGATTTCAGCCTCTGTTTTTACATTTATTTCATTCCAGTCACCATTCGAATGTAATATAATTTAATGTTTTAATGCTTGTTCTTACATATGTGGAATTGTATGTTTCTGTTATATGTAGGTTATGGCATAATCGAATATATATGTTTGTCCGTCGTTTTTTTGTGATGGGTCCCGCATGACTTGTTTTGTATCGAATATGTTTTGCTCGTATGTGGTCAAAATGTTTATGTTCGTTAGATCTTGATAATATTGAATCGATATATGAGTAGAGTCATGAACCTTTATCCATTAATTCCATATGCTAGAATTAATTAGTTTAATTAACCTATGGGTAGTTTTGACATGTTAGTTTAGGTCTTGTGTTTTAGTATGTTTTGTTAGTTTGGGCCTTTGGGCCTTAAGTTTTTGTTCATATGTGTTTGGGCTTACTCTTTATCAATTTTGGGCCTTTCCCCTTATGTGCTTATTTTGAATGTTTTTATGGCATGCATGTGTATATATTTGTCATTCATGTGACCTAAAATGTAAGCATGGTAATCAATTTAAAAATCAAACCCAAAAGGGGTATTAATTAACCTCGGTATCCGTAAACGACAGTCCTAGCTTAATGGATATCTATCGGATACTTAGGTTAATTTTCACCGCCTCTAGGTAAGCGAAAGCATAAAAATTGAAAATAACACGCATCATCTCTTATATGTCCGCATCATGCATAAGGGTGACGTACGGGATCCGAACCCTAAACTAACACGGCAGTCAGCCTTATTTGATGTCGGTTTAGTCTATGGTCCGGTGTACCGTCATCCTTTTTAATTAAATGATTAATTAATTCCAATGCCACTATTCGACAAAGCCCGTATTTTAAGTCATATTTTCATTTAAGAACAATTGTTAAATTCACTTCGATTTTTAAATAATTCCTATCGATCGAAAGGCAACAAGCAATTTGGTACCGATTTCCGGGCGTGATGGGGGTGCTAACCCTACCCCACGCGTAACCAACTCCCGAACCCGTTTTAAAATGAATCTCTGGTTTTATGGTGTCCGGCCTACCTCAGTGGCCGGTGGCGACTCCAAGTTTTCCAAAACATGAATTCCCCCCTTTTTCTTTAAATAAACCCCCTTTTCAAAAAGAAAATAGTGATAAGGCCCCCACTTAACGGTTTCAGAAAAAAAACCTTATCACAGCTTGGCGACTCCGCTGGGGACAAAATTTTTGTTTTTTACAAAACAAAAATGAGAGTTAAGCCAATAAAACGCTTGTTGCCATTTGATCGATAGAAAATATTTAAAATTCGAAATGAAGCTAATAAGTTTGTTCTTTTATGAAAATATGACTTAAGTTGAACGGGCTTTGAAAATTTGTGGCATTCGAATTAATTTTCCATTTAATTATTAAGGAAGTCACCGACATGTGTTGCATCATGATCATCAAGCTCTATACCCGAGCTACCCTTTTAAGTGAGAGTGAAACGCCCATACCCACGTGAGTATCCCTCCATGGGTCGGTAATTCACTTTCGGAATCCACGCCTTTTGACACGTGAGCAGCCCTCCACGTCATTAGGTCGTGCTTTCCCTCGAACCGAAACCAATTCGCAAGCCTGTAATGGGCCAGAATTGGGGTTCTTATTGCCTTAGTAGGTGATAAGATAGGTTCGGGTACCCTTTGTTAGAACCGAACTCATGAGTGAGAATTTAAGAAGCCCACCCCATTAGAGCCATGCGGATAACCCTAGAGTTTAGAGTGTCTAGGCTTCGTTTTCTTGTACCTATGATTCTTTTTTGTAAATATTTGGTTCCAATTGTTTGCTTATTAATTTGCGACTAACACTTTCATTTTTCTCCCCCTCCCCTTTTTTCCTCTTTTCCTCTTATTTTTCATATCATCATACCTTAGAGAGCACATTGGTTTGGGGATAGTCTGAATTGAAAGCGAGAGTTATGACGGAAATTGTGAGGAGCATGGATGAGAAGAATTCAGAAGTTCAAGTCTGGTCAGAAGGCGAGCAACAACATGAGGGTGACAGTATTACCATCGGTTTCAGATCAGGGATGGCAAATCAAACTTTCATGAATACGGAAATCAATGACGTGACCGCATTGAAGCAAGTATGGAACAATTGGGATTCTGAAACCCGGACAACTTTCAAGAATGAGTTTGGGGACATATCTTATCTGTTATATGTCCCGGTTGATCAAGCTTTACTACAGGCTTTGGTTGGATTCTGGAACCCCGCCTACAGTTGTTTCACGATTGGAAGTATAGATCTAACCCCCACTATTGAGGAGTATCAAGATCTCATCAATTGCAAAAAAGTGAAAGATGACCGAGTCTACTCGAAGAACAGTAAGTACAAGTCGTTCCGAGCAAAGCTTGAGAAACTCTCCGGTACCTTGGCATCATGGGTAGAGCAACAAGTCGGGATGTGGAACAATAAGGAATACTTAAAGGTCGAGGGGATCTTATCCTTAGCGTCGGTACTCCCAGCTGGAACAGTGCAGCGTAATTTATTCGCCTTAGCGATTTACGGACTAGTCATTTTTCCTAAGGCTCTAGGCTTCATACACCCAGCAGTGTTGGACTTGTTCGATAAATTGGCTGAGGGAGGAAATCCGGCTCCGGTTATTCTGTCGGAGACCTTCCAATCTTTGAGGTTCTGTCGGAAGCACGGTGGTGGCCGTTTCTTGGGTTGTCCCCAACTCCTCACAGTTTGGTTCTACAGTCATTTTTGGACGAATGCCAGTTTCTCGAGACCAGTCTACGACAGTAAGTTCTCAGCTCTGGAAGAGTTTCTTAAAAAAGAGAATTGGCCTGCCAAGCGAACAGCGGAAGTTTGGCTCGATTTGCTTCGAAATTTGAACACTGAAGATGTGGTTTGGAGAGCCCTGTGGCTATCAGCTAGAAACATTCGATACAGATGTGGGACATACTCGTGGGTACCGCTGCTAGGACTATGGGGACACACTGCCTATGCACCGTTGATGGTCCTAAGGCAATACGGATCAAAATAGTTTGTGCCGGCAACCGATGGAATGAATGCCTTCCACGTGGATTATCAGAAAGAAAAGGGCTATAAGGGAAAGGTGTATGCCGCATCTTCAGCTTGGAATAATGCTAGACGAGTGAGGATTTTGAGCGCTCCTTATATGGTTACCCCGGAATATGAAGTGTGGAGGTTCAATCGCATCGATGATAATGTCCCCCAGTTGGACCCAGATAAAAGGGAAGCCATGAGGGAAAGGTTGGCATCGCTTCCCACTGAAGCCGATCCGATGAGAGAACAGCTAGAAGAAGAACGAAAGAAGTATGTACGACTTGAGGAAAAGGCAAGTAGAGAGAGGTTCGATTTTGAACTTGAGAAGGTACGGTATGAAGGGAGTCTCAAAGCATTGCAAAAGAAGAACGATGAATTGCAGCTGGAACTAGGAATGGAGAAAGAGGAGATACAGAAACTGCAAAGGATGAACAAAGGAAAAAGAGCTAATGAAGGAGGAACAAGCCAGGGAGCTGAACTCCGACTCAAAGAGGAGAGAGCAAGGGCAGAAAACTACAAAAGGGGGTACCATGAGTTTAAAGACCATGTAGCCGCTTTAACTCAGGAAATGAAAAGTCTTCGCACCGAGTACACCTCGAAGCTCGAGAGAGAGGTAAATGAGAACGGCACTCTGAAGGAAAAGGTGAAGAATTTGGAGAGGTCTCTTTTCAAGCATAAGGGGTCAACCAGTAAGCTCAAGGCCAGTGAATCAGAAAATCAAACCTTGAGAGATCGCATTGATGAGTTAGAAACCAAGGTGCAAGAGCTAAAGGACCGCATTGAGAGCATGAGAGGGGCAATCCAAGTACGACCTACACCTACTCTGGAGCAGTTACACTTTGCCGCCTTCACCATTTGGAGACAGGAGCAAGAATTGGCTCAGTGGGATGCACGGGTACGCTACATTGCCGAGAAGATACAATTCCTAGCTGAAGACGCTATCGAGCTTCATGATAAGGTGGATGACTCCAACAAAGCGGGATAGACGGTTGTGTGGATCCTCAGAGAGATCATGGACTTAGGAGCTAAGCTGGATCAGTTCGTGGAAGGAAGAGACTAGAAAAGAGAAGAAGAAGTTTCAGGATAGCTAGGCTTTGATAGAAGTAACTTAGGTTTTCTTTAATATATTTAAGTTTCCAAAGATTGTAAACGAACAATATTCCAGTAAATATAAGCTGTTTGAGGAGGATATTTTCCGAACTCAGTGTTGCTCTTTGCATTTCATTCATGCATTTTTTTTTTGACTACCTTTAGTCATGCATTTCTGTTGTACATATAACACATTGCATTCATGGAATTAATGTTCAATGCACCTTTGCATTCCATTACATTTTGATTGATTACTTTTAACAATATGTTGTCCATACGACACATTGCATTTATGCACCTTTGCATTCAATTATACATTTTGCTTGATTACCTTTAATCATATATTATACATACGACACATCGCATTTATAAGATTAGTGTTCAATGCACCTTTGCGTTCAATTATGCCTTTTGATCGATTACCTTTAACCATATGTTTCCGTTGTACTTATGACCAATGTCCATCAAATCAATGCATCTTTGCATTCAATTGTACATGTTTGATTACCCCTAATCATCTATCCTTGTTGTACATACGACACATTCATTCATTCATTCAATCCATCAAATTAATGTACCTTTGCATTCAATTATACATTTTGGTTGATTACTCTTAACCCTATGTTGTACATATGTCACATGGCATTCAATAAAATTAATGCACCTTTGCATTCATGTAGCATTTTTTTTAATAATACTTTTTTGTACGTTCGTTGCATCATATGAATCACTAATTAGGGGAAGTACTCACCTCAGAAAATAGAAGAGAATGACTTCAGGCCAGTACAGTTTCAAAAGCATGAATGACCTAATGGCTAGGGTCGATAAGCTCGAACAGCTCCAAGAGCATTTGGTTTGGAACCAAAAAGAGGTAATATCATATGTGAGGAAAGTCCAAGAGGAAACTAGGGGGAAAATCAACGAAATGATGGGTACGATGGCCACCATGACCAAAGAAGAGGGTGTGAAGGAAGGCTCCTTTGAACAGGGAGAAAGTCAGAGCTGGGATTGCGACTTCATAGCGGAAAGGGTCTTGTCTGACGAAGACCAGGCTATCATCAACCAATATGAGGTGGCGTGCATCACTACAGAGTGCTCTACTGAATTGATGTTGAATAAAGTGAAAGACTCTCTCTTGAAGCCTCTATCATCTCCAGTGAACAAAGGCCCGAATGAAGTAGATCTGGAAATTGAAGAAAATGTAGAATGCGATAAAGGAACGAAGGTGTCGACTGCATCAGATTCTAAAGAGTCACCTCCTCTGGTACAAGGCCAACCTCTGGCATCGGCTTTTCATCAGCAATTCCCAATCGATAAAGCCTCCGGGTCCCAAGAGAAAAAGAGGAAGTTGAAGGACTTTCAATTTATCCCTAGTCTGTTCACCTACCGAGAACTGTTTTCCAAATTGTTGAGCTACCGATTGATTGCACCATGCTTCGTTAATCCTCAGTCACCCCCGTATCCGAGTTGGTTTAAAGATGAGGAACGTTGTGAATTTCATGCCGGAATCCAAGGCCATTCCATCGAGAAATGCATAAACTTTAAACGCAAAGTTCAACACCTCCTAGATGTCGGGGTATTAGAGTTTGAACCAACAATCCCAGGTCTGAAGATCAATCATCCATCTATGAAGTTAGATCAAGACGAGGAGGACAAAGGAGAGGCGCGTTCGGTTAAGAGGGTCATACAACAGACAAAATCGTTTGAGAAATCAAGAATAGCTTTGAAAGATTCCATGAAAGTAACAATAATCGGGGACGGTAAGGTTTCCAAGGAAAATCGATCAAAGAAAGGAGAAGTAGAGAATGAAGAAGTGCATGTCGGAGACACTGAGAGAAGTAATGAGGAGACAAAGATGTCAATCCCAATGACATATTCTGAATTGTTACCCTTGTTGGTTCAAAACAAACTTTTAGAGTTACCCCCATCAAGACGCTACTCTTACCTCAACCCTAATGTGTATGGTACCATGATGGTGTGTGGCTTCCATTATCGCGATTGTGGTCACACAACAGAAGAATGTGCAGTTCTGAAAAGCAGGGTTTATAGCCTTATCAAAGGAGGTTTGCTTAGCTTTGAGGATGGAAAGCCCAGGTTCCACCCAGGGTTGGGGCATATCAAAAAGTTGACGAGAGGCCGAAATCAATGTCGTAAGCGTCCAGTAAAGGCACCCCTCAGGATTCTCAATACGTCGATCACGTTCTTGCTTCCTCATTTAATTCAAGGGGGATATCTTGCCCCTAGGCTGATGGAGGAGATCCCAAGCCCATCTCTTAAACGCGACCCAAACAGTACTTGCGATTTCCATATGGGGGCATCGGGGCACCCTACTAAGAGGTGTTGGGTTTTGAAAGAAGAAATAAAGAAGCTGCTCGGTAATGGGACACTGACACTTGAAATGGTTAAGCAGTGGAAAGAAAAGGGGATAAGAGAGGCTACCACCTCGGTTGAGGAACTGAAGAAGCAAGATGAATGAGAAATCACTTCTGGAGTTGTTATGCATGTTTATGTTAGGAGATGGTGTTTAATTTTTCATGCGTTGTGTTTCGCTCTTGAAGTAATGCATAAAACCAACTTTGTTACCATTTGCTTGAAGATAGCAATGATCTTTTTAAAGGGCACTTGTTATGTTTGCTTATTTTCTTTCTAATGAAAATGCATTTTTTTCTTAACATACAATGACCTTAAAATCATATATATGTATATCCCTCCTTACCTTCATAGGTCCTCGGATATCACATGCTTGATGTGGCATTGATTCTTACGAAAGAGATCGATTGAATGTTGTGATAACGATGAAGCGAGATTCCCCGCTCTGTCCGCTCTGGTCGGAAAAGCGAGAGAAGCGAGATTACCATTCCTTTAATGATGTTTGATGATAAGAAAATCACCTAAGAGAACCCAAATAAAGTTGCTTAAATGTGCCAAAAAAAGAAAAAAAAAGAGAAAAGTGAAAATAGACTGTTTCAAAACGAAATAAATGGTTTTCATTACAGAGCCTGGTAATAGGCATTAACAAAAGCACTCCAATTTCCGAAACCTGGTAATAGGAATTTTCGGATACGAGTGTGGAATTTTAGGGGCACTCCGCTGAAGCCTGAAACTCTTCACTTCATGAGTGATGGTAATATTTTCAAAATCGTGACCATGCCGAATAACTCGGGGTATCGTTGTATGCTCCATCTTTATTCTCGAGCCAAAGGATTGTGACGATTTGAATTCCCTTAAGGAAAAGAAATAAATGAACAAATTAAATAAGTCCTGAAAAGGAATCCTTGAGGACACCGATACGAAATCAATGGTAATCATAAATGCACATGCCCCATGGGCTAAGCAAAAATTGAAATTTTAAACATGTATATGAATGGAGAAACATGATGAGAAGGAATGGTAATCGAGCTGATCCAGCAAGTACTATAATCATGAGGTTGAGCCGAGCGATTAGGGAGGAGTTTCATAACTTCAAATATCGCCACAACACTCAAAGACGCAAGCTATGCTTGAAGAGATCATCGAAAAGCGGAATCTAAGACGCTCTTGCATCTGATATCCGGGGCATCCTATTCTATTTTTCTTTTAATTAGAGTTTGGTTTCAAGGTTCTGTATGTTAATTTGAAAATCCACTCTTCATTAAAATGACGACCAGCTAACTGACATATTTTTAAACAAATAAATTTCCTTGTATTACTTCAGAGATAAATGCATCATTGAAAGTGAGACCCAAAATTGAGAGGCACTACATGATGTACGACGATGAAAGACCATTGAGGCATCTTTGTCCGTGGGGCAACAAGGGCTTTACACACAGGATTTCGAATCAGAGTAGATAGGAGATGGCATACAACTTGAAGGTACTGGGCTAATGATCACGACTAAGGCTCCTTGAACTCAGGGAAAGAACAACAGACGAAAGCAGTTTTGTCAAGACACGAGATTGATGAGTGGTTGTAGTCCCAAGATGATGACCTCCAGCCTTAGAGAATAGAGGCAAAATTCATGCATCTTTGCATTCTCATGACCATACGCATCATTGCATTGTGAAATATGCTCATGCATCGTTGATAGTTAGACATCCCTATGTTAGGAGCATGCTAACTCATACCACCATAGCATTTTGCTCATTTTGAACAGGTATTTGAAGATTGATAAATGGGTGGATCTACGGCTCTACGAGAAGAGAAATAGATCTCAATAATCCTTTGATTGGTATCAAGGGGAATGGTACAACTAGCCCGGAGCAAACGGCTACCAGTAAAGGCATTTCAAATCCGTTAATCCCTGTGCATTTGGGAAAAATGCAAGTCTCAATTCCAAGAAAAATGAATTGGAGACGTTACACCGCTTCATGAAAGAAGAAGCGATGTTTGGGCAAGTCCGACAGAAATGTTGGCACAACGTGCTTAAACACGGTAAAGTTTAAAACGATGGATAATTCAAATGTCCACTGAAAATCCATTTTTACGAATGGTCGAAGGGAAATAAATCCTTTGCAAAAATCCAATTCCCATTATTGGTGAAAACTGATTGTACCCAGGGGAATGGTACAACTAGCCCGGAGCAAACGGCTACCGGTAAAGGCATTTCAAATCCGTTAGTCCCTGTGCATTTGGGAAAAATGCAAGTCTCAATTCCAAGAAAAATGAATTGGAGACGTTACACCGCTTCATGAAAGAAGAAGCGATGTTTGGGCAAGTCCGACAGAAATGTTGGCACAACGTACTTAAACACGGTAAAGTTTAAAACAATGGATAATTCAAATGTCCACTGAAAATCCATTTTACGAATGGTCGAAGGGAAATAAATCCTTTGCAAAAATCCAATTCCCATTATTGGTGAAAACTGATTGTACCGAGGGGAATGGTACAACTAGCCCGGAGCAAACGGCTACCGGTAAAGGCAATTCCAAAACCGTTGATCCCTGTGCGTTTGGGAAAAATGCAAAAGAAATAAGCTGACCTGTAGTTTTTTTATCATAACGAGAGAGTTCAAAGTTTTCGGGTAGTTAAGCCGGAAGGCCTGCTCAGTATTTTCGCCGCTTCGGGAAAACAAATTATTTGGGTTTATTCTTTGCCGCTCAGGGAGAATGAATCAGCTACGTCCTTTGCCGCTCAGGGAGGACATGCCAGCATTGTCTAAGCTATTGAAGGTTTATTCTTTGCCGCTCAGGGAGAATGAATCAGCTACGTCCTTTGCCGCTCAGGGAGGACATACCAACGTTGTCTAGTTGCTATTGGAGGTTTATTCTTTGCCGCTCAGGGAGAATGAATTAGCTACGTCCTTTGCCGCTCAGGGAGGACATGCCAACGTTATCTAAGCTATTGAAGGTTTATTCTTTGCCGCTCAGGGAGAATGAATCAGCTACGTCCTTTGCCGCTCAGGGAGGATATACCAACGTTGTCCAGTTGCTATTGGAGGTTTATTCTTTGCCGCTCAGGGAGAATGAATTAGCTACGTCCTTTGCCGCTCAGGGAGGACATGCCAATGTTATCTAAGCTATTGAAGGTTTATTCTTTGCCGCTCAGGGAGAATGAATCAGCTACGTCCTTTGCCGCTCAGGGAGGATATACCAACGTTGTCCAGTTGCTATTGGAGGTTTATTCTTTGCCGCTCAGGGAGAATGAATTAGCTACGTCCTTTGCCGCTCAGGGAGGACATGCCAATGTTATCTAAGCTATTGAAGGTTTATTCTTTGCCGCTCAGGGAGAATGAATCAGCTACGTCCTTTGCCGCTCAGGGAGGACATACCAACGTTGTCCATTTGCTATTGAAGGTTTATTCTTTGCCGCTCAGGGAGAATGAATCAGCTACGTCCTTTTACCACTCAGGGAGGACATGCCAACGTCGACCAGTTACTTTTAGAAGATCGTTCTTTGCCGCTCAGGGAGAATGAATTAACTATGTCCCTTGCCGCTCAGGGAGGACCTACCAATGCTACTGACCTTGTTCCTGCCACTTCAGAGAAACAAGCCACTCAAACAGGGAAGTGGGGCAAAATTAGTGCTTATGATCTTTGCTTTGTTCTTGTTTCACAAATACAAGCAAAGAGGGGCAACTGTAATCACTAATTTTGTCCGGGCTATTCAGCCCTTAAGTATACTTAAATAACATTGGGCTGTGGTCAGCCGTGTTGGGCTTGGTTTAACTCTGTTGGGCTTTGCTTAGCCATATTAGGCCTTATTTAGCCATGTTGGGCTTTATTTATTCATATTGGGCTTAAATTAATTAATACATAGATACATACATATTATTCATTAGAATTCTGGGTTCTATTATTAACCTTCTTCTAATTACTACCTACTATCATATATTATATTATTATAATTACTATGTTATTATTTATTATCTCCCATCATTATTATATCATTAGTATTATTATTATTAACATCACATATTATCTTACCACCGTACTATATTATTATTATCCTTATCATATTATTATCATCTTATTATTATTATTAACAAATCTGGAAACAAAAAAATTAATATAAATAAGCCCAATATTAAATAAATAAAATCCATATATATAATAAAAGCCCAAAGTTATTTTTAAAGTCCATTACAGTTTAAAGCATACATATTTACAAGCCCGTTTTGGGCCCAACACCCATTAAACAGAAACCCTAATTGCTACACTTTGTCTATGCAGCCGCCGCAGCCACGACCGTCAGATCTGATCAGATCTGACGGCCCAGATGAAGCCATGGAAAGGAAGCCCTAGATGAGCACTGATGAGTTATGCGCCACTTAGATCACAGCCGTCGGATCTGAGTGCCAGATCAACGGTCCAGATGTGAAGACATGAGAAACCCTAGACGCCCATCTGGTGACCTCGTGCCGCCATGAAGCTGAGCCGTTAGATCAGCATGTGACCTGACGGTCCGGATGCCATGAGATGCAACACGCGCCCACGCGCGACGCATCAGCTCCCCACTCGCGCGCGTGAAGCCCACGCCCGCCCCTCCAGATTCCTCGAGTGCTCGCCACCTCGCCCCCGCCCGTTCCAACGACCGATCCGTCGGCCACGTCGATCGTCGTACAATATGCAACAAAGAAAAGAGAGTCAGCATCAAATAAAGGAAAAATAGAAATCGAAAACAAAAAGAAAAAGGAAGGACGAAATTAGCAACGGAATGGCAGAGAATGACAGAGCCTTGCATGAATCCGGCCAAAAACACAATACGAACCAATGAGCCTTTTTCATTATATTAACCAATATGTAAAAATCAGTCGATTTTTCGGCTATAAAACCGAATCGACGGCTCCATTGTAAGGGATTCGTGAAACTCCCATAAACAAAGCACGAGAAGCAATACCACAACCAGAGCATTTTCAGGTATATCACTCACCACCATTGCATGTAAAAAAAAGGGAGAAAAGAGTTGGAAAGCTTTTTTTTACCATTTCTGTTTCGTTCCTCGTCAAACCAGAGCCTCCTTCCTCTCGGCAACAATCCCGGCCGTTCATCGGCTTCAAAGGGTGCGTCGGAGAAGGGGTTCAAAACCCCCTGTTGTTTCGTAAACCGTTTTAAAAGAAATACAGAGCCTAGGTTTTTTTTTAGGTTTTCGTTTTCGGGAAGGTCATTTTAGGTTCTGGGGAGTGAAAGGTTGTTTTTTTTTTGGTTTCTTTAGGGTTAGGTTCGCTGGTCGGAGCGAGTTTAGGGCTCGCCGGACGGTGGTTAGCACCGACCGGCGTTCGAGGTCGAGAGAGAAAAGAGAGAGTCTCAGAGCGTTGGCGGCTAGGGTTTCTTTAGGGCCAAAGGGGTGTCTGGTTTGCTTAAAGGGGGGTTATATAGACGATTTAGGATTTATTTTTGGTCTATTAGCACGTTTAGTACCTCCGCGTCTAGTAAATAGCGTCTTAGGGGTTTCCGCAAGGGTAAATCACGTTTTAGGTCCCCGAGGTTTTGAGTCGGTTCGTGTTCCAGTCCTAGATTGAGTTTTTAGGGGTTATTTACGTGTTCGGTCCTCCCCCTTCTTACCCGTGTTCAATAGGGTCTTTACAGTTTAGAGTCTTTGTCTTTTTTTTCTTTCTGATTTCAGCCTCTGTTTTTACATTTATTTCATTCCAGTCACCATTCGAATGTAATATAATTTAATGTTTTAATGCTTGTTCTTACATATGTGGAATTGTATGTTTCTGTTATATGTAGGTTATGGCATAATCGAATATATATGTTTGTCCGTCGTTTTTTTGTGATGGGTCCCGCATGACTTGTTTTGTATCGAATATGTTTTGCTCGTATGTTGTCAAAATGTTTATGTTCGTTAGATCTTGATAATATTGAATCGATATATGAGTAGAGTCATGAACCTTTATCCATTAATTCCATATGCTAGAACTAATTAGTTTAATTAACCTATGGGTAGTTTTGACATGTTAGTTTAGGTCTTGTGTTTTAGTATGTTTTGTTAGTTTGGGCCTTTGGGCCTTAAGTTTTTGTTCATATGTGTTTGGGCTTACTCTTTATCAATTTTGGGCCTTTCCCCTTATGTGCTTATTTTGAATGTTTTTATGGCATGCATGTGTATATATTTGTCATTCATGTGACCTAAAATGTAAGCATGGTAATCAATTTAAAAATCAAACCCAAAAGGGGTATTAATTAACCTCGGTATCCGTAAACGACAGTCCTAGCTTAATGGATGTCTATCGGATACTTAGGTTAATTTTCACCGCCTCTAGGTAAGCGAAAGCATAAAAATTGAAAATAACATGCATCATCTCTTATATGTTCGCATCATGCATAAGGGTGACGTACGGGATCCGAACCCTAAACTAACACGGCAGTCAGCCTTATTTGATGTCGGTTTAGTCTATGGTCCGGTGTACCGTCATCCTTTTTAATTAAATGATTAATTAATTCCAATGCCACTATTCGACAAAGCCCGTATTTTAAGTCATATTTTCATTTAAGAACAATTGTTAAATTCACTTCAATTTTTAAATAATTCCTATCGATCGAAAGGCAACAAGCAATTTGGTACCGATTTCCGGGCGTGATGGGGGTGCTAACCCTACCCCACGCGTAACCAACTCCCGAACCCGTTTTAAAATGAATCTCTGGTTTTATGGTGTCCGGCCTACCTCAGTGGCCGGTGGCGACTCCAAGTTTTCCAAAACATGAATTTCCCCCTTTTTCTTTAAATAAACCCCCTTTTCAAAAAGAAAATAGTGATAAGGCCCCCACTTAACGGTTTCAGAAAAAAAACCTTATCACACCACCTTTACCTGGTTTCGATGACATTATCATAAATTCTACGAAAGTATTTTTTGGGTATGAATATCTGTATGTACTCATTTCCTTACAAACAAATTGGACATTTCGACGACCCTGGGAAAATTTGTGTAATAAAAAAAGTATACGTACAGAGTTCTACCCAGTTTGTAATAAATAAGGTATATAACATTTCCTCAAACCAATTTCTACTATTTTGTGTACATTGGGTACTATTACGTGTATATTCACAACTCCTTACATAACTTGTAAGAAAATATGCTTTACGGGTAACAAATTGTGTATGTACACATTTCCTACAAATAATGACCCATTTGTTCCATCTTACACATTTGTAATATATAAGGTTATACTGTTTCGTCTTACAAATTTGTTCCAATTCCTGTACATTTCGTCCTATTAAGAGTATATACACAAATCTTAACAAAACTTGTAAAATATTATGTTTTTCGGGTAAGAATTTCTGTATGTACACATTTCCCTACAAGTACAAGTCCATTTTCAACCTTCGTCAAACCGTGTACAAGAAAATGTATATACGTTTTCCTCTTACAAATTTGTACCAATTTCTGTATATTTGGTAGTAATATATGTATATACACAGTTCCATACCACTATTGTACCAAAATATGCTTTTCGCGTAAGAAATTTTGTATGTACACATTTCCTTACACGTACATAATCCATTCTAAAAATTCGTGCATGTGTTATAAAAGGGTATATACATTCTTCTATTACAAAAGTGTATTAATTTGTGTACAGCATCATGTAACAATTTGTGTACCGGTAAACAGTGCATCATGTAATAAAACTGTATATACATTCTTTTATTACAATATTGTACCAATTTGTGTACCGCTTCATGTAACAATTTGTGTACCGCTTTTTACCCGGTAAACAGGTCAGCCGTTCTTTAGCCTGTATTTAAAGGTTGTTCCCTAGAACTCCCCATGGTATAGCGAGTTTTTATCGAAATCAAACAGATAACCTATATATTTACAAAAAAATAAAATATAAGTTCCCTCCACTAAACGAATGTCTGAATTATATGTGTCTTTAAAAATTTTATTGAGATCTGGTATTGAGTTGCTTTGCTCTTACATTACACTATGCGATAGGTTATTTTTATTCTTCAAATGTGCATTAATAATCAGAGTGGCGCAGCGGAAGCGTGGTGGGCCCATAACCCACAGGTCCCAGGATTGAAACCTGGCTCTGATAAATTTTTTATTTTTTTTCATTCTTTTAAATTCACGATGTGAGCTAACACTTGGGCCGAGAACCATTGTTTGTGAGTATTTTCAGGCCGAAAGCAGTTATTCGCCTCGTTTTGGATTTACTCAAATCGTTATATTTTTCATATAAAATGTGGGTTAATGAATTACTAAGAAAACATTTCATGATAAAAAAAATTATCTGACGGGTAGAAAAATGAATATGTATTTGATAACTAGACTAGTGATTTTTAGTTATTTTACTTAATGTTTAAACTTTTGTAAATAATATTATTTATTTTTTTCTCGTGAATTGTTACAATTAATCTTTTAACAGAAAAAATATCATTGACTGTTATTATGGTAATTTGGTGATACACGATGTGAATGTGACAGTTCGCAATACTCACATGACAGTCCAATATAAACGATGATGTAACAAAGAAGTTTAATTGATTTTAAAGTTTGAAAACTTAATTGATTTTTAAAAGAAAATCAAGATTTTTTTAATCATTAAAAAATTAAAAATTAAGAAAATTTTAAGTTAGCAACAATGCAAACACATTTTAAAAAAACTAAACTAAAATGCATTTATTTATATAAGTCAAATAATTTAAATTGATGCAATTAAAATTCAAGAGCGAGTACATTTGGTCAAGCTATTTATTTTTGTTCTTACATTCCCTTAGGTCATGTGTTCTACACTTAGTAGGAGCAACCCTTACATTCTTCTAGAGCTTTCATTTCCTCTTCCCCTTCTCTTTAAGTAGGATTAAAATTAAAATTTGTCAAAAAATTCGAGAACTCAATTGGATGCTTGGTGTTTTGAACGGTTGGAGGTTACTTTGTGTGTTCTTGCAACAGGACTTCACCGTTGCTTGTGAGAGCTAAAAGCCGATTAGTATATAATCAACTTTAACGATAAATTTTGATCCAATTTTAGATGTTATACATACATTTTCACAAATAAACGGTCCAAGATTTATTATTGTGGACGTTTGTTCACAAAATTATGATGATAATGATGATGGAGAAAATATCAATTCAAATTGCCTGCATTCTAAACAATGTTACAGCATGGATCAAAATTATAAACTTCGATTTTCAGCTATTAAATAATAATCAAGTGCTTGAAAAGTCTTTTAAATTGTCAAGCTGTAAATATTTCGCTATCGAGTTCTGATTATGAGTTCAGAATTTGAGGCACACTCCTAAAGGACTCGATAAAACCCAAGATGTGGTTTGATCAAGTTCGAGTTCGACTTCAACTTAACAATGAAGAATGGTGCTACTCTTCCCGGAACTAAAAAAAAGGTCCCTCAGGATTATTTGGTTTACTATGTCAGAGCAAAGTATAATTTACCTCAGGATGCCACCACAATTGTTACAAGTAGATGTATCTGCACTCTGCGCAGAAAAAAAAATAACAACTAGGCCGCAAAGTTTTTCGACCTTGAAGCAAATGTTTCTGCTACCAATAGAGGGAAAGCAATCGTTGCATCACAATGTACCTGATTCGATAGAATCACGAAACAAGTCAGGAACTAAGATGATATATTTGTTCATTTCTGAGGAAAAAGAACCGCGTAAACAAACTAAAGAGTACGGAAGTTGAAGGCAGGAGAGGGTACGGAGGAATGGCGGAACTTATTAAAGCTGAGAAGCGACAGGGTACTACAAAGGCATACCTTCACTGTTTTAGCAGAGCCTCGAATCTTCCCCCATGAAACAGCCTCATCCGGACGGGCTCCAGAGTCGCTCCCATCGTACTCTTGAGCCGTATTTATGTAAACAGCATAATCGGCACCATTACGCATCATGTTAGCATTACAGATATGATGCTTCGGCAATCCACCTCCTAGAATTATCATTCCTGTTTTCCTAGGACTTGCATGGACTGCTTCACTATTCATGGCTCTAATATCTGCTCAAAAAGTAATCTAGTTAGATAATCATAACCCATCCTCAAAAAGTAGCAGTGAACAAGCAATGAAGATGAAACATAGAAGACCTACCTTGAACTACATCAATTATCAGACCCGGGCTGCGGAAAGAATGAAAATACAACATATCCCCTAAAGAGCCATCTGTTAAACCAGGACAGAAGACAGGAATATTGTTCTGGAAAATACAAATAAATAACAAAAATGAGCTGCAGCATTAAAAGGGAAAAATTGAATGCTACTAACATTATGCAGACAAGACCAAGTCTTTAAAAGATTGCAATTGCATAGAGCAAAATTACGGAACCCAGATACTTAACCATCTCAATAAAAGAAAATATACTTAAACTAAACATATTACGAGATACATGTTCTATAATGTTCCAGTTGCTTGAGAAGTCATCAATGGGGCCTTCTTCAGTAATAAACAAATTCAATCACTTTGTCAAGATGATATCATAATGGTAGTTGGCATGACTCGAATCTTAATACATTGTAGTAGAAAGGAAATAATATGAGTAGTTCAAGCAGTAACGCAACATTTTCACAGCAAAAAATGCAATATTTCATAATAGATTAAAAATATATCATTAACTTTATTAGTAACATATATAGCTTCAATGGGGATATAGTTAATGAATGAAGATTATACAGAAATACCTACACAAAAGCAAGGGGGGGGGGGGGGAGTAGTCACATTTTCATAGCATTGGGCTAAATTGGTACGACACTTGCCTTGTACGCCCAATAGAGGTATGAACTTCCATTATTTATTTCTCGTCCCAAGCGTGCAATTAACTTTGATGGTGTCCACAATACATTCTGTCAAAACCAAAAACAAGAAGTAGAAGGAAATCAACAGAAATGGCAGCTGCCACTAAACACAAGAGAAACATCTACTGATGGTAACTGAAATCTCTGGAAGCAGATACAAATGAGAGCTGAACTATTCTACCATACACAATAATTAGTCTCAAGAGATTATCATCTTTTCAACATTTATGGAAAACTAAAAGGTCCCAAAATCATTGTGCCAATTCAAACTTATCAGACCAACTAGAGGGTATGATCTATGTTTCTAGTACTCAGGTACACCGTACAAGTGTCATATATGGGGGTGTCCGGCACAAGTATGTTACAAATTTCTCAGAGTATTTATAGGAATATGGGAAATCCTTGGAGGGTCATAGCCCATACCAATATCCGGATATATGTCGGACATGGATACTGTACAAACATAACACGGGTATGACATAGCAGAGTCTATGTGTGTGTGAAAGTACCTGTTCAAGTTGTTCCTTCAACATCTGATCAAAAATTGGAATGATCCAGTCCTCAAATTTGCAGTAATTGTCATTAGGAACCAACAAGTTTCCAATGCGATTCAATCCTCTTGAACGTAACTGAGCACCAGGTAGCGAAAAATCACCCTTATACGTCGGGGCAAGACACTTTATAAGATCTTCTTCTATGCCACCAGTTGTAGTTACAATTACATCTACCTAAACTCATTTCAAAAGCAACACTACTTGAATCGAGGGGCACATGGCATCAAGAGCACGATGACAGACTTTGAAATGAAGCCAAAGAATAAAATCTGTATTCCGAAATACCATGTGATTTGGAACTCACCATGTGATGCTCGGTAAGATATCGGACCGTATCTCGAACACCAGATGAAATAAGATTTGATGTGAAACCCAAAAACACCTTGGATCTCACAGATTCTCTATAGGTAGGATCCTTCTCCTCTTCACTGCTGTCCTCAATTATAGTCTCATCAGAAAGCCTCCAATCTAACTTCATTAATTAAGAATACTTTTACGAATTAAGCCAACAACATAACTTCAAAAACATTAATGCTCATGTGGGAACATAAAACTGAATATTCAAATTCGAATTTCATTTAACATATAAATTGTGAGGATGAAATGCATATACATTACATAAAAACCGGTTTGTGTTTCAATTTGAGTAGATATTAATTTAAAAGCGGCCTCTATATAGCGGTAGCAGCACTATCCGATACCCGCCGCAACCGCGATAAAGGCAGCGCCAACCACAATTTAAATCCAATAAAACCATGAATTTCAATTACACTAAACATGCACCCAATATATCTATTACTTGGAGAAATCATCATAAATGTTCAATATATATGTCCTTTTGAAATAATATCTATGCAATCTAATTTACCAATCGTTATTGAATAGAAAAGAGAAAAAAGAGATAAATAAATGAAACCAACCATGTCGTTGACAATTTCAATAGCTTCTCCAAGATTGGAAGCTTGAAATCCAGTGGAAAGCATGGATTTGAGAAGTCTAGAGTAGTTTACACCCTGGTTGAAATCATAACCCTCAATTCTAGTACAAGTTCCTTCAAGTGAATCTGAGTCTTTGAAAACTGTGGAGTGTACAGAGTTTATAAGCTTATCATCCATTGTAGTCTTCGGCGGAGGTGGTAGTGGCGGTGGCGGTGGCGGTGGCGGCGGCGGCGGCGGTGGCGGTGAGAAGGAGAAAGGGGAAGAGTGCGGAGTCGAGGGGTGTGAGACTGAGACCGCGTGTTACAAAAGCTAAGTTTGATAACCCATACAACGGGGACGATGGTTTAAATATGCCAAAAGTCCATCTACTATTTTAAATCTTAATTTTGCTAAATTGAACCCTATACTATTCTTTATTTGAAAATCTTGGCTTATTAACTTTTGTTTAACATCTTAAAAAATGTAAAATAAATTTTTAGTAAAACTTAATGGAGAAATCAGAGTTTTAAATGAAAAATAGTACAAGGTTTCATTATCAGAAATTAAAATACTAGGACTAAAATTTGAATTTTGAAACAATAAAGAGATCATTAGTATATTTAAATCAAAACTAAAATATAACTAGATTATGGTATGCCACAAAAGTGGACGGAAACACTAAAGAGAAGAACTAGTTACGGGTGTAATCGGGCCTAGAAGAACTTGAATGATGCAATTTCGAACTCCAATTAAAATTTGACGTTCAATATTCGATTGAATATTATTTTTAAACTCGAATTCAAATTGAACCTGTAATTTTCTATCCAATCCAAAGTTTTGGGTACAAATTCGATTAGGGAATCAAATTTTGGGATCAAAACGTGTGAGATATGGGTCTCATGGTGTTGATTCATAGACTTAATGTTGAATTAGAATATGTAATTGTTGGCATATATATATATATATAATGCATGACGCTATTATAAAATATGACAAAATTAAGTGATCAATTATGATAGGCGTGTCATAAGTACTAAAGTGTAGACAACATAAATTGTATTTATAATTAGAGACGACATTAGTATGAGAGAGAGCCACGAACCCCAAAACATAAACCATAAATTGGACATGTACTTTTAACAAAACAAAAATTTAAATAATATAAATACTTAAAAATTGATTTAATAATCAGCTATATAAAGAGGTAGTGACTCAATTAACTTAACTTGTTTTTTTCTTCTTCTTCGTTAGATTTCAGTATCAAAATTTAAAGTCTTTAATTTAACGGTTGATTCAAGTATGCTTCCGCATCAAATATTTTATTCTCGATAATTTGACTTAAATTAAAGTTCATATCTATTATGTTTACGGTTCTAATCCTTATACCATTAGCATGTCACAAAATAGATTAATGATCTAGGTTGGTACATATAAATGATCCTTTCCAGACAAATGAGAGGTTTGAATTTTCCGGAAATTCGATTCGGACCGGAAAGTACTCAATCTTAACATTTTTTGCCTAGGAACTTGTTTGAGCACTTTCATAGAGTTGTATACATATGAGGACTGTAGGCGCCATAGGTCGGACCGGATTGAGAATAGTAGGCTAGCATCAGTTTTGGTGAATCCGACTAAGGGCAGTCACGAATCTAGAAATTCAATGAGTGGAGGTTTAAAATATTTTTTTCCTCAAATAGTATGTAAAAATAAAAATTTCCTTTACAAACTAAATAAAATTAATTAAAAAAACTAAATTAAACTATTATTTTAAAAAAATCAAAAATAGGGATGCGGATGCATCTCACCGGGCTAGGTGCATCTGCCACTGACTAGGAGTGTTCGTTAGGTTAATTCGGTCGGTGGTAGAATTAAATTAAATAATACCGAATTAATCGACTTTTTCTTTAACCATCAATTAAATCGAAATTTATTTTAAAATTATTAATGGAATCGAACAAAGTTCAGTTAATTCAATCAGTTTTCAAATTAACCGAATTTTTCATAAGTTTTCATTCGAGCATTTTTTTCATTTGAATTAAAAATTAGTTAGGTTTTAAAATCTTAATAGATGTATGGTTAAAAATTAGTTGACTATCTTTATATAATATGAAGTATATAAATTATCAAATATTTAATATTTTCGATTAATTAGCCGGTTTCATATGAACAAACACTGATTTATGTTGCTGCTTCGTATGAATTTATGGTGATATAGTGAACCTTTGGATATATGTACAAATTCCATTTGGAAGTTTCCTCAACCAATTTTTCACCAACACCATCAGGGTTAAAACTAATTTTGAATTTTAGATTATTTTTTATACCTTTATATTTTATTTGTGTTGATGCCTAAAATAAGTAGATACTGAATAAGGGAGATGGAGATCATAATAGTTAATGGTGATTTTAGGTGGTTCACCGCGACTAATTTAGGATAGAAAATCGCAGACAGTACATTAATAAGAGTAAAAAAAAGATGAGAGAAGGAGATAACTTTATGTTGCTCTTCTCGTTCTCTATAGTTGCCTGGGTATTTATAACTCATGGTATTGTTGGTGATGACACCATGTTAGGCCTAGTGACAGTCTGACAACTTATGAACGATTCAGTAGAGATAGGTCCAATTTTCAATTATCACTCTTTCCAGTCTGGTCACGTGAGTGGGGTGCTATAGCTCCCGACAACGTCTGTTCTCAAGACTGTGTAACTGTAAACCTCATGTACTCTTGCCTATGGTGTTGTCCGTCTTCAGGGGAATTGTAGTCTCGGGGTCACTTTCGAAGTTACCAAGTACAAAAGCGTTGAAAATCATTTTCGAAATTTTAAAGTGTAGAGATATATATAACAATCCACAAATTATTTTATCATAACATTTGCATCCTTAATTTCTAGTTTTAAACACATAATATAAATATTGAATCGAGTATTATATAAATTTATTATAAGATTATTCTCTTAATCCAATTCAAACATTTGATTTTATTTATTTAAGAATCCGACGGTTTCATCACACTAGATGAAAAACAAAAGTCAATCCCAACTCACATTGCATGCGTTTCCGTTACAGGTCAGGTTTTCAATGAAACTAGGTAGGCTATCGGTTGGAGTTCTTCGCTTACCATTGGTCTAAGAAAAGTTAGCTACTATGTAATGTCACACTCTAATGTAATTCAAACTATTCAATAAAAAAACAGTTACTCTTAAAAAAGGTTTATTTATTCGAAACAATGACGAACATATAACTTTATGCTAGAAGGGCGAACCTATAAAAATTTAAGGGCGAAATTATAAAATTTTAAGAGGCAAAAGAAAATTTTTAATAAAAAATACATAGAAAATTTCTACATCATATACGGATTTCAAAAATTTAGGGGGAAATCGCCCCACCAGCATCTCTCGGTCCATCCCTAAATCATAGGTCATCTCCAACTCATCATGGGCACGTTGATCGTTAACTTTAACGATTTTTTTTAAATCTTTTTATCATGTGTCGTAATAGGATAATGTCACTTGTCATTTCTAGTAATTTTTAAATTTTAAATTTTAAAAATAAATAAAAATCAGAAAAAATATTAAAAAATTATAAAAAAAACTGGAAAATTCTAAAATTTATTTTTAAACTATAAAACATATTTTTAAAATTCGAAATTTATTCAAAAATAATAACTAACATTTTTTTCAAAAGATTAAAATATTTTAAAATATTAAATATTATTATAAAATTATAAAAAATAAATTGAAAAAATATTAAACAAAAAGTTATTTTGATTTTTAAAATATAAAATAATAACAGTTATTTAAAAAATATATAAACAATAAAAATTATTTTGAAAACCAAAATAACCTTTATTGTTTAATATTTTTTTCAATTTTTTTATAATTGTATAATACTCCAATATTTAATGTTTTTAATTTTTAAATTTTTTTAATCTTTTTAAAATTTATTATCATTAAATAAAATTCAGAAGTAAAAATAGTTTTTATATTTTAAAATAATTTTCCAGAATTTTTAATTTTTTAGATTTTTTTGGATATATATTTTCTAAAAAATAAAATTTTAAAAATTCCTAGAAATGACAAGTGGCATTATCTTGTTGCGACATGTGGTAAAAAGATTTTTTTTAATCGTTAAAGTTAACGGTCAATGTTGGTCAAAGGGCCAAATTTATTTTTTTCTTGAGTTTAAGGGCTTAATTGGGTGAAAAAAAAAATGTCTAAGAGCTTATTGAACCCTTATGCCATCTTATTAATTTGATATGTAAAGAGAAAAAATTTGTGTTTCTATTTTGAAAATAAATATATTAGACTTCATTATTTAATTTTTGGATTCACCACTGTTTGTATCATTGCCTTAGTACAAACCAAAGGAAGGGAGCCTTGATTTGAAGCATATATATTGTTAAGAAATGCACACTTAATTCTAAATTACAGGGAATAAATGCAAATGAAGTATTTGTTATATATCGACCAAATTCTAATTTGTAAGAGTTAAGTGCATTACATGTAACTAAACTATGACTTTTATTTTAAATTAATTTTAAACTTTCAAATGTCTTAATTTCGCCCCAAATATGACTCTCATTTTAAATTAGTCCTTAAACTTTTAAACGTTCCAATTTAATCCCAAAAATGACCCTCATTGTAAATTGGTTCCCCCAAACTTTCAAACATTCGAGCTTCATCCATAAATTATCAATATATGGTAATCATGCTCAATGTTAATAAAATCGTTAACTGTCATGTAAATACTAATGTATATTATGTAATAATATGACGGGATACATATATAATTTAGGGATAAAATTGGAATATTTAAAAGTTTTGGGACCAATTTAGAATGAATGTTGTAATTTGGGGGGTGAATTTGAAATGTTCAAAAGTATGGGGACCAATTTAGAATGAGAGTCATAGTCTGGGAGGAAATTGGAACATTTGCAAGTTTTAGGACTAATTTAGAATGAAGATTATAGTTTGAGAACATGTGATGCAATTAGCTCGATTTGTAATTAAGTTTGATTTTTAGTGTAATACTAGTGGTTGATAATTACTTGACGATTAAGTTTATTTTTAAGAAACCAAACCAAAAGTAAAAAAACAAACAAAACTAAAATTCATAAAACAAAAGCTAGGGTTATCAACCCGACGAGCATTTTTCGATCAACGAACAGATAAGAGCAATCGAGCATAAAAAAATGTTGATAAATTAAGAGAAAAGATATCAAAGGACCCTAATTAAAGCAAACAAGACCACTTGCTATCTGGGGTGGTTAGAAGGATATCTAATCTGCTGCGACAAGATTCATCACCAAAGATGGCGCTTCCTTAACCCAAAAATGATCTTCAACTGAAAATAAACCCTTTTAAGCTAAGACATAGGCAACCTGGTCAGCACTCCGAGCGGTGTGACGAAAGTGACAACAAACAAACTGGCGTTGCAAAGCTTTGGCGTTGAAAATTATTGGACCAATGGCTGGGCGGTCCGGTGCAGGTGCACCCAATTTTGTGATTATTGAACAGAAATTTCTTTCCAGAATCACCGATGAAAATTCAAGATCGATGGCGAAAGAGAAACCATGAGCTGCTGCAAAAGCCTCCGTTGCGAATGTCGATTGCACTTGATTAATGGGTTTATGACATGCTCCCAACAGATATCCTGATTATCCTTGATAACAATTCCTGAAGCAACTGTGTGCTAAGAATTATAATAGCTACTATCAAAGTTAATATTTATCATCGATGCATGAGAGAAAATCCAAGGTGTCGAGGAACTGGGAGGCGGATGTTTGTTCAAAGAGTCTAAGTGGTAAAGCTCTAAGAAATAACTCTTCACAAAGGCAACAAAGTTTTTATTGGATTGATTTATACCCTCATGTCAGTATTTATTTCTTGAGTACCAAAGACTTTGAGAATAACAATTATCTCAACTTATCTTTTTTGGATCTGATTGTTGTCAATAAAAAAATTATGCTAACCACTCTTTAAAGCTCAGTTGTGAAATATGATTAGGCCAAGATAAATTTAATTGGGACCAGGTAACATAAGCATAAGAACAATCACGAAAAACATGTTCATAGTTCTCAACTCCTAAGGTACATCGAAAACACAACAGGTATGTAGCCACTCTCTTAATACATAGATTTTGTTTGGTAGGAATATAGTTGTAAAGAAATTTCCAGGTAGCAATTATAACTTTAGAAGGGAACTGTAATTGTCAAATTTATTTATAAAATTCTATTATTTGAATTTGGGAAGGGTTCCCTCCTTTGGAAGATCCGATAGCCACTTCAGACTGTGGTGTGCTCATTTACTCACACAAGACTGTCCATTTGAGGTTGGAAGGCGGCTGTAATGGACAGGATAGCTTCAACTTTATTAGGGATAAAGTTGGCTAAAATAAGGTCCTTGTTCTAACCTGTAAAGTTTAGGTGTATCAGGTTCGAGATCCAACGGAGACCATCCACTGGTGGCGAGAGTAACTTCGGACGGTCAAGACCTGAAAGCCATAAGTCATTCCAGATAGAGATTTTAGTGCCAAAACCAATATGCTAACGCAAGTCCTTTTCGAGAAAATCCCTTGCACTCTAAATACTTCTCCAGATTAAAGATGGTTGAGAATCGAGTCGAGATGTCAATAAACTGATGTTGGGGAAGTATTTAACATGAAGCAAATGGACGACCAAGGAAGTGGGGTTTGAAATCAACCTCCAACCTTGTTTTGCCAGAAGCACAATGTTGAATTTACAGAGATCGCAAAAACTCATACATCCTTCATCTTTTAAATCGCAGAGAGTGGGCCAATCACACCAATAAATACCTCTTTTGTTAGAAACTTTTTGCCACCAAAACTTAGCTTCAATCCCTTCTAATGCTGTAACCCCCTCGTCCCGATCTGGCCGAATGACCGATCCGAGTGGGTCACACGGGGAAAACCGAGTGAAAACCCCCTAAGGAATTCCCCCTCGGTTAGCAACCCTATTTTTTTTCCATTTTAAATCTTGTCTAGATGAGTAATTAATCCTATGTGATCATACAGCGGAACAATATCCACGAAACAATCAAACGAACTCAAATTAACATGCTACAACCCAATTTTATACTTATATTACAGGCGGTATCGATACCCTTAAGGGGTGTATCGATACCTCCTTGACTAGGTCAACGGGTCAAAGTCAACCCGTAGAGACCGTATCGATACACTCATGGGGTGTATCGATACCCTCCCCAACGGTTGACTTCCCACTGTCAACGCAAGATGACGATATCGATACACCAGAGGCCGGTATCGATACTGAACTGGACAGTAGCTCCAGTGGCCAAAATAGTATCGATACACCTCTCAAGTGTATCGATACACCTCTCATGTGTATCGATACACGGTCCTGAAACAAGAAGGTGGTATCGATACCGTTCCAACCGTATCGATACCCCTGCACAGGAAAAACTTCCAAACTCAGCTAAGACGAACAAGACTCAGACCTAGATGCAATTTAGAACTTTCCTAGACCCAAACAAGCATTCATACAACATTTAAAGGTCATTGCTTAGCCATACAGACACCCAACATGAACATACATCAAGAGAACATGCAATTGAATCAAAGATGACACTTAAGCATCCAAAAGCTCATACTTCAACATTCAACATAAGGGCAAACTCAAAGGCACATAACCAACATACAAGATAAGCAATTTAGGCATGAATTACAACTCAAACATGGCATCACAAGCCATACAAAAGCAACATAGCATGGAGTCTAAACAAGCTCCTAAACAACCAACAATCATCCATCAAAAGACACATATCCTATTGCTTAAACTATTACATGTTTAACATTTAAAAGTCATACTTGATGTGCTCAAGCCAACAACCACACTTGGAGGCCCTCCACTTGCTCAAGCAACCCACGAACTAAGGATCTGCAATGTTGAACAAAGAGAGCGTAAGCAATGATGCTTAGTGAGGGTAAGCTCTAAAAACAAACCTCAACATTGCAGGGTCCGAGCACGATCTAGCCAAGGCAAATCACATATAAACCAAGGATCCACAAGAGCCACAAGATAAAGATGCATGAGCAATATACAAGTAAATGTCATGATCAACAAGCTCTAAATCCTCAACACAAGTAGTCACATCAAACATCCAAATGAAGATCATTAATCTCAACACATTGATACATTTATCAACCAACATTGGCACCTAGCTATGACCCGAATACGCGGATAGACACGTTGGAACTCACATCCAACAATCACATTACCTCACGGTGGGATTACACTCATCACCGGCCTCGCGGAGGGGATTCCACTCATCCTCACGCCCCGTCGATGGGATTCCACTCATCACCGACTATATTTAAATACAATTTCCGGGCGAACCCGTACTCCTCCTTGGTGACTCAACGCCACCAAGGCCACGCGTGACTTTTGACTCATGTGTACACACTAACATCCTAATGATCGATCATTTGTATTCAAGTATACTAGTGCCAACATTTACTCATTTCACATTACTCATTCCAATCATTTCCGTGCTTAGCACGTACTCACCAACAACCATCATCATGCATGTCTCAAGCATCACAGGTCATATCTCATCTCACATGTATAATACAATGTACATAAGCACACACATCACATTTTATACGAGACATACACAGCCACATAAATGAGTTCATCCAAAGGCTCTAGATCAAGCTTAGGATTAGGCTACCACCCTAATCCTAACTCTAGGTGGGTCTACCAATCCCACCCTAGTCCATATACTCGAACCAACCATTTTAAATCCATTTAAAACATTTAACCACTCACCTAAGCTTCCAAGCTCAAAGACTAAGCAAGCAACCGTCTTCAAATTCCCGGATTTACTTTCGATGCTTCACCGGTGCCCAAACTCGATTCTAATCAAACCCAAACACAAACAAAACATCCACTATCAATAATTCATCGTTGGAATTAACCCGGAATGCAATTCAACCACAAACTACCATGTTGCAAGCATGAACAATTTCCATTTTCACCAATTCGGATGGCCCCAAGACCATGTCCAAAAACCATGTTTTCAACTTCCATTACACCCACCAATGATCCCAATTCAACCCCTATCCATAGTACTATCAAAAGCCTATCAAAACCCACCTAAAACAACCCCCAAAACTCACCCAAAACCCTCCAAAAACTCCAAGTTTACCCAAATCCGAAAATTGTTCAAAATCATTTGAAATTCACATATGATACACCCTTTGACTTCTATATACCATAACTAAGCATAACAAATCAAAATACTTCATTTATCAACATAAAGATCTCATTTTTAATCAAAATATTCAAAACTTCCATTTTCTAAAAACTTCATGAAAACGAAAATAAAAGGTACTTTCATGGAGAGGGAGATGAGGGGAAGTCAAAAATACCATTACCTTTCAAAACGGAGTTGAAATGAGGGAGCTTTTGAATGAAATAGTAGATTTGGGTAGAGAGCTCTTGCTTCCCGTTGGTGTATTTTGAAGAAGGAGGTGAATAGTAGAAAATAGGTGTTTTATTTCACATGTGATTTATTTTAAGGCTCAAAAGACTTGTTTACCCTTAATGAAATGGGACATTTACAAGGAAGGTAAATCCATGGCTAATGGTGGTTTAATTTTAAGACATGGTCAACTCAAATTAATTAATTTTGAAAACAAACTCGATTTATTATTTAGAGTATAAAACCGAGCCCAAAATAATATTAAAATATTATTTTCACCTAACCCCTAAACCCGGGTGTTACAAATGCTTTACACAGAGTCTTTGGCAGTAAGAAACAAGACATGGAGTATATAAGGATAGATTGAAGCAAAGATTTTATGAAAACATCATTTCTCCTCGAGGAAAGGGAACGAGTACTCCAACTATTAGTGCGACCATCAAACTTATCGAAAAGAGCATAAAACGCTTATTTTTTTTATTTCTTTCAACAATTCCCGGTAATCACAAATATTTTTTTCGGACTTTTAGAGTTGGAAATCCTCAAAATACGACGCACATGTCTACAATTATCATCAAGAACTTTTATGCTAAAAAAGAGGCTCGACTTGTCGAAATTAATTAATTGACCCAAGTAGCTAGCATATTAATCCAAAATGTTCTTGACAGCATGGCTTCCCTGGCAGTGGTAGCACCAATGACCAAAAAATTGTCTACAAATAATAAGGGTGACACGGTATGTAGGAAATAAATATGGACTTAAAGATCCCCTTGACGGAGACTGCGGGTAGGAATAAATCTAGGGCCAACATCTCCATTTAACACAACAAAATAAGAGACAGATGATACACACCGAATAAGCCGATCAATCCAAGCTCTAGCAAAACCCATCTTCAAAAGGACCACTTCGAGGAAACTCCACTCAACTCTATCATAAGCTTTGTTCATTTCAATCTTAAGAGCAAAAGATCCATTGCGACCATATCTCCTATGTTGGAAGGAATGCAAAATTTCATAAGCGACAATTAAATTATCCATTATAAGTCTTCTGGGAACAAAAACATTTTATGATTCATCAATACAAACGTGTAACACTTCTTCAAAGTGAAGCACCATCATCTTAGAAGCAATCTTATACAAAATGTTTCAAATGCTAATGGGACGAAAATTAGACATAGAAATCGGAACACTTACTTTAAGAATTAGGACAATGTGGGTGTGATTGATCGAGGAGAGAGGCTCAACATCTCACAGTAAATCAATGCAGAAATGGCCAATATCCTCACCGGCGATGTGCCAGAAATGTTGGTAAGACACAACCCCTAAACCATCCTCCCCTATTACCTTAAGAAGACACATTGCTTTTAAAGCTACAATGACATAATCCACTATAAAATCACGCCCAAAGGAGTCGTTCATCTCTCTAGTGATGCAGGGATTAATGTCATGAAGAACCACTTCAAACTCATCCCCTACAGTAGAAGTAAAGAGCTGCTAAAAATAATCTAACGCCATAGTCACCATATTAGAAGGGTCGACAAAACTCTGGCCAGTATCATCTTCTAGTCTGGTCACACGATTGGAGCGGTGGCTTTGAGAGGCAAAATGGTGAAAAAAGATAGTGTTTTTGTCGCTATTAGAGAGCCAAATCGCCATTGCCCTCTGCTTCAAATAAAGCTCCTCATTATCCGTTTCCAAGTTCAAATTAAGCTTAACATCTAGTGTCTCATGTAGAACCTCATCCGAAGGGTAGAGGTAATTTAAAAAATCTAGCCTTTTGTGCAGATCATATTTGGATAAATGTGTAGGGAAATAACGGTACACCTCATGGTGCAGCAGAAAAATTATCCAGCGAATTCCACCAGTGATCCATGTACGAGGAAGGAATCTTGGGTGATAAAGGGATAAAATGTTTCCTCAATTAAATCTAATATCCGCAGTAACGTAGGAGAATCCAATTCTTCCAGCATGATGTCGAGACCAAGTCGTTACAGTAACGTTCCGACCTCTACGCAGTCCACCCGAATAAAAAGAACAATATTTTACTTCTTTAACTATTAGAGAAGTTTTTAGCAATCGACATATAAATGGATGTTAGACCTTATGCCTTTATATAACATTCAAAACCCTAATCCTAATTAAATTTGGATTCATTAAATATACAATATATTTAACCGAATATAATTAAATATGTAGAATCTAATTCAACTTTAATTAGGTTAATTTAGGGATATATATATTAATAGTATTTATAATTATAATAATTATCTAGTATTAAAATATATAAACGAGATTATCTATATAATTACAATAATTATAATAGTTTCAGTTTTAACAAATTTCGTGTACAATAAGTTTGCACACATGCTATCTAGGCGATATTTGTTTGTTTCAATCATAGGGTGTGACCCTTGTAGGTTCATGTAACGTTAGTAGTAATATCTAGAATAATTATAATATTACAAGCAACGAGTGACATCTAGCAATACATCATTGCTACCTAAGTTACACGACGTCGTGGTTCGACATAACCTCTTCATAATTAACTCTTTTTCATGTATTACATCCTTTTGTCCTTATATTTAGATTGGACACAAGTCATGGAATAGTCACACTTGTATAGTCTATCTAATATTTCTTGATATCTTGAGTAGATTATTATAAACAAATAACTATGATATCTCATATCAATTTATTCGAGCATGGCCATGTATATCTAGTCTCACTCAACCAAGTGACCTATGATATTACTCCTATTATGTAGGAGGGAAAATCCTATCTTGATCAACTATATCTCGCTACATAGATTGTGACATATCCAATACCAGTCTTGTAGTCAGTTACGACACACATTTAACTGTATCAAAATATGTCACTCGCAATGCTGAAATAATTATGATCTCAAGTCTAAGGATCATACATGTAGTTATCACTATGAGCAATGTTGTGACTGTCACATAATAATCTAAGAAACATGCTCATAGCGAGCTAGTCTAATATGTCACTCTCTAACACATACTTATGTATTGATTTTGACATCTCTATGTTAATAACAACACTTTGTCATCAATCAACTACATATTAGTCTTAATATATTATTGTTTTCCATACCCACAATAATATTTGACTAAGAACATTCAAGCATTATCATATTATTTTAAGGGCTTTATTATAATTTAGTTTATTGCGTAGAAAAATGACTGAAATAATCGTAACGGTTTATATTAATAAACAAGATAAAATAAGCATGTCTTTTACAATCATCTTATGATCGGTCTTTGGGCATACTCCAACAAAATGACGCTCTCTTTTAATTTTACAAAACCAAGTATCGAGGCCAATGTTCATAGCTTCTAATTGAGCCGGAATAGTCTCAGTATACTATTCTCGTAAACGGTGCACCTCAGATTCGTAGGACTCCTCCATCAACCATGAAGCTTCAAATTTGAAATGCCACTGACGCGTTCTTTGGGGGGAGACACTTCAGTTTTTAATAAAAAAGAGCAGTGGTCTGAGAAAGAATGTGACAAATGAGAAAGATCAAAATTAGGAAATAACTCCCACCATGAACTTGTTGTCACCCCTCAGTCAAGTCTTTCTCTTATATTATTGGTGGAGAACCTACCTTTTTCTCACGTAAATCAGTTGCCCGAGTACCCAATATTTGTCAAAGCGCAATCTTCCAACATCTGTTTAAGGTCCCCCTTTTTACGGTTACTTCTAGTACGTCTACCTTGTTTCTCATTAGAGTACATGAGCTCATTGAAGTCACCAATTACTAGCTAGGGAATTCCAGGATAGTCGTTCAGTTGTTTCATAAGATTTCAATAATCCATTCGATTTGATTCCTCCGGTGCCCCATAAAAGCATGTACATCTCCAAAGAACGTCACCCAAATCATCAATGATAAAAAAAATCAATATACCTCGGGGAGGAAGACCGAGTCACAACATTACAATTTGATTTCCATCCTAAAGCAAGACCTCCACTACGGCCAAAAGAGCTAACTTCAAGACCATGCAAGAAACAACACTGTTGGGATGTGTGGGGCTCGATTCGATCAACCAATATTGCTCACCAAGTGGTGGAGAGATGGATTTTTGGGTGGAAGGGTTGTGGAAGCTAGAAAGAATAAAGACACAATGATTTATAGTGGTTCGGCCTTCTAACAAGCACCTACATCCACTACCTTAGCTCCCCACTAAGGATTTCACAATCAATCCACTAATTGATTCGTCCCCTTTTCTAGGATTAGGAGGAAACCCTTACAACCGATCAAGCTTCTACCCAAAGCCTTGATCAAAACCCTCTTTTACAAAGAGATAAATAAAGCAAACTTAAACCCTCTAATAGGTGTTTGTTTGCACAATGAAGCACTCACCCAAAACCTAAAACACTTGAGCAAATTTGACAATTTTGGCTCACTAGTGTTTGTCTATACAAAGAAATGACAATTTAAGTACAAAGACAATTCTTGATCATTTGTTGATTGACAATTGAAGCATTAACCTTCTCTTGATGCTTGGAGGTCCCTTTTATACTCCTAATTGAGTTTATAGCCGTTTAGGACCGTTGGGGTTGAAATAGAGTCGTTGGAGCCTTTAATTCCCTCCATAAATGCAGTTCTGCAGCTCCCCGTTTCGAAACGCTCGAAGCCGTTTCGAAACACCCTCAATATAGAAAGAGCCGTTGCAGTCTGTCAGGGTACCCGTTTCGGAACACCCCCTTGCCGTTTCGGAACGCGTATCGAAACGCCCTTAGCCCGTATCGAAACGACCTGCATTTAAAAGTTAGTTGGGAAAGAGCCGTTGGGGTTTATGACCGTTATGGTCAGTGCCACGTGGGCGTATCGAAACGGCCTAGCCCGTTTCGAAACGCTGGGCAAAAATCCTGTCCATAGAGAGCCCGTTTCGAAACAAGTTTCGAAACGTTTTGGCTACTGGAGGCACCTGTTTCGAAACGCCCTAAGGTGTTTCGAAACACCTGGACAGTTTTGTTAAGATAGGCTTGAAAAACATGAAAACCCCTTTTTAAAATCTTCCCTAAACATAATTTCAAGTTGTTTGGACTTTGTAAATGTTTTAAATACTTTTTAGATTAGTCCAAATCATTTTTCAAATATTTTATCAAAACATTAGTTCTACAATCTCCCCCTTTTTGATATAATAAAACCTCTTGAAAAATTGTTTGGGATTCTCCCCCTTTAACTTTAAAGATGTGAATAAGAGATTAAAAAAATTTAATTCAAATAAGGCTCCCCCTTATTCATTTGAAAATTCAATTTTTCAAACTATTTCTCCCCCTTTTTGTTATATCAAAAAGATTTAAAACATTAAGTTCAAAAATAACAATAGAGGTAAAAATTTGACAAAAATGAGAATTTGGTTTTAAAATGGCTCCCCCTTACTCAAAGCATCATTGAAATGTTAGTCCAACATATATGATCATCTAGTTGAATAAACTAAAAAATAAAACAAATAAATGCTAAGAACAACTAGAATTTTTACCAACACTTGAACTCAAGGTAGGATGTGAAGCTTTCCTTCTTCAAGTGTTCTCCCTTGTGTGCATGGAGCTCCCCCTCAATGTTTGACTTGTTGAACATCTCCATCACACCTACAATAGACAATCAAGTAACTTTTGGTATCCAAATTGCTTTGGATCCATAAACGTTAGTTGCACAAATTTTAGTCCCCTTTGGAATCCATTTTTCAATGTCATCCTTTTTAGTTGAAGTGGTTAGTCCTTTTGGGATCCAAACACTTCTAAAACATTTTCCATTCACAAATCTAGGGGCACTAGATTGTCTAACATAAAAATTTGATTTTCCAAAATTGTTTTTCTTTTCAAGCTCTTTGGAAATCAAATCTTTTTCTCCTTGAACTTTTTGAAGCAATTTTTGTAAATCAAAACATTTTAATTCAAACTCTTTAAGTTTTGCTTCAAGTTCAAGTTTGGTTTTAGAAAGCAAATCATTTTGAATTTTTAACTTTGAAATCAATTTATTGTTTTTCAAAATGTGGCTTTTAAAATCTAAAACCAAATCATCATAGGCATCTTGTAATTCATCAAAAGTGTAAGAACATGAAGTAGATGAATTAGAAGTTACCCTTGAATCTTCTTCGATGGCCATAAGGCAAAGGTTGGCTTGTTCATCGTCGGTGGAGTCCTCATCACTCCAAGTAGCCAAATGTGCCTTCTTCTTATGGCTAGAAGTGCTTGCCCTCTTCTTTCTTTTAGGTTCTCGTTCAAGCTTTCTCAAGGCTTTCTTCATGAAAGGGGCACACTTCTTGAAGAGATGAACTATCTCTTCATCTTCCTCCTCCTCTTCACTTGAGTAGACATGATGGCAAGTGGAGGATTTGAGAGCCATGGCACTAGCATTGATGCCAAGCCCTTTGATTTTCTTCTCTCCCATAGCTCTTATTTCTTCCCTCTTCTTCTCATCCTCCTTGTTCTTCTTCATGATTTGATGAGTAAGAAGTGACCCCATTAGTTCATCAAGCTTCAAAGTCTTCAAATTTTTGGCTTCGATGATGGCGGTCCTCTTTGAGTCCCAAGACTCGGGAAGTGAGTAGATGAGCTTTCGAACAAGCTTCTCCTCCGGGATGGCTTCTCCATAACCTTTAAGACCATTGGTGATGGTGGAGAACCTATCAAACATCTTCTCGATGTTCTCTTCCGGATCCATTTTGAAGTTCTCATACTCCAAGGTTAGGAGCCCAATCTTGGTCTCCTTGACTTCGTTTGTCCCCTCGTATGTGACTTCAAGCTTGTCCCATACTTCCTTGGCACTCTCACAAGAAGACATCTTCTCATAGATGGATGGACCAAATGCACAAAATAGAATGTGCAAGGCTTTGCAATTTAGCTCCATCTTCTTGCGATCGTCGGCACTCCACTCCGCTTTACTTCTTTGAGGCACGAACGGGCCATCTTCAACTACATCTCATAGCTTGTAATCTTTTGATTTGATGAAGAACTTCATCTTTGTCTTCCAATGGGCATAGTGAGCTCCGTCAAAGAAGGGCGGTTTGTCGATTGATTGTGCCATTAAGCCGGTTGATGAAAAAGTGATCGAGCTTGCCGGATCTACTCAATAGGATGTTAATCCTCATCGATTGAGCCAAGCTCTGATACCAATTGTTGGGATGTGTAGGGCTCGATTCGATCAACCAATATTGCTCACCAAGTGGTGGAGAGATGGATTTTGGGTGGAAGGGTTGTGGAAGCTAGAAAGAATAAAGACACAATGATTTATAGTGGTTCGGCCTTCTAACAAGCACCTACATCCACTACCTTAGCTCCCCACTAAGGATTTCACAATCAATCCACTAATTGATTCGTCCCCTTTTTTAGGATTAGGAGGAAACCCTTACAACCGATCAAGCTTCTACCCAAAGCCTTGATCAAAACCCTCTTTTACAAAGAGATAAATAAAGCAAACTTAAACCCTCTAATAGGTGTTTGTTTGCACAATGAAGCACTCACCCAAAACCTAAAACACTTGAGCAAATTTGACAATTTTGGCTCACTAGTGTTTGTCTATACAAAGAAATGACAATTTAAGTACAAAGACAATTCTTGATCATTTGTTGATTGACAATTGAAGCATTAACCTTCTCTTGATGCTTGGAGGTCCCTTTTATACTCCTAATTGAGTTTATAGCCGTTTAGGACCGTTGGGGTTGAAATAGAGTCGTTGGAGCCTTTAATTCCCTCCATAAATGCAGTTCTGCAGCTCCCCGTTTCGAAACGCTCGAAGCCGTTTCGAAACACCCTCAATATAGAAAGAGCCATTGCAGTCTGTCAGGGTACCCGTTTCGGAACACCCCCTTGCCATTTCGGAACGCGTATCGAAACGCCCTTAGCCCGTATCGAAACGACCTGCATTTAAAAGTTAGTTGGGAAAGAGCCGTTGGGGTTTATGACCGTTGTGGTCAGTGCCACGTGGGCGTATCGAAACGGCCTAGCCCATTTCGAAACGCTGGGCAAAAATCCTGTCCATAGAGAGCCCGTTTCGAAACAAGTTTCGAAACGTTTTGGCTACTGGAGGCACCTGTTTCGAAACGCCCTAAGGTGTTTCGAAACACCTGGACAATTTTGTTAAGATAGGCCTGAAAAACATGAAAACCCCTTTTTAAAATCTTCCCTAAACATAATTCCAAGTTGTTTGGACTTTGTAAATGTTTTAAATACTTTTTAGATTAGTCCAAATCATTTTTCAAATATTATATCAAAACATTAGTTCTACAAACACCTTCGTCGAACACTTTCCATTTTAAATCCAGATAATTTATTTTCAATAAAAAGGTAAACATCAGGGTTTATGTCCCGTAGCATATGCTTGAGATGATAGACTGTTCGAGGTTTACTCAAACCCTGAACATTTCAGGTAAAGATTTTCATTGTGAATGACGGGCCTGATCATGCAGGCTGCCTGATGAAGAGGAAGGAGGGACACCAATTGAATCAGTAGGATTAGAAATGTTTGATGCCACATTTTTAATTCTGACACGTTTTTTTCTCTGGGCTGGTCCATTGGGCTGTCCTCAACAATAATACCCATTTGAATATCCATATTAAAATTATGTCAAGCTGAACTCAACTCACTCGACATATAGTAAGAATCTCCACCAAATGCCCTTATGTGAATAAAGCCATCATTTGTGGATGATTTTTAAACTCTTAAAATTAAGCCATTTGAATCCCCTTGATTAGGGGAATATATATCAGTTTCATCGCGTAACTACCTATTGACCGGCAGCTGACGACGTTTTGGTGCACGAAGAGAGATATCCTAGTGGAAAACAATATCTTTAGGATCAATAGTTAAGCGAATCGGGAAAAAGCCTTCACCATGTCCTAGTTTTACACACAATAAGCAAAACATTTTTATACGTTCACACTCGAATCTAGCATAAACGTGCTCACCATTTTTGGATGCCAATTTCTTTCTTCTTTTCAACGGTAATTGAGTGTCGAAACGAACCTTAATACGCGTGATCCATTTGTATCCGGAAGCTTCAGATTTAGGCTCATATTATAGAAAATTGCTTATAAAATTGCCCAATTGTTTTGCCACAGATTACGACATGAAGTTAAAAGGGAGATCATGCACCCGAACCCAGATGTTTAGGAAAACCAGAGGAAAAGACATGGGATCTTGTCCTTCCTGAAGCCGATGCAGGATAAGCAAATGTCCATTGAAGTTCCAAGGACCGCCATCCATAATTATGTTAACATCGACAACATGATACAATTGGAAGAGGAATCTAGCCTCACCCAGACCTGAAATTAAAATCCCACCGATAGGTCTCCAAACACTCGCCATAGTGGATCGCATCGCTTCAAATTTACTTATAGTAGCAGTGAGAAAAGAACCAACAAAATAGTGAAGCAGGAAAGGGAGCGATAGAGTGGTTTCATTATAAACTTGCAGAATCTCTTCCTCACCAGTCACCATCATCCAGTGCCAGAGATGACATAACTATATGCTTATGGGATAATAAATTGTATCTAGTTAACTCATGATATCAATTAAATCAAAGATTTAAAGTATAAAAGATAAAAAATATATCTATTTATACTATTATCAAACCCTTGTGGCCATAACTAGCCAATTAATCGAATATTGAAAAATTATTAAATTATCATTCTTTATAAATAATAATTAATATTAATAACAATATTTTTTTAATAAAAAAGGATGGCTAAGCCATTATATTAATCAATGAGGTAGACAAACAAAGGGTGTCGTGAATGTCCCTATACAGGATATTATTGATGAACTCATGAGCGCTATTAAAAATCGAGATTGAACCATCTTGAGAGTTCACGGTGTTAGAAAGCCAATCAGCAGTTACGTTAACTTCTCAGCGAATAAGATGAAAATCAATCAGTCAAGATTTATCATAGTATTGGGCTATGGCTCAGACAAGGTAGAGCGGACTTGATGATGCCATGGGGGACGTAATTAGTTTATAAGCTTCAACATTATCAGTTTAGCTTGGCTTAAAACACGTTCAATACCATTTGTCTATGCTAGTTTTAGACCCTATAAAATTCTCCATAATTCTGCTTGAAGGATAGAAGTGAAACCAAGGATATATGGGGATGTCAATTGGGCGGGGAAGGTACGAAGGGTACTATTCTCACACTTATCTCTTTCAAGAATTTCATTTTCATCCCCGCCCTACAACCCGTTACGAATACAAAATATAAAATCGTCATTGCCCCACAACCCGCAAGACTTAAACCATCACCGCCCATCACTTACGTGGGTCTTGGGATCCACATAATTCCCTCTTTACATGTCCCATGACCAATTCATATAATATATTTATAAATATTAGTTAAAAATATAAATCAAATTTGTTATGAAAAAAGTATGAAATATGCGCCATTTGGACTCCCACCACATATGTGACATTATTCCAATCGTCACAATTTTAGAAAAATAATAATATACGAAATTAAATTTTGTACAACAAAAAAGTTTGGACTAAAAGATACTAAAGTCTTTTGTAAAGGACCAAAAATAGCACAAATAACATGTAAAATAATATTTGAATTGTTGTAATAAATAAACAATAAAGAAAGAACTAAAAAGAAAATAAAAATTAAAAACAACATTTAAAAATAAGAAAAATACCAATATAATCTAAATAACATGCAAAATTAAAAAAATAAAATTAAAAAAATAAAAGAATAGCATACCTATGGTGAGGACTAGGGAGAAGAAAACAAACCTTAGAAAGAAGGTTTAACGGTAGGCAACAGTAAAGAAGAAATCAATCAACATAAATGTTATATATATATATATATATATATATATATATATATTCATAAATATTCCAAGATAAGTCAGTAGAAATTATCTTAAATTTGAATCTGATTCTAACTGATATTTTATAAATATTTATATATTTGATATGATTAATCTCAAACTCAATTTTATATATATATATATATATATATAGAGAGAGAGAGAGAGAGAGAGAGAGGAAACTTTTCATTAGTATCTCAAGATAAGTCAATATGAATTACCTTAAATTTGATTATGATCGAAATTGATATTACATTTTTAATAATATTTATAATAACATGTTATAAAATTTGTTGGGCGAGTGGGAATGATGCAAGGCGGGCGGGGATGAAGCGGGTACAAAGACATATTCACACCTTCTCTACCACCCACGACAAATCTTATTTTTATCTTCATCCATTCCTCGCCTTACAACCCACTATTTTTATAACTATCTCTACCCAGTTGAATGCGAAGTGGGGCGAATTCTCGAAAAACTCGCTTCATTAACTTTCGTCTTAAATTTTTATCTTTCACCTACACCGTGAACATGAAAAAAAATAATAAATGATTAAATTAGAGATATAGATTAGTAAAACCAATATTAAAGAAACAAAATAACTATAATAAAAAATTAACACAAATAATTATAAAATATATATTAAAAAACCCATAAAAGTGACTGAGGTGCATGCACGAGTGTGAGTAGAAAAGTTCAGTACTTTTAAGCCACTTGTAATCTGCAAATTCAAACTTAAACTGTGAAACACTCGGTTATACTTGATTATTTATGTTGCATGTTTCATGGTTATTACTTATGCTCCGAAATGATTTTTTTATAATAAAATTGATATTCAATTCATTTGAGAGTAAATGGACTAGTCAGAGACGGACGCATGACTTTAAGTTAGGGGGTAAACATATAAATTTTTAGGGGTAAAAATAGATTTTTAATAAAAAATATAAAAAAAATTAACTCGTATAGAAAATTTAAAATTTTAAGGGAGGGGGGCGACCACCCCGCCAGCCCCCTCAGTCCGTCCCTGGCCCTAGGTGATTTAGTATAAAAATCTTTAATTTTATATATTTATTTTAAAATAAAGTATTAACCTTTAATCCTTTACTTTGCTTAATTATAAGTTCAGATTTCAAATGCTGTAACAAATGATTCAAAAACATGTATTAGTTAAGTTTCTTTTGTGAATTATTATTTAATATATTGTCAATTAAAAAAATAATTTCATAAGTGATTTTATGTATTTGATTAAATAGAGAGGTATTATATTCTTATATCTAGATTTGAACTCATACAAGATGGGGGTAACATGAGCATCCTTAGCCACTAGGCTATTTAGTGGATCTATCACAAGTGATTTTACGTTAATGCCAAGTATTATGTTTATGTACTTTTTAAATTTTTAAAGGGTTAACTACTAGAATAGTCACTTATGTTTCCCTCTAGTACAAAGTTGGTCATTGATTTTGAAAAACGACTAGTAAGGTCACTTGCGTTTTCGAGGTGTAAATTTTTTGTCACTCAGTCGTTTATTGTCGTTAAACGTTGATGGCTTGGTGACCTGGCAACGAAAAAATAAGGGTAAATTACTGCAATGGCCATTAAAGTTTATCTCATGTACATTTCTGGTCTCCGATTTTAAAAAATAAACATTATGATCACTACTAAAAATGTTTCTTTCTAATTTCACCCTTTAATTTTTAAAAATTCATTTTCCAACTCTAAAACTTTGCAATCAATTAGTACAATAATATTATAAAGGCTTAAATGAAAAATATGCGCCTAAAGAATATTTTTTTTTTGAATTTTAGGTGCCGAAAGTATTAACTAATTCGTACGAATAATATTATTAATAGATTGATTTAAAATATTAACATCTTGTACCAACTAATTAGTACCAATACATGTTAGTATTAACCAAAATAGATGGAAAATTAATTAAATTTATAATATATATATATATTGAAAAGTAAATTTATAATATATATTAATTAATAATTACAGTGGTTAGGTTAGTAGAGATTAAAGTGACAAAAAAAATTAAAATGTTAACGAGTTATTTTAAAAAAAATCAACTTAAAATAAAATATTAAAATTTAATATTGTTTAAAATAAATAATACTCGTAGTACGGAAAAAAAGAATTATCAGAATAGGCATACATTAAGAAGAGGAGAAAGATGGAACTGCTTATATCCTTGAAACATTATAAAATTTCCAGGTAATGGATTCTGATCGCATAAGTGTAATATATATTAAATGAGATGATATATATATATATATATATATATATATATATATATATATATATATTTGTATAATTACAAAGCAGAGTTGGTTCGAGACTTATTCATCTTATCATCTTGTTCGTCGTTTCTAGTGACGCCTTGTTGGGGGAAATGACCACCTTGATCCGGTGACCAAAGGGGGTGCTCAGGTGCGACGATCGGCGGTAGAAGCGGCGGTGATTTGGGAGTTTGGGTTTAGGTAATTTTAGGAATTTTGAGACTGTTTTGTGAAATTTTCAAAATTTCATGATTTATAAAAAAATTGAAAATTTTAGGTGTTGTTCTTTTAAATAAATCAAATTTGTGCAACGTGTCAAGCATTGATTGGTTAAATATATTTTTTAACACCCATTAACGGCCAGACACTTAAAATTCTAACTTTTGAAACTTTAGGCACCTATTTTTACAAACAAAAAAACTTTCGACACCTAAAATTCAAAAAATGGTATAATTTAGGCACATGTTTTTCATTTAAGCCTTTATAATATTATTGTACTAATTGATTGCAAAGTTTTAGGGTTGAAAATTGAATTTTTAAAAATTCAAGGGTGAAATTAAAAAGAAACTTTTTCAGTAGTGACCATAATGTTTATTTTTTAAAATCAGAGACTAAAAATGTACATGAGATAAACTTTAGTGGTCATTGCAATAATTTATCCTTATTTTTTTCGTTGTCAGGTCACCAAGCCGTCAATGTTTAACGACAATAAACGGCTGAGTGACCAAAAGTTTACACCCCGAAAACGTAAGTGACCTTATTGGTCGTTTTTCAAAATCGGTAACCAACTCTATACTAGGGAGAAACATAAGTGACTTTTCCAGTAGTTAACCTATTTATAAATTTAGTTTAAAGACACTTGTTATCATATATATATATATATATATATATTGTTTTTTTAAATAATATCATTTCATTAACTGTTTATTGCATCCAGGGATGAATAGAAGAGGGCTGGAGAGGGCGGTTATCCTCCTAAAATTTTAAAATTCATATACGATTTAGAATTTTCTTAGAAACTTTTTTTTACGTATTTTCTATTGAAAACCTATTTTCGCCCCCTAAATTTTTATAAATTCACCCCTAAATTTTTATAGTTTCGCCCACTTAACATAAAGTCATGCATCTGTCCCTGGTCGCATCGGCCATTTTTTTAATAATCTAAAGGTGATTACAAGGTAGTACATGTTTATACATATTCTTAACACTTTGACAATGCACATACACCTTGTAGACAAAACAATTTGAACTTGTGTCTCTTATGATAAACTTGTCCCGATCGCATCCACCATTTATCTTGTTAATACCGAGTATTATGCCATTAACTTGTTATCATATTAAATAACCTATGAGATTTTTTTTGCACGTACTATTTACCAAATAAAACCATTCTTTTATTAGGATTTAGTTATTTTTATTTTTGGAATCCAACTAATGCGGTGAAAAAAAGAATGATGTTATCCTAAAAAAATGATGTCATCTTTATTTTTGAACCCAACAAATGTCCCAATGAAAAAGTAGATGATGTTAATTTTAGGAGACACAGATTTAAATCGCTTTGTCTACTTGGTATATGCGCATTGTCAAGGGTTAAGAATATATATGAACAGATACTACCTTGTAAATTATAATCACCTTCAAACTATTAAAAAATTAATAAATCAAATTTATTTTAAAACTTTTTAATCCTTTTGTGCGTGTGAATTTTAATAAATCAAATTGCTCACCCTTTATTATCCTAGTAGTAAAGGAAGATGTAATTCATCTAGGTGACCGAGTTCGAGCACCGGTTCTAAATATACTTTATTATTATTATTATTATTATTATTATTATTATTATTATTATTATTATTATTATTATTATTATTATTATTATTATTATTATTATTATTATTATTATTATTATTATTAGGGTAAAATACTTAAATCATCACTCAACTTTGCTCTGCGACCTATTTTAGTCACTCAACTTTCAAAATCTCAATTTTATCACTAAACTTTAAACATTGACCTATTTTAGTAACTCCACCATTAAATCTCTAACTCTGTTATGATGTGAAAATAAAAAATAATAAAAACATATATTTTATAATATTTTTATACACTTAACTAATTCATGTTGTTTTCACCAACCGTTGTGTGCTAGTTCAAGGTTAGTTGTAGATAGTTTTTACCCTTTGAATTCTAATAATCCTGATTGCAGTACTAAGAAAGGTACTGTCATTAATCCTTTCTCTTGCCTGAATTATAAGTGGATTTAATTTTTTTTTCTTTCTCAATAAAATAGATTAGAAAATGTGTTTTAGTTCCAACGAAAGAGAAAGGAGGACTGGTTGAATACTGGTTTATTGGCATTCATGCAGTCCAGTTTTAGAATGTTAAGATTTATTCTGTAGTCAATGTTAGAATCGTCATCTTCACCAAACTAGTGAACCAATTCAATTATCATCATCAAAGCCCTTTTAACTCCTTTATTGAGCCATCCACTATTGTTAACCCGAACCACCATCGCCCTTCACCAGTCAATCACAAATTGATAATTAAAACCCAAAAAAAGTAAAAGGAATCGGAGCAAATCAGAGTAAAAAAAGAGAAATTAAACTGAAATCTAAAAGAAGAAAAAGGTTTATAGTCTCATTTCAATTTCGGCGACCGGAACATCGAACGATGAATCCCGACGATCATTTGAGGTGTCATGGTGAAAAAATCAACATACATCGGTTTCAGACCGATCCGACAGTGAACGACAGCGAATCACGCTCCCAAAATGTAAGAGTTTGGACTTGTTTTGGATCATTTGAGAGTAGTTTTCTGAAAAACAAACTGATAAAAATAGGGAGAAGAATAAAAGTTAGCCGGTGATTTTGGTTTGCTAGAAAGCTCACCGGAGTGACGTTATTGGGATGAAAATGGTTGCCGATGAAAGTGAAAAAAAGTGAGGGTAGTGGTGAAGGAGAGTGAGGTGAGGAACTAATGATTTTATTTAATTAATTAGGTGTATTAAAATATTATAAAATATATATTTTTTTATTTTTACGCTATAACATAGTTAGAGATTTAACGGTGGAGTGACCAAAATAGGTCAATGTTTAAAAATTAGTGATAAAATTAAACACTTTAAAAGTTGAATGACCAAAATATGTCACAGAGTAAAGTTGAATGATGATTTATATATTTTACTCTTATTCTTTTTCTTCTTATTATTATTATTTAATTTTTTTAATTCTTCTTCATTCCAGTCAAATGATTATGTTGGGTTCATATATGAAGTATCATTTAAAATTTTATTTTTTATAATGATATTTGATTTATTGGTCAATTAATTCAAGTCGAGTACAATAAATTTTTTATTATAAATACGATTTTTTCAATTCAATTTACTTCATACACAGTATCAAGATTCGTACTCTCTAGAGTTTAGATGTTGATTAAGGAGATACGAAAAATTGACAGTGAAATATAAAATCTTACACACAAGACTAAAACACTTGAACCCCAAAACTTGAATCTTAAAACTGAAAATTAATCAACTTGAATTCATCTGAAAACTTTAATCCGATATTCACAACCAATTCGGTTCAAATTGAAAATCTTGAGTTATAAAATAAAAAACATATAACTCGAATCTTTTAGTAATTGGTGGATCATTTTTGAAGTTGGAGACGAGTCTCTCACTATGTCTGATATATGCATATCACATGTGAAAAAACAATAAGAAATATACATGTATATCATATATGATTATAAAAATTCGTTTAAATTAGAACCAATCAGTATCATGACATTATAAATATTTACAATTAAATTCGAATAGAAACTCAAAGTTCGAATTATAAAATAAGACTTATTAACTCACATAACTCAAAATATTTTGACTCGACTCGATTGAATACTCATCCGGACGAAGGTACTAAATTGAAGAAGGGAGATTCTTTGAAACCATTGCCAGCCTAAGTAAACAACTCCCATTGGCAGCATGGCTGCACACACAAGCCAAGTGTTAGGGGTTTAGGGCCATTCTTGTTTTCTCGCTTAACTCAAGCAGTTAAATTTTAACCCAACCCACCAAACCCCAAGCCCCCCTTTTAACCCCTCACCCTCATTGGGTTTCTCTTCATTTCCCCTTCTTCTTCCACCTTTAGCCACCCCAAAAACTCACCATTTTCACACCATGTATACACAAGTGGAGTGAACACTGAACATCACATTTCTAAGTATACAAAAAAGGGGCTTAAAAATGAAGAGGTCCCCAAGTTTTTCTTCATCCAATTCTTGCCTTACATCTTCATCACCATCTTCTTCTTCTTCTTCTTCAGCTGAGACTGTTCATATTGTACCAGAGAAACCCAAGGCTAAAAGGGCTAGAAAACAACAGAAATCTGGTCAGAAAAGCAATGGTAATAACAACAATGGCAGAAGAAGCTCCATTTACAGAGGAGTCACCAGGTTTTCTTTTCTTAATTTTCTCTTATAAATCCAGAAATTAAAGTGAAATGCTGATTTGGGTCCATTTGCATTGCATGTATGAGTAAAATTGCACTGATTTTGGCATTCAAAACACAGGCATAGGTGGACTGGGAGGTTTGAGGCTCACCTCTGGGACAAGAGTTCTTGGAATAATATTCAGAACAAGAAAGGAAGACAAGGTTCATTTCATTTTAAAAAAATGGAATAATTTAAAAGAAAAACAAAAACAAACAAATTCAAGGAGATCTGTGTCATCTTTGTTTATTATTTTCTCTGAAGTTGTATTCTGGGTAAAGTACACTAATAGCCACTCAATTATGAAAGAATGTCATTTTGGTTACTGATCTTTCAGAAATTATAAACAATCACCGGAAACTATAAAATAATGTAACAATTTGATTAACTTAATAACCAATTTGTAACAGTTCTATAAAATTTATTAATTTTTTGTAACAATTTGATAAATTTAGTGACCATTTTATAAGTTTTAAAAGGTCAGTGACAAAAGGATAAATCTTTTATAATTTTATGACTACTTGTGTACTTTACTCTTATGTTTTGTGTACTGACTGTTTATTTTTTATATCTGGTCAATCTCCCAACGTTATTTACGCTTTTTTGTTGCCGTCTCCATAGTTTATTTAGGTAAGTCCTTCGATCTACTTCCACTTAATTTAATTTTATTTGATTTAAGTGAATATATTATTAAATATTTTTATATAATATCTAAATTATCCGCAATTACTTATTATAGAAAGTAATCATATTTAAATGTACTCGATGAAACGCAGGGGCATATGATAGTGAGGAGGCCGCGGCTCGAACCTATGATCTTGCTGCCCTCAAGTACTGGGGACCCGAGACGATTTTAAATTTTCCGGTATTTAATTAATATTATTAGTAATTTTATCACTATTATTATTATTATTTATTTACTTAAAATGGGTTAGTTAATTAAGTAAAGAAATGGTGAATTTGTGGAAAAAAATGTTACTGCAGAAAGAAAGATATGAGAAAGAGATGGAAGAAATGAAGAACGTGACAAAGGAAGAGTACTTGGCTTCTCTCCGACGTCGTAGCAGTGGATTTTCCAGAGGAGTCTCTAAGTACCGTGGGGTAGCTAGGTACTTACATTTAATTATTTAACTATATATATTACATCCATGTCATAAAAATCGGATCAGTTCGACCGGTTGAACCGAAAATTGAATATAAAACTTAATTCGATTTTTTTTCTTTAAAACGTGATATATTTTGCACGTATTCTTATTTTTTGTACAATTTATATTTATTTATTCGGATTGTGGACTTTAAGTAAACTAAAATATTTAACTGAATAAAATAGATGTTGAATATATATTAATATATATATATATATATGTGAATAGTCTTAGTGATTACAATATAGTATTTGTTCATAGATATTCTTAACCCTTTGGTAATGCACACACCTTGCAGACAAAATAATTTAAATTCGTGTCTCTTAAGAATAAATATTATTCGTTTTTTCACTGAGATCACTTGTTGGTTTTGAATATATATTTAAATAATGTATTTTCTAATACAAAATTGCACGTGGGTGTGAAAAAAACAATCAATTTCAGTGGACCATCTTCTATATTTTTGGTTTTATATACTTGTACAAGTAGGGTTTAGGAGTTCGAGAGGCAATTAATTCAAGTTTTATCTAAAATTAGCTTTTAACAATCTCGAAAAATGTATAATATTATTGATTATTAGTTGATTTAGTGAGAAAAATTGTTAGGATTTTTAAATAAGATTAGATGTTTGAATTATAATGCTATGAGTAAAGTAAATTGGATGAAAAGAGTCGTCTTCGTAATAATTTTTTTGCAATACTTGATTTGGTTTAATTGATTAATGGATCGAATACCAATAATTAATAAATATAAGACATACTGAATTATTTGTTTTGATTATAAAAATATTATGAAAAACTGGAAGTAATAGGTATTTATTTAATTTTATTTGACTAATATATTTATTTTTGTTTTTGGCAGGCATCACCACAATGGGAGGTGGGAAGCTCGGATTGGTCGAGTTTATGGGAACAAATATCTCTATTTAGGAACCTTTGGTAAGCTCTCTCCGTTCCCTCTACTTCAATATCCAAAATCAACCCCATTTTTTTATTTTTATATATTCGTAAATGTACAATCCTTTAACTATATAAAAATATTTTTAAAAAATTACATAATCTTTCGTATTTAAATTATAAAAAATAAATTTAAAATTTTAAAATTTTATATTTTAAAATTTAAACTCAAACTCTAAATTCTAAACCATAAACTCATAAACTCTACAATTACACAGTTTGTGTGGTAAATGATTTTTCATACACTATATATAAGACAATTGTGTAATACACAAACCACATGAAATAAATTTTATAAAAATTTATTTATTTAAACTCTAAAACCCTAAATTTAAATGGAAAATAAGGGAGATATTTTAGCACTTAATATATAGTCCCAATGATGCTAATATGTTAATATAGTGGGTCCAATATTTGTCATTAATTAAATTGCAAGACTCCATGACCCATTTTAATATTAAAAGTAAGGGAATAGTAGGGCCCATTTTAATATTAATTTTTGGGATTAGAGTTTTAGTTTGGGGTTTGAAATTTAAAGATCACTGTTAAAATTTATGATTTAGGGTTTAGAGTAATATGTTATGAATTTAAGATTTAACTTATAAACCCCTAAATTATAATCACAAACTTTAAATTCAAACCACAATCCTTAAATTATAAATACATAAACTTAAACTCTTAAATTATTAACCCCATATTAAATCTCTAACCCCGTAGAACTAACTGCCGCGGGTGCATGTATAATTACCCAGTTTGTAGTAAATATCACATTTTAAAAATAATATCACACTGCAATGAATGCCACTTGCTTCGATTTTTCCCTCCACTTTTTAATTAGAAATGGCATTTATGTAATTAAGCTGCATGTATTTGCCTTGATTAACAACATTTAATTTTTAATTGGCATGAAAACGGTGGCAGGAGGGCACGTGACCATTACCCTCCCATATCCCATTAAGAGATTCTGTTGCCTTTTAAATGCATATAGATAATATTTGCTGTGTGAGAGGCAGCAGAGATCACGTGCCTGGGTGAGCAGATTAGATTTTGCATTAGCTCATCTAAACGCCTCTAATCCGAGAAATTACTTGGGTTTTATTTAGCTGGCCAATAGTGATTAGAATCATTGTGAAGATTTTTAATAAAACATTTAAATATCAGATATAATATTTTAAAAGCGTTACATGAATCAATTAAATTAAGTTTGAGTTGAGAATAGGTGTGTTACTTTTACTTATAAATGATGAGTAATGGAGGGAAATCGGACTCGCTAAGTCTCGAATCTGGCTATATTCTTTTGTTATAGCCTATAGGCAAAGTCATGGAATTTGTTTCTTGTTTGATGAATTTAGATTGGTTGGACAATTAGGGTTTAGGGTTCGAATGAGACACTTCGGTCCATCTCACTATGATCAAATGTCGGGAGGAGTCAGGTTTAATTTGACTAGTGTTTAAATTGTTAGGGTCTAAAATGTTATTAGACGGGGGAGACCCGTCTGAAGGTGTACGTGTTTCGATCACCATATTTCGAAATACGGAGTGAGACCGGTCCGATCGATGCCTTGTGCCGTCGAGTGCCTTCCATCATGCTCTCAAATGGTGGCTTAAACAATGTTTTTTTTCTTCTTCTTGTATTGGATTACCAACCATGCCAAGAAAAAAATGTTCCTTACAATGATGCTTTTTTTCCTGTTTGCACCTAACCCCCTACAATTATGCCAACATGTTACCCCTAAAAAAGTCCAGATTTGTACGAAACATCGGATATTTATTCGAACTCGAAACTGATTATCGAATACGAGTACAGACAATGTTCATGCATTCTAGTAAGGAAAAAGATTAATAGAATATTGTCAGTGCAGTAACTAATTAAGATTTACTAGCAGCATGTGAATCTCTAATCTTATATTTTACCTGCTAAACTTGATCCACTTTGTTTAATTTATGTTTTATTTTTATCTTTTTGAAGACACACAAGAGGAAGCAGCAGCAGCGTATGATATGGCAGCATTGGAGCATAGGGGGACCAATGCTGTGACCAATTTCGATGTTAGCCGTTACATCGACCGGTTGAAGCAGAAAGGTATTTTCATTGTCGATCAAAGGCAAAAACGGATTCCCGACTCCGATGAAGCTCAACGAGCGGAATCCATAGAAAAGGAACAACTTCAGCCGCCTCCGCAGCAAGAACAAGAACCAAAGCTCCAAGAATCAGAAAAATCTCAACATTTTCAGAACATGCAAATGCAGCTTCCTCTGTGCATTGACTGTCCAACGACCACAATGGTGGGTATCGAGCCGACTGACAGCAATGAGCTAGCATGGAGTTTCTGCATGGATTCGGGGCTGACGTCGTTTTTGGTACCGGACATCCCTCTCGATGGAAACGATGAACTGCCGAACTTGTTTGATCATGATACAGGGTTTGAGGATAACTTCGACTTGATATTCGATGTAGGGTCCCCTAACAAAGAAGAGGCTAATCGGAAATGTATATCCGATGATGCAATTGATGTTGGTGCCTCGATCAACATGGAAGATGATAATGGGAAAGAGAGGTTGTCGTCTCCGTCTTCCAATTCCGATTCTCCATTTTCGTCGACGGCCTCGGTTTCTTGTAACTACTCTGCTTAGTTGTTTGTGTTTCGGATAATTTGGAAATCTGTTGTGGATGGATGCCAAGGATTCAAACTATCTTTGGTTTTTGTTGTTTTCTTGTGCCTTGCCTTTGTTTATCAAATACATTTTGATAAACTCTCAAATGTGCTTTAACTTGGGAATATCATATGATGAATTGGTAAAAAAAATAGTTTATGTTTATGTTCTGATTGTGTACTAAAGCATTTTAAATTTTATTTCGGTTAAAAAATTGGTTATCTTTTAATATTTATATATAATTTTACCCGACTCAAGACTAGATATGGACCCGAACATGATGGTTTAAACTTGACCTGAACTTGAAGCGAACTTAACCAAATTTTAGTTGAACCAAAAATCAACTCAAACCGAAAATAATTGAAAACAAATCAATCTGAACCGAAGCATCTCGAACCGAAAACAATCCGAATTTAATTTGCTCAAATATGTATGTTTTATTATGCTTTTGTACTCCATATTACTAATTAACAACCACATTTAGATATAATGTAATGGTTTAATATCATATTTTATTTTATTTTAAAAGCCATCTTCATATATTGACTCAAATTGGAAATCGACCGATCCGATGTTGACTCGACCCGAAGAAGCAACCGCTCTGAAATTGTCTCGAACCGAAAATCAACCGATTTGATGTTAACCCGACCCAAAAATCACTCGATCCGATACCCGACCCGACCCGACCATGAATAACATAGATCCGAACTAGATACAAATCATACCCCATCCTGCCTGAATCAAACTTAAATCGAAAGCAAGCCGAACCAAAAATCAACCCAACTCGAACAACCCGAACCAAAAACAACCCCAATTTAATTTTCTCAAATATGTATCTATAGAACTAAATGTTTTGATATAATTATTGAAAAATGTTTTGGACTAAATTGAAAAGAATTTAAAATATATTTTTAGTCAAAAATAACTTGAAAATATGTTTAAGGGTCTTTACAAGGTTTTGGAATGATTTAAAGAGCGTTTAAAGTAGTTAAAACCATGTTTTAAGTGTAACAATATCGATATTGTATGGTATCGTATCGATACCCTTAAGGATTTTAACTACAGTGATTTTTCAGTAGCTAAAACTCGTACTGATACGCTTAGCCGTATCAATACGGTGTGCTTTAAAATACCCAACGTCTAGTTTGCGTACCGATATGGTTGTATCGCGTACCGATACACCCAACTACCCCCAATGATCATTTTCCAAACGGTCTTTTACATTGCAGGACCGCACCGATACACTTGCCACGCGTATCGATACACACCAGCTTGAAGTGCTCAACGGCTATTTTCTTATTGGGACCTTATGGATACGGATTCAAGGGTATCGATATGCTAAGCTGCAGAACTGCATTTATGGTGGGAAATAAAGGCTCCAACGGCTCTAATTCAACCCCAACGGTCCTCAACGGCTACAAACTCAATTAGGAGTATAAAAGGGACCTCCAAGCATCAAGAGATGGTTAATGCTTCAATTGTCAACAATATAATGATCAAGAAATTGTCTTAGAGCTTAATTGTTCATTTTCTTGTATAGACAATACTAGTGAGCTAAACATTGTCAAATTTGCTCAAGTGTTTAGGTTTTGGGTGAGAGATAAATAGTGCAAACAATTACCTATTAGAGAGATTTTAAGTTTGCTTTAGAATTTCTCTTGTAAAGAGGGTTTACTCAAGCTTTGGGTTAGAAAGCTTTGAGTGTGTAAATGTTGCCTCCTTAGCCTAGAAAAAAGGAAGAAATTCAAGAGTGAATTTGTTGAAATCCTTAGTGGGAAGCTAAGGGAGTGGATGTAGGTGCCTGTCAGAAGGTCGAACCACTATAAATCATTGTATCCAATTCTTATTCTTTAGCTTTCACTTAAACACTCAAATATCCAATCTTTTCCACACTTGGCGAGTTAAATCGGTTGAAGGAAATCAAGCAAAAAACCCAACAATTGGTATCAGAGCTTGGCTCAATTGAAGATGATTAATATCCTATTTAGGCGATCCGACAAGCTCGATCAACATTTCAAACAACCGGTTCAATGGCGCAATCCATCGACAAGCCACCCTTCTTCGACGGGACCAATTATGCTTATTGAAAGACGAGGATGATGTTCTTTGTCAAGTCCAAAAACTACAAGCTTTGAGATATCATTGAAGATGACCCATTCGTACCAAAAGGAAGCAAGGCGGAGTGGAGTGCCGATGACCGCAAGAAGATGGAACTAAATTGTAAGGCGTTGCACTTCATCTTTTGTGCACTTAGCCTCAACATCTACGAGAAGATGTCTTCTTGCGAGAGTGCCAAAGAAGTTTGGGACAAGCTCGAAGTTACATACGAGGGGACAAACGAAGTAAAGGAGACCAAGATCGGCCTCCTCAACCTAGAGTATGAGAACTTCAAGATGGATCCGGAAGAGGACATTGAGAAGATGTTCCATCGATTCTCCACCATCACCAATGGACTAAAAGGCTGTGGAGAAGTCATTCCGGAAGAAAAGCTTGTCTGAAAGCTTATATATTCTCTTCCCGAGTCATGAGACTCAAAGAAGACTGCCATCATCGAAGCCAAAAACTTAAAGACCTTGAAGCTAGATGAACTCATGGGGTCACTTCTCACTCACCAAATCATGAAGAAAGATAAAAAAGAGGAGAAGAAGAAGGAAGAGATAAGAAAGGTGGGGAAGAAGAAGATCATAGAGCTAGGCATCAACGCGAGTGTCGTTGCTCTCAAATCCTCTACATGCCATCATGTAGAACTAAATGGGGAGGAAAGCGAAGATGAAGAGATGACATATCTCTTCGAGAAATTCACCCGATTCATGAAGAGCGAGATGGATAAATCCAAGCATGAATCAAAGATGAAGATGAAGGATTCTCACAAGTCTAACAAAACGAGATCATCTTCAAAGAAAGCATATGTGGTGACATGGAGTGATGAAGACTCCACCGATGATGAGGTAGCCCACCTATGCTTCATGGCCCTCAATGAGGGGAAGATAACTTCTAACTCATCTATTTCAAATTCATATACATTTGATGAGTTACAAGATGCCTATGATGATTTGCTTTTGGAATTTAAAACATCATTTTCAAAGAACAAAAAGTTAGTTTCAAAATTGAAAAAGGAAAATGATTTGCTTTCCAAAACAAATCTAGAGTTAGAAGCAAAACTTAAAGATTTTGAACTTAAAGTTTTAGATTTACAAAATTTGCTTCAAACGATGGAAAAAGACCATCAAAAAGAAGTTGAAGATCTTAAGAAAGAAAAAAGATTTGATTTCCAAAGAGCTTGAAAAGAAAAACACTTTTAGAAAATCAAATTTTTATCAAAGACAATCTAGTGCCCCTAGATTCTTAAATGGAAAATGTTTTAGAAGTGTTTGGGTTCCAAAAGAACTAATCACTTCAACAAAAAGGGGTGAAATTGAAAAGTAGGTTCCTAAGTGGACTAAAGTATGTGCAACTAACGTCTATGGATCCAAAGCAATTTTGATACCAAAAATTACTTGATTGTCTTGTTTAGATGTGATTGAGAGTGATCAATAAGTCCAAATTTGAGGGGAAACTCCATGCACACAAAGAAGAACACTTGAAGAAGAAAGGCTTCACATCTTCCCTTGAGTTCAAGTGTTGTAAAATCTAGTTGTTTTATTTGTTTAATTTGATTTATTTTTTATTTCGACTAGATTATCATATATGTTGGACTAACATTGTTTGATGCTTTGAGTAATGAGAGCTAATTTTAAAACCAAAAGTTTTTAATCATGTCAAAAATTTTAAACCTTCTAAGTTATTTTGAGCCTAATGTATTTTTAAATTCTTTTAGATATAACAAAAAAGGGGAGAAATGATTTGAAAATTTGATTTTTCAACAGAATAAGGGGAGCTTTAATTTCATTCAAATTTTATATCTCTTATTCAAAATTTTAAAATACAAAGGGGGAGAGAATTCCAAACAATTTTTCAAGTTGGTTTTATTATATCAAAAGGGAGAGATTGTAGAACTAATTATTTTGATATAATTATTGAAAAATGTTTTGGACTAAATTGAAAAGAATTTAAAATATATTTTTAGCCAAAAACAGCTTGAAAATATGTTTAAGGGTTTTTACAAGGTTTTGGAATGATTTAAAGAACGTTTAAAGTAGTCAAAACCATGTTTTAAGTGTAACTGTATTGATACTGTATGGTACCGTATCGATACCCTTAAGGGTTTTAACTAGAGTGATTTTCCAGTAGCCAAAACCCGTACCGATACGCTTAGCCATATCGATACGGTGTGCTTTAAAATACCCAATGGCTAGTTCGCGTACCGATACAGTCAGGGACGGACCCAAGATTTTATGTTAGGGGGCGAACTTTTATATAAACTATGGTGACACAAGTCAATGTAAAATAACAATCATAATAAAAGCAAGAGCAAAATGTACACATAAAAAGGTTCTTCTCTATTCTCATTTCCCTTTCACAAGAACAATGATTTACAATTTGCATTAATATGCTTGAGTTTTACTTTTAAGAGATGAAGAAAACTTACAAAATACAGAAATTTGACTTATAAGCTAACTCCTGAAATACTTAAGAACAAACAAAAAAAAAACTTCTAAGAGAAGTAATAATTGCGAACCTACAAAATATTGCAAAAGAATTCTCTTACATGTCAAAAGTAGGCATTCGAAATTGTGCTCGACGCTCTTTCATTAGATCAAAGTCGTCAATAAGAGAATCTACAGATAAACAACGAGCAATTTCCTTCTCAATATATGTTATTAAGTAGCTTGACAAAAACTCACCCTCCATTTTGTTACGCAAGTGAGTTTTCACTAGTTTCATAGCCGAAAAAGCTCGTTCCATGATCGCAGTAGAAATAGGTAGAGTCAAAACAAGACGAACAAGTCGATCAAGAAGATGATAAATACTTGACTTTCGAGTATTTGCTAACACTTGACAAAGTTCTGAAATTGTTGATGCCTTTCTTAATTCAAGGCTCCCACGAGCTTCTAACTCAAAATGTTCTAATTGAACTTTCAAGTGCAATCTTTCTTGCTCTGTGAAGTCTTTTGGGTAAAATTTATTTGCAAACTTGCATATATCAACAATGCAAAATGATTTATAACCATCCCTTGGATCTAAAGCCAAACTAAGTTCAAGTAACTCCATCATGTCATCTTTGAATCTAATGTTCATCTCATGCATTTGAGAGTCAATAGCAGAGACAAATATATCAACACGATAATGATGCCTAACTGAGATGGCATCTCGTTGAAGTTGAGGCCTCCTTCTACCACCTTTATATGGAGCATTCATATCGGGGATCTCTATATTATGTTTATCACAAAACATCGTTACTTTTTTAAGTAAAGGATCCCATCCTTCTTCTCTAAATCTTTGTATAAGTTTCTTTGCACTTGATACCAAACACAAAGCATTTAGTATATCTTGAGACTTACGTTGCAAAGCTTGACTAAGATCATTAGTTATACTCAAAAGATTTATCATGAGGTGTAAGATGAATACAAACTCAAAAGATGTCATCACATCATAAACACTATCTGCTTCACTTCTTTGAGTCAAATTTCTATCACTTATGATGTTCTCAAGAACAGAGCAAGTGACATCAAACATCTTGAGCAAACTACAAAGAGAAGTTAAATGTAAACCCCATCTTGTATCTCCTGCACGTTGTAAAGTGCCAATCTGATTTTTTCCCTTTCCTGTTTCTAATTCTTCAATAGCAATCATATCTGCAATATAACTTCATTGGGCATCTCTTAACTGATCTTGTATCTTGCACGAAGACATAATTAAATTTATAATGATAGTCAAATATGAGAAAAATTGTGCAACCGGAATCACTTCTTTAGATGACGCCACCAAGGTCAATTGTAATCTATGAGCAAGACAATGAATGTAATAACCAAATGGACATTCTTTAAGGAGCAATGCTTGCAAACCATTGAATTCCCCACGCATATTGCTAGCTCCATCATATCCTTGACCTCTTATGTCTTTCACATTCAAACAATGATGTGAAAGAACATCACAAATCTCCTTCTTCAATGCAGACGAAGTAGTTTCCTTCACGTGGACTAGATCAAAAAATCTTTCACGTATAAAACCTTCATTGTCAACATATTTCAACACAATCGCCATTTGTTCCCTTTTTGATTCAGCACGAGCTTCATCAACTATGTCACAAAACTTTTGTTCTCCAATTTCTTCTCGAATATGCTTTTGGATCCTAGATCGAAAAAGATGAAAAATCTCTTTTTGGATTTTTGGAGAAACATACTTTGAATTTTTTGGAGCATTTTTCAAAACTGTAGCAACCCCATCATTGTAAGAAGCCAAAAAACTTACTAATTCAAGAAAGTTACCACGATTAGTTGAATCTTCTGTTTCATCACGGCCCCGTAAAGCACAACCTTAAAATGTCAACCACTTTACAACTTCTATAGAAACTTTGAGTTGCAATCGGTTTCTAGCACCTTGTTCAGAACTTTGTTTCTCAATCACTTTTTTGAATATGTTGCAAAGAGTTTTTCAAATCATGATAGCTTATCATTGCATTCTTGTGGAGAGAGTTTGTATTTTTTTCCGACATGAAGAAGGAATGCACAATTAGATCCTTCATTAACTTTCTTCCAAGATCGAAAGCCATCACGAGTAAAAGTATTTGATCCAAAACGTCCAAGGGGCTTGCTAAAGAGAAAACATGGAAGGTGATAAGCGGCATCCTTGGTTGGTGAATATTCTAACCAATCAGGAAATAACTTATACCATGAACTCAAAAATAACAGCCCATACTTATCAACATATTTTGGATCATTAGAAGGAATGGGTTGATAAGGCCCCTTCCCAATATATGCTCTACGAACTTCATCTCGTTGATTTGGAAGAAAATCCCAAATAGAATTTCACAATTCAGGATCACGCTCAACAGTGGATGCATCAAAGGTTTCTTGTTCAACTCTTGGAGCTTTACTTGGGCGATTATCCACTACAGAAGAATTGACGAGTTTCAGACTTGGAGTTGAAGAGCTTTTACTAATAGAAGGAAAACCACTATCAAGATCGAGCTCTTTTGATCAACTAAATTTTTAATAGGAGAAGAATCAATATTATTTCCAGAAAGACCCTTTCTTTTGAAGAAAGAATCGATTTTCTGATTACCCATATCGACCTTTAGAGGTTACGTGCTCCTTCGATCCTTGAAAACAATGTCATATTCTACTTTTTAGTACCTCGACAATCACATTGAAATATTCAAATTATAAAAATTACATCATCTTGCATGTTTTCTCTTAACTAGCTAAACTAGTTCAATTTAAGCTTTTTTTTTTTGCTAAATCTCAATTTAAGCATTCTAAACCTTAATTATACATTCTACTATAATTAATAGATCATAAGTACCTATTCAGAAATAATAGTTCACCTAATAATCCTAGAATTTATACTAATCCTAATTTAAGAATGGTTCAAGAAGAAATTTCAAAATTTATTACTAATATGATGATTTTAAGTTAAGAGCATGTTATAAGTCTCTTATTGAACATAAAAGATAACTTATGGTGTTTTCAAATCAAAGAAATATGATCAAACCGTTATTTCACCATTGAAGTTTTAAACCTATCTTGAAGTTGAAGATGATGTAAATATTTGAAAACGTGAATAGAAATGTAATTTAAACCTTTAAATAACTTAAAAATACATTAAACAATAAATTTCTTACCTCAATTTTGAAGTTAATTGAATTCAAATCAAAACCCAAAAAAACTTGCCGCGATGGAGGAGAAATACCAGTGCAGCAGTGTTTGCACTTTTCACTCTTCTTTTTCTCTTTCTTTTCTTTTAAGTTTTAATCCCAATGTTAAAAAAATTAGTTTTATATTTTCAATCCCATCATTAGTTTTATATAATATATATATATATATATATATATATATATATATATCTCGTTGTTTTATTTTTATTTATACTAAAACATGTATATTTCTCCCTAACTCCTCCCATTTTCACATGCTTTCCAAAACAGTCCACTCACATTGTACACTCAATTTTTTTTTTGTTTTTTTATTCAATTTAGTCATGAATCTAGTTCTAATTTCAGTTAAGTTTAGTCTAAACCTCTAATTAATATTTTTTCCTCAGCTTAGCTCAAATGAAATTTAAGGGGTGCAAAATTATAATTTTTTAGGGGGTGCAAAATTAGATATTGACAACAAAGTACAGAAAAATACCTATACTATAAGGTAATTCATAATTTTTAGGGGGGCGGCTGCCCCCCAGCACCCCCCTCGGTTCATCCCTGGATACGATTGTATCGCGTACCAATACACCCAACGGTCATTTTCCTAACGTCTTTTAAATTGCAGGACTGTACCGATATGCTTGCCACACGATCGATACACACCAGCTTGAAGTGCTCAACAACTATTTTCTTATTGGGACCGTATCGATACGGATTCAAGGGTATCGATACGCTAAACTGTCGAATTACATTTATGGTGGGAAATAAAGGCTCCAACGGCTTTAATTCAACCCCAACGGTCCTCAACGGCTACAAACTCAATTAGGAGTATAAAAGAGACATCCAAGCATCAAAAGATGGTTAATGCTTCAATTGTCAACAACATAATGATCAAGAAATTGTCTTAGAGCTTAATTGTTCATTTTCTTGTATAGACAACACTAGTGAGCTAAACATTGTCAAATTTGCTCAAGTGTTTAGGTTTTGGGTGAGAGCTAAATAGTGCAAACAATTACCTATTAGAGGGGTTTCAAGTTTGCTTTAGAATTTCTCTTGTAAAGAGGGTTTACTCAAGCTTTGGGTTAGAAAGCTTTGAGTGTGTAAAGGTTGCCTCCTTAGCCTAGAAAAGAGGAAGAAATTCAAGAGTGAATTTGTTGAAATTCTTAGTTGGAAGCGAAAGTAGTGGATGTAGGTGCTTGTTAGAAGGCCGAACCACTATAAATCCTTGTGTCCAATTCTTATTCTTTAGCTTCCACTTAAACACCCAAATATCCAATCTTCTCCACACTTGGTGAGCTAAATCGGTTGAAGGAAATCGTGCATAAAACCCAACAATATGTTTTATTATTCTTTTGTACTCCATATTACTAATTAACAACTGCATTTAGATATAATTTAATGGTTTAATATTGTCTTTCATCCTTTAAGAGGAAATCTTCATATATTGACTCAAATTAGATACCGACCTATTTGATGTTGACTCGACTCGAAGAAGTAGCCGCTCTGATATTGTCTCGAACAGAAAATCAACCGATCCATACTCGACCCAAAAACCACTCGATCTAATACCCAACCCGACAGTGAATAACATGGATCTGAACTAGATCCAAATCATACCCCATTCGGCCCGAATCGAACCTAAACCAAAAGTAATCCGAACCGAAAATCAACTCAACCCGAACGACCTGATTGCCACCTCTACGGTCTATATTTTGAAAATTATTTATCTCTTTTTATAATTTAGTCTATTAACTTTGTATTTTATTTAATTTAGTCATTTAACCACAACTCTTTGCAAAAATTTTTATTTCCATTAATTCATTGACTCCTTTATTTCTTTATACTCCATCAAAATTTCCCCCTCAAAATTCCTCATTTGAAAATTAATATTATAAATATATTATATAATTTTACATGACATTTGATTTATCAAATAACATTACAAGTCTTGTTCACACAAACAAAAAAATGAAGAAATATATATATTGTATATGTTTATAGAAACTGTTTAAATTGGAACCAATTATTACTGCAATATTATAAATATTTATAATTAAATTTAAACATAAAATCAGATAAATTAACTCAAATTTCAACATTTCATAAACTCAACTAAAACATTAAATAAAAGGATAAATATTCTATACACAGGCGGTGGAAACTGAAAGTTTCCACAAGCGCCTTAGTTTTAGGGTATATGGAGTTAGTTTAAGGTATATGGTTTAGGGGTTTAAGTGCAGGAGATTAGAATTTAGGGATAGTTGTTTCAATTTAAGGGTTAGGGTTATAATTTAGGGTTTATAGGTTAAAACCTAAACCCTTACCATATTACCCTAAAAACTAAACTCTAACATATAAACCCTAAATTATAACCCTAAACCTTAAATTGTGTTGAGTGGATCGAATGATCGAAATAAACCAAGAGGGGGTGAATTAGATTTTTAAAGGTTTAGGTGGTGGAAATTGCAAATTAAAAAGATAGACAAGGAATTTTAGAGTGGTTCAAGTTTCAAATGAACTTTACATCCACTACCTTAGCTTCACTAAGGATTTGCAACAATTCCACTAATTGCTCTTCCCCTTTTCTAGGCTAAGAAGGTAACCCTTACAATTTTCGGTTAAATTTTCTACCCAAAATTTAACTCAATCCTCACACAAATAGAACAAAGATTTTGTTGGCTAAGAAAGTATCTCTCAATAGAAATTGTAGCCCAATTACAAGCACTCAACCCAATTGAAATGATAAGAATGAAAAATACAATTGGGGTTTCTAGACAATATTGGGATTTAGGCACAAATGCTTAGATTTGATGTTTGGATGTTTGCTTTTGGATCAATAGTTGTTGCTGGAGCTTTTAGAGGTCCCTTTTATACCTTCTCATTGATTTCTAGCCGTTGTGGTTGTTGCATTCATCAATAGAGCCATTGGGGGTGTTATCTCACCTCCATAAATGCAGTCTTCAACCAACCGTTTCGAAACGCCCGACCCTGTTTCGAAACAGACTAAAATAGAAAGAGCTGTTGGGGTGCATTAAAGAGCCCGTATTGAAACGGTCTTACCCGTTTCGAAACACTTTTGCCACTGTCAAAGGTCGTATCGAAACGGCTTGAACTCGTTTCGAAACGCCTTAACGTTTTCTTAAAAATCAGTTAAAAACTTGCAACGGTCATATTTTTCAAATCAAATGAAGAACCGTTTCAAAACACTGAGTGTCGTTTCGATACGGTGTCCCTATGTTCTAAAGCCGTTTCGAAACTTGTTTTGAAACACAAGTTGGCAGTGTTGAAAACGTTTCGATACCCGTTTCGAAACATGGATTGACATTTTCAAAACTGTTTCGAAACGCCTTAGGCCGTTTCGAAATAGGGACTCGAAAATCATTGTTTTGGCTTTAAGAACACTTAGAAAATATTTGGAAAACATAGTTTTTAACTTAGGCATATTCTTTAAATCATATAGGGATGTTTGAGGACTTAAAAATTCGTTTTCATATTTTTAATTTAGTCCTTAGGTTCTTTAGTTATATCAAAATTAAAATATCGGTTGCACAATCTCCCCTTTTTGATATAACAAAACCAAACTTAGAATTTTTAAGAGTTTTGAAAATTTGAATGCATTCTAACTCCCCCTCAATTTAAGATTGGTTTTTAAAGTTTTAAAAAGATTTATCTTTGGAATTCAAGGTTTAAAACTTAAAAACACTTTAAACATTTTAAAATGAATTTTTTGGCTCTTAGATTACTTCTCCCCCTTTTTGTTAGATCAAAAAATATAAACAAGGCTCAAGAGAAGAAATAGGGTTAACAACAATAATCATTAAGCAATAAGCAACAATAATATTAATTCATAAAATTAAAATATCCAAAACATAAATCTTCAACAATAAGTTCAAAGCATAATCCCAAATAAAACTAAAAGCATAGGTTCATAAAACATAATGGAAATAAAGATGCAAACTTAAACCTAAAATGCATAGATAATATGATATGTCATGAATATCCTAGGCCTCGTCGTCACCATCATCATCCGAAGTCTCATCATCGCTCTTGACTTGAGAATGACGAAACTTCATCCATTGGCCATAGAAGGTGGAGAAGGACATATCCATGTTTGAGTGTTGAATCTCAAGGGATTGGAGGTGATCCTCTACATTTTGCAAACGTGTATTAATAGCACCAAAACCCGAAGCCATGTTAGTGTCCATGACGTTGAACCGCTCGGTAATCAAAGCCGTGAGAGCTTCATTGTTCGCAACTTGAGCTTGCGGTTGAGGTTCAACGGGAGGAGGAGGAGGAGGAGGTGCTTCCCTATCAACACGTGCCCAATTTCCATCGTTTACATAGCGAAAATCGGACTTACGGAGAGAGGACTCACCAATTTTTGACTTGCGAGGTTCCGGAGAGTCGTAGGCGCAATCAAGATTAAGCTGGCTAAAGATGTGACTTAAAACCGTTCCATAAGTAAAAGATTTTAGAGCATCGGTGTCACGAAGCTTAACATTGTTGACCATTTCGGCAAACATGATCTTAACTAGATTAGGACGCTCGCCACGACGGAAACACTCAAGCCAAAAATAGTCCACTTGACGGATGTGAGAATATTTACCTCCGGGGGGCGAAGGAACCATGAGACCATCAAATGGAGGAAACAATCGTGCGCATCCAAAGTAAGCACTTGACCGGTGTAAGAACCAAAGTAACTCTCATTCTCAATTCCTACATCCTTAAGAGAAAATGTAGACTCCAAGAGAGGGACATTAACAACAATCTTTTTCCCCAAAATAAAAGACTCAATCCCAACAACTTCGGAATTTTCTTTATCATTGATAAGTTGAGCATTGGAGTAAAAGAGAAGTACCATGTGTTTGTAGCAAATGTCCGGGATGCTCAACAAGACAAGGAAATCCCATTCTCTTAAACGCTCGAGGTAACGGAAAAGAAAGCGCTCGGAGTCAAGGAAGTTGAGATCAATAACCCGCTCACGACGAACTTCATACTCATTGACATACTTGAAGTGATCCCTCATCTCTTGAGTACGAAGAGATTTTTGAAAGAGCAGGGTGAGATTTGGGCGAATACTCGAGTCACTAACTTGATTGGTTTTACGCTTTTTGCTAACATTGTCCGTCATCCTAAAAATATAAGCAAGCAAGTTTTAAAAAGAATTAAGTGTATGCATAGATTTCTTAATTCAATCCAATGATAAATCCCACTTAGGTTTAAAAACAAGTTTTAAAAATCAAATAAACAATTTAAAACAAAACAAAACAAAAATTAAGAGAAAAACAGTAAAAGAAATACGAGTGAAAATTTTTATATTCGAATCAGAAAATTGAAGATTTTGAAATTTTTTTACAAGATATGAAAAACCCAAGCATAAAAACATATAAACTATACAAAAATAAAATTTTCTAACCTAAGATTCGAATACAAATTGAAGGAAAAAGAAAAAGAGGAAAAATACCTTGATTTGGGATTTTGGATGAATGGATGAAAATCCTTGCACAATATTGTTGAAACTTGCTTAGACTTGTGTTTAGGAGAGAAACCCCTCAAGATTTGGTGAAAAACAAAGATGTTTAGATGGTTTTTATAGGAAAAATTCGGGATAGGGTTTTTAGGGTTTGGGAGAGTTTTAATTAAAGTGTGACTTTATCATTAAAAACCCTTCTTAAAGCAGTCCGCGAATCCGTTTCGGAACGGTCTTGACCGTTACGAAACGCGGGCATGAAGGTTTGACCGCCTTTTGGACTTCAGCTGACCGTTTCGATACGGGTTTGACCGTATCGAAGCCCCGTTGACTCGTATCGAAACTTGTTTCGATACACCCCTTGGTAGTAGCCAAAACGTTTCGAAGCCCTGTTAAGGCGTTTCGAAACGCCCTTCTCTCATATATGAATTTAAAGCATCCGTATCGAAACAGGTTGACCCGTTTCGATACACCTGGGCTTGTAGGTGCAGATGAGGCTCTAAAAGTGCAGAAAAATGATTTTTTTCTAAGGCCTAACTTGCATGAATGAGCAGGAGAAACATATGTAAACATAAATATACTCCCTCTAGCTATAGGCATGGATGAAATTAGGAGTAAAAACACATAAACATGGCATTTCACAAGATCAAGAAATTTTAAGCACAAAAGAGGTCCTAAAAGGTCAAGATAGGCTAGCTAGACCTAACTCTCTCATAAGGGACCAAAAACGCTCTTTGTCTAAAGGTTTTGTAAATATGTCCGCTAATTGATTTAAGGTGTCTACATACTCTATAACCACATCTTCTTTAAGGACATGATCTCTAATGAAATGATGCTTTATTTCTATGTGTTTGGTTCTATAGTGTTGGATGGGATTTTTTGTTAAACATATAGCACTAGTGTTGTCACATTTTAGGGGTATGGTTTCAACATTAATTCCATAATCTAAGAGTTGTTGCTTCATCCAAAGGACTTGAGCACAAAAACTCCCTAAGGATATGTACTTGGCTTCGGTGCTAGATAATGCTACACTATTTTGTTTCTTAGAGAACCAAGATATGAGCATACTACCTAGGAATTGACAAGTTCCCGAAGTACTTTTCCTGTCAATTTTGCAACCCCCATAATTCGCATCCGAATAAGCATGAAGGTTGAAGGTAGAGTCTCTAGGGTACCAAAGACCTAAACAAGGAGTATCTCTAAGGTACCTAAAGATTCTCTTAACGGCTATAAGGTGAGACTCTCTATGACTAGTTTGAAACCTAGCACACAAGCAAACACTAAACAAGATATTTGGTCTTCTTGCGGTAAGGTAAAGCAATGATCCAATCATAGAACGGTAAAGCTTAGAGTCAACACACTTACCTCCTTCATCTTTGTCAAGCTTTGTAGATGAGCTCATAGGTGTGGCTTGAGGCTTTGCATTCTCCAAGCCAAACTTCTTGAGCATATCCTTTATGTACTTTGCTTGATTGATGAAGGCGCCATCCTTCTTTTTCTTGATTTGGAGTCCCAAAAAGAATGAGAGCTCCCCCATCATGCTCATCTAGAATTCACCTTGCATTAGCTTAGCAAACTCTTGGCAATGACATTCGTTAGTAGAACCAAAAATAATATCATCAACATAAATTTGAACTACTAAGATGTCATTTTTATACATTTTTATAAAAAGTGTAGTGTCCACCTTACCTTTTTCAATTAAAAAGTTTGAAAGTCTTTCATACCAAGCTCTAGGAGCTTGTTTTAAACCATAAAGAGCTTTAGTGAGTTTGAAAACATGATTTGGAAATTTTGAGTCTTCAAATCCCGGTGGTTGTTCCACATACACTTCTTCATTTATAATACCATTTAAAAACGCGTTTTTAACATCCATTTGAAAAGGCTTGAAATTATGATAACATGCATATGCAAGCAACATCCTAATGGCTTCCGTTCTAGCTACGGGTGCATAGATTTCATCAAAATCTATTCCCTCTTCTTGAGTGTAACCTTGTGCTACTAGTCTAGCTTTATTTCTCACAATGTTACCACTATCATCTAGCTTGTTCCTAAATACCCATTTAGTTCCTATGGTAGATTGATTACTAGGCCTATCAATTAATGTCCAAACGTTACTTCTCTTAAATTGATTTAACTCTTCTTGCATAGCCATAATCCAAAAATCATCTTTCAATGCTTCTTTTATATTCTTAGGCTCTATGCATGAGATAAATGCAACATGATTCATTAAACTAAGAGAAGATCGAGTGGTTACCCCCTTGGATGGATCACCCAAGATTTCACCATCTTTGACATAGTTGAACTCCCTTGGGTAGCTCACTTCCTTTTCCCAAGAGTCAAGTCCTTCAAGGCTTCAAGAGGTGGATCTTGTGTGTCCTCTTCTTTTGTTGTTGGAATCTCATCCTCCTTTGAAGTTTGTCCTCCATCAAAGGCATTTATGATTCCTACATCATCATCATCACAAGAATCCTTCCTTGGAAGGAGGTTATCATCGAATACAACATGTATAGATTCTTCTACTACTAAAGTTCTTTTGTTAAATACTCGATAGGCTTTAGAGGTTAAAGAGTATCCTATGAAAATAGCTTCATCATTTTTTGCATCAAATTTACCTAAGTTGTCTTTTCCATTATTTAAAACAAAACACTTACAACCAAAAGGGTGAAAATAGCTAATGTTAGGCTTTTTAGATTTTAAAATCTCATAAGGTGCTTTCTTTAAAATTGACATAATGATTACTCAATTAACAATATAGCAAGCGGTGTTTGTGGCTTCCGCCCAAAAATATTTAGGTAAATTATTTTCACAAAGCATTGTTCTAGCCATTTCTTGCAAAGTTCTATTTTTCCTCTCAACTACCCCATTTTGTTGAGGAGTTCGAGGAGCCGAAAAATTGTGGCTAATACCATTTTCATTAAAAAATTCTTCAAACCTTAAATTTTGAAACTCGGTTCCATGATCACTTCTAATATGTGAAATTCTAAGTTCAAGATCATTTTGGGTTAGTTTTGAAAATGTGATGAATTTTTCCAAAACCTCATCTTTAGTACTTAAAAATAGAACCCAAGTAAATCTAGAAATATCATCAACAAGTACAAATGCATAAGATTTACCACCCAAGCTCATAGTCCTAATTGGCCCAAATAAATCCATATGGATAAGTTGTAAACATCTACTTGTAGAAACATCATTAATGGATTTAAAGGAAGACTTATGTTGTTTACCCTTAGAGCATGCATCACAAATTTTATCGTTTGAGAATTTAATCTTGGGTAAACCTCTAACTAGATCAAGGGAAACTAGTTATTCTAAAACACTAATGCTAGCATGTCCTAGTTTCCTATGCCACAACCATGCATCATTTTCATTTTGTGCTACTAAGCATGCATGGGATGTATGTATGTCATCTAGATGCACCATGTATATGTTCCCTATGCGATGACCTATGAGCATAATATTATTAGATTTAATGTCAACAATTTTACATCAATTTTTATCAAATAAAACATTTAATCCTTTATCACACAATTTACTTATGTTCTATAAGTTATGTTTAAGACTATCGACATACAAGACATTTTCAATGAGAATGGTAGAGTGATTACCTATGGAGCCAATACCTTTAATGTGGCCTTTGGAGTTGTCACCAAATGTCACCACTCCTCCACTTTTTGGCTTTAGATCCATGAATCTACTCTTGTCTCCGGTCATATGCCTTGAGCATCCACTATCAAGGTACCATGAGTTTTGACTTTGTGCTTTGGCCTTGTAGCAATGCTCCCCCTACAAACAAAGATATTAAGCTTTTGTTTTTGGTACCCAAATCATTTTGGGTCCATGAGTGTTAGCTCCCCAAACCTTGGTTCCCTTAGGATCCAAGATGACATAGCAATAATGTTATTAGATTTTACAAGTTCCTTAGGAACTCATACACTTCTAATTCTTTTAGTTCTACTATGTCTAGGAAAGCTACCTTGTTTGTAGTAGTTAGTCTTTTTCTTAGGTTGGTTTGATTTGAAGATTCACATATTTCATGCTTGACATTTTTAAAAGACTCTTTGAGCTTATTTAGCTCATCCAACACCTTTTGGTGTTCACTATTACATTGAGGTAAAAAATTATTAAGGTTGACATTTTCATCTTGAAAAAATTTTAGTTCATCTTTCAACCCTAATATCTTTTTCTCAAATTTTGAATTAGCTTGAGAGAGTGAGTCATTTTTCTCATTTAGTTCCAAAATGATTTTCTTATTCCTAATGACCGACTCCTTGTATTTCTCAACTAATTCATCATATACCTCTTGTAACTCATCATATGTATCATTTAATTCATCATATGTAAAATCTAAAGATGATGAGTTAGAGGTTACCATGGAGGAATCTTCCTCAAGTGTCATGAGGCAAAGGTTGGGCACTTCTTGTTCGGCATCCTCCGATGACTCTTCATCACTCCAAGTAACAAGCTTGGCTTTGAGCTTCTTCTTCTTCTCAAAGCCCTTCTTCTTGAGTTGAGGGCACTCCAAATGTATGTGGTTGGGTTTATTGCACTCGAAGCAAATGATTTGATCCCTTGCTTCTTATTTGTTCTTACCTTTGAAGTCCATCTTCCTTTGAATTTTTCTTCCCCGGTTGGACCTCATAAAGCGTGAGAATCGTTTGGATATCATAGCCAATTCTTCTAGCCCATCCTCCTCACTAGAAGAGCTCTCCTCAAGTAATGAAGCTTTGAGAGCTATTCCCATCTTCTTCTTCTTTTCTACCTCTAGCTTTTCTACTCTCTTCTCTTCTTTCTTCTTCTCTTCTTCCCTTCCTTGCTTCATAATCTCATGAGTGAGGAGAGAACCCACTAGCTCATCAAGATTTAAAGTCTTCAAATTTTTAGCTTCTATGATGGCGGTTCTCTTCCTATCCCAAGATTCGGGAAGTGAATAGAGTAGCTTCCGGACAAGCTTGTCTTCCGGTATTGTCTCTCCAAATCCTTTGAGCCCATTGACTATCGTGGAGAAATGATCAAACATCTTGGACACCGTCTCATCGGGCTCCATCTTGAAATTTTCATAACTAATATTGAGAATTCCAATCTTAGTTTCCTTGACATCATTGGTTCCCTCATAGGTAGTCTCAAGAGTGTCCCACACTTCTTTGGCACTCTCAATGGATGACACTTTAGAATAGATGTCCGGACCGAATGAACAAAAGAGCATGTGAAGAGCTTTGTCATTTATTTGGATCTTTCTCCTTTCTTCTTCACTCATTTCCACCTTTTTCTTCAAAACCATCTTCCCTTCACTATCTTGCTTCAATGGAATGTAAGGGCCATCTTCAATGACATCCCAAACTAAGTAGTCATTGGACTTGATGAAGAGACGCATTCTATTCTTCCAAAACGGATAGTTGACACCATTGAAGAAGGGAGACTTTGTAGTGGATTGAGACTCATACATGCCCGAACCGGAGGTAGAAGTCATCTCTTGATTTTTGGATGATCACACTCTTCCTAGGAACTCCTCTTGTGGTTGTTAATCCTCAAAGATGTAGGCTCTGATACCAATTGTTGAGTGGATCGAATGATCGAAATGAACCAAGAGAGGGTGAATTGGATTTTTAAAGGTTTAGGTGGTGGAAATTGCAAATTAAAAAGATAGACAAGGAATTTTAGAGTGGTTCAAGTTCCAAATGAACTCTACATCCACTACCTTAGCTTCACTAAGGATTTGCAACAATTCTACTAATTGCTCTTCCCCTTTTCTAGGCTAAGGATGTAACCCTTACAATTTTCGGTTAAATTTTCTACCCAAAATTTAACCCAATCCTCACACAAATAGAACAAAGATTTTGTTGGCTAAGAAAGTATCTCTCAATACAAATTGTAGCCCAATTACAAGCACTCAACCCAATTGAAATGATAAGAATGAAAAATACAATTGGGGTTTCTAGACAATATTGGGATTTAGGCACAAATGCTTGGATTTGATGTTTAGATGTTTGGATGTTTGCTTTTAGATCAATAGTTGTTGCTGGAGCTTTTAGAGGTCCCTTTTATACATTCTCATTGATTTCTAGTCGTTGTGGTTGTTACATTCATCAATAGAGCCGTTGGGGGTGTTATCTCACCTCCATAAATGCAGTCTGCAACCAACCGTTTCGAAACGTTCGACCCTGTTTCGAAACAGACCAAAATAGAAAGAGCCGTTGGGGTGCATTAAAGAGCCCGTATCGAAATGGTCTTACCCGTTTCGAAACACTTTTGCCACTGTCAAGGGTCGTATCAAAACGGCTTGAACTCGTTTCGAAACGCCTTAACGGTTTCTTAAAAATCAGTTACAAACTTGCAACGGTCATATTTTTCAAATCAAATGAAGAACCGTTTCGATACACTGAGTGTCGCTTCGATACGGTGTCTCTATGTTCTAAAGCTGTTTCGAAACTTGTTTCGAAACACAGGTTGGCAGTATTGAAAACATTTCGATACCCGTTTCGAAACATGGGTTGACAGTTTCAAAACTGTTTCGAAACGCCTTAGGCCGTTTCGAAACAGAGACTCGAAAATCACTGTTTTGGCTTTAAGAACACTTAGAAAATATTTGGAAAACATAGTTTTTAACTTAGGCATATTCTTTAAATCATATAGGGATGTTTGAGGACTTAAAAATTCGTTTTCACATTTTCAATTTAGTCCTTAGGTTCTTTAGTTATATCAAAATTAAAATATCGGTTTCACAAATTGAAACAACTATCTCTAAATTCTAAACTCTTACACTTAAACCCCTAAACAATATACCCTAAACTAACTCCTTATACCCTAAAACTAAGGCGCTTGTAGAAACTTTCAGTTTCAACCGCTAGGATATTAATCCTAAATAAAATATGAGTGATAAAACAAAACCCATTAGTTCTATTCACTCAAATTTTTTAACTTAACTCAATTTAATAAAATAATTTTAATAAATAAAATATAGAAAAAATTTAGAGTTTAGGCATTGACCCACGAGATCTGCCACTGCTCACCGATAAATACAAACAACTTAGCAAGTTGTAACATTACACATGACAATAATACGACAAATAAAAATAATTAAAATAAAAGAGAAAACATTTTATGCTCTCATGGTGGAAAAAATATTTTTTTATAAATGAATTTAAATTATGGTTTAGATTTTAGGGTTTAAAATTTAAAGTTTAGCGTGTTTGATTTACGGAATGTAAGATTATATATGGGAATAAGATTCTCGAAATGTAACATTACCTGACACTGACACATTACATACTAGGAATGTTATATTACCTTGTTTGGTTTATTTGGTAGGAATATAAATTTATTGTGTTTGGTTGAATGAATATAATATTACCTAGAAGCAAAAGTGTCAATATTTGTATTATATTTTCTTTTTAACATGTTAAACTTTCGATATTAAATTAAAAATATATGCATAAAGTCATAGAACTATTTTTGGTATACTATGATCATGTTTTGTAAACAACGATTAGAGCTAAAATTAGAGGTTTGACTTGTCAAATTCGCTAATTTAAATGTGTGGTGAATAGCGGTTTGTTGGGTTTTTCGATGCTCGATTCGATCAACCGTTCTTTCTCGCCAAGTGGTGGAGAAGTGGATTTTTGGGTGGAAGGGTTTAGGAAGCTAGAAAAATAGAAACACAATGATTTATAGTGGTTCAACCTTCTAACCAAGGTCTACATCCACTACCTTAGCTCCCCACTAAGGATTTTCCAAAACAATTCACTAAGAATTCGTCCCCTTTTCTAGGCTTAGGAGGAAACCCTTTACAACGATCAAGCTTCTACCCAAAGCCTTGATCAAAACCCTCTTTTACAAAGAGATAAATAAAGAAGCAAACTTGAACCCTCTAATAGGTGTTTGTTTGCACAGTGAAGCTCTCACCCAAAACCTAAAACACTTGAGCAAATTTAACAATGTAAGCTCACAAGTGTTGTCTAAGCAAGAAATGAACGATTTAAGCTCTAGACAAGTTTTTCACTCATAATGTTGTAACAATTGAAGCTCTTTTTCAATCTTGATGCTTGGAGGTCCCTTTTATACTCCAAATTGAGTTTGTAGCCGTTTATGGTCGTTGGGGATGTTTCGGAGCCGTTGGAAGCCATTAAAGTCGAGCTTTAAATGCTCTCCTGCACTATAGTTTCGAAACCTTAAGAGGGTTTAGAAAAACTAGCCGTTTTATAGCCGTTTGTAGCCGTTACAGGGCCAAAGTTTCGAAACCTTTACAAGGTTTCGAAACCTTTGAGCCAAAGTTTCGAAACCTTGTAGAGGTTTCAAAACCTTTGCTCAGGTTTCTAAAAAATCAGCTACTGCCCAGATAAGTTTCGATACCTTTGTTTGAGGTTTCGAAACTTTCATCTAAAAACATGTATTTCGGGCATTTTTCGACTTTTAAAAGTATAGTTCGATATAGGTATTAAGTCGAACTCTTTCAAAACATTTTGTCACGTTTTAAGGACTTTTGAATTATTTTTGAAGTCTTTAAACAAGTCCAAAAACATTTTTCACAATAATTGTTATATCAAAATATTTCTCAACAATCTCCCCCTTTTTGATATAACAAAACTTCTTTGAAATGTTGTTTTTGACAAAATGCTCCCCCTTAATTTTTCACTTATTTCTCCCCCTTTTTGTTATATCAAAAATAATTTAAAATACTTTAAGTTCAAAATAACAATGGAGGTTTAAAAATTTTGATTTTAAAAAAAAATTGTTTTAAAATTTGGCTCCCCCTTACTCAAAGCATCATGAGAATGTTAGTTCAACATATATGAATATCTAGTTGACATAAAAGAAAATAAATCAAATAAACACTAAAACAACTAGATTTTACCACACTTGAACTCAAGGGAGGATGTGAAGCCTTCCTTCTTCAAGTTTTCTTCCTTTGTGTGCATGGAGCTCCCCCTCAATTTTTGACTTGTTGATCATTCTCCATCACACCTAGCAAAAGACAATCAAGTAATTTTTGGTATCCAAATTGCTTTGGATCCATAGACGTTAGTAGCACAAAAATTAGTCCCCTTAGGAATCCATTTTTCAATTTCATCCTTTTTAGTTGAAGTGGTTAGACCTTTTGGGACCCAAACACTTCTAAAACATTTTCCATTCAAAAATCTAGGGGCACTAGATTGTCTTACATAAAAATTTGATTTTCCAAAATTGTTTTTCTTTTCAAGCTCTTTGAAAATCAAATCTTTTTCCTTTTTGAGATCATCAACTTCCTTTTGATGATCTCTTTCCATCGTTTGAAGCAAGTTTTGTAGGTTTAAAACTTTAAGCTCAAAATCTTTAATTTTTGCTTCAAACTCTAAATTGGTTTTAGAAAGCAAATCATTTTCGGTTTTCAACTTTGAAATCACTTTTTTATTTTTCAAAAATGAAGCCTTGAATTCAAAAACCAATTCATCGTAGGCTTCTTGTAACTCATCAAATGTATAAGAATTTGAAATAGATGAGTTAGAAGTTACATCCCCCTCATTGAGGGCCATCATGCATAGGTGGGCTACTTCATCATCGGTGGAGTCTTCATCACTCCAAGTGGCCGTTTAGAAGATGATCCCTTCTTTTTGGATTTGTGGGAGTCCTTCATCTTCTTCATCGATTCATGCTTGGATTTTTCCACTTTGCTCTTCATGAACCGGGTGAATTTGTTGAAGAGATTTGCTATCTCTTCATCTTCACTATCCTCCTCACTTGAATCTACATGATGACATGTGGAGGATTTGAGAGCTATGGCATTTACATTGATGCCAAGCCCTTTTATTTTCTTCTCTCCCATAGCTCTAATTTCTTCCCTTTTCTTCTCCTCTTTCTTGTTCTTCTTCATAATTTGATGAGTGAGAAGAGACCCCATAAGTTCATCAAGCTTCAAAATTTTCAAATTTTTGGCTTCGATGATGGCGGTCCTCTTTGAGTCCCAAGACTCGGGAAGTGAGTAGATGAGCTTTCGAACAAGCTTCTCCTCCGGGATGGCTTCTCCATAGCCTTTAAGACCATTGGTGATGGTGGAGAACCTATCAAACATCTTCTCGATGTTTTCCTCCGGATCCATTTTGAAGTTCTCATACTCTAAGGTTAGGAGCCCAATCTTGGTCTCCTTGACTTCATTAGTCCCCTCGTATGTGACTTCAAGCTTGTCCCATACCTCTTTGGCACTTTCACAAGAAGACATCTTCTCATAGATGGTTGGGCCAAAAGCACAAAAGAGCATGTGCAAGGCTCTACAATTAAGCTCCATCTTCTTGCGATCGTCGGCACTCCATTCCGCTTTGCTTCCTTGAGGCACGAACGGACCATCTTCAACTATGTCTCATAGCTTGTAATCTTTTGACTTCAAGAAGAATTTCATCTTTGTCTTCCAATGGGCATAGTGATCTCCGTCGAAGAAAGGCGATATGTTGATGGATTGCGACATTTGAGCCGGTTGGTGAAATGTTGATCGAGCTTGCCGGATCTTTTCAATAGGATGTGAATCCCCTTCGATTGAACCAAGCTCTGATACCAATTGTTGGGTTTTTCGATGCTCGATTCGATCAACCGTTCTTGCTCGCCAAGTGGTGGAGAAGTGGATTTTTGGGTGGAAGGGTTTAGAAAGCTAGAAAAATAGAAACACAATGATTTATAGTGGTTCAACCTTCTAACCAAGGTCTACATCCACTACCTTAGCTCCCCACTAAGGATTTTCCAAAACAATTCACTAAGAATTCGTCCCCTTTTCTAGGCTTAGGAGGAAACCCTTTACAACGATCAAGCTTCTACCCAAAGCCTTGATCAAAACCCTCTTTTACAAAGAGATAAATAAAGAAGCAAACTTGAACCCTCTAATAGGTGTTTGTTTGCACAGTGAAGCTCTCACCCAAAACCTAAAACACTTGAGCAAATTTAACAATGTAAGCTCACAAGTGTTGTCTAAGCAAGAAATGAACGATTTAAGCTCTAGACAAATTTTCACTCATAATGTTGTAACAATTGAAGCTCTTTTTCAATCTTGATGCTTGGAGGTCCCTTTTATACTCCAAATTGAGTTTGTAGCCGTTTATGGTCGTTGGGGATGTTTCGGAGCCGTTGGAAGCCATTAAAGTCGAGCTTTAAATGCTCTCCTGCACTATAGTTTCGAAACCTTATAAAGGTTTCGAAACCTTAAGAGGGTTTAGAAAAACTAGCCGTTTTATAGCCGTTTGTAGCCGTTACAGGGCCAAAGTTTCGAAACCTTTACAAGGTTTCGAAACCTTTGCTCAGGTTTCGAAACCTTTGCTCAGGTTTCTAAAAAATCAGCTACTGCCCAGATAAGTTTCGATACCTTTGTTTGAGGTTTCGAAACTTTCATCTAAAAACATGTATTTCGGGCATTTTTCGACTTTTAAAAGTATAGTTCGATATAGGTATTAAGTCGAACTCTTTCAAAACATTTTGTCACGTTTTAAGGACTTTTGAATTATTTTTGAAGTCTTTAAACAAGTCCAAAAACATTTTTCACAATAATTGTTATATCAAAATATTTCTCAACACGGTTTGAAATAGCAGTTTGGGGTGGAACCTATAATTTTTGAAAAGGCTGCTAATATGACATTTTCAAAATTAGAGGTTTTTGTGTAAGAGTTATAAATACCCTTTCACCCTTAACAATTATCGAAAATCTCCAAATAACCTAAATTTAATTTTTTTATTCTAATTCTTCACCCTCACATATTTACATTGTAACATTTGTAAACTAATACTTTTTTTCTTTTTATTCTCACACATTTATATTTGTATTTAAATTTAATAATTAATTAAAGTGTATTAAAAATAATTATATATATAATAAATTAATATATAAAATTTTCAAATATACTTAGTAATATTATATCAAAAAATATTTTCATAATCTAATTAATATTAATATATACAAAACATTGATAACTAATAAACTATTCAAACAAGTATCGAATATAATCATGTCCTTATACGTCATTTTGCTTGTTTAAATAATCAAACAACTATCAATTATTATTATCAAACACTTTTATACAATCGGCTAATAAAATCAACTAATACAATCCGCTAGTCAAATCGACTAATGCAATCAGCTATCAACTTATGTAATCTGCTATCAACTATCCGCTAATTGCCAAATATGGCCTATGTAAAATTTGTAAAAACTATATATTTATAATACTATTAATATTTTTAAAAAATATTTTTTTATATTTGTATTCCCTCGTTACTCTCTATTAAAATATTTTTGTAAAATTTTAAATACTAAACGTTTAATATGTTCAGTTTTTATTACTTATGATAAATTGTCAAATAAATTAAATTAAATAATAAAATAAATCTAAAATATGTAAAATATTAAAAAAATAGATCATAAGTTTTAACCTGCTGCTAAAGTGTTTTGTAAGATGATAAATATCTTATAAATCAAAAAATAAAATTAAAGACATCAACACCTCATTTTTAAGCAATATGAAATCTTAACAAATAACCTATAAACACATAAGTATAATATGAATAAAGATACATTAAATATTAAAACAATATTGAGACATGTGTAATACTATTTAAATATTAAATTAATATTAAATAAAAATCTTTATCAAAAAATATTGAATAAAAATATTTAATTAATTCATACAAAAAAATGATTAGTCATCTATTAAAATTTCAACAAAACATCTATATGAGCAAAATTCATTAACTTAGAGATAATATGATCTAAATGACTAAGAATTGACAAATATCTAAAAAATTGGTGCGAATGACATTCTCACCATTTAGGGGAATGTCATTCAGCAATGATTATTATTTCTGATAATAATTTTTTTACGAACCAAACGTAACTAAGAATTAGAGTTATGGTTTAATTTTTAAAATTTCGAAATATAAATTTATATTTCAATTTTAAAGTGAATTTAGACATGTTTGTAGAAATTAGCGGAATAGATATTAAAAAAAATGCATGGAATAGAATAGTAAAAAGAATAAAAATGATCCATTTCAAGACAATAAAAAATAATATTTTTTAATAAATTCATTAAAAAACAAAACAACTTTAAGTTGGGCCTGAAGCCTTTAACTGCAGATTACTCAACAGGTTTAGTTGGACCGGTCCAGATATTTGTCACAAATACATGAAGAACATCTTTAAGGCAAACAAATAGCAGAAAAGAACGAAAAGGGGGAAAAACCCGGTTTATATTCGAAGTTCAGGCAGTTCTTAAGCTTAGGGGGAAAACACCACTTCTCCAGCTTAGAGAAAAACACAGGTTCGTCCAACAGTCTGAAATTTGAAAATTTTCGCTGAATAATTGGAGATCTGCTGTGGAAATAGATAGGAACAAGACAGTGATGACGGAGGTGGCGACGGCGACGGCGGTGGCAGCCACGGCGACTGCGTTGACGGTTAAGGAGTTGAGTCCCGAGGAAGAGAGGGTTTTAATTAGAGACATTGCCCTCACCGCCGAAGCTAACACCAAAGAAGGCGATTCCTTCTTTCTCATCACTCAAAAGTTAATATCCTTTTGTCTTTTCCCCTCAATTTCCGTTTTGTGACTTCGTTTTTAAGCTACTTCTACTATTTTCTTAACTCTCTTTAATTTTTTTTTTGAAAAATAGATGGTGGCAGAACTGGATTGATTATGTGAACCAGGATCAGCAGCCTAATAACAACAACAACAACAACAACGAAGGAAGCTCTTCTTTGGCTGGGAATTCGGATTCAAATGGTTCGGGTATCTCAAAAAGGCCGTTGGGAATTGATAATTCTGATTTGATATCCGATGGGCCGGCGGAGGATGCAAACTCCGAAGATAGTGCTGAGATTCATGATACTTTATTAGAAGGCCGTGACTATGTTTTGCTCCCTCAACAAGTTTGGAACCAACTTTATTCATGGTTAGTTAGATAAATATGATTTCTTTGAAATATTTTTGGTTTCTACAAGAAATATTTGCATGTAAAATATTTTCAGTAATTTTGTGTGGGTAACTTGTTTCGAGTTAAACAATGAAGTAACCCGATATTGAAATCCTTGTTAACAATTAAATGTTCATTTGCAAAGCATTTTGTCATTAGACAGGCCTGTGTAGTTTCATTGGGTGTAGAAGATAATCTTTTTGCAAATAGAAATCAACACTAAGCTAGGTAGATTCATTGGGATCGTGTTAAGTATATGAACCTGTCTTTGGATTTCTTATGTTCAACTGATATACAAGATAATGATCATTTTATGGATCCATATCAGCATTAAGCTAAGCATATTTTTCTATGATGGATGCCCTAGCTTTAGCGTCTAAGGTGAAGCTTCATTTAACCAAAGAAGGTTCATTTATGCACTGGTTTTGCCCATAGTTTGTTCTTATAGCTACAAATGCCAGCCTAAAAGTTTTTCTTTGAGGAGTAACTGATTTTATCACAAGTTACCTACTAATAAGAAAATTTTGAAGTGTACGCCGTTTATGGAGTTCCAGTGTATTCTTTCGTACTAGAGAAATTGCTAGTATGCCTATATATTGCAGGTTTTGAACCTATGGCCCAACAGAATTTTGTACATTACGTGTCCACTTATTTTTGTAATTTTATATTTGTACATTTTATTAATGTGATTCTCTGTGCTGCATACATGTTTTTAGAGAATCTAAGCATAAGATTGACCTTGATGTCAACTGAGCAGAAACTTTTCCTGAAACCCCTGATTAATTGTATGTTTTAGGTCTGCCTGTTTGTGTGAATAGGTCAGTTATTTGATACAAGATTAATTAAGATGATTCATAAAATACACGAAAAGCCTCTCAACCATCTTTCTTTCCATTCTTTTGAATATGGATAACTTGATATCACAAAATTGATCTCTCATCAAAACTTTTTGATTGTATATACTATTACTGTATATATGCATAGCTCACTTATAGAGACCATAATTGTAGAAATAAATCTAATTTACACTGTATTTGGCAGTCCTTCATCATAAAAGGTCTAATACAGTGTTGTATCCTTTTTGTCCTAAGGGGTGGGTGTGTGTACACACACACACACACACAGAGAGAGAGAGAGATTCTAAATTATAAGGCTGTACTGTACATTTTCTGATGTATTGAGGAATCAATTAAGCACTTTTGCATTCAGGTATGGTGGGGGTCCAGCATTGTCGCGAAAAGTAATTAATTCTGGTCTTTCTCAGACAGAGTTTGCTGTGGAGGTTTATCCACTGCGTTTGCAACTTCTTGTGACACCGAAAGGTGATAACTCAACTATAAGAATAAGTAAGAAGGTAAAATTTGAAACTTTGTTATAAGGCATCTTTTATTTCTGCTGTGCTGCTCTCGTTGTGCTTGTTTAGAATAACTGGTTTCTGAAGATTGAATTATCTTGGACAGGAAACCATAGGTGAGCTTCACCGGCGAGCATGTGAGATTTTTCATCTCAACTTGGAACAAGTAATTTCAGATGCAAGATTATTTCCTTCTCTGTTTCTGTTTTCTTCAAATCCCGTTTTTCATTTTCAAGTCATTTAATGTTTTTGTTTCCTTATATTTTCAGGTTTGTATTTGGGATTACTATGGTCATCGGAAGCATGCTTTGATGAATGACATGGATAAAACTCTTGATGATGCCAACATACAGATGGATCAGGATGTGGGTCCTTTTCGCTGCACCATTTATTTATCATTTTACGACTAATGTGTCTGTTATAAAGAAACCAGTTAAGCATCTGAAATTGGATCCTGTGTTTGATGCTATTGCCCATTTTAAAATTATAAAATGGATAGAATTTTGAGAGAAAAAAAAAGTTCCATGCATTTATTAATATGTTACTTAATTAAGATTTCTGTCAACTATGCTAAAAGCAAGAAGAAATCGTTTCAAAATCAGTGATTATCCTGCATATTACTACCACCCTTTAATGGCACAGTATTATTTCTGAATCTGTATGACAAGCAGTCTTTTGCCATCTGTTGCCACTTGCTATATTTTTCTTTAGAAAATTTAATCATATTTTTCTTTATGTGAAGTTTAGGCGTTTAGATTGCAGTCAATGCAGGTGATTCTAGGAACATAACCTGAATGCTTAAGTTTGTCCTTGTCTTTGGTTTTTCTGGCTTGTATCCTGTATGGTTGGTTAAGCTGGTCAATGTTTATCAATACGTACATACAGATAATTGAGAATCCATAGTTTCTTCAATTAAGAGGCCAGTGAGGGGGAAAGTTTACTCCATTTATATGTTATATTCAATCATTTTCTTGTATTATTTGTAAACCCTCCTCTGTCATAAGATCATTGGATGTCCAATTTCCAGGGTACTTGATTGCAAAAGCTTTGAGTAGAACTAATTTATCTATCTATTATGGAATAGATGGAAGGGAACTACAATAAGGATGTTTTAGGATGAATATGAATACCATGGTTGTATATCTTTTGTAGCTGCATTGAACTTAGAACCATAGACCACTATCATCCACATCTTTACTATATGGAGTTTAAAAATGCTTAGAAATGTTCAATCATATTCATCATTGTACCTTTAATATCAACGGTTTGCTGTATGTGACCCTTGCTGCTGTGGTGTTTGTCTACATCCAAAGGTGGATAGCCTCCTTGATATGTTTTCTTGGTGACCACCATATACTAATTATTATCTACTTCAGATATATCAGGCGTATCCACTTTCCTCTCTTTTGGTTATCATCTAGTCTTTTTGGCAATATCTGTCTCAATGACATAGAATCACGTAATTATGTGTTATTTACTATAAGAAAGTGTCTTTTGACTTGACCGTTAAAACATTTTCTTCTCTCTATCCATGCAGAAATAATATGTATGCTCATACTTCTTTAACACATGAATATGCAGATACATATTGGATAGAGTACAGAAATGGATGTGCGTTTGAGGATGGTTCTTGTTTTAGCATTATTACTCTCTTTTTGTTTTAACCTATTATTTTGTTGTCTTGAATTTAAACAGATTTTGGTGGAGGTCCTTAACAATGTTAATGATTCTGCATTAAGTGGTGGAACAAGTTGTCCAGACAATGGATTTCCAGATAAGGAAGCCACTTCTGCTCTTTTAGAGCCATCTAAATCAGGTTTATCAATTGCAGGAGGTCTGTCTGCGAATAAGATTGCATCCAGAGGTTATAGTGCAGAGCAATCACAAAATCAAACCTTAGGTTATCCTACTAAAGAATCGGATAACAATCTTGGGAACAGTGGTGTTATTACTAGGGGGACTTTTGGTGGTTTAACTGGGCTGCTGAATCTTGGGAATACTTGCTTCATGAATAGTGCTATACAGTGCCTCGTTCATACACCAGAGTTCGCTAGATATTTTCGGGAAGACTATCATCAAGAAATAAATTGGCAAAACCCTTTGGGCATGGTTGTAAGTTTCTAACCCTCAAAAATAGATGTGGCATGAGTAATCCTTTCATCGTTATGATTCCATGGAGAAGTTCTAGTGTGTGAATAGTATAGTGCCATGTTTTCCCCCCTTTGATAAATTTGTGTGTATTATTAGTTCTAGTGTTGCTATTATATATTGCAGATTTGCACTTTCAAACACACTGCTGGCATCTAATGTAAAAACATGTCAAAAAATGGTGTGGTGAACACTTGTAAAACACTAAACTTTGTTCATCCTTGTTGAGTACTTGTATGGATGAGATGAGAACATTCTGATCGAATAACTTGTTGTATAACTATTATGTTAAGCTGATCTGTTCTTGTATAGGGTGAGCTTGCTCTAGCTTTTGGTGAGTTGCTGAGAAAACTGTGGGCACCCGGACGAACACCAGTTGCCCCTCGTCCTTTTAAAGCAAAGCTTGCCCGTTTTGCACCACAATTTAGTGGATACAATCAACATGACTCCCAGGTTTGTATTTGACTTTAAGATCTTACTAGTCCATGCTTTGCCTATAGTACTACAAGTTTATCAGTTTACCATTATTTTTCTGCAGGAGCTTTTAGCATTTCTGCTTGATGGTCTTCATGAAGATCTGAACCGTGTCAAACATAAACCTTATATAAACTCTAGAGATGCAGATGGCCGTCCAGATGAAGAAGTTGCTGATGAGTATTGGGCAAATCATATTGCTCGTAATGATTCAATAATTGTTGATGTGTGCCAGGTAAGAAACATTCTTGTACATTTTAATGTTGAGCTGCCCGACAGTTGTAGTGGTGTCTTGCATGCTAATAGTAAATCTCATAACTTGGGTGATTAACTAAAGCTAAAGCTAATGTGTGGAGGGCTGGAGGCTAGAGAAATAGATGTCATGGGAGTGGGAGAGGATGATTTGGTGTATGTATGATGTGCAATGTTGTAAGAACCGGACCAGTTCAACTGCAAACTGGTGGGTTCAACAGTTCAACTGCAATATCTGACCTGATTTTTTAAGAACTGTTATGGTGAACCACGAATTGGGTAGAAAACCTCTTGAACCGTTTTTTTTATTTGTCTGCTTGCTTCAGAAAAAAAACCCAGGTACAAGACCACGAGATAGGAAAAATGATGAAGCATATTAGAAATTATTTTGCACAACTGTGATTTTACTGCTGAATTTTGTTGCTTAATTTTAAAATGATATGGATGTTATTATACCGAATGCTTTTACATGGAAACAACCTTGGGTTGTAGTTATGATTTCAGATCTAAGGGAAGCTGCAGAAAATTGGATAAACAGAAGAAAAGAGATTCTAGGCTGCACACTTCATGGTTCCTTACAATTTACACTGAAAGTTTATTGTTTCATACAATTACATGAACCCCAGTGCTGGAAATCCTCAACTAATTGTCTCACAATAGAAATACTACATTGATGCATAGACCTCTGATGATTATAGTCCGATAAGGACTTTAGTAGATAAGACTACAATTTTAATACATGTGGATGCACATTTATCTCCTATACAATCTTCGGGGGGGGTTCTTTTCTTTTCTTTTCTTTTCTGATAGAGTGACATTTAATCAATCATAACTGTTGTTCCATCTGTTATTGCTTTGTTACTGATTTTACATTAATGTTTAGCAAGAATGGATGGATATCATAAAAGCTATGTGAATTCTTTCCTAATTCCACTCAGTAAATTTTCTAGTCTTATGGATATCATCTTTAAAAAGACTAAGCAGAACATCTATAAAATGTAGTGTGGTATTAACTGTTATTGTCAATATCATGCATCTAATCAATTGTCTACTCCATTGTGTAGGGTCAATACAAATCAACACTTGTTTGTCCAGTGTGCAATAAAGTTTCTGTAACATTTGATCCCTTCATGTACCTCTCCTTGCCATTGCAATTCACCACCACTCGATCTATGACAATAACAATTTTTACCTGTGATGGAAGTGCTCCACCATCAACATGCACTGTAACTGTTCCAAAGCAGGGGCGTTACAGGGACCTGATCCAAGCAGTTAGCAGTGCTTGCTCCTTGAAACAGACTGAGGAGATTAAGCTTGTCGAGGCACGTGCTGTTAAACATTTTGATTTTCTGTCATGGATTTATACACCTGTGTTCAAACTTTTCTAAGCTGTTTGAAATGATTTCCTGCAGATACGGAATCATTTGATTCATAGATTTTTAGATGATTCTTTTATATCATTGTCCTCGATCAAAGATGATGATCATCTTGCTGCATACAAGATTCAAAAGTCGGCAAAGTGCAATGTTTTGATTCAGTTGATACATCGCCGTCAAGAACAGTATGTACTATTTGCCTAGCCCCATACTAATCTTTACATGACAATGTTTAAATGTAAGCATGGGCTGATTTCATTTGTTATTCAACAGTTCTCTCTCTCTCTCTCTCTCTAGACTAATTACATGATAATTGCCGTGCCACTGCTTTAAAATTAATTCTTTGTGAAGCTTAAAGAGTTCCTTTGTATTTAGTTGTTTCTAAAGTGATGATACATTTTATTGTTCTATAGAGAAACTAGTGATGCTCAAAGATGGAAACCTTTTGGAACTCCTCTCGTTTCATCTCTTTCATGTGATGATGCGATTAGAAGTGGTGATATCCAGACAATTGTTCAGACAATGCTTATTCCATTGCTGAAAGAGGGTATAGAGCAGTCTGATGATTCAGACCCAAACACATCAAGGATGGCAACGGATCCATCTGATCATGGTTCTGGTGAAGTCGATACTAACTGTGCATCAACTTCTACAAATAAGGTCTTACCGAAACTACCACTTCAGCTGATTGATGAAAGTAAGACATGTATTGACCTGTCTGCCGGAGATGAGAAAGCTATTAATGTGTCAGCCGCGTCACCTATAGTAGTGTATCTTGATTGGTCATCAAAGCTTTTGGAAAAGTATAATATAAATTATCTGGAAAACTTGCCTGAAGTGTTTAAATATGGGCCTATTACCAAGAAAGCTCGTACTGAACCTCTTTCTTTGTATTCCTGCCTGGAGGCTTTTTTACGAGAGGAGCCATTGGTGCCAGAAGATATGTGGTTAGTTTTTCTCTTTCCCACAGTGAAGTGTTCTTGTCTCATTGTTTGTTTACATTCGTGAATACTTTGTTACAAATGATTTGGACTTGTGCTTTTTCCATGATCCGTTGGTAGGTGGTATTCCTGCCTACAATAAATAATGTCTACCATCTGTGTGCTGTCTTTATCCTTATCAGTTTGTTCAATTATGGGTTCATAAGTGGCTATAAGTACTAGTTAAAGACTATTTAACTACCATTTTAGTAAAGTCTTTATAGTGTTGTAAAGGCGTGAGCCTAGGTGCAACTGCGTCTTGTGCCTTTGCACTTGACAACAAAAGTGCCTCACACCCTTTTTGGCAAGGCCCATTTGATCGAGCCCATGCTTGGTGCATCTAGGCACTAGACCCATCTTTTTATTTTCTTTTCTTTGTAAGGCGAACTCTAGGCACTAGACCATTATATGTTGCCTCAGATAGGTCTAGTGCCACTAGGCGTTTTGTACTGTCCAAAACACACACACACGCAACATTTTGTCCATCTAGTTTTGTCAAGGGTGCAAGGCCACTCTAGGTGCTAGAACCCTTGTAATGATCGTGTAAATGTGTAAATGCGTGAGTTAATGCATGTGTCGTGTGTGTATAAAAGCTCAAGGCTGATAATAAACTCCAATGTGTGGGCATGTTTATCTAAAAACTTGCAATTTTTTTATTAGTCAATATGCATGATTCCCTTAAAGGGCCTAAATTGAATTATTAAATTTTGAGAGGCTCCTAAATGCAATGCCTCCATTTTAGCGCATTTTGCTCTCGAATCTGAAAGCTTGGAATGTTTTCAGGTTTACTAGATTCATATTTGCTGTTATGCCATAGTTAAAATGACTTGAGCAAATACTTACTCTTTTTTTTTTACAGTTTTAACAATTTTCTGTGCTAAACTTGTATTTAAGGGGGAAAAGCGTCCCATTCGTGCAACATTTTGAATTATCAGTTTTTCCTTGATGTAGGTATTGCCCACAATGCAAGGAACAGCGACAAGCAAGTAAAAAGCTTGATTTGTGGAGACTTCCTGAAGTTCTAGTCATTCATCTAAAAAGATTCTCGTACAGCCGGTCAATGAAGCATAAAGTAGAAACTTTTGTCAACTTTCCCATTCACGATTTTGACCTAACAAATTATGTAGCTGACAAGAGAAGTTCCCGCTCTCAGCTCTACGAACTCTACGCCTTAACCAACCATTATGGTGGCATGGGCAGTGGCCACTACACCGCGCACATCAAAGTAAGTTAGAAGCATCTATATCCTACTGAAATGGAATAAATTGGTTCATGTGCATATTTTTGTGTATTTAGTTTCTTTTCGAGGGCTGGGTACTTGGACAGGGATGCTGAAACATTTATGACTTTTCAGTCAAGACCGTTTGTTCTTCTTCTCTTCTGGCTCTCGTCTTCATCACGTTTGAATCCTCTTGATTAGAGCTTAGATTTCTATTAGGGCACAGATTTTATGTTATTCGGACTTGGTGTGTCTGATAGGATACCTGTCCACTTTAGGGGTGTTCAATTTTTTCTAGTTTATCATGTATTTGGAGGATCCTTAGTGGTCATATCCGGATGTGCATTGAACATGAGGGTCTAACACAGGTAATTAAAGAAAAAAATTGAAAAGTCGGAACTTAGTTACCCAAATGGCTTGTGTTGTTGATGATGCATAAAATATGTATCTCATCATACTATTTTCTGCTGATTTTGTTGTTTGCAGCTTCTAGATGAGAATAGGTGGTACAACTTTGACGACAGCCATATATCACCTATAAACGAAGAAGACGTAAAGTCTGCTGCTGCATATGTTCTGTTTTATCGAAGGGCAAAGTCCGATACCTCAGGCAGCGGCATTGCAGGGTCTCGTAGAGCTCGTGATAAAACATCTTATAAGCATTGAAGTGCAGGTACATGCTTTAAAACTATTCGCTGCCATGCAAGTTCAAGACTGTAGAGTGCTAGATCAAGAGAGTGGTGCGAGCTTTGTCTTTACAAATATTTAGTGATTCGCTCCATGTGCTGTTTTACATTAATCACTAACCTATTGCCTGGACAACAACATTTCGTCAAGAGTAATATTAGATCGATAATGAGACATGCTACTTTTGCTCGATCGTTGTCTAGTCGAAACTTTGAGTATCTTAATACCCGGCTCAAGTGGCTGGCGAACCTAATGAGTATTTTCAATATATATTCTCATTATCTTGTCATGACAAATCTCAATTCAAATGTGAACTCTAATAATTGTGTAAAGAGTAATGGGTAAAACATTAGATCATAAATAAGATACCTTTGCTCGCAAGCTATTTGAGAAAAAACTAGAATTGTGTTTGGTCATTGTCAAGTAAAAACTCAAGCTTTTTTTAAGGGTAAATATATATTTTAGAACTTGAACCTGATTTCAAGTTTCAATTTGATAGTTTTTTTTTTTGGTCTTGTTAAGCACTCGAACTTGTATTTAAGGTTCAATTTGGTATCTATGTATATATTTTTTAGTTCAATTAGGCATTTAAACTTGGTTTAGTGGTTCAAATATAAATAATATAAAGTATCAATTTGAATTAAAACGTGAAGTTTGAGTATCGGTTTAAATTAACAAATCAATTTTATGTACTTAATTGGATAAAGAGAAATTAAGTATCAAATTACGCCTTGAAACAAATTTAAGTATCAAAATATGTATTTACCTTTAATTTACTTTATAATGTAAAAGAGAGGGTAAAAATCAACTTGAAAAATATTGGGACAATATTCGTATATACGTGGTTGTTTTTACTTGGTCAATTTATCTTATACCTAGACAAGTGATTTAAATCAACATCTAAATAATTGCATCGAAAATCAATCTTTAAAATATAAGATTAAATGATAAAGAAAATATATTTATATCTATATCAAAATAAATTTCGATGTAACTTAAATTAGAATAAATTGAGAGATGTCAAAATTTATGATGTTTTTTCAATAAGTATAAAGTTTTTGCACTTTAAAATTAAATGTCATCAATTCACACAAGATAGGTTTATGTGAGTATTCTTATTCATTGAATCAATTAATTCAATTAATGAATCTTAATAGCTTTAATATTTTAGTATGAAAAAAATTTTATATACGCAGTGGGTAATTTACCCAGCTGACATAACACTTTAAATGTAAACTTTTAAACTCAAATAAATAATGAAAAAATATAAATTTAATATAGAAGATAAAAGTTATTACTTCATTAATTAATTATCTCATTCCTATTAACTGAAGTAATTAAATATAATTGGAAATTTTATTATTCCAAAAATAAGAAAAAAAAAGAGTGAAAATTAGATAATAATATTTATATTTTAGACAAGAAACCAATACTAGTAATAAATTGTGAGCACCTATATATGAAGATGAAGGGATAAAATTTTGGATCGGTTTTTTACTATTTGGTTTTATATCTTCCTTTATTTATGTCTTGTACAATCGAATGTTAAAACAATAATTTTAAATTTATATATTTATAGGTAATATCATTTATTTTTTCTGTGAAGAAAGGTATTGAACATCCATCTATTTTAAAAAAATCATATCTTATTATAAAAATAAGTAGTGTTCACATGTATATGTGTTTGTCTCAAATACTATTAATAAATAGAAAAGACAATATTTAGAGTTTTGAATAGTATAAATGTGATTACAATGTAGTATCTGTTCATTGTTCTGATTGTATTTAGAGTTTTAGTCTAAATTGATATTTGAACTTTTGTCACATTTTATGTACTTCACTTGGTGTCAAAATATATGTCAATTTTTTTTTAAAAAAAATAGATGAATGTTCAATATCTTTTTCCACACAAAAATAAATAATCTTACCGACAAATATATAAATTTAAAATAATTATTTTTTACTTTCTAGTAGACTAGACATAAACAAAAGAATGGATAAAACTGAATAGTAGAAAACGACCCAAAATTGTATCTTTTCTTCATCACGTTTATGTGCTCACTAGGGGCGTGTGTATAAAGTCCGATCTGAGTAATCTAATCTAATATATCTGATCTATTTTTTTATTTCTATGTACTTTGAATCGAATATTTGAGAAAAAATCGAATACGGATCACCTAAATTGTAGTTTTGGATTATTCAAAAATTAAAAAATAAAAGCTTTTAACCCTTTAGAGTTTAGACATGTCTAACCTTAGCCCTTGATTATGTGATTTTTGAATCTAAGCACTCTAGATTTAAAAATTTTGTGTGTACTTTGGACTTGAATTTAACGTTTTTGGAGAATAATTTGCAAATGTTATATGCAAACATGGTTCTCAATATCGATATTTGCTATTGACATTTTATTATGAAATTATAAATATACATTATATTTATTTTATTATCGACATTTTTAATTTATTTCTTAATCTGACTTTATTGGTAGATTTTTATAGAAAATTACTAATGATATTAATTTTTTTGTGAAATTATTTTTTTAATTCATATAGTTTGAAATTTTAACTTAATTCAAAGATTAACATATGTTTCATATTTCCAAAAAATATGAAATTTAAATTTGATTTTTTGTCAAGCCAAGTCATATGTTATGTTGAGTGGATCAATGGATTGATCAAAGTTAAGAGAGGAGTGAATTGGGTTTTTAAAAATTGTTGGAGTAAATAGAATGGCTAAAAATGAAGAACAATGAATTTTAGAGTGGTTCAAGTTTCAAATGAACTCTACATCCACTACCTTAGCTACCACTAAGGATTTCCAACAATCCACTAATTGTTCTTCCCCTTTTCAAGGCTTAGGAGGTAATTTTTACAATACCGGTCAAATTTTCTACCCAAAATTTGACCAAACCCTCACAAAAGTACAAAGAAGAATTAAAGGCAAGAAAGATATCTCTCAATACAAGATTGCCCCTTTAAGTACAAACACTCAACCCAAATTTGATAACAAGATCAGAATTGAACACTACACAATTTGGGGTTTTACAAGAGATTGGAAAATAAGCACTTTGAGCTTGGATTTTTGCTAGGATGTTTATCTTTGATGCAATAGTTGTTGCTAGTCTTCAATTAGCTTCAATTTATACCTTCTCTATCAATTCTAGCCGTTTGAGTGGTTAGGGTAATGAATATAGCCGTTGGGACCCTCTCTTTCCACCATAAATACACTTATACAACTTACCGTATCGGTACACGAAGACCCGTATCAATACATGTCTCAAAACAGAAAGAGTCATTGCACAATAACTAGAGGGGCGTATCGATACGCGAGTAAGTGTATCGGTACGGGACAATACCGTTTCGATACGGGGAACATCTGTATCGATGCAATTTTTTCAACTGAGCTCACTGGAAGTTTCTGTATCGATACGGCAAGGAGCGTATCGGTACGGGACAACCACCACTTTAAATTTCAGTTACCTAACAATTGACACCAATGGTAAAAAACATTAAAGGCTTTCGATTTTAAAATTCCATAAAATTCGTATCGATACGGATGACACCTTATCGGTACGTCATTCAAACTCCTTCAGTTTTTACAGAGGGAGGGTATCGATACAGATTCAATCTGTTTCGATACGCTGTTTCGATACGGTGAGGGGCGTATCGAAATGCGTCTTTCCAGCAGCCAACTTTGTAAAAAAGGTATCGATACGCTGGAAGCGTATCGATACGCCTAAACGTTTTTCAATACTTTGGCCTTGGAACACTTAGAAAATATTTGGAGTTTGAGTTTTTCAAATCAGATTAAAGCCTTGATGATTTATAAATCATTTGAATGACTTAAAAATCTATTTCAAGTTTTCAATTTAATCCTTAACATACTTTGTTATATCAAAATCAAACATAGGTTTTACAATCTCCCCCTTTTGATATAACAAAACCAAAACTTGAAATTTTTGACACTTTGAAAAACTTTGCAAAATAACTCCCCCTTAATATTAGCTAGGTAAACTTTAAGTTAAAAATCAAAATTTTAAGTGTGAGCTTGTTCCCTCTCCCCATTTTTGTTAGATAAAAAATAGAGACATTGATAAACATAGGCAAAAGGCATAAATAATAACAAAGCAACATAATATAGATAACCATTAAGTTCAAAAGAAAGATAACATCAACATAAAATACAAATAATAGAAAATCAAAGCATAGGTTTTAGAATGCAAACTTTGTCCTAAAAACATAATCGAAAGTGCATAAATATCCTAATTGACATGAATGATATACAAAGATGAACTACTACGCATCTCCATCGCCATCTTCATCGTCCTCGTCATGTGCATCATAATTCCTCCGAGATTGACGCCACTCGTCATGGAAAGCGGTAAGGGATATGTTCATCGAGTTGTGACCGCCTTCAAGGGAAGTGAGACGTGTCTCCACATTCTTCACACGATCTTCAAGACTTGTAAAACGCGTGTCTATAGCAACAAATCCTGAACTCGTCGCTTGATCCATGGAAGCAATTCCTGTGCGCAAGCCCGTGAATTGCTCGTTGAGAAAGGTCATGAGGGCATCCATGGAAGGTGGAGGAGGAGGAGCTTGAGAAGCTTGAGCGGCTTGAGGATTAGCAATTTCTTCCGGAATATCATCACTAGGGGGTTCGGATAGACGAAGCCAATTTCCATTAAAGTACATGAACTTACCTCTTGAAAGAGATTTTTCATCGATAGGATCGGTGAGGGGAGTTAGGTAGTCATGTGAACAATCTATCTCTTTTTGTGTGAAGAAATAAATCAAGGTCGTTCCATAAGTAAATGAAGTGACAAGAGTAGTGTGGCGATGTTGCACGAGATAGATAATCTCCGCAAACATAATCCGAGCAAGGTTTGGTTGTTGTCTTTGACGTAAGCAATGAATTCAAAAATCGTCAACTTGGCGGGTAGTGGAATACTTGCCTCCCGAGGGCCTAAACCACCAAGAAACCATCAAATGTAAGATCCGATCTTGAGCATTAAGAGCGGCGATGAAACCTCCCAAGACATGGCTAAGAGCATTCTCATCATCAAGACCTTCATCCTCTAACTTGAACACATCACAAAGAGATTGAACATTGATGGTGACCTTTTTACCCATTAGATAGGAATTAACAGTCGTAACAACACCCGATGGATTGGCGACACACTTGACATTAGCATTGAAAATCAATACCAAATTGCGATAGAAAAAGGCGGAAATTTGAATAAAATTCATAAATTTCCATTCTTGGAGCAATGGTAAGTAAACAAATTTGAAGCGCCCCGAGTTTAGAAAAGGAACGGAGATTACCCTCTCCGGACGAATTTTGTAGTTTTGAAATTGTCGGAAATATGTGAGATCTCCGAAAGCCTTGAAGCACTGTTGATAGATAAGAGTGAGGTTCGGGCGAGTACCATCTCCGGCATTAGAACCTTCACCGACTTCACTAGTACGTGCTCTCTTTTTAGGTGCCATTGACTAGAGAAAAGATAAAAAACAGTGTATGCATTAACTTTCTCATCCAACCCATTGAAAATCAATAATCAAGGTTTTTGTTAAAAAAAAGTATCGATACGGCTGGAAGCGTATCGATACGCCTGGGCGTTTTTCAATACTTTAGCGTTGAAACACTTAGAAAATATTTGGAGTTTAAGTTTTTCAAATCATATTAAAGCCTTGATGATTTATAAATCATTTGAGGGACTTAAAAATCTATTTCAAGTTTTCAATTTAATCCTTAACATACTTTGTTATATCAAAATCAAACATAGGTTTTACATGTTCAGATATGAATATTCGATCTAAAAATTTTGGATATCCGAAAAATTGATTATTCAATTTTCGAATTTGATGCATATCGATATTTTAGTGTTTTAAAAATTCTGGTATTAAAATTTTTGGATCAAATCATATCTGATATTTAAAATTACACACCCCTAATACTGACAATATTTATATTGATTTATTGCCTAAAATATAAATATTACTTTCTACTTTTTTTCAATTTCCCCTATTTCTAGAATAATTAAAATTTCAATCATATTAGCTACTTGACTTAATAATATTAATTTATTTGTAAAAGATGTGTTAATTGTATTGTATTTATAATCTTAAAAATTATTTATTGGTAATAGAAATATTGGATAGTTTGTATTACCAAGACAAAGTTTTAAAGATACTTTAATTTTTTTTCCACTCATATTTATTTAAGATAACATGCCACGTGCCACTTAAAATGGATAGATTACCTGATAGGTGGATGTAGCATTGCCGTTTTAATATTACTATTAAGCGAGTTCTTGTTGATATCCCAAACTACTAAACTAGTTAAAGTAGATTATTTTAATATTTGACTATGGTTATCGTTCACGACAAGATAAATACCAAGTATTCATAGGTCTCCTTTCATTCTTTTTATTGTTTTGTTTGTTCACGAAAATCATTCAAAATCGATGAAAATTTATTCAAAACTTTGACCTTTTAACGCATTGATATTCTTCGATAATTGTTCGATGAGATTAATTTTAAAATATGTTTTTCATCTTCATGCAAGAACACTTCTTATCATTTAGATTTTTAAACGAACACCACATAACAAAACTCCCCAAATACTAAAAATAATATTTTTGTGTGTTCAGTTTCACCGGTTTTAAAAAGGGTTTAAAGAAAGGATAAATAATCTATACACAGGCGGTGGAAACTGAAAGTTTCCACAAGCGCCTTAGTTTTAGGGTATAGGGTTTAGTGGTTTAGGTGTAAGGGTTAGAATTTAGGGACAGTTGTTTCAACTTAAGGTTTAGGGTTATAATTTATAGTTTATAAGTTAAAACCTAAATCCTCACCATATTACCCTAAAAACTAAACCCTAACTTATAAACCCTAGATTATAACCCTAAACCTTAAATTGAAACAATTATCCCTAAATTTTACCCCTTACACCTAAACCCCTAAACCATATACCCTAAACTAACTCCCTATACCCTAATTAAGATGCTTGTGGAAACTTTCAGTTTCCACCACAAGTGTATTAGATATTAATCCTTAAAGAAAATGCAAAATTGAAAACGTGATAGAACACAGTAAAGGAAGTTCATCAGTGTTTACAGTGATCACAAAATAAGTCAGAAAACAAAAAAATTATGAGACAATTGAAAACGAAAAAAATAATTTTGATGAAGAATATAATGAGGAAAAAAATTATGGCCTTGTTTAGTAAAGAGTAGTTTGGGCAAAAATTAGAGGTTGTAAGTATAATTAGAGGTTTGTGTAGAACTAATGTTTTGATATAATAATTGAAAAATGTTTTTGGACTAATTTGAAAAGAATTTAAAACTTTGTTTTAAGTCCAAACAACTTGAATTTATGTTTGAGGTATTTTAAGGGGTTTTTGGCAAAGATTTTTCATGTTTTTAATAGCCAAACTTGCGTTTTCAGAGTACCCGTATCGATACGGTTGTACCTGTACCGATACCTTTTTGCCCCAGTTTGGCCACTATCAAAACCCGTATCGATACAGGCCCTTGCCGTTTCGATATGGATCGGAATCGTTTCGATACGCCAGGTAAGCGTACCGATCCCCTTTCAACCAACCCCAACGGCTATTTCCCAACGGTCATTTAAATGTGAACCTATACCGATACGCCCTCAAGCGTATCGATACGCCTTGGCTGGCAAGAGCTCAACGACTAGTTCCTATGAAGGTCGTACCGATACGGTTCCACGTGTATCGATACGGATAGCTGCAGAACAGCATTAATGAAGGGAAATAAAGTCCTCAACGGCTCCAATTTATCCCTAACGGCTAGTAACGACTACAAACTCATTTGGGAGTATAAAAGGGACCTCCAAGCATCAAGAGAAGGCTAATGCTCATATTGTCAAACATCAAATGATCAAAAAGTGTCTTAGTGCTTAAATTGTCAATTCTTGTATAGACAAACACTAGTGAGCCAAAATTGTCAAATTTGCTCAAGTGTTTTAGGTTTTGGGTGAGTGCTTAATTGTGCAAACAAACACCTATTAGAGGGTTTTAAGTTTGCTTTTCTTGTCTCTTTGTAAAAAGGGTTTTGGTCAAGGCTTTGGGTAGAAGCTTGATCGGTTGTAAGAGTTTCCTCCTAATCCTAGAAAAGGGGACGAATCAATAGTGGATTGATTGAGAAATCCTTAGTGGGAAGCTAAGGTAGTGGATGTAGACCTTGGTTAGAAGGTTGAACCACTATAATTCATTGTGTCTTTTTACTTTCTAGCTTCCTCAACCCTTCCACCCAAAAATCCATCTCTCCACCACTTGGTGAGCTAAATTGGTTGATCGAATCGAGCTCCTAAAAACTCAACAATTGGTATCAGAGCTTGGCTCAATCGAAGAGGATTCACTTCCTATTGAGAAGATCCGGCAAGCTCGATCACTTTTTAATCAACCGGCTCAATGACACATTCTATCGACAAACCGCCTTTCTTTGACGGAACTCATTATGCCCATTGGAAGACAAAGATGAAGTTCTTCATCAAATCAAGAGATTACAAGCTATGTGATGTAATTGAAGATGGTCCGTTCGTGCCTCAAAGAAGTAAAGCGGAGTGGAGTGCCGACGATCGCAAGAAGATGGAGCTTAATTGCAAAGCCTTGCACATCTTGTTTTGTGCATTTGGCCCAACCATCTATGAGAAGATGTCTTCTTGTGAGAGTGCCAAGGAGGTATGGGACAAGCTTGAAGTCACATACGAGGGGACAAATGAAGTCAAGGAGACCAAGATTGGGCTCCTAACCTTGGAGTATGAGAACTTCAAAATGGATCCGGAAGAGAACATCGAGAAGATGTTTGATAGGTTCTCCACTATCACCAATAGTCTCAAAGGCTATGGAGAAGCCATACCGGAGGAAAAGCTTGTTCGAAACCTCATCTACTCACTTCCCGAGTCTTGGGACTCAAAGAGGACCGCCATCATCGAAGCCAAAAATTTGAAGACTTTGAAGCTTGATGAACTCATGGGGTCTCTCCTTACTCATCAAATTATGAAGAAGAACAAAGAGGATGAGAAGAAGAGGGAAGAAATTAGAGCTATGTGGGAGAAGAAAATCAAAGGGCTTGGCATCAATGCAAGTGCCATGGCTCTCAAATCCTCCACTTGTCATCATGTCTACTCAAGTGAAGAGGAGGATGAAGATGAAGAGATAGTTCATCTCTTCAAGAAGTGTGCCCCGTTCATGAAGAAAGCTTTGAGAGAGCTTGAACGAGAACCTAAGAGAAAGGAGAGGGCAAGCACTTCAAGCCATAAGAAGAAGGCACATGTGGCTACTTGGAGTGATGAGGACTCCACCGACGATGAACAAGCCAACCTTTGCCTTATGGCCATCGAAGAAGATTCAAGGGTAACTACTAATTCATCTACTTCATGTTCTTATTCCTTTGATGAATTACAAGATGCCTATGATGATTTGGTTTTAGATTTTAAAAGCCACATTTTGAAAAACAATAAATTGATTTCAAAGTTAAAAATTCAAAATGATTTGCTTTCTAAAACCAAACTTGAACTTGAAGCAAAGCTTGAAGAGTTTGAATTAAAATGTTTTGATTTACAAAAATTTCTTCAAAAAGTTCAAGAAGAAAAAGATTTGATTTCCAAAGAGTTTGAAAAGAAAAACAATCTTGGAAAATCAAATTTTTATGTTAGACAATCTAGTGCCCCTAGATTTATTAAAGGTAAATATTTTAGAAGTGTTTGGGTCCCAAAAGGACTAACCACTTCAATTAAAAAGGATGACATTGAAAAATGGATTCCTAAGGGGACAAAAATTTGTGCTACTAATGTTCATGGATCCAAAGCAATTTGGATACCAAAAATTACTTGATTGTCTATTGCTAGGTGTGATGGAGATGTTCAACAAGTCAAACATTGAGGGGGAGCTCCATACACACAAGGAAAAACACTTGAAGAAGGAAGGCTTCATATCCTACCTTGAGTTCAAGTGTTGGTAAAAACCTAGTTGTTTTAGCATTTATTTGTTTTATTTTTTAGTTTATTCAACTAGATGATCATAAATGTTGGACTAACATTTTTAATGATGCTTTGAGTAAGGGGGAGGCATTTTTAAACCAAATTCTTATTTTAGTCAAAGTTTTTACCTCTATTGTTATTTTGAACTTAATATTTTAAATTCTTTTTGATATAACAAAAAGGGGGAGAAATGGAATGGTTTGAAAAATTGAGAAAAATTGAATTTTCAAAATGAATAGGGGGAGCTTTATTTGAATTAAAATTTCTAATCTCTTATTCACATTTTTAAAGTTTAAGGGGAAGAATCCCAAACAATTTTTCAGGTTAGTTTTATTATATAAAAAAGGGGGGATTGTAGAACTAATGTTTTGATATAATAATTGAAAAATGTTTTTGGACTAATTTGAAAAGAATTTAAAACTTGGTTTTAAGTCCAAACAACTTGAATTTATGTTTGAGGTATTTTAAGGGGTTTTTGGCAAAGATTTTTCATGTTTTTAATAGCCAAACTTGCGTTTTCAGAGTACCCGTATCGATACGGTTGTACCCGTACCGATACCTTTTTGCCCTAGTTTGGCCACTGTCAAAACCCGTATCGATACAGGCCCTTTCCGTTTCGATACGGATCGGGATCGTTTCGATACGCCAGGTAAGCGTACCGATCCCCTTTCAACCAACCCCAACGGCTATTTCCCAACGGCCATTTAAATGTGAACCCGTACCGATACGCCCTCAAGCGTATCGATACGCCTTGGCTGGCAAGAGCTCAACGGCTAGTTCCTATGAAGGCCGTACCGATACGGTTCCACGTGTATCGATACGGATAGCTGCAGAACAACATTAATGAAGGGAAATAAAGTCCTCAACGGCTCCAATTCATCCCCAACGGCTAGTAACGACTACAAACTCATTTGGGAGTATAAAAGGGACCTCCAAGCATCAAGAGAAGGCTAATGCTCATATTGTCAAACATCAAATGATCAAAAAGTGTCTTCGTGCTTAAATTGTCAATTCTTGTATAGACAAACACTAGTGAGCCAAAATTGTCAAATTTGCTCAAGTGTTTTAGGTTTTGGGTGAGTGCTTAATTGTGCAAACAAACACCTATTAGAGGGTTTTAAGTTTGCTTTTCTTGTCTCTTTGTAAAGAGGGTTTTGATCAAGGCTTTGGGTAGAAGCTTGATCGGTTGTAAGGGTTTCCTCCTAATCCTAGAAAAGGGGACGAATCAATAGTGGATTGATTGAGAAATCCTTAGTGGGAAGCTAATATAGTGGAAGTAGACCTTGGTTAAAAGGTTGAACCACTATAATTCATTGTGTCTTTTTACTTTCTAGCTTCCTCAACCCTTCCACCCAAAAATCCATCTCTCCACCACTTGGTGAGCTAAATTGGTTGATCGAATCGAGCTCCTAAAAACTCAACAGTTTGACCAGTCAAATTCGTTAATATTATTGTTTGGTGAACAACAGATTAAAAGAGTGGATCGGGGTAAAACCGCTAATTTTGAAAAGGCTCCTAATAGGAGCTTTTTGATATTAGAAGTTTGATATTAGAGTTATAACTCTTTTACCAAACAAGTATTGAATATAATCATGTCCTTATATGTCATTTTGCTTGTTTAAATAATCTATCGGCTATCAGTTAATTTTACCAAACACTTTTATACAATCAACTAATACAATTTGCTAGTCAAATCAGCTAATGCAATCAACTATCAATTAATGTAATCCACCATTAGCTATCTACTAATTACCAAACATGACCAATAAAAAATGTCAGGACAAATAAAAAATATTATGCCATCCCTTTATTATTGACTTAACGGCCCAGTAATAAAAATAATTTGACAAATTTAAAAATATTTTTTTTATAATTCAGTGACCAAAATCAAACAAACATTATTAAGGGACTATCAATATAATTTGGGTAAACTACATAAATGACCACCATACTATTGGTAAAGTCGCGATTTGACCACCTTACTTTTTTTTGAAGCAATTAAACCACCAAATTATTTAATTGGTTGCAATGTGACCACCAACCGTTAAAAACTAACGGAAGGTGTGACGTGGCTGTTAATAAAATTGATATAATTACACATTTGATCCCCGCTATTTGTACATTTAATCAATTTAGTCCCAATTTTAATAAATAAAATAATTTTATTATTTAATTAGGTTACGACACGTGTCGTCGTATTATTGGAGGACTTTATTTATATATTTTAATTTAATAAATATTATTTTGCTCCTCCAATCAGGTGGTGACACGTGTCACCAGATTGAAGGAGCAAAATTTAAAGAAACAAGCATTTGCCTCCAAAGGGATTCGAACCCAGGGAAGCTAGGTTGAAGGCCAACGCTTATACCACTAGGCCAAAACTATTGTTGGGAACTATTGTACACATTAAAATATATATCTTAGTTTATTACTCATGCCAGGAAAAAAACAAGAAACATACCTTTGGCAAGATTCGAACCCAAGTTTCCAAGGTTAAAAGTGAGTGTGCCTACCATTAAACCAATGTTATTCATATGATACAATGTACAAAACGTATTATATAACTTAGTTTGTTTCTCATGTCAGGAAAAAGAAAATAAATATAGATTAAAGAAACTCGAATATGATACTTTTGGGATGCATAAAATATTTAAACCACTGATATATATCTAATAGTTAAATTATTAACCATTTTATTTTTTATTAAGTTTTAATTAAATTATTATATTAAAAAATAAAAAATTATATTAAAATTTTATTTAACGAATATAAATTTAATGAATTATGTTTGTGAGTTTAAACTCGTTAAATAAAATTTTAATATAATTTTATTTTTAATATAATAATTTAATTAAAATTTAATAAAAATAAAGTGGTTAATAATTTAATTAAAATTAAAATTATTAATTTTATAAAAAATTTAATATAATTTTTTATTTTTTAACCATTTTATATTCGTTAAATAAAATTTTAATATATATTTTTATTTTTTAATATAATAATTTAATTCAAATTTAATAAAAAAATAAAATAGTTAATAATTTATTTGTTAGATATATATCAGTGGTTTAAATATTTTATGCATCCCAAAAGTATCATATTTGAGTTTCTTTAATTTATATTTATTTTCTTTTTCCTGACATGAGAAACAAACTAAGTTATATAATACGTTTTGTACTTTGTATCATAAGAGTAACTTTGGTTTAGTGGCAGTCACACTCACTTTTAACCCAGGAAACTTGGGTTCGAATCCTGCCAAAGGTATGTTTCTTGCTTTTTTCCTGACATGAGTAATACACTAAGATATATATTATATTGTGTACTATAGTTCACAACAATAGCTTTAGCCTAGTGGTATAAGCGTTGGCCATCAACCCAGTCGTTCTGGGTTCGAACCCCTCCAGAGGCAAATGCTTGTTTCTTTAAATTTTACTCCTTCAATCTGGTGACACGTGTCACCACCTGATTGGAGGAGCAAAATAATATTTATTAAATTAAAAATATATAAATAAAGTCCTCCAATAATACGACGACACGTGTCGTAACCTAATTAAATAATAAAATTATTTTATTTATTAAAATTGGGACTAAATTGATTAAATGTACAAATAGCGGGGATCAAATGTGTAATTATACCAATTTTATTAACAGCCACGTCACACCTTCCGTTAGTTTTTAACGGTTGATAGTCACATTGCAACCAATTAAATAATTTGGTGGTTTAATTGCTTCAAAAAAAAGTAAGGTGGTCAAATCGCGACTTTACTAATAGTATGGTGGTCATTTATGTAGTTTACTCATATAATTTAGTCTATATTTTGTACAATACGTATATAGTAAAATAAGTTATATTTCGTGACGATTTTCTAGAATTGTCACAAATAATAAAATTCTAGATTGTTCCACGGTAACAAGACGCGAAACGGGACAAAAAGAGGTGATTACAGAAGGAGAAATCCGACGGTCCAGATTAACTACACTTAAGGTTTCACCAGTACTTTGGAGAATTTATAATCCGAAATGAGGATAGCATTTTCAGTAGAGCAAAACCTCCTCAAAAACCTAAAAGGTAAAGTGTACTCAATCTCCTTCTTCTCCTTTTACTCCATTTCCCTATCAGCCGCCGCAATCCCTTCATCTCCACGGTGGTCCACCTTCCTCCGGCGAACCACTCACTCACTTATCCTCACGTTGGCTCATCCGTACCTCCGGCCACCATCAATCGCCTCCCCTTTCACGTTATTTTCTCCTCTACACTGCGTTTTCTTCTCTTTCTTTGTTTTTGCCTTCTCATTTCCTTCGTCGCCATTGCCGCTCAGTATTCCTTTCAACCGCCTCACTCTCTCTCTCGTTTTATTTATCTCTGTTTACTTATATTCATTTTTTGTACCATTTTTTTTATTTTCCAGAAAATTGCTTTCATTTTAATGCTTTTATTTATTTTAATGGTGATATTATGGCTTTAGTTGTTTTCAACAAGTTTTTAGTTGAAGATAAACTGTTAGAAAACGCATTTCCTTCATGTTTACAAGCGGTTTGAATTTGCTATTTTTTATCTGTTTTACAGTGGTATTTTAGCTTTGGTATTTCAATTACATTTTTGAGTTGTAGAAAATGGAAATACAAGAAACAGTCCTGCTTATTTCTCCTGGAAATGCAAGTCATTTGCATTTTTCATTGGAAGTATTTTTTAGGACTCATGGTATTCATTGATTTGTATTTGAGCTAGCCTTGATTCTAAAATCAAGATTTTGAATTTTTTTTCAGCTTAACAGTGGTGTAAGATGACATCCACTTTCACAGCCATGTCTTCAGTTGGCTCATTCATTGCACCTAATGGTCTGGTCATGGATAAGAAGCTTCCATCTTCTTCAAACAGATTGTCATCTTTCGCTTCCATTTCTTCGTCCTCTTTTGTTAGTAGGCGAAATGTTGTTCTTAGAAGGTCTCGTCTGCCCAAGATTTGTGCAGCAAAAGAGCTGCATTTCAACAAGGACGGGTCAGCTATAAAGAAATTGCAAGTGAGTATCTGTTTCAAATGCTAATGAGTGTCTAATTGGATAGTGTTTTGCAGTTAACTGAAGTTAATCGTGCTCAATCCACTTTATGTTCTTTTGTTGTAGACTGGCGTAAACAAGCTCGCAGATTTGGTTGGAGTCACTCTTGGACCAAAAGGCAGGAATGTTGTTCTTGAGAGCAAATATGGCTCCCCGAAAATTGTTAATGATGGCGTGACAGTAGCTAAGGAGGTATGCCCTTGCTCTTACCAGTCACGGAAGTTGAAACTAGAATTGATTGCGTGCAAGAGTTTAAATGTTTTCTATGCTGTATGTTTCACCTATGACATATCAATGACTGATTGAATGTTATGACTATCGATTTCAAGGTTGAGTTGGAGGACCCTGTTGAGAATATTGGGGCTAAGTTAGTAAGACAGGCAGCTGCTAAAACAAATGACTTGGCTGGTGATGGAACAACAACATCCGTTGTTCTCGCCCAAGGTCTGATTGCTGAAGGTGTCAAGGTTTGTTATTCTATCTTCAAGTCATTATGTTTAGGTATAGAAGATCAGTTTAGTGTTTGTCATTTTCAGATTATTTTTGGTTAATGACTAAGTGCAATTGTTATTCAGGTGGTGGCAGCTGGTGCAAATCCCGTCTTGATCACCAGGGGAATAGAGAAGACGACAAAGGCTTTAGTTTCTGAGCTTAAGGCCATGTCAAAAGAGGTATTCTTAATCCCTGCACGCTTTCTTGGTTTTTTGTTTTTTGTAATTTATGTTTGAAGGGGATATAATGAGTGTGCCATGGGATTTAGGTGGAAGACAGTGAACTTGCAGATGTGGCTGCTGTTAGTGCTGGAAACAACTATGAAGTAGGAAATATGATCGCTGAGGCCATGAGTAAAGTTGGTCGAAAGGGTGTAGTTACCCTCGAGGAGGGAAAAAGTGCCGACAATAGCCTTTATGTTGTTGAAGGGATGCAATTTGAACGTGGTTATATCTCACCTTATTTTGTCACAGACAGTGAGAAAATGGCAGTAGAATATGAGAACTGCAAGGTATATGTTGTAATCATGAGGTTGAAATTTCCATTCGGACAAACATAAGCCTTTCCTGTATTGAACGTTGACAATTGCCTGTGCATTTTGGTGGCAGCTCCTCTTGGTTGATAAAAAGATAACAAATGCAAGAGATCTTATCGGCATCCTGGAAGAAGCTATTAGAAGTGGATACCCAATTTTGATAATTGCCGAAGACATTGAACAGGAAGCCTTAGCAACTCTGGTTGTGAACAAACTTAGAGGCTCTTTGAAGATTGCTGCTCTCAAAGCTCCTGGTTTTGGAGAGCGCAAGAGCCAGTACCTTGATGACATTGCTATTCTTACTGGAGGTTTGTAGAACTCTTTTTTATTTGCTTATTTCCCAACACCTCTCTCATGTGTATGCAGGCATGCACATGGACTAGCACACACCATTTATGCACTAATTATCGATTTATATCTACTGTTTGTATACAGGCACTGTCATCAGAGATGAGGTTGGGATTTCCTTGGACAAAGCTGGCAAAGAAGTCTTGGGTCATGCTTCTAAAGTGGTGCTTACCAAGGATTCAACCACCATTGTTGGTGATGGAAGCACCCAGGAAGCAGTGAACAAAAAAGTTGCACAGATTAAAAATCTCATTGAGGTTGTAATCTAAAAATTAGAATCTTAAAATTTTAATTGTGGTTATGAGTATTTCATGCGGGCTTCTTGTTCTTGCAATGTCTAAGGCATTATCGCTTCAATGCAGGCTGCAGAACAGGACTATGAGAAGGAAAAACTTAATGAGAGGATTGCTAAATTATCTGGCGGTGTTGCAGTTATACAGGTAACCGTCGTTGAAGAAACATTCTATGTATTTTATATGAATGAAATTTGATTCAAGAAATATGTTATTTATGTCTAATTTGTTGTCTAATGTTCTTTTGAAATTCTGAAGGTCGGAGCTCAAACTGAAACAGAACTTAAAGAAAAGAAGTTGAGAGTAGAAGATGCTCTAAATGCGACCAAGGTAAAAATCTCGTAGATTGTCATGATGATTGTGTTTTAATTGTTCTTCAATACCATATGAAATGGCAAGATTTTATCGATTTTCAGGCGGCAGTTGAGGAAGGTATTGTTGTTGGTGGTGGATGTACGTTGCTAAGACTTGCTTCTAAGGTGGATGCTATTAAGGATTCACTTGCTAACGATGAAGAAAAGGTTAGCCTCATCTCATCCTGTTCATGATAGATTTCAGAATGTTTCAAGTTCCTTACTAAATTTCTTGATTTGCTATAGGTTGGAGCAGATATCGTTAAAAGAGCATTGAGTTACCCTCTAAAATTGATAGCCAAGAATGCTGGTGTTAATGGAAGTGTTGTGAGCGAGAAGGTACGGGATGTATTGTTACTAAGTTTCCATTAGCATTGAGCAGTACTCTACCATTTTATATAGCTTGCTAATTGGTGGTTTTCCCTTCTGTTATTTAATTATTTGCAGGTGCTCTCCAACGACAACCCTAGATATGGGTTCAATGCTGCCACTGGAAATTACGAGGATCTTATGACTGCAGGAATTATTGATCCAACCAAGGTTAGTAAGAATACAAATTAATTATAAGATGCATATTCCGGGTTTGTAATATTGCTTGCATATCAAACCGGGATTCATTCCCAGCTTCAGTTGTGGTATAGAAATCTGAAAATGGTTACATCTTTCATCTTTCTTAATATATAGGTGGTCAGGTGTTGCTTAGAGCATGCAGCTTCGGTTGCCAAGACATTCTTGATGTCTGATTGTGTGGTTGTCGAAATAAAGGAACCCGAGCCTGTGCCTATGGGCAACCCCATGGATAATTCAGGTTTGCACTTCTGAATCTTGAGGGACTCCTTGTTCTTTTTTTGTTGTTGTACACACTAGATACCGAGTACTAACATGTCGTCTGGATTATGGCAGGATACGGCTATTAAAGCACAGATGTTAGAACGGGAAGTGAATAAGGTATCTGATCTCCATTGTAGCAAGGGTGAGTGTGTTTAGAGTAGAATGCATGTCTTTTCGTTGTTGATTCATAAAGATTATGTAACAATTTTGAACAAATTTTTCAATGAAAGGAACAAGTTTGATATTTTCCGTTGCTGGATTGTGGTTTTCAGATTTTTTGGCTAAATAAACCTGGAACCTTACATTGCCAATTTGCCATCGTTAAATTTTATTTTAAAATATTATATGTATTATATGAAAAATTACTCAAGTGCAAATTAACTTGTGGGTATGTAACTATGTATGATGAAAAAAAGGTCAAATATTCTAATTATTTTCAGAAAATTCTACGAGATTGTTGGGCTCTTTTTTACTAAAGTGATATACGCATTTTAATGAATTGTTAAAACCTCCCATTTGGACCAAAATAGGGGGCGGGGTTGTGGAGCAAAAATTGTGTTAATGAAAAAAAAAGGAAAAAAACCAAATGATTTGTTTCCCCCCCCTAAAAGAACATGTGCAGTACCTATGAATATATGAGCCATGTCTTTAATCGTTAATTTAAAATAGTATATTTAAGTTTTGCTGATTGGTCATACTTATTTTTAGATCAGTTTTATTCAATTAGAAAAAAATCAAGATGAAAATATATCAACATCATTAAAAAAATCATATTGCAGAATTATGGTACGTTGACAATACGTTTATTACCAAAACTCAATCGCGAACAAGAGCGGTGACTAATCTACATCTAGATCCAGTTTGAAGGTCCAAAGTAGGAAGATCAACAGAATAACTAAAAGAGCGTCATTTTGATCAGTCGTGGCAACGTTCAATTTACTCCTAAAGCAAAACAAAAAAAATGTCAATAGACAAAAAAGTGTGCCAAAAGATAAAAAAATACGTAACAAAAAGTGTGCCAATAGACATATTATTGAAAGAAAAATTAAAATTAAAAGAACAAAATTAAAAAATAAAAGAGGGTGATCGACAATCGACAACTAATTTTAAGGCTGGTGTTATCGCCGACCTTATAATGTAGACGAAGCAATTGTGTTAAAAAAAATCAAAGAGAAAAAAAAAAGAAAACAGCTAGATTTGTTTTTTATATTCTCTTCATTCTAAGTTAATTTAGAATTATATTTAAGATTTGTTAAAAGAATAATATATTTAAAAATTACGTTTCTTAAATTGGTCAAATCAATTTTAAACTTTTGAATTACTATCTTCAATTGGTTCTTAAATTTTTGAAAGTTTTAAATTTATTCTCAAATTTTGAACTCTATTTTAAATTAAACTTTAAACATTCTAATTTCATCCTTAAATTATCAATTTAATGTTAATTATATCATGTTTAATAAAATCCTTATATGGTGTGTTTATTCAATATTAATTGTCATTTAAATATTAATGATGAAACATAAATGATAATTTAGAACCCAACAAGTGGTTCCAGTAAAAAAAACAGATGATCTTCATCCTAGGAGACCCGAGTTCAATCGCTTTATCTGCAAGGTGTATGCATATTGTCAAAGGGTTAAGAATATCCATAAACAAATACTACTTAAAAATTTAAGGACTAAGCAAGCACGTTTGGCCGATTGGTTAAGATGCTAATCTATGTTCTATCATATTCCACCAGGTCATGAATTTTAGACCCACTAAGAGCAATCCAAGAACTAATCTAGAATGATGGTCATTTGAAGATGAAACTTAAACATTAACAAGTTTAAGAACAAATTTAGAATGAGAACCATAGTTTAGTGAAGAAATTAGAACATTTGAAAGTTTAGCGATAATTTAAAATAAGGGTCATGATTTAGAAACATGTGATGCAATTAACTCTAACACTAAAAAAGATCAATTAAGGACCGCCTTGACTCGAAATTTAAACCATCCGTCACGACCCTAACTCTAATATATTATATCCTGACCCGCCGACATAATAAAAGCATAACTCGACACCGATATTTTAATAAAAAACCAATTAAACCTGACTCATCTAAAAATAATAATAAAATTATTAAATATAATATATAAAAATATCGGGTTAGAGAGTTTTCACCTAAACCCAAACTCGCCCCGCTTTCACTTTTTTCCATAATCCGTCAAAACCCGTTTTTTAATAAAAACTCACCCCTACTAGGTCGAATTAGGACCCGACGGGAACATGTTATTTTGTCATCTCTAAGATCAATGTCTAAACGTGTAAATATGATCTTTTAAATACACTTTCATTAAGCGATTAAAGACGTCATATATATACGTTCAACAATATACCTATAATTGGGGGTTAAAGGAGGCAAACACAAATATCTAAAAAGTGAGTAGGTATAACACCCCGATAAATATGGTGTCTAAATATAAGAAATGATATTGGCATTTGTAAAATTTTAATAGTTTAGGGTCTTGGGCTCAATATTTTCCTTACCTTTGACCTTTTGAAATAGGAGAAAGGAAGGAAAAAAAATGGGAAGTGCAACAAAGGGGACTCAAACCCTTGTCCCTTGGTACGAGTGATGAAATGCTCAACCATCTAAGCTAAGGCCACCATTGGTCTTAGTCTGCTTTAGCTTTTATTTAACCTATTATGTTTCAGATATACCAGTAATAGATGATTATCTGAACCCTTCACCTGCCCATTTATTTTTGGTACGCACATTCAAATCTGTTACCCGAGAGAGAAAATATCCAGAGACTTTTAAACTTTTCATCTACCAACCGCCGTTCAACATCTCCGATCTCCCCTATCGCTCGCCGGTGGCCGTCACCGACCCCTATACCGTGTCCATCATCACGCACCGATATCGGCCATTAACTTCACTCGCAGCGTCGCACCGTTGCCCGCCGTGGAGAAAGCCTTGAAGGTTCGTCGGAAACCTTGGTTCACCGCCTTTGTTTTCTTCGATTTCGTTGACGTTCGTTGTCCGTGTACTGCACCGCACTGCTCATGGGTTCGCTGTCATCCCGCGACCAAGTCCCGATCCTCTACTCGCCTTGAATCTTTGTCGTCTGTCGTGGAGAACCGCCTGAAGATTCGACGGGAAACCAAGGTTCCCTCTTATGTTTTTTCTACTGTTTACACTGTCAGGAGTCGTCCGTTCGTAGCACCGTTTTTGCCGTCGTTTCTATTGAGTGGATCGTAGAATCGATTTAAGCCAAGAGGGGGTGAATTGGATTTTTAGAAATTTTGGTAGTGGAGTGGAAAGTAAAAATTTGCTAGACAAGAGATTTAGAGTGGTTCAAGTTCCAATTGAACTCTACATCCTCTACCTTAGCTTCATTAAGGATTTTCCAACAACTCCACTAGTTGATCTTCCCCTTTTTCTAGGCTTAGGAGGAAACCTTTACAAATTGGTCAATTTTTCTACCCAAAACTTGACACAATCCTCACTCAAAGATTACAAAGAAGTTTAAGGCTAATGGCTAGTATCTCTCAATACAAATGTAGCCCTTTTTACAAGCACCCAACCCAATTAAACAAATAAGATTGGAAATAAGATTCTACAATTGGGGTTTACAAGAAAACATGGGATTTTAGCACAATATCTTGAATTTGATGTTTGGATATTTCTTTTTGGATCAATAGTTGTTGCTGGTACTTTTAGGAGTCTCTTTTATACATTCTCATTGAATTCTAGCTGTTGGGGTTGTTGCCTTCATTATTATAGCCGTTGGGATGTTATCTTCCCTCCATAAATGCAGTCTGCAACTACCCGTTCTGAAACGCCCGATCCTGTTTCGAAACAGACCAAAATAGAAATAGTCGTTGGGGTGTAATAAATAGGCCGTACCGAAACGGACATGATCGTTTCGATACGCAAGAGCCTGTTCCGAAACGTTCTGAAGCCCGTTTCGAAACAATTTGCCACTGTCAAAATCTGTATCGAAACGACTTAAAAGCGTTTCGATATGCTTTAACCGTATCTTTAAAATTAGTTATAAAAATTCAACGGTCATATTTTGAAACCAAGTTTGAAATCCGTTTCGAAACGTTTGAGGTCGTTTCGATACTGCCGTATTGAAACGGTTCAAACCGTTCCGTTGTTCTTCATCCGTTTCGAAACACAAATAGCTGTTTCGATACACCCGCATTGAAACGAGAAAGTTAGTTCCGAAATAGAGGTTAACAATTTCAAAACGTTCCGAAACGCCTAAAGACCGTTTCGAAACGGTGACTCAAAAATCACTGTTTTGACTTGGTAAATACTTAGAGAAATTTGAGTAATCTTAAGTTTTGACTTGGAAATTTTTCTTAGAACACATATGGAGGTTTTGAGGACTTAAAAATTTATTTTCTCTTTTTCAATTTAATCCTTAAATCCTTTGTTATATCAAAATCAATTCATTAGTTTTACAATCTCCCCCTTTTTGATATAACAAAATCAAGTTTGAATTTTTAAGAATTTTGAAATCTTGAAGATGTTCTAACTCCCCCTCAATGTAAGATGTGTTTTAAAGTTTTGAAGGTATTTAAAATTCAAGTGTTTGAAACTCAAAACCAACTTAAAAAAATGGCGCTTATATTACTTCTCCCCCTTTTTGTTAGATAAAAAAGAATAATAATCAAGATAATCATGAGAAGAAACAAGGTTATAAGCAAGAAACCAAACAACATAATATAGATATCATTAAGTTCAAGAAACAAATAATCAAACACAAATACTTAAAGCATTAGAGTTTAAGCTCAATCCCAAAGAAAATAATCAAAGCATAGGTCTTTAAAACATAAAAAGATAGATAGGTTTAAACTTAATCCTAATATGATAGACTAATATGATATGCAATATAAATATTAAGCCTCGTCATCGTCATCACCACCATCATCAAGAGAATCACCATTGTCTTTATCTTGAGCACGACGATAGTTCCTCCAATCACCATAGAATGTGGAGAAAGATAAATCCATAGATGATTGTTGATTCTCAAGAGTGGAGACGCGTTCCTCTAAAGATTGCATGCGAGTGTTGAGAGCACCAAAACCCGAAGCCATGTTCGTATCTATCGAGTTGAACCGCTCGGTAAGGAAAGCCATAAGTGCCTCATTGTTAAGAGCCAGAGCTTGAGGTGGAGGCTCAACTTGAGGTTCCGGAGCTCGCCTATCAACACGAGTCCATTGGCCAAGAGTATAGCGAAACCCGAACTTAATGAGAGAAGATTCATCAATCTTTCGCTTGCGGGGTTCCGGAGAATCATAAGAACAATCAAAATTGAGGGTACCAAAGATATAGCTTAAAATAGCCCCATAAGTGAAGGATGTAAGTGCACCGGTGGTGTGAATCTTCACTTGATGGACCATCTTGGAAAACATGATTTTAAGAAGGTTTGGTCGTTGTCCTTGGCGAAAGTACTCCAACAAAAAATAATCAACTTGACGAACGTGGGCAAATTTACCTCCTGAAGGGCGGATGAACCAAGAGATCATCAAATGGAGGAATCAGTCATGAGCATCCAATGTGAGAACGGATCCGATGTGAGCACCAAGGTGGTTCTCATCCTCAGTACCTTCATCTTTGAGCCCAAGAACGTTCTCTAAAACGAGTATATCAATAGTGAACTTCCTGCCTATCACCTCAGTATGATCTTCATTATCAATAAGAACGACATTGGAGTAGAATAGTAGGACCATATGCTTGCAGACAATGTCCGAAATGCTCAAAAAGTCCAAAAAGCTCCATTCTCGCAAGAGAGCTAGATAGCGGAATTCAAAGCGCTCGGAGTCAAGGAACACGATATCCACAACTCGCTCTCGTCGAACGGCTAAATCTTTGATGATTTTGAAACGGTTCTTAATCTCTTGATTCCTAAGACTCTTTTGAAAAAGGAGGGTAATGTTAGGACGGATGTTTGCTTGGGTTGAACCTTCACCCGTTTGAGTCTTGCGTTCCTTGTTAACGTTTTCTATGAAATTCATAAAAACACAAAGCAATAAAAAAAATTTAAATGCATGCATTTAAATCCTCAATTCAATCCAATGAAAAATCCCATTAAGGTTTTAAAGAAAAACACTTTAAAAACGTATATACAAATAATTTTTTTTTGAAGAAGAAATAACTTTTGAAAAAAACCCGAGTGAAAACAAATATATTCGAATAGAAAATTGAAGATTTTTGAAATTGTTTTTACAAGTTTTGAAGAACCCAAGTTGCAAAACATATAATCTATACAAAATTAATATTTTCTAACCTAAGATACGAATAAAATCAAAGGAAAAAGAAAAGGATGAAAAATACCTCAAAAAGGGATTTCTGGATGAATGAATGGAATAAATTGCACCAAGTTGATGAAGCTTGCTTAGATTTTAGTTTGTAAGTAAAAGCTCTCAAGATTTGATGAAAAACAATGAGGTTTAGATGGTTTTTATAGAGAAAAATCGGGTTTAGGGTTTTTGGGAATTTTAATAAAAAGTAAATTTTAGCAATTAAAGCCCTTAAAAAGCTGTCCGGATATGCGTTTTGAAACAGGCACTATCGTTTCAAAACAGGCGTATCGAAACGTTGACTGACGTTTCGAATCATAATGACTGTTCCGATACGGCTTTGACCGTATCGAATCCCACATGATAACTTGTATCGAAACGCTTTTAGGCGTTTCGAAACACCTTGGTCACAAAACATTCTTTTAAGGCACCCGTATCGAAACAGATTGACCCGTTCCGATACGCCTAGGCTTGGAGGTGCAGATGAGGCTCTAAATTGCAGAAAAGTGAATTCTAATAAGTCCTAGATGCATAAATGCTATATATGAGCAAGAGAAACATGTAAAAACATAAACATACTTCCCTAACTATGAGCATGAATGAAAATAGGATTAAAAATACATAAGCATGATATTTTGCAAGAAATCAAGCAATTTAAGCACAAAAAGGTCCTAAAAGGTCAAGATAGGCTAGTTAGACCTAACTCTCTCCTAAGGGACCAAAAACGCTCCTTATCTAGAGGTTTTGTAAAGATGTCCGCTAATTGATTTAAGGTGTCTACGAACTCTAAAACAACATCTTCCTTAAGGATATGATCTCTAATGAAATGATGTCTTATTTCTATGTGTTTGGTTCTAGAGTGTTGGATGTGATTTTTGGTTAGGCATATAGCTCTAGCGTTGTCACACTTAAGGGGTATGGTTTCAACTTTAACTCCATAGTCTAAGAGTTGTTGTTTTATCCAAAGGACTTGAGCACAACAACTCCCTAAGGATATGTACTCGACTTCGGTGGTAGATAGAGCTACACTATTTTGTTTCTTAGAGAACCAAGATATGAGCATACTATCTAAGCATTGGCAAGTGCTGGAAGTACTTTTCCTATCTATTTTGCAACCCCCATAATCCGCATCCGAATAAGCATGAAGGTTAAAGGTTGAGTCAATAAGGTACCAAGGACCTAAACAAGGAGTATCTCTAAGGTACCTAAAGATCCTTTTAACGGCTATAAGGTGAGACTCTTTAGGACTAGCTTAAAACCTAGCACACAAGCAAACACTAAATAATATATTCGGTTTACTTGCGGTAAGGTAAAGCAATGATCCAATCATAGAGCGATAAAGCTTAAAGTCAACACACTTTCCTCCTTCATCTTTGTCAAGCTTTGTAGATGAGCTCATTGGTGTGGCTTGAGGCTTTGCATTCTCCAAGCCAAACTTCTTGAGCATATCCTTGATGTACTTAGCTTGATTGATGAAGATGCCATCCTTCATTTGTTTGATTTGGAGATGTAGAACTAATGTTTTGATATAATATTTGAAAAAATGTTTTGGACTAAATTGAAAAGAATTTAAAATATGTTTTTAGTCAAAAACAACTTGAAAATATGTTTAAAGGTTTTATAAGGCTTTGGAATGATTTAAAGTGCATTTAATGTAGTCAAAACCAAGCTTTTCATGCACCCGTACCGATACGGTTTGCAACCGTACCGATACGCTTTAGGGTTTCAACTACAAGATTTTTCCAGTAGCCAAAACTCGTATCGATACGCTTAGCCGTATCGATACGGTGTGTTTTGAAATAGCCCAACGGCTAGTCGCGTACCGATACGGGTGTATCGAGTACCGATACGCCTAACTACCCCAACGGTCATTTTCCCAACGGTCTTTTAATTGCAGGACCGTACTGATACGCTAGGTAAGCGTATCGATATGCATTAGGTGAAGAAGCCCAACGACTAATTCCTTATTGAGACCGTATCGATACGGTTTGACGAGTATCGATACGCCAAGCTGCAGAACTGCATTTATGGTGGGAAATAAAGGCTCCAACGACTCCAATTCAATCCCAACGGCTAGTAACGGCTACAAACTCATCAAAGAGTATAAAAAGGACCTCCAAGCATCTTGTAATGGTTAATGCTTCAATTGTTACAACATTATGATGTCAAAATTTGTCTAGAGCTTAAACTGTTTATTTCTTGCTTAGACAACACTTGTGAGCTAAACATTGTTAAATTTGCTCAAGTGTTTAGGTTTTGGGTGAATGCTTAGTATTGCAAACACACACCTATTAGAGGGATTTCTAGTTTGCTAAGTCTTTCTCTTGTAAGAGAGTGTTTGATCAAGCTTTGGGTAGAAAGCTTGATCGTTGTAACGGTTTCCTCCTAAGCCGAGAAAAGGGGACGAAATTCTTAGTGAATTTGTTTGGAAATCCTTAGTGGGGAGCTAAGGTAGTGGATGTAGACCTTGGTTAGAAGGTTGAACCACTATAAATCCTTGTGTCAAATTGCCACTTTTTCACCTCCCACTAAAACACCCAATTATCCAACTTCTCCACACTTGGCGAGCAAGAACGGTTGATCGAATTGAGCACCTCACAACTCAACAATTGGTATCAGAGCTTGGCTCAATCGAAGGGGATTCACATCCTATTGAGAAGATCTGGCAAGCTCGATCAACATTTTACGCAACCAGCTCAATGGCACAGTCAATCGACAAACCACCTTTCTTCGACGAAAATCACTATGCCCATTGGAAGACAAAGATGAAATTCTTCTTGAAGTCAAGAGACTACAAGCTATGAGACATAGTTGAAGATGGTCCGTTCGTTCCTCAAGGAAGCAAAGCGGAATGGAGTGCCGACGATCGCAAGAAGATGGAGCTAAATTGCAAAGCCTTGCACATGCTCTTTTGTGCATTTGGCCCAACCATCTATGAGAAGATGTCTTCTTGTGAGAGTGCTAAGGAAGTGTGAGACAAGCTTGAGGTCACATACGATGAAACCGATGAAGTCAAGGAGACCAAGATTGGACTCATCACCTTAGAGTATGAGAACTTCAAGATGGATCCGGAAGAGAACATCGAGAAGATGTTTGATAGGTTCTCCACAATCACCAATGGTCTCAAGGGCTATGGAGAAGCCATTCTGGAAGAGAAGCTTGTCCGAAAGCTCATCTACTCCCTTCCCGAGTCATGGGACTCAAAGAGGACCGCCATCATCAAAGCCAAGAATCTCAAAACCTTGAAGCTTGATGAACTCATGGGGTCACTTCTCACACACCAAATAATGAAGAAAAACAAAGAAGAGAAGAAGAAGAAGGAAGGGATTAGAGCGATGGGGAAGAAGAAGATCATGGAGCTAGGCATCAATGCAAGTGTCGTTGCTCTCAAATCCTCCACATGCCATCATGTAGATTCAAGTGAGGAGGAAAGTGAAGATGAAGAGATGGCCTATCTCTTCAACAAATTTGCCCGGTTCATGAAGAGCAAAATGGAAAAATCCAAGCATGAATCGATGAAAGAAGATGAAGGACTCCCACAAATCCAAAAAGAAGGGATCATCTTCAAAACAAACATATGTGGCCACATGGAGTGATGAAGACTCCATCGATGATGAAGTAGCCCACCTATGCTTGATGGCCCTCAATGAGGGGGAGGTAACTTCTAACTCATCTATTTCAAATTCATATACATTTGATAAGTTGCAAGATGCCTATGATGATTTGCTTTTGGAATTCAAGGCATCATTTTCCAAGAACAAAAAGTTGATTTCAAAAATAAAAATTGAAAATGATTTGCTTTCCAAAACAAATCTTGAACTTGAAGCAAAATTGAAAGATTTTGAACAAAAATGTTTTGATTTACAAAATTTGCTTCTTAAAGTTCAAAAAGAAAGAGATTTGATTTCCAATTTTATTTAAAAGAAAACTAATTTTGAAAAATCAAATTTTTATGTAAGACAATCTAGTGCCCCTAGATTTGTGAATGGAAAATGTTTTAGGAGTGTTTGGGTCCCAAAAGGACTAACCACCTCAACTAAAAAGGATGAAATTGAAAAATGGATTCCTAAGGGGACTAAATTTTGTGCTACTAATGTCTATGGATCTAAAGCAATTTGGATACCAAAAATTACTTGATTGTCTTTTGCTAGGTGTGATGGAGAGTGATCAACAAGTCAAAAATTGAGGGGGAGCTCCATGCACACAAAGGAAGAACACTTGAAGAAGGAAGGCTTCACATCCTCCCTTGAGTTCAAGTGTGGTAAAATCTAGTTGCTTTTGTTTTTATTTGATTTATTTTTATTTATGTCAACTAGATAATCATATATGTTGAACTAACATTCTTATGATGCTTTGAGTAAGGGGGAGCCAATTTTAAACCAAAATTTTAAGTGTGTCAAATTTTTTTTGCCTCCTATGTTATTTTGAGCTAAATGTCATTTTAAATTCTTTTTGATATAACAAAAAGGGGGAGAAATGGTTTGAAAAATTCAAAATTGAATTTTCAAATGAATAAGGGGGAGCTTTATTTGATTTCATATCCTTAATCTCTTGTTCACAATTTTAAAGATTAAGGGGGAGAATACCAAACAATTTTCAAGTTGGTTTTATTATATCAAAAAGGGGGAGATTGTAGAACTAATGTTTTGATATAATATTTGAAAAAATGTTTTGGACTAAATTGAAAAGAATTTAAAATATGTTTTTAGTCAAAAACAACTTGAAAATATGTTTAAGGGTTTTATAAGGCTTTGAAATGATTTAAAGTGCATTTAATGTAGTCAAAACCAAGCTTTTCATACACACGTACCGATACGGTTTGCAACCGTACCGATACGCCTTAGGGTTTTAACTACAAGATTTTTCCAGTAGCCAAAATCCGTACCGATACGCTTAGTCGTATCGATACGGTGTGTTTTGAAATAGCCCAACGGCTAGTCGCGTACCGATACGGGTGTTTGGCGTACCGATACGCCTAACTACCCTAACGGTCATTTTCCTAATGGTCTTTTAATTGCAGGACCGTACCGATACGCTAGGTAAGCGTTGCGATACGCATCAGCTGAAGAAACCCAATGGCTAATTCCTTATTGAGACCGTATCGATACGGTTTGACGAGTATCGATACGCCAATCTACAAAACTGCAATTATGGTGGGAAATAAAGGCTCCAACGGCTCAAATTCAATCCCAACGGCTAGTAACGGCTACAAACTCATCAAGGAGTATAAAAGGGACCTCCAAGCATCTTGTAATGGTTAATGCTTCAATTGTTACAACATTATGATGTCAAAATTTGTCTAGAGCTTAAATTGTTTATTTCTTGCTTAGACAACACTTGTGAGCTAAACATTGTTAAATTTGCTCAAGTGTTTAGGTTTTGGGTGAGTGCTTAGTATTGCAAACACACACCTATTAGAGGGATTTCTAGTTTGCTAAGTCTTTCTCTTATAAGAGAGTGGTTGATCAAGCTTTGGGTAGAAAGCTTGATCGTTGTAACGGTTTCCTCCTAAGTCGGAAAAAGGGCACGGAATTCTTAGTGAATTTGTTTGGAAATCCTTAGTGGGGAGCTAAGGTAGTGGATGTAGACCTTGGTTAGAAGGTTGAACCACTATAATCCTTGTGTCAAATTGCCAATTTTTCACCTCCCACCAAAACACCCAACTATCCAACTTCTCCACACTTGGCGAGCAAGAACAGTTGATCGAATCGAGCACCTCACAACTCAACAGGAGTCCCAAAAAGAATGAGAGCTCCCACATCATGCTCATTTCAAATTCACCTTGTATCAACTTAGAAAAATCTTGACAAAGCAATTCATTAGTAGAACCAAATATAATATCATCAACATAAATTTGAACTACTAATATATCTTTGCCATTGTTTTTAATAAAAAGTGTTATGTCCACCTTTCCTTTCTCAAAACCTTTTCTAACTAGAAAACTTGAAAGTCTTTCATACCAAGCTCTAGGAGCTTGTTTTAAACCATATAAAGCTTTTGACAATTTAAAAACATGGTTTGGAAAAATTGGATCCTCAAAACCTGATGGTTGTTCCACATACACTTCTTCATTTATAAAACCATTTAAAAATGCACTTTTGACATCCATTTGAAAAGGCTTGAAATCATGATAACATGCATATGCAAGAAAACATCCTAATACTTCCATTCTAGCTACGGGTGCATAGGTTTCATCAAAATATATTCCCTCTTCTTGAGCGTATCCTTGAGCAACTAGCCTAGCTTTGTTTCTCACTATGTTACCACTCTCATCTAGTTTATTCCTAAATACCCATTTAGTTCTTATAGTAGATTGATTTCTAAACCTTTCAACTAATGTCCACACTTTACTTCTCTCAATTTGATTTAACTCATCTTGCATGGCCATAATCCAAAAATCATCTTTTAATGCTTCTTTAACAATTTTAGGCTCAATGCATGATATGAATGCAACATGATTAAGCATTTTAAGAGAAGAGCGAGTAGTTACCCTCTTGGATGGATCACCCAAGATTTCACCACCTTTGACATAGTTGTACTCCCTTGGGTAGCTCACTTCTTTTTCCTCAAGAGACATGTCTTGCAATGCTTCTAGAGGCGGTTCTTGTGCTTTTTCCTCTTTAGATGGAATCTCATTCACTTTTGATGATTCTCCACCATCATTAGCTTCATTGATCCCTACATCATCATCATCACAAGAATCCTTTCTCGAAATGAGGTTATCATCGAAAACCACATGAATAGATTCCTCTACAAGTAAAGTTCGTTTGTTAAACACACGATAGGCTTTAGAGTTTAAAGAGTAACCTAGAAAAATAGCTTCATCACTTTTTGCATCAAATTTACCTAAATTGTCTTTTCCATTATTTAAAACAAAACACTTGCAACCAAAAGGATGAATATAGCTAATGTTAGGCTTTTTAGATTTTAAAATCTCATAAAGAGTTTTCTTTGAAATAGGCCTAATCATTACTCGGTTAATAATATAGCAAGCGATGTTAGTGGCTTCCGCCCAAAAATACTTAGGTAAATTGTTTTCACAAAGTATAGTTCTAGCCATTTCTTCTAAAGTTCTATTTTTCCTCTCAACTACTCCGTTTTGTTGGGGAGTTCGAGGAGCTGAAAAATTATGGCTAATCCCATTTTCATTACAAAATTTATTAAAACCCATATTTTGAAATTTCGTTCCATGATCACTTCTAATATGTGAAAATTTAAGTTCAAGATCATTTTGGGTTATTTTTGAAAATGTGATGAAGTTTTTTAAAGCCTCATCCTTGGTGTTTAAAAAGAGAACCCAAGTTTATCTAGAGTAATCATCAACAAGCACAAAAGCATATGATTTTCCACCCAAGCTAGTAGTCCTAATTGGCCAAAAAAGATCCATATGAATTAATTGCAAACACCTACTTGTAGAAACATCATTAATGGATATAAATGATGATTTATGTTGTTTACCCTTAGAGCATGCATCACATATTTTATCATTTGAGAACTTAATCTTGGGTAAATCTCTAACTAGATTTAGAGAAACTAATTTTTTCTAAAACATTAATGCTAGTATGTCCTAGTTTCCTATGCCATAACCATGCATCATTTTCGTTTTGAGCAACAAATCATGTATGTGATGTATGAATGTCATCTAGATGCACCATATATATGTTTCCTATGAAATGACCAATGAGCATTGTTTTATTAGATTTAATATCAACAATTTTACATCCATTTTTATCAAATAAGACATTAAACCCTTTATCGCACAATTGACTAATGCTCAATAAGTTATGCTTTAGACCATTGACATACAACACATTTTCAATGAGTATGGTAGAGTGATTACCTATGGAGCCAATACCTTCAATTTGGACTTTGGAGTTGTCACCAAATGTCACTACTCCTCCACTTTTTGACTTTAAATCCATGAATCGACTCTTGTCTCCGGTCATGTGCCTCGAGCATCCACTATCAAGGTACCATGAGTTTTGGCTTTGTGCTTTGGCCTTGTAGCAATGCCCCCTACAAAAAAAAGAGATTAAGCTTTGCTTTTTGGTACCCAAATCATTTTGGGTACACGAGTGTTAGCTCCCCAAAGCTTGGTTACCTTAGGAATCCAAGGTGACATAGCATCAACATTATTAGATTTGACAAGTTCTTTAGGAACCCATACACTTCTAATTCTTTTAGTTTTAGTATGCCTATAGGAGCCACTTTGTTTGTAGTTAAAGTTCTTTCTTTTAGGTTGGTCTGTTCTAGATGATTCACCTATTTCATTTTTCAACATACCAACACTCTTGAAAGACTTTTTGAGCTCATTTAGCTCATCGAACACCTTTTGGTGTTCAATGTTACATTGAGAAATAATATTATTTAAATCTACATTTTCATTTTGAAAGTATTCAAGTTCATCTTATAAACCTAAAATCTTTTTCTCAAATTCCAAGTTAGCTTGATAAATTAATTCATTTTTAGCATGCAAATCTGAAATGACTTTTTTATTTTTCAAAACGGACTCATTATACTTCTCAACTAACTCGTCATACACCTCTTGTAACTCATCATAAGCTTCATGCAATTCATCATATGTAAAATCAAAAGCAGATGAGTTAGAGGTTACCATAAAAGAATCCTCCTCAAGAGCCATGAGGCAAAGGTTGGCAACTTATTGTTCCTCATCCTCGGATGATTCCTCATCACTCCAAGTAGCAATCTTTGTTTTGAGCTTCTTCTTCTTCTTAAAGCCCTTCTTCTTGAGTTGAGGACACTCAGAGCGAATATGACCCGATTTCTTGCACTCATAGTATATGATCGGATCCTTTTCTTCTTTTTTGTTCTTGGTCTTGAAGTCCATCTTTCTTTGAAATTTTCTACCCCGGTTGGACCTCATAAACCGTGAGAATCTTTTAGCTATCACAACCAATTCTTCAAGATCTTCCTCCTCACTAGACGTGCTCTCCTCATGTAGAGAAGCTTTGAGAGCCACTCCTAGCTTCTTCTTTTTATCTACCTCAAGCTTCTCCACTCTTCTTTCTTCTTTCTTCTTTTCATCTTCCCTTCCTTGCTTCATGATTTCACGAGTTAGGAGAAAACCAACTAGCTCATCAAGCTTTAATGTCTTCAAGTTCTTTGCCTCGATGATAGCGGTTCTTTTCCCATCCCAAGACTCGGGAAGAGAGTAAAGTAGCTTCCGGACTAGCTTGTTCTCCGGGATGATCTCTCCAAAACCCTTTATCCCATTGACGATGGTTGAAAAACGATCAAACATCTTTGATACAATTTCGTCGGGCTCCATCTTGAAATTCTCATAACTAAGATTGAGAATTCCAATCTTTGTTTCCTTCACATCGCTTGTCCCTTCATAGGTTGTCTCAAGTGTATCCCACACTTCTTTAGCACTTTCGATGGAAGAAACTTTGGAGTAGACATCAGGTCCAAAAGCACAAAATAGCATGTGAAGAGCCTTGTCGTTGATTTGAATCTTCTTTCGATCATCTTCACTCATTTCTATTTTCCTTTTTGGCACAAGTCTTCCTTCACCGTCTCTCTTTATCGGAATGATGAGACCATCCTCTATAGCATCCTAAACAAGATAATCACTAGACTTTATGAAGAGACGCATTTGATTTTTCTAAAAAGGATAGTTGTCACCGTTGAAGAAAGGCAGTTTGGTGACCGATTGAGACTCGTACATGCTAGAGCCGGAGGTAGATGCCATGGCTTGCTTTGTTGATGATCACACTCTTCCTAGAATCTCCTCTTTCGGTTGTGAATCCTTCAAAGAGGTAGGCTCTGATACCAATTGTTGAGTGGATCATAGAATCGATTTAAGCCAAGAGGGAAGGTGAATTGAATTTTTAAAAATTTTGGTGGTGGAGTGGAAAGTTAAAATTTTCTATACGAGAGATTTAGAGTGGTTCAAGTTCTAATTGAACTCTACATCCATTACTTTAGCTTCACTAAGGATTTTCCAACAACTCCACTAGTTGATCTTCCCCTTTTCTAGGCATAGGAGGAAACCTTTACAAAATGGTCAATTTTTCTACCCAAAAATTGACGCAATCCTTACTCAAAGATTACAAAGAAGTGTAAGGCTAATAACTAGTATCTCTCAATACAAATGTAGCTCTTTTTACAAGCACCCAACCCAATTGTACAAATAAGATTGGAAATACAATATTCTACAATTGGGGTTTACAAGAAAATATGGGATTTTAGCACAATAGCTGGAATTTGATGTTTGGATATTTCTTTTTGGATTAATAGTTGTTGATGGTGCTTTTAGAAGTGCATTTTATACCTTCTCATTGAATTCTAGTCGTTGGGGTTGTTGCCATCATTATTATAGCCGTTGGGATGTTATCTTCTCTCCATAAATACAGTCTGCAACTACCCGTTCCGAAACGTCCGATCTTGTTTCGAAACAGACCAAAATAGAAATAGCCGTTGGGGTGTAATAAATAGGTCGTACCGAAATGGACACGATCGTTTCGATATGCTAAGAGCCTGTTCCGAAACGTTCTGAAGCTTGTTTCGAAATAATTTTCCACTGTCAAAACTTGTATTAAACGGGAAAGCTAGTTTCAAAACAGAGGTAAACAGTTTCAAAACGTTCTGAAACGCCTAAAGGCCGTTTCGAAATGGTGACTCGAAAATCACTGTTTTGACTTGGTAAATACTTAGAGAAATTTGAGTAAGCTTAAGTTTTGACTTGGACATTTTTCTTAGAACACATAGGGAGGTTTTTAGGACTTAAAAATTCATTTTCTCTTTTTCAATTTAATCCTTAAATCCTTTGTTATATCAAAATCAATTCATTAGTTTTATAGTTTCCCCTTGTGCCTTGCGAACAAAACCCTCTAACCAATCACCTATTCGCCAGCTTGAATTGTTAAGGGTAAATTTCGAATGGATTTTGGCTAGATTTTGGTATTTTTGACATTATGGATCGAACTGTTAAGTTGTTTATGTTATTTTTTTTGGAAAATTTGGTGTATTTTGGGTCATCGAAAAGGAATTTCGGTCATCGCTAGCGATAATCCGGCGACTATTTCCGGTGGATAGCATCACTTTTAGGTAAGTGAACTTAAACCTGCTTGAATTGACACTAAACCGGTCCAACCTCCTGAACCAATCGAGTCAACTCGACCGTGTCAACTGAGTCAACTCGATCGAGTCAACCAAGACAACCCGACCAAATCAACTGAGCCAACCAGACCGAGTCAACTAAGCCAACCCGGCCGAGTCAACAGAGTCAACCCGACCGAGTCAACCGAGTAAACTCATTCGAGTCAACTTAGTTGACTTTGACCATTGATTGTTGACTGTGATTGCTGATCGTTGACTATTGACATCAGCGTTGACTTTGACCAAAAAGTCAACCTTTTTCGAACAACTCTATTTTATTTTTTTCGACGTACTGAGTTCGTTTTTGAAGCCCGTTTCGTGAAATTTTAACCCGAAAGCCTCTGAATTGGACTTTGAACCCAAGAATGCATGCGTTTAGCTTTTCAATTTAAGAGTTATATGATCAAATTAAGGATTGATTATGGATTATATTTAATTGAAGGTATTCATGTATCTTCGTATCCGAGAAGTAAAGGACGTTGAATTCGGGTTCGAGTTGATCGAATGTAGTACCACGATCGACCTATATAGCAAGGATTCAAGGTAATACATTGCTACCTCTTGTATGCCTTATGAACATGTTAGTATTCGGTTAATGCATGCACAAATAAGTCGATGAGTACCGTTAATTCTGCTTAAGTCAAACCGGATATGAAAATGTACGACAATGTAGATAAAATTAGAATAATCGAATGAGAAAGATGATAAATCAAAGAATCTGGAATTCAATAAATAATTAATGAGACGATCAATCTCCAAACCCGATTAATAATGTCAATTGGTCAAAAGACAGAAATATTTGAGTATAAAATTACGAGAATGCCCTCAAGGTGAAAAAGACAAAAATACCCCCGATAATGAAAGTGGTGCTGAAACATACACTAGATCCGGTAAAACAATTGATTAATCTAAAAGTCTCAAATTACTCAGAGAGATGCGATAATAAGCACTTGGATCTAGCGTAAATCCTGAATAAACCTCTGAAGATAAATTTGTTGGGGAAACTCTTTATATGTTCGGATCAATCAAACTGCCAGAAGATACATAATTGATATTAATGGCTGACGTGAGTGAGAATTTGGAATATTGATACGACCGAATTAGCAAATGACCAAAGTGTCCTTGGACATTAGAATTTTTTAAATTTACTGAAATGATGTGTCTACACCGTGTGTTGAAATATTGGATGGTTGGAAAAAGGTTGAAAGGGGCCAAAATAACTAGAATGATTGAAAATATCGATATGTATGAATTGGCTAAAATGACTAAGATGCCATCGGGCACACGAAATTACCAAGTTAACCACATGATGGGATATAAACTAGAGATTAAATTGATTGAGTGGTTTGAAAGGGGGCCGGCATAACATGAATGATCGCACTTTAAATAACTGGGATACCCTATTGACCCAAAATAAGATAAACCATTGAAATCCTGAGCTCCTGATCGCACGCAAGTGACTATAATACTCAAATGGGTTTTAAGCTTGGTTTATGTATGTCAATCATCTCTTAATACTATACGTTAATGGATGAAAACAACACAAATGCATGTTCAACCTCTCAAGGCTTGTTCTGAGTTAATGTGACAACGATTTACACAGATGTATATTACATCCAGAGTTAAGTAGTGAACACAGAGAAAGTGTACCAATTTGAATGCACAAAAAGTAATGTATTAGAGATGAGTATAATGAAATGGTCTTGGAAGCCTGGTAGACCGTCAACAATCTTCAGCGCAACAAATTATTGACATATCCCATCATGTTTAGACTATGGAATTACTTTAGAGTGTTAAATGACCAAAATGCCCTTGTTGGCCAAAAGGATTGAAACAATATGATATATTTGACATCCTAAATGATTGCATTGTATCGATTTTCGAAGGCCTACTTAGAGACATTGATTACAAGTTTCTTTTTTATTGGGACATCATTTCGGAAATCAACTCAGAATTTGTCAAAAGTTTAGTGCTTCCTCTTTCCTTGTAAATACCAAGTATCTCTGGGAAATAAATCGTTCAAGCTAGTGTGTTCCAACTGCACATAAATATCCGCTCCGCTTGAATCGTAGACTATCTCATGATCTGAATCATGACTATTAATTAACCAGAATATACCTTTGTATCAAAACTGAAACTAAAGATTACTTCATATCTACTCTTATAACCGATTATTATTGATCATTATTAATTATTATTATTACCAATTACTACCGATTACTTTTGTCACTACCTAGACCGTTAATGAGATATTTGGGATAAAGTATGAAGTTGCCGTAGGTTCAGCCCTGATCAGACTGGTAATTCCTTACCGTTTCAGGTTCCTATGTTTCGGCTAGGGTAATTCCTTACCGTACCTAAGGTATCCCCTTAGGGTGGCACCTACGCCCAATGGGCCTAGGTTAATGCCCGCTATAGTTACAGTTCTAGGGAACTGCATACCGGAGTTTGGTTGGAGGGTAGAAATAAAATATAAAATAAAGCTTATCGCTAACATTATATAACCGTGAAATAATGTTTACCACACCGTTACTTAATATGTGTTAACGTTGCACTATTAGAACACATATTAAGCCCCTAATTCAAATATCGTAATCCATGTCTTGCCTAACTCCTTGGTCTATATGTTTTTAGTATGATACTTAGTGATTGAATAAAGAACAATACTATTATCTTCATGTATACCGCTTCTTCGAAATATCTAATCGTATTTTTTAGAGCCTATTGTTGCCTGAAACATCATGATTGTGTTATGCCTACCATATACTTGCATGTTACTTATAGCATCCATTGGTAGTTCTGTATTACTGAGCTTTCCGAAGCTCACGCTGTTTTTACCACTGCAGGTTAAAGGAAATCTAACATGGCTCGATGACCGACATCGGTGTTTGGAGTTCTCTCGGTGTTGCTTTTGGACTACGGTACCGACACAGTTAGTGGGCATGTATGTCATTATTGCTTCATAACAATGTCTGTAAAATATTTTTCTAAAATTTTTGTTATAGGTTTAAATAATTTCCCGAAAGAGTATTTTAAATAGAGGTTACCTTTACAATTTAATAAGTGTTTTTAAGAGAAAATGTTTTATGTGGATTTTTATTGTAGGTCGCTCTTGTGACCCTAATGTAACCTACTAGGATTCGTGGTAACGCATAGGCGGGTCTAAGGGGTTACATTTAGTGGTATCAGAGCTTAGAGTTGCGTCTTTCTGGGTAGATCAGCCGATCCTCTGTCAGAAGGTGTCTGGTCTGTGTGTGCCCCTAGATCATAACTGTACTCCTCCTAGCCAGAACTCTTATGTCGAATCTTTTATTTCGTAAAATAAGTAAATCTAAGTATTCTGTCCTCCATAGCCTGATCTGTACTGGAAAGGAATGTCGGTAATGTTGTATGTGATTTGGATTAATGTTACAAATTTGAATTTGGATAAAGTACTTGATATAGGTCATGCATGTGAAATTGTTGATCTGATTCAGATTGAGAATAAATGTTTGATTATGTGAAGTAACCGATATAAGATTTCATGTAAGGTTATTTGGCGATGATGATTATGCTTAAGAATATTCTGATAGAAATTTAATAAAAGTATTTAGAATTTGCAAGAAAGATGTTTGTGAACATGGCGTGAGCATAAATTCTTTGGTAACTTTGCTATACTTGAAAGAAACAATTGTATGAAAAATTAAGCTGAAGGAAAGTAGTATATGTTCAAAACATTGCTTATGTTCGATCGACTTGAAGAAAGACTTTCTCCTTCCTTTGAAAATGTTGCATGGTGTATCCCTGACTGAAATCCGATGTTGCTCCCTGGTTTTGGAAAGGACTTATTGGAAGCCTTGAGTACTCATCTAGATTTCTGGTATAGTTTTTCATCTGTAAATTGATGTTCAACCTATTAGAGTAATTCAAATTCTAGAAAAAATACTTCAAGGTTGCATGATCGACTTCTGTGAAAGTTGAGAATGTTTCTTATCCCTGACTGAGGCCATTTAAAATAACCGTTATGAGACAAGTGTTTACTTGGCATCGTATGAAGTTCGATATGGGTTCAAATATTTTATGATGATTAGTTGGTCCAAGATGTGTGATGGGATGACTTTGGGTCCAAAGACAGCCCGAGTGTTTGAAGACACTACCAGATTCATCTCTGACCGTCTAAGAGCCCTGAAAAAAAACCAAGAATAATCTAATGGATAAGTTTCAGTACAAGAATGGACAAAAGATTAGTTTCTGTATTTCTCTGACCATGGTAAATTTCGAGGTCGAAATTTCTTTTAGGGGGAGAGGTGTAACACCCCGATAAATATGGTGTCTAAATATAAGAAATGATATTGGCATTTGTAAAATTTTAATAGTTTAGGGTCTTAGGCCCAATATTTCCCTTACCTTTGACCTTTTGAAATAAGAGAAGGAAGAAAAAAGGGAAGTGCAACCAAGGGGACTCAAACCCTTGTCCCTTGGTACGGGTGATGAAATGCTCAACCATCTAAGCTATGGTCACCATTGGTCTTAGTCTGCTTTAGCTTTTATTTAACCTATTATGTTTCAGATATACCAGTAATAGATGATTATCTGAACCCTTCACCTGCCCATTTATTTTTGGTACGCACATTCGAATCTGTTACCCGAGAGAGAAAATATCCAGAGACTTCTAAACTTTTCATCTCGCCACCGCCGTTCAACATCTTCGATCTCCCCCACCGTTCGCCAGTGACCGTGTTTGTCGTCACGCACCGATCTCGGCTATTACCTTCACTCGTAGCATCGCGCCGTTGCTCGTCGTGGAGAAAGCCTTGAAGGTTCGTCGGAAACCTTGGTTCATCGCCCATGTTTTCATCGATTTCGTTGTCTGTGTACCGCACCGCTATTGCTCGTGGGTTCGCCGTCATCCCGTGACCAAGTCCCGGTCCTCTACTCGCATTGAATCTCTGTCGTTCGTCGTGGAGAACCGCCTGAAGATTTAATGGGAAACCAAGGTCCCCTCTTCTGTTTTTTCTACCGTTTACACTGTCAGGAGTCGTCCGTTCGCAGCACCATTTTTGTCGCCGTTTCCCCCTGTGCCTCACGAACAAAACCCTCTAACCAATCATCGATTCGCCACCGGGAGAGGCCTCGTCGGAGTTTCATGGATTCCGGCCAGTTTAAATTGTTAAGGGTAAATTTCGAATGGATTTTAGCTAGATTTTGGTATTTTTGACATTGTGGATCGAATTGTTAAGTTGTTTATGTTATTTTCCGGTAGATTTGGTGTATTTTGGGTTATCGGAAAGGATTTTCGGTCATCCCTGACGATAATCCGGCGACTATTTTCGGCGGATAGCATCACCTTTGGGTAAGTGAGCTTAAACCGGCTTGAATTGACACTAAACTGGTCCAACCTCCTGAACCGAGCCGATTCAGTCAAATTCAATCTGACCCGATCGAGTCAACTCGACTGTGTCAACTGAGTCAACTCGACTGAGTCAACTGAGCCAACCCGACCGAGTCAAATGAGTCAACTCAGTTGAATTTGACCGTTGACTGTGATCGTTGACTACTAACGTCAGTGTTGACTTTAACTTTGACAAAAAATTCAACCTTTTCCGAACATCCCTATTTTATGTTTTTTGACGTCACGAGTTCGTTTTTGAAGCCCGTTTCGCGAAATTTTAACCCAAAAGCCTATGAATTGGACTTTGAACCCGAGAATGCATGTGTTTAGTTTTTCAATTTAAGAGTTGTGTGATCAAATTAAGGATTGATTATGGATTATATTTAATTGAAGGTATTCATGTATCTTCATATTCGAGAAGTAAAGGACGTTGAATTCGGGTTCGAGTTGATCGAATGTACTACCACGACCGACCTATATAACAATGATTTAAGGTAATACATTGCTACCTCTTGTATGCCTTATGAACATGTTAGTATTCAGTTAATGCATGCACAAATATGTCGATGAGTACCGTTAATTCTGCTTAAGTCAAATCGAATATGAAAATGTACGACAATGTAGATAAAATTAGAATAATCGAATGAGAAAGATGATAAATCAAAGAATCTGGAATTCAGTAAATTATTAATGAGACCACCAATCTCCAAACCCGATTAATAATGTCAATTGGTCAAACGATAGAAATATTTGAGTATAAAATTATGAGAATGCCCTTGAGGTTAAAATGACAGAAATACCTCCGATAATGAAAGTGGTGCTGAAACATACACTAGATCCGGTAAAACAATTGATTCATCTAAAAGTCTCGAATTACTCAAAGAGATGCGATAATAAGACTTAAACATTCAAGAAAGATAAGCATTTGGATCTAGCGTAAATCCTGAATAAACCTCTGAAGATAAATTTGTTGGGGAAACTCTTTATATGTTCGGATCAATCAAACTGCCAGAAGATACATAATTGATATTAATGGCTGAAGTGAGTGCGAATTTGAAATATTGATACTACCGAATTAGCAAATGACCAAAATGTCCTTAGACATTGGAATTTTTTTAAATTTACTGAAATGACGTGTCTACCCCGTGTGTTGAAATATTGGATGGTTGGGAAAAGGTCGAAAGGGGCCGAAGTAACTTGAAGGATTGGAAATATCAATATATATTAATTGGCTAAAATGACTAAGATGCCATCGGGCATATGAAACTACCGAGTTAACAACATGATGGGAGATAAACTAGAGATTAAATTGATTGAGTGGTTTGAAAGGGGGCCGAAAGAACATGAATGATCACACTTTAAATAATCAGGATACCCTATTGTCCCAAAATAAGTTAAACCATTAAAATCATAAGCTCCTAATCGCACGCAAGTGACTGTAATACTCAAATGGGTTTTAAGCTTTGTTTATGTATGTCAATCATCTCTTAATACTATACGTTAATGGATGAAAACTGCACAAATGCATGTTCAACCTCTCAAGGCTTGTTCTGAGTTAATGTGACAATGATTTACATAGATGTATAATACATCCAGAGTTAAGTAGTGAACACAGAGAAAGTGTAGCAATTTGAATGTACAGAAAGTAATATATTGGAGATGAGTATAGTGAAATGGTCTTGGAAGTCTGGTAGACCGTCAACAATCTTCAGCGCAACAAATTATTGACCTATCCCATCAAGTTTAGACTATGGAAATACTCTAGAGTGTTAAATGACCAAAATACCTTTGTTAGCCAAAAGGATTAAAACAATATGATATATTTGATATTCTAAATGATCGTATTGTATCGATTTTCGAAGGCCTAGTTAGAGACATTGATTACAAGTTTCTTTTTATTGAGACATCGTTTCAGAAATCAACTCAGAATTTGTCAAAAGTTCAGTGTTTCCTCTTTCCTTGTAAATACCAAGTATCTCTGGGAAATAAATCGTTCCAGCTAGTGTGTTCCAAGTGCACATAAATATCATTTCCACTTGAACCGTAGACTGTCTCATGATCTAAATCATGACTATTAATTAACCAGAATATACCTTTGTATCAGAAGTGAAACTAAAGATTGCTTCATATTTACTCTTATAATCCATTATTATTGATCATTATTAATTATTGTTATTACCGATTACTACCGATTACTTTTGTCACTACCTAGATCGTTATCGATATATTTGGGATAGAGTATGAAGTTACCTTAGGTTCAACCCTGATCAGGCTGGTAATTCCTTATCGTTTCAGGTTCCTATGCTTCGGCTAGGGTAATTCTTTACAGTACCTAAGGGATCCCCTTAGGCTGGCACCTACGCCCAATGGGCCTAGGTTAATGTCTATTATAGTTGCAGTTCTGGGAACTGCATACCGGAGTTTTGTTGGAGGGTAGAAAGAAAATCTAAAATAAACCTTATCGCTAACATTATATAACTGTGAAATAACGTTCACCACACTGTTACTTAATATGTGTTAACGTTGCACTGTTGGAACACATATTAAGCCCCTAATTCAACTATCGTAATCCATATCTTGTCTAACTCCCCAGTCTATATGTTTCTAGTATGATACTTAATGATTGAATAAAGAAAAATTCTATTATCTTCATGTATACCGCTTCTTCGAAATATCTTATCGTATTTTTTTGGAGCCTATTGTTGGCCGAAACATCATGATTGTGTTATGCCTATCATATACATGCATGTTACTTATAGCATCCATTGGTAGTTCTTATTACTGAGCTTTCCGAAGCTCACGTTGTTTTTACCACCGCAGGTTAAAGGAAATCTAACATGGCTCGATGATCGACATCAGTGTTTGGAGTTCTCTCGGTGTTGCTTTTGGAGCACGGTACTGACACAGTTAGTGGGCATGCATGTCATTATTGCTTCATAATAGTGTCTGTAAAATGTTTTTCTAAAATTTTTGTTATACGTTTAAATAATTTCCTGAAAGAGAATTTTAAACAAAGGTCACCGTTACAATTTAATAAGTGTTTTTAAGAGAAAATGTTTTTATGTGGATTTTTACTGTGGGTTGCTCTTGTGACCCTAATGTGACCTCCTGAGATTCGTGGTAACGCATAGACGGGTCTAGGGGGTTACAGTAGGGTAAATGTTTAAATCATTATTTTTTATATATTTTTTCCTATATTAAAAGGATTTGTCTAAAAAACCTTTAATTTAAGGCTAATATAAGATTAGTTATTTTAAACCGTTAAATTTAGATGGTAGAATAATAACCGTTGGATTAAAAAAGAAAAAAAGGGTGACCCGGTTAATCGGTCACCCAAAAATTGAAGGCACAAAATAAAAGGGTTAACCGATTAACCATGTAATAAAATCGGTACATACCTTTTCCGTTACAAATTCTGTAGCAACTTACGTACAACATGTAATAAATTAAGTACATACTTAATTTGTCATAATTTTTGTAACAAATTAGGTTTTCGTGTAAGAAACTATGTGTGTACATAGTTTCTTACCTTTGGTTGAGTACTTTTGGGGTTGGTGATCTCCTGTAATGATTTCGGTACATACCTTTTCCATTACAGATTCTGTAACAAATTACATACAACATGTAATAAATTAAGTACATACTTAATTTCTCATGCTTTTTGTAACAAATTGGGTTTTTGTGTAAGAAACTATGTATGTACATAGTTTATTACCCTTGGTTGATGTACTTTTGGGGTTGGCGATCTCGTGTAATAATTTAGGTACATATCTTTTTAATTACAAATTCTGTAACAAATTACGTACAACATGTAATAAATTAAGTACATACTTAATTTATCATGCTTTTTGTAGCAAAATACGTTTTCGTGTAAGAAACTTTGTATGTACATAGTTTATATCATTTGGTTGAGTGCTTTTGGGGTTGTTGGTCTCGTGTAATAATTTCGGTACATATCTTTTTAATTACAATTTCTGTAACAAATTACGTACAACATGTAATAAATTAAGTACATACTTAATTTATCATACTTTTTGTAACAAATTAGGTTTTCGTGTAAGAAACTATGTATGTACATAGTTTATTACCCTTGGTTGAGGCACTTTTAGGATTGGTGATCTCGTGTAATAATTTAGGTACATACCCTTTTCATTACAGATTCTGTAACAAATTACATACAACGTGTAATAAATTAAGTACATGCTTAATTTCTCATGCTTTTTGTAACAAATTAGGTTTTCGTGTAAGAAAATATGTATGTATATAGTTTATTACCCTTGGTTGAGGTACTTTTGGGGTTGGTGATCTCTTGTAATAATTTCGGTACATACCTTTTTAATTATAAATTCTGTAACAAATTACGTATAACGTGTAATAAATTAAGTACATACTTAATTTCTCATGCTTTTTGTAACAAAATACGTTTTCGTGCAAGAAACTTTGTATGTACATAGTTTATTACCTTTGGTTGAGTACTTTTGGGGTTGGTGATCTCCCCATAATAATTTTTGTACATACCTTTTTCATTACAAATTCTGTAACAAATTACGTACAACGTGTAATAAATTAAGTACATACTTAATTTCTCATACCTTTTGTAACAAATTAGGTTTTCGTGTAAGAAACTATGTATGTACATAATTTATTGCCCTTGGTTGAGATACTTTTGGAGTTGGTGATGTCGTGTAATAATTTAAGTAAATATCGTTTTCATTACAGATTTTGTAACAAATTACGTACAACATGTAATAATTTAAGTACATACTTAATTTTTCATACTTTTTTGTAACAAATTAGGTTTTCGTGTAAAAAAACTAGGTATGTACATAGTTTATTACCCTTGATTGAGCTGATTTAGGTTTTGGTGATGTCGTGTAATAATTTAAGTACGTACCGTTTTCATTACAGACTGTGTAACAAATTACGTACAACATGTAATAAATTAAGTACATATTTAATTTACCATACTTTTTGTAACAAATTACGTTTTCATACTTTTAAACTATGTATTTATTACCCTTTGTTGAGATTTCTTGAATTTTGTGATCTCTTGTAACAAACTATGTATGTATCTTTTTAATTACATTTTTTGTAATAAATTATGTACAAACCTTGTAATAAATTATGTACGAACTTATAACCTTCACAACTGATCAACCTTAAATTAGCCTCAAATTAGAGGTTTCACCCTAAAATCTCTCATATTGCAAAGTTCTTTTTAGAGGGGGAGGTTGGGGACACAGACCCTTCCAGAGGATTAATACCTTTGTTCCTTTATACATTTTATATCGTTTGATTTGTGCTTGTGTTAATATATGTTTTTAATAAATAATACATATTTTTTCTTTTTTTTTGATAAATTCATCCTTTTATTTTGATATATATTTTTTTCATTTTAATCTTGTAATCATTCAAGTTTTGACTAGGTGTGAATTAAACATTTTTAATTATAAGGTTTTTTTAACAATTTCTATATAAGGGAAGAGAAAATTTACTTCTAATGGTCTAAAACCTACAACTTAAAGGAGGAGAAATATCAACTGGAAACTTTTAACCACTTACTGTAAAAATTGTTGACAAACAATTTTTTTTAACTAATGTGATTAACTGAATTTACTTTCATATTACATGATAAAAGCTTTCACCTTACATGATAAAAATGAATTGTATCTTTATAAATAATTTATTTAAATGTCAACTTAATAAATAAAATAATAATACTTTAATAAAAACGCATGATAGTTGATGTTCTAATACTCCATCAAGTGGTCGAAGTCCGGGCCAAATTAATTTACTCTACGTTCACTATTTTGGACCGTAAGGGTGAATTAACAAGTGGTCATAGTAAAAAAGCGTACGATGTTTATTTTAAGAGATTCAAGTTCAATCACAATGTGTATAAGGTGTGTGTATTATCAAAGAGTTAAGAATATATATGAACATATACTACATTATTGATTGAAAAATAATCCCACCAGGTCCACAAATGTAAAAAAAAAGTCTCACTTGTATGTGGCTCGTGCTACTTGATCACACTATTGAAGCTAAATCAGTGAAATATGTTTGGGAAAATGAAGGGACTTCTGTAGTATATGTCAAAAGTTGTTTAAAAAACCGATGATTTTGATAAAGTTGTGGAGAGTTATTGACGATATTATAAGAAGTCGCAATTAGTTGTAAGTGATAAAGACGAAAATTAAAATAATGAAAACAGGCGAAATAAAAATAGATTTTTTTTTTGGTAAGAACCAATTCAAGCATTAGAACAATTTCTTTTAGAAATCACAAAAGAATCTAAAAATCTACGTATTTTTAATGTTATTGACATAAACATAAACACGAACCTAATAAAATAGACGATGATAGTATTCGATTGAATCAATACTTAATCAATGTGAGAATAGGATTAAAACTTACTCGTGCGTTGCTATTTTCCATTTCACCCGATTTGTGTTCGTACATGTAAATGTGTATATTATTTTTGTTGTCCTCCTGATTTTTTAGATTTCGTTCAGATTAATACGAACAACCTGCATCGTATACATGACTTTGATGGATGAATTTTTTAATGAGAATTTTCTATATGACAACGGCTCGAATTCGAAATCTGTTTAAACAATATTAAGCTGCTTTTCACTTGGACCAACCACACTGATATATATATATATATATATATATATATATATATATATATATGGGACATTTTTAAAAAAAATTTATAATACTTAAATTAATCCCTAAAAATAATTACCGAGAACCCATTTCCTTTAAAAAAACAATATTCACTAATTAGTCCATTGCTGATTCCTCCGCACCATCATAGAAAAACCAAACCCTCCTTTTCCTTCATCGATATCTTCCGAGTATAATATTTCCGTTTTCTTCTTCATTCCACTAAGTCGCCGCTTTCTAGATCTTTCTCTCGCGATCCAAACAAGGTAAGCTACGATCAATATCATCTCCCTGTTGTCATTTTTTTGTTTGAAATGATCAAATCGATTTGATTTTTCTTTTCTGAATGTTTGTTTTCGGTTATGCTTCAGGTAATCGAGGTAATGGAGAACTTGGCGCAGTTAGAAGCATTATGCGAGAGGCTGTACAATTCGCAGGACTCGGCGGAGAGAGCCCACGCGGAGAACACTTTGAAATGCTTCTCGGTTAACACTGATTACATTTCGCAATGCCAATTCATTCTTGAGAATGCTTTAACTCCTTATGCTTTGATGCTCGCTAGCTCTAGTCTTTTGAAACAAGTCACTGATCATAGCTTGGCTTTGAATCTCCGCCTCGATATCTGTATGTTGAGTGTTTCTATCACTTTCCTTTCTTGCAGTTTGGTTTTTTATATATATATATATATATAAAACGAGATTTGATTTGTTTTTGTTTGTTTCAATTTTGAAGGGAGTTATATTTTCAACTATTTGGCGACTAGAGGACCGAAACTGCAGCCGTTTGTCACTTCATCTTTGATTCAATTGTTATGCCGAGTGACGAAATTTGGATGGTTCGATGATGAAAGATTCCGCGACGTGGTTAAAGAGTCGACTAATTTCTTGAGCCAGGTGATTTTTCTGTGTTTTAGGGCTCTCCTTTTAGTTTTACTTTTTCAAAAAAATATTGCTATAAGTTGAAAACACAAGGGAGAAATCAAGATTATGATAAGTGATTATAATTTGCCTTCATTGTTGATGAAATTGTTTTATATTGCAAGTAGAAAATCATGCATTTTGTTATAAACATTTAAGTTATTATGGAAGCAAAGAGTAATGTATTAAAAGTAACAACCAAATACATTGTTGATGAAATTGTTTTATATTGCAAGAGGAAAATCATGCAGTTTGTTATAGACATTTAAGTTATTATGGAAGGAAAGAGTAATGTATTGAAAGAACAGTCAAATACATTGTCGATGAAATTGTTTTATATTGCAAGAGGAAAGTCATGCATTTTGTTATAAACATTTAAGTTATTCCGGAAGCAAAGAGTAATGTATTAAAAGTAACAATCAAGTACATTATGGCATGCGCATGAGTACATCATAGCATATTTGTTTAAGCTTTAATGTTGGTTGTTTGCTTTAATGCTGTGGGTTGTGCTGGCACATTGATACACGCTGTATGTGATGTGTGATTGAGAGGTCTCAGGCTTCATTGGTTTTTAGCCTTCTTACTTCTTGCCTGAGAAATTTGAATTTCAATGTTGAACCTGCTATGTATTTTCTTTGTGCATGGCAGAATTGTCTTGGGTTGATTTGCTTACTGCAGTATGCTCATTGGAGTCAATGTACTTTTTTTTTATCTTGTTTGTTATTCTCTATCATTCCTGCTTGTTCAGATTAGCGTCCTGAATCATTCAACTTTGTTAATATCTCATATAAATGTTGTTCTGTACCTTTTTTAGCATGGTTGCTTTCCTCATTGTTAGTTTGTAAAGTTTGCTGACATTTCTTTCTTATTGGTGCTTTGTTTTATCAGGGAACTTCAGAACATTATACCATTGGTTTGAAGATACTGAATCAGCTCGTCTCTGAGATGAACCAGGTAAGTTATCTTCATGATTTTTAGTTTATTTTTTGTTTCTCATAGTTCCCAACTATCGCCAGATGGTATGAAAATTGTCATGCCAATATGTTACTTCAAAGGATTCATATGAAGATATATAATGTTGACTATCTTAATTTATGGATAGAATGTGCTACTTGTCCTTGTCCACTATTTTATGATCAGCCATAAATTTTTATCTAGCTGTGTTGTTGATAGCTAGAAACCACGAGCAAGGTTGCATTTGTTAGGTATTTATCCTTTGATTTCTCCTGAATGTCCACATGAAGTAGTCCTTGAATTGGAAATTTACGGATTTTCTTTTTTCAAAGCTATTTTTTTCTGGGTGCTTTCTAGGTTTGCATTAGAAGTTCACTAACAGTTACTAAACTTGAATCAAACATCAAATAGTGAACACTGAACAAGGAATTTTTACCTGAAGCATTCGTACGTGGCAGAAAGCACCTGTAGTTGTCTGTTTTTTTGACTCATTTCAAGAATCTAGTATTATATAGTATTTCTGAGTACTTAGAGAAAAGGTCAATGATCTGTACTTTTTTGTACGCCACAGCCTCCAGTTCCTCCAATAGAAAATAGCATTAGAAAAAACCTTTAGACAAGCTTATCCAGTATTTAACCCCCCCCCCCCCCCCCCAAAAAAAAAAAAAAAAAAAAAATTAATAAATGCCTTTTTTTGGTTGGATCTCGATTAAGTTATACCTAGATTATTTAACTTCACCTATGATCCAGAACTGGGTACAGTTAATTCTGTTGTTTTCCTCCTTTTTGATCTATAATCATTTATTCACGTGCTTGCATTGGATTTTTGATGAGTTTTGCATCTTTTGACTCCTTAATTGTCAGCCTAATCCGGGGTTGCCATCCACACATCACCGAAGGGTTGCATGTTCATTCCGGGATCAGTCACTTTTTCAAATATTCCAAATGTCTTTAACATCATTACGCCACCTGCAAAATGATGGTAACATTCTATATTTGCTCATGTTTTTATGGATTCCTTCCCTTTTCCTTGATTCACTATTCTCGTCCTTTTCATATTTTTCTTGTGATTTTTTGTTTCTGATTCTTGTTTGATATGAAATATGTAGTTGCAAGTCGATTGCAAGAGCTGGCACTTTCTCTTGCGCATAAATGTTTGTCCTTTGATTTTGTTGGGACATCAATTGACGAAAGTTCTGAAGAGTTTGGTACTGTTCAGGTATGGGTGGAACATCTTCTCTACGTTAGACTTTTTTTTTTGTTTGAAATTCTCTCATTGGGTACTTTTTTGTAATTAACCAAGCATATGGTGGTAACTTTACAGATTCCATCATCTTGGAGGCCGTTATTGGAGGATTCTTCAACACTTCAGATATTTTTTGATTACTATTCAATTACTAAACCTCCTCTTTCAAAGGAGGTTAGTTTATACTGTTTTAATATTCTCCCTTCTTTTTAACCTCCCCCCAATTGTTGGAATCATATCTTCCGTTCTGTTTTGAAATTCTTTTAACTTGTCAGGGTGAATTTAGTCTCACAATCCTTTGTAAACCAGAATCTGGTAGCTAAATTAAAATTTGAAATTAGAATTTTGTTTAGAAGTTATGCATGAGAATTTGTATATGCGTACTGTGCTTCATTTTTCTTGTAGAAGTTCTCACTATCCATACTTGGTGTTAGTTATGCTTTGATATGATAAAAGATATTTTCCTATTGAAAGTTGTAAATTCAACTAATTATGTCTTCCTCGTATTGATTTTTCCTTGCTCACTATTCAGATTATTTCAGGATTTCCCATACTCTGAATTGATAATTTTTTTTCAGGCTCTGGAATGCTTGGTAAGACTAGCATCCGTTAGACGCTCTTTATTTGTAAATGATGTTGCCCGATCCAAGTTTTTGGCTCATTTAATGACAGGAACGAAAGAAATTCTCCAATCAGGACAAGGTATCATGGGCCTGTATGCTATCACTACTAGATTTTCTATTACTTAGTGGTTGTAATGGTACTTACTTTTGTAGGTGATTACTGTTTAAGTTTTAATTACTTGGTTGTATTGACTGTCATATAAAACATGTCTTTTTTGTCTTTTATTTGAATCCTTACATTTTATGTGGTTGTTTACCGTCCTGGGTAATTCAATAGTTTTCTTCTGTTTATTTATTCCTGGACTTGTACAATATATATGTGCTTTCATCAAGTTATGATGTTTCTATAATGTAGGAAATCGTATGAGTTCATCTGTTTTCCAGGGTTTAATTGTGGTTATTGAGGTCAATTTAAGTGGAAGTACTTCCTTAGGCATTGCTTTCAAAGATATACTCATAAAGCTGTTTGAACTGCCTTTTTCCTTAATGTATCTTAAAAGAAAGTTTACAATTTTTGCTCTTATGTTTCAATCTTGATTTATAAAATGTTACTCCGCGGGCTTAGATTATAGACCCTGACGTTAGTTGTAGGGTATGACTTTGGGAAAAATACTCGAATGAGGTTTGATTTATCTACTTACGGATCTGGATAACACCTCTATACTAAAATAACTTTTGTAAGCCCTCTGTTGTTAGTTGTTTATTTGTGGTGAAATTTGTTAGTAATCATGTTATGTTGCTTGCTTGTAACATATTCATGGAAAATCAAGTAATAATAGTTACTTGATATGTTCATTTTTTAGAATTGTGTTCCTATAGTTTAACTCCCGTGCAACACTGTTCTCTGAAACAAAACTGGGTTCTTGAGTGATTTGTATTCTGTAAAGTTCAGATTTTTTTCCCTTTAATTTTTTTCCTTCAGTATTTGCAAATAATGTCTGCTGGATATCAGGTCTTGCTGATCATGATAATTACCATGAATACTGTCGACTTCTTGGACGTTTTAGGGTGAATTATCAGGTAAATTTATAGGTTCTATGTGTGACAACTGGAAGTAATCACGTTGCTTTTTATGTATGGTGAAATTTTATCTTTCACACGGTCATCATATAGCTGCCTGTGTTTGTTGAGCTGTATCTTTGCCTGTGGTCTCTAAAGTTCTAACTTTTTAGTTCATATAACTTATATGCATTTTCTTCCAGCTGTGTCACTGAGTATCATCATCCTGAGAAATCTCGCAAGTTCATGCAACTTATGTTCATTTTCTTGCCTGATTTTGTGCAAGTCAATGTATGTATCCGTGTGGTATCCTTCATGCATGTTGTTGGGTACCGAGGCACACAGTTATCTGGCATACAGTCGCATAAATTTTGATACATGAAATAGTTTTCCGTTTTTCCTTGTTTATATTTTTGTGTTGTTCTTTTATCTGGTTTTGAACAATTGAAGGGTTCACTGATTTTATCACTTTCTGAGATACCCGTGTGCTTTTGTTGGTGCTACTGCTTGTAAATGAATTTGATTCATGCTTTGCAGTTACAAGAATTACTGCTAATGTTTACAAAATTTTAAATTCACAGTTGTCGGAGTTAGTGAATGTGCAAGGCTACAGTGATTGGATACGCTTGGTGGCTGAATTCACTTTGAAGTCTTTGCAATCCTGGCAGGTTGATTGATATTTAAAATTTTATGTATTCAGGAATCAGGAAAATACCATATGATCTTATATTTTGCTTAATTGGGGCTCCAACTGCCTGTAAACTATTTTTCTATGACCTCAAGCCATTACTTGTGAACTATTTGTTGGAAAACCTAGAACCGTTTATTTTTTTATTCTCAATACCTGTGCAACATAACCTTAATTGAATTTATGCTTTCGTACCAGTGGGCAAGTACTAGTGTATACTACCTATTGGGGCTATGGTCCAGATTGGTTTCGTCTGTTCCCTATTTGAAGGGTGATGCGCCTAGTTTGTTGGATGAATTCATTCCTAAGATCACCGAGAGTTTTCTCACATCGAGATTCAACTCTGTGCAGGTATCATGTAACTTGATTTCCCTTTGGGATTAATTAATTTTACTAGAGGGTATGGTATCTGATTTTCTTTTTGTTTCGTAGGCTGGATTTCCAGATGATCTTTCTGAAAATCCACTAGATAATGTTGAACTGCTTCAGGATCAGTTGGATTGCTTCCCTTACCTCTGCAGATTCCAGGTTTAATTGCTATTTCTTCATGCACTTTCATTTTTATTGAAGATGTTTCCTGATTTTTTAAGCCTTTCTTTGACTTCCTTTTCTCTGTTTTGCATGTCTTTCCTTTTTCAGATGTCTCCAAATTAATATCATATTTTGGAATTTATGCCTTCTCTTTTCTCTTTCAGCTTTTTTTTAACTATTTAAAAACCATTAAGCTTCTGTTGTTGGGAAGTTTTTCTTTTTTCTAGAATTCCGAAACAAGAAAAATAAAACAAGTCAAAAGGCATTATTACTTCATAGAAAGCTCATGCTGGTCAACTGTGATATGTAAAAATCAGAGGGACAGATATTTTCAGTGCCCGAGATTTTGAAATGAGCTTTTATGTGCCATAAACATGAAATTTTTTGTTCCTTCATGATTCCTTTATTTCCTCGAATGCAGTATGAAAGCAGTGGCTTGTATATAATAAACATGATGGAGCCAATTCTGCAGTCATACACGGTATGGTCATTTATCGGTGAGGCCTTGTTTTTGGAATTTAGATATTGATAGATATTTTCATATGATTATTCTAATTAGTTCTGATTGATTTTTTGCAGGAAAAAGCTCGATTGCAGACATGTGATAAAAATGAGCTCTCTATTATTGAAGCTAAACTTACTTGGGTTGTTCATATTATTGCTGCTATTCTTAAGATAAAACAATGTACTGGCTGCAGGTAAGAAACTATTTCTCTTTTATTTTTGTTTTCTTAACTTTAATATTACATTAATCCTTGAAATTGAACCAATAACTAAAGTGGTCTAAATTATTTTTAGCAGTCAAGTGACTACACTTTCAAGAAATAACGATCACATCTTTTAGAATGGGCATTATATTGTGACATTGTAATGTGAGAATATTTTTCTGCCAGGTGACAACTAAATAAAATTTGATCGAAGATGAAAGGTTCGGTAATAATAACTGAGATGCTGTTTACTTTCATTTTAATGAAATCAAATAGCAATTCTGTTTAGTTCACCGAAAGACGCCTAATTTTAAAATTGATTCCACCAAAATACCTATAAGTGAAATTTAAGAGACCCCTGATGGTCATTTCATGGAGAAATAAAAGAAAAAAGAGTTGAATTCGATTTCTTCCAACTTGTTTACCAAACAATTCCATTGTCAGCAGGAGTCTTGAATTTGCCCCAAAATTATATATTATAGTTTTACTTTGCGTTCTTCACGGATATCAATTATATGTTTTACATTTCTTTCATGCAGCATGGAGTCGCAAGAAGTTTTTGATGCAGAACTCTCAGCTCGTGTTTTGCAGTTAATAAATGTCACTGATAGTGGATTACACAGTCAGGTAGACGTTAGCTTGGTTTCGGTGATATTTATATTTTAATATTTATGTAGTATGATTTTGATGTTGAAATCTTTTTGTCGTGGCTTTATAATTGTATAACTGTTGCTTGGACTTGTTAAAAATTGATCAGCTTTGTCAACAAGAGGATTTAGGATCTATGTTTGCGATAGTGAAAACCCGAGACTTGTCTCTCTCTGCTGTAACAAAGATGAAGATCAATGAGTAGGAGCTGGAGTGCTTGAGTTTTCTAATGTGGGAGGGGAGAAGAAATAAGGTTTTCAAATCTTGCTCCTATGGGGAATAGCTCATGGAGGATGTGTGGTTACATCAAATATTGGTTTCGTGTTTAAGAAACAAATTCAGTTAGTTTCCAATTATATGTTGTTCTCTGAATCTGATCTAAGAAGTGATTACCAACCATGCTAAGGAGTGGAAGATCTTTATGAATGTTAGGTGTAACATTTGATCTCTAATCCATAAAGTATGCCTACCTAAAATTTTGAGATGAAAGTTGTGTTTGTTTGTTGTATGTCGCATATTTAACATTTGTCAAGAGTAAATGTGTTTAGTGGTGTTATCACTAGTGTTCGCTGTGGCCTTGGATTCAACTTGTGCCTCTAAACCTCTTGTTGGTTGGTTTTGGATTCAATGCTTTATATTGGCAGCCAGAGTTGTTTTCTTTCTCCATTTATCATGTTAGAATTTTGTTTGTGTCACCATTGTTGCCTTGTTGGCTATGTCAAAATAGAGTGATTTACTGTAGAAAACTCTCTTGATTTCTATATATCAGCTTACATCTTTATATACAGCTTATATCCTTAACTTAGGTAACTATTAAGTTAGGAAAGAGACTATTCTAGGTAAACTAAAATCCCTTAAAGTTGGGGATTGTAATCACTAACAAGGATCTACAGGATCCTGTCTAATTATACAAATAATCTCTAATTAATGTGCATATTTTCTGACACTCCCCCTCAAGCTGGAGAATGGATGTCCTCCATCTTTAGCTTGCTTGTTAGCTTCTGAAAATACTTCCCAGGTAGCCCCTTGGTAAGTATGTCTGCAACTTGATCACCAGTAGATACATAGGGAGTACAAATTAGGCCACTGTCAAGTTTTTCTTTTATGAAGTGTCGATCCACTTCAACATGTTTTGTCCTGTCATGTTGAACTGGATTGTGAGCAATATTAATTGCTGATTTATTGTCACAGTATAGTTTCATTGGACCTTCCCACTTGACTTTTAAATCCTCCAAGATAATCTTCAGCCACAATAATTCACAAATCCCAAGTGCCATGGCTCTAAACTCAGCTTCTGCACTAGACCTGGCTACAACATTCTGTTTTTTGCTTCTCTAGGTCACTAAATTTCCTCCCAGAAAAGTGCAGTAGCCTGATGTTGATCTTCTATCAACTAAGGACCCTGCATAATCTGCATCAGTATAGGCTTCTAATGTCAGATTTTCTCCCTTTCTAAATAAAACTCCTCTTCCTGGTGTGCCCTTCAAGTACTGTAAAATTTGAGTCACTGCCCTTAGATGTGATTCTTTAGGATTGTGCATGAATTGGCTCACAACACCAACTGCATAAGCAATGTCTGGTCTGGTGTGTGATAAGTAAATCAGTCTTCCCACAAGTCTCTGATAGGAGCCTCTGTCCACAGCTGCATCCTCTGTTGCATCTCCAAGTTTGTGATTAACCTCTATTGGTATCTCGGCTGGTCTACACCCTAGTTTGCCAGTTTCTGTCAGCAAATCTAGAGTATATTTTTGTTGAGATATAAAGATTCCTTGCTGTGAATATGCAACTTCAATTCCAAGGAAGTATTTCAGTCTTCCAAGATCCTTGACTTCAAACTCCTTGATCAAACACTTCTTCAAGTTGTCGATTTCTTTCGAATCATCCCCTGTGACTATGATGTCATCTACATAGACTATTAGGACAGCAACTCCCCTTGAAGAATGTTTCACAAACAAAGTATGATCACCCTGACTTTGTTTGTAACCCAACTTCAACATCACTTTGGTGAATCTTCCAAACCAGGCTCTTGGGGATTGTTTTAGCCCGTACAGGGCCTTTTTCAATTTGCAAACTGTTTGTCCACAATTTGGACTAAATCCAGGTGGGATGTCCATGTAAACTTCCTCTTCAAGATCACCATGTAAAAATGCATTCTTGATGTCATACTGTTGTAATCTCCATCCTTGATTGGCAGCCAATGACAACAAGATCCTTACGGTATTCATCTTTGCAACAGGGGCAAAAGTTTCAAGGTAGTCTATCCCATAGGTTTGGGAATACCCCTTAGCCACCAACCTTGCTTTATACCTTTCCAAGGAGCCATCTGACTTGTACTTCACTGTGAATATCCATCTACATCCCACTGTTTTCTTTCCTTCTGGTAACTTCACCAAGTCCCACGTTTTGTTCTTTTCCAGTGCTTCCATTTCAACTTTCATAGCATTCTTCCAATTCTCATTTTCTAAAGCCTCGGACACAGTTTTAGGAATGGCAATGGAATTTAGGCTAGTAAGGAAGGCTTTATGGTTGGGAGACAAATTTCTGTAGGAAATGAACAAATAAAGAGGATTTTTTGTGGTACAAGTTCTCTTTCCTTTTCTAATTGCAATAGGAAATTCAAAATCCCTATGATCAGAATCAGAATTAGGATTCTCAATATTATTTGAATCAAAGATAGGTTCAGTAATTACCTCAATTTGTGGAGGAGACAAGGGTGATGATTGAGCATGCATTGGTCCCTTTTTTCTCGAGTAGACTTGTAGAGGACTAGCAATATCTTGAATTCCTGCCTTAGGTGTGGTGGGTTCAGATTGTTGCTGTTCAAAAAGGGGCTGAGAATCAGATGCAACTGATTGGGTAAGACCAGGCTGATTTTGGACAGGTTGGGCAGATTGGATAGATTGGATTAGATCAGGCTGGGCAGATTGGATAAGATCATGCTGATTCTGCTGATTTTGGACAGGCTGGGCAGATTGGATTAGATTAGGCTGGGCAGATTGGATAAGATCAGGCTGATTCTGCTGATTTTGGACAGGTTGGGCAGATTGGATAGATTGGATTAGATTAGGCTGGGCAGATTGGATAAGATCAGGCTGATTCTGCTGATTTTGGACAGGTTGGGCAGATTCATGCTGATTTTGTGGAGGCAAGGTGAGAGGCTGAAGAAGGAAATAATCTTTTTCCTTATCTTCCCTGAACAAAATCTCCCCCTGAAGATAAGGGTGAGTAAAATAGTTTTCATTTTCAACAAAGGTGACATCAACAGAAGTGAAATGTTTCCGTGTAGGTGGATGATAGCACTTATACCCTTTCTGAGTAGATGAGTAACCTACAAAGATACATTTCAATGCCCTTGGATCCAACTTACCCCTATTCTGAGAATGAATATGAACAAAGGCAACACAACCAAATATTTTAGGCTCAAGATGAAGAGAAGGACTAAAGTTAGGGTAGAAACTATTTAGGATTTGAATAGGACTTTGAGATTCAAGAACCTGAGTTGGTAATCTGTTGATAATATAGGTGGCAGTTAACACAGCTTCCCCCCAGTAGTGTTTAGGAACATTTTTTTGAAACAACAAGGCTCTTGTTATTTGAAGAAGATGGCCATTCTTTCTTTCGGCTACACCGTTCTGCTGAGGGGTGTTTACACAAGATGATTCGTGTATGATGCCTTTTTCTTGGAAATAGGAAGATAGGACTTGATTAAAGTAGTCCTTAGCATTGTCTGACCTAACCCTTTTTATATCAGCCCCAAATTGATTTTTAACCATGGTGTAAAAGGTCTTAAAAGTAGAACTGACATCAGATTTTTGTTTTAGAAGAAATATCCAGGACACACGAGTGCAATCATCTATAAATGAAACGAACCACCTAGCTCCAGTTATATTTGGAACAGTGGATGGTCCCCAAACATCACTGTGAATGAGAGAAAAGGGTGTAGATGCCTTTTTATTACTTATGGGAAAAGAAACACGTTTGTGTTTGGCAAGCTCACATATGTCACAATGAAATTCTTCATTATTTAAGGATTTGAACAAGGAAGGAAACATGAACTTTATAACTTTAAATGAAGGATGACCAAGACGAAGGTGATGAAGCCATATTTGGTCTTTGGTGGTTTTAGAATCTGACACAAGTGAAAAAGATGAAACACTGACTTGTCCACTGGAATTTTCAAGATAATACAGTCCATTTTCTTCTTTAGCATGCCCAATCATCCTCCTCGTTCCCTGTTCCTGAAAAACACATTGGGTAGGATAAAAGATAACACAACAGTTAGTGTCTTTGATGATTTTTTGGATAGACAGGAGATTAGTGAACAATTTAGGCACATGAAGAACATTTTTAAGTGTCAAGGTGTTACTTATAACAATATCTCCTTGACCAGCCACGGTTATCCTACTTCCATCTGCAACTGTTATCTTTTTATTACTAGGACAGGGTATATAATTGATAAAATTTAGAGAGGAATTGGTCATATGGTCTGTTGCTCCTGAGTCAATCACCCAGGAGTTTTGGGTAGGGAAATCCGAGACTTTAGATGTTTGAGAAGAGGATATACCTGAAAAAGCGAGACTACAAGTACCTGAAGAGGAAGGTTTTTCCAGGGATCCAAGTAAACATTTCAATTTCTCTATTTCTTCCCCGTTGAACTCAAAGGACTGTTCTTGGGCCTCCTCATTCATCTGCTTGGTGATATATGCCTTTCCCTGTCCTCTTGATGGTCCCTCTCTCTCAAAAAATTTTTTGTTTGTTGTCTGTGGCTTCCCATGAAGCTTCCAGCACTTCTCTTTTGTATGGCGAGACTTCTTGCAATAGGTACACCATAAAGAGTCTTTGTGCACCATTTTTGATCCTTCTAACTTCTCTTTAAAAACCTGCTGTTCCAGGTTTGATTTTCTTTCTGCTGTACTTCTAGTGGCTAGAGCAGAACCTTCCACTTGATTGCTCTCAATCATAACCCCTCTTCTTCCTTCCTCAGCCCGAATTATTGCAATGGCTTCATTTAGAGAGGGCAGATCCTCTTTACCAAGAATCTGGACTCTTACTGCATCAAACTCAATATTTAGTCCAGCAAGAAAATCATAAATTCTTTCTTTTTCAACAAACCTTTTTAGGACAGCTGCATCTTCACTACACTTCATTTGAATACATTGGTAGTGATCCATCTCTTGCCATAAATTTTGCAGCAAGTTGGAGTATTCTGTGATGGATCTGCCTCCTTGCTTGGTGGATGAGATTTTGGTCTTAATCTCATAAATCTGGGCACCATCTTTAACCTTTGAATAGGTTTGTTTTACAGCCTCCCATATCTCTTGGGCTGTATTGAGAAACATACAAGTATCACTAATTTCTGGTAGCATGGAATTCCATAGCCAGGACATGACTAGTGAATCTTGTTCATCCCAAACCTCAAAACGAGGGTCTCCCTCCTTAGGTCCAGTTCCAAGGAGGTGACTTAGCTTTCCTCTACCCTTCAAAAAAGTACGAACAAGCTGAGACCATTTAAGATAGTTTTTTCCATTCAATCTATAGGCAGCCTGTATACTTTGCAAGTCACCTATTTGATTCGAATGGCTCCCTTCACTCACTGAGATTCCTTGCACAGTCTTGCTACTGCTCTCATCGCCTACCTCAACCATATTTTTTTGCTGGATTTAACAGTGAACCTTCACTGAACACTCAAGGAGGAATTTTAAGGGAAAAGAAGGGTGTTAATCGAGATTGACAGAGCTCAAAAAAGGAGCTAACAAGGCTCTGATACCATGTCAAAATAGAGTGATTTACTGTAGAAAACTCTCTTGATTTCTATATATCAGCTTACATCTTTATATACAGCTTATATCCTTAACTTAGGTAACTATTAAGTTAGGAAAGAGACTATTCTAGGTAAACTAAAATCCCTTAAAGTTGGGGATTGTAATCACTAACAAGGATCTACAGGATCCTGTCTAATTATACAAATAATCTCTAATTAATGTGCATATTTTCTGACAGGCTAATATCATGATTTTTTTTTAATTCAAAAGTATATGCTGGAAGGTGGAGGGCTGGTTATTTTCTGATGTAGTAGCCATAGCATGTTACCCTTGTGGTGTCTCACAATGACTCAATCCCATGGAAAGGGGGAGGTTATTTAATTCTCTGGGATAGGATAATAGGTATAGGGATAGTTTTGACCACTAACAGAAATCATTCTAGCCTACTCTTGATCTTTCACACACCAACAAAGGATAGGATGATACCACCTGCCTTATTTGATCTATCTTCTCTATTTTTCTTGCACGAAATGCAATGTCATTTCTTCCATACTACTCTATCATGCATTTGCTTATTTATTCTCTTGATAGTCCATTAATCATGTTCATGAAGTTTACAAACTTATTTGTAATTGATTATTCAATTTGCATCTGGCAGAGGTATGGCGAGGTCAGTAAACAAAGACTTGATCGAGCAATTCTCACTTTCTTCCAGAATTTTCGCAAGTCCTATGTTGGTGATCAAGCAATGCATTCATCTAAGGTAAAACCAATTTCTTTTATATTCTTTGCAAAATTTAATGGTCTGTATATAAGTTGAGCCTTTCACTCTCTGTTACAGCAGTTATATGCCCGTTTATCCGAGCTGCTTGGACTCCATGATCACCTGTTACTATTAAATGTGATTGTTGGGAAGATAGCTACAAACCTGAAGTGCTACACAGAGGTGACTGTTTTGATCTGGCTTATATTGGTTATGTAATGTGCTGGTACATACTTTTGCTTAATTGGTGTTTATTTCAGAGTGAGGAAGTTATTGATCACACTCTAAGTTTATTCTTGGAATTGGCATCTGGGTAAGCTTTTCTTGTTTTGTTTAATTGAATTAAAGCTATTTGTTTTCTGTGTGATAAAAGTTGCACACTTCCAGTAAAGTAATTTGCTTGTTTGACCAATGCATAATTTCGACAGATACATGACTGGAAAGTTGCTTCTGAAGCTGGACACTGTTAAATTTATAATTGCAAATCATACTGTAATTCCACTCACAACAAATTTCTTTTGTCTAGTAACTTCCGTTTGTTTCCCTGAATTCACGCTGCTTTTGGATAATGACGTTATTTCTTGAATTTTATTTCAGAGAGAGCATTTTCCATTCTTAGAAGAATATAGATGCTCTCGTAGCAGGACAACTTTCTATTACACCATTGGGTGGTTGATATTTATGGAGGATAGCCCTGTCAAATTCAAGTCTTCAATGGAACCACTTTTGCAAGTACTCTCTTTCTCTCTCTCACACACACACACACTCTCACACATGCATGCATGTAAAGTGATATCATAACCTTTTCATACATGAATTATCTGTTTGATGATTTTCCCCCTAACATTGTTCTGCTGTTCATTATTGGTCGTTTCAATTTGACTTCATTAATGTTTTGTGGTGCTTTAGGTCTTTCTCAGCCTGGAGTCGACACCCGATGCGGTTTTTCGTACTGATGCAGTCAAGTATGCTTTAATCGGATTAATGAGGGATCTTAGAGGAATTGCAATGGCCACAAACAGGTTTGCGTATATTTAATCATTTGAATTCTTTTAAATGTAGACAATTCCTCGATAATGTATTTTTCATTTCTTGAACTCCTTTAGTCGTAGAACATATGGTCTTCTATTCGATTGGCTATACCCTGCACACATGCCACTTATCTTGAAAGGAATTACTCACTGGACTGACACACAAGAGGTACATTCACAACTCAAAGTTTCTTTCAATTGCTGCTGTCATGGATTTCTTTTTTGTTGTTGTTGTTTCATCTTATTTATCTATATAGTACGGTTATCTTGCTTTTCTCTTTTTCTCAGAGAATTCAAAATATAAAGCTGATTTTACCTGTGGCCATCAGAAATATTTTTTCGATCCTTTATGTGCATTACTTAAGATCGAAAGCATGGTTATGTTAGGTGTACAAGGTCTTTCTGTAATACGCAGGAAATCTTTATTTTGCTTCTTTCTTGTCAATTTAGTTGTTACATTTGTTGCCATTATCTCACCTCATGCTTTACTTGTATATTTTTAATAGGCTACTTGTTATTTTAGCTTGTCATTTGTAGTCAATTTTTCTATTATCCGTTTAAATATTAGATGCAGTGCATTTATTGCATTAGTTTCAGTCAATAAACTCTAATCCTGGATAGGTAATTGTTTGATTTAACACTGCAGGTTACCACTCCTTTGTTAAAGTTCATGGCTGAGTTTGTCTTGAACAAAGCACAACGTTTAACATTTGACTCATCTTCTCCTAATGGGATTCTTCTTTTCCGAGAAGTCAGTAAGCTAATTGTAGCATATGGGACAAGGATTTTATCTCTGCCTAATCCTGCTGATATATATGCCTTCAAGTACAAGGGAATATGGATTTCACTAACTATTCTGTCAAGAGGTCAGAATATGAGCCAACAATTTTATATTTTTATGTTTGTTAAGCACCAAATTGAACCCATGGTGGTAAAGCGTGTACAGAGCTAAATTCATTGGTCTATAAGATTGGTAAAGACTAAAACACAGTTTATTCTTTATTTTAGTTAAGAGTAGTGGGCACTGCTTTTCTATATTTACTATGCGCATGCTTCATTGGATTGATATTTATTTTTTGGTAGTCTTCATTGGTGCATACTTGTATGCATTTTATGTGATGAGCTAGCCCTTTTAGAAGTTTTTTCGTGTCAGCCATGTAGTGCTGTCCTTTATAGGAAGATTGTAGTAATTAAATATTCCTAAGCAGCTGTGCTGAGCAACCCATTATTGCTAGTATCCCAGCCAATGTTTGACTAGGCTACTTGTAAGAAAAATCAGGGACTGAAGCATTTTGGCACCATGGTTGTACATTAGAATCGGAGTCTTTGTGGAAATTTTATTTGTTGTATATTGTGTTTTATTGAAGATTTCCTGAAATCACAAATTAACTTTCGACCAACAAATGGCAGGTCTTGCTGGAAACTATGTAAACTTTGGTGTTTTTGAACTCTATGGTGATAGGGCACTGTCTGATGCACTTGACATTGCTCTAAAGATGATATTGTCAATTCCTTTGGCTGATATATTGGCATTTCGAAAGGTATGCATGATTTTGATTGCAATTCTTCACCTTATGGAATATTTTAAAAAATCTAGTGTTGAAAGTACCTGTCTAATCAGTTCCGAACTTGCGAAACCTTCATCTAAATAGCTTGAGTTTTGTGCGTTTGTTACCTGAAAAGTCTGTCATTAAGGATCTCAATGAATAAATATTGTGTAACACAGGTAATTTTGTGCCTGTCTAATTTTTCATAACATATGTATTTTTTCATATCTTCTGTTTTGTCCATCCAAATCCTATGTACTATCCATCTTAAAAACAATTTAGATCTGATATTTACGATATTTTTGGCTTAATCTTCTCAATTAAATTTCTTAAAAGCAACAAACCTGTCGGTTATCAACATTGCTATTTGTTCCTTTTATTACATCTTCTCTTCTCTATCTGTTATAAATTTTGATGGCAGACTTAGATTTAGTTGGTTTTGTATTTCCTTTTGGTTTTTGCATTTGTCTGCTTGAAGAAAATGATTAATCAAGTAATGGTTTTTTCTTTTTGCATTGCTTTCTATTTGTGACTATCTTTTGTTCTTTTTAAAATTTCCAATTGCAGTTAATTCGAGCTTTGAAATGAATTGTTTGTTTTAACTGCAAGCTTTAGCCTCTGATTTGTTGCCAGTTGTGAGAATAGTAGTTGGGTAGAAGAATAGTCTTTTCAAGGTATAATACAAGCATTGTACAATGTGAAAAAAAGTTGATAACCAGGAGTTATAATAATGGGAAAAATGTAAAGAACAAACGTTGCTGTTGTAAACACAAACTCCCAAAATAAGAATCTGATGTGAAACATTGAAGACCTAAATGTGGGTTAGTTACCCTTACCAAACCAAAAAAAAAAGGAAGAGCTCCGAGGCACTATTAGCTCATCTAGGAAATGTACCAATATGTAACTATGATGTCATGTTTACTTTTTCTTTTGCAGTTAACGAGGGCGTATTTCTCTTTCTTAGAGATTCTATTCAACGGCCACATCAAATTTATATTGAATTTAGATGCAGCAACCTTTATGCATATTGTTGGGTCCCTTGAATCTGGTCTTAAAGGACTGGATATAAATATCTCATCGCAGGTTTGTATCGTGCTGTAATATTGGCGTGCTTTACCTGTTCTTTTGTTGCTAGAACTGTTTATTATAATTTTTCAAGCTGTTCCCCGATCGCATAAATAGAAGTTATGTGAGTTTTTCTTTGGAAATTTTCATGTCTGATATCCCTTCCCACTTCCTTTTCCCAGGCCGAAATACTATATTCTTTTAAAATTAATCTCACATGATGAACATTTCATTTCAGTGTGCAGCGGCTGTTGATAATTTGGCTGCTTTCTACTTCAACAACATCACTATGGGGGAGGCACCCACTTCACCTGCTGCTGTCAAACTTGCCCAGCATATTGCAGACTGTCCTAGTTTGTTTCCACAAGTGAGTAATGGACTTCCTCACATATTATGCTTCTTCCACTGTTATTTGCATTTGTGTTTAGAAGGCATCCATTCTACACTTTATGTCCTCATACACTAATGCATCTTATTACTTCAGTGCATAACTCTGTATAAACTTAAAACATAACAACCTTCTGCACAGTCTCTCAGATGTGATTGCCTAGGTTCTTTAGTGTAATTTTCCTTTTATTAGTGCTCATCTTTTTCAGACTAGTTAAGTCTCTGGATATTCACTACATTAGCTTGATGTAACTGTAAGTTGACGAGGAGTGTTAGAGTTTTTATTTAATGTATAATTAGAGTTTATTCCTAATCAGTAGTTTAGATTTAATAGAAGTCTTATTTAAATTAGGAATAAGTACTATTTAAATTAAAGATAAAAGTATAGTTTTAGTTATATTAGAACTCTATATCAGCCTATTTAAAGGCTTACTCTGTATACATTTGAATAATTGAAGAGTAATAAGAAAATATAGAGAAACACATTGTTCTCTCTAGAAAATATCTTGTTCATCTTCTTCAAACAACAAATCACTAACCACCGATCACACACACAAACCACCATTATTTATTGCATCTCCGGCCACCATGGCCCCTTTCTCACATGGTATCATGAGCCAACAACGGTCTTGATGTCGTCACCACTGCTGCCATCTCTGATCTGAAACAGATTGACCATGATTTTATTTTTCAGATGCACATTGTTTTTTCTTTTCCGCTGCTGTCATTAGGCCACACTCGTTCCTTGGCTTCTCCCTCGTTGGAATCTTACATCTCTAGTGAAATTTATACTCGTTTAATTTTGCTGTTTTCTTCTCTATTTAATGGTTCTATCTTAGCCAATAAAAAAGATAGATGAAAAGGTTATAGTTTAGCCTTAAAAACTATTTGGTTCTATCTTAACCATCCATCCTAAAAGATAGAAGAAGAGGTTATAGTTTAACCTTAAAAAGTAGATAACTATTTTTTCAAGGGATTCTACATCAAAGATCCAAGCTGGAACTCTAGTCTGTGTAACTACCACTTTTTACATCGTTCACATCAGACCTTTCAGTTAGGAACTGCATGCCATCAACAATTGCTGCGCAAGAACATCATGGTTCTGTCCTCACTCTTCAAATCAAAGACTCCCGAAAATAGGGAGCATTTTTTTTCAGCAGAAGAAATATGAGTAGGGCATCACATCCAAGATCCAAGCTGGTGCTCTATTACGTTTGCTCACCAGCTTGAGGGGGAGTGTAAGTTATCCGAGAAGTGTTAGAGCTTGAGGGGGAGTGTAAGTTGACGAGGAGTGTTAGAGTTTTTATTTAATGTATAATTAGAGTTTATTCCTAATCAGTAGTTTAGATTTAATAGAAGTCTTATTTAAATTAGGAATAAGTACTATTTAAATTAAAGATAAAAGTATAGTTTTAGTTATATTAGAACTCTATATCAGCCTATTTAAAGGCTTACTCTGTATACATTTGAATAATTGAAGAGTAATAAGAAAATATAGAGAAACACATTGTTCTCTCTAGAAAATATCTTGTTCATCTTCTTCAAACAACAAATCACTAACCACCGATCAAACACAAACCACCATTATTTATTGCATCTCCGGCCACCATGGCCCCTTTCTCACAGTAACATATATGGTTTGGTTCCTGAAGTCTGTGTCATGAAATATGGTGTACTTTTCATCACATGAAATATTTTTCCATATAACATAACATACATGCATCAGAGAAGATTTAGCATCCGAAACAAATATATCTCAATAAAAATCACTCTCAAAATAGCCCTTGTCACTTGCAAGCATACAAGTTCGTTGTCCAATTAATAATACAACGGCAATACATCTGAAGGGAAGTATTTTGAGGATTGAATCCCAAAGGAGAACCAGATATCGAATCTGAACATACCTACTAGTGAATCAATCAACACCCGAATACCAGTTTAGTTAATCATATCCTTATTAGCATCAACAAACTCTAGTGAAACAATCAACAACATTGCATTAAGAGTAAATTGGCATGAATTAAAGATTCTAATTCCAAAAGCAATTGAAAAGGCAACTAGACTTAAAATGATGAATGCCGTACAGGCCTATAATAATGTGAAGAACTATGTATTATCAAAGACTATATATTTGTAATTAAAGTGTTATGAACTCTTGAAATTATAATGCATTTAATCAATTCAAAATATTATTTATCAATTTTTAAGTAAATGAAATAGAAATGCTGTGTGCCACCTAAGTACGATGAATCTACTTATCTGCTGGATACTAGTTCTGCTGTATGAGGTGAAAAACAAAAAGATTTTGATTAAAAACAAAAACTATGAACAAAATATCTTTCATATGAGATAAACTTCTATTGACATGACACATATTAACCTGAGTTAATATTTGAAAGTTGAACTCTAAAGACTTAACTTTCTTGCATGCTATAAGGGATCAATCCTGCTTTATGATTATAACCATTGATATTTGTCATATGAGATTAAGGTAGCTTTTGTACATTGTCTCTTGTTGTCTTGAACCAAATATGACGGTTTCTATTCCAATCTTTCTTTTTGGACAGTCCAATTATTTTCTGTTCCTTTATTACAGATATTGAAGACCCTTTTCGAGATAGTTTTGTTTGAGGATTGTGGCAACCAATGGAGTCTTAGCAGGCCTATGTTGAGCTTAATTCTTATCAGTGAGCAGGTTATAATTTGCAAATTCTTTACTTCAATTTCTCTGCTATCCACTTTCAATTTTGGTCCACCAGATGGTTATTTTTTCTGACAGCTGTATACTTTGAACATTATCAGTAACTCTACCGTGAGATCGGTAACAAAACATGAAAATCCAAACAAAATTCATGTTAGCATTCTCATTCCATATGACTTAAATCCTTGATCTTGTCTACATGTGCATTACCAATGTGAATAAAAAGGATATATATATTTGCAATGGACAGTGTTTTTCATTAGCTGACAAGAAACCCTGTTTGACTTGGGTCTTGTTGATAGAGATGTGATTGGCCCTCCCTATAGAGTGCCCACTGTATTTTAGTTCTTGGCTTATGCCTCTTTCAAATTCAAAATAATAATAATATCTTCCTGACACTTGTGTCCAACATATAAATATTAAAAAGATGGATATCCGATATTATTAGATCCTTATTTTATATCGGTTTCCAAAATATTTACTTGGTTTTAGATGGCCACTTCTCTCAAGTGGGAGAGCACTTTTGAGCACATTGTACCCCGTCCTTGTGTGGCACCTCTCACATTTAACTATCATATGATTAAAGGAGAAATGTTAAATCCAACATAGAAGCAGAACAGTCTTTGGAATCCTTTCTGCTATGTAGCTGACAAACTGCCTTTCTGCTGCAGATATTTGCTGATCTCAAAGCTCAAATTTTGGCTTCACAGGTAAGTTTTTGGTATATGATTTTTAGGTGGATGTGTAAGTTTTTGGTATATGATTGTTTTTTAGTTGTCTTTATATTTCTGAAAAACTTTTGAGTAATAACTAATAAGAATTGCCAATATCAGTTTATGAGATTAGCATTGGATGAGCAATGCATTTTCTTAATCTCGATTCAGTACAACTTTTGTTTATCCATAGTTGCGACAAACTTATTTGAACAGATTTTTGGTTTATTTGCTTACCATTTGATCCCCAACATTTTCATAACACTGATTCAAGACATAGTATCCACCAAAGTACCACTCATTTTGTTAAAGCCGCTATATTGAAAGAACATGTTAGACACTCTATGGCTGATGTTCATTTGCTTTTGCTTCCCCGCAACTTGGCGTCTAAAGTCCTCCCGATTGTATTTGTTTAGTTACTTGGAAGAATTTTCTGTTTGCAATGAAGATCAGAACACTCATTAAAGCAAACATGATTTCATTAATATCACACCTGGACTGGTAGATAGTGTCCACGTCTTTAGGCATTGTGATTCAAATAGGACTGGTTCAGGATCAAAACTAAGTCTCCAAACCATCAGACTAGAGACTAAATCACATGCGGAGCCTTATCCGTAAAAAATCAGTACTAATGTAGACATCAAAACTTTGACAAACCAATGAAATTAATGGAGAAGAACTAGAGGTTTTTCTGATGATGCTTTTAACACGGGACTAAAAGAATTCATCATCTCTCTCTATCATTATCTTCCCCATTACTTTTTTTTCTCTCTCCTTTAGTGTCCGTCATCTGATACGATCATCATTTTGCAGCCCATGGATCAACATCAGAGGCGCTCTGTTTGTTTTGACAAGCTTATGCAGGATGTTACTCGAAGCCTAGATTCAAAGAACAGAGACAAATTCACCCAGAACCTTACTGTATTTAGACACGAATTCCGTCTCAAATAGATGAAACTTTGTTCTCTTAAGTAACCCCTTTTTTCCTGCAAAAGATGTTCAACAGATGGTGTGAATGTCGGAAGCGAAGCATCTTTTTGCTGCATTGTGTTGGTTGTTCTTGCCTGAGGCAAAAGAGCTCACACTTTTCTGAAGTTGATGGGGGAAATTGTTTTAAAACAGTTTATGGCGGTATCGTATAGTTTGCTATACGGGAAGCATTATGGAATGTTACAAAGGGTTTTGCCGAAGTGCATAAGCATGTAGGATACCAGACATTGATATGGTAGGGAAATGGCGATTTTGCATCTTGTGCATCATTCTTTCGCAACATATAATGTAAAATCGTTTCGGGGCTTTCATGTTTTGGAGAAGGTTCAGGTTTGTGTGACCCAAGAAAAAATAGGCAAGGAAAAGTGAAAATTCTCTAGTTATGAAGTTGTTGATGCATTTGTACATTAACACCCACATATTCTTTGTACTTGTTGATAGCATAAAGAAGAAAAAAGGAAATCCCTCGAGGTCCCCCCCTCAGACACTGCTGGACTTGAGACCATTTTGAAGCATACATTAGTTTCTTATCAGCTTAATCCAAAATTGTATTTCCGATACATTATTCTCCTTATGTTGGGTCCGGTCTTCAACCTTGCATATCATCCTATCGTGTACATTTTGTTCCGTTCCGTTGCAGTACCAAAAGAATGTGTTCATTGTACCAAGTTGGCATATGCCAACTTACTTTAATATAGATACATGTTGATGATATGTTTTCTCAGTATTGTAATGGCAATGAAATGAATTCCTTTTTGTATTTGCTTATGTCGTAGTTGGGGAAACCCATTTCGTTTCTGGTGCTTTTTACTTCACAGATCTTCATCTACCAACGTCGATGAAATCGACATAGACCATAAGTGAGCGTGGAAAAAGAAAGGAAATAATAAGTCAAACAAGAGAAATATGAAAAAGAAAAAAATAGAAAAAGAAAGAAGATGAGATGAAAAGAAGTTGACGGTGATTTGAGAACGGCAGACATTATAACAATTAACTAAAACTATTGTCCAACGAGTAATTATTCCAAGCGTCTTAATTTTAGGATGTGAGGTTGTATTTAGAGTTTAGCGGTTTAAGTGTAGTAGTTTTAAATTTAGGAGTTGTTGATAGAATATTGAGTTTAGAGTTAAAATTTATGGTTTGTAGGTTAAAACTTAAATTCCTATCATATTATCCTAAAATTTAAAACCTAAATTCTAACACTAAACTTTAAATTCTAACCACGAACTTTAAATTCTAAACACCTACAATAAACCCCCCAAAACTATAAACACTAAATTGAAACCTTAAACCTTAAAATTGAGGCGCTTGTAGAAACAAAGTTTCCACCGCCTGTGTATGTAGGGATGGCAATATAATTCGAATTTGATATGAATTCGAAGAAAAAAAATCAGATCCAAATCCGATTGAAAAAAGTCAAAATCCTAATACGAAAAAAGGTCCAGGGTCCTAATAGAAGGTGGATCGGATATAGACATTGTCATGATCCGATCCGAATCCGATCCGAGTATATCAATCCGTATAAAAATATTTAAAACTCTTAGATTTAAAAAAATATAAATATATATTAAAATCTTAGATAAGTTGAATTGAGATTGTCTATATTAAATTATTAATATAAATATATATTGTAAGTTGAATTGAAATTATATATATATATATATATATATATATATATATATATAATGAAATTCTAATTAAATTTAAATTAGGTTATATATATATATTTTGAAATCCTAATATAAGTTGAATTAAGATTACAAAAGTTATATAAAAGCATGAGAGATCTAGCCGTCATTAATACTTTTTAGAAAAGACGTCTAAATAATATAGAGAGTTTTATATGTTTGTTTCAACTAGGTGAACTAGTAGGGGTCAGATTGTTATCGTTGCGGCTTAAGAATCGACATCGTGAAATCGTGATTGGGTATATATCTTCTCCAAATTTAAAACTTTAGATTTAAATAGTTAATTCTCAACCCTTAATCACCCTAATTCGTTTGATGAAAATTATTTGTTACTTTCATTTGGCTTTTTCTATACACAACAACCTACTAGATTTCTATAATTAATGCCTATTTCCTTTCTTTTCAATGGAATCTACTGACATAGAATTAATTGTAGATAAAATTAACACTCATCAAAAAATATCATTCCATTAATTGTGATAAAAAACATAAAATTTATGATATTTGAATATCGCCTAAACCTAAACCTTAAAATACAAACCCTAAACCTTAAACAATATATCATAAACCCTAAATTATAAACCCTAAAACACATATCATAAACCATAAACCATAAACCATAAACACCACATCATACACCCTAAACTATAAACCCTAAACCTTACTCATTAAACCATAAAACCAATCTCTTAAGCCCTAAACCATGAACCCTAAACCCTACCAAATAATTTTTCAAAAAAAAAACCACACATCATAAACCGTAAACCCCACCTCATAAATCTAAACCCTAAACTACAACCACATAAAATCTTAAATCATAAACCCTAAACATTAAACCCTAAATCATAAAACCCTAAACCTTAAACCCTAAAACTATTAAACCTTTTTAAGTGAGTATTAATTACATTAAACACCCTAAATTAATGAAGTACAACTTTTTAGGAATATAATTATTTTCATTTTAGTATATTCCTTTAAAAATTAAAATAAACATTAATGATAAGAATCTTTTTGGTTCTTATATGCAGCCATCAGGGCCGTATATAGCAAAACCATTTTTATTTAAAGATATTTGTTTGAGTTGTTACTTTAAAAAAAATAAAAAAGATTAATTGGATTCGGACTTTCGGATTTGAATTTTAGATATTTTATTGAATCAGACTCGAATTTATGTAATCGAACTTAGATTCGGACTTAATTTTTTTGGAGATCCGATTATTAATTAAATTAGACTTGAAATTTATAAAGTCTGATCCAAATCCGATCTATTACCATCCCTATGTATATGGGATAATAATCCTTGTCCAAAATTATTTAAAATAAATAAATACGAGCTTTAAGTTATTTCTAGCATTTTTATGCTATCTTTATTACTACTTTCTTAATGCTTTGTTGAGAATAAATTTTGTAAGATTTTTAGTATTTTCATGCTATCTTTGTTACCATTTATCTCATGCAGTTGTCAAAATGCAATGCAAGTCTAAATAAACATTTAGACTTCGATAGTTTTTTATTTTTATTAGCATTTGGGTAAACTGTCTTATGAGTCAATTTTATTTATTATTGAACAAAAAAATTATCAATTGGATCATTAAATTTTTAATTTAATTTCAATCAAGTCATAAACCATAACGATTAACAGAATTATTGTGATAAATAAACAAATCAGTATAATGTTGTGAATAAAATAAAGAAGAATAAGAATATGAATAGAGAGATAAGAGAAAGCGGGAGACTTGCATTATTCTCAATGTAGTGTTGTGTACAATGCTTTCTCTAATATCTAATTTATAGGCACAAGGGGAAAACCCTAATATCAATGGCCATTAAACCCTAATAATAAAGTACATTAAAGTCACATTTAATACATGGATATCCACCATAAATAAATATTCATAATACCCCCTTGGATATCCATGAAGATAGCACGCCTCGTTAAAACTTTACTAAGATAAAACCCTATGGGGAAAAAAATTTCTTAGTAAGAGTACACGCATCTTTGATATGCATAATATGTTGCCTCATTAAAAACCTTTCCAGGAAAACTCATTGGGACAAAACCTTGGTTAAGGGAAAAAGAGTGTATCACGTATTTACTCCCCTCATGAAAGCATCACATAAGATCTTTGAATCTTCATAATTCAATCTTGAATATAATCTTCAAATGTTGAAGTAGACTATGCACTGGTGAATAGATCTTTCAAACTACTGCTTGAAAGGTTTCATCAAATATTATTCTTCTAAATATCATGAGGGACGAAACTTTGAAATAATATGTTTCGTTTTTTCACATTTGATGTATCCACATTTTGATTGAGATATAAATTTTGCATTATCTCTATACAAGATAGTTTGCATCTTATCTTGTGAAAGCAATTCACATATCTTCTAAATATGTTTAGCCAAACACATATTTTGGCTTTGCCTCGTGCATAGCAATTATTTACATAATTTGGAGAGGCTTCGAGTTTTGAAAGATCTAATGGTGATGGTCTCGTAACACTTAGATAGTACTTCTAGATCAATTAAGATCTGATGCATAACAATTATTTTGCTTTGTGCTCAACGGATGTGCGTTATGCATGTAAAGTCTTTTTAAACATTTTTCTATGTATGTCGATTGATGCACAAGGATTTTATTGTTAGTGGGATCTCTTCATGAGTCACAATGATATTCAAAACATCAACATACACAACAACAATAACAAATCCGGAGTTAAACCTCTTAATAAAAATGGTTGAGGAAATTGAAACATTCTTATAGCCTTTCGCTAATAAGTATTCACTGAGGCTGTTATACAACATGCGCCCAAATTGTTTTAATCCATAAATAGATATGTTCAATTTAATTGAATAATGTTCTCGAGAACTTGAATTAACTGCTTCTGGCAGTCTAAATCCTTCTGAAAGTTTCATGTAAATGTTATTATCAAGAGGCTCATAGAAATAGGATGTAACAACATCCATTAGGTGGAAACTAAGTATTTTATTGCTAGACTAAAAAAATCTAAAAGTAGTTGCTTCCACCACCGAGGAGTATGTTTTCTCATAATCGATTCTAGGTCTTTGTAAGAATCCTTGTGCAACCAAACGAGCTTTGTATCTCGCCATTTCCCCCTTTTCATTTCTATTTCTCACAAAGACTCATTTATATCCACAAGCTTTACACATTCTGATGTACGGACTATAAGCCCAAATACTTCTCTTTACATTATCCAATTAACAATGGTTCATGATCCACATCATCAACTAAAATCTCTAGTGCTATATTGCATGCAAATTTATTATTGATGTCGATTTGATTTCGGTTCTATTTATTACCAAACATGACATAATCTATTAAGATCTCTTTATTATCAGGTACCTGGGTCATTAAATGTCTATGTTGGAGACCTTTTAATCTCTTCTAGAGATTTTCATAATACGTTGATTCCTCGATCAGACCATCATAAAATATAGCTTCTTTTCTTTTTCGAGGATTTTTATCTTTGGAACCTACTTGTCTACCACACTTCAACATGAGTTAGACTCATTAGCAACTAGAGTTTGTCCTTTCGGGACATCAACTTTAATTGGAGCATTCATAGCCGGTATATGTGACTTAGTCACTCTTTTAGGGTCAGCAAAAACATCTGGCAATTGATTTGCTAAGTTTTGCAAATGAATTACGTAGAACTAAATGTTTTGATATAATAATTGAAAAATGTTTTGGACTAAATTAAAAAGAATTTAAAATATGCTTTAAGTCAAAACAACTTGAATTTATGTTTAAGGGCTTTAAAAAGGCTTTGGAATAACTTAAAATGCTTTTAAAGTAGCCAAACTAGTGTTTTTCAAGTACCCGTACCGATACGGTCTGGTACTGTATCGATACGCCCTAGGGTTTCAGCTACAGGAAAATTCCAGTAGCCAAAACCCGTACCGATACGCTCTATCATATCGATACGGTTTGTTTTAAATAGCTAACGACTAGTTCGTGTACCGATAAGGTTGTATCGCGTACCGATACGCCCAACTACCCCCAACGGTCATTTTCTCAACAATCTTTTAAATTGCAAGACTGTACCGATACGCTAGCCAAGCGCATCGATACGCACTAGCTTGAAGTGCTCAACGATTATTTCCTTATCGGGACAATATCGATACGGATTCAAAGGTATCGATACGTCAAGCTGCAGAACTGCATTTATGGTGGGAAATAAAGGCTCCAACGACTCTAATTCATCCACAACGGTCCTCAACGGCTGTAAACTCAATTAGGAGTATAAAAGGGACCTCCAAGCATCAAGGAAAGACTAATGCTTCAATTTTCAACAACATTATGATGAGAGATTGTCTTTAGAGCTTAATTGTACATTTCTTGTATAGACAACACTTGTGGGCTATACTTTGTCAAATTTGCTCAAGTGTTTAGGTTTTGGGTGAGGGCTTAGTTGTGCAAACAAATACCTATTAGTGGGATTTCGTGTTTGCTTTGAATTCTCTTTTTACAAGAGTGTCTTGGTTAATCTTTGGGTAGAAATATTAACTGGATTGTAAAGGTTGCCTCCTTAGCCTAGAAAAGGGGAAGAATTTTGAGTGAATTGGTGAAATCCTTGGTGGGAAGCTAAGGTAGTGGATGTAGGCTTTGGTTAGAAAGCTGAACCACTCTAAATCTCTTGTTAATTTTTCTTATCTTTTACCACCACAATAAACACCCAAAAATCAACCTTCTGCACCACTTCACAATCCATAACAGTTGAAGGAAATCGAGCCTATCAAGCCTAACAATTGGTATCAGAGTGAGGCTTAATTGAAGAGGATTAACATCCTATTGAGAAGATCCGATTGCTCAATACAAGAATTAAATCAACCGATTAAATGGCGCAATCCATCGACAAGCCACCATTCTTCGACGGGACCAACTACGCTCATTGAAAGATAAGAATGAAGTTCTTCATCAAATCCAAGACTACAAGCTTTGGGATATTGTTGAAGACTGTCCTTATGTGCCACAATGAAGTAAGGCAGAATGGAGTGCGGATGATCACAAGAAGATGGAGCTAAATTGCAAGGCCTTGCACATCCTCTTTTGTGCATTTGGCCTCAACATCTATAAGAAGTTTTCCTCTTACGAAGATGCCAAGGAAGTATGGGACAAGCTTGAAGTCACATACAAGGGAACAAACGAAGTAAAGGAGACCAAGATCGGCCTACTCAACCACGAGTATGAGAACTTCAAGATGGAACCGGATGAAGACATCCCAAAGATCTTCGATAGATTCTCCACCATCACAAATGGACTCAAAGGCTATGGAGAAATTATTCCGGAAAACAATCTTGTCCGAAAGCTTCTCTATTCTCTTCCCGAGTCATGGGACTCAAAGAAGACGCCATCATCGAAGTAAAAAATCTAAAGACCTTGAAGCTAGATGAACTCATGAGGTCTCTTCTCACTCATGAAATGATGAAGAAAGAAAAAGAAGAGGAGAAGAAGAAGGAAGAGATAAAGAAGATGGGGAAGAAGAAAATCATGGAGCTAGGCATCAATGCGAGTGCCTTTGCTCTCAAATCTTCTACATGCCAACATGTTTATTTGAGCGAAGAGGAAAGTGAAGATGAAGAGATGGTTCATCTCTTCAAGAAATTCTCCCGATTCATGAAGAGCGAGATGGCTAAATCCAAGCATGAATCGAAGGACAAGATGAAGGATTCCCACAAGTCCAACAAAAAGGGATCATCTTCAAAGAAAGCATATGTGGCGACATGGAGTGATGAAGACTCCACCGATGATGAGGTAGCCCACCTATGCTTCATGGCCCTCAATGAGGGGGAGGTAACTTCTAACTCATCTAGTTCAAATTCATATACTTTTGATGAGTTACAAGATGCCTATGATGATTTACTTTTGGACATCATTTTCTAAAAATAGAAAATTGCTTTCAAATTTGAAAAAGGAAAATGATTTACTTTCCAAAAAAAATCTAGAGGTTGAAGCAAAAATTAAAGATTTTGAACTTAAAGTTTTAGATTTAAAAAATTTGCTTCAAACGATGGAAAAAGATCATCAAAAAGAAGTTGATGATCTTAAGAAGGAAAAAGATCCGATTTTCAATGAACTTCAAAAGAAAAACAATTTAGGAAAATCAAATTTTTATGTTAGACAATCTAGTGCCCCTAAATTTTTGAATGGAAAAGTTTTTAGAAGTATTTGGGTCCCAAAAGGGCTAAGTACTTCAACTAAAAAGGATGAAATTAAAAAACAGATTCCTAAGGGGACTAAACTATGTGCAACTAATGTCTATGGATCCAAAGCTATTTGGATACCAAAAATTACTTGATTTTCTTTTTTAGGTGTAATGGGGAGTGATCAACAAGTCCAAATTTGAGGAGGAGCTCCATGCACATAAAGAGAGCACTTGAAGAAGGAATGCTTCACATCCTCCCTTGGGTTCAAGTATGGTAAAATTAGTTAAATTTCTTTTCATTTAGTTTTATTTCTTTTAATTCAACCAGTTTAATCATATTGTCGGACTAACATTGTTTGATACTTTGAGTAAGGGGGAGTCAATTTTAAAACCAAATTTTTTAATTGTGTCATTTTTACCTCCTAAGTTATTTTGAGCCTAATGTTTTTTTAAATTCTTTTTGATATAACAAAAATGGGAGAAATTATTTGAAAAATTGATTTTTCAAGCGAATAAGGGGAGCTTTAATTTCATTCAAATTTTAATCTCTTATTCAAAATTTTAAAATACTAAAGGGAAGAATCCCAAATAATTTTTCAAGTTGGTTTTATTATATCAAAAAGGGGAGATTATATAACTAAATGTTTTGATATAATAATTGAAAAATGTATTGGACTAAATTGAAAAGAATTTAAAATATGCTTTTAGTCACAACAAATTGAAATTATGTTTAAGGGCTTTTAAAAGGCTTTGGAATAACTTAAAATGCTTTTAAAGTAGCCAAACCAGTGTTTTTCAAGTACCCGTACCGATACGATTTGGTACTGTATCGATACGCCCTAGGGTTTAAGCTACAGGAAAATTCCAGTAGCCAAAACCCGTATCGATACGCTTTTTCGTATCGATACGGTTTGTTTTAAATAGCTAACGGCTAGTTCGCGTAGCGATAAGGTTGTATCGCGTATCGATACGCCCAACTACCCCTAACGGTCATTTTCCCAACAGTCTTTTAAATTGCAGGACTGTACCGATACGCTAGCCAAGCGTATCGATACGCAAGCCAAGCGTATCGATACGCACTAGCTTGAAGTGCTCAACGACTATTTCCTTATCGGGACCGCATCGATACGAATTCAAGGGTATCGATACGCCAAGCTGCAGAACTGCATTTATGGTGGGAAATAAAGGCTCCAACGGCTCTAATTCATCCCCAACGGTCCTCAACGGCTGCAAACTCAATTGGGAGTATAAAAGGGACCTCAAAGCATCAAGGAAAGACTAATGCTTCAACTGTCAACAACATTATGATGAGAGATTGTCTTTAGAGCTTAATTGTACATTTCTTGTATAGACAACACTTGTGAGCTATACTTTGTCAAATTTGCTCAAGTGTTTAGGTTTTAGGCGAGGGCTTAATTGTGCAAACAAATACCTATTAGAGGGATTTTGTGTTTGCTTTGAATTCTCTTTGTACAAGAGTGTATTGGTTAATCTTTGGGTAGAAAGATTAACCGGTTTGTAAAGGTTGCCTCCTTACCCTAGAAAAGGGGAAGAATTCATAGTGAATTAGTGAAATCTTTGGTGGGAAGCTAAGGTAGTGGATGTAGGCTTCGGTTAGAAAGTCGAACCACTCTAAATCTCTTGTTAATTTTTCTTATCTTTTACCACCACCATAAACACCCAAAAATCAACATTCTCCTCCACTTGTCAATCCATAACGGTTGAAAGAAATCGAGCCTATCAAGCCTAACAAATTATCCTTTGAACTTCTTGTTCACATTTTGTGAAACCAAAATTGATTTTGATATAACACCTAGACTTATGGACTAATTTGCAAAACAATAAAATTTTAAGTACTCTTCAAGGTCTCACTATTGACAACTCTTTTTGAACCAAACTATATCTCAAGACAAATCTCTCTTAAATGATAAAAATCTTCTAAGTTTCTCTATGTTATTTCAAGCCAAACTTCACTAAAACGCCTAGGCGTATCGATACGGTTTTTAGTCACTGGAATTTTAATAGACTATAGCGTACCGATACGGTATTACCCCGTATCGATATGATATTCATCTGGGCAACACTTTAAATGATACCGTACCGATACGCATTGCAACCGTATCAATACGATTTGCTTATCTTTGTAAAATCTTTGCATTTAATTTTCGACCGTTGGCTTGTCAGTTAGTTGGTATCCCAAAATTTAAATGACCGTTATACCGTACCGATACGCTAAGTATCCGTACCGATACGCTTTTTATCAAAACTAAAGTTGGGATTCCAGTGAGTAAATTCCGTATCGATACGCCCTTTCGTATCGATATGCCCCTTAAAAACCGTACCGATACTCCTTCTAAGCATATCGATACGCGATGTTTTCAATCACAACGGCTCTTTCTTCTTTGAGACAAGTACCGATACGCCCCGAGCCGTACCAATACGGTAGGCAGCTGAGCTGCATTTATTGCGGGAAATTGCATCCCAACGGCTCTATTAATGATCCCAACTACCCAAACGGCTAGAATTCAATGCAAGGGTATAAAAACAAGTCTCAATTGAACAAGCAACAACTATTGAACCTACAAGCAACATCAAAGCACTCAAATCCAAACTTTGTACCTTTAGAGTCAAATTCTTGTACCCAACTCTTGTATTCTCATTGTAATATTTTATTGTGAGTTTGGAGAGTGTGAAATTGTAGTTGGGTAAACAATCATCCTTTGAGAGGAACTTTTAGAGTTTACCAAATATTTTTCTTTGTAAAAGTGAGTTGATTAAGCTTTGGGTAGAAAGCTTAATCAAATTGTAAGGTTCACTCCTCATCCAAGAAAAGGGGAAGAACTCAAGTAGTGAATTGGTTGAAAATCCTTAGTGGGAACTAAGGTAGTGGATGTAGAGTTCGTTTGGAGAACTTGAACCACTCTAATTGCCTTGTGTCAAATTTTAATTTTTCCATATTTTCACCCACCAAAATTTTTATCGCCAATTCACCCCCTCTTGGCCATTTGCAATTGTGTGATCAACTCAACACATTTGTTGAGTATGTGGATCAAAATGAGAAAATGATAATTCATTTCAACTTATTTCTTTTCCCAGCTATTTATTTTCTCCCCCCAATGTTGAGAAAACTGACTCACTAATATGACAGTCAGTAAATCGAACTGTAAATAAATTTCCCATCAAAAGCTCGAGATATTTAATTATCGAAGGGGATTTGAATCCGAGATATATTCCCAACCTCTTTTGAGGACCCATCTTTCTTCGTTGTGGTAGAGCAAATAGAACATATACCGCACACCCAAAAAGTCTAAGATGGGAAATATTTGGTTCCTGACCAAAAACCATTTATAATAGGGAGAACTTTTGATAATTTATTGGCTTAATGCGAATTAATGATGCTGCATGTAAAATGGCATGTCACCAGCATTATCAAGACGAATTGTCTTTATAAGGTAATATGGAAATGTGCTCGTAATTTTATCAACTGAGCAAGTAACCTCGCAAACACCAAGTTGCGGGTTGATAACAATGATACATATGACCATCTAGTCGATGCATCAATTAAAACTACAAAATATCTAAATTGTCCACAAAGGGTTTGTGGGCCCATATATATCACCTTGTATCCGTTCCAGAAAACTAATAGATTCACAATCTATCTTAGCTGGTGATGGTTGAATAATTAGTTTGCTTTGAGAGCAAGCATCGCGTGAAAAAAACATTACTTTGAAGAATTTGTTAGTACTTCAATGAATGACCACATGAAGTGCCAATAAATTTTTGCATCATAATTGAACCGGGATGGCCTAACCGGTCATGCTGAATAATAAAGTTATAAGATAACTTCTGGTTTACAATAGCATGAGCTTCAATTTTTACTAATTATTGTGTAATACAATCCGGATGACAGTGCATGTAATTTTATCAAAATTTTCTTATTGCATTGGGTTATTGTTGCGTGTAAAATAGTCTATCGCAATTATAGTGCAAGTATACACGACGCAAGTAGTAAAGTGATACGAAGTATCGGATATCGTCTCCACAGGGATTGGGCTAATAGCTTCACCTAAATTCACTGCACGAAGTAAATGAAATAATTATGAGAAGTTGTCACGAATAATAATGTAAAAACGCAAGTAAAAGAATTGAGTTATTGAGATAGAGAGAATGGGCTGGTATTGAATTGCTCAGTAGTTCAGGTATTGAATTGCTTAGGATCTCCAGTTCTGTCGTCGCGCCCGTCGCCGACAGCACCTGTCGCGGCGGCTGTCCGTTAACTGTCGCGGCAGCGAACACTAACTCCGTACTTCAAGCTTGGCAAGAATCCCAGATCTGCCTTGCCCTATCCCTAGGCACAAGTCTGTCGATGATCACGTCTTTAATGATACCTCCCGGCGTGAATCGAAGGATGAACACCGATGTGTATGAATTCTTCCTTAGCCACTTAACCTCGCCTTTTCCCTAAGCACGAGATGGTTCAACTATAAACTGGAGAACGCGCTTTTATCTCTTTCGTATACTTAACTCTCCCGATGCTAAGTAAATAGATAACCTCACAATGCTCTCCCGATGCTCTTGCAAGATATTAAAACCAAGATAAAAGAACTTGAAGTTTATTTTATTGAACTTGAAAAATCCTAAAACAAAGCAACCCTTGCAACTACTTTACAAAACAACCCGTAGCCCTAGGGGGAATTTAGAACATGTCGGTGACAGGTAAATGGCAGGGTTTAGGTTTCGGTTCTGGGGTAATCGGTTCTGCCCTAGGTTTAATCTATGCCCTTATATAAGCTTTGGGCTCAAGTTATCTAAGGTAACAAGGATTACAACTTTAATTAAAAGTAAGATTCTAATAAAGACTAAATCTCTAAAGTCTCCTACTTTCCAGCCGCATCCTTATTTTGTGGGAATTCCTTTCCTTGAGCTTTGGCTTGACATATCTTTTGATCCGGGGCTTGGAAAAATATTTGGCTTTCACACGACAGACGAGCAGATTTTTCTCTATCTATCGAGGTCCACTTTACTTTTCCTCTTCATAAGTCTGCTGTCACCATGCTGTCACGACAGGTCCATGACGGGTTCGTCTTCTTCAGCTGCTTGTCCAGTTCAGCTCTCCTGCTTATCTGCCCTGCGCCTGCCTTCGACATCTACTGTGACAGATACCTGCAAAAATAGCCATCTTTCAGTAGAATCCGTGCCTTTTATATAATTGTGATGTTTTATTGAAAACTAACCTAAATGCAATGCAATGATGCTTGAATGCAGCAGAAATATGAGTTAAAAAGGGTGTAAATAATAGAACTTTTACACACTCAACACACCCCCAAACTCAAGTTTTTGCTTGCCCTCAAGCAATGAAGACTTAAAAGAAAACTGAAAATTTTTGTGTTGGCCTTCAAACAGTGAACTGTCCCTTACCTGTCGCTCATTCTCTATGGCGGCAGCAACCTGTCGGAAAGGTTAGAATCTGTCCGGAATCTCCCTATAGCTCTCGTGTAGTGTGTGCATGCTTGTGAACAGTTATATGCTAAGACTCTCTTAGTTTCACTAGAATATTCAACTCCTTAACTCGAATTTTTATGCCAAAGTTTACTTTCTTTTAGAAGGCACATTTTCATGCTTCTTTTTCTTCTATTTTGAAGCTAAGTTTTTCTAGAGCCAGTTTCGGGCACCTCTAGTTAGCTTCCTAGAGCCGGTTTCGGGCACCTCTAGGTTTTTAATTTTCATTTGCTAAACTTCTTTCCTAGAGCCAGTGTTAGGCACCTCTAGGGGCTATCCAAGTTCTAAGCTTCCTATTCTAGTTTGGCTAAAAGAAATCTAAGCAATACAACAGTCACAAAAGTGTTTAAGTTTTCAGAACTATAGAAAGGCTCTAAACTTTTCCTTAACCTGTCCTCAAGATGCTGCCACGACAGAGCCGTCATGACAGGTTAGTTACTTTCACAGTTTTAAGCCAACAGTTAAAATTTTCTGATTTTTTTTAAAAAAAACTTGAAAAAAATAACACAACAATTAATAAAAAGACATAAAACTCTATTGATGATGGAGGGTTGCCACCCCCAAACCCGAGGGTTGCATTGCCCCCAATGCAAAATGACATGAAAAATAAAAGAAAGAAAAACAAAATACATCACAAAATATAACGGCAGGCAGCAATAAGAGGAAAATAAAGACTTAAATTTTCAAGCGCTGCTCTCGCTGCTGCTGCTGACGCGGTTAGAATCTGTCCGGAATCTCCCTATAGCTCTCGTGTAGTGTGTGCATGCTTGTGAACAGTTATATGCTAAGACTCTCTTAGTTTCACTAGAATATTCAACTCCTTAACTCGAATTTTTATGCCAAAGTTTACTTTCTTTTAGAAGGCACATTTTCATGCTTCTTTTTCTTCTATTTTGAAGCTAAGTTTTTCTAGAGCCAGTTTCGGGCACCTCTAGTTAGCTTCCTAGAGCCGGTTTCGGGCACCTCTAGGTTTTTAATTTTCATTTGCTAAACTTCTTTCCTAGAGCCAGTGTTAGGCACCTCTAGGGGCTATCCAAGTTCTAAGCTTCCTATTCTAGTTTGGCTAAAAGAAATCTAAGCAATACAACAGTCACAAAAGTGTTTAAGTTTTCAGAACTATAGAAAGGCTCTAAACTTTTCCTTAACCTGTCCTCAAGATGCTGCCACGACAGAGCCGTCATGACAGGTTAGTTACTTTCACAGTTTTAAGCCAACAGTTAAAATTTTCTGATTTTTTTTTAAAAAAAACTTGAAAAAAATAACACAACAATTAATAAAAAGACATAAAACTCTATTGATGATGGAGGGTTGCCACCCCCAAACCCGAGGGTTGCATTGCCCCCAATGCAAAATGACATGAAAAATAAAAGAAAGAAAAACAAAATACATCACAAAATATAACGGCAGGCAGCAATAAGAGGAAAATAAAGACTTAAATTTTCAAGCGCTGCTCTCGCTGCTGCTGCTGACGCGGATCTGATGGCGGCGTCTGCGCTGTGGAGGGGGCTGGGCAGGTTCAGGAGCAGGTGCATCGACAGGTTCATCGGCCGGTGGAGGGGCAGGGTGCTCAGCAGGTTCATCAGCAGGTGGAGGGGCAGGGTGCTCAGCAGGTTCATCAGCAGGTGGAGGGGCAGGGTGCTCCACTAGCCGGACGTCGGAACTGCTACCGCTGTCCCACGAGCTGCTGGTGGTGATGGCTTTGGACAACCTTCTCTTGTTCGCCACGTGCTTAATTCTTTTCACCCTCGTAAAATCATTCTCCAAATTCCTCCGGATGAGAGGGCAGTCATCAGTGGCAGGTCTCTTGGTTCCTCGAGGGGAGGTGTCTGCCGGTGGACTGCCTTCCGCCGTTGGGGCTGGGGTTGGTGTGGAAGCGGCAGAATGTGTATGGGGAGAGGCAGGTGGTGTGGGAGTAGGGGAGGGGATATTGAAATAATGGGCGGGGAAGGTGGGGAAGATGACATCCGAATAATTCAAAGTATTAGTAATGAAATTTACCGTTGCATTTGAGAAGTCGCGGATAAAAGTCATCAAACCCATTTGGCGCTCTTCTACCCTTAGGATGGCAGCAAGGATGTGTGCAGACTGATCTGTCTGAGCGGTGTCGGCGGCAGCATCCTGGGCAGGGTCGGCGGCAGGTTCATCATCAGAATCAGCAGGAGGGGCGTTTGGGTCGAAGGCGTTAATGGGTGATACGACAATGACCTCCATGAGGCTGGAGATGTTGTCAGTCCAGCCGCTGCCCGTCTTGATTTTGTCAGAGGGCTCCTCTGGTACGGCAGCACAGCGGCAGAGGGCGGTGATGGTGAACGGCAGGCAGAGTCGTGAGTCTGAGCGGAAAGCACAGTCGAGGATGCTGTCCCGCATATATCTGCCCACATTTATGGGCCTGTCGTGCAGAATGGAGTGGATGAGAGCCAACCGCTGTCTGTTGACTGTCGTATGGTGGGACGATGGCAGGATACGCTTTTTGATGAAAGCGTTCCATAGTTTCGCTTCAGGGAGCAGCTGCCCCCTATTGACGGAGTGGGGGTTCTTCTTACTGGTGCTCTATGTCGTTCCCGCCTCTGTCAACTCCCTCATGACAGCATCATGTCCAGCAGCGTCAAGGGTGTCCCAAAATTGTTGGTGAGCATCATCATTGGGGCCAAAGAAGAGGCCGAACGTGTGGTTGATGCTGTTGGCGGTGAAGGGAACTGCCACTCCTCGGACGGTGACAGATGTCGCCGTTTTGCTGTCGATGGCCTCATAAAATTCTCGGACCAAAGTATCATTAAGCTCTGCCGGTTGCTCGGCAAAATCTTCCCATAGCTGTGTTGTTATGGCCTTCATAATGAACGGCCGGAGTCCCATATGAGGGGCATCTCTGTTGTATATAAAGCCACGTTCTTCCCATAGCTCATTTTTAGCGAACGGTGATGCTGCTGCTGAAGAAGAAGCGGCAGCAGCGTTTTGACGGGTTTGTCTCGATGACATTTTGGTTGCAAGGGCTGAAAAAGAGAGAAAATAGATAAAACTAGAGGAGAAAACAAGAGAGAAAAAAATCAGAAGTGATGAAAATGAAAGGGAGAACGGGGTTATATAGCTGTTGGGGATCTGCCCATTTAATGCCGCAACGGCAGGCGGGAATAACGGGGCGGCAGATTGAATGTAGCGTGTTTGACGCGTCTGACACGCATTTATGCGTCTGCTGTGCGTCTGCCGCACGCTACTGCGTCTGCAGTGTCAGCCTGTTGACAGCCTGTCAAGTCCGTCTGCGCCGGCAGCTGAAACGACAGGTTATCATAAATGGGCTTTATTGGGCTGGTGGATGGGCGGTGGTCTTGGGCCACTTCTTCTTTCTCACTTGACTCCTTTATTTCCTAAAAACTGAAATTAGAAAAATAAAACATTATTCGAATAAAACTAACCTAATTTCCTAATAAATAATAATAAATAATAAAATAAATAAAAAATAAAAATTAGGTTAAATTAGGGATGCCTTGTGGGGCATCACCTAAAGTAACCACTTCCTGTATTCCTGGGGCTTCAGTCCCCTGATAATGCTTGAGGCGTTGTCCATTGACTTTGAATTGGTGCCCGTCCTTTAATGATTGAATTGTAATGGCACCATGGGGAAAAACTTGAACCACTTGGAACGGGCCAGACCATCTAGATTTGAGCTTCCCTGGAAAGAGTTTCAACCTAGAATTAAACAACAACACAAGCTGCCCTGGACAGAACTGTCGTGGCAGCAGCTTCTTGTCATGCCATTTCTTAGTCTTTTCCTTGTAAATCCTTGCATTTTCGTAGGCCATTGTCCGTATTTCATCGATCTCATTCAAATCTAACAGCCTTTTCTGGCCTGCCTTGTCCAAGTCCATGTTTACTGCCTTGATTGCCCAATATGCCTTGTGCTCTATCTCGACAGGCAGGTGACAGGTTTTCCCATAAATCAAACGGTATGGAGACATGCCCAATGGAGTCTTGAAAGCTGTTCTGTATGCCCATAATGCATCATTCAGAAGTAAAGACCAATCTTTCCTAGTTGGTTTAACCATCTTTCCAAGAATGTTCTTCACTTCCCTGTTGGAAATCTCAGCCTGTCCATTGGTCTGTGGGTGGTATGCTGTCGCGATCCTGTGCTTGACACCATATTTCTTCAAGGCGGCAGCAATTACCCTATTATCGAAATGTCTCCCTTCATCACTGATAATCGCCCTAGGGATGCCAAATCTAGAAAAGATGTTTTTGTGCAAAAACTTTTGGACCGTTTTGGCATCATTCTTTTGAGTTGCGATTGCTTCAACCCACTTGGAGACATAATCCACTGCTAGGAGGATGTAAAGATTTCCACATGAAGAGGGAAAGGGTCCCATAAAATCAATCCCCCAAACGTCGAAGATCTCGACTTCTAGGATATTCTGCAGTGGCATCTCGTTTCTCCTCGAGATGTTACCTGTCCGCTGGCACCTGTCACAGTTCTTGTAAAAGTCCTGTGCATCCTTATATAGTGTCGGCCAGTAGAACCCTGACTGCAGCACCTTGGCAGCAGTCTTATTGCCTCCTAAGTGTCCTCCATATTGTGAAGCGTGACAGTGATGGAGAATGTCTTCTTGCTCTTCCTGTGGTATACACCTCCTTATAACCTGATCTGCGCACATTTTGAAAAGAAGAGGCTCGTCCCAATAATAATGTTTAACATCATTTTGAAACCTCTTCCTGGCTTGATAATTAAGATCAGAAGGTAATATTCCGCTAACTATAAAATTAACGAAATCAGCATACCAGGGAAGGTTAGAAGACTTGCCTGCTGCCATGGCTGTCGCGACAGCGATTGCGGCAGCAAAGAGCTGTTCATCTGGGAAGGTCTCCAGTATGTGTGTCTCATCGAATGGTAGACTCTGTCCCTTCTCCAACCTCGACAAGTGATCTGCCACCTGATTTTCTGTCCCCTTTTTGTCTTTGATCTCAAGGTCGAATTCTTGTAATAGCAAGATCCACCGTATCAATCTAGGCTTGGCATCCTTCTTTGCGAACAAGTACTTAAGGGCAGAATGGTCGGTGTGCACTATTACTTTAGTCCCAAGTATGTAAGAACGAAACTTGTCGATGGAGAACACCACAGCTAACAGCTCCTTTTCTGTGGTGGTATAGTTCACTTGGGCATCATTCAATGTTTTGCTGGCGTAGTATATGACATGAAACAGCCTGTCCTTGCGCTGCCCAAGTGCTGCCCCGACAGCATAGTCATTGGCATCACACATGATCTCAAATGGTTGTGTCCAGTCTGGTGGCTGTACTATGGGGGCTGTCACTAGCTTTTCCTTCAGAACCTTGAATGCTTCAGTACATTCTTCATTAAAGTCAAAGGGTCGGTTCTGCTCTAAGAGATGACATAAGGGCTTCGTGATTTTTGAGAAATTCGCAATAAATCTCCTATAAAAACCAGCATGCCCTAGAAAACTCCTAATGCCCTTGACTGTGGTTGGCGGCGGTAGCTTCTCAATTACCTCTATTTTGGCCCTGTCGACTTCTATCCCACGGCAGCTAATCTTATGGCCAAGAACTATCCCCTCATCCACCATAAAGTGGCATTTTTCCCAATTTAAAACAAGATTAGCTTTTTCACATCTTTCAAGTACCTTTTGAAGGTTGCTAAGGCAGCTCTCAAAATCGTCTCCAAAGACGGAAAAATCATCCATGAAAACCTCAAGGAAGTCCTCTACCATGTCGGAGAATATGGCCATCATGCACCTTTGGAAGGTGGCAGGTGCATTACAGAGTCCAAACGGCATCCTCCTAAATGCGTATGTACCGTAGGGGCATGTGAACGTCGTTTTCTCTTGATCCTCTGGTGCAATAGCAATTTGGTTATAACCTGAATAACCATCAAGAAAACAATAGTAAGGTTTACCCGCTAATCTATCAAGCATTTGATCAATAAAGGGTAAAGGAAAGTGGTCTTTTCGGGTAGCTTTATTAAGCTTCCGATAGTCCATACAAACCCTCCAACCGGTCACAGTCCTGGTTGGGATTAACTCATTGTTTTCATTGGTTATCACGGTCATGCCTCCTTTCTTTGGAACGCATTGCACCGGGCTTACCCATTTGCTGTCGGAGATGGCGTAAATAATACCAGCATCTAACCATTTAATGATCTCCTTACGCACTACCTCCTTCATCGCATGGTTTAACCGCCTTTGGGCATCTATAGTCGGCTTATGATCTTCCTCAAGGAGGATTTTGTGCATGCATAATGCCGGACTAATGCCTTGAATGTCTGCTATCGTCCATCCAATCGCCTTCTTGTGCTGCCTTAACATGTCGATCAGCTGTCGTTCCTGTTCCTGCGGCAGCTTAGCAGAGATGATTACGGGCAGTGTGTCATCACAACCAAGATAAGCATATTTAAGCTGCCCTGGCAGGGGCTTAAGTTCTAAGACAGGTGGTTCAACAGTAGATGGCTTTTGGATTAAATGGTTATCCGAAGTGTAATTCAAAGGTTCGAATAACTTACCTGGACGATGGTCTAACCAGTCTACCTCCTCATGACCTTCAGTATCAGATGTATCGGATTCAGAGGAGTCGCTGTCGTCGTTGCTGTCGTCATTTCTGTCGTGACAGGCCTGTAGATGGCTGTCGCAGCAGTGACCAAATTTTATATCACGGCAGCCCGACCTGATGCAGGGTTGATCAAAGGTCACCTCAATGATGGCCTTGCATTCCTCATCCACATCAGCATGTTTCATTGCTTGGAGAACATTCAACTTAATTTCTTGATCGTTCACGCGCATGGTGAGCTCTCCTTTCTCCACATCAATCAACGATCTTCCCGTGGCTAAGAAGGGTCGCCCAAGGATGACTCGTGCATTCTCATCTGCCTCACAATCTAAAATAAGAAAGTCAGCAGGAAATATAAGCTTATCCACTCTTACCAAAATATCTTCAATTTTTCCCTCGGGGTGAACGTAAGAGCGGTCGGCTAGCTGTAGGGTAACTGTCGTGGGCCGCGCCTTGCCAATACCTAGTTTCTGAAAAACAGATTTGGGCATTAGATTAACACTAGCACCAAGATCACATAATGCCTTACCCACAAATCTGTCGTCGATTACACAAGGTATGATGAAGCTCCCCGGATCCTTCTTTTTCTGGGGTGGCTGCCGATGAAGAATACTCATGCAACCTTCTTGCATCCTTACCGTTTCAAATTCCCCAAGTTTAGATTTTTTCGACATAACATCCTTGAGAAATTTAGCATAACCGGGCATCTCCCTAACAACATCTAACAACGGAATATTGATATGAACCTGTTTAAAAATATCATAAATCTTTTTAAGTTGAGATTCATGCTTAGCTTGCTGTATCCGTTGCGGAAAAGGTGGTGGGGGACGGTAATCAGCAATGCGTCCTTCCCACTGCATGCGAATCTGAGGACGATACTCATCTTTATTCCACCAAGTTTTAGCTCTGTCCCTCAATGAATGGGGAAATAACCGAAGCCTCAGTATCTCCGGACTAACTCCTGGCAGTCTAAACGAACCACAGATCTCTTGGAACGTTTTGAGATGCTCCCTAGCATCTTCTGTCGCAGAACCACTAAACTGCCCGGCGTTGTTGATCATACTAAACATGACAGGTTTAAGCTCGAAGTTGTCAACATCAATATCCGGCAGCGTGGTCTCCAGTTCTACATGATCATTCAGCATGTAGTCACGACATGACCGTCGTCCACCTGCCGCGGGCGGGTCACCGACAGGCGGGATTTCTCCACCGGCAGGCTGATTACGGGCCATCTGCTCTAGCTGTTTCTCAAGGTATTCGTTCCGGTCTAAGAGGTGGCGAATCTGTTTCTTAAGATTAAAGGAACGTTCGATCTCCGGATCTAATTTATACTCAGGATCTTCACCTCTTTTCGATCTGCGCATAAACAGGAAAACCTTGTGAAAAGCAAGAGTTTAAAACACAAAAGAAAAATTAAAGAAAAATAAAAATAAAAACAAAAACGAAAATAAAAACAAAAAGTGCAAGGAAAGAAAGGTGTAGTTATGTTGCCAATCCCCGGCAACGGCGCCAAAAACTTGTTGCGTGTAAAATAGTCTATCGCAATTATAGTGCAAGTATACACGACGCAAGTAGTAAAGTGATACGAAGTATCGGATATCGTCTCCACAGGGATTGGGCTAATAGCTTCACCTAAATTCACTGCACGAAGTAAAGGAAATAATTATGAGAAGTTGTCACGAATAATAATGTAAAAACGCAAGTAAAAGAATTGAGTTATCGAGATAGAGAGAATGGGCTGGTATTGAATTGCTCAGTAGTTCAGGTATTGAATTGCTTAGGATCTCCAGTTCTGTCGTCGCGCCCGTCGCCGACAGCACCTGTCGCGGCGGCTGTCCGTTAACTGTCGCGGCAGCGAACACTAACTCCGTACTTCAAGCTTGGCAAGAATCCCAGATCTGCCTTGCCCTATCCCTAGGCACAAGTCTGTCGATGATCACGTCTTTGATGATACCTCCCGGCGTGAATCGAAGGATGAACACCGATGTGTATGAATTCTTCCTTAGCCACTTAACCTCGCCTTATCCCTAAGCACGAGATGGTTCAACTATAAACTAGAGAACGCGCGTTTATCTCTTTCGTATACTTAACTCTCCCGATGCTAAGTAAATAGATAACCTCACAATGCTCTCCCGATGCTCTTGCAAGATATTAAAACCAAGATAAAAGAACTTGAAGTTTATTTTATTGAACTTGAAAAATCCTAAAACAAAGCAACCCTTGCAACTACTTTACAAAACAACCCGTAGCCCTAGGGGGAATTTAGAACATGTCGGTGACAGGTAAATGGCAGGGTTTAGGTTTCGGTTCTGGGGTAATCGGTTCTGCCCTAGGTTTAATCTATGCCCTTATATAAGCTTTGGGCTCAAGTTATCTAAGGTAACAAGGATTACAACTTTAATTAAAAGTAAGATTCTAATAAAGACTAAATCTCTAAAGTCTCCTACTTTCCAGCCGCATCCTTATTTTGTGGGAATTCCTTTCCTTGAGCTTTGGCTTGACATATCTTTTGATCCGGGGCTTGGAAAAATATTTGGCTTTCACACAACAGACGAGCAGATTTTTCTCTATCTATCGAGGTCCACTTTACTTTTCCTCTTCATAAGTCTGCTGTCACCATGCTGTCACGACAGGTCCATGACAGGTTCGTCTTCTTCATCTGCTTGTCCAGTTCAGCTCTCCTGCTTATCTGCCCTGCGCCTGCCTTCGACATCTACTGTGACAGATACCTGCAAAAATAGCCATCTTTCAGTAGAATCCGTGCCTTTTATATAATTGTGATGTTTTATTGAAAACTAACCTAAATGCAATGCAATGATGCTTGAATGCAGCAGAAATATGGGTTAAAAAGGGTGTAAATAATAGAACTTTTACACACTCAACAGTTATACTTGTAATTATTGAGATAGTCATCATCCCCTTGACTAATAGTCTCAATATGATATTCATTTCTGTAAATATCTTTAAAATTTAATAAGTCTCTTTGCGACTTTGACGAGTATAACACATTGTGAATATGAAATTGAGTTCTATTTGTCAATAACATATTTTCTCTTCTTAAGCATTATATGATATTAGTACTTCCAGAAACAATGTTAATACCCCAAAGTTTGGCTTGAAAGTATTAATGATTCGACTGCTAAATATATTACTCTAATGTACCATTTGATTGATTAATTAAGTATTAGGATTGAATTAAAACAAAGGGAAAAGTGAATAGCTAATCTTAACTGTAACATCCGCTTTTCCGTTCTAGAATTTAACTCATTGAATTAGAATTATTAAATTATTCTTAGGAAGTAAATAAGTTCAAAATTAAGCAATTGATTCACTTTAGTACTCGATTTGCCTTCAATTAGCAATTATTGTATTAAATTGAAATTAAAGAAAACTTGGGCATTCGAATTGAAGGATTGAAGTGAGTGAGTTAAGATGATAATTTAGTTGAACATTAATTGATTGTAACATGACCAAAGTAATAGATTTGGAGAATTAAAATAATTAGAATGGGTATAAATTCCCTAGTGAAAATCGGGCCAAATTGTAAGAGGAAAGAAATTATGTGTGAGCATGATTAATGACTAAATTAAAGAGAAAACAAAAGATATGTTTTGCATGCTAAAAATTTGAGTTCTTTGGGCTGCCCTTAGTCAAAAGAAAAATTAGAACAAGAGAGAAGCGTAATTGGGTAAATCCTTAATCCAACACAATCCCCAAATTAAGGAATGTGTCTTTCTTCTCCATCTTTTCCTTAGTGTTGCCGTGAACCTTGAGAGAAAAGGGGAGAAAGAAAACTTGAGAAATTTCTGAAATTTTAGCTTTAATGGAGGAAGAAATTGCATGCATGTTGATGAATTTGAGCTAGGAAGAAGAAGTGTCATCTAGTGATAGCAACTTAAGAAGTAAGTACCTTGTTTTCTTCTTTTTGTTGTTCAAATAGAAGCAAATTATGCATGTAAAATTTTAAGTTAATTTAAGCATGAAAATGGTTAGAATTATGGTGATTAAGCTGAGTTGAAATGATAGAATTTTTGAATGGTTATGTGTAAATTTGTGAACCGAGTAATAAGGGACTGTTTTGTGAAAAGATTAAGAGTTCTTGATTAGAATGCAAAATTTGAGATAGTTAGGGACCAAACTGGAAAATTTCTATTAGGACAAAGTTGAGGAGAAATGAAAATTCTATAAGGAACAAGCCTCAGATTGCTGGAAAATGAATTTGAATAAGGAAATTTTGATTGAGAATAAAGCTGGACGTGTACTAGGATAAAATGAATTATGGACTGTTTTGATTAAAATCAATAAATGCAAGGACATGAATTACACGAAATTTAGCACTTAACTCAGAGTTTAGAATCAGTGGATCATGTAAGAATAAGTATGGAGTCTTGAATTGAACTTAAAATAGTCTAATTTGGTGAATTAAGGAAGCTAGTCATTTAAAGCATGAGAATAGGGCTAATCTGGAATTTCGTGAAAATTGAGGACTTATCTATTAATTATAAGAATTACTAAGGACTTAAAAACGATGTCAGAGGATAGTATGAATAATTTATTAAATGGTTTTGGGAATAAAGTGAGGTAAATAGGGGAAATTAAAGTTTAATGTGTTTAAAGAGTAAGCTGTCCAGAAATCTAAGTTTGAAGCTGTTACTTTGAAAATTCACCAAAAATAGGATATAATGTATTTTGATCTAAAATTGTTATGGTATAAACTTTGAAATGTATATTATCATTCAGAGAAAACGGAATTGAATTCCAGTTTGTGAGTTAGAAGTTATAGATTAAAGAAGTTAAGCGGTACAAGCTGTCCGGGATTGTTAAAATGGTCATGTTTAAGTAATAAACTGTATTAACTCTGAATAGATGAAAATATGAGGTTTACATGGTTGGAAAACTGAGTTTATTACCTTTCTAAGGGTGTATGATAAGTGAAATTTGGATTAGTAAGTAAGAAGTTATGATCAAAATGATAACTGGTCCTCCAACTAATTAAATGAAAAACAGCTTTGAAGGTTAATGTTGTAATTGTGTCAAAGGGTTAATGTGATTAAATTGTTCTCTGATATGGTTTGTACATACTTTGTGTTTGAGTGTTAAGATCAAATTTGTGAAGAATCTTTGGAGGAGGCAAAGGTTGGTCAATCAAGGATGAGAAATAAAGGCATTATAATCAAAGATCAAGCTTAAAGGAGTATTGTGAGTGTAATTGTTTTAGGGTTGGGACTAGTGTCATAACCACCTTATTTTATTTATGTAATTGATATGTTATGTATGAAATGGACTTAATTCAAAGTTGGTAACTTGTTTAGTAAGGGAAGGAGGTTAATATGAAAATGGAAGCATGAAATGAGACTTTGCTAATGCTTAATTGTATGAATTTGTGGATTGCCTTGTGAGATATATTTGCTATGTTGTTATGAGCTGTAATTTATTGTAATGTTGCTTTTTATTTATGCCATTATGCTGTTCGAATGTGACATGAACTTATTTAGCATGACTTATATGAAATGGTGCCAATATATGATAGGATAAGTATGCATTTCGAATCATGCAATATGTATGTGATAAATTAAGTAATGGATGATATAATTGAAGTGTATGATAATTTGAAAAGATTAATAAGCCCTTGGTCGATTAGAGGTCTTAGATATTAAGGCATGCCTAGAGTCTGAGCTCTCTTGATTTGTTGCTTAGTGCAACCCCTAATTTGTTGCTTAGTGCAACCCCTGTTTAGTACCTAGTATACTCTCCGAACTTGTTGATCGGATGTGATCTTGCTTGGTGTCCAAGACACATTGATGCTATTGAGCATCCCTTGACTTGTTGCTTAGGCAACCCCTGCTTGGTACTTGGCACCCTCTTGTTGACTTGCTTATCTAATCCTTCTACTCTACCTAGGGCAAACTAAATGAAATGTAAATGATTAATGGAAGCTTATGAAATGGATAAATGTGATGATTATTGACATGCTATAATATGTTGTGCACTTGATAATTGAGCATTATGGACATTGGTCCTTTCGATGAGTTTGAGAAACAAAGTGATCTGCTAGAATTGTATTATATGCAAGCATGGTGGACAATGGCCCTTTCGAATGAATTTGAAATGCTAAGAGTTATGTATGAAATGTCTAAATTATGGACAATGGATAATAATCCTATTCGAATGACATGTTTAAAATGTTCTACAATTATTTTTATTATTATGAATAATTGATGACTCAATGACATGTTTGGAATGGTTCTTGCTTGTTCGAAAATGAAGCACGATGATAAATATGACGCCAATTGAATTATGTATGATCACATGCTATAAATGTTTGTATATGTTACGCATGAAATCAATTGAGATTTGGTTATGCTAAGCTTAGTTTAGGTGATGCATTGTATGCTAAATAAGCCTAGCTAAGTAACCTAAGGATTTATTACAAGCTAATAAAAGAATGAATTAGTTTTAGTATTACCTCGATAAGTACAATTTTTACTTATCGCTCCTTTGTTTCCTTCTTCTCAAATAGCAGGATAGCTTGGGCTTAAGCTAGCACTTCCGATCGGGGCAAATCACAAGTCAAGAAATGTATGATCTTAGTCTTATCTTTAGACTCCTAGATGGTGGCTTTGAAGTCTGCTTAGATGTTCATCTTATTTTGTTTGGTTGTAGTCTTAATTTTCGTTGGTATGTGAACTTGTTGTATGCTCCTTGATGTCTAGTTTGGAGGCTAGTATCATGTTTTGTACTTAGTTTATAAGCCTCGTTCTTTTGTTGTATATTTGTAAGTCAAGCTAGTAGTCTTGCATTAATTTTTTTTTGTTGTAAATGGTTTGATAGCATTGGTATGTCTTAAGGAGCATCTAGTAAAACGATGTTTTGTAATGCAAGCATATTTAATTGAAGGTTGCAATGTTAGTTCATGAGATCAAGCATGGTTTGTATGTTAATTATGATTTTTTTAAAAAAAATGGCAATACTTTGTAATGGTTGGCATGTTTCGAATCAACCTAGAATAATTTGGTAGGATGTTCGAATGGCATGATACTAAAGGGTTTAAGTGATTCGACACGCTTAGAAATAAATCCTCTAATTGAAATTAATTTGTAACTAGTAGGACATGGTTAGTATAATTTGATGATATGAATGGCCTAATGTTTCGAATGGAATAATCATGGAATCTTTAATTTGGATCCTTAATAAGATATTATGAAAGTTTAAAGTGGTTTGTAAAATTGATAAGGTTTAATCTAGTTAAATTGCTAATTAGTCTTGTTATGTTAGAAAATTTTTGTTAGCCCATCTTTCCGCATGCGCTTAATAAGGTTTGCTATTATGTGAATTGATTCTTGTTTCGATATCCTGTGAATTTCTGTTCCGTTTCTGTTCTCCGTCTCCGGTAACGCTCCTCGCTCCTAACCCGGGCGCGGGGTGTTACATTTTGTGGCATCAGAGATTTTTAGGTTACAGGTCCCAAAAACCTCGAATATATTTTGTTGTGCATCATATAGGTTAAGTCAAGCCACCTAGGACTCATACATTGGATTTCTTGTGATTACGCTCCTAACTCTGATTTTGTTTAATCTGAAGAATAATGACTGAGACACAGTTAGCTCGAGATGATGAAAGTCCTCGAGAATCCTCAAGTGAAGAGGATAGTGTCCGTATGAGAGAAAATCCTCCTGTACAAGATAATACCCGACAACAACCTCCTGTACAACCTCAACCGAACACTGTTAATCCAGCTGTTCAGAATGCTCAACGAGACTGCCTCTTGAGTATGAAAGAAATGTTCGACCAGCTTTTGATGAACATGAGACAAGAACAACCTACTCCGGTAGCTGCTGCACCTAGCAGAGCTCCTATCGAAATGCTTGCACAGCACCGAGCTTACACGTTCACTGGTATTAGTGAAGAGAAACCGGAAGAAGCTGAGTATTGGTTAGAAAGGACTACTCAGATATTGACCAAACAACTTCAGTGCTCAGATGAGCACAAGCTCGAATACGTTGTTGCTTTGCTTGCTGATGAAACTTTAAGCTGGTGGGAGACTACGACACTAACCGCTCCAGAAGAATCAGTAACTGGAAGTTCTTCGTAGAAGAATTCAAGAAGAAGTATATCAGTGAACAATACTTGGCCGGTCGAAGAAAACGTTTCTTGTATCTGAAGTAAGCAGGTCGACCAATAGAGCAGTACGTTGCAGATTTCTATAAGTATTGCAAGTACGGTTCTGAGTACATCAAGACAGAGAAAGAAAAGTGTTGTATGTTCATTGACGACCTAAATGATGAGCTGAGTCTGATGTTTACCGCCCTGGATATCACTGACTTCCAAACTCTGGTGAACCGAGCTATTGCTACAGAAGTCAAGATGCGGGCCGCAGAAAGAGAAAAAGCGGTTACCGAAATGATAAGAAGTGCAAGGGTGGCGACAAGTCCTACTGGAAGTCGAAGAAGTCTAAAAGTCAGAGAGAAGGGTCTTCTTCATATAATCCAACTCCTCGAAGTAATTTCACACCGAAACATCAGTCAGTGAATAGACTTGCTGTCCCGGTTGTATCTGTTAACAACACGGGAAATTCAGAAAGGGCTCTAGTCTATCAGCATTATCAGAAACCACATTTCGGTCAATGCCGAAAGCAGTCCAACTTATGTTTTTCTTGTGGCGGAAGTGACCACTATATCAGAGATTGTCCGAAGAGACCAGATCAAGCTCATGCACAAAATTATGCTAATTCGAGTCATGTGCAATAATCGGAACAAGAACACTAGACAAGCACAGTCTGGGAATCAGGGTAGAGGCAGAAGCAATTAGTCGAAAGCAATCACTCATCAAGAATCATGAGCTCCAACTCAAGTTTATCATATCCATGGCAAGGATGAGGAAGAGTCTCCTGATGTTATTGCGGGTACGGTTGAACTAAACCTTACTCATGTTTACGCTTTAATTGATTCGGGATCAACTCATTCTTTTGTGTGTTCCTACTTGATAGAAAAGTTACAACTAAAGACTGAAATTGTTAAAATTGGGTTAATTGTCTCAAACCCTATAGGAGGTGACTTACCTATCAACATAATCTGTAAGGATAGCCTTGTATCTATTCAGAATGTACCCTTTCCCTGTGACATGTATGTTCTACCTAAATGTGAGTTTGACCTAGTATTAGGTTTAGACTGGTTGGGTAGACACGAAGCTTGGATTGATTTTCAGAATAAAAGATTTTACTTAAGGGGTTTAGGAAAAGAGTCGATTCTGTTGATTGACAAGAAACCGACATCTATTTTTGTTGCTATGGCTTTGCAAGATGAATTAGATTTTGGTTTAACAGAAATGCATGTTATGTCTGAATTTGTGGATGTGTTTCCTGAGGAACTCCCTGGATTTCCTCCAATTCGAGAAGTTGAGTTCAAGATCGAAGTTCAGCCCGGAACAAATCTGGTGTCCATTACGCCCTATCGTATGACACCCATTGAATTGCAAGAACTAAAGAAGCAGATTCAAGAGTTAGAAGATAAGGGTTTCATTCGACCCAGCACTTCTCCCTGGGGTGCTCCGGTTTTGTTAGTGAAAAAGAAGGACGGGATGATGCACCTTTGCATTGACTATCGACAATTGAACAGAGTAACTATCAAGAACAAGTACCCTCTACCCCGAATTGAAGATCTGTTTGATCAGCTGAAGGGTGCTGGAGTGTTTTCTAAAATTGACCTCCGTTCCGGTTATTATCAAATAATGGTGAAAGATGAAAATATACCCAAAACTACTTTCAGAACTCGTTATGGTCATTACGAATTTCTATTGATGCCATTCGGGTGAAAGAATGCCCCTGCTGCATTCATGGATCTGATGAATCAAGTATTCAAGCCCCATCTTGACAAGTTTGTTGTCGTGTTGATCGACGATATTCTTGTATACTCTCGCAACAAGGAAGAACATGCTCAACATCTTCGGATTGTACTCCAGACACTCCGAGAACATTATTTGTTTGCTAAGTTCACTAAGTGTGAATTTTGGCTGTCAGAAGTGTCATTCCTCGGACATGTTATTTCGGCCGAAGGAATCAAGGTTGATTCTAAAAAAATTCAGACTATTCTTGAGTGGCGTCCTCCGAGCAATATAAGCGAGGTTCGAAGTTTCCTTGGTTTAGCTGGGTATTATCGGAGATTTGTGAAAGGATTTTCGGTAATTGCTGCACCACTAACCAAGTTTCTTAGAAAGAATGAACCGTTTAAGTGGTCCGAAGGAAAACAATGAAGTTTTGATCAGCTTAAACAAGCCTTGACTTGTGCCCCTATTCTTATTCAGACAGAGTCGGGAAAGGAATTTGTTGTTTACAGTGATGCATCACATTCTGGCCTTGGATGCGTTCTGATGCAAGAAGGTAATATGATTGCATACGCTTCTCGATAACTTAAGCCTCACGAGGTGAATTATCCAACGCATGATCTTGAGTTAGCGGCCATTGTATTTGCGCTTAAAATCAGGCGGCATTATCTGTACGGTGAGAAGTGTAAGCTATTCACCGATCATAAAAGTCTGAAGTACTTGCTCACTCAGAAGGAATTGAATATTAGAAAAAGAAGGTTGTTAGAATTACTCAAGGATTATTATTTGACCATCGATTATCATCCTGGAAAGGCTAACGTGGTTGCCGATGCTCTGAGTCGGAAACCGAACCTCCGTAAGTCTTTTGAAATTCTCAAAAAATAAAAATGCTCAATCTTGAAAATTCACTGAACCATTCGAATAGTGCCTTGCTTTCCAAGTAATGTATTTGATTTGTTTGTTCGTAGCTTCTCTGGCCATCAATGCTCATTTCCGACTATATAAGGCTCGAAATTATCTGAATGAACTCCAAGTTCAATCTGTTCTAATTTCTAGAATCAAAGAAATCCAACAAATTGATCCAGAACTTCAAAAAATTTTATCTAAGCTTGAGTCTAATCCTAACTTCTCTGTCAAGTCAAACGGTCTTCTATATTTCAGAGATCAGATTTGTGTACCTAATAACAAGGAATTGCAAGATGAAATTCTGCAAGAAGCACATCAAAGTTCTTTTTCAATCCACCCTGGATCTGTTAAGATGTACAAGGATCTCAAGCCCTTGTGTTGGTGGTATGGAATGAAATCGGCTATCAATGACTTTGTATCGAGGTGTCTGAACTGTCAACGGGTCAAAGTCGAACATCGTGCTCCTACTGGATTACTTCAACCTCTTAAATTTCCGCATTGGAAATGAGAATGAATTACGATGGATTTCGTGACCGGTCTTCCTTGCTCTCCAAGAAAGAGTGATGCTATTTGGGTGATCGTTGATCGTTTCACCAAATCAGCACATTTCATTCCGGTACGAATGAATTTCAGTCTTGAGGCCTTGGCAGAATTGTATATTCGAGAAGTTATCTGTTTACACGGAGTTCCGACATCAATAGTCTTAGATCGAGATCCTCGATTTACAGCTCGATTCTGGAAAACGCTACACAAGGCTCTTGGAACTAAACTGAATGTTAGCACAACTTTTCATCCTCAAAGCGATGGACAACCCGAACGAGTAATTCAAGTTCTTGAAGATATGCTCAGAGCTTGCATTATTGATTTCGGAAAGAATTAGGAAAAGTCGCTACCGTTAATAGAGTTTGCATATAACAACAACTACCAATCTTCTATTCAGATGGATCCTTTTGAAGCACTGAATGGAAGAAAATGCGGGACGCCTTTGTGCTGGTCTGAACTCGGAGATAATAAGGTGTTAGGACCTCAACTGCTTCAAGAAACTGAAGAACAAGTTCAAATTATTCATTCCCGATTAAAACAAGCTTTTGACAGGCAAAAGTCATACGCTGATCTGAAGCGTAGGGACATTCAATATGAAATCGAAGATAAGGTATTTCTCAAAGTTTCTACGTAGAAGAAAGTTTTCCGATTCGGCAAAAAGCGAAAGCTTAGTCCTCGTTTCATTGGACCATTCGAAGTAACTGAGAGAATTGGTCCTGTAGCATATCGACTCGCTCTTCCTCCTGAGTTCGACAAGATTCATAATGTCTTTCATGTTTCTATGTTAAGACGTTATCGATCTGATCTGTCTCACATCCTTGAACCAGAAGAAGTTGAACTCAATCCCGACCTCTCTTATGAAGAGGAACCTATTCAGATTCTTGATCGGGAAATCAAAAGGCTTCGTAATAAGAACGTCCCTCTTGTTAAAAGCTACGTGGGAACCCGAGGATACGATGCGAAAGCAATATCCTCATTTGTTCAGTTCAGGTAAGAATTCGAGGACGAATGCTTTCTTTAAGGAGGAGGGAATTGTAACATCCGCTTTTCCGTCGTAGAATTTAACTCATTGAATTAGAATTATTAAATTATTCCTTGGAAGTAAATAAGTTTAAAATTAAGCAATTGATTCACTTTAGTCCCCGATTTGCCTTCAATTAGCAATTATTGTATTAAATTGAAATTAAAGAAAACTTGGGCATTCGACTTGAAGGATTGAAGTGAGTGAGTTAAGATGATAATTTAGTTGAACATTAATTGATTGTAACATGACCAAAGTAATAGATTTGGAGAATTAAAATAATTAGAATGAGTATAAATTCCCTAGTGAAAATCGGGACAAATTGTAAGAGGAAAGAAATTATGTGTGAGCATGATTAATGACTAAATTAAAGAGAAAACAAAAGATATGTTTTGCATGCTAAAAATTTGAGTTCTTTGGGCTGCCCTTAGTCAAAAGAAAAATTAGAACAAGAGAGAAGGGTAACTGGGTAAATCCTTAATCCAACACAATCCCCAAATTAAGGAATGTGTCTTTCTTCTCCATCTTTTCTTTAGTGTTGATGTGAACCTTGAGAGAAAAGGGGAGAAAGAAAACTTGAGAAATTTCTGAAATTTTAGCTTTAATGGAGGAAGAAATTGCATGCATGTTGATGAATTTGAGCTAGGAAGAAGAAGTGTCATCTAGTGATAGCAACTTAAGAAGTAAGTACCTTGTTTTCTTCTTTTTGTTGTTCAAATAGAAGCAAATTATGCATGTAAAATTTTAAGTTAATTTAAGCATGAAAATGGTTAGAATTATGGTGATTAAGCTGAGTTGAAATGATAGAATTTTTGAATGGTTATGTGTAAATTTGTGAACCGAGTAATAAGGGACTGTTTTGTAGAAAGATTAAGAGTTCTTGATTAGAATGCAAAATTTGAGATAGTTAGGGACCAAACTGGAAAATTTTCTATTAGGACAAAGTTGAAGAGAAATGAAAATTCTATTAGGAACAAGCCTTAGATTGCTGGAAAAATGAATTTGAATAAGGAAATTTTGATTGAGAATAAAGCTGGGCGTGTACTAGGATAAAATGAATTAGGGACTGTTTTGATTAAAATCAATAAATGCAAGGACATGAATTACACGAAATTTAGCACTTAACTCAGAGTTTAGAATCAGTGGATCATGTAAGAATAAGTATGAAGTCTTGAATTGAACTTGAAATAGTCTAATTTGGTGAATTAAGGAAGCTACTCATTTGAAGCACGAGAATAGGGCTAATCTGGAATTTCGTGAAAATTGAGGACTTATCTATTAATTATAAGAATTACTAAGGACTTAAAAACGATGTCAAAGGATAGTATGAATCATGTATTAAATGGTTTTGGGAATAAAGTGAGGTAAATAGGTGAAATTAAAGTTTTAATGTGTTTAAAGAGTAAGCTGTCCAGAAATCTAAGTTTGAAGCTGTTACTTTGAAAATTCACCAAAAATAGGATATAATGTATTTTGATCTGAAATTTTTATGGTATAAACTTTGCAATGTCTATTATCATTGAGAGAAAACGTAATTGAATTCCAGTTTGTGAGTTAGAAGTTATAGATTAAAGAAGTTAAGCGGTACAAGCTGTCCAGGATTGTTAAAATGGTCATGTTTAAGTAATAAACTGTATTAACTCTGAATAGATGAAAATATAAGGTTTACATGGTTGGAAAACTGAGTTTATTACCTTTCTAAGGGTGCATTATAAGTGGAATTTGGATTAGTAAGTAAGAAGTTATGATCAAAATAGTAACTGGTCCTCCAACTAATTAAATGAAAAACAGCTTTGATGGTTAATGTTGTAATTGTGTCAAAGGGTTAATGTGATTAAATTGTTCTTTGATATAGTTTGTACATGCTTTATGTTTGAGTGTTAAGATCAAATTTGTGAAGAATCTTTGGAGGAGGCAAAGGTTGGTCAATCAAGGGGGAGAAACAAAGGCATTATAATCAAAGATCAAGCTTAAAGGAGTATTGTGAGTGTAATTGTTTTAGGGTTGGGACTAGTGTCCTAACTACCCTATTTTATTTATGTAATTGATATGTTATGCATGAAATGGACTTAATTCAAAGTTGGTAACTTGTTTAGTAAGGGAATGAGGTTAATACGAAAATGGAAGCATGAAATGAGACTTTGCTAATGCTTAATTGTATGAATTTGTGGACTGCCTTGTGAGATATATTTGCTATGTTGTTATGAGCTGTAATTTATTGTAATGTTGCTTTTTATTTATGTCATTATGTTGTTCGAATGTGACATGAACTTATTTAGCATGACTTATATGAAATGGTGCCAATATATGATAGGATAAGTATGCATTTCGAATCATGCAATATGTATGTGATAAATTAAGTAATGGATGATATAATTGAAGTGTATGATAATTTGAAAAGATTAATAAGCCCTTGGTCGATTAGAGGTCTTAGATATTAAGGCATGCCTAGAGTCTGAGCTCTCTTGATTTGTTGCTTAGTGCAACCCCTAATTTGTTGCTTAGTGCAACCCCTATTTAGTACCTAGTGTACTCTCCGAACTTGTTGATCGGATGTGATCTTGCTTGGTGTCCAAGACATATTGATGCTATTGAGCATCCCTTGACTTGTTTCTTAGGCAACCCTGTTTGGTACTCGGTACCCTCCTGTTGACCTGCTTATCTAATCCTTCTACTCTACCTAGGGCAAACTAAATGAAATGTACATGATTAATGGAAGCTTATGAAATGGATAAATGTTATGATTATTGACATGCTATAGTATGTTGTGCACTTGATAAATGAGCATTATGGACATTGGTCCTTTCGATGAGTTTGAGAAACAATGTGATCTGTTAGAATTGTATTATATGCAAGCATGGTGGACAATGGTCCTTTTGAATGAATTTGAAATGCTAAGAGTTATGTATGAAATGTCAAAATCATGGAAAATAGATAATAATCCTATTCAAATAACATGTTTAAAATGTTCTACGATTTTTTTATTATGAATAATTGATGACTCAATGACATGTTTGGAATGATTCTTGCTTGTTCGAATATGAAGCACGGTGATAAATATGACGCCAATTGAATTATGTATGATCACATGCTATAAATGTTTGTATATGTTATGCATGAAATCAATTGAGATTCAGTTATGCTAAGCTTAGTTTATGTGATGCATTGTATGCTAAATAAGCCTAGTTAAGTAACCTAAGGATTGATCACAAGCTAATAAAAGAATGAATTAGTTTTAGTATTACCTCGCTAAGTACAATCTGTACTTATCGCTCCTTTGTTTCCTTCTTCCCAAATAGCAGGATAGCTTGGGCTTAAAGCTAGCACTTCTGATCGGGGCAAATCACAAGTAAATAAATGTATGATCTTAGTCTTATCTTTAGACTCCTAGATGGTGGCTTTGAAGTCTGCTTAGATGTTCATCTTATTTTGTTTGGTTGTAGTCTTAATTTTCGTTTGTATGTGAACTTGTTGTATGCTCCTTGATGTCTAGTTTGGAGGCTAGTATCATGTTTTGTACTTAGTTTATAAGCCTCATTCTTTTGTTGTATATATGTAAGTCAAGCTAGTAGTCTTGCATTAATTCTTTTTGTTGTAAATGGTTTGATAGCTTGGAATGGCTTAAGGAGCATCTAGTAAAACGATGTTTTGTAATGCAAGCATGTTTAATGGAAGGTTGCAATGTTAGTTCATGAGATCAAGCATGGTTTGTATGTTAATTATGATTTTTTTAAAAAAATTGGTAATACTTTGTAATGGTTGGTATGTTTCGAATCAACCTAGAATAATTTGGTAGGATGTTCGAATGGCATGATATTAAAGGGTTTAAGTGATTCGACACGCTTAGAAATAAATCCTCTAATTGAAATTAATTTGTAACTAGTAGGACATGGTTAGTATAATTTGATGATATGAATGGCCTAATGTTTCGAATGGAATAATCAGGGAATCTTTAATTTGGATCCTTAATAAGATATTATGAAAGTTTAAAGTGGTTTGTAAAATTGATAAGGTTTAATCTAGTTAAATTGCTAATTAGTCTTGTTATGTTAGAAAATTTTTGTTAGCCCATCTTTCCGCATGCGCTTAATAAGGTTTGCTATTATGTGAATTGATTCTTGTTTTGATATCCCGTGAATTTCTATTCTGTTTTCTGATTTTTCGTCTCTGGTAACGCTCCTCGCTCCTAACCCGGGCGAGGGGTGTTACATTAACAAGGATTAAAATTAACACTAGGACAACTTGGAAGATTGTATGTTAAATAAAAATGAGATTAAGGACTTGTACACTTGCTTGTCATGCGATGGCAAGGGCAAGTGTTTTTTTTAATTAATCAAGCATTCATCCTTCTTCTTCCTCTTGCAAATGACCGAACCCCCAAAAAGAGAGAGAGTGAAGCTGGTCCATGGAAATTTAGGAGATTAAGCTTTGTGAATCCAAAGTCTTGAACCCTAGTTCGTGTAGCTTAAGGGAGAGAGTAAGCTTTCTCTTCCTTTTCTTTTAATCTAGGTTTTAGCTTAAGAATCTTGTATGATTTCCTTATACATGTTAAATAGTTGTTAGATAAATAGATTCATGTTATGATACTTTGTTGATTGTTCAAATCGTGCTTGAACTTGAATTAGAGTCATGACATTTAGTATAGTTCAAATCGAATCATGCAAATGCTTCATGTATATGTGCCCTGTTTCGAATAGCTTGGACAGCCTCAAGGTTAGTTATATGTGTCAATGGAGGTAATGAATTAAATTTAGAGTCATATTTATTGCTAAATAATCGAATCTAAGGGCATATGATCTAACAAAGATTAACAATGATGCTTGTGGACTGTTTTATTAAAATTAGAATTTTAGGGGTTTTTTTTTTGCAACAATTAGTGGACTATTTTAATACTAAAACCAAATAGTTGTGTTGCAAATTGAATAAGAGCAGTCTTGTATTATTTAAGGACTGTTTTGGGACTGTTTAAGCATTTGAAGTGAGATATGTTAAGTTCGTTCATAAAACATATGCATGCCATTGTTAAGAATAAGAAAAATGGATTTTGATGCATGGTTGTATTTTGTTGTACGTATACCAAGAGAAAGTTGAAGAGATAAGATCCAAGACGGGGTAAGTTGTAGAAAAACAAACTGGGATAGTGATTCGAGATCAAGCATAGCTTGGAATAACCAGTGAGTGTAGCTTAAGTCTCGGGACAGGCTTAGGACCTTGCCGAGCATCTTTAATTGTTTAATTTTCATTGCCTTATTATTGAACTAAGCCATGCTTAAATTAAAGCTTAGATGTGAGGTAAGTACCTAAATGTTAGGTACTCTATGTTTATGCAATATTTGACTAAGATGTATGCTTAATTTTGAGAATCATATGTGATAATTTATGTACATGATAAGATGAACAACAAGTTATGATTTGGTTAAACGAATGAATATGGAGTTATGCTCAATCTTTATTTTGATATGATATGAATAAACTAAAAGTCTTGGTTTCGAGTTAGTCATAGGTATAGTTGGCATGCCATAGAGTCCATAGAGCTCAAGTTTAGGGTGAACTACGGTCCGTGGACTACGATCCTTATGAGACGATAGTAGGAGGGATGTGTTTTGGTCATTTGGCGACAATAGAAGGGATTGACCGGTACTTCGAGTACTTTATTTTTGGCGACAGTTGGTTGGGAATTCGAGTACCTAGACTATTTGTTTACCAAGGTTAATAAAAAACTGAGATGAATGTATAATCTATCAAACTACCTTGTTGCTTGCATGACAAGTAAAAGAATACCTATGGATTATCTAAATTCCTTTAAACCAAAATGATTCTATTATTCAAATGTGTAGTTATTGTACCTAATTTAACTAACTTTGGAATTGATATATTGTGCCATTGTTTGAACCTTGTCTAGAAAGGATAATATCTTACTTCTAAAATTGCTCCATTTGCTATTTCATGTTTTAATTACTCTCAAACTACCTCACTAAGTGTTTACTTATTATATCCTTTCATTTATATTTCAGGGTTAACTTTTGATTGTGTCTATCTATCGAGCTCAGATCAGATCACAAGCAAGAACAATGTATGTTTTGTAATCTTTAGTTAAAGAACTCTTAGATAGGTGGCACAATATTTTGTTTGTATATAATGCATTTAGGCCATGCTAAATGCTATATGAATGTAATATCTATGGTAGTGTAAAGGTTGTATTAAGCCTTCTAACTTCATGAGGTTGCTCATTTATGTTTTGAAATATAGTTAGGCTTAAGCTTATTATGCTTGAATGATTTTGATTGTTTGATTGTTAGAATTGCTTTATGATTGTAGAATGAGTAGATTTATCTTAGGAAATCTTGGATTTGGTGATGTTGTATTGTCCTTGGATCGGATAGCGATAATAATAGACTTAGGATCTCAATTTTAATCTTTGAGCCATACTTAGAATTAAAACTAGCCTAAAAGTATACAAGTTATGGTCCTAATGTGAGTAATTGTAATATGAAACATTAGTTACTAATTGGATCTTGTTCGATGATGCCTTTAGAGTTAGCTGCTATTATCTTCTTATATGTTATTCGATTTTGTTTGCTTGATTAAACTAGTTGTAAACTATTCGGTGCATGTTAGTTACCCTTTTGATCGTTGTATTTCGATATTGTAATGAGATGGTTTGAATTTGATATGAATGCCTTTAACTTGGTAGCCCCAAATCTTGCTAATAAATGAATATGAACCCATTTTGAATGATCTTTAATCTAATTTGCGACAAATTTACAAATGTTATAAGCATGATAATTATAAGTTTCAGATTCTTTCCTAGCTTAGTGTTCAATCTCTTGGCATATATACTTGTTGATGGTTCTTATTTGTTATGTAATGCTTCTTAACTTGGTTTATCTTCTAAACCGGTCAAGAGGTGTTACAACAATACTCACATTATTCCTTTGCATTGTTAAATGGGAAAATATGCACAATTATGCACCTTTCAATATGTGCGTTGTTCCATTCACTTCGGGAAATGAAAAATATTAAATATAGCACATATCAAATCAGTTATCTATCAAAGATAATGTCTCGATAATTTATTGCTCTTCCGTAGCATTGATATTTTTAGTAATTTGAGATATAGTACTCACATTTTCCCTTGCATTTAATGAGAAAAATATTTCTTATGCTTAAGTATAGTATGAGTACTTGCGCTGTATGTTAAGCATAAATCGTCACAATTTATTGCATATTGTATTTCGAAAGTAATCATATTCTTCAAAGGATAATATGTAAAACAAATTAACATAAAGCAAAATAAATATAAAGACATAAATAAATAATGTGCATAACAAATTACCATAAAACAAAATAAATTAAAAGATAAACTATTCCATTTAGAGATTATAAGGAAATAAAATAAATGGTGAATTATTCCCTTCAAGGGTTATGATGAAATCAACAATATCCAATTGAGTTGGACCAACAACGCTATAATTATTTTTTCCATTTTCGTAAACAAAATTTGTTTATATTTTTTCCTTTATCATTCATGATTGTAGATAAAGTCCATAATGGTTTGGCGTATGACAAGTACGAGATCAATGGTGTAACCCCCTAGACCCGTCTATGTGCTACCATGGATCCTAAGGAGTCACATTAGGGTCACAAGAGTGACCCACCGTAAAAATCCACATAAAGACAATTTTCCTTTACACATTTAATTAAACTGCAACGTTGATTATTGTTTTAAAAAAGTACACTTCCAGAAAATCGTTTAAACATAAAACAATAATTTTAGAAAACATTTTACAAACATCGTCAAAAAAAATACATGACATACTTGCCCACTAATTGAACCGGTATCGTACTCCAAAAGTGACGCCGAGAGAACTCCAACCATTGATGTCGATCATTACAATGATAGATCTACTAACCTGCGGTGGCAAGAACAACATGAGATTGGGAAAGCTTAGTAATACGAACCTACCAAAAGAAGCTTCATGCCACACGTAAGTATCAGATGTATCAGAACAAAATGGAGGAGCAAGCATTATCAAGTTTCAGATATAGAATACAATTTGTTTAGTTGTTACGCTTGAAAGTAACATATTCATTTCTGATTAATTACCCGATCACCAGACACGATGTCCAACTCAGGTAATCAGAAGGGACATAGATTACGAAAATCCAGCCAGAGAGTTTAGGGTGTTCCATCAGTTACAGATCAAGAATGATAGACATAATATTTCAAACAACAATAGAGTTTGATTGAGGCTAGAGAGGGGAACATGGAAAACTAAGTATCAACATAACTACCCTCCAATCGTACACCGATATGCAGTTCCCCAGAACTGCATCCATAAGGACTTACCCTACGCCCAACGAGCATAGGAGCCAACCTAAAGGGCTGCCTTAGGTCCATAAGGAATTACCCGTGCCGAAGCATCAGAACCTACCCAAGGGGAGACCTCAGGTCCATAAGGAATTACCAGTGCTGAACCTGTAGAGACTTCATAACATAACCCAGAAGTACCCCAATTAGAATAACTTAGTGAACATAGACTGGGCGGGATAAGGATAGTAACCGTACATGTATTTTCAGAGTATCAAAAATTAGAGAGCATGCATTCCAAATCAGATACATATGTATATAATTTAGCCAGATAGAATTCATGATTCGATTCAAAGAGAAGATTAGTTTCAGATCGGAGAGAATATAATTGTGCAAGAAGCATTCCACATGGTGCAATTCATTCCTCTAAGACACTTAATCATTATCAGAAGGAGAACATTTGACAAATTTGGACTGATTGCAGAATGGAGTCCCCACAAAAAGGAAGTTTAGTAATAACGACTCGAACCAAACATCAAAAGTTGATACACCAGGATTGGTGAGATTTCAGATATATCGTGAGTGATTCAAACATTAAAGCTTACAAGGGTAAAATGGTCATTCCGACCTTCAAGGGTAATTTGGTAATTTAAACCAACGAGGTAATAGACGGTGGTGTACAGAATTCAGGAATTTTAGTTGTTCATCAAGTTTTCGAGCCACTTTGAAACAATTGAACCCATCAACATGGTGTCATTACTTAACCAGGCAGGTACACCTTAAACATTCATTTTTCAGTATTGACCTTAGTGTAAAACAAGAATAGCTCGCCATCACCAACCATCCACTGAACTTACAACGAGCAATCGAACATATATTCGAGCGATATTTTCCAAGTATTCAAACATGAGCAGTACACCCAAACTCAAACCATAGTATCGAACGTACCCTTAAATAAATTACTCTTACCGTTAACTATGTATTTCCTCCAAACAGATCGAATATGTCTTCATATGGTATTCATTCAAATTCACATATATATCAAACATTCAGCAAACACGAGTCTTAGAGATATTTTCAGTCATTTCAGTGTTAAAAGGTTTTTCAATTATCCTGAGCCTTTCGACTCCTTCCAAATATTCATTCGATTCGAGTCTCGGGGGTACATCCATCATTATGGTTAATTCAACATCTAGTGCCCGAGGGTATTTCTGTCCTTTTGGTCATTATACACGTTTCGACTAGTTCAGCCTTATCATCATTTCCAATCTTTTTATTCATTTCAATCAATTCAACTTTTACGCCTCTTAGATTAATCTAGACATACGAATAGTTTTCCGTAGTCTTATTTTCGGAGATTTATTCAGAACTCGGGAAGAGCTTAGCACTTTGCAATTTAAAAGGTTTAGGCTTTGTTAACTAACTTTCGGAGCAAAACCGAGGTTTTCGAATGAATCAATTGTGTTACCAGATCTAGTGAAGATTTCTAGATCGCTTCCATTAACAGAGGTATTTTTTTTATCTTTCTTATACACCAAGGCGTCTTTGCCATTTCACAACAAAACATTCTGAGCATTAGATCTTTAATCATGAAATAATCTGAATTGGATGTTTCGAGGTGAACTGTTTTACCGATTAACCATTGAACTTGTATTACTTGTAATCACCTATTTTGTCCGGGGTGTCAACCCATTTTTATTTTTAAATAATGGGCTTCAATTTTAATTAATTACATATCAATTTACATGGCCCATTTCCGGCCCGGCCTATTAAAATCCAAAACCCTAATCTAATCTGGTGTTTTTGCGCAGCCGAGTCTCAACCGTTAGATCTAGGGAAGATCTAACGGTCCACGATCGAGGAGAGGAAGACTCCATAATCCTCACGCGCCTACGCGCGGCTCCTCGGCTCCCAACGCGCGCATGTAGATGCACCGCAGATGCTTCATAGGACGCACGCACGTCTGCTTGTCTCCCTCACTCGCGCGTGCATCGCACACCTGCCTCTTCAAGTCCTCAGGTCGTCCAAATCCGCTCCAGTTCCCGCACGACCGTCCACGTCCCGTAGCACCCTCCTCTTGTCCCCTCCTCACAGCTGTCACATGCAACAAAACAAACCGAGATGTCAGAGACGCGCAACAACAAAAATACCCGAAATTTCAGAGGCAAACAAACAAATTACAAGATGAATACAAACAAACAATAAGCAACCAATAGCAGATTTCCGAAAGGATTACATGTAATTCAAAAAATGTAATTTTTCGGGCTATAAAAGCAGAAATACACACTGTAAATCCCAAGTTTGAAAACGGGGAATTTCAGAAGCATCAATACAAGAAAATTTTAGAGGTATCATCGTCTTTATTTTCATTTTCATTTCGAAGTAAAAAAATAAAAACAGAGGGTTAGGGTTTCAATTTTTTACCTTCGACGTTTGATCTTCTTAGCGCATCGGTTCGCGTCCGCCCGCCGTTGACAAGCCTCGCATGGTGAAACGACAGAGTGGTGACCAAAAGGGGTTTAGGGTTCTTAAAAAAGGGGGGTTTCTTCTCGTTTCTAAAAAATGGTTTTTGGTTCTATTTTCAAAACAAAAAGGCTTTTCGGTTTCGGTTTTTGAATGATTCTAGGAAAAGGGCTTTCTTTTTGGGTTTTGTGTGTTTTTTTTTGTTCGATTAGGGGAACGCCGGCCGTCGATTAGCATCGGCCGACGTTTCGGCGTCGAAAAAAGAGAGCAGAGAGGATAGGGGGAGAAACTATGTGTTTAGGGTTAACGAAATAAGAAAAAAGAGCTTAAAATGTTTTTAGAATAGACTTTATAATGTTTTTTTGTTTTAAAACTAGTTTAATCGTATTTTAAATCCCTCCGTGTTTTCGTAATACCACCGCTAGCCCTTCCGTGTTTTTAAACCATCCCTACGGTCCCTTTAGCTTTTCTAAACTTTTAATTTCGTCCATGTTCTGGTTTTAATTGAATTTTTGACTAGTTTATTTACCCTTTTGGTCCCTTCAGGTTTTAGCGTCTTTTTAATTTGGTCATTATTTTGCAATTAAATCAGTCTTTGAATGGTCTATTCACTGTTTTGGTACCTCAAATTTTCGTTTTTGTTTTAAATACTCCCTTTTCTAGTGTTTTCCCTTTAATCGTGCATTTTAAGTTTTTTTGGGTCTTGCATTTTATATTTCTTTAATTTCAGTCCTCTTTTATGATTTTGTGATTTTATTAAATACATGTTTATGTTGAATGTATGTTTTTGCCATGTTGATGGATATGTTTAATGTGCATATATGATTTTGTAGTTGGTGCAGTACATGATATATTACTTTTTATCGTATATGATCGTATGCTTTTTATATTTAATCTTGTTTAACATTTTTTATAATATATAGTTTTATGCATATAATATAGTTTTATTATATATGTTACATGCTCGATTTTAATGTATGCATAGCTAGTTTTTATGTTGTTCGAATATGTGTTTGTGACATGCGTTTTAAATTGTCATTCATGTGACCCTTTAATGTTTAAAGTTGCATAATTATTAATTTTAATTATAAAAAGGAGGTACTTATTAATTCACGTATTCAGGTCGAGATATCCTAGCTTATTGGATATACCCCGAATATTCAGATTAATTCGCATCGTCTAAAGGTAAACTCGTAAATAATTAAAACGAACAAGACCATGACACCATATTTTATCTGTTTGCATCATGCATAAAAGTGATGTACGAGATCCGAACCTTAAACTAACACGGCAGTCAGACTTATATGATGTCGATTTAGTCTTTGGTCCGGTGTACCGTCATTCTTTTTAATTAAACGCCTAATTAATTTGAAACCGCCAATTTGAAAAAAAACTCGTGTAATTAAAGTTTGATTTTCAATTAAGAACCACTAATTCAACTCATTTTAAATTTTAAGCAATTTCCAACAATTAAAAGCAACAATTGTTTTGGTACCAATTTCCGGGCGTGATGGGGGTGCTAACCCTTCCCCACACGTAACCAACTCCCGAACCCTTTCAAACGAATCTTTGGTTTAGTTTTTTACGGTGTCCGGCCTACCTTAGTGGCCGGTGGCGACTCCAAATACTTTTTAAGGTTTTTTCCAAAACACAAATAGTTCCCAATTTTTTTAATCAAATTTTCTAAAAACGTTGGACCCTCGAAGGTTTTCTTCCGAAAAAAAACCTTAACACATTACTCATCGATCATCAATTCCTTATTCGCATCATTCAAATCTTATTCAAAATAATTATAGAACTCCAGATCTTATCGATTTATTCATTTTTTCTAAATCGTATATGTCATTCTTATATGAATTTTCATACTTATTTTTTGTATCTGATTTGACTTAGGTAGATTAACAATATACTTCATCATGAGCATGCATGCTACAACCGGATACCAACATGTTCATAAAGCATACAATTTGTAGAAAAGTATTACCTTGGCTTCGAGCTACATCGGTTGATCCGTGAACGACATTCGAACACACTTGAACCCGGGTTTGACGTCCCTCAACAATTCGTATTCAAGGAACTGTGAGTACCTTCAATTACACAAATTCCCCTTTTAGTCCTTATTCACAGCACCCTTAATTGCATAAATAAATACATACACCAGTTCTGGTTCAAGGCTAGATTCGGAGGCGTTCAGGTCAGAATTTCACGAAACAGAATTCAAAATCGGGCTCAGGACGTCGAAAAATAAAAATTATAGGTTTCCGAAAAATTTAACTTTTTGGTCAACAGTCAAAGTTAACGCTGACGTCATGCAGTCAACGGGTCAAAGGTCAACCGAGTTAACTCGGGCGAGCTGACTCACTAGGCTGACTCGGTCAACGGGTTGACTCACTGAGTTGACTCAGTTCGGGTTGACTCAGGTCGGGTCAAACAGAAGCGGGTTGGGCTGGACTCAAGTGCGGGTCGGATCGGACTTGGGTTTGGGCTTATGCACAACTGGGCTCTGACCGAGTTAACTGGTTTAGGCCGGTTCAGGCCTTTGGGCTATAACTCGAACCGGTTCACTTACCCAGTGTTGACGGTCGGGGCAGGGTGACGGTCACGCCGGTGCACGCCACGACCGGGCGGTGGCGGAGATCGAGCAAGGGCAAGGGTGGTGGCAGTTGGGGAGAGTTTTAGAACCCTCTAGACTCTCTGAGATTCGAATAGACACCCAAAACTGAAGGGTAGCTGGATCGGTGGTTTGTTTTAATTATTATTGTGTATACCCAACATGTATAATTTAAAATGAATCCCGAGACAAACTTAAACCAAGAAAGGTCTTGGCCTGATGACAAAAGCCCCCATCATAATGCTAGAGGGTGCAGTTTCAAACCCTTATAGCCACAAATCCATTCATTCCTCCTTTTTTTCTTCCATTTTAACCAAGTTTGTTCCTCTTCGTTTATAATAATACAAATAAATATTCGGGGTGTGACAAATGGTGTGTATCATTGCATAAAAATTTTACTTTCTTAATATATATTCTTTTCATCTTTATAAACCCACTTCTGGTGGTTATAAGCATTCTTAAAATGATCATTTTGTCCATGTCTATGTCCATGGCCTCAATTGCAACCACAATTGCTAATGTGACACTTATTTTTTTCGCTATAAAATATCGCATTCACTTCAAGAAATGGAGTCGAACCAACAAGTCTTTAAAACCTTTTTTCACGATATTGTGTATGTAAGACAACATTATTTGCGTGAAAGTGGAGTATGTTTTTCTAACATATCCTCATCAGTGATACTATGACCATAAATTTTCAATTTAATTTGAAGCATTCACATAGCTAAGTTTTATTCAGTAACCATATAGTGAATTAGCATATTTGCATTCACTTTAGGGAATGAAACAATTTCAATAATCGCATAGAATAAACATCATACTTGCATTCACTTCAGGGAATGCCTGCCATAAATTTTTTTGGATCAAAATGAATTTTTGTAACTTGAACTTGTGAGAAGTCTATAGTCGAGTTTTTCGACGCATAAGAATTATTGCTTTTGAGCAAATATAGACTTTATAACAATTATACTGTTAAATTAATCATGCTTCCATTTAATTGAGAAAACAAAACAAATCTAATCAAATAAACATAATCAGAGAAATATACCTCTTTAGATTTTATCTTCGGTTAATCCATGACTTTTCTAATCAATTTAAACATATTATGTAAAACTTCAAATATTGTTAAAGATATCAATTATCATCTATACATTAGATAACATGTCAAAAAAATATACCAAGTAATTACCGAACTAAACAGGTAATATGCTAATTTACCAAATCGACATGTCTTCTATTGTATTGTGAAGAACAAGATGCATTATTTCTTTATTTTCTTAAAAAAGGCATGTATGCTTGTTCTCATGAGAACTCGTGTACCATGTTGTCATTTGTTAATTTCATGGCTTTGCGATCTTCGTCTAATTTTTTTCTTCTCTCGGTACGATGCTTAAATTAACACATAATAAAGATTCAAAACATTAGAACAAACAAATAATCAACCAATAGATTAAAATACACTAACCTTAATAAGAGAGATTAACCAACCACTATATTGATATATAAATAAGCAAAACATACCAAATTTTTTAAGCTAATTTGAATATACGATAATTGTAGCCATCAATACCAAATTGATACTCTTTTCAAGAATCGCCAACAAGAACCACGATAGTCGAGCCACTCTCTGGCTACATTAATACTGAGCAATCAATGATTTTTGAAAAATTAAAAAATTAAGTTAAAGATCAAGAGAGAGAGATAATCGATAATTAAAATATAATTGAGGGAGAATAACTTATCTTTGATTCATGCTAGAATCAAATTCCTTTCAGTAACTCCTTTAAGATTCGAACGACAAACACCTCAGTTGGTTAGAGTCTCGTGCTGATAACGTGTTGTAAATAAAATAAAGAAGAACAAGAACAATAACAAGAATAAAAAGATAAGAGAAAGATGGAGACTTCTATTATTCTCAATATAGTATTGTGTACAAATTTTCTCTAATATCTATATTTATAGGCACAAGGGGAAAACCCTAATATCAATGGGCATTAAACACTAATAATAAAATATATTAAAGTCACATTTAATATATGTATATTCACCATAAATAAATATTCATAACATACAACACATTTATATGGGATGGGATCAGATGGGATGGGATCAAGTTACATGGTGTAAAACTCATTTAGTTCTACACTAATCTAGGACCATTGGATAAGGGAAATGGATGAATGAGATTAACAATAAAAAATGTGAAGATTATCACTTGGAAAAAAAAGATAAGGAAATAATCTGAGCCATTAATTATCATCATCTAACGGCCTAAAAACTGTATAAAAGTAATTGAGTTTTACATAGTGTAAATTGATCTAACCATATATATATATATATTTGAAAAGAAACGTCTGAACTATTGCTAATAATAAAGATAAAAAAATAAAGGTGGGTAAAAAGGTAAAGTATCAAAAACTTATCCCAAGACAACAAAACTCACACATCGGGAAGAGATAAGTTTTAAATTGTTCATATTTTTTTATTTGAAGACAAGTTAATTTTATCTTATTGATAGTTGTATCGTAATAGTAATTCAATTAAGTAAGAAAAAATTTGTTGATTCGTATAATTGGTCATCGTATTTGGTTGAAAAGCCAATGACGCGAAGTTATCGTGCGCTAGATTATGATTGAACGTTTTTAAGTTAAAATCTGGATTAGAATCGAACATGCGCTCGTGGTCGATTGCTGACCCGCAGTAGGGGCCTCTAGCCCCCCAAGGGCATGTATTGTGATTACAACATGCGTGTCGGACAAGTCGTGTGTGTCGCCTTAAAACGTAATTTTTACCAATTGATAAATAAAATCATTTGCAAACGACTTAAGTACGCGACAAAATATTGCAAATAACAGAATAATTTTGTTGCCACAATCCTATGAAATTTAACCATTTGTCACTTTGATTCATTAAGAAAAAGATAATTGCGGAGTGAAAAGGTTTGCATGCAAAGCTTTTGGTATGAACTCGAATTTCAAGAAATGATTTTTATTTGAAGATTTACTGGTATAAATGGACAAAATTATCTCTATAATAATATTTATTATAATTTAAAGTAATGATGTATTTATAATTTTTAATTGAATTGGTGTTTGAGTTGACTTATTATTTCAAACTCAGTTAGAATTGTAATAAGTATTGTGGATACGAATGACAAATATTATTGTAAGAATATTTCTATCTTCTCACAATTATACATAATCTAAAAAAAACTAAAAACTAAAAACCAATAGTCGAGACTTGTCAATAAATTTTACGGTAAATGATATATACCGTAATGTACTACTATTTATATGTACCACAATGTGTCATTAACGCTTTTAATTATTTTTAAAATTCTAAGGACAGAAAGTGTTATTATTTTATTTTAAAATAAAATCTTAGAAAATAATTTTTATATTATTTTTTCATATTTTCTTTTATCTTTTAATTCTAAAAATAATTAAACTTTTATTACTATAATAATTCCTACATGCACTTTAATTTAAGGGTAAAATTCATAAATGGTCACTAAACTTTGATCAATTATTCATTTTAGTATCAAACTTCCAATTGCTTTAATGTTACTATTAAACTTTTAGTTTTGTTTCAATTTGGTCACTGACCCGTTAACAATCGTTAAAAGAGTGACGTGGCTATTAAAATATTTTATATAATAATATATTTAGTCCTCCACGTTTACACATTCAAACAATTTAGTCCTAATTAGAAATAAATAATAAATTTGACCCTCATTATTTTAATTATATATATATATATATAAAAGTTAGTACACTCAGTTTTCTAGGTTTGTTGTACTGCTCTTATTTCTTCTCTTCTTGAGACAAATTTAACTGGATTAACTAATTTTGATCTTTTCGGAGCTCGCATTAGAAATTACGGGACAAATTACCTGCAAAAGTATGCTTTGCACCAAGTTTTCAATTCCCTTTTTGTACCGCTATTCTTTTGATCTAAGAGTTAACTTGTATGCAACTTTTTGAGACCGAATTGCTTGTGTGTGTAATAGATTTGAAGAACTTGCGATCCTTGGAAATATGCGGAGGAAGATTGACATATGTTGGTGCGAAGAATATTAAAGATCTAAGAATTAACTTGTATGCTATTTTTTAACGGTTGTTAACGGGTCAGTGGCCAAATTGAAACAAAATTAAAAGTTTAATGGTAACATTAAAGTAATTGAAAATTCGGTTACCAAATTGAATAATTCATCAAAGTTTAGTGAATAATTCATCAAAGTTTAGTGAATAAATTGTCACTAAGTTAATTTTATAAAGAAAAACATTTACTCTAAGTTAATTTTATAAAGAAAAACATTTACTCTAAGTTAATTTTATAAAGAAAAACATTTACTCTAAGTTAATTTTATAAAGAAAAACATTTACTCTAAGTTAATTTTATAAAGAAAAACATTTACTCTAAGTTAATTTTATAAAGAAAAACATTTACTCTAAGTTAATTTTATAAAGAAAAATATTTACTCTAAGTTAATTTTATAAAGAAAAACATTTACTCTAAATTAATTTTATAAAGAAAAACATTTACTCTAAGTTAATTTTATAAAGAAAAACATTTACTCTAAGTTAATTTTATAAAGAAAAACATTTACTCTAAGTTAATTTTATAAAGAAAAACATTTACTCTAAATTAATTTTATAAAGAAAAACATTTACTCTAAATTAATTTTTTGAAGTATTATTTTAGTTTTTAATACAATAGTTACCACGTTTAACCAAAATTTTTGGTTTGGTGAGTACAAGTTTTCCGGCTCTACATTCCAGGAAAATGAAACTTCAAAAGGCAAGGATAGGATTTGAAAGTAAACAACGCAGTTTTGGAAAAAGAGTTAAAACTTAAAAAGAACAAATGAAACTTTAAAAGGCAGGATGGGATTTGAAAGTAAACGACACAGTTTTGGTAAAAGAGTTAAAAAGAACAAATGAAACTTCAAAAGGCAGGATGGGATTTGAAAGTAAACGACACAGTTTTGGTAAAAGATTTAAAAAGAACAAATGGCCCATGCAGGTCTCGAACCTGCGACCTTCGCGTTATTAGCACAACGGTCTAACCAACTGAGCTAATAGGCCATCGAATGTTATGTTACACATTTATTTATATAACCTAAATCATTATTTATTTGATACAAAGCTGTATTGTATGGGTCGGGTAAACATTCAAAATGAAAATGAAACGCTAGAAGGAGGGCTTGAACCTCCGACCTTGTGGTTAACAGCCACACGCTCTAACCAACTGAGCTATTCCAGCTACTTATTATTTTCCCACACAACAATATATTTTGACTAATAAAAGTAGTTTCTTGTTTTTTGGAACATAGAAGAGTTTCATACTTGGTTATTTGAATCTGTTTGGTTTCTAAAGAGGCTTTTTTAAAAGTTTGGTTTGAAGACCAAATCAGATGTAAAAACTAATTGAAATGGTGAGATTTTTAGGTCGTTTAACGCTACTTCTCTGTTGGCAACCAAAAACTAGTTTTAAACTCGTTCTTGAACGGAGCCTAAGATGTGAGCGCACCCTAGAGCATAGAGTGGTGAATCACAGTTGACATTTTTATCTGCTAAATCTTACATTCAACAGCAGCACAAAAGTAAGAGGCAACACCACCTCAGTTTAAGCAGAGTTGTATGCTCTTTTTTCTCCATTTCCCAGTTCTTTTTTAATGTTTTGTTTGATCATGTGATTAATTATGGTATAACAATATAAAAAAAACAAAAGTGACTTAGATGTAATTTACCCCTTAAAATTAACAACCAACTATCATCATATAATTTCCGTTAGCTCGAGTGACCAAAAGAAATGTAACATAAAAAAATATTAAGCATGCTTAAGTACTTAATGTCTTTCGATTTTTAGATAAAAATCTAGGTAACATAATCAAATCTGTAAACTTGAATGAAAAACCGAGATTTTATGTTTTGGTGTGTCTCATTTTAGTCATCGATCGGAAAAAAAAATGTTTCGATCATTCACATGATTGATTAATTATATGTTAATTATTCATTCAACCATTAACTCTTCTTAACTTAACAAAAATGATAAATTTCAATATGATAACTTTATATGAAATATCTATTTAACCATAACTTTATAAAAATAATACTATCAATTTAATCACAGAATCTGACAAAAATGTCCCACCCCGTCAACCACCACTTACCACTATCACCGGCTAACGTCAATGCCATAGTCGGTGTGGCCGTTAGACCATAAAATTCTGTAGCCTCATGAACACAATATCCAATGTTTATTCCATCCAAAAAATACCATCAAGTTTTTATTTTCATTTTTGAGTTAGACAAAAGATTCTGTTATACCCTACCAGAAAGAAAAAGAATTGTGGAATAGGAGGTCGAAATAAGGAATGCAGAGAGGGTCGAGCAATTGGACGAGTGATTTGGATTTCATTTTAAAGAGATTCTTAAGAATTTAATTGGATACATTGAATAAAGAGATCAAGGTAAATTTGAGATTCATCCGACCGATCCACAACAGTTGACACATGACCTAATTATTGGATCCAATTTAGACATGTTTTATATTGTAGATAGGATGAAGTCAAAGGTGCAACTCCAAACCTCCTGAATTTTGGGACAAAATACTTCTTCCCTAATCCCTATTCACACTCGAACCTTATTTAACTTCCTTTTCTTTTATGATAAATCTTATAACACTATTCTGTCTCTTTAGAAGACAAAAACTGTTTTTCTGCCATAATATCAGAAGCCCTTTGAACTACCGGACCCAATCCGACCATGCAACGATCAAAAACGGTGAAGTAGAGCCATACTATGATTGCTGGAATTAAATCAATCTCAACTTACCAAGTCAGAAGGCCGATCATTTTGTTAAAGACCCATGCTTCTTGTGTTAAAACCGATTACAACTCTTCGTGCAGCTCTGATTCTTCCTTAGCTTCTCCGTTCTTTGAGCTATCTGAGTTTTCAGTTTGAGAGGTACCCTTCTCCGGAGTTGAGTCGGCCGTTTTCGTGTTCTCTGAATCGGTCTCGGTTTTGTTATTTACAGGCTTCCCTTTAGGCTTTGGCTTGGGAATTTTCTTAATGCTATCGGCCTAACAAACACCAATATGCATTTCAGGAAACTACTTGCTAAAAGTGTACTCATTTCCAGTATCAATCAGCTAGAATAGGCGGCCTTACCTTTTCTTGCATACCGATTATCTTCTCATAAACTTCTTTAGATGTGAAAACAGGTGTGCCGGGTCCGGGTGTACTGGAGAGATAACATGAAAATCATTTAGTAAATATAGACTATAACTAAGAGGTTATTCTGTGCATCCTATCATTTAAAAAACGAACAAAGAAGTGCTATCCAAATGACTTCTAACATCATACTATAGCAATAACTTACTTCTGCTGCTCGGCCTCCTTTTCATCCAACCAAGTCTTGAACTTGTCCATTTTAATTGACAACTGGAATGCAAAATTGTTTGTAAGTTTCTGCCACGAGCATAGACAGACATATACTCTAGAAAATATCACCAAGAAAGAATTTTAAATGAGAATTTGCACCTCCTCTATTTTGTCTTTTGGCAGCCAAGGTTTGTCCTTCTCCCACCCATGAATGGTCTACATAGAAATCCACGAAAAAATAAATCCATGTAGGAAAAACCTATATTATAAAGACAACTCATGACTAATCCATCTTCTTGTCTCCCACAAGTTTTCTATCCAAAGACCAATGAAAAATCAAATAACCTTTGGTATCAATACTTGGTACTTTCAAAAGTAGTTCAAGGAGGATTAAGGAATTAATTAAATTGAACCTGAGATCTCTACCCCCCTGAAGAATAACAAGGACTAAAACCAAATCAAGTTGCTAGATAACCTTTCATAAAGCATGTTACAAATAAACAATCTGAAGTACCTGTTGCAATTCAGTAAGGTATTGTCGAGCAAGATTTACTGCTTCTGGCCGTGCAGTCAACTCTTTAAATCTAAAAATAGGCACATTAATTGTTTCAGTTCAACAAATTTTAATCCCTTGTATTGAAGAAGGATTGTTCAGAATATAGTTGCCACAAAACAGAAAAATCAGTCCCAAGAGATAGATGATACCGGAAAAATATTGGGTCAGCGGAAGCTTTTAACAGATTTAGGCGATCCTGAAACTCCGTGGCTGTTGCATCTTCTCCTTCAGTATACAGCCATTCTTGAACCTGAACAATAAGAATGTCCTATGTTTCAATTTTAATGCAAATAAACAGACTGAAATATCTCTGAAGACATGAGCCTAACCTCATCAAGCTTTTTGATAACAGACTGGCGTTCATCATTTGAAGATATTCTTTCGAAGTCTTCAGATGTTTCAAGCTGGTATATGCGATAATGCAACAAAGTATAAAATTAATGTGATATAAGATCAACTGAAATTACTTAAACTTTCTCTAAATGGAAGACTGAATGCCTTAGACTGCTGACCGTTCTTACAATCAACCAAACATAATGAAAACTAAATAAACAAGTGCACAAACTACGGCAATTTCTGGTTATGCAGAAAATCTGAACAGTTTCATTTTAAATTTTTAAAAATGTGAGACAAAATACCATCACAAGGGAATGAAAAACTAATTTTTTTAACAAAAGATCTGCACCTTCTCTTTCGTAGCATATATATATTCTTCAAGGTTATTTTTTAATTCTGCTGTTCTTCTTCGCTCTGCATCCTTCTTGTCCAATTCTTCCAATTTACTTTTAGCATTCAACAAAGATTCTTTTGAAAGAGGTATTCCAGGTCCCATTGTTTTTTCCACTATCTACAATGAAAAGAGAATGCGGAAAAGAATAAGAAATATGAAACAACATTAGTTAGTATTCTAAAAATGAAAGGGCAAGTAATGGCATGAGACTAATCGAAGAAAAATTATAACAGTCTGCTTGTGTGCACCTTGAGTGGAATTCTGAAGGTCAGCGTCTTCAGTTTCCTTTCTGTACCAATATCCACCGTATTTGGTTCCTCAATAGTACTGTTAGTTGAATTACTGATTCCACCAACTGACTCCAAGTTATTGTTACTTTTTTCAGAAGTGTTTTCAGTATCAAGATGAGCAGATACATTGGGAGAAGCACTGGTTGAATTCTCTGCAGTCAAATTCCTTTTAGGAACTTCTATCCATTCTGTTACTTGAAAAACAGCCTCTGCACGATCCAAAGAAAGAATTCCACTTCTACTAAGAGAGAAATGCAAATTTGTTTTGACGGGAGAAGACAAATTCCTAGATGAGTACCTGCATAATGCACAGATGAATAAAAGAACTTGATTATTTCTAGCAGAAAGAGTAAAAGCAAGCTGTAATAAAGCATCAAGTAGGTGTTTGCAATCAATTAAATAATAATAATAGTATTAAACATAGCTGTCCTCTAACCAAATAAAAATCATAGAAAACTTCAGTTGGGTTTGTTTCGAGCTTTCTTATATATGAGATCAGAGGAAACCATAAGCATAATTTGTAAATCTTATTTGAGCTTTTTAAATAAATTAATACAATAACCGTTTCAATGAATTTGTAACAAAGATTATAGTAAGTCAAAATTTAGGTTGAAAATATCAAAAGGTTTACATTTGAGCCCACAACTCCAAAAAATATGAACTAATAAATCCAAAGGAATATACGAACCGAAAAGGTGTCCAGGCCTGAATTCATTTAAATTTGTTAAAAATATGGTCATGCCAAAAAGTGTTATTCGGTTTAAAAATGCCCTTTGAAAGAAACTATACCAAACCATTAACACCCCAAACATAGAAAGAGGACAGAGATCAGTAAGATCCTTACTTCTCGGCTGCATCTCTTAAACCAGAAACTGCAAACTGAGCAAATACAGGAGATGAAAGCCCTGGAGGTAAAAGATCTTCATGATCATAAGCAAGAGACACTTCAAAATCTTTGCTATGATTAAAGGACTTAAAAATCTGCAAATGGGAAGTTCGACATTACCATTAGTGAAAGTATAAAGAAGATGCGTAGTCTTTTTCAAGTCCCTATCTCTACAATATGGGCTTGAACAACATATTATTTTACCTTGCTGGGAAGCTTTTTCATCCTAGGCACAAGTAAAAGCCTATTATTCCCATATTTTGAAAGATCAGGCCCATCTAATTCCATGAAAAAACTGTAGGGGGAACCATCAAGCATCCCCAGTTTACGGTTCAATTTAATTCCATCACTTAAATTTGCAGCATGTAGTGCTGCACCAAGAACAATAGCTTCATCAGCATCCAGATGTTTGTCCAGATCTTTCCTTCCAAAAAATTCTTGGAGCTTAACCTATTAAGAAAAAGGGAGTTTGTCTTTCATCAACAAAACATGATCAATCTATGGAAATTTATGGCAGAAAGCCTTATGGCAAGATCATCTTTCTGATCACTGCACTAAAGTACAACTTATTATGATGCAGGGTCTACAAATTTATACCGAATATGCATATTGCTTTTATACCAAAGTACAACTTATATTAAAGTTGAGCCTCTCCACCTTAGCCATTTGGTTTTAGGATGGAAGCTAGACATGGTATTAGAGCTCAATTCTTCCTAACTAAACCTCATATGAGGTTATCCATGTGTAGGACCTTGTTGAACTACAAAGTGAGGGGGAGTGTCAAATGATGTTTACCCCACATCTATTAAGTATTGGTTTCCTGTGATGTTCTATTCATGTTGAGTTTCTCTACCTACTGCTAATTGATATTAGGATGCAGTCTAACATTTCCTTCTTTCTTTGCATTCTTACAATTTATTTCCACACATATGTAACATCAGGAAAAGGTGTAGTACAAACCTGCAACTTTGGAACTCTAGTAGCACCTCCGATCAACTCCACAGCATATATATCATCAGCTTGCAAACCTGAATGCTTAAGCACTTCTTTCACAGGCATAACAGATTTATCCCAAAGGTCCCCACAAAGTTCTTCAAACTTCTCCCGAGTTATGGTGCTCCTGAAGGAAGAGAAAAGAAGGAACAAAATAAATTACACGCACGAACATGTATTAAATCCAAATACTACCACAAATTCCAAAAACTTCCAGCTTTGTATCTGTGATTTTGTGATTTAGTCAGGCTTAGGAAATGACACCTAAGATTTGTTTTCTATCTTAGAATTTTTTCTTCTTTCAATTTGCTCATTTTATTCAAGATTCAAATCTAAAAGCTGCCATAATAAATAGATACATAGGTGTCTTCCATCACTTATTTGACAAAAAATTGAAACAATCATAACATCTATGGATAGGATAAGAATGAAAGGGCAAAGCAATTAGGGAGAACTGAACAAGGAAAAAAATTAGCAAATGGTCATTAGTTTCCTGGACAGCTAATGGATTACGATGATATATAAAAATACAAGTACTGTATTCCTTTTTCCCTGCCTAAATTATAGAGAAGAATTAATAGATTTTTCCTAATTATGTAAGCAAGCTCCACAGAAACACATCAAATTGTCCAGGGACTGTTATGTGATATCCTGGCCTTAATAAAATAAAAATACATTAAAGAAGACTGTCAAAGAGAATACTGAAAGCAAGAAGCAGCAAATGAGGTCCCAGATAAGTTAGTACAGCTGCAGCTAAACCTGCATCCAGCTAAGATTAGTTATAGAAAGATATTTACCTCAAGGTTGGGTTCGATCATAAATTTAATTTTAAAGAAAGAACATGTAAGTTGTAACAATACGGATCTTGCAGATATTCATTTAAAATGTTTCAACCATAACTAGTAGCTCTTTGGTTCATAGGAAAAAGTCTTAAGCTACCTCAAAGAAAAAAGACTAGCAATCAGAAACAATGAGCCTTCACAGAATAAACTTTCCAGAATACATTACAGAATCATACTTCACCTCAAGATTCTTTCACAGAACAGAAGTATAGAAAACTATAAAATAACATGAACACAAAATGCTGGAAGCATGTACTAGAATAGATACTCAAAAGGTTACATACCTGAAGTCTCGATCATCATAAAGAGATTCAACAGATATCGGAGCTGCTGTATTTGCACTTAAAATTTCTTTTGTACGCTTAACCTGCTTCTTCAACTTAGCCATTGCCTTGGGATACTTCCTCACATCAGCTCCATTTCCAACTTGTTTATTGAACTCATCTGCAAAGTACTCGACTAGCCTTAATTCCATATTCTGTCCTCCAAGTTCTGAGTCCCATCTAACATCCTTCACCTGAAAAAAAAATGCTAAATATTAATGGGCATGGAAGCAATAGCCAAATGTGGTATACCTTTGAGATAACATTCTGAACAATAGGCAAAGCCAGTTTGTTGGGATTATCTAAAAGTAAATACAGAGGCCATCAGGCCAACTAATTATTATACTGAGCGTAATGAAGATGCAGAAGCGATCTCTCATTAGGAAAAGCTGTCAATTGAAAAGCATTTCCAAAAAAGTGGTGGGTTGTGAAGAAGGTTGCTATTAAGTACACACATAAGCCAATGAAAAAGAACAGATGGATCACAATAATAAAATAGCAGTCATTTGTTATCTTATATAAAAACAATTGCAAGTTTAAACTCAACCAGACCAAAGTTCTTCGCAGCATGGAAGGTGTTGATGCGGTTAGAGTCTCTCAAAATCTTATTAAAACAAGAAGAGATACGCATGATAGAATATTAGACAAATTATTTGTTTAATTACAATAACAAGTTTACATATTTAGAAGAGGATAACTATTCATTTTCGACGTTCATTAAGCAAGGTTACAAAAGAATGGACTACAGAAACCTGTTGAAACGTTGAAGCGAAAAAGCATCCAAGTTTCTAGCCTCTTGGAATTTCTAGTTATACGATCACTGGTTATCAGAATAAAGAAATCAATGAGCAACTATTTCACAGACTTAATTACAGATTGTCCCCCCTGTTGCTAACAAATGCATCGGTTCAAATCCCAATAATATATTAACATCATACTGCCAAATGATTCGGATGCTTAACAGAATAAAGAAAATCGCAAAAATAAATTACAAAAAGTTCTAAAATTGTTAAAAGATGATGCAAGGATCTCCTGTTGCTAACAAATGCACAATTTCAGTCCCTATAACATATTAACATTGTATTGCTGATTGATTTTTATTCAGGTACTTAACAGAATAAAGAAAATGCAAAAGTAAATTACGAGCAGTTTATAAACATTGTAAAAAAGAAAAAAATGCAAGGATTTCCTATTACTAACAAATGCATCCATTTCAATCCCTGTAGCATGTTAACATCATACAGCCAAATAGAATAAAGAAAACCGCAAAGTAAATTATCAACAGTTACTAAAATTGGAAAGAATTTCAAGGAGAGATTCTTTTACCTGAAATTGGTTGACAGAAATAGTTTTCCCAAACTCCTTAGCATTATAAGCAGAAAAATAAACAAGAGCTGCATAAGTACTACTCGAACCCATATCATAAAAAATCACATGTCTCGAACCATTCGAGAAATCCTTATCGATCCCATACTGCAATGCCGCCCCCGAATGCTCATTTATCAACGAAATCACGTTTACTCCCGCCAAGTGAGCCGCTGTCATCAGCCCTTTCCTCTGCGCTTGTCCAAAATACGGCGGCACCGATATCACAGCATCTTTAACCATCGTTTTCGAATGAAACTCCGCCAAATTCGCAGCATACTTCAGGATCATCCCCAACAACTCCTCAACCGAGTAACTAACATCATCCGAAACTCGAATCATAGCGGCGCCTCTAAAATCTTCCACTATATCAAACGGAAGGTACATTGAATCCGCGAAGCGCTTGACTTCTTCACAGGACTTCCCAACCATGTCTCGGAGATTTGAAAACACTTTGTCGGGATAGCGAGCAACGATTCCGGCAGCTTCTTCGGCGAGCAAGCGAGTTTCCGATTGGAATGCTACTAAGGCGGGGGATTTTCGCTTGGACATCTCGTTGATGGCAATGGTGATCGGACTTTGGCCGGGTTTTAGATTCACTACGGCGACCTTCAGCCATTCTGATCCTAGATCTATGCTTGAAACGGCTGATTCGGACTTAATCAGGTACAATGATAGTAGGGATAAGATTATCCCTAATCTGAATAACAAACTTCTCATGAGAATTACGTAAATTATGTTTAAGATAATAACTGAATTCTGTGAGAAAATGGAGAGGAGAGGCAAATGAACTTCACAGGCTTTGAGGAGGTTACTAAATACTACTAGTAGCTTTTCTTTTTCTTCTAAAAAATTATAAATAGAGCACTCGATTAAAATAAGTTAGCCACTTGAATTTTTGAAAAAATTTAATTAAGTTATTAATTCTTTGGGTAATCTTCACCAGTGGTCCCTTTTGTTTAGGGTGTGTTTTATTTTGGTCACCAAAATTCAAAAACGTGTATTCTGGTCCCTAACGTTACAAAACGTTTATATTTTAGTCACTCAACCGTTAGTCTCCGTTACTTGGCTAACGGGTGGCTGACATGGCTCGTTAAAAAAATAAAAAAATCCACGTGTATAGTCCACGTGTAAAATGTTAATTAATTATTATTTTGAAAAGGGGTTTAGTCGTGGATTCATCGCTATCACCGTGTTCAGAGACATAGAGCGGTACAGTGGAGATCGTCATCTTCATCCAACGGCGGAAAATTGAGATCGAAAGGCAGAGTTTTCCGGCACGGAGACGACGCGATATCTCCGTCGTCGACAACCGATGATGACGAATCACAGTCACTGTGACAATCCTCTGGCAAAACCGGCGGCGTCCTTGGATGGTACTTCCTGGTTGAAACCACCGCAAAATCCGTCGATTTCTGCTGCGGTGGTTGAGCCGGTCTGGGTCCACTAAACGACTCCACCGTGCTACTCATGCTGCTCCTCGTCGGTCTCTGTGGATTCACTTCGTGCTCATGAAAATCGCCCATCGGATACAGCCGGTGCTAGTCGATGAACCCATCGTTGTTGCGAAGATGATTCGTTTCGAACGGAAAAGCCTGGAGATTTGAAGAATTCAAGGGAAAATTCATTTTCGCTGTAGGTCCACGGAGTGACCTCGCCGCCGCATCGTAAGCCCGAGCAGCATCCTCGGCTGAATCGAAGGTCCCTAACCACACTCTGGTCTTCTTCCAAGGGTCTCGAATCTCGGCCGCAAATCTGCCCCACGGTCTTTTTCTAACACCTCTGTATCTCTGTTCTTTAATAGATCCGCTGGGTTGTAGTGCTGGGGTTGTAGCCACGACGGCGGCGGAACCTCTGCCTCTCCTCATCGGGAAAATATTGTTTTTTTTTTCAAAAAAAAGTTTAGATTCACCCAAATCCTTCAAAAGGGTAATCGGAAATCAGATTGAAAACTTAAAAAGATTAAAAGAATGGTAAAATTATTTATAAGAATCAAAAGGGTTGATGGAAAGATTAGAGATTAACCAAGGTGATAGATAACCCTTCAGTGATAGATAAACCCCTTTTCAAAATAATAATTAATTAACATTTTACACGTGGACTAAACACGTGGATTTTTTTATTTTTTTAACGAGCCATGTCAGCCACCCGTTAGCCAAGTAACGGAGACTAACGGTTGGGTGACTAAAATATAAACGTTTTGTAACGTTAGGGACCAGAATACACGTTTTTGAATTTTGGTGACCAAAATAAAACACACCCTAAACAAAAGGGACCACTGGTGAAGATAACCCTAATTCTTTTTATATTTAATTAAGTCATCGAACTAAGAAGTTGAGTCAATTAAGCATCTGAACTAAAAATTTGAATCAATTAAACTCTTTAACCAATTTGGACTATTAAATCTTAACATTTTTTTAATCTGTTGGTTCAGTGTGTCATGTCACAGTGTTTTCACTTGACATTTTTAGAATTTTTTTATTTTATTTAAAATTTTTCTTAAAAATTCTAAAAACTTATAAAATTTATAAAAAAATTGAAAAAATCTGTAATTATATCATGATAGAACTATTGTGTATCATGTGTCGGTAATAACTAATATCTAAAGAAAAAATGCTAAGATTTAATGGTCAAAATTGGTTAAAGAACTTAACTGATTCAATTTCTTAGTTCAAGAGCTTAATTGAGTGCGTAAAAGTTCATGGACTTAATTTTTTTTTTCAAAAGTTCAAGGGCTTCTTACACTATTAAGCCATTAAAATATTATTATAAATAAATTATTGGTTGTTAAATATTAAATAAAAATAGTGACATGGTCTGATATGATAATAATTTTAACCCTCCAAAATGATATAATCTATTAATTTGGTCATAATTCGAAATAATTTAATAAATTTAGCAATTCATATTTAAATTATCATCATTTTAATCTTTGATCTTCGTCTAAATTGTTTGTTCTTCTCCCAGAAATATTATATCATTTTCTTATTACTTTCATGTCATAATAACAGTTTAACAATAATTTGTTATTGTTTTAAGGCAAGATATATGTAAAACCTAATTTGATTTTGATATAACAAATTGTTTAAGGACCTATTTGTAAAAGTAAATAAATTTTTAAGTATTTCAAAGTCTCACAAATTAACAAGAAAACTTGAACCAAAACTATTTCTAAGTCTAATAAACTTGTAGAACTAAGTGTTTTGATATAATATTTGAAAAATGTTTTGGACTAAATTGAAAAGAATTTAAAATATGTTTTTAGTCAAAAACAACTTGAAAATATGTTTAAGGGTTTATACAAGGCTTTGGAATGATTTAAAGTGTATTTAAAGTAGTCAAAATCGTGCTTTTCAAGTGCCCGTACCGATACGGCATGATACTGTACCGATACGCCCTAGGGTTTCAACTACAGACATTTTCCAATAGCCAAAACCCGTACCGATACGCCTTGCCGTATCGATACATTATGTCTTGAAATACCCAACGGCTAGTTCGCGTACCAATACGGTTGTATCGCGTACCGATATGCCTAACTACCCCCAACAGTCAATTTCCCAACGGTCTTTTAAATTGCATGACCGTACCGATACACTAGCCAAGCGTATCGATACGCCACAGCTGAAGTGCTCAACGGCTACTTCCTTATCGGGACCGTATCGATACGGGTTTGAGGAGTATCGATACGCCAAGCTGCAAAACTGCATTTATTGTGGGAAATAAAGGCTCCAGCAGCTCCAAAACTACCCCAACGGTCATCAACGGCTACAAACTCAATTGGGAGTATAAAAGGGACCTCCAAGCATCAAGAGAAGACTAATGCTTCATTTGTCAACAACTATATGATGTCAAAATTGTCTTAGAGCTTATTTGTACATTTTTTTGTATAGACAACACTTGTGAGCTTAATTGTCAAATTTGCTCAAGTGTATATGTTTTGGGTGAGAGCTTAAGATTGCAAACAAATACCTATTAGAGAGATTTCAAGTTTGCTTAGAATTTCTCTTGTAAGAGAGTGTTTGAATAAGCTAAGGATAGTTAGCTTAATCGTTGTAACGGTTTCCCCCTAAGCCGAGAAAAGGGGACGAAATTCTTAGTGAATTTGGTTGAAATCCTTAGTAGGGAACTAAGGTAGTGGATGTAGGTTCTTGTTAGAAGGCCGAACCACTATAAATCCTTATGTTCAATTTTTATTCTTTTCCTCCCACTAAAACACCGAAAAATTAAACTTCTCCACTCTTGGGGAGCTAGAATAGTTGAAGGAAAACGAGCACCTAAAAAACCCAACAATTGGTATCAGAGCTTGGCTCAATTGAAGAGGATTAACACTCTATTGAGGCGATCCAGCAAGCTCGATCACCATTTCAAACAACCGGCTCAATGGCGCAATCCATCGACAAGCCACTCTTCTTCGACGGGACCAATTATGCTTATTGGAAGACAAGGATGATAGACTACAAGCTTTGGGATATCATTGAAGATGGCTCGTTCGTACCAAAAGGAAGCAAGGCGGAGTGGAGTGCCAACGATCGTAAGAAGATGGAGATAAATTGTAAGGCTTTGCACTTCATCTTTTGTGCACTTAGCCTCAACATCTACGAGAAGATGTCTTCTTGCGAGAGTGCCAATGAAGTTTGGGACAAGCTCGAAGTTACATACGATGGGATAAACGAAGTAAAGGAGACCAAGATCGGCCTTCTCAACCTAGAGTATGAAAACTTCAAAATAGATTTGGAAGAGGACATTGAGAAGATGTTCCATCGATTCTCCACCATCACCAATGGACTCAAAGGTTATGGAGAAGTCATTTGGGAAGAAAAGCTTGTCCGAAAGCTTATCTATTCTCTTCCCGAGTCATGGGACTAAAAAAGGACCGCCATCATCGAAGCTAAGAACTTGAAAACCTTGAGGCTTGATGAACTCATGGGTCACTTCTCATTCACCAAATCATGATGAAGGATAAAGAAGAGGAGAAGAAGAAGGAAGAGATAAGAAAGATGGGGAAGAAGAAGTTCATGGAGCTAGGCATCAATGCGAGTGTCGTTGCTCTCAAATCCTCCACATGCCATCATGTAGAACTAAGTGAGGAGGAAAACGAAGATGAAGAGATGACATATCTCTTCAAGAAATTCACTCGGTTCTTGAAGAGCGAAATGGGAAAATCCAAGCATGAATCGAAAAAGAAGATGAAGGATTCCCACAAGAGCTATAAAAAGGGATCATCTTCAAAGAAAGCATATGTGGCAACATGTAGTGATGAAGACTCCACCGATGAAGATGAAATTGCCAACCTATGCTTCAAGGCCCTCAATGAGGGGGAGATAACTTCTAACTCATCTATTTCAAATTCATATACATTTGATGAGTTACAAAATGCCTATGATGATTTGTTTTTGGAATTTAAGGCATCATTTTCAAAGAACAAAAAGTTAGTTTTAAAATTGAAAAAGGAAAATGATTTACTTTCCAAAACAAATCTAGAGTTTGAAGCAAAACTTAAAGTTTTTGAACTTAGAGTTTTAGATTTACAAAATTTGTTTCAAACGATGGAAAAAGATCATCAAAAGGAAATTGATGATCTTAAGAAGGAAAAATATTTGATTTTCAATGAACTTCAAAAGAAAAATAATTTTGGAAAATCAAACTTTTATGTTAGATAATCTAGTGCCCCTAGATTTATAAATGGAAAATGTTTTGGAAGTGTTTGGGTCCCAAAAGGACTAACCACTTCAAATAAAAAGGATGAAATTGAAAAATAGATTCCTAAGGGGACTAAAATTTGTGCTACTAATGTCTATGGATCCAAAGCAATTTGGATACCAAAAATTACTTGATTGTCTTATTTAGGTGTGATGGAGAATGATCAACAAGTCAAATATTGAGGGGGAGCTCCATGCACACAAGAAAGAACACTTGAAGAAGGAAGGCTTCACATCCTCCCTTGGAGTTCAAGTGTGGTAAAATCTAGTTGTTTTAGTTGTTTAATTTGATTTATTCATTTAATTTCACCTAGGTTATCATATATGTTGGACTAACATTTATGATGATGCTTTGAGTAAGGGGGAGCCATGTTTAAAACCAAAAGTTTTTAATTGTGTCAAATCTTTTAAAACCTCCTAAGTTATTCTGAGCCTAATGTCTTTTTAAATTCTTTTTGATATAACAAAAAAGGGAGAAATGGTTTGAAAAATTGATTTTTCAAGAGAATAAGGGGGAGCTTTAATTTCATTCAATTTTTTAAATCTCTTATTCAATTTTTCTTACTAAGGGGAGAATCTCAAACAATTTTTTAAGTTGGTTTTATTATATCAAATAGGGGAGATTGTAGAACTAAGTGTTTTGATATAATATTTGAAAAATGTTTTGGACTAAATTGAAAAGAATTTAAAATATGTTTTTAGTCAAAAACAACTTGAAAATATGTTTAAGGGTTTATACAAAGCTTTGGAATGATTTAAAGTAGTCAAAATCGTGCTTTTCAAGTGCCCGTACCGATACGGTCTGATATCGTACCGATACGCCTTAGGGTTTTAACTAAAGAAATTTTCCAGTAGCCAAAACCTGTACCGATACGCCTTATAGTATCGATACGGTATGTCTTGAAATACCCAACGGCTAGTTCGTGTACCGATACGGTTGTATTGCGTACCGATACGCCTAACTACCCCCAACGGTCAATTTCCCAATGGTCTTTTAAATTGCAGGACTGTACCGATACGCTAGCCAAGCGTATCGATACGCCACAACTGAAGTGCTCAATGGCTACTTCCTTATCGGGACCGTATCAATACGGTTTGAGGAGTATCGATACGTGAAGCTGCAGAACTACATTTATTGTGGGAAATAAAGGCTCCAACGACTCCTAAACTACCCCAACGGTCATCAACGGCTACAAACTCATTTGGGAGTATAAAAGGGACCTCCAAGCATCAAGAGAAGACTAATGCTTCAATTGTCAACAACTATATGATGTCAAAATTGTCTTAGAGCTTATTTGTACATTTTTGTATAGACAACACTTGTGAGCTTAATTGTCAAATTTGCTCAAGTGTATAGATTTTGGGTGAGAGCTTAAGATTGCAAACAAATACCTATTAGAGGGATTTCAAGTTTGCTTAGAAATTTCTCTCGTAAGAGAGTGTTTGAGAAAGCTAAGGGTAGTTAGCTTAATCGTTGTAACGGTTTCCTCCTAAGCCGAGAAAAGGGGACGAAATTCTTAGTGAATTTGGTTGAAATCCTTAGTGGGGAGCTAAGGTAGTGGATGTAGGTGTTTGTTAGAAGGCCGAACCACTATAAATCCTTGTGTCCAATTTTTATTCTTTTCCTCCCACTAAAACACCCAAAAATCAAACTTCTCCACTCTTGGCGAGCTAGAACGGTTGAAGGAAATCGAGCACCTAAAAATCCAACAAAACTTTTCAAACAAATTTTTCTAAGTGTTCAAGCTCAAACTCTACTTGTACGCTAAGGTGTATCGATACGCTCTAGTCGTATCGATACGGTTTTAAGGTTATGGAATTTTAATCGACAAAAGCATATCGATACGATTGTCCCCGTATCAATACGGTTTGATTTGATTCGATAAATCTTTGCATTTAAAGTTTTCAACCGTTACTTGTCGGTTAAGATTTTAGCAAAATTTCAAACGGTCGTTGGACCGTATCGATACGCCCATATAGCATATCGATACACTTTTGCTAAAGTTTTCCTCAAGATTCCAGTGAGCAAAAATCGTATCGATACGGTCTTAGAGTATTGATATGCCCCTATTTTTACACTATACCCGTACCGATACGCCCATACGCGCATCGATACACCCTCTTAAATATGCACAATGGCTTTTTCTGTTTCGAGGCGTGTATCGATACAGTTGTTCGAGTACCGATACAATAGGTTGTAGAAGTGCATTTATTGCGGGAAAAATGGAGCCCAACGGCTCTATTGATGATCTCAACCACTAGAATAGCTAGAAATCAATGCAAGGGTATATAAACAAGCCTCTAAAGCTACAACAACAACTATTGAACCTATTTGCAACAATCCAAGCATATATCCAAACCCTTCAGCTATTATAGTCAAATTCTTGTAACTCAACTTGTGTAATTCTCATTGTATTATTTTCTTTCAAGTTTGGGGAGTGTTTAAGTGTAATTGGGCAATACATTAACCTAATGAGAGATGTTTTTCAAATTTCCAAAACCTTCTTTGTATTGAGAGAGTCTTTGTTAATCTTTTGGGTAGAAAGATTAATCGATTTGTAAGGTTTCCTCCTAATCCGACAAAAGGGGATGAATTTCTAGTTAAATTGGTTGAAAATCCTTAGTGAGAGCTAAGGTAGTGGATGTATAGCTTGTTCTAAGCTTGAACCACTATCAAATTGCCTTGTCTTCAATTTTCACATTTTCAATTTGCTCCCTTCAATTTTAAAAAGCCAATTCACCACATCTTGGCCATTTTTGATTCGATTGATCAACTCAACAATTGGTATCAGAGCCTAACTCTTTGAGGGACTCACATCCACAAGAGAAGATCCTAGAAGAAGATCAATCAGCCTTCGAATCAAGCCATGGAATCTACCACCGGCCAAAACCTCTCCGAGTTACAATCGATCACCAAGCTGCCATTTTTCAATAGGGATAACTATCCCTATTAGAAAAATAGAATGAGGCTCTTCATCAATTTAAATGACTATGTCCTTTGGGATGTGGTGGAAGATAGACCAACCATTTCTATGAAGAGAGATGAAGAAGGAATGCTCGTTCCAAAGATAAGAGCGGAGATGACCGATGAAGAGCGGAGATGACCGATGAAGATCGTAGAAGGCTTCGAGTAGATGACAAGGCTCTTCACATCATCTTTTGTGCACTTAGACCCGACATGTATGCAAAGATGTCATTGTGCACAAGTGCAAAGGAAGTATTAGACAAGCTAGAGACTACCTACGAGGGCACCAACGATATAAAGGAGACCAAGATTGGGATCCTTAATTTGCGTTACAAGAACTTCAAGATGGAGCTGGATGAGAGCGTCTCCAAGATGTTTGATAGGTTCTTTATAATAGTAAATGGTCTCAAGGGCTTCGATGAGATCATTCCCGAAGACAAGCTAGTCCGAAAGCTTCTTTACTCTCTTCCCGAATCATGGGATGAGAAGAGAAACGCAATCATCGAGGCCAAGAATTTAAAGACATTGAAGCTCGATGAGTTGGTGGGATCTCTCCTTACTCGTGAAATCATGAAACAAGGAAGAGAAGAAGAAAAGAAGAGAGAAGAGAAAAGAGTGGAGAAGCAAGAGGTAGAAAAGAAGAAGCAAGGAATTGCTCTCAAAGCTTCTCAAGAGGAAAGCAATTCTAGTGAGGATGAGTTTGAGAAATTGACTATGATAACCAATAGATTCTCTCGGTTCATGAAGTCCAACCAAGGAAGAAAGTTCCAAAGGAGAAAAGACTTCAAGAACAAGAACAAATAAGAGGAGAGGGATCAACTCATTTGTTATGAGTACAAGAAGCCTGCCACGACCGTTTTTAAAACTCATTTGTGAAAAAATAACCTAACGATTAGGGTTTTAGAAATCAGGATTTTTCATTTTTAATTTGATCTTGTAATTAGGGGTTTTTCAATTTTTAATCAAATTTCTTTTATTTTCTATAAAAATCATTTTGGAGTCGCCACCGGTAACTCTGGTAGACCGGACACCATAAAAAGCGGACCAGAGATTCTTTTAATAAAATTCGGGTTCGGGAGTCGGTTACGTGTAGGAAAGGGTTAGCACCCTTACAAACGCCCATTATCGGTACCTTATTAATTCCACGTGGCATTTTGAACATTAATCTAAATTTAATTAAATATTTTAATCGTTAAATGGACTCTATTTTGAATGAGAATATACTTTTATAAGAAAATACATTTTGGACGAATATAAGTTTTGAAACGTCCAAACACATTAGGACACTTCAATTTATATTCAAAATGTATCTCAATATAAAAGGTTTAATGCATGTCCAATTATTGTCTTGTCATTTTCAAGTAAAACCTAATTAGGGCTCCATTAATTAATTAATTAAAATTCTATGAATATTATTAATTTTTTGGCTTTAAATGGTAACACCCAAATAATTTGGACACTACCCATATTTGGCCTAAAAGTAACAATATTCCTAACTCTGGTGATACTAATTATTTAATCCTATTTTGGTTTTATTTAAAATAACTACATGTGATTATCGTATCCTAATTAAAATAGAATATTAAATATTTCACTAAAATACCCTTTTGATTGACACCACTTTTCAATGTGACACTAATCAACTTAGGGCATTAAAGTGTTTATTTAATGCCCATTTATTTTCTAAACTTATCTCACCTATTAGGTTAATTAAATTTAATTAAAGAACCTAATATACTAAGGCTCTAATTAATTTCTAATTTAGGTGATTAAAATCATCTAACAAATGTACTACATGCTAATTTTAAATCAATGCATCAAACAAGTAATTTAAACAATTAATTAAAGCAATTAAACTAAGGAAAGTAAAAAAAGACTGAATTGAATTAAATTATAATTGTGGAGGTCTAATTACAAACATGTGGTGACCAAAATGTAAAACATGACAAACAAGGAAGCCCAAATCTTAATCTACCAAGAATTTTGGCCTAAACCTGCTAAAACTGGCCCAAATTTATCAAAACCAGCCCAAACCGAACGGTTCAGCCCAAGTGGTCCAACCCTAACAACTTGAACCAGCTCTCGGGTCCCAACCCAAGTTACGGCTCCATATCCATGCCCATTTCAAATACAAGCGGGGCCATAATAACCCTGTTTCAAAACAACATCGTGCCGAGCTCAATATAAAAAAGAGAAAACTGAGCCAACCCGACCGTCGTGGTGCAATTTCTGGCCACCACAGGGCGATCCCCGACCACCATGGTGCGAACTCCAGCCACTACGGAGCGATTGCCGGCAGCCGTTCACCACCTGGCTCCGGTCGTCTTCTTCCTCTGGTTGGTCACCTTTGCAACTTTCGACCACCATCGAATATATTCTGGCCATCGTCTCCGCCGCCGTATAGCGATTTCCAGCCACCGTGCCGGAAACCTAGAATCCCAAAAAAATTCGATTTTCGAACCCTAAATCCTTAGATCTACCCAGATTCAACTGAATCCACCCATCTCCACCCTTTCCTAAGCCTAATCTACCCATTTCGAAACCTAAAACCCTCATTTCAACTCCAACAACCTCTAAAATCTACCCGGCCACCAAATTATCACTGACAAACCAAAGATATGAACTCCGACGACTTTATTTTATTTATTTAGTTTCAATTTCTTTTAGATCTAACTTAAATCTAACATATTTGATTTTTTCATGTAGGAAAATGAAAGAACGAGCAAAATGTTACCTTTCGATGGTGACGACAAGTTTTCCATGAATAAATGGTGGCTTGGGCGATCAACTCTGGCGACTCCTCGATTCCTCAGCGACGATTCGATCTTCAAGGACGGCGTCCCTTTGGTTTCCAATACAGGTATTGTTCCTGAAAATGCCCTTTCTCTCTCCCCTTATTTTTTATTATTTACTATATTATTATTTTTTGTGGTAGTAATTATAAGGGTATTAATTGTCCTGACATTTCTCTATCTTCCCCTTTATATAGGTTTGATCGGCGCTGACGTCATGGCTGACGTGGGTGAAGCCAACTGGCTCCAGCTGGAGGCGATCCTCGTGATATCTGATTGGGCGAATGGGACGTCACCACGTAGACCAGTTTTGGATGGGAATTTTAGCTTTAGGATCTGTTTTGTGTTTCTTTTTGAGAGGCTTGTGTTTGTTTGGGTTAAGGATACAAGCCTTCGGATATGTAAATGGGCTTTGGGTATTTTATTATGCAAATGGATTTTTGGGCTTGTATATGGACATTTATTTATTTATGGGCTATTGATGGGCTTTATTTATCATTTATTTATTTACTATTTATTTAGGTTTTATTTATAAGGATATATATATACCAGACAAAATTTGGGTATTACAACTGCCCCTCTTTGCCCATTGTTGTGGAACATGAATAGGGCAAATACTGAAAAGACACTGATTTTGTCCGAACCATCCACTCATAGAATCTTGAAGCTGTTTTTCTGATTATGAAATACTTCAATCTTTCTTTATCTCCTTCTTTAGCTGAGGATGAACTCTTCTCATTAGGAATTCTTCCTTCGCTGATCGAACTCTTCTTCTTTGCTGGACGAATTCTTCTCATTAGGAATTCTATCTTTGTCAAGGCAGACTCTTCTCATTAAGAATCCTTTTTTGCGAGAAAACTCTTCTCATTGTGAGTTCTTCTTTGCTTGGGCGAACTCTTCTCATTAGGAGCTCTGTCTTTGTTGGTTGGATTCTTCTCAATAGGAACCCTTCTTTGCTGGGCAAACTCTTTTCATTAGGAGTTCTTCTTTGCTGGATAACTCTTCTCATTAGGAGTTCTTCTTTGCTGGGGCAGATTCTTCTCATTACGAACCCGTCTTTGCTGGGGAGAATTCTTCTCATTAGGAACCCTTCTTTGCTGGGGCGAATTCTTCTCATTAGGAACCCTTCTTTGCTGGGGCAGATTCTTTTCATCAGGAACCCTTTTTCGTTGGGGCGGACTCTTCTCATTAGGAGCTCACCATTCATGCAAAAAGAAATATCTTCAATTAATAAGTATTCTTCTTGGTGTAATATGAGATATCTTCAATTTTCTGCTTGAAGCACCAGAATCTTTAAAAATCACTGCTTTTCTACTTATGGTGTCTTAGTCTTTCAATCTGAAACTCACGTCTGATCTCTTGTTGCATTCTCTATTGGTCTATCTCTTTCTATACTCGGAAATTGCATGACATACAAAAGTCAAATCTATCATTAATCTTCCAACATAACTGTAAAGCAAATGTACAACTTGGGTATGTCATTAAGAAACTTCAAGTATTTCAATGAAAAACGTTGAAACTTTTGACCAGTTAAATTGCGAGTCCTCTTCATTTGAGCTCAAAGTCGATCTATCTTTTTTTTCCATTCTCTCTTTTTAACTGGTAACCCTAAAGGTTAATATTTTTGTTGGTACCATGCTCCAACTGTCTTACAATGATGCCATCCAGAAAGTTCTCATCATTTATGAAGATGTTTGGAAGATTTGAAATCACGCTGACCGAAGGGCTTACTAACTACCTGAAGGATTCAGAGTTGTAATACATTTCCTTTCCTGTGCAAACAACCGAATATCTCTACAGAAATCCGCCTCTTCAAACGGATTGGAATCTTTCTGAGATTTGCTTCTTCAATCGGATTGAAATCTTTGTCGAGATCCGCCTCTTCAAACAGGTTGAAATCTTTGTTGAAGTCTTTGCAATTCCTTGTTGGATCTTCTTTCTAAATCTTGAACTTGTAAGTTGAAATCTGGCTTGTTTCTTGTTGATTTCTGTAAATTCCTGCAAAAATGTAAAATGATTGGAATGTATGAGTTAGCATGCTCTATCTTATGGTTGCCCAGCTATGAATGATGCATGAATGTTGTCATTTGAGGACCACTTGGGTGAGCTTTCATTTTCAGGGAAGCTCAAAAATTTCTTGCCTCGTTTTTCATTAAAACTCTTTTGCAGCCAATACAACCCATCTCACACTCAAGTTCAATCTTCAGGATTCTGCATTATTTGCTCTAAAGCGTCTTTTCAGGTTTTCACTTTAGATTGCTTTTATCAAAGCGCCCTTTCGGGTTTTCACTTTGGTTTTTTTTTCCGTTCTTCTGTTTTTCTCTTTTTCTCAAGGCGCCCTTTAAGGTTTTTACCTCGGTTTTCTTTTTTCTTTTCTTTTTTTCTCAAGGCGCCCTTTCGGGGTTTCACATCGAATTTTTCTTTTTTTTTCCTTTTTTCTTTTCAAGCTGATTATATTAGTGGCATGACAACAACAATTCAAATTTATTTTCTCAATAGAAGAACATGGAGCTGCAGACATTCTCGTTCAATCTGGTAAGCTAACAAACAACAATGGTTCTAGGTGCAGTAATACTATCGTGGCTCGATGATGTCTTGAAAGCATTTCCAAACTTCATAAATTGTCCCAACTGAGATATTTTCAGGTGAGCATAGAAAGTAGGAGCAACAATAGAGACGAAAATGGTGCTCCTTTGATACACATAGGACAGAGAATAGACAAGTTCCTACAAATCATCTGCCGAAAAAAAAACCAACCTGATCCAAGAGTCTATGATAATGTGTTGGTCATGTGGTTCCAAACATCCCATCATGAGCACAGAGATAAAAATCATTGTTCTTCGGCTAGCAGACTTTGTTGTCAATAACAGTTCCTGGTTATACATTGTTCGGAGATCCCTGCTGGGAAAAAAACTTACTATAGTTGCCTTTTTTTGCGCAACCACCACCACAAACCTTGAGTTCCAACTCTCACCAAGGAACTTTCAAGCCTTTATAGCTTGATCTAATGCTTCATCATTCTTTCATTTCTTTGTAATTGTTGGCGTGAGATTCAACATTATCTTCACACTTTTCACTCTCCTTTAATATGCATGGGTCATGGTTCCAAAAGAGTTTGTCATCTTTGGGACGACATACATTCTTCTGTTATGTTCTCTGTAGTGTTGCCCTACTCTTGAATTCAACCATCATCTTTGTCCGTTCTAACATCCGAAAAGCTTTATTGTCTTGCAATGCCTTAGAAGTAACAATTTTCAAACGTAATGATCTTTGCTTTTGAACCTTTGATGGATTAATCCTGCTGCAGCTTTTCTCCAAAAGATGACTCATGTTCTCTCTTTGCCCCAGGGTTGTCTATGTTACTTTCATGTAGCTTTGTTTAAATGTTTCTGACACTCTGAGTTGCATCATTTTCTTCGTCATACTTTTCATCATTAATCAAGTATCGAGGCCACCTCCTGTTCTGCCTACGCTTAAAGGATTAGTACATCATAATAATACCCACGAAATCCTTTGCTTTTTATCTAATCAATTTATATGCAAGATGCTTGTTGAAAGGATAAGTGAAAGGCTCACATATAATTTTAATAAGTTGGAATAATTTGATAAGTCATGGAAAACATGATAAATTCAATGCAATGCCCTAGGTACCCACTGTATGAAGGAGAAAGACCCTTTCAATCGAAATAAAGCCTTCCAAACTCGAATTTACTCAAAATTGCAGATTTCGAGAAGGTTTCTTGCCGGATTCCTAATCTCAAACGCTTTTGAACCGCCCTTTTAGGTTTTCAGCTCAAATCCTCCTTTGGTTTCAAGACACCCTTTTGTGGATTTTCATCTTGAACCCCCTTTTCTTTTTATTTTTCTCTTTTTTGATTCTTTTTCTTTTGATGATTTTTTTGATATCTAAGGCTCCCTTTTTGGGTTTTCACCATAGGTATTTTCATTTTGCAAAACACCCTTTTTGGGTTTTCACTCCATTTTTTTCTTCTTTTTTTCCTTTTTCAATATCTTTTTAATTCTTCGAGAGTAACAATTCTTGACTAAGTCTGAGTTTATCAAATTACTTGGCACATCTCTGGTCATCTTTGGTTAAAATCAACACTCCTCCGAAAAGAGGTCTCCTTGATGTGGAACCCTTTCCAATTAAGCATCCATTTCCCACAGAAATCTTTATGAACTTGGCAAGATCTTTTCAAGCACTAGATCCCCCTCTCAAAATTCTTTTGGACGAACTTTCGTTGTTGTGAGCTTGCATCGTACATCTAACCCTGTCAAATTACTTTTAGTCTCCTCTCTTCTATGAGATTCAACTGACCTTATCGAGCTTTTACTTTTTCTGCATCATCCAATTTCACATCTGTCAATACTTGATGACAGAATCTAAACCCCAATTAGTCATGCTGCTTTCTATCCATAGACCAAAGAATACAATGTTGCCCCTGTTGAGGTACACATTGTGGATCGAAATACATACAAGGTTAACGATAATTTCTCATGTCAGTCTTTGCAAGTCTTTGAGGTAATCTTTTGGTGTTTAGTTTGCCAAATCTATTGCCCCATTTGTCTCTAAGCAATTAATCACATAATTATGATGACTTGTCTTGAACTATTCACCAAACTTCTAATATCATCTTGTTTTTCAGATTGGAGACGCCATCAATGACAACTCTCTCTGGAAACCAGATCGACAAATAATCTCTATTCAGCATCTTGCAAGTTGTTACTCTTGTAATACCGTCATAGGAAGCAGCTTTCATCCACTTGGTAAGGTGATCAATCACGACCAAGATAACATGGTGTCTTTGTAGGGTTTTGAATGAATCTGCCTTATACAGCAAAAGGCACTGTATGCTCTCTCAAGCATAGTTTTCCTAGGGGTTTACTTTCTTTTTCCTTCTATTATGCACATCAAATCCTTATCTGGGAGACTAAAGTTCAAGGACTCTTGATCATCTGAAGCATATCTCGCCAAGAAACCCGTCATTGTTTTCTAACAATGTTGAACTTTGATAATAACATTTTCCAACGAGCCATTCTCTAGTCAACGCTAGTGTTTCCATTAGGAGTTTCAAATGATCAATTCTTGAGAATGAGCAAGCAGAATGGTACTACATATTTTTCTGAGCCCTCAGGCTACCGAAACAACACAGCTTTTGAATTGGTGGATGCCGCATTTTGAAACTGATGATTCTTTGCTCAAATAATAAATGACTCTTTCCTTCATGTCTCATCATGTTGGCCCAATGCACCCATTGAGTTTTATAAGCTGTTAAAGAATCAATGACCAAACTAGAACTGGTGTTGTCAGAATTGTGCACTTTTGAAAAAATGCTTCTTGATCTTTCTAGGGCTTCTTGATATTCTTCATCTCATACTCTTGGATTAGTCTCTGTCAGCAACTTGAACATTGAATCACATTTTGTCTGTTTGTTACGATGAATAATTCAATCTCTCCAGGCTTCTTCCTTTTTTCATTTTTTCACTTTTCTTTTTTCCTTTTTTTTGCTTGCTTGTTTTCTTTTTCTTTTCTTTTTTGTTGTTTTTTCTTTTTCTTCTTCTTTTTCTTCTATTTTTTTGCCTGGAGGAAGAAGATTTTGAACAACTTTCACTTTGTAAGGATAAATTTCAATTGCACTTTTGCTGACCTATTAGTTTCCAAAATGTGACTTCCAAAAGTATGTTTTGACGAATTGGACCTCAACTTATACCTTTGCAATCCACGGAGAATCATTCTTGAATTTTGCACCCATCTTTATTTCGGTTACCATGGCCCTCTGATATATTGCCCAGTGACATTAGCTTGTAGTGAAATGAATCTCATATGATTGTAAATGTTGTTTTCTCTGCTTCATTTGGACTTATTCTTCCAAGCTTTTGTTGAATAGTTTTGCATACAGGTCTTATGAGTAACTTGTGCATAACATTGTCTAGATCTAACCCCCCGATATATCCTGGTATAACCACAAAAAAATGTCCTTGAATTCTTGCAGCCATTATCTCACACTTGGCTTTCGCTGAGGAAGTTGAACGGATCTTTGTTTCTCACTTTTCGTTTCAAGTTCCTAAATTCAGAATCTCAATTTCTCGATTGTGAGGCATAATCTATTTTCCTCATTTCTGATTAGTCTTGATAATTTCTCAGGGACATCAGCTTCCTCTTCATCTTCGCATTCACTTACCTCTGTCAATCATATGGACTGCTCTATTTCAGAATTAGGGTTTGATTCATTCATACAATAAGTAGTAGGGGCCCTACAAAGAAATTAGGAATATGTACATATACTTGAAGAGAATGAATATTTTAGGATGCATGTTTGCCATTTGAGAAAAATCATGTAAGAAACAAACATCTAATACAAATAAATCGATTAACCTCTCTTACAAAGGACCCCCAATGCTCGCGGGCAAAAACGATTGGGATGGTTCAGGGTATTATTCTGTAACGGTCCTAGAGTTACAAGAAGATCTCTTATAGTCTAACTGTGAATCTTTATTTACTGAAAACTTGAGTGGATTTCAATATCAATAGTTCTTCATTTCCTTTTGCCAACACATGGACATGCCCTTTCTAATTATGTTATGATGTACACGTCGAACCTTGAAGTAGGATCATTCTGCTTATGAGTTTCCTTGTTTCTTCAATCATTTTCTTGCCCTTTTCCATGGAATGTTCAATCACCTGCATGTGGAAATTAACAACCTCATCTGGTCTGCGTATAGATGAAATTTGCTTTTCAAGATGTTGGTTGGAAGTGTTGAAACTTTTAACGAGCGTGTCTGTTCAAGGTTTCTTCATTGTCGGTTGTTGATTTTCAGTTAGTTTTGCTTCACTCTTGCTCCTTTTTCTTTTCTTGACATCTTTTTGCATTTGATTTTCGAGCAATATAGTTACACTAGCACCAACCGGGTGATTTGCTCATGGATTGCAAATCCTTATGGAACGACCATTAGTGTCGACCTCTAAAATCCCCTAATTCAAAAAGTTTTAAACTTGACGCTGGAAAGTGTAACAGTCCTCAATGTCATGATTATGAGCTCCATTATGATATTCACAATAATTCCCGATGATGTAACAACTTGAATGACATGGCTTTGAGGGCTTCAAATGATGTGACAAAGTTTCGAGCAACTTGTAGTACAACTCACGATAAGAGATATGAATGAGATCCAATTTTGTCCCTGATTTTCCACTGATAAGAGCACCCTGAGCATCTGACTTTGGGATATTCTTCATTACTTGAGACTTTAAGGAGGTAGATGTCCAAACATTACTCTTATTCTAGTAAACCCCAAACTGTAGAGGATTGTTCACAAAAGCTTGTTGTGAATTCTGACCCCTTTCCTTTTATCTCGATCTTTCTAGCCAACGCCGGTCTTTTGTAGAATCAAGGTTCTTCGTTCTCAAATCATAAATGCTTATTTCTGATGAAATCATTGACACTGTTTCAGAACCATACCCTAAAAAGACTTGTAAAACTTCGGGGCACTGTCATCAAATGTGGATTCTACACGAGGTTGTGCAACAAATCTGAATACATCATTGGACTAGGAATAACCATATCTTTTTCCTGTTGAACCATTTGATCTCTGTCTTGAGTTTATGTGCTCTTTGTCCTCCGTGAGAAAAAAAATCAATCTTCAACTGGATCCTTGACTTTCAATATTTCAAAAAAAGTTCTGCGATCCCTCAACTTTGCTGAAATCCTCAGGTCTTTCAATTGTCACTGAACCATTGACCGACAAGTTTTTTTTATTTTGGCAGAAACTTCAAAACTTGGCTTTATTCAGTCCTTCCATGTCTGTCTACTGGACCACCTTCATCTCATCATCTTCAGAATTTCCAGTGTATTCACTTTATTATTTCCTTCAGATTTATTGGATTTGTCATAGATGCCCCAACTATATTAGGCTGAACTTGTCTCCTCTTTTCCTTTTCTTTGACCATTTTTATCTCTTTTTTGGTATTTTGACTTTCTTCTTTTTGACTTTTTCTTTCTTTTTTCTTTTTTTTTTGTTTTTCTTGTCTCTTTTTCCCCCTCTTTTTTTTTTTGCAAGGAGAACCATTTAGGTAGGACCCTCATGTGAGATGTGATACATGTTTGCTTATCAACATCATCATTTTTGTTTGAAACATTCTTTTCCTGACTTCCCTAATTCCAAGCAAAATGGCAGCTCGAATTACCAACTCGTTCTGGGACTGATCAATCCTTTTCTCAACTCCACCCAATCGGTCCTCAACAACTTTTTGAGATTGCTTTATATTAACAAGCCTATTGCCCACGCTTATCAAAATATTGGTTTTCATCTTTCACACTATTATCTCAAAAATAATGTAATATTATTTAATCAAAATGCAATTATTATTATTATTATTATTATTTTAAAAATAATGTTATTTGAAGAAAAAAAAGTGATGAATGCAATACAATGCATGAATGCACGAGGTATCGATTTCAAGGACTAGTCTTTAGAGCAACATCCATTAGCCAAAATGTCGAATACAAGAAATAGACAATTTGATTACAGGGATCAGCTTGAACTCGTCCCTAGGCTAATCACTTTGTTTAACTTTCGAGTCAGCGTCTATCCCAGCTTGGTGCTGATGTCAATGTGTTGTTAATGGTTCGTGGCTTCAATGAATAAAATCTGCACGAATCGGACGACTCCCCGCACATGGCTTTTGAACTTGATCATTTCATGATTCTACCTTTTGAACTTGTGATGACAATTCTAGACTCAAATCTTGTTCTCCCTTTAATTTCTACTCGATTCGGTTGTTCAAATCCACTAATTCTTGAATCTTCCCTCTCACTGCGCTTTTATCCTCTTCACACGACTTCTTGTGGTTGCTTGCACCATGACATGTCATTCTCATAAATACTGTTCTTTTCTTAGATTGAGTCATCTTTAACCAGGTCCATATTGTCGTATTGTCTTCTCCTTGTCTATTGGACTCATTGGCCACTAAGAACACTACCTAACTTGACTAACCTTCGAATCGATACCTCCGAGTATGGAAAATAATGCAAGGTAAAGAAAACAAAACAAAACAAAAAGGAATCAGTGTCAGTATTGTGAATTAATATGAAAAACAAATAAACAAATTATTAACACAAAGAAGCACATAATATGTAGCAAAGAAAATAACCAGAGAAATGTATGTAAACCGACAGCACATGTCCTAGGTCCCCTATCTGGCTCTAGTGGGATAGGCTTCTAAAAACAAAATGTGGGTTTTGTTCTAGACTCTCGGTTCCCAAACTGTCATTATCGTCTATTGTGACAGTAAGACATTTATTCGGTAGTATAGGTCCCTTATAACGGAGGCGTGAGCCCCACGACGCATAAGCTTAGTATACTGGAAGAAGAGAAAAATCCGAACTGGGAGCTGGAGAGCATAACGTCAGATATTGTCTTTCTCCCACTTAAGGGTAAAAAACCCGGGTTGAGGGTTTATGCACGAATGACAGATATATCATACACAAAAGCTATCCTCATTTTTCCTAGAAATCCATCCAACAATTCTTTAGAAAAATTAAATTCAGATTAATGTTCGAAATGCCAAAATGCCACTTGGAATTAATTAATAAGCCTGACTCTCATTTTAATTTGATCTTGTAATTAAGGGTTTTTCCATTTTTAATCAAATTTCCTTTATTTTCTTTAAAAATCGTTTTGGAGTCGTCATCGGTCACTTTGGTAGACCGGACACCATAAAAAGCAGACCAGAGATTCTTTTAATAAAATTCGGATTCGGGAGTCGGTTACGTGAAGGGAAAGGTTAGCACCCCTACAAACACCCATTATCGGTACCTTATTAATTCCACGTGGCATTTTGAACATTAATATGAATTTAATTAAATCTTTTAATCGTTAAATGGACTCCATTTCGAATGAGAATATCCTTTTATAAGAAAATACATTTTGGACGAATATAAGTTTTGAAACGTCCAAATTACATTAGGACACTTCAATTTATAATAAAAATGTATCTCAACATAAAATGTTTAATGCATGTCCAATTATTGTCTTGTCATTTTTGAGTAAAACCTAATTAGGGCCCCATTAATTAATTATTTAAAATTCTATGAATATTATTAATTTCGGGCTTTAAATGGTAACACCCAAATAATTTGAAAACTACCCATATTTGTCCCAAAAGTAACAATATTCCTAACTCTGGTGATACTAATTATTTAATCCTATTTTGATTTTATTTAAACTAACTACATGTGATTATCACATCCTAAGTTAAAATGGAATATTAAATATTTCACTAAAATACCCTTTTGATTGACATCACTTTTCAATGTGACACTAATTAACTTAGGGCATTAAAGTGTTTATTTAATACCCATTTATTTTCTAAACTTATCTCACCTATTAGATTAATTAAATTTAATTAAAGAACCTAATATACTAAGGCTCTAATTAATTGCTAATTTAGGTGATTAAAATCATCTAACAAATGTAATACATGCTAATTTTAAATCAAAGCATCAAACAAGTAATTTAAACAATTAATTAAAGCAATTAAACTAAGGCAATTAAAAAAAGACTGAATTGAATTAAATTCGAACTATGGAGGTCAAATTACAAACATATGGTGACCAAAATGTAAGACATGACAAACAAGGAAGCCCAAATTTATCAAAACCGGCCCAAACCGAACGGTTCAGCCCAAACGGTCCAACCCTAACGGCTTGAACCAGCTCTCGGGTCCCAACCCGAGTTGTAGCCCTGTATCCATGCCCATTTCAAAAACACACAGGTCATGTTAACTCAGTTTCAAAATGGCATCGTGCCAAGCTCAATATAAAAAGGAGAAAACCGAGCTAACTCGGTCATTTTTGACATTCTCCCTCTCTCTACAATCCCTCTCTCTCCACACTCTCTCAACCGAAAAGCCCAGCCCCATGGTGCGATTTTCGGCCACCACGGGGCGATTCCCGACCACCATGGTGCAAACTCCGGCCACCACGGGGCGATTCCCGGTCGTCGTTCACCACCTGGTTCCGATCGTCTTCTTCCTCTGGTTGGTCACCTCTGCAATTTCCGACCACCATCGACTATATTCTAGCCATCGTCTCCGCTGCCATGTAGTGATTTTCGGCCACCGTTTTGGAAACCTAGAAACCTAAAAAAAATCGATTTTCGAACCTTAAACCCCTAGATCTACTCGGATTCGACTGAATCCACCAATCTCCGCCCTTTCCTAAGCCTAATCTACCCATTCCCAAACCTAAAACCCTCATTTTCAACTCCGACAAGCTCTAAAATCTACTCTGGGTACCAAATCATCACCGACGAACCAAAGATATGAGTCTGACGACTTTATTTTATTTATTTAGTTTCAGTTTCTTTTAGATCTAACTTAAATCTAACATATTTGATTTTTTCATGTAGGAAAATGAAAGAACGAGCAAAATGTTACTTTTTGACGGTGACAACTAGTTTTCGATGAAGAAATGGTGGCTCGGGCGATCAACTCCGGCGACTCCTCGATTCCTCAGCGACGATTCGATCTTCAAGGACGGCGTCCCTTCGGTTTCTGATACAAGTATTATTCCTGAAAATGTCTTTTCTCTCTCCCCTTATTTATTATTATTTACTATATTATTATTTTTTGTGGTAGTAATTATGAGGATATTATTGTCCTGACATTTCTATCTCTTTCCCTTTATATAGGTTTGACTGACGCTGATGTCATGGCTGACGTGGGCGGAGCCAGCTGGCTCCAGCTGGAGGCGATCCGCGTGATATCTAATTGTGCGATGGGACGTCGCCACGTGGACCAGTTTTGGGTGGGAATTTTAGCTTTAGGATCTGATTTGTGTTTTTTTGGAGGCTTGTGTTTGTTTGGGTTAAGGGTATATGAATTGTGCTTTCAGATATGTAAATGGGTTTTGGGTATTTTATTATGCAAATGGATTTTTGGGCTTGTATATGGACATTTATTTATTTATGGGATGTTGTTGGGCTTTATTTATCATTTATTTATTTACTATTTATTTAGGTTTTATTTATAGGGAATATATATATATATATATATATATATATATATATATATACATATATACCCGGACGAAATTTGGGTATTACAAAGCCGAGGCACATAATATTGGATTGCCCTCAACTCAAGAAGAAAGGCTTCGATAAGAAGAAAAGCAAAAGACCCATGTTGCTGCTTGGAGCAATGAAGAATCATCATCCGATGAAGAGGAGCACGAAATGGCTAATCTTTGCCTCGTGGCTATTGATGATGATTCTAAGGTAAACCCTAACTCATCTACTTTCGATTTCACATTTGATGAACTTCAAGATGCATATGATGAGTTGCAAGAGGTTTATGATGAGTTGGTAGAAAAATATAAGGAATCAGTTTGGAAAAACAAGAAAATATTTTTCGATTTGAAAAACTAAAACGTTTCCTTTTCCAAAACCAACTCAGAACTTGAAAAGAAGATTGTTGTTTTACAAGATGACTTTGAAATATTTTTAAGATGAAAATGTTGATTTAAACAAACTTCTTTCCAAAGTTCATGTTGATCACCACAAAGTGGTGAATGAACTCAAAGCTTCTTTGAACAAAGTTAGTACTTCTACTTTTGAAAAAGGTCAATCTTCTAAAACCAACTATGTGAAAAGAAACTTTGTGAACCACAAACAAATAGTCTCTCAAAGGCATCCTAAAGGTAAAAGGGTTAGAAATGTATGGGTTCCTAAGGAACTAGTAGTTTCTAATAATATTAATGATATTGCTTCTTGGATTCCTAAGGGAACCAAGTATTTGTGAGCTAACTCACATGGACCCAAAATGATTTGGGTACCAAAAATCAAGAACTAATCTTTGTTTGCAGGGGGAGCATTGCTACAAGGCCAAAGCTTTAAGTTAAAACACTTAGTACCTTGATAGTGGATGTTCAAGACACATGACCAACGGCAAGAGTAGATTCATTGAGCTAAAGACAAAGAGTGGTGGAGTGGTAACATTTGGTGACAACTCCAAAAGCCACATTGAGAGTATAGGTTCCATTGGTAATCTCTCTTCTATTATTATTGAAGATATGTTATATGTCAATGGTCAAAAGCATAACTTGTTGAGCATTAGTCATTTGTGTGATAAGGGTTTTAATGTTCTTTTTAATGTTAATGGCTGCAAAATTGTGGACATTAAAACAAATAAGATAATGCTCATTGATCATCGCATAGGTAACATATACATGGTGCATCTAGATGACATTCATACATCTCATGCATGTTTGGTTGCTCAAAATGAAAATGATGCATGGTTATGACATAGGAAACTAGGACATGCTAGCATAAGTGTTTTAGAGAAATTGGTTTCCCAAAATCTAGTTAGAGGTTTACCTAAACTAAAATTCTCCTTAGATAAAATTTGTGATGCTTGTGCTAAGGGTAAACATAAATGAACTTCATTTAAATCCATTAATGATGTTTCAACTAGTAGAGTTTTACAATTGATCCATATGGATCTTTTGGGCCTATTAGGACAACTAGCTTGGGTGGAAAATCATATGCTTATGTTTTAGTTGATGATTTCTCTAGATACACTTGGGTTCTTTTTTTAAGTACAAAAGATGAGGCTTTAGAAAAATTCATCACATTTTCAAAAATTACTGAAAATGACATTGGTCAAAACATTACTCATATTAGAAGTGACCATGGAACTGAATTTCAAAATCTAGGTTTTGAGGATTTTTGTAACACTAATGGTATTAGCCACAATTTTTCGCACCTCACACTCCTCAACAAAATGGGGGTAGTTGAGAGGAAAATTTGTACTTTAGAAGAAATGACTAGAACCATGCTTTGTGAAAACAATTTACCTAAATATTTTTTGGCGGAAGCCACAAACACCGCTTGTTATATCATAAATCAAGTAATGATTAGGCCAATTTTAAAGAAAACTCATTATGAGATTTTAAAATCAAAGAAGCCTAACATTAGCTATTTTCATCCTTTTGGATGCATGTGTTTTATTTTAAACAATGGAAAAGATCATTTAGGTAAATTTGATGCAAAAAGTGATGAAGCTATTTTCTTAGGTTATTCTTTAAACACTAAGGCCTATCGAGTGTTTAACAAAGGAACCTTAGTTGTAGAAGAGTCTATACATGTGGTTTTCGATGATAACCTCCTTCCGAGGAAGGATTCTTGTGATGGTGATGATGATGTAGGGATCATTGAAGCCGATGATGGTGGACAATCATCAAAGGTGTATGGGGTTCCAACCAAAGATGAAGAAGCACAAGATCCTCTCATAGAATCCTTGAAAGACATGAATCTTGGTGAAAAGGAAGTGAGCTACCCAAGGGAACTCAACTATGTCAAAGATGGTGAAATCTTGGGTGATCCATCCAAGGGGATAACCACTAGATCCTCTCTTAAATTGTTTAATAATGTTGCATTTATTTCATGCATTGAGCCTAAAAATATAAAAGAAGCATTAAAAGATGATTTTTGGATATTGGCCATGCAAGAAGAACTTAATCAATTTGAGAGGAGTAAAGTTTAGACATTAGTTGATAGGCCTAATAATAAGTCTACTATAGGAACTAAATGGGTCTTTAGAAACAAACTAGATGAGAGTGGTAACATAGTGAGAAACAAGGCTAGACTTGTTGCTCAAGGTTATACTCAAGAGGAGGGAATCAATTTTGATGAAACCTATGCACCTGTAGCTAAATAGAAGCAATTAGGATGCTTCTTGCATTTGCATGTTATCATGAATTCAAGCTTTTTCAAATAGATGTTAAAAGTGCATTTTAAATGGTTTTATTAATGAAGAAGTGTATGTTGAACAACCACCCAGTTTTGAAGATCTAATTTATCCAAACCATGTTTTTTAAACTAACTAAAACTTTATATGGTTTGAAACAAGCTCCTAGAGCTTGGTATGAAAGACTTTCAAACTTTTTGGTTGAAGAAGGTTTTGAAAAAGGCAAGGTGGACACTACACTTTTCATTAAAAGAAATGGCAATGACATTTTAGTAGTACAAATTTATGTCGATGATATTATCTTTGGTTCTACTAGTGAGTTTTGTTGCCAAGAATTTTCTAAGTTAATGTAAGGTGAGTTTGAAATGAGCATGATGAAGGAGCTCTCATTCTTCTTGGGGCTCCAAATCAAGCAAAGGAAGGATGATATCTTCATCAATCAAGCTAAGTACATCAAGGATATGCTCAAGAAGTTTGGCTTGGAGAATGTAAAGCCTCAAACCACTCCAATGAGCTCATCAATTAAGCTTGACAAAGATGAAGGAGGTAAGTGTGTTGATTCTAAGCTTTATCGTTCAACCATTGGCTCTTTGCTTTACCTTACCGCAAGTAGACCCGATATCATGTTTAGTGTTTGTTTTTGTGCTAGGTTCTAAGCTAGCCCTAGAGAATCACACCTTGTAGCCATTAAGAGAATCTTTAGATACCTTAGAGACACACCTTGTTTAGTCATTTGGTATCCTAGAGACTCTTCCTTTAACTTACATGCTTATTCCGATGCGGATTATGGGGGTTGTAAGATAGATAGAAAAAGTACATCTGTCACTTTCCAATTCCTAGGTAGTAATATCTTGGTTCTCTAAGAAACAAAATAATGTAGCCTTATCTACCACCAAAGCAGAATATGTATCGACTAGAAGTTGTTGTGCTCAAGTCCTTTGGATGAAGCAAAAACTTCTAGACTATGGAATTGATGTAGGTACCATACCCCTTAAGTGTGACAACACTATTACCATATGTCTCACTAAGAATCTCATCCAACATTCTAGAACCAAGCACATAGAGATAAGACACTATTTCATTAAGGATCATGTCTTAAATAATGATGTTGTTCTAGAGTATGTTGATACCTCAAACTAACTAGCGGATATCTTTACAAAGCCATTAGACAAATAGCGTTTTTGGACTCTTAGGAGAGAGTTAGGTCTAACTAGCCTATATTGACCTATTAGAGCCCTTAAGTGTCAAAAATTTGCTTGAATTTGAATGATGATCATGTTTATGTAATTTTGCTTTTTTGATGCACCTATGCTTGTTGCTAGGGGAGTATGTATATGTTTTAGTCCATATTCGTTGCTCATTCATCATACACATGCATTTAGGATCAATTAAAATCCAATTTTTGAACTTAAGTTTGTTCAAAAATGTGTTTCTGGAAAAAGGGTATCGATACAGGTAGCTAAATGGGCGTCGATACAGTCTTAACTATATCGATACGCGTGACTGTATCGATACGGTATAAAAACCATATCGATACAGTGGATCAATATGCCACGTCAGCGTATCGATACAATAAGCCGATGGAGTTTAAATGGGCCATTAAAAGGAGTATCCCACTTTAATTAAAACACAAATCCCTTTTTCCCTCAAACCCTAGCCGAAATTCATCTATAAAAACCCCCTCAAACCCTTTGATTTCTCATACCAAACCTAAAATTCTTTGAGGGTTTTTTTATCAACACATCAAGGCTAAGCTTTTCTATCAATTTGGTGCATTCATCATCATTCATTCATCCTATTCCATCACTCAAGGTATAAAACCCTTTTTCTTTCATTTTAATTTTCGTTCAATTTTATTTATTGTTAAAAATAATTTTGAAAAACAGTATACTAAAATATATGGTATATGTATATATTCGAATAAAAAAATTTCAAATTCTTTTAATATATAAAATATAGTGTTTTTCACAATACCTTGAATTATTGGAATGTTTATTGGATCCAATGTGATGATAATTGTATACATTATTTTCGAATGATTTTGATATTTTTCAGGCTACTATGGGGCTTAAAAAGAGACTAAGCCAATCCCAATTCGAAAAATGAGAGTATTACTAAACCGAACCTTAGTTTTATTATCCAAAATAGTTTTCAATCCCCTTTTTCAATCCGGGATGAAAGAGTTGTATCAATCCCTTTTCTAAACTCCGAACGTTTTAAGTTCAAATATTATGAGTTGTTACAACAATGAAAATTCATGACTTTTCTAAGTATACTCCCGATTTTATATTGAAATCTCATTTTGATTTTCTTTACTAATGCCCATTGCATCCATGATCAAGCAAGGGAAAGTGTAATTGCTATTGAATCTTATCTTATGGGCAAGAAATTTCGAATTTACCAAACCGTTTGTGCAATGTTTTTGGTTTTGAAAATTTGGGAATTGATGATGAACACTCTATGGGGCATTCTCAACTTGGCTCCGTAACCATTCTTGATGCCCATGACCGTATCCTCCATCTCATCATTTCTTGGTAGATTCGTCCTACTGGTGGGAAATTTTCTACCATTCGCCAAGTTGATGCTTTTTGGCTCCGTTGTTTCCGTGATGGTAAGCACTCAAACCTTTGACAAATCATGTTTGCCTGTTGAAACTCTTTTTAGCTTCGACTCTTTGGAAAACTTTTTTTTAAAAAAATATGGAGTCGTCATCAATCTTTTTGAAAAAGTGTGATTGGATCACTTTAAAATAGAGTTATTTTAATAAAATGTTTTATTTAATTAAAACAATGGTTTTGGTCTGTGAAAACAAGAAAAACATGTTCGGGGGTCGGTTACGCATGGGGAAGAGTTAGCACCCCCACAACGACCAAAATTGGTACCTCGTTGATTTCAAAAATATTTTCAAAAATTGGAATTTGCAAGTTCACGAAGGTTCAATTTTATTTATCCATTTAATGAATATCAATATATTTTAACGGCCTTATCGCCCGAGAAATGAACTTTAATCACCGCCAACACTTCTGGCGCAAACCTGTGATTCCCGTTTGATAAGACACCGCAATAATTTAATTTCACTTTTCAAACAACAAAGAATTATGATGTGTTGAGCATTTTTTATTTATTCTAAATTAAAATTTACTCTAAAAGAATCTAAGTCTTTTATTTCTAATTAGAGGTTTGATTTTATTAAGTGTGTTTTATTCTTTGTGAAGAAAGTTTTTCCACAAACGAGTCTCTAATCTAAGCTTGAGGAACCTACTCCTAAGGTTAAACATATTTCTAAAAGGCAAACAAGACTATAAAAGCAAACTTGAAACCTTTTGATTTTTCCCTTTATATTTTTTTTATTGAAGAGGATTTTTATTCTTGTTTTAAGTCTTGACATCTAACCTTTCTTATTTAATATTTTTTACTTTTAAAATTTATTCGCTTTAAGCACTTTTTATTTCAATTTCAAGAAAATATCTTATGTTTGAAACACTTTTTTTAAAGCTTTTTATCACTTGAAAAGTTTTTTTACTTTTTATGCTGATGGTTTTCTATTTTTGAAAGGGATTTTTAGTTCTTATTTTTATGTTTTATTTTCAAAATTTTCAACACTCTTTTAAAGAAGTTTTTAAAACCCTTCTTATTTCTAAAATTCACATCACAAACCTTTGGGGTTTTCTTTAAAAAATATTTTATTTAAAGTGTTTTTTTTGTTTATTTCCCTTTGAATTGTTTTTTTAATTTGAATTTTTTTTTTTTACAATTTTCTTTCTTTAATTTTTTTTTAAAAGAACCTTTTATTTTCTAATTTCTTAAGGGGTTAAAAAACTTTTATTTTAGAAATCAAAATTTTCCTTAAAGCCCTTTATTTTTAAATTTTCTTTACTTTCACCCACCTTTATTTATTTATTTTTAAATTTTCAATAAAGAGTAAATTCCAAACTTTTCTAAAAAACTTAATTTCTAACAACTTCAAATTTCAATTTTTAAAGGTGTAAATGGATTAAAACCTCCAAAAACATGATTTTTGCATTTTATAAGAACATGAAAGATTAAATCAAAAACTAAAACGAAATTATAAACAAAATTATTACCCAAACTCAATAATCGATCCTCGAATTCCAAAAAACACAACCTAAAAACACGAGCAAGCACAAAAAAAACAAAATTCAACCAAGAACAACAAAGAAACACACTAAAACTTTAAAAAAAAAAGAAAAGAAAGAAGCTTTACCAGAAATGAAGAATTCGCGTATGATTCCTTCTCGAATAGCTTTTGAACGTATCCAAAAAGTGACCCAAAGCTCGAACACGCTCCAAGAATTTTTCCAGAAATTTTAGAGAAGATTTCAAGAATTTTCGGATTTTTTAAGCCTTTTTTGCTTTTTCAAGTGGTGAAGAACAATGGAGGTTTAAGTGTATTTATACTAATACCCAACCTTGCAATTCAAGGCTGGATCGGGATTTAATCCCTAAATTGGAGCTGAAATCCGACAAAGGGCATGATCCTTGGAAAAACCCCTCAAGAAATTCTCGATTTGGTTCAGACTTGGAGACGAATTTCTCCCATGATTCCAGCCTAGGTTTTGACTATTCAATACGGTTTTTTTTACAGATTCTAGTGGCGACAGAGGACGGCGGCGAGCGATGCCGGCACCGTTGGGTCGGCGATAACGAGACGCGTCGACTGGTACTAGCAGCGTCGCCGGCCGTCGCCCAAGGACGGCAGAAGGAAGCCTGACAAACGGCTTGTGGGTCACGGCCTGGGGTTGGATCGAGCGCGTGCGTCGCACGTGCTAGGTGCGTGGCCGTGCGCGTGATCCCTTTTTTCTGTTTTTCCCTTTTCTCTTTATTTTGTTTAATCTATTCTTGGCCCTTGATTCTTATTGCCCCTAATCTAATGGCCAATATTAAACCTGAAAAAAAACACAAATGGGTTAGTTTGGGCCACTTAAAAAAGATTTAAAATGGGCTTCTTTATTATATTTGAGATGGGCTTTTATATCATATATTAAAATAGTAGGCATATTAATGGGCACCTTATTTAATCCAAATGGGCTCCTTTTTTATTTTTTTCGTTTTATTATTTTTGGCTTTAATAATAATAATAATAATAATAATTTTAGGGGTAAAAATCTAATGACAATAGTTGCCTCTCTTTACTTATCTTTGTGCAACAGGGATAAAGCAAAGACCAAAAGGCACTAATTTTCACCGATTTTCAGGTTGGCTCCATTTTTCTAATTCTCGAACAAATGGGCATGTTCTATTCTCCAAACGCCCGAATAGATGAGCTAGGTTATATTCTGCAAATGCCCGAATAGACAGGCATGATTCCATTCTCATTACGCCCGAACGGATAGGCGTATTCTATTCTCTAGATGCCAGAATAGATGAGCATGGTTCTATTCTGCAAATACTCGAATAGATGAGCAAGATTCCATTCTCTTTACGCCCGAATAGATAGGCGGATTCTATTCTCCAAATGCCCGAATAGATGTGCATGATTCTATTCTCCAAATGCCCGAATAGATGAGCAGGGTTCCATTCTCCATGTGCCCGAACGGATAGGCTGATTCTATTCTCCAAGCGCCCGAATAGATGAGCATGGTTCTTTTGAAAAATTTCATCCTCCTTATGCTTGGATGAATAAGCAAACTTCATTCTAAAATATCTTCCATGTACCTGAAAAGCAAAATGTAATATGCGATGCAATTATGATGTGCATGCCCTTAGGGATTCCTAAAATATGAATGCATGTCAAGATTTTTCTTCTCTCTTTTTAAAACTTCTTTTGCTTGGACTATTTTCTCAATTCTGCTGGTCATCGATTCCGGCCCAACCAACATGTGTTTCCTTCAAGCTTTGCGCAAGTAAGAAAGCTAGCTTCACCTCGTCTTTCAATTCCAACTGGCTTTACCAATTCCATCTACCATCCCTTAGGAGAAAGCCTCCACCCTTGCGTATTTTTATTAGGCAGAATTTGGAGTTCACCGAAACGTCACAAGACCACATCATGGGTCTAGAACCATAAACACTTTTGGTTTTTCTCTTCATTTGAAAACGTTTCTGATCTTTTTGCATAATCAATCTTTTTGCATAAACACTTGATCCATGCATGCCATCATTGGTTAATATATCCATATTCAGAGACTAGCTTTTTCTAGAGCATGATTGGGAATCCTTAAGTCAAGTTTTGATATTCCCAATGTCTGTAAAATTGTTCTCATTATCATGTAAGAAAGAATGGTGATCAGGAAACACCTCTATGTTATTTAGGCACCAAGACACTTGTAAGGCTTTTCTAGAATCTTCACTTTTTCTTCCCATTTGGGTTCATTTACTTTGAAAATTTTGCAGCGAGGCTTATTTCCACTTCAAATGTTTTCATATTGACGTCACATGCCCAAGCTATAATCTTAATCATGAAACGCCCAATAGTCCTTGTACTTTTCAAAACTTTCTCAAAGTAATGCTAAAAAAATCTTTTGTATATCTAAATGATTGTCAAACCCATTAATTCTCATTTTAAAACAAGATGCCAAATAATAATAGGGAAGAAAACAAGAAAGAGAAGAAAAAAAGGTCCATGAAACAAAATTTATTAATTTTGTGGCAAACACAAGAAAGTTTATAAGAAAGGAAAGGTAAACAAGTATTCATATATCGACAGTCCAAACTTCTCCCATCAAACGCCAGAAGAAATCTTGAATGCCACCCTCATTGAGAAGTCTTTGAGTACGATGCATAAAGTTGTGAATCCCCGAAAACTATCTTGCAAATTACTTGAGCAGCCCTTTACGAGTTTTCAACTCAAATCCTTCTTTGGTTTCAAAACGCCCTTTGCGGGTTTTCATTTTGAACCCTCCTTTTTCTTTTTTCTTTTTTTTCTTCAAACATAATACCTCTTAACAGAATTCGAGTTTACCGGGTTTTGAAACTCATCTCCATCCATATCAAGCAAGATCAATGCTCCACCTGAAAAAACCTTTGTCACAATGTATGACCCTTCCCAATTGGGCACCCATTTTCCTCAGGGATCGCTTTGGATTGGTAGCTTCTTCTTTAATACCAGATCACCTTCTTGGAATTCCCTAGGGTGAACTTTCTTTTCATGAGCCCTTATCATTCTTCTTTGGTACATTTGACCATGACATAAGGCTTTCAACCTCTTTTCTCCAATTAAGTTCAATTGGTCATACCTTGCCTGAACCCATCCAGCTTCTGTAACTCCCTTAGCTCGGTCTAGTTGCAAGATCGAACCAAGTGAGCTTATGGGGAAAATTGAAGAAAAGCCCACTAAGATTTCCCTTCGATTAGCAACCCTTAATTAATTAATTGTATCTTTTCTAAAGGCTTCATTATTAACCTATATATTTATGCAAGCAGCAGTTAAAACCTCGCCTCAATCGGACATCGATTCGAGGTCTAATTGGCCTTTACAGTGATTAGGGACTAAAACGCAAAGAAACAGAACTTGAAAACATTCGATAACTAACAAAATAGGCACCCATTTCGGAACAGACCAAGCATGTTTCGAAACTACCACTTCCAGTAGAAAAACGTACCGAAATAGGTCTCACCTGTTTCGAGACCAACATACCTGGAACGATTCCCCTACCTCAGATAATACAGAGGCGTATCGAAACGACCCCGTGTTTCGACACAAGCCTGAAAATGGCCTTGGGGTCTCAGAACGACCCTTATGCGTTTCGAAGCATTTAGGCCAAATATGCATACTGCATCAGAATGGTAGCATCTGTTTCGAAACACATACTAGAAAAAGACTCACTGCAGCATATTTGGTCACTCAAACAAGATTCAAACAACATCATAAGCAAGCAATCTATAGGCAAAGGATCCTAGCACAACTATCCAAAAAGCATTAGATCACATATGGAAAATTTTAAGCATTCAACATAAGAAAGCATTCACATAAACGGCCAAACTTAAAATCAAACCATAAACCAACATACAAATGTCATTTACAAGACTAAAAATGCATCTCAAGCATGTCTCAACACATGGAGTCTCAAAATAAAACCTCCCAAAGGCATAAATGTCCTATCACATTGCTAACATACAATTATTTGATGCCAAAACCATACTTGAGCAAAAGATAAACTCTTGGGCACCTCATTTGCTTCTTTGCTGCTCTGAATGGCCTATGGATCTGCATTGTTGGAAAAGAAAGAGCATAAGCAAGATTGCTTAGTGAGCGGTGCTCAAAACAACAACAACAACAATGAATTTTTTAAACCATTTTGCTTGCTTTTGAAAACAAAGCCATTTCTCAAATCATTTCACCAAAGCAAAATCCTAACATATCATGCTCATTTCGAACTAATGCTTGAAACACAAATCAAGGCATAATAACCACTTTCCATAACCACATGAATCATTTAAATTCAATTGATTCATAACATCAACAACACAATATAAGCATAATGAGCAAATTAAATATCATGAGTATATTGACATCTTTAACATTTTTACTCGGATATGCGGATAAATTCCCGGTGGAATGCCCATCACCGTGCTCAAGACCACTAGACAACTTCCGGTGGGATGCCCATCATCGTACTCACCCGTCTAGTAAATATAAACTTCCAATGGAATGCCCATCACCGTACTCCTCCTTAGTGGAATCTAACATCACTAAGGCCGCGCACGACTTTTACCATTATAGTGCACTCTCATCCTATTGGTCGACAAATTATATCCGGTAATAAAATCTCATCAAGTGTCAATATACCCATCAAGGCCAACATTTACCCACTGTTTTACAAGGCCACAAGCACAACATCTCTCATCCCATATATAACACATTTCCATGCATAGCATGTACTCAACCACACTTACCTCATTAAAATCACCATTTAACATATGGGATCCCATGGGAAAACATTTAAATAGATCAAAATGTATGAAAACAGTAGGATTTAATGTAAACAACATAGCATGAACATGATCAACAAAATCAAGGCAAAACTAAGCGAAAATAACCAAACTTACTCTTGAACTTAGATTGGCCTTTCAAGCTCTATCTAAACCCCAAAATATTATCCTTAACCGCGTTAAGGCTTTATAAAACAGTTCCACTCACCAGAAATACACAAATGCTAACCGAACACCCAATTCAAGCTTCCGGTTCGTCCAATATCACGTCCGAAGTTCCCAAATCAGTTTCCTCTGCTTCTAATCAATTCAAAACAGATCATTAGAGTGATTTCAAGCCCTTAAACTTGCTGCAACTCAAAAACCCATCATCTAGCAACAATCGGTCATCGATTCATATTCGAAATCAACTGAAAACATCAATAAATCAACTCTAATCAAACTCCAGCTTAAACCCAGCAAGATTATCATCAAAACCACATCTATTAACAACTAAAAACATCAACCCAAAGGCAAGAAACCATTAGCTACTGATTTCCCACAAAACCAAGCCAAAATCTCAAGAATTTCAACCTTAAACACTATCAACTCAACTAGTTTCGGGTTTTACATTATCAAATCATCATTTCAACTTTATCTTACATCAAAAACACATTTAATAACATCCACAAACCCAGTAAAATAGAACCCAGACGAAAATCCCACAAATCCACATTAAATAGCTTGATTATGCACATTTCCATCAAACCCAATATAAAATCTGTAAATAAACACTATAAAAGAATCAAGAACGTGGGAATTTTAATAAAGAACTTACATTAGAGGAGAAAAACGTAGCTCACCTCTAATGGTTGATTTTACCCTTTTTCCAATGAAAAACCTTGAGAAAACTAAAGGAAAATAATTGGGTTTTAGAGAGAAATCATTAGAAACACGGTTGATGATGAGAAATCAATGTAAATAAGAGTTTAACTTTGAAATATTGAGTAAAGAAGGATGTTTGGATGAAAGCACTTTGAAAGAAAATGTGGAGAGAAATGTTACGTAAATTTTCTTGTAAAGATGATAACCTTTCAAATATATTTTATTATATTTAAAAATCCTTTTAAAAATATTTTAGAAACCAAAATATTTAGGGGAAAAGTCTGATATTAGACTTGGCTAAATAGCTCCTTAAAGATTCAATGTTTTGATTCTTTTACAAACTAGTCACGAAAACAGTTTTGAAACTTTACATTTTAGCCACTAGACTAAAATGTCCACTCTCCAAAAATAATTTTCCAAAATTGTTTCCACCAAAAATCATATATATATATATATATATATATATATATATATATATGAATAATGTTTTAAAACTAATTTTCCATAATTTAAATCCTTCTAAAAACATTTTATTTAAAATAAATCCCGAAACTAGTCTAAACCGGTAAAATTAACTCGAATGGACCTTCAACCAAATCCGGTTAACTTCCGGACCCTAAACTCAGGGCGTTACAACTCTCCCCCACTTACGAAATTCCGTCCTCGAAATTTACCTGGTGGAAAGAGATACGAAAATTGCTTTCTCATGTCATCATTTCTCTCCCAAGTGCCTTCTTCCACACCTCTTGTCGCCACTTAACCTTGACCAGCTCAATGGTTCTACCACACAACACTTTGCTGTCTGAAGTTAAGATCTCAACTGGTTCTTCATCATAAGTCAAATCCGAATTTAATTCAATCTCTTCAACATGCATAATATGTGACGGATCTGATCTATACCTTCGAAGCATCGAAACATGGAATACATCATGAATCTTCTCTAATTCGGATGGCAATCTCAATCTATAAGCAACGAGACCAACTCATTCAATTATCTCATAAGAACTAATGAATCGCGGACTCAAATTACCTTTCCTCCCAAATCTCATCACCTTCTTCCAAGGCGAAACTTTCAAAAATACTTTGTCGCCCACAGTATACTCTATCTCCCTACGTTTTAAATCTGCATACAACTTTTGTCGATCCGTAGCTGCCTTCAAACGATCACATATCAACTTCATTTTCTCGGTAGTACCATTAAGCATATCTGGCAAAGATTTTAACTTTTGTCCCGCTCCGGCCCAACAAACAGGTGTTCTACATTTTCTGCAATACAAAGCTTCATAAGGTGCCATCTGAATACTTGCTTGGTAGCTATTGTTATAGGAAAACTCTACTAACGGTAGATGCTTCTCCCATGAACCCTGATAATCAATAATGCAAGATCTCAACAAGTTCTCCAAAACTTGTATGACTCTTTCTGACTGACCATCGGTCTGAGGTTGATAAGAAGTGCTGAAATTCAAACGAGTACCCAAGGCACTATGCAAACTCTCCCAAAATCTATCTGTGAACCTCGGATCTCTATCTGACACAATCGATTTAGGTACACCGTGCAATCTCACAATCTCATTGATATACAAATCAGCCAACTTATCTAATGTGTAAGTAGTATGGACAGCCAAGAAATGTGCACATTTTGTAAGACGATCAACAATTACCCAAATAGAATTCTTCTTAGAAGGTGTCAAAGGCAAACATGATACAAAATTCATAGTAATTCTCTTTCACTTCCACTCAGGAATTCTCAACGATTGTAACAACCTAGAAGGAAACTGATGTACGACCTTAACACACTGGCAAACCATACACATGCTCACAAATTCAACAACATCTTTCTTCAAGCTAACCCAGTAGTACTCATCTTTCAGACCGCGATACATCTTTGTACTCCCCAAATGCATGGCGAACGGACTATTATGGGCATCAGTCAGAATGGTGCGCCTCAAATCAACATCATTTAGTACAAAAATCTTACATTTGAAGCATAGAATACCATCATCACTATAGCAGAAATCTGACGATTTACCTTCCGCTGTGTCTTGTACATGTGGTACCAATGTTCCATCTTGCAACTGCTTTTCTTTAATCAACTGAACCAACGAATGTTTAATTTGCAATTCTGTCACAAGACCGCCATCGTGTGGCAAAATTAGCCTAGCAAAAATTGCTCGCAACTTAACTGCCACTTTCCTACTCAAAGCATCGGCCACTACATTGGCTTTACCCGGATGGTAGTCAATCGAAAGATCATAATCTTTAAGCAATTCTACCCATACTCAAAAAGGCATTAGCTCAAATGGCTAAAGCTTATGCTCGCCATTCAGGGGTTGTGGGTTCAACACCCTATGTCTTCACCCTTTTTTTCACTAAACAATTTTTTCCTCTATTTTATTATAACCCAAAATTTTGGGGTGTGACAACTATCTCCCCTAAAAGAAATTTCATCCTCGAAATTTACCCGAGTCAGAGAAAAGCAGAAACTACTCTTTCATCCATTCTTGTACTGAAACTTAACCATCAGATTATACATGTTCCTCAGGACTTTCTGAGACGATTACATATCAATTCAGTAGTGCCCTCAGTTTCTCAGACTGACCTTGGACCCAAATTTCCGATTATATATCTCGGACCAACTAAGAAAATCACGGTATCTGAATCGATCATGAACTTCAGATGGTGCCGAGCAAAAACTTGTCTCAAAACTTTTATTATAAGCAGTTTTAGTCCAGGATAAGAAATCTTCCAAATTACAATAAGATTCAATCCTACGACCATGAATTATATCTACTAGAATTTGCATTACTCTTCTAGGTTGACCATCGATTCACAGATGAAAAACTTCGCCTTTAGCGAAATTCTCCGAAATTTGTGTCATTCGTGTATAACAGAGTCGCCACGAATTTACACTTCCATCATGTTCATAGGAACCTTTCTTTTAAACTCACACTACTATTGCCATAATTCTATCAGAACATTTTCAAACACAATTATTATCACCGAATAGCCTGACATGTGATCTTATATCAGTCATCTTACATAAGCAAACATTTATTCTCAATTTGATTCAGATCTTCAATTTCACATGCATGAATCATTTCAATTTCTTTGTCCAGATTCAAATCCATTAGCTTAATCCAAAACACAGACGATCGATATAGATATTTCTTACCAGTACAGATCGAGCCACGGAAGGCGAAATACTTAGGTTAACTTATTTTAAGAAAGGAATTCGATCTTAGAGTTCTGGCTCGGAGGAGTACAGATACACTAGGGGCATGAACAGACCAGACACCCTATGACAGACGATCGGCCGATCTACCCAGAACGACGCAACTCTAAGCTCTGATACCACTAAATGTAACCCCCTAGATCCGCCTATGCGTTACGACGGATCCTAGAAGGTTACATTAGGGTCACAAGAATGACCCACAGTAAAAATACACATAAAAAAACATATTTCTTCAAAACACCTTATTAAACTGTAAAATCAACTTCTGTTTAAAATACCGTTTCGAGAAGTCATTTAAACACATAACAGAAATTTCAGAAAGTACTTTACAAATACTATCACAAAACAATACATGACATACATGCCCACTAACTATACAGTATCGTACTCCAAAAGCAGCGCCGAGAGAACTCTGAACACTGATGTCAAATGTTATACCATGCTATGCTCTTTTAACCTGCGATGGTAAAAACAACGTGAGCTTGAAAAAGCTCAGTAATACAAAACTAGCAAAAGATGCTATAAGCTCATGCAGATATATGGTTGGCATAACATTTTCATGATATTCCATGTAGTAACAGTCTCTAATTTTTGTTCTACTATTTTGAGGTATCATCATACTCGGGAATAACGATATTTTGTATTTATTCAAACATCGTGAATTAGACGGGAATTATATAGGCTGGTAACATACGGAGGTGGAAACAGAGAGTTTAGTGTCTAGTGTATTCCAACAGTGCAATGTTAATGCATGAAATGTAACAATGCAGTAAACCTTTTTATTTAAATTACATTTGTTTCAGTTAGCCGTAAAGTTCATTTTAATTCTTTAATTACCCTCCAACCATACTCTACTATATATTTTCCCCATTGCGGTATCATGTACAGGCATTAACCCGAGCCCATTGGGCATGGGTACCATCCTAAGGATATACCTTAGAATACGGCGGCTCTTGCCGAAGCATAGGAACCGAAAATGGGCGGACCTGGTCGAAGCCTAGGATCCGAAAACGGGCGGACCTAGCCGAAGCTTAGGATCCGAATACGGGCAGACCTAGCCGAAGCTTAGGATCCGAATACGGGCGGACCTGGCTGAAGCCTAGGATCCGAAAACGGGCGGACCTAGCCGAAGCTTAGGATCCGAATACGGGCGGACCTAGCCGAAGCTTAGGATCTGAATACAGGCGGACTTACCAGCTGGATCAGGGCTGAGCCGATGGTAACTTCATATCATGTCCCAAGTACCCCAGTGAATCAGATCATCAATAGTTTATTATTCAATAACTGTATTTTTAGTAACACATTATTCATATAGCATGTTTATCATATCGGGTGCATAGGCATATACCAGAAGTATAGTACGGTCATGCTTAATTTACAAAACATGTCATGTTCATGTGAGTTCAAGTATGTCAATCATGTGCACGTGATCAGTATTATAACATGTAAATCAATATGCAAAAACAGTCGTGTAGCACACATGGAACACACTAGGTGGAATAGTTTATTTCCTTGGAGATACTTGTCATTTACGGTAGAGAACACATTAAACTTTTGACCATTTGAACGAGTTTTTGAAACGAGGCCCCTATTAAAAGAGGGGTTTGTACTAACGGTTCAAACCAGATATTCGGGAGATGATACATCAAGATATTTGAGAGTTTAGGCATATCATGAGTGATTTACTCATTTAAGCCTACAAGGGTATTATAGTCATTTTATCACACAAGGGCATTTTGGTAATTTATACCAACAAGGCATAAACAGTGGCTCGGAAAACTCTAGTTGCTCATCAGGTTTCCAACCAAGCATTCAGAGGTTTCCATGTCAAGATCTCTCACGATATCAGATACATTCAGGGTTATTTTGATCACTTTGGCCAAAGAGGGCATTTTGGTCATTTAACTATTATAGGGGATTTTGTAACTTAGCCCAATCATGAAGAAATTATGATTTACAATATTTAAGATTTCTAGAAGTTTATCGAGCCTCCAAAACCATTTGAACTAACATATCCCAACCTTGCAGTATTAACCAACCCTTCTAATGCATCCAATTGCATCGTATATCTGAACGGTTGCTTTCATATATCACCACAAGATTTGCCACAGAGTAGTCGAACTTATATTCTGTGTGGAAAAACTTCCAACCTTACATTAATATCAGGAGTGATTGACGTACGTAAGTCATGCTTCAACCCACAGGGGCATTTTAGTCATTTTCAGCTTTATTGGCATTTCCAAAATTTTATCAGAGGTAATTTACTTATTCCAGTCAAGGGGGTATTTCAATCATTTTGAAGCTCGGGATATCCATCATTTCTGTCAATTGAATCATATATAATATTTCAATCAATTAAGTACCCATGGGTGTTTCGGCCATTCAAGTAATTTCGGTACCTCCACCCACTTCATTCATTTTAGAACTCATGTGTATATCCATCATTCTAGTTAATTTGCAAAGCTCGGTGTCTGAGGATACTTCAGCCTTTTTGGTCAATACGACCCTTCCAATTAATTAATCATAACAGTATTTCCAATACATTTAGTCATTTCAGCCAATTTAGTATTTCGAGCCGCTTGATTAATTCAGAGGTGCGAATAACTTCCCGTAAATTTATATTAAGAGACTCATTCCAAATTCAAGGAAACTTAACACCTTATAATCTCGAAGGTTCAAATCTTGTTACCATAACTTTCCAGTTTTTTTGACGTTTTCAGATGAATCATGTTGTTTTACCATATCTAGCATAGATTTCTAGATCGCTTCCAATTCCAAGGATATTTTAGTCATTCTCATACTTTAAGGGCGTTTTTGAAATTTTATATCCAAATGTTTTTTTTAACATTTGATCATTTAACACTGATAATTGGATTTGGAGATTAGTTGTCTTATTAGTTATTTATTGAACTCCAGATCCTTACATTTATTAACTTTCTCGTTCGAGCATTTTAATCTTATTCAGGTTATCATACTCAATTTCATATCCGGTTTGACTTAAGCAGAGCTAACATCACTCTTCATCATATTTATGCATGCATTTACCGAATACCAACATATTCATAAAGCATACTAGAGGTAGTAGTGTATTACCTTTAATACTTGCTACATCGGTCAACCATGATACTCCATTCGATCACTTTCAAACTCGAATGTGACGTCCTCAACATCTCGAATACAAGAAACTGCGAATACCTTCAATCACACAAATTCCAATTTAAGTCTTTAATCACATTGCTCATAATTGATTATTAGAAAACATAAGTGGACTCAAGTTCAAGGTCCAATTCGGAGGCTTTCGGGTTAGAATTTCATGAAACGGGCTTCAAAAACAGACTCGGGACGTCGAAAAACATAAAATAGGACTTTTCGGAAAAATTTGACTTTTTGGTCAAAGTCAACGCTGACGTCAGCCGTCAAAGTCAACACTGACGTCACTGGTTGACCGGGTTGACTCACTGGGTTGACTCGGGCAAGTTGACTCACTGGGTTGACTCGGGTGAGTTGACTCACTAGGTTGACTCGGGCGAGTTGACTCGCTGGGTTGACTCGGTCAACGGGTCAAACTCGAGTCGGGTTCGGGTCAATCAACAGGTCGGTTCAACGAGTCTGGGCTCGGTGCGGATTGGGCTGAAACCGAGTTGGGCCGGTTCAGATCGGTTCAGGCCAGTTTAGACCGTGTTGAACCCGGTCACTTACCAAGAATTTAAGCTTGCCGGCCGGTCACCGGAAAAGTCGCCGGTAGCCATCGAAGTCGCCGTTTCTGCCGAAAAACATAAAGCTCATAAGCTCAAAAACTTTACCCAAACATCCACAATACAAGACATGCCGGAATAGTCACCGATTTTAACCAAAACAGAACGGGAAACGGTCGGAGAACCAAAATCTCGATGAGGCCCGCCCCGGCGTCACACGGATAATCGGATGATAGGGTTTTGTGCGGCATCACATCACGAGCCTGGATCTGGTGTTCGTATCGCGAACAGACGGCAACTGAGGCCAGAAAACTCAAAAAAAACCGAGAGTGGGAGTTTGGTTTCCGGCAAACCTTCAAGCCCTTCTTCCCGTCGGACGGCAACGATGCGGCGCGAGTGGCGGCTAGGGTTTGGTCGGGACGTTGAGGCGCTCTGATTGGAGGGGGCGGTGGACTCCACGGACCGACGGAGATGGGCGGTCGGAGCTCGAACGGATGAATAGGGGGAGGTGGTGGGTTTGTTGAACCTTTGAAACTTCCTCCACAGCAGACGGTGCCACATTACGGTGAGTGGGGGGTGAGGTTCTAAGCACAAGGCGTCGCCGATCATGATGGCGTCGGCAGTGACGGCCACGGACCGACGGTGGCCGAGATCAGGCCAATGAACGGTGATGAAAGTTTGGGAAATTTTAGAACATTCGAGACCCTCTTCCCTAACGTTTCGGATTCATTTGGTGCATTAAAGGTGGTATGCGCAAATCAGATTTTTATTTTTATTTTCGGTGTACATAAAACAAGCTCAAAATTAAGATGGGGTAAGCCATACTCAAAAAGGAATTAGCTCAAATGGCTAAAGCTTATGCTCACCATTCAGGGGTTGTGGGTTCAACACCCCATGTCTTTACCCTTTTTTTTCACTAAACAATTTTTTCCTCTATTTTATTATAACCCAAAATTTTGGGGTGTGACACATCCAATGGAAACATCCTGGATAGACCACCCGAGGAGGCACTACAGGTTCTAAACAAAATTGCAAAAAATGACTACAAGCTCCCTACAGCCCACCGCGGCGGCATAAGGTGGCCAGCTATTATGAATGAAGAAGAAGCCGATAAATCTGTCAATGCCCGCCTGGATAAACTGACAGAGCTGGTGATGAATATGGCCAAAGGAAAAAAATATGAGGTCAAGGCTGTGGAGCCATTTTGTGATGAGTGTGGGGGCAACCACGATTCCTCTGAATGCAGTGAATCCGCCAACATCATGGGAACTTATGAGAGGAACAACAGACCCAATACCAACACATATAATCCAGGCTGGAAAAAGCATCCAAATTTCTCATGGAGTAACCCAAACACAGCTACAAATCCAACTCAGCAACCAGGAGGATACCAACAGAACCTGTCATGACAGCAACCTCATCAGCAACAGAATACGAGCAACAATTCACTAGAATCTACCCTACATACTTTTATATCTCAAACTAGTGATTTTATTGTTCGTACTAAAAAATTTATTGATAAGACTGAGTCTTTTATGGACAGGACAAAGATGAGGATGAACAACCATGAGGTTGTAATAAAGAACTTGGAGACCCAGTTTGGGCAGTTCACGAAGATCATAAGCAACAGGACAATGGGTGCATCATCCAATAGCACAGAGGTCATAGCCAAACCCACCTACGAGCAGTGTAAAGCTATAACTACAAGAAGTGGTAGACAATTAGATGAGCCCAGAGTTGAGCATCCTAAGAAAAAGCAGCCAGACCTACCCGCCACAACAACACATGAACAACCCACTGGGGCAGCACAACAAACTGATGCCCAGGCAGCTGACAGCAGCCCTGAGATAGATGATCGTAATCCACCACATATTAGATTCCCATGCAAGGAACGCGTCCAGAACATCCGTCTACCGCCGCCCTTCCATCAAAGGCTTAAACAACAAAAACAAGAGCACTAGTTTAAGAAGTTCCTAGATATACTCAAGCAAGTGCACATTAACATCCCACTCGTGGAAGCCATACAAAATATGCCGAATTACGTAAAGTATCTAAAGGATATGGGTTCTAAAAGAAGGAGAATTGGGGAATTCGAGACGGTGGCTGTCACTGAGGAATGTATGTCAATGATGCATAATAAGGTGTCGCTCAAAAGGACAGACCCAGGCAGCTTCATCATTCCATGTAAGATAGGAAGCAACCATGACATGAGAGCTCTATGTGACCTAGGAGCGAGTATAAATATGATGCCCAAGGCTGTCTTCAACAAACTAGGAATCGGGCAAGCAAAACCAACCTCCATCATGCTACAGCTTACTGACCATTCCTTTGTGCAACCGAAGGGAAAAGTTGAAGATATCTTGGTAAGAGTGGGTAACTTCATTTTCCCTGCTGATTTCCTCATCCTGGACTGTGAGGCAGACGAGAACGCCCCTTTCATTCTTGGGCGACCATTCTTAGCCAAGGGTAGAACATTAATAGATGTGGAGAATGGGGAACTCATAATGAGGGTGGATAATCAGAATATAAAGATACATGTCCTACAGCCCACGAAGCCAGCCAAGGGAAAAGAAGTATGCCAAGACACACAAGCCTCCAAGGTCAACCCAGAGACAAGTCAAAGCATCAGCTGCCAGGCCAGCAATCAGAGCAACAAGAACCCCAAGGAGCTGGATAACCCACTTGGACAACAAGCAAAACACAACCAGCTCAGAAAGTGGTTATGTTTGGGAGATGCACCTCAATGCACTCCCACCATAACTTAAATTTATTTTTAACTTCTTTCATTTAATGTTTTAGGATTATATTTTAATTTATTGCAATTTATTTTCCACGTTTTTATTTAAGTATTTTTATTTTCAGTTTTTCTTTATTTAGTTTATTTTATCTTCAAGTTTTAGGAATAAAGAAGAAGGACAAAAGAGACGGCCCAACAAGGAGCCCACCCAGCATCCCGCTGAGATAGCTGAGGGCGGTCTAGCGCAGAAACCGCGTAACAGCTAGTTGACTGCCAATGGATACAAAAGTAATGGGCAGAAAATCCATAACGTGCGCGAAGCAATTTGCCTGTTATAAAGTTAATGCCGCCACGACACCTCTCGGCACCCTCTATATAAGACCCACTATTTCATTCACTTTTTCGTTACCTTCATCTCCTTGTTTACCTACTCTTGCATCCACTGCTCTCTTTCTCAGTCATTTCTTTTTAGTTTCAGATTTCAAAAATCGTCTCACACATGGCATCAGCATCACAATCCAAAACCAAATTCCAACAATTCTTCTCCAATGAAGACGCAAAGCGGCACATAACTCAGTTTGCTAACATATCGATATGGGAGGAACGTGGGTTCAATTACTCACAGCCGACAGGAGATCTCAGCCTTGAGCCCACCCTATTTGATAAAATCCACAACAAGGATTGGGAAATCTTCACAAAACAGCCAGAGGTGGCCAACATTACGCTCGTACGAGAATTTTAAGCCCACCACCCCCGCCCAGAGCATCCCTTTGTTTTTTTTCGCTGAGAGCCTGTCAAGCTAAATGCCGGCGTGATCAACAGTTTCTATGGATTAGAGATAGGAGAGAACCGTCACAAAGAATGGAGGCAGTTGTAGAGCGTTTGGGTGTTCTCTATTTATGAGCGCAAGTGCACACTCTTGTCAAGTTATAGTATAAAAGATATCGTCTCCCACAGGGATTGGAATGGCTCCTATGAATGTTTTCCTGCACAAGGATTTAGTAAATACACAATTAAATCTCTAAATCTGGAAATATAAAAACACAAGAAAAATAAAGATAGTGATGATAGGGATGATATGGAGAGATAAGGTCGATAGATCGGGTAAGGTAATTGTAGCTCAGTAGTGTGTAAATTGCATTGTAAAGCCTAAGTGTGTTTTATGCTGCCACAATCTGCTGCCTCAGCAGGTAACAGCGAACGGCAGCTACGACTCTGTCACGTGGCCGCAACGGGTCTCTGCCCCTGCAACTTTCGCTGTCTCGGTAGGTGGAATGGAAATAAGTCCTGGCGGCAAGTCTGGCAGATACACCAAGTTCGGAAGAGCAATTCTGAAGTGATCCTCCCTATGTCTAGGCAAGGATTTTGTCACCACGTGATGTATCCAATACCTAGCAATCTCAGCGTAAACATAACACAGACAGTCGACGTTTGGTTGCTCTTTTTAGCCGTTGAAATTCTAACTTATGTCTAAGCCGAATTAGTCAACACCTCGACATGATGAGATTGTGCTTAATCCTTTCGTGAGTCTTGCACTCTCGTGCCCGACAAATGGATTTCCTAAATTGGACTTTTGGAACTAATTGAAGAAGTAAAGAACATGAATTAAGCAAACTTGAGAATATTTTATTGAAAACACACTTAAACTATTACAACCGTTTCTCACAACTACTTTACATACAAAAACCTAAACCCTAGGAGTGTTAGGCCGCAACCTCCAACACCTCCCAACTATCTAGCTACCTCTCCGCTATACATATATCTATATGTGCGTCTAAAACATAAGCATACGCATTTGCATGCCCCTATACCCTCATATTCATTGGGTATATATAGGGCTCATGGCCTAAGTTTGAGTCCTTCTTGAAGTAAAAGTCCTTAAAGTAGCTTTACATTAAATGTTGACTCCTTTTTTACTTGAATATGGGCTCTTTGGACGTTGCCTTCTCCCTCAAGTAAGGATAAGTACATTTACTTATCAATCTTGGATCAGCTCTACCGGCCGCTACAGGCTTTAGAAAATTGCAAGACTGGGCTCATTGGGCTCAGGGAATTGCCCTCTTTCAATCACGACCCATCTTGACTAAGTCGGTTTAACTCCTGCCTAGGTAGCACTCGGCGGCAGTGTTGCTACGGCGGCGTCCTTGGCGGCACTTGGAACTACTTCAGTACAACTCCTTTTTGCTCCCAGCTTTCCTATCCTCTCCTATCTTCTTCTCCTCTACACAGCTACAACACCTGGAAATAAAAACTAAACTAAAACATTATCTTTTCTTAACCAAACACAAAATATTCAATGAAAGCATGGTAAAAGAGAAAATATTGTTATTATGCATGCAATGCACTTTAATATGACTAAATGAGCTTAAGAATAACAATAATAAGGGCATGAATGTGTACAAAATATAGAACTCGTGGACACTCTACACACCCCCAAACTCGAACTATTGCTTGTCCTCAAGCAATGCAACCTAACTAGTAAACATGCCCCTTGCACAAAATTAATAGAAACTTAGCCTTGACTTGATTTCATACCTCAAGGTCGTGGCACCTAATTAATGTTAGTGATAGGGAATGGCATGAAATAACTTAGATTTTAATTTTCTTAGTGCCAGTGCAGTGTGTGCAGGTTTGTGTCCATGCTAAAACATGCTAAGTATACTAAGTTAACAGAGAATGTTGAACATAATTAAATTACTAAAAAGGATACGAGTTGCTGCCTTGGCAGCACGGTTAGGCATTTCTTTCCTCTTTATTTGATCGTGGCTTTAAGGGCTTCAGCTTATCACAACTATTCTCTGGGTCTGAAGCTAAGATAGGTGCACTCTACAAAACTCTGAACCCTTCGAATAGAGTCATCACGTGAAGGCTTTCATTCACTCTTGCTAATTTGTCTGTCGCTTGGTTTAGATACTTGGACTTTGATAGCAGCGGAGTGTCCTTGCTCATGATCCTTCCTAGAGCCGGTTTCGGGCACCTCTAGGGTATTTAACATCCTTCCGAAAGCCTGTTTCGGGCACCTCTAGGGTTTTCACCATCTTTGTGTTGTTGCCCTATACTGTCGCAGCGGCAAACTTGTGTCCAATTAAGAAATTTTTATTAAGTAAAGCGGGCAGTGTTAAACTTAGAAAACAAGCAACAATTCATCATTTAACAGACAGTGCAAGAATAATTGGAAAAAAAATTCTAAGTGTTTTTCATGCTTCTTCCCATAGTTAAGTCAAATTTTTTAAGTATAGTGCGAATATAAATAGTCGGGTAACTATCATAGGCACAAGTTTTTGAACTAAGAGTTTCTACTTCATTAAGTGCTAGGGCAAAGTTTACATATGCTCCTATATTCTACTGAATGAACCTAAAACAAAGAGGACTATTCCCCTCAAACTCAAGGTTGTCATTGTTTTCAATTCCTTACAAAATATAAAATAAAAACAAAAAGAAATAAAACATAAAAAGAAAAACAGATAAAATAAAAGAAAACATGAAAATAAAATCAATAAAAAAAAGAAAAAGAAAAGGTGCTATAGATTAGGGGATTTCCCCTCTGTTGTTGCTGCGTTGGAGGAGGATTCTGAGGAGGCGGATAGGACAAGGCAGCGTGTGGCAGATGGTCTGGCGGCTTGGCTCTTCTTCGTGCCACGTGGCGGCTGGATGCGGCTGGGTGTGGGTCGTTTTGCTGGTGCTTCTGGCTTAGGTTCAGACCCTCCATCCTGAGGCTCGGTCACATCAGCAGACCGCTTTCTTTTCTTTGCTGCCTCGGCCAGTTCGTCGTCGAAGGAATCAAAAATCTCCATGTCTGAATCGTCGGCATCTTTGGTAACGGCCTCCTTTGCTACTAGGGAGGCGACAATAGTCTCCTATTCTCTCTCTCCGACTCTAATGAGGAGGTGAGTTCGTACGGCTGGATGGGAGTGGGTGAGGTCCTTCTCTTAGGGCAGATGTGCGGCCCCTCGCTGTCAGCGGCAGCTGGAGTGGCAGCTGGTCTGGGTGTGATATGGGTTGGTTTGGATGTTGCTAACTCTGATGGGAAGGCGAGCAACTTTAGGTCGTCGTCATGGTATTTGTCAAGCAAGTAGGCCACAAAGGCCTCTTGCACCTCCGCAATATATTTGGTGAAGATCACATGTTTGTGTTCGATCCTTTGGCAGCTTTCGACGAGGCTGCGTAGCAGGGGGATCACAGTGGAGGGGAGGGCAACTTTAGTATTGCCCGTTGCGGCTGGGGTGGCGGCAGGTTGGGATGGTGGCTGGGCGGTTGATGCTTTTTTCGACTCCGACTCTTGCATCATCTGGAGGCGCGCCTTTCTTGTCCACCCTTCCTTATAAGGAATGGTTGTATCCTTGGGATGCTGCGGCACTTGGAAGTTGGCGCATAGGCCTGTGATGAGTGCAGGGAAGATGAGAGGTCCCTTGGCATTAAGTTTGTCTGCGTGGGCATAGATCTCCTCTAGAATTACTTCACCAACATTGATTAGTCGCCCCTTCATAATGTTGTGGATAAGGGCCAGCCGCGGCCTGTTGACTGTTGATCCGTGCGAGGTGGGTATCAGGCAGCGTTGGACGAAGTTGATCCAAAGAACGGCCTCCGACATCAGATCGTGGCGGTTGACTGAACCATTATTCTTTCCGGTTAGCCACTTGGTGTTGGGCCGGCAGATTTCTTTCTTGATCTTTTCATAGTCAGCCGCCGTTAGGTAGGACTTCTATTCTTCATGCGGATTCCCTCTGATTTCTATGCCATAGAAGTTGTTGATTGTTTCCGCTGTGAGCTTGACTCTTTCGCCTTGGACATAGACAAAAGGGTTTCCTGGCGTAGGCTTGTGGGTATAAAACTCTCGCACCTGATTGTTGTTTATCCCTTCTGGCTGTCGTGCGAAGATGTCCCAACCCAAGTTGTGAACCCTTTCAAATATGGTAGGTTCAAGGCCAAAATCCCCATCTGGTCTGGTGTATTGGAACCCTATTTCCTCCCAGAGTTGTCGCTCTATGAAGTCTTGCTTGTAAGTTGCCGCTACAGCAGATTTTAAGAACCTCTGAAAGGTTGGCTTGGAGGTGGAGGCGGTTTGTTTTGATGTGGCCATAACTGTGAGAATGGTTGTGTTTTCCTAAAGAAAGAAAAAGAAATTGCAAGAAAGTAAAGCAAGTGAAATCTTGAAAGAAAAGATTGAAAAGAAGAATTGAGAGTAAAGGAGAGAGCAAAGTGAAGAAGGGGGAGAATAGTTGGCTTTATATAGTCATTTCTCTCCGCTGCCTTGGCGGGCACGCTACCAATGGGCGGTAATGATTGCATCGCGATTTTCGCACTTCTAACCGTTACGCAGATATCTGTTCCGCTAGTTGTTGCAAATATAGCTGTTGCGGGATATATATATATACATATTAAGCAAAATAAAATAAACAGAAAATTAATGTGCAAAAACTAAAGTATAAGTGCAGAAATTCAAACGCAGTTGATGTTGCCAATCTTTGGCAACGACGCCAAAAACTTGTAGAGCGTTTGGGTGTTCTCTATTTATGAGCGCAAGTGCACACTCTTGTCAAGTTATAGTATAAAAGATATCGTCTCCCACAGGGATTGGAACGGCTCCTATGAATGTTTTCCTGCACAAGGATTTAGTAAATACACAATTAAATCTCTAAATGTGGAAATATAAAAACACAAGTAAAATAAAGATAGGGATGATAGGGAGAGATAAGGTCGGTAGATCGGGTAAGGTAATTGTAGCTCAGTAGTGTGTAGACTGCATTGTAAAGCCTAAATGTGTTTTACGCTACCACGATCTGTTGCATCGGCGGGTAACAGCGGATGGCAGCTACGATCCTGTCACGCGGCCGCAGCGGGTCTCTGCCCCTGCAACTTTCGATGTCTCGGCAGGTGGAATGAAAATAAGTCACGGCGGCAAGTCTGGCAGATACTCCAAGTTCGGCAGAGCAATTCTGAAGTGATCCTCCCAATGTCTAGGTAAGGATTTTGTCACCACGTGATGTAGGCAATACCTAGCAATCTCAGCGTAAACCTAACACAAGTAGTCGACATTTGGTTGCTCCTTTTAGCCGCTGAAACTCTAACTTATGTCTAAGTCGAATTAGTCAACACCGCGACATGATGAGACTAATCTTAATCATTTCATGAGTCTTGCACTCTCGTGCCCGACAAATGGATTTCCTCAATTGGACTTTTGGAACTAATTGAAGAAGTGAAGAACAGGAATTAAGCAAACTTGAGAGTATTTTATTGAAAACACACTTAAACTGTTACAATTGTTTCTCACAACTACTTTACATACAAAAACCTAAACCCTAGGAGTGTTGGGTCGCAACCTCCAACACCTCCCATCTATCTAGCTACCTCTCCGCTATACATCCATCTATTCGTGCGTCTAAAACATAAACATACGCATCCGCATGCCCCTATACCCTCACATACAATGGATATATATAGGGCTCATGGCCTAAGTTTGAGTCCTCCTTAAAGTAGAAGTCCTTAAAGTAGCTTTACATTAAATGCTGACTCCTTTTTGACTTGAATGTGGGCTCTTTGGACGTTGCCTTCTCCCGCAAGTAAGGATAAGTACTCTTACTTATCAATCTTGGATCAGCTCTACCGACCACTACAGGCTTCAGAAAATTGCAAAACTGGGCTCATCGGGCTCAGAGAATTGCCCTCTTTCAATCGCGACCCATCTTGACTAAGTCGGTTTAACTTCTGTCTGGGCGGCACTCAGCGGCAGTGCTGCTACGGCGGCGTCCTTGGCGGCACTTGGAACTGCTTCAGTACAGCTTCTTTTTGCTCCCATCTTTTCTATCCTCTCATGTCTTCTTCTCCTCTACACAGCTACAGCACCTGGAAATAAAAACTAAACTAAAACAGTATCTTTTCTTAACCAAACACAAAATATTCAATGAAAGCATGATAAAAGAGAAAATATTGTTATTATGCATGCAATGAACCTAAATATGCCCAAATGATCTTAAGAATAGCAATAATAGGGGCAGTAATATGTACAAAATATAGAAGTCATGGACACTCTACAACAGTCACTAACGGCTGCCGACTATGATAGAATAAAGACATGGCTGTGCGAACCCAACACATCGTGGTTGGCAGGCAAACATAGTGGCTCAGTGTAATGCCACCGATTGTTGCCCGAGCCGATGCTATGGAACACATTCATAAAACGGTTTCTGTTTCCCACCTCTCATAATTCAACAGTGGATTGACTGCGTCTCGCGCTCATTCACTTCATCATGACAAATCGGCTAATAAACGTTGGGGAAATAATCTGCAAAGAAATCCACAGTTCCTACCAGAAATCCAAGGGCCAACATTATTTCCCCTCTCTCATCACGGGTTTGTGTGCCAATTTCAATGTCCCATCCGACCCAAACGACGTGATGACCACTGCCAAGGAAGGTTGGACAAGGAAAATTCAGCTTCAGATGATGCAGACCTAGAGACAGAACAGATAACTCTGAGCCAGCCATCAGTCGCTTAGACATCCACTCCGGCAGCACAAGGCAGTACTGAAGCTTCCCAAAATAATGAAGTCATTACACTGCTCCGCACTCTAATCGACAGCAACAAGAGGATCGAGCAGCAGCAGTTGACTTTCATGAAGTATGTGGGGGAAGTCCAAGAGGCCTTTTGGCCTATCTTTTGCAAAAAAATTCCAACAATGCCCCAAATCTGCCAAGATTCCCTAACGAATTGGCCACTGCAGTTGAACCTAGAGAGACTACGCCAGAAGCAGTTGTCTGCCACGCCGCCTTCTGTCGCCAGATGCCATCTCCGACACACCATCCGTCCTACTCCGCCACCTCCTCTTCTAACGCGGTGGCCGACACTCCCAAGAGGCATCAACAACATTTCTCTCTAGCCTGTACAGCAGAAATGGTGGCAGATACCTCCGAGTCTAACGATGCAGAGCAGCAAACGAAAGCAATAGCGGCACCCATGGCAATAGAGGATCGACTAGCGGAACCCATGGCAGAGCCAACCAGGAAGAGAAAGCGGCACATAATCTCAGCCGAGCCAGAGGAAGAGGAGTCAGAATCTGAACCAGAACAAATTAAAGCTCCTCGTCCCACTCCCAAGAGAGTCCAGCTGCCACTGACAACAAAGATATCACCCGCCAAGTCCACCGCCTGGACATCTGTCAGCCGCCGTCTTGTTATCCAGTCTTCATCTTCCTCCTCTGCCGCAAAGACCCCAACCTCTTCTCAGCCCTCTGCCAACTTCTAGCGTTATTTCTTTTCTTTTCTTTTATTGCCTATCTTTATTTTTTAATTATCTTGCTTGTAATATTTTCTGATTTTTGTTTTTTTATTTTTCTCTTGTATTTTATTTTGTGCATTGAGGGTAATGCCCGTCTCGAGTTTGGGGGGATTATCACTCATTTTGTTTAGGCATAACTAGTGCATATAGGTTGCATAATGTATTTTCCTCTAAAAATTAATCAAAAGAAAATTTTTGTTAGAACTTGTGCCTATGATAGGATAGCCGACTTTAAATTTTTCGCACCATTATAAAAAAGAACTTAATTTTGAGGAAAGCATGAAGTAAACTTAGAATTTTTCTATTAATGCCAAAAATTAAAAACACTACTGTTACTTGCTGAATTTGATTGAATATTTTATGAACATTGCCTGCTTGAATTATTTGTAAAATTCTAACATGGTTGCAGGAAGCTGCCACGGCATGCAACAAACAAAAAAGAAAAGCATTGCCACGGCAGGAAAGAAAAATATTTATGATGTCTTTCCCTAGAGGTGCCCGAAACCGGCTCTAAGAAGAATCATGTGCAAGGACACTCTACTGCTATCAAAGTCCACGAATCTGAAAATTCTTGAAGTGACGTAAAAATTAGCATGAGTGAATGAAAGTCTTCACGGGATGACTCTACTCAATGGGTTTAGGGTTTTGTAGTTTGCTCCAATCTTAATTTTAGACCTAGAAGAGTAGTTGTGAAGAGTTGAAGCCCTTATTGTCATGATTATAAATTGTGCTTAAATATGCTGCCTCGGCAGCAACCTTACATTACCATGACAACATCCTTGTTTACTTAGAATATTCTTCAGATTTAGCCTGTACATAGTTTCTACACACACTGCACTGGCATTGTAGTTGTAACGCCCTAGTTTTAGGCCTAGTTATTTTAGGCATCGAATCGGGTTAAGTGAACCGGTTGGAAACGGCTCGAATCGTATTAGGTGGTTCAAGGAAATCAAGGTTTGGGATAGGATAAAAATATGACAAAATTGCTAAAAATCCTCTAAAATTATGTTTAAGAGGTTGGTCAAATCAATTTTACAAAATGAGTTTTGGAAGTGGTACATTTTGGATAGTGACCAAAATGTAAATTTTGAAACTGTGGAAAAATACAATTTTCAAAAGGAGAGTCAAAATATTAGAATCTTTAGGGAGCTTTTGTGCAATTACACCTTTCCTTAATTTGACATGTGTTTTAAATGAATTTTAAGTAATTGTTTAAAAAGGGGGATTTTATTTATTTATTAAATAAAATCATTAAATTGGGAGTTTCATTTACGTAACTAACTTTTCTCTTCTCATGTTCAGCAAAACACGTTTCTAAAACCTTTTCTCCAGATTTCTTTTCTCCCAAACGCTCTCTCTTTGATTTCTTGTCCATTTCAAAGAATTCTCTTAAATTTCTTCAAGATTTGTGAAGCAAAAACTTGTCAAACATTAAGGATAGCAAGGATTGGAGGTAAATCTCATTCTCAACCTCTAATCAAGGTTCTTTAATGAAATTCCCAAGATTATTGACTCTCAATTGTTGTTTTTAACTGAGATTTGATTATAGTTTTGATTTAAGATCAAAATCTTGCAAAACTAAGGTGTAATTCTTGATTTTTGAAGTGTTAATATTAAGTTCTGTTTATGATGGTTTATAATTGAGTTTTGAGTTGGTTATTATGTTGAAAAAGAGTTTTGATGATATAGATCCCGAAATCCTTAAGATCCTTGAGTTTTATGATGGTTTAGTTGTGTTTTTGAAGTGATTTGATGGTTATATGTTTGCTGGAGATATAAGGAAGGTGTAACACCCGGGTTTAGGGGTTAGGTGAAAATAATATTTTAATATTAATTGGGCTCGGTTTTATACCCTAAGTAATATTTCGAGTTTGTTTTCAAAATTTATTAATTTCGAGTTAACCATGTTTTAAGATTTAAAACCCCAATCTACCATGGATTAATCCCTTGTGAATAGCCAAACTCATTAAGGGCAAAGAAGTCTTTTGAGCCCAAAATAAGTCACATGTCAAATAAACACCCATTTCCTCTACTATTCATCTTCCTCTCCAAGAACACACCAACGGGAAACCAAACTCTCCTCTCCATTCACTATTCCATTCCCAAAGCTCCTTCATTTCGACTCCGAATTTAAAGGTGAAGGTAATTTTGAACTCCCCTCACCTCCCCCTTCTCAAAAGTACATTTTATTTTCGTTTTCATGAAGATTTAAGGAATTAGAGATTTTTGAATATTTGATTAAAAGAGGTGCCTTTGTGTAGCTAAACCTAATATTTTGATTCATTATGGTTGGTTATGGTATGTAGGAGTCAAATGATGTCACATATGTGAATTTCAAACGATTTTAAACCATTTTCGGAATTGGGTTTCAAAGGGGTTTTTGGAGGGTTTTAAGGAGGTTTTGGGGGTTGTTTAAGGTTGGTTTTTGAGGGCTGATGTTAGTATAATATATGAGGGCTGCTTTGGGTGTGTTTGATGCTTGTTTGGGTGCTTGAAATGAGAGAAATCAGTGGGTCAAGTGGGCTGCTCGAAAATCCTGTTTTTGGTCTTGCTTTGGGTGTTGAATGCTTGTTAATGTTAATCCGGGTTAATTTCGATGACAAGGTATTGATTGTGGATGTTGTGTTTGTGTTTGGGATTGAGTAGAGTCAAGTTTGGACATCGGTGAAGCATCGGAAGTGAATCCGGAGGATTGAAGGTTGTGCTTGCTTGGTCTCGTGCTTGGAAGCCTAGGTGAGTGGTTGATTTCCTTGAATGATTTTAAATTAGATGGTTCGAGTATACGGACTAGGTCGGGCTTGGTAGACCCACCTAGAGTTAGGATTAGGGTGGTAGCCTAATCCTAAACTTGGTCTAAGCCTTTGGATGAACTCATTTGGATGATTGTATATGCCTTGTATGCTATGTCATATGGTTGTGTATGTATATTGTTTTAAACATGTGAATTGAGGCGTGGATCGTATGGCTTAGAGCATGCATGGTGATGGTTCATGGTTGTGTCCATGGTGAGTGAGTGCTAAGCACGGAAATGGTTGAAACGTGTGTTGTGGAATGAGTAGAATATTGGCACTAGTATACTTAAATACAAATGATCGATCATTAGGATGTTAGTGTGTACACATGAGTCTAAAGTCGCGCGTGGCCTTGGTGGCGTTGAGTCACCAAGGAGGAGTACGGGTACGCCCGGAAATGGTATTTAAATATAGTCGGTGATGAGTGGAATCCCATCGACGGGGCGTGAGGATGAGTGGAATCCCCTCCGCGAGGCCGGTGATGAGTGGAATCCCACCGAGGTAATGTGGTTGTTGGATATGAGTTTCCAACGAGTCTATCCGTGTATTTGAGCGATAACTAGGTGCCAATGTTGTTTGATATATGTATCAATGTGTTGAGATTATGAGCTGCTTGGATGTTGTATGTGATTGCATGTATGGTAGTGTTGAGCTCATGATTATGGCATATATGTGATATAATTGCTCATGCATCTATATCTTGTGGACTCTTGAATTATGTATGTTGCCTTGGCTAGATCGTGCTCGGACCCTGCGATGTTGAGGTTTGTTTTTAGAGCTTACCCTCACTAAGCATCATTGCTTACGCTCTCCTTGTTCAACATTGCAGATCCTTAGTTCGTGGGTTGCTCGGCAAGAGGAGGGCCTCCAAGTGTGGTTTTTGGCTTGAGTACATCAAGTATGGCTTTTAAATGTTGAACATGTAATAGTTTAAGCAATGGGACATGTGTCTTTTGATGGATGATTATGGTCGGTTAGGAGCATGTTTAGACTCCATGTTATGTTGCTTTTGTATGGCTTGTGATGCCATGTTTGAGTTGTAATCCATGCCTAAATTGCTTATCTTGAATGTTGGTTAAGTACCTTTGAGTTTTCCTTATGTTGAATGTTGAAGTATGAGTTTATGCATGTCAAGTGTCATCCTTGGGTCAAATGCATGTTCCTTCAATGTATGTATATGTTGGGTACTTGTATGGCTTTATTGTGGCATGTAAGTGTTGTATGAATGCTTGTTGGGGTCTAGGAGAGAGTTCTAAAATGCATTTAGATTCGAGTCCTTATCGTTTTTGCTGCGTTGGGAGGCTTTTCTGTGCAGGGGTATCGATACGGTTGGTATGGTATCGATACCACCTTCTTGATCAAGCCTCGTGTATCGATACACTTGAGAGGTGTACCGATACTATTTTTGCTACTGGAGCTACTGTCCAGTTCCGTATCGGTACGACCCTTCACGTGTATCGATACGGTCCCCTTAGCGTTGACCGTGGGAAGTCAACAATTGGAGAGGGTATCGATACACCCCCAGCCGTATCGATACGGTATCCACAGGTTGACTTTGACCCGTTGACTTGGTCAAGGGGTATCGATACACCCCTTAAGTGTATCGATACACCTGCAGCCAAGTCTTAAGATTGGGCTGTTTTATGATTGGTTGATGTTCGTTCGATTGTTTTGAATGTGTTGTTCCGCTGGATGATCACGTAGGATTAAATACTCATCTAGACAAGATTTAAAATGAAAAAAAAATTAGGGTTGCTAACCGAGGGGGAATTCCTTAGGGAGTTCTCACTCGGTTTTCCCCGTGTGACCCACTCGGACCGGTCATTCGGCCAGACCGGGACGAGGGGGTTACAGAAGGGTTTAGGTTGTTTTTATATGTGAATTGGTGAATCTAAATGATTGCAATTGTTGATTGTTGGCTGGGCTTGGTTTAGGAAGCAATCGAATGAGTTTTCGGTTGTTTCGGATGGGTAAATTGATGTTGTGTTGTTGGGCAATGAGTTTGTGTTTAGTTGCTGGAGTTAGAATGCATTTTAATGCATTGGATCTCTGTTTTTGATGCTCTAAAAGCAGGGGATATTGATCTGGAAGCTAGCGAAGTGATTTTGGAAGCTTCGGATGAGTGATCTTTGCGTCGGCAAGAAAAGTTTCGCGTATCGATGAGTGGAAAAGAGTTTTCCAGCTTTGAAATGTTTTGAACGTGGTTTTGGGAGCTTAGTGTAAGTTTGAAACACTTAGCTAAGCTCAAGAGTAAGTAAATCGAAAGTTTCTCTCGGATTGTGCTATGTTTTGGTTTAAAATGCACTTGATTTAAATGTGGTTTGATTACTGTTTTAAAGCATGTTTAGAGCAATGTTGTTGCTGGTTTTAAATGCCATTTTTTTAAGGATGCACATGGTAAGTGATCCTTGTGTTTATGCGATTTAATAATTGATTTTAAGCATGTTTTTGCTTGTGGAAAAATGGCATTGTGGATTATGCTTTGATAAAACAGTGAAATGTTGTTGAATAATGATTATATTGGCAAGTGATGGTAAATGGTTTTGGTTACTTTAATCGGATATAGTTAGTCGGCTATAGGATTGGGTGCACCGTGAATTAAGTCGCCTTGGATGTCGAGGGGTTGAGATTGTACCGTACACTCCATCCAAGTATCCTAGCGATTGAGGAATTGGCATCACCACGATGGAGGATGGCTCTCGCGGGTGGACTTGGTTAAGTGTCACAACGGTGGAGGATTGCTCCCGTGTGTGAGCTTGGTTAAGGTGATTACAATGGTTGAGGTAGCTTCCATGTGTAAGCCTTGTTTTGTGTCCCGGCTCTCGCTAGTGGGTTATACAACTACCGATGAGTGATGTTGAGGGGTTGGGATTGTACCGTTAAACTCCATCACGGGTGTTGAGGGTTGTGATTGTACTGTTAAACTCCACCACGGGTGTCACAACGGTTGATGGTCCGGTAGGGTGTATGAAACGTGTGGGACAATACTTGTAATCTGCGTATCCGATTGTGTTGAATTGTGTGGTGTTTTGAATATTGTTTTTGTTATTGATCACTTGTGAGCCAATATAATGATGATCTTATAATGAGTTAATGATGAAAGCTTAATTTGAGAAAGCATGCGATGCTTGAAACTTATGCTATAATGCATGTGATGCTTGGTTTAAGCATGAGAGAAGGTTTTTGCTGTTGTAATTAATGATGCTTTGAGCATGTAGATTTGAAAGAGGAAATGTGTTTAAAAGTGCATGTTTTAAAGGAAGGCATGTGTTTACAAAGAATGATGATTTGGTTTTTAAAATGAATTGATGGATGTTTTGGTTTTATAGCGGTCCTCACTAAGCTTTATGCTTACGCTCATTTGTTTCATCAATGCAGAGAATTGGGCATCTTTGGCAGCAAGAAAGCAAGGGGTATCCAAGTGTTTTGACTAAGCAAAGTATGTGATTACTTTAGTGTAATAAGAGGCAATGGGAGGGATTTCCACTCATGAGTTGTTTGGTGTTATGAGACACCTTGAGCATGTTTAGTTTGAGTTTTGAGACTTGTAATTGGTCTCTAATTGGTTTATGGTTTGCTATTTGGTATTTTGGACATGTTTTGGTTATGTGTGCAAGCATGCCCATATTGCTTACAATCTTCATGAATTGTCGTGTCTATTGCTTATTTATGGTTGTGTATTGATGCATATATGTTGGAAATGTTTGTTATAACTTGTATGGATGTTTTGGGCGTGCTTAGATGATGTTAAATGTTTATTTGTGGCTGTTGGATGTGTATTTCTGGTACGAGTATCGATACCTGGGCTTGGGTATCGATACTCGAAGGCATAAATCGAGCAAATCAACATAGGGGTATCAATACGAATTGCCCGCGTATCGATACGCATGTGCTAACTTTGAAGGGCGTATCGATACGCAAGGAAGCGTACTGATACCATTTTCCAAACTTTAGCTACTGCCTTCCCGCGTATCGATACGGGCCCTAGCTGTACCGATACCTGACCGTTAATTTCTGTTAAAAAGTATCTTTTAAAGTTATGAAATGTTGCATATTGGTCCTGGAATGTTGTATGTGCAATTGGATGAGTTTGGATGATCCGTTTGTGATAAAAAATTTACATGGAAGCATGTTACATGTCTAATTAAGGATTAGTGATTTCAAAATTGGATTAATCCCTCTAATTTTCAGAAATTATAGTTTAGTCCCTAAATGTTTAATTTAAGCAATTAAACCCCTAATCGAACTCTGTTTGTTGCGTCGTTTCTTTTCAAGTGTTTAGTTTAATGCATAGGATCTTAATGTGCATCTAGAGAAGATAAAAAGAAAAAAAAGGTCGTTAATCGAAGTCGGCTTAAATGAGTTGGCTTCGATTTTCCCCGTGTAATCTTCTTAGTTTGGGACGGGCGTCTAGGCCAGGCTAAGGGGGTTACAGTAGTTTAATTATGAGGTAATTCATGTTATTCTCCTTTCACTAATCTAAGGATAGGTGCCACGGCCTTGAGGTACTAAATCAAGTTTAAAACAAGTTTTTCTTTCTGATTAGTTCCAGGGCAAGTATGTTTAGGATTGCATTGCTTGAGGAAAAGCAATAGTTCGAGTTTGGGGGTGTGTAAAGTGCTCATTAGTCCTATATTTTATGTGCATTCCATCTCACATTATTGTTGTTTTAAGTACATTTTAGGCATATTTAGGTGTATGCATGCATTATTTACATTATTCTTTTCTTTACCCTGTTTATATTGAATATCTTTGATTTGGTGAGAAAAGGTACTGTTTAGTTTAGTTTTAGTTTCAGGTACTAGAAGCTGGTAGAAGGAGAGAGGAGCTGATGTTGAGGCAGCAAGCCAAGAAGATGTACTGAAGCAGCTAAACATGAAGAGAAGTGTTGTCGAGTAGCTGTCGCCGCCATACCTGCCGCCCAGGGCAGCAACCTAAGGAATTGGTGAATTGGAGTGTGATTGATAGAGCACAATTTTTTGAGTCCAATGAGCCCATCCATGCAATTTATTGAAGCGGGAAACAGCAAACAGAGCCGCCAAAGGAGAAGATTGAGGCTTGCTTGTGGCACAAGGCAACGACAAAAGGAGACCAACTTCAAGTCAAAGAAGTTAGAATTTAAAGGATGCATTCAATGCTAAAGCTATTTTATCATGAAGAAGACTTCTACTCCAAGGAGGACTTAACCTAGGCAATGCCCTATATATACCCGACCTTACCTTGTATTTTGGGGGCGAACACCACATAGTTGACATATTTTAGTTTCTATTGTGTTTTCTTGCCGCCACTATGTTCTAAATTCTCTAGGGTTTGGGTTCTGTTGTAAAGTAGTTGTGAGAACATTTTTTTAGGTTCAAGTTTGTTTTTGCAATAAATTCAAGGTTTGCTTATTTCATGTTCTTCATTGTTTTTAATTGAGTTCGAAATATCGATTGGGAGCAATCCATTTGTTTGGTATCGATAGAGTCAAACTCTTGAAAGAAGTAAGCATGATCTCATCAATAACAGGTGTTGATCAATCCATCCTAGACATAGGTTAAGGTTTAAGGCGGCTAAAAAGGAACGAAAAAAGGTTGTTGTTCATTGTACGATTCACGTCGACGGGTATCATCTACAGTGAGCAACAACAACATTCTGACTTAGACATAAGCGGGATCATTATCGAAGCGTTCTGTCGAGCCTTGAAGGACTGTCGACTTTGTCGCTGAGCCAGCCGTCCGTTCCACTACCGAGGCAGCAAAAGCGTCGAAGCAGCCAATCTACCATCTTCCGTCGAGGCAGCAAAGTCTGGCAGCGCAGAAGATCTTAACACGTTCAACGCAGTTTCACACTACTGAGCAGCATAACCTGACCCATTCTATCATCCTGATCTTTTCTATCAAATTACTTGTGTTTATTTACTTTTTATTCTTTTATAAACTAAAATTTACTTGTGCATTTAATTTCCCTTGTGCAAGAATTGCAATTCGAATAAGATGTCCAATCCTCGTGGGAGACGATATCTTTTATACTATAACTTCACAAGAGTGTGCACTTGCGCTCATATTTAGAGAACACCCAAACGCTCTACAGTTAGTCAAACCAAAGGGCATTACCAAGAATTCATAATGTCCATAGCGAGTGCAAGAAGTTGTCTTCGATACATCTTTAACTTTTACCTTCAACTAATAGTAGCCAGATCTCAAATCTATCTTGGAAAACACAGAAGCACCTCTCAACTAATCGAATAGGTCGTAAATCTGAGGTATAGGATATTTATTCTTCACTGTCAACTTATTCAATTGTCGGTAATCTATACACATTCTCAAGCTATCGTCTTTCTTTTTCACAAACAATATCGGTGCACCCCAAGGTGAGATACTAGGACGAATGAATCCTCGATCCAACAGTTCCTAAAGTTGTGTCTTCAACTCTTTCAGCTCCTTAGGGGACATACGATATTGAGCAATGGATACTGGAGCAGAATCGGTTTATGTCTTTATAGCAAACTCAATCTCTCTATCAGGCGGCAAACCAGGCAACTACTACAAAATACTTCCGGAAAAACAAAAATAGTTTTGATGTCTTGCGATCGTGCCTCATTCATGTTCGGATTCATAATGTAAACTAAAATATGACTGACAACCAACATTTATCAACCTCTGAGCCTCTAAAGCTGAAACAACATTGGAAAAGAACTTAATGTTCTCACCCACTACTACTACTTCATAATCATTTGTAAGCCTCAAGGAAACTCGCTTTGTCTCAAAATCCACTTTAGTCTTATGTTCCACAAGCCAATTCATACCCAAAATCACGTTAAAACCATAGAACGACAATTCTATCATATCCATTGGAAACACATGACCCTGAACCATCAAATGACATCTTTTATATACCTTCCTAACCACAATAGTTTCACCAAAAGAACTTGTAAAATTCATACCCACATCTAATATCTCAATGGTATATCCAACATCTTCGCATGCTCACCCAAAATATATGAATGTGTAGAGCCAGAATCAATCAAATAAAGCAAAGTCAAATAATGTAATGAGAAGTTACCTGCAATCACATCGGTATCATTCATGCCCTCGCGATGCACATACACTCTAGATGGTCCACCACCCTCGTGTTGTACAACAACCACATGAGCTACATTTCTCTGACCATCATCCCTACGCTGAAAGTTACATTGACCGTGCCCACGGCCTCTCTGATTCTCAACGGCTCATACTGGACCTTGTCCATCTCTAGCCAGATGTGGGCAATCACGTTTAAAATGTGCTCGAGACCCACAGTTCCAACATGAGCCATAGTTACCCCAACACTCGCCGAAATGACGTCTTCCACATTTGGCACACTCAGGTGTGCGAACAACAGCTCCTTGACCCTGATGGCCACGTCTTGGGTTACCACCTCCATGTCTATGGTCAGGTTGATACCTCATATCCTTGTGCCTCTTGGCACGATCTCTATCCCATTCGGCAAGCCTTTTCCCTAAACTAGATCCACCGCTACGAGTAGCCAATCCCAAACTCTGTTCGATATCCTTGGCCCTAGTGACTAAAACATCAAAGTCCACATAGTCTGAGGCCAGCATATAGGTCTTCACCTCCTAGAACAAGCCATATCGGAAACAATCACATTGTTCCCTCTCAGTGGGAACAAACTCAGAAGCATAATGACTCAGACATACAAATTGGACCTCGTGCTCGGTTACTGTCATACTACCCTGAACCAAGGCCATAAACTATCTTTTCTTCTCATCGTAATATCGAGGACCAATGTACTTCTTACGGAAGGCAGTTCTGAAAAATTCCCAAGTAACCTCAGCTACTGGCATACCAGACGTAATGGTAGTCCACCAAGCATAGGCATCTCCCTGAAGCAAGGAAACAATGCAGCCCAACTTACGTGCATCCGAGCACTCCATCTGTCCCAAAATACGAACTGTACTCTCAATCCACACCTCTAAACACACGAGAGACAACCCACAGAATTCAAATCCGCCCAAACTACGAAGTCGCTCTAAAGGCAAACCAGTCTCTGCACCCTAAGGTGGTGCTGCAACATGTATACCAACTATGGCTGACTGAAAAGCCTCGGCTATAGCCTGAATCAGAGGAGTCATATCTATCCCAGCCTATCACTGGTCAACTTGAGGTCCAACACCTCCGACACCCGCTCTAACACCACCCTCGAGAGGAGGGGGAGGAGGAGGAGGAGGCAAGTTCTCTTCATTCACATTCCCAACATTCTCATTCCTCGGGTTACCAACTGCAGGCCCTCGTCTCAGTCTCATCCTTACAAGAAATGCAATCTAACAACAACAAAAATGATTTGGGTCAGAAAATGCAAGGATCCAAAGCGCTCAAGTCTTTTAATCAAGACCATTTTTCACTGATAGTATTATAGCAATGGGTGCCTTTATCTACCTTCCAACCAACACAAAACCAAAGAACAAGCTTACAAACACCGTGCATCACAATCAACGACCAAGCACCTTAAAACTTACCTCACATACCTTCCCACATCCGCTCAACCTGTCTCTGATACCAACAAATGTAACCCCTTAGTCCGATCTAGTCACAAGACCCAACCAAGTGAGCTACACGAGGAAAATAGAAGAAAAAAACCCACTAAGATTTCCCTTTGATTAGCAACCCTTAGTTAATTTCTTTTATCTTTCTAAAGGTTTCATTATTAACATATATATTTATGCAAGCAGCAGTTAAAACCTCGCCTCAATCGGACACTGATTCGAGGTCCAATTGGCCTTTACAATGATTAGAGACTAAAACGCAAAGAAACAAAACTTGAAAACATTCCATAACTAACAAAACAGACACCAGTTTCAGAACAGACCAAGCTTGTTTCGGAACTACCACTTCCAGTAGCAAAACATACCGAAACAGGTCTCACCTATTTCGAGACCAAAATACCTGGAACGATTCCCCTGCCTCAGATAATACAGAGGCGTATTGAAACGACCTAGTGTTTCGATACAGGCCTGAAAATGGCCTTGGGGTCTCGGAACGACCCTTATGCGTTTTGAAACATTTAGGCCAAATATGCATACTATATCGAATCGGTAGCAGCTGTTTCGAAACACATACTAGAAAAAGACTCACTGCAGCATATTTGGTCACTCAAACATGATTCAAACAACATCATAACATTATAAGCAAGCAATCTATAGGAAAAGGATCCTAGAACAACCATCCAAAAAGCATTAGATCACATATGGAAAACTTTAAGCATTCGACATAAGAAAGCATTCACATAAACGACCAAACTTAAAATCAAACCATAAACAAACACACAAAGGTCATTAACAAGACTAAAAAGACATCTCAAACATGTCTCAACACAAGGAGTCTCAAAATAAAACCTCCCAAAGGCATAATGGTCCTATCCCATTGCTAACATACTACTATTTGATGCCAAAACCATACTTGAGCAAAAGATAAACTCTTGGACACCTCATTTGCTTCTTTGCTGCTCCGAATGACCTATGGATCTACATTGTTGGAAAAGAAAGAGCACCAGCAATAATGCTTAGTGAGCGATGCTCAAAACAACAACAACAACAATGCAGTTTTTAAACCATTTTGCTTGCTTTATAAAACAAAGCCATTTCTCAAATCATTTCACCAAAGCCAAATCCCAACATATCATGCTCATTTCGGACTCATGCTTGAAACACAAATCAAGGCATAATAACCACTTTCCATAACCACATGAATCATTTAAATTCAATTGATTCATAACATCAACAAAACAATATAAGCATAATGAGCGAATTAAATATCATGAGTATATTGTCATCTTTAGCACTTTTACTCGGATATGCAGATAAATTCTCGGTGGAATGCCCATCACCGTGCTCAAGACCACTAGACAACTTCCGCTGGAATGCCCATCATTGTACTCACCCGTCTAGTAAATATAAACTTTTGATGGAATGCCCATCACCGTACTCCTCCTTAGTGGAATCTAACGTCACTAAGGCCACGCACGACTTTTACTATTATAGTGCACTCTCATCCTATTGGTCGACCAATTATATCCGGTAATAAAATCTCATCAAGTGTCAACATACCCATCAAGGCCAACACTTACCCACTGTTTTACAAGGCCACAAGCACAACATTTCTCATCCCATATATATAACACATTTCCATGCATAGCATGTACTCAACCACACTTACCTTATTAAAATCACCATTTAACATATGGGATCCCATGAGAAAACATTTAAATAGATCAAAATGCATGAAAACAATAGGATTTAATGTAAACAACATAGCATGAACATGATCAACAAAATCAAGGCCAAACTAGCCGAAAACAAAGGCGAAAACAACCAAACATACTTTTGAACTTAGATTGGCCTCTCAAGCTCTATCTAAACCCCAAAATCTTATCCTTAACCACGTTAAGGATTTATAAAACAGTTACACTCACCAGCAATACACAAATGCTAGCCGAACACCCAATTCAAGCTTCTGGTTCATCCAATATCGCGTCCGAAGTTCCCAAATCAGTTTCCCCTGCTTCTAATCAATTCAAAATAGAGAATTAGAGTGATTTCAAGCCCTTAAACTTGCTGCAACTCAAAAACCCAGCATCTAGCAACTATCGCCCATCGATTCATATCCGAAATCAAACGAAAACATCAATAAATCAACTCTAATCAAACCCCAACTTAAACCCAGCAAAATTATCATCAAAACCACATCCATTAACAACTAAAAACATCAACCCAAAGGCAAGAAACCATCAGCTACTGATTTCCCACAAAACCAAGCCAAAATCTCAAGAATTTCAACCTTAAACACTATCAACTCAACTAGTTTCGGGTTTTACATTATCAAACCATCATTCCAACTTTATCTAACATCAAAAACACATTTAATAACATCCACAAACCCAACAAAACAGAACCCACACGAAAATCTCACAAATCCACATTAAATAGCTTGATTAAGCACATTTCCATCAAACCCAATATAAAATCTTTAAATAAACACTATAAAAGAATCAAGAACGTAGGGATTTCAATAAAGAACTTACATTAGAGGAGAAAAATGTAGCTCACCTCTAATGGTTGATTTTACCCTTTTCCAATGAAAACCCTTGAGAAAACTAAAGGAAAATAATTGGATTTTAGAGAGAAATCATTAGAAACAAGGTTGATGATGAGAAATCAATGTAAATAAGAGTTTAACTTTGAAATCTTGAGTAAAAAAGGTTGTTTGGATGAAAGCACTTTGAAAGAAAATGTGGAGAGAAAGGTTACGTAAATTTTCTTGTAAAGATGATAACCTTTCAAATATCTTTTATTATATTTAAAATCATTTTTAAAACATTTTAGAAACCAAAATATTTAGGGGAAAAGTCTGAAATTAGACTTGGCTAAATAGCTCCTTAAAGATTCAACATTTTGATTCTTTTACAAACTAGTCACCAAAATAGTTTTGAAACTTTACATTTTAGCCACTAGACTAAATCCACTCTCCAAAATAATTTTCCAAAATTGTTTCCACCAAAAATCATATATATATATATATATATATATATAATGTTTTAAAACTAACTATCCATAACTTAAATCCTTCCAAAAACATTTTATTTAAAATAAATCCTGAAACTAGTCTAAACCGGTAAAATTAACTCGAATGGACCTTCAACCAAATCTGGTTAACTTTCGGACCCTAAACTCGGGGCATTACAACTCTCCCCCACTTATGAAATTTCTTCCTCAAAATTTACCTGGCAGAAAGAGATACAGAAATTACTTTCTCATGTCATCCTTTCTCTCCCAATTACCTTCTTCCACACCTCGTTCTCGCCACTTAACCTTGACCAGCTCAATGGTTCTACCACGCAGCACTTTGCTGTCTGAAGCTAAGATCTCAACTAGTTCTTCATCATAAGTCAAATCCAGATTTAATTCAATCTCTTCAACATGCATAATATGTGACGGGTCTGATCTATACCTTCGAAGCATTGCAACATGGAATACATCATGAATCTTCTCTAATTCGGATGGTAATCTTAATCTATAAGCAACGGGACCAACTCATTCAATTATCTCATAAGGACTAATGAATCTCAGACTCAACTTACCTTTCCACCCAAATCTCATCACCTTCTTCCAAGGCGAGACTTTCAAAAATACTTTGTCGCCCACAGCATACTTTATCTCCCTACGATTCAAATCTGCATACGACTTTTGTAGATCTGTAGGTGCCTTCAAACGATCACATATCAACTTCACTTTCTCGGTAGTACCCTTAAGCATATATGGCAAAGATATTAACTTCTGTCCCGTTTCGGCCCAGCAAACAGGTGTTCTACATTTTCTGTCATACAAAGCTTCATATGGTGCCATCTGAATATTTGTCTAGTAGCTATTGTTATAGGCAAACTCTACTAACGGTAGATGCTTCTCCCATGAACCCTGATAATCAATAATGCAACATCTCAACATGTTCTCCAAAACTTGTATGACTCTTTCTGGCAGACCATCGGTCTGAGGATGATAAGAAGTGCTAAAATTCAAACGAGTACCCAAGGCACTATGCAAACTCTCCTAAAATCTAGACGTGAACCTCGGATCTCTATCTGACACAATCAATTTAGGTACACCGTGAAATCTCACAATCTCATTGATATATAAATCAGCCAACTTATCTAATGTGTAAGTAGTATGAACAACCAAGAAATGTGCACATTTTGTAAGACGATCAACAGTTACCCAAATAGAATTCTTCTTAGAAGGTGTCAAAGGCAAACCTGATACAAAATCCATAGTAATTGTCTCCCACTTCCACTCAAGAATTCTCAACGGTTGTAACAACCCAGAAGGAAACTGATGTACGACCTTAACACGTTGGCAAACCATACACTTGCTCACAAATTCAGCAACATCTTTCTTCAAGCCAACCCAATAGCACTCATCTTTCAGACCGCGATACATCTTTGTACTCCCCGGATGCATGGCGAACGGACTATTATGAGAACCATTCAGAATGGTGCGCCTCAAATCAACATCATTTGGTACAAAAATCTTACCTTTGAAGCATAGAACACCATCATCACTATAACAGAAATCCGACAGTTTACCTTCTACTATGTCTTGTACATGTGGTACCAATGTTCCATCTTGCAATTGCTTTTCTTTAATCAACTGAACCAACAAAGGTTTAATTTGCAATTCTGCCACAAGACCGCCATCATGTGACAAACATAGCCTAGAAAAAATTGCTCGCAACTCAATTGCCACTTTCCTACTCAAAGCATCGGCCACTACATTGGCTTTACCTGGATGGTACTCAATCGAAAGATTATAATCTTTAAGCAATTCTACCCATCTACACTATCTAAGGTTCAACTCCTTTTGTATCATCAGATATTTCAAACTCTTATTATCCGTATATATTGTACATTTCTCACCATAGAGATAATGTCTCCAAACCTTCAAGGCAAGCACCACTGCAGCCAACTCTATGTCATGTGTAGGATAATTTCACTCACGAACCTTCAACTGCCTAGATGCATAGGCTACTACTCTTCCTTCTTGCATTAGCACACAACCTAAGCCAACGTAAGACGCTTCACTATAGATTACATACTCCTTCCCTGTCACAGGTTGAACCAAAACGGGAGCTTCCGTTAAAGCTTCTTTCAATTTCTCAAAGACTTGTTGTCTTGCTTATGTCCAATCAAAACGAACATCCTTTTGCAACAGTTTTGTCAAAGGAGCAGCAACTTTAGAGAATCCATCTACAAAACGTCGGTAGTAACCTACCAAGCCTAAGAAACTACGAATTTCTATCATTGACTTCAGTTGTTTCCAACTCACAATTGCCTCAACCTTTTGGGGATCCACTCTGATTCCCTTGGCTGACACTACATGCCCTAAGAATACTACTTCCCTAATCCAAAATTCACACTTGCTCAGCTTAGCATATAGTCAATTATCTAACAAAGTCTGTAACACCATACGCAGATGCTTATCGTGGTCCTCTTCGGTACGGGAATAGATCAAAATATCATCAATAAACACTACTACGAACTGATCCAAAAATTCATGAAACACTATATTCATCATATCCATAAAAGTAGTTGGTGCGTTAGTGTAAAGTGCTCATTAGTCCTACATTTTATGTGTATTCCATCTCATATTATTGTTGTTCTTAAGTACATTTTAGGCATATTTAGGTGTATGCATGCATTATTTATAGTATTCTTTTCTTTACTCTGTTTATATTGAATATATTTAATTTGGTGAGAAAGGTAATATTTTAGTTTAGTTTTAGTTTCAGGTACTAGAAGCTGGTAGAAGGAGAGAGGAGCTGATGAGATGAGGAGCTGATGCTAAGGCAACAAGCCAAGAAGTTGTACTGAAGCAGCTCAACACAGAGAGAAGCGCTACCGAGTAGCTGTCGTCGCCATACCTGCCGCCCAGGTCAGCAACCTAAGGAATTGGTGAATTGGAGTGCGATTGATAGAGCACAATTTTCTGAGATGCTGGAAACAGTGAATAGAGCCGCCAAAAAAGGAGATTGAGGTTTGCTTGAGGCACAAGGAAATGACAAAAGGAGTCCAACTTCAAGTCAAAGAAGTCAGAATTTAAAGGATGCATTCAATGCTAAAGCTACTTTATCATGAAGAAGACTTCTACTCCAAGGAGGACTTAACCTAGGCCATGCCCTATATATACTCGACCTTACGTTATATTTTGGGGGCGAACACCACATAGTTGGCATATTTTAGTTTCTCTTGTGTTTTCTTGTCGCCGCTATGTTCTGAATTCTCTAGGGTTTGGGTTATGTTGTAAAGTAGTTGTGAGAATGGTTGTTTAGGTTCAAGTTTGTTTTTGCAATAAATTCAAGGTTTGCTTATTTCATGTTCTTTATTGTTTTCAATTGAGTTCGAAAGATCGATTGGGAGCAATCCATTTGTTTGGTATCGAGAGAGTCAAACTCACGAAAGAAGTAAGCATGATCTCATCAATACCAGGTGTTGACCAATCCATCTTAGACATAGGTTAGGGTTTAAGGCGGGTAAAAGGAACCAACAAAGGTTGTTGTTCATTATACGATTCACGTCGACGAGTATCATTTGCAGTGGGAAACAACAACATTCTGACTTAGACATAAGCGGGATTATTATCAAAGCATTTTGCCGAGCCTTGAAGGACTATCGAGTTTGTCGCCGAGCCAACCATCCGTTCCACTGCCGAGGCAACGAAATCGTCGAAGCAGCCAATCTGCCATCTTCCGGCGAGGCAGCAAAGTTTGGCGGCGCAGAACATCTTAACATGTTCAACGCAGTTTCACACTACTGAGCAGCATAACATGACTCATTCTATCACCCTGATATTTTCTATCAAATTTCTTGTGTTTATTTACTGTTTATTCTTTTATAAACTAAAAATTTACTTGTGCATTTAATTTCACTTGTGCAGGAATTGCAATTCGAATAAGTTGTCCAATCCTCGTGGGAGACGATATCTTTTATACTATAACTTGACAAGAGTGTGCACTTGCGCTCATATTTAGAGAACACCCAAACGCTCTACAAGTTTTGGCGCCGTTGCCGGGGATTGGCAACAGTAAATTCATTTTTATTTTTCTGCACTTCTATTTTATTTGCTTTTAATTTTAGTTTTTTATTTTTATTTCATTCAAAAAAAAGAATTTTACAATTTTCTTGTCTAGTGCATGACCAGAGCAAACCCATCAGGAGAAATCGTTTTCTTTAACGAGATCGAACGAAGAGAAAGAGAACTTAAGAAAGAAGCAAGAGAAGCCCTCGGGAAAGCCAAGGAAGAAGGAAAGGCAGAGGCAGCCATGCGTAACGTCCAAGACGACAACCCTGCCAACAATGCCCATAACGACATGGATGGGAAGCAAGATCCACCGCCTAGACATCAACCACCAGTTCCGCCCAGGCAACAACAGTGTGTGCGCACCACCAGGGATTATTTGGAGCACAACTTTAGGGGATTTGACCCAACTGTTGCAGAGCCTGAAATCGAAGCAGATCACTTCGAACTGAAGCCAGTAATGTTCAACATGATAAACACACTAGGGCAATTTGGAGGAACTGCCACAGAAGATGCTCGGCAGCACCTGAGGGGATTCCTAGACATATGCAGAGCTTTCAAGATACATGGAGTTCATCAAGATGTACTCAAGCTGAGATTATTTCCCTATTCACTGAGGGATGGGGAAAAGCATTGGCTGAAAAATCAACTGGTAGGATCATTCAATACTTGGATGGAGTTGTGCAAGGATTTCCTAGATCGTTTCAGTCCTTCAAATGTCACCGACAGATTGAGAAACGAGATCACAACCTTCCGCCAAAGGGATGATGAACCAATGTATGAAACTTGGGAGAGGTACCAACATATGCTAAACAATTGCCCGCTTCATGGTTTCCCATCCTAGACTCAAGTGTCAGTGTTGTACAACAGAGTAAACCAACCGACACAAATGATGCTCGATGCCTCGGCCAATGGAATCATCCTGGATAGACCACTCGAGGAGGCACTACAGATTCTAAACAAAATTGCAAAGAATGACTACAAGTTCCCTACAGCCCGCTGCGGCGGCATAAGGCGACCAGCTGTTATGAATGAAGCAGAAGCCACTAAATCTGTCAATGCCCGTCTGGATAAACTGACAGAGATGGTGATGAATATGGCCAAAGGAAAAACATATGAGGCCATGGCTATGGAGCCATTTTGTGATGAGTGTGGGGGCAACCACGATTCCTCCGAATGTAGTGAATCCGCCAACTTCATGGGAACTTATGATAGGAATAATAGACCCAATACCAACACATATAACCCAGGCTGGAAAAAGCATCCAAATTTCTCTTAGAGTAACCCAAACACAGCTGCAAATCAAACTCAGCAACCATGAGGATACCAACAGAACCTGTCACGACAGCAACCTCAGCAGCAACAGAATACGAGGAACAATTCACTATAATCTACCCTACATACTTTTATGTCTCAAACTAGTGATTTTATTATTTGTACTAATAAATTTATTGATAAGACTGAGTCTTTTATGGACAGGACAAAGATGATGACGAACAACCAGGAGGTTGCAATAAAGAACTTGGAGACCCAGTTTGGGCAGTTCATGGAGATCATAAGCAACATGACAATGGGTGCATCATCCAACAGCATAGAGGTCACAACCAAACCTACCTATGAGCAGTGTAAAGTTATAACTAAAAGAAGTGGGGGACAATTAGATGAGCCCAGAGTTGAGCAGCCTAAGGAAAAGCAGTCGGACCTACCCGCCACAACAGCACATGAACAACCCACTGGGGCAACACAACAAATTGATGCCCAGGAAGATGACAGCAGCTCTGAGATAGATGATCCTGAACCACCACAGATTAGATTCCCATGCAAGGAACGCATCCAAAACATCCGTCTACCGCCGCCCTTCCTAACAAAGGCTTGAACAACAGAAACAAGAGCACTAGTTCAAGAAGTTCCTAGATATACTCAAGCAGGTGCATGTAGAGTGTCCATGAGTTCTATATTTTGTACACATTCATGCCCTTATTATTGCTATTCTTAAGCTCATTTAGGCATATTTAGGTGCATTGCATGCATTATAACAGTATCTTCTCTTTTACCATGCTTTTATTGAATATTTTATGTTTGGTTGAGAAAAGATATTGTTTTAGTTTAGTTTTTATTTTCAGGTGCTATAGCAAGGAGAGGAGAGGAGAGGACAGAAGAAGGCAGGAAATCTGGAACAATAGGAGCTATATTGAAGCAGTTCCAGATGCCGCCAAGGACGCTACCGAAGCAGCATTGCCGCCAAGTGTCGCCTAGGCATGAGTTACACCGACTTAGACAAGATGGGTCGCGATTGAAAGAGGGTAATTTCCTAAGCCCAATGAACACGGGCTTGCAATTTCCTGAAGCATGTAGTGGCCAGTAGAGTTGATCCAAGATCGATAAGTAGGAGTACTTATCCTTACTTGCGGGAGAAGGCAACGTCCAAAGAGTCGACATTTAAGTCAAAAAGGAGTATGTATTTAATGTAAATTACTTTAAGAACTTATACTTCAAGGAGGACTCAAACTTAGGCCATGAGCCCTAAATATACCCAATGTATGTAAGGGTATAGGGGCATGACAAGGTATGAGGGGATGCGTGCTTAAATAGCCGCACAACAGAGATGTAGCTAGGTAGATGGGAGTTGTTAGGGGTCGCGGCCCAACTGTCCTAGGGTTTAGACGCTTGTATGTAAAGTCGTATGTGAGAAACGGTTGTAGTAGTTTTGAGTTGTTTTCAATAAAATTCCAAAGTTTGCTTCATCTATGCACTTCATTTTTTCGATTAGTCTACACCAGTCAGTTGAGAGAATCCATTTGTCGGGCACGAAAGTGTAAGGCTCACGAAAGGGTTAAGCACGGTCACAACATGTTGGGGCGTGACTAACTTGGTTCCTAACAAGTTCACAAGTTTTAGCGGCTAAAAGGGATCACCAATCGAATGGACTTTCATGTGTTAGGTTTACGCTGAGATTGCTAGGTATTGCCTACATCACGTGAGTGTTCGAGCATCCTTGCCTAGAAATAGGAAGGATCACTGTCGACTATCTTGTCGAACTTGGAATGTCTACCAGACTTGCCGCCATGACCTATTTCCGTTCCACCTGCCGAGACAGCGAAAGTTGCAGGGGTAGTGACCCGCTACGGCCGCGTGACAGGGTCGTAGCCTGCCGCCCACCATACTCGTCGAGGCAGCAATCCATGGCAGCGCAAAACATACTCAAGCTTTACAATGCAGTCTTCATGCTACTGAGCTGCAATTGTCTTACCCAGTCTATCGACCAAATCTCTCCCTATCATCCCTCTCATCACTGTCTTTATTTTATTTGTGTTTTTATATTTCCACATCGTGAGATTTAATTGCGTATTTACTAAATCTTTGTGCAGGAAACCACTCATAGGAGCTGCTCCAATCCCTGTGGGAGACGATATCTTTTATACTATAACTTGACAAGAGTGTGCACTTGCGCTCATAAATAGAGAACACCTAGAAGCTCTACAATGCACATAACATCCCACTCATGGAAGCCATACAAAATATGCTGAATTACGCAAAGTATCTTAGGGATATGGTTTCCAAGAGAATGAGTATTAGGGAATTCGAGACGGTGGCTGTCACCGAGGAATGTATGGCAATGATGCATAATAAGGTTCCGCTCAAAAGGACAGGCCCAGGCAGCTTCATCATTCCATGCAAGATAGGCAGCAACCATGACATGAGAGCTCTATGCGACCTAGGAGCAAGTATAAATTTGATGCCCAAGGCTATCTTCAAAAAACTAGGAATCGGGCAAGCAAAACCAACCTACATCATGCTACAGCTTGTTGACCATTCCTTTGTTCAACCGGAGGGAAAAGTTTAAGATATCTTGGTAAGAGTGGGCAACTTCATTTTCCATGTTGATTTCTTCATCCTGGATTGTGAGGCAGACGAGAACGCCCCTATCATTCTTGGGCGACCATTCTTAGCCACGGGCATAACATTAATAGATGTGGAGAATGGGGAACTCATAATGAGAGTGGACAATCAGAATATAAAGATACATGTCCTACAGCCCACGAAGCCAGCCAAAGGAAAAGAAGTCTACCAAGACACACAAGCCTCCAAGGTCAACCCAGAGACAGGTCAAGGCAGCAGCTACCAGGGCAGCAATCAGAGCAATAAGAACCCCAAAGAGTTGGATAACCCACTTGGACAACGAGCAAAACGCAACCAGCTCAGGAAGTGGTTATGTTTGGGAGATGCACCTCAATGTACTCCCAACATAACTTAAATTTATTTTTAACTTCTTTCTTTTTATGTTTTAGGATTAGATATAAATTTATTGCAATCTATTTTCCACACTTTTATTTAAGTATTTTTATTTTCAATTTTTCTTTATTTAGTTTATTTTATTTTCAGGTTTTAGGAATAAAGAAACGTGACAAAAGAGACGGCCCAACAAGGAGCTCGCCCACCATCCCGCTGAGAAAGCTGAGGGCGGCCCAGCGCAGAAACCGCGTAACGGCTAGTTGACTGCTAACGGCTAGCTGCCAACGGATACAAAAGTAACGGGCAGAAAATCTGTAATGTGCGCAAAGCAATTTGCCTGTTGGGAAGTTAATGCCGCCACGGCACCTCCCGGCACCCTCTATATAAGACCCACTATTTCATTCACTTTTTCGTTACCTTCATCTCCTTGTTTACCTACTCTTGTGTCCACTGCTCTCTTTCTCAGTCCTTTTTTTTTAGTTTCAGATTTCAAAAATCGTCTCAAACATGGCATAAGCATCACAATCCAAACCCGCCTTCCAATGATTCTTCTCCAATGAAGACGCGAAGCGGCAGAAAACTCAGTTTGCTAACATATCGATATGGGAGGAACCTGGGTTTAATTACTCACAGCCGACAGGAGATCTCGGTCTTGAGCCTACCCTATTCGAGAAAACCCACAACAAGGATTGGGAAATCTTCACAAAACAGCTAGAGGTGGCCAGAATGGCATTTAGACAAGTTTAATTTATAAAAAAAATTAGGGTTGCTAATCGAAGTGAGGCATTAACGGGTTTCTCTTCGATTTTCCCCGTGTAACCCGTTCGATACGGTCTGGTGGCTAGGCCAGGTCGAGGGGGTTACATTTAATATCTCTTAAACTCATTTTTTTGTCTAAAAAATTAATTTTTCTCTTATACTCAACCAGGAAATTAATTTTACCCTCAAACTCACTCGGAAAACTAATTTTACCCTTTTGTCATGTCAGCACCATAAACTACCACATCAGCGCCGTAACGGTCAACTTTGACTTCCGTTAGTCAATGGACAAACGGCAATGCAATTTGACTATTTTAGAGGCCAAATTGATAAGAAAATACCATAAGAGCGAAATCAATAAATTGAGACCACTACAAAAGTAAAAAGTAGTCGTTAAGCCTTATTTATATATAAATATCATAATCAAAAGATTTAGTCTTATATGGTCCTTATCCAACCTTGCTAGCTGAAGGATTCAGTTCTTTGGCTGAATAATATTAAATAAATATTGTGTGAAAAATGTTAAAGTAGCTGGAATAGCTCAGTTGGTTAGAACATGTGGTTGTTAATCATAAGGTCGGAGGTTAAAGTCCTCCTTCTAGCGCATTATTATTAATTTTCCATTGTGAATGTGCCCATAACCTCATACGTACGCACTCAGCCAATTAAACAACTACTATTGGTCACAAAACATTCAACAACCTATTAGCTCAGCTCAGCTGGTTAGTAGCACAAATGGAAATTATATTAGTTTATAAAATTTTCAATGATATTTGCTATTAACAAGTATTTATATGTAATATTTCAAAATAACATTTTTTTATAAAGATTCATTTAAGAACCCAACAAGTATTTTAGTGAAAAAAATGGATGATGTTTTCAGCTCAAGGAGGCTCAGGCGGTGGAAAGGCAGTTGGAGCAGCGGCTGGTGTGAGACAATCGTTTCTGATGCACTTGAGGCGCATGTGTTTCCTTAGTGAGAGTATCCTGGTATGCATTTGCAACGTGATGTGCAGTATAGGGCAATATGTTTTAGTTTTATTACTAATATTTTGGATGCGTGTTTGGGATTGATGTATGCTCCTCGGACTCTTCAACTTTGGCATGGTACACTTTTTTCCTTCTATTAGGATTAGAGAAGTATTTTAATGAGGCACGTGTCTATTGTCGCCTTAATCATCAATAAAATATTGCTATTCTTTTAAAAAATATATGTATGAACCGATATTATTTTGTAATCATCTTTAAACTATTTAAAATAATAATAATAATAATCCATTTAAGTTCTAAAATTATCTTCCAATTAAAATCAATTAACACACACACACACACATATATATATATATATATATTTATTATTGGTAGTTGTATCATGAATAATCAGATAGGATTCGACTCAATATTTGAGAAACACCAAAACCATTATTATTTTTTTTGGAAATTATTTGATGGACTAGATGTGTAAAATCTAGACCACGTAATTTTATATATTTTAATGTTTTTAATAGTTATTCATTTCACTCCTAAATTTTTAAAATCTAAATCCTAAATATAAATTCCTGACATTTTGAAACTTTACCCTGAATAGAACCGATTACAACAAAATACACCAAATTGTATAGTCTAAATTTTATGTGTATCAAATAATTTTATTATTGTTGTTGTTATTTGATCCTAACATGTATACAATTATTTTTGAATTAGATTGAGTCGAATTATATTTTTATTTTAAATGAAATTCGAGTTCAAGTTTATATTTAATCTGACTTTAATTTTGAATGTTTGCATTCATTATTATATGTAGGGAATTTTGCTCCAATGATGTGGGGAAAATCAAATGGTCATTTAGGGTGCTCCAATAATTATTCGGTGAACTAAAAGTAAATTTATAATGTTATAAAAATCTTCGAGAAGGTATGACGATTTTTATGAAGTCGTTGAAAAAATGCGACAATCTTTTTTAAAATTTTCTCTTAAACTCGATGAAAAAAAGAAGACGACTTCTCAAAATTGTCGGAAAAAACGACTTCTCTGTATAGGGTAAAAACATCTTTAAACTAGTAAATAACGGGTTGTATACTCAATTTCAATAATTTTTTTCAACGATATCTGAACAAAGAAATCTTATTCATATGTTATAAAGTTTTTTTATATCATTTAATCTAAATGCTTAAATAAAAAATAAGTGCATAAAAATGTCTCTTTTAAATTTTAGGTATTTAAAGTAGTTTTTTTAAAAATAAGTGTCTAAAGTTTCAACCGTTATAATTTTAGGTGTCTAAAGTTTACAATGTTACAATTTTAAGGGTTTGGCCGTTAAAGATGTTAAAATTTTGTTAACCAATCAATGCTTGACACGTGGTATATTTATTTTATTTTTTTCAAAATTAAAAACTTAAAAAAAATTTATAAAAAATCAATGTTTTATAAAATCTCGAAATTTTGTAATTTTTACAAAATAGTCCCCAAATCCCTAAAAATTCCCAAACAAAACCTCCAAACCGCCGCTGCTTCCACCGTCTATTGTCGCGCCTGAGCACACTACTTTGGTCGCTGGACCTAGGCAGTCTTTTTCGTCACTTCCGTCGCCGATTTCACGTTCGACGTTCGCACGTCGTTCGGTGTTTTCGATGACGTTATGTTGGGGGAAATGACCGCATAGGTCCGGCAACGAAAGCGGTGTGCTCAGGCGCAACGATCGGTGCCGGAAGCGGTGGCGATTTGGGAGATTTTGGTTTGAGAAATTTTAGGGATTTAAGGATTATTTCATAAAAATTACAAAATTTCAGGATTTTATGAAAATTGAAAATTTTGGGGTTTTTTCTTAAAAAATATAAAAAAATTAAATTAGTGTCACATGTCAAGCATTGATTGGTTAAAAAAAATTTAACACCCATTAACGGTTAGGCAGCTAAAATTACAACGGTTGAAACTTTAAGCACCTGTTTTTTATAAATAAATAAAAATTCTTTAAACACCTAAAATTCAAAAGAGGTGTACTTTAAGCGCCTACTTTTTATTTAAGCTTAATTTAAACTAAAAATACTGGACTCGTCTTGACTCGACTCGAAATTTCATAGACTCAACTCAACTCGAAAAAAATTCAAATAAAGTTTGAGTTGTAAAATGGAAATTCGAATAACTCAAATAACTCGAAATTTCTAGTAATTAGTGGATTTATTTTTAAGTTCAAGAAGAGTCCCTTAATTTTTTATTGATATATACATACCGATATATAAAAATATGAAGAAATATTTCCACATATGAAAAAATATAAATAAATATATAAGCATATCTTATATGATTAGAAAAAGCCATTTAAATTGGAATCAAACCGTACTATAACATGATAAATAATTACAATTAAATTTTGATAGGAACTCGAAAACTCGACTTGACTCGAATTTCTTCAACTGGAATCGACTCGAAAATTTTCGAATGAAAGTTTGAATAATAAAAATAGACTCGTCAACTCAAATAACTCGAAATTTTTTGACTCGACTTGATCGAACGCTCACCCCTACTTAGGGGATCTGAGTGCAAAAAAAATAATTTTAGATGACGTCATGTGGTCCATTTAAAAAAAGTAAAAAAGAAAAAACTACGTCATGCAATGACAATGAATGAAGTCCTTTGAATTCACCACGAGTTTAATTTGTCTGCTGTCCCAAAATGATGCGACAAAGCTGAGCGTGTAGTACACGGACTAATTATAACTGAAGTACATCTTCCTAGGCCCACATTTACTGCATGATATTATTAAAAGGCTTTAAAGTAAAAAAATGCCTAAACTATTTTTTTTCATAGGTAATCTTTATCGAAGGTCTTTTATTTTTAGCATATGTTCTATTTTAGTCACTCGATTAAGAAAAAAATTATTCTGACCATTTATGTTTTCGATCATTACCGTTTTAATCACCTGAACGTTAGTCTCCGTTAACCCCTGTTAATAAGATGAGTAGTACATTGATAAAAATATTAATTTTAAACTTGACCCTGAAGCTTTTAAAATTTTATATTTTACCACCTTCACAAAATTGTCGCAAAACTTCTTCTTCTACTCCTCATGATGGCTGTCCAAGTTCGTATCACTTCCATGGCAAGCTTTGCCTTCAAACTGGAAATTGGAGTCCATATCTTGAGCACCGTCTCTTGTACCATTGTTCATTTTTTCGATAAACTCATCTTGACAAAAACATGTATTTAATCTCGACTTTCATGATCGGAGTAATCACTTGAGAGCACTGGTAACACCAGTAGCTTGCTGCCATTGCTTCCTCCATTATCCTCTCTTCGGCACAAATTAATTTTTTCTCTTTTATCATCTTTTTAAGGTTCTTTCACAACTAAATAAGCATCACATTTAAAATTAATTTCAGTCAACTAAAATGGAAAGCGAATTTAGCCATAAAGATCAAACTTTTTTTAATGATTTAGCAAATCTACATAAAGAACTTACCTAATAAATTCCCAACATATGATTCTCAGAAAACTAACACTCTAAATACCTAAAAAAATTCAGAATTCAAAGTCTTCACAAAGAACACTAGATTTCAACAGTAAATAAATTTTTAAATAGAAAAAAAAAACTTTTTAAGCAAAATCAAACAACAGTGAATAAGAATCGGTGACACTCAAGCCAAAAGATTTTAAATTCCCCAAATCAAAACACGAATTCCCACAATAATTATAAAAAAATATTCTGTGTATACATATGGATTTGAACTCTTCTTCTCCCCTTGTAAATACAAAGAGGGGTTCTTTCAGGAGGGGAAGTTAAAGATTTGGGTTAGAGAATATTGAGAGAGGGAGTGATTTTTTTGTAAAGATGATGAAAAAATAAAATTTTTTTATCGGGGTTAATGGAGGGTAATGCTCAGGTGACCAAAACGGTAATGATTGAAAACATAAGTGGCAAGAATAATCTTTTTTCAAATTGAGTGATTAAAATAGAACACACCCTAAATATCAGGGACCTCCAGTAAAGTCTACCCTTTTTTCATATATAGACATGCGCCTAACCTATTTTTTTAGTTCAAATAGGTGTTTAATATTTTCACCGTTGTTATTTTAACTATTTGATCATTAACGATCGTTTTAAAAGAATTCTTTTAACCAATCAAAATCTAACACGTTTCTTTGATTTTAATTTTTTTTATTTCTTTTAACATAATTTAAAAAATCCCTAAATTTCTCAAAATTCACAAAATTAACCCTCAAATTTAACCATTGTTGTTGTTGTTCATTGCGCTGCCTGCGACGGAATAAAACCCTATCTCGCCGTAAGATCGATACACCATTCATCGTTTGATCGACCGTCATTTGTTGCCCATCTTTTTTTCCTTATTTTATCACTATTCAGCTTTGTTTCGGCGTTATACACGTCAATCGTCGACTTTCGGTGACAGAATGATGGGGGAAATGAGTGAGGTATCGACGACGAAAGTTGTGGGTACTTCGTCGGCGATTGGCAGCTACAACAACTGGAATTGAGATTTAAGACTTAGGATTTGTGGACTATTTTGAGAATTATATGATATTTTTGAAAACTTTAAATTTTTTAAAGAAGAAAATAAAGCATGTCGTGTGCCATGTTTTGATTAGTTAACAAAAAATTTTAAGCAGACGTTAACGACAAAGCACCTAAAATGATAACGATGGAAATGTTAGGCACCTACTTGAACCGAGAAAATACTTTAGACACATATATAAAAATATTGTATAGTTTGGGCACTTATTTAACTATTAAGCCTTATTAAAATTATAACCAAAAATTCTATAAAACAAGTTAAATATATTTTGAGTCACATAATTATATGTTCAGTTACAAATGTATTAAATGAGTCACCAATTAAAATTTGTTACAAATAAATTACTGGATCGTTAAAGTTGAAATAAACGACTAACATAATATGATATAATAATAGTTATAGTTTCTAAAACTTATATACACTATTAATTTGGTTTCGGTTCTAAATAATCTAATAGATTTAATCCCTCACATTTATATTTTTTGATATTATACCCTCCTGACACATTTTACGACCACGCACCAAACTTTTTGTTATTTTTCATCAATTGGATAATTGATATATGGGATAGCTAGACATACACAATTACTTTATTATTGGACAATCGATGGACTCGTTATGACTATCTTCTACTAGTAGACACAATCACTTCACTGATAGAATCTTCAAATTAAATGGTTAAATTTATTGAATTGTTCCAAATTAAGATTAAATTAATAAAATATTAAATTTTGAAGACAAATTATTGTTATACCAAATCACATTTGACGTTCGTTTCAATTTTAACGGTGAAATAATTTGACTCTAACAAAGTTTTAATTAAGTGATTAAGTTACGAGTTTTAAAAAACAGTGGTTATTTTATAAACGAACACATAATTAAATGATTGAAATGAATTTTACCCTATAAAAATAGTTTCATTTTCTCTCTATCCTTAAAATAAGGTCTAATATTTGAATTTTACTTGGTCATTTTACGTGATATTTTAGGCTTAACAATTTAATTTTTTTGTTAATATAACTATTTATATTTAATTTATTAGTTGACTAGTTTAGATCGTGCACTATAAAAGCAAGTGATTCTCCCAATTCAATTATTCATTCACAACGTCAAAATTTAAATCTTTAATCTTATTTAAAAGATTTAGCGTCTCATCTCACTCAATCGTCTGCTTGTCACTAGAATTTAAAATTTTAGATTTCATATGAAATTATTATTGAGTTAATTATATTTCTATTTATTAAATAAAAATTATTAATTATTATATCAAAATTTATATAAAATATACCATATTACGAACACAATTAGGTAAATCTCTCATTCTCATCTAAAAAGAGAAAAAAATCCGATTATCTTTTCCTCCATTTCCTCTATTTTAGACATTTTTATTTTCTCTCTCCCCAAACAGAAAACCTTAAAATCCAGGGAAAGAAAAAAAAAAGAAGAAAGAGCTTTCCTTTCTGTAATTGCTTATTTGTTACTTTTCAATGTTTTGCTCTTTCCGGCTCCTTATTCTTGTAGCTCAGAAACTACGGTTAGAAAATAAAATTTTATTTATTGTCATTTTTAGATCAACGAATTTACTATAATTATGATTCTTTTGGGGATTGAGTTTCAGGTTTTCCATTGCCGCTTTTGTCTTAGCTCTCACTTCAATCATGAACCATAATTGAACTGATCCAAAGAATTTTATTTTTGGGAACTATGGTAATTGAGTTTCTTCCTTTTTCTTTTAATTTCTTTTTTCTGTGTTTCTTGAATGGAATTGTTAGATGTGGATTAATTTAATGTAAATTTCGTTTTTAATTGTTTTTTGCTCATCAGTTTCAATTGAAAATTAATGTATTCAACTGCCATGTTTATTGAAAGAAATTATGAGTATAAATAAAATTGTTAACTAACCTTAGAGTCTAAGTCACTCATCAGCAAAAGTTATTTATTACTGATGGAATATTGGAGTTTTTTGTGAGAGAACTACAGTGCAGTAAATGCAATTTGGATTTATTTATTTATTTTATCATATCTGGAAATTGGTCCCTTTGATATGTTCTGATTTCCATATAAAGGAAAGGGTTTAATTTGAGTTCCAAAGAATGGAATGATTTTGCCCTTTTTGGAACAGAATTGGCATTCGTTTCGCCGTTTACGACTCTGTGTGCCTGGTTTTATTTGCGGGTGATTTTGTTTCCGAGTAATCGATTTTGATCTTTCTGTATCTGATGAGTTCTTTCTGTCATTTAGATAGAGAGTTGCACTTATATTATATCGGCGACTTTTGCTTCCTTTTATCGGTTTAATGTGTTTACGTATACTTTCACAATTCTTATATTGAATAAAGGGGTGTCGTTGTTGATCGTCTTGTAGTTCTTATTGATGCCCAAAAAAAAAACATGTACTGAAAAAAAGAGAGTTGTTTTTATTGTTTGATTTTATTTTAGTTTTTGACTTTTCAATCTTTTTTCTGGTTTTAGGTTTTGGACGGTTACCTGTTAGTAACCATTTGTGTGTGATTGCAAAGAGATGGGTCACACAAAAACTGAGAGGGGAAATGGAATTTCCTCTGAAGATCAAACGGCATTGCCGTTGATTGATGATGGCGACTTTGAAGCAGCTACAGATGGAGGAGTTGCATTGAAGAAAGGTCCGTGGACGTCTGCTGAAGACGCAATTTTGATCAACTATGTGAAGAAGCACGGGGAAGGCAACTGGAATGCTGTTCAGAAGCACTCCGGACTACTTCGTTGTGGAAAAAGTTGTCGCTTGCGTTGGGCAAATCACTTGAGACCGAACTTGAAGAAAGGGGCATTTACTCAAGAAGAAGAAGAACTGATTGTTGAACTCCATGCAAAGATGGGAAATAAATGGGCTCGGATGGCTGCTCATGTAAGTGTTCAGTTCATTTACTGTGAATCTAGTAATTCTCATAACTGATTAATAAAAGCAATTTATTGAAATTATATAAAGTTAAGAATTACATTAAGAAAAAAGGACACCTAAAAATTTGTATCAAAGCAAGATATATATGTGTGTGTGTGTGTGTGTAGAAATGCCCTGCTCTTTTGTATGTAGTTATACTTTACTTTTTCATTCCTTAACTCCTGTTGCGCATATATTGTTCATAACAATGAAAGTGCTTTTGATTTAGCATCTGGTTTCGGGGAGATTAAATGTGGACAGTATCTTTTAGTGTCTTAAGGAATAAATGTTCTTTAAGAGTTGTAATGAGTTTTCATATATAAGATCGATGCTGTACTCTTTTTGTGCTAGATGCAGACTAATATAAATTTATGCTTTCCAGAGCTCAATGACAGAGCTATTCCAACCTTAAGTGTCCAAAATAAGTTTCTCTGTGCTCTGTTATTTTTTGCAGTTGCCTGGTCGTACAGATAATGAGATAAAAAACTATTGGAATACGCGGATTAAGAGGCGTCAACGTGCTGGATTGCCTCTGTATCCTCCTGAAGTGTGCATGCAGGCACTGCAGGAGAGCCACACTGCCAGTGCAGTTAATGGAGGGGATAAAGGACCTCATGATATCTTGCAGAACGACAACTATGAGATACCTGATGTCGTATTTGACAATTTAAAGGCAAATCAAAATGTCTTTCCATATGTCCCTGAACTTCCTGGTATATCTGCGAGCAGCATGCTAATGAAAGACCTAGGTTCCTCTCAATTTTATAGTTTCATGCCACCAACTATCTATTGCCAGAAGCGCCTTCGTGGACCAACAGCCTTTTTCCCTGATTATACCGGTGTTGTTAAAAGTGAATGCCCCTTGTTTGAGCAATTTGAAGATGGTATGTCAAACAAGGCTGCTCAATCCTTTGGGGTGTCCTTCCCCATTGGACCAGATCCTGCAGCTAAGAAGTCCCAGTCATTTGGTGTATTCCAAGGTAGCCATTCCCTTCCAAATGGCAGTTTCTCCGCTTCAGATCCCACTTTGGAGGGCGTGAAGTTTGAGCTCCCTTCATTCCAAGATCCTGAAACTGATTTCAGTAACTGGGGCACTTTATCTTGCTCGCCACCTTTACTCGAGTCTGTTGATGCTTTTATCCAGTCACCACCACCAAGCAGTGGACTGGAGTCGGGTAGTATTTCACCCCTTAATAGTGGTCTGTTGGATGCTGTATTTCATGAGGCAAAAACTCTAAGCAGTGTGAAGAATCATGCATCTGACAAGAGTTCAAATTCATCAACTCCTGGTGATATAACTGAAAGTTCCGATTTCGACATTTGCATGACAGCTCGGGGAAAATGTGCTGAGACTCTTTCTCCAATGGGTCATTCAGCATCTTCTCTTTTCAGTGAGTGCATCAGTGCAAGTGGCAGTTCGTCGGATGAACCATCATCAGCTGAAACCTTTACTGGTGAGCATCTCTCTGACCTGGACTTGTTAAAACCGAGACTCGATTTACACTTTTCATCCATCATCAGAAAAAAGAATATTATCTTTAACGTTATTAAAAGTTGATCATTTGAATCAAGCATCTTATATGGGATTTCAGTGATGTCTAAACCATTTGAATTGACATAGAATTTAATAAAGCTTCCCTATCTGTAAGAAATCTTGGTATAACAACACTATCAACATTCTTTATTTTTTACTGTGCACCATCTTTTATATAATAAAAATTGATTTTATGTATACCAGATGTTTATGATAGTCATTGAACTAATATTTCAAGTCTAGCGGAAGTGTGAATCGTACATGATAAGAAAAAACTTTCAATTGTTTCTCTAGAATTTAGTAACTTGAATTTGGATTTCTTTCAGAGTCTCGTCAAAAATCCGAACCAGCTGCCAATGTTTTAACCCCAGAGATACAAAAAGCGGTTCCCATTCAGTTGGACAGTGGTCATTCTGACACATTATTTGCTTCGAACTGGCTCGAACAAGGTTCTGGTTATGATGCGGACCAAACAGTCATGACGGATGCCATAGCAACCCTTCTTGGTGATGATTTGAGTAGCGAGTACAAGAACATGGAAGCCGGAACATCTATTTCAAGTCAAGAATGGGGCATTGGTTCATGTTTATGGAATAATATGCCCTTTGAAATGTCCGAACTCCCTTGAGATCTTGTGTCTTACTGGTATGAACTTCTCTGGAACTTCTTTTTCATTCCTTCCGTAATTCTTTTGATTCGAGTAGTTGAGCAAACCTGAATTGGGATGAGACTACTATGACGCGAGTCATGGATGTTTGGTGTATTGTTTTTTGTGTGTTTTTCTTGAACTGTTGGATGCTTGTATGCCATTCAGGAACTTTGAGGTATACATATGTATTCAAGCTGTTGTTATAATTTTAGAATAATAACTGTGCACTTTTAGCATGGAATCCCAGACAACTATGTTGCTAAAATTCTTTATTTTTCTGGAAGTATCCGTATCCAACTCGAATGTCAGAAACATCCGGATTTGGGTACAGTGATATGATCTTCAAAAACCTTTCACGGACACGGAAATCTTGGTAAGCAAAATGGAACATATCCATCCTAACCGTCTCACTATGCATGAATGACATGAAACTAAGTAGGATGAAGATGACTGCATAGTAAATATCCATTGAGAATGATTAATTTGATCAATTTTGATTCCATGTTGCCTAATTCATGGCAAAAAAGCTCGTGATTGACAATAAATCCTTCAAACATCATGTAAGAACATGAAATTTTCAATGCATGAGTGCAACATTGCTAATAAATCTTCCTGAATCCTTCAACGAACCATCAATAGTTATAAAACATCGGATCATCATCATGGAGGTCTTTCATGATCGAGCCCACTGCTGGATGCAGATTCCGCGAAAAAGGCGGAAGCGTTTGTTGTTCTCCAAATTGGCGGTGATGGCGGAAGCCTCACATTAAGATGGCTAAGGCTAGTTGCAGGGGCAGTTTCTATGGCGAAGATTGAAGCTTCATCATCGGGAGATTGCGGTTGAGAATCACTCGAGCCCTTGCTCACAGTATCTGATTGTGCAGGTGAGAAATCTTTGATGCTACAAGTGCTTTCACGATCCGTTATGTAGTTCAAAGCAAAAACAACCTGCAATAATTATTGCTCGGACTCTTCATTTTCCTTGAAGTATCTATGTCTGACACTCGTCTACGACATTGATATATGTTGATATCTCAAGTGTTATGAACATGTGAGATAAGCTCGATTTAAGTATTGATGTTGCTGAATTATTGTAGCACTGAATCTTGATCTGAAAAACTTGTTCAAAACTTACCTTATCCATGGATAATCTCTTGTGAGGATCCTTGGTGAGACACTTCTCGGCTACTCGAACCATCCAAAAGAGTTGATGAACATCATGCGAATCGACGATCCTCGGGTCAATCAAATCCGGGTAGTTCCTGTCCTTCAGTAGTGGTCTTGCCTGCATGAAGATCCAAGTTTTCAGTAATGGAAGATCTTTGTGACCTTTCTATGTATTACTCATTTTGTTGGTGCTAGTTTACGTTATCCGGATTCGGATAGTGTTGGATACGAGTATTTATCTTTCAGTCTAGTTAAGAGTTTATTCGGGTATCGAGAGTTTTACCCATCCTACAAGGCTTTTCCCTCCTAGTCTTTTGTCCGTAGTCTTCATTCCGGTGATGAGCTGCAATACCACAACTCCAAAGGAATAAACATCTGTCTTGGTCGACACTTTGCCACATTCAGCATATTCTGGTGCCAAGTATCCTAAAGTTCCGACAACTCTCGTTATTGTCTCCGATGACTTGTCTGAATCTTCATGTTGAGTTCTTGCCAAGCCAAAATCTCCGAGCTGAAATAGTGAACCGGTTACAGACTTCGATAAGTTGAGGTAAAAGAATGAATGTACTTGCAGAAGACATGAATGTTGTTCGATTATTACCAGTGGTTCGAATTCGTGGGTTACGAGGATGTTGTTCGGTCTCATATCTCTATGGATGATGTTGTTTTCATGCAAATATTGCAAGCCCCTGGCAGCTCCCAGTGCTATCTTAACCCTCTTTTCCCAACTAAGAGGTCTTCTTGAGTGCTCTGCAAACAATTTAGCAAGAAACAATATACACACATCGATTAGATGTCGATCATTCATCGCGAAAGAGAGGTAAAAACCGATGTGTCATCTCGAATGAATTGTTACTCGATAAATGAAGGTCGAGTGAACCGTTGCAGACGAATTCATAGACAAGTAGCCTCTGGTTTCCTTCGGAGCAAGAACCAACCAGCATGACCAAATTCTCGTGTCTCGCCGTACGAAGCACGTTAACTTCGGATTTGAATTCTTTGTCTCCTTGGAGACTTGCATTGAACTTGTGTTGCTTTACAGCAATCTTCAACCCATTGATCTCTCCCCTGTAGACGGCTCCAAATCCTCCTTCCGATAGGAAGTTCTTAGCATGGAACCCTTCCGTAGCGGCTACAAGCTCCGCGTAAGTGAAGTCTCTCATCCATCCGATCCTCGGCCTTCGATTTCTGCATATCGTGCAGGGGGAGTTTTCAAACACTTGATCCCCTGGATTTCCCCCCATCCAATCATCGTTTTGGTAATGTTGCTTCGAGTTTTCATCCGGACTATGCAGGTCCTTTTGGTCTCCGCTTTCGTTGACGGATACCGGGGAATATTCTCCCCCCGTTTCCGGTCCTGTAGTTGTACCATGTTCTTCATCACGAACATGCAAGGACGAGGGCTTCGGTTCGTTACAACCCGAATCCGATGTTATATTACCGGCAATACTCAATATCGAAGCCGAAGATGAACGTGAGACGGATTTCCTAACGCCTCCCCCTCCACGTTCTGCAACAATAAATGACATTATGATTTCTTGACATGAACATGGTATATTTTACGTCGCATTCCGAATAACTTACTCCGGGGAGACTGTCCATCCTCCGGAATCATTTCCGCATACGTTACGTTACTTCGCCTCGGAACCGGAATTTTGAAGTTATCCCTTACATTTGGTCCCCTCAACTCTACAGCATTGCAATCTTCCTTCAATCTGACAACATTACATGAAAGGTTCTCTATAAAGTACCTCTGATCATTCTTCATGTGCCTGTCTCAAAGATGTCATATATGTACAATGTACAAGGTTAAAATCAGGTACAAGGGGGGTCATATATTTGTATTTTCTTTAATATGTTTTTTGAACAAAAAATTGAATGCAAATAATAGATATCAAAATGTTAATTCTAGTGTTATTTTCTCTATCATTTCACTTATATCATCTAAATATTATCCAGTAAAAAAGAATAAATCGAATATCTATAAATATTCGAATTCGTATTATATACACACATACCTGTCGAGTACTAACCATGTTGCACGAATTTTTTTCACAAATCTTGCAGCAACCTCCTTTAATGGATAACCTGCTAACATCTCTATCCGAAATTGTATCTAAAAATAAAATAACCCATAAATATTACATTAAACAATTATATATAAATAGATATAGAAAAAAATGTAAATTTACTTTTTTTAACATTTTTAATATAGTCTATTCATAATATTTGATCAATTTTAACTCTCAATAAATGCGTGCGTATTTTACAGATAAAATTGTTTGAATATAAATCTTTTAAAGATAACAACATCATTTTTCCACCAAGATCATTTTCATACTACATTTGTTTAGCTTGTGAATCTCTCTGATACTTTAAAATTCATTTTTAATATATATAAATGTATTATTAATTAGTATTTTGAAATCGAGCATAAATATTCGAGTTTGAAGTCTAACATGAGAACCAAACTCGTATGTTGCTTAATCGGATGAGTTTGAACAATTTATTCTTTATAAAACTCGAGATTCAATCAAACTCAAACCAAACTTTGAGGTTTGAGTCCATCGCACAATCATATCTTCATTTCATTTAAGAATATTATAATTTAGAAAATAGAAAAGAAAACTATAAATATCAAAATTCGAAGTTAAACACATTTGAGAGGTTAAGGGGATGAATCAATTACACTAAAACTTAGTTGAGATTTATAATTTATGTGTATTTAAGGGTGAAACTAGTTGGTCCCCTAAGTGGTAAGATTGTAAGTCTAGTCCCTCTACATTTCAAAGTTTCAAGATAAGATAACGGTGAAATTACATTTTTAAACCCCCTAAATGATAAAATTTTAAAAATGACTAAACCTCTCAAGATGTAGAAAGGCATACCTGCTCCATTTCGCATTGTTCGGATATTCTGACGATCTCAGCGTTGTTTTTGTACTCTTCCAACTTCCTCCCCATTTCTTCTATGGCGATTTTTTTGTTCGGTCCAAAAATCGACCCCGATTCCAGCTTCGATCTAAAGCCCACTGAAAAACGAGGGAAAAAAACACCATTAATGGAGATGGAGAAAACTGGAGAAAGGGGGCTTGATCCCCTTGATTTAATAAAAAATTTCTTTCAACGCCCACAATTATAGGACTTCAAATTTATGATTGTGAGATGACATACTAAAAGTATTCTCCACATGATGTTAACAATTAAATCAAACTGATTTAGTTAAGTTTCGGGTTCATTTTTCTTGTCATTGTTAAAGTAAAATAAGTATATGATATTATTGAAAAATTAAATTGTTCTAATTTGATGAGTTTCGACCTGATCCGATCTTATAAAATTATTTTTTTTGTACGATACTCAACTTCAAATGAGTGAGGCAGATTTTATAAGCAGAAGAGTGAGTTTAGGGTAAAAATTCTAACTCAAATAGTATATCTAGGGGTGCTACGATCGCGAGTTGAGTAATGCTCAACTCGTGCTCGTTAAGAATTTTGTTGTTCGGCTCAACTCGTTGCTCGTTAAGCTCACTAAAATTTTACTCGACTCGTGCTCGTTAAAAAATCTCGTTGCTCGACCCGACTTGTTGCTCGTTAAGCTCACCAGAATTTTTACCTTATTTTTTTTTAAATATAGGTAAAATCTAGTGATGTTATTAGAATATTTACTCAAATATTACTTTGAAATTTTTTATTTCAAAAATAGGGATCCTCACAGATTATTTTCGGATATAGGGATGATTACTGTTCAAAATCAGAAAACCCATGGACCACAACCCGAGTTTGAACAGTAATTTTCAACCACCACCCTTTTAAAATGTCACACTGCCAAGTGGCGCGATGTGGGCGTTCCAAGCACTGTTCAAAGTCGGACTACCCACCCTCCGTCTTTGAACAGTGCACCGAATAATGGTGCATGGGCTGCTCACTGCGTGCCATGTGGCGTCGCGTAAAACAGAAAAGGGGAGGAAAGCACCCCGTTTTTGAACAGTAAAACAACCCCAAGAACACTGTTCAAAAACAGGCTGTGCACTGGTGGTCTTCTGACTTTCAACAGTAAACATCCTTAGATCTGTAAATAATTTTTCGGGATCCCTACTTTTGAAATTAAAAAATTTCAAAGTAATATTTGAGTAAAAATTTCTAATATGAACATACAAATTCAGAAGAAAAAAAAAAATTGTGAGGACAGAGAAGATAAATAAAAGATCATGTCATGACTGAGTTAAAGATGAAGTCGATATTTGAGTGTGAAACTCTTTTTAGTTTCTCAACAATCATCGATGAACTAAAAAAGAGAGAACGCCTTCGAATTTTTGGTGTTTTGACTTTCAATCGCATTTTTTATACGAGAAGTAAATATTTTTTCCCTTTTTAACTTTTATACATAAAATGATATCATAAAAAATGTTTAATAAAAAAAAGAAAAATTAATTAATATAATTTGATATTTTATTAATACTAATTAACTTTTGAAATTCTCGAGAAATACAAAACATTTGAAAATTTGAAATTAAATATTTTATTAGTAAATTACCTAGCAAATCACTAAATTTTTCTATAGTTTTCAACTAGCATTTAAACTTCTTGAAACATAATTTTTTAAGGTAGCACAAAAAATCATTAAAAGTTTATTAAAAAATATAACGAGTTGCTCGCGAACTTATCGAGTCGAGCCGGACCTTGCTCAACTCGACTCATTAACATCTTGAGTCGAACTCGAGCTTAAGTCGAACAATAATTGAATTTTGACCGAGTCGATCTCGAGCTGTTTGCGAGCTGCTCAGCTCACAATATATATTATTTAGAGTTAAATTCTCTCATTTTCACTATCGTATATTTAAACAGATTCAAGCTTTGACCTGTTAATTTAATTAATACAAAATTTAAAAATATCAGCACGAATTCAAACTCTGGCCCGACTTTTAAAAAATATTAACAAACCACGTTATCAAATTTCACACATATTTGAGATTATATTTATATCAATTGATTATTTACATTTAAGCTTGAATACCTTGTTAGATGTTCTAGTTGTGAATTTAAAATTTCATATTTCAATGCACCCCTTCAGCTTCTTCTTCTTTTTTGTTTCACCTTTAATTCTTTATTATTTTTTAGGGTTCATTTTTTTTTAATTTTACATTTTTCATTTCAAAGCCAAGAACACCCTCTTTTTTTTCAGTTTTCCCCCCTCTATTTTGTTTGTTTTTTTAATGTATTCGGGTCGGAACGAAGAGGAAGCATATTTTGAGCTTAAATTTGGGACGGATGGAACACCCCCTAAAGTTAAGTGGAAAGTATTTAATTCTGAGGCCGATAGTCATTACGGTAAGGCATGTGTTGAAAGAGGCAGAATGACCAAGTGTGCGTCGGATGATGATCTCCTCTCTCTGTATGGTTGATTAAGCTAACTTCAACTTCACTACTCAGCTGATTGTTTTTTTTAATGTATTCGGGTTTGAGTCCTTCTAAGTTTGTTTAGTTGAATGTTGGTCGAAATTTTCTTGTAAAGTTGACACGCTATTCATGGTTAATGAAATTTCATACCTTTTCCGAGAGTGGCTAAAAGAACCAATCCGATTAAACTCGAGAAATAAAAGAAGACAAGCATGAATTCTTACTGAGTTTCCGAGCTCCGGTGAAAGAAAACGTACTAGGATTAATAACCTGGTGAAGAACTCCAACAACAAAAAGCTTGTCTCCAGATTTGAGTGATAAACCCACAAGGGGCCATTTGATTATGCTCGGATTTAGCTCCCTCGATCCGTCCAGGATCACCACCACTCTCTCAGCCGCTTCGGCCGTTTCCATCTCTCCTTTTTGTTTCAAAAACTTTTTTTCACAAACAAACAATCCAAGCACAAAGTTTTATTCAGAAATATTTACAAATACATAGTGTGCACACGTTAAATCCAATCCATTTTCACTTCTCTGCATTGTTGATTCGAAAGAAGAAACTTTTGAGAAAAACAAAAGTATCTAAAAAACGGGTTCCTTAAATTTTAAGAAGATCATGGAGAGTTGGGTGGTGAATCCAAGCGTATATTCTTGAGCATATTCAAGCTACGGATGGCCCCTGCGTGTTCCTTCTGGCTGTTTTGACACTATATTATAGCTTTCGTTATGCAATTATATTATTAATTTATTGATAAAACCTATGTTTTTCTTCAATTTATGAATGCTAACTTTCCAGAGATTCAATATTTATAGATTAAACCAAAGCTCTCTTGGAGAATCCACTCCATCAGATTAAATTATTTGTTTTTTTTTTTGAAAAAAAAATTAATTTGGAGGTTGATTATGATATCTGGATTTTTCAATTTTTTCTTAGTATTGTTATTAAGAAATAAAAGTTTAAGGCTAATTACACTATACATCCTTCAATTATGGATTAGATTTTAAATTAATCTTATTTTAAAATATTCTAATTTAAGTCCTTAAATTATTATTATTGTATCAATTAGCTAAAATTATTAGATTTAGATGGTTGTCACCACTCACCACTGTTGGTTTGTGGATTGATAAGCAGTTCACATATTTCTCTCTCTCTCACTCTTTACTAAATAAAGAGATATTATATTTCTAAGATAAATGTCTATAATTTAAACTCATATAAAATGAGACAATAAAAAACATCATCAGTCATTCGATCAATTAATAAATCTCTCACCTTTCTCTATTCCTCCCTTCACCTCCTATTCTTCGTGTTTTTCTTCCATGTTTTTTTATGATTTTTCTGTAAATATGTTTTGCAAATTTGAGATTTATGTTTTTTTTTCTTCTTCCGTTTAATAAGTTCTTTTTCTCTTTTTTATGAAGGCAGTGAATGTTCTTTTGTTCTATCTTGTGCAATGTCGGATCCATAATTCTTTTTGAGGTGGGTACAAATTAAAATATTTTTTATTGAAAGGGGTTTATACAATATAAAAGCATAGACGTAAGCTTCATCCAAAAAACCTCGTTAAGCTTAAAATGGAAGAAAAAAAGATTTGATACACTCAAATAGACGAAACACTCGAGAGCATGACCTCACCAAAATGACACCTTCCCCATCCTGATTCCCACATCGAACAATCTCTTAAAGCCCATCGTAGTCGAAAGAACCACACCATCCGCAGGTAAAGAAGTCCATGAAAACAAAATCTCCATCACTTTGAGACTATGAGCAGATCCGATTGACGGTGAATGCCCTTTTTTGCCAACTTGTCTGCAAAATAGTTGGAATATGGTAGATGCTCCACTTCATATTTAAACACACAAAGGGGTTTATACAATGTTATTGTCTTTTTTTTTTTAAATGTTAAATACAAATTGTCTATTTTTTTTGAAAGAAAAAGATTGTATGACTTTATTGAAAAGGGTTCATACAATATGAAAGCTTAGACATGAGCTTCATCTAATAAAATGGAAGAAAATGAGTACGCCATGTCTATGTCAAGATTTGATACACTCAAGCATCACCTCACCAAAATGACACTTTCATCCTGTTTCCCACATGGAACAATCTGTTAAAGCCAATTAGCAGGTCGTAATGCCCATCGTAGTCGAAAGAACCACGCATCCGACACAATCCGCAGGTAAAGAAATCCATGAAAACAAAATCTCCATCACTTTGAGACTATGAGCAGATCCGATTGACGGTGAATGCCCTTTTTTGCCAACTTGTCTGCAAAATAGTTGGAATATGGTAGATGCTCCACTTTCAAACCTGCACAAATAATATTTAAACACACAAAGGGGCAAGATCCACTTAGTAGGGGCGAAGATAAATTATCTTTGGATTAGAAGAAAACTATACATTTTTAAGGCCTAAAATATAATTACGTCATCGTCTTAATTGTAGTTTTAAAAGGATTAAATTAAAGTTTTATCTTATAGACAACCAAAATACAATTTAAACATTATCTTATTTTAAAAATTTAAGGGACTAAATTTATAATTTTACCATTTAAAGGGACTAAGGCACATGCCTAACCTTAACTTTGCCCTTGATAATAGGTACATGTACGAGTTAAAAATTTGATTCGAATGTTTAAAATATGTTCTGTCATATTCAAATTCACATTTAATGCTCAAATTGATCTTAGACCGATAAAAAGTTTTGATTCATACAATATCGATATTATGAGGACCCAATTAGAACATGTTACAGTTGAAGAACCAATTTAAAATTTGGATCATACTTTAAAACATATAATGAAATTAACCCTAAAATACCACACCATAAATATATTTAGGATAATTATTCCATGCACAATCGCTTGTAAAAACTTTGTTTACACAAACGCTTTAATTTTAGAGTTTAGGGGTTTAAGTGCAACTAGGGGCCGAATATTGGGGGGGGGGGGGTTTAAGGGTGTATGGTCTCCCCAATTTTTTTTTCATTAGGAATAAGATATATTTTTTTAGAAGAAGGTAAAATTACCTCTATAATCCCTTTAAAATTTGCAAAATTTTAGTTTGGCCTCTCTCAAAATTTTTAATTTCATTTTGGCCCCTTCATAAATTTTTAATTTTTTTAAATTTCATTTTAGTCCCCTTTATAAATTTCTAGTTCCGCCCTGAGTGCAATAGTTTTAAATTTAGGGTTGTCGATATAATTTCAAGTTTAGGATTAAAATTTAGGGTTTATAAGTTTATTGGTTAAAATTTAAACAGGCGTACATATATTCTATGGACAAGTACTACTACTTTGCTTTTTGCCTGTCCCCAGCTAGACATGTTTATTTACTGTAAAATCCAACATATGTGAAGCTGTTTCTGAAACTATGCCACAATTTTTTATTATTATTTTAATGTTCAGCTACCATTTTTTACAAACCGACTAATGTTAAAAATAAAGTAGTTAATTCCCAAAATTTGTTTTATGTAAATAAAATTAAATAATAGAAAGGTACCCTTTGTTTTGCTTTGTATTTGGCCAACATTAACGATTCGATTCCATTTTTTTGTATACAATAAGAATTTAGACATGAATATCAAATTGTAATTTATTGGTTGATGATATCTATGAGTTAATTTTGTTTATTTATTTAGTTATTTATGTTTGAGATTCCTTAATTTGTCTAGATTTTGCTCTAAGTTTTCTAAGAATCTTAAAATTTATCTCAACTATCCAATCATAAATTATAAATACTATATGCATATAGAAGGGTAGCGAATCGGTCGAGAACCAATTGAAAATAACATTTGACCCCTAAATTTAATTTTATAATTTAGATCTCGAACTCTTAAATTGTATCAATTTCATCATTTGACCGCGTTGACAACAGAGTCGTTAAATTATGAGCATGTAGTTGTAATCTACTTTCATATTAGTCGTTGTCTTTAATTGTCTTGCCATGTTGATGATGACAAGTCAGTTTGAAGATATGATGGTACAAATAGAAGAATTTAAAATTAATTAATTGTTTTAAAATTATAAAATTTTTACAAGAAAATCGTGTAGATTGTTGCCATGTCACCAAAATAAACTTATCATTATATCTTATTGAAGGATGTTAATTTATTAAAGAAAATGACATGCAAACATGTTAACTCATGCGTTGTTAATTATTTAACAACGAGTTATTTGACTAAAAAAGAAGACTGTTAATAATGACTGTCAAAAGGTTAGATTAATGCAACGATGAGCAACTTTCACGTTACAATTATATAACTAAATATAGAATTTAAAATTAAAATATGACACAATTGTTGTTTTAAGATTATTATATGGATCAAAGTAACCTTTAAACCTTTATATATATTATATAATTAAATATAAATTTAAAAAATATTATTGATGTAAATAATTCTTTTTGTTAAACGTTATTTTTTGGTATAATCATGGGTATTCAACTCATAGATGACTAATTTGAATCGAGTATTGCAAAGGCACCTTATGAGAGTGAACCTCTCAATTCAATTTGCTACATTCACAATGTTAAGATTCAAATCTTTAACCTTATTTACGGAATTTAATTTCTCATTACACTAAACCAATTGATTATTAGTTTCTTAAAAATTATAATGCACATTAACTATGCAACATTGCATTGGACAGCTTCAACATTTCACATATTTTTAGTAATTTTTTATTAAGTAGACATGTTTTACATTTTAAATATAAATATTAAAATTTAAATTTATATAGAAGAAATAATATAAGTATTTTTTATTATTCGATTAATTAATAAATTTTTATGAATACAAAGCTTCCACTTGAGAATTATAACATTTATCCTAATCTTTTTTAGGGTTATGCTATTGACAGCCCTAAGGGTTGTCAATAAGAACACTATAAATTCTTGTAATTAATATTTTTTTTAAAGAAATATAGTATAATGTAATTAATTACATTCCTAAAAGGTTGTGTTTCATTAATTAATTTTTTTAATTTAATTAAACAATAAAACCCTAAATCTTAAACCACAAACCCTAAATTCAAACTCCAAACTCAAACTTAAATCCTAAATCATAAACCCAAACCTCAATTCTCAAACCTTAAACACAAACCATAAACCATAAACATCAAGCCCTAAAACTTAAGCCATAAACCACAAACCATAAACACTAACCCTAAATCCAAATCCCAAAACCTTGAACCATAAACAATAAATCATTTTAAGTGAGTATTAATTACATTAAACAACCTAAAATTAATTAAACATGATTTTTTTAGGGATGTATTTAATTACATTTTACTAGATTTCACAAGCATTAATTACAAAGTAAAACAAGCATTAATTATAAGAATCTATAAAGTTCTTATTGACAACATTAATTTTAAGCATTTTACTATATATATATATATTGTCTTGAGACACACTTTTGTCTTACGATATATAATCACCTACTTTTATAGTAGACTTGTGTTCGTTGATGGTTTTGTGGTAGTTTATTAAAAGGCATACATAAAATTAGTCTTCAAATCAGATAAATTTTTACTATTTTAATTAGTGACCGAGAGTTCGATCCTTACTTTGAACATAAAATAATTTTTAAATTTTTTATCAGTATCTACTACGGTATAAATCAACATAATACAATGATTAATAAACGGGTAAATTACGTAAATCATCAATAAAACTTTACTTTTACACCTATTTTGGTTATTAAAATTTCAAAATGTTCAATTTACTCACTGAAGTTTAGACATTGAACGTTTTTGGTCACTAAAATTTATACATTGAACGTTTTTTGTTATTCTTAAACCCCAAATAGTCGTAAATGGTGATCGTTCGATCTTAAATTTCACCAGTCATTTCATCTCGACCCCATGATTTTGTATTTGACCTCCATTATACCAGAAAGTGCTTTGAAGTTTACGAATCGGTCTAAAAACTTTCAATTTTTCTCTCGTGGATTTCCCTCCTCCACTATCGAATAGAGCTTGTTTCTTAATATGTTGTTTCTCTCGTGCCAATGAAGTTTTACATCATTCAAATCTAGATAAGTTCCTTCGTTTTTTAGTAAATTGTCGTTGTTAAAAAGTTAACGGATGAGTAACAAAAAAGCGTTTAATATCTTAATTTCAATAAATAAATTGAACATTTTAAAACTTTAATGACCAAAACAGGTTTGGGAGTAAAGTCTAATTTATTTAGGCCTAATAAATTAAGGGTAAACTACTGCAGGGGTCACTTTCGTTTCCCTTTTGTACAGATTTAGTCACCACTTTTGAAAAGTGCCAATAAGTGATCATCTACGTTTTCGATGTGTAAAGACTTGGTCACTCCGACGTTATAGTCCGTTAGTCCCCTAACGGATTGCTGATATGGCGGAATTAATTAACGAAAAAATAAGGATAAATTACTACAATATCCATTAAAATTTATCTCATGTATATTTTTTCTCCTCAATTTTAAAAAGTAAACATTATAGTCACTACTAAAAATGTTTCTTTATAATTTCACCCTTAAATTTTTAAAAATTTTATTTTGAATTTTTGAGTCGAGTTTATGAAATTACGAGTCGAGTATTTTCACATCAAACCAAAAAATTTAATTTTTTCGAGTCAAGTCGAGTGTTGCACTTCCCTACATACAATCACAGATTAAAATTAAAAATCATATTTCTTCCCTACACACAAACCTAAGTTAGTGAACATCTTATCTTGCTTAAAGGACCTAGTGTCTCATTCTACTAGAATAAAAATATGTTCAATATAACATTTCCTTCTGTTTGGGTAGAGATGACAATGGGTCGAGCTTTTAGTAGACCCAAATCTGACTCGACAATAACACAGCAAAATATTACTTGATCTGCCCCCCTTTTAAAATACATTTACACGATCTTAATCCGAACCGAAAATAAAATTAAAATTCTGATTCGTATCCAATCCAACCATTGTTTAGAGAAAAAAAATCAATCCCAAAACCATTTTTTCAAAATACGATCCTATAAAATTGATCGAATCGAACTTATTGAATTTGGATAAAATTACCATCTTGTGTTAATAAAAACTAATAACTATATTAATGATGACCAGGTAAATATTCAGATGTTTGAGCGAGTATTTAACTTGAACTGAATTTAATTTTTGGAGATGTTTTTGGAAGGAATATTTGCTTTTGTATTCCCCTGGGTTGTAATCAGTGAAGGGAAGTGCAACACTCGAGTTGACTCGAAAAAATTAAATATTTTGGTTTGATGTGAAAATACTCGACTCATAATTTCATAAACTCGACTCAAAAATTCAAAATAAAGTTTGAATTATAAAATAGAAATTCCAATAACTCGAATTTTTTAGTAGTTACTGGACTAAATTTTTAAGTTCGAGTTATTAAATAGGAGCAATTTGGGCACCTAAGTTTCAAAGGGTATACTTTGTGCACCCATTTTTCATCTAAGCATTTATAATATTATTGTACTAATTGATTGTAAAGTTTTAGGATTGAAAAATGAATTTTTAAAAATTTAAGGGTGAAATTATAAAGAAACATTTTTATTAGTGACTATAATGTTTACTTTTTTAAATTGAGGAGAAAAAATGTACATGAGATAAGTTTTAATGACTATTGCGGTAATTTACCCTTATTTTTTTGTTAATTAATTCCGCCACATCAGCAATTCCTTAAGGGACTAACGGACTATAACGTCGGAGTGACCAAGTCTTTACACATCGAAAACGTAGATGACCACTTATTGGCACTTTTCAAAAGTGGTGACTAAATCTGTACAAACAAGAAACGAAAGTGACCCTGTAGTAGTTTAACCATAAATTAATGGCTTGGTAAGGAATATAAATCCTTCCATTATTTAAAATCTGTAAATGAAAAATGTAATAATCCCGCCATATTATCCACCGTAGAAGTCATGTCTCTCTCGCTCAAACTCACGCCCAGCTTCGCCCTCCACTTCCCTCTTCGCGTAAGATTTCTTCTCTATTTTCCCACTACTTTTTCAATTGAAATTTTTAATATCTAATTTTACCAATTTAATTTCTTTCTTTTCCCCCTTTAGGGTTTCAATCAGATCCCATTTTTAAGCTTTTCCGGAATTTCCAATTCTACTACGAGCCTTACCTCTCAGAATTTCAAGAAACTCTCTTGCTCAATCAACGATGACAACAACATTGTAAGCGCAATTCGATTTTCATGTTATGTGTAATTTTTCATAGTTATAATAACTTAATTTGTTGAATTGCGAATTTCTTTACTGTTTGAATCGTTATCTGTTTGAATTTCAAATTTAATTCATGGTATTTGGTTCCTGTTGATTTTTAATTTATATTCTTTCTATTTATGTTGCGTTGCTAGGTTTATGGCCCAATTGACAATGGCAACTACTCAACAAACAATGGAGGTATTGGGATTTGGAAATAGACATTGTAGGATAAAGGAATTGTTGTTTATTCATATGATTTTGTTTTTGGCTTACATGAGAATTGAGATTGATGTGTTTATTGCTATGTTTTTTTTTTCTATTCTTAGGCTCACCTGCAGGAAAGAGTGAGAGTAGTCAAGGAGAATCGTTTTCGTCTAAAGAGTATATACTTCTCGCCTTTCTATTTTGTGTTAAAAATGAGTTGTTTTGATGGTTGGCTTATTGCTGTTGCTCCCGTTTACACTAATTTTGATGAAGTACAGTGTTCATTGCAGTTACCATCGATGTTACTTGGAATGTTCATTTTTCCTATAGTTTCCATCTCCATTATTCAGATACGAATTTGAATTTGAGTATTTTTTTGTGTCATATACATATCCTACCTGACACTCACCCTGAGTCCGGGTAACATATTACTATAATCACTAATTTTGAAAGGTCTTCAATTAGTTGATATATGCATTTCTGCAGCATGTTTTTCCATTCACCATAATTCTGTCATTGTATACACAGCATACTTGTTTGTCAAAGAATTGAATATTGATAAAAGAGTGCTTGGAAGTGGGGGTAATAGATGGATGAAGATTTTGAAATTTTGCAGATTCTGGGGTATTTAAAACTTAAGCCTCCACCCTGTACTTGCCAAGATGGCCCATGTGACATCCGTTGAAAGATGATTTCTCGGGTTTATCTTTGCATATGTATATTATTGACAGATCTGCTCATATATTGGAATTGTTTGAATATTGGAGTTTGCAAATGCTGTTCACCTTAGAGGTCTCATTTTCACTTCTAAAAAAAGAAGGCTCGTATTAATATCTTACTTTTGCTTTGGGTTCAGCAGTACTGTTGGATAACAGCAAACTGTGTTTTTATGCTATAATTTTTTATTCTAGATTTATATCCATTCTATGTACTCTCTTTTCTCCTCTCTTTAAATGACATGCAACTCCAAATGCAATTATTATTTTGCCATATGACATGGATTTACACCAGAAATGAGAACCATACCAAATAACTCCTTTTTCTTTGGGGGGAGCTCTCTTTATCGCGACAGAAGCATTAAAAGTTATCTTGCTTTCTCTTCTTGTCTTCATTTCTTTCGTGTACTTATGAAACTTTTCATGATAAAAAAAAGAGGGGCAAGGATATGTGGATCTAATTTTTTGGTTTGTTGTTCTTGGGTTCTCAGTGTGTTGAAGAAGTTGAGAAGATATGGAGTTTCTGGAGTGTTGTCTTATGGGCTACTGAATACAGCTTACTACCTTACTACCTTTCTCGTGGTGTGGTAGGTAAAATATTGCTTCTTTGTTCATTCATGAATTCTTTACATGATTTCATTGACGTGTATAATGCATTATAGAATTAAGCTCTACTTCATATTTGCCTTTCACTGGTCATTTGGCATGTGTACTGTATAATATTATTTGGATTTGATCAGTATCGTTCTTTCCCTATTCACTCTGAGGACAATGTGTCTTATCTAATCAACCGTGTTTCTTTATGTTGCATTCCAAATGGGTTTCATGTGCATACACATTGAAAGGAACTATTTAACAAGAGCCAAGCTAAATCAAAGTTGCTCTTTTGTAAATCCATAATTTGGCTAACATGATATTTTAAAAAGGCATGTAATATCTCTGGTTCCCACTTCCCAAAAGCATTGATGTCATCAGTTTTAATGAGTAATGGCAGAAAAAAGTTCCCTGTTTCATATGTAGTCATCCTACATTCCTACTTAGGTGCTCTGTATGCATTAGAATGTAGTTGCTGTTAACAGGAAGTTGTTATGCTTCCATTTTAGGTTTTATGTTGCCCCAGTACCTGGAAGAATGGGTTATATGCCAGCTGTTGAGAGGTAGTATCTCATCCTTTTCATTGTTTATGAGAATGTAGATGATATGAGCACTCTCCTGCCTTGCAGATTTCTCAAGATTATGGCCATGGTTTGGGCTGGAAGCCAAGTGACTAAGCTTGTTAGAGCAGGAGGGTGAGTTGATAGAATTTAAATGTTTTTCCTTAAAAATTAGTTAGTCCGGAATCTTTGGTAGAATCAAGATTTCCTGATTGGTCCACAATTGCATGTGATTTGGTTTTAAATTTAATTAGATCCATTTATTTTATTTGTCCAACTTCTACACTTATAAGTGCTGGTTTGTTGTGATGCTATATGTTGCAACGGACTATACAATGTACTTGGGGGAAGGTTTTTTAACCCTCTCCATATCCAAGTTATCAATATCAGTTATCTACAACCTGGGTTAAGCTGATTAATTTAAAGCGACTACAGTCCCTGGGACATACTCCCTCCGTCCCACTAAAATTCACTTATTGACTGTGGTAAAAAAAATTTCAACTTTGACCATCAAAAGTTAATAAGCGACAACTATAGTGGGACGGAGGGAGTATTAAGGAAATCTTCTGTTAAAAAAATTCACAACCATTCTCATATCATAAACAAAACATAAAAGCAGAAGGAACACTTTTATAAATAATTTTTCATTTTACATTTTGTGGGGGAATGGGGGGAAATGATGAACCTTTATTATGTAGTTGGGTCATTTCCTGTGAATAGTGGTTTGAGCATTCTTTTACTGAGCCTAATGCTGGAATTTAGTTGAGCTACTTAGGATTATGTTTTAATAACTTCTGGTAATCTAGCATATGCCAGCTCCTTGTGCCTCTGTCATATGATTCATGTGTTCCTTAGATTGGAGTGTGAGTGTTGGATACGAGTATGTCTATTTTTTTTCTATCTATTTGGATGGGTCCTTGGAGAGTTGCATACCCCTATCCATATCCGAATATATGTAGCAAATAGGCATTTCAAGTAAAATGAAGAGTACCTACCCGATGCCGCTTCTTATTGAGTGACCATAGTTTCTTACTTTATTATGTCTTCTTAACGGGTTCAAAAATGGCTCTCTCTCTCTCTCTCTCTCTCTCTCTCTCTCTTGTGACTGTAAACATGAGATCACTGCATGATATTGTCGTTTAAAATCTGTGTTATTGCAGAGCCCTTGCTCTTGCCCCATTTGTCGACAGAGGGTTGTCATGGTTCACTGTCAAATTTAAGTTTGAATCGCAGGGAAAGGTACCCGACACTTCACTTTGAAATTCTCCGATATTATTCAGTCATCCAGCGTCTGAATCCTTTCGAATTGTGTCCAGGCTTCCATGGTGATCGTAGGATTTTGTTTCGGGCTGGCTTTGATGCTGTTTTTGGTTGTGACAGTGCTCTGGGCATAGGTTATTTTTTTTGGTTCTCCCCGGCTTTTTCATATTGCTGCACAAGTTTGGTTTGAAATTGCTGTTGAGAAAAGCTCAGAAACAAGTGCATTTAAGAAGTATTATGACAAAGTGTTGTGAAGATGGTTATGAAAAATGATGGGTTTATAGATTTATGCTAAAATAGATGCAATTAGATTTTTTAATATTTTAACAATTCGACCATTTCTTTTCATGTTCAGTTCATATAGACCATCCACGCCAAATTTTAAATAAATTCATAATGTTTAACTATATGATTTACATATAAAAAGACAACCGTCTAATATATACTAATAAAGAGAATATTATAGATTAACAAGATAGAGATATCATATTGATTTAAAATTTTATATAAATACAATTATATTACTAAATTCAACAGTTAAATTATTAGAATATTATTAACAAGTATTGGGTGCATTGGTAAGGCATATTATACTCTCAAAGAAAACAAGATGATATTATTGGGAGGGACAACCCATAAGACGAACATGTATATTATCAAAAAATAACTATTAGAATATTAATAGTACAAAAAGTTATTGAGGTAAACTGTTAAAATATAAAAAAAACTTACAAACAATAAACATTAACATTATCTATATGTCATTCTAGAAGACACATGTTTAAATCGCTTTGTCTACAAGTTGTATGCGCATTGTCAAAGGTTAAGAATATGTATGAACAAATACTACATTGTAATTACCTTTAGGCTATTAAAAAAAATTCGATATCTATAACGTATGGGTGTGCATTTCGAATAAAAATTGCTAATATATAGATCCAACAATTTCGGACATCCAAAATTTCCGATCGAATCAGATATGAAATCCGAAATGCACACCCATACGTTCAACATTTTAAAATTGTACGCCTTATATAAGCAATTATACTAAAGTATAGGGGCAACAGTGTCATTATCCCAAAGGAAAAATGAAATAAAAATTCACAAATAAAACCCCTCGATTTTGATTTTTAGTGACACTGTGACAGTCATAAGTCAAAACCCTGTATTAAGGGGGCTTCTTCTTCAGCTGCTCAAACTCTAACGCCCCCCAACAATGGCGAAAACCCCTCTCCGAAATCTGCTTTCACTCATCCACAAGCGCTTCCTTCAAACAAACCCAACCCTTTCCCCCATTCCAAAGCTGCCCACTTCAAACCCCAAACGCCTCAAAACACAGCAAAACGCCGCCCCGGAATCCCTACCCTTCTTCAAGTTTCTGAAATCCTACGGATTCAGCGATACCCAAATCGACAAAGTGGCCAAACAACGCCCCCAAGTCGTGCATTCCATATTCAACAAATTGCTTAAGCCCAAGCTCGAGTTTTTCATCGAAAAGGGTTTTGAAGGTAAGCTTTTGCCTCAACTCGTTGCCTCGAATCCTTTAATTCTTTCCCGAAGCTTGGAATCTCAGATTAAGCCGTCCCTTGAGCTTTTGTCCCAATTTTTGAAAGCTGATGAATTGTTGCTTGCTATTAAACGAACCTCTTCATGGTTATTGACATCTAATCTGAAAATTCTATTATTCGGCCGAATATTGATTTGCTGATTAAAGAAGGGGTTTCGCCTGATAGGATATCGAAGTTGTTGGTATTTCAGCCTAGGGTTATCTTGCAAAGCCATGCTCGAATGGTTTACGCCGTTAAAACGGTTAAAGAAGCCGGTCTCGAACCGGGGCAACCGGCAACCTAGGTTTATACATGCTCTTAGGGTTATTTGTTCTGTGAGTGAGAGTAATTGGAAGAAAAAAGTCAAAGCGTTTATGAGCGTGTGATGGAGTAAAGATGATGTTTTGAATACTTTAAGGAAAGACCCTCTTTGTTTAGCTTGTTCCGAGAGGAAGCTCAAGTATTTGATGGACTTTTACGTGAATACTATGAAGTTGGATGCGAAAACGATCATATCGTACCCGAAATTGATTCTGCATTCGACTGATAGACGGATTCTGGCAAGGTTCGAAGCTTTGAAGGTTTTGGAGTCTATGAAACTGATCAGAGAAGATCAAAAGATTGTTTGGGTTTTTACTCTGTCCGAAAAGAAGTTTATGGAGGAATATATAACTAAGAACAAGGATAAAGTTCCGGGTTTGTTGGATATGTATCAGCAGGCTGTTAAGAAAAGAAAAACAAGAAAGGAGAAGAATGAAACAATTGATCCCAAATGAGCAAGTTTGACTTTGTAGTTCGTAGTTGCCTAGACCTATGTTACTCAGATAGTCAGATTCAGGATGAGTGTCGGACTCGGATTATTGAATACATTTTCCGGTATTGGAGGATCATTCTCTTATAATAGTGTATGTTAAGCGAAGCAAAACAAGAAGGTGGTAAGAATGAGGCAATTGATCCCAAATCAGCAAATTTTGGCTCTGCAGTTGGTGGTTGCCTAGGCCTATGTTAATCAGGGTAAGTTTTTCAATGTACTTATGAGGCTTGTACTCTTAGAACCATGTCTAAGTGAACATAGATGCTAGACATGGGTAATTTAGGAAATTGAAGAATCTGGGTGATATAGATCTAGACAAATCATTTTTGACTGGTTCTAATGTATTTTTGGTATTGTTATTTTGATTTCTAAAACTCCTTCGTTTTCTTGATATTAGTTTGCTTAAGGTCATTTTCTTTTGTTGCTTATCATAATCCGTCTTTTGGAAACCTTTGGTTTCATTTTTATATCTTGCTTGAGTGGAATTCCTTTGGGTATCCTTGATTGCCTGAAAAACTAGTTATATATATATACATATATGTTTGTGTGTATATGTATGCATATATAATAAAGGGTAAACTACTGCAGGGGTCACTTACGTTTAGCGTCTGTACAGAGTTAGTCACCACTTTTGAAAAGTGCCTATTAGTAGTTCTCTACGTTTTCGATGTGTAAATACTTGGTCACTCCGAGTTAACTCCGTTAGTCCCCTAACGGATTGCTGATGTGGCGAAATTAAAATAAGGATAAATTACTGCAATAACCATTAAAATTTATCTCATGTACATTTTTTCTCCTCAATTTAAAAAAGTAAACATTATAGTTACTAATAAAAATATTTCTTTATAATTTCACACTTAAATTTTTTTTTGATAAGAATTGAGGGTCTCGTTAAAAAACCCCTTTATGTCGATCACCAACCCAGGAGGGTCGGACACTTAAATTTCACACTTAAATTTTTAAAAATTTATTTTTCAATCCTAAAACTTTACAATCAATTAACACAATAATATTATAAATGCTTAGATGAAAAATAGGTGCCCAAAGTATACCCTTTGAAACTTAGGTGCCCAAATTGTTCCTATTTAATAACTCAAACTTAAAAATTTAGTCCACTAACTACTAAAAAATTTGAGTTATTGAAATTTCTATTTTATAATTCAAACTTTATTTTGAATTTTTGAGTCGAGTTTATGAAATTATGAGTCGAGTATTTTCACATCAAACCAAAAAATTTAATTTTTTCGAGTCAAGTCGAGTTATTGGAATTTCTATTTTATAATTCAAACTTTATTTTGAATTTTTGAGTCGAGTTTATGAAATTATGAGTCGAGTATTTTCACATCAAACCTAAAAATTTAATTTTTTCGAATCAAGTCGAGTTATTGGAATTTCTATTTTTTCTTAAACTCGACTCAAAAATTCAAAATAAAGTTTGAATTATAAAATAATATTTAACTTCGTCATGAAGAAAGACGAACGATGTCCGATTATCACAGGGGATTAGGGAACAAACACGCCTCTAAATCATTCAAAACCATAAACTTCGTCATTTGATCGACGACTTTGTTACCCTCACGACAGGTATGTTGAAACCATTGAAAATAAGCCATTATTTTTAATAAAAAAATTTTGGTTTATTATTATTAGGACTCCGTCAGTTAAAATTAATAAAATATATTTATCCCTTAATTTTCAGGTTTAATTATTTTTAAGACCGTTTAATTTTAAAATTAATAAAATTAAACCTTAGCTCCTTTAATTTTTTACGATTTAAATGTTTTTAAGATTTAATTCATCTCAAAGTTAATCATTATGCCCCTCATAGTTTAATCATAACTACGTTAGCGTGGACCTGAATTTAACAAAAAAATTAACAATGTTGAGAATTAGACTTGAATTTTTAAATTCTAAAAATATAAAACAAAATTCTTATAAATAAAATACTAGATAACTAAATTTCAAATGTTCGAAGAATATAAGAAACAATCGAAAAGAATTAAAACTGTGGCACTGTGATAAGCTTTTTTTTCTTCTTCTTTTCAAAACAGTTCTAATTCATGAGTATATACCTTTAATTAATACTCCTATATCGAATCATAATGGAAAATAGTAAAAGCTTTTGAGACCAAAAGCTGTGTATTGAAAGTTTGAATTATAAAATAGAAATTCTAATAACTCGACTTGATTCGAAAAAATTAAATTTTTAAGTTTGATGTGAAAATACTCGACTCATAATTTCATAAACTCGACTCAAAAATTCAAAATAAAGTTCGAATTATAAAAATAGAAATTCCAATAACTCGACTTGACTCGAAAAAATTAAATTTTTTGGTTTGATGTGAAAATACTCGACTCATAATTTCATAAACTCGACTCAAAAATTCAAAATAAAGTTTGAATTATAAAATAGAAATTCCAATAACTCGAATTTTTTAGTAGTTAGTGGACTAAATTTTTAAGTTTGAGTTATTAAATAGGAACAATTTGGGCACCTAAGTTTCAAAGGGTATACTTTGGGCACCTATTTTTCATCTAAGCATTTATAATATTATTGTGTTAATTGATTGTAAAGTTTTAGGATTGAAAAATGAATTTTTAAAAATTTAAGGGTGAAATTATAAAGAAACATTTTTATTAGTGACTATAATGTTTCCTTTTTTAAATTGAGGAGAAAAAATGTACATGAGATAAATTTTAATGGCTATTGCAGTAATTTATCCTTATTTTAATTTCGCCACATCAGCAATCCGTTAGGAGACTAACGGAGTTAACGTCGGAGTGACCAAGTATTTACACATCGAAAACGTAGAGGACTACTAATAGACACTTTTCAAAAGTGGTGACTAACTCTGTACAGACGCTAAACGTAAGTGACCCCTGCAGTAGTTTACCCTATAATAAATGTTGGAAGCCTGTGACTTCCAGTTTTCAAATTGGAGAACTTTTGAAAGATGCTTCTAAAATAGTTCTAATTCCTCCTCTGGAAGAAAATTGGATCATCCAATTATCATTGTTCTAGGTGGTACTGTCTATGTTACCTGGACTCGGGTGTGCAAATGTCGAACACGTACTTTAGGAAAAATGTAGAGTTTGGATAGTACAGGTGGTTCAAGCTTGAAAATTTTAATCTCCTGTACGCTAGTTATTAAACTTGTGTATTAAGATGTGAATTCAAGTCAGGAAAGGCAAGTCTAAGTTTGTAAAATTGCTTTTCTTAGTGTATTCTGCAAGGCTCATCGGAATACATGATTTTCCTATTTGCTCTGTGTGTTTGAAAAATGGATTTCTCTGTTGTAAAAGACATACAAGCCAATCTGAAATATCATAGCCAGGTTTCGATCCTGGGACCTATGGGTTATGGGTCCGCTACGCCACTCTGAGTGTAGAGGAAAACTATATTTTTTTGATCAAAGGGAAATTTCATTAAACATAAGGGAAATTACATGGAGTGAAACGAAACAGACAAGGGGTCGTGGCCTCTAAGACTTGACTTAGCAATCCAATCGGCTGCATGATTACAATAGCGTGGAACAAAAGAAAAAACGGTAGACATAAACTTCCGTGTCATACGGCGGATGTCTTCCTCAATAGCGGATGAAGTCCAGTCAACAGTGCAACCATACTTAAGGCTTTCAATAACATTCTTGCAGTCAGATTCCATAATAACCTTAGAAAAGCCCGCTTTATGGGCAAGAGCCAAACCGAATCGAATCGCAGCCATTTCCGTTGCATGGACGGATGGGGCGAGAAGAGGGGCTGAATCCCACAGGATTACAATACCCTTGTAATCACGGGCAATAATGGCGATCATGGTTTTGCCTGACCTGCCCTCAAAGGCTGCATCACAGTTTAACTTGATGACTCCCTCCGGTGGAGGAGTCTATTTCTGAGGACCCTTCTCATGAGCCTTCGTTTTCACAGAAGTTTCAGGGCCTGAATGTAGGAATTCAAGATAGGCACTTTCAGCTCTTAACCAAACCTCCCAAGGGAGGTCTAACCGTCCCTCGAAGAGAAACTTGTTTCGAGATTTTCATATGGCCCAGAGGAGAAAGGCAATGAGTGCTCCACCATCATCAATACATGCCTTGTTTTGGAGAGTAAGAGCTGATTGCCACCATTTTGAGAAGCCCAGGAAGCCAATCGTCTCAGGGGAGTAACTAAACCCCGAAGCTCTCCAAACAGCTGTGGCAAAGGGGCGGAAAAAAGTATGTGCTCAGGCGACTCCAATTTTCATCACATCTGAGGCATCAAGTCGATCCCCTGAAGGCACCATGAAATCTCGCAGCAAGAGCTCATTTGGTGGGGATAATGTTATGATTGAGTCTCTAGAGGAAGGATCAGATTTTGGAGGGAACCTTTAAACTCTAGATAGACTTCCACAGAGCTTTGTTCTCAGCAGGGTGGTTACTAGAAGAAGGATAAGTCTCTTGGGTCGTCAGGTCATCAATGAACCAATACCTAGATTTTGCACAGTAAGAGCCATTTTTTGAGCCTGACCATATGAGGGAGTCCTTAACCTCTGGACCCTCGATTAGAATCGTAAGAATGGCTTCCACCACCTCCTCGCTGAACAGAGATCTAATTTTATCCCTATCCCAGGATCTGGAATTAGGTTTCATCAGACTAGCCACAGTAAGATGGCACTGAGAACACTGGAAATAAGAAGGTATCGTGAATCCTGGCAGGCTCGGAACCCATTTGTCATCCCAGATTGAGATACTTCTACCATTTTCCACTCTCCAGAGACTGCCTTCCTTTATTACCTTTATGCCCTCTCTGGTTTCGGTCCAGGCCCACGAAGGATTTGCAGATCGTGGGGCATTGAGCAGATCCCATCAGGGAAATAGATGCCTCGAAGGGTTCAAGCAAGCAAAGTTTCTGGCTGTTTCAAGATCCTCCAAGCCAGCTTTGCAACCATGGCTCTGCTGAAAGTTCTGAGATCTCTAAAACCCAACCCCCATTTTCTCTTTGGTTTACAAAGATCTTTCCAATTAATCCAGTGTATCCTTTTTTCTTTAATGTTACTGTTGTTCTACCAGAATCTTGCCACCATGGAGCAAAGCTCGTCACAGAAAGTTGCAGGAAGGAGAAAGCACTGCATTGCGAAGGACGGAATGGCTTGAACCACTGCTTTGATAAGGATCTCCTTCCTTGATTGGTTTAGGAACTTTGCCTTCCAACCCTTGAGTTTAGCTTGGACTCTTTCCTTGATGAAATTAAGAGCTTGTTTCTTGCTTCTTCCCCATATTGATGGTAACCCTAGATAAATGTTGCCCCCTTCTATTTCTTGAAAACCTAAGATGTTGGAGAGGTGAGCTTTCATAGTTGGGCTAATATTAGGTGAGAAGAAGACATACGACTTGTTGGAGTTGACCGTTTGACCCGTAGAAGTCTGGAAGAAATTTAACATGTTAAGAGTCGCTTCACAGTTCTGTTGATTGGCAGTGGTGAATAAAAGGCAATCATCCGCAAACATTAGGTGGCTCAGAGTCGGACATCGCCTTTTTATCTTAATACCATCAACTCGGGAGGAGTCAAGATCTTTCTGGATAATCCATGTGAGCACATTGGAAATGAATGTGAAGAGATAGGGCGACAGGGGGTCCCCTTATCTTAGACTTCACTGTGGAATGAATCCCTCCAACTTCTCACCATTGACCACTAGAGAGAAGACAGGGGAAGAGACACATATCATGATTCGCTTGATCCACCACTCAGAGAAACCCATGCGAATCATTACAAACTCCAGGAGTTCCCAGTCAACTTTGTCATAGGCTTTTTCGAGGTCGATCTTAAGTGCCATGATGCCTTTCTTCCCTTTCTTTGCTCTCTTAATAAAATGGAAGGCTTCAGTGGCAAGAATGATATTGTCTTGAATAGCCATACCTTGTACAAAAGCAAATTGAGTGGTGGTTATAAGGTCCGGAAGGAGAGGTTTAAGCCTGGAGGCTAGGATTTTTGTGATAACCTTGAGGGAGAAGTTGCAGTGACTAATGGGTTCGAAGTGAGAGACTTCACAAGGATTAGCCCTTTTCGGTATCAACACAATGTTCGTCTCATTTAGCCCGTAATCAAGGTATCTGATTTTGAAGTAGGATACGATCATGGCGAAGAGGTCATCTTTAATAGTATCCCAGAAGATATGGTAGAAGCATCCTGAGAAACCATTCGGGCCTGGTGCCTTGGATGCATCCATGCTGAAAATTGCTTTCTTGATTTCCTCCTCAGTAACGTCCATGCAAAGTCTTTCATTCATCTCCTTATTGACTAGGGTCGTAATGATTCCATCAAGAGCTCTCATATCAATTGAATTATCCTTAAGAAATATCCTCTTAAAGTGGGAGGTTAGAAGGTTTGCAATTTCATGTGGTTCCTCCAGCCACTCTCCTGTACCAGTCTTGAGTCTGCAAATCGAATTCATTCTTCGATGCTGGAGAGTCGAAGCATGGAAAAATTTCGTGTTTTTACCCCCTAGAGTGAGCTAGTTGATCCTAGATCGCTGGTGCCAATACTGTGAAACCAATATTTTAATTTTGATATAACTAAAGAACCTAAGGACTAAATTGAAAATGTCAAAACGAATTTTTAAGTCCTCAAACATCCCCATATAATTTAAAGAATATGCCTAAGTTAAAAACTAAGATTTCAAATATTTTCTAAGTGTTCTTAAAGCCGAAACATTGTTTTTCAAGTCCCTGTTTCGAAACGGCCTAAGGCGTTTTGAAACGTTTTCACCACTGCCAACCCCTGTTCCGAAACGGGTATCGAAACGACTTTAAAATATAGAGAACCCGTATTGAAACGACTTCGTGCGTTTTGAAACGGTTCTTCATTTTGATTTGAAAAATATGACCGTTGCCAAGTTTTCAACTGATTTTTCAGAAACCATTAAGGTGTTTCGAAACGGGCTCAAACTGTTTCGAAACGACCATTGACAGTGGCAAATGTGTTTCGAAACGAGTTCAATCCGTTTCGAAACGGGCTCTTAAATGCACCCCAACGACTCTTTTTATTTTGGTCTGTTTCGAAACAGGTTCCCGCGTTCCGAAACGGGTGGTTGCAGACTGCATTTATGGAGGTGAGATAACACCACCAACGGCTCTATTCAAGTTCCCAACCACCCAAACGGCTAGAATTAATAGAGGAGATATAAATTGAAGTCCTTTGAAGGTCAGCAACAACTATTCAACCTACAAGCATCATCAAAGCAAAAATCCAAACCCTTGTGCTCTTTAAAGTCAAATTCTTGTACCCAACTCTAGTGTTTTCAATTGTCATTTTGTATTGTGAGTTTGGGGTGATTGAAATTTTAATTGGGTAGACATTTATTCTTTGAGAGGAATTATTTGAGTTTAGCAAAACTTCTTTTTGTAAATTGAGTGGATTAAGCTTTGGGTAGAAAACTTAATCAAATTTGTAAGGTTACCTCCTCATCTAAGAAAAGGGGAAGAATTCAAGTAGTGAATTGGTTGAAAATCCTTAGTGGGAACTAAGGTAGTGGATGTAGAGTTCATTTGGAGAACTTGAACCACTCTAACTACTTGTGTCAATTTTTATTTTTCACTCATTCTTCCCACTAAAATTTTTATTGCCAATTCACCCCCTTTTGGCCATTTGCAATTGTGTGATCAACTCAACAATTGGTATCAGAGCTACACTCATTAGAAGGATTACAACCCTCTTGAGTCGATTTTAGGAGAGTTTGATCAATAACTAGTCGAGCAATGGCATCCACCTTCAACTATGAGTCCCAACCTACCACCAAGCCACCATTCTTCAATGGGGATAGGTACCCATATTGGAAGAATATGATGAGGCTCTTCATCAAGTCTACCGACTACATGGTGTGGGATGTGGTTGAAGAAGGTCCATACATTCCTATGAAGAGAGATGGAGACAGACTTGTCCCAAAGGTAAAAGCCGAGATGACGGATGATGAAAGAAGAAGTATGCAAGTGAATGACAAAGCTCTCCATGTGATATTTTGTGCACTTGGTCCGGATATCTACTCCAGAGTGTCTTCAATCAAAAATGTCAAGGAGGTTTGGGATACCCTCGAGACAACATATGAGGGAACTAGTGATGTCAAGGAGACAAAGATTGAGCTACTCAATCTAAGCTATGAAAATTTCAAGATGGATCCCGATGAAAGTGTCTCTAAGATGTTTGATCGATTCTCGGTCATTGTCAACGGATTGAAGGGGTTCGGCGAGATCATCCCCGAAGACAAACTAGTGAGGAAATTGTTGTACTCTCTTCCGGAGTCATGGGATGGCAAGAGAACGACTATTATTGAAGCTAGAGATTTGAAGACTCTCAAGCTTGATGCTCTTGTTGGATCTCTACTTACCCATGAGATCATGAGGAAGGGAAGAGAAGAAGAGAAGAAAACGGATGAGAAGAAGGATGTTAAGAAGAAGAAAGTGGGAATCGCTCTTAAAGCTTCACATCAAGAAAGCGATTCAAGTGAAGATGAAGATGAGGAGATGACCATGTTGGCCAAACGATTTACTCGGTTCATGAAGTCAAATCGTGGAAGAAAAATTATTAGAAAGGGAGACTTCAAGAGTAAGAGTAAGGAAGAGGAGAAGGACCAAATCACTTGCTATGAATGCAAGAAGTCGGGTCACATCCATTCCGAATGTCCTCAATTGAAGAAGAAGAGCTTTGGGAAGAAGAACAAGCTCAAAGCTCAAATAACAACTTGGAGTGACGATGAGTCATCCGAGGAAGAGGAGAAAGTGGCCAATCTATGTCTCATGGCCATTGATGATGAACCAAAGGTAAATTCTAACTTATCCAATTTTGATTTTACTTTTGATGAACTTCAAGATGCTTATGATGAATTGCAAGAGGTTTACGATGAGTTAGTAGGAAAATACAAAGAATCAATTTTGAAAAATAAGAAAACTATTTCCGATTTGAAAAATCAAAATGAGACATTTTCTAAAGCTAACTCCGAATTGGAAAAGAAAGTTTTGTTTTTAGTAAATCTTTCAAATGATCTTAAAAAACTTGAAAAACTTCTTTTCGATTTTCAAGATTATCACACAAAGGAAGTGGATAATCTTAAAACATCTATTGCTATTGGGAAAAACAATTTTGAAAAAGGAAATCATTCTAAATCCCAATATGTAAAAAGAAAACCTTTTATTCCTAAACAAAGAAATTTTAATAAGCAATCTAGAGGTCAAAGAGTTAGGAGTGTTTGGGTTCCTAAGGAACTCATTATTTCTAATAATATGAATGCTATTGCTTCTTGGATTCCTAAGGGAACCAAAATTTTGAAGGCTAACACTCATGGACCCAAAATGATTTGGGTACCAAAAATCAAGGCCTAATTTCTTTGTTTGTAGGGGAGCATTGCTACAAGGCTAAAGCTTCAAGCAAAAATTCTTGGTACCTTGATAGTGGATGCTCAAGACATATGACTGGTGACAAGAGTAGATTTGTGGAACTAAAGCCAAAGAATGGTGGAGTGGTAACTTTCGGTGACAACTCCAAAGGCCACATTGAAGGAATAGGCTCCATTGGTAATCACTCTTCTATTTTCATTGAAAATGTTTTGTATGTCAACGGTCTTAAACATAATTTATTGAGCATTAGTCAATTATGTGATAAGGGTTTTAATGTTTTATTTGATAAAAGTGGTTGCAAAATTGTAAACATTTAAACAAATCAACTAATGCTCATTGGTCATTGCATATGGAACATATACATGGTGCATCTAGATGACATTCATTCATCTCATACATGCTTAGTTGCATATGATGAACATGACTCATGGCTTTGGCATAGAAAATTAGGACATGCTAGCATAAGTGTCTTAGAGAAATTAAATTCCCTAAATCTAGTTAGAGGTTTACCCAAACTTAAATTTTTTAATAATAAAATTTGTGATGCATGTTCAAAGGGTAAACAACATAGAACTTTATTTAAATCCATTAATGATGTCTCTACTAGTAGATGCTTACAATTGATTCATATGGATCTTTTTGGGCCTATTAGAACAATGAGCTTGAGTGGAAAATCATATGCTTTTGTGCTTGTAGATGACTATTCTAGGTTTACTTGGGTTGTATTCTTAAGTACAAAAGATGAGGCTTTAAAAAAATTAATCATATTTTCTAAAATAACTCAAAATGATCTTGAACTTAAAATTTCTCACATTAGAAGTGATCATGGAACCGAATTTCAAAATCTAGGTTTCTATGAGTTTTTAAATGAAAATGGGATTAGCCACAATTTTTCCGCACCTCGCACTCCTCAACAAAATGAGATAGTTGAGAGGAAAAATCACTTTAGAAGAAATGGCTAGAACCATGCTTTGCGAAAATAATTTACCTAAATATTTTTGGACGGAAGCCACAAATACCGCTTGTTTTATTATAAATCGAGTAATGATTAGGCCGATTTTAAAGAAAATACCTTATGAGATTTTAAAATCTAAGAAGCCTAACATTAGCTATTTTCATCCTTTTGGTTGCAAGTGTTTTGGATGAAGCGGAGTACATATCCTTAGGTAGTATGCTCGTATCTTGGTTCTCTAAGAAACAAAATAGCGTAGCCTTATCTACCACCGAAGCGGAGTACATATCTTTAGGGAGTTGTTGTGCTCAAGTCCTTTGGATGAAGCAACAACTCTTAGATTATGGTGTTGAAATAGAAACCATATCCCTTAAGTGTGACAACACTAGTGCCATTTGTCTCACTAAGAATCCCATCCAACACTCTAGAACTAAACACATAGAAATTAGACATCATTTCATTAGAGATCATGTTTTGAAAAATGATGTTGTTATAGAATATGTTGACACATTGAACCAATTAGCGGATATATTTACAAAACCTTTAGATAATAAGCGTTTTTGGTCCCTTAGGAGAGAGTTAGGTCTAGCTAGCCTATCTTGACCTTTTAGGACCTCTTTTGTGCTTAAAATTGCTTGATCTTGTGAAATGCCATGTTTATGTGTTTTTACTCCTAATTTCATCCATGCCTATAGTTAGGGGGAGTGTTTTATGTTTGCATATGTTTTTCCTGATCATTCATGTCATTCATGCAAGTTAGGCCTTAGAAAAACTCAATTTACTACATTTTTAGAGCCTCATCCGCACTTCCAGGCCAGGGTGTATCGAAACGGGTCAACCTCTTTCGATACGGATGCTTCAATATCATGTCTAAGAGAAGGGCGTTTCGAAACGCCTTAAAAGGGTTTCGAAACGTTTTGGCTACTGCCAAGGGGTGTATCGAAATAAGTTTCGATACGAGTCAACGGGGCTTCGATACGGTCAACCCCGTATCAAAACGGCCAGCTAAGATTCTAAAAACGGTCAAACTCTCGTGCTCGCATTTCGTAACGGTCAGGACCGTTCCGAAACGGTTTTACGAACAGCTTTAAGTAGGGCTTTTAATGATAAAGTTCACTTTTATTTAAACTCTCCCAAACCCTAAAAACCCTAACCCAAATTTTTCCCTATAAAAACCCTCTAAACCTCTTAGTTTTTCACCAAATCTTGAGGGGTTTTTCTCTAAAACACTAGTCTAAGCAAAATTCATCAATATTGTGCAAGGATTTTCATCCATTCATCCAAAATCCCAAACTAAGGTATTTTTCCTCCTTTTCTTTTTACTTCAATTTATGTTCGAATCTTAGGTTAGAAAATTTTATTTTTGTATAGTTTATATGTTTTTATGCTTGGGTTTTTCATATCTTGTAAATTTTTTTCAAAAATCTTTAAATTTCTGATTCGAATATAAAATTTTTTTACTCGTATTTTTTTATTGTTTTTTTTTAAATTTTTTCTGTTTTTGTTTTAAATTTTCTTAAACCTAAGTGGGATTTATCATTGGATTGAATTTAGAAATCTATGCATACATTTAATTATTTTAAAACTTGCTTAATGTTTTTAGGATGGCTTCGGAAAATGTTAGCAAAAAACGCAAGTCCGTTCAAACCGGTGACTCGAGTATGCGTCCGAATCTAGCTCAGCTCTTTCAAAAATCTCTTCGAACTCCAGAGATGCGAGCTCGTTTCAAATATGTCAAGGACTACGAAGTTCGTCGGGAGTGTGTGATTGATCTTGAATTCCTTAACTCCGAGCGATTTCTCTTCCGTTACCTCGAGCGTTTGAGCGAATGGGATCTTCTTCCTTTGTTGAGCATCCCGGACATTTGCTACAAACACATGGTACTCATCTTTTACTCCAATGCTCATCTTATTAATGATGAAACAAATATCGAGGTTGTTGGGATTGAATCTTATATCTTAGGGAAAAAGTTTGATGTTAACATTCCTCTCTTGGAGTCTACTTTTTCCCTTAAAGGTGAAGGAATTGAGAATGAGAGCCACTTTGGTTCTCACACCAGTCAAGTGCTTACCTTGGATGCACACGATCGTTTTCTCCACTTGATGGTTTCATGGTTCCTTCGCCCCTCCGGAGGTAAATACTCTCATATCCGTCAAGTTGACTACTTTTGGCTTGAGTGTTTCCGTCGTGGTGAGCGCCCTAATGTTGCTAAGATCATATTTGCCGAGATCCCTAATGTTGCCAAGATCATATTTGTCGAGATGGTTAATAATGTTAAGCTTATTGACACCGATGCCTTGAAATCCTTTACTTATGGCACGATCTTAAGTCACATTTTTAGCTCAATTGGTCTCGATTGCACATACGACTCTCCGGAACCTCGCAAGTCCAAAATTGGCGAGTCTTCTCTTCGCAAGTCCGGTTTTCACTATGTGAACAATGTTTGGGAACGTGTTGATAGAGCCGCACCTCCTCCTCCTCCTCCCGTTGAACCTCAACCGCAAGCTCAAGTTGGAAACAATGAAGCTCTTACGGCTCTCATTACCGAGCGGTTCAATGCCATGGATACTAACATGGCTTCGGTTTTGGTGCCATCAACACTCGCTTGCAAAATGTAGAGGATCGCCTCCTATCCCTTGAGAACTCACACTCAGCCATGGATATGTCCTTCTCTACCTTCTATGGCCAATGGATGAAGTTTCGTCATTCTCAAGTCAAGAGCGATGATGAGACTTTGGATGATGATGGTGACGACGAGGCTTAGGACATTCATGTCATATCATATTATTTATGCACTTTAGGATTAAGTTCGCATTTCTATTTCCATGATGTTTTATGAACCTATGCTTTTAATTTTATTTTGGATTATGCTTTGAACTTAATGTTGATTTATGATTTGAATATTTTAATTTTATGAATTAATATTATTGTTGCTTATTGCTTATTGGTACTAATCCTTTCTCTTCTCCATGAGCCTTATTTATTATCTTTGATCTAATAAAAAGGGGGAGAATAAATTTAAGAGCCAAAAATTCATTTTAAATGTTAAAGTGTTTTTAAGTTTTTAAACTTGAATTTCAAAGTTAAAATCTTCTTAAAACTTCAAAAACCTATATTAAATTAAGGGGGGGTTAGAATGTGTTTAAAATTTTCAAAACTCTTAAAAAAATTCTAACTTTGGTTTTGTCATATCAAAAAGGGGGAGATTGTGAAACCGATATTTTAATTTTGATATAACTAAAGAACCCAAGGACTAAATTGAAAATGTCAAAACGAATTTTTAAGTCCTCAAACATCCCCATATAATTTAAAGAATATGCCTAAGTTAAAAACTAAGATTTCCAAATATTTTCTAAGTGTTCTTAAAGCCGAAACAGTGTTTTTCAAGTCCCTGTTTCGAAACGGCCTAAGGCGTTTCGAAACGTTTTCATCACTGCCAACCCCTGTTTCGAAACGGGTATCAAACGTCTTTAGAATATAGAGAACCCGTATCGAAACGACTTCGTGTGTTTCGAAACGGTTCTTCATTTTGATTTGAAAAATATGACCGTTGCCAAGTTTTCAACTGATTTTTCAGAAATCGTTAAGGTGTTTCGAAACGGGCTCAAGCTGTTTCGAAACGACCCTTGACAGTGGCAAATGTGTTTCAAAACGAGTTCAATCCGTTTCAAAACAGGCTCTTAAATGCACCCCAACGACTCTTTCTATTTTGGTCCATTTCAAAACAGGTTCCGGCATTCCGAAACGGGTGGTTGCAGACTGCATTTATGGAGGTGAGATAACACCACCAACGGCTCTATTCAAGTTCCCAACCACCCAAACGGCTAGAATTAATATATGAGATATAAATTGAAGTCCTTTGAAGGTCAGCAACAACTATTCAACCTACAAGCATCATCAAAGCAAAAATCCAAACCCTTGTGCTCTTTAAAGTCAAATTTTGTACCCAACTCTAGTGTTTTCAATTGTCATTTTGTATTGTGAGTTTGGGTGATTGAAATTGTAATTGGGTAGACATTTATCCTTTGAGAGGAATTATTTGAGTTTACCAAAACTTCTCTTTGTAAATTGAGTGGATTAAGCTTTGGGTAGAAAGCTTAATCAAATTTGTAAGGTTACCTCCTCATCCAAGAAAAAAAGGAAGAATTCAAGTAGTGAATTGGTTGAAAATCCTTAGTGGAAACTAAGGTAGTGGATGTAGGGTTCATTTGGAGAACTTGAACCACTCTAACTACTTGTGTCAATTTTTATTTTTCACTCATTCTTCCCACCAAAATTTTTATTTCCAATTCACCCCCTCTTGGCCATTTGCAATTGTGTGATCAACTCAACAAATACCTCTCCTCACTTTCCCATTCCTTGTCAAGTTCTTTTTTAATGGAATCCATTGCACGTAGTTCTTCGTCACTTAGCCTTTTATCCTGGAGAGATTTCAACTGGGCTATCAGTGTTTCTTTTTTCGGGGCTTTTTTGCGGGACTTGACCTTACTCCACTTGATAAGGAACAACCTTGTCCTTTTTATCTTGCGGCCAAAACGAAGGGACCAACGCTCATTAGACATTGGGGTTCATCCCTTCCTGACTATTTCAGGGCAATCCTTCTCCAGAAGCCATTTAGATTCAAATTTAAATTGTTTTTTGTACCTTCTCGATTGACCTGTAGGGAGAAGAATAATGGGAGCATGGTTCGAGGCAACAACCAAATCCATAAGCCCTAACGCTTTAGGTAAAGCACGGTTCTAGTCTGTTGAGCATAAGATACGGTCAAGTTTCTCAAGGATGGAGTTCTCTCCGCTTCGTTGACTATTCCATGTAAAAGATCCCCCCTTAATTGGGAGTTCCATGAACTCGTTGGAATTGACAAACTCCCAAAAACAATCGGCATCTGAAGGGTTAAAAGGGAGGCCTCCCAGTTTTTCCTGCTGGCTTGTTACAATGTTAGAGTCTCCGATGATCATCCATTGCTCCCTGGTCGGTGTCCCTAGAGAGGAAAGATTCCTCCAGAAGGCATTTTTCTCTTCCCGGTAAGGCGGGCAATAGATAAAAGTGGCAAACCAGTCCGAACCACCATTAAAAGCAACTTTTGTGTTAATGAAGTATTTCTCTGCTTTCAGAATGGTGACAAGAGAGTCAGAATTCCATCAGAGTGCAAGACCGCCTGCGGTTCCATTCGGTTCCAGATATAAAGCTTCATCCATTTTCATTCTCACCCGAATTTTTTCGAGGTAGCCCTTTTCTTTTTTGTCTCGCTTAAGAAGACAATTGATGGTTTGAACTTGTTTATGGAACTTTGGAGAGCTCTGACGGTTCCTTTACTTCCAAGGCCTCTCACGTTTCATGAAAGAATCGCCATTTCACCGGCTTTGGATCAAGAACCACTTCAAAAGAAATTGCTCAAGACAAACAAGACGTAAAAAAACCAGTAGCTTAGATCATGGTTTATACTCCATTTCAAAGGAAATAAGACAAGCGCACAGTCCCATTCACAAAGGAACATAAGCTGAGGTCAATCATCACAGAAAGGTTCACAATTCAGATAAATTCACATCCAGGGAAACATATCTCTAGCACCGAAAAACAAATGAAGGAAACGCAAATCCCTGGCAGGCAATAAAGTACTGAAGAAAATAATCAGGCTGAAACATATACCGACCACTGAGAGAAAAAGCTCCGACAATCTCAAACAAATCAAAAAATTAGAGAAGCGAGGCCACCAAACTCGGCAGCAACCAGATGCCAAGGAGCCTAGATGGAGAAGATTGAAGTACACTAGAAAGCAGGGTGGTGGCGAAGGATTGGGGAAGTAAACCAGGGGTGGGATTCGCCGGAGTGGGGAGAAGATGAAAATAAATGCCGTTACCCGTGGGAGAGGGCCAAGGGCGAGTTCCGGTAGGTCAAAACACCTACCAAAGCTTCCGGTGAGTCGTTTCGACAGGCCTGGTGCTGATAGGGGTGGTCCGGCGAGGCTCAAAGAAACATGACGAAAACACGATCCCCGCCCCAAAAATTTCGCTAACGCCGCGATTCCAAGGAGCAAACCACCAGTCGCCGCTGTCCACAGCAAACTCCGGCACGCCGGTGGTCTAATGACAGGGACGACACCACTCGGTCAATAAAACCATCTCAATCATGCTGGGGTGATGAATCAAAATCGTGCGTCTGAGGCTCTGAGAAATCGGGGGAGAGAAAATTGGGGGCGCGTGAGCTTCACGCGATTATTTGCCTACCCTTTCTTAGAGGAAAACTATATTAGTCGTACGTGGAGTGGATGTGCAAATATATGATTCACTCTTCTATTTTACACTATAGATTACGTGCTCTAACATCTCACGTATCAGTACTCACTTGATCCTTTTAGCCAAACCAATCTAGATTTTTTTTTAGAATATACTGGTGTAATGCAAGGGTAATAACATTTTTTCAATTTTTTTTAGCCTTTTTTTAGCGAAGGCACACACAACATGTAATACTGGTGCTCGATCCCGGGTCCCAAAGAATGATGAACATCGACTTTTGCCACCAGGACACAAGGGGATGAGCTAGAACTTTTCTTTTTGAATTAATTATCATTACGAAATAATCGGATGCTATTTTAATTGAGAAGAAATAAAAACAACAAAACTAGGGCAAGAATAAGGCAATTGATCCAAAAAAAGCGGTAAATGAACTGAGTTCTCACCTTAATCGGATGATACGATAGATTTTTATTAAATTTATGGATTTCTAAAAAATTGAAAAATATTTTGATTTTTTAAGAGTTTTCAGTTTATAATTACCAGGGACTCGAATAATATTTACACCAATTTATTAATTAATTTTTATATATTCCATTTCTGTAGAGTTTTCAAGCATATGGTGAAGGAACATTTCTGTAGAGTCTGTCATTAAGGAACATTTCTGTAGAGTTTTTAATGACAACCAGGCTCTGGAGGTGGTTAGTATGAATCTGGACTTTAATAAAATCAGTTCAAATCAGTCAAACTCTATCCAAGATAACTTTTCTAAAAAAGAGGTTTGGCTAGCGATTTCGTCGTCAGACAACAATTGTGCTCCCGACTCTGATAAATTTAATATGAGTTTTTTTAAGAAATTATGGCTAGAGCTAAAAGAGATATTATGAGTTTTTTTTCTTCTGATTTTTTTCATGGAAGGGTCTGGGAAGGTGGAATTAATCATTCATTCATCACTCTTATTTCGAAGGTGAAAAATCTCGAGTCGCTTGATGAGTTTCGACCGATAAGTTTGGTGGGAGGAATGTATAAAATCTTATCGAAAATGTTGGCTAAAAGATTGAGATCGATTATTGGTAATATTATGGGAGAGTCACAGTTCGCCATTATTCCTGGAAGGTAAATATTAGACTGTGTTTTGGTTGAGAATGAAACCATAGATTTCGTTACTAAATTTGGAGTGAGTGGGGTAGCATTCAAGAACATTTTCAAATGGCTTGCGACACCGTCAGTTGGAATTTTCTGATTCAAGTGCTTAGGGAGTGTGGTTTTGGGGAGAGACAGTGTGACTACAATGTAACAACTCCTCATTCTTTGGGTTGTAAAACTTCCTTATTATATTAATACATCTTAGTCGGGGTACTCTTTTTTCACTTCCATAGAAGAGGAATTTTTAACGAGGCCCATCAACTTTTTTTAAAAAAATATTTATCCAATTTTGTTCAAAAATTAAATAAATCGATTAAATTAACTTAAATTTTAAATAAATTATTTATCTAGTTTTAACATTTTTAAAATTTTAATAGTTTCTTAAAATCTTATTTTTTAGCTTAAATATTAAATAAGTTATCGAACTTTCAATTAAGATATATTATGCCTCTGAACTCGGTAAAAAATAATTATGCCCTCAAAGTCGGTTATAAAAATCAATTTTACCCCTCTATCATGCCGTCATCATCACATGTGTACTGCCATGTCAGCCTCGTGAACCACCATGTTAGTATAGTAGACCGCCACATCAACATTCTTAACTGTCATGTCAGCACTATAATAGTCAACGTCGGTCAAAAGAAAAAAATTGATGCAATTGAATGATTTCGAGGACAAAGTTGATGCAAAAAAGAGTAAGGGCAACATTGTTGATTTGAGTTTACTATAAGGACAAGTTCTGTAACACCCCGATACGGATCCAAATTCGAATTACTACATTCGGATCACCCAAAACCGACTCAACAAAATTTCTATTAAAGTCACAAGTTTAGCCATTTTGAAAATGGCAAATCATTCATAAGTTCATGTAATTAAAATATCACTTAAATAAGTTTAAAAACAAGAGCTCCAAGTGTAACATCCCGAAAAACGTGCTAGAAGATTCAAGTGAATTATCGAAATCAAGTAGAAACTTTTGGTTAGGCTTTAGCTAATTAATTAATTTTGAAAAATAATTTAGGTTGACTAAATTGGTTTCTGATAAATTTATCATGGCAAATATTTTTAGAAAATATATTCAATGGGTTTATTAAAGGATGAAATTTAGTTTTGAGAAATTCTTAAATGGGTAGATCTATCAAATTTTGGGAAGACTTTTAGACTGAGGTACCAGCCCTCAAAGTCGCATTTCCAAGAATATACAATATAGCAGTCAAAAAATTATCCTAATGACTGCCTAAAATGGTGTGGTGCTTCGTCTGCAGAGTATAAGGCAAAGTATTATTGTGTTTATGTCTCTGCAATTGGGTATACTACAAATAGTATTTGGAAGCTTGTTTGGCAGAATCTCGCACCGTCAAAGGTTGAAGTTTTCCTTTGCAAATCCATCCAAAATAGAATCCCAACATTATAGGAGCTCGCGATGTGAGGCATTTCGGGGCTAGATGTATGTCTGTGTGTCTTCTGCGCCAAAGACTTGAAAACGATAGCTCATTTGTTTTTGCCATTGTGAGATTATATGGAAAATGTGGCAGAAGTGGTGCGCGGTTTGGCAGGTTCATATGATCGTGCCAGAAACACTTAAGGGTCTCCTGCTAATAATGGAGACCAACCTATTAAACTGTCGTTAAAGCCTGTGTAGAGCATTGCTTTTTTTTTTTTGGTTTTGTTTGGTCAATTTGGCTAGGTCGAAACGAGATCATCTATAAAAAGAAAGCTGTGAACGAAGAACAATTGTTTGACACAACCGTTACAAGGATTGGATATTGGTGCAAATGTAAGTGGCCTAAATGTTTCCCCTCAGTTCTTGATTTTGCTCGACATCCTAATCTTTGTGGGCCTAAATGTAAGTGGCCCAAGGAAATACCTTAGGTCTGGGCGGAATTAACATAGCCGAAGCATAGGAACCTTATACAGGCGGGATTACCCTAACAAAAGCATAGAAACCTTATACGGGCAGAATTACCCTAGCCGAAGCATAGGAACCTTATACGAGCAGAATTACCTTAGCCGAAGCATAGGAACCTTATACGGGCAGAATTACCCTAGCCGAAGCATAGGAACTATAACCCCCTAAACCCGACCCAAAGGTTATGGGCTGAATCTAGGAAGTCGAATTTAAAACGTGTCCCTCAAGTAATTTAAAAACGGTGTCGTTTAACATTAAAATCTATATTTCAAAAATACAGTCGTATAGATAAAGCAATCTAAACTAAAGTAGCAAAATATCCAATTAAAATTCTCATGCACGCTAAACAATTTAAAAATCTCGAAATAAATATAAAGTAATCAAATTTACATAAAAACCCCAAATAATGAAATAACTGGAATAAAACCGAAATAAATCTGAAAACTAAAAATATTCATACTAAAACAGTAATAAATCTGATAACTGTGGTCCTCCAAGTAACGAACTCCTATGTCTAAGAATCTGAAATAGAAGCTAAGGAGGAGTCCACAATTAAGCTCAGTGTGTCTCTAAGGTGCATCAGACAGAAAATCACAAGAATCATACAATCAACATAGTCATTTCAACAGTCAATCAAATATACAGATATGCAAAGCACGATGCACCTAAGTCTATGTCATGAACCCATCTACATCAACGTCCGAAGAGTAAGGTTCCCCTGAACCACTCTCTACATCGTCACCATCCAAAGTGGAACTCAGCCTGAAGGGTGGAACCACTGATCCGAAGTGGAATTCAGCCCGAAGGATGAAACCACTGAATTTCCGCCGTACATTTTCCCACCTGAATGATATGATATGAATGTTCCGATTCCAATCCGAATGCAACATCATTAGTCCGAAAATGCATGGGCATTTAGTCCGAAAATGCATGAGCATTTAGTCTGATAATTATTATTCAGATTCCGATGTATGATGCTTAACAGAATGGCATACAACATATCACATAGCTCAGATCACAACATATTTTACAGTCAAACATCACATAACAACAACATATTTCACAGTCAAACATCACACATCAATAACACATATAGTATAGCACAAGCAGAGAACACACCTCAGACAGCTAACAGCTCAACGTTGGGAGTGACGTCTCCCACACTCAGATCTAGAAGCAGGCAGAACAGGATCAGCATTTACAAAGGTTCACTATGTCAAAATTCTCTACTACTATGCCACAATCTACTAAACAGAAACTTATTTAAATTCACATACGTGCGAAACTCGAAGGTTGAGATGCAGGAGGTCGACTAAGCAGAGGAGATGGAAGAATATCGGTGTCCGAATCGATATTACCTGAACGTAAAAATAACACAGTTTAGAATTCTGAATACACAATTTCCAAGTTAAGCATAAAATAATTCAAAGGGTAAAAAACGATCGTTCGGGATCGAATTTGGAAAAACGGGCTGCGAATTTGGAACTGAGGCGTCGAAAAATATAAAGTTGACTTTTGATCCAAAAAGTCAACACTGACGTCATCATGGTCAATAATGACGTCATAGCTGACGTCAGCCTGCTTGCATCAGCAATGTCATCAGCGGATGACGTCACTACTAACGTCACCCGGTCCGGTCAAACGGTCCGGTTCGATACTGTACTGAGGGTCTGGTTCAATTCAAGGACCGGTTCAGTTCTTCCCCCCCCCCCCCCAAATTAGATTATTCAAAACCCCAATCCCTAATTTATTTTAATTTTCCCAAATCCACAAACCTTAGATCCATATTATTCCCCAAAACTTTAACCCTTAATTAAAAGATCCCGACGGCGGCGGCGGCCAGACAAAATAACGACGACACCAGAACCTTTTCCAAACCCGACCAAGCATTCAGCTGTGAACAGCGGCGCTTACCCAGACTCGAGACATCAATAAGAGGGCGGTGGCGCACGATGAAGACGAAGGGTTTCAGCCTCTCGGATCTCGCGCAAAAGCGGCGACGAGGAATAATGAGGGGCGGGTTTTGATCGAACGGGGAAGAGGAAGGCAACGATGGCCATCGATTGACGAACGGACGACGACAATACCCACGTCGGAGCGTGAATGGAAAAATGAAGGGTGGGGCTTTGTTGGTTCTCGAACGAGACAAAGAGAGAGAGGGAATGATGCGACTGAAAATGGGTAGATGAAGAGTCTCACCAGACTAAAAGGGTTTTACCCTAATTTTTGGGTAAATTACCCATTAAGGGCTCGAACTTTAGATTGCCTTTCAAAATAGCCTCAACAGTTTACTTTTTTATACAATTAGGTAACCAAAAACCCTAAAATTCACAATTTAGCCCATAAAATTCATTTAGGTTTTCTGATTCAAATTCCCAAAAATTAGGGTTTCAATTTGAAGATTTAAAATATTAGGGATTTTCAAATTTGGGAAATTTTTTGGGTGTTACAACTCTCCCCTCCTTAAAAGAAATTTCGGCCTCAAAATTTTCAAACTTAGCGACAAATCCCAAAAACTAGCTATCATAACTTAGAGTTCTTCATTCTGAATTCCCCATCCTTCAACATGAATGTAAGAGCATGACAACATTAGAAACGTACCTGCTATATCTTCTGGCTCACCATCATAACTCTCATGAGCTCCAGTTGCATAAATCAACCCCGGATGTCTAGTATCAGATCTAGCTGATCTATCACTCTGAGCAGGTCTACCTCTACCAATAGTACCTGAAGTAGTAGGTCTACCATGTCCTCTACCTCCACCAAGAGTCTGTACAGATGTCTGACTAACTCGGAACATAAGATGATGAAGGTGGTACCAGATAATCCCTGAAAAGATGCTCAAATGATCCACATCGAAAACAAGCCCCAGACTGCCTCCTACACTCACCCAGGTGCCACTTCTTATAGAAGGAACACTACGGCACCCTACGTGTACTAGTCGAACCCCCGAAACTAACGGTAGGAACAATGGAAGTCACTGGTTTAGCTCTGAAATAACCCTGATGACCAGACTCGTCTCTGGCTCTCTTCCTAGACTGGTTACCATGACTGTGCTGAACTGATGCAGTCGAATGCCTCCTACCCTGATCAGTATCATTGGACTCAAGTAGTCTAAACTCCGCCTCATTCCGCTCAGCTGTCCTAGCTCGCTTGGTGATCTATTTATACTCGTTATCCATATGTAAATCCACACCCGCCTTAATCGAAGGGCACAACCCTTTAAGAAACCAATCACACTTCTCCTTTTCGGTAGAAACCAGTCCCAGAACATACTAGATCAGTCTCATAAACTCAATTTCATAATCATTCACAGACATGTCGTTCTGCTTCAGATTCATGAAATCATCCCGACACTTTGCTAGATACTCAGCCCCAATATATCGGTCAAGGAAAGCCTGTCGAAAATAATCCCAAGAAATCTGACCAGCTGGAATAACATGCTCCTCAGCCTCCCACCAATTCTGAGCCTCACCCTGCAATAGAGATACAATAGCTCTAAGCTTTCGGTCAGTAGGATAATCTATCTTAGTGAACAACCTTTGAAGCTTCTTCAACCAATACTCAGCATCAGCAGGATCGGTACCCGTCTTCCCATCAAACATAGTCATCTCGACAGCCAAGATCTCAGTAGATATGGGCCTCCTAACACCCTTAGTCTGACGAAGATAGCGGAGTAACTCCCTATGCACTACAACAGCATCCATGCCCGCAGTCTCAGCATATCTAGGCCCAGGTGGTCCATCACCCGGTGTCTATTGGGCTGGCTGATCCTCACCACTAGCCCGTTGGGCCCCAGCCTGTTGAGCACCAGTCTGCTGAACCCTAAGCTACTGAACCCTAACCTGACTCTAATACCACTAAGTGTAACCCCTAAACCTGACCCAAAGGTTATGGGCCGAATCTAGGAAGTCGGATTTAAAACGTGTCCCTCAAGTAATTTAAAAACGGTGTCGTTTAACATTAAAATCCATATTTCGAAAATACAATCGTATAGATAAAGAAATCTAAAATAAAGTAGCAAAATATCCAATTAAAATTCTCATGCACGCTAAACAGTTTAAAAATCCCGAAATAAATATAAGAGTAATCAAATTTACATAAAAACCCCAAATAATGATATAACTGGAATAAAACTAAATTAAATCTGAAAACTAAAAATATTCATACTAAAACAGTAAATAATCTGATAATTGTGGTCCTCCAAGTAACGAACTCCTATGTCTGAGAATCTGAAATAGAAGCTAAGGGGGAGTCAGCTATTAAGCTCAGTGTGTCTCTAAGGTGCACCAGACAAAAAATCACAAGAATCATACAGTCAACATAGTCATTTCAATAGTCAATCAAATATACAGATATGCAAAGCACGATGCACCTAAGTCTATATCATGAACCCATCTACATCACTGTCCGAAGAGTAAGGTTCCCCTGAACCACTCTCTACATCGTCACCATCCGAAGTGGAACTCAGCCCGAAGGGTGGAACCACTGATCCGAAATGGAATTCATCCCGAAGGATGAAACCACTGAACTTCCGCCGTACATTTTCCCACCCGAATGATATGACATGAATGTTCCGATTCCAATCCGAATGCAACATCATTAGTCCGAAAATGCTTGAGCATTTAGTCCGAAAATGTATGAGCATTTAGTCCGATAATTATTATTTAGATTCCTATGTATGATGCTTAACAGAATGGCATACAACATATCACATAGCTCAGATCACAACATATTTTACAATCAAACATCACATAACAACAACATATTTCACAGTCAAACATCACACATCAACAACACATATAGTATAGCACAAGCAGAGAACACACCTCAAACATCTAACTGCTCAGCATTGGGAGTGACGTCTCCCACGCTCAAATCTAGAAGCAGGCGAAACATGATCATCACCTACAAAGGTTCACTATGTCAAAATTCTCTACTACTATGCCACAATCTACTAAACAGAAACTTATTTAAATTCACATACGTGCGAAACTCAAAAGTTGAGATGCAGGAGGTCGACCAGGAAGAGGAGGTGGAAAAATCTCAGTGTCCAAATCGATATTACCTAAACGTAAGAATAACTCGGTTCAGAATTATGAATACACAATTTCCAAGTTAAGCATAAAATAATTCAAAGGGTAAAAAACGGTTGTTTGGGATCGAATTTGGAAAAACGGGCTGCGAATCTGGAACTGGGGCGTCGAAAAACATAGAGTTGACTTTCGGCCCAAAAAGTCAACGCTGGCGTCATCATGGTTAATGATGATGTCATCGCTGACGTCAGCCTGCTTGCTTCAGCAATGTCATCAGCGGATGACGTCACTACTGATGTCACCCGGTCTGGTCAAGCGGCCCGGTTCGATACTGTGCTGAGGGTCTGGTTCAATTCAAGGACCGATTCGATTCATTTTCCCCCCAAATTAGATTATTCAAAACCCCAATCCTAATTTCTTTTAATTTTCCCAAATCTACAAACCCTAGATCCATATTATTCCCCAAAACTTTAACCCTTAATTAAAAGATCCCGGCGGCAGCGACGGCCAGACAAAACAACGGTGGCACTGGAACCCTTTCCAAACCCGACCATGCATTCAACCGTGAACAACGACGCTTACCCAGACTCGAGACGGTGATAAGAGGGCGGCAGCGTGCGATGAAGACAGAGGGTTTTGGCCACTCGAATCTCGCGTAACGGCGGCGACGAGGAATAATGAGGGGCGAGTTTTGATTGGGCGGGGAAGGGGAAGGCAACAGTGGCCATCGATTGACGAACAGACGGCGGCAATACCCACGTCAGAGCATAAGCGGAAAAACGAAGGGTGAGGTGTTGAGTGTGTAAAAGTTCTATTATTTACACCCTTTTTAACCCATATTTCTGCTGCATTCAAGCATCATTGCATTGCATTTAGGTTAGTTTTCAATAAAACATCACAATTATATAAAAGGCACGGATTCTACTGAAAGATGGCTATTTTTGCAGGTATCTGTCACAGTAGACGTTGAAGGCAGGCGCAGGGCAGATAAGCAGGGAAGCTGAACTGGACAAGCAGCCGAAGAAGACGAACCTGTCATGGACCTGTCGTGACAGCATGGTGACAGCAGACTTATGAAGAGGAAAAGTAAAGTGGACCTCGATAGATAGAGAAAAATCTGCTCGTCTGTCGTGTGAAAGCCAAATATTTTTCCAAGCCCCGGATCGAAAGATATGTCAAGCCAAAGCTCACGGAGAGGAAATTCCCACAAAATAAGGATGCGGCTGGAAAGTAGGAGACTTTAGAGATTTAGTCTTTATTAGAATCTTACTTTTAATTAAAGTTGTAATCCTTGTTACCTTAGATAACTTGAGCCCAAAGCTTATATAAGGGCATAGATTTAACCTAGGGCATAACCGATTACCCCATAACCGAAACCTAAACCCTGCCGTTTACCTGTCACCGACATGTTCTAAATTCCCCCTAGGGCTACGGGTTGTTTTGTAAACTAGTTGCAAGGATTGCTTTGTTTTAGGATTTTTCAAGTTCAATAAAATAAACTTCAAGTTCTTTTATCTTGGTTTTCATATCTTGCAAGAGCATCGGGAGAGCATTGTGAGGTTATCCATTTACTTAGCATCGGGAGAGTTAAGTATACGAAAGAGATAAGAGCGCGTTCTCTAGTTTATAGTTGAACCATCTCGTGCCTAGGGATAGGGCGAGGTTAAGTGGCTAAAGAAGAATTCATACACATCGGTGTTCATCCTTCGATTCACGCCGGGAGGTATCATCAAAGACGTGATCATCGACAGACTTGTGCCTAGGGATAGGGCAAGGCAGATCTGGGATTCTTGCCAAGCTTGAAGTACGGAGTTGGTGTGTCTGCTGCCGCGACAGCCAACGGACAGCTGCCGCGACAGGTGCTGTCGGCGACAGGCGCGACGACAGGACTGGATTCCCTAAGCACTGCAATACCTGCACTACTGAGCAATTCAATACCAGCCCATTCTCTCTATCTTAATTTCTCTACTTTTATTTTCCAGTATTCTTTATTATTTTCGTGACAATATCTTAATCTACTCTTTTCCCCTTGTGCAGATAGCGAAGGAAAGGGTTAGCCCAGTCCCTGTGGAGACGATATCCGATACTCTAGTATCACTTTATTACTTGCGACGTGTACACTTGCACTCAATTGCGATAGACACTTTTACACGCAACAAGTTTTTGGCGCCGTTGCCGGGGAATTGGCAACATAACTACACCTTTCTTTCCTTGCACTTTTTGTTTTTATTTTCGTTTTTTGTTTTTATTTAAACTTTCTTTAATTTTTCTTTTGCGTTTTAAACTCTTGCTTTTCACAAGGTTTTCCTGTTTATGCGCAGATCGAAAAGAGGTGAAGATCCTGAGTATAAATTAGATCCGGAGATCGAACGTTCCTTTAATCTTAAGAAACAGATTCGCCACCTCTTAGACCGGAACGAATACCTTGAGAAACAGCTAGAGCAGATGGCCCGTAATCAGCCTGTTGGTGATGGTGTACCGCCTGTCGGTGACCCGCCCGCGGCAGGTGGACGACGGTCATGTCGTGACTACATGCTGAATGATCATGTAGAACTGGAGACCACGCTGCCGGATATTGATGTTGACAATTTCGAGCTTAAACCTGTCATGTTTAGTATGATCAACAACGCCGGGCAGTTTAGTGGTTCTGCGACAGAAGATGCTAGGGAGCATCTCAAAACGTTTCAGGAGATCTGTGGTTCGTTTAGACTGCCAGGAGTTAGTCCGGAGATACTGAGGCTTCGGTTATTTCCCCATTCATTGAGGGACAGAGCTAAAACTTGGTGGAATAAACTTACACCGGGTTCTATTATGACTTGGGCAGATTTAACTCGTGAATTTTTGTCTCGTTTTAATCCTTCTCATTTAGCTGAGCGATTACGTAATGAAATTGCTACTTTTCAACAGGAAGATGACGAGCCGATGCACGAGGCCCGGGACAGATTTACAACTCTTCTTCGAAACTGCCCAATGCATGGATTCCCCGTCTGGAATCAGGTAACTAAGTTTTATAATGCTGCTAACCTACAAACTCGTATTCGAATTGATTCTGCAGCGAATGGACTATTATTGGATAAAGATCCGGACGAGGCCCTGCAAGTTTTGAAACATCTGGCTAAGAATGAGGAGCAGTTTCCAACCGCAAGAAGAGGGGGTAAACGGGTACTTGCTGTCAAGGACTATGAGGCCGACAGCACTATGAAATCCCAGGTAGCATTCCTTACTAAAGCAATGAAAAAGTTATTGAATGATGATGAATTACAAGGATTTGCTGTTGAGGAAGTTTGTGCTACTTGTGAGGGAAATCGTAGTAGGGATGAGTGCCCAATAAATATAGAAGAGGGAAAATATGTTGGAAATTACAAGCCGAACTATAATTCCAACAACTATAATCCCAATTGGAGGAAGGATCCCAAATTCTCCTGGAGTAACCCCAACAACGCCCTGAACCCACAAGCGCATAATCAGAATCAGGGGGGTCCTAGATTGTTGACGCGACAGCATCTGCCGCAGAACCTGCCGCCTCAGCAGCAACAGCAGCCACCACCTGCCACGAGTAGTATATTGGAGCAGACTCTGGCCACCTTTATGTCTCAGACTGGTACGTATATGGAGAATATTAATCAGTTTGTCAAGAAGACGGAAAACTTTATGGATGAAACCAAGATGAGAATGACAAATCATGAGGCTACCTTGAAATCTCTAGAGACACAAATGGGTCAGGTGTCGTAGCATATTAAGCCACGGCAGAATGGAGGATTCCCTAGCAATACTGAAAATGCTAGACCGCCCCCACATGAGCAATGTAAGGCGATTACTACTAGGAGTGAGAAAAAGTTACCAGGGCCGGAAAAAGAAGCTGAAATAGAAAAGGAACCTGCCTTGGATAAACCTGCCGAGGAAGCTGCCCCGACAGGTGATAAACAGACTGCTGCCGATGAGCCTGTCACGACAGCAGAAGCGACAGAGGAGAAAAAAGAAGATTATCATCCTCAGATTCGCATGCAGTGGGAAGGACGCATTGCTGATTATCGTCCTCCACCACCTTTTCCGCAACGGATACAGCAAGCTAAGCATGAATCTCAACTTAAAAAGATTTATGATATTTTTAAACAAGTTCATATCAATATTCCGTTGTTAGATGCTGTTAGGGAGATGCCCGGTTATGCTAAATTTCTCAAGGATGTTATGTCGAAAAAATCTAAACTTGGGGAATTTGAAACGGTAAGGATGCAAGAAGGTTGCATGAGTATTCTTCATCGGCAGCCACCCCAGAAAAAGAAGGATCCGGGGAGTTTCATCATACCTTGTGTAATCGGCGACAAATTTGTGGGTAAGGCATTATGTGATCTTGGTGCTAGTGTTAATCTAATGCCCAAATCTGTTTTTCAGAAACTAGGTATTGGCAAGGCGCGGCCCACGACAGTTACCCTACAGCTAGCCGACCGCTCTTACGTTCACCCCGAGGGAAAAATTGAAGATATTTTGGTAAGAGTGGATAAGCTTATATTTCCTGCTGACTTTCTTATTTTAGATTGTGAGGCAGATGAGAACGCACCAGTCATCCTTGGGCGACCCTTCTTAGCCACGGGCAGATCATTAATTGATGTGGAGAAAGGAGAACTCACCATGCGCGTGAACGATCAAGAAATTAAGTTGAATGTTCTCCAAGCAATGAAACATGCTGATGTGGATGAGGAATGCAAGGCCATCATTGAGGTGACCTTTGATCAACCCTGCATCAGGTCGGGCTGCCGTGATATAAAATTTGGTCACTGCTGCAACAGCCATCTACAGACCTGTCACGACAGAAATGACGACAGCACCGACGACAGCGACTCCTATGAATCCGATACATCTGATACTGAAGGTCATGAGGAGGTAGACTGGTTAGACTATCGTCCAGGTAAGTTATTCGAACCTTTGAATTACACTTCGGATAACCATTTAATCCAAAAGCCATCTACTGTTGAACCACCTGTCTTAGAACTTAAGCCCCTGCCAGGGCAGCTTAAATATGCTTATCTTGGTTGTGATGACACACTTCCCGTAATCATCTCTGCTAAGCTGCCGCAGGAACAGGAACGACAGCTGATCGACATGTTAAGGCAGCACAAGAAAGCGATTGGATAGACGATAGCAGACATTCAAGGCATTAGTCCGGCATTATGCATGCACAAAATCCTCCTTGAGGAAGATCATAAGCCGACTATAGATGCCCAAAGGCGGTTAAACCATGCGATGAAGGAGGTAGTGCGTAAGGAGATCATTAAATGGTTAGATGCTGGTATTATTTACGCCATCTCCGACAGCAAATGGGTAAGCCCGGTGCAATGCGTTCCAAAGAAAGGAGGCATGACCGTGATAACCAATGAAAACAATGAGTTAATCCCAACCAGGACTGTGACCGGTTGGAGGGTTTGTATGGACTATCGGAAGCTTAATAAAGCTACCCGAAAAGACCACTTTCCTTTACCCTTTATTGATCAAATGCTTGATAGATTAGCGGGAAAACCTTACTATTGTTTTCTTGATGGTTACTCAGGTTACAATCAAATTGCTATTGCACCAGAGGATCAAGAGAAAACGACCTTCACCTGCCCCTACGGAACATACGCGTTTAGGAGGATGCCGTTTGGACTCTGTAATGCACCTGCCACCTTCCAAAGGTGCATGATGGCTATATTCTCCGACATGGTTGAGGACTTCCTTGAGATTTTCATGGATGATTTTTCTGTCTTTGGAGACGATTTTGAGAGCTGCCTCGGCAACTTACAAAAGGTACTTGAAAGATGTGAAAAAGCTAATCTTGTTTTAAATTGGGAAAAATGCCACTTTATGGTGGATGAGGGGATAGTTCTTGGCCATAAGATTAGCTGCCGTGGGATAGAAGTCGACAGGGCCAAAATAGAGGTAATTGAGAAGCTGCCGCCGCCAACCACAGTCAAGGGCATTAGGAGTTTTCTAGGGCATGCTGGTTTTTATAGGAGATTTATTGCGAATTTCTCAAAAATCACGAAGCCCCTATGTCATCTCTTAGAGCAGAACCGACCCTTTGACTTTAATGAAGAATGTACTGAAGCATTCAAGGTTCTGAAGGAAAAGCTAGTGACAGCCCCCATAGTACAGCCACCAGACTGGACACAACCATTTGAGATCATGTGTGATGCCAGTGACTATGCTGTCGGGGCAGCACTTGGGCAGCGCAAGGACAGGCTGTTTCATGTCATATACTACGCCAGCAAAACATTGAATGATGCCCAAGTGAACTATACCACCACAGAAAAGGAGCTGTTAGCTGTGGTGTTCTCCGTCGACAAGTTTCGTTCTTACATACTTGGGACGAAAGTAATAGTGTACACCGACCATTCTGCCCTTAAGTACTTGTTCGCAAAGAAGGATGCAAAGCCTAGGTTGATACGATGGATCTTGCTATTACAAGAGTTCGACCTTGAAATCAAAGACAAAAAGGGGACAGAAAATCAGGTGGCAGATCACTTGTCGAGGTTGGAGAAGGGACAGAGTCTACCATTCGATGAGACACACATACTGGAGACCTTCCCAGATGAGCAGCTCTTTGCTGCCGCAATCGCTGTCGCGACAGCCATGGCGGCAGGTAAGTCTTCTGACCTTCCCTGGTATGCTGATTTCGTTAATTTTATAGTTAGCGGAATATTTCCTTCTGATCTTAATTATCAAGCCAGGAAGAGGTTCCAAAATGATGCTAAGCATTATTATTGGGACGAACCTCTTCTTTTCAAAATGTGCGCAGATTAGGTTATAAGGAGGTGTGTACCACAAGAAGAACAAGAAGACATTCTCCATCACTGTCATGCTTCACAATATGAAGGACACTTAGGAGGCAACAAAACTGCTGCCAAGGTGCTGCAGTCAGGGTTCTACTGGCCGACACTGTATAAAGATGCACAGGACTTTTACAAGAACTGTGACAGGTGCCAGCGGACAGGTAACATCTCGAGGAGAAACGAGATGCCACTACAGAATATCCTAGAAGTCGAGATCTTCGACGTTTGGGGGATTGATTTTATGGGACCTTTTCCCTCTTCATGTGGAAATCTTTACATCCTCCTAGCAGTGGATTATGTCTCCAAGTGGGTAGAAGCAATCGCAACTCAAAAGAATGATGCCAAAACGGTCCAAAAGTTTTTGCACAAAAACATATTTTCTAGATTTGGCATCCCTAGGGCGATTATCAGTGATGAAGGGAGACATTTTGACAATAGGTTAATTGCTGCCGCCTTGAAAAAATATGGTGTCAAGCACAGGATCGCGACAGCATACCACCCACAGACCAATGGACATGCTGAGATTTCCAACAGGGAAGTGAAGAACATTCTTGAAAAGATGGTTAAACCAACTAGGAAAGATTGGTCTTTACTTCTGAATGATGCATTATGGGCATATAGGACAGCTTTCAAAACTCCATTGGGCATGTCTCCATACCGTTTGATTTATGGGAAAACCTGTCACCTGCCTGTCGAGATAGAGCACAAGGCATATTGGGCAATCAAGGCAGTAAACATGGACTTGGACAAGGCAGGCCAGAAAAGGCTTTTAGATTTGAATGAGATCGATGAAATACGGACGATGGCCTACGACAACGCAAGAATATACAAGGAGAAAACAAAGAAGTGGCATGACAAGAAGTTGCTGCCACGACAGTTCTGCCCAGGGCAGCTTGTGTTGTTGTTTAATTCTAGGTTGAAACTCTTCCCAGGGAAGCTTAAATCTAGATGGTCTGGCCCGTTCCAAGTGGTTCAAGTTTTTCCCCATGGTGCCATTACAATTCAATCATTAAAAGACGGGCACCAATTCAAAGTCAATGGACAACGCCTCAAGCATTATCAGGGGACTGAAGCCCCAGGAATACAGGAAGTGGTTACTTTAGGTGATGCCCCACAAGGCATCCCTAATTTAACCTAATTTTTATTTTTATTTATTTTATTATTTATTATTATTTATTAGGAAATTAGGTTACTTTTATTCGAATAATGTTTTATTTTTCTAATTTCAATTTTTAGGAAATAAAGGAGTCAAGTGAGAAAGAAGAAGTGGCCCAAGACCACCGCCCATTCACCAGCCCAATAAAGCCCATTTATGATAACCTGTCGTTTCAGCTGCCGGCGCAGACGGACTTGACATGCTGTCAACAGGCTGACACTGCAGACGCAGAAGCGTGCGGCAGACGCACAGCAGACGCATAAATGCGTGTCAGACGCGTCAGACACGCTACATTCAATCTGCCGCCCCGATATTCCCGCCTACCGTTGCGGCATTAAATGGGCAGATCCCCAACAACTATATAACCCCGTTCGCTAAAAAGGAACTATGGGAGGAGCGTGGCTTCATTTATAACAGAGATGCCCCCCATATGGGACTCCGGCCGTTCATCATGAAGGCCATAACAGCACAACTTTGGGAGGATTTTGCCGAGCAGCCTGCAGAGCTTAATGATACTTTGGTCCGAGAATTTTATAAGGCCATCGACAGCAAAACAGCGACATCTGTCACCGTCCGAGGGGTGGCAGTTCCCTTCACCGCCAACAGCATCAACCACACGTTCGGCCTCTTCTTTGGCCCCAATGATGATGCTCACCAACAATTTTGGGACACCCTCGACGCTGCTGGACATGATGCTGTCATGAGGGAGCTGACAGAGGCTGGGACGACATGGAGCACCAGTAAGAAGAACCCCCACTCCGTCAATAGGGCGCAGCTGCTCCCTGAAGCAAAACTATGGAACGCTTTCATCAAAAAGCGTATCCTGCCCTCGTCCCACCATACGACAGTCAACAGACAGCGGTTGGCTCTCATCCACTCCATTCTGCACGACAGGCCCATAAATGTGGGCAGATATATGAGGGACAACATCCTCGACTGTGCTTTCCGCTCAGACTCACGACTCTGCCTGCCGTTCACCATCACCGCCCTCTGCCGCTGTGCTGCCATACCAGAGGAGCCCTACGACAAAATCAAGACGGGCAGCGGCTGGACAGACAACAACATCTCCAGCCTCTTGGAGGTCATAGTCGTATCGCCCATCAACGCCTTCGACCCAAACGCCCCTCCTGCTGATTCCGATGATGAACCTGCCACCGAACCTGCCCCAGAAGCTGCCACCAACACCGCTCCGACAGATCAGACTGCCCACATCCTTGCTGCCATCCTGAGGGTAGAGGAGCGCCAAATAGGGTTGATGACTTTTATCCGTGACTTCTCAAATGCAACGGTAAATTTCATCATTAATACTTTGAATTATTCGGATGTCATTTTCCCCACCTTCCCCGCCCATTATTTCAATATCCCCTCCCCCACTCCCACACCACCTGTCTCCCACCATACACAATCTGCCACTTCCACACCATCCCCTGCCCCGACGGCAGCCGACAGCCCCCCAGCAGACACCTCCCCTCGAGGAACCAAAAGACCTGCCACTGTCGACAGCCCTCTCATCCGAAGGAATTTGGAGAGCGACTTCACGCGGGTAAAACGAATTAAGCACGTGGCAAACAAGAGAAGGCTGTCCAAAGCCATCACTAGTAGCAGCTGGGATAGTGGCAGCAGTTCAGACGTCCGGCTAGTGGAGCAACCTGCCCCTCAACCTGCCGATGCACCTGCCCCTCCACCTGCCAATGATCCTGCTGATCAACCTACTCTTGAACCTGCCCAGCCCCCTCCTCAGCGCAGGCGCCGCCATCAGATCCGCGTCAGCAGCAGCAGCGAGAGCAGCGCTTAAAAATTTAAGTCTTTATTTTCCTCTTATTGCTGCCTGCCGTTATATTTTGTGATGTACTTTGTTTTTCTTTATTTTTCTTTCTTTCTTTTATTTTCCATGTCATTTTGCATTGAGGGCAATGCAACCCTTGAGTTTGGGGGTGGCAACCCTCCATCATCAATGGAGTTTTATGTCTTTTTTTTTTAATTGTTGTGTTAATTTTTAAGTTCTTTTAAAAAAAAATCAGAAAATTTAAACTGTTGGCTTAAAACTGTGAAGTTAACTTACCTGTCATGACGACTCTATCGTGGCAGCATCTTTAGGACAGGTTAAGGAAAAGTTTAGAGCTTTTCTATAGTTCTGAAAACTTAAACACTTTTGTGACTGTTATATTGCTTAGATTTCTTTTAGCCAAACTAGAATAGGAAGCTTAGAACTTGGATAGCCCCTAGAGGTGCCTAACACTGGCTCTAGGAAAGAAGTTTAGCAAATGAAAATTAAAAACCTAGAGGTGCCCGAAACCGGCTCTAGGAAGCTAACTAGAGGTGCCCGAAACTGGCTCTAGAAAAACTTAGCTTGAAAATAGAAGAAAAAGAAGCATGAAAATGTGCCTTCTAAAAGAAAGTAAACTTTGGCATAAAAATTCGAGTTAAGGAGTTGAATATTCTAGTGAAACTAAGAGAGTCTTAGCATATAACTGTTCACAAGCATGCACGCACTGCACGAGAGCTATAGAGAGATTCCGGACAGATCCTAACCTTTCCGACAGGTTGCTGCCGCCATAGAGAATGAGCGACAGGTAAGGGACAGTTCACTGTTTGAAGGCCAACACAAAAATTTTCAGTTTTCTTTTAAGTCTTCTTTGCTTGAGGGCAAGCAAAAACTTGAGTTTGGGGGTGTGTTGAGTGTGTAAAAGTTCTATTATTTACACCCTTTTTAACCCATATTTCTGCTGCATTCAAGCATCATTGCATTGCATTTAGGTTAGTTTTCAATAAAACATCACAATTATATAAAAGGCACGGATTCTACTGAAAGATGGCTATTTTTGCAGGTATCTGTCACAGTAGACGTTGAAGGCAGGCGCAGGGCAGATAAGCAGGGAAGCTGAACTGGACAAGCAGCCGAAGAAGACGAACCTATCATGGACCTGTCGTGACAGCATGGTGACAGCAGACTTATGAAGAGGAAAAGTAAAGTGGACCTCGATAGATAGAGAAAAATCTGCTCGTCTATCGTGTGAAAGCCAAATATTTTTCCAAGCCCCGGATCGAAAGATATGTCAAGCCAAAGCTCACGGAGAGGAAATTCCCACAAAATAAGGATGCGGCTGGAAAGTAGGAGACTTTAGAGATTTAGTCTTTATTAGAATCTTACTTTTAATTAAAGTTGTAATCCTTGTTACCTTAGATAACTTGAGCCCAAAGCTTATATAAGGGCATAGATTTAACCTAGGGCATAACCGATTACCCCATAACCGAAACCTAAACCCTGCCGTTTACCTGTCACCGACATGTTCTAAATTCCCCCTAGGGCTACGGGTTGTTTTGTAAAGTAGTTGCAAGGATTGCTTTGTTTTAGGATTTTTCAAGTTCAATAAAATAAACTTCAAGTTCTTTTATCTTGGTTTTCATATCTTGCAAGAGCATCGGGAGAGCATTGTGAGGTTATCCATTTACTTAGCATCGGGAGAGTTAAGTATACGAAAGAGATAAGAGCGCGTTCTCTAGTTTATAGTTGAACCATCTCGTGCCTAGGGATAGGGCGAGGTTAAGTGGCTAAAGAAGAATTCATACACATCGGTGTTCATCCTTCGATTCACGCTGGGAGGTATCATCAAAGACGTGATCATCGACAGACTTGTGCCTAGGGATAGGGCAAGGCAGATCTGGGATTCTTGCCAAGCATGAAGTACGGAGTTGGTGTGTCTGCTGCTGCGACAGCCAACGGACAGCTGCCGCGATAGGTGCTGTCGGCGACAGGCGCGACGACAGGACTGGATTCCCTAAGCACTGCAATACCTGCACTACTGAGCAATTCAATACCAGCCCATTCTCTCTATCTTAATTTCTCTACTTTTATTTTCCAGTATTCTTTATTATTTTCGTGACAATATCTTAATCTACTCTTTTCCCCTTGTGCAGATAGCGAAGGAAAGGGTTAGCCCAGTCCCTGTGGAGACGATATCCGATACTCTAGTATCACTTTATTACTTGCGACGTGTACACTTGCACTCAATTGCGATAGACACTTTTACACGCAACATGGGGGTTTGTTGGTTCTCGAACGAGACTGAGGGAGAGAGGAAATGATGCAGCTGAAATTGGGCAGATGAAGAGTCTCATTAGACTAAAAGGGTTTTACCCTAAATTTTTGGGTAAATTACCCATTAAGGGCTCAAACTTTAGCTTGCCTTTCAAAATAGCCTCAACGGTTTACTTTTTATACAATTAGGTCACCAAAAACCCTAAAATTCACAATTTAGCCCCTAACATTCATTTAGGTTTTCTGATTCAAATTCCCAAAAAATAGGGTTTCAATTTGAGGATTTAAAATATTAGGGATTTTCAAATTTGGGAAATTTTTGGGGTGTTACAGGAACCTTATACGGGAGGAATTACCAGCTAGATCAGGGCTAAACCTTACGATACTTCATATCATAACCTAATTACCCAATTAATCAGTCCAGGCAGCTTCATAGTATGTGATCTTAAACAGTGATAATAATAATTAATAAACACATTTCTATTGTAATAAACGCTAACCATAGAACATGCTTGTCATATCTGGTATTAGGGCATATATCAATCATATAGTATAATCATGCTTACTTCATAACACTTGTTATGTTCATATAAAATTAAGTTTGACAATCAGGTGCACGTGACTAGTTTAATAAAACATATAAAAATGTAAATCAATATGCAATCAGTCGTATAGCACACAAGGAACACACTAGGTGGATCAACATATTTCTCGAAGATACCTGGTATTTACGGAATGGGGCACAACTTTTGACAATTTGAACGAATTTCAGAAACGAGGACCCTATTAAATAGGATTTGTACTTTCAGCTCAATCAAACATTTCAAGAGTTGATACATCAAGATCTTTGAAATTCATATATATCATGAACGATTCAATCATTTAAGCTTACGAGGGCATTATGGCCATTTTGATGTTCATGGGCATTTTGGTGATTTAAACTGACAATGTATAAGCAGTGATTTGAATAACTCATGAATTCCATTTGTTCATCAGAACCTCTAACCAGGCATTCATGAATTTCTATATCAAGATCTTTCAGGTTATTGGTTACATTCGGGGATGTTTCGATCATTTTGGCCAACGAGGGCATTTTAGTCATTTTACCATCATGGGAAATTTTGCAATTTAGCCCAAAATGACAAAATAATTGTTTGCAGTATTTAGGATCTCTAATGGTTTTTCGAGCGTCCAAAAATCCATTCGAACTAACATATCCCAACCTTTCAATACTTACTAAACATACAAATGTATACATTTCATGGGTATCAATTTCGAATACCGACTATAACGTATATCTGAACGGTCGTCTTCATATTTCACCATCAAGATTACCACTATGTAGTCGAACTTATATTCCATGTAAATCTTCCAACCTTATACTAATATCATGCGTGATGGACGTACATGAGTCATGCTTTATAACTCTTAGAGGCATTTCAGTCATTAAAGCTTTACTGGTATTTCCAGAATTTTTATCAAAGAAAATTTTACTTAATCCAAACAAGGGGGTATTTCAATCATTTTGGGGCTTAGGATATATCCACCATTTTCGTTAATTGAACCATTTACCGTATTTCAATTACTTAAGTACTTAATGGTGTTTCAGTCATTCAGATACTTCCGGTACTTCCAAATAATTCATTCATTCAAGAACTTGAGGGTTTATCCATCATTTTAGTTAATTTTGTTAAAGTTCGGTGCCTGGAATTTTTTCGATCATTCCAATCAATTCATCCTCTACTGTCATTTAAATCGGTTCAACGATACTAGAAATTCCACTTATTTATCTTTAGGTGAGTCTAGAGTTCGGGTAATCAAAGTGTTTTGTTATTATATATATCTGCATCTTGATACGGAAGTCTTTCCCACTAGAACAAGAATTTCAGATAAAGTCATCATTCTATCAGATCGAGAGTTAAATTCCTTGTCATTTTCTTTGTTAGGGCATTTAAGTCGTTCTTAATGAAACATTTTAGATATCAATACCTTTAACACTATTAAGAGGATTGGGAGATTAACGGTCTTATTAATCACTTACTGAACTGAGGGCCCTTTCGGTCTATTTAGTTTTCTTTCGAAAAGTTTGGTCTTATCCATCTTATCATTATTTTATTTCGTAAATAAATTGACAGTACACTTAATTATAATCGTTTATGCAATATCTGAAACCAATATGTTCATAAAGCATATAAGGGGTAGTAGTGTATTACATTGAATCCTTGTTATATTGATTGACTCCTTGAAACGATATTTGAAGCTCTCGAATTTGAATTCGACGTCCTCAAAAACTCATACACAAGGAACTTTGAATACCTTCAATAAAGCAATACCCTTAATCAATCCTCTTTCATATTGCTCTTAAATTGAATACTTGAACTCACACACTCTTAAGTTCAAGGTCGTATTTGGAGGCTATCGGGTTAGAATTTCACGAAACGGGCTTCTAAATCAAACTTAGGACGTCAAAAAATATTGAATAGAACTTTTCGGGAAATGTTGACTTTTGGTCAAAGTTAACGGTGACATCACGATGACGTCACTGGTCAAAGTCAATGCTGACGCCAGCAGTCAAGTCAACACTGACATCATACTGATGTTACTGGTTAAACGAGTTGACTCAGTGAGTTGAATCGGGCGGGTTAACTCACTGAGTTGACTTGGGTAGGCGGCTCGTTCAACGAGTTAACTGATATGGTATGGGTAAATAGGTCAGGTTCGGGTTTTGGTTTATTAACGAGCTTAGGCCGATTAAGATTGCTCGGTTTAGTGGCCAACTGGGTCTAAAGCTGGTCCAGCCGGCTCGATTCGAAGACCACCATTACAAGCAGCCGGAAATCACACGTGACAGCGCGTAGCCGCCACATGCGGCAAAAATTAGCCGAAAACACCCCAAAACGTAGAGAACAAACTCCCAATTCAAGTATGACCTCAACTGAACCCTGATTTAGGCTGAAACCTGACAATTTCTAACCAAATCAGCATTAAACCCTTGATATCATCGTAACTCTGTTGAGGCTTAAAATGATCCACGACTGACGATCGGCAAAATGGGAAATGCTCGTCTCTGCTCGAGGAATTCACCGGTGGAGCTGGTGTGACGAGCGTACGCGGAAACCAGAAGAAAAAAGGTGACTGTTGGGGTCTCTCGTCGAACCTTTAAGCCTTTCTCCACGTTGAACATCGACACATCTCTGCGAGTGAAGGGCTGGGTCTCGGCGAGGTAGGGTCATGGTCACACCGGTGCTGGCGGTGCACGCCACGGCCGGGCGGTAAGGCCAATCAGATGGGGTGGCCAGTGGTAGAAGTCGAGAGGTTGGGAGAGAGGGAGGTGGGGGGTCGAATCTCGATCCGAATAATTCTAGGATGGGCATTTAATTCGGTACAGGTTGGTGGTTGGGATATTTTGTTTTGTTTATTAATTTATTTATTATAGTTTTCAAGATTCACTTAATAATAAGTGGGTGCAAAATATAGCTAAGAGCTTTTTTAGCTCAAACGATTTGATACCTAATTTATGATGCTTAAGGTTGTGGGTTCAACTCTCCCAAGCACCACTTTTACATTTTCATTTCATTTTTTAATTTTAATAATCTAAAGGTGTTACAACCCCCTCCCCCTTAGAAAAAAATTTCGTCCTCGAAATTTACTAGAATTGGAAAAATTCAAAGACTGCTCTTTCATCCATTCTTGTACTGAAATTGATCCATTATAGTATCCTTGTTTCTCAGGACCTTTTCAGACATTCAGTTATGAATTTAGCACAGTCTTTGGACCCAACGTCATCCTACCATTCATCTTAGTCAATTGATCATGATACGATATATATGTATAAATCTATACAGAACTTCATACGGAGCCAAGCAAATACTTGCTCATAACTTTTTTATAAACAATCTCAGTCAGGGATAAGAAACATTCCCAATTACCACATAACTCAATCATACAACCATCAAGTTTCTCATATGGAATCTGAATTACTCTATTAGTCTGACCATTAATTTACGGATGAAAAATGTACATGAAATGCCAACGAGTACTCCATCCTACCAATAAGGCCTTCCGGAATCAGGATGTACTATCGAATCTCAATCAACGATGGTATAAGACAATACACCATGCCATATTGTCAAGGAAAAAGTGTTTCTTCAATCTGATCAAACATAACCAATGCTTTGAACAGATATAACTTACTTTCAACGTAATATTCAGACAACTGATTCCTTTGTGTATAACGGTCACCGCAAAAATTGACACCTTCTCCACGTTCACAGACACCTTTCTTTCCGAATCAAAAAATTTGTATCCAATTTGCATCAAAATATTCACAACATAATATCATCACCAAATTGTCTTACATGTAATCTTATATTGGTTATCTCACATACTCAAATATTTATTCTTAATCCGAACCAAATCTTAAATTTCACATGCATAAATCATCTTAGGTTCTTTATCTAGATTCAAATCCATCAAGTTAATCCAATTCATAGACGAACATTATCGACATTCCATTCCAAAAAGGATCGAGCTATTATGGATAGAACGGTAAGATGCACTTATTACAAAGAATGATTCGACATTGGAGTCTCGGCTCGATGTATTACGATTAAGATCGAGGGGCATGCACAAACCAGACACCCTATGACAGACAAACGACCGATCTTCCCAGAATGATGCAACTCTAAGCTCTGATACCACTAAATGTGACCTTCTGGAACCACCTATGCATTACCACGGATCCTAGGAAGTCACATTTGGGTCACAAGAGCGACCCACGGTAATTCACATAAAAAACATTTTTCATTAAATACATTAAAAATCGTAATACAAGCGTCTGTTTAAATACCATTTCAGGAAAATTATTTAACTTGTAACGGGAACTGAGAAATATATAAAATACTCTGACATAAGACAATACGCGACATACATGCCCACTAACTGTACCAGTACCGTACTCTAAGAGTAACACTGAGAGAACTCCAACACAGATGTCAATCACCATACCAAGATATATATCTCTTCTAACCTGCGGTGGTAAAAACAACACGAGCTTAAGAATAGCTCAGTAATACAAAACTACCAAAAGATGCTATGAGCACATGCATGTATATGGCAGGCATAACGTCATGATATTCCATGAAACAACATTCTCCATTTATGGTTTGCTATTTCAGTGTAGTACTTGAGGACAACAAATTTGTTCTTTATACAACCATTGAGTATTAGATGAGAGCTTATCGTTCAGAAAGTCAGTAGGGTGGTGTACTGAGGATATTGAATCAAGAAGCCTAGTGTTTTCCAACATTGCAACATTAATGCATGGTATGTAATAATGCAATAAACATTTTATTGCAAGAACATATGATTCATATAACAGTAAGGTTTATTATAATTCTTCATTTACCTTCCAACCAAAGTCCACGATACAGTTCCCTAGAATGGTATCAATTACTAACATTAACCCAAGCCCATTGGGCGTGGGTACCATCCAAAGGAAATACCTTAGGTCCGGATGGAATTACCCTAGCTGAAGCATAGGAACCTTATACAGGCGGAATTACCCTAACCGAAGCATAGGAACGTTATACGGGCGGAATTACCCTAGCCGAAGCATATTAACCTTATACAGGCAGAATTACCCTAGCTGAATCATAGGAACCTTTTACGGGCAGAATTACCAGCCAGATCAGGGCTGAACCTTACGATACATTATAACATAACCCAAGTACCCCAATTAATCAGTTCACGCAGCTTCATAGTATGCAATATTAAACAGTGACAATAATAATTAATAAACACATTTCTATACTGATAAATGGTAACAATAGAACATGCTTGTCATATCAGGTATTAGGGAGTATATCAATCATATAGTATAATCATGCTTACTTCATAACACATGTTATGCTAATATGAAATTAAGTTTGACAATCAGGTGCACGTGACCAGTTTAATAAAACATATAAAACATGTAAATCAATATGCAATTAGCCGTATAGCACACAGGGAACACACTAGGTGGATCACCTTATTTCTCGAAGATACTTGGTATTTACGAATGAGACGCAACTTTTGACAATTTGAACGAATTTCAGAAACGAGGTCCCTATTAAATAGGATTTGTACTTTCGGCTCAATCAGACATTTCAAGAGTTGATACATCAAGATCTCTGAAATTCATATATATCATGAACGATTCAATCATTTAAGCTTACAAGGGCATTATGGCTATTTTGATGTTCATGGGCATTTTGGTAATTTAAACTGACAGTGTATAAGCAGTGATTTGCAGATCTCATGAATTCCATTTTCTCATAAGGACCTCTAACCAGGCATTCAAGAATTTCTATATCAAGATCTTTCAGGTTATTGGTTACATTCGAGGATGTTCCAATCATTTTGGCCAACGAGAGCATTTTAGTCATTTTACCATCAGGGGCAAATTTGCAGTTTAGCCCAAACTGACAAAATGATTGTTTGTAGTATTTTAGTCATTTGGGCGGGTTGACTCACTAAGTTGACTTGGGCGGGTTGACTCACTGAGTAAACTCGGGCGGGTTGACTCACTGAGTTGACTCAGGCAGGTGACTCGGTCAACGGGTTAACGGATCGGGTTAAATGGGTCGGGTTCGGGGTTTGGTTTATTAACGGGCTTAGGCCTATTTGGATTGGTTTGGGCTGATTCGGATGGCTCGATTCAGCGGCTAGACTGGGTCTAAAGCCGGTCCAACTGGCTCGAATCGATGACCACCGTCACCGGTAGCTGATAATCACCCGTGAAGGCGCGTAGCCACAACACGCGACCAAAATTAGCCGAAAACACCCCAAAACGTAGAGAACAAACTCCCAATTCAAGTATGACCTTAACTGAACCCAATTAAACCCTTGATATTGGCGTAACTCTGTCGAGGCTAAAAATGATCGCCAACTGACGATCGGAAAAAAGGAAAATGCCCGCCTCTGCTCGAGGAATTCACCAGTGGTGCTGGTGTGACGAGCGTACGACAAATCGACAGAAAAAAGGGCTACAGTTGGGGTCTATCGTCGAACCTCTAAGCCTTTCTCCACATTGAACGGCGAAACATATCTGCGAGTGAAAGGCTATGTCTCGGTCGGGGCAGAGTGATGGTCACACTGTTGCTGGTGGTGTACGCCACGACTGGGCGATGATGCCGATCGGATGAGGTGGCCGATGGTAGAAGTCGAAAGGTTGGGAGAGAGGGTGGTGGGGGGGGGGGGGTCGAATCTCGATCTAAATAATTCCAGGATGGGCATTTAATTCGGAACAGGCGGGTGGTTGGGATATTTTGTTTTGTTTATTAATTTATTTATTATAATTTTTAAGATTCACTTAATAATAAGTGGGTGCAAAATATAACCAAGAGCTTCTTTAGCTTAGTCGGTTTGGTACCCAATTCATGATGCTTAAGGTCGTGGGTTTAACTCTCCCAAGCACCATTTTTACATTTTCATTTCATTTCGTTGAGGTGTGTTTGCATAATTCCTTTAAGACATATTCGTTCTCTCATACGATGCTTGAGAAACATTGGGCGTTTATCTCCAAAGATACAACATATTATGTAATCACTCTGATACTACTCTGAAAATCATGTTGTGTAAGTGTATTATGCAATCGCTCTTTCATGATGATGATGTTGTCTCGGCGATGGTATTTGGACACCATTGCCACAACATATTATTACGTCATACCCTTTCAATGTTTTTATTAGCTTATATTTAGGGTGAATAATATATTCTATTACCATTTCTCTTATACTACCATATAGGCTGAGGGGTCGTTGTGAATATGAACCGATGAGGTCGAGTTGAGCAATTTTAACCCGGTGCTAGGTGCTTTTCGGTGTTCGTTGGTAACCTATCTCCTAAAGTTCATTGGTGTTATTTGAAGAGACTATTTCAAAGATTTGGGAGTGTGCTGGATGTCTTTATTCCTCAGAAAACGAATAGGTATGGAGCCAAATTTGGCTTTGTTCGTTTTCCATCTCTTAGTGAAGCTGAAACAACAGTTGGGATGTTTGATGGAGCATGGGTTGTGGACCGGTGTATTCACGGTAACATTAGATCAAGATTTTGTTCGTCTTCCAACAAAACATCTTTAAATTTAAGTGTTCTTTAGTGTGATGCTGAATTGTTTCTATTTTAAGAGGAGGGATGTTTGCATTTGGTCTCGCTATGTTTGTTGTCTAATGTTACTGGTGTGGTGGTCAGTGCTTTGATAAAGGTTGGTTTCAATGCTTGTTCGGCCGAGTTAGTAATTTTTAAGTTTTTCTGTCGGTGGGAAGAAAGAAGACAAGTGTACGCTTGTTCTTCCAGCTTTTGATAGATTGAATGTGTGGGGTAGGGTTGTAAAACAGATAATCGGATGGGTTTCAGGTCGGGTCCTGTCATATACAAGTCAATTCAGGTCAAATTTTTTTTGACTCGACTCGGGTCGGGTGCGTGTCAGTAGCAGGTCGGGTCCATTGCAGGTCGAGTCCATTTCAGGTCGGGTCCATTTCAGGTCGGGTTTATTTCAGTCGTGTTCAAACAGATCGGGTCCGAACCAGGTAATTGGCAGGTTAATTCGAGCTCGGGTAGACTTCAGGTCGGGTTCATTTCAGTTCGAGTTCATTTTAGGTCGGTTTCATTTCAAGTCGGGTTAATTCGGGTTTTGAATTCGTATTGTTTTTTAGTTCGGTACAATTGTACAAGTAGTCGATATTTATTTCGAGTTAATTATTTAATGTTTTTCATGAAATCACATTAAAAATAAAAATTTGGCACTAGAAATGAATAAACATATCATAAATGATTCATATCTAAAATAATAAAGTAAATTAAAAACTTGAAATATGGTCAATTTCGAATAAAAAGAAAGTTTTAGGGACTATAATGAACAAAAAATAATAAATAAGAGTCAATGTGAACTAAAAATAAAGTTTTAAGGACTTAATTGAATTGAACTAAAACTTAAAGCACTTAAATGAAAAACATCTAAAATTTAAATGAGTTTTAATATATTATATACATTATATAACTAAAATGAAAAACATCTAAAATTTAAATGAGTTTTAATATATTATATACATCTAAAATGAATGGGTGGTGGGATATGACCCCAAAGCCCCAAACTATTAATAATAATTATTTATTATTAATTATTATATTATATACATTATATAACTTATAAGTTTTAATATATATGTATTAATTATATTTATATGTATTATATATATATATTAATTATTATGTACGTATACATATAATATATATGTATATATTTATATGTTATATTATAAGTTCATATTAGATTGTTTAGGTTTGAGGGTGTTGCATTATGGTTTATGAGTTATCATTATTGTTTATGGTTTATGGTTTAGAGTTAGGGTTTGTATTCGAAGGTTTAGGGTTTAAGGTGTTGCATTAGGGTTTACGAGTTATCATTATTGTTTACGATTTAGAGTTTAAGGGTTTAGAGTTTATGATTTAAGATCTAGGGTTTATATTCGAGGGTTTATGGTTCATATTAGAGTGTTTAGGGTTTAGGGTGTTGTATTAGGGTTTATGAGTTATCATCGTTGTTTATGGTTTAGATTTTAGGGTTTATGGTTTATGGTTTGAGAGTTAAGGTTTATGTTTGAGGGTTTAGGGTGTTGCATTAGGGTTTACGAGTTATCATTATTGTTTATGGTTTAAAGTTTAAGGGTTTAAGGTTTAGGGTTTAATGTCTACGGCTTAAGAGTTATGGTTTGTATTTGAGGGTTTGTGGTTTATATTATAGTTTTTATGGTTTAGGGTGTTACATTATGGTTTATGAGTTATCATTATTGTTTAGGGTTCAATGTTTAGGGTTTAGGGTTCATATTAGAGTGTTTAGGGTTTAGGGTGTTGTATTAGGGTTTATGAGTTATCATTATTGTTTATGGCTTAGAGTTTAGGGTTTAAGGTTTAGGGTTTATGGTTTATATTAGAGTGTTTGGGGTTTAGTGTGTTGTATTAGGGTTTATGAGTTATCATTATTGTTTAGGGTTTAGGGTTTATGATTTATGATTTAAGATTTATGGGTTATATTCAAGGGTTTATGATTTATATTCGAGGGTTTAAGGGTTTAGGGTTTGAAAGTTAGGGTTTATATTTGAGGGTTTAGGATTTAGGGTGTTGCATTAGGGTTTACGAGTTATCATTATTGTTTATGGTTTAGAGTTTAAGGGTTTAGGGTTTAGATTTTATGATTTAAGAGTTAGGGTTTATATTCGAGTGTTTATGGTTCATATTAAAGTGTTTAGGGTTTATACTGTATGTATTATGTATATGTTATATATACTATGTATATAATCTGTATTATATGTATATTGTAATATATGTTATATATAATATGTAATACATAATTATGTATTATGTATATGTATATGTTATATATATTATGTTTATATATATGTTATATATATGTATGTATCATGATTCATGTATGTGTATGTGTATGTGTATATAATATGTATGTGTAAATATACTAATATATATGTACTTATGTGTGTATGTATGTATTTATGTATTATGTGTCATGTGTGCATATATATATATATATATATCATATCATATGTATATTTATGAACTTTTTTAATTCATTAAGTCATGGATTTCAGGTCAATATCAGTTCAGGTCAACAACAGTTCAGGTTCAAAACATGTCGGGTCAATTAATTGGTCGGGTTAAAAACAGGTCGGGTTAAAAACAGGCCGGGTCAATTAACAGGTCAGTCTTGGGTTCGAGTTCGTTTCAGTTGGATGCAGGTCGGGTTTCAGGTCAAAATTAACATGTCAGATTCGGGTTCGGGTCATTTTCAGTCGGACGCAGATCGGGTTTGGTTGTTATAGTAACAGGTTCAACTCGGGTTTGGGCCAGCAACAGTCAGTTATAGTTCGGGTTCGGGTCATCGAATTCTCGGGTCAAATCAGGTTCTGACTCGAGCAGGTTTTAGGAATGTTTTAAATTTCTGACTTGTTTTTTACATCCCTAGTGTGGGGAAGCTCAATTCAACATTCCAATTTGATACGATATTACTTTATTGAGTGTCCAGGTTTTTGTTTTGCCTCGATTGAGAATGTAGTACCCCCCTTCCCGGCCTGGTAGACAACCGGGTCGGAGAGCGTTACCGGAAACGATGCGGAAATCTTTTAATCATTTAATCTCACTAATCATCTTAATGTCGCGACTTATTAAAATTTATGGAACCCTTTTTAAACCTATTCGGCTTATTAACTGAGTCCTTTAGTCTCCCAACTTATAAACTTTACCGAGTTTACGAATTAATACATTTAATCTTGAGAAGCCAAAAGAAGTTGCCCGTACCGAAACACCCTAAGCCGTTTCGGTACGGCTTGACCATGGTCAGTGCTTTGACCCTTTCTTCCCTACCGTTTCGATACGGCTTGACCCGTATCGGTACGAGTTGACCGACCTTGACTTGACTTAGACCCGTTTCGAAACCAGTTTCGAAACAAGGGTCGACAGTGGCGAAAGTGTTCCGAAACGGCATCACCTCGTTTCGGAACGCTTTGTCCCATAGGCTTATTTTTGGTTAGCCGTACCGGAACGCCATCACCCGTTCCGATACGGTGACCTGTAATAGCAGAATTTTATCTGGTTTTTATTGCTTTTACCATACCAAATCATGTCCGATTAAGCCGAAACTTTGTATACAACCTATTTCCACTAATATTTACCAGCATACAAATTTCCATGGGTATTCCTATAAGTTTGCCCCATTTTTACCATATTACCAAATACATGCCATGAACTAGTTCAGCCAAAAGTTGAGTTAGTCATATTAAAGCCTTTGAGCTTATTACAAAATAGACAAGCCTTTGCTACCACAAAAAGAGCATAGTGACTATGATAGCTACCTTGCCACTTCACTAGGAGTTATAATGTAAGTACTTTACTTGATATGGAGTAGTGACTTGTCTTGCAACCGATCCGATTCTTCAAGAAATAACCTCCTAACCTGAGAATGCATGAAGACAAATCCATTAGGCTCTCAAGCCTAGTGAGGTAATCAAATGAATACAAATAAAGAACGTCATGAGTACATCATTATAAATTCATATGGACATCTTAATACTTAGCATATACACATGATTGATTTGTATAAAACTTAAATAATCATAAATCTTCCTTGGATGGAATTAAATTCATGGATACTCGAATTCCCCCGCCTCACCAAAACATAGATGGTCTTATTCCCTCCGCCTCACCAATTGACCAATAACAACACATCCCTCCGCCTCGCCAATCATCATAGGCCTTAGCCTTAGGACCGTAGTCCACCCGAAACACTGAGCTCATGAATTCTATGGCATGCCAATTGTATCCCGAGTTATTCCAATCCAAGGTATATCATATTCATAATTTCCAATGAATCACAATAGAACAATGTCATGATGATTTCATAATTTCGACATAGATAATAACTCTTGCACATATACTTAACATAAAATTTCATGGCAATGCTTACATTAACTATAGTCAATGCTTAAATAATGACTTACCGGCACTTACCCAAGTGTCCAATTTATTATCCAATGCTTTCGCCTTGAAAATAATGTTTAGCGAAACGAAGATAAACACTAAATAACAATCCGGGAAGGCGTTTCGCCTAACCCGAAACTCCGATTACACTCACCCTGACAGTCCGCAGCTTCAAGGTTCTCGAATGGAAATTCCTTTGCTTTTAGCTTGAGATAGAGATAGAGTAGCTTCTATTCCTTCTTCTTGAGCTAGGAAATATTAATGGAAGATCATTAGAATCGATATTTCGATATCGAAATCCATATAACAATACCACAACGGGTATCCGATTCAATATGAACAACTTATCGAAATACCTATGAATCAATCAAATCCTAACTTAAGATTGAAACTAATTAACCATGGAATTCCACAAATAACTAAGAGATATAACTTACCCGGTTACTAGGGATGATTCGAAATTGATCAAGTCAAGGATTTGCAAAGCTTGAAACTCCTTCAATGGAGGTGTGTGCTTAGGTAAAGATGAAGAAGATGGTGATATATTCCTAAGGCAAATTTTCGGTGGATATCCTAAAGCCTAGCACCAATTTTAATTATGAGCTTTCCTTCTCTTGAAGGAAAGAATTCTGATAACTCCACGTATGGAGTAATTTAATTTACTATTGGTCCAATTACTTAATTGGTCCCTCACCTTCCTAACTTTCCCAAATTGTCCCTTTATTTCTTAATTCTTACAATAGGGTCACTAGATGCTTGGTACTACATAATAAACTTAAATTCGAATACTTTTAAGCCTGATTAACATTTGATAACCATAATTAGCTTGCCAAAGGAACCTCTAAAGTTTTATCGGACTAAGAGTTTTCCCATCGCCGAAATGAATTCCGACTAGGCCGACTTTCGGGGTGTTACAACTCTCCCCCCCTTAAGAAAATTCGTCCTCGAATTTTTACCTGAATTGAAGAGATGCGGATATTGTTGCCTCATAACTTCTTCGGGTTCCCAGGTAGCTTCTTCAATCTTGTGACTCCTCCAAAGTACCTTAACCAAAGGTACAGTCTTGTTACGAAGCCGTTTTGTTTCCTTAGCAAGAATTTGCACCGGCTCTTCTTCATAGGATAAGTCTGACCTAAGTTCCACAGATTCAGGTTCCACAATGTGCGAGGGATCAGATCGGTACTTCCGAAGCATTGATACATGGAAGACATCATGGATTTTATTCAACTCTGAAGGCAAAAGGAGTCGATATGCCACCGGGCCGACCTTCTCAACTATTTCGAAGGGTCCAATGAAACGGGGGCTCAGCTTTCCCTTCTTGCCAAATCTCAAAACTTTCTTCCATGGCGATACTTTAAGAAAGGCTTTTTCTCCCACTTCGTATTGAATATCTCTTCTTTTAAGATAAGCATAAGCTTTTTGTCGATCAAATGCAGCTTTAAGACGATCGTGGATAATAGTAACTCGCTCCTCAGTCTCACGAAGCAATTCAGGGCCTAATACCTTTCCTTCACCCAGCTCAGACCAACACAAAGGCATTCTACAACGTCTACCATACAACGCTTCATACGGTGCCATTTGAATGGACGCTTGATAGCTGTTATTATAAGCAAATTCAACAAGAGGTAAGGACTTCTCCCACGTCCCACCGAAGTCAATAATGCAAGCACGAAGCATGTCCTCCAAAACCTGAATAACTCTTTCTGACTGTCCATCAGTCTGAGGGTGAAAGGCTGTACTGAGATTAACTCTTGTGCCCAGGGCTCCTTGTAAAGTCCTCCAAAATCGAGATGCAAACCGCGGATCTCGATCTGAAATGATAGATTCAGGCACACCATGAAGCCGGATCACATCCTTAATGTACAAGCCAGCTAACTTAGTGAGTCCGTAGTCCATTCTGATAGGTATGAAATGGGATGACTTTGTAAATCGGTCTACAATAACCCAAATAGCATCATGCTTGGCAGGGGTTAATGGTAGACCACTAACAAAGTCCATGGTGATCTTTTCCCATTTCCACTTCGGTGGATCAATGGGTTGTAAAAGCCCGGTAGGAGCACAATGTTCTGCCTTAACTCGTTGACAAGTAAGACACTTCGAGATGTGGTCAACAATAGCTTGCTTCATGCCTGGCCACCAGAAAAGCTCACGCAAGTCCTTATACATTTTCACAGACCCCGAGTGTACAGTAAAATAGCTTGAGTGTGCTTCGTCAAGAATATCTTTACGGAGAGTTTCATCATTTGGTACACAAACCCGATCATGAAAGCATAGGAGTCCCTCAACATTAATTCTAAAATCCGGATTATCAGGTAATTTAGAAACGATGGTTTGAAGCTCGGGATCTTGTTCTTGCAAATCTTTGATTCGAGAAATAATAGTAGACTGAACCTGAAGTTCAGCTACGAGACATTGATGTTTTTGAAGTCTGAAATGAGCATTAACTGCTCGAGGAGCTACAAGAAGGAAAATGGCAATAATGAATCATTACTCCTTAATATACTTATAACTTTAACTTCGTGAACAGACTTACCAGGCAAAGGTTTGCGGCTGAGTGCATCAGCTACAACGTTGGCCTTCCCCGGATGATAGTCAATGACTAAATCATAGTCCTTAAGAAGTTCCATCCATCTTCGCTGTCGCAAATTTAGCTCCTTCTGCGTTAACAAATACTTGAGGCTTTTATGATCCGTAAAAAGATAGCATTTCTCTCCATAAAGGTAATGCCTCCAAATTTTCAATGCAAAAACCACCGCAGCCAATTCTAAGTCATGTGTGGGATAATTCACCTCATGAGGCTTAAGTTGTCTTGAAGCGTAAGCAATAACCTTACCTTCTTGCATCAATACACACCCTAACCCAAGATGTGAAGCGTCACTATAAACAGTATAGTCTTTTCCTGACTCAGGCTGAGTCAGGACAGGTGCATGGGTTAGGACTTGTTTCAGTTGATCAAAACTTCGCTGTTGATCTTCGGTCCAAATAAAAGGTGTCTCCTTCCGCAACAATTTTGTCAAAGGAGCAGCTAGCATAGAGAATCCCTTTACGAACCTACGGTAATATCCCGCAAGTCCAAGAAAACTCCTAACTTCACCTACATTCTTAGGTGGGTGCCAATCTAACACAGCTTGTATTTTCTTCAGGTCCACATGAATGCCCGAGGCCGACACAACGTGCCCTAAAAAGGATACTTCGGCGAGCCAAAACTCACACTTAGAAAATTTTGCATACAACTACTTCTCTCTTAGAGTTTGGAGTACAATTCGAAGATGATCTCGATGTTCTGCTTCATTCTTTGAATAGATCAAGATGTCATCTATGAAGACCACAACAAACTTATCCAGATAAGGCCTAAACACACGATTCATTAGATCCATAAAAGCTGCAGGTGCATTCGTCAGTCTGAAAGGCATTACTAAGAATTCGTAATGTCCATATCTTGTACGAAATGCTGTTTTGGGCACGTCACACTCCTTGACTCTCATATGATAATATCCCGACCTTAAATCAATCTTAGAGAACACGGAAGCATTCTTTAACTGATCAAACAAATCATCGATTCTCGGCAGAGGATATTTATTCTTGATGGTAATTTTATTTAGTTGTCTGTAGTCAATGCATAAACGCATCGAACCATCCTTCTTCTTAACAAAGAGGACCGGAGCTCCCCAGGATGAAGAGCTGGGTCTAACAAAGCACTTATTCATAAGGTCTTAGATTTGAGTTTTTAACTCTTTTAACTCCACGGCTGCCATTCTATAAGGTGCAATAGAGATGGGTGCAATCCCAGGTTGCACTTCAATACCAAATTCAACTTCACGGGTTGGGGGCAGTCCCGGAAGCTCATTTGGAAAAACATCCAGAAATTCATTCACCGTGTTAATATCATTAATCTGAGGTTCATTCTTGGGCTCAGTGGTCAGTGTACATAGCATAGAATTCCGAGATTCCATCAAGGTTATTCTTTCCTTGCCCAATCCATGAAGATACAACTTCCGCTTACCACAATCTACCCATGCTTGATGTTTACCAAGCCAATCCATTCCTAGGATCGCATCAAACTCGTGGATTGGCAAGACCAGGAAATCCGCAGGGAACGGAATTCCTTGAATCATGATTGGACAATTCTTACATACTAGGTTCAAAACAACACAATCGCCCAAGGGATTTGTTACAGACATCTTTGTTTCTAAAGGTTCACTAGACATCTTATACTTCCTCATCAACTCCAGACTTATAAAAGAGTGTGTAGATCCAGGGTCAATTAATACATACAAAGAACATGAATATAACATAACGGTACCTGCTATGACATCAGGCTCATCCTCCTCCTCACGACTCCTTACATGATACATTTGTTCCGAAGCTTTCGACTCTTGTTTGTTGTTCTGCTTCCCAGATCCACCTGGCCTTCCCGAGGTCCCTGACTGTACTTGCTTCGCCCCTTTTCCTCGAAAAGACTGAGCAGGTGATGAAGTATCCCCTAGCACAGCAACTGTCTTTGACGGGTTCTGGGGACAGTCTCTAATGAAATGTCCCTGCTCTCCACAGAAGAAGCATGCCCCTGTCTGCCTGCGACAATGCCCTGCTACGTGTCGCTTTTGACAAAAATTACAAACTGGATGCTGCACACCTCGGTTAGAACCTCCTGTACTCTCCACAGAAGCCGCCTTGGACCAAGACTGAGTGATAGTCTGCGGTCTCTCAATATTCCCTGTACGGGAAGGCTGAGAGTATGAAGTCTGCTTCGAGCCCTGATATTTGCCTTTCTTGTTCCATTTGGGAGGTCGAGAATCACTCCACGCCCTCTTCTCAGATCTATTAGACACATTCCCCCTCTGGCTTTTCTGTGCAGCTTCAGTTGCCTTCACACGATTCACCAAATCTTGAAAATTTGTGATCCCCAGAGCAGTAAACATAGGCCGCAACTCATCACTCAACCCAGCAATGAACATTCGACACTTATCCTCTTCCTTCTTTATAAATTCAGCTCCATATCGGCAGTACTTACAAAAGTCGTGGATATACTGCTCGATTGGTTTCCCTCCTTGCTTCAAATGGAGGAAGATGCTTCGCCTCTCCGCAAGATAGTACTCACTGATGTACTTATTTCGGAATTCTTTAAGGAAAAATTCCCAGGTGATTGATTCTTCCGGAGCTGTAAGGATAGTAGTCTCCCACCACATTAAAGCTTCATCTGTCAATAAGGCTATAGCGCATTCCAACTTGTGTTCATCAGAACACTGTAGTTGTTTATTCAAGATGCGAAGGGTATTATCCAGCCAATATTCAGCTATCTCCGGATTATCATCATCTTGACCCGTGAATGAATAAGCCCGCAACGAAGCCAATTTGTCTACAGGGGCTCTAACATACTGGGCAACAGGGGGATTAGGCTGGACTGGTGGTGTCGCTTGCATTGCAGTCATAAACTGCTTAAACATATTGGCCATATTTTGATAACATTCGGCCTGAGCAGTAGGTGCTACAGGCTCAGCAACCTATTCAGGAAGATCCTGCGGTTGCGGTGGATTCGGAGGATTCCCTCCTCCTACCTCCTCGCTATGAGTCGAGGAGCCAGCGGTATGCTCATCAACGTGAGCTTCATTCGTCGCAGACATATCTATATGAAAAATCGGATTAGTCGACAAGTCACAATTTACACAAATAAAACTACTAGTGGCAAGGTAACACAATGGACAATACCAGCACGCATATGTTTAATCCAGAACCGGCTAAACTCTAGCTCTGATACCACAATTGTAGTACCCCCCTTCCCGGCCTGGTAGACAACCGGGTCGGAGAGCGTTACCGGAAACGATGCGGAAATCTTTTAATCATTTAATCTCACTATTCATCTTAATGTCGTGACTTATTAAAATTTATGGAACCCTTTTAAACCTATTCGGCTTATTAACTGAGTCCTTTAGTCTCCCAACTTATAAACTTTACCGAGTTTACGAATTAATACATTTAATCTTGAGAAGCCAAAAGAAGTTGCCCGTACCGAAACACCCTAAGCTGTTTCGGTACGGCTTGACCATGGTCAGTGCTTTGACCCTTTCTTCCCTACCGTTTCGATACGGCTTGACCCGTATCGGTACGAGTTGACCGACCTTGACTTGACTTAGACCCTTTTCGAAACCAGTTTCGAAACAAGGGTCGACAGTGGTGAAAGTGTTCCGAAACGACATCACTTCGTTTCGGTACATGGGTCGACAGTAGCAAAACTGTTCCGAAACGGCATCACCTCGTTTCGGAACGCTCTGTCCCATAGGCTTATTTTTGGTTAACCGTACCGGAACGCCATCACCCGTTCCGATACGGTGACCTGTAATAGCAGAATTTTATCTGGTTTTTATTGCTTTTACCATACCAAATCATGTCCGATTAAGCCGAAACTTTGTATACAACCTATTTCCACTAATATTTACCAGCATACAAATTTCCATGGGTATTCCTATAAGTTTGCCCCGTTTTTACCATATTACCAAATACATGCCATGAACTAGTTTAGCCAAAAGTTGAGTTAGTCATATTAAAGCCTTTGAGCTTATTACAAAATAGACAAGCCTTTGCTACCACAAAAAGAGCATTGTGACTATGATAGCTACCTTGCCACTTCACTAGGAGTTATAATGTAAGTACTTTACTTGATATGGAGTAGTGACTTGTCTTGCAACCGATCCGATTCTTCAAGAAATAACCTCCTAACCTGAGAATGCATGAAGACAAATCCATTAGGCTCTCAAGCCTAGTGAGGTAATCAAATGAATACAAATAAAGAACGTCATGAGTACATCATTATAAATTCATATGGACATCTTAATACTTAGCATATACACATGATTGATTTGTATAAAACTTAAATAATCATAAATCTTCCTTGGATGGAATTAAATTCATGGATACTCGAATTCCCCCGCCTCGCCAAAACATAGATGGTCTTATTCCCTCCGCCTCACCAATTGACCAATAACAACATATCCCTCCGCCTCGCCAATCATCATAGGCCTTAGCCTTAGGACCGTAGTCCACCCGAAACACTGAGCTCATGAATTCTATGGCATGCCAATTGTATCCCGAGTTATTCCAATCCAAGGTATATCATATTCATAATTTCCAATGAATCACAATAGAACAATGTCATGATGATTTCATAATTTCGACATAGATAATAACTCTTGCACATATACTTAACATAAAATTTCATGGCAATGCTTACATTAACTATAGTCAATGCTTAAATAATGACTTACCGGCACTTACCCAAGTGTCCAATTTATTATCCAATGCTTTCGCCTTGAAAATAATGTTTAGCGAAACGAAGATAAACACTAAATAACAATCCGGGAAGGCGTTTCGCCTAACCCGAAACTCCGATTACACTCACCCTGACAGTCCGCAGCTTCAAGGTTCTCGAATGGAAATTCCTTTGCTTTTAGCTTGAGATAGAGATAGAGTAGCTTCTATTCCTTCTTCTTGAGCTAGGAAATATTAATGGAAGATCATTAGAATCGATATTTCGATATCGAAATTCATATAACAATACCACAACGGGTATCCGATTCAATATGAACAACTTATCGAAATACCTATGAATCAATCAAATCCTAACTTAAGATTGAAACTAATTAACCATGGAATTCCACAAATAACTAAGAGATATAACTTACCCGGTTACTAGGGATGATTCGAAATTGATCAAGTCAAGGATTTGCAAAGCTTGAAACTCCTTCAATGGAGGTGTGTGCTTAGGTAAAGATGAAGAAGATGGTGATATATTCCTAAGGCAAATTTTCAGTGGATATCCTAAAGCCTAGCACCAATTTTAATTATGAGCTTTCCTTCTCTTCAAGGAAAGAATTCTGATAACTCCACGTATGGAGTAATTTAATTTACTATTGGTCCAATTACTTAATTGGTCCCTCACCTTCCTAACTTTCCCAAATTGTCCCTTTATTTCTTAATTCTTACAATAGGGTCACTAGATGCTTGGTACTACATAATAAACTTAAATTCGAATACTTTTAAGCCTGATTAACATTTGATAACCATAATTAGCTTGCCAGAGGAACCTCTAAAGTTTTATCAGACTAAGAGTTTTCCCATCGCCGAAATGAATTCCGACTAGGCCGACTTTCGGGGTGTTACAGAGAATGTTCGTTGCTTTTGTAACGCTGTATCTGAAGCTGATTAGATGTTAGTATTTTGGTGTTCTTTCTACGGCTTTGGGGTAAAATTGGGAAGTTTAATCTAATGCTTTGCAAGAGAGTTGGAGACAAGATATATTGCAGTAAAGGTTCAATTATTGGTTTGGGGTGTGTCATGTTGTGTTCTTGTGGTTTAGTGGTACTGCCTTTTTAGGTGTGATTGAGTTTGGTATTCTGTTAGGCAATTATTTGATCTTGTTTCTTTTTGTATTTTGAGGATGTTTTTTCTATCTATATCCTCTAATTTTTTTTTACCCTTTTGGGATTTTATTTATAATAGTAAAATCTAACTGGCTTAGAAAACCCCCTACCATATAGGTTATGTTATCATATATTGTTTTTAGCTAGATTTATGTAATTAGACATTAATTTAGTCTTACCTTTTTCTTAGCTTCTTGTAAACCTTGTATATATGAGTGATTTCTTGATTGAATAAACATAAGACATATCTTTAAATATATGCTCTTAACATGGTATCATGAGCCATAACTAGACATGTAACCCCTCTTACGACCTATACGTTATACCTATCTTTGGGGAGGTCACATTCCCTATCAACAATTCTTACAACTTAAATATATAACATGAAAAACATTCAAACGACATTCATCGATAAGGTTATAGTATCAGGAGTTTAATCTGAACCCATCATAATATTAGTATACAAAATAGGCCACATTGGAAAAAGTTAAGTTATATAGTATCAAAATATAGGCTCATGTGACCCAAATATATACAATATGGTGAATAGAAACATTACAACAATATAAGTACGAATGTGCCGATCCTCCAAGTGCCGAGTCCCTGGGTAGCCTATCAAAATGTATCTGAAAGGGGAAAGGATGAGGGCGTGAGCTAGGGAGCTCAGTGTGATCCAACAGTGCATAAAAATATATCAATAGTTCATATGTGCAAATCATTAAGTAGAACATGATCAAGAGCAACCGTAGTCTATTTGTACTTAACTACCCTCCAACCATACACCGATATGCAATTCCCCTAACTGCATCCATAAGGACTTACCCTAGGCCCGATTGACATAGGTGCCAACCTAAGGGGCTGCCTTAGGTCCATAAGGAGTTACCCGTGCCGAAGCATCAGAACCTACCCAAGGGGCAACCTTGGGTCCATAAGGAATTGCCAGCTGGATTAGGGTTGAACCTGCACACTTCATATCATATCCCAATCGCATACCCCATATATAAATCATAGTTGTTCAACAGGCAGTAATATCAGAAGATCATATGGCAGACGTGCTTTATAACAAAGATATACTAGTCTGAGTTTCATGCTTTCAGATTTGATACATAGACATATTTTCAATACGACATAGCAAATCATGTATGTATTCAAGTAACAATATCACGTTTCAACAGATAAATCATTCATATCTCATAAAATTGTTCATTCTATCAACCAGGAAAAATATTCATGTGCACATGATAATTTCATAAAAATATTTTCAGACTGTTATTTAGCACACTAGAACACACCTCATAAGCTGGTCAGATAGATCTAAGGGGCACCTTCCTCGCTATGCTCCGCAACTGAACTAGACCCTAGATCAAAATGGAGAAATGTTACCACAATAGAAATAATTTAATTTGAGGATTTGACTGAGTTGTAAGATCATATGAGTAGTTATAGGTGCACGAGGATGAGCGGAACGGGAGGAGCTGGGCTGAGCAGACTGATCGTCGGGAGATACTGGAGTACCTTTAAACATGTAAAAGCTTATATTGGTCATTTATTCTATTTACATTTATCTTAATGAAATACATAAATACATATGCATGATTGGGTTTAAGGTCAAATGCGGAGGTCTTCAAGTTAAAATTTCGCAAAACGGGATTCAAAATCGGACTCAAGACGTCGAAAAACAAAAATAGGGCTTTTTAGAAAATTTTTACTTTTTGGTCAAAGTCAATACCGATGTCAGCACTCAACGGTCAAAGTTAACACTGACATCATGCTGATGTTAGCATTCAACTAGGCTGACTCGGGCAAGTTGTCTCACAAAGTTGACTCCGTCGGGTTGACTCACTGAGTTGACTCGATCGGGTTGACTCATTAAGTTGACTCGGTTCGGTTTGACTCGGCCAACCAGTTGAGTTCGGTTCGACTCAAACGGTTTAACTCGGTTTGGTTCAAGGGCCAGACCGTGTCTGAGCTGGCAGGTTTAACGGCCCACGTTTAGGCGGCTAAAAATCAACTCGGACGGCGCGTGAAGCTCACGCGCGGCTGAAACGACCAGAAAAACCACTAGACGACGCTAAAAATTCCATTTTCTCAACCCAAGAATGCAAAATAAAAACCTAAAACTTACCCCGAAACGGAAATAGGAACCGAAAATGACGTAGTCTCGATGACGACTCAAACGATGGCAGACGATCGATCAATAGGCAGGGTTTTGCTCGCGTCATGATGAGGAGTCCAGAGGTGGCGGCGGTGTGGCGAATGGATGCCTATCGACGCCGGTATCATTGGAAGCAGAAACGACGCGGGAGGTTTGGGTTACGACCGTACTTTTGGCTGCTCTCCACAGCACATGGCGAGGATCCAGAGCGAGTGGCGGCCGTGGTTTTGATCGAGAAGGGCGACAGTCACTATGAAGATGGCAGTGGCGCAAACAGAGCGACGATGAGGGAGTTCGACGGTGAGCGGGGGTTTAGGGGTAGATGGCCCTAATTAATGTGCCATTAAGAGGGTAGGTGAGATATTTTATATGTTTTAAACTTTTTAGGATTCACTTAATAATAACTGGGTGTAAAATATAACTAAGAGTTTGGTTGGGCACTTGGTTCATGATGCTTAAGGTTGAGGGTTCAAATCCCATAACCAACAGTTTCCCATTTTTTCCACTCTTCATTTCCCCTTTTTATTATTATTTTAGGGGTGTTACAAGACAAAATAAAAGTGAAGAAGCGATGCAAAGAAAAATGATTTCACCAATGATACTACCTCGAGTGTTAATCCCAGAAACAAAGGGGATGAAGGAAGAGTCGAGGAAAACATAGTTCAAATCTCTGCGACGGGAGCAATGGGTAATAGTCTAATCTCTGATTCTAACAAAACTGTTATTACTGGACTTAGTAATAAGCAGTGGGAAATATTAATGAGAACTCTTTTAAGTGGTGTAAGGATGGAAGAAATGAAAAATTGACTAGTAAGTGTTCTTCTAAAATTTGGATAATAGATTCGGGTGCTTCTCATCATATGAGTCTGCAGTGTTTGAGTGATGTTCGTGATATGGTCGAATGTCCCGTAGGGCTTCCAAATGGGAACCAAACTGCTCCCACGAAGGAAAGGACAATGATGTTCAATAATAAATTGACATTAAATCATGTTCTTTATGTGCCAAGTTTAATGCGCAATTTGATTTCATTATCACAACTGCTAGATGAATCAAAATTTGTGGCTCAGTTCACTAACAAGTTTTGTGTTATATATGACCGCACTTTGAGGATGCCGATTGGTGCGGGTGAACAACGAGAGAGGCTATACTTCTTTCATACGATGGTGACTACAATGACCATGAATATTGTAGAGCTTATACCTAATGCTGGTCTTGGTAAAAATAGTAATTTGCGAAATAAAGCATGTGAAGTTTGTCTTAGAGCCAAACAAACTAGAGATAGCTTTCTTGTTAGTAGTGATAAATCATCAGAAATATTTCAGTTAATTCGTTGTTGATGATTTATCACTAGCAACATGGATTTATTTATTAATTGATAAAAAGGAGGTTTCATTGAATTTGTGTAATTTTTTCTATGGTGGAGCGTCAATTTAGCAAGCAAGTGAAAGTCGTTCCTAGCGATAATGATACATAATTTATATGCATGAAAAATCATTTTTGTGAGCATGACATTGTGTTTGAAACATCTTGTATAGGAACTCTGCAACAAAATGGACGGGTAGAGGGCAAGCATAAATATATTCTTAGTGTTCTATTTTGTTATTATTTTACCGTTAATCACTCCCTGTTGAATCTTTAATATTGTTGATTTGAATCAATTTTATTCATTTCTTCGCAGGACTTTAACTTCCAGAAAGCAGTGTTAAAAGGGCATGTTCATATCTTTGGATATCATTCTCGATTTTCTAAAAACTTAGAAAGGCAATCGACCTTTCTTTTAAAAATCTTTAGACTTTCATTTCAAAAAGCCCGAGTTGGTCTAAATGTTGTTCTGGTTTAAAGATGGGAGGAAGGACCAACTTGTAGCATATTCAACTTCCTATGAACACACATAGCGACAGATTCACTAAGGGAAATTGAGATCGGATTCGATTCTTATTGAGACAACATAGTTTGAGTTGGGCTTTTCTAAACACTTAAACTACATTGGCGCTAGCAATGATAGTTGTGGCTAGTCCAAGTAAGAACTGAATTCCAAAGATTTCCTTTGGATTGTTGGTTACAAAATTGAAAAGTAAGTTACAAGGGTTGGGCCTTGTAGAGTGTAATCGACAAGTATCTGGTGTAAAATATTTTTCGATGATCAGTTTGAATTGAGGCTAAGCTAAGATTGAGGCTATTCCATTTAATAAATTTTCTCTTCAAAATTTACTCTCCTCATTTTCTCCAAATCTATTCTCAAAATCGCTTTTTGTAACCCCCTAAACTCGGCCCAGAAAAAATGAGCCGAATCTAGAAAGTCACGATCGAAATCTTATCCCTCAAGTTATAAATCTTAGGTCTAAATATTAAAGGTGAATAAACTCAATATCATTTCATTAATTATAAAACGTAGTCGTATAACATTATTTCGATAGTTTGGTTAATATCCGAAAATAACCGTATAAATGCATGCATCCAATAAAACTCAAATTATAAACAGTCTCAAAGTCTGATTTACATAAATGTCCCGAAATATTATTCTAAAATAAATGAGAAGAGTTCATACTAAATAATAATAATATCTTAGTGAAAGTGAGATGCTCCAAGTACCGAGTCGCCTAAGAGCCCGAGTATCTGAAAGAGAAATTAAGGGTGTGTAAGCTAAAGATCTTAGTGTGTCTCTAAAGTGCAAACAAACACAAAACAAAACCAAAACAATATTTTATTTTCTGAAAAAGTCTTTTGAAAACACATTCAATCTGATAAATCTGAATCATAATGACATGATGTCTGATGCACGAGTAAATGCCTAATCTCTGATACACTGCCAAAAAAGTAAGGTTCCCCAGAACTTATTCTCTCCATCGTCACAATCCGAAATGGAACTCAGCACGAAGGGTGTAACCACTATTCTGAAGCGGAATTTAGCTCGAAGGGTGAAAACGCTAAACTTCCTCGAACAAATCCTATTCCATGTACACACAATGATGTGATGCTGATATAAAATCCGAGTATCATCCGAAACTTGAATTGTACCTTCCAAAAATATTGAAAAATAAAAAATATAGTTGCTTGTTGTCATTTTATGGGCTGCAGAATAGTATATATATCGGTATCTAGTACAACAGTCAGAGCACAACAAAACCAAACAAATAGCTTAAGATATTTCAACTTATCAAATCAAGGTGATGGCTCACAATGTATTTAGCAGTTCGGGTCCTGCATTCTATACAGACGCGACTCTTCAGAACCTTTCCAATGACAATGTCAACCTTGCTGACCAAAAGGATTGGTTTGGCTCTGGAAACTGCCCATTTGTTCTTCAAGCAAAGTGGTCCGATAAAATTAAGCATGACGCCGATCCCCGAGCTGGAAGCTCGAAAGGCGGGGCTGTGTATGCGACCCTTGCTGGCATTAAGTGGGTTGTTTCCTGGAGCAATATGAACGGTGAAAGCAACAAGGTATTCATCAATTCAATGTTATTCCCTTTTCTTAAAACTTATGGCACCACAGGCACAAATAATATCCGATGAATCCTATTTGTTTCATTCTTTTTTTAAAAAAATTTTGTTAAGAATTTTATTGTAACATTCAAAAGAAATAATTCGATCAACTTTCACATAAATCAAATCTCTGTCAACTGCAGGTGTATATTGACATTACTAGCACTGATGTTAATTGGGATGTTGTCGAATCGCTTCTCGACACATCTTCCACTGCTCCTGCTTAGGTGAACAAACTTGGATACAAGGCAACGACTACGATTGACCCAGACAGCCCTTCACCAAGTTTGACAACAAGTTTTCAAAAAATAATTTCAAATATTATTTCTTTGCATGTACTAGAAATTTTAAAATAAGGAAGGTGGTTTAAAAATAAGACTGGCTTCAAGGCTTGAGTTAATATTAGTCTCGGGTTTGATCCCTGGACAACCCCAACCCCTTCCTCGTTTATCTCTAGAAAAGGTTTAAAAGGCTTAAATGTTTAAAATCAATTATGCCATATTTATGATAAATGTGTGGCTACTTAAAATCATTATATGTGGTGAATAAAAGGACTTTCTATTATGCCATTTTATTGTTATTATTTTTATAAAGTCCGTATAAAATTTATAGAAAATAAAGTCTTGAGATAGAGAGAGACATTTAGAAATATTAAAAGACAAGACCGACTTCACTATATATAAAAGAAGGCGACTTAGAAGCAATCAACACAAATCAATAGAAGATAAAAACAAAATAAACTCATCCAAAATAATGAATATGGCTCACTCGTTCGCTATTTACACATGGTCTTTCGTCACATGTGCAATTTGGTACAAGAACTTTGCTTTTGTATAATTGTATACCTTAAGCTTTGATTTGAGACAATTTTCTCAAATTAATTAATTCATTATTGATGTGGCATCATTTTACGTGTACATATTGTATAAAAATTATATTTATGTGTTAGAAAAAATATATAAATGAATGTATTTATTTATTTTAAACATTTGTAATCGAACCAAAATAAAATTTATATGTGTACAATTGAAGCAAAATCAGTGTTTCGTATGTATAACAACACAAATCCAAATGTCGTATATCAAATTACACATTTGACCAAGGTGTAAATGTATTTTGGATATTTCTTTTGATATTAATATTAGAGTTAATTGCACTACATGTCCTCAAACTATGACACACCTTCTAAATTGGTGCCTAAACTTTTAAATACTCTAATTTCACCCCCAAAATATGACCCTCATTCTAAATTGGTCCCCAAACTACGACTCTCATTGTAAATTGGTCGACGAAACTTTTAGAATTTACACAATCATCTCCAGATTATCCTTCATGCCACAACATTTTATTATGTCACACCATTTCATTGTTTACCCAACATTAAATAGTTTTTATAATTTTCTTATTAATATGGGACATGTTTAACATGTAGTGTTAATTTGGAAATGGAATTAGAATGTTCAAAAGTTTTGGGGGCCAAATTAGAATGATGTTCATGGTTTGGGGATGAAACTAAAATGCTCTAAAGTTTGAGTACCAATTTAGAATGAGTTTAATAGTTTGATGATGAAATTGGAATCTTCAAAAGTTTGTGGAGCAATTTGGAATGAGTGTTATAGTCTGGGAATGTGTTGTGCGATTTACTCTGAATATCACGATGAACGTATTTCAAATATAATATATTTTTTCATATGCTTGAGATTAAATACTTTCATACACATATTAGAATGTGTTGGATGATGGGTTTTTTTTTATAAATCTTATTTTTTGTAAAATTTAAATGAAGCCTTAACCATCAGAAAAGTGTCGAAACTAAACTTTTTTTCCAGATAGGTGTCTAAAATTTTTTCTAGGAAAAATAGGTGTCCAACGTTTCATTCGGTTACTCAAATAAGGTTTTCTAGTCAAAACTATAAAAAAATTTCTATTATCTAATTAGCTAGAACATAACATGTGGCCTATTTATGTTATTTTCTTTCATTGTTATTTATAAAAAATAGAAAATCTTTAATTTTATTAAAAACACAAAAAATGTTTTTTTTTTCCAGAAAGATCATATTTTATAATCAAGTGCTCAAAATGTCATCACAAAGTACAAATTGTTCAAGGAAGATAGGACATTCCAAATCAAAGTAATACAACAGATAATGTGTGGGTGACCATTCAAAAATTAAAATAAATAAAAAATAGGCCACCTCATGTTCTAATTAGGTAACAAAACTTTTTTAACGGTTGTTGATGAAAAAGCTATTTTGAGTTCCAAAACGAAACGTTAGGCACCAATTCTGCTTGGAAAAGAGTTCAGACACCTAACAGGAAAAAGGGTACAATTTGGACACTTATTTTGTAACACTCGAGTTTGGGGGTCGGGAGTTGAGGGTGTGAATCGGGTTCAAACCGTTGGACTCGTTTTAATTAAAATATACTTTAGTTTTATTTTAAAAGGGTTTGAATTTCATTAAGGGCTTTTTGGTAAATTTTTAAATAAGGGAAAAAGGATGAGTAAAAAGAGCCTTTTGACAAAAAGAAAAGTCTTCATCTTCTTCCTTGGTTTTTATTTTCACAACATTGAACCCTCCCAAACCCCTAAACACTATTCCATCAAACCCCTCTCTCATTTCAAGTGCTTTCAACAAGGTAATTATATTTTTGAGTTCTCTTCATCGTCCCTAACGTATCTATAGTTTTAGTTTTCATAAACATCACCTTTGGAGATTTTGAAGTTTTCAAACTTTGGGGAAAAAGGAAGAGGCTTTAGTGGGTTTTTTGTTGGTTTTCCGTTTTGTAAAGTTTAATTATGTTGAACTCTTGCCCTTAGATGTAATATATCTCAAAATGGCGGGGTTTTATCAAAAATCCCGAAATGAGTTTTTGTGGGTATTTTAAAAGGGTCAAAACTTGAGTTTTTGGAGTGGTTTTGTGAAGGGCAGTTGGGCTGGTGTTATAGTGATACTAGAAAGTTGTTTTGAAGGTGTTTAATGTTGGTTTAGGTGTTGGAATTGATAGATTTTTGCTGGGTTGTGAGGGAGCACGAAAATGAGGATTTTTGTGTTAGCTTTGGTTTGAAATTGTAGAGAATTGGCTTGTGGTCGTAGTTTGAGTTGTGACATTGTTTGAATGATTTGGTTGAGTAATGTGTTGTTTTTGATTGTTTAGAATCAAGGAAATCTGTTGGAGAAGCATCAGGCTCGATTCCGGAAAGTGTGGAGGCTTGATTCGGCTTTTCTCGGTTTGCTTAAGGAAGTGTGGTGAGTGGAATCATTTAAAATGATTTTAAATTGGTTCAAGGGTATGGTTGTGGTGTTGGATTGTGCTTTGTAGGCCAATCCAAGGTAGAGGTTAAGTTGGTAGCTTAATCTCTTGCGTGCTTTATGAGTTTTGCTTAATGTGCATAATATGGACTTGTGAAGTATGTGTTGTTTAAGCATGTTGTTATATACGTTGATGTATGTGGTGTTTGATATGTTGAAATGCATGATAGATTATCATGGTGAGACTTGTTAGTATGATTGGCACTAGTTAATTATCGGGTATAAATGATCGATCATTAGGATGAGTGTGCACATGGTTGAGTCAAATTCACGCGTGGCCTTGGTGACGTATAGTCATCAAGAAGGAGTACGATGAAGTAATATTCCACCGAAAAATATTATTACGTGATGATGAGTGGAATCTCATCTGTAAGGGCATGTGATGATGAGTGTAATCCCATCCATGCAAGGACCGGTTGTAACACCCCAAAAATTTCTACCAAATTGTAAACCCTAGATTTGAAAAATCTCTAATTTAAAAATCTAATTTTGAAATCCCTAATTCTTGAAACTTTAATGATTTGGGAATTTAATTCAAAAACCCTAAATTTTGAAATCCCTAATTGAAAACCCTAACAATTGAGAATATCTAATTCATAACCCTAATTTTTTATGAGGGACTAAATAAGAATTTTTATCAAACTTAAAAGTTAATATGAAATTTCTTGAAAGTTTAAGGACTGACTCCATAAATAACCATTTATCAAATTGAATTTTAATTTAATTTGGTTTCTTCGTTTCGTTTTTTAATTGTTTAATATATATATAAATATATATAACCCTTTTAAATTCTAATTGAATTTTAACTCCCCTTTTCCACGGTTGAAACTAATCCTTTTATATTAGTTTATTTTTTATCTTTCTGGTTATCTTAAAAACCCTATATATATGTATATATTATTCTCTCTTTTTTTCACATATTAACTAAGGTTTGGCTTTCTCTATTTCCCTAGCCGCCAGAAACATTAGACCAAGATGTAATTAACCCACACCGTTTACAAATCTTTAGTGAAAAAACGCCATTGAATCATTAATCTGAACCCCGACCATACAAACAGCATACCCCAGCCCTGTTTGAGCACGTCTTCAGTTTTTGATTATTTTCGTAGATCTTAATACAGCTGGACCCAATATTTCTGATTATGGAAAATCACATCATTCAGTAGATTGAGTATAGCTTGGCTAAGGTGTGTTTTCCGTCGGTGCTATAATTAAATTATATACTATTTTTCTATGTGTTGGTGTTTTACACATTGTGTGATTATTATATGTATTATGGATTGTATGATTGACGTCATGTGCATATGAATTCAGAATGTGTTTTAATTATGATTTATGGAATATTTGATTTATGAAACATCGGATTTTCAAAACTATGATTTATGAATTTATGTGCTATGGTTTATGAAGTATGTTTACGGAATATCGGATTTATGGAACTGTGTTTATGGAATTTGATTTTTAAACATCATATATGTATGAGCATGAGTTGGGATTTGTACGGAGGAAGTTTAGTGGTTTCATCATTCGGGTTGAATTCCACTTCGGATCAGTGGTTCCACCCTTCGGGTTGAGTTCAACTTCGGATTGGTGACGATGTAGAGAGTGGTTCTGGGGAACCTTACTCTTTGGACGGTGATGTAGTTGGGTGCATTGCACCGCGCTTGTGATTTGTGTTATGATTTAAAAGATTTCATTCAAAATAATATTATGTTTTATAATTATGGTTTTTCTTGCACTTTAGAGACACACTAAGCTCTTTAGCTTACACCCCTATAGTTTCCTCTTACAGATATCTTTGGGCTTTAGGCGACGTGGTACTTGGAGGATCTCATATTTTATCTGGTTATTTTATTATACAATACGAAACTATTTTAGTTTAATAATATTTCTATTTATTATTTTGGGACATTGATGTAATTTTAGACTATTTATGTTTTGGGATTATTTTTAGCATTCATTTACTGCTATTTTAATTCAGAGATTTTATATAATCATTCAAACATTTATTATGAGATTTATATTTTTATTTACTATTAAATTTATGTTATTTTATTTTAATTTAAAGTATATCTTTTTAAAATTAGTTTTCTTGAGAGGCAAATTTTCAACCCGACTTTCTAAATTCGGCCCATAACCCTTGGGTCGAGTGTAATCCCACCGAAGGTAATGTTATTGTTGAGTACGTTGGGGGTGAGAATCCCAACGAAAGTTATCCGCATATCCGAGTAAACTAATAGTTGCCAATATACTTGTTCATGTGTGGTTGTTGTTAAGATAATTCTTATATCTTGTTGAGCATAACACGAGGTAAGATGCCATGTTCATACATTCTTGTGATGTTAGCTATGTTGCTATATTGGTGCATATGTATGCTTGTAATTGTCTTAAGGATGATATGCTTGAACCCTGCATTGTCGTTGTTTTGCTTAAGAGCTCCCTCACTAAGCTTCTAGCTTACGCTCTCGTTTTCGACAATGCAGATCTTTAATGTGGAGTTAGCAAGGAGCAAGGAAAGGGCATCCAAGCTTGTAGTAGTTGCTCAAGTATGGTTTAGTAAATAATGTGGTAGTTTAGCAATGGGGATGCTACGTGTTTTGTATGAGCATTGATAGACTCATATGCGTTGGTTTTTGTTGTTAATGCTTTGATGTGGATTTGTAAACCATGTTTATGTTGTTGCCTAAATGCTTTGTGTTTTGAAGGCTTATAACTATGTTCCATGAATGCTTATGTGTTTTGTTTAAAGACATGTAAACCTTGTTATGTAATGTACTTGGTGAATGCTTGTCTCTTTAAATGTTTAATCATGGATGTATGTTCTTTCGAATGGTTTGATCTTGAATGTATGATAAGTGTTGATCATGCTTGAAGTAGGGTGAAATGCCTCTAGAGTATGTGTATGCATATTGTATCTTGTTTCTTGTGGTTTGAGGCACGTTGGGAACTTTTGGAGATGCATAAACTGATTTTAGGAACACATAGACTGCAGGTGTTTCGAAACACGTAAGGTGGTTTCGGAACGGGTGTGGTTCCAGGGATACCCGTATCGGAACACGTTTCGGTACGGTTTGACACTGTGAGCCCCTGTTCAGATACGCGTATCGAAATAGTTTTGCTACTATGAAGGCCTGTTCCAGAATGAGTTTCAGAACACTTAGGCGAAATGGACCCCTATACTGAAACGAGGTGGATCGTATCAGTACGGCTGGTCTGGCTTTTAAAACTGGGGCCCATGTATCGAAACGGGCAAGCCTATTTCGAAACACATACCTAAAAATTGGGCATTTTGCATCTTTGAAGGTTCTCAAGTGTTGGGCTTAGGTTCTGTTTGTTGTGAGCTTTCTTGTGAGCCTTGTTTGTATTCGTTTATGTATGGTTTGGCCACATATGCAAGAAATCGAACTAACTTGACACTTGGTAAATTTAAATTAACTTACATTTCGTCTGCATAGTCTTGACCTTGTTTCTCTGTTGTCGTTTCTCACATAGGATCAAATGATTCATCTAGACAAGATAAATGTTTAAAAGAAAATTTCTATGGTTGCTAATAGAAAGGGAGCCTTAACGGGTTTCACTTTGATTTTCCCCGTGTAACCTACTCGGACTGGTCAGTCGTCTAGACCGGGACGAGGGGGTTACATATTTGATGGTTAAGCCTTAAATTAAATGACCAAGAAAGGGCTGTCAGTTGTCTCAATTTTAATATCGGTGGTGTTTATAAGGAACAATTGCAGATTTTTGATGAGGCAGATTGGATTGGCAACAATGGTTTTGTTATGGAGTTGGTGTCCCAAAATTTTTTAGGGTGGTTTAATAATACGAGTTCACGAGTTCGACAACTCCGAAATTCTTTTATTGATGTGGATTATCTTTCATGAAAGTATTTACTCTAAATATCACAATGAACATATTTTAAATAGAATATATTTTCCATTTGCTTGAAATTAAATACTTTCATACACATATTTGAATGTGATGGATGATGGGTTTTTCATAAATCAAAATTTTTGTAAAATTTAAATTAAGGTTTAACCGTCGGAAGAGTCCCGAAACTAAACTTTTTTCCAGTTAGGTGTCTGAACTATTTTTCGGGCCAAATAGGTGTCTAACGTTTCATTCCATTACTCAAATAAAGTTCTCTAGTCATGACTATTAAAAAATTTCTGTTATCTAGTTAGAACACGACATGTGCCTATTTCAGTTATTTTCTATCATTTTTATTTTTAAAAATCTAGAAAATCATTAATTTTATTAAAAAACCCAAAAAAACAATTTTTGTAGAAAGATGATATTTATATAATTAGAACACGACATTTACCTATCCCTGTAACACCCTAAGGTAACAATAAAATGGATGCAAAAAGGGGGATGGGGCAAAATTGTGGTCTGGAGGAGTTAAACTCGCGACTCCTGCATAGGTTACTTGAGTCTTAGCCAATTGGGCTAAGGCAATTTTTAGTATGAATCTGCACCCACTTATTATTAAGTGGTTCTTGTAAAGTTAAAATAAAATGACCAACAAATAAAAATATCCTACCTAACCCTTAATGGCTCATTTATTTCGATCCAACAACTCAAAACCCAGATCTGGAAAATAAATGACCTTTCATCCCCCTCTCGACCTTTCACCTGCCCACCGATCATCTCCCGATCTTCCCCACCGCTGCGTCGTGGCCATCAGCGCCACCGTCAATGTGATTGCCATCATAGCGTTAGCCTCTCCCCGTCGGCCACTCTCGCATTAGAGCAGTCGTTTTCTGTGAAAATTGCCTCAAAGCTCCGACGAGAACCCAAGTCTTCTCCACCTCTGTCCTTAACATTTCTAGCTGCCACAAACGCCCGTTTGGGATGCTACCGCCGCCACCGTCCCTTGAACAGAACCCCGACTACCACACGCAGAGTCGTCATTTTGTTGCCACAAAAGCATGGTTGGAAGTTCCGTGAGAAAACCCCAACCTTGTTCCCCTATTTTTCACCATTTCTGACCACAGTCACCATCCGTCTGAGTCGTTATTGGCACCATCGTCCTCCTCAGGCTGAGACGAACAAAATCCAACCGATCAATAGTCGGTTCGTCGTTGTTTCAAGGTTGTCGGCGTTCGTCTCATAGAAGTAAGTTAGGTAAGGAATTTACTTCGGTTTGGGTTTAATGAGTATTAGTTCGTTGAATTTTCAATGTTTGGAGGCTTAATCGAGTTGTTGCCATCATTTGGGGCATTTTACAGTAGATTTGGGGTCGCGCGTGGCAAGCACGCGCCGCCGGAGATGAATTTCGGCCACTGCTTGGTTACCCAGCAGTCGAACTGATCTGAACGGATCAAATCTATCGAGTCAACCGAACCAACCCAATCTAAACCATACCGACCTGATCCCATTAAAAACCAAAGCCCGAACCCACCTCGAGTTGACTTGAACCCGACCCATTTGACCCGTACCTAACCCGAACTGAGTCAGCCCGTTTGACCCAAGTCAACCCACTAAGTCAACTCGTCTGAGTCAACCCAGCGAGTCAACTCGCCCGTGTCAACACAGTGAGTCAACTCGCCCGAGTCACCTCGGTTAACCAGTGATGACATCATTGACTTGACTGCTGACATCAATGTTTACTTTGACTGCTGACATCAGCGTTGACTTCGATCGTTGATGTCAACATTTGCTTTGACTAGAAAGTCAAGTTTTCTAGAAAAGTCATATTTAATGTTTTTCGACTCCCTGAGTCTAATTTTGAAGCCCGTTTTATGAAATTCTAACCCAGAAGCTTCTAAATCTGACCTTAAACCCCAAACTTGTATGTGTACTTAATTGTTCAGTTAAGAGTAATGTGAATAAGGACTGAAATTGGAATTTGTACGATTGAAGGTATTCACAGTTCCTTGTATTCGAGATGTTGAGTACGTCGCATTTGGGTTTGAGAGTTATCGAATGGAGTATCATGGTTGACCGATCTATTAGGAAAGACTTTTGTAGCAAGATGCAAATATGAGTGATAACAAAACACTTGGATTTTTCCCAAATTCTGGATAAACACTTGAAGATAAATTTACTGAAAGTTCTTCGCATTCCTAAACTAATCTAAATGACATTAATGAATGAATTGATCGGAATGATTGAAATGACCGAAATAACCTGAGGCACTGAAAATTTCCAAATTAACTAAAATGATGAATATACCTTTGAGTTCTGAAATGAATGAATTGTTGTAAGGACCAGAATGTTTGAACTACTATCAAACACTTAAATAAGTAAATACCCACGTGACTTGAGATAAGTGGAAACTTTGAAAATCTTGAAATTTCTAATAGATCACAAATGACTGTAACCCCCCTATGAGTTTGAAGCATGACTCATGTATATAAGTCACTCCTAATAATGCTACAAAATTGAAAGAATACCGCTCAAACACATGTTTGACTGCTTGGGGTAAGTTTAGTGTTGTCTTATGGAAGTGACTCGGTCAACTATACAATGCAGCTAGTATTGAGAAATGCATACATGTGAGGTACATATGTTCGAATACTTGGTAAATATCGCAATATTGGGATCCGTAAGTTCGAATGAATTTGAAAACCTGATAAACCATGGAGATCTCCATGTATACAGATTACCAATTTGCCCTTATTATTTGAAATTACGGAATCACCCCTAACAGTCAAATGCCCTCGTTGGCCAAAATGACCATAATAGCCCTGAATGTATCCGATATCGTGAAAGATCTTGATTTAGAGACTCCTGAATGCTTGGTTTGAAACCTGATGAGCACATAGAATTCTCGAGTCACTATTTATTCCGTGTTGGTATAAATTACCAAAATGCACATGCATGACAAAATGACCATAATGCCCTTTTAGGCTTGAATGACTGAATCACTCATGATATATCTAAACTCTCAAAGATCTTGATGTGTCAACACCTGAATATCTTGTTTGAACCGTTAGTACGAACCCCTTTTAATAGGGACCTCGTTTCTAAAATCCGTTCAAATTATCAAAAGTTCAATGTGTTCCCTTCCGTAAATGCCAAGTATCTCCAAGAAATAAACTGTTCCACCAGTGTGTTCCATGTGTGCTACACGACTATTTTTGCATACTGATTCACATGTTATAATATTGATCACGTGCACATGACTAACATGCTTGATTTCACACGAATATGACATGTTTTATAAATTAAGCATGACCGTACTGTATTTCTAATATATGCTTATGTACCTGATATGACAAACATGTTATATGGATAATGTATTACTGAAAATGCTGATATTGATTAATGAACTATTGATGATATGATTCACTGGGGGTATTAGGGATATGGTATGAAGTGTTTTAAGGTTCAACACTGATCAGGCTAGTAATTCCGCCCATATTAGGTTCCTAGCTTAGGCTAGGGTAATTCCGCCCGTACTAGGTTCCTAGCTTCGACTAGGGTAATTCCGCCCATGACCTAAGGTAACCCCTTAGGTCGGTACCTACGCCCACTAGGCCTAGGTTAACGCCCATATAGATTCCTACGCTTCGGCTAGGGTAATTCCGCTCGTAACCTAAGGTAATCCCTTAGGGTGGTACCCCCGCCCAATGGGCCTGGGTTAATGCCCCTATATAGTTGCAATTCGGGGAATTTTGTACTGGAGTATGGTTGGAAGATGAATAAAGAATTAAAATGAACTTTACTACTACTACTTGAAACAAATGTATTTGAAATAAAAAGGTTACTGCATTGTTATATTTCCTACATTAATGTTGCACTGTTGGAACACATTAGACACGAAATTCTTTGATTCCACCTCCGTAATTTATCAGCTTATATAATTCTTGTTTGTTACTCGATGATTCAATAAAGAACAAGTACTGTTATTCTCAAGTATAACGCTACCTTGAAATAGGAGCACGGAAATGAAGACGGTTACTACTTGGAACATCATGAAAATTCTATGCCTGCCATATATATGCATGAGCTTATAGCATCTTTTGGTAGCTTTGTATTACTGAGCTTTCCGAAGCTCACATTGTTTTTACAATCGCAGATTAGAAGAAATCTATCATGATTTAGTGATCGACAGCTGTATTTGGAGTTATCTCGGTGCTGCTTTGGAGTACGATACTAGTACAGTTAGGGGGCATGTATGTCATGTACATTTTTATGATAGTGTCTCTAAAACACTTTCTGAAATCCTGTTATATGTCTAAATGATTTCCTGAAATGGTATTATAAACAGAAGTTGATTTTACAGATTAATAAGTGATTTGAGGAAAAATGTTTTTATGTGTATTTTTACTGTGGGTCGCTCTTGTGATCCTAATGTGACTTCCTAAGATCCGTGGTAACATATAAGGGGGTCTAGGGGGTTACATTCCAAATCAAAATAATATAACGAATAATGTGTGAGTGACCATCATAGATTAAAAAAAATAAAAAATAGGCCACCTCTCATGTTCTTATTGGGTGACAAATTTTTTTAACGGTTATTGACGAAAAAGCTTTTTTGAGTACCGAAACGAACAGTTACACACCTATTCTGCCATGAAAATAGTTCACACACCTAACTGAAAAAAGGTTATAGTTTGGACACTTATTTGACGGTTAAGTCTTAAATTAAAGGACCAAGTAAGGGCTGTCAATTGTCTCAATTTTAATATCGACATTGTTTATAAGGAACGATTTGAGGTTTTTGATGAGGAAGGTTGGATTGACAACGCTGGTTTTGTAATGGAGTTGGTGTCCCAAAATTTTTAGGGTGGTTTAATAGTTCGAGTTCAAGACTTCTGCAACTCCTGAGTACTTTCATTGATGTGGACTATCTCATGAAAATTTGGCAATGTGCATTTCTTTATGAAGCTGGGCAAAGAAACTCTTTGGTTGATTATGTCACAGCCCATTCTCGGTGCTAAGGGATTTTGGTTAGATCAATTAGGTTAAGCAATATTTATAATCTTAAATTCGGGATCAAATCGAAAACTTTGAAAGTTTAGGATAATTTCTATAAATTTTAGGGACGCAGTCATGCAAGTATCCATTATAATTTTCTAACTAATTAAAAAGTTTCAATATATATATATATATACACACACATTTGTGAGTGTGTGTAAAGTAAATAACTAGAGGTTAAATGGAATTATAGCGGTTACGTTTTTTCGGTGAAACCGTAACCGAAACAAAAATTTTAAAACTTAATTTTAGTAATTATTTACTAATTTACGAAAAACACTAAGTTACTAACTGTTTTTATTGTTACTTATGTTTTTTTCGTACTGAATACTATATATATTGTAGACTTTAATTGAATTTGTTAACATTGATATCTTTTAACTACTAAAATTATTTGTAATAAATAGGTATATTTTTTATAATACTTGCCGTAAAACAATTTGTAGTTAGCCGAGTCTCCGTACCAAACTTACCCAAACTGAAACAGAACGACCAAGATATACGTTACTCCGATGAGGGATCTCTTGGTGGCGGATCGACGATCGGCTGCCTTGGTTATAGTCGTCCCAACGTGGGGAGCTCAGATCCGGCGATTGGGTGACAAAAGGACGACGATGGCGGCCGAAAAACGCGAATACTCAATCTGTAACAACCCTAGGTTCGACGAACCTTTAACCCTCAATTCTCGATGATTGGAACGACAGTTGAGCGAGTGGTTAGTAGGGTTTTGGTCAGGGCTCGACGGCAAACGTGAAGGTGACGGCGGTGCACGACACCAGCGAGCGGTGGTCGAGATCGTTGCGGCGAATGGTGGTGAGAAGTTGAAAAGGTTTGAGAGAAAATTCTAGATCTCTCTCTGTGTTTCCAAATTTGATTGGCCATCCCTTTGGGTAGGTGGAGAGTCGTACTTTTATTTATTATTGGGTCAGACCATTAAAGCATAGATTAAAAGAAATCTAAGGCAGCTAAATAACAAGAGTTATCTTAGCTCAATTGGTCAAAGCAAGGGTAACAAATCCCAAGGTCATGACCGACGTGCGGAGCAGGAATCCGACGATCGTTTCTCGGACGGACGTCGAAATCGACCGAGAAAAACAAGACCAGAGGCGGTTCAGGGGGTTTTGGTTCGACGAACCTTCAAACCTCGATTTGCGGCTAACGGTGGTGCTTCCCCGCGAGTGGCCAGCGGCTTGGAGCCCAGGGCAGGGATGCGCACACGCCAGTGAGGGCGGTGTCACGCATGGAGCGATTGTGAGGAAAAAATGGATGGTGGCCGGATTTGTGGAAGATGAGGGATTTTGGGGAAGATTCGAGAATGGTTGGTCTAATACAATCGAGTTGTCTAGCTCAGTGGCTAGGTCACGGGCGGCTACCTTAGGTCGTGGGTTTGATTCCCATAACCAATAATCTCCCCCTTTGTTTATTTTTTTAAACATTCAAGGTGTTACAACATAAGCAGGTAAAATACAATCGAGTACACACTGTAGACCACAAGGCTACATGAAAATGTTTGTACAATCCAAATCCCACCTACTAGCACCTATCTACCCATAAACTACTACTCTAAAAAATAGTCTCAAATAGCACCCAAAACTCTATCAAATCAACCGACAACGATAAAACAAAACCCACCACCATGTTTTAGAAAGTTGCTGATTATCGTTCATGCCACAAAATTTTATTCTATCACACCATTTCAGTGTTTACATGACATTAAATAGTTTTTTAATTGTTTTATTAGTATGGGACATGTTTAGCATGTAGTGTTAATTTGGGGATGGAATTAGAATGTTCAAATGTTTGGGGGGATTAGATTGAAGCTCATAGGATGGGGATGAAACTGAATTGCTCAAATGTTTCAGTACTAATTTAGACTGAGATTAATAGTTTGAGGATGAAACTGGAATGTTCAAAAGTTTATGGAGCAATTTTGAATAAGTGTTATAGTTTTAGGACGCGTTGAGCGATTTACTCTAAATATAACGATGAACATATTTCAAATAGAATATATTTTTCATTTGCTTGAGATTAAATACTTTCTTACACATATTTGAATGTGTTGGATGATGGGGTTTTCTATACATCAAAATTTTTGTAAAATTTAAATTAACGCTTAACCATCAAAAATGTCCCGATAACAAACTATTTTTCGGGTCAAATATGTGTCTAACATTTCATTCCGTTACTCAAATAAGGTTTTATAGTCACAACTATTAAAAAAATTCTATTATCTAATTAAAACATGTCATGTGGCCCATTTCTGTTATTTTCTTTCATTTTTATTTTAAAAAATTGGAAAATCTTTAATTTTATTAAAAACAACGCAAAAACGATTTTTTTTAAGAAAGATCATATTTATATAATCAAGTGCTCAAAATGTCACCACTGAGTACAAATTGTTCAAAGAACGTAGGATATTCCAAATCAACATAATGCAACGGATAAAGTGTGATTGACCATGTAGAAATTAAAAAAAAATAAAAAAGGCCACCTTTCATGTTCTTTTTGGGCGATATAAATTTTTTTATTGTCATAGACGAAAAAGCTTTTTTGAGTACCGAAACGAAACATTAAGCACCTATTCTACCCAGAAAATAGTTCAGACACCTAACTGGAAAAAAGGTATAGTTTAGACATTTATTTGACGGTTTTAAGCCTTTAATGAAAGGACCAAGAAAAGGCTGCCAATTGTCTCAATTTTAATATCGATAGTGTTTTTAAGGAACGGTTGGGGGTTTTTGACGAGGCAGGTTGGATTGCCAACGCTGGTTTTGTAATAGAGTTCATGTTCCAAATTTTTTAGGGTTGTTTAACGATTCGAGTTCAAGACTTCCGCAACTCTTGAGTACTTTTATTGATGTGGATTATCTTTCAAGAAAATTTGGCAATGTGAGTTTTGTTTATGAAGCTCGGCAAAGAAACTCTTTGGTTGATCAAGTCACACACCAAACTCGGCGATAAGGGATTTTGGTTTGATAATTTAGGTTAAGCAATATTTATAATCTTAAATTCGGGTTCAAATCGAAAACTTTGAAAGTTTAGGAAAATTTCTATAAATTTTAGGGACGTAGTCATGAAAGTATCCATTATAATTTTCTAACTAATTAAAAAGTTTTAAAAATATATATACATTTGTGAGTGTGTGTAAAGTAGATAAATAGTGGTTAAATGGAACTATAGCATTTACGCTTTTTCGGTGAATACTATCTATATTGAAGACTTTAATTGAATTTGTTAACATTGATATTTTTTTAACTACTAAAATAATTTTTAATAAAGAGGTATATTTTTTTTATAATACTTGTTGTAAAACGATTTGTAGTTAGTCGAGTAACCGTACCGAATAAATCAATTAACCACTTAGATAATAACCGATTTAAACAGAATGATAACGGTTCATTAAAATTTTGAACCGAGACTTCTGGTAACCGTGCAAAAAAGTCAATCTGGTACAGTTAACCGCTCCTGAACACTCCTACATGAGACAATCTAATGCTAAAATATTTACAATATTTTATATAGTGAAAAGAGAGATTTAGTTATAACAACCACATATTAAATACTTAAAGTAAACTCAACATGTGGATCACAAGCTAATATTCAAATATCTAGTCTTGCAATGTTGTTATAACAACAACGTATAAAAAAAATTTAAAAGTAAAATGAAACATGCACGTGGTAATGATGTTCCCGGGCTCGAGATACCAGCACATGGAGTTAATTCAATTATGCCGTTGGAGATGTAATTTCCAGAATAGTACTTTGTCCTTATTAATATAAAACCCGAGCTGTTAATTAATTACACCTTCCAAAAATATTGAAAAATAAAAAATATAGCTGCTTGTTGTCATTTTATGGGCTGCAGAATAGTATATATATCGGTATCTAGTTCAGCAGTCAGAGCACAACAAAACCAAACCAATAGCTTAAGGTATTTCGACTTATCAAATTAAGGTGATGGCTCACAATGTATTTATCAGTTTGGGTCCTGCATTCTATATAGACGTGACTCTTCAGAACCTTTCCAATGACAATGTCAACCTTGCTGACCAAAAGGATTGGTATGGCTCTGGAAACCGCCCATTTGTTCTTCAAGCAAAGTGGTCCGATAAAATTAAGCACGTCGCCGATCCCCCGAGCTCGAAGCTCGAAAGGCAGGGATGTGTATGCGACCCCAACTGGCATTAAGTGGGTTGTTGCCTGGAGCAATATGAACGGTGAAAGCAACAATTTCATCAATTCAATGTTATTTCCTTTTCTTAAAACTTATAGCACTATAGGCACAAATTGTAACCCTCTAGACCCGCCTATGCGTTAGCACAGATTCTAGGAAGTCACATTAGGGTCACCGTAGCGACCCACGTTAAAATTTCAAATAAATAAATTGGCAAACCGATTAAAATCATAAATGAAGTTTTGAATTAAAATATAATTTCAGAAAACATTCAGACAATGAAACAAAACTGTGGTAAAAGTTGTTAATACAAGTTTCATACTCGAAACAAAATGTGACATACAGGCCCCCTAATTACTTAGGTGCCGTACTCCGCAAGCAAAGCCGAATAAACTCCCATACCGATGTTGATAGCTGCAACATGGTCGATCTTTTAACCTGTGATGGTAAAAACAAGGTGAACTTCGGAAAGCTCAGTAATACAAACTACCATGGGATGCTAAAAGCACAAGGTATATAGCAAGCTTTACACAATCGTGAAGAACTCGGCAACGGTAAGCTCGATTTACGATTTGATATTTCCGTGGAGCATTATATAAGAAGGTAACAGACTTGTTATTTATTTGATCACCCGAGCCTTGAGAGATGAGTCTAAAGCCGAAGATTCAAGAGATTCAAATTTTAAAAGTTGAATCAAGGAGTTCATAGTGGTTCATTAAGTGCAAATTGTAATTTACTGAAAGTTCAACTTTGATACATTAATTTAGTAGGGTATGTTTCAGAAGGGGTCATAAAGTTTATTAATTTACTTAAATACCCTCTAACCGAACTCCAAAAATGCAATTCCCCTTGAACTGCATACAGAAGGTCTTACCCTAGGCCTGAGGCGTAGGAGCCTACCTAAGGGAATGCCTTAGGTCCAGAAAGACTTACCCTAGGCCCATCGGACGTAGGAGCTTAGGTCCAGAAGGACCTTCCAGCGCCGAGCCTACAAATCTTAATTCATATCCAGATAATATACTCCAGATGATTTTAGTTTATATTCCGAAGACAATATTACAGAAAATAGATATAAGATCATTTTTTATACCGGAAGACAAATATCAAATTTATTTTATTATTATTTTGTATTCAATGTCATATATCATATATATTTTCATATCAGAGGACAGAAATCAGAGAATTGCTTTCTTTTCGAATAACAGTGTCATATTTTTAATTTTAAGCAGGTGATCTTGGTTTAGGACATAGAGTGTTTACAGATACATGGTACGCGCTTTATCACCCAATTCATTTCTCAAGGGTACTTGATAGATACCAGAAAGATGACATTTGGCAATTTTTTTGGATTGATTTCAGAACGAGTTCCCTAGGCGAGGGAGCTCGGTACTAATAGCTCAAACCAACATTCAGAACTTGACACATCGAGAACATTGAGATTTCAGAAGTATCGAGAGTGATCCAATCATTTAAGTCTATTAGGGCATTTAGTTCATTTCGACCTTCAGGGGTAATTTGGTAATTAGACTATCAGGTAAAAATAGTGACGTACGAAGTTCAGAAGTTCTGGTTACTTATTAGGTTTCCGAGTCCCTTTGAACTAATCGCAACCCATCGCACAAGGTTTATTATTTAACTGGGTCAGTACACCACAAGTACTCACTTCTCAGAACTGACTACATTGTATAACAAAAGCTCGTCTTCGCCAAGCAACCACTGAACATACAACGAGAAATCGAGAAAGTATTCAAATGGTATTTTCTTAAGTAATCGAACATGTGTAATGCATCTGAACTCAATCCATAACATCGAATACACACGAAGAACAATTTTCTCTTACCATAGACCTAGGTACCTTTTCCAAATAACTTGAACATGTCTTTATATAGTATTCTTCCAACATCAGAAATAGTTCCCGAAACGACCAACCACAAGGGTCGTGCATTACCATTTTTAGAGCTATTACATTTGCTTGACTTTATTCATATTCCTCAATCCAAGTCTTAGAGGTATTTCGGTCACCTCGATGTTCGAGGGTGTTTCAATTATTCTGAGCCTTTCGGTTCTTCCAACTAATCATTCATTAAAGTTCTCGGGGGTAAATCCATCATTTTGATCAATTGGACAATTAGTGTCGAGGATATATTATTCCTTTTTAGCCATTATGGATATTCCGATCGATTCAACCTTATAAGTATTTCCAAATATTTCAGTCATTTCAATCAATTCAACAATTTGCATAACTTTGACTAATCCAAACATACAATTATTTTCTCGTGAATGTCATCGGAGATTATTCAATCTCAAAAGAATCTGAGCAAACTTATAGTCTCAAAGGTGAAGCCTCGCTATTATAACTTCCCAAGCAAACTCCAAGATTTTCAGAAGGTTCAGTTGTTTTACCGGATCTAGTGTAGATTCTCAGACCACTTTCATTAATAGGGGTATTTTAGTCATTTTCATACATCGAGGGCATTTTCATAATTCATTAGCTAAAATAATCAGACTTAGAGAACAACTGTTTTTATTAATCATTTACTAAACTCAGAAGTCCTTTCGATTTATCAAACCTCTTATTCGAATATTTGTCTTGGCCATTAATATTCTTATTTCTTAATTGATTGGCAACAACAGAATTAATCACATGCTCAATCATGGTCGTGCAAGCATTAACTGAATACCAACAAGTTTTGGAAGCATGCTGATAACTGCATAAATATCCTTGTTTTCATACCTTTTTTGCTATAGCATTTGCATGTTCTTGAGTTCATACCATAGCATTTAGACTGCATTTTCTTCTTCTGGGTGCATATTTATTTTTGCTGGTTATTGGTCCATATCGAGGGGTATTGCTCGGAAGGTTGGTTTTGGTTTTGTTGGTGCGCAGGAAAGGAGTCAAGAGAAAGCCAGTGCCAGGAATTGCTATAGCATGATGGAAGTGGACATTGGCCAGCACGTGAGATACACGTGAGCTGCAGAAACATGTGAACATGCAAAAAAGGACGATCTGACATGTGCAGCAGCCGATGTCCACCTACAGACTATCCCCCTTGTTCCCTCGTGGCAGACCTTGTCGGTGGATATTCCTTGGGATTATCAAGGCATCTTTAGGGTACAAAACCCTAGGAGCCTCCACTATATAAAGGGGATAGATTCTTTGAGCAAAGTGTGGTATTTTGAGTGTTGCAAAAAGAGAGGCGATAGAGAGAGAAAAGGAGAGGGAAGTTTCCACCTTTATCTTCTCCAGCTTGGTGTCCTCCATCGTTGAAGCTCCAAAGAGTGGCTTCACCGGCCTCGAGAGAGGCGGTGGGCCTAAGATAGTCGGGCAGTCCATGGCGGAGAGGGAGTCCACCTTTCTTTCTATCGCTATAGAAATTTCTTGTCATATCTTTATATTTGGTGATGTTATCGCAATGATACGTTGGATGATATTGCCCAGCCACGAACTGTTTTAGGTGGCTTGGGTTTGATGGATGATTTTATTTTGAGTATTTTTTAAAGCATGCTATGGCTTTTTCAGTGTTTATCATGATTTTATGCTTTGCTTATGCATTTCTCATTTCCTTAAAGTTGTAAGAGCTTAGGGTTGTAAGTGCTTTAAAAGATAGGCCCTACCTTAAGCGCATGCGAGAGTTGGTTGTTCTTTAAGCCTATGTTGGGGTTAGTAATCGAGAGAGCTAGCCCTAGAACCCTCATAAGTAATGGAGTGACTGTTAAGAGGCAGACTCTAACCTACCTTAGAGATAAGAGATATGTTTCAAGGGCTAAAAAGAATAGTACGTGAAGGGTAGGGGAGTGTTAAGAGTTTACGCCGAGAGGTATGGCTATAGCATTTCTGACTCCCAATTTCATGGCTAGAGATAGTTTAGGAACACTCTTAGTAAATCCCGCCTAGCATAGAAGATAGCTGAAGAGCCTTAGTATAGTTAAGAAGCTTGAGTTAGGTTGTCCATCATTCCCAGCCAGTCATTCCGTAGTGAGTTTCACATAAGAAAGGGGACCTGTTTATCAAATCGTTATCTCATCTTTCTCTGCACTGTTTTGCTTCAGCATTATTATACCTCATTTCTTTTACTATAGCATTGTCATATGCAAAAAGTTCAAGCTTTATTGTTACAACAACCGTGAATACCTCCAATCTCTGTGGAGACGATACTCACTCATCACTTTATTACTCGTTCGACATGTATACTTGCACCATTTGCGTATCATTTATAGTCACTGCACGAACGCAACAAGTTTTTGATGTCGTTGTCGGGGATTGGCAATTGGTTGTTTACGGTTTTTGTCTTTATCGTTTGCTCTTTTTGTTTTCGTACAAATTTATTTTAGGTTTTTCGTTTTTCTTTTCAGGTGTCTTGTTAGTGTATGACCAGAAGGCGACCTAGAGGACACCTGCAATCACCTATTTCTGAAATTGAGCATTTCTTGAGGCTTAGGAGACGTGTTCGAAGAGAAGAGACTAGAAACATGAACGAAGAAATACCACCACCTCAAGGCAATGGAGATGTTATGGCAAATGGCAGGGAGTAGCAGCTCGACCACGAGCTATTAGGGATCATTCAGCTCCTATCTTGGACGATCTCTATCCTGGAATAGTAGCATCAAAAATTCAGACAGCCCAATTCGAGCTTAAACATGTTATGTTCAACATGTTGAACACTATTGGTCAGTTTGGAGGCATGCCTCACGAAGATGCAAGACAACATATTCGTGCTTTCTTGAAAGTTTGTGACTCGTTCAGACAGCAAGGAGTGCACGAGGATGTGCTAAAGCTGAAACTGTTTCCATATTCTTTACGTGATCATGCTAGAGCATGGCTAAGTGGAGTGTCAACTAGATCAATGGAGACTTGGATAAATCTATGCAAAAGTTTTCTACTACGGTATAATCCACCAAATAAAAGTACTCAGTTGAGAAATGATATTCCTTCTTTTCGTCAAGCTGATGACGAATTCATGTGTAACACCCACAAATTGGCTATTTAAATGTATGTAAAAAAAGGGAAAAAGAAAAAAAATAGAAATAGGTATCACGTGGTTTGAACCCGTGACCCTTGGGTTGGTGTACAAGAGGCTTAACCATATGAGCTAAGCCTTTATTTTGGTTTTAGTTTCACTCAGTTTTATGTGATTTATGTTTCTCGGGTTGAACCAAAAAAAAAATAATTCGAACCAACCTCAACCAATTATGGCACATGTATCTGAAGAGGCAAAAATCGGGAAGCTTCTCCAAACTTTTCACCTTCCCAAAAATTTGTACGGCCGCCCGATCTACCTTCATCGCCGAGTCGTGGCCACCACCGCCAGCACCAGCAGAACCGCCGCGCCGTCCCGACCAAACCCTAGCCGCCACTCGCGCCATATCGTTGCCGTCCGACGGGAGTAATGGCTTGAAGGTTCGTCGAAACCAAACTCTCACTTCGGTTTTCTAAGTTTTTCGGCCTCGATTGCCGCCCGTTCGTGAAACGAACACCAGATTTGAGCTCCTGGCGCGACGGCGATCAAAGCCCGCCCAAGCAATATTCTGTTCGACGACCAGAAGAGCTTCGTTGGAGAAGCATTTTTCCGGCCATTTCGATTCTGTTTGGGGTAAGATCCGGTGAGCTTTCCGGTTAGTTTTATGTCATTTTTAATGGGTTGAAACTCAGGTTTAACGAGCTTCATTTTCCAGGTTGAAAATCGTGCTTTTCGATCGCCAACGAGGGTTCCGGTGACCGTCCGGCGACTAGATTCATTTAGGGTAAGTGAACCAGTCTATCCCGGTTTGATCCCAAACCTGAATAGAGACCCCACCCATAGACCCAGTCCGAGCCCAACCCATTTACCGAGTCAACTCAGCCCGAGTCAACTCAATGAGTCAGCTGAGTCAGCTCAGAGAGTCAGCTGAGTCAACTCAGTTGACCCTGCGCGTTGACTGCTGACGTCAAAGTCAACACTTACATCAGCAGGTCAATGGTCAACGGGGTTAGAGTCAACGCTGATGTCAGCAAGCAACTGGTAAGGGTCAACTGAATTGACTCGGCTGAGTCGGACGACTTGACTCGGTTAAGTCGGACAAGTTAACTCGGGCTGACTCGGGTTGACTCAGTTCGAGTTTTCGGATCAGATAGACGTGTCGGGTCAATGGGTTGGGTTTTGGGCTCGGTTCAACTTTGGGCTCAGACCGGTTTAGACCAGTTCAAATTCTCATATTGTAATTAAACCGGTCCACTTACCCTAGGTTTCAGTTCACCGAACGGCTGCAGTGAAAGCCACTAGAGATGCCATTTTCGTGCTGATTCTGCCAAAAATCAAACGAGCATTAAAACCCGAATCATATTACACCTAAAACGTCACCAAACAGACTGGAACTTACCCAAAATGATTGGCGGCCATGGTTTTGTTCACCTCGGCCTGGGGATAACGACAACAGTGTTGACGTCTCGAAAGGACGGGAAAGGATGCCGAAAAAGGTAAAATGCCGAAGGGTTTTTCGACGAGCCTTCAACTGGGATTTCACGATAACCGACGTCACTACGATGCGAGTGAAGGCTATGAGCGTGCTAGGCATGCGATGACGGTGTAATTGACGACGACGGTGACAGACACGGTGGCACGGTGAGGGAGATCGGACGGTGAGCACAAGTTGACTTGTAAAGGAAGAGTCTAGAATCTCTTTCTCTAATTTGACTCTCGAAGTAGGATACCAAAAATTAGGGGTAGCTGAAAGGTCAGTTTGATATATTTAATTTGGGTTAGAACCCCATATTTTTACTTCAAGGTGTTTTCCCTCCTAATACTTGACAGATATGAGCACTTGGCTCCAATGGTTAAGGCACGAGGTAACATGGCCAAGGTCACAGGTTCAACACTCTATGGAATCACATATATCATCTTCATTTCATTTTTTTACATGCCAAAACTCAGGGTGTTACAACTCTCCCCCCTTAAAAGAGATTTTGTTCTCGAAATTTACCTGAGCCAGAGAGATGCAAAAGCTGCTCTTTCATTCCTTCATGCACTGAAACAATTCCATCAGAGTATCCTTATTTTCTCAGGATTCTCAGACGATCACTGATTAATATGATACTGTTGTCAGTCACCCGAATTGTCTTTGGACTCAAAGTCATCCCATTATACATCTCAGACCAACCAATCAGAATACATTATGTGAATCCATACAGAACTTACGAAGTCAAATGAACACTGGTCTCATAATTGTTATTAAAATGGTCTCAGCCATGGGTCAAAATCTTCCCAACTATCACAAAAGTCAATCTTACAACCCTGAACTATCTTCTCTACAATCTTAATCATTCTACTAGATTGAATATCAATTTACGGAGGAAAAACGGTACCTGAAATACAAACGAGTACTCAAGGCCTCCACCTGGGCCTTCTAGAATCAGGATGTAACACCAAATTTCAGTCAAGGATGATATAACGATACACCATGCCACATTTTATATAAGAGGTCTTTCTTCAAGCCGATTGAACATAACAAGGGTTTTCAATGAATAACACTTACTTTTAGCACAACATTCCGATGGTTGCTCCCTTCGTGTACGACAATCACCTCGAAATTTATACTTTCACCAATATCAAAGGCACAATTTTTTTAAATTCGTAAGACTTTTCTTAAATCCCATCAGAATATTCTAAAACATAATCATGATCTCCGAATAGCCTTACATGAAATCTTATATCGGTTACCTCACAAGATTAAACATTTAATCTCAATCTGATTCATATCTTCAATTTCACATGCATTAACCACCTCAATTTTTTTATCCGAATTAAAGTCCATTAATTTTAACCAAAACACATATGAACTTTATAGACATTTCGTGGTAGTACAAATCGATCTATGAAAGGAAGAATGCTTAGATTCACTTAATTTAGTAGATAGGATTCGACATTGGAGTTTCGGCTCAGAGGAGTATAGTTATGCTAGAGGCATGCACAGACTAAACACTCTATGATAGACGATCGGTCGATCTACCCAAAATTGTGCAACTCTAAGCTCTGATACCACTAAATATAACCCCCTAGACCCGCCTATGCGTTAGCACATATCCTAGGAAGTCAGATTAGGGTCACCGGAGCGACCCACGTTAAAATTTCAAATAAATAAATTGGTAAACCGATTAAAATCACAAATCATGTTTTGAATTAAAATACAATTTCAAAAAACATTCAAACAATGAAACATAACTATGGTAAAAGGTGTTAATACAAGTTTCATACTCGAAACAAAACGCGACATACATGCCCCCTAATTACACAGGTGTCGTACTCCGCAAGCAAAGCCGAATAAACTCCCATACCAACACTGATAGCTGCAACATGGTCAATCTTTTAACCTGTGATGGTAAAAAACAACGTGAGCTTCGGAAAGCTCAGAAATACAAACTACCATGGGATGCTAAAAGCACAAGGAATATAGCAAGCTTTACACTATCGTGAAGAACTGGGCAACAGTAAGCTCGATTTACGATTTGATATATTCGTGGAGCATGATATCAGAAGGTAACACAATTGTTATTTATTTGACAACTCGAGCCTAGAGAGATGAGTCTAAAGCCAGAGATTCAGATTTCAGAAGTTGAATCAAGGAGTTCAGAGTGGTTCATTAAGCACGAATTGTAATTTACTGAGAGTTCAACTCTGATACATTAATTTAGTAGGGTATGTTTCAGAAGGGGTCAAAAAGTTTATTAATTTACTTAACTACACTTCAACCAAACTCCAAAATGCAATTCCCCCTGAACTGCATACAGAAGGTCTTACCTAGGCCTAAGGCGTAGGAGCCTACCTAAGGGAATGCCTTAGGTCCAGAAAGACTTACCCTAGGCCCATTGGCGTAGAAGCTTAGGTCTAGAAGGACTTACCAACGCCGAGCCTACAAATCTTCATTCATATCCAGATAATATACTCCAGATGATTTCGGTTTATATCCAGAAGACAATATTACTGAAAATAGATATCATATCATTTTTTTTATACCGGCAGACAAATATCAAATTTATTTTATTATTATTTCTTATTCAATGTCATATATCAAATATATTTTCATATCAGAGGACAGAAAACAGATAATTGCTTTCTTTTCGAATAACAATGTCATACTTTAAATTTTAAGCAGATGATCTTGGTTTAGGACAAAGAATGTTTACAGATACATGGTATGTGCTTTATAACCCAATTCATTTCTCAAGGGTACTTTATAGATATCAGAAAGATGACATTTGACAATTTTTTGGATTGATTTCAGGACGAGGTCCCTAGGCGAGGGAGCTCGGTACTAACAGCTCAAACCAACATTTGGAACTTGACACATCGAGAACATCGAGATTTCAAAAGTATCGAGAGTGATCCAATCATTTACGTTTATGAGGGCATTTGGGTCATTTCGACCTTCATGGTAATTTGGTAATTAGACTATTGGGTAAAAGCAATGACGTGCGGAGTTCAGAAGTTCTGGTTACTTATCAGGTTTTCGAGTCCCTTTGAACTAATCGCAACCCATCGCATAAGGTTTATTATTTAACCGGGTCAGTACACCACAAGTACTCACTTCTCATAACTGACTATATTGTATAACAAAAGCTTGTCTTCGCCAAGCAACCACTGAACATACAACGAGAAATCGAGCAAGTATTCAAAAGGTATTTTCCCAAGTAATCGGACATGTGTAATGCATCTGAACTCGATCCATAACATCGAATACACACGAAGAATAGGTTGCTCTTACCATAGACCTAGGTACCTTCTCCAAATAACTTGAACATGCCTTTATATAGTATTCTTCCAACATCACAAATAGTTCCCGGAACGACCAACCACAAGGGTCGTGCATTACCATTTTTAGAGCTATTGCATTTGCTTGACTTTATTGATATTCCTCAATCCAAGTCTTAGAGGTATTTCGGTCACCTCGATGCCCAACGGTGTTTCAATTATTAAGATCCTTTTGGTTCTTCCAACTATTCATTCATTAAAGTTCTCGGGGGTAAATCCATCAATTGGACAATTTGTTCTGAGGATAGATTATTCCTTTTTAGTCATTATGGATATTCCAATCGATTCAGCCTTATCAGTATTTCCAAACATTTCAGTCATTTCAATCAATTCAACAATTTACACAACTTTGACTAATCCAAACATACAATTATTTTCTCGCGAATGTCATCAGAGATTATTCAATCTCAAAAGAATCTGAGCAAACTTACAATCTCAAAGGTGAAGACTCACTATTATAACTTCCCAAGCAAACTCCAAGATTTTTAGAAGGTTCAATTGTTTTACAGGATCTAGTGTAGATTCTCAGACCACTTTCATTAATAGGGGTATTTTTGTCATTTTCATACATCAAGGCCATTTTCATAATTCATCAGCTAAAATAATCAATCTTAGAGAAGAACCATTTTTATTAATCATTTACTGAACTCGAAAGTCCTTTTGATTTATCAAACCTCTTATTCGAATATTTGTCTTGGCCATTAATACTTTTATTTCTTAATTGATTGACAGCAGCACAATTAATCACATGCTCAATCATGGCCGTGCAAGCATTAACTGAATACCAATAAGTTTTGGAAGCAATGTAGAAGGTAGTAATGTATTACCTTGAATACTTGCTATAACAGTCGACTCTCGAACGATATTCGAACACTCTTGAACCCGAATTTGACATCCCTCAACATCTCGTATTCAAGAAACTGTGATTACCTTCAATTACACAAATTCCAAGATCAGACCTTATTCATAACGCTCTTAACTAGATAATTAAATATATATTCAAGTTCGGGTTCAAGGTCAGATTCAGAGGCTTTCAGGTCAGAATTTTGCAAAACGAGCTTAAAAAACGAACTTAGTACGTCGAAAAACATAAAATGAGAGTTTTCGAAAAAGTTGACTTTTTGGTCAACAGTCAACGCTAACGTCAGCAGTCAACTAGTAGGGGTCAACTGAATTAACTCGGCTAACTCGGACGAGTTGACTCGGCTGACTCGAACGAGTTAATTCGGGCTGACTCGGTTCGGGTTTTCGGATCGGGTAGACGGGTCGGGTCAACGGGTCAGGTTTTTGGCATGGTTCGACTTTGGGCTCAGACCGGTTTAGACCGGTTCAAATTCTCAGACCGTAATTAAACCGGTCCACTTACCCTAGGTTTCAGTTCACCAGACAGCCATCGAGAAAGCCACCAGAGATGCCATTTTCATGCCGATTTTGCAAAAAATCAAATGAGCGTTAAACCTCGAATCATATTACACCTAAAACTTCACCAAACAGACCGGAATATGACCGGAACTTACCCAAAATGATTTGAAGTCGTCAGAAAACTCGTAACTCCGATGGAGCCTTAAACGGCGTTCGACTAATGATTGGCGACCAAGGTTTTGTTCACCTCGGCCTGAGATGACGACGACGGTGCTGGTGTCTCGAAAGGACGAGGAGGGCTACCGAAAAAGGTAAAAAGCCGAAGGGTTTTTCGCTGGGCCTTCAACTGGGATTTCACAATAACCGACGCTACTACGCTGCGAGTGAAGGCTATGGGCGTGCTCGGTAAAGGAAGAGTCTAGAATCTCTTTCTCTAATTTGACTCTCGAAGCAGGATACTAAAATTAGGGGTAGCTGAAAAGTCAGTTTGATATATTTAATTTGGGTTAGAACCCCATATTTTTACTTCAAGGTATTTTCCCTCCTAATACTTGATAAATATGAACACTTGGCTCCAATGGTTAAGGCATGGGTAAAAATGGCCAAGGTCACAGGTTTAACACTCCATGGCAGCACATATATCATCTTCATTTCATTTTTTTTAACATGCCAAAACTCAGGGTGTTACATAAATAATTTCCGATGAACCCTATTTGTTTCATTTTTTCTTAAAAAAACTTCGTTAAGAATGTTATTGTAACATTCAAAAGAAATAATTCGATCAACTTTCACATAAATCAAATCTCTGTCAACTGCAAGTGTATATTAACATTACTAGCACTGATGTCAATTGGGATGTCGTCGAATCGCTTCTGGACACATTTTCCGCCGCTCCTAGTGAGGTGAACAAACATGGATACAAGGCAACGACTACGATTGTCTTGGACAGCCCTTCGCCAAGTTTGACAATAAGTTTCCAGAAAATAATTTAAAATATTATTTCTTTGCATGCACTAGTAATTTTAAAATAAGGAAGGTGGTTTAATAAAAAGACTGGCTTCAAGTCTTGAGTTAATATCAGTCTCGGGTTTGATCACTGGACAACTCAAACCCCTTCCTCTTTTATCTCTAGAAAAGTTTTAAAAGGTCTAAATGTTTAAAATCAATTATTCCATGTTTAAGATAAATGCGGGGCTACTTGAAATCATTATATGTGGAGAAATAAAAGGTATTTCTATTATGTCATTGTATTATTTTTTTTATCGAAAATATGCATGTTTAATGATGAAAACCATACATTCGGGATTATCACAAGCCTCATTAAAAAAGCCCCTATGCCTAAATTGGGGAGAAGAGTACACATGATAATCCACCCATAACGAACACTGCATAAGAGATCGCACACTCACCAACCTAAAGTAATGAAACTCAGTGCAATAGAAAATAAATACCATCAGCCTCCCACTATAACCGCACTTCACACACCCATCCTTAGCGAAGAAACACGAACCGCACCACGTTTCGCAAGCACATCGGCTACACTGTTCGCCTTGCGTTATATGTTATGAACACAGACACACACAGTGTAAGGAATCGTACGCCCCATCAATCATAAGAATCCAATAATCCAACCTCCAAGGCCGCCTTTGCATGACGAAGAATCCAAGACATCGCCACGAATGAGTCTGATTCAATTATGATCGAGTTATTCTCACACCATTGAGAATGTAGCACTATATCCAAAGCATACTCAATCACTCGAACTTCAGCCTCATTGGAATCCATAGTCCCAAGCGGGCCAGAAAATAAAGCCAATATTGTACCTTATGTGTCGCGTAGAACCCCCCATCAAGTCGGACCCGGTTTACCTCGCGCCTAGATTATTATTATTTTTATAATGCCCATATAAAATTTATAGAAAAAAAAGACTTGAGATAGAGCTAGAAATTTAGAGATAATAAAAGAAAGGATCGACTTCACTATATATAAAAGAAGAAGGTGACTTAGAAGCAATCAACACAAATCAACAGAAGGTAAAAACAATATAAACCCACCAAAAACTATGAATATGGCTCACTACATGTACTCAAACTATGACACGCTTTCTAAATCGGTGCCTAAACTTTTAAATATTCTATTTCATCCCCAAAATATTAAACTCATTCTTAATTGGCCCACAAACTTTTAAATATCCCACTATCATCCCCAGATTATCGTTTTTTTCGACAAAAATGATTTTATTAATAATTCAAAATATGCCAAAGACCTACTTATGAGCCTCATTAAAAACACCCCTAACTTAAATGTAGGAAAAGAGTACTACATAAGCAGGTAAAAGACAATCGAGTACACACCGTAGACCACAAGTCTACATGAAAATGTTTCTACAATCCAAACCCCACCTACTAGCACCTATCTACCCATAAACTACTACTCTGAAAAACAGTCTCAAATAACACCAAAAACTCTATCAAATCAACTGACAACGATAAAACAAAACCTACCACCATGTTTTAGAAAGTTGCTGATTATCGTTCATGCCACAAAATTGTATTCTATCACACCATTTCAGTGTTTACATGACATTAAATAGTTTTTAATTGTTTTATTAGTATGGGACATGTTTAGCATGTAGTGTTAATTTGGGGATGGAATTAGAATGTTCAAAAGTTTGGGGGATTAGAATGAAGCTCATAGTATGGGGATGAAACTGAAATTCTCAAATATTTTAGTACCAATTTAGAATGAGATTAATAGTTTGAGGATGAAACTGGAATGTTCAAAAGTTTATGGAGAAATTTTGAATAAGTGTTATAGCTTTGGGACGTGTTGAGCGATTTACTCTGAATATAACGATAAACATATTTCAAATAGAATATATTTTTCATTTTCTTGAGATTAAATACTTTCATACACATATTCGAATGTGTTGGATGATGGGGTTTTCTATACATCAGAATTTTTGTAAAATTTAAATTAACGCTTAACCGCCAGAAATGTCCAAAAACCAAACTTTTTTTTTCAGTTAGTTGTCTGAACTATTTTTCGGGTCAAATAGGTGTCTAACGTTTCATTCCGCTACTCAAATAAGGTTTTGTAGTCACAACTATTAAAAAATATGTTATCTAATTAGAACATGTCATGAGGCCCATTTCTGTTTTTTTCTTTCATTTTTATTTTAAAAAATTGGAAAATCTTTAATTTTATTAAAAACAACACAAAAATTGATTTTTTTGAAGAAAGATCATATCTATATAATCAAGTGCTCAAAATGTCACCACTGGGTACAAATTGTTCAAGGAACGTAGGACATTCCAAATCAACATAATGCAACGGATAAAGTGTGATTTACCATGTAGAAATTCAAAAAAAAACAGGCCACCTTTCATGTTCTTATTGGGCGACATAAATTTTTTTTTATTGTCGTAGACGAAAAATCTTTTTTGAGTACTGAAACGAAACATTAAGCACCTATTCTACCCAGAAAATAGTTCAGACTCCTAACTGGAAAAAAGTATAATTTCGACACTTATTTGACGGTTAAGCCTTTAATGAAAGGACCAAGAAAAGGCTGCCAATTGTCTCAATTTTAATATCAATAGTGTTTATAAGGAACGGTTGGGGTTTTTTGATAAGGCGGGTTGGATTGGCAACGCTGGTTTTGTAATGGAGTTCATGTGCGTTTTGTTTATGAAGCTCGGCAAAGAAACTCTTTGGCTGATCAAGTCACAACCCAATCTCGGCGCTAAGGGATTTTGGTTAGATAATTTAGGTTAAGAAATATTTATAATCTTAAATTCGGGATCAAATCGAAAACTTTGAAAGTTTAAGAAAACTTCTATAAATTTTAGGAAGTAGTCATTAAAGTATCCATTATAATTTTCTAACTAGTTAAAAAGTTTTAAAAATATATATATACATTTGTGAGTGTGTGCGTGTAAAGTAGATAACTAGTGGTTAAATGGAACTATAGCGTTTACGCTTTTTCGGTAAAACCGTAACCCAAACAAAAAATTTAAAACATAATTTTAGTAATTATTTACTAATTTATGAAAAAAATTGAGTTACTAACACTTTTTTATTGTTACTTATGTTTTTGTGGTGCCTAATACTATCAATATAGACTTTAATTGAATTTTTTTACAATGATATTTTTTAACTATTAAAATTATTTCTAATAAATAGGTATATTATTTATAATATTTGCTCTAAAACGTTTTGTAGTTAACCGAGTAATCGTACCGAATAAATCGATTAATCACTTAAATGGAAACCGATATTAAACAGAAAGATAACGGTTTATGAAAATTTCAAACTGAGGTTTCAGATAACCGTACAAATAAGTAAATCTGGTATGGATAACCGCCCCTGAACATCCTTACATGAGACAATCTAATGTTAAAATATTTACAATCTTTTATATAGCAAAAAAAGAGATTTAGTTATAACAACCACATATTAAATACTTAATCGAAACTCAACATGTGGAAATATCTAGTCTTGCAAAGTTGTTATAACAACCACGTATAAAAAAATTTAAAAGTAAAATGAAACAATCACGTGCTCGAGAGGCCAGCACATTGACTTAATTCAATTCTGCCGTTGGAGATGTAATTTCCTGATAAAACAAATGGATACATATATTTATTCAGTACTTTGTCCTTATTGATATAAAACCCGAGCTGTTAGTTAATTATACCTTCCAAAAATATTGAAAAAAAATATAGTTGCTTGTTGTCATTTTATGGGCTGCAGAATAGTATATATATCGGCATCTAGTTCAGCAGTCAGAGCACAACAAAACCAAACCAATAGCTTAAGGTATTTCGACTTATCAAATTAAGGTGATGGCTCACAATGTATTTAGCAGTTCGGGTCCTGCATTCTATACAGACGCGACTCTTCAGAACCTTTCCAATGACAATGTCAACCTTGCTGACCAAAAGGATTGGTTTGGCTCTGGAAACCGCCCATTTGTTCTTCAAGCAAAGTGGTCCGATAAAATTAAGCACGACGCCGATCCCCGAGCTGGAAGCTCGAAAGGCGGGGCTGTGTATGCGACCCCAGCTGGCATTAAGTGGGTTGTTGCCTGGAGCAATATGAATGGTGAAAGCAACAAGGTATTCATCAATTCAATGTTATTCCCCTTTCTTAAAACTTATGGCACCACAGGCACAAATAATTTCCGATGAACCCTATTTGTTTCATTCTTTTTCTTAAAAAAAACTTTGTGAAGAATTTTATTGTAGCATTCAAAAGAAACAATTCGATCAACTTTCACATAAATCAAATCTCTGTCAACTGCAGGTGTATATTGATATTACTAGCACTGATGTCAATTGGGATGTCGTCGAATCGCTTCTGGACACATCTTCCGCCACTCCTGCTGAGGTGAACAAACTTGGATACAAGGCAACGGCTACGATTGACCCGGACAGCCCTTCGCCAAGTTTGACAACAAGTTTCCAGAAAATAATTTAAAATACTGTTTCTTTGCATGCACTAGTAATTTTAAAATAAGGAAGGTGGTTTAATAAAAAGACCGGCTTCAAGTCTTGAGTTAATATTAGTCTCGGGTTTGATCCCCGGACAACCCCAACCCCTTCCTCGTTTATCTCTAGAAAAGGTTTGAAAGGCCTAAATGCGTGACTACTTCAAATCATTATATGTAGTGAATAAAAGGTCTTTCTATTATGCCATTTTATTGTTATTATTTTTATAAAGCCCGTATAAAATTTATAGAAAATAAAAGACTTGAGATATAGAGAGACATTTAGAAATTTTGAAAGACAAGATCGACTTCACTATACATAAAAGAAGGCGACTTAGAAGCAATCAACACAAATCAATAGAAGATAAAAACAAAATAAACCCAGCCAAAACCATGAATATGGCTCACTCGTTCGCTATTTACACAATGGTCTTTCATCACATGTGCAATTTGGTGCAAGAACTTTGCTTTTGTTTAATTGTATACATTGAGCCTTGACTTGAAACAATTTTCTCAAATTAATTAATTCATTATTGATGTAGCATCATTTTACTTGTACATATTGTATAAAAATTATATTTATGTGTTACAAAAAATATATAAATGAATGTATTTATTTATTTTAACCGTTTGTAATCGAACCAAAATAAAGTTTATAGGTGTACAATTGAACCAAAATCAATGCTTCATATGTATAACAGCACAAATCCAAATGTCGTATATCAAATTACACATTTGACCAAGGTGTAAATGTATTTTGGATATTTCTTTTTATATTAATATTACAGTTAATTGCACTACATGTCCTCAAACTATGACACACCTTCTAAATTGGTTCCTAAACTTTTAAATACTCTAATTTCATCCCCAAAATATGACCCTCATTTTAAATTGGTCCCCAAACTACGACTCTCATTCTAAATTGGTCAACGAAACTTTTAGAATTTCCACATTCATCCCCAGATTATCGTTCATGCCACAACATTTTATTATGTCACACCATTTCATTGTTTACCCAACATTAAATAGTTTTTATAATTTTCTTATTAATATGGGACATGTTTAGCATGTAGTGTTAATTTGGGGATTGAAATAGAATGGTCAAAAGTTTTAGGGGCCAAATTAGAATGATGCTCATGGTCCAGGGATGAAACTGAAATGCTCAAAAGTTTGAGTACCAATTTAGAATGAGTTTAATAGTTTGATGATGAAATTGGAATCTTCAAAAGTTTGTGGAGCAATTTGGAATGAGTGTTATAGTCCGGGGATGTGTTGTGCGATTTACTCTGAATATCACGATGAACATATTTCAAATAGAATATATTTTTCATCTGCTTGAGATTAAATACTTTCATACACATATTAGAATGTGTTGGATGATGGGTTTTTCTTTATAAATCTTATTTTTTGTAAAATTTAAATGAAGCCTTAACCATTAGAAAAGTGTCGAAATTAAACTCTTTTTCCAGATAGGTGTCTAAATTTTTTCCTAGGAAAAATAGGTGTCTAACGTTTCATTTCGTTACTCAAATAAGGTTTTCTAGTCAGAACTATAAAAAATTATGTTATCTAACTAGAACGTAACATGTGACCTATTTCTGTTATTTTCTTTCATTTTTATTTCTAAAAAATAGAAAATCTTTAATTTTATTAAAAAACACAAAAAATATATTTTTTTCCAGAAAGATCATATTTTATAATCAAGTGCTCAAAATGTCATCACAGAGTACAATTTGTTCAAGGAACATATGACATTCCAAATCAAAGTAATACAACAGATAATGAGTGGGTGACCATTCAGAAATTAAAATAAATAAAAAATAGGGCACCTCATGTTCTAATTGGGCAACAGAACTTTTTAACAGCTGTTGACGAAAAAGGTATTTTGAGTTCCAAAATGTAACGTTTGACACCTATTCTGCCTGGAAAAGAGTTCAGACCCCTAACATGAAAAAGGGTACAATTGGACACTTATTTGACGGTTAAACCATAGAGATCTTCATGTATGCAGATTACCAATTTGCCCTTATTATGTGAAATTACGGAATCACCCCTGACAGTCAAATGACCAAAATGCCCCCGTTGGCCAAAATGACCAGATAGCCTTGAATGTATCTGCTATCGTGAAAGATCTTGATTTAGATATTTCTAAATGCTTGGTTTGAAACCTGATGAGCACACATAATTCCCGAGTCATTGTTTATGCCTTGTTGGTATAAATTACCAAAATGCCCATGATTGACAAAATGACCATAATGCCCTTGTAGGCTTAAATGACTGAATCACTCATGATATATCTGAACACTCAAAGATCTTTATGTATCAACTCCTGAATATCTGGTTTGAACTGTTAGTACGAAGCCCTTTTAATAGGGACCTTTTTTCTAAAATTCGTTCAAATTGTCAAAAGTTCAATGTGTCCCTTTCCGTAAATGCCAAGTATCTCCAAGAAATAAACTGTTCCACCTAGTGTGTTCCATATGTGCTACACGACTGTTTTTTTATACTGATTTACATGTTATAATACTGATCACGTGCACATGACAAACATGCTTGATTTCACACGAACATGACATGTTTTATAATTTAAGCATGACTGTACTGTATTTCTGATATATGCCCATGTACCCGATATGACAAACATGCTATATGGATAATGTATTACTAAAAATGCTGTTATTGATTAATGGACTATTGTTGATCTGATTCACTGGGGTATTTGGGATATGGAATGAAGTGTTTTAAGGCTCAGCCCTAATCAGGCTGGTAATTCCGCCCGTATTATGTTCCTAGCTTAGGCTAGGGTAATTCCGCCCGTACTAGGTTCCTAGCTTCGGCTAGGGTAATTTCGACCGTGAATTAAGGTAACCCCTTAGGTCGGTACCTACGCCCACTAGGCATAGGTTAACGCCTGTATAAGGTTCATACGCTCAGCTAGGGTAATTTCGCCAGTGACCTAAGGTAATCCCTTAGGATGGTACCCCCGCCCAATGGGCTTGGGTTAATGCCCCTATATTGTTGCAATTCGGGGAATTGAATACTGGAGTATGGTTGGAGGGTGAATAAAGAATTAAAATGAACTTTACTACTACTACTACTTGAAACAAATGTATTTGAAATAAAAAGATTACTATATTGTTATATTTGCTGCATTAACGTTGCACTGTTGGAACACATAAGACACTAAACTCTTTGATTCCACCTCTATAATTTATCAGCTTATATAATTCTCATTTGTTACTCGATGATTGAATAAAGAACAAGTACTGTTATTCTCAAGTATAACGCTACCTTGAAATAGCGGAACGAAAATGAAGACAGTTACTACATGGAACATCATTAAAATGTTATGCCTTCCATATATCTGGATGAGCTTATAACATCGTTTGGTAGCTCTATATTACTGAGCTTTCCGAATCTCACATTGTTTTTACAATTGCAGATTAGAAGAAATCTATCATGGTTTAGTGATCGACAGTTGTATTTGGATTTCTCTCACTGCTGCTTTGGAGTACGGTACTGGTACAGTTAGGGGGCATGTATGTCATGTATAGTTTTATGATAGCGTCTCAAAAACACTTTCTCAAATTCTGTTATATGTTTAAATGATTTCCTAAAATGGTATTATAAACGGAAGTTGATTTTATAGTTTTAATAAGTGATTTGAGAAAAAAAAATTTTATGTGTATTTTTACTGTGGGTCGCTCTTGTGATTCTAATGTGACTTCCTAAGATCCGTGGTAACGTATAGGCGGGTCTAGGGGGTTACATTCCAAATTAAAATAATATAACGGATAATGTGTGAGTGACCATTCAAAAATTATAAAAAATAGGCTACCTCTCATGTTCTGGCTGGGTGACAAATTTTTTTTAACGATCATTGACGAAAAAGCTTTTTTGAGTACTGAAACGAAAAGTTACGCACCTATTCTGCCCGGAAAATAGTTCAGACACCTAACTGAAAAAAGGTATAGTTTGGACACTTATTTGACGGTTAAGCCTTAAATTAAAGGACCAAGTAAGGGCTGTCAATTGTCTAAATTTTAATAGTGACATTGTTATTAAGGAGCGGTTGGAGGTTTTTGATGAGGAAGGTTGGATTGACAACGTTAGTTTTGTAATGAAGTTGGTGTCCCAATTTTTTAGGGTGGTTTAATAATTCGAGTTCAAGACTTCCACAACTCCTGAGTACTTTTATTGATGTGGATTATCATTCATGAAAATTTGGCAATGTGTGTTTCTTTATGAAGCTGGGCAAAGAAACTATTTTGGTTGATTAACTCACACCCCATACTCGGTACTAAGGGATTTTGGTTAGATCAATTAGGTTAAGCAATATTTATAATCTTAAATTCGGGATCAAATCGAAAACTTTGAAAGTTTAGGAAATTTTTTATAAATTTTAGGGACATAGTCATGCAAGTATCCATTGTAATTTTCTGACTAATTAAAATGTTTCAAAAAATATATATACATTTGTGAGTTTGTGTAAAGTAAGTAACTAGTGGTTAAATGGAATTACAAGGATTACGCGTTTTTCGTAAAACCGTAACCGAAACAAAAATTTTAAAACTTAATTTTAGTAATTATTTACTAATTTACGAAAAAACTAAGTTACTGACTGTTTTTATTGTTACTTATGTTTTTTTCGTATCGAATACTATCTATATTGAAGACTTTAATTGAATTTGTTAACATTGATATCTTTTAACTACTAAAATTATTTGTAATAAATAGGTATATTTTTTATAATACTTGCTGTAAAACGATTTGTAGTTAGCTGAGTCTCCGTACCGAACTTACCCAAACTGAAACGAAACGACCAAGATACGCGTTACTCCGATGAGGGATCTCCCGGTGGCGGATCGACGATTGGCCGCCTAGGTTATACTCGTCTCAACGCGGGGAGCTCAGATTCGGCAATTGGGTGACAAAAGGACGATGGTGGCGGCCGGAAAACTAGAATACTCAAACTGTAACAACCCTAGGTTCGACGAACCTTTAACCCTGAATTCACGATTATTGGAACGACGACTGAGCGACTGCTTAGAAGGGTTTTGGTTGGAGCTCGATGACAGATGTGGAGGTGACGGCGGTGCACGACACCGGCGAGTGGTGACCGAGATCGAGGAGGAGAACGATTGTGAGAAGTTGAAAAGGTTTGAGAAAACAGTCTGGATCTCTCATTGTGTTTCCAAATTCGATTGGCCATCCCTTGGGGTAGGTGAACAGTCGTACTTTTATTTATTATTGGGTCAGACCATTAAAGCATAGATTAAAAGAAATCTAAGGCAGCTAAATAACAAGAGCTATCTTAGCTCAATTGGTCAAAGAAAGGGTTATGAATCCCAAGGTCATGGGTTCAAGGCTCCTAAGAAGAATAACTTTGATTTCCATTTGTTTTTACACTCCAAATCAACATAGTACAACGGATAAAGTGTGATTGACCATGTAGAAATTAAGAAAAATAAAAATAGGACACCTTTCATGTTCTTAATGGGCGACATAAACTTTTTTAACGGTCGTTGGCGAAAAAGCTTTTTTGAGTACCGAAACGAAACATTAGGCACCTATTCTACCCAAAAAATAGTTTAGACACCTAACTGGAGAAAAAAGTATAGTTTAGACACTTATTTGACGGTTAAGCCTTTAATGAAAGGACCAAGAAAAGGCTGTCAATTGTCTCGATTTTAATATCGATGATGTTTATAAGGAACAGTTGGAGGATTTTGATGAGGCGTGTTGGATTGGCAACTCTAGTTTTGTAATGGAGTTCATGTCCAAAATTTTTTTAGGGTTGTTTAACTATTCTAGTTCAAGACTTCCACAACCCCTGAGTACTTTTATTGACGTGGTTTATCTTTCATGAAAATTTGGCAATGTGCATTTTGTTTATGAAGCTCGGCAAAGAAACTCTTTGGCTGATAAAGTCACAACCCAAACTCGGCGCTAAGGGATTTTGGTTAGATAATTTAGGTTAAGAAAAATTTATAATCTCAAATTCGGGATCAAATCGAAAACTTTGAAAGTTTAAAAAAAATTCTATAAATTTTAGGGAGTATTAATGAAAGTATCCATTATAATTTTCTAACTAGTTAAAAAGTTTTAAAATATATATATACATTTGTGAGTGTGTGCGTGTAAAGTAGATAACTAGTGGTTAAATGGAACTATAGCGTTTACGCCTTTTAGGTGAAACCGTATCCGAAACAAAAATTTTAAAACTTAATTTGAGTAATTATTTACTAATTTAAGAAAAAAAACTGAGTTACTAACTTTTTTTATTGTTACTTATGTTTTTGTGGTGCCTAATACTATCAATATAGACTTTAATTGAATTTTTTTACATTGATATTTTTTAACTACTAAAATTATTTCTAATTAATAGTATATTATTTATAATACTTGCTGTAAAATGATTTGTAGTTAACCAAGTAACCGTACCGAATGAATCCATTAACCACTTAAATGGAAACCGATATTAAACATAATGATAATGGTTCATTAAAATTTCAAACCAAAATTTTTGATAACCGTATTAATAAGTCAATCTGGTATGGTAATTAACTGCCCTTGAACATCGAGACAATCTAATGTTAAAATATTTACAATCTTTTATATAGCGAAAAGAGAGATTTAGTTATAACAACCACATATTAAATACTTAAATTAAACTCAACATGTGGATCACAAGCTAATATTCAAATATCTAGTCTTGCAATGTTGTTATAACAACCACGTATAAAAAATTTAAAAGTAAAATGAAACATGCACGTGCTAATGATGTTCCCGGGCTCGAGAGGCCAGCACATGGAGTGAATTCAATTCTGCCGTTGGAGATGTAATTTCCAGATAAAACAAATGGATACATATATTTATTCAGTACTTTGTCCTTATTGATATAAAACCCGAGCTGTTAATTAATTATACCTTCCAAAAATATTGAAAAATTTAAAAAAAATATAGCTGCATGTTGTCATTTTATGGGCTGCAGAATAGTATATATATCGGTATCTAGTTCAGCAGTCAGAGCACAACAAAACCAAACCAATAGCTTAAGGTATTTCGACTTATCAAATTAAGGTGATGGCTCACAATGTATTTAGCAGTTCAGGTCCTGCATTCTATACAGACGCGACTCTTCAGAACCTTTCCAATGACAATGTCAACCTTGCTGACCAAAAGGATTGGTTTGGCTCTGGAAACCGCCCATTTGTTCTTCAAGCAAAGTGGTCCGATAAAATTAAGCACGACGCCGATCCCCGAGCTGGAAGCTCGAAAGGCGGGGCTGTGTATGCGACCCCAGCTGGCATTAAGTGGGTTGTTGCTTGGAGCAATATGAATGGTGAAAGCAACAAGGTATTCATTAATTCAATGTTATTCCCTTTTCTTAAAGCTTATGGCACCACAAGCACAAATAATTTCCGATGAACCCTATTTGTTTCATTCTTTTTCTTAAAAAAAAACTTCGTTGAGAATTTTATTGTAGCATTCAAAAGAAATAATTCGACCAACTTTCACATAAATCAAATCTCTGTCAACTGCAGGTGTATATTGATATTACTAGCACTGATGTCAATTGGGATGTCGTCGAATCGCTTCTGGACACATCTTCCGCCACTCCTGCTGAGGTGAACAAACTTGGATACAAGGCAACGGCTACGATTGACCCGGACAGCCCTTCGCCAAGTTTGACAACAAGTTTCCAGAAAATAATTTAAAATACAGTTTCTTTGCATGCACTAGTAATTTTAAAATAAGGAAGGTGGTTTAATAAAAAGACTGGCTTCAAGTCTTGAGTTAATATTAGTCTCGGGTTTGATCCCTGGATAACTCCAACCCCTTCCTCTTTTATCTCTAGAAAAGTTTTAAAATGTCTAAATGTTTAAAATCAATTATGTCATGCTTAAGATAAACGCATGGCTACTTGAAATCATTATATGTTGAGAAATAAAAGGTCTTTCTATTATGCCATTTTATTGTTATTATTTTTATAAAGTCCGTTTAAAATTTATAGAAAATAGAAGACTTGAGATAGAGAGAGACTTTTAGAAATATTAAAAGACAAGATCGACTTCACCATATATAAAAGAAGGCGACTTAGAAGCAATCAACACAAATCAATAGAAAATAAAAACAAAATAAACCCATCCAAAACCATGAATATAGCTCACTCGTTCGCTATTTACAAATGGTGTTTCGTCACATGTGCAATTTGGTGCAAGAACTTTGCTTTTGTATAATTGTATACATTAAGCTTTGATTTGAGACAATTTTCTCAAATTAATTAATTCATTATTGATGTGCCATCATTTTACGTGTACATATTGTATAAAAAATTATATTTATGTGTTACAAAAAATATATAAATGAATGTTCATATAAATTGAACCAAAATCAATGTTTCGTATGTATAACAGCACAAATCCATGTGTCGTATATCAAATTACAAATTTGACCAAGGTGTAAATGTATTTTGGATATTTCATTTTATATTAATATTAGCGTTAATTGCACTACATGTCCTCAAACTATGACACACCTTCTAAATTGGTGCCTAAACTTTTAAATACTCTAATTTCATCCCTAAAATATGACCCTCATTCCAAATTGGTCCCCAAACTACGAGTCTCATTCTAAATTGGTGAACGAAACATTTTGAATTTCCACATTCATCCCATATTATCGTTCATGCCACAACATTTTATTATGTCACACCATTTCATTGTTTACCCAACATTAAATTGTTTTTATAATTTTCTTATTAATATTGGACATGTTTAGCATGTAGTGTTAATTTGGGGATGGAATTAGAATGTTCAAAAGTTTTGGGGGCCAATTTACATTTATGCTCATGGTCTAGGGATGAAACTGAAATGCTCAAAAGTTTGAGTACCAATTTAGAATGAGTTTAATAGTTTGATGATGAAATTGGAATCTTAAAAAGTTTGTGGAGCAATTTGGAATGATTGTTATAGTTTGGGAAGTGTTGTGCGATTTACTCTAAATATCACGATGAACATATTTCAAATAGAATATATTTTTCATATGCTTGAGATTAAATACTTTCATACACATATTAGAATGTGTAGGATGATGGGTTTTTTTATAAATCATATTTTTTGTAAAATTTAAATGAAGCCTTAACCATAAGAAAAGTGTCGAAACTAAACAATTTTTTTCCAGATAGGTATCTAAATTTTAAGTACTAATTTAGAATGAATTTAATAGTTTAAGGATGAAATTGGAATCTTCAAAAGTTTGTGGAGCAATTTGGAATGAGTGTTATAGTCTGGAGTTGTGTTGTGCGATTTACTCAGAATATCACGATGAACATATTTCAAATAGAATATATTTTCATTTGCTTGATATTAAATACTTTCATACACATATTAGAATGTGTTGGATGATAGGTTTTTTATAAATCTTATTTTCTTTTGTAAAATTTAAATGAAGCCTTAGCCATCAGAAAAGTGTCGAAACTAAACTTTTTTTCCAGATAGATGTCTAAATTTTTTCAAGGCAAAATAGGTGTCTAACGTTACATTCCGTTACTCAAATAAGGTTTTCTAGTCAGAACTATAAAAAATATTAGAGTAAAGTATCCCAGGTAACACCGAACTATAGTGTCTGACCTGTTTTTAACATCAACGTTTTAATTGGTCCAAAACTATCATTAACGTTTAATATGTGATCCAATTATAACATCCCTCCGTTAAATTATGGACGTCGTGGCGACGTGGACTAAAAAAACCGTAACGGTGCTGACTGTGTACCCTATATATTATTATTTATTCCACGTCATTAAAAAATTAAAAAATAAAAATCCTTTTGGTTTTCAAAAACGACACCGTTTCCATAATGAACCAGCCCAGATCCGGCACGACCGACCACCCCGTCTTGCCCCAATTCCACCATTGCAGATTCGGTCATATCGCAAAAACCCCAATCTCATCTTTTCACCAACATTCAATAAATTCAGGAAAAATTCAATCATTTTTCTTCTTTTTGCAACCCCTTTTCAGATTTGGATTTTTATTTATCTATCCCTTAAATTTAACAGAATTTCCCCCCACCAAATTCGACCCTTTTGCCTCCATTGTTTGTCGAGTTCCAATTCTCACTTTTTTTTACACCTCACTCCACACCATCAATCTCACCAGTGATGGCTGCTTCGCCGCCGGCGCCAATGGCGCCATTTCCATCAGATCTGGCGCTAGGAAAGTCACCCGCGAGTTCTCCTGCTACTTCGTCGTACGATGCAAGCGACATCGTGCACGGAAACATCAACGCAGAAGGAAGCGAAGAGAAGGGCGGTGGGGAAGGAGGAATGAGCAGCGGAAAAAAGGCGGGAGTGGTGATTTCTGTGGTGGCTGCAGCGTGTTTGGTTGGGTTCGGTGGATTGGTTTACAAAATCAATCCCAATCCCAACCCTAATCTAATACCAATAAACGGTGTCGTTTTGAAAACCAAAAGGGCTTTTATTTTTTAATTTTTTAATGACGTGAAATAAATAATAATATATAGGGTACACAGTCAGCGCCGTTACGGTTTTCTTAGTCCACGTCACCACGGCGTCCATGATTTAACGGAGGGATGTTATAACTGGATCACATATTAAACGTTAATGATAGTTTTGGACCAATTGAAACGTTGATGTTAAAAACAGGTCAGACACTATAGTTCGGTGTTACCTGGGATACTTTACCCAAAATATTATGTTATCTAATTAGAACATGCATGTGGCCTATTTCTGTTATTTTCTTTCATTATTATTTAATAAAAATAGAAAATCTTTAATTTTATTAAAAAACACAAAAATGTGTTTTTTTTAAAAAGATCATATTTTATAATCAAGTGCTCAAAATGTCATCACATAGTACAAATTGTTCAAGGAACATAGGACATTCCAAATCAAAGTAATATAACAACTAATGTGTGGGTGACCATTCAGAAATTAAAATAAATAAAAAATAGGCCACCACATGTTCTAATTCGGTAACAGAACCTTTTTAACGGTTGTTGACGAAAAAGTTATTTTGAGTTCCAAAATGAAATGTTAGGCACCTATTCTGCTTGGAAAAGAGTTCAGACACCTAACAGGAAAAGGGTTACAGTTTGGACACTTATTTGACAGTTAAGCCTTAAATTAAATGACCAAGAAAGGGCTGTCTGTAGTCTCAATTTTAATACCGGTGGTGTTTATAAGGAACAGTTGCAGATTTTTGATGAGGGAGATTAGATTGGCAACAATGATTTTGTTATGGAGTTGGTGTCCCAAATTTTTTTAGGGTGGTTTTGTAACACCCCTAAAATTATCAAAGTTTTCTTTCAGCTAAAAAGGGGAGAAATGAAGGAATAATAAATAAAAAAAGAGTTGCTTACCCAGGGGTTCAAACTTGTAACCCTTGGCTAAGTAAACCCAAGCCTTAACCGGTTGAGCTAAGAATAACCTTTGTTTAAAGCTTACACCACCTTTCTTTTAATTCATGTTTTATTAGTCTGAACAAAAAAATAAATAAGTTTGATGACTCCCCAACTACCATTATTATTTTCCCCATGTTTGAGATTAGAAAGAACCTAGAAGGTTCTGAAATGACCCGACCATCCATCTCCCCCATCGATCACCCAACACTGATCTCCTCGACCGCCCGCCGGTGACCGTCACTGTAACCCCTACAGTGCTCACAGTCGAACCTCGATCAAAACCCCTCAAGCCACACACCCAACCGCTGCCCCGTTCTCTGGAAATCGAAGGAAGAAATTTCGGTGAACCTAGGTTATATCGAACGGTTCTTCACCGATTACGATCGTTGTCGACGTCCGTTCGTCGCGCCGCCACTGTCGTTGAGTTCCTCGTCCCGAGTCAAGCAAAACCCGTCCTTTTACTCGTCCGATTGTCATCGTTTAAGCTATCATCGGAGACTCGTCTTTTCCGGCAATTCTCGAAGCTTTAGGGTTAGATCCGGTAAGTTTTGGTTAATTTCTGGCGTTATTTTGATTCTTAGATGTGTAATATAAATCGAGGGCTTGATTATTTGTGTTTTTCCGGTAGAAACGACGCGAAATGGATTTTCCGGTGACCGTCCGACGACCTTCGATTCTTAAGGGTAAGATCCGGTCCGCGTAGACCGAACCGGTCTGAACCGGCTGTACTGGTTGAACCGGTCAACACAGTCAAGCCCGTTGACCCGACCCGTTGACCAACTCGACCTGTTGACTGACCTAACCCGTTGACCGGGTCAACTGGCCCGAGTCAACCCAATGAGTCAACTCGCTGAGTCAACCATTGGACTAGTGATGTCAGCATGACGTCAGCATTGACTTTGACCGCTGACGTCAGCGTTGACTTTGACCAAAAAGTCAACTTTTCCCGAAAAGCCCTATTTTATGTTTTTCGATATCATGAGTCTGATTTTGATGCCCGTTTCGTGAAATTCTAACCCGAAAGCCTCTGATTGGGTCTTTGAACCTGAGTTTGCTTATGTATTTTTAATAATCAATTATGAGTAATATGAACAAGGACTGAAATTGGAATTTGTGCGATTGAAGGTATTCACAGTTCCTTGTATCCGGGATGTTGAGGACATCGCATTCGGGTTCGAGAATGATCGAACGGGGTATCAGGGTTGACTGATATAGCAAGTATTAAAGGTAATACACTACTACCTCTAGTATGCTTTATGAACGTGTTGGTATTCGATAAATGCATGCATAAATATGATGAGGAGTGATGTTAGCTATGCTTAAATCAAACCGGATATGAAATTGAGTATGATAACCTGGATAAGATTAAAATGCTCGAACGAGAAAGTTAATAAATGTAAGGATCTGGAGTTCAATAAATAACTAATAAGGCAGCTAATCTCCAAATCTGATTATCAGTGTCAAATGATCAAATGTTAAAAATATTTGGATATAAAATTACGAAAACGCCCTTAAAGTATGAGAATGACTAAAATATCCTTGGAATTGGAAGCGACCTAGAAATCTATGCTAGATATGGTAAAACAACATGATTCATATGAAAACCTCGAAAAACCTGGAAAGTTATGGTAACAAGATTTGTACCTTCGAGATCGTAAGGTGTTAAGTTTCCTTGAATTTGGAATGAGTCTCTGAATATAAATTTACGGGAAGTTATTCGTACCTCTGAATTAATCAAGCGGCTCGAAATACTGAATTGACTGAAATGACTAAATGTATTGGTAATACTGTTATGGTTAATTAATTGGAAGGGTCGTATCGACCAAAAAAAGGCTTAAGTATCCTCAAACACTGAGGTTTGCAAATTAATTAGAATGATAGATATCACGAGCTTCAAAATGATTGAAATACCCCTTGACTGGAATAAGTAAATTACCTCTGATAAAATTTTGGAAATGCCAATAAAGCTGAAAATGACTAAAATGCCCTTATGGGTTGAAGCATGACTTACGTACGTCAATAACTCCTGATATTAATGTAAGGTTGGAAGTTTTTCTGCACAGAATATAAGTTCGACTACTCTGTGGCAAATCTTGTGGTGAAATATGAAAGCAATCGTTCAGACATACGATACAGTTGGATGTAGTAGAAGGGTTGGTTAGTACTGCAAGGTTGGAATATGTTAGTTCGAATGGTTTTGGAGGCTCGATAAACTTCTGGAAATCTTAAATGTTGTAAATCATAATTTCCTCATGATTGGGCTAAGTTACAAAATCCCCTATAATAGTTAAATGACCAAAATGCCCTTATTGGCCAAAGTGATCAAAATAGCCCTGAATGTATCTGATATCGTGAGAGATCTTGACATGGAAACCTCTGAATGCTTGGTTGGAAACCTGATGAGCAACTAGAATTTTCCGAACCACTGTTTAAGACTTGTTGGTATAAATTACCAAAATGTCCTTGTGTGATAAAATGACTATAATGCCCTTGTATGCTTAAATGAATAAATCACTCATGATATGCCTAAACTCTCAAAGATCTTGATGTATCATCTCCCGAATATCTGGTTTGAACCGTTAGTACAAACCCCTCTTTTAATAGGGGCCTCGTTTTAGAAACACGTTCAAATGGTCAAAAGTTTAATGTGTTCTCTTCTGTAATGACAAGTATCTCCAAGGAAATAAACTATTCCACCTAGTGTGTTCCATGTGTGCTACACGACTGTTTTTGCATATTGATTTACATGTTATAATACCGATCACGTGCACATGATTGACATACTTGAACTCACATGAACATGACATGTTTTATAAATTAGGCATGACCGTACTATATTTCTGGTATTTGCCTATGCACCTGATATGACAAACATGCTATATAGATAATGTGTTACTAAAAATACAGTTATTGATTAATGAACTATTGACGATCTGATTCACTGGGGTAATTGGGACATGATATGAAGTTACCGTCAGCTCAGCCCTGATCCAGCTGGTAAGTCCGCCCGTATTCGGATCCTAAGCTTCGGCTAGGTTCGCCCGTTTTCGGATCCTAGGCTTCGGCCAGGTCTGCCCGTTTTCGGTTCCTATGCTTCGGCAAGGGTCGTCCGTATTCTAAGGTATATCCTTAGGATGGTACCCACGCCCAATGGGATCGGGTTAATGCCTGTACATGATACCGCACTGGGGAAACTAAATACTAGAGTATGGTTGGAGGGTAAATAAGGAATAAAAATGAACTTTACTGCTACTTGAAACAAATGTATTTGAAATAAAAGAGATTTACTTCATTGTTACATTTCATGCATTAATGTTGCACTGTTGGAACACACTAGACGCTAAACTCTCTGATCCTCCAACCCTGTATATTACCAGCATATTTAATTCCCGTCAAATTCTCGATGTTTAAATAAAGAACGAATATCGATATTCTCGAGTATGATGCAACCTTGAAATAGTAGAACAGAAATGAGGAATGTTACTATATGAAATATCATGAAAATGTTATGCCTACCATATATCTGCATGAGCTTATAGCATCTTTTGGTAGTTTTGTATTACTGAGATTTTTCAAGCTCATGTTGTTTTTACAACCGCAGGTTAAAAGAACATACCATGGTATAAGGTTTGACATCAGTGTTCAGAGTTCTCTCGGCGTTGCTTTTGGAGTACGGTACTGTATAGTTAGTGGGCATGTATGTCATGTACGTCATGTATTGTTTCATGACAGTGTCTGTAAAACACTTTCTGATTTTTTCGTTACATGTTTAAATGACTTCCCGAAATGGTAGTTTTAAACAAAAGTTGATTTTACAGTTTAATAAGTGTTTGAAAAAAACAATATGTTTTTATGTGTATTTTTTTTTACCGTGGGTCGCTCTTGTGACCCTAATGTGACTTCCTAAGATCCGTTGTAATGCATAGGCGAGTCTAGGGGGTTACAGGTTTAATAATACAAGTTCACAAGCTCGATAACTCCGAAGTTTTTTTATTGATGTGGATTATCTTTCATGAAAGTATTTACTCTGAATATCACAATGAACAGATTTCAAATAGAATATATTTTCCATTTGCTTGAAATTAAATACTTTCATACGTATATTCGAATTTGATGGATGATGGGTTTTTTATAAATCAAAATTTTTGTAAAATTCAAATTAAGGTTTAACCGTTCGAAGTGTCCCGAAACTAAACTTTTTTCCAGTTAGGTGTCTGAACTATTTTTCGGGCCAAATAGGTGTCTAACATTTCATTCTTTTACTCAAATAAGGTTCTCTAGTCATGACTATTAAAAAATTTCGTTATCTAATCAGAACACGACATGTGCCTATTTCAGTTATTTTCTATCATATTTATTTTTAAAAATCCAGAAAATCATTAATTTTATTAACCCCCCCCCCCCAAAAAAAAAAAACATTGTTTTTGTAGAAAGATAATATTTATCTAATTAGAACACGACATGAACCAATCCATGTAACACCCTAAGGTAATAATAAAATGGATGCAAAAGGGGGAGGGGACGAAATTGCGGTCTGGGGTAGTTGAACCCACAACTCATAGATAGGTTGCTTGAGTCTTAGGCAATTGAGTAAGGCCATTTCTAGTATGAACCTGCACCCACTTATTATTAAGTGATTCTTGTAAAGTTAAAATAAAATGACAAAAGAATAAAAATATCCTACCAAACCCTTAATGGCTCATTTATTTCGATCCAACAACTCAAAACCCAGATCTGGAATATAAACGACCTTTCATCCCCCTCTCGACCTTTTACATGAACACCGATCATCGTCCGATCTTCCCCACCGTCGCGTCGTGGCCATCACCACCACCATCGACGTGATTGATTTCATAGCCCGAGCCTAACCCTGTCGGCCACTCTCGCATTAGAGCAGTCGTTTGCCGTGAAAATTGCCTCAAAGCTCCAACGAGAACCCAAGTCTCCTCCACCTCTGTCCTTGCCGTTTCCGGCTGCCACAACCGCCCGTTTGGGATGCTACCGCCGCCACCGTCCCTTGAACAGAACCCCGACCACCACGCATAGAGTCGTCGTTTCGTCGCTACAAAAGCATGGTTGGAAGTTCCGTGAGAAAACCCCAACCATGTTCCCCTATTTTTCACCATTTCTGACCACAGTCTCCATCCGTCTGAGTCGCTATTGCCACCATCATCCTCCTCAGGCCGAGATGAAAAAATCCAACCGATCAATATGCGGTTGGTCGTTGTTTCAAGTTTGTCGGTGTTCGTCCGATAGAAGTAAGTTAGGTAAGGAATTAACTTCGGTTTGGGTTTAATGAGCATTAGTTGGTTTAATTTTCAATGTTTGGAGGCTTAATTGAGTTGTTGCAATCTTTTGGAACGTTTTTCGTTCGATTTGGGGTCGCGTGTGGCGAGCACGCACCACCGGAGATAAATTTCGGCCATCGCTTGGTTACCCAGCAGTGGAACCGCTCTGAACCGGTCTAACCATCGAGTCAACCGAACCAGCCCAAACTAAACCAGAGCGGTCTGATCCCATTAATAAACCAAAGCCCAAACCCGACCCGTGTTGACTTGAACCCAACCCATTTAACCCGTCCCCGACCCGAACTGAGTAAGCCCATTTGACCCGAGTCGACCTAGTGAGTCAACTCGCCCGTGTCAACCTAGTGAGTCAACTCGCTCAACTCACCCCAGTTAACTAGTGACGTCAGCATTGACTTGACCGCTGACATCAACGTTGACTTTGACCGATGACATCAGCGTTGACTTTGACTGCTGACGTTAGCGTTAACTTCGACCGCTGATGTCAGCGTTGGCTTTGACTAAAAAGTCAACTTTTCCAGAAAAGTCATATTTTATGTTTTTCGACGCCCCGAGTCTGATTTTAAAGCCCGTTTTATGAAATTCTAACCCAAAAGCTTTCGAATCTAACCTTAAACCCCAAACATAAGTCAGTTTTCTCAAATTAATTAATTCATTATTGACGTAGCATCATTTTACGTGTACATATTGTATAAAAAATACACATATGTGTTACGAAAAATAAATGAATGTATTTATTTGTTTCAAATATTTGTAATCGATCCAAAAAAATTATGTGTACTATTGAACCAAAATCAATGTTTCTTATGTATAACATCACAAAACCAAATGTCATATATCAAATGACACATTTGACCAAGGTTTAAATGTATTTTTTGTTATTTTTCTTTATATTAATATTAGAGTTAACTGGACTATATGTCCTCAAACTATGACACGGCTTCTAAATTGGTGCCTAAACTTTTAAATATTCTATTTCATCCCCAAAATATTAAACTCATTCTTAATTGGTCCCCAAACTTTTAAATATCCCACTATCATCCCCAGATTATCGTTTTTTTCGACAAAAATGATTTTATTAATAATTCAAAATATGCCAAAGACCTACTTATGAGCCTCATTAAAACCCTCCCTAACTTAAATGGAGGAAAAGAGTACTACATAAGCAGGTAAAATACAATCGAGTACAAACCATAGACCACAAGGCTACACGAAAATGTTTGTACAATCCAAACCCCCACCTACTAGCACCTACCTACCCATAAACTACTACTCTGAAAAAAAAAGTCTCAAAAAACACCCAAAACTCTATCAAATCAACCAACAATGATAAAAAAAAAACCTACCACCATGTTTAAGAAAGTTACTGATTATCGTTCATGCCACAAAATTTTATTGTGTCACACAATTTCAGCGTTTAAACGACATTAAATAGTTTTTTAATTGTTTTATTAGTATGGAACATGTTTAGCATGTAGTGTTAATTTGGGGATGGAATTATAATGTTCAATTTTTTTTTTTTTTGGGGGGGGGGGATTAGAATGAAACTCATAGTATGTGGATGAAACTGAAATGCTCAAATGTTTGAGTACCAATTTAGATTGAGATTAATAGTTTGAGGATGAAACTGGAACGTTAAAAGGTTGGTGGAGCAATTTTGAATAAGTGTTATAGTTTTGGGACGTGTTGTGCGATTTACCATGAATATCACAATGAACATATTTCAAATAGAATATATTTTTCAATTGCTTGAGATTAAATACTTTCATACATATATTCGAATGTGTTCGATGATGGGGTTTTCTATACATCATAATTTTTGTAAAATTTAAATTAACGCTTAACCGTCAGATATGTCCCGAAACCAAACTTTTTTTTTCAGATAGTTGTCTGAACTATTTTTCGGGTCAAATAGGTGTCTAACGTCTTATTTCGTTACACAAATAAGGTTTTATAGTCAAAACTATTAAAAGATTTATGTTATCCAATTAGAACATGCCATGTGGCCCATTTATATTATTTTCTTTCATTTTTATTTTTGAAAAATCGGAACATCTTTAATTTTATGAAAAATAACACAAAAACGATTTTTTTGAAGAAAGATCATATTTATATAATCAAGTGCTAAATATGTCATCACTTAGTACAAATTATTCAAGGAACGTAGGACATTCCAAATCAACATAATACAACAGATAAAGTGTGATTGACCATGTAGAAATTAAAAAAAATAAAAAATAAGCCACCTTTCATGTTCTTATTGGGCGACATAATTTTTTTTATTGTCGTTGACGAAAAAGCTTTTTTGAGTACCGAAACGAAACATTAAGCACCTATTCTACCCAGAAAATAGTTCAGACACCTAACTGGAAAAATGGTATAGTTTAGACACTTATTTGACGGTTAAGCCTTTATTGAAAGGACCAAGAAAAGGCTTCCAATTGTCTCGATTTTAATATCGACGATGTTTATAAGGAACGGTTGGGTTTTTTTGATGATGCAGGTTGGATTGGGAACGCTGGTTTTGTAATGGAGTTCATATTCCGGTTTTTTTAGGGTTGTTTAACAATTCGAGTTCAAGACTTCTGCAACTCCTGAGTACTTTTTACTGATGTGGATTATCTTTCATGAAAATTTGGCAATGTGCGTTTTGTTTATGAAGCTTGGCAAAGAAACTCATTGGCTGATCAAGTCACACACCAAAGTCGGCGATAAGGGATTTTGGTTGGATAATTTAGGTTAAGCATTATAATTTAGGAAATTTTCTAATAAATAGGTATATTATTTATAATACTTGCTGTAAAACGATTTGTAGTTAACCAAGTAATCGTACCGAATGAATCCATTAACCACTTAAATGCCAACCGATATTAAACAGAATGATAACGGTTCATTAATATTTCAAACCAAAATTTTAGATAATCGTACTAATAAGTCAATCTGGTATGGTTAACTGTCCCTGAACATCGAGACAATCTAATGTTAAAATATTTACAATCTTTTATATAGCGAAAAGAGAGATTTAGTTATAACAACCACATATTAAATACTTAAAGTAAACTCAACATGTGGATCACAAGCTAATATTCAAATATCTAGTCTTGCAATGTTGTTATAACAACCACGTATAAAAAATTTAAAAGTAAAATGAAACATGCACGTGCTAATGATGTTCCCGGGCTCGAGAGGCCAGCACATGGAGTGAATTCAATTCTGCCGTTGGAGATGTAATTTCCAGATAAAACAAATGGATACATATATTTATTCAGTACTTTGTCCTTATTGATATAAAACCCGAGCTGTTAATTAATTATACCTTCCAAAAATATTGAAAAATTTAAAAAAAATATAGCTGCATGTTGTCATTTTATGGGCTGCAGAATAGTATATATATCGGTATCTAGTTCAGCAGTCAGAGCACAACAAAACCAAACCAATAGCTTAAGGTATTTCGACTTATCAAATTAAGGTGATGGCTCACAATGTATTTAGCAGTTCAGGTCCTGCATTCTATACAGACGCGACTCTTCAGAACCTTTCCAATGACAATGTCAACCTTGCTGACCAAAAGGATTGGTTTGGCTCTGGAAACCGCCCATTTGTTCTTCAAGCAAAGTGGTCCGATAAAATTAAGCACGACGCCGATCCCCGAGCTGGAAGCTCGAAAGGCGGGGCTGTGTATGCGACCCCAGCTGGCATTAAGTGGGTTGTTGCTTGGAGCAATATGAATGGTGAAAGCAACAAGGTATTCATTAATTCAATGTTATTCCCTTTTCTTAAAGCTTATGGCACCACAAGCACAAATAATTTCCGATGAACCCTATTTGTTTCATTCTTTTTCTTAAAAAAAAACTTCGTTGAGAATTTTATTGTAGCATTCAAAAGAAATAATTCGACCAACTTTCACATAAATCAAATCTCTGTCAACTGCAGGTGTATATTGATATTACTAGCACTGATGTCAATTGGGATGTCGTCGAATCGCTTCTGGACACATCTTCCGCCACTCCTGCTGAGGTGAACAAACTTGGATACAAGGCAACGGCTACGATTGACCCGGACAGCCCTTCGCCAAGTTTGACAACAAGTTTCCAGAAAATAATTTAAAATACAGTTTCTTTGCATGCACTAGTAATTTTAAAATAAGGAAGGTGGTTTAATAAAAAGACTGGCTTCAAGTCTTGAGTTAATATTAGTCTCGGGTTTGATCCCTGGATAACTCCAACCCCTTCCTCTTTTATCTCTAGAAAAGTTTTAAAATGTCTAAATGTTTAAAATCAATTATGTCATGCTTAAGATAAACGCATGGCTACTTGAAATCATTATATGTTGAGAAATAAAAGGTCTTTCTATTATGCCATTTTATTGTTATTATTTTTATAAAGTCCGTTTAAAATTTATAGAAAATAGAAGACTTGAGATAGAGAGAGACTTTTAGAAATATTAAAAGACAAGATCGACTTCACCATATATAAAAGAAGGCGACTTAGAAGCAATCAACACAAATCAATAGAAAATAAAAACAAAATAAACCCATCCAAAACCATGAATATAGCTCACTCGTTCGCTATTTACAAATGGTGTTTCGTCACATGTGCAATTTGGTGCAAGAACTTTGCTTTTGTATAATTGTATACATTAAGCTTTGATTTGAGATTAATTTTCTCAAATTAATTAATTCATTATTGATGTGCCATCATTTTACGTGTACATATTGTATAAAAAATTATATTTATGTGTTACAAAAAATATATAAATGAATGTACATATAAATTGAACCAAAATAATGTTTCGTATGTATAACAGCACAAATCCATGTGTCGTATATCAAATTACAAATTTGACCAAGGTGTAAATGTATTTTGGATATTTCATTTTATATTAATATAAGCGTTAATTGCACTACATGTCCTCAAACTATGACACACCTTCTAAAATAGTGCCTAAACTTTTAAATACTCTAATTTCATCCCCAAAATATGACCCTAATTCCAAATTGGTCCCCAAACTACGAGTCTCATTCTAAAGTGGTCAACGAAACTTTTAGAATTTCCACACTCATCCCCAGATTATCATTCATGCCACAACATTTTATTATGTCACACCATTTCATTGTTTACCCAACATTAAATTGTTTTTATAATTTTCTTATTAATATGGGACATGTTTAGTATGTAGTGTTAATTTGGGGATGGAATTAGAATGTTCAAAAGTTTTGGGGGCCAAATTAGAGTGATGCTCATGGTCTGGGGATGAAACTGAAATGCTCAGAAGTTTGAGTACCAATTTAGAATGAGTTTAATAGTTTGATGATGAAATTGGAATCTTCAAAAGTTTGTGGAGCAATTTGGAATGAGTGTTATAGTTTGGGATGTGTTGTGCGATTTACTCTGAATATCAAGATGAACATATTTCAAATAGAATATATTTTTCATCTGCTTGAGATTAAATACTTTCATACACATATTAGTATGTGTAGGATGATGGGTTTTTTTATAAATCATATTTTTTTGTAAAATTTAAATGAAGCCTTAACCATCAGAAAAGTGTCGAAACTAAACATTTTTTTCCAGATAGGTGTCTAAATTTTAAGTACTAATTTAGAATGAATTTAATAGTTTAAGGATGAAATTGGAATCTTCAAAAGTTTGTGGAGCAATTTGGAATGATTGTTATAGTATGGGGATGTGTTGTGCGATTTACTCAGAATATCACGATGAACATATTTCAAATAGAATATATTTTATTTGCTTGAGATTAAATACTTTCATACACATATTAGAATTTGTTGGATGATAGGATTTTTATAAATCTTATTTTTTTTGGTAAAACTTAAATGAAGCCTTAACCATCAGAAAAGTGTCGAAACTAAACTTTTTTCCATATAGGTGTCTAAATTTTTTCCAGGCAAAATAGGTGTCTAACGTTACATTTCGTTACTCAAATAAGGTTTTCTAGTCAGAACTATAAAAAAAATTATGTTATCTAATTAGAACATGACATGTGGCCTATTTCTGTTATTTTCTTTCATTATTATTTATAAAAAAGAATAGAAAATCTTTAATTTTATTAAAAAACACAAAAAATGTTTTTTTAAAAAAGATCATATTTTATAATCAAGTGCTCAAAATGTCATCACAGAGTACAAATTGTTCAAGGAACATAGGACATTCCAAATCAAAGTAATACAACAGATAATGTGTGGGTGACCATTCAGAAATTAAAATAAATAAAAAATAGGCCACCTCATGTTCTAATTCGGTAACAGAACTTTTTTAATGGTTGTTGACGAAAAAGCTATTTTGAGTTCCAAAATGAAACGCTAGGCACCTATTCTGCTTGGAAAAGAGTTCAGACACCTAACAGGAAAAAGGGTACATTTTGGACACTTATTTGACAGTTAAGACTTAAATTAAATGACCAAGAAAGGGCTGTCTGTAGTCTCAATTTAAATATCGGCGGTGTTTATAAGGAACGGTTGCAGATTTTTGATGAGGCAGATTGGATTGGCAACAATGGTTTTGTTATGGAGTTGGTGTCCCAAATTTTTTTAGGGTGGTTTAATAATACGAGTTCACGAGCTCGACAACTCCGGAGTTCTTTTATAGATGTGGATTATCTTACATGAAAGTATTTACTCTGAATATCACAATGAACAGATTTCAAATAGAATATATTTTCCATTTGCTTGAAATTAAATACTTCCATACGCATATTCGAATTTGATGGATGATGGGTTTTTATAAATCAAAATTTTTGTAAAATTCAAATTAAGGTTTAACCGTCCGAAGAGTCCCGAAACTAAACTTTTTTCCAGTTAGGTGTCTGAACTATTTTTCGGGCCAAATAGGTGTCTAAATTTCATTCTTTTACTCAAATAAGGTTCTCTAGTCATGACTATTAAAAAATTTCCGTTATCTAATCAGAACACGACATGTGCCTATTTCAGTTATTTTCTATCATATTTATTTTTAAAAATCTAGAAAATCATTAATTTCATTAACCCCCCCCCCAAAAAAAAAACATTTTTTTGTAGAAAGATGATATTTATTTAATTAGAACACGACATGTACCAAACCATGTAACACCCTAAGGTAATAATAAAATGGATGCAAAAGGGGGAGGGGGCGAAATTGCGGCCTGGGGGAGTTAAACCCACAACTCATAGATAGGTCTCATGAGTCTTAGGCAATTGAGTAAGGCCATTTCTAGTATGAACTTGCATCCACTTATTATTAAGTGATTCTTGTAAAGTTAAAATAAAATGACAAACAAATAAAAATATCTTACATAACCCTTAATGGCTCATTTATTTCGATCCAACAACTCAAAACCCAGATCTGGAATATAAACCACCTTTCATCCCCCTTTCGACCTTTCACCTGAACACCGATCATCGTCCGATCTTCCCCACCATCGCGTCGTGGCCATCACCACCACCTCCGACGTGATTGCTTTCATAGCCCGAGCCTAACCCCGTCGCACACTCTCGCATTAGAGAAGTCGTTTGCCGTGAAAATTGCCTCAAAGCTCAAACGAGAACCCAAGTCTCCTCCACCTTTGTCCTTGACGTTTCCAGCTGCCACAACCGCCCGTTTAGGATGCTACCGCCGCCATTGTCCCTTGAACAAAACCCCGACCACCATGCGTAAAGTCGTCGTTTCGTCGCTACAAAAGCATGGTTGGAAGTTCCGTGAGAAAACCCCAACCATGTTACCCTATTTTTCAATATTTTTGACCACAATCTTCATCCGTCTGAGTCGCTATTGCCACCATCATCCTCCTCAGGCCGAGGTGAGCAAAACCCAACCTATCTATAGGCGGTTCGTCGTTGTTTCAAGCTTGTCAGTGTTCATCCGATAGAAGTAAGTTAGGTAAGGAATTTACTTCGGTTTGGGTTTAATGAGCATTAGTTGGTTGATTTTTCATTGTTTGGAGGTTTAATCGAGTTGTTGCCATCTTTTGGGACGTTTTTCGGTAGATTTGGGGTCGCGCGTGGCGAGCACACGCCGCCGGAGATGAATTTCGGCCACCGCTTGGTTACCCAGCAGTCGAACCGCTCTGAACCGGTCTAACCATCGAGTCAACCGAACCAGCCCAAACTAAACAGAGACCGACCTGATCCCATTAATAAACCAAAGCCCGAACCCGACCCATTTAACCTGTACCCGACCCGAACTGAGTCAGCCCTTTGACCTGAGTCAACCTAGTGAGTCAACTCGCTCGTGTCAACCCAGTGAGTCAACTCGCTCGACTCACCCCGGTTAACCAGTGACGTCAGCATTGACTTGACCACTGACATCAACGTTGACTTTGACCGATGGCGTCAGCTTTGACTGCTAACGTTAGCATTAACTTCGACCGCTGATGTCAGCGTTGGCCTTGACTAAAAAGTCAACTTTTCCAGAAAAGTCATATTTTTTGTTTTTCGACGCCCCGAGTTTGATTTTAAAACCCGTTTTAAGTAATTCTAACCAAAAAGCTTTCGAATCTAACCTTAAACTCCGAACATGAGTCAATTTTCTCAAATTAATTAATTCATTATTGACGTAGCATCATTTTACGTGTACATATTGTATAAAAAATTATACATATGTGTTACGAAAAATAAATGAATGTAATTATTTGTTATCCAATTAGAACATGCCATGTGGCCCATTTATGTTATTTTCTTTCATTTTTATTTTAAAAAATTGGAAAATCTTTAATTTTATTAAAAACAACACAAAAACGATTTTTTTGAAAAAGATCATATTTATATAATCAAGTGCTAAAAATGTCGTCACTTAGTACAAATTGTTCAAGGAACGTAGGACGTTCCAAATCAACATAATGCAACGGATAAAGTGTGTTTGACCATGTAGAAATTAAAAAAAATAAAAAATTATCAACCTTTCATGCTCTTTTTGGGCGACATAATTTTTTTATTGTCGTTGACGAAAAAGCTTTTTTGAGTACCGAAACGAAACATTAAGCACCTATTCTACCCTGAAAATAGTTCAGACACCTAACTGGAAAAATGGTATAGTTTAGAAATTTATTTGACGGTTAAGCCTTCATTGAAAGGACCAAGAAAAGGCTTCCAATTGTTTCGATTTTAATATCGACGATGTTTCTAAGGAATGGTTGGGTTTTTTTGATGATGCAGGTTGGATTGGGAACGCTGGTTTTGTAATGGAGTTCATGTTCCAATTTTTTTAGGGTTGTTTAACAATTCGAGTTCAAGATTTCCGCAACTCCTGAGTACTTTTATTGATGTGGATTATCTTTCATGAAAATTTGGCAATGTGCGTTTTGTTTATGAAGCTCGGCAAAGAAACTCTTTGCCTGATCCCATTAATAAACCAAAGCCCGAACCCGACCTGAGTTGACTTGAACCCAACCCATTTAACCCGTACCCGACCCGAACAGAGTAAGCCCATTTGACCCGAGTCAACCCAGTGAGTCAACTCGCTCGACTTGCTCCAATTAACCAGTGACGTCAGCATTGACTTGACCGCTAACATCAACGTTGACTTTGACCGATGACGTCAGCGTTGACTTAAAATCAATTATGTCATGCTGAAGATAAACGCGTGCCTACTTGAAATCATTATATGTTGAGAAATAATAGGTCTTTCTATTATGCCATTTTATTGTTATTATTTTTATAAAGTCCGTATAAAATTTATAGAAAATAAAAGACTTGAGATAGAGAGAGACTTTTAGAAATATTAAAAGACAAGATCGACTTCACTATATATAAAAGAAGGCGACTTAGAAGCAATCAACACAAATCAATAGAAGATAAAAACAAAATAAACACATCCAAAACCATGAATATAGCTCACTCATTCGCTATTTACACATGGTCTTTCGTCACATGTGCAATTTGGTGCAAGAACTTTTCTTTTGTATAATTGTATACATTAAGCTTTGATTTGAGATTAATTTTCTCAAATTAATTAATTCATTATTGACGTGCCATCATTTTACGTGTACATATTGTATAAAAATTATATTTATGTGTTACAAAAAATATATAAATGAATGTACATATAAATTGAACCATAATCAATGTTTCGTATGTATAACAGCACAAATCCATGTGTCGTATAATAAATTACAAATTTGACCAAGGTGTAAATGTATTTTGGATATTTCATTTTATATTAATATCAGCGTTAATTGCACTACATTTCCTCAAACTATGACACACCTTCTAAATTAGTGCCTAAACTTTTAAATACTCTAATTTCATCCCCAAAATATGACCATCATTCCAAATTGGTTCCCAAACTACGAGTCTCATTCTAAAGTGGTCAACGAAACTTTTAGAATTTCCACATTCATCCCCAGATTATCGTTCATGCCACAACATTTTATTATGTCACACCATTTCATTGTTTACCCAACATTAAATTGTTTTTATAATTTTCTTATTAATATGAGACATGTTTAGTATGTAGTGTTAATTTGGGGATGGAATTAGAATGTTCAAAAGTTTTGGGGGCCAAATTAGAATGATGCTCATGGTCTGGGGATGAAACTGAAATGCTCAGAAATTTGGGATGTGTTGTGCGATTTACTCTTAATATAATGATAAACATATTTCAAATAGAATATATTTTTCATCTGCTTGAGATTAAATACTTTCATACACATATTAGAATGTGTAAGATGATGGGTTTTGTTTATAAATCATATTTTTTTTTATAAAATTTAAATGAAGCCTTAACCATCAGAAAAGTGTCGAAACTAAACTTTTTTTCCAGATAGGTGTCTAAATTTTAAGTACTAATTTAGAATGAATTTAATAGTTTAAGGATGAAATTGGAATCTTCAAATGTTTGTGGAGCAATTTGGAATGAGTGTTATAGTATGGGGATGTGTTGTGCGATTCACTCAAAATATCACGATGAACATATTTCAAATAGAATATATTTTCATTTGCTTGAGATTAAATACTTTCATACACATATTAGAATGTGTTGGATGATAGGTTTTTTATAAATTTTATTTTTTTTGTAAAATTTAAATGAAGCCTTAACCATCAGAAAAGTGTCGAAACTAAACTTTTTTCCATATAGGTGTCTAAATTTTAAGTACTAATTTAGAATGAATTTAATAGTTTAAGGATGAAATTGGAATCTTCAAATGTTTGTGGAGCAATTTGGAATGAGTGTTATAGTATGGGGATGTGTTGTGCGATTCACTCAAAATATCACGATGAACATATTTCAAATAGAATATATTTTCATTTGCTTGAGATTAAATACTTTCATACACATATTAGAATGTGTTGGATGATAGGTTTTTTATAAATTTTATTTTTTTTGTAAAATTTAAATGAAGCCTTAACCATCAGAAAAGTGTCGAAACTAAACTTTTTTCCATATAGGTGTCTAAATTTTTTCTAGGCAAAATTGGTGTCTAACGTTTCATTTCGTTACTCAAATAAGGTTTTCTAGTCAGAACTATAAAAAACTTTATGTTATCTAATTAGAACATGACATGTGGCCTATTTTTGTTATTTTCTTTCATTATTATTTATAAGAAAATAGAAAATCTTTAATTTTATTAAAAACACAAATAATGTTTTTTTAAAAAATATCATATTTTATAATCAAGAGCTCAAAATGTCATCACAGAGTACAAATTGTTCAAGGAACATAGGAAATTCCAAATCAAAGTAATACAACAGATAATGTGTGGGTGACCATTCAGAAATTAAAAAAAATAGGCCACCTCATGTTCTAAATCGGTAACAGAACTTTTTTAACGGTTAATGAAACGTTAGGCACCTATTCTGCTTGGAAAAGAGTTCAGACACCTAACAGGAAAAAAAGGTACAATTTGGACACTTATTTGACATTTAAGCCTTAAATTAAATGACCAAGAAAGGGCTGTTTGTAGTCTCAATTTTAATATTGGCGGTGTTTATAAGGAACGGTTGCAGATTTTTGATGAGGCAGATTGGATTGGCAACAATGGTTTTGTTATGGAGTTGGTGTCCCAAATTTTTTTAGGGTGGTTTAATAATACGATTTCACGAGCTCGGCAACTCCGGAGTTCTTTTATTGATGTGGATTATCTTTCATGAAAGTATTTACTCTGAATATCACAATGAAAAGATTTCAAATAGAATATATTTTCCATTTGCTTGAAATTAAATACTTCCATACGCATATTTGAATTTGATGGATGATGGGTTTTTTTATAAATCAAATTTTTTGTAAAATTCAAATTAAGGTTTAACCGTCCGAAGAGTCCCGAAACTAAACTTTTTTCCAGTTAGGTGTCTGAACTATTTTTCGGGCCAAATAGGTGTCTAAATTTCATTCTTTTACTCAAATAAGGTTCTCTAGTCATGACTATTAAAAAATTTCCGTTATCTATTAGAACACGACATGTGCCTATTTCAGTTATTTTCTATCATATTTATTTTTATAAATCTAAAAAATCATTAATTTTATTAAAACCCCCCCCCCCAAAAAAAAAAAACTTTTTTTTTGTAGAAAGATGATATTTATTTAATTAGAACACGACATGTACCAAACCATGTAACACCCTAAGGTAATGATAAAATGGATGCAAAAGGGGGAGGGGGCGAAATTGCGGTCTGGGGGAGTTGAACCCACAGCTCATAGATAAGTTGCTTGAGTCTTAGGCAATTGAGTAAGGCCATTTCTAGTATGAACCTGCACCCACTTATTATTTAGTGATTCTTGTAAAGTTAAAATAAAATGACAAACAAATAAAAATATCTTACCTAACCTTTAATGGCTCATTTATTTCGATCCAACAACTCAAAACCCAGATCTGGAATATAAACGACCTTTCACCCCCCTCTCGACCTTTCACCTGAACACCGATCATCGTCTGATCTTCCCCACCGTCGCGTCGTGGGCATCACCACCACCGCCGACGTGATTGCTTTCATAGCCCGAGCCTAACCTCGTCGGCCACTCTCGCATTAGAGCAGCCGTTTGCCGTGAAAATTGCCTCAAAGCTCCAACGAGAACCCAAGTCTCCTCCACCTCTGTCCTTGGCGTTTCCGGCTGCCACAACCGCCCGTTTGGGATGCTACCGCCGCCACTGTCCCTTGAACAGAACCCCGACCACCACGCGTAAAGTCGTCGTTTCGTCACTACAAAAGCATGGTTGGAAGTTTCGTGAGAAAACCCCAACCATGTTCCCTTATTTTTAACCATTTCTGACCACAGTCTCCATCCGTCTGAGTCGCTATTGCCACCATCATCCTCCTCAAGCCGAGATGAACAAAACCCAACCGATCAATAGGCGATTCGTCGTTGTTTCAAGCTTGTCGGTGTTCGTCCGATAGAAGTAAGTTAGGTAAGGAATTTACTTCGGTTTGGGTTTAATGAGCATTAGTTGGTTGAATTTTCAATGTCTGGAGGTTTAATCGAGTTGTTGCCATCTTTTGGGACGTTTTTCGGTCGATTTTGGGGTCGCGCGTGGCGAGCATGCGCCGCCGGAGATGAATTTCGGCCATCGCTTGTTTACCCAGCAGTCGAACCGCTCTGAACCGGTCTAACCATCGAGTCAACCGAACCAGCCCGAACTAAACCAGACCGGCCTGATCCCATTAATAAACCAAAGCCCGAACTTGACCCGAGTTGACTTGAACCCGACCCATTTAACCCGTACCTGACCCGAACTGAGTCAGCCATTTGATTCGAGTAAACCCATTGAGTCAACTTGCTCGTGTCAACCCAGTGAGTCAACTCGCTCGACTCACCCTGGTTAACCAGTGACGTCATCATTGACTTGACCGCTGACATCAATGTTGACTTTGACCGATGACTGCTGACGTTAGCATTAACTTCAACCGCCGATGTCATCGTTGGCTTTGACTTAAAAGTCAACTTTTCCAGAAAAGTCATATTTTATGTTTTTCGATGCCCCGAGTTTGATTTTAAAGCCCGTTTTATGTAATTCTAACCCAAAAGCTTTCGAATAACCTTAAACCCCGAACATGAGTCAATTTTCTCAAATGAATTAATTCATTTTTGACGTAGCATCATTTTACGTGTACATATTGTATAAAAAATTACACATGTGTTACGAAAAATAAATGAATACATTTATTTGTTATCCAATTAGAACATGCCATGTGGCCCATTTATGTTATTTTCTTTCTTTTTTATTTTTAAAAATTGGAAAATCATTAATTTTATTAAAAACAACAAAAAAATGATTTTTTTGAAGAAAGATCATATTTATATAATCAAGTGCTAAAAATGTCATCACTTAGTACAAATTGTTCAAGGAACGTAGGACATTCCAAATCAACATAATGCAACGGATAAAGTGTGATTGACCATGTAGGAATTAAAAAAAATAAAAAATAGGCCACCTTTCATGTTCTTATTGGGCGACATAAAATTTTTTTATTGTCGTTGACGAAAAAGCTTTTTTGAGTACCGAAATGAAACATTAAGCACCTATATATTCTACCCATAAAACAGTTCAGACACCTAACTGGAAAAATGGTATAGTTTAGACCCTTATTTGACGGTTAAGCCTTCATTGAAAGGACCAAGAAAAGGCTTCCAATTGTCTCGATTTTAATATCGACGATGTTTATAAGGAACGGTTGGATTATCTTTCATGAAAATTCGGCAATGTGCGTTTTGTTTATGAAGCTCAGCAAAGAAACTCTTCGGCTGATCAAGTCACATACCAAAGTCGGCGATAAGGGATACATATATTTATTCAGTACTTTGTCCTTATTGATATAAAACCCGAGCTGTTAGTTAATTATACCTTCCAAAAATATTGAAAAAAAATATAGTTGCTTGTTGTCATTTTATGGGCTGCAGAATAGTATATATATCGGCATCTAGTTCAGCAGTCAGAGCACAACAAAACCAAACCAATAGCTTAAGGTATTTCGACTTATCAAATTAAGGTGATGGCTCACAATGTATTTAGCAGTTCGGGTCCTGCATTCTATACAGACGCGACTCTTCAGAACCTTTCCAATGACAATGTCAACCTTGCTGACCAAAAGGATTGGTTTGGCTCTGGAAACCGCCCATTTGTTCTTCAAGCAAAGTGGTCCGATAAAATTAAGCACGACGCCGATCCCCGAGCTGGAAGCTCGAAAGGCGGGGCTGTGTATGCGACCCCAGCTGACATTAAGTGGGTTGTTGCTTGGAGCAATATGAATGGTGAAAGCAACAAGGTATTCATTAATTCAATGTTATTCCCTTTTCTTAAAGCTTATGGCACCACAAGCACAAATAATTTCCGATGAACCCTATTTGTTTCATTCTTTTTCTTAAAAAAAAACTTCGTTGAGAATTTTATTGTAGCATTCAAAAGAAATAATTCGACCAACTTTCACATAAATCAAATCTCTGTCAACTGCAGGTGTATATTGATATTACTAGCACTGATGTCAATTGGGATGTCGTCGAATCGCTTCTGGACACATCTTCCGCCACTCCTGCTGAGGTGAACAAACTTGGATACAAGGCAACGGCTACGATTGACCCGGACAGCCCTTCGCCAAGTTTGACAACAAGTTTCCAGAAAATAATTTAAAATACTGTTTCTTTTCATGCACTAGTAATTTTAAAATAAGGAAGGTGGTTTAATAAAAAGACTGGCTTCAAGTCTTGAGTTAATATTAGTCTCGGGTTTGATCCTGGGACAACCCCAACCCCTTCCTCGTTTATCTCTAGAAAAGGTTTAAAAGGCCTAAATGCGTGGCTACTTCAAATCATTATATGTGGTGAATAAAAGGTCTTTCTATTATGCCATTTTATTGTTATTATTTTTATAAAGTCCGTATAAAATTTATAGAAAATAAAAAACTTGATATAGAGAGAGACATTTAGAAATATTGAAAGACAAGATCGACTTCACTATACATAAAAGAAGGCGACTTAGAAGCAATCAACACAAATCAGTAGAAGATAAAAACAAAATAAACCCAGCCAAAACCATGAATATGGCTCACTCGTTCGCTATTTACACATGGTCTTTCATCACATGTGCAATTTGGTGCAAGAACTTTGCTTTTGTATAATTGTATACATTGAGCTTTGATTTGAGACAATTTTCTCAAATTAATTAATTCATTATTGATATAGCATCATTTTACGTGTACATATTGTATAAAAAATTATATTTATGTGTTACAAAAAATATATAAATGAATGTATTTTTCTTATTTTAAACGTTTGTAATCGAACCAAAATAAAATTTATAGGTGTACAATTGAACCAAAATCAATGCTTCGTATGTATAACAGCACAAATCCAAATGTCGTATATCAAATTACACATTTGACCAAGGTGTAAATGTATTTTGGATATTTCTTTTTATATTAATATTAGAGTTAATTGCACTACATGTCCTCAAACTATGACACACCTTCTAAAGTGGTGCCTAAACTTTTAAATTCTCTAATTTTTTTTGCTCGGCAAAGATTATTTTTTATTAGAATAACCTTGATCATAAGCCTCATTAAAAACCTCCCTAAGCCTAAGTTGGAGGAAAAGAGTACATACGATCAAGGGTTACAAGAAACCACACGAGCCTGCTCACCTTTATAGCTAAAACAAAACATGTTCCAGGGTAAAGCCAAACCATGATCTCACCCTTACCACTCCTACTACAACTATAAAAACATGAAGTTACATGCATAAAAACACCAGATCCTAGTCAATTAGGCTACCACTGTAACACTCTAAGTTTTGGCCAAAGAAAAAAAAAAGAAAAAGAAAATTTCGGTTTAGGGGAGTCAAACCCGCAACTCATGGATATATTGCTTGAGTCTTAGCCACTGAGCCAAGACCATTTTCTTGTTGGAACATGCACCCACCTATTATTAAATGGTTCTTGTAAAGCTAAAATAAATTAAAAAAAACAAATAAAATATCTCAACCACCTTTTCCATTGGAATTAAATGCATGTCTGGAGATTATCAGAACCAGTATGAACGACTGTTCGACTTCCTTCACCTCCCCTAAACCCGAATCTCGACCGTCGCACCAATCTTCCTCACCGGCGAGCCGTGTCGTGCACCGCCCCTATCGTTGAGCTCACCGTCGTGTTCTGAACCCGATCCCACCAGTCACTCGCAGAGCCTCGTCGCCGTTCGTCGTGAAAAGGGCCTGGGAGGTTCGACTAGAAACCTGAAGCGTCGCCCTTTTATTTTCGAGATTTTCGGCTGCCTCCGTTAGTCGTTCGTCGCACCGCCTCCGCCGGTGAACTCCTTGCGTCGGCGCGACCAAAACCCATAGCGTCAATCACCGAATGGCCACCGTTTAAGCCTCGTCGGAGTTTTGTCAGCCCGGTCGTGTTACCGTCTGTTTTGGGTATGTTGGTAAGGTTCTAACTCAGTTTCTGGTTTTTAATTGAAATATATGTGTTAATGGTTAGTGTAGCGTTTTCTGATGTGTTGTCCGGTAATTTTTGGCCGCGCGTGGCGACCACGCGCCATCTGAGGGCATTTTCCGACCACTGTATGTGGTGTCTGTCGGCCTGAACCGGTCGACCGGTGCTGGACCCGGTCTGACCACAGTCTATCGGCCCAATCTTGAACCGACCCGTTTCAGGCCCAGTGGTTTTGGGTCAAGCCCAAGCCTGTAATGTCCAACCCGGTCAGAGCCCAAACCCGACCCGATACTCGACCCGTCTGACCCGTACCCGACCCGTTGACCGAGTCAACTCGCCCGAGTTAACCAGTGAGTTTACTCACTGAGTCAACTCGGTCAACCAGTGACGTCAGCATGATGTCAGCGTTGACTTTGACTGCTGACGTCAGCGTTGACCGTTGACCTGCCCGTTGACCTGCCCGTTGACTTTGACCAAAAAGTCAAAAATTCCAGAAAAGTCCTATTTTATGTTTTTTAACGTCCTGAGTCCGATTTTGAAGCCCGTTTTGCAAAATTCTGATCCGAAAGCCTCCGAATCTGACCTTGAGCCCGAACTTGTTTATGTACTTAATTATTGGTTAAGAGCTTGTGAGTAAGGTCTGATCTTGGAATTTGTGTAATTGAAGGTATTCTCGGTTCCTTGGATGCAATGTCGAGGAATGTCAAATTCGGATTCGAGGGTATTCGAATGTCGTATCACGAATCGACTGATGTGGCTCGGAATTAAGGTAATACACTACTACCCCTTGTATGCTTTATGAACATGTTGATATTCGGTTAACGCATGCATGCTTATGATGACGTATACTGTAAATTCTGCTTAAATTGAATCAGATTCGAGCAATAAGTATGGATATTAATAAGACCAAATTATCCGAATAAGACTACTAATGGGCTAACAGTATCAGAAGTTCTAATAGTTAAATTCAGTTAATCCACAACTCAATCATCAGTGTGTAAGAATCGAGGCCCAGGATACGGAGTGAGAAATATTAATTATGAAATTACGAAAATGCCCTTAGAGCATAAGTATGACTAAACTACCCCTCTAATAAAGGAAATGACCTAAAATCTGCATTCGACCTGATTATGCAATTTACACTACCCAAGATGTAGGTTTTAATGGAAAGACTTCGACATCATTTATGCAATACGTGTGATACAAACTTGGATAATTCCTCAAACTCTGTATAACACATGAATGAGAATTCTCTGGAAATATTATTGAAACCCTAAGTCGATCCTTATGACAGTAATGCGTGAATTAAATGAGAATGATCGTAATGACCAAAAAGACGGTAATGTCCTCGAGCACCGAAATGTCTGATTAGTTTGAATGACGTTATACCCTCAAGTTCTGTAATGAATGAATCGTCTGTAAAGGGGCGGAGAGTTAGGACGAGGTGAATAATGGAGGTACTAAATGATAATTCAGAAAGAAATGGTAGATTTATCTTAGTCTAAAATAACCAAATACCCTCCTGAGTTAATCGGTAACCATGTATTTGACGAAATTCTGGATTTGTTAATAAGACCTAAATAGCTAAGGTTCCCTTAAAGTGTTGAGAAATTCGACATGTGAATGCCCATCGCTCACCATAACAATGTAAGGTAGGAAGATCCGCATAAATTGTATGTTCGATCGCTCAAGTTAAATCGTATAGTAAAGTATGAGGGCGACTGTTCAGACATACAATACAGTCTGTGTTAAGTTCTGATGCACGCAAACTACTCACATCTGAACGTTGGTAAGTACTGTTAAGTTGGGTTATGTTGCATTAAACAAATTCTGGAAGTATGATAAATTATTAGAGCCCCTGAGAATTATAACTTTCGTTCTGATATGATTGTGCCATAGTATAAAATTGTCATGCCAGTCAAATTACTAAAAGACCATGGTAGCCTAAATAGTCGGAACATCACTGAAAATATCTAATAACTTAAAAGACTTTAATTTAGAAATTCTTGAATTTCTGGTTAGAAAACTAACGAGCAAATAGGATACCCGAGTTCTGTGAACCATTGCTTATTCAATGTTGGTATAAATTACCAAAATGTCTATATGTGATAAAATGACCATAATGCCCTTGTAGGCTTATATGACTAAATAACTCATGATGCGTCTAAACTCTCAAAGATCTTAATGTATCACCTCCTAAATATCTGGGTTAAACTGTTAGTATGAACCCTTTTTAATAGGGGCCACGTTTCAGAAATTTGTTTAAATTATAAAAAGTTTAATATGTCCCATTCCGTAAATGTCAGGTATCTCTAAGAAAAAATCTGTCTCACCTAGTGTGCTCCATGTGTGATATATTCTGTTGAATAGATTGTATAATTATTTAATCGTGAATAATATTATGTTTGATGAACTTGATATATGATGACATTCTCTGCCTACCTGATATATGTCTGCTCAATTTGTATACTTGGTATGTGATCGTTTGATCTGTGATGGTATTGTCTGACTGTTTGGTGAATTTGTTAGCATGATCTGTTAGTTTGACCTATGATGATACAATCTGTTTGCATGATGAATGCTGAAAATATCTGCTCTACTTAATAGTATGCCCATTTATCTGTCAAAAGCATGAACTTCTGTTTCTGACACTCTGAATATAACACGTCTGTCATATGTATTCTGTTACTCATGTCTGAAACCTGAATACCGATTGTCATCCGGGGTATACTGTTGGGTTATGTTATGAAGTCTCTGTCGGTACAGCCCTGATCAAGCTGGTAAATCCTAATGGACTCAAGGTCTCCCCTTGAGTGGCACCTATGCCCATCGGGCCTAGGGTAAGTCCTTATGGACTCAAGGTCTCCCCTTGAGTGGCACCTATGCCCATCGGGCCTAGGGTAAGTCCTTATGGACCTAAGGCAGCCCCTTAGGTGGCACCTATGCCCATCGGGCCTAGGGTAAGTCCTTATGGATGCAGTTCTGGGGGACTGCAGATTGGTGTAAGGTTGGAGGGTAGTTACTAGTGAACCCTTGCATGCACTTGTACATTTGCATGGATTTTTTATTGTGTTCTCATGATATGATTGGTATGCATTTATGCCTGTTTGATATGCACCTATTGGAACACACTAGACATTAAACTTGTTGTTTCCGTCTTCGCAATCTATCAGCTTGTAACATTCTCGTCTGTCATTCGATGAGTGAATAAAGAACAAGTGCCATTATTCTCAAGTATAACGTTACCCTGAAATAACGGAAAAGGGAAAAGAGAACTGTCACTTCTTGGATCATCATGAAAATGTTATGCTTACCATATGTCTGCATGAGCTTATAGCATCTTTTGGTAGTTCTGTATTACCGAGCTTTCCCAAGCATATGTTGTTTTTACCATCTCAGGATAAAAGATCAGACAAGTTGCACCTATCAACGTCGGTATGGGAGTTTCTTCGGCTCGTCAGGGAGTATGGTATCTGTGTAACTAGGGGGCATATGTGTCGTGTTTGTATTATACAAATGAGTCTGAAACTTATTTTCACAACTTGTATCATAAATGTTTTATCATTTTGAATGATTTCTGAAATTGTATTCTAAATCATATATTTGATTTATGATTTTAAAGGTTTAACTATATGTTTATTTGAAATCTTATCGTGGGTCGCTCTAGTGACCCTAATGTGACTTCCTAGGATCCGTTGTAACGCATAGGCGGGTCTAGGGGGTTACATTTAGTGGTATCAGAGCCTAGAGTTACGTCATTCTGGGTAGATCGGCCGATCGTCTGTCATAGGGTGTCTGGTCTGTGCATGCCCCTAGATCATAACCATACTCCTCCGAGTCGAAACTCTGATGTCGAATCCTTTTTCCTAAAATAACCAAATCTGAGTATTCTGCCTTTCATAGCTCAACATCTGCTAATAGAAAATGTCTATAACGTTCGTCTGTGTTTTGAATTAAATGGTTGAATTTTAATCTAGATAAGGAACTTGAGATGGTTTATACTTGTGAATCAGATTAAGAATAAATGTTGATCTTGTCGGATAACTGATGTAAGATTTCATGAAAGGCTATTCGGTGATAACGACTGTGTTTGAAAATACCTTAAGGGAAATGTGAAAAAAAACTATGAACTTCAGAGAGAAGTGTTTGCGATTATGCCGAAAGTGTATAATATGTGGTGCCTCTATTAGACACGAAAGAAATAGTTGTCTGAATATTACGTTGAAGGTAAGTGATATCCATTAATGACCTTAGTCGTGTTCGATCAGTATGAAGAAAGGCATCTCCTCCATGGTGTGGCTTGGTATATCGATAAATATCATCCCTGACTGAAATTTGGTGTTACATCTTGATTCTAGAAGGCCCTGGTTGAGGCCTTGAGTACTCGTCTGTATTCCAGGTACCGCTTTTCTTCCATAAATTAATATTCAACCTAATAGAATGATTAAGATTATAGAGAAGATACATCAAGTATGTAAGTTTTGACTTCAGTAGTAGTTGGAAAGATTCCGACCCCTAGTTGAGACCATTATAATAACAATTATGAGACCAGTGTTCGTTTGACTTCATAAGTTCGGTATGGATTCATGTGTTGTATTCTGATTGGTTGGTCTGAGATGTATAATGAGATGACTTTGGGTTTAAAGGACAATTCGGGTGACTGAGAACTCTATCATATTGATCAGTGGTCGTTTGGGAATCCTGAGAAAACAAAGATACTCTGATGGAATTGTTTTGGTACATGAAGAGATGAAAGAGCAGCTTTTCCATCTCTCTGGCCTAGATAAATTTCGAGGACGAAATTTCTTTTAAGGGGGAGAGAGTTGTAACACTCTAAGTTTTGGCCAAAGAAAAAAAAAGAAAAAGAAAATTTCGGTTCAGGGGAGTCGAACCCGCAACTCATGGATATATTGCTTGAGTCTTAGCCACTGAGCCAAGACCATTTTCTTGTTGGAACATGCACCCACCTATTATTAAATGGTTCTTGTAAAGCTAAAATAAATTAAAAAAAAACAAATAAAATATCTCAACCACCTTTTCCATTGGAATTAAATGCATGTCTGGAGATTATCAGAACCAGTATGAACGACTGTTCGACTTCCTTCACCTTCCCTAAACCCGAATCTCGACCGTCGCACCAATCTTCCTCACCGGCGAGCCGTGTCGTGCACCGCCCCTATCGTTGAGCTCACCGTCGTGTTCTGAACCCGATCCCACCAGTCACTCGCAGAGCCTCTTCGTCGTTCGTCGTGAAAAGGGCCTGGGAGGTTCGACTAGAAACCTCAAGCGTCGCCCTTTTATTTTCGAGATTTTCGGTTGCCTCCGTTAGTCGTTCGTCGCACCGCCTCCGCCGGTGAACTCCTTGCGTCGGCGCGACCAAAACCCATAGCGTCAATCACCGAATGGCCACCGTTTAAGCCTCGTCGGAGTTTCGTCAGCCCGGTCGTGTTACCGTCCGTTTTGGGTATGTTGGTAAGGTTCTAACTCAGTTTCTGGTTTTTAATTGAAATATATGTGTTAATGGTTAGTGTAGCGTTTTCCGATGTGTTGTCCGGTAATTTTTGGCCGCGCGTGGTGACCACGCGCCGTCTGAGGGCATTTTCCGACCGTTGTATGTGGTGTCTGTCGGCCTGAACCGGTCGACCGGTGCTGGACCCGGTCTGACCACAGTCTATGGGCCCAATCTTGAACCGACCCGTTTCAGGCCCAGTGGTTTTGGGTCAAGCCCAAGCCTGTAATGTCCAACCCGGTCAGAGCCCAAACCCGACCCGATACTCGACCCGTCTGACCCGTACCCGACCCGTTGAACGAGTCAACTCGCCCGAGTTAACCCAGTGAGTTTACTCACTGAGTCAACTCGGTCAACCAGTGACGTCATCATGATGTCAGCGTTGACTTTGACTGCTGACGTTGGCGTTAACCGTTGACCTGCCCGTTGACCGTTGACTTTGACCAAAAAGTCAAAAATTCCAGAAAAGTCCTATTTTGAAGCCCGTTTTGCAAAATTCTGATCCGAAAGCCTCCGAATCTGACCTTGAGCCCGAACTTGTTTATGTACTTAATTATTGGTTAAGAGCTTGTGAGTAAGGTCTGATCTTGGAATTTGTGTAATTGAAGGTATTCTCAGTTCCTTGGATGCAATGTCGAGGAATGTCAAATTCGGATTCGAGGGTATTCGAATGTCGTATCACGAATCGACTGATGTGGCTCGGAATTAAGGTAATACACTACTACCCCTTGTATGCTTTATGAACATGTTGATATTCGGTTAACGCATGCATGCTTATGATGACGTATACTGTAAATTCTGCTTAAATTGAATCAGATTCGAGCAATAAGTATGGATATTAATAAGACCAAATTATCCGAATAAGATTACTAATGGGCTAACAGTATCAGAAGTTCTAATAGTTAAATTCAGTTAATCCGCAACTCAATCATCAGTGTGTAAGAATCGAGGCCCAGGATACGGAGTGAGAAATATTAATTATGAAATTACGAAAATGCCCTTGGAGCATAAGTATGACTAAACTACCCCTCTAATAAAGGAAATGACCTAAAATCTGCATTCGACCTGATTATGCAATTTACACTACCCAAGATGTAGGTTTTAATGGAAAGACTTCGACATCATTTATGCAATATGTGTGATACAAACTTGGATAATTCCTCAAACTCTGTATAACACATGAATGAGAATTCTCTGGAAATATTATTGAAACCCTAAGTCGATCCTTATGACAGTAATGCGTGAATTAAATGAGAATGATCGTAATGACCAAAAAGACGATAATGTCCTCGAGCACCGAAATGTCTGATTAGTTTGAATGACGTTATACCCTCAAGTTCTGTAATGAATGAATCGTCTGTAAAGGGGCGGAGAGTTAGGACGAGGTGAATAATGGAGGTACTAAATGATAATTCAGAAAGAAATGGTAGATTTATCTTAGTCTAAAATAACCAAATACCCTCCTGAGTTAATCGGTAACTATGTATTTGACGAAATTCTGGATTTGTTAATAAGACCTAAATAGCTAAGGTTCCCTTAAAGTGTTGAGAAATTCGACATGTGAATGCCCATCGCTCACCATAACAATGTAAGGTAGGAAGATCCGCATAAATTGTATGTTCGATCGCTCAAGTTAAATCGTATAGTAAAGTATGAGGGCGACTGTTCAGACATACAATACAGTCTGTGTTAAGTTCTGATGCACGCAAACTACTCACATCTGAACGTTGGTAAGTACTGTTAAGTTGGGTTATGTTGCATTAAACAAATTCTGGAAGTATGATAAATTATTAGAGCCCCTGAGAATTATAACTTTCGTTCTGATATGATTGTGCCATAATATAAAATTGTCATGCCAGTCAAATTACTAAAAGACCATGATAGCCTAAATAGTCGGAACATCACTGAAAATATCTGATAACTTAAAAGACTTTAATTTAGAAATTCTTGAATTTCTGGTTAGAAAACTAACGAGCAAATAGGATACCCGAGTTCTGTGAACCATTGCTTATTCAATGTTGGTATAAATTACCAAAATGTCTATATGTGATAAAATGACCATAATGCCCTTGTAGGCTTATATGACTAAATAACTCATGATGCGTCTAAACTCTCAAAGATCTTAATGTATCACCTCCTAAATATCTGGGTTAAACTGTTAGTATGAACCCTTTTTAATAGGGGCCACGTTTCAGAAATTTGTTTAAATTATCAAAAGTTTAATATGTCCCATTCCGTAAATGTCAGGTATCTCTAAGAAAAAATCTGTCTCACCTAGTGTGCTCCATGTGTGATATATTCTGTTGAATAGATTGTATAATTATTTAATCGTGAATAATATTATGTTTGATGAACTTGATATATGATGACATTCTCTGCCTACCTGATATATGTCTGCTCAATTTGTATACTTGGTATGTGATCGTTTGATCTGTGATGGTATTGTCTGACTGTTTGGTGAATTTGTTAGCATGATCTGTTAGTTTGACCTATGATGATACAATTTGTTTGCATGATGAATGCTGAAAATATCTGCTCTACTTAATAGTATGCCCATTTATCTATCAAAAGCATGAACTTCTGTTTCTGACACTCTGAATATAACACGTCTGTCATATGTATTCTGTTACTCATGTCTGAAATCTGAATACCGATTGTCATCCGGGGTATACTGTTGGGTTATGTTATGAAGTCTCTGTCGGTACAGCCCTGATCAAGCTGGTAAATCCTTATGGACTCAAGGTCTCCCCTTGAGTGGCACCTATGCCCATCGGGCCTAGGGTAAGTAATTATGGACTCAAGGTCTCCCCTTGAGTGGCACCTATGCCCATCTGGCCTAGGGTAAGTCCTTATGGACCTAAGGCAGCCCCTTAGGTGGCACCTATGCCCATCGGGCCTAGGGTAAGTCCTTATGGATGCAGTTCTGGGGGACTGCATATTGGTGTAAGGTTGGAGGGTAGTTACTAGTGAACCCTTGCATGCACTTGTACATTTGCATGGATTTTTTATTGTGTTCTCATGATATGATTGGTATGCATTTATGCCTATTTGATATGCACCTATTGGAACACACTAGACATTAAACTTGTTGTTTCCGTCTTCGCAATCTATCAGCTTGTAACATTCTCGTCTGTCACTCGATGAGTGAATAAAGAACAAGTGCCATTATTCTCAAGTATAACGTTACCCTGAAATAACGGAAAAGGGAAAAGAGAACTGTCACTTCTTGGATCATCATGAAAATGTTATGCTTACCATATGTCTGCATGAGCTTATAGCATCTTTTGGTAGTTCTGTATTACTGAGCTTTCCCAAGCTTATGTTGTTTATACCATCTCAGGATAAAAGATCAGACAAGTTGCACCTATCAACGTCGGTATGGGAGTTTCTTCGGCTCGTCAGGGAGTATGGTATCTGTGTAACTAGGGGGCATATGTTTCGTGTTTGTATTATACAAATGAGTCTGAAACTTATTTTCACAACTTGTATCATAAATGTTTTATCATTTTGAATGATTTCTGAAATTGTATTCTAAATCATATATTTGATTTATGATTTTAAAGGTTTAACTATATGTTTATTTGAAATCTTATCGTGGGTCGCTCTAGTGACCCTAATGTGACTTCCTAGGATCCGTTGTAACGCATAGGCGGGTCTAGGGGGTTACAACCACCATGCTTAAAAGATGGAAGAAACTATTCATACCTTCCTTCTCAAGGCTAATTTCTACCATGCTTAAAAGATGGAAGAAACTATTAGCTTCTCTCGGCACAAATTCAAAGTTCACATTGCCACTCTTCTTTGCCACAATATCATTATAAAAGATTTGACCACCAAAAGATGACCCTCCTTCTAAATTTGTCCCCAAACTACTACTCTCATTTTAAATTGGTCAACGAAACTTTTAGAATTTCCACATTCATCCCCAGATTATCATTCATGCCACAACATTTTATTATGTCACACCATTTCATTGTTTACCCAACATTATATAGTTTTTATAATTTTCTTATTAATATGGGACATTTTAGCATGTAGTGTTAATTTGGGGATTGAATTAGAATGGTCAAAAGTTTTAGGGATCAAATTAGAATGATGCTCATGGTCCGGGGATGAAACTGAAATGCTCAAAAGTTTGAGTACCAATTTAGAATGAGTTTAATGGTTTGATGATGAAATTGGAATCTTCAAAAGTTTGTGGAGCAATTTGGAATGAGTGTTATAGTCTAGGGATGTGTTGTGCGATTTACTCTGAATATCACGATGAACATATTTCAAATAGAATATATTTTTCATCTGCTTGAGATTAAATACTTTCATACACATATTAGAATGTGTTGGATGATGGGTTTTTCTTTATAAATCTTATTTTTTGTAAAATTTAAATGAAGCCTTAACCATTAGAAAAGTGTCGAAATTAAACTTTTTTTCCAGATAGGTGTCTAAATTTTTTTTTCCAGGAAAAATATGTGTCTAATGTTTCATTCTGTTACTCAAATAAGGTTTTCTAGTCATAACTATAAAAAATTTATGTTATCTATTTAGAACATAACATGGACCTATTTATGTTATTTTCTTTCATTGTTATTTATAAAAAAATAGAAAATCTTTAATTTTACTAAAAAAACACAAAATATTTTTTTCCAGAAAGATCATATTTTATAATCAAGTGCTCAAAATGTCATCACAGAGTACAAATTGTTCAAGGAACATAGGACATTCCAAATCAATGTAATACAATAGATAATGTGTGGGTGACCATTCAGAAATTAAAATAAATAAAAAATAGGCCACCTCATGTTCTAATTAGGCAACATACGTTTTTAACGGATGTTGACGAAAAAGCTATTTTGAGTTCCAAAATGAAACGTTAGGCACCTATTCTGCCTGGAAAAGAGTTCAAACACCTAACAGGAAAAAGTGTACAATTTGGACACTTATTTGACGTTTAAACCATGGAGATCGTCATGTATGCAGATTACCAATTTGCCCTTATTATGTGAAATTTTGGAATCACCCTTGACAGTCAAATGACCAAAATACCCTCGTGGGCCAAAATGACGAGATAGCCTTGAATGTATCTACTATCGTGAAAGATCTTGATTTAGATATTTCTAAATGCTTGGATTGAAACCTGATGAGCACATAAAATTCCTGAGTCACTGTTTATGCCTTTTTGGTATAAATTACCAAAATGCCCATGATTGACAAAATGACCATAATGCCCTTGTAGGCTTAAATGACTGAATCACTCATGATATATCTGAACACTCAAAGATATTGATGTATCAACTCCTGAATATCTGGTTTGAACCGTTAGTCCGAACCCGTTTTAATAGGGGCCTCTTTTCTAAAATCCGTTCAAATTGTCAAAAGTTCAATTTGTTCACTTCCGTAAATGCCAAGTATCTCCAAGAAATAAACTGTTCCACCTAGTGTGTTCCATATGTGCTACACGACTGTTTTTGCAGACTGATTTACATGTTATAATACTGATCACGTGCACATGAAAAACATGCTTGATTTCACATGAACATGACATGTTTTATAAATTAAGCATGACTGTATTGTATTTCTGATATATGCCCATGTACCCGATATGACAAACATGCTATATGGATAATGTATTACTAAAAAAGTTGTTATTGATTAATGGACTATTGATGATCTGATTCACTGGGGTATTTGGCATATGGAATGAAGTGTTTTAAGGTTCAGCCCTGATCAGGCTGGTAATTCTACCCGTATTATGTTCCTAGCTTAGGCTAGGGTAATTCCGCCCGTACTAGGTTCCTAGCTTCGACTAGGGTAATTTTGACCGTGACTTAAGGTAACCCCTTAGGTCGGTACTTGCGCCCACTAGGCATAGGTTAACGCCCGTATAAGGTTCATACACTCAGCTATGGTAATTTCGCCAGTGACCTAAGGTAATCTCTTAGGATGGTACCCCCGCCCAATGGGCATGGGTTAATGCCCCTATATAGTTGCAATTCAGGGAATTGAATACTGGAGTATGGTTGTAGGGTGAATAAAGAATTAAAATGAACTTTACTACTACTACTTGAAACAAATGTATTTGAAATAAAAAGGTTACTATATTGTTATATTTGCTGCATTAACGTTTCACTGTTGGAACACATTAGACACTAAACTCTTTGATTCCACCTCCATAATTTATCAACTTATATAATTCTCATTTGTTACTCGATGATTGAATAAAGAACAAGTACTGTTATTCTCAAGTATAACGCTACCTTGAAATAGCAGAACGGAAATGAATATTGTTACTACATGGAACATCATTAAAATGTTATGCCTTCCATATATCTGCATGAGCTTATAACATCTTTTGGTAGCTCTATATTACTGAGCTTTCCAAATCTCACATTTTTTTTACAATTGCAGATTAGAAGAAATCTATCATGGTTTAGTGATCGACAGTTGTATTTGGATTTCTCTCGGTGCTGCTTTGGAGCACGGTACTGGTACAGTTAGGGGGCATGTATCTCATGTATAGCTTTATGATAGTGTCTCAAAAAACACTTTCTGAAATTATGTTATATGTTTAAATGATTCCTAAAATGGTATTATAAACGGAAGTTGATTTTACAGTTTTAATAAGTGATTTGAGGAAAAATGTTTTTATGTGTATTTTTACTGTGGGTCGCTCTTGTGATTCTAATGTGACTTCCTAAGATCCGTGGTAACATATAGGCGGGTCTAGGGGGTTACATTCCAAATCAAAATAATATAACGGATAATGTGTGAGTGACTATTCAGAAATTAAAAAATATAAAAAATAGGCTACCTCTCATGTTCTTATTGGGTGACAAAAAATTTTTAACGGTCGTTGATGAAAAAGCTTTTTTGAGTATCGAAACGAAAAGTTAAGCACCTATTCTGCCCGGAAAATAGTTCAGACACCTAACTGAAAAAATGGTATAGTTTGGACACTTATTTGACGGTTAAGCCTTAAATTAAAGGACCAAGTAAGGGATGTCAATTGTCTCAATTTTAATAGTCACATTGTTTATAAGGAACGGTTGGAGTAATGAGGAAGGTTGGATTGACAACGTTAGTTTTGTAATGAAGTTGGTGTCCCAATTTTTTTAGGGTGGTTTAATAATTCGAGTTCAAGACTTCCACAACTCCTGAGTACTTTCATTGATGTGGATTATCATTCATAAAAATTTGGCAATGTGCGTTTCTTTATGAAGCTGGGCAAAGAAACTATTTTGGTTGATTAACTCACACCCCATACTCGGTGCTAAGGGATTTTGGTTGGATCAATTAGGTTAAGCAATATTTATAATCTTAAATTTCGGGATCAAATCGAAAGCTTTGAAAGTTTAGGAAATTTTCTATAAATTTTAGGGACATAGTCATGCAAGTATCCATTGTAATTTTCTGACTAATTAAAATGTTTCAAAAAATATATATACATTTGTGAGTGTGTGTAAAGTAAATAACTAGTGGTTAAATGGAATTACAACGATTACGCTTTTTTGGTGAAACCGTAACCGAAACAAAAATTTTAAAACTTAATTTTAGTAATTATTTACTAATTTACGAAAAAAAACTAAGTTACTGACTGTTTTTATTGTTACTTATGTTTTTGTCGTACCGAATACTATCTATATTGAAGACTTTAATTGAATTTGTTAACATTGATATCTTTTAACTACTAAAATTATTTGTAATAAATAGGTATATTTTTTATAATACTTGCTGTAAAATGATTTGTAGTTAGCCGAGTCTTCGTACTAAACTTACCCAAATTGAAACAGAACGACCAAGATAGGCGTTACTTCGATGAGGGATCTCCCGGTGGCGGATCGACGATCGGCCGCCTAGGTTATACTCGTCTCAACGCGGGGAGCTCAGATTGGGCAGTTGGGTGACAAAAGGACGACGGTGGCGGCCGGAAAACTAGAATACTCAAACTGTAACAACCCTAGGTTCGACAAACCTTTAACCCCTAATTCCTGACGATTGGAACGACGGCTGAGCGACTGCTTAGAAGGGTTTTGGTTGGAGCTCGATGACAGACGTGGAGGTGACGGCAGTGCACGACACCGGCGAGCGGTGACCGAGATCGGGGAGGCAAACGATTGTGTGAAGTTGAAAAGGTTTGAGAGAACAGTCTGGATCTCTCATTGTGTTTCCAAATTCGATTGGCCATCCCTTGGGGTAGGTGAAGAGTCGTACTTTTATTTATTATTGGGCCAGACCATTAAAGTATAGATTAAAAGAAATCTAAGGCAGCTAAATAGTAAGAGCTATCTTAGCTCAATTGGTCAAAGAAAGGGTTATGAACCCCAAGGTCATGGGTTCAAGGCTCCAAAGAAGCATAACTCTGATTTTCATTTGTTTTTACACTCCAAATCAACATAATACAATGGATAAAGTGTGATTGACCATGTAGAAATTAAAAAAATAAAAATAGGACACCTTTCATGTTCTTAGTGGGCGACATAAATTTTTTTAACGGTCGTTGACGAAAAAGCTTTTTTGAGTACCGAAACGAAACATTAGGCATCTATTCTACCCAGAAAATAGTTCAGACATCTAACTGAAAAAGGTATAGTTCAGACACTTATTTGACGGTTAAGCCTTTAATGAAAGGACCAAGAAAAGGCTGTCAATTGTCTCGATTTTAATATCGATGATGTTTACAAGGAACGGTTGGAGGATTTTGATGAGGCGGGTTGGGTTGGCAACTCTAGTTTTGTAATGGAGTTCATGTCAAAACTTTTTTTAGGGTTGTTTAACTATTCTAGTTCAAGACTTCCACAACTCCTGAGTACTTGTATTGATGTGGTTTATCTTTCATGAAAATTTGGTAATGTGCGTTTTGTTTATGAAGCTCAGCAAAGAAACTCTTTGGCTGATAAAGTCACAACCCAAACTCGACGCTAAGGGATTTTGGTTAGATAATTTAGGTTAAGAAAAATTTATAATCTTAAATTCGGGATCAAATCGAAAACTTTGAAAGTTTAAGAAAATTTATATAAATTTTAGGGAGTATTAATGAAAGTATCCAATATAATTTTCTAACTAGTTAAAAAGTTTTAAAAATATATATACATTTGTGAGTGTGTGTGTGTAAAGTAGATAACTAGTGGTTAAATGGAACTATAGTGTTTACGCCTTTTAGGTGAAATCGTATCCGAAACAAAAAATTTAAAACTTAGTTTTAGTAATTATTTACTAATTTACGAAAAAAAACTGAGTTACTAACTTTTTTTATTGTTACTTATGTTTTTGTGGTGCCTAATACTATCAATATAAACTTTAATTGAATTTTTTTACATTGATATTTTTTAACTACTAAAATTATTTCTAATAAATAGGTATATTATTTATAATACTTGCTGTAAAACGATTTGTAGTTAACCAAGTAACCGTACCGAATGAATCTATTAACCACTTAAATGGCAACCGATATTAAACAGAATGATAACGGTTCATTAAAATTTCAAACCAAAATTTTTGATAATCGTACTAATAAGTCAATCTGGTATGGTTAACTGCCCTGAACATCGAGACAATCTAATGTTAAATTATTTACAATCTTTTATATAGCGAAAAGAGAGATTTAGTTATAACAACCACATATTAAATACTTAAAGTAAACTCATTTAACCCGAGTTGACTTGAACCCGACCCATTTAACTCGTACCCGACCCGAACTGAGTCAGCCATTTGACCCGAGTCAACCCAGTGAGTTAACTCGCTCGTGTCAACCCAGTGAGTCAACTCGCTCGTGTCAACCCAGTGAGTCAACTCGCTCGACTCACCCTGGTTAACCGGTGATGTCAGCATTGACTTGACCGCTGACATCAACGTTGACTTTGACCAATGACATCAGCGTTGACTGCTGCCGTTAGCATTAACTTCGACCGCTGATGTCAGCGTTGGCTTTGACTAAAAAGTCAACTTTTCTAGAAAAGTCATATTTTATGTTTTTCGACGTCCCGAGTTTGATTTTAAAGCCCGTTTTATGTAATTCTAACCAAAAAGCTTTCGAATCTAACCTTAAACCCCGAACATGAGTCAATTTTCTCAAATTAATTAATTCATTATTGACGTAGCATCATTTTACGTGTACATATTGTATAAAAAATTATACATATGTGTTACGAAAAATAAATGAATGTATTTATTTGTTATCCAATTAGAACATGCCATGTGGCCCATTTATGTTATTTTCTTTCATTTTTATTTTAAAAAATTGGAAAATCTTTAATTTTATTAAAAACAACACAAAAACGATTTTTTGAAGAAAGATCATATTTATATAATCAAGTGCTAAAAATGTCATCACTTAGTACAAATTGTTCAAGGAATGTAGGACATTCCAAATCAACATAATGCAACGAATAAAGTGTGATTGACCATGTAGGAATTAAAAAAAATAGGCCACCTTTCATGTTCTTATTGGGCGACATAAATTTTTTTTTATTGTCGTTGACGAAAAAGCTTTTTTGAGTACTGAAACGAAACATTAAGCACCTATTCTACCTAGAAAATAGTTCAGACACCTAACTGGAAAAATGGTATAGTTTAGAAACTTATTTGACGGTTAAGCCTTCATTGAAAGGACCAAGAAAAGGCTTCCAATTGTCTCGATTTTAATATCGACGATGTTTATAAGGAACGGTTGGGTTTTTTTTGATGATGCAGGTTGGATTGGGAACGCTGGTTTTGTAATGGAGTTCATGTTCCAATTTTTTTAGGGTTGTTTAACAATTCGAGTTCAAGACTTCCGCAACTCCTGAGTACTTTTATTGATGTGGATTATCTTTCATGAAAATTTGGCAACGTGCGTTTTGTTTATGAAGCTCAACAAAGAAACTCTTCGGCTGATCAAGTCACACACCAAAGCCAGCGATAAGGGATTTTGGTTGGATAATTTAGGTTAAGCAACATCTATAATCTTAAATTCGGGATCAAATCAAAAACTTTGAAAGTTTAGGAAATTTTCTATAAATTTTAGGAACGTAGTCAAGAAAGTATCGATTATAATTTTCTAACTAACTAAAAAGTTTTAAAAATAAATATACATTTGTGAATGTGTGTGTAAAGTAGATAACTAGTGGTTAATTTTAGTAATTATTTATAAATTTACGAAAAACACTAAGTTACTGACATTTTTTATTATTACTTATGTTTTTATCGTGCCGAATACTATCAATATTGAAGACTATAATTGAATTTGATAACATTGATATTTTTTAACTACTAAAATTATTTCTAATAAATAGGTATATTATTTATAATACTTGCTATAAAACGATTTGTAGTTAACCAAGTAACCGTACCGAATGAATCCATTAACCACTTAAATGGCAACCGATATTAAACAGAATGATAACGGTTCATTAATATTTCAAACTAAAATTTTTGATAATCGTACTAATAAGTCAATCTGGTATGGTTAACTGCCCCTGAACATCGGGACAATCTAATGTTAAAATATTTACAATCTTTTATATAGCGAAAAGAGAGATTTAGTTATAACAACCACATATTAAATACTTAAAGTAAACTCAACATGTGGATCACAAGCTAATATTCAAATATGTAGTCTTGCAATGTTGTTATAACAACCACGTATAAAAAATTTAAAAGTAAAATGAAACATGCACGTGCTAATGATGTTCCCGGGCTCGAGAGGCCAGCACATGGAGTGAATTCAATTCTGCCGTTGGAGATGTAATTTCCAGATAAAACAAATGGATACATATATTTATTCAGTACTTTGTCATTATTGATATAAAACCCGAGCTGTTAGTTAATTATACCTTCCAAAAATATTGAAAAAAAAATATAGTTGCTTGTTGTCATTTTATGGGCTGCAGAATAGTATATATATCGGCATCTAGTTCAGCAGTCAGAGCACAACAAAACCAAACCAATAGCTTAAGGTATTTCGACTTATCAAATTAAGGTGATGGCTCACAATGTATTTAGCAGTTCGGGTCCTGCATTCTATACAGACGCGACTCTTCAGAACCTTTCCAATGACAATGTCAACCTTGCTGACCAAAAGGATTGGTTTGGCTCTGGAAACCGCCCATTTGTTCTTCAAGCAAAGTGGTCCGATAAAATTAAGCACGACGCCGATCCCCGAGCTGGAAGCTCGAAAGGCGGGGCTGTGTATGCGACCCCAGCTGGCATTAAGTGGGTTGTTGCTTGGAGCAATATGAATGGTGAAAGCAACAAGGTATTCATCAATTCAATGTTATTCCCTTTTCTTAAAGCTTATGGCACCACAGGCACAAATAATTTTCGATGAACCCTATTTGTTTCATTTTTTTTCTTAAAAAAAAAACTTCGTTGAGAATTTTATTGTAGCATTCAAAAGAAATAATTCGACCAACTTTCACATAAATCAAATCTTTGTCAACTGCAGGTGTATATTGATATTACTAGCACTGATGTCAATTGGGATGTCGTCGAATCGCTTCTGGACACATCTTCCGCCACTCCTGCTGAGGTGAACAAACTTGGATACAAGGCAACGGCTACGATTGACCCGGACAGCCCTTCGCCAAGTTTGACAACAAGTTTCCAGAAAATAATTTAAAATACAGTTTCTTTGCATGCACTAGTAATTTTAAAATAAGGAAGGTGGTTTAATAAAAAGACTGGCTTCAAGTCTTGAGTTAATATTAGTCTCGGGTTTGATCCTGGGACAACCCCAACCCCTTCCTCGTTTATCTCTAGAAAAGGTTTAAAAGGCCTAAATGCGTGGCTACTTCAAATCATTATATGTGGTGAATAAAAGGTCTTTCTATTATGCCATTTTATTGTTATTATTTTTATAAAGTCCGTATAAAATTTATAGAAAATAAAAAACTTGATATAGAGAGAGACATTTAGAAATATTGAAAGACAAGATCGACTTCACTATACAAAAAAGAAGGCGACTTAGAAGCAATCAACACAAATCAGTAGAAGATAAAAACAAAATAAACCCAGCCAAAACCATGAATATGGCTCACTCGTTCGCTATTTACACATGGTCTTTCATCACATGTGCAATTTGGTGCAAGAACTTTGCTTTTGTATAATTGTATACATTGAGCTTTGATTTGAGACAATTTTCTCAAATTAATTAATTCATTATTGATGTAGCATCATTTTACGTGCACATATTGTATAAAAAATTATATTTATGTGTTACAAAAAATATATAAATGAATATATTTTTTTATTTTAAACGTTTGTAATCGAACCAAAATAAAATTTATAGGTGTACAATTGAACCAAAATCAATGCTTCGTATGTATAACAGAACAAATCCAAATGTCGTATATCAAATTACACATTTGACCAAGGTGTAAATGTATTTTGGATATTTCTTTTTATATTAATATTAGAGTTAATTGCACTACATGTCCTCAAACTATGACACAGCTTCTACAGTGGTGCCTAAACTTTTAAATACTCTAATTTCATCCCCAAAATATGACCCTCATTCTAAATTGGTCCCCAAACTACTACTCTCAGTTTAAATTGGTCAACGAAACTTTTAGAATTTACACATTCATCCCCAGATTATCATTCATGCCACAACATTTTATTATGTCACACCATTTCATTGTTTACCCAACATTAAATAGTTTTTATAATTTTCTTATTAATATGGGACATGTTTAGCATGTAGTGTTAATTTGGGGATTGAACTAGAATGGTCAAAAGTTTTAGGGGTCAAATTAGAATGATGCTCATGGTCCGGGGATGAAACTGAAATGCTCAAAAGTTTGAGTACCAATTTAGAATGAGTTTAATGGTTTGATGATGAAATTGGAATCTTCAAAAGTTTGTGGAGCAATTTGGAATGAGTGTTATAGTCTGGGGATGTGTTGTGCGATTTACTCTAAATATCACGATGAACATATTTCAAATAGAATATATTTTTCATCTGCTTGAGATTAAATACTTTCATACACATATTAGAATGTGTTGGATGATGGGTTTTTCTTTATAAATCTTATTTTTTGTAAAATTTAAATGAAGCCTTAACCATTAGAAAAGTGTCGAAATTAAACTTTTTTTTCCAGATAGGTGTCTAAATTTTTTTCCAGGAAAAATATGTGTCTAACGTTTCATTCTGTTACTCAAATAAGGTTTTCTAGTCATAACTATAAAAAAATTTATGTTATCTAATTAGAACATAACATGGACCTATTTATGTTAATTTCTTCCATTGTTATTTATAAAAAAAAATAGAAAATCTTTAATTTTACTAAAAAACACAAAAAATATTTTTTTTCCAGAAAGATCATATTTTATAATCAAGTGCTCAAAATGTCATCACAGAGTACAAATTGTTCAAGGAACATAGGACATTCCAAATCAAAGTAATACAACAGATAATGTGTGGGTGACCATTCATAAATTAAAATAAATAAAAAATAGGCCACCTCATGTTCTAATTCGGTAACAGAACTTTTTTAACGGTTGTTGACGAAAAAGCTATTTTGAGTTCCAAAATGAAACGTTAGGCACCTATTTTGGTTGAAAAAAAGTTCAGACACCTAAGAGGAAAAAGGGTACAGTTTGGACACTTATTTGACAGTTAAGCCTTAAATTAAATGACCAAGAAAGGGCTGTCTGTAGTCTCAATTTTAATATCAGCGGTGTTTATAAGGAACGTTTGCAGATTTTTGATGAGGCAGATTGGATTGGCAACAATGGTTTTGTTATGGAGTTGGTGTCCCAAATTTTTTTAGGGTGGTTTAATAATACGAGTTCACGAGCTCGACAACTCCGGAGTTCTTTTATTGATGTGGATTATCTTTCATGAAAGTATTTACTCTGAATATCACAATGAACAGATTTCAAATAGAATATATTTTCCATTTGCTTGAAATTAAATACTTCCATACGCATATTTGAATTTGATGGATGATGAGTTTTTTTATAAATCAAATTTTTTGTAAAATTCAAATTAAGGTTTGTCGGAAGAGTCCCGAAACTAAACTTTTTTCCAGTTAGGTGTTTGAACTATTTTTCGGGCCAAATAGGTGTCTAAATTTCATTCTTTTACACAAATAAGGTTCTCTAGTCATGACTATTAAAAAATTTCCGTTATCTATTAGAACACGACATGTGCCTATTTCAGTTATTTTCTATCATATTTATTTTTAAAAATCTAAAAAATCATTAATTTTATTAACCCCCCCCCCCAAAAAAAAAAAAACTTTTTTTTGTAGAAAGATGATATTTATTTAATTAGAACACGACATGTACCAAACCATGTAACACCCTAAGGTAATGATAAAATGGATGCAAAAGGGGGAGGGGGCGAAATTGCGGTCTGGAGGAGTTGAACCCACAGCTCATAGATAAGTTGCTTGAGTCTTAGGCAATTGAGTAAGGCCATTTCTAGTATGAACCTGCACCCACTTATTATTTAGTGATTCTTGTAAAGTTAAAATAAAATGACAAACAAATAAAAATATCTTATGTAACACCCCTATTTTAATAAGGCAAAAAAATGAAAATGAAGAAAAAAAAATAAAAATAGTGCAGCTATAAGGGTTTGAACCTGTGACCTACACTTGGTGGATCCAAGCCTTAACCGTTTGGGCTAAGGTCCCCTTTTGGTTATATCACACGACCACAAATATTAGAATTATATTTTTGTCAATCTGGTTCAATAATATAATTACATGTCAGACTCTTCACCTACCGTTTGGGAAAAAAAACAACAAACAATCGAATTTGAAAAAAAAGATGGAGAATCTGGGAAATTTTCCAATCTTCTACGTCATTCACCGGCCCGATCAGCCCCACCGCCGGCCGGTGGCGTGCACCGCCCCCATCGTTATGCTCGCCATCGTGCTCTAAACCCGATCCCGTCAGCCACTCGCGGAGTCTCACCGCCGTTCGTCATGAAAAAGCCCTGGAAGGTTCGGCGAGAAACCTAAAGGGTCGCGCCACCTATCTTCGTCGATTCCAGTCACCTCCGTCGTCCGTGGGAGACACGACCACCAGATTCGGGCTCCCCGTGTCGGTGCGGACAAAACCCCTCCGACCGTTTGCTCGACCGACACTGGCAAGCCTCTCACAGGAGTTACACAATTTTCCGGCGTAATCACACAATTTTAGGTAATTTCTGACTCGATTCCGAGTTTATTTCAACATATATGGTATGGATCGAACTAACAAGGCTTTCCCCTTTGTTTTTCCGGCAGAATCGAGCATTTTGAGGGTCATCGGCGGTTTTCCGGCGAAGTTTCCGGTGAGTTGGGGTCTTGGTAAGTGAACCGGCTGGACCAGTTGAACCGGTCAGCCTAGTCGACCCAACCCGTACCCGACCCGTGTCCAACCCGAACCTGACGTCCGACCCGCTAACCCGTTGACCGAGTTAACCCGTCTGAGTCAACTCATTGAGTCAACCTGTCCGAGTCAACTCAGTGAGTCAACTCGCCCGAGTTGACTCAGCCAAGTCAACCTAGTTGACCAGTGACGTCAGCATGATGTCAGCGTTGACTTTGACCGTTGACCGTTGACCAAAAGTCAAAATTTTCCGAAAACTCCTATTTTATGTTTTTCGACGTCTCGAGTCCGTTTTGTAAAATTCTGACCCGAAGGCCTCCGAATCTGACCTTGAACCCGAAAGTGTTTGTGTTTAATTTTGTTAAGAGCTCTTTGGATAATGACTAAAATGTTAATTTGTATATTTGAAGGTATGCAAGTATCTTGGTATTTGAAATGTCATGGGACATCCAGTCCGGATTCGAATGCGATCGAATGTAGTATCATGAGTCAACCGGTATAACTCGGAGCTAAGGTAATACACTATTACCCTTGGTATGCTTTATGATCATGTTGATATTCGGTTAACGCATGCATGTTGTGATGAAGTGTATTCGTGAACTCTTCTTAAGTCGAATCAGATACGAAAAATAAGTATGAGAATCAGTAAGATCAAAATATTCGGATAAGAATATTAATAGACCGGGAGTATCGAAAGTGCTAATAGTAATTAATAATACAGTTAAATCTGAAACTCTATCAATGGTGTCTAAGAACCAATGCTCAGAATGCGGAGTATGAGATGTTGATTATGAAATTACGAAATTGCCCTTGGGATATAAAAATGGCTAAACTAGCCCTCTAATAAAGAAATGACTCGAAATCTGCATTCTGTTTAACTAAGCAATTTTACTCCACCTAAGATGTATAATTTATTGGAAAGACTCTGACACTTTTGTACAAATTCGTGTGATTCAAAACTTGGATTTCCCCTAAACTCTGTATAACATAAAGGTGAATCATCTGAGAATATCGTTGTAATCCTACGTCGATCCTTACGACAGTAACGAGCGAATTAATTGGAATAATTGTAATGACCAAAAAGACTATAGTACCCTCGATCACCTAAATGTCTAATTAATTGGAATGACATTTATACCTTCAAGTTCTGAAATGAATGAATCGTCTGTAACTGTCAGAGGGATTAAGACGACTCAATCTCTACCGAGTACGTGAATGATGGACGTACCAAATGGTAATTCAGAAAAAAAAAATAATGGTGGCTTTATCCCAAATTTCCAAAATGACCAGAATACCCCTTTTAGTTAAATAGGTGGTTATACACCCAATGAAATCTTGAAATTTCCTAATAAGACTTAAATGGCTAAAGTGCCCCTAAGTGTTAAGAAAAACGGTTCGTGTATGCCTATCGCTTACCATACTAAGGTAAGGTAGGAATATTTGCAAGGATTATATGCTTGATTACTCAAAGCTAAACCTTATAGTAAAGTATGAAGGCGACCGTTCAGATATACAATTCAGCCGATGTTAAGTTCTGATACACGCAAATTATTCACATCTGATTGTTAGTAAGTATTGTAAAGTTGGGATATGCCGCATTAAACACATTTTAGAAGTTTGATAAACTATTAGAGCCCCTGAGAATTATAATCGTCGTTCTGTTATGATTGTGTTACATAAAAAAAATTCTCATGATAGTTAAGTAACTAAAATGTTATGTTAGCCTAAATGATTAGATCATCCCTGGAATTATCTGATAACTTAAAAGACCTTGATATAGAATTACTTGAATGTCTGGTTAGAAAACTAATGAGCAAACAAGATATCTGAGTTCTGTGAACCATTGCTTATTCAATGTTGGTATAATTACCAAAATGCCTATGAATGTCGAAATGACCATAACACCCTTGTGAGCTTAAATGATTAAATCGTTCACGATATATTTGAATTTAAAGAGCATGATGTATGAACTCCTAGAATATCTGATTCGAGCCAAAAGTTCAATGTGCCTCATTTTGTAAATATCAGGTATCTCCGAGAAATAAAATTTGTTCTGTTTGGTGTGTTCCACGTGTGCTGCATTCTGTTGTGTATATATATATATATATATATATATATATATAGATTATGATTATGTGATGATTGTCTGATTATGATATATGATGCAGTTTGAGTTGAAAAACATGTTTATCTGATAGGGTGTGAAATCTTAAAGTATGAATGATTCTGTTTGAGAAGCATGATTATATCTGTTGAAAAAGTCTTGTATGCGCAATACGATTGAGATTATACTCTGGTATGTTCTGAACTTATGATATCTGAATCTCTGTATAATGGATATGCTATATGCTCTGTTGACTGAAATCTGATGATAATGTGTTATAATCCGAACTATTCTGTTTAGGGATACTCTTGGGATATGATTGAAGTGTCTGTCACAGCCCTGATCCAGCTGTTCTGTTAAGCTCCTACGCCCATGGGCCTAGGGTAAGTCTTTCTGGACCTAAGGTATTCCCTTTGGTAGGCTCCTACGCCTCAGGCTTAGGGTAAGACCTTCTGTATGCAGTTCATGGGGAATTGCATGCTGGTGTAAGGTTGGAGGGTAGTAAATTTATGTATGAACTCGAACATTTGCATTTAACTGTTATGTGTTCATATGAGGCAAATGATTTGTACCTATGCATGTTTGATCTGCAATTTATGGAACACACTAGGCTTCTTGAATTCAACTTTATCAATCTGTCACCATGTTGATTCTCTGAACAATAAGATATCTCTTAATACTCAGCAATGTAGGAAGAACAAACCTTGTCCTCAAGTATAGTGCATTACTAAAATTGCGAATCATAAATGAAAATAACTATTATCTGGAACATCATAATAATGTTATGCCTACCCTATGTCTGCATGAGCTTATAGCATCTTTTGGTAGTTCTGTATTACTGAGCTTTTCCAAGCTCACGTTATTTTTACTATCACAGGTTAAAAGAATATAGCATGACAAAATGTTGACATCAGTGTTCGGAGTTCCCTCGGCGTTGCCTCTGGAGTACGGTACTGTATAGTTTGGGGGTATGTAGGTCATGTATGGTTTCATGTCAGTGTCTGTAAAATACTTTTCTGAAATTTTTGTTATGTGTTTAAATGTTTTCCTGAAATTGTATTTTAAACAGAAGTTGGTTTTACAGTTTGATAAGTGTTTTGAGAAAAAAAATGTTTTCATATGTATTTTCACTGTGGGTCGCTCTTGTGACCCTAATGTGACTTCTTAGGATCCGTTGTAACGTATAGGCGGGTCTAGGGGTTACATTTAGTGGTATCAGAGCTTAGACTTGCGTCATTCTGGGTAGATCGGCCGATCGTCTGTCATAGTGTGTCTTGTATGTGCATGCCCCTAAGTCCTGACCGTACTCCACCAAGCCGAGACTCTGATGTCGAATCATTTTTTTCTGAAATAACTGATTCTAAGTTTTCTGTTCGCTGTAGCTCGAATCGTACTGACAAGGAATGTCTGTAATATTCGTTTGTGAATTGGAATAACTTAATTGATCTAGATCTGGATAAAGAACCTGAGATGATTTATGCTTGTGAAATCGAATATCTGAATCAGATTAAGAATAAATGTTTGATTAAATGAGGTAACCGATATAAGATTACATGTAAAGTAGCTTGGTGATAATGATTTTGTTTGAGAATGTTCTGACGAGAATTTGATAAAAGTATTTTGAATTTAAAGGAAAGTTGTCCGTGAGGTTGGTGAAAGTATAGATTAGGTGGTGACTCTGTTATGCACGAAGGAAAGAATTATCGGAGTAATACGCTGAAGGTAAGTGATATCCGTTCAAAACCCTTGTTATGCTTGACCGGTATGAAGGAAGACATTTTGGAGAAGAGTGACACAATGTACCGTTATATGTATCCTACTTACTGGAATCTGATGTTTACATCCTGATTTTAGAGGGCCCTAGTTGAGGCTTTGAGTACTCGTATGAATTTCACGCACAGTTGTTCGTCCGTGAACTGATGGTCAACCTGGAAGAGTAATTTGGAATTTTGGAAGATATACCCTTGGGTTGTATGATTGAATCCTGTGGTAGTTCGGAATGTCTCTTGCCCGTGGTTGAGATATGTATTATAAAAGTTATGAGGCAAGTGTTTGCTTGACATCGTATAAGGTTCTGTATGGATGAAAATATCGTTTTATGATAAACTAGACTGAGATGAACGATGGGGTGAAATTGGATATAAGGTTACTTTGCGTGATTGAGGATATTTCTAAATTGATCTATAACCGTCTATGAGACACGAGGATTAAGCATACTCTGATGGACAAGTTTCAGTAGGTGAATAAACAAAATTTCAGTTTTTGCGTTGATTCAACTCTGGTAAATTTCGAGGACGAAATTTCTTTAAGGGGGAGAGAGTTGTAACACCCCTATTTTAATAAGGCAAAAAATGAAAATGAAGAAAAAAAATAAAAATAGTGCAGCTACAAGGGTTTGAACCTGTGACCTACGCTTGGTGGATCCAAGCCTTAACCGTTTGGGCTAAGGTCCCCTTTTGGTTATATCACACGACCACAAATATTAGAATTATATTTTTGTCAATCTGGTTCAATAATATAATTACATGTCAGACTCTTCACCTACCGTTTGGGAAAAAAAACAACAAACAATCGAATCTGAAAAAAAGATGGAGAATCTGGGAAATTTTCCAATCTTCTACGTCATTCACCGGCCCGATCAGCCCCACCGCCGGCCAGTGGCGTGCACCGCCCCCATCGTTATGCTCGTCGTCGTGCTCTAAACCTGATCCCGTCAGCCACTCGTGGAGTCTCACCGCCGTTCGACGTGAAAAAGCCCTGGAAGGTTCGGCGAGAAACCTAAAGGGCCGCGCCACCTATCTTCGTCGATTCCAGTCACCTCCGTCGTCCGTGGGAGACACGACCACCAGATTCGGGCTCCCCGTGTCGGTGCGGACAAAACCCCTCTGATCGTTTGCTCGTCCGACACCGGCAAGCCTCTCACCGGAGTTACGCAATTTTCCAGCGTAATCGCACCATTTTAGGTAATTTCCGACTCGATACCGAGTTTATTTCAACATATATGGTATGGGTCGAACTAACAAGGCTTTCCCCTTTGTTTTTCAGGCAGAATCGAGCATTTTGAGGGTCATCGGCGGTTTTCCGGTGAAGTTTCCGGTGAGTTGGGGTCTTGGTAAGTGAACTGGCTGGACCAGTTGAACCGGTCAGCCTAGTCGACCCAACTGGTACCCGACCCGTGTCCAACCCGAACCTGACGTCCGACCCGCTAACCCGTTGACCGAGTCAACCCATCTGAGTCAACTCAGTGAGTCAACCTGTCTGAGTCAACTCAGTGAGTCAACTCGCTCGAGTTGACTCAGCCAAGTCAACCTAGTTGACCAGTGACGTCAGCATGACGTCAGCGTTGACTTTGACCCGTTGACTTTGACCGTTGACCGTTGACCAAAAGTCAAAATTTTTCGAAAACTCCTATTTTATGTTTTTCGACGTCTCGAGTCCAATTTTTATGCCCGTTTTGTAAAATTCTGACCCGAAGGCCTCCGAATCTGACCTTGAACCCGAAAGTGTTTGTGTTTAATTTTGTTAAGAGCTCTTTGGATAATGACTAAAATGTTAATTTGTGTATTTGAAGGTATGCAAGTATCTTGGTATTTGAAATGTCATGGGACATCCAGTCCGGATTCGAATGCGATCGAATGTAGTATCATGAGTCAACCGGTATAACTCGGAGCTAAGGTAATACACTACTACCCTTGGTATGCTTTATGATCATGTTGATATTCGGTTAACGCATGCATGTTGTGATGAAGTGTATTCGTGAACTCTTCTTAAGTCGAATCAGATACGAAAAATAAGTATGAGAATCAGTAAGATCAAAATATTCGAATAAGAATATTAATAGACCGGGAGTATCGAAAGTGCTAATAGTAATTAATAATACAGTTAAATCTGAAACTCTATCAATGGTGTCTAAGAACCAATGCTCAGAATGCGGAGTATGAGATGTTGATTATGAAATTACGAAATTGCCCTTGGGTTATAAAAATGGCTAAACTAGCCCTCTAATAAAGAAATGACTCGAAATCTGCATTCTGTTTAACTAAGCAATTTTACTCCACCTAAGATGTATAATTTATTGGAAAGACTCTGACACTTTTGTACAAATTCGTGTGATTCAAAACTTGGATTTCCCCTAAACTCTGTATAACATAAAGGTGAATCATTTGAGAATATCGTTGTAATCCTACGTCGATCCTTACGACAGTAACGAGCGAATTAATTGGAATAATTGTAATGACCAAAAAGACTATAGTACCCTCGAGCACCTAAATGTCTAATTAATTGGAATGACATTTATACCTTCAAGTTCTGAAATGAATGAATCGTCTGTAACTGTCAGAGGGATTAAGACGACTCAATCTCTACCGAGTACGTGAATGATGGACATACCAAATGGTAATTCAGAAAAAAAAAATAACGGTGGCTTTATCCCAAATTTCCAAAATGACCAGAATACCCCTTTTAGTTAAATAGGTGGTTGTACACCCAATGAAATCTTGAAATTTCCTAATAAGACTTAAATGGCTAAAGTGCCCCTAAGTGTTAAGAAAAACCGGTACCCGACCCGTGTCCAACCCGAACCTGACGTCCGACCCGCTAACCCGTTGACCGAGTCAACCCGTCTGAGTCAACTCAGTGAGTCAACCTGTCCGAGTCAACTCAGTGAGTCAACTCGCTCGAGTTGACTCAGCCAAGTCAACCTAGTTGACCAGTGACGTCAGCATGACGTCAGCGTTGACTTTGACCCGTTGACTTTGACCGTTGACCGTTGACCAAAAGTCAAAATTTTTCGAAAAGTCCTATTTATGTTTTTCGACGTCTCGAGTCCATTTTTTATGCCCGTTTTGTAAAATTCTGACTGAAGGCCTCCGAATCTGACCTTGAACCCGAAAGTGTTTGTGTTTAATTTTGTTAAGAGCTCTTTGGATAATGACTGAAATGTTAATTTGTGTATTTGAAGGTATGCAAGTATCTTGGTATTTGAAATATCATGGGACATCCAGTCCGGATTCGAATGCGATCGAATGTAGTATCATGAGTCAACCGGTATAACTCGGAGCTAAGGTAATACACTACTACCCTTGGTATGCTTTATGATCATGTTGATATTCGGTTAACGCATGCATGTTGTGATGAAGTGTATTCGTGAACTCTTCTTAAGTCGAATCAGATACGAAAAATAAGTATGAGAATCAGTAAGATCAAAATATTCGGATAAGAATATTAATAGACCGGGAGTATCGAAAGTGCTAATAGTAATTAATAATATAGTTAAATCTGAAACTCTATCAATGGTGTCTAAGAACCAATGCTCAGAATGCGGAGTATGAGATGTTGATTATGAAATTACGAAATTGCCCTTGGGATATAAAATGGCTAAACTAGCCCTCTAATAAAGAAATGACTCGAAATCTGCATTCTGTTTAACTAAGCAATTTTACTCCACCTAAGATGTATAATTTATTGGAAAGACTCTGACACTTTTGTACAAATTCGTGTGATTCAAAACTTGGATTTCCCCTAAACTCTGTATAACATAAAGGTGAATCATCTGAGAATATCGTTGTAATCCTACGTCGATCCTTACGACAGTAACGAGCGAATTAATTGGAATAATTGTAATGACCAAAAAGACTGTAGTACCCTCAAGCACCTAAATGTCTAATTAATTGGAATGACATTTATACCTTCAAGTTCTGAAATGAATGAATCGTCTGTAATGGTCAGAGGGATTAAGACGACTTAATCTCTACCGAGTACGTGAATTATGAAGGTACCAAATGGTAATTTAGAAAAAAAATAATGGTGGCTTTCTCCCAAATTTCCAAAATGACCAGAATACCCCTTTCAGTTAAATAGGTGGTTATACACCCAATGAAATCTTGAAATTTCCTAATAAGACTTACATGGCTAATGTGCCCCTAAGTGTTAAGAAAAACGATTCGTGTATGCCTATCGCTTACCATACTAAGGTAAGGTAGGAATATTTGCAAGGATTATATGCTTGATTACTCAAAGCTAAACCTTATAGTAAAGTATGAAGGCGACCGTTCAGATATACAATTCAGGCGATGTTAAGTTCTGATACACGCATATTATTCACATCTGAATGTTAGTAAGTATTGTAAAGTTGGGATATGCCACATTAAACACATTTTAGAAGTTTGATAAACTATTAGAGCCGCTGAGAATTATAATCGTCTTTCTGTTATGATTGTGTTATATAAAAAAAATTGTCATGATAGTTAAATAACTAAAATGTTATGTTAGCCTAAATGATTAGAGCATCCCTGGAATTATCTGATAACTTAAAAGACCTTGATATAGAATTACTTGAATGTCTGGTTAGAAAACTAATGAGCAAACAAGATATCTGAGTTCTGTGAACCATTGCTTATTCAATGTTGGTATAATTACCAAAATGCCTATGAATGTCGAAATGACCATAATACCCTTGTGAGCTTAAATGATTAAATCGTTCACGATATATTTGAATTTAAAGAGCATGATGTATGAACTCCTAGAATATCTGATTCGAGCCAAAAGTTCAATGTGCCTCATTTTGTAAATATCAGGTATCTCTGAGAAATAAAATTTGTTCTGTCTGGTGTGTTCCACGTGTGCTGCATTCTGTTGTGTATATATGTATATATATATATGGATTATGATTATGTGATGATTGTCTGATTATGATATATGATGCAGTTTGAGTTGAAAAACATGTTTATCTGATAGGGTGTGAAATCTTAAAGTATGAATGATTCTGTTTGAGAAGCATGATTATATCTGTTGAAAAAGTCTTGTATGCGCAATACGTTGAGATTATACTCTGGTATGTTCTGAACTTATGATATCTGAATCTCTGTATAATGGATATGCTATATGCTCTGTTGACTTAAATCTGATGATAATGTGTTATAATCCGAACTATTCTGTTTAGGGATACTCTTGGGATATGATTGAAGTGTCTGTCACAGCCCTGATCCAACTGTTCTGTTAAGCTCCTACGCCCATGGGCCTAGGGTAAGTCTTTCTGGACCTAAGGTATTCCCTTAGGTAGGCTCCTACGCCTCAGGCTTAGGGTAAGACCTTCTGTATGCAGTTCATGGGGAATTGCATGCTGGTGTAAGGTTGGAGGGTAGTAAATTTCTGTATGAACTCGAACATTTGCATTTAACTGTTATGTGTTCATATGAGGTGAATGATTTGTACCTATGCATATTTGATCTGCAATTTATGGAACACACTAGGCTTCTTGAATTCAACTTTATCAATCTGTCACCATGTTGATTCTCTGAACAATAAGATATCTCTTAATACTCAGCAATGTAGGAAGAACAAACCTTGTCCTCAAGTATAGTGCATTACTAAAATAGCGAATCATAAATGAAAATAACTACTATCTGGAACATCATAATAATGTTATGCCTACCCTATGTCTGCATGAGCTTATAGCATCTTTTGGTAGTTCTGTATTACTGAGCTTTTCCAAGCTCACGTTATTTTTACTATCGTAGGTTAAAAGAATATAGCATGACAAAATGTTGACATCAGTGTTCGGAGTTCCCTCGGCGTTGCCTCTGGAGTACGGTACTGTATAGTTAGGGGGTATGTAGGTCATGTATGGTTTCATGTCAGTGTCTGTAAAATACTTTTCTGAAATTTTTGTTATGTGTTTAAATGTTTTCCTGAAATTGTATTTTAAACAGAAGTTGGTTCTACAGTTTGATAAGTGTTTTGAGAAAAAAAAATGTTTTCATAAGTATTTTCACTGTGGGTCGCTCTTGTGACCCTAATGTGACTTCTTAGGATCCGTTGTAACGTATAGGCGGGTCTAGGGGGTTACATCTTACCTAACCCTTAATGGCTCATTTATTTCGATCCAACAACTCAAAACCCAGATCTGGAATATAAACGACCTTTCATCCCCCTCTCGACCTTTCACCTGAACACCGATCATCGTCCGATCTTCCCCACCGGCGCGTCGTGGGCATCACCACCACTGTCGACGTGATTGCTTTCGTAGCCCGAGCCTAACCTCGTCGGCCACTCTCGCATTAGAGCAGCCATTTGCCGTGGAAATTGCCTCAAAGCTCCAACGAGAACTCAAGTCTCCTCCACCTCTGTCCTTGGCTTTTCCGGCTGCCACAACCGCCCGTTTGGGATGCTACCGCCGCCACTGTCCCTTGAACAGAACCCCGACCACCACGCGTAAAGTCGTCGTTTCGTCACTACAAAAGCATGGTTGGAAGTTTCGTGAGAAAACCCCAACCATGTTCCCCTATTTTTCACCATTTCTGACCACAGTCTCCATCCGTCTGAGTCGCTATTGCCACCATCATCCTCCTCAAGCCGAGATGAACAAAACCCAACCGATCAATAGGCGGTTCGTCATTGTTTCAAGCTTGTCGGTGTTCGTCCGATAGAAGTAATTTAGGTAAGGAATGTACTCCGGTTTGGGTTTAATGAGCATTAGTTGGTTGAGTTTTCAATGTCTGGAGGTTTAATCGAGTTGTTGCCATCTTTTGGGACGTTTTTCGGTCAATTTTGGGGTCGCGCGTGGCGAGCATGCGCCGCCGGAGATGAATTTCGGCCATCGCTTGTTTACCCAGAAGTCGAACCGCTCTGAACCGGTCTAACCATCGAGTCAACCGAACCAGCCCGAACTAAACCAGACCGGCATGATCCCATTAATAAACCAAAGCCTGAACTTGACCCGAGTTGACTTGAACCCGACCCATTTAACTCGTAGCCGACTCGAACTGAGTCAGCCATTTGATTCGAGTAAACCCAGTGAGTCAACTTGCTCGTGTCAACCCAGTGAGTCAACTCGCTCGACTCACCCTGGTTAACCAGTGACATCATCATTGACTTGACCGTTGACATCAACTTTGACTTTGACCGATGACGTCAGCGTTGACTGCTGACGTTAGCATTAACTTCAAACGCTGATGTCATCGTTGGCTTTGACTTAAAAGTCAACTTTTCCAGAAAAGTCATATTTTATGTTTTTCGACGCCCCGAGTTTGATTTTAAAGCCCGTTTTATGTAATTCTAACCCAAAAGCTTTCGAATAACCTTAAACCCCGAACATGAGTCAATTTTCTCAAATTAATTAATTCATTTTTGACGTAGCATCATTTTACGTGTACATATTGTATAAAAAATTACACATGTGTTACGAAAAATAAATGAATGCATTTATTTGTTATCCAATTAGAACATGCCATGTGGCCCATTTATGTTATTTTCTTTCTTTTTTATTTTAAAAAATTGGAAAATCATTAATTTTATTAAAAACAACAAAAAAATGATTTTTTTGAAAAAAGATCATATTTATATAATCAAGTGCTAAAAATGTCATCACTTAGTACAAATTGTTCAAGGAACGTAGTACATTCCAAATCAACATAATGCAACGGATAAAGTGTGATTGACCATGTAGGAATTAAAAAAAAATAAAAAATAGGCCACCTTTCATGTTCTTATTGGGCGACATAAATTTTTTTTATTGTCGTTGACGAAAAAGCTTTTTTGAGTACCGAAACGAAACATTAAGCACCTATTCTACCTAAAAAATAGTTCAGACACCTAACTGGAAAAATGGTATAGTTTAGAAACTTATTTGACGGTTAAGCCTTCATTGAAAGGACCAAGAAAAGGCTTCCAATTGTCTCGATTTTAATATCGACGATGTTTATAAGGAACGGTTGGGTTTTTTTTTATGATGCAGGTTGGATTGGGAACGCTGGTTTTGTAATGGAGTTCATGTTCCAATTTTTTAGGGTTGTTTAACAATTCGAGTTCAAGACTTCCGCAACCCCTGAGTACTTTTATTGATGTGGATTATCTTTCCTGAAAATTCGGCAATGTGCGTTTTGTTTATGAAGCTCAACAAAGAAACTCTTCGGCTGATCAAGTCACACACCAAAGCCAGCGATAAGGGATTTTGGTTGGATAATTTAGGTTAAGCAATATCTATAATCTTAAATTCGGGATCAAATCAAAAACTTTGAAAGTTTAGGAAATTTTCTTAGGAACGTAGTCAAGAAAGTATCCATTATAATTTTCTAACTAATTAAAAAGTTTTAAAAATAAATGTACATTTGTGAATGTGTGTGTAAAGTAGATAACTAGTGGTTAATTTTAGTAATTATTTATTAATTTACGAAAAACACTAAGTTACTGACATTTTTTATTATTACTTATGTTTTTATCGTGCCGAATACTATCAATATTGAAGACTATAATTGAATTTGTTAACATTGATATTTATTAACTACTAAAATTATTTCTAATAAATAGATATATTATTTATAATACTTGCTGTAAAACGATTTGTAGTTAACCAAGTAACCGTACCGAATGAATCCATTAACCACTTAAATGACAACCGATTTTAAACAGAATGATAACGGTTCATTAAAATTTCAAACCAAAATTTTTGATAATCGTACTAATAAGTCAATCTGGTATGGTTAACTGCCCCAAGCATTGATACAATCTAATGTTAAAATATTTACAATCTCTTATATAGCGAAAAGACAGATTTAGTTATAACAACCACATATTAAATACTTAAAGTAAACTCAACATGTGGATCACAAGCTAATATTCAAATATGTAGTCTTGCAATGTTGTTATAACAACCACGTATAAAAAATTTAAAAGTAAAATGAAACATGCACGTGGTATTGATGTTCCCGGGCTCGAGAGGCCAGCACATGGAGTTAATTCAATTCTGCCGTTGGAGATGTAATTTCCAGATAAAACAAATGGATACATATATTTATTCAGTACTTTGTCATTATTGATATAAAACCCGAGCTGTTAGTTAATTATACCTTCCAAAAATATTGAAAAAAAAATATAGTTGCTTGTTGTCATTTTATGGGCTGCAGAATAGTATATATATCGGCATCTAGTTCAGCAGTCAGAGCACAACAAAACCAAACCAATAGCTTAAGGTATTTCGACTTATCAAATTAAGGTGATGGCTCACAATGTATTTAGCAGTTCGGGTCCTGCATTCTATACAGACGCGACTCTTCAGAACCTTTCCAATGACAATGTCAACCTTGCTGACCAAAAGGATTGGTTTGGCTCTGGAAACCGCCCATTTGTTCTTCAAGCAAAGTGGTCCGATAAAATTAAGCACGACGCCGATCCCCGAGCTGGAAGCTCGAAAGGCGGGGCTGTGTATGCGACCCCAGCTGGCATTAAGTGGGTTGTTGCTTGGAGCAATATGAATGGCGAAAGCAACAAGGTATTCATTAATTCAATGTTATTCCCTTTTCTTGAAGCTTATGGCACCACAGGCACAAATAATTTTCGATGAACCCTATTTGTTTCATTCTTTTTCTTAAAAAAAAACTTCGTTGAGAATTTTATTGTAGCATTCAAAAGAAATAATTCGACCAACTTTCACATAAATCAAATCTCTGTCAACTGCAGGTGTATATTGATATTACTAGCACTGATGTCAATTGGGATGTCGTCGAATCGCTTCTGGACACATCTTCCGCCACTCCTGCTGAGGTGAACAAACTTGGATACAAGGCAACGGCTACGATTGACCCGGACAGCCCTTCGCCAAGTTTGACAACAAGTTTCCAGAAAATAATTTAAAATACTGTTTCTTTTCATGCACTAGTAATTTTAAAATAAGGAAGTTGGTTTAATAAAAAGACTGGCTTCAAGTCTTGAGTTAATATTAGTCTCGGGTTTGATCCTGGGACAACCCAACCCCTTCCTCGTTTATCTCTAGAAAAGGTTTAAAAGGCCTAAATGCGTGGCTACTTGAAATCATTATATGTGGTGAATAAAAGGTCTTTCTATTATGCCATTTTATTGTTATTATTTTTATAAAGTCCGTATAAAATTTATAGAAAATAAAAAACTTGAGATAGAGAGAGACATTTAGAAATATTGAAAGACAAGATCGACTTCACTATACATAAAAGAAGGCGACTTAGAAGCAATCAACACAAATCAGTAGAAGATAAAAACAAAATAAACCCAGCCAAAACCATGAATATGGCTCACTCGTTCGCTATTTACACATGGTCTTTCATCACATGTGCAATTTGGTGCAAGAACTTTGCTTTTGTATAATTGTATACATTGAGCTTTGATTTGAGACAATTTTCTCAAATTAATTAATTCATTATTGATGTAGCATCATTTTACGTGTACATATTGTATAAAAAATTATATTTATGTGTTACAAAAAATATATAAATGAATGTATTTTTTTATTTTAAACGTTTGTAATCGAACCAAAATAAAATTTATAGGTGTACAATTGAACCAAAATCAATGCTTCGTATGTATAACAGCACAAATCCAAATGTCGTATATCAAATTACACATTTGACCAAGGTGTAAATGTATTTTGGATATTTCTTTTTATATTAATATTAGAGTTAATTGCACTACATGTCCTCAAACTATGACACACCTTCTAAAGTGGTGCCTAAACTTTTAAATACTCTAATTTTTTTTGCTCGGCAAAGATTATTTTTTATTAGAATAACCTTGATCATAAGCCTCATTAAAAACCTCCCTAAGCCTAAGTTGGAGGAAAAGAGTACATACGATCAAGGGTTACAAGAAACCACACGAGCCTGCTCACCTTTATAGCTAAAACAAAACATGTTCCAGGGTAAAGCCAAACCATGATCTCACCCTTACCACTCCTACTACAACTATAAAAACAGGAAGTTACATGCATAAAAACACCAGATCCTAGTCAATTAGGCTACCACCATGCTTAAAAGATGGAATAAACTATTCATACCTTCCTTCTCAAGGCTAATTTCTACCTTATTAGCTTCTCTCGGCACAAATTCAAAGTTCACATTGCCACTCTTCTTTGCCACAATATCATTATAAAAGATTTGACCACCAAAAGATGACCCTCCTTCTAAATTGGTCCCCAAACTACTACTCTCATTTTAAATTGGTCAAATAAACTTTTAGAATTTCCACATTCATCCCCAGATTATCATTCATGCCACAACATTTTATTATGTCACACCATTTCATTGTTTACCCAACATTATATAGTTTTTATAATTTTCTTATTAATATGGGACATGTTTAGCATGTAGTGTTAATTTGGGGATTGAATTAGAATGGTCAAAAGTTTTAGGGATCAAATTAGAATGATGCTCATGGTCCGGGGATGAAACTGAAATGCTCAAAAGTTTGAGTACCAATTTAGAATGAGTTTAATGGTTTGATGATGAAATTGGAATCTTCAAAAGTTTGTGGAGCAATTTGGAATGAGTGTTATAGTCTAGGGATGTGTTGTGCGATTTACTCTGAATATCACGATGAACATATTTCAAATAGAATATATTTTTCATCTGCTTGAGATTAAATACTTTCATACACATATTAGAATGTGTTGGATGATGGGTTTTTCTTTATAAATCTTATTTTTTGTAAAATTTAAATGAAGCCTTAACCATTAGAAAAGTGTCGAAATTAAACTTTTTTTCCAGATAGGTGTCTAATTTTTTTTCCAGGAAAAATATGTGTCTAACGTTTCATTCTGTTACTCAAATAAGGTTTTCTAGTCATAACTATAAAAAATTTATGTTATCTAATTAGAACATAACATGGACCTATTTATGTTATTTTCTTTCATTGTTATTTATAAAAAATAGAAAATCTTTAATTTTACTAAAAAACACAAAATATTTTTTTCCATAAAGATCATATTTTATAATCAAGTGCTCAAAATGTCATCAAAGAGTACAAATTGTTCAAGGAACATAGGACATTCCAAATCAATGTAATACAATAGATAATGTGTGGGTGACCATTCAGAAATTAAAATAAATAAAAAATAGGCCACCTCATGTTCTAATTAGGCAACAGACGTTTTTAACGGATGTTGACGAAAAAGCTATTTTGAGTTCCAAAATGAAACGTTAGGCACCTATTCTGCCTGGAAAAGAGTTCAGACACCTAACAGGAAAAAGTGTACAATTTGGACACTTATTTGACGTTTAAACCATGGAGATCGTCATGTATGCAGATTACCAATTTGCCCTTATTATGTGAAATTTTGGAATCACCCCTGACAGTCAAATGACCAAAATGCCCTCGTGGGCCAAAATGACGAGATAGCCTTGAATGTATCTGCTATCGTGAAAGATCTTGATTTAGATATTTCTAAATGCTTGGTTTGAAACCTGATGAGCACATAAAATTCCTTAGTCACTGTTTATGCCTTTTTGGTATAAATTACCAAAATGCCCATGATTGACAAAATGACCATAATGCCCTTATAGGCTTAAATGACTGAATCACTCATGATATATCTGAACACTCAAAGATATTGATGTATCAACTCCTGAATATCTGGTTTGAACCGTTAGTCCGAACCCGTTTTAATAGGGACCTCTTTTCTAAAATCCGTTCAAATTGTCAAAAGTTCAATGTGTTCACTTCCGTAAATGCCAAGTATCTCCAAGAAATAAACTGTTCCACCTAGTGTGTTCCATATGTGCTACACGACTGTTTTTGCAGACTGATTTACATGTTATAATATTGATCACGTGCACATGAAAAACATGCTTGATTTCACACGAACACGACATGTTTTATAAATTAAGCATGACTGTATTGTATTTCTGATATATGCCCATGTACCCGATATGACAAACATGCTATATGGATAATGTATTACTAAAAAAGTTGTTATTGATTAATGGACTATTGATGATCTGATTCACTGGGGTATTTGGGATATGGAATGAAGTGTTTTAAGGTTCAGCCCTGATCAGGCTGGTAATTCTGCCCGTATTATGTTCCTAGCTTAGGCTAGGGTAATTTCGCCCGTACTAGGTTCCTAGCTTCGGCTAGGGTAATTTTGACCGTGACTTAAGGTAACCCCTTAGGTCGGTACCTGCGCCCACTAGGCATAGGTTAACGCCCGTATAAGGTTTATACGCTCAACTATGGTAATTTCGCCAGTGACCTAAGGTAATCTCTTAGGATGGTACCCCCGCCCAATGGGCATGGGTTAATGCCCCTATATAGTTGCAATTCAGGGAATTGAATACTGGAGTATGGTTGTAGGGTGAATAAAGAATTAAAATGAACTTTACTACTACTACTTGAAACAAATGTATTTGAAATAAAAAGTTTACTATATTGTTATATTTGTTGCATTAACGTTTCACTGTTGGAACACATTAGACACTAAACTCTTTGATTCCACCTCCATAATTTATCAGCTTATATAAATCTCATTTGTTACTCGATGATTGAATAAAGAACAAGTACTGTTATTCTCAAGTATAACGCTACCTTAAAATAGCAGAACGAAAATGAATACTGTTACTACATGGAACATCATTAAAATGTTATGGCTTCCATATATCTGCATGAGCTTATAACATCTTTTGGTAGCTCTATATTACTGAGCTTTCCAAATCTCACATTTTTTTACAATTGCAGATTAGAAGAAATCTATCATGGTTTAGTGATCGACAGTTGTATTTGGATTTCTCTCGGTGCTGCTTTGGAGTACGGTACTGGTATAGTTAGGGGGCATGTATCTCATGTATAGTTTTATGATAGTGTCTCAAGAAACACTTTCTGAAATTATGTTATATGTTTAAATGATTTCCTAAAATGGTATTATAAACGGAAGTTGATTTTACAGTTTTCATAAGTGATTTGAGGAAAAATGTTTTTATGTGTATTTTTACTGTGGGTCGCTCTTGTGATTCAAATGTGACTTCCTAAGATCCGTGGTAACATATAGGCGGGTCTAGGGGGGTACATTCCAAATCAAAATAATATAACGGATAATGTGTGAGTGACTATTCAGAAATTAAAAAATATAAAAAATAGGCTACCTCTCATGTTCTTATTGGGTGACAAAATTTTTTTAAAGGTCGTTGATGAAAAAAGCTTTTTTGAGTACCGAAACGAAAAGTTAAGCACCTATTCTGCCCGGAAAATAGTTCAGACACCTAACTGAAAAAAAGGGTATAGTTTGGACACTTATTTGACGGTTAAGCCTTAAATTAAAGGACCAAGTAAGGGATGTCAATTGTCTCAATTTTAATAGTGACATTGTTTATAAGGAACTGTTGGAGTAATGAGGAAGGTTGGATTGACAACGTTAGTTTTGTAATGAAGTTGGTGTCCCAATTTTTTTAGGGTGGTTTAATAATTCGAGTTCAAGACTTCCACAACTCCTGAGTACTTTCATTGATGTGGATTATCATTCATAAAAATTTGGCAATGTGCGTTTCTTTATGAAGCTGGGCAAAGAAACTATTTTGGTTGATTAACTCACACCCCATACTCGGTGCTAAGGGATTTTGGTTGGATCAATTAGGTTAAGCAATATTTATAATCTTAAATTTCGGGATCAAATCAAAAGCTTTGAAAGTTTAGGAAATTTTCTATAAATTTTAGGGACATAGTCATGCAAGTATCCATTGTAATTTTCTGACTAATTAAAATGTTTCAAAAAATACATATACATTTGTGAGCGTGTGTAAAGTAAATAACTAGTGGTTAAATGGAATTACAACGATTACACTTTTTTGGTGAAACCGTAACCGAAACAAAAATTTTAAAACTTAATTTTAGTAATTATTTACTAATTTACGAAAAAAACTAAGTTACTGACTGTTTTTATTGTTACTTATGTTTTTGTCGTACCGAATACTATCTATATTGAAGACTTTAATTGAATTTGTTAACATTGATATCTTTTAACCACTAAAATTATTTGTAATAAATAGGTATATTTTTTATAATACTTGCTGTAAAATGATTTGTAGTTAGCCGAGTCTTCGTACTAAACTTACCCAAATTGAAACAGAACGACCAAGATACGCGTTACTTCGATGAGGGATCTCATGGTGGCGGATCGACGATTGGCCGCCTAGGTTAGACTCGCCTCAACGCGGGGAGCTCAGATTGGGCAGTTGGGTGACAAAAGGACGACGGTGGCGGCCGAAAAACTAGAATACTCAAACTGTAACAACCCTAGGTTCGACGAACCTTTAACCCTTAATTCCCGACTGTAACCCCCTAAACCCGGCCCAGAAGGAATGGACCGAATTTAGGAAGTAACAATTGGAAACTTGTCCCTCAAGAAACAATTTAGGTTAAAATATTTTGTAATCCAAAAGAATCGATTAAGTAAGTAAAACTCAACAAATATTCCGATTAAAATAAAACTCAATCTTTTGAACGATGTTCTGATAATTAATTAAAAATCCGAAGCGTAACTTCATAGATGCATGCATTTAATAAAACCCAAATTAAAACAGTTCCAATGTCCATATTACACAAATATCCCAAAATATATTAACATAATAATTCTGAGGTAACAGAAAAGTTCGTACTGAATAATATTTTATCTGAATAAACAAGAGAAGCTCCAAGTACCGATCGCCTAAAAAGTCTGAGATATCTGAAAAGTAAAAACTAAAGGGTGTAAGCTAAAGAGCTTAGTGTGTCTCTAAAGTGCAACGAAAACAAAACAAAAACAAAACAGTATTTTATTTTCTGATAAATACTTTTCTGAAAACACAATAAAACTGAATCATGATGATATGATGTCTGATGCACATAATCATAGTACCCATCTCCGATACACCGAAAAGTAAGGTTCCCCAGAACCTACTTTCTCCATGTCACCATCAGAAGTGGAACTCAGCCCGAAGGGTGGAACCACTGATCCGAAGCGAAATTCAACCCGAAGATTGAAACCACTAATCCGAAGCGGAATTCAACCTGAAGGTTGAAACCACTGATCCGAAGCGGAATTCAACCCGAAGGTTGAAACCACTGAACTTCCCCGAACAAATCTCAATCCATATACCCACAATGATATGATGCAGATTTTAAAATCTGAGTCTGATCCGAAACTTGAATTATGAAAATTCAACTTGAACAATACTATAAATCCGATGTTTTACAGTTCTGAAAATCCGATATTTCACTTAAATCACAGTATGACATGTTATGCATGATGTCTGAAAACATTCACCCAATCACAACAGAGTATGCACACAAAATGTACAAAACATTTACTTATATTAATACCAGAAAAGCACAGAAAGAAACACATAAGTTTATAAACAGGAAGAGACACACCTTAAGCAACAGAAGCTCTAATACCGAGAAAAGCGCATCTCACGCTAAGATGTAGCTGAATCAGGACCTACGAAGGTATGAATACTATATTAGTATTTATTACTAACACTAAGCCACCGACTAAAACACTAAGAACTTAACTGAAAAAAATACTCACGTGAAGATCTTGAAGAACGTACACGATCTGTCTGAACAACTGGAGGTAACTCGTCGACATCGAAGACGTTATCACCTGAACACAGGAATATTCTGAATCAGATTCTGAAATCCATAACTCAACCAAATTTTATGAATAATTTACTGAAATTAGCAGAACAGAGCTTTCGGATTTGAATTTAACAAAACGGCCAGCGAATACGAACTCAGGACGTCGAAAAAGGTCAAGAGGAACGTTTCCCGAAAAAGTCAACTCTTGGTCAACTCTGGTCAAAGTCAAATGGTCAAAGTCAACTCTGACGGTCAAAGGTCAAACTGGTCAACTATTCAAGAGTCAAAGGTCAAACTGGTCCAGGTTGGTCAAACGGTTCAGTCAACGGTCAAACAAGTTCGGGTCAACAGAGCCGGTTTAGTCCAATTCGGATTATTTGGTTCACTGGTTCGGTCATATAATTCGATTCACCATTTGGGCTTACACTTCACTTATTCATAGGGTCATTAAAATTTGGGCTTCCTAATACACACACATGGGCCCCCCGATTGGGCTCAAACCACTTCATCACACAACCCAACATCATAACACAATGCAGTAACCTAAGGTTAGGGTTTGTAGAACCCCTTGACGGCGTAACACAACCCGACGACGGCGAGGATTCTGACGACGGCGACGGTTTGACAAGGCGACGACAACAATTTCCGATGGCTTAACACAAACAAGAGGGCTTCATCCCTTTTGCTCATATGATCTAGGGTTTTCAAAACCCCCAAATCGGCGGCGGCACAACACAGGACAGAGCAATTCGACGACGACGGCGACATCAACATGACAAAAAGATGGCGGCAACGCAGCTTGCCGAAAACAACACGATGTCGGCGGTACAACTCCGGCAAAGACAACCAAAACCCGACAACCACGATGGAAGAGACGACGGCAGAGCACAACGGCGCAAGGGGGAGTCGAACGGTTTCCTTACCGATCTCTCGCTAACGGTGGCCGGTAATGGGTATCCGAGGGTTGGGGTTGGTTCGCGAGAAGAAGAGGAACCGAAAGGTGGTACTGGATCGGCCAACGAACGGCGAAGTAAGTTAGATCGGAGCTTCGTCGGAAAGTAAGGGAGAGGGTGAGAACGATATCGAGAGAGGGGGAGAGGGAAAGAAAAAATATGCGGCTCCAACAATTAAAATCTGATAGGTTTTTCAAATGAACTATAATTGGGTATAAATACCCTACTAAAAGGGCAAATCACATATATGATCACTTAACACTTTTAGGGTTTGCAAAAGAGAAAGATAAATATACCAACTTTCCAAAACGACCCCAATTTTCTGAATTAAGTCACAAAATTCTAATTTTGTTCAATTTAATCCCTTAATCAAATTAGGGTTTCAAAATTTAAATTCCCAAATTTTAGGGTTTCTGGATTAGGGTTTTTCAAAATTTTAGATTTTCAAATTAGGGGAATTTTGGGGTGTTACACCGACGATTGGAACGACGACTGAGCGACTGCTTAGAAGCGTTTTGGTTAGAGCTCGATGACAGACGTGAAGGTGACGGCAGTGCACGACACCGACGAGCGGTGACCGAGATCGGGGAGGCGAACGATTGTGTGTAGTTGAAAAGGTTTGAGAGAACAGTCTGGATCTCTCATTGTGTTTCCAAATTCGATTGGCCATCCCTTGGGGTAGGTGAAGAGTCGTACTTTTATTTATTATTGGGCCAGACCATTAAAGCATAGATTAAAAGAAATCTAAGGCAGCTAAATAATAAGAGCTATCTTAGCTCAATTGGTCAAAGAAAGGGTTATGAACCCCAAGGTCATGGGTTCAAGGCTCTCAAGAAGCATAACTCTGATTTTCATTTGTTTTTACACTCCAAATCAACATAATACAATGGATAAAGTGTGATTGACCATGTAGGAATTAAAAAAAATAAAAAAATGGCCACCTTTCATGTTCTTAGTGGGCGACATAAATTTTTTTAATGGTCGTTGACGAAAAAGCTTTTTTGAGTACCGAAACGAAACATTAGGCATCTATTCTACCCAGAAAATAGTTCAGACATCTAACTGAAAAAAGGTATAGTTCAGACACTTATTTGACGGTTAAGCCTTTAATGAAAGGACCAAGAAAAGGCTGTCAATTGTCTCGATTTTAATATCGATGATGTTTACAAGGAACGGTTGGAGGATTTTGATGAGGCGGGTTGGATTGGCAACTCTAGTTTTGTAATGGAGTTCATGTCAGAAAATTTTTTAGGGTTGTTTAACTATTCTAGTTCAAGACTTCCACAACTCCTGAGTACTTTTATTGATGTGGTTTATCTTTCATGAAAATTTGGCAATGTGGGTTTTGTTTATGAAGCTCGGCAAAGAAACTCTTTGGCTGATAAAGTCACAACCCAAACTCGACGCTAAGGGATTTTGGTTAGATAATTTAGGTTAAGAAAAATTTATAATCTTAAATTCGGGATCAAATCGAAAAATTTGAAAGTTTAAGAAAATTTATATAAATTTTAGGGAGTATTAATGAAAGTATCCAATATAATTTTCTAACTAGTTAAAAAGTTTTAAAAATATATATACATTTGTGAGTGTGTGTGTGTAAAGTAGATAACTAGTGGTTAAATGGAACTATAGCGTTTACGCCTTTTAGGTGAAACCGTATCCGAAACAAAAAATTTAAAACTTAATTTTAGTAATTATTTACTAATTTACGAAAAAAAACTGAGTTACTAACTTTTTTTTTATTGTTACTTATGTTTTTGTGGTGCCTAATACTATCAATATAAACTTTAATTGAATTTTTTTACATTGATATTTTTAACTACTAAAATTATTTCTAATAAATAGGTATATTATTTATAATACTTGCTGTAAAATGATTTGTAGTTAACCAAGTAACCGTACCGAATGAATCTATTAACCACTTAAATTGCAACCGATATTAAACAAAATGATAACGGTTCATTAAAATTTCAAACCAAAATTTTTGATAATCGTACTAATAAGTCAATCTTGTATGGTTAACTGCCCCTGAACATCGAGACAATCTAATGTTAAAATATTTACAATCTTTTATATAGCGAAAATAGAGATTTAGTTATAACAACCACATATTAAATACTTAAAGTAAACTCATTTAACCCGAGTTGACTTGAACCCGACCCATTTAACTCGTACCCGACCCGAACTGAGTCAGCCATTTGACCCGAGTCAACCCAGTGAGTCAACTCGCTCGTGTCAACTGAGTGAGTCAACTCGCTCGTGTCAACCCAGTGAGTCAACTCGCTCGACTCACCCTGGTTAACCAGTGATGTCAGCATTGACTTGACCGCTGACATCAATGTTGACTTTGACCAATGACATCAGCGTTGACTGCTGCCGTTAGCATTAACTTCAACTGCTGATGTCAGCGTTGGCTTTGACTAAAAAGTCAACTTTTCTAGAAAAGTCATATTTTATGTTTTTCGACGCCCCGAGTTTGATTTTAAAGCCCGTTTTATGTAATTCTAACCAAAAAGCTTTCGAATCTAACCTTAAACCCCGAACATGAGTCAATTTTCTCAAATTAATTAATTCATTATTGACGTAGCATCATTTTACGTGTACATATTGTATAAAAAATTATACATATGTGTTACGAAAAATAAATGAATGTATTTATTTGTTATCCAATTAGAACATGCCATGTGGCCCATTTATGTTATTTTCTTTCATTTTTATTTTAAAAAATTGGAAAATCTTTAATTTTATTAAAAACAACACAAAAACGATTTTTTTGAAGAAAGATCATATTTATATAATCAAGTGCTAAAAATGTCATCACTTAGTACAAATTGTTCAAGGAACGTAGGACATTCCAAATCAACATAATGCAACGAATAAAGTGTGATTGACCATGTAGGAATTAAAAAAAATAAAAAAATAGGCCACCTTTCATGTTCTTATTGGGCGACATAAATTTTTTTTATTGTCGTTGACGAAAAAGCTTTTTTGAGTACCGAAACGAAACATTAAGCACATATTCTACCTAGAAAATAGTTCAGACACCTAACTGGAAAAATGGTATAGTTTAGAAACTTATTTGACGGTTAAGCCTTCATTGAAAGGACCAAGAAAAGGGTTCCAATTGTCTCGATTTTAATATCGACGATGTTTATAAGGAACGGTTGGGTTTTTTTTGATGATGCAGGTTGGATTGGGAACGCTGGTTTTGTAATGGAGTTCATGTTCCAATTTTTTTAGGGTTGTTTAACAATTCGAGTTCAAGACTTCCGCAACTCCTGAGTACTTTTATTGATGTGGATTATCTTTCATGAAAATTTGGCAACGTGCGTTTTGTTTATGAAGCTCAGCAAAGAAACTCTTCGGCTGATCAAGTCACACACCAAAGCCGGCGATAAGGGATTTTGGTTGGATAATTTAGGTTAAGCAACATCTATAATCTTAAATTCGGGATCAAATCAAAAACTTTGAAAGTTTAGGAAATTTTCTATAAATTTTAGGAACGTAGTCAAGAAAGTATCCATTATAATTTTCTAACTAATTAAAAAGTTTTAAAAATAAATATACATTTGTGAATGTGTGTGTAAAGTAGATAACTAGTGGTTAATTTTAGTAATTATTTATTAATTTACGAAAAACACTAAGTTGATTCAATTCAATTCTGCCGTTGGAGATGTAATTTCCAGATAAAACAAATGGATACATATATTTATTCAGTACTTTGTCCTTATTGATATAAAACCCGAGCTGTTAATTAATTATACCTTCCAAAAATATTGAAAAATTAAAAAAAATATAGCTGCATGTTGTCATTTTATGGGCTGCAGAATTGTATATATATCGGTATCCAGTTCAGCAGTCAGAGCACAACAAAACCAAACCAATAGCTTAAGGTATTTCGACTTATCAAATTAAGGTGATGGCTCACAATGTATTTAGCAGTTCAGGTCCTGCATTCTATACAGACGCGACTCTTCAGAACCTTTCCAATGACAATGTCAACCTTGCTGACCAAAAGGATTGGTTTGGCTCTGGAAACCGCCCATTTGTTCTTCAAGCAAAGTGGTCCGATAAAATTAAGCACGACGCCGATCCCCGAGCTGGAAGCTCGAAAGGCGGGGCTGTGTATGCGACCCCAGCTGGCATTAAGTGGGTTGTTGCTTGGAGCAATATGAATGGTGAAAGCAACAAGGTATTCATCAATTCAATGTTATTCCCTTTTCTTAAAGCTTATGGCACCACAGGCACAAATAATTTCCGATGAACCCTATTTGTTTCATTTTTTTTCTTAAAAAAAAAACTTCGTTGAGAATTTTATTGTAGCATTCAAAAGAAATAATTCGACCAACTTTCACATAAATCAAATCTCTGTCAACTGCAGGTGTATATTGATATTACTAGCACTGATGTCAATTGGGATGTCGTCGAATCGCTTCTGGACACATCTTCCGCCACTCCTGCTGAGGTGAACAAACTTGGATACAAGGCAACGGCTACGATTGACCCGGACAGCCCTTCGCCAAGTTTGACAACAAGTTTCCAGAAAATAATTTAAAATACAGTTTCTTTGCATGCACTAGTAATTTTAAAATAAGGAAGGTAGTTTAATAAAAAGACTGGCTTCAAGTCTTGAGTTAATATTAGTCTCGGGTTTGATCCTGGGACAACCCCAACCCCTTCCTCGTTTATCTCTAGAAAAGGTTTAAAAGGCCTAAATGCGTGGCTACTTCAAATCATTATATGTGGTGAATAAAAGGTATTTCTATTATGCCATTTTATTGTTATTATTTTTATAAAGTCCGTATAAAATTTATAGAAAATAAAAAACTTGATATAGAGAGAGACATTTAGAAATATTGAAAGACAAGATGGACTTCACTATACATAAAAGAATGCGACTTAGAAGCAATTGAACAAAAATAAAATTTATAGGTGTACAATTGAACCAAAATCAATGCTTCGTATGTATAACAGCACAAATCCAAATGTCGTATATCAAATTACACATTTGACCAAGGTGTAAATGTATTTTGGATATTTCTTTTTATATTAATATTAGAGTTAATTGCACTACATGTCCTCAAACTATGACACACCTTCTAAAGTGGTGCTTAAACTTTTAAATACTCTAATTTCATCCCCAAAATATGACCCTCATTCTAAATTGGTCCCCAAACTACTACTCTCATTTTAAATTGGTCAACGAAACTTTTAGAATTTCCACATTCATCCCCAGATTATCATTCATGCCACAACATTTTATTATGTCACACCATTTCATTGTTTACCCAACATTAAATAGTTTTTATAATTTTCTTATTAATATGGGACATGTTTAGCATGTAGTGTTAATTTGGGGATTGAACTAGAATGGTCAAAAGTTTTAGGGGTCAAATTAGAATGATGCTCATGGTCCGGGGATGAAACTAAAATGCTCAAAAGTTTGAGTACCAATTTAGAATGAGTTTAATGGTTTGATGATGAAATTGGAATCTTCAAAAGTTTGTGGAGCAATTTGGAATGAGTGTTATAGTCTGGGGATGTGTTGTGCGATTTACTTTGAATATCACGATGAACATATTTCAAATAGAATATATTTTTCATCTGCTTGAGATTCAATACTTTCATACACATATTAGAATGTGTTGGATGATGGGTTTTTCTTTATAAATCTTATTTTTTGTAAAATTTAAATGAAGCCTTAACCATTAGAAAAGTGTCGAAATTAAACTTTTTTTTTCCAGATAGGTGTCTAATATTTTTTTCCAGGAAAAATATGTGTCTAATGTTTTATTCTGTTTCTCAAATAAGGTTTTCTAGTCAGAACTATAAAAAAAATTATGTTATCTAATTAGAACATAACATGGACCTATTTATGTTATTTTCTTCCATTGTTATTTATAAAAAAAATAGAAAATCTTTAATTTTACTAAAAAACACAAAAAATATTTTTTTTCCAGAAAGATCATATTTTATAATCAAGTGCTCAAAATGTCATCACAGAGTACAAATTGTTCAAGGAACATAGGACATTCCAAATCAAAGTAATACAACAGATAATGTGTGGGTGACCATTCAGAAATTAAAATAAATAAAAAATAGGCCACCTCATGTTCTAATTCGGTAACAGAACTTTTTTAACGGTTGTTGACGAAAAAGCTATTTTGAGTTCCAAAATGAAACGTTAGGCACCTATTCTGCTTGGAAAAAAGTTCAGACACCTAAGAGGAAAAAGGGTACAATTTGGACACTTATTTGACAGTTAAGCCTTAAATTAAATGACCAAGAAAGGGCTGTCTGTAGTCTCAATTTTAATATCAGCGTTGTTTATAAGGAACGTTTGCAGATTTTTGATGAGGCAGATTGGATTGGCAACAATGGTTTTGTTATGGAGTTGGTGTCCCAAATTTTTTTAGGGTGGTTTAATAATACGAGTTCACGAGCTCGACAACTCTGGAGTTCTTTTATTGATGTGGATTATCTTTCATGAAAGTATTTACTCTGAATATCACAATGAACAAATTTCAAATAGAATATATTTTCCATTTGCTTGAAATTAAATACTTCCATACGCGTATTCGAATTTGATGGATGATGGGTTTTTTATAAATCAAAATTTTTGTAAAATTCAAATTAAAGTTTGTCGGAAGAGTCCCGAAACTAAACTTTTTTCCAATTAGGTGTCTGTGTAACACTCGGGTTTAGGGGTTAGATGAAAATAATATTTTAATATTGTTTGGGCTCAGTTTTGTACTCTAAATAATATTTCGAGTTTGTTTTCAAAATTAATTAATTTGAGTTGACCATGTCTTAAGATTAATCCCCATTTAGCCATGGATTTCATACTATTGAAATTTTCCTTATTCATTAAGGGAAAAGGGTCATTGGGCCTTTAAACTAAAACAAAACAAAAACACCCATTTTCTACTATTCACTTCCTTCTTCAAAAACACACCAACAGGAAACAAGGAGCTCTCTACCCAATTCACTATTTCATTCAAAAGCTCCCTCATTTCAACTCCGTTTTGAAAGGTAATGGTATTTTTGACTTCCCCTCATCTCCCTCTCCATGAAAGTACCTTTTATTTTCATTTTCATGGAGGTTTTAGAAAATGGAAGTTTTGAACATTTTGATTAAAAATGAGATCTTTATGTTGATAAATGAAATGTTTTGATTTGATATGCTTAGTTATGGTATATAGAGGTTGAATGGTATATCATATGTGAATTTCAAATGATTTTGGGCAATTTTCGGAATTGGGTTTCAAGGGGGGTTTTGGAGGGTTTTAAAGTGGTTTTTGGGGTGGTTTAATGTTGGTTGTTGGGGGCTGGTGTTAGTGTGATATATGAGGGTCACTTTGGGTGTATTTGATGGTTGATTGGATGCTTGAAATGGAAGATTTTAGTGGGTTTTGTGGGTTGCTCGAAAATTCTGTTTTTGGGCTTGTTTTGGGTGTTGGATGTTTGAAAATGTTAATCCGGGTTAGTTCCGATGATGAGTTATTGATTGTGGATGTTTTGTTTGTGTTTGGGATTGATTAGAATCGAGTTTGGGCATCGGTGAAGCATCGGAAGTAAATCCGGGGAATTGAAGGTGGTTGCTTGCTTGATCTTTGAGCTTGGGAGCTTAGGTGAGTGGTTAATTGTTTTATATGGATTTAAAATGGTTGGTTCGAGTATATGGACTAGGTTGAGATTGGTAGACCCACCTAGAGTTAGGATTAGGGTGGTAGCCTAATCCTAAGCTTGATCTAGAGCCTTTGGATGAACTCATTTATGTGGTTGTGTATGTCTCGTATGAAATGTGATATGTGTGCTTATGTATATTGTATTATACATGTGAGATGAGATATGACTTGTGATGCTTGAGACATGCATGATGATGGTTGTTTGTGAGTACATGCTAAGCACGAAAATGATTGGAATGAGTAATGTGAAATGAGTAAATGTTGGCACTAGTATACTTGAATACAAATGATCGATCATTAGGATGTTAGTGTGTACACATGAGTCAAAAGTCGCGCGTGGCCTTGGTGGCGTTGAGTCACCAAGGAGGAGTACGGGTTCGCCCGGAAATTGTATTTACATATAGTCGGTGATGAGTGGAATCCCATCGACGGGGCGTGAGGATGAGTGGAATCCCCTCCGCGAGACCGGTGATGAGTGTAATCCCACCGTGAGGTAATGTGGTTGTTGGATGTGAGTTCCAACGAGTTTATCCGCGTATTCGGGTCATAGCTAGGTGCCAATGTTGGTTTATAAATGTATCAATGTGTTGAGATTAATGATCCTTATTTGGATGTTTAATGTGACTACTTGTGTTGAAGATTTAGAGCTTGTTGATCATGACATTTACTTGTATATTGCTCATGCATCTTTATCTTGTGGCTCTTGTGGATCCTTGGTTTATATGTGATTTGCCTTGGCTAGATCGTGCTCGGACCCTGCAATGTTGAGGTTTGTTTTTAGAGCTTACCCTCACTAAGCATCATTGCTTACGCTCTCTTTGTTCAACATTGCAGATCCTTAGTTCGTGGGTTGCTTGAGCAAGTGGAGGGCCTCCAAGTGTGGTTGTTGGCTTGAGTAAATCAAGTATGACTTTTAAATGTTGAACATGTAATAGTTTAAGCAATGGGACATGTGTTGATTTTGTTGGATGATTGTGGATTGTTTAGGAGCTTGCTTAGACTCTATGTCATGTTGCTTTTGTATGGCTTGTGATGCCATGTTTGAGTTGTAATCCATGCCTAAATTGCTTATCTTGAATGTTGGTTATGTGCCTTTGAGTTTGCTCTTATGTTGAATGTTGAAGTATGAGTTTTTGGATGTTTAAGTGTCATCTTTGATTCTATTGCATGTTCCCTTGATGTGTGTTCATGTTGGGCGTCTGTATGGCTAAGCAATGACCTTAAAATGTTGTATGAATGCTTGTTTGGGTCTAGGAAAGTCCTAAATTGCATCTAGGTCCGAGTCTTGTTCATCTTAGCTGAGTTTGGAAGTTTTTGCTGTGCAGGGGTATCGATACGGTTGGTATGGTATCGATACCACCTTCTTGTTCAGGCCTCGTGTATCGATGCACTTGAGAGGTGTATCGATACTATTTTGGTCACTGGAGCTACTGTCCAGTTCGGTATCGATACCGGCCTCTGGTGTATCGATACCGTCATCTTAGCGTTGACTGTGGGAAGTCAACCGTTGGGGAGGGTATCGATACACTCCATGGGTGTATCGATACGGTCTCTACGGGTTGACTTTGACCAGTTGACCTAGTCAAGGGGTATCGATACACCCCTTAAGGGTATCGATATCGCCTGTAGTATAAGTATAAAATTGGGCTGTAACATGTTAGTTTGAGTTCGTTTGTTTGTTTCGTGAATGTTGTTCCGCTGTATGATCACTTAGGATTAAATACTCATCTAGACAAGATTTAAAATAAAAAAAATAGGGTTGCTAACTGAGGGGGAATTCCTTAGGGGGTTTTCACTCGGTTTTCCCCGTGTGGCCCACTCGGACCGGTCATTCGGCCAGACCGGGACGAGGGGGTTACAGTCTGAACTATTTTTCGGGCCAAATACGTGTCTAAATTTCATTCTTTTACTCAAATAAGGTTCTCTAGTCATGACTATTAAAAAATTCCGTTATCTAATTAGAACACGACATGTGCCTATTTCAGTTATTTTCTATCATATTTATTTTTAAAAATCTAGAAAATCATTAATTTTATTAACCCCCCCCCCAAAAAAAAAACATTTTTTTTAGAAAGATGATATTTATTTAATTAGAACACGACATGTACCAAACCATGTAACACCCTAAGGTAATAATAAAATGGATGCAAAAGGGGAAGGGGGCGAAATTGCGGTGTGGGGGAGTTGAACCCACAACTCATAGATAGGTTGCTTCAGTCTTAGACAATTGAGTAAGGCCATTTCTAGTATGAACCTGCACCCACTTATTATTAAGTGATTCTTGTAAAGTTAAAATAAAATGACAAACAAATAAAAATATCTTACCTAACCCTTAATGGCTCATTTATTTCGATCCAACAACTCAAAACCCAGATCTGGAATATAAACGACCTTTCATCCCCCTCTCGACCTTTCACCTGAACACCGATCATCGTCCGATCTTCCCCACCGTCACGTCGTGGCCATCACCACCACCGCCGACGTGATTGCTTTCATAGCCCGAGCCTAACCCCGTCAACCACTCTCGCATGAGAGCAGCCGTTTGCCGTGAAAATTGCCTCAAAGCTCCAACTAGAACCCAAGTCTCCTCCACCTCTGTCCTTGACATTTCCAGCTTCAACAACCGCCCGTTTGGGATGCTACCGCCGCCACTGTCCCTTGAACAGAACCCCGAACACCACGCGTAAAGTCGTTGTTTCATCGCTACAAAAGCATGGTTGGAAGTTCCGTGAGAAAACCCCAACCATGTTCCCCTATTTTTCACCATTTCTGACCACAGTCTCCATCCGCCTGAGTCGCTATTGCCACCATCATCCTCCTCAGGCCGAGATGAACAAAACCCAACCGATCAATAGGCGGTTCGTCGTTGTTTCAAGCTTGTCGGTGTTCGTCCAATAGAAGTAAGTTAGGTAAGGAATTTACTTCGGTTTGGGTTTAATGAGCATTAGTTAGTTGATTTTTCAATGTTTGGAGGCTTAATCGAGTTGTTGCCATCTTTTGGGACTTCTTTCGGTCGATTTGGGGTCGCGCGTAGCGAGAACGCACCGCCGGAGATGAATTTCGGTCGATTTGGGGTATCGATACGGTTGGTATGGTATCGATACCACCTTCTTGTTCAGGCCTCGTGTATCGATACACTTGAGAGGTGTATCGATACTATTTTGGTCACTAGAGCTACTGTCCAGTTCGGTATCGATACCGGCCTCTGGTGTATCGATACCGCCATCTTAGCGTTGACTGTGGGAAGTCAACCGTTGGGGAGGGTATCGATACACTCCATGGGTGTATCGATACGGTCTCTACGGGTTGACTTTGACCAGTTGACCTAGTCAAGGGGTATCGATACACCCCTTAAGGGTATCGATACCGCCTGTAGTATAAGTATAAAATTGGGCTGTAACATGTTAGTTTGAGTTCGTTTGTTTGTTTCGTGAATGTTGTTCCGCTGTATGATCACTTAGGATTAAATACTCATCTAGACAAGATTTAAAATAAAAAAATAGGGTTGCTAACCGAGGGGGAATTCCTTAGGGGGTTTTCACTCGGTTTTCCCCGTGTGGCCCACTCGGACCGGTCATTCGGCCAGACCGGGACGAGGGGGTTACACTTGTTGGTATCAGAGCCTAAGGTTTCCGAGACCTTGGGCAGGTAAGTGAGGTAAGTTTAAGTTTTTGAATTGAATTGCACGGTGTTTGCTTGTTTTGCAAGAATGATTGCTTGGGTGACAAGTATGTTGATTGTTTTATTTTAAAGCATGTGTGTAAGAGTCCCCTTGCTACTATTACATTGGAAAAATGATTTTAAGTGAGGGAACGTACTTGAACACTTGGAAGCCTTGCCTTTCTAACCCAGCTTGTATGTTTTGTTGTTGTGGTTGTAGTTGATATCTGTGAGGCGATGTCTAGACCGAGAGGTAGGCCGAGAGTGGTTCGTCAAGAACCACGGGTTGCGGCTCCTGTTGAGCCGGCAGTTGGTGTGGAGGCTCACCTAGAAGGGTCGGTGGCCGCGGGAGTTGGCGCTCCTCCACCACCTCCACCACCACCACCTCCTCCACCTGGAGTTGGGGGCGAGGATGGAGCCGGAGGAGATGGACCTCAAGGTGGCCAAGGTGGCCAAGGTCCAGCTAGAATTGACATGACTCCGCTAGTGCAAGCGATAGCGGGAGCATTTCAGGCCGCAGTTGCAGGAGCTCAGGCTGCAGCTCAGCCTAGGTGTGACGATGCCAGTCTACCTTTGGAGAGGCTCCGTAGCTTGGGGGCCGAGGAGTTTAGAGGATCTACTCCGGAGAGGTCAGAGTTATGGTTGGAGAAGACAGTTTGTATCTTGGCTCAAATGGGTTGTGCGGGCGCACGTAGATTGGGTTGTGTGATCTCGTTGCTTCAGAGTGATGCCTACACCTGGTGGGTCACCATTACTACTGGGGTTCCAGAGACAGAGATTGATTGGGACTTCTTTGAGACCGCTTTCAGGAAGAGGTACTTGGGACCGAGGTACCTAGATGAGAAGAAGCGAGAGTTTATGGCTCTTACTCAGGGAGATGCTTCTGTGACCGATTATGAGATCCGCTTTGTTCGCTTGAGTCAGTATGCTCCAGAGTTGGTTCCTACTGAAGTGGAATGCTGTAACCGATTCCACTACAGATTGAATGAAGAGGTTAAGAGGTATACGCTAGCTTCTGACTACTCAGACTTTGATGTATTGGTCGCGAGGGCCAAGGATTTGGAGCATAGTTTGGGTTCGGCCAAACGATCTGGTGGTTCTAGTTCTGGCAAGAGGCATAACCACTTTGATGGTAGAGATGCTAAGAGGCACAGAGGTGGCGGACATCAGTTTGATCATAGACGTGGCGGTGGCCACCATGGTCGGGGCCATCAGGGCCATAGAGGAGGAGGGCGTTTTCCCGAGTGTACCCGATGTGGGAGACAGCACGCTGGTGAGTGTTGGGGTAATTTCCATGCTTGTTGGAATTGTGGTTCGAGGGACCACTTTAGGAGGGATTGTCCGCATCAGGCGGCTCAGGCACCGAACATTGCTCAGGCTCCTGCGAGAGCAAATGATTTTCAGAGAGGCCGTGGGCGCGGTCGTGGCTACTTCCAGCCTAGGGCTGATGCACCTAGGGTAGATGCTCAGAGGAATCTTGCACATGTTGTGGCTGTGCAGCCAGAGGCGGGAGGACCAACGAGAGTCTATGCTCAGAGAGAGGCCGGGAACGACACTGATGTGATAGTAGGTAATTTTGAGTTACAGTCTATGTCTTTGCTTTCTATGGTTGATTCGGGTTCTACGCATTCCTACATTTTGAGTGAGCATGCAAAAAAGTTAGATATCCCTGTTGAGATCTTAGATGTAGGTATGCATGTTACTAGTTCTTTTGGTGAGACAGTTGTGGTTAGACGTATGTATAGGAGATGTCAACTGAAGATTCAGGGTCATGTGTTTTTAGTTGATATGATGGAACTTCCTTTCTATGGTTTTGATATTATTCTGGGTATGGACTGGTTGGTTGAGCATCGAGCTAGTGTGGATTTTGAGACAAAGAGAATTTCTTTGAAGCTTTCTGATGACTACGAGGTAGTAGTAGTGGGCGAGAACATTAAGTTCTTGTCTAATGTGGTGTCAGCTTTAGAGGCTCATAGGTTGATGGACTCTGGATGTGGGGCTTATTTAGCTTATGTTATGAATCCGGATATGAGTGAAGCTAGACCGAAAGATATCAGAATAGTGTGTGACTTTCCTGATGTGTTTCCTGAAGAGTTGCTGGGTTTGCCTCCTGACAGAGATGTTGAGTTTTTGATTGAGACAGTTTCAGGGTCTAATCCAGTTTCGATAGCTCCGTATCGCATGGCTCCTAAAGAGTTGAAAGAATTGAAGAGTCAGTTGCAAGAATTATTAGACCGTGGTTTCATTAGGCCTAGTAGTTCTCCGTGGGGTGCTCCCGTGTTGTTTGTGAAAAAGAAAGATGGTAGCATGCGCATGTGTATTGACTATAGACAGTTGAATCAGTTGACTGTGAAGAACAAGTATCTGTTGCCTCGTATAGATGATTTGTTTGATCAGTTGAGAGGTGCTTCAGTGTTCTCGAAGATAGATTTGAGATCCGGGTACTATCAGTTAAAGGTGAAAGAGTGTGATGTTCCGAAGACAGCTTTTAGGACTAGATATGGTCACTATGACTTTCTTGTGATGCCATTTGGGCTCACGAATGCACCTACAGCATTCATGGACATGATGAACAGAATTTTTAGAGACTATCTAGTCCGATTTGTAGTTGTTTTCATTGATGATATACTTGTGTACTCGAAGACAGAAGAAGAGCATGATGAGCACTTGAGATTTGTTTTACAGAGATTGTTGAGCAACCAGTTGTATGCGAAGCTCAGTAAGTGTGAGTTCTGGATTCGAGAGGTTGTATTTCTTGGCCATGTTGTTTCGGCCGAAGGCATCCGAGTTGATCCATCGAAGATTGAGGCTATTGTCGAGTGGAAACAGCCTAAGTCCGTGACCAAGATTAGGAGTTTCCTAGGTTTAACCGGTTATTATAGGAGATTTGTTGATGGTTTCTCTAGAGTAGCTGCTCCTTTGACTAAGTTGTTGCAAAAAGGAGTCAAATTTGAATGGTCAGATGCAAGACAGAAGGCCTTCGAGAAATTGAAAGAAGCTTTGACGAATGCTCCAGTGTTAGTGCAACTTGTTTCTGGTAAGGAGTTTGTGATTTACAGTGATGCTTCCTACGTAGGCTTAGGATGTGTTTTGATGCAAGATAGGAGAGTTGTTGCTTATGCTTCTAGAAAGTTGAAGATTCATGAGAAGAACTATCCTACTCATGATATAGAACTAGCCCCAGTTGTGTTTGGATTGAAAATTTGGCGTCATTATTTGTATGGTGAGAAGTGTATAGTTTACACCGATCACAAGAGCTTGAAGTATCTGATGACACAGAAAGAGTTGAACTTGAGACAGAGAAGATGGCTTGAGTTACTAAAAGATTATGATTTGACCATTGAGTACCATCCGGGTAAGGCAAATGTAGTAGCCGATGCTTTGAGTAGAACAGTGGCTGTTGAGTTGAGAGCTATGTTTGCTAGATTGAGTGTGTCCGATGATGGTGGTTTGATCACCGAGTTGCAAGTGAAGCCTTCTTTGATTCAGATGATTAGAGAGAAGCAGTTGCAAGATGTGAGTTTAGTTCCTCATGTTCAGGACATAGCCGAAGGAAGACCGACTGAGTATAGTTTCAGTGGCGAGAGCTTGTTGTGCTTTAGGGATAGAATTGTTGTACCAGGAGATGTTGAGTTGAGACGTCAGATTCTGAGTGAAGCACATTCAAGTCCCTTTTCTATGCATCCGGGTAGTACCAAAATGTACCGAGATTTGAAGAATGATTACTTCTGGGTTGGTTTGAAGAGAGATGTAGCCGAGTATGTGAGCCGTTGTATGGTTTGTCAAAGAGTGAAGGCAGAACACCAAGTTCCTTTAGGTTTGTTACAGCCTTTGAAGATTCTGAAATGGAAATGGGAGAGGATCACCATGGATTTTGTGTCGGGGTTGCCTTTGTCTCCTTCGAAGAAGAACTCCGTTTGGGTGATTGTTGATAGGTTCACTAAGTGTGCTCATTTCTTAGCAGTGAACACTACGGATTCTTTAGACAAGTTGGCAAACTTGTACGTTCGTGAGATTGTGAGACTTCATGGAGTTCCGAAGTCTATTGTTTCAGATAGGGATCCTAGATTTACTTCGAGATTTTGGGGTTGCTTGCATAGTACTTTGGGTAGCCGTTTGCATTTCAGCACATCTTATCATCCGCAGTCCGATGGGCAGTCAGAGCGAGTGATACAGATTCTTGAGGATATGCTTCGTTGTTGTGTGATTGATTTTCAGGGTTCTTGGGAGAAGCACTTACCGTTGGTTGAGTTTGCTTACAACAACAGCTATCAGTCTAGCATTCAGATGGCACCTTACGAGGCTTTGTATGGTAGATGATGTAGGACTCCGATTTGTTGGGCTGAGACAGGTCAGAGATTGTTACCTATGCCAGACTTGCTTAAGGGGACTACCGACAAAGTAAAGTTGATTTGTGATCGTTTGAAAGCAGCTTCCGATCGTCAGAAGTCTTATGCGGATTTGAAGAGGAAAGAGATTGAGTACTCAGTGGGTGAGAAAGTGTTTCTGAAAGTATCTCCGTGGAAGAAGGTGATGAGATTTGGCCGGAAGGGCAAGTTGAGCCCAAGGTTCATTGGACCGTATGAGATAGTTGAGCAGATTGGGCCTGTAGCTTATCGTTTGAGGTTACCTTCTGAGTTAGAAAAGATCCATGATGTCTTTCATGTGTCTATGCTTAGGAGATATAGATCGGATCCTTCGCATGTGATGCCCGTTAAGGAGATAGAGTTAAATCCGGATTTGTCCTATAATGAAGAGCCTGTTGAGATACTTGCTTCTGATAGCAAGGTGTTGCGTGGCAAGACCATAGAGTTGGTCAAGGTGTTGTGGAGACATAGAGGCGTGGAAGAGGTCACGTGGGAGAGAAAAGCATATATGGTTGAGCAGTTTCCGTATTTGTTTCCACCAGGTAATTTCGGGGACGAAATTCCTTAAGTGGGGGAGAGTTGTAACACCCTGGTTTATGAGTTAGGTGAAAATAATATTTTAATATTGTTTGGGCTCGGTTTTATACTCTAAATAATATTTCGAGTTTTTTTTCAAAATTAATTAATTTGAGTTGACCATGTCTTAAGATTAATCCCCATTTAGCCATGGATTTCATACTATTGAAATTTTCCTTATTCATTAAGGGCAAAAGGGTCATTGGGCCTTTAAACTAAAACAAAACAAAAACACCCATTTTCTACTATTCACTTCCTTCTTCATAAACACACCAACGGGAAACAAGGAGCTCTCTACCCAATTCACTATTTCATTCAAAAGCTCCCTCATTTCAACTCCGTTTTGAAAGGTAATGGTATTTTTGACTTCCCCTCATCTCCCTCTCCATGAAAGTACCTTTTATTTTCATTTTCATGGAGGTTTTAGAAAATGGAAGTTTTGAACATTTTGATTAAAAATGAGATCTTTATGTTGATAAATGAAATGTTTTGATTTGATATGCTTAGTTATGGTATATAGAGGTCGAATGGTATATCATATGTGAATTTCAAATGATTTTGGGCAATTTTCGGAATTGGGTTTCAAGGGGTTTTTTGGAGGGTTTTAAAGTGGTTTTTGGGGTGGTTTAATGTTGGTTGTTGGGGGCTGGTGTTAGTATTATATATGAGGGTCACTTTGGGTGTATTTGATGGTTGATTGGATGCTTGAAATGGAAGATTTCAGTGGGTTTTGTGGGTTGCTCGAAAATTCTGTTTTTGGGCTTGTTTTGGGTGTTGGATGTTTGAAAATGTTAATCCGGGTTAGTTCCGATGATGAGTTATTGATTGTGGATGTTTTGTTTGTGTTTGGGATTGATTAGAATCGAGTTTGGGCATCGGTGAAGCATTGGAAGTAAATCCGGGGAATTGAAGGTGGTTGCTTGCTTGGTCTTTGAGCTTGGGAGCTTAGGTGAGTGGTTAATTGTTTTATATGGATTTAAAATGGTTGGTTCGAGTATATGGACTAGGTTGGGATTGGTAGACCCACCTAGAGTTAGGATTAGGGTGGTAGCCTAATCCTAAGCTTGATCTAGAGCCTTTGGATGAACTCATTTATGTGGTTGTGTATGTCTCGTATGAAATGTGATATGTGTGCTTATGTATATTGTATTATACATGTGAGATGAGATATGACTTGTGATGCTTGAGACATGCATGATGATGGTTGTTGGTGAGTACGTGCTAAGCACGGAAATGATTGGAATGAGTAATGTGAAATGAGTAAATGTTGGCACTAGTATACTTGAATACAAATGATCGATCATTAGGATGTTAGTGTGTACACATGAGTCAAAAGTCGCGCGTGGCCTTGGTGGCGTTGAGTCACCAAGGAGGAGTACGGGTTCGCCCGGAAATTGTATTTACATATAGTCGGTGATGAGTGGAATCCCATCGACGGGGCGTGAGGATGAGTGGAATCCCCTCCGCGAGACCGGTGATGAGTGTAATCCCACCGTGAGGTAATGTGGTTGTTGGATGTGAGTTCCAACGAGTTTATCCGCGTATTTGGGTCATAGCTAGGTGCCAATGTTGGTTGATAAATGTATTAATGTGTTGAGAATAATGATTCTTATTTGGATGTTTAATGTGACTACTTGTGTTGAGGATCTAGAGCTTTTTGATCATGACATTTACTTGTATATTGCTCATGCATATTTATCTTGTGGCTCTTGTGGATCCTTGGTTTATATGTGATTTGCCTTGGCTAGATCGTGCTCGGACCCTGCAATGTTGAGGTTTGTTTTTAGAGCTTACCCTCACTAAGCATCATTGCTTACGCTCTCTTTGTTCAACATTGCAGATCCTTAGTTCGTGGGTTGCTTGAGCAAGTGGAGGGCCTCCAAGTGTGGTTGTTGGCTTGAGTAAATCAAGTATGACTTTTAAATGTTGAACATGTAATAGTTTAAGCAATGGGACATGTGTTGATTTTGTTGGATGATTGTGGATTGTTTAGGAGCTTGCTTAGACTCTATGTCATGTTGCTTTTGTATGGCTTGTGATGCCATGTTTGAGTTGTAATCCATGCCTAAATTGCTTATCTTGAATGTTGGTTATGTGCCTTTGAGTTTGCTCTTATGTTGAATGTTGAAGTATGAGTTTTTGGATGTTTAAGTGTCATCTTTGATTCTATTGCATGTTCCCTTGATGTGTGTTCATGTTGGGCGTCTGTATGGCTAAGCAATGACCTTAAAATGTTGTATGAATGCTTGTTTGGGTCTAGGAAAGTCCTAAATTGCATCTAGGTCCGAGTCTTGTTCATCTTAGCTGAGTTTGGAAGTTTTTGCTGTGCAGGGGTATCGATACGGTTGGTATGGTATCGATACCACCTTCTTGTTCAGGCCTCGTGTATCGATGCACTTGAGAGGTGTATCGATACTATTTTGGTCACTGGAGCTACTGTCCAGTTCGGTATCGATACCGGCCTCTGGTGTATCGATACCGTCATCTTAGCGTTGACTGTGGGAAGTCAACCGTTGGGGAGGGTATCGATACACTCCATGGGTGTATCGATACGGTCTCTACGGGTTGACTTTGACCAGTTGACCTAGTCAAGGGGTATCGATACACCCCTTAAGGGTATCGATATCGCCTGTAGTATAAGTATAAAATTGGGCTGTAACATGTTAGTTTGAGTTCGTTTGTTTGTTTCGTGAATGTTGTTCCGCTGTATGATCACTTAGGATTAAATACTCATCTAGACAAGATTTAAAATAAAAAAAATAGGGTTGCTAACTGAGGGGGAATTCCTTAGGGGGTTTTCACTCGGTTTTCCCCGTGTGGCCCACTCGGACCGGTCATTCGGCCAGACCGGGACGAGGGGGTTACAGTCTGAACTATTTTTCGGGCCAAATACGTGTCTAAATTTCATTCTTTTACTCAAATAAGGTTCTCTAGTCATGACTATTAAAAAATTCCGTTATCTAATTAGAACACGACATGTGCCTATTTCAGTTATTTTCTATCATATTTATTTTTAAAAATCTAGAAAATCATTAATTTTATTAACCCCCCCCCCCCAAAAAAAAAAAAAACATTTTTTTTAGAAAGATGATATTTATTTAATTAGAACACGACATGTACCAAACCATGTAACACCCTAAGGTAATAATAAAATGGATGCAAAAGGGGAAGGGGGCGAAATTGCGGTGTGGGGGAGTTGAACCCACAACTCATAGATAGGTTGCTTCAGTCTTAGACAATTGAGTAAGGCCATTTCTAGTATGAACCTGCACCCACTTATTATTAAGTGATTCTTGTAAAGTTAAAATAAAATGACAAACAAATAAAAATATCTTACCTAACCCTTAATGGCTCATTTATTTCGATCCAACAACTCAAAACCCAGATCTGGAATATAAACGACCTTTCATCCCCCTCTCGACCTTTCACCTGAACACCGATCATCGTCCGATCTTCCCCACCGTCACGTCGTGGCCATCACCACCACCGCCGACGTGATTGCTTTCATAGCCCGAGCCTAACCCCGTCAACCACTCTCGCATGAGAGCAGCCGTTTGCCGTGAAAATTGCCTCAAAGCTCCAACTAGAACCCAAGTCTCCTCCACCTCTGTCCTTGACATTTCCAGCTTCAACAACCGCCCGTTTGGGATGCTACCGCCGCCACTGTCCCTTGAACAGAACCCCGAACACCACGCGTAAAGTCGTTGTTTCGTCGCTACAAAAGCATGGTTGGAAGTTCCGTGAGAAAACCCCAACCATGTTCCCCTATTTTTCACCATTTCTGACCACAGTCTCCATCCGCCTGAGTCGCTATTGCCACCATCATCCTCCTCAGGCCGAGATGAACAAAACCCAACCGATCAATAGGCGGTTCATCGTTGTTTCAAGCTTGTCGGTGTTCGTCCAATAGAAGTAAGTTAGGTAAGGAATTTACTTCGGTTTGGGTTTAATGAGCATTAGTTAGTTGATTTTTCAATGTTTGGAGGCTTAATCGAGTTGTTGCCATCTTTTGGGACTTCTTTCGGTCGATTTGGGGTCGCGCGTAGCGAGAACGCACCGCCAGAGATGAATTTTGGCCACCGCTTGGTTACCCAGCAGTCGAACCGCTCTAAACCGGTCTAACCATCGAGTCAATCGAACTAGCCCAAACTAAACCAGACCGGCCTGATCCCATTAATAAACCAAAGCCCGAACTCGACCCGATTTGACTTGAACCCGACCCATTTAACCCGTACCTGACCCGAACTTAGTCAGCCATTTTACCCGAGTCAACCCAGTGAGTCAACTCGCTCGTGTCAACCCAGTGAGTCAACTCGCTCGACTCACCCCGGTTAACTAGTGACGTCAGCATTGACTTGACCACTAACATCAACGTTGTCTTTGACCGATGACGTCAGCGTTGTCTTCGACCGATGACGTCAGCGTTGACTTTGACTGCTGACGTTAGCGTTAACTTCGACCGCTGATGTCAGCGTTGGCTTTGACTAAAAAGTCAACTTTTCTAAAAAAAAGTCATATTTTATGTTTTTCGACGCCCCGAGTCTGATTTTAAAGCCCGTTTTATGAAATTCTAACCCAAAAGCTTTCGAATCTAAACTTAAACCCCGAACATGAGTCAATTTTCTCAAATTAATTAATTCATTATTGACGTAGCATCATTTTACATGTACATATTATATAAAAAATTATACATATGTGTTACGAAAAATAAATGAATGTATTTTTTTTGTTTCAAATATTTGTAATCGATCCAAAAAAAATTATGTGAACTATTGAACCAAAATCAACGTTTCTTTTGTATAACAACACAAAACCAAATGTCGTATATCAAATAACACATTTGACCAAGGTTTAAATGTGTTTTTGGCTATTTCTCTTTATATTAATATTAGAGTTAACTGGACTATATGTCCTCAAGCTATGACATGACTTCTAAATTGGTGCCTAAACTTTTAAATATTCTATTTCATCCCCCAAAATATTAAACTCATTCTTAATTGGTCCCCAAACTTTTAAATATCCCACTATCATCCCCAGATTATCGTTTTTTTCGACAAAATTGATTTTATTAATAATTCAAAATATGCCAAAGACCTACTTATGAGCCTCATTAAAAACCTCTCTAACTTAAATGGAGGAAAAAAGTACTACATAAGCAGGTAATATACAATCGAGTACACACCATAGACCACAAGGCTACACGAAAATGTTTGTACAATCCAAACCCCACCTACTAGCACCTACCTACCCATAAACTACTACTCTGAAAAAAAAAGTCTCAAAAAACATCCAAAACTCTATCAAATCAACCAACAACGATAAAAAAAACCTACCACCATGTTTAAGAAAGTTACTGATTATCGTTCATGCCACAAAATTTTATTGTGTCACACCATTTCAGCGTTTAAACGACATTAAATAGTTTTTTAATTGTTTTATTAGTATGGAACATGTTTAGCATGTAGTGTTAATTTGGGGATGGAATTAGAATGTTCAAATGTTTGGGGGGGGGGATTAGAATGAAACTCATAGTATGTGGATGAAACTGAAATGCTCAAATGTTTGAGTACCAATTTAGAATGAGATTAATAGTTTGAGGATGAAACTGGAACGTTCAAAAGTTTGTGGAGCAATTTTGAATAAGTGTTATAGTTTTGGGACGTGTTGGGCGATTTACCATGAATATCACGATGAACATATTTCAAATAGAATATATTTTTCAATTGCTTGAGATTAAATACTTTCATACAAATATTTGAATGTGTTCGATGATGGGATTTTCTATACATCAGAATTTTTGTAAAATTTAAATTAGTGCTTAACCGTCAGATATGTCCCGAAACCAAAGTTTTTTTTTTTCAGATAGTTGTCTGAACTATTTTTTGGGTCAAATAGGTGTCTAACGTTTCATTTCGTTACTCAAATAAGGTTTTACAGTCACAACTTTTAAAAGATTTATGTTATCCAATTAGAACATGCCATGTGGCCCATTTATGTTATTTTCTTTCATTTTTTTTTAAATTGGAAATTCTTTAATTTTATTAAAAACAACACAAAAACGATTTTTTGAAGAAAGATCATATTTATATAATCAAGTGCTAAAAATGTCATCACTTAGTACAAATTGTTCAAGGAACGTAGGACATTCCAAATCAACATAATGCAACGGATAAAGTGTGATTGACCATGTAGAAATTAAAAAAAAATAAAAAATAGGCCACCTTTCATGTTCTTATTGGGCGACATAATTTTTTTTATTGTCGTTGACGAAAAAGCTTTTTTAAGTACTGAAACGAAACATTAAGCACCTATTCTACCCAGAAAATAGTTCTGACATCTAACTGGAAAAATGGTATAGTTTAGACACTTATTTGCCGGTTAAGCCTTCATTGAAAGGACCAAGAAAAGGCTTCCAATTGTCTCGATTTTAATATCGACGATGTTTATAAGGAACGGTTGGGTTTTTTTGATGATGCAGGTTGTAACACCCCAAAATTCCCCTAATTTTGAAAGGACTAAAAAAGACAAGTGCGATTAGTTTTTGAAAGGACTTCGACTACCGACTCAGAGAGATGTTGCAAAACATCATGATAAAGTGTTCAGTGTGATTGTTAGTCATGCTAAAACTACTGAGAGGATTTTTTCATTAATGGAAAAGAAGGAACTTCAGAATTCCGACCAAGTCGTGAAGCAACCGGACATATCTGCTCAGCCTAGTTTTGTCAACTCGTCTAGAAAGAGGCCTAGAGATGAGTCTGTTCCTCATAATTATCAGAATGTAAGACCTGCAGTATCGACTGTTCCGTCTGGCAGCCGAGGTAGTTCAAAAGTTCATCGGCCTATTTCTGTATGTGGCTTTTGCAACAAAAAGCATAACGGAGAGTGCAAATTGATGAACAGAACGTATTTCAGTTCTTTTTCCAGTTCTATGTTTCAGTATTTTCGGTTATGATATATCATGAATTCAGAATGGGAAAGTATATGCATGTTTTAGTTGGTTTGAGATCTGTTGTTAAGTCTGAAAATTTCGAGGACGAAATTTCTTTTAAGGGAGGGAGAGTTGTAACACACCAAAATTCCCCTAATTCAGAAAATCTAAAGTTTGAAATACCTAATTCAAAAACCCTAAAATTATGGAATTTTAATTTTTGAAACCCTAATTTGATTAAGGGATTAAATTGATCAGAATTAGAACTTTATGGCTTAATTTAGGAATTTTGAGGTTATTTTGTAAAGTTGGTAAAGTGTTGGTGCTATTTTGCAAACCCTAAATAACTTTAGTGGCTCCTAGTGTAATTTACCCATTTATTAGGGTAATTTAAACCCATTTACCTATTCAGCTTCCATTTGGGAAGTTCGACAGCCACTCTCCCTCACCCTCTCTCTCGACGTCTCCCTCTCCTCTCCCGCACCATATCTGGCGAGCTTCGGTAGAGCTTTGTTTGCCGGCCTCCGTCGCCGTTCGTGGCTTGCACGAGCACCACAATCGTGTCCATCGTCGACCCGCGAACAAACCCCAGGCCTCGGGTTCCTCTCGTCACCGGTTGTTCGGCTGGAAACGGTAAAGAACCGTTCGGTTCTATTTGCGCCGCCGTGCTCCACCACCGAAAACCATTCATTTCCTCGTGCCGTCATCGTCACCTTTCAAGTTTGGGTAAGCCTCGCTAGTTTCTTTTTGGTTCATGCGTTGTTGGTTGTGAATTCCTTTGTTTTTCCGTTTAATTCTGATCGGAATGTTCATTTTGTTCATCGGAATCTGAGGAAAACGTGGCAGTTTTCATCTCACCCATGTTTTTCGTTCTGAGTTTGGTGAAGCCGTGCACATTAGGATTACCGTCGTCGTCGTAGGTTCTGTCGCCGTAGCCGTTCGTGGAGCTTGCCACCGCCGTCAAAGGTTCTGGGAACCCTAGTGTAGTTTTGGTAAAAGTGTAGAGTTGGGCTGAGTGTGTTGTGGGTTGAGCCCAAGTGTTAGTGAAGCTAAGTGGGTTGTGTGTGTTGGTTGAGCTAACCGTGGGGCCTTGTGTGTTTTAGTGGAGCCCAGTTTTAAATGTAAGCCCATGTGGTTTGAAACAAACCAAACCAGTTTGTGAACCAGACCAATATGTTTATTGGACCGAACCAGATTAAGTTGTGAACCGAACTACTCTTGTGGATCGAACTGATTTTGATCGAACCGTTGACTGTGTTTGATTGAGTTGACCTTTTGACTTTTGACCTTAGAGCATTGACCAGTTTACATGTTTGACCAAATTTGATCAGTTGACTTTGACCGACCGAGTTGACCGTTGAACAGAGTTCACCTTTGACCAGTTTGACTTCGACTTTGACCATGAGTTAACTTTTTCGGACAACCTTCCTCTTAACCTTTCTCGACGTCCTGAGTCCGTATCCGCTGCCCGTTTTGTCAAATTAGATCTCGAGAGATCCGTTTTGCTAATTTTGTGTAATTGTTATTGAAATATGATAAGTTATGATTTCAGAATCTGATTTGGAATGTTCTCGTGTTCAGGTGCCAACCTTGAGACCGTTGGGTTACCTCTAGTTCTTTAGACCGACCGTGCACATTCTTTGAGATTTTCACGTGAGTATATCTTAGTTCGGTTTTCAATGTTTAGTCGTTGGCTTAGTGTTATTATTAAATGTTAATATAGAATTCATACTCGTAGGTCTTGATTCAGTGAGATCTTAGCGTGAGGCTCGCCTTTCTTGAGATTAGAGCTATTGTTGCTTAAAGGTCTGTCTCTTCCTGTTTTATAAACTTGTGTGTTTCTTTCTGTGCTATAAATTTTATGTGTTTCTTCTGGTATTAAATAAGTAAATGTTTTGTACATTTTGTGTGCATACTATGTTGTGATTGGGTGAATGTTTTTAGAAATCATGCATAACATGTCATACTGTGATTTAAATGAGAAATCGGACTTACCGAATTGTGAAATATCAGATTTTCGGAATCGTAAAACATCGGATTTATAGTATTGTGCAACTTGAATTTTCATGATTCAAGTTTCGGCTCAGACTCGAATTTTAAAATCTGCATCATATCATTATGGGTATATGGTTTGGGATTTATTCGGGGAAGTTAAGTGGTTTCACCCTTCGGGCTGAATTTTGCTTCGGATCAGTGGTTCCACCCTTCGGGCTGAGTTCCACTTTGGATGGTGACGATGGAGAAAGTAGGTTCTGGGGAACCTTACTTTTCGGTGTATCGGAGGTGGGTACTATTATTCATGTGCATCTGACATCATATCATCATGATTCAGTTTTGTTGTGTTTTCAGAAAAGTCTTTATCATAAAATAAAATATTGTTTTGTTTTGTTTTTTTTTCCGTTTGCACTTTAGAGACACACTAAGCTATTTAGCTTACACCTATTAGTTTTTACTTTTCATATATCTCAGACTTATTAGGCGACTCGGTACTTGGATCATCTCTCGTTTATTCAGATAAATTATCATTCAGTATGAACTCTTTTGACTACTTGGACTTATGTTTTAACATTATTTGGGATATTTGTGTAATATGGACATTGGGACTGTCTATAATTTGGGATTTATTGGATGCATGCATTTACGAATTTATTTTCAGAGATTTTAATTAAGTATCGAACATCATTTAAAACATTGGGAATGTCTTTTGAATTATAAAATATTTTAACCTAAATTGTATCTTAATGGACAAGTTTTTAATCGCTACTTCCTAGATTCGGCCCATTTCTTCTGGGTCGAGTTTAGGGGGTTACATTTAGTGGTATCAGAGCCTAGGTTCAACCCATGGACTGTGAGGCCTACAACAATTATTTTTAAATGTTTTCGACTTCTGCATGCATCCAAAATATTTTGGGACAGATGGGAATTTTTTGAAAAATATATTATGGTATTCTGTGATTTTGTCTTTAATGTTTTCAAAGTGTTTTAAATCCGAGACTCCAGTACCGATTCTTACTCTAGGTTATTACCTTTGTAGATAGTTCACTATGCCACCGCGTAAGAGTCTTAATTTATCGTTTGTTCGGGGACATGGCCGTACTGCTGCTTCTTGTAGTGATTATCCGTCTTCTGTTGGGCAAATGGAAAATCAGAATGAGATACCAGATAATGAGAATGTACCATTGGAAGGATATCAGATTGGAATTGATGACACATATGGTGTTGATGACACTGAGACAGTTCAGCCGGACAGTGCTACGGTTCACCGTGAGTTGCTCTGTTATCTTCGTCAGTAAGCGGGTTCAAGGAAACCCATGTCTACAGAATTCATAGCTGCTGGAATGAAATTGTTTGAGGGTAAAACCGGTACACATCCATCTGATGTAGAGTATTGGCTAAAGAAGTTGCAATGACTTTTTGTTGAGATGGATTATCTAGTTAATCAGAAATTACGAGCCGCTGTATCTTTGTTAGAGGGTGAAGCTCAGAATTGGTGGGAGTCAGTGGTTGATATTGTTCCATCAAGTCAGATCACATGGGAGTTTTTCGGAAAGGCTTTTCAAGATTTTTATGTGGGAGCCGAGTTCTTAGCGAAGTGTCGCGATGATTTTTATGAATTTGAAACAGAACAACATGTCAGTGAATGGTTATGAGATAGAGTTTCGGAGGTTGGCCAAGTATGCTCCTAGGTTAGTTGTGACTAAAAAAAGACAAGTGCGATTGGTTTTTGAAAGGATTTCGACTACCGATTCAGAGAGATGTTGCAACACATCATGATAAAGTGTTCAGTGTGATGGTTAGTCAGGCTAAAACTGCTGAGAGGATTTTTGCATTAATGGAAAATGAGGAACTTCAGAATTCTGACCAAGTCGTAAAGCAACCGGACATATCTGCTCAACCTAGTTTTTTCAACTCGTCTGAAAAGAGGCCTAGAGATGAGTCTGTTCCTCATAATTATCAGAATGTAAGACATGCAGTATCGACTGTTCCGTCTGGCAGCCGAGGTAGTTCAAAAGTTCATCGTCCTATTTCTGTATGTGGCTTTTGCAACAAAAAGCATAACGGAGAGTGCAAATTGATGAACAGAATGTATTTCAGTTCTTTTTCCAGTTCTATGTTTCAGTATTTTCGGTTATGATATATCATGAATTCAGAATGGGAAAGTATATGCATGTTTTAGTTGGTTTGAGATCTGTTGTTAAGTCTGAAAATTTCGAGGACGAAATTTCTTTTAAGGGAGGGAGAGTTGTAACACACCAAAATTCCCCTAATTCAGAAAATCTAAAGTTTGAAATACCTAATTTGAAAACCCTAAAATTTGGGAATTTTAATTTTTGAAACCCTAATTTGATTAAGGGATTAAATTGATCAAAATTAGAACTTTATGGCTTAATTTAGGAATTTTGGGGTTATTTTGTAAATTGTAAAGTGTTGGTGCTGTTTTGCAAACCCTAAATAACTTTAGTGGCTTCTAGTGTAATTTACCCATTTATTAGGGTAATTTAAACCCATTTACCTATTCAACTTCCATTTGGGAAGTTCGACAGCTACTCTCTCTAACCCTCTCTCTCGACGTCTCCCTCTCCTCTCCCGCACCATCTCTGGCGAGCTTCGGTAGAGCTCTGTTTGCCGGCCTTCATCGCCGTTCGTGGCTTGCACGAGCACCGCCATCGTGTCCATCGTCGACCCGCGAACAAACCCCAAGCCTCAGGTTCCTCTCGTCGCTGGTTGTTCGCCTAGAAACGGTAAAGAACCGTTCGGTTCTATTTGCGCCGCCGTGCTCCACCACCGAAACCATTCGTTTCCTCGTGCCGTCGTCGTCACCGTTCAAGTTTGGGTAAGCCTCGCTAGTTTATTTTTGGTTCATGCATTGTTGGTTGTGAATTCCTTTGTTTTTCCGTTTAATTCTGATCGAAATGTTCATTTTGTTCATCGAAATCTGAGGAAAACGTGGCAGTTTTCATCTCACCCATGTTTTTCGTTCTGAGTTTGGTGCTGTCATGCACATTTGGGTTACCGTCGTCGTCGTAGGCTCTGTCGCCGTCGCCATTCGTGGAGCTTGCCGCCGCTGTCAAAGGTTCTGGAAACCCTAGTGTAGTTTTGGTAAAAGTGTAGAGTTGGGCTGAGTGTGTTGTGGGTTGAGCCCAAGTGTTAGTGAAGCTAAGTGGGTTGTGTGTGTTGGTTGAGCTAACCGTGGGGCCTTGTGTGTATTAGTGGAGCCCAATTTTGAATGTAAGCCCTTGTGGTTTGAAACAAACCAAACCAGTTTGTGAACCAGACCAATATGTTTATTGGACCGGACCGGATTAAGTTGTGAACCGAACTACTCTTGTGGATCGAACTGATTTTGACCGAACCGTTGACTGTGTTTGACTGAGTTGACCTGTTGACTTTTGACCTTAGACCATTGACCAGTTGACCTGTTTGACCGAATTTGATCAGTTGACTTTGACCGACCGAGTTGACCTTTTACTAGAGTTGACCTTTGACCAGTTCGACTTTGACTTTGACTTTGACCAAGAGTTGACTTTTTCGAACAACCTTCCTCTTAACCTTTCTCGACGTCCTGAGCCCGTATCCACTGCCCGTTTTGTCAAAGTAGACTTGAGATATCCGTTTTGCTAATTTTGTGTAATTGTTATTGAAATATGATAACTTATGATTTCAGAATCTGATTCAGAATGTTCTTGTGTTCAGGTGTCAACCTTGAGACCGTTGGGTTACCTCCAGTTGTTTAGACGGTCGTGCACGTTCTTCAAGATTTTCACGTTAGTATATCTTAGTTCGGTTTTCAGTGTTTAGTCTGTAGCTTAGTGTTATTATTAAATGTTAATATAGAATTCATACCTCGTAGGTCTTGATTCAGTGAGATCCGAGCGTGAGGCTCGCCCTTCTTGAGATTAGAGCTACTATTGCTTAAAGGCGTGTCTCTTCTTGTTTTATAAACTTGTGTGTTTCTTTCTGTGCTATAAATTTTATGTAAGGTTTTAACTAAATATTAAATAAATAAGGAATTAAAGAGGTTTAATCACGTAACTACTTTTCCCTCTCTCATTTCAGCCAAACACATTTGTCAAACAACTTTTCATCAGATTTCTTTTCTCTCAAATTCCTCTTTTCTTCTCTAAACTCCTTTTCAAAGATTCACTTCTTTTTCTTCAAGATTTTTGCAAGGAAAACTTGCCAAATTATCAAGGAAGCAAGGATTGGAGGTAAATCCTGTTCTTAACCTTCAATCTAGGTTCTTTATTGAAATTCCCAAGATTATTGACTCTCCTTTATGATTTTTAACTGAACTTTGATTATAGTTTTGAGTTCAGAGCAAAATCTTGCAAAATTGTGATGTAATTTTTAATTTTCGGACTTAATGAGTTGGGCACTCTTTTGTGTTGATTGTAATTGATTTTTAAGTTGATTTATATGTTAAAAGGATGTGCTAATAACATAGATCCCGAAATCCTTGAGATCCTTGAGTTTCTTTGTAGTTTTAAGTGTGATTTTGGGGTGGAATGATGGAATCTTGATGGCTGGAGGTATAAGGATGAGTTAGGATGTTTATTAGATGTGTTTTGATGTTGTTAATGCTTTGGAAGTGTTGCATGACGGCTGGACTTGGTTTAGAAGGCAATCGGTTGAGTTTTCGGTTGTGTTTGAAGGGTATTTTGGTGTTGTTTGAGTGAGCAATGAGTCTATGGGTTGTTGCTGGAGCTTGAATGCATTTTAATGCATTTAGATCTCTGTTTTGATGTTGTGAAAACAGGGGATCTTGATCCGGAAGCTAACAAGGTAATTTTGGAGGCTCCGGAGGTGTAATTTTCGTGTCGGAGAACAAGGCTTCGCGTATCGATGAGTGGAAATGCAATTTCCTATGAAAATGCATATGATGTTAAGCATGTGTGCTTGTGGTAATGACATTATGGTTATGCTTGAAAAACAGTGAATTGATGTGGATAAATGATTATATTGGCAAGTGATGAAATGGTTTTTGGTTACTTTAATCGGATATAGTTAGCCGGCTATAGGATTGGGTGCACCGTGAATAAAGTCGCCTTGGATGTTGAGGGGTTGTGATTGTGTCGTACTCTCCATCCAAGTACCCTAACGATTGAGGTTAAGATCACAACGGTGAATGGTTAGTCCCGTGTGTGAGTCTTGTGTATGTGTCCCATACTCTCGTTAGTGGAATTATACAACTACCGATGAGTGATGTTGAGGGGTTGTGATTTTGCCATTAGTCTCCATCATGGGTGTTAAGGGGTTGTGATTGTGCCATATGTCTCCACCTTGTATAGTCTGGTAGTTTGTATGAAGCGTGAGGGACAACGCTTGTAATCCGCGTATCCAATTGTGTCTTGTGTTGAAAGGATTTGTGAACTATCACTTGAAAGCCAATATAATGTAAATGATCTAAGTGAAGCATGAGATGCTCGTAAATGATGCAAGAGTGCATGATAAATATGTGTATGATGCCAGAATGCATGCGATGCTTGTTAAAGCATGAGCAAAGGTTTATTTGTTGTTGTATGTTAATGCATATTTGCATGAGGTTTTAAATGTGCATTGAAGTCTTGAGAAGACTTGTTTTATAAAGGGCATGTAGTGTAAAGTGATGATTTTGTAAACTTGAGTTATGCATTAATGAATGTGTTTAGCGTTCCTCACTAAGCTTATGGCTTACGCTCGTTTGTTTCATCAATGCAGAAAATTAAACATTTTGAGGTGGCTCAAGTGCAAGAGTAATCCAAGGTTTTTGTCAAAGAAAAGTATGTGGTTCACCTTTAGTGTAATATGAGGCAATGGGTGGGATCTATACTTTGGAATGTTTGAGAATGGTTTTTTCTCTTTAGGCATATTGGTTTGACTTTACTTGAATTGTAAATGGCCTTTGGAGTTTGGTTTTTCGCTTATTGGGAGTTTTGACTTGTTATGGTTTTGGATGAGCTAGGAAGCATGCCTCTAGTGCCTTTGCCTAAGTGTTTGTTGCTATGTTTAGGCTATTGCTTCGTTATGATGATTGTTGATAAGTATCTTTGATGTATGCTTGATATGGCATGTTTCGGGGTTGATTCGAGTATGAAAAAGTATGAAAAACCAGCTATATCTGCTGTCACTGGGCAAGGTGTATCGAAACACCCTCACCAGTTCTGAAACGGGTGCCTGTAATGGCCATAGTGGATCGGAACGGATGAATCTGTTTTGAAACAGTTTGGCTACTGGTGAAGCCTGTTTCGATACCGGTCTCGGAACATACCCGAGTACCGAAACGGTCAACACCGTTTCGATAAGGACATTTCGGTACGAGGGGCGGTGTTCCGATACAGTCGACCGTTGGGTGATGGATTTGAATTGTTTTATGTTTACATGTTTTACATTTTGGTCCTGAATGTTGTGGATGCAATTGCTTGAGCTTGTATTGTCCGTTTTAGTTGGAATTTGACAGAGGAGCATGAAATATGACTAATTACATAATGGTAAGTTTCAAATCTATTAAGTCCTTATATTTTCTAAAAATTATGTTTTGGTCCCTAAAAGTGTAATTCGCGCAATTGAGTCCCTAAATGTTTTTCGGACGTTGTATTCTTCTATCATATGATTCTTGAGTAATCACCTAGGTTTAATATGCATCTAGAAAAGATAAAAAGGAAAAAAACGGTCGTTAATCAAGGTTGACTTTGGTTTTCCCTGTGTAATCTTCGTAGTTCGGGTCAAACGTCTAGGTCAAGCTAAGGGGGTTACACTTGGTATGGAAATGTTGGTAAGAGTGAGATGTGGTAAGATGGGCTTGATAGCCATGTAAGTTTGACCATTGTTAGAATATTGGCATAAGCTAGAATCTTTACCAAATATAGTTGATCGATTAACTAGGATTAATTTGCACATGTAAGACTTGTAAGACAAAATTCACATGCATGTATGACAAATTCGTAGGTGTAAGAAAATTTGGTCGTGTTAGAAAAAATCATACGTGTAAGATTAGCTTGGACGCGATGGTTGAGTTTACTCTCATCGACGTCCTGTAAGACTTGTAAGATTGTAAGAAATTCGTATATCCGGGTATTGCTGTTAATTATGCCAATATGCTACTCTTGTCCTTTGTAAGACTTTGTTATATTATGGTAAGATAGAGAAAGTTTTGGTAAGGCCTTGTAAGAGTAAGTTGTGCTTTTGTAAGAATGGTTGAATGGTAAGATGATATTGTTGGTTAGTACGTTGTTGTAATATGGTGTATGCATATTTTGGTTTTCTAAACTCTAAATGGTTTTAAAACTGCATTGTTGTTGTTTGGTTTTCAGCTCCTCTCACTAAGCTTAAATGCTTACGCTCTCTTTTCCAGCAATGCAGACCGTTAGTGTTCCGGGCAACAAGCAAGCAAGGGGAGCGAAGCCAATTTCCACTTTGGCTCAAGTATGATTTCTAAGTTTGTAATAATACTACTAGCAATGGGTATGCTATGTTTTATGTTTGGAGACTTGATGTTTTGTGGATGCATGGTTTGAGGCAAGTTTGTTATGATCCTATGAAGTTGTGTGAAGTATGGTTTCGTTGTTTTAAGGTTTATTATGTAGTTTGACCTCTTAAGCAAGTGTGGATCATTGTTTTCTTCGTTTTTGTTTAATCTTAATGTCGAAATGATCTTGTTTGATGTTGTTAAGTTTTTTTTGCCTTGGAAATGCATGTTTTATTGATCCTTTGGTGTTGGTATGTGATTGGAATGGTTTCAGTGTGCATCGGAAGTGCCCAAGACCTTTTTGAACCAAGTTGTGCATAGGGGTTCCGAAACGGGCTCGACCATATCGAAATGGGCATGAATTTTACCTAGCTCTTTCGAAACGCCCCTTGGTGTTTCGAAACGGTTGGCCTCAAGAAAATCTTGTTTTGAAGGACTGTTTCGAAACTTGCAGTAATGTTTCAAAATGTTTGGCAGTAAGTTAGTTGAAGGCATCTCCTAAGTTTTTTTCTTGTGTTTTGGTCGCTGGTTGATGTTTAATCAATTGTAACGGCTTGGTTGGCTGTTTCATGCTGCATTTGGGCATATGTGTTTGAAAACTGACTAATTGCAAGATGGTAACCTTAATTTCATATTAGGTCCCTATCTTATGCTAGAATTCAATTTTGGTCTATGTATGCTTGTTTGTCGGTTCGAGATTTGTTTCTTCGTGCTTTTATCCGCTACGAGTGTTCCTCACCTAAGTTTTTATAAGTGCATATAGAAAAGATAATTTTAAAAGCTTGTTCCTCCTTTAGGGTTGCTAATCGAAGAGATATCTTCGGGTCTTTCTTCGGTTAGTCCCGTGTGACCACCTTAGGTAGGTCTGGTGGCTAAACCGGGCTGAGGGGGTTACATTTGGTGGTATCAGAGACAGGTTATGCATCTTTCGGGAAGGTAAGTGAGGTAAGTTCATGTGCTTGCTTGATTGTTGGGTGATTTATCTATTGGTTGTCTTGAACGGTGGTTATTTTGCCATGATTGGTTGATAGCATAATCTGTTGCTATGTTGTTATCGTTAGCTAGAAGTTTTCTAAGCAACCCATTGCTAGGTATTATTGTAAGAAAATGGTTTTGGATAAATACTTGAGCAATTTGGACCCTTGCCCTTGCTGACCCAAACCTTTGTGTGTTATTGGTGTTGTGGTTGTTAGATTGCTTTTGTCTGTTGCTATGGCGAGACCCCGAGGCAGGCCTAGAGTTGTTCGTCAGGAACCACATGCTCATGATATTGAGGATCATGTCGAGGCTCATGCTGAGGAGCCAGTTGTTGAGGAGGAGTTGCCCCCACCTCTTCCAGAAGGAGACGAGGCCGAAGTTGAGGGTGTAGTACCACCAGATGGCCAGGGTCAGGCCGAGATTGATTTAGCTCAGTTAGTTCGAACTATTACTGTTGCTTTTCAAGCAGCTATGACCGATATGTGAGATGTTGTACCACCTCAGGGTGCGAGAACTGGTTTGTCCCTAGAGAGACTCTATAGTCTGGGCGGAGTTGAGTTTCGTTGATTGTCGCCTGAGCAATTAGAGGCATGGCTAGAGAGTACCACGTGTATATTAGGTCAGATGGAGTGCTCAGACACTCAGAAGCTTGGTTGTATCATTTCCATGCTTCAGGGAGATGCGTATATCTGGTAGACTACGACTACATCTGGTATGCCTGAGGGTGAGATCACTTGAGAGTTCTTCAGATCTTCCTCCCGTAAGAAATACTTGGGTCCACGATTCTTAGATGAGAAGAAGAGGGAGTTTATGGCTCTCGTTCAGGGCAGCATGTCTGTATATGATTATGAGATACAGTTTGTACGGCTGAGTCAGTATGCTCCTGAGTTAGTGCCTAATGAGAAGGAAAGATGTGAGCGATTTCGTTATGGTTTGGTAAAGGATGTGAAAACTTACATGTTAGCTTCTGACTACGTAGATTTTGATGTTTTGGTTAGCCGGGCCAAAGACATCGAGCAAAACTTAGGTTTTTCTTCTCGTGCTAGTGGTTCTAGCTCATGGAAGAGGCACAACCAGTGGGACAGAGGTGATGCCAAGAGGCACAAGGGTAATAGGCATCATTATGATCATAGGTGTGGGGGTGGTAACCCAGGTCGTGGCCATGAGGGTCAAGGAGTTGTTGCTCGTACTCCAGAGTGTGCTAGATGCGGGAGACATCATATGGGTGAGTGTTGGGGTGTGCCTGGTACGTGCTGGAACTGTGGTTCTTGAGATCATTTGAGGCGAAACTGTCCTTAGCCGGTTATAGCAGTTGATCATCAAAGAGGTTGTGGGCGCGGTCGAGGTAACTTCCTGCCGAGGATTGAGGCTCCGAAGAACGTAGCTCATGTTGTTACAGTCCAGCCAGAGGGTGGTGAACCAGCTAGAGTGTATGCCCAGAGAGATGGCGGGAACGACACAAATGTTATTGCAAGTAATTTCATGTTACAATCTATGTCGTTGCTTTCCTTGGTTGATTATGGTTCTACACATTCTTATATTATGAGTGAGAATGTGAAATTGTTGGACACCCCTGTTGAGATATTAGATGTAGGAATGCATGTGACTAGCTCTTTTGGTGAGACTGATGTAGTTAGACGGATGTATAAGAGGTGTCCGATGATGATTCAAGGTCATATATTTCTAGTTGATATGATAGAACTACTGTTCTATGGTTTTGATGTTATTCTGGGTATGGATTGGCTTGTTGAGCATAGAGTTAGGGTGGACTTTGAGACAAAAAGGATTACATTGAAGCTTGCAGATGACCATGAGGTAGTTTTAGTAGGCGAGTACATTAGGTTCTTGTCGAATGTTGTTTTAGCTCTAGAGGCTCAAAGATTGATGAACTTTGGTTGTCAGGCATATTTTTCCTATGTGTTGAATCCTAACATGAGTGAGGTCAGACCAAAGGAAATTAGGACATTTTGTGATTTTCCAGAGGTATTTCCGAAAGAATTGTCTGGTCTGCCTCCTGATAGAGAAGTAGAGTTTGCTATTCAGAGCATCTTTGATTCTGCTCCGGTGTTGATTGCTCCGTATCGTATGGCTCCAAAATAATTGAAAGAATTGAAGAAACAGCTTTAGGAGTTGTTAGACAGTGGTTTCATTAGGCTCAGTATTTCGCCATGGGGTGCTCCATTATTGTTTATAAAGAAAAAGGATGGTAGTATGAGTATGTGCATCGACTATAAGCAACTGAATCAACTAACAGTAAAGAAAAAGTACTATTTGCTGCGTATTGATGATTTATTTGATCAGTTGAGAGGGGCATCAATATTTTCGAAGATTGATTTGAGATCTGGGTATTATTAGTTGAAGGTGAAAGACGTTAATGTGCCGAAGACAACTTTCAAGACTAGGTATGGACATTATGAATTTCTAGTAATGTCATTTCGGTTAACTAATGCACCAGCAGCTTTCATGGATATGATGAATAAGGTGTTTCATGATTGCTTGGATCTGTTTGTAGTGGTGTTTATTGAAGACATTCTTGTGTGTTCACGGTCCGAGGGAAAACATGATGAGCATTTGCGGTTAGTGCTAGAGATATTGTTAAGTAACCAACTTTATGTCAAGTTGAGCAAATGTGAATTTTTGATTAGGGAAGTTGTATTTCTTGGCCATGTTATGTTAGCCGAAGGGATTAGAGTTGATCCTAAGAAAATAGAAGCTATTGTGGAACGGAAACAACCGAATTTCGTAACCGAAATTTGAAGTTTTCTAGGCTTAGCTGGATACTATAGGAGATTTGTAGATGGTTTCTCTAAGGTGGCTGCCCCGTTGACAAAATTGTTGCAAAAGGGTGTTAGATTTGAATGGACAGATGCAAGACAACAAGCCTTTGAGAAATTGAAGGAAGCCTTGACTAATGCTCCAGTTTTAGTTCAACAAGTGTCAGGGAAAAAGTTTTTAATCTACAACGATGCTTTGTATGTTGGCTTAGGTTGTGTCTTGATGCAAGAAGGAAGAGTTGTTGCTTATGCTTCTAGGCAACTGAAGGTGCATGAGAAGAACTACCCTACACATGACATAGAGTTGGCCGCAGTTGTGTTTGCATTGAAGATTTGGCGACATTATTTGTTTGGTAAGAAGTGCACAATTTACATAGAGCGCAAGAGCTTGAAGTATTTGATGACACATAAAGAATTGAATTTGAGACAACGAAGGTGGGTAGAATTTCTTAAAGACTATGATATTACTATTGAGTACCATCTGAGTAAAGCAAATGTAGTAGCTGATGCTTTGAGCAAAAAAGTGGTAGTTTGTGAAACCTATGTTTAATTTTGATATAATTAAATCATTAAGGATCAAATTGAAAAACTTAAAATTGTTTTATAAGTCCCTTAATAAGTTTTAAATCACCAACCCTTTAAAATTGATTTGAAAAACTCAAACTCAAAATATTTTCTAAGTGTTCCAAGGCCAAACTATTGAAAATCGTCCAGGTGTATCGATACGCTTACAGCCGTATCGGTACCTTTTTTACAAAGTTGGCTACTGGAAGAATGTGTTTCGATACGCCCTTAACCGTATCGAAACACAGTATCGAAACAGATTCAATCTGTATCGATACGCCCCTCTGTAAAAACTGAAAGAGTTTGAATGGTGTACCGATACGGCTTCACCCGTATCGTTACGAATTTTATCGAATTTTTAAATTCAAATTGTTTTAAATGCTTTCGACTATTGGCGTAAGTTGTTAGGTAACCAAAATTTAAAATGGCAGTTGACCCGTATCGATACGGTAAACCCTCATATCGAAACGGAAACTTCCAGTGAGCTAAGTTGAGAAAAAGGTATCGATACGGTCTTATCCGTTTCGATACCCCATATAGATACGCCTACGTGCGTTTCGATACCCCCTATTTATTATGTACAACGACTCTTTCTTTTTTGAGACAGGTATCGATACGGCTCCCTGTGTACCGATACGGATAGCTGCATAAGTGCATTTATGGTGGAAAGAGAGGGTCCCAACGGCTCTATTCAATTCCCCAACCACCCAAACGGCTAGAATTGATAGAGGAGGTATAAATTGAAGCTCTTTGAAGACCAGCAACAACCATTGCATTAAAGGCAAACATTCAAGCAAAAATCCAACCTCAAGTGTGCTAAATTTCCAATCTCTTGTAATTCCCAAATTGTGTTGTGTCCAATTCTTATTCCATCTTCAAATTTGGGTTGAGTGTTGTATTTCTAGGGAGAAATTTGTATTTGAGAGATATACTTCTTGTCCAATTTCTTCTTTGATTATTGGTGAGGGTTTGGTCAAATTTTGGGTAGAAAATTTGACCGGTTGTGTAAAGGTTACCTTCTAAGCCTTGAAAAGGGGAAGAACAAATAGTGAATTGTTGAAATCCTTAGTGGTAGCTAAGGTAGTGGATGTAGAGTTCATTTGGAACTTGAACCACTCTAAAATCCTTTGTTCTTCATTTTTAAATTGTCCTTTCACTCCATAAAGTTTTTAAATCCCAATTCACCCCCTCTTGGTCTTGATCATTCAATCGATCCACTCAACAATTGGTATTAGAGCCTACCTCTTTGAAGGATTCACAACCACAAGAGGAGTTCCTAGGAACATTGGAACAAAACACAACCATTGTGTTGATCCTTAAGAGAATACCATATACTTGAGAAATATGGATTTCTCACTATCCGTACATGGAAACACTCTTCTTTTCGGATCAAGATAAAGACTAGGTCTTATCAGAAAGCAATGGTGAGCCCAAAATTTGAGAAATGGCTAAGAGCCATGAGATATGAGATGGAATCCATGTCAAAAACCAAGTATAGACTTTGGTTACCTAAAAGGGTAAAACCTAAGAGGTATGGATGAGTTTTTTCAAAAAGGAAAAACCAACATGGATGATGAAACATACAAAGGATGATTCGTCGCTAAAAGTTTTCGACAAACTTCATAGTTTAGACTATGATAAAGCATCTTCCTTGTAGCTATGTTTAATCAATCTTAATCTCACTTGCAAGTAGTTACATACGATGATTATGGAATCAAATAAAGGAATGTCAAAACCACTTTCCTAAGGGAAAACTTGAAACATATGTGTACATGACACATCCAGAAGGTTTTGTCACTCCAGTAAACACTTGGAAGGCATGCAAGCTACAAAGGTCTATCCGTAGACTAAGGTAAGCTTCTCGAAGTTGGGATATTCGTTTCAGAAGATACAATCAAAATGTTTGGTTTATCTAGAAACAAAGGGGAGTCTTGTTTTCAAAAGAGCTAGTGGGAGCATTGTTACTTTCCGAAGTATTGTATGTAGATGACATACTCATCAAAAGGAACTAAAGATCGCAATATGTTTTGCATTAATAAAAGATACTGCGAGTTAGCAACATGAGACAGTATCTAACTCTACAACATAGGCTGAATGTATTACAGTCGACATAGCAATAAAGAAGGATGTTTGGATCTAAAGGGTTCACTTCTGAACTAAGGGTTGTTCCCAGCATATTAGATGCTACATAACTCTGTTATGATGGAACCTTTGCGTAAGCAAATAAAACCCAGATCTCATCAATAAATCCAAACATGTTCTAAAGTACTTACATCTTGGAGATGTGAAAGTATGCAACATACACACAAAGTTAATAACTTTGTCAACTCCCTGACAAAGCTTTTGACACAGCATAAGCATGCTAGTTACACTAAGCCATATCGTATTAGATACGAGAATAATTGGTCTTAGTGCTAGTGGGAGATTGTTGGAGTATGCCCAAAGACCAATCATATGATAATTGAATAGACATACTATTTTACTAGATTTATCAAGTAATGACATTGCCGTTATTATCATTTGGTATGTTTCTGTGCATCAAACTAACCATTGAATAATAATGTCCATAAAATAATATGATTATTGTTAAATAGGATCCTTAGTCGAATATTATTAAGGGTATGGACAGTGATAATATATAAAGACTAATATGTGGTTGATTGATAACTAGTGTTGTCATTAGCATATAGATGTCAAAATCAACACATAAGTATTTGTTAGAGAACAACATACTGGATTGACCCGCTATGAGCATGTTTCTTGGGTAATTATGTGACAGTCACAACATTGCTCATGATAAACATATGTATAATCCTCAGACATGAGATCAACATGATTTCAACATAAAGATTTACGTATTTTGACATAGTCAAACGTGTGTCGTAATGGACTACATTATAAAGACTGATGATTGGATACGTGATGACCTATGTAGTGGAATATGGTTGATCAAGAAAGGATTTGTCCCTCCTACATAATGGGAGAAATATCTTCATCCACTTGATTGAGTGAGATTAGAAAATGCATGGCCATGCTCGAATATTATGATATGAGATATCATAGAGATTCGTTTATAATAATCTACTCAAGACATCAAGAAACACTAGATGGACAACGCCAGTGTGACAAACCCATGACTTGTGTTCATCTAGGATATAAATAACAAAAGGATGAAATACATAAAGGAAGTTTATTCAGGAATTAGGAAAGTCAAACCATGACTTCATGCAACTTAGGTAGCAATGATGTATTGCTAGATGTCACTCATTGTTTGTAAAATTAGAACAGTTCTAATTTTGCTGCTAACGTTGCATGAACCTACAAGGGTCACACCCTTCAAATGAAACAGACAAAAAAATTGGAAACCATACTCCCTATTTTAGGGAGGTTGCCGAAAATCCCCTATGGGATAGGGGAAATCGGCAACTCCCTTAAATAAGAATAATATTGGATAAATATTGTATTTATCAAATATTATTTAGAGTATCAAAAATATATAGAGACTTAAATATAATAGAATAAGATTCTAGAAATTTAAATATATATTTGGAATTTATATAATGTATATTTAATTCCAAGTTTATGTAGAACTAGATTCTACATAATTAAAAATATATATTTAAATATATTTAAATCCAAGTAAAGATAGAATGAGATTCTATATAATAAAAAAATATATATTAGGATTAAATATGATGTATATTTAAATCCATTTTTATGTAGAATAAGATTCTACATAATTAAATATATATATTTCATTTAATATTATTAAATATAATGTATATTTAATGTAAACTAATTTCAAGTAGAATTAGATTCTATGAATTTTGGTTGAACTTGGATTTAAGGAATTCAACTAGAATTAAGTCTCTGAATACTATTTAAAGGGACAAGGGCTAGCAACCAAATCATCCCTCTTCCTCCTCTTGAAGATTTCGACAACACCCATAGGGATTCCTTACTGGAATTCGACATATCCTAGAAAGATCTCTGAGAAGCTGTTCGATATTTTTCTGGTGTTCTACTTGCCCCATGGAAAATCCCTGAAGGTTTCCTTGCTCGATTGCAAGTCCCAGTTGAACTCCTGGTCGATTTCAGACTCCCTCAGGAATCTCTGGAGGGATTTCGACTTCTCCCTGGAAGGTGTTCAGACCTGTCGAAATTTATCTCTAAGTGTTAGGGAGGCGGAAACTTTGTTCGTTTTGTTCAGTTGGACCGTAGAGGTCATTGCGAACCTGTGACGATTCTGGTTTTACTTGACGTGGTTATTCCGACATACTGTCGGTTTTCCAGTTTCCAGAGTTTTAAAATGTAACTCTTCATCTTTTCCCCCGGATTCGTTCCTATACATGGATCCTGGCTGGATTACGTCGGATTAATTTTTCCACTACGCCGCGGGGCGTGCCGACGTGACCCAACATCTCCCTAATGAACTGACCTAAAGTAGGTCTAACGTGTAGCTCAGCCACTAGGCCACCATCTCCGGACAAGCTCAATCTAGCAAACATGGATCTCAAATCAACATCTATCTTCATACTCAAGGCATCCACCACCACATTGGCCTTACCAGGATGGAACTCAATCGTAAGATCATAGTCTTTCAACAACTCTAGCCACCTACGCTACCTAAGTTCAACTCTCGCTGTGTCATGATATACTTCAGGCTCTTGTGATCCGTGTACACTGTGCATTTCTCACCATACAAGTAATGCCTCCAAATCTTCAAGGCGAACATCACTGCGGCTAACTCTATGTCGTGGGTCAGATAGTTACGCTCATGAGTCTTCAACTGTCTTGAGGCATAAGCCACCACTCTTTTGTCTTGCATAAGAACACAACCTAGCCCTACATAAGAAGCATCACTGTAAACTACATATTCCTTCCCCGACTCTGGCAGAATCAAAATTGGTGCATGAGTCAAAGCTTATTTCAATTTCTCAAAGGCTTTGTTGAGTGTATAAAAGTTCTATTATTTACCCCCTATTTAACCCAAATTTCTGCTGCATTCAAGCATTATTCATTGCATTTAGGTTAGTTTACAGCAAAACATCACAAATATATTAAAAGACACAGTTTCTACTGATATTGGTCGCTTTCGCAGGTTGCTGCTGTAGTAGACAGAGAGGGCAGGCACTGGACAGTGAAGCAGAAGAGCTGGAACTGGATGAGCAGTCAAGGAGGACGATGTTGCCATGGTTGCCGCCGTGAGAGCAGAGGACGACAGCAGTTTTGAGGAGAAGAAGCAAAGTGGACCTCGACAGATAGAGACAATTCAGCCCGTCTGTCGTGTGAAATCACCATATTTTTACAAGCCCCAGATCGAAAGGAATGTCAAGCCCAAAGTTCAAGGAGAGAAAATCCCAAGCAAGAAAGATGACGGCTGGAAAGTAGATTCCTTGAAGATTTAGTCTTTATTAGAATTGTACTTTCATTTAAAGTTGTATTCTTGCTATTTTAGAAAACTTGGACCCAAAGCCTATATAAGGGCATATATTTCGACCTAGGGGAAAAGAACCTATTCTCAAGCTTTCTTCCCAAAACCCTAGTCGTTTTCCTTCCCTCAACATGCTCTAAATTCCCCTTATGGCCACGGGTTGATTTGTAAAGTAGTTGCAAGGGTTGTTTTGTTTTAGGAAGTTTCAGTTCAATAAAATAAACTTCAAGTTCTCTTATTTTGGTTATTAATATCTTGCAAGAGCATCAGAAGAGCATTGTGAGGTTACCAATTTACTTAGCATCGGGAGAGTTAAGTATACGAAAGAAATAAGAGCTAGTTCTCTAGTTTATAGTTGAACTATCTCGAACCTAGGGATAGGACGAGGTTAAGTGGCTAAAGAAGAATTCATCGATATCGATGTTCATCCTTCGATTCACGCCAGTAGGTATCATCAAAGACGTGATCATCGACATACTTGGACCTAGGGATAGGCCAAGGCACATCTGGGATTCTTGCCAAACTTGAAGTACTGAGTTGAGTATTCGCTGCCGCGATAAGCAACGGACTGCTGCCGCGACAGGGACGACGACAGAACTGGAGTTCCGAGACTTAGCAATACCTGTACTACTGAGCAATTCAATACCAGCCCATTCTCTCTATCTTGATTTCTCTACCCTTTTATTTACGTTTACTTTATTATTCTCGTGACAACTTTCTCAATTATTTTCTTTGCTTTCGTGCAGTGATTCAAGGTGAAGCTCTTAGCCCAATCCCTGTGGAGACGATATCCGATACTTCGTATCACTTTACTACTTGCGTCGTGTACACTTGCACTACAATTGCGATAGACTCTTTTACACGCAACAAGTTTTTGGCGCCGTTGCTGGGGATTGGCAACATAACTCTACCTTTTCTTTTATTGCACTTTTTGTTTTTGTTTTTATTTTTCTGTTTTTCTTTGGTGTGTTCAACTCTTGCTTTTCACAAGGTTCCTTGTTTATGCGCAGATCGAAACGAGGTGATGATCCTGAGTATCCATTAGATCCGGAAATCGAACGTTCATTCAATCTCAAGAATCGACTTCGTCACATACTAGCCAGGAACGAGTACCTTGAGGAACAGTTAGAGACGATGGCTCACCAAGGAAACGACCCTCCTGTTGGAGATAGAGAGGTTATACCTCCTGTCGGCAACCCTGCTGCCGCTGCCGGACGACGGTCCTGTCGAGACTACATGTTGAATGATCATATAGAATTGGAAACCACGCTACCGGTCATAGATGTTGACAACTTCGAGCTGAAACCTGTCATGTTTAGCATGATCAACAATGCCGGTCAATTCAATGGTGCTGCTACCGAGGATGCTAGGGAGCATCTAAAAACGTTCCAGGAGATCTGCGGTTCGTTTAGACTGCCAGGAGTTAATCCGGAGATACTGAGGCTTCGGTTATTTCCCCATTCATTGAGGGACAGAGCAAAGACTTGGTGGAATAAACTTACGCCGGGTTCAATTAGAACTTGGGCAGACTTGTCTCGTGAATTTTTATCTCATTTTAATCCTTCGCATTTATCTGAGCGATTACGTAATGAAATTGCTACTTTTCAACAGGAAGACGACGAGCCGATGCACGAGGCCTGGGACAGATTTACTACTCTTCTACGGAACTGCCCAATGCATGGATTCCCCGTATGAAACCAGGTAACTAAGTTTTATAATACTGCCAACTTACAAACTCGTATTCGAATTGATTCAGCAGCAAACGGATTACTATTGGACAAAGACCCAGACGAGGCAATGCAAGTATTGAAAAATCTGGCTAAGAATGAGGAGCAGTTTCCGACAACAAGAAGAGGGGGTAAACGGGTCCTAGCTGTTAAGGATTATGAGGCTGACAGCACGATGAAATCACAAGTGGCATACCTTACTAAAGCAATGAAAAAGCTATTGAACGATGATGCACAACATGGATTTGCTGTTGAGGAGGTATGTGAAATCTGTGAGGGGAATCATAGTTCGGATGAGTGTCCTATACTATTAGAAGAAGGGAAGTATGTTGGAAACTACAATAAGCCGAATTACAACTACAACAACTACAATCCCAACTGGAGAAAGGATCCCAAGTTTTCCTGGAGTAATCCTAATAATGCCCTGAATCCTCAAGCACACAGTAATCAGAATCAGGGAGGACCTAGATTGTTGACTCGACAGCCACCGCAGCAGCAGCAACAACAGCCACCAGCTGCCACAAACAGTATACTGGAACAGACTCTTGCTACTTTTATGTCTCATACAGGTACTTATATTGAGAATATGAATCAGTTTGTTAAAAAGACAGAGACATTCATGGATAAAACAGAGATGCGGATGACGAATCATGAAGCTACTCTGAAATCTTTGGAGACACAAATGGGTCAGGTTTCCCAGCATATCAACCCAAGGCATACTGGAGGATTTCCTAGCAATACTGAAAATGCTAGGCAGCCCACACATGAGCAGTGTAAAGCCATTACTATTAGGAGTGGGAAGAAACTACCAGGGCCAGAAAAGGAAGCTGAAACAGTGAAAGAATCAGCCCTAGAAAGACCTGCCGAGGAAGTTGCCCCGACGGGTCACAAACAGCATGCTGCCGATAAACCTGATACGACAGCAGACGCGACAGAGGAGAAAAATGATGAACCCAAACCTCCTCAAATTCGTATGCAGTGGGAAGGAGGTATTGCTGGTTATCGTCCCCCACCTCCTTTTCCTCAGTGGTTACAGCTAGTGAAGCAAGAATCTCAGCTCAAAAAGATTTATGATATTTTTAAGCAGGTTCATATTAACATTCCGCTATTGGACGCCGTTAGAGAGATGCCCGGTTACGCCAAATTTCTCAAGGATGTCATGTCGAAGAAATCTAAACTTGGGGAATTTGAAACGGTTAAGATGACAGAAAGATGCATGAGTATTCTTCATAGGCAGCAACCCCAGAAAAAGAAGGATCTGGGGAGCTTCATCATACCTTGCTTAATCGGAGATAAATATGTGGGTAAGGCACTCTGTGATCTTGGTGCTAGTATTAACTTAATGCCAAAGTCTGTTTTTCAGAAATTAGGTATTGGAAAAGCTCGGCCCACGACAGTACTTCTGCAGCTGGCAGACCGCTCTTATGTTCATCCGGAAGGAAAAATCGAAGATATTCTTGTAAGAGTGGATAAATTTATTTTTCCTGCTGACTTTCTTGTTTTAGATTGTGAAGCAGATGAAAACGCACCAATCATCCTGGGGCGACCCTTTCTAGCCACGGGAAGATCACTGATTGATGTGGAGAAAGGAGAACTCACCATGAGAGTGAACGATCAAGAAATAAAGCTGAATGTTCTCCAAGCCATGAAGCAAGCTGATGCGGAAGAAGAATGCAAGGTAATCACTGAAGTTACTCTTGACCAACCCTGCATCAGGTCGGGCTGTCACGACATCAATATTGGTCACTGCCTCGGCAGCCACTTACAGGACTGTCACGACAGCACCGACGACAGCAACTCCTCAAAAGCTGATACATCAGATACCGAAGATCAGGAGGAGGTAAACTGGATAGGCGATCGTCGAGGTAATTTATTCGAACCTTTAAATTATACTTCGGATAACCATGCGATCCAAAAGCCATCAACTGTTGAGCCCCCTATTTTAGAACTAAAGCCCCTGCCAGGGCAGCTAAAATATGCTTTTCTTGGTTCAAATGATACGTTGCCCGTAATCATCTCTTCCAAGTTGATGCAGGAACAGGAACAGCAGTTAATAGGGATGTTGCAGCAGCACAAAAAGGCAATTGGATGGACAATAGCTGATATTCAAGGCATTAGTCCGACGTTATGTATGCATAAAATCCTTTTAGAGGATGACCATAAGCCGACTATAGATGCTCAAAGGCGGCTAAACCATGCGATGAAAGAGGTGGTGCGTAAAGAGATAATCAAATGGTTAGATGCTGGTATAATTTACGCCATCTCCAACAACAAATGGGTGAGCCCGGTACAATGTGTTCCCAAGAAAGGAGGAATGATCGTGGTGACCAACGAAAACAATGAGTTAATCCCAACCAGGACTGTGACCGGTTGGAGGGTTTGTATGGACTATCGGAAGCTTAACAAAGCTACCCGAAAGGACCAGTTTCCTTTACCCTTTATTGATCAAATGCTTGATAGACAACCTTTAGATGCCCCTACGGAACGTATGCTTTTAGGAGGATGCCTTTTGGATTATGCAATGCACCCGCCACTTTCCAAAGGTGCATGATGGCCATATTCTCCGATATGGTGGAGAACTTCCTTGAAGTTTTTATGGATGATTTTTCAGTCTTTGGGGACGATTTTGAGAGCTGCTTAGGCAATCTACAAAAGGTACTTGAAAGATGTGAAAAAGCAAACCTAGTCTTAAATTGGGAAAAATGCCACTTCATGGTGGACGAAGGGATAGTCCTTGGCCATAAGATTAGCTGCCGTGGGATAGAAGTCGACAGGGCCAAGATAGAAGTGATCGAAAAGCTGCCGCCGCCGACCACAGTCAAGGGTATTAGAAGTTTCTTGGGACATGCTGGTTTTTATGGGAGATTCATTGCAAATTTCTCAAAAATCACCAAGCCCCTATGCCATCTTCTGGAGCAGAACTGACCCTTTGACTTTAATGATGAATGTACTGAAGCATTCAAGGTTCTGAAGGAAAAACTGGTAACAGCCCCAATAGTACAGCCACCAGATTGGACACAGCCATTTGAGATCATGTGTAATGCTAGTGATTATGCTGTTGGGGCAGCACTTGGGCAGCGGAGAGACAAATTATTTCATGTCATATACTATGCCAGCAAGACATTGAACGATGCCCAAGTAAACTACACCACCACATAGAAGGAATTCTTAGCTGTGGTGTTCTCCATTGACAAGTTTTGTTCTTACATACTTGGAACGAAGGTAATAGTGCACACAGACCATTCTGCCCTAAAGTATCTGTTCGCGAAAAAGGATGCTAAACCTCGATTGATACGGTGGATCCTGCTATTCCAAGAATTCGACCTTGAAATCAAGGACAAAAAGGGGACAGAAAATCAAGTGGCAGATCACTTGTCAAGGTTGGAGAAGGGACAGAGTCTACCAACAAATGAGACAAACATACTGGAGACCTTCCCAGACGAGCAGCTCTTTGCTGCGGCAGTTACTACCGCGACAGCCATGGCGGCAGGTAAGTCTTCTGAACTCCCCTGGTATGCTGATTTCGTTAATTTCTTAGTTAGCGGAATAATTCCTTCTGATCTTAATTATCAAGCCAGGAAGAAGTTCCGAAATGATGTTAAGCATTATTATTGGGACGAACCTCTTCTTTTCAAAATCTGTGCAGATGAGGTTATAAGGAGGTGTGTACCACAAGAAGAGCAAGAAGACATACTTCATCACTGTCATGCTTCACAATATGGAGGTCACTTAGGAGGCAACAAAACTGCTGCCAAGGTGCTGCAGTCAGGGTTTTATTGGCCGTCACTGTACAAAGATGCGCAAATCTTCTACAAGAGTTGTGACAGGTGCCAAAGGACATGAAACATCTCAAGGAGAAACGAGATGCCACTGTAGAACATTCTAGAAGTCGAGATCTTCGACGTTTAGGGGATTGATTTTATGGGACCATTCCCATCTTCATGTGGGAATCTATACATCCTCTTGGCAGTAGGTAATGTCTCTAAGTGGGTTGAAGCTATCGTAACTCAAAAGAATGATGCCAAGACAGTCCAAAATTTTTTACACAAAAACATTTTTTCTAGGTTTGGCATCCCTAAGGCAATTATCAGTGATGAAGGGAGACATTTCGACAACAGGGTTATCGCTGCTGCCTTGAAGAAATACGGTGTCAAGCATCGGATCGCGACAACATATCACCCACAAACCAATGGACAAGCTGAAATTTCCAATAGGTAAGTAAAGAACATTCTTGAGAAGATGGTCAAACCAACTAGGAAGGATTGGTCTTTGCTCCTTAATGACGCGTTATGGGCATATAGGACAACTTTTAAAACTCCATTAGGAATGTCTCCATACCGATTGATTTATGGGAAAACATGTCATCTACCCGTCGAGATAGAGCACAAAGCATACTGGGCGATCAAGGTAGTGAATATGGACTTGGATAGGGCAGGGCAGAAAAGGCTGTTAGACCTGAACGAAATTGAAGAAATCCGGACAATGGCCTATGACAATGCAACAATCTACAAGGATAAAACTAAGAAGTGGCATGACAAAAAACTGCTGCCACGACAGTTCTGCCCAGCAGCTTGTATTGTTATTCAATTCAAGACTGAAACTCTTCCCAGGGAAGCTGAAATCTAGATGGTCTGGCTCGTTCCAAGTCGTACATGTTTTTCCCCATGGTGCCATAACAATTCGATCATTAAAAGACAGGCACCAATTCAAAGTCAACGGACAACGCTTAAAACATTATCAGGGGACTGAAGCCCCTGGATTACAGGAAGTGGTTACCTTAGGAGATGCCCCACCTGGCATTCCTAATTTAACCTAATTTTTTTATTTTCTTTATTTTTAGTTTTATTATTACTTATTATTTATTAGGAATAAGAATTATTTTATTGGAATAATGTTTTTCTTTTTATTGGTTTTAGGAAATAAAGGAGTCAAGAAGAACATGAGAAGTGAACTCAGCCCACCATCCATCCACCAGCCCAACAAAACCCAAATGTTGAAGCCTGTCGTTACAGCTGCCGCGACAGACGCGGAAAATACAGGCTGTCATCACGCTGTCACGACAGACACGGAAACACGTCACAGATGCGTAACAACCGCAGAAACACGTGACAGACGCGTCAGACACGCTAACGTATAACAGCTGGCTCCGTTATTCGCACCTGCCGTTACAGCTTCAACGAGCAGCAAATCCTCTCTATGTAACCCCGTTTCATTTTTCATTTTCACTCACCTCTGCCTTTCTTACTTGCTCCCTCTTAGTTTTTATTTGCTATCATTTTATTTTCACAACCCTTGCACAAAAATGTCTTCTATGAAAACCCGACGAAATACTGCATCCAGCTACACACCGACAGCAACTCCTCCATGCTCATTCACCAGCAGAGATATGTGGGAAGAGCGAGGATTTATCTATACATCGACGGAGGAAAATCTAGGCCTCAAGCCATTCATAGCCCGGAAGGTTAGAGCTTTACAGTGGCAAACCTTTGCGGAGCAGCCGGAGGAAATGAATGTCACGATGGTTCGAGAATTTTATGCTGCCACCCCTCTGTCGTCATTCGACCCAGCTGCCACCATAGCCGACACAACGAAGCAGCCAAACACTGAACCAGCTGCCGCGGCAGCCGCCCCGACAGACTCCTCCGCCCAAATCTTAGCTGCCATTCAGAAGCTGGAGGAACGACAGCTGGGCTTAATGACCTTCATCAGGGACTTTGCTGCCTCTACGGTAACCTTTATACAAAATTCTTTAAATTTCCCTGATGCTGCCTTCCCTACTTTCCCTACACATTACTTTATTGTCACTACACCTGCCCACACTCCTACACCTGCTGCTACACCACGGACACCCTCTGTCGCCTCAACACCATCGCCTACCCCAACAGCAGCAGGCGACACCCATGCTGAACCATCTGCCCGAGGCACGAAACGTTGAATGGCATCGGAGGATCTTGATGCCTTTGTTCCTGGGTTCTCCTCCTCTTCTGTTTGGGCCGCCAGTGATAATGAACCCTCGATCAAGAGGAATCTGTCAAAAGAGTTCTCACCGATGAAGAGGCAGAAGCGGATGGCAGACAAAAATAACATGCCAAAAGCCAGCAGCAGCGGCGGTGACGGCAGCAACGGTGGTGACAACAGTAGCAGCGGCGAGAGCAGCATCAGCAGCTCTGAAATCCAAGTTGTGGAGCAACCTCCTCACATCTCTGCAACCAGGATCCAGCCACCAAGGGAGGCCAAAGCAAAGAACACATCTGCCTGCCCCGTACCCCAGCCCGCTCCGAAAGCTAGAGCCCGCCGCCAGATCCGCCTCAGCAGCAACAGCGAAGACAGTGCTTAAAATTTAAGTCTCTTATCTTATTATTGCTGCCTGCTATATATTTTGTGATGTACTGCCTTATCTTTTGTTTTTATTTGTCATTTGCATTGAGGGCAATGCAACCCTTGAGTTTGGGGGTGGCAACCCTCCATTAATGGAGTCCATCTTAGTTTCAAAGTTGTGTCCTTCATTTAGTTTATTTTTTGCATTAAAAAATGAAAAATTGAAAACTTTGGCTGAAAACTGTGAACTGAACTTACCTGTCGTGACAGCCCTGTCGTGGTAGTGACTTTAGGGTAGTTTTTAGGAGAAGTTTAGAGCCTTTCTATAGTTCTGAAAACTTAAACACATTTGTGATTGTTATACTGCTTAGAAGTCTTCTAGTTAACTAGAATAGGAAGCTTAGCACTTGAATACCCCCTAGAGGTGCCTAACACTGGCTCTAGGAAAGAAGTTTAGCAAAAGAGACTCAACAGCCCTAGAGGTGCCCGAAACTGGCTCTAGGAAGTTATCTAGAGGTGCCTAAAACTGGCTCTAGTGAAACTTTAGCTTAAAAAAATAGTGAAATCGAGTCAAAACAAAAAAAAAAGAAAATGAGCATGAAAAAGTGCCTTCAAAAGATAAACTTTTGCATAAAAATTCGAGTGAAGAGCTGAAATATTCTAGTGAAATTAAGAGAGTCTTGGCATATAACTGTTCACAAGCATGCACACACTGCACGAGGACTATAGTGATACTCCGGACAGATCCTAAATTATCCGACAGGTTGCTGCCGTCACAGGGAATGAACGAAGGGTAAGGGAAAGTTCACTGTTTGAAAGCCAAAACAAAAATATTTCATTTTTCTTTTAGGTCTTAGTTGCTTGAGGGCAAGCAAAAACTTGAGTTTGGGGGTGTGTTGAGTGTATAAAAGTTCTATTATTTACCCCCTATTCAACCCATATTTCTGCTGCATTCAAGCATTATTCATTGCATTTAGGTTAGTTTACAACAAAACATCACAAATATATTAAAAGGCACAGTTTCTACTGATATTGGTCGCTTTCGCAGGTTGTTGCTGTAGCAGACGGAGAGGGCAGGCGCTAGACAGTGAAGCAAAAGAGCTGGAACTGGATGAGCAGTCAAGGAGGACGATGCTGCCATGGTTGCCGTCATGACAGCAGAGGACGACAACAGTTTTGAGGAGAAGAAGCAAAGTGGACCTCGACAGATAGAGAAAATTTAGCCCGTCTGTCGTGTGAAATCACCATATTTTTACAAGCCCCAGATTGAAAGGAATGTCAAGCCCAAAGTTCAAGGAGAGAAAATCCCAAGCAAGAAAGATGACGGCTGGAAAGTAGATTCCTTGAAGATTTAGTCTTTATTAGAATTGTACTTTCATTTAAAGTTGTATTCTTGCTATTTTAGAAAACTTGGACCCAAAGCCTATATAAGGGCATATATTTCGACCTAGGGGAAAAGAACCTATTCTCGAGCTTTCTTCCCAAAACCCTAGCCGTTTTCCTTCCCCCAACATGTTCTAAATTCCCCTTAGGGCCACAGGTTGATTTGTAAAGTAGTTGCTAGGGTTGTTTTGTTTTAGAAATTTTCAATTCAATAAAATAAACTTCAAGTTCTCTTATTTTGGTTATTAATATCTTGCAAGAGCATCGGGAGAGCATTGTGAGGTTATCAATTTACTTAGCATCGAGAGTGTTAAGTATACGAAAGAAATAAGAGCGAGTTCTCTAGTTTATAGTTGAACTATCTCGGACCTAGGGATAGGACGAGGTTAAGTGGCTAAAGAAGAATTCATCGACAACGGTGTTCATCCTTCGATTCACGTCGGGAGGTATCATCAAAGACGTGATCATCGACAGACTTGGACCTAGGGACAGGCCAAGGCACATCTGGGATACTTGCCAAACTTGAAGTATTGAGTTGAGTATTCGCTGCCGCGATAAGCAACGGACTGCTGCCGCGACAGGGACGACGACAGAACTAAAGTTCCGAGACTTAGCAATACTTGTATTACTGAGCAATTCAATACCAGCCCATTCTCTCTATCTTGATTTCTCTACCCTTTTATTTACGTTTATTTTATTATTCTCGTGACACATTTCTCAATTATTTTCTTTGCTTTCGTGCAATGATTCAAGGTGAAGCTATTAGCCCAATCCATGTGGAGACGATATCCGATACTTCGTATCACTTTACTACTTGCGTCGTGTACACTTGCACTACAATTGCGATAGACTCTTTTACACGCAACAGCTTGTTGTCTCGTATCTGACCACTCAAACTGAACATTCTTCTGAAGTAACTTCGTCAAAGGAGCGGCTATCTTCGAGAAACCTTCTACAAACCTTCTATTGTATCTGGATAAGCCTAAAAAGCTATGAATCTCCATTACAGACTTCGGTTGCTTCCACTCAACAATGGCTTCTATCTTAATCGGATCAACTCTAATCCCATCGGCTGACATTACGTGCCCTAGGAAGACTACCTCTCAGATCCAAAACTCACACTTACTCAATTTTGCATACAACTGGTTGTCTAAGAAAGTCCATAAAACTAACCGCAAGTGTCGGTCATAGTCTTCCTCGGTACGCGAATACACCAAGATGTCATCTTTGAAAACAACTACAAACTGGTCTAAATACTAATGGAAAATCCTATTCATCATGTCCATGAAAGCAATCGGTGCATTAGTCAACCTAAATGACATGACTAAAAACTCATAGTGACAATATCTAGTCCTAAAGGCCGTCTTCGGTACATCAACCTCTTTTACCTTCAACTGATAGTAACAGGATCTCAAGTCAATCTTCGAAAAGACTGATGCCCCTCTCAACTCATTGAACAAATCATCTATGCACGACAAGGGATACTTGTTCTTCACTGTCAACTGATTCAACTGTCTGTAATCTATACACATTCTCATGCTCCCGTCTTTCTTCTTCACAAACAAAACCAGAGCGCCCCAATGCGAAGAACTTGGTCGGATAAAGCCTCTATCTATCAACTCTTGCAACTGAGTATTCAACTCTTTCAGTTCTTTCGGTGCCATACGACACAGAGCAATCGAAACAAGAGCTGAGTCTGAATAAGTCTCTATAGAAAACTCTACTTCTCTATCAGGCGGTAAACCCGGCAATTCTTCCGGAAACACACTCGGAAAGTCACACACGGTCCGAATATCTTGAGGCCTAACTTCACTCATGTTCGAATTCATCACTTAGGCCAAATGCGCCTCACATCCCAACTCAACTAACCTCGTAGCCTCTAAAGCTGAAACTACATTCGATATAAACTTCACGTTCTCACCCACTACCACGATCTCATAATCATCGGCAAGCTTCAGGAAAACCCTCTTTGTCTCAAAATCTATCCTAGCTCTATGCTCGGTAAGCCAGTCCATACCCAAAATTACATCAAAGCCATAGAACGGTAACTCCATCACATCCACTGGAAACACATGCCCCTGAACCATTAGCGGACACCGTCTGTACATCTTCCTAACCTCTACCGTATCCCCAAAGGAACTAGTAACACTAACTCCTACCTCTAACACCTCACAAGGTAAATTCAACAACTTTGCATGCTCACTCAAAATATAAGAATGTGTAGACCCGGAGTCAATCAAAGAAAGCAAACCCATAGACGGTATCGAGAAGTTACCTGCAATCACATCTGTGTCGTGCTGACCCTCACGCTGAGCGTAAACTCTAGCCTGACCTCCGCCCTCTGGCTATACAACAACTACATGCGCTATGTTCCTCTGGCCATCATTTCTCGGATGGAAGTTACCTCTACCGCACCCACGACCTCTCTGAAAGTCATTAGCTCTAGTAGGAGCCTGAGCCTGAACCAGTGTCTGCCCCACCTGATGTGGACAGTCACGCATAATGTGATCCCTAGCTCCACAACTCCAACAAGAGTGAAAGTTTCCCCAACACTCACCGGTATGGTTCCTCCCACATCGAGCACACTCGGGCAAACACCCACCAGCTCTCTGGCCTTGATGTCCCCTACCGTGGTTACCGCCACCACGTCTATGGTCAAAGTTATGCCTATTGTCCCGATGCCTATTGGCATCACCTTTATCAAAGTCGTCAGACCTCTTTCCAGAACTAGAACCACCAGAACATTTGGTCAAACCCAAATTGTGCTCTATGTCCTTGGCCCTAGCGACCAAGACATCAAATTCTGTGTAGTCAGTAGCCAAGGTGTACCTCCTGATCTCTTCACTCAACCCATAGCGAAAACGGTCACAACGTTCCCTCTTAGTAGGAACAAGCTCAAATGCATATTGACTCAACCTCACGAAACGGATCTCATACTTGGTTACGGTCAAGTTCCCCTGAAGCAAAGCCATAAACTCCCTCTTCTTCTAATCAAGATAATGGAGACCCAGATACTTCTTACGGAAAGCTAACTCAAAGAACTCCCAAGTACAACCCGTTTGTGTCAGAATACGGAAGGTCTTGTCCAACCAAGTCTCAGACCTCTCGGGTGCCAACCCACTAAACTCTTCGCCTCCCAAACTGCGAAGCCACTCTAGTGGAAAACTAGTGCCCTCACCCTAAGGTTGTGCCACTACCAGACCCCCAGTCACTGCTTCCTGAAAAGCCCCGGCTATCGTCTGAACTAGAGGAGCTAAATCTATCCTGGCCGATCCTTGGCCCACCTGAGGTTCTACACCCCCGGCTCTTGCCTCACCTCCCTCTTGACGAGGAGGAGAAGGAGGAGGTGGAGGAGCCTGTGCCTCAACAACTGGCTCAACTCCCGGAGCTGATGCCCGTGGTTCCGGTTGAACCATCCTAGGCCTCTTTCTTGGTCTCATTTCACAGCTAGCAAGATAACAACTACAACAAACAAACATATAAGGATTAAGTTAGCAAAGTCAAGGGTCCAATCGCGCTCAAGTATTTTCCTTTACAAAACCTTTTCAAAATAAGTAATAGTAGCAATGGGAACTCAATACTGTGCCTTAACACAACAATCATGCTTTCACACACCATGCGAACAAACAAACAACAAGCATACATAGCAAAACATTCATCCAGACATAGCAACAACATAACACTTCAACCTTACCTCACTTACCTGCCCGAGGTCTTGGAAACCTCAGGCTCTGATACCAACAAATGTAACCCCCTCGTCCGGGTCTGGACGACTGACCGGTCTGACTAGGTTACACGGGGAAACCGAGGCGAAGCCCGTTAAGGCACCACTTCGGTTAACGACCCTAGAAAATTTATTTTAACATTATCTTGTCTAAATGCTTTAATATTTCCTATGTGAAACACGACAACGGAAACACAATGAATTAAAACAACCATCCAAAGCAGCACTTTAAACAACCCATTTTAGTTTGTACAACAGGCCGTATCGATAAACTAGAAAAGGGTATCAATACGCCTTGACTAGGTCAACTTCCCAAAGTCAAACTAGGGAGACCGTATCGGTACTCTGGTTGACTGTACCGATACGCCCTCCACGGCCAACTTCTCACGGTCAAAGATAAACAACCATACCGATACACCTGGGTCTCGTACCGATACGCCAAAATCTCGTCAAAATCTCAGATTTCCAGAGAGGTTTTTGCGTATCGATACACCCCCGTGTATCAGTACGCTAAGCCTAATATGAGTCCCAAAGTGTAAGACTGTATCGATATGGCCCTTGGTCGTACCGATACGCCATGGACTGCAAGACTCAAATTAGCAACAAAACGCACTAAGACTCGACACTGGATGCAATTTACGACTCACCTAACCAAAAACAAACTTTCATACAACACATAACAACCAAGAATTAGCATATGGAACTATTTAAACGAACAACGGAGCATTAACATCAAGGCATTCATACTTAAGAGAAACTTGCATTCAAAACATACATAAAGGGGCCTAATAAGCCAAAGGTTCATGCATTCACCAGCAAGGTTTACATACACTCTAAGCAACACATGACATTCATGAAACAAAGGCCATAAGCCCTCAAACATAAAGCATTAGGCAACAACGTAACATGGTTTACAAATCCAAAGCAAGGCATAAACAACAAGCCAACATCTATGAGTCTACAACGCTCATACAAAACACATAGTAGTCTCATTGCTAAGCTACCACATTATTTACTAAATCATACTTGAGCAACTACAAAAGCTTGGTATGCCCCCTTTCCTTGCTCCTTGCTAACTCCGCGCTAATGATCTGCATTGTCGAAAACGAGAGCGTAAGCTAGAAGCTTAGTGAGGGTGCTCTAAAACCAAAAACAACGACAATGCAGGGTTCAAGCATAACATCCTCAAGACCACACACATACATACGTAAGCATCAACATAGCATCAAGCTAACATCACATGAATGCACTAACATGGCATCTTACCTTATGTTTTTCCAAGCAAGATATATCATTTTCTTAACAATAAAATCATATGAACAAGTATATTGGCCACTATTAATTCACACGGATATGCGGATAACTTCCGTTGGGGCTTTCACCTCCAACGTACAAAACAACAACGTTACCTTCGGTGGGATTACACTCATCACCGGACCTTGCATGGATGGGATTACACTCCTCATCACATGCCCTACGGATGGGATTCCACTCATCATCACGTAATAATATAAAATTTCCCGTAGAATATTACATCACCGTACTCCTCCTTGATGACTTTACGCCACCAAGGCCACGCGCGAATTTGACTCAACCGTGTGCACACTCTGATCCTAATGATTGATCATTTATACCCTGTAATTTAACTAGTGCTAATCATACCATTAAGTCATACCATGACAATCTATCATGCATATCTACATATCAATCAGCACACACATCAATGTATATAACACATACATAATCAACACATACTTTACAAGTCATAACAAGCATACTTTGCAAAACTCATAAAACATACAAGACGTCAAGCTACCAACTTAACCTCTATCTTGGATTGGCCTACCAAGCTCAATCCATCTCCTCAATCATACACTTGAACCAATTTAAACCAATTTAAAAGATTCCACTCACCACACTTCCTTAAGCAAACCAAGCAAGCCGATTCAAGCCTCCACAACTTCCGAAATCGTGCCAGAACCTTCTCCAACGTTTCCCATTGATTCTAACCAAACAAAAACAATGTATTAATACACCAAACATCCACAATTCACCGTCATAACTCAGATTTCAACCAATACCCATCTCTCAACAACTTCAAACCAAAACTAACAACCACAAATTCCCATTTTCGTACTCCCATTAAACCCAACTGAGAACTACCAATTCCAACACCCAAAATACCTTTAAAAACCTTCAAAACACCTCTCTAACATCACTATATCATCAGCCCTTCAACCCTTCACAAAACCACTCCAAAAATACAAGTTTAGACACTTTTAAAATACACCCAAAACCCATTTCGGGATTTTTGTGAAAATCCCACCATTTTAAGATATAATGTGACTTAGGTCAAGATTAGATCAAAACCTAACCCTACAAATCAAAATCAAGTCAAGAAGCCTTTAAAGTTTCATACTTTTCTTCAAACTTTGAAACTTGAGAAAAACCAAAAGATGGTGCTTTTGAAAATCTAAGACCATGGAAATGTTCGGAATAGAGAGGAGAAGTCAAAAACGATCTTACCTCGTAGAAATCACTTGAAACGATGAAGAACCTTGATGGAATAGTAACTATGGGGTTTGGGGGTTTTAGGTCGTTGAAAAATAAACAAGGGAGAAGAAGGCCATTTTTTGTTTCAAAAAGGCTCATCGTTTTCCTTACTTTGGAATATTTACAAAAATGACATTACTAAAATTCTAGTCTTATTAAATTTAAAATCAAAACCTATTTTAATTAAACCGAGTCTAACGACTCGAACTCGACTCACACACCCAACTCCCGACCCCAAAACCCGAGTGTTACAGTTCTAACACAATTTGTCTATGTGCAAAGATCACAAAATTGCATGGCCGATCACTTAGCAAAAGAAGGAATGGCAAGATCCAAATTCTTCAATGCTTGGTGGTAATCTTTCTTGAGAAATATGGCATGGATGCTTAAACCATATTTTGCATATGGCGATCTTTTTTTCCTGTGCTCATTTTCTAAATTGTACTGAACCTGAATCTTATTATGTCGTGTTCAGACTTCTCACCTAGATGGGCAATACTCTTTTCCTTTTGTAGGTTTAGACAATTTTTTTAACGAGGCTCTCAACTAGGTTAATAAACATTAATAAAATCATACATTGCTTAACAAAAAAAATTATAATCTTAAATTCGGGATCAAATCGAAAAGTTCAAAAGCTTAGGAAAATTTCTATAAATTTTAGGGAGGTAGTCATGAAAGTATCCATTACACTTTCCTAATTAATTAACAAGTTTTAATATATATATATATATATATATATATATATATATATGTATATATATATATATATACATTTGTGAGTGTGTGTAAAGTAGATAACGAGTGGTTAAATGGAACTATATCATTTACGCTTTTTGGTGAAACGGTAACTGGAACAAAATTCTAAAACTTAATTTTAGTAATTATTTACTATTTTACGAAAAACACTGAGTTACTAACTTTGACACTACTCACACTAGTCATAGTGCTCGTCTCCCCAATCAAGTATCGCTTAATATTCCATAGTTCTTCATCCACTACGTGACCTTTAATCTTCTTTAGTTCACAACTTTTCTTTAATATGATAGCCTCTCCTTCTTGGTTACCCTTAGTTCAAGCGGTCTTCTTTTCAGTCTCACCATTCCTTCCTTTGCATCCACTCCCATCTCCTTCAATCTTACATCTTTCTTTCGCATATTTGCCCCCCTTTGAAAACTTAGCTAACGAAACCGATAATCGGAAACCATACATCACAAAGCCATTCAATCTTTCTATCGTTCTCATATCATCTTCCTTCTTATCAAATCTTGCAAAACATTTCTTCTCTTTTACTTGTATTGATGATAATCTGAAAAATTACAAGATTTTGTTCATCTTATATCATATATGTTTTCTCATTTTTTGGGTAAACTATATAAATGACCACTATAGTATGGTTTTAGATTCGATTTGACCACTATACTTCTAATTAAAGCAATTAGACCACCATACTATTAAAATGGACTCAATTTCATCACATGTCGTTAAAGCTTAACGGAATGAGTGACGTGGCAGTTAGTAAAAATTTGTATAATTATACATTTGGTCCTCGTTATTTATACACTCTATCAATTTGATCCTAATTTTAATTTACTAAAATAAAATAATTATTTCATTAAGTAGTGACACATATCACCAAGAGGATTCAAACCTAGGACCTTGGAATACATGTGGTGGGTGCTTGCCACTGGGCCAAGCACAGTTTTGTGATATGAGGTACAACTTTTGATATATGTCTTAAATGACCGTTAGTGCCCAAAAAAATGAAAGAAAAAATTTGTTGCTTACGAAAAATAAATGAATGTATTTATTTATTTCAAATGTTTGCAAACGAACCAAAATAAAAATTTTATGTGTACAATTGAACCAAAATCAATGTTTCTTATGTATAACAACACAAAACCAAATGTCATATAACAAATTACACATTTGACCAAGGTTTAAATGTATTTTGGATATTTCTCTTTATATTAATATTAGAGTTAATTGCTCTACATGTCCTCAAACTATGACACGCCTTCTAAATTGTTGTAATATTTAAATTAAGGCTTAACCGTCAGAAAAGTCCTGAAACTAAACATTTTTTCAGTTAGTTGTCAGAATTATTTTTCAGGTCAAATAGTTGTCTAACGTTTCATTCCATTACACAAATAAGGTTTTCTAGTCACAACTAGTAAAAAAATTTCGTTATCTGACTAGAACATGACATGTAGAACCCATTAAGTGTCATAGCGGAAAAGTGGATAATGTTCATCCAAAGACACACGTGTTCAAATCGCTTTGTCTACAAGGTGTATGCTTATTGTCAAAGGGTTAAGAATATGTATGAACAAATACTACCTTGTAATCACCTTTAGACCTTCAAAAAAAAAACATGAAATGCAGCCTATTTCTGTTATTTTCTATCATTTTTATTTTTAAAAATCTAGAAAAAATCATTAATTTTATTAAAAAAACCTAAAAAACATTTTTTTGAAGGAAGATCATATTTATATAATAAAGAGCTTAAAATGTCATCATCGAGTACAAATTATTCAAGGAACGTAGGACATTCTAAATCAAAATAATACAATGGATAATGTGTGAGTGACCACTTAGATTTTTTTAAAAAATAGGCCACCTCTCATGTTCTGATTGAGTGACAAAATTTTTTTGACGGTCGTTGACAAAAAAGTTTTTTTGAGTATCGAAAGAAACCGTTAGAACCTATTATGCCCTAGAAATAGTTCATACACCTAACTGAATTAAATGGTATAGTTTGGACACTTATTTGATTGTTAAGCATTAAATTAAAACACCAAGAAAGGGCTGCCAATTGTCTCAATTTCAATATCGACGATGTTTATAAAGAATAGTTGGAGGTTTTTGATGAGGTAGGTTGGATTGGCAACACAGGTTTTGTAATGGAGTTGGTGTCCCAAATTTTTTTTGGTGGTTTAATAATCCGAATTCAAGACTTCGGAAACTCATGAGTTCTTTTATTTATGTGGATTATCTTTCATGAAATTTGGCAATGTGCGTTTTGTTAATGAAGCTCGAAAAAGAAACTCTTTGTCTGATCAAGTCCCACCCCAACTCGTCGCTAAGGGATTTAGGTTAGATTAATTAGGTTAAGCAATATGTCTGCAATCGTTTTATTATATAGTTTAGATGCAGTGTGGAGTTGCGACGATTCAAAGGCCTCGAGGCTTGATGAATTCAATGTTGTTTTCTTCAAAAAAAAATGTTGGGACACTGTGAAGGAGGATCTGCTCAATGTGCTTGAATCATTTCACAGGACCGGGAAACTTCAAAAGAGCATAAACTCTTCATTCATTGCTCTCATTCCTAAATAGAACATCCTGTAGACATCTTAAAATACAGACCCATTAGTCTTGTAAACTCGATCTGCAAAATTATAGCCAAGGTCCTTCCGAAAAGGCTCAGTGTAACTGTTGCGTGTAAAAGTGTCTATCGCAATGTAGTGCAAGTGTACACGACGCAAGTAGTAAAATGATACAGAAGTATCGGATATCGTCTCCACAGGGATTGGGCTAATAGCTTCACCTTGGATTACATCACGAAAGAGTAGAGAATTATTTAAGTTGTTGTCACGAGATAATAAAGAGTACTTAAATAAAAGAGTAATGGAATCAAGATAGAGAGAATGGGCTGGTATTGAATTGCTCAGTAGTGTAGGTGTTGCAAAGTCTGGGAATATCTGTTCTATCGTCGTGCCTGTCGCGGCGGCACCCGTCGCGGCAGCAGTCTGTTGTTAGTCGCGGCAGCGATTACACAACTCTGTACTTCAAGCTTGGCAAGAATCCATGCTGTGCCTTGGCCTATCCCTAGGTCCAAGTATGTCAATGAACACGTCTTTGATGATACCTCCCGGTGTGAATCGAAGGATGAACACCGATGTTGTTGAATTCTTCCTTAGCCACTTAACCTCGTCCTATCCCTAGGTCCGAGATAGTTCAACTATAAACTAGAGAACACGCACTTATTCCTTTCGTATACTTAACTCTCCCGATATTAAGTAAATATATAATCTCACAATGCTCTCCCGATACTCTTGCAAGATGTTGAAAGCCGGAATAAGCGAACTTGAAGTTTATTTTATTGAACAGAAAATTCCTAAAACAAAAGCAATCCTTGCAACTACTTTACAAATCAACCCGTGGCCCTAGGGAGAATTTAGAACATGTTGAGAAGGGGAAAACGGCTAGGGTTTTGGGAAGAAAGCTAGAGATGAAGATGATGTCCGCTCCTAGGTCGAATTACATGCCTTTATATAGGCCTTGGGTTCAAGTTTTCTAATATGGCAAGAATACAAGTTTAAATTAAAGTACAACTCTATTAAAGACTAAATCTTCAGAGCATAAGTCTTTAATTCATCCTTCCTTCTTGTTTGGAGTTTCTTCCTTGAACTTTGGGCTTGACCTTCATTCTGATCTAGGCTTGGAAAAATATAAGGGTATTCCACGACAGACCGGCATAATTTTCTCTTTCTGCAGAGGCCCACTTTGCTTCTTCTTCTCAACATTATTGTCGTCCTTGGCTGCCACGGCAGCGGCCTGGGCAGCATCGTCCTCCTTGACTGCACATCCAGTTCTAGCTCTGCTGCATCATTGCCCAGCGCCTGCTTCTCCATCTGCTACAACAGCTACCTGCAAAAGCAACCAATTTCAGTAGAAACTGTGTCATTTAATATATTTGTGATGTATAACTGAAATCTAACCTAAATGAAATGAATTATGCTTGAATGCAGCAGAAATATGAGTTAAATAAGGGGTAAATTATAGAACTTTTACACACTCAACACACCCCCAAAATCAAGTTTTTGCTTGCCCTCAAGCAATTTAGAAATAAAATATTTTTGTTTGGCTTAAAACAATGAAATTTCCCTTACCTACCATCCATTCCCTATTGTGAGCAACATCTTGACGAATAATTTAGGATTCATCCGGAACCTTGGTATAATTGTCGTGTAGTGTGTGCATGCTTGTGAACAATTATATGCCAAGACTCCCTTAGTTTCACTAGAATAGTTAAGCCTCTAACTTGAATTTTTATGCCAAATTTCATCTTTTGGAGGCAATTTTTAGGCTCCTTTAGTTTTTATTTAGACTCGAATTTATTTTCTCAAGCTTAAGTTTGACTAGAGCCGGTTTCGAGCACCTCTAGCTAACTTCCTAGAGCCGGTTTCGGGCACCTCTAGGTGTATTGAGTCTATTTTTCTTAACTTCTTTTCCTAGAGCCAGTGTTAGGCACCTCTAGGGGCAACTCAAGTGCTAAGCTTTCTATTCTAGTTTACTAGTAGAGTTCTAGGCAGTATAAAAGTCACAAATGGTGTTTAAGTTTCAGAACTATAGTAAGGCTCTAAACTGCTCCTAAAACTATCCTAAAGGCACTGCCACGACAGAGGCTGTCACGGCAGGTAAGTTCAGTTTAAAGACTTAAGCCAAAATTTTTATTATATATATATATATATATATATATATATATATATATATATATATATATATATATATATATATATATATTTAAAGCGAAAATAAACTAAGTAAAAGACACAATTTTTAAACTAAAAAGACTCCATTAATGGAGGGATGCCACCTCCAAACTCGAGGGTTGCATTGCACTCAATGCAAATGACATGTGGAATAAACAAAATAGTCACAAAATATATAAAAGGGCAGACAACAAAATAAGATAAGAAACTTAAAATTTAGGCGCTGTCGTCGCTGCTGCTGCTCAGTCGGATCTATCGGCGGGCAGTGACCTTCTTGGCTGGTGCTGGCTGGCGGATGGGGGAGGCAGAGGTATTCTTTGTTTTGGCCTCCCTTGGAGGTTGAATACGGGTAGGGAGATATGAGGTGGTTTCTCCACTACCTGAACCTCGGAGTTGCTACTGCTGCTGCTGCTGCTACTGTCGCTACTGCTGCCGCTATCTTCTTTTCCTTTATCGGCTGCCATTTTCTGCTGCTTCTCCGGTGTAAACTCCTTGGACAAATTCCTCTTGACAGAGGGTTCACCGTCAGATTCCTCCCAAACTGAGGAAGAGGAGAAACCTGCTATATAGGCGTCGAGTTCAACCGAAGGCATCTTTCTCTTGGTTCCTCGGGCATAGGTGTCTGCTGTGCGGCTGCCGCCTGCAGCTGTTGTGGCAGGGGTCAGTGTGGATGCAGCAGATGGCGTTTTGTGCGTGGCAGCGGGAGTAGGGGTATGGGCAGGGGTGGTGGCAGCAAAGTACTGGTTGGGGAAAGTAGGGAATACAACATCAGGGAAATTTAAAGAAGTATGGATGAAATGTACCGTAGCAGTGGTGAAGTCTCGGATGAAACTCATGAGGCCCAGCTTTCGTTCCTCCAGTTTTTGTATGGCAGCAAGGATCTGGGAGGAGGATTCGGCCGGAGGTGTTGCTGCTATAGGTTGCCTGGGTTCTGTGGCAGCAGGCTCGGTGTCGGTGGGTTCTGTCAGCTCTGCTGCTGTGGCAGTAGGGTCGAAAGACGACAACGGTGTGACAATAGTGAGTTCCATCAGGCTGAGTATATTTTTCTCAGTCCAGCCCTTCCCTTGGACTCGTAAATCCGTGACAGCTTCTGGTACATGATGGTCGCGACAGAGGGCGGTGATGAGATAAGGGAAAAATAGTGGTCATGTCGGCCGACATGCACATTCAAATATACTCTCTCGGATGTATCTGCCAACGTTAATTGGCCTCTCATTTAATATAGAATGAATGAGAGCTAACCTGGGTTGGTCTACGGTTGTGTTGTGCGAGGATGGCATAATTCGCTTTTTGATGAAGGCGTTCCACAGTTTGACCTCCGAGGTGAGTTTGACTCTCTTCACGGCCCTTGGGTTTTTCGGATTAGTGTTCCACTGGGTACCTTCTTCTGTGAGCTCTGCCATCACATCGTCATAGTCGGCAGGCCCGAGACTCTCCAGAAATTACTGGTGGCCATCTTCGTTTCTGCCCACATAGAACCCGTAGAGAGTGTTGATATATTCGGGCTCGAAGAGCACCTCTCTCCATCTTACTGTGACTGTTGTCGCATTCCTGCTGCCGATGGCAGCATAAAAATCTCAGACAAGAGACACGTTCATCTCTTCTGGCTGTTCTGCGAATATCTGCCACTGCAGGGCTCTGATTTTCTTCGCTATGAATGGTTGCAGTCCCATGTTCCCCGTTTTCAAAGTGTAAATAAAACCCTTCTCCTCCCACATGTCGTGAATCTGGAAGGATCGTGGAGTTGATGCTGCCTGGGCAGATCCTGATGCAACACTTTGGCGGGTGTTTCTAGAAGACATGTTGCAAGGATTGTGTAAGAAAATGAAAGTAAGTAAAATTTCTAGAGAAAACAAGTAGAAAGAGTAGAAGTGAGTGAAAAATGAATAGTGAAACGGGGTTTAAATAGGGGAGAGTTTGCTGCCCGTTGGAGCTGTAACAACAGATGCGAATAACAGGTCCAGCTGTTACGCGGTTTCTGACGTGTCTGTCATGTGTTTCCGTGTCTGCTGCGCGTCTATTACGCGTTTGCGTGTCTGCCGCGATAGCGTGTCGACAGGCTGGATTTTCCGTGTCTGTCGCAACAGCTGTAACGGTAGGCTCCAAAGTTGGGCTTTTTGGGCAGATGGTAGGATGGTGGGCTGAATTCACTTCTCTTCTTCTTCTTGTTTCCTTTATTTCCTGAAAATAATAAAAGTAAAACTTTAGTTCCTAAAAATAAAACAATTCTAATTTCCTAATATATAAATAATAAATAATAAAAATAAATAAAAATAAAATTTAGGTTAAATTAGGGATGCAAGGTGGGGCATCTCCTAAGATAACCACTTCCTGCATTCTTGGGGAAAAACTTGTACCACTTGGAATGGGCCAGACCATCTAGATTTCAGTTTCCCTGGGAAGAGTTTCAACCTAGAGTTAAATAACAACACAAGCTGCCCTGGGTAGAACTGTCGTGGCAGCAACTTCTTGTCATGCCACTTCTTGGTCTTGTCCTTGTAGATTCCTGCGTTGTCGTAGGACATTTTCCGAATTTCTTCAATTTTGTTTAGATCAGGTAGCCTTTTCTGCCCTGCTTTATCCAAGTCCATATTCACTGCCTTGATGGCCCAGTATGCTCTGTGCTCAATCTCGACAGGTAAATGGCAAGTTTTTCCGTAAATCAGCCTATAGGAGGACATTCCCAATAGAGTTTCGAATGATGTTCTGTAGGCCCATAATGCATCATTGAGGTGTAGAGACCAGTCCTTCCGAGTTTGCCTAACCATCTTTTCAAGAATGTTCTTAACTTCTCTGTTGGATATTTCAGCCTGTCCATTGGTCTGAGGGTTGTATGCTGTTGCAATCCGATGTTTTACACCATACTTTTTCAAGGCAGTAGCTATAACCCTATTGTCGAAGTGCCTCCCTTCATCACTGATGATCGCCTTAGGGATGCCGAATCTGGAAAAAAATGTTTTTATGCAAAAACCTCTGAACCGTCTTGGCATCGTTTTTCTGAGTGGTGATTGCTTTAACCCATTTAGACACATAGTCCACTACCAGGAGGATATATAAGTTCCCACATGAAGTTGGGAAGGGTCCCATAAAATCTATCCCCCAAACGTCGAAGATCTCGACTTCAAGAATGTTTTGCAGCGGTATCTCGTGTCTCCTTGAGATGTTTCCAGTCCGTTGACACTTGTCACAGTTTTTGTAGAATGTTTGAGCATCCTTGAACAGTGACGGCCAGTAAAATCCTGACTGCAAAACCTTGGCAGCAGTTTTGTTACCCCCTAAGTGTCCTCCATACTGTGAAGCATGACAGTGATGTAATATAGCTTCCCGTTCATCCTGTGGTGCACATCTCCTTATAACTTGATCTGCAGAACATTTGAAAAGAAGAGGTTCGTCCCAATAATAATGCTTAACATCATTTTGGAACGTCTTCCTAGCTTGATAATTAAGGTCAGGAGGAGTTATTCCGCTAACTAAATAATTAACGAAATCGGCATACCATGGGAGTTTAGAAAACTTACCTGCCGCCATGGTTGTCGCGACAGTGCTTGTGGCAGCAAACAGCTGCTCGTCAGGGAAGGTCTCCAGTATGTGTGTCTCGTCTGCTGGGAGACTCTTTCCCTTCTCTAACCTTGACAAGTGATCTGCAACTTGATTCTCTATCCCCTTTTTGTCCTTGATTTCAAGGTCAAACTCTTGCAGTAGCAGAATCCAACGTATCAGTCTCGGCATTGCATCCTTTTTGGTGAACAGATACTTCAATGCAGAATGGTCTGTATGGACTATGACCTTCGTTCCAAGTATGTAAGAACGGAACTTGTCAATAGAGAATACTACAACTAATAGTTCCTTCTCTGTGGTAGTGTAGTTCACTTGGGCATCATCACTGTTTTGCTGGCATAGTATATGACATGAAAGAGCTTGTCTTTACTCTGCCCAAGTGTTGCCTCGACAGCATAGTCACTAGTATCACACATGATCTTGAATGGCAGTTTCCAATCTGGTGGCTGTACTATTGGGGCTGTTACCAGCTTTTCTTTCAGAACTTTGAATGCCTCAGTACATTCAGTGTTGAAGTCAAAGGGACGGTTCTGCTCCAGAAGATGGCATAAGGGCTTGGTGATCTTCGGAAAGTTCGCGATGAACCTCCGATAAAAACCAGCATGTCCTAAGAAACTTCTGATTCCCTTGACTGTGGTGGGTGGTGGCAGCTTTTCGATTACCTCGATCTTAGCTCTGTCGACTTCTATGCCGCGGTAGCTAATTTTATGGCCAAGGACTATCCCTTCATCCACCATGAAGTGACACTTTTCCCAGTTCAATACCAAGTTTGCCTTTTCACATCTTTCGATCACCTTTTGTAGGTTGCCTAGGCAACTTTCAAAATTGTCTCCAAAGACTGGAAAATCATCCATAAATATTTCTAGGAAATCCTCCACCATATTAGAGAATATTGCCATCATGCACCTTTGAAAGGTGGCTGGTGAATTACAAAGTCCAAATGGCATCCTCTGAAAAGCATAAGTACCGTAAGGGCATGTGAACGTCGTCTTTTCTTGATCTTCCGGTGCGATGGATATTTGATTATAACTTGAGTAACCATCAAGAAAGCAGTAGTAAGGCTTACCCGCTAATCTATCAAGCATTTGATCAATAAAAGGGTAAGGGGAAGTGGTCCTTCCGGGTAGCTTTGTTAAGCTTCCGGTAGTCCATACAAACCCTCCAACCGTTCATAGTCCTGGTTGGGATTAGCTCGTTTTCTTCGTTGGTTACCACGGTTATTCCTCCTTTCTTGGGAACGCACTGCACCGGGCTCACGCACTTGCTATCCGAGATGGCATAGATTATTCCAGCATCTAGCCATTTTATGATCTCTTTACGAACCACTTCTCGCATAGCATCGTTAAGTCGTCTCTGTGCATCAATGGTCAGCTTATGATCATCCTCTAAGAGAATTTTATGCATGCATAATGCCGGACTGATGCCTTGGGTATCAGCTATCGTCCATCCAATAGCCTTTTTGTGCTGCTGCAGCATCCCTATTAACTGTTGTTCCTGTTCCTGCATCAACTTGGAAGAGATGATTACGGGAAACGTATCATTTAAACCAAGGAAAATATATTTTAACTTCCCTGGCAGGGGCTTAAGATCTAAAATAGGGGGCTCAACAGTTGATGGCTTTTGAATTATATGGTTATCCGAGGTGTAATTTAAGGGCTCGAACAACTTGCCTGGACGATTGCCTATCCAATTTACCTCCTCTTGATCTTCAGTATCGGATGTATCAGATTCTGAGGAGCTGCTGTCATCGGTGCTGTCGTGACAGTCTTCTAAGGGGCTGCCGAGGCAGTGACCAATTTTGATGTCGTGGCAGCCCGACCTGATGAAGGGTTGGTCAAGGGTAACTTCAGTGATAGCCTTGCATTCTTCTTCCGCATCAGCTTGCTTCATGGCTTGGAGAACATTCAGCTTTATTTCTTGATCGTTCACTCTCATGGTGAGTTCTTCTTTTTCCACATCAATCAGTGATCTTCCCGTGGCTAAGAAGGGTCGCCCCAGGATGATTGGTGCATTTTCATCTGCTTCACAATCTAAGACAAAAAAGTCATCAGGAAAAATAAACTTATCCACCCTTACCAGAATATCTTCAAATTTTCCTTCTGGATGAACGTAAGAGCGGTCTGCCAGCTACAACAATACTGTTGTGGGCCGAGCTTTTCCAATACCTAATTTCTGAAAAACAGATTTGGGCATTAAATTTATACTAGCACCAAGACCACAAAGTGCCTTACCCAAAAATTTGTCTCCGATTATGCATGGTATGATGAAGCTCCCATGATCCTTCTTCTTTTGGGGTGGATGCTTGTGCAGAATGCTCATACATCCTTCTGTCATCATAACTGTTTCAAATTCCCCAAGTCTGGATTTCTTTAACATGGCATCCTTGAGAAACTGGCATAACCAGGCATTTCCTTTATAGCATCCAATAGCGAAATGTTAATATGGACCTGCTTAAAAATATCATAAATCTTCTTAAGCTGTGATTCTTGTTTCAATTTCTGTAACCGCTGAGGAAAAGGAGGTGGAAGACTATAATCAGCAATACGTCCTTCCCACTGTATTCGGATCTGAGGAGGTTTTGGTTCATCATCTTTCTCCTCTGTCCCTTCTGCTGTCGTGACAGGTTCATCAGAAGTAGGTTGTTTGTTACCTATCGAGGCAGCTTCCACGACAGTCGACTCCAAGGATGGTTCCTTAACTGATTCAGCTTCCTTCACAGGCCCTGGTAGTTTCTTCCCACTCCTAGTAGTGATAGCTTTACACTGCTCATGTGTGGGTTGTCTAGCGTTTTTAGTATTGCTGGGAAATCCTCCATTCTGCCTTGGTTTAATATGCTGGGAAACCTGACCCATCTGTGTCTCCAGTGATTTCAGAGTAGCTTAATGATTGGTCATCTGCATCTCTGTTTTATCCATGAATGTCTCCGTCTTCTTGACAAAGTGATTCATGTTTTCAATGTAGTTTCCTGTTTGAGACATAAATGTCGCCAAAGTCTGTTCTAGTATACTAGTTGTGGCAGCTGGTGATTGTTGCTGCTGCTGCTGCGGTTGCTGCCGAGTCAGCAATCTAGGTCCCCCTGGTTCTGAGTATTCTGTGCTTGAGGATTTAGCGCATTATTAGGATTGCTCCAAGAGAACTTGGGATCCTTTCTCCAGTTGGGATTGTAGTTTTTGGAGTTATAATTCTGCTTATTGTAGTTCCCAACATACATCCCTTCTTCTAACTGTAATGGACATTCCTCCAAACTGTGATTTCCATCGCAAGTTTCGCATACCTCTTCAGCAGAGTAGACATGCTGTGAGTCTTATTTCAAGAGCTTTTTCATTGCCTTAGTGAGATATGCCACCTGTGATTTTAACGAACTGTCGGCCTCATAATATTGTACAACTAAAAGTTGTTTACCCCCTCTTCTTGCTGTAGGAAACTGTTCCTCATTCTTCGCCAGATTTTTCAATACTGCCATGCCTCATCTGGGTCTTTGTCCAGCAGTAATCCATTTACAGCATTATAAAATTTAGTTACCTGGTTCCAAACGGGGAATCCATGCATCGGGCAGTTCCTTAGAAGAGTGGTAAATCTATCCCAAGCTTCGTGCATTGGCTCGTCGTCTTCTTGTTGAAAAGTAGCAATTTCGTTACGTAATCGCTCAGATAAGTGTGAAGGATTAAAACGAGACAAAAATTCATGAGTTAAATATGCCCAAGTTCGAATTGAACCCGGTGTTAGTTTATTCTACCAAGTCTTTGCCCTGTCTCTCAATGAATGAGGAAATAACCGAAGCCTCAGTATCTCCGGATTAACTCCTGGTAGTCTAAATGAACCACAGATTTCCTGGAACGTCTTCAGATACTCCCTAGCATCCTCTGTAGTAGCACCACTAAATTGGCCAGCGTTGTTGATCATGCTGAACATAACATGTTTCAGCTCAAAGTTGTCAACATCTACATCTGGCAGGGTGGTTTCTAGTTCTACATGATCATTGAGCATGTAGTCTCGGCATGACCGGCGTGCGGCAGCAGCAGGAGGGTCGACAGGTGGATCATTCCCTCCATCTCCAGCAGGATTGTTATTATCCTGGGGATTCCTTTGGACGTTCCTTCTTTGTTCGCGTCTTTCGTTCACCATCGCTTCGAGTTGTTCCTCCAGGTATTCGTTCCTTTCAACGAGGTAACAAACTCTTTTCTTGAGATTAAACGTTCGTTCGGGGTTTAGGATGTAACTGGTACTCAGGTTCCTTCCCCTGTTGAGATCTGCGAATACGCAAACAAAAGACCTTGTGAAAGGTATAGGTTGAACAATCCAAATAAAAATAGAAAAGTAAAGAGAATGTAGTAAAATGTAGGGTAAAGTTATGTTGCCAGTCCCCGGCAACGACGCCAAAAACTTGTTGCGTGTAAAAGTGTCTATCGCAATGTAGTGCAAGTGTACACGACGCAAGTAGTAAAGTGATACGTAAGTATCAGATATCGTCTCCACATGGACTGAGCTAATAGCTTCACCTTGGATTACTGCACGAAAGAGTAGAGAATTATTTAAGTTGTTGTCACGAGATAATAAAGACTACTTAAATTAAAGAGTAATGGAATCAAGATAGAGAGAATGGGTTGGTATTGAATTGCTCAGTAGTGTAGGTGTTGCAAAGTCTGGGAATATTTGTCCTGTCGTCGTGCCTGTCGCGACGGCACCCGTCGCGGCAGCAGTCTGTTGTTAGTCGTGACAACGATTACACAACTCTGTACTTCAAGCTTGGCAAGAATCCCTGCTGTGCCTTGGCCTATCCCTAGGTCCAAGTCTATCGATGAACACGACTTTGATGATTCCTCCCGGCGTGAATCGAAGGATGAACACCGATGTTGTTGAATTCTTCCTTAGCCACTTAACCTCGTCCTATCCCTAGGTCCGAGATAGTTCAACTATAAACTAGAGAACCCACACTTATTCTTTTCGTATACTTAACTCTCCCGATATTAAGTAAATATATAATCTCACAATGCTCTCCAAATACTCTTGCTAGATGTTGAAAGCCAAAATAAGCGAACTTGAAGTTTATTTTATTGAATAGAAAATTCCTAAAACAAAAGCAATCCTTGCAACTACTTTACAAATCAACCTGTGGCCCTAGGGAGAATTTAGAACATGTTGAGAAGGGGAAAACGACTAGGGTTTTGGGAAGAAAGCTAGAGATGAAGATGATGTCCTCTCCTAGGTCGAATTACATGTCTTTATATAGGCCTTGGGTTCAAGTTTTCTAATATGACAAGAATACAAGTTTAAATTAAAGTACAACTCTATTAAAGACTAAATCTTCAGAGCATAAGTATTTAATTTGTCCTTCCTTCTTGTTTGGAGTTTCTTCCTTGAACTTTGGGCTTGGCCTTCATTCTGATCTAGGGCTTGGAAAAATATAAGGGTATTCCACGACAGACCGGCATAATTTTCTCTTTCTGTCGAGGCCCACTTTGCTTCTTCTCCTCAACATTGCTGTCGTCCTTGGCTTCCACGGCAGCGGCCATGGCAGCATCCTCCTCCTCGACTGCACATCCAGTTCCAGCTCTGCTGCATCACTGCCCAACGCCTGTTTCTCCATCTGCTACAGCAGCTACCTACAAAAGCAACCAATTTCAGTAGAAACTGTGTCATTTAATATATTTGTGATGTATAACTGAAATCTAACCTAAATGCAATGAATTATGCTTGAATGCAGCAGAAATATGGGTTAAATAGAGGGTAAATTATAGAACTTTTACACACTCAACAGTAACACTCAAAAAAAGTTTGGAAGATGAAATAGGTTGCTCATAGTGGGAATTAAACCCATGACTTAAGGTAACCAAGCCCATGACCCAGCCGCTGAGCTAGACAACTCTTAGTGTCTAAGGTCCCCCATTATTCTTTTGAACCATCGGGTTCTGCTTACCAAAGATAGTTAAAGCCCAATTCTTACTCCCCACCTACCAAGTTGTCTGTCCCTTCGAATCAAGAAACCATCTGCTTCTAGATCTCTCCTCTCACCGAACCATGTGCTCAGCCCTGTCGCTCTACTGTGCGTGACACCGCGTCCACCGGCGTGTGTGTCGACCAGCTCCGAGCCCAGCATCATCAGCCATGCGCCTGCCTGAGACATCATTCGCCATGGATAGCGTTTTGAAATCTGGAGAAGGAGGATCCCTTTGACCCCTCGGATTTTGGCATTTTCAGGCCACTCCTGCTGTCCAACCGCGACTGGGCTGTCGAATTTGAGCTCCACTCGTTAGTTCGACCAAAACCCAAGTGGCCAGATCGTGATCCGCCACTGTTAAGGTTGTCGTCGGTGTTACGAGCCTTTCTGGTCGTAAAAGTTACATTTGAGGTTTTATGGTGAGTTTCCATTGGGTTTAGTGAAGTCCATTTCCAAAAGAATTCATCCACGTTCCTTTCTAGCTAGTTTCTGAAAAAAGTGAGGTCATTCGTGTCTCTAGTGATTTTTTCGGTGACCGAAATGATTGGGTGTGTGAACCGGCCCTTTGAGCCCAAACCCATTTCGGTTCGAGCCCAAACCAGTCAACCCAACTCGGTCCGATTCTAAACCTGACTCGGTCAACCTAAACCAAACTGGTCAATCCGAGTCAGCCGAGTCAACTCGTCCGTGTCAGCCGAGTCAGCTCATCTGATTCATCTGAGTCAACTCGTCCAAGTCAGCCCGAGTCAACTCAGTTGACTTGCTGACATCAGCGTTGACTCTAACCCCATTAACCTTTGACCTGCTGACGTCAGCGTTGACTTTGGCCGTTGACCAAAAAGTCAATTTTTCTGTAAACTCCCGTTTTATGTTTTTCGACATTCTGAGTCTGTTTTTGAAGCCTGTTTCGTGTAATTCTAACCCGAAAGCCTCTGAATCTAACCCTAATCATGAACATGCTTAATTAATGAACTATTGCTTCGAAAAGGAGTTACATTAAATAAAGGACTGAAGTAAACCCTTGTTAGCCTAAAGGTACTCGAGACTCCCTCGGCCATTCGTCTGCTCAGCCTAGTTCTTCTCAATTCGCTCCTCCGCGCGTTCCGATAGTCACTAGTATGAACTTGTAAACTCTGTAAGCTATTGAAGTTATCACTTATTCTTGTAGTAACCATAATCCATTATTGATCTAGGATCTAGCATTGTGGCAGAGCGTAGTGAGGCAAGTGCTCGATAGATTCTCTAACCAGCTTTTTGAAGCGTGTTCCATGTGTGCTACATTTCTGTTACATATATATGTATATATGTGAATTTCGGTACGATTCTCTGAATGCACAATAGAATGTTCTTTTACTTGAAATGCATGACTACTTGAAAGCATGATTACTTGAAAAGCATGATTACCTTCTGTTTGAAAAGCATGATTATGATATGTTGGAAGTCTGTTTATCGTGATATGTTGGGAAGTATACCTCACGTCTGATCTGAACTAGAGATATCTGGTTTCTAGATGATAGTAATATTACATGTCTGTTGTCTGAACTCTGTTGGTGGTGTATATTAAATTGAATTGCCCTGATTGGGGTATACTCTTGGGATATGATTGAAGTGTCTACAAGTACAACCCTGATCCAGTTGGTAAAACCTTCGGTTAAGCTCTTACGCCCAATGGGCCTAGGGTAAGACTTTCTGGGTAGGATCCTACGCCCACCAGCCTAGGATAAGTCCTTCAGTATGCAATTCATGGGGAATTGCATTTTGGTGATCGGTTGGAGGGCAGTTAGGTTAAAATGGAACTTTGGTTGCAATTATGACACGTTTGAAATGTCTTATGCATATCTGAACTGTATATATATGTTTTCTTGCACTTATTGGAACACACTGAGCTCCCTAGCTCATGCCCTAAACTTTTCCCCTTTCAGATACTTTTGGATAGGTTACCTTAGGACTCGACACTTGGAGGATCGACACATTATTACTTTTCTTTTGATGTAATGTTTCTATCCACCATATTATCTGTATTGGGTGACATGAGCCTATATTTTGATACGATATATTTTACTAAATTGCCCGACATGGCATCATTTTGTACTAAACCTTGATATGGTTCTAAACTACTACTTGACACTTTATTCTATGATGTGTGATTATCACCCATTATGGGGCTATGATATGAATTGCTATTTTAAAATGTTAGTATATATATCTTGTGACCCCTTGTAATTAAAGTGAAACACAAAAACAGGTTTGGGGGTTACATTTTGTACTAAACCTTGATATGGTTCTAAACTACTACTTTACACTTTATTTTGTGATGTGTGATTATCACCCATTGTGGGGCTATGATATGAATTGCCACTTTAAAATGTTAGTATATATATCTTGTGACCCCTTGTAATTCAGGTGAAACGCATAAACAGGTTCTGGGGGTTACATTTAATTCGTATCTGAGTTTTTGGTTTTTAAAAACCTCGGATTGTGAATGGGTCCTAAAAAATCGTATCTATATAAAACATTTTAAAAGTATTCTTTAAAGAGGCCATGTCACCAAGTTTTATATGCTTAAGTGTGTTCGGTACTCCAGTGTCAGTTCTGACCCTAGGTGTTACCTTTTGTAGAGCTGTGATTATCTGATGAGTGCCAGAAGAGGTCATCGACCTGCCTGGAGCAATTTGGAGAATTTTGGAATGAGTGTTATAGTCTGGGTTTGTGTTGTGCGATTTACTCTAAATATCAAGATGAACATATTTCAAACAGAATATATTTTTAATTTGCTTGAGATTAAAAGCTTTCATACACACATTAGAATGTGTTGGATGATGGGATTTTTATAAATCATAATTTTTGTAAAATTTAAATTAAGCCTTAACCATCTAGAAAAGTGTCGAAACTAATTTCTTTCCCAGATAGGTGTCTAAACTTTTTTCCAGGCAAAATATGTGTCTAACGTTTCATTTCGTTAGTCAAATAAGGTTTTCTAGTCAGAATTATCGAAAAATTTCTATTATCTAATTAGAACATGACATGTGGCATATTTCTGTTATTTTCTTTCATTATTATTTATAAAAAATATAAAATCATTAATTTTATTAAAAAAACAAAAAATAAAAAACATTTTTTTGTTGAAAGATCATATTTATATAATTGAGTGCTCAAAATGTTATCACCAGGTACAAATTGTTCAAGAAACGTAGGACATTCCAAATCAAAATAATACAACGGATAATGTGTGGGTGACCATTCAGAAATTAAAAAAAATAAAAAATAGGCAACCACATGTTCTGATTGGGTAACATAATTTTTTTAACGGTTGTTGTCGAAAAAGCTATTTTGAGTTCCAAAACGAAACGTTAGGCACCTATTATGTCTGGGAAAGAGTTCAGACACCTAATAGGAAAAAAAGGTACAGTTTGGACACTTATTTGACGGTTAAGCCTTACATTAAATGACCAAGAAAGGGCATTCAGTTGTCTCAATTTTAATATCACGATGTTTATAAGGAATGGTTGCAGATTTTTGATAAGGCAGATTGGATTGGCAACACTGGTTTTGTAATGGAGTTGGTGTCCCAAATTTTTTTAGGGTGGTTTAAAAATTCGAGTTCACAAATTCGACAACTCCGGAGTTCTTTTATTGATGTGGATTATCTTTCATGAAAGTATTTACTCTGAATATCACAATAAACATATTTCAAATAAAATATATTTTGTATTTGGTTGAGACTAAATACTTTCATACACATATTCGAATGTGATGGATGATGGGTTTTTTAATAAATCAAAATTTTTGTAAAATTTAAATTAAGGCTTAACTATCAGAAAAGTCCTGAAACTATTTTTTTCCAAGTTAGGTGTCTGAACTATTTTTCGGGCCAAATAGGTGTCTAATGTTTCATTATGTTACTCAAATACGGTCTTCTAGTCATGACTATTAACAAATTTCCGTTATCTAATCAGAACACGACATGTGCCTATTTCAGTTATAGTTAATCGAGTAATCGTGCCGAATGAATTGATTAACCAATTAGACGGTAACTGGTTTAAATGAAATGATAGCAGTTCATCAAAATATCGAACTAAAACTTCTGATAACCGTACAAATAAGTTAATCAGGTACAGTTAACCGCCACTGAACACCCCTACATGAGACAATCTAATGCTAAACAATTTACAATTTTTATATAGTGAAAAGAGAGATTTAGTTATAACAACCGCATATGAAATACTTAAAGTAAACTCAACACGTGGATCACAAGCTAATATTCAAATATCTAGTCTTGCAATGTTGTTATAACAACCACGTATATAAAAAAAATTAAAAGTAAAATGAAACATGCACGTGGTCTTTCGTCACAAGTGCAATTTGGTGCAAGAATTTTGCTTTTGTATAATTGTATACATTAAGCTTTGATTTGAGACAATTTTCTCAAATTAATTAATTCATTATTGATGTAGCATCATTTTACGTGTACATATTGTAGAAAAAATTATATTTATGTGTTACAAAAAATATATAAATTAATGTATTTATTTATTTTAAACGTTTGTAATCGAACCAAAATAAAATTTATATGTGTACAATTGAACCAAAATCAATGTTTCGTATGTATAACAACACAAATCCAAATGTCATATATCAAATTACACATTTGACCAAGGTTTAAATGTATTTTGGATATTTCTCCTTATACTAATAGTAAAGTTAATTGCACTACATGTCCTCAAACTATGACACACTTTCTAAATTGATGCCTAAACTTTTAAATATTCTAATTTCATCCCCAAAATATGACATTCATTCTAAATTGGTCCCTAAACTACGACTCTTATTCTAAATTGGTCCCCAAACTACGACTCTCATTCTAAATTGGTCGACAAAACTTTTAGAATTTCCACATTCATCCCCATATTATCGTTCATGCCACAACATTTTATTATGTCACACCATTTCAGTGTTTACGCAACATTAAATAGTCTTTATAATTTTCTTATTAATATGGGTTCTGTTTAGCATGTAGTGTTTATTTGGGGCTGGAATTAGAAATTTCAAAACTTTCGGGGGCCAAATTATAATGATGCTCATAGTATGGGGATGAAACTGAAATTCTCAAAAGTTTGAGTACCAATTTAGAACGAGTTTAATAGTTTGAGGATAAAATTGAAATCTTCAAAAGTTTGTGGAGCAATTTGGAATGAGTGTTATAGTCTGGGGATGTGTTATGCGATTTACTTTGAATATCAGAATGAACATATATCAAATAGAATATATTTTTCATTTGCTTGAGATTAAATACTTTCACACACACATTAGAATGTGTTGGATGATGAGTTTTTTTTATAAGTCATAATTTTTGTAAAATTTAAATTAAGCCTTAACCATTAGAAAAGTGTCGAAACTAAACTTTTTTTTTTCAGATAGGTGTCTAAACTTTTTTTCGGGAAAAATTGGTGTCTAACGTTTCATTCCATTACTCAAATAAGGTTTTCTAGTCAGAACGATAAAAAAATTTCTGTTATCTAATTAGAACATGACATGTGGGCTATTTCTGTTATTTTCTTTCATTGTTATTTATAAAAAAATTAGAAAATCTTTAATTTTATTAAAAAACACAAAAACGTTTTTTTTTGCTGAAAGATCATATTTATATAATCAAGTGCTCAAAATGTCATCACTGAGTACAAATTGTTCAAGGAACGTAGGACATTCCAAATCAAAATAATACAACAGATAATATGTGGGTGACCATTCAGAAATTAAAAAATAAAAAATAGGCCACCGCATATTCTGATTGGGTAACATAATTTTTTTAACGGTTGTTGACGAACAAGCTATTTTGAGTTCCAAAACGAAACAGTATGCACCTATTATGCCTGGAAAAGAGTTCAGACACCTAACAAGAAAAAAGGCTACAGTTTGGACACTTATTTGACTTTTAAGCCTTAAATTAAATGACCAAGAAAGGGTTGTCAGTTGTCTCAATTTTAATATCGATGGTGTTTATAAGGAATGGTTGTAGATTTTTGATGAGACAGATTAGATTGGCAATACTGGTTTTGTAATGGATGGTGTCCCAAAATTTTTTAGGGTGGTTTAATAATCTGAGTTCACGAGTTCGACAACTCTGGAGTTCTTTTATTGATGTGGATTATCTTTCATGAAAGTATTTACTATGAATATCACAATGAACATATTTCAAATATGTAAAACTAATATTTGATTTTTGATGTAACAAATAGATCAAGGACTAAATTGCAAATAATTAAAAATTTTAAGTAATCAAAATACTTGATTTTGACAAGTAAAATTTATAGTTAAAATGTTTTGAAGTCAAAACTTAAACCGTATAAATTTTTCTAAGTGTTTCAAAGCCAAAATATACTAAATTGCCCAGGCGTTTCGAAACACCCTCAAAGTGTTTCGATACGTTTTGCCACTAGAACATCTGTTTCGAAAATGCCCATATCTGTTTCGATACAACCTTCATCTGGGCTTTTGATTTTTAAGTGTTGTTTCGAAACGGCTTATACCCGTTTCGATACAGGGTTTAAGTAATTTTAAAATTGGGCGTTAAATGAACTAGGTGTTACTTGTCATAAACTATTTTTTAAAGATTTGGTTAAGTGTGTCGATACACCCCTAGGCTATTTCGAAACACCCATTTATAGTTTCAAAACATTTCGATATAGCCCTTATCCATTTCATTATGGCCATCTTTCTACATTTTACAGTTTCAAACTATTTCGATACGACCTATAGTCGTTTCGATATGGGCCATTTTTACACACAACAACTTTTTTTTGGTGTCTGTTTCGATACAGGGGCCTCGTGTTCCGATACAGGTAGTTGCAGAACATCATTTATGGAGGAAACGGAGAGCCCCAACAGCTCTATTGATGATCTCAACCACCCAAACGGCTAGATAATGCAAACCCGCAACATCAAATCATTCAATGTAAACCCTTGTGCCTTTAGTGTCAAATTCTTGTACCCAACTGATTTGAAATTTTTCATTGTAAATCTTTTTAGAGTTTGGGGAGTGTTTATGTGTAATTGGGTAAACAATTAGCCTTTGAGAGGTACACTCTAAGTTTTCCCATCTTCCTTTGTAAAAGAGTTATATTGGGTCAATCTTTGGGTAGAGAGATTAATCGATTTCTAAGGTTTCCTCCTAAGCCAAGAAAAGGGGATGAAATCAAGTTAGTGAATTGCTGAAATCCTCAGTAGGGTGTTGACGTAGTGGATGTAGAGCTTGTTCAAAGATTGAACCACTCTAAAATTTCCTTGTCTTCATTCTTAAATTATCCATTTGGCACCCTTCAATTTTTATTCCACCAATTCACCCCCATCTTGGTGGTTAGCCATCATTTGATCAACTCAAGAATTGGTATCAGAACTAAACTCATTGGAAGGATTAACACCCTCTTGAGTATATCTTGGAAGAGTTTGATCAAGTGCAATTCAATCGACATCTTGCTATAGCATCCACCTTCGGCCAAAACCTCTACGAGTTGCATCACGAAACCGCCATTCTTCAATGGGGATAACTATCCTTATTAGAAGAACCGGATGCGGCTCTTCATCAAATAAAATGACTACTTGGTGTGGGACGTGGTAGAAGACGGACCTACAATTACAATGAAGAGAGATGGTGAAGGGAGGCTTGTTCCGAAGACCAAAGCCGAAATGACCGATGAAGATAGAAGACGTTTGCAAGTCAGCGACAAAGCCTTGCACATAATTTTTTGTGCTCTCGGTCCCGACATATACTCAAAGGTGTCTTCAATCGAAAGTGCTAAAGAAGTGTGGGACACCCTTGAGACTACATATGAAGGAACACATGACATTAAGGAGATGAATATCGGGTTGCTCAATTTGATTTATGAAAACTTCAAAATGGAAGTCGATGAAAGTGTCTCCAAGAGGTTTGATCGGTTCTCGGTCATTGTCAATGGACTAAAGGGCTTCAGTGAAGTCTTGGGATGGGACTCAAAGCGGACGACCATCATCGAAGCTCGAGATTTGAAGACTCTCAAGCTAGACGCCCTTGATGGATCTTTACTCACCCATGCGATTATGAAGCAAGGGAGAGAAGAAGAGAAGACGAAGGAAGAGAAAAAGGTAGGGAAGAAAGAGGTTGAAAAGAAGAAGCTAGGAATCACACTACAAGCGTCATACAACGAAAGCGATTCTAGTGAGGAGGAGAACGAATAGATGGTCATGTTGGCCAAACGATTCACTCGATTCATGAAGTCAAATTGAGGAAGAAAATTAAATAGAAGAGGGGACTTCAAGAATAAAGGAAAAGAGGTGTAACCCATTTAACCCGGCCTAGACGGTTGACCCGAATTAAGAAAGTCACACGGGGAAAACCAAAGTCAACCCAAAAGTCAACTTTGATTAACGACCCTTTTTTTTCTTTTTAATCTTGTCTAGATGCACATTAGCCCTATTTGTGATCACTCAAACATCATACTCAAAGATCACAAACATCAGAGATCAAACAGGGACCCAATTGATCAAATTACAACTTTAGGGACCAAATTGTAATTTCTGATAAATATGAGGGCTTAATCCAAATTAAAGTTACCAACTTGTAATTAATCAGGTTTCATGCTTCACTGTCAAATTTCAGCTCAAACGGACATTCCAAACTCATACAATTGCACAAACAAGATTCAGGACCAAAATGCAAACAATTCAAAACATTTAACTGCCAATGTCAGCCCCCAACGGTCACCCCTTCCGAAACAGGCAGAGCCCGTTTCGAAACGCGGGGCCGTTCCGCAACGCGTACCGAAACACGGGCTGGCAGTAGCCAAACCGTTTCGGAACGGTCACTCCCGTTTCGGACGCCTGGGCTTGTTTAAGGCACCTGTTCCGAAACGGGTGATACTGTTCCGAAACACCCTGCACAGATTGCCCCAAAATGCATACTTAAACATGCAATTAAACATCCAATCATGCTCCAAATGCTACCAAACTTTACCAACATGCAATTCAACATATATAAGACATACTTGCATCAACAATTCATCAAAACAACATCATATACGAAAAGCCCCAAATCTATAGGCATGCTTCCTACACAAGCAACCATTCAAGCATAAACTTCCAATTCAAGCATATAAAGGCCAAACAACAAAAACCAACATTCTCAACAACATTCAACATACTTAGGGAGTTCAAAACATCTCCCAAAACATACACATAGGTCCCCAATTGCCAAATTACCAAAAGCTAAAAATGTACTTAAGAAACCTTCCATACTTTGAGCTTTACTTCCACTTGAATGCTTGCCCTTCTTGCTGCCCTCAAAGTACTCTAATGTTCTGCATTATTGAATTAAGAAAACGAAAGAGAGCGTAAGCAAAAGCTTAGTGAGGAATGCTCATAAAACCATTCAATAATGCATTTATAAAACATTTATAAATCATGCTTCAAATCATCAATTGTACATGCTCAAAAGCATACTTAAAACAAGCATCTCATGCTTCATATCATAACATGTCATATTGGCCACAAGTGATAAGTTCCATTTCTTTAAAAACAAGTTCATCAACTTTCACCCCAAGGACTTTTAAATACCTTGGCCCCAAGGACTTTTAAACACCTTGGCCATGGACTTTTAAACACCATGAAAGAGGACCACACAAGGACTTTTAACCACCTTTGTGTCCGCATCAAGTTTCACCCCAAGGACTTTTAAACACCTTGGCCCCAAGGACTTTTAAACACCTTGGCCCCATGGACTTTTAAACACCATGGCCCCATGGACTTTTAAACACCATGGAAAGGATCACACAAGGACTTTTAACCACCTTTGTGTCCATAACAAGAACCATCCAAGGACTTTTAACCACCTTGATGTTCTTAAGTAAACAAGGCTCACTCAAGGACTTTTAACCACCTTAGTGACCTTAACCTTTTCAAAACATCACTTGCCAATATACATCATTTTCATCAATTAATCCACTGTTTTAAAGCATTAATCCAAGCCATATACACCATGCATTTAAAAGCATCAAACCACATTTTATCAATGTACAAAAACAGCAAATACCATGCTAAATCATGCTTTCAAAACAGTATTTAAATCATGCAATAAACCACATTGCATCACAACAAAACCATGGCCACCACTAGAGAGTATTTCCGAAAACTTACGCTTGAGCTTAGGAAAGTTGTTTAGACTTAAACTAAGCTCCCAAGACAATGGTTTCAAAGCCAAAAACCCAATTTCACTCACCGATTCCACTTCGCCACTTGCCGAAGCACCAAATCAAGCTTCCGGATCAACAACTCTTGGATCCAAAGATGCCTCCCCTGTTTTAACACATCAAAGCAGAGGATTAATGCATCATCATGCATTAATTGCTTCAATGAAAGCACCTAAACTCGCTGCTCTCATCCACACTCCATTTTCGGCCACCAAACACAACCGAAAATGCATCCAAACCACTTCTCAACAAAGCCCAGCCATAAACCATCAAAACCTAACATCTTTTAACATCACTTAACATCTAAAAAGAACCTATTAACATCCTTATACCTCCAGCAACACCAGATCCACAAGATCACCTCAAAAACAACCAAGAATCACAAGCTAAACTTAGGAAACTCAACTTATCCAGGATTGCATTAATCAAAACTCAATTCCTTATCAATTTAGTGTTCAATTAACATCAAAAACACATCTCAAATCACAGATTAATCAGATCAAACGAAAATCATCAAAAATCACCAAATCTTGCATTATAAGCCAAGATCCATTTCACATCTTAAAAGCCTTTAATAAAACATCAATTAAGGATTGAAAACTTAGGAATTTCAGTAAAGAACTGATAGTTTAGAGGAGAAGGACGTTCTTACCTCCAAACTTGAGTTTCTCCTCTTTTTGGAATCAAAAACCTTGATGAATCAAGTAGCAAATGATGAGGTTTTGTAGATACGATGATTAGGAATCAAAAGAGAGTTGAAAGGAGAGATTTAGGTGAGAAAATCAGAAACAATTCTCTGGAAAGATAGTGTTTGGGTTGAGAGAAAATGAGAGAAAAGAAAATAGGAAATTAGTTATCAAAAATGGCCAAAATGGCTTTCCCTCCTCTTTTGATATGTTTTAAAATCAGAATATAGCTTAAAATATCTTAGAAAAATCTGGAGAAACTACTTTTGGAATAATAGCTCCTTAAAGATTCAAAGTTTCAACCCTTTATAAAACAGTCACCAAACTTTCAAAAATTACATTTTGGTCACTAGCCAAAATGTCACCCTTCCAAAACTCATTTTCCAAAATTGATTTCACAGTTCACTTAATTATATTAAAAGATGATTTTAGAACATTTTTCCATATTTTTAATGCAACCCGAACTAGGCTTTCCTAATTCCACCTCTTTAGATTCGAACAGCACTTTGACCAAACCGGTCAACGCCCAAAACTCCTAAGCCCAAAACCGGGGCGTTACAAGAGGAATAAAAGGATCAACTCACTTGTTATGAGTGCAAGAAGCCCGACCATATCTGAACTGATTGCCCTCAATTGAGGAAGAAGAGCTTTTGGGAAGAAAACAAGCTCAAGGCTCAAATGGCAACTTGGAGTGACAGGGAGTCATCCGAGGAAGAGGAGGAAGTGTCCAATCTTTGCCTCATGGCCTTTGAGAAGGATCATATGGTAAACTCTAACTCATCTTTTACTTATGATGAAGTATATGATGAATATGATGGGTTACAAACTATTTATGATGAATTGGTTGAGAAATATGTTGAGTGTGTAAAAGTTCTATTATTTACACCATTTTTAACCAATATTTCTGTTGCATTCAAGCATCATTGCATTGCATTTAGGTTAGTTTACAGCAAAACATCACAAATATATTAAAGGCATGGATTCTACTAAAAGATGGTTGATTTTGTAGGTTGATGCCATAGTTGACGGAGAAGGCGGGCGCAGGGCAGAGAAGCAGTAGAGCTGAACTGGACAAGCAGACGACGAGGATGATGCTGCCATGGATCTGCCGTGACAGCAAGGTGGCAGCAGCCTTATGAAGAGGAAAAGCAAAGTGGACCTCGATAGATAGAGAAAAATCTACTCGTCTGTCGTGTGAAAACCAAATAATTTTCCAAGCCCCGGATCAAAAGATATGTCAAGCCAAAGCTCAAGGAGAGGAAATCCCAAGAAACAAGGATGGCGGCTGAAAAGTAGGATACTTGGAGATTAAGTCTTTATTAGAATCTTACTTTTAATTAAATTTGTAATCCTTGTTAACTTAGAATACTTGAGCCCAAAGCTTATATAAGGGCTTGGTTGTTTTGTTCTAAATACCCCCGCCGTTTACCCGCCGTCGTTATGTTCTAAAAAAAAACCCTAGGGCCACGGGTTGTTTTGTAAAGTAGTTGCAAGGGTTGTTTTGTTTTAAGATTTTCCAAGTTCAATAAAATAGACTTCAAGTTCTCTTATTTTGGTTATTAATATCTTGCAAGAGCATCGGGAGAGCATTGTGAGGTTATCCATTTACTTAGCATCGGGAGAGTTAAGTATACGAAAGAAATAAGAGCGAGTTCTCTAGTTTATAGTTGAACTATCTTGTGCCTAGGGATAGGGCAAGGTTAAGTGGCTAAAGAAGAATTCATACACATCGGTGTTCATCCTTTGATTCACGCTGGGAGGTATCATCAAGACGTGATCATCGACAGACTTGGACCTAGGGATAGGCCAAGGCAGATCTGGGATTCTTGCCAAACTTGGAGTACGGAGTTGGTGTGTTCGCTACCGCGACAGCTAACGGACAGCCGCCGCGACAGGTGCTGTCGGCGACGGGCGTGACGACAGAACTGGATTTCCTAAGCATTGCAATACCTTCACTACTGAGCAATTCAATACCAACCCATTCTCTCTATCTTGATATTCCAACTCTTTTATTTACGTTTTTCTTTATTATTCTCGTGACAACTTTCTAAACTATTTCCTTTACTTTCGTGCAGTAAACTAAGGTGAAGTTATTAGCCCAATCCCTGTGGAGACGATATCTGATACTTCGTATCACTTTACTACTTGCGTCATGTACACTTGCACTACATTTGCGATAGACTCTTTTACACGCAACAAGTTTTTGGCGCCGTTGCCGGGGATTGGCAACATAACTACACCCTTCTTTTATTGCACTTTTCGTTTTTGTTTTTGTTTTTATTTTAATTTTTCTTTTTCTATTTTTCTTTAGTACTTTCAACTCTTGCTTTTCACGAGGTTTTCTTGTTTATGCGCAGATCTAAAAGAGGTGAAGATCCTGAATATCCATTAGATCCGGAAGTTGAACGTTCCTTCAATCTCAAGAAACAACTTCGTCACCTTTTAGACAGGAACGAGTACCTTGAGGAACAGCTAGAGAAGATGGCCCGTAATCCGCCCGCTGGTGATGGTATACCGCCTGTCGGCAACCCGCCCGCAGCAGCCGGACGACGGTCCTGCCATGACTACATGTTGAACGATCATGTAGAGTTGGAGACCACGCTGCCGGATATTGATGTTGATAACTTCGAGCTTAAACCTGTCATGTTTAGTATGATCAACAATGCCGGACAGTTTAGTGGTGCTGTTACAGAGGATGCTAGGGAGCATCTCAAAACGTTCCAGGAGATCTGTGGTTCGTTTAGACTGCCAGGAGTTAATCCGGAGATACTGAGGCTTCGGTTATTTCCCCATTCATTGAGGGACAGAGCAAAGACTTGGTGGAATAAACTTACGCCGGGTTCAATTAGAACTTGGGCAGATTTATCTCGTGAATTTTTATCTCGTTTTAATCCTTCACATTTATCTGAGCGATTACGTAACGAAATAGCTACTTTTCAACAGTAAGATGACGAGCCGATGCACGAGGCCCGGGACAGATTTACTACTCTTCTACGGAACTGCCCAATGCATGGATTCCCCGTCTGGAATCAGGTTACAAAGTTTTATAATGCTGCCAACTTACAAACTCGTATTCGAATTGATTCTGTAGCAAATGGACTATTATTGGATAAAGATCCGAACGAGGCGTTGCAAGTTTTGAAAAATCTTGCCAAGAATGAGGAGCAGTTCCCGACTGCAAGAAGAGGAGGTAAACGGGTACTTACTGTCAAGGATTATGAAGTCGACAGCACTATGAAATCACAGGTAGCATTCCTTACTAAAGCAATGAAAAGGTTATTGAATGATGATGGACTACAAGGATTTGCTGTTGAGGAAGTATGTGATATCTGTGAGGGAAATCATAGTCGGGATGAGTGCCCAATACAAGTAGAAGAGGGAAAATATGTTGGAAACTACAAGCCGAATTACCATTCCAACAACTATAATCCCAATTGGAGGAAGGATCCCAAATTTTCCTGGAGTAACCCCAATAATGCCCTAAATCCACAAGCACATAATCAGAATCAGGGAGGTCCTAGGTTGCTGACGCGACAACAACAGCCGCAGAATCTGCCGCCGCACCTGCCGCCGCAGCAGCAACAGCAGCCACCAGCTGCCACGAGCAGTATACTAGAACAAACTCTGGCCACCTTTATGTCTCAGACCGGTACTTATATTGAGAATATGAATCAGTTTGTCAAGAAGACAGAGAATTTCATGGACAAAACAGAGATGAGAATGACAAATCATGAGGCCACTCTGAAATCTTTGGAGACACAAATGGGTCAGGTTTCTCAACATATTAAGCCGAGGCAGAATGGAGGATTTCCTAGCAATACTGAAAATGCTAGACAGCCCACACATGAGCAATGTAAGGCAATTACTACTAGGAGTGGGAAGAAACTACCAGGGCCGGAAAAGGAAGCTGAAACAGAAAAGGATCCAGCCTTAGACAGACCTGCCGAGGAAGCTGCCTCGATAGGTGATAAACAGACTGCTGCCGATGAGCCTGTCACGGCAGCAGAAGCGACAGAGGAGAAAAAAGATGATTACCGTCCTCAGATTCGCATGCAGTGGGAAGGACGTATTACTGATTACCGTCCCCCGCCACCTTTCCCTCAACGGATACAACAAGCTAAGCAAGAATCTCAACTTAAAAAGATTTATGATATTTTTAAGCAGGTTCATATTAATATTCCGCTGTTAGATGCCGTTAGGGAGATGTCCGGTTATGCTAAATTTCTCAAGGATGTCATGTCAAAGAAATCTAAACTTGGGGAGTTTGAAACGGTAAAGATGACAGAAGGTTGCATGAGTATTCTTCATCGGCCGCCACCCCAGAAAAAGAAGGATCCGGGGAGCTTCATCATACCTTGCGTAATCGGAAATAAGTTTGTGGGTAAGGCACTTTGTGATCTTGGTGCTAGTGTTAATTTAATGCCAAAGTCTGTTTTTCAGAAATTAGGTATTGGAAAGGCGCAGCCCACGACAGTAACTCTGCAGCTGGCAGACCGCTCTTACGTTCATCCAGAAGGAAAAATCGAAGATATTCTGGTAAGAGTGGATAAGTTTATTTTTCATGCTGACTTTCTTGTTTTAGATTGTGAGGCAGATGAAAGTGCACCAATCATTCTTGGGCGACCCTTCTTAGCCACGGGAAGATCACTGATTGATGTGGAGAAAGGAGAACTCACCATGCGAGTGAACGATCAAGAGATTAAGTTGAATGTTCTCCAAGCGATGAAACATGCTGATGTAGACGAGGAATGCAAGGCTATCACTGACGTTACCCTTGATCAACCCTGCATCAGGTCGGGCTGTCACGATATTAAATTTGGGCACTGCCGCGGCAACAACCTACAGGCCTGTCACGACAGCAACGACGACAGCACCGACGACAGCAACTCCTCTGAATCCGATACATCAGATACTGAAGATCAGGAGGAGGTGAACTGGTTAGGCAATCGTCCAGGTAAGTTATTCGAACCTTTAAATTATACTTCGGATAACCATTTAATCCAAAAGCCATCTACTGTTGAACCACCTGCCTTAGAGCTTAAGCCCCTGCCAGGGCAGCTGAAATATGCTTTTCTTGGTTCAAATGATACGTTGCCCGTAATCATCTCTTCTAAGCTGCCGCAGGAACAGGAACATCAGCTGATCGGCATGTTACGGCAACACAAAAAGGCAATTGGATGGATGATTGCTGATATACAAGGCATTAGTCCGGCGTTATGCATGCACAAAATCCTTCTAGAGGAAGATCATAAGCCGACTATAGATGCCCAAAGGCGGCTAAACCATGCGATGAAAGAGGTGGTTCGTAAAGAGATAATCAAATGGTTAGATGCTGGTATTATTTACGCCATCTCTGACAGCAAATGGGTGATCCCGGTGCAATGCGTTCCCAAGAAAGGAGGAATGACCGTGGTCACTAATGAGAACAATGAGTTAATCCCAACCAGGACTGTGACCGGTTGGAGGGTTTGCATGGACTATCGGAAGCTCAACAAAGCTACCCGAAATGACCACTTTCCTTTACCCTTTATTGATCAAATGCTTGATAGATTAGGGGGTAAACCTTACTATTGTTTTCTTGATGGTTACTCAGGTTACAACCAAATTGCTATCGCACCAGAGGATCAAGAGAAGACGACTTTCACGTGCCCCTACGGAACATACGCTTTTAGGAGAATGCCGTTTGGATTATGTAATGCACCCGCCACCTTCCAAATGTGCATGATGGCCATATTCTCCGACATGGTGGAGGACTTCCTGGAGATATTTATGGATGATTTTTCCGTCTTTAGAGACAATTTTGAGAGCTGCCTCGGCAATCTACAAAAGGTACTTGAAAGATGTGAAAAAGCAAATCTAGTCTTGAATTGGGAAAATGCCACTTTATGGTGGATGAGGGGATAGTCCTTGGCCATAAGATTAGCTGCCGTGGGATAGAAGTCGACAGGACCAAAATAGAAGTAATTGAGAAGCTGCCGTTGCCGACCACGGTCAAGGGCATTAGGAGTTTTTTAGAGCATGCTGGTTTTTATAGAAGATTCATTGCAAATTTCTCAAAAATCACCAAGCCCCTATGCCATCTTTTGGAGCAGAACCGACCCTTTGACTTTAATGAAGAATGTACTGAAGCATTCAAGGTTCTGAAGGAAAAACTAGTAACAACCCCCATAGTACAGCCACCAGACTGGACACAACCATTTGAGATTATGTGTGATGCTAGTGACTATGCTGTCGGGGCAGCACTTGGGCAGCGCAGAGATAAGCTATTTCATGTCATATATTATGCCAGCAAGACACTGAATGATGCCCAAGTAAACTACACCACCACAGAAAATGAGCTGTTAGCTGTGGTGTTCTCCATTGACAAGTTTCGTTCTTACATACTTGGGACGAAGGTAATAGTGCACACAGACCATTCTGCCCTGAAGTATTTGTTCGCAAAGAAGGATGCAAAGCCTAGATTGATACGGTGGATCCTGCTATTGCAAGAATTTGACCTTGAGATTAAGGACAAAAAAGGGACAGAAAATCAGGTAGCATACCACTTGTCGAGATTGGAGACGGGACAGAGCCTACCAATAGATGAGACACATATACTGGAGACCTTCCCAGATGAGCAGCTCTTTGCTGCCGCAATCGCTGCCGCGACAGCCATGGCGGCAGGTAAGTCTTCTGAACTTCCCTGGTATGCTGATTTCGTTAATTTTATAGTTAGCGGAATACTGCCTTCTGATCTTAATTATCAAGCCAGGAAGAGGTTCCAAAATGATGTTAAGCATTATTATTGGGACGAACCTCTTCTCTTCAAAATGTGTGCAAATCAGGTTATAAGGAGATGTGTACCACAAGAAGAGCAAGAAGACATACTCCATCACTGTCATGCTTCACAATATGGAGGTCACTTAGGAGGTAATAAAACTGCTTCCAAAGTGCTGCAGTCAGGGTTCTACTGGCCGACACTGTATAAAGATGCACATGACTTCTACAAGAACTGTGACAGGTGCCAGCGGACAGGTAACATCTCGAGGAGAAACGAGATGCCACTGCACAACATTCTAGAAGTCGAAATTTTCGACGTTTGGGGGATTGATTTTATGAGACCCTTTCCATCTTCATGTGGAAATCTATACATCCTCCTAGCAGTGGATTATGTCTCTAAGTGGGTTGAAGCTATCGCCACTCAAAAGAATGATGCCAAAACGGTCCAAAAGTTTTTACACAAAAACATTTTTTCTAGATTTGGCATCCCTAAGGCGATTATCAGTGATGAAGGGAGACATTTTGACAATAGGGTTATTACTGCCTCAAATGCCTCATCGTGATGTGTAGCAACCCTATCATGTATCCCAATACGGAGGCCCTCTAAGAACTTTTCACATATGTCCTTCTCGGTAGAAACCAAACCAGGACCAAACTTTCATAACTTCAAAAATCACATCTCGTACTCGGCTACTATCATAGAATCCTGCACCGAGTTCTTGAATGCCTGACGTCTCTCCCGCAGGAACCGCTCGTCTAGATAACGGTTCCTAAAACGCTCTTTAAAGAAATCCTATGTCAACAGATTAGAGGGAACGCTACTCATAATGGAATCCAACCAGCTGCGGGCATTCCCGTTAAGCATAGATACAACACCCAAGTATTTCTTGGATGGCTCAAAACCCATCTCAGTCATACGTCGCTCGATGTCATACAAAGATTCCTCAGCCTCGGTCGGTGCTTTACTAAGAGATACTGAAAAGGTCTTGATCATGTTAGCAAACAAAGTCTCGGAAATGGGGACTTCTGGAGCGACACCTGATGCTCTAACTACACCCTGAATCAACTGGAGAAAATGTCTACTCAAACCCTCATCAGTAACTCCAGTCATAGGCTCAGACCCAAAAAAACCATCGCTCATCTAACTGGAGTAGTCATATCAACATCAGGAGCAGATGACGGAGCAGTCGGGGTGGTCGAAACTGAAGGACCACGAGGGGCAGAAGGATCGGTAGAGGCTGGAGGATCTATGGGGGCAGGAGCATCAGCATGAGTAGATGGAGCAACCACCGGATCGTCCATTGAGTCTGCAAATCTAACAGGTCGACCTCGCCTACGGGTGGGTCGACGTCCCATGCTGGTGCTCATCTTAGAGAATCTCTACAAGGATGAAACCTAGGATCAGTTTATGACATTGGAGAATCAAACACAAGTAAACAGGTAAAGTTTGGGGACATGGCCTCTTTTCACAATACTTTGAAAAACGTTATAAAATAGTACTTTAAAAGGACTTATTCACGGTCCGAGGTTTTAAACCAAAAGATCTGATACCAACCAAATGTAACCCCCTAGACCGGCCTATGTGAAACAACCATATCTAGCAAGGTACATCACAATTAAAACTCAAGTAGAAAACCTATTGGCAATTTAAGTATTTATTTTGACAGCATAACGACATGACTCGGTGAAAACCATCAAGTTGAATAAACATGTTTAGTACATCCAGTAGTATATCCAAAGTCATTCATAACATAGACTCATAAAATGATATAAGCTGTCATGACCACTTAAGTAAACCCATCATAAGATAGTTACAAAATAAGTATCAATTAGCGTATCAAAATATGTTTAGTTTAATACCATACATATCAAAATATAGGCACATGTCACCCTAGAAGTACAAACGACAGATAGAAACATTACATTCTACAAGAATACCAAGTGATTCGATCCTCCAAGTGTCAGCTACGAGGTGGCCTATCAAAAATATCTGAAAGGGAAAAAGAATTTGGGGGCGTGAGCTAGAAAGCTCGGTGTGTTCCAATAGTGCAAGAAAAAACATGCAAAAGAAACAATATAGTATAAATTTCTAGTTCAAAGCATGAAATTCAAGTAACAATACGGTTCGGTTAAATTCTCTATCTACCCTCCAACCTTACTCCAATAATGCAGTTTCCCTAAAATTGCGTAAAAAGGCGTTAACCTGTGCCCATTGGGCACATGTGGCAACCTAAGGGAATACCTTAGGAATGGTACGGTAGGAATTACCCCAGCCGAAGCATAGGAACCTGTAATGGTATTGAATTACCAGCTGGATCAGGGTTGAACCTGCGGTCACTTCATATTCCATCCTAAGTACCCCAATAATAACCTATGTAGTAATTCGATAATCAATAGTAACTGTAATGTCGGCAAATATAAAGTAGGCATTTATTCTCAATAAAACAGTAACGAGAGAACATATTGTTCAATCAGAAACTTAGACATATATCATACATACAACATAATCATGCTTACTTTAGAAATCATGTCATATTCATGCGGAAACATCTTGTCAGTCATATGCAAGTGTTCAGTTTAATAATATATATATATATATATATATATAATATGTAAACCAATGTTCAAACATTTATGTAGCGCACAAGGAACACACCTCAAAAGATCATATTAGTTGGTCGGAAGATCTACCGAGCTCCAAGATCATGCTCCGCTACGGTACTAAAACCTAAATAGACAAGGATTACGATTACTAACATATTTACATCTTGATCAAAATAAAATACTAAGTTATAGGACCGTACAAGTGATTATTGGATCACGAGGCAGTACTGATCAAGACGAGCTGGGCTGTGCGTAGGCACGATCGGGAGATCCACGAGTACCTTTAAATCAAAAGATCAATGTCATTCCTTAATTAATCAATTTCTCTTAAACAACATAACTTAATTCTTATGCATGTTCAGGTTCAATGTCAAATTCGAAGGCTTTCGGGTTAGAATTTCGTGAAACGGGCTTCAAAATAGGACTCAGGACGTTAAAAAACATAAGATATGGCCTTTTGGAAAAGTTGATTTTTTGGTCAAAAAGTCAACGATGACGTTATCATGATGATGTCACTGGTCAAGGTCAACGATGACGTCAGCATGATGACATCATCATGCTGACGTCACGGGTCGGTCAGGTCGATCAACGGGTCGAGTCGGTTATTGGGCATGGTTTAATATTGGGCTTGGGCTAGTTTTTTTAGACTGGTTCGGGTGGCTCGGTCTAGGTCAGGCCGGTTCTGAGCCAGCCGGTTTAACAGCCACTGTCCAAGGCGGCCAGAAATCTTCCCGGACTTCGCGTGAGGCCCACACGCGGCCTAAAATTGCCGGAAAAAGCTTCCAATCACGTCGTTGTCATCCATTTCACGATTAAAGCTCAAATAACTTTATATTCAAGCCGAAATACTCACCGATTCAACGATGGTCAGATTAATGTGGCTCCGATGATAGTCTAAACGACGGCCATTTGACGCTTAGCGGTGCGGGTTTTGCTCGGTTCGACCCCCCTAAGGATGATGGTGACCTCCGATTTGAGCCACGACACCGGACGGTGACGGAAAATTCGAAAAGCGAAGCTGGTATCTCCGTTGAAACTTCGAGCAGAGTTTTGCGATGAACGGCGGCTGACCTGTGCAAGTGTACTTAGGGTTCTGTTTGGGGCGTCGAGACGGTTCGTCTTGCGGCGGCAGTGCGAGACACGGTGCGGCGGTGGGGTGAACGGATGGTGGTCGGTTTGTTTAAGGGGAGAAAAATGAAGAGTTGACGATAAAGGGGGTTCTGGAACTTTTGGGGAAATGGCAGCTGGCCTAATTAATTTCCCTTAATTGGGGTAGGTGAGATATTTTCTATATTTTATTATTATTTCAGAACCACATAAAGCTAAATGGAGGGAGGTTTAAAACCAAGAGCTACTTTACCTCAGTGGTTGGGCATTCGGCTGAACCACTTGAGGTTATAGGTTCGATTCCCACAACCTCTACTTTCAATTTTTTTCTAGGGTGTTACACACCTCTTGAAGCCTTGAAGGACTTGGCAGTTGAGTAAAAGAAGGTGACATACCCAAAGGAGTTCAACTATGTCAAAGGTGGTGAAATCTTGGGTGATCCATCCAATGGGGTAACTACTAGACCCTCTCTCAAACTTATGAATCATGTTGCATTTATCTCATGCATAGAGCCGAAAAATATCAAAGAAGTATTAAAATATGATTTTTGGATATTGGTTATGCAACATGAGCTTAATCAATTTGAGAGAAGTAAAGTATGGACATTAGCTGATAGACCTAGTAATTAATCTACTATACGAACTAAGTGGGTATTTAGGAACAAACTAGATGAGAGTGGTAACAAAGTGAGAAACAAGGCTAGGCTTGTTGCTCAAGGTTACACTCAATAAGAGGGAATTGATTTTGATAAAACACATGCACTCGTAGCTAGAGTGAAAGCTATTATGATGCTTCTTGCATTTGCATGCTATCATGATTTCAAGCTTTTTCAAATGGATGTAAAAAGTGTTTTTCTAAATGATTTTATAAATGAACAAGTGTATGTTAAACAAGCACCCGGTTTTGAAGATCCAAACTTTCCAAACCATATGTTTAAACTAACAAAAGTTTTATACGGTTTGAAACAAGCTCCTAGAGCTTGGTATGAAAGACTTTCAGACTTTTTAATTGAAAAAGGCACGGTGGATACTACACTTTTCATTAAAAGACATGGCAATGACATTTTAGTAGTTCAAATATATGTTGATGATATTATTTTTTGTTCTACTAATGAATTTTATTGCCAAGAATTTTCTAAGCTAATGCAAGGTGAATTTGAGATGAGCATGATGTGAGAGCTATCATTTTTCTTGGGTCTCCAAATCAAGCAAAGGAAAGATGTCACCTTCATAAATCGAGCTAAATACATCAAGGATATGCTCAAGAAGTTTGGCTTTGAGAACGTAAAGCCTCAAACCACTCCTATAAGCTCATCAATTAAGCTTGACAAGGATGAAGGAGGTAAGTGTGTTGATTATAAGCTTTATCGTTCTATGATTGGATCTTTGCTTTACCTTACCGCAAGTAGACCCGATATCATATTTAGTGTTTGCTTGTGTGCTAGGTTTCAAGCTAGTCCTAGAGAATCACACCTAGTTGCCATTAAAAGAATCTTTAGCTACCTTAGAGATACACCTTGTTTAGGTCTTGGGTATCCTAGAGACTCTTCCTTTGACCTCCATGCCTTCTCCGATGCGGATTATGGGGTTTTTAAGATAGATAGGAAAAGTACCTCCGGCACATGTGAATTCTTAGGTAGTATGCTCATATCTTGGTTCTCTAAGAAACAAAATAGCGTAGCCATATCTACCACCGAAGTAGAGTACATATCCTTAGGGAGTTGTTGTGTTCAAGTCCTTTGGATGAAGCAACGACTCTTAGATTATGGTGTTCAAGTAGATACCACATCCCTTAAGTGTGACAACACTTGTGCCATTTGTCTCACTAAGAATCACATCTAACACTCTAGAACCAAACATATAGATATTAGATATCATTTCATTAGAGATCATGTCTTGAAAAATGATGTAGTTCTAGAATATGTTGATACCTTAAACCAATTAGCGGATATATTTACCAAAGCTTTAGATAAAGAGCATTTTTGGACCCTTAGGAGAGAGTTAGGTTTAACCAGCCTTCCTTGACCCTTTTAGGTCGCAAATGGCCAAAATTTGTTTGAATTTTGAATGATAATCATGCTTATGTGATTTTGCTTCTTAATGCATCTATGCTTGTGCTAGGGGGAGTATGTATCAGTTTTAGTCATTAAATCTTGCTCATATATCATTCACATGCATTTAGGTTCGATCTAAGTTAGCTCTTTGGACATGAAATTGCCGAAAAATACATTTTCTGGCAAGGGTGTATCGAAACAGTTAAATTTGTTTTGATACAAGCTTAATCTAAGATGATTCCAGTAGTGAATCGTATCGAAACAGGCTCTTCGCGTTTCGATATGGGCTTGAGGTGTTGTTTCGAAACATGGTTAACATGTATCGAAATGAGTCTGTTATCGAAACGACTCAATAGCGTTTCAAAACGGACGTTCTAATACGCCAAGTGGCGTATCGAAACACGATCACGCAAATTGCTTTAAATGGCTTTAAAAGAGTATCAAACTTTAATTAAAACACCAACTCTTTTTTTCTCTCAAACCCTAACCGAAACCCCTATATAAACTCTTCAAATCCCTTAATTCTTCACATCAAAACCTAATTTTTTGAGGGTTTTCAATCTACATATAAGGCTAGAGCTTTGCAAGCAATTTGGTGCACCAACCATCCCTCATTCATCCATTATCCCTTATCAAGGTATAAAACATTTCTTTTTTATTTTAAATTTTCATTTAATTTTATAGGTAGTTTTTAATTCCTTTTTGTATAAAAACATATACATATAGTATGGGTTTTCAAGTTTTTGCAAAAATTCTTCAAAATCTAAATTTTTTATTCGAATATAAAATCATACCATATATTTTTTAATCTGTTTTTTTAATTCTTTTTACCAATTTTTTTATATTTATATATATTTTTAAACTATATTGTATAGTTTTTATCAATACCTTGATTATAAGATTGCATATTGGATTGAATTTGGTTGATTTACGCATATATATGTTTTTGTGCCTTGATTTCATTCAATATTTTGAATATGAGTTCTAAGAAGAGAGTACGAACTAATGAGGCTGGTGGAAGCTCCAACATCAATGACGATTCTACTCATTCCAACCTCACTTTACTCTACCAAAAGTCTCTTCGAAACAAAGATGCCTATACCAACTTCATGCTTTTTCAAGATCATGCTATCTGTCGTGAGTGTATCGTTTCTATACCCTTTTTGAATTCTTAATGATTTCAATTCAGCTATCTTGATATATTAAGGCGTTGGAATGTTATGTTTTTTTTGGCTTACCCGGTACTTTGTACCATAACATGGTTCTTCTCTTCTATGAATGCTCGTTGTGTCTCCAATGGCGGTCAAGTGGTTGCCATTGAGTCCTATCTAATAGGGAAGAAGTTTTGGGTTGATCCGAAAACCTTGGTCAATGTTTTCAAGTTTGAAGATGAGGGAATTTCGGATAAGAACTCGTTGAGATATACCCTTGGTGGCTCCGTCACGGTCCTTGATGCTCATGATCGCATCCTTCATCTCATGGTCTCGTGGTGGTTTCGTCCTTCTGGAGGAAAATTCTCCCACATTCGGCAAGTGAACGATTTTTGGATTTGATGCTTTTATAAGGGACGTCGATTTGACTTGGGGATCGATTGCTCTCTTGACTAACCGGAACCTCTAAAAGATCCCATCGATGAGCGCATACTTCTCCGGAGCAAATTTCATTTCATTGATGGAGAGTGGACTCGTGTCGAGAATCCTCCTCAAGTTGCAGCCCCGAACCTCAACCTCAAGTTGCTCCACCAAACAACAAATCTCTCATGACTTTCCTTACCGAGCAATTTAATGGCTTGCGCACCCACACGGACTCCGGCTTTGCCACTCTTGACACTCGCCTCACTTCTGTGGAGGGACGTATCCAAAGTGTTGAGAATCGACTCACTTCGGTTGAAACTCAACAAACCTCTATAGACATGTCCTTTATCGGATTCTATGGCAAATGGAGACAATCCCGAAGGAGCTCGACCAATGATCAAGATGAAGATGATGATGAGCCTTAAATCTTTGCATTCCATTGCATATAATCTAGTTTAGGATTTCCCTTTTTATGCACCTATTTATGTTTTTGCTTTTAGACTTTGATTTATGTTTGGATATTATGTTTTAAGTTTTAAGGTTTGGATATTATGTTTGGAGTTTATGGACTTATTTTGCTTTGGTTTCTAATGCTTACTGAAATTATGTTGCTTTAATTTTGCTTTGCCTTGTGCTATATCGTTTTATCTTTGCCTTTATTGATTTTGATCTAACAAAAAGGGGGAGAAGGGTTAAGCTAAAACTTTCAAAATCTTTTTCAAAACCTAGCTTCAATTTAGGGGGATTTTACTTAAAAATTTACTTTGGTTTTGTTATATCAAAAGGGGGAGATTGTAAAACTAATATTTGATTTTGATATAACAAATAATTCAAGGACTAAATCGCAAAATAAATAAAATTTTAAGTAATCAAAATATTTGGTTTTGACAAGTAAAATTTATGGTTAAAATGATTTGAAGTCAAAACTTAAACCCCATAAATTTTTCTATGTGTTTCAAAGCCAAAATATACAAAATTGCCCAGGCGTTTTGAAACACCCTCAAAGTGTTTCGATACGTTTTGCCACTGGAAACGTCTATTTTGAAACGACTCATACCCGTTTCGATACATCCTTCATCTGGCTTTTGATTTTAAAGTGTTGTTTCCAAACGGCTTATACTCGTTTCGATACAGGAGTTAAGCAATTTTAAAATTAGGCATTAAATGAACTAGCCGTTACTTGTCAGAAACTAATTTTTGAAGATTTGGTTAAGTGTTTTGATACACCCCTAGGCTGTTTCAAAACACTCATTTATAGTTTCAAAACGTTTCGATACAACCCTTATCCATTTCGATATGGCCCTCTTTTTACATTTTACAGTTTCAAACTGTTTCAATACGGCCTATAGCCGTTTCGATACGGGCTCTTTTTACACACAATGACTCTTTCATTTTATGGTGTCCGTTTTGATATAGGGGGCTCGTGTTCCGATATGGGTAGTTGTAGAACATCATTTATGGAAGGAAGAGAGAGCCGCAACAGCTCTATTGATGATCTCAACCACCTAAACAGGTAGAAATAATTGAGAAGGTATAAAAACAAGTCTCCAAAGCTACAACAACAACGATTGAACCTTCAAGCAACATCAAAGCATTCAATCCAAACCTTTGTGCCTTTAGTGTCAAATTCTTGAACCTAACTCATTTGAAAATTTTCATTGTAAATCTTTTATAGTTTGGGGAATATTTATGTGTCATTGGGTAAACAATTAACCTTTTAGAGGTAAAATCTAAGTTTGCCTATATTCCTTTGTAAAAGAGTGATGTTGGGTCAATCTTTGGGTAGAGAGATCGATCGATTTGTAAGGTTTCCTCTTAAGCTGAGAAAAGGGGATGAATTCAAGTTTGTGAATTGTTGAAGTCCTCAGTAGGGTGATGAGGTAGTGGATGTAGAGCTTGTTCGAAGCTTGAACCACTCTAAAATTGCCTTGTCTTCATTTTTAAATTATCCATTGGCAACCTTCAATTTTTATTCCACCAATTCACCCCCGTCTTGGTGATTAGCCATCATTTGATCAACTCAACAAAATAGAATATATTTTCCATTTGCTTGATATTAAATACTTTCACACGAATATTCGAATGTGATGAATGATGGGTTTTTTTATAAATCAAAATATTTGTAAAATTTAAATTAAGGCTTAACCGTCAGAAAAGTCTCGAAACTAAACTTTTTTTCCAGTCAAGTGTCTGAACTATTTTTCGGGCCAAATAGGTGTCTAACGTTTCATTCCGTTACTCAAATAAGGTCTTCTAGTCATGACTATTAAAAATTTCATTATCTAATTAGAACAGAACACGGGCCTATTTCAGTTATTTTTCGATCATTTTATTTTTAAAACTCTAGAAAATCATTAATTTTATTAAAAAACCCCAAAAACATTTTTTGTAGAAAGATGATATTTATATAATCAAGAGCTCAAAATGTCATCACCGAGTACAAATAGTACAAGGAACGTAGGACATTCCAAATCAAAATAATATAACGGATAATGTGTGACTGACCATTCAGAAATTAAAAAAATAGGCTACCTCTCATGTTCTTATTGTGTAACATAAATTTTTTAACGGTCATTGACGAAAAAGCTTTTTTCAGTACCGAAATGAAACGTTACGCTCCTATTCTGCCCGGAAAATAGTTGTGATACCTAACTAGAAAAAGGGTATAGTTTGGACACTTATTTGATGGTGAAGCCTTAAATTAAAGGACCAAGAAAGGGCTGCCAATTGTCTCAATTTTAATATCGATGATGTTTATATGGAACGGTTGGAGGTTTTTGATGAGGAAGGTTGGATTGACAAAGCTGGTTCTGTAATGGAGTTGGTGTCCCAAAAATTTTTAGGGTGGTTTAGTAATTCGAGTTCAAGACTTCGGCAACTCCTGAATACTTTCTTTTATCTTTCATGAAAATTTGGAAATGTGTGTAACACTCGGAAATAAAAAAAAGGAGAAATGAAGGTGAGGGTGTGGAAGCTCAAACCGAGACCTCAGCCCTCACCGTCCAGCGTGCTAACCATTGAGCCAAGGCTCATTCCTGATATTGCCTCCCTCTTTTACTCTTTGAGGTTAACATGAGATCGTTTTATACCTGTATTTAATTAAAAAACGTGTCTGTTCACCTACCCCCCTTTAACTCTTCCAGCTGTCTCTTCGAACCCCCAAAGAAAATTCCCCCCTCTCCCCGTATCGCTGACGAACCAGCGGTTGCCTCCCTGCCGCTCCGTGGCGTACACCGTCACCACCATCGTGTGAGCCGCCCTTCTCTGAACCACCAGTCGCAGGTCACGCGCGTAGCCGTGTCGTCGTCTTCCCGAGAGAGCTAATCAAAGCTTCATCAAATCCCTAGCACCGCCTCTCTGTTTTCCTTAGTTTTCGACAATCCTCAATGTCCGTTCGAGGAACGGCCGACAGTTCCTGGCTCCCCTCGTCGAGCCGATCAAAACCCATCCGACCGATCATTGTTCTAATGCCGGCAAGGGTTTCATTGGAGCTTCGAGTTTTCCGACCATTTCGAACCTTTAAGGTAAGATCCAGCCTATTTTTCCGTCTTGTTTCGCGTTATTAATGTATGGGTTGAAACCGTGGTTTAACGATCTATGTTTTTCGAGCAGAATCGCGTCTGTTGAGCTCTCCGACAAGTTTTCTAGTCACCATCCGGCGACGCTCGATTTTCCAAGGGTAAGAACCGGTCTGAACCAGCCGGCTCAAGTAGCCTGAACAGAACCGGTCCAACCTGACCTCAGTCTGACCCAACTCGTCTCTGACCCGAACCCGACCTGAAACTATGTCAACTCGCTGAGTTAACTCAGTGAGTCAACTCGCCCGAGTTGACTCTGTGAGTTAACTCACCGAGTCAACTCAGTTGACCTCCTGTTGGCTGCTAACGTCATCATGACGTCAGCTTTTACTGACTCTGTTGACGATTGACCTGCTGACGTCAGCGTTGACTTTGACCAAAAAGTCAAAATTTCCGAAAAGTCCTATTTTATGTTTTTTGACTTCTTGAGTCCGTTTTTGAAGCCCGTTTTGCGAAATTCCGTCTCTAAGACCCCCTAATCTGACCTTAAACCTAAATCATGCATATGTACTTAATTATTTAATTCAGATAATAGTAAAACGAATAAGTGACTAAAATAGTGTATTATTTGTGGAAAGGTACTCGAGACTCGTGTGACCACTCTTCAGCTCAGCCTAGCTCTTCTCGATCCGCTCACCTTCACGCTTCAGTGAATATCAGTATGAATTTAAACTTTTTGTATAAAAACAAGTTGAACACTTAATTCACATTATGACCGTTACTATTTCATGATCTAGAATCCGACCATGTATCCGAGCCTACTGAGGCAGGTGTCCGTTAGACCCATCTCCGACCAGCTTTTGAGGTGTGTTCCGTGTGTGCTATATTCTATTGAATGGATTGTATAATGATTAATATTAGTAAACTATCTAACAATTTAATCATGAACAATGCTATGTTTGATGAATATTTCTATTGTTATTGAGATTGCATCACTACGTTAGAAAATGAGATGAAATGATGAACTGCATATATGATGACATTTTCTGCCTACCTGATGTATGTTTGCTCAATCTGTATACTTGGTATGTGATTGCTTGATATGTGATGGTATTGCCTGGTTGTCTAATGAATTTGATAGTATGATATGTTAGCTTGACCTATGATGGTACGATTTGTTGCATGATGAATGATGAAAATGCCTGCTCTGCTCAATGGTATGCCCATTTATCTGTCAAAAGCATGAAACTTCCGTTTCTAATACTCTGAATAGAATATGTCTTTCATCTGTATTCTGTTACTCATGTCTGGAATCTGAATACCGATTGTTATTTGGGGTATACTTTTGGGTTATATTATGAAGTCTCTGTTGGTACAGCCCTGATCCAGCTGGTAAATCCTTATGGACTCAAGGTCTCCCCTTGAGTAGGTTCAGATGCTTTAGCACGGGTAAATACTTATGGACCTAAGGCAGCCCCTTAGGTGGCACCTATGTCCATCGGGCCTAGGGTAAGTCTCTATGGATGCAGTTATGGGGGACTGCATATTGGTGTAAGGTTGGAGGGTAGTTACTAGTAAACCCTTGTATGCACTCGAACATTTGCATTGAATTGTTATGTGTTCTTATGATATGATTGATATGTATTATTGCTTGTTTAATCTACACTTATTGGAACACATTGAGCTCCCTAGCTCATGCCCTTCTCTTCTCCCCTTTCAGATACTTGTGTTAGGCTACCCTTTTGGACCCGGCAACTAGAGGATCAACACATTTAGCTTTAGACTGTTGTAATGTTCTTATCTTCCAAACTGTCTGTATATGAGTGACTTATGCCTATATTTTGATACGACTTATCTTTTGGTTTTGCCGGATATTGGCTTTAGTTTATAACCAAACACTTTATGCTTTCATATCACATATTTTGTAACCACATGTTATTAAACTATTAATTACTATTTTGGGATGGATTTGAAAGCAATATTGATAGACTTTATAATCGTTCTGAGGATAGTATTGATATATCTTCGTTAACAGGTTTTAAGGTATGGATCATAAATCTCCCGTAGGGGGGACTATATTAGTTTTGATATTTTGACTGAGATATTTCACAGGAAGTTTGATTATAGGTTGTGACCTCCCAGAGTTAGGTGAAACGCGTAAGCGGGTCCGGGTGGTTACAATGTGCGTTTCTTTATGAAGCTGGGCAAAGAAACTCTTTGGTTGATTAAGTCACACCCCATACTCGGCGCTAAGGGATTTTGGTTAGATCAATTAGGTTTCGAAATATTTATAATCTTAAATTCGGGATCAAGTCTAAAACTTTGAAAGTTTAGGAAAATTTCTATAAATTTTAGGGATGTAGTCATGCAAGTATCCATTATAATTTTCTAACTAATTAAAAAGTTTTAAAAATATATATACCTTTGTGAGTGTGTGTAAAGTAGATAACTAGTGGTTAAATAGAATTATAGCGGTTACGCTTTTTCGGTGTAACCGAAACAAAAATTTTAAAACTTAACTTTAGTAATTATTTACTAATTAACGAAAAAACACTAAGTTATTGACTTTTTAAATTGTTACTTATGTTTTTGTCGTGCCGAATACTATCTATATTGAAGACTTTAGTTGAATTTGTTAACATTGATATTTTTTAACTACTAAAATTATTTGTAATAAATAGGTATATTTTTTATAATACTTGCTGTAAAACGATTTGTAGTTAGTCGAGTAACCGTACCGAATAAATCGATTAACCACTTAGACAATAACCGTTTTAAACAGAATGATAACAATTCATTAAAATATCGAACTGAGACTCCAGGTAACCGTACAAATAAGCCAATATGGTACGTTTAACCGCCCCTAAACACTCCTACATGAGACAATCTAATGCTAAAATATTTACAATATATTATATAGTGAAAAGAGATATTTAGTTATAACAACCGCATATTAAATATTTAATCGAAACCTAACATGTGGATCAAAAGCTAATATGCAAATATCTAGTCTTGCAATGTTGTTATAACAACCACGTATAAAAATAAATAAATTTTAAATGATGTTCCCAGGCTGGAGAGGCCTGCACATGGACTTAATTCAGTTCTGCATTGGAGATGTAATTTCCAGATAAAACAAACAGATACATATATTTATTCATCACTTTGTCCTTATTAATATAAAACACGAGCTGTTAATGAATTATACCTTTCAAAAATATTGAAAAATAAAAAAAATATAGCTGCTTGTTGTCATTTTATGGGCTGCAGAATAGTATATACATCGGTATTTAGTACAGTAGTCAGAGCACAACAAAACCAAACCAATAGCTTAAGGTACTTCGACTTATCAAATTAAGGTGATGGCTCACAATGTATTTAGCAGTTCGGGTCATGCATTCTATAGAGACGCGACTCTTCAGAACCTTTTCAATGACAATGTCAACCTTGTTGACAAAAAAGGATTGGTATGGCTCTGGAAACCGCCAATTTTTTCTTCCAGCAAAGTGGTTCGATAAAATTAAGCATGACGCCGATTGTAACCCCTAGACCCGTCTATGCGTTACCACGGATCTTTAGAAGTCACATTAGGGTCACAAGAGCGACTCACAGTAAAAGGACACATAAAATTTTTCCTCAAAATACTTATTAAATTGTAATATCAACTTCTTTTTAAAATACCATTTCAGGAAATCATTTAAACATATAACAAAAATTTCAATATGTGTTTTACAGACACTATCATAAAACAATACATGACATACATGCCCACTAACTGTACATTACCATACTCCAAAAGCGGCGCCAAGAGAACTCCGAACACTGATGTCAGACATTATACCATGATATATTCTTTTAACCTGCGATGGTAAAAACAACGTGAGCTTGAAAAGGCTCAGTAATACATAACTACCAAAAGATGTTATAAGCTCATGCAGATATATGACATGCATAACATTTTCATGATGTTCCATGAAGTAACAGTCTCCATTTTTGTTCTGCTATTTCAGGGTAGCGTTATACTTGACAATAATGTATTTGTTCTTTATTCGATCATCGAGTATCAGACATGAATTATATAAGCTGATAAATTATGGAGGTGAAATCAAAGAGTTTAGTGTCTAGTGTGTTCTAATCATGCAACGTTAATGCATGAAATGTAACAATGCAGTAAACCTTATTATTTCAAATACATTTGCTTCAAATAGCAGTAAAGTTCATTTTAATTCTTTATTTACCCTCCAACCATACTCTAGTATATAGTTTTCCCAGTGTAGTATCATGTACAAGCATTAACTCGAGCCCATTGGGCGTGGGGACCATCCTAAGGGAATACCTTAGAATACGGGCGGCCGTAGCTGAAGCATAGGAACCGAATACGGGCAGACCTAGTTGAGACATAGGAACCGAAACGGGCGGACATAGCCGAAGCATAGGAACTCAAAACGGGTGGACTTATTAGCTGGATCAGGGCAGAGCCATCAGTAACTTCATATCATATCCCAAGTACCCCCAATGAATCAATTCATTAGTAGTTCATTAATCATTAGTAGTATTTTAAGTAAAAATTATCCATATAGCATGTTTATCCTATCGGGTACTAAGGTCTATATCAGACAAACAATACGGTCATGCTTAAATTGTAAAACATGTTATGTTCATGCGAAAACTGCATATCAGTCATGGGCACATGATCATTATGATAAAACATGTAAAATAGTATGCAAAAACAGTCGTGTAGCACACATGGAACACACTATATGGAACATTTTATTTCTTGAAGATACTTTGTATTTACGGAATGGGACACATTAAACTTTTGACAATTTGAACAAATTTCAGAAATGAGATCCCTATTAAAAGGGGTTCGTACTAACAGTTCAAACCATGTATTCATGAGTTGATACATCAAGATCTTTGAGAGTTCAGATATATCATGAGTGATTAAGTCATTTAAGCCTACAAGGGCATTATGGTCATTTTGTCATACATTGGCATTTTGGTAATTTATACCAACAATGCATGAATAGAGACTCAGGAATTCTATTTGCTCATCAGGTTTCCAACCAAGCATTCAAGAATTTCTAAATCAAGATCTTTCTCGATATTAGATACATTCAGGGTTATTCCGGTCATTTTGGCCAACGAAGGCATTTTGGTCATTTGACTATCAGGGGTGATTCCTTAATTCCACATAATAAGGGCAAATTGGTAATCTGCATACATGAAGATCTCCACGGTTTATCATGTTTCCAAATTCAGTCGAACTTACGGATCCCAATATTGCGGTATTTACCAAGTATTCGAACATATGTACCTCACACGTATGCATTTCTCAATATTAACTGCATTGTATAGTTGAACGAGTCGCTTCCATAAGACAGCACTAAACTTGCCCCGAGCAGTCAAACATGCGTTCGAGCGGTATTCTTTCAATGTTGTAGCATTATCATGAGTGACTTATATACATGAGTCATGCTTCAAACTCACAGGGGCAATATAGTCATTTGTGATCTATAAGAAATTTCAGGATTTTCCAAGTTTCCACGTATCTCAAGTCATGTGGGTATTTACTTATTTAAGTGTTTGATAGTAGTCCAAACATTCTGATCCTTACGGTCCTTACAACAATTCATTCATTTCAGAACTCAAGAGTATATTCATCATTTCAGTCAATTTGGAAAATTTCAGTGCCTGAGGTTATTTCGGTCATTTCATTCATTTCGATCAATTCATTCATTAATGTCATTTAGATCAGTTCAGGAATGCGAAGAAGTTTCAGTAAATTTATCTTCAGGTGTTTATCCAGAATTCGTGGAAAATCCAAGTGTTTTGTTATCACACATATTTGCATCTTGCTATCAAAGTCTTTCCCAATAGATCAAGGATTTTAGATGAAGTAATTATTTTATGAGATTGAGTGTACATTCCATGTCATTTCCTTTGTTATGGGTATTTTAGGCATTCTTACGTCTCAAGGGAATTATCATTATTTCTTAACAAAATATTTCAGATATCAAATCCTTTAATACTATTAATTGGATTGGGAGATTAACTGTCTTATTATTCCCTTACTGAACTCAGGATCCTTTCGGTCTATTAAACTTCTCTTTCGAATAGTTCGATTTTAACCAGATTACTATTCTTTTATTTCGTAATCGAATTGATTCAGAGGATTTGAAAGTACTCTTAATCATAATCATGGATACCTTAACCAAATACCAACATGTTTCATAAAGCATGCAAAAGGTAGTAATGTATTACCTTGACTCCAAGCTACATCAATTGATGCCTGAACTCCATTTAATCACTCTCGAACTCGAATTCGATATCCTTAAAAAAAATCTGGATACAACCCAGATACCTTCAAATAAACATACTCCAAGATTAGACCTTAACTCAAAAACATTACTCGTTAACTAAATAAATAATTACAATTTCATGCTCAAGTTTAAGGTCAAATTTGAAGGCTTTCGTATTAGAATTTCGCGAAAAAAAACTACAAAATCGGACTCGAGAGGTAAAAAAAACAGAAAATATGGGTTTTCTGAAAATTTGACTTTTTGGGTCAAAGTTAACGGTGAAGTCAACGCTGACGTCAGCATTCAAAGTCAACATTGACATCAACAGTCAAAGTCAACGTTGACATCAGCAGTCAACCGGGTTGACTTGGACGAGTTGACTCACTGAGCTATCTCGGACGGGTTGACTCACTGAGCTGACTCAGATGGGTTGACTCACTAAACTGACTCGGACGGGTTGACTCAGTCAACGGGTTGGACAGATGGGTCGGGCCAACTCGAATTGGGTTTGGCAAATCAGGTTTGAGCCGAACCGACTCGGTTCAAGGTTGATCGGTTCATAACCTGTCAAACCGGTCTAGGTCAAAGGCGACAGACACGGAGGCTGGAATCGACACCGACAGCGCGTGGTCACCACGTCAGCTCCATAACGGCCGAAAACACTGCTAAACGGCAGAAAACAACTCCAGAACTTTGATAGATGAATTTTAAAGGCTTACCACGATGGAAAGTGACCGAAAAATGACTAGGAACTACACGAAAAGACACTAGAAATTTGAGATATTTCTTGCTGAAACTTCCAGGTGAAATTGCGGTGGTCGGCGCGACAATGATTTATTCAATGTTTTTGCTACTAGGAGATCCCAAATTGTTTGGATCCCACCTGCTGAAGGTACGATTAAATTTAAACTTGATGGTGCATTTATAAAAACTACAGCTGGCTGTGGGGGTGTTTTTAGATCGAATAAGGAAGATATTATAGCGTTATTTTCTGTGGAGCTTTTGGCCATAAAAACAGCACTGGATTTATTCAAATAAGCATGATGGATTGGTAAGGCGAACCTAATTGTTGAATCAGATTCCTAAACGGTTCTGAATTGGATTGAATACTTGTCAATGAGACCTTGGCGTTGGTGGGACTTATTTGATGAAATTTATAGGTTGTCAAGACAAATTTCCCAGGTGAAGTTTGTTCATGTTCTAAAAGAAGGAAATGCTCTTGTGGATCACCTAGCGAAACAAGGATTATCCAGTCCTATGTTGTTTAAAGCATGGTGGGATTAAGATTTACTTTACTTGTACTTGGTAGTGTGTGCCCATGGATTATTATGAGCATTTATGACTTTTTCTTTATATCGGGATTGTTGCTTGCTACTTTGTAACAAAGTCTTACTAAGTTTAAGTTTTACTCTTTTCCTCCAACTAGGTTTAGGGAGGTTTTAACGAGGCACTTTATTATGGGCTTTAAACTTCAATAAATAAAATAATAAATTACTGAGCAAAAAAATACAACACAAAACCAAATGACATTTATCAAATTACACATTTGACTAAGGTTTATATGTATTTTGGATATTTCTCTTTATATTAATATTAGAGTTATTTTGCTCAGCAAATGAGATTTTATTAATAGATAAAGGAATCCAAAACCTACGTTGTGTGCCTCATTAAAAACCTTCTTTAAAAGGAGGAAAACAATACACACGAACGAGGTACAATATACAATCAAAGCAAACACCTTCAGGTTTAGTACTAGCATCACCTAATCCAATATGTAGAAATCAATAAGAGACCCAATATATCTCCCAAAACCGCAACATTACTCCCTAAAAAGAAAATTGAATTCTCCTAACTAAAGCAAACCGCAGTTTCTAAATTAGTGCCTTAACTTTTAAATATTCTAATTTCATCCCCAAAATATGGCACTCATTCTAAATTGGTCCCCAAACCATGACTCTCATTATAAATTGATCCCCCAAACTTTTAGATGTTTCACATTCATCCCAGATTATCGTTCATGCCACAACATTTTATTATGTCACACCATTTTAGTGTTTACCTGACATTAAATAGTTTTTATAATTGTTTTATTAATATGTGACATGTTTAGCATGTAGTGTTAATTTAAGGATGGAATTAGAATGTTCAAAAGTTTAGGGAGCCAAATTAGAACGAAGCTCATAGTCCTGGGATGAAATTAGAATGCTCAAAAGTTTAAGGACCAATTTAGAATGAGATTAATAGTTTGAGGATGAAATTAGAATGTTCAAAAAGTTTGTGGAGCAATTTTGAATGAGTGTTATAATTTAGGGGACGTGTTATGCGATTTACTCTGAATACCACGATGAATATATTTCAAATAGAATATGTTTTTTTCATTTGCTTGAGATTAAATACTTTCATAGACATATTCGAATGTGTTGGATTATGGATTTTTTATAAATCAATTTTTTTTTTGAAATTTAAATTAAGGCTTAACCTTCAGAAAAGTGCTGAAACTAAACTTTTTTTTTCAGTTAAACCTTAAGTTAAAGGACCAAGAAAGGGCTGTTGTTGTCTCAATTTTAATATCGACGATGTTTATAAGGAAAGTTGGAGGTTTTTGATGAAGCGAGATGGATTGGCAACACTGGTTTTGTAATGAAGTTGTTTTGCTCAGCAATTAAGCTTTAATTTTATTAAAAGCCTGAGTTGTATCACGACAACAAAATAGGGTTTTAGTCGTGTTTTTGCCCTATAGCGGCGATTTTTAGCGTCGCTAAAAACCCTCGCAGCACTTTTATAAGTGCTTCCAAAGGTGCCGATGAAACCAGCGCCGCAAAAGTTAGCGGGGTTTGTGTACAAAAAACGCCGCAACAAATCGTTTTCTATAGCATCGTTTGATAAACAAAACGCCGCTAATAACCTTTCTTTAGCGGCGTTTTAGTGTACAAATGCCGCAATATGTCAGGATTTTTAGTGGCATTTTTTGCCACAAACGCTACAAATGTAACACCTTTAGTGGCGTTTTCTTCCCTAAACGCCGCAAAAGAGCAATGGTATTTTCAAAACTATTTTAATTGTTTTGATTAATTAAATAAAAAGTTAAAACCCAAAAAATTAACATCCAATTTAAAATGTAATCATTAAGGCGAACACAAATAACTAATTATCAACTAAATCATTTCAAACTTTAAGGATAATTGGACACCTTCCCACTTTAGATCATATATATCTCTTCAGCGGTACTGCAAAGAGGACAAGAAACAACATCGGTTAAGTAGGAATGAGATCATAAAGACCAGAAATTACATTTGAAAATAGCGTGCTAAAATAATTACCTTAAGAAACACTTAGAAGTGGGGATAGTCATTTCAAACTTTAAGTAATTCAAAACATATGATTCCATCTCTAAAACCTGTTTTAAGGCAAAATGTTTTAATGGCATATTCAGATTTGATAGTGGCAATTAAGGAACTTGTAGTTCAAATTAGAGGTCAAACCTCCTCCTTGAAATATGTATTATCAATGATGTAACATAATTCCTCCACTTGAGGGAAACAAATCTCCTCATTTTTGCTTTAAATTGTGAAAAATCGAGCATGACATTTCAATATCAATAGTTGTTAAGTGAGTAAAAGTACTATATTTTCTACCCTTTTTCTCATAATTATTGTTAGATTTAGGCTCATATTAGTTGCATATTAGACATTCATGCATAATTACAGGGCTTCCTTCACAGACTTCTTTGATATCACCTTTTGCTTGGTTTTTGTGGGAAAGATGCTTCTTGTACGTCTTATTTGGTGCATGACAGAATTGCCGTAGCAAGCAGGGAATTGCGGTAGAAATTGAGGAAAGATTGTGAAGAACATGTCGTGCTGAGTGTAGTAGCAAATGATGATAGGATAAATCCACCTAATTCAAGATAAAGCGCGAAGAGATAAGGATAAAGCCCAAAGAACTAGATTTTCACGCAAAGAGTTCAAAGGAGATTTAAACACAGTTTTATGAGGATTTTTTTAGGATAAAGATAAAAGAGATTTATTATTTCTTTTATTCAATTTAATTCCAACTTAAACTTATCCTCATCAACTATGAATCAGAGGATCAAATCATCTCCTACAAATAAAGACAAAATCGCAAGATCTAGAGGGGAGACGAGAGAGAAAAAAGGGTTGATCGCAAAATTCATCTTATTCCTCGTTGTTTTTATACGATTCATGTTTAGGAATCTTTAATTTGTGTTATTTTTACACCCAGCCATGAACTAAATTTAATTGTCTTGGGTTATTGGGTTCTTGTTGTTGTGAAAACGTTTCGATTATTTATGTTTTAAGTTTGCAATTTAATTCAAAGTTTGTTCATTCTTTGTTCTTCAATTGATTTCGAGTGAATTGGGAGAGGATCTCGAAAGATATCCATTTATCTAATATCGTGAGAGTTAGATTCACGAAACGATTGAGCATGATCTTCACTCGACTAATCGTTTGTAAAGGTTAATCCAAGTTAGGGATAAGATTTGGATTTCAACGGCTAAGAGGAGCACATAATCGGTTGTTGTTCACCCAATGTTAACGTAGGGTTGTATCACTAAGGCGTGCATAATTGTCTAGTTCTTTGGGTTAGAGATAACAAGGAGGCACTGTAGAACGCTCTATCGAACTTTGAAGGAAGGAACCCAGTTGCCACAACAATTGAATAATTGCCATAGCAATCAAGTTGCCTCAGCAACTGATTGCCTAGACTATTCATTCAACCTTCACACCTCAATTCTCGATAACCCAGTCTACTCTCTTCTCTGATTACAATCTTCTTTTATTTACTTGCGAGTTTATCATTCTTGTTCATCACAAATCTCCTATTATCATCATTTATTTATCTTTTCAGTGCAAGAAGTTTGAATTCGAAGTTACACCAATCCTTGTGGAGACAATATCTTTCTATACAATAACTTGCGACATGTACACTTGCACCAATTGCAAAGCACTCAAAACACACAACAAGTTTTTGGCGTCGTTGCCGGGGATTGACAATAGTGACTTTGTTTTTATTTCTTGCACCTTTGTTTCTTTTATTTTCGCATTTTATTTTTGTTTATTGGTTTCAAGGGGCTAACGTCTTGGGTTTTTCTTTTGTGTATGACTAGGGCGAAACAAACAGCACAAGACTACCCATTTGAACCCAAGATAGAACGAGTTCTCCGTAGACGAAGACATGAGCAAAGAGTAGCAATGGCAGATCCAGTTGACGATAATCTGAATGCTAATGGCAACCAGAATGCTGAGGCAAGAGGAGGAGGAGCTATAGTTGTACAACCTGTTCAAGTAAGGAACAAACCCATATGAGATTCTCTAGAGGAAGATCTCAACGGTCTCACTCCAGGAGTTGTCACACCTGAAATTGTAGCCGACCACTTCAAATTAAAACCAGTGATGTTCAATATGATCAATACAATTGGTCAATTTGGGGGATTGGCAACTAAAGATGCCAGACGACACCTCAAGTCGTTCCAGGAAATTTGCAATTTATTCAAGCTATAAGGAGTCCCTGTGGATGTTCTAAGACTGAAATTATTCCCATATTCACTAATGGATAGGGTGAAATCGTGGTTGAATAGTATTCCATCCGGATCTCTAGAATCCTTAACGGATTTGTGTCGTGATTTCTTTGCTAGATTTAGTTCTACATATATGACTAATAAACTCCATAACGATATTATTTTTTTCCAGCAGGCAGATGATGAGTCCATGTATGAGGCTTGGGAGCAGTACAAGGAGCTTTTACACAAATGTCCCATGCATGGATTCCCATAATGGACACAAGTAATGATGTTTTACAATGCAGTGAACACACCAACGAGGTTGATGCTAGATGCCTCGGCAAATGGCATACACCTAGAAAAGTCATTAGAGGAAGCAATAGAGATCTTAAACAAGCTTGCCAAAAATGATTATCAGTTCCCAACTACTAGAAGAGGGAATAGTTAGACGAAATGCCAAGATAAATGAGCTCGATTCATCGCAATCTATTTCCGCACAGTTGGCTACCTTAACCAATTTGGTTAAGAATATGCAACGACCTAGCAACACACAGGAGATCAAGGTACTAGACTCATTTTATGGTTTATGTAACGGTAACCATGATTCTTCTGAGTGTCCGCATAACCCAGAGTCCAGCTTCTATGTTAGGAACTACAACCGAAACAACAATATGATATCCAACAAATACAATCCAACCTGGAGGAAGCACCCCAATTTCTCATGGAGCAACCCGAACAACGCCATTAATCAGAACAATCAGAATACACAATCATCAAGATTCCAATAGAACATGCCACGACAATAGATGCCGCAGCAACAATCGACAACATCTAGTTCTTTAGAAAATTCTCTCAATGCTTTCACAATAAAAAAATTAATCTTACATGGCTAAGAATTGTAGTTTCATGAAAAGAACTGATGCTTTCATTAACAAGACTGAGACGAGATTACAGAACCAGGAGGCAGCCTTAAAGTCTTTGGAAACGCAAGTCGGGAAATTCGCACAGATGTAAAGTATCCACAAGTCCTATATTTCATACACATTCCACCTCTTATTATTACTATTTTAAGCACATTTTAGGCATAAGTAAGTGCATGCATGGCATTTTACAGTATTTCTTTGTTTTACCTTGCTTTTTAGATTATCATTTATTTGGTAAACAAGAGATATTGTTTTAGTGTATTTTTTTATTTAGGTACTAAAGGTTGAAAGAGGGAACCGAGGTGCTGAGGACGCAATGCTAAGGGAACAAACTTAGGAGATATGCTGATGCAATTCCAGCAGAAGAAAGTTGTTGCCGAGTAGAGTTGTTGCCGACCTTGCTGCCCATGGTAGTTGACTCTGGAAGTTGGAGAACCGGAGTGCGATTTGTAGAGCTAAAAACCCTGATTCTATCGTCGGCATCCACTTGATTTTCCGACGTCTATAGCAGCAGCCAGAGCCACCAAAGAAAAATCTCAAGGTTACTTGCGGGCTAAGACAAACGAGGTAAAGTCCATATTCCACGCAAAGAAGTCAGAGTTTAAAGTCATATTAAAGATGGAAAGTTATTTTCGAGGACTTCTACTTTAAGGAGGACTTAACCTAGTCATTAGTCTATAAATACTCATTGTACTTCTATTTCAAATCATCTTAGGTTTTCTATAGACTTCACTAGAGTTCTTTGATGCCGCCATGTTCTGAACAACACTTGGGTTAGGGTTATGTTGTAAATTAGTTGTGAAATAGTTGTTTTAGGTTTTGAGTTGATTTCTTTAATAAAATATTCCAAGTTTGCTTAATCTTTGCACTTCATTCTTTCGATTAGTCTACACTAGTAAGTTGAGAGAATCCATTTGTCAGGTACGAAAGTGTAAGGCTCACAAAAGGGTTAAGCATGGTCACAACATGTTGGGGCGTGACTAACTTGGTTCCTAACCGGTTCACAAGTTTTAGCGGCTAAAAGGGATCACCAACCGAGTTGACTAGCCTGTGTTAGGTTTACGCTGAGATTGCTAGGTATTGCCTACGTCATGTTAGCTCTCGAGCATCTTTGCCTAGAAATAGGAAGGATCACTGTCGACTATCTTGTCGAACTTGGAGTATCTGCCAGATCTGCCGCCGAGACTTATTTCCGTTCCACCTGCTGAGACAATGAAATTTGCAGGGGTAGTGACCCGCTACGGCCGCGTGACAGGGTCGTAACCTGCCGCCCACTATACCCGCCGAGGCAACATATCGTGGCAGCACGAAAGAACTCAAGTCTTTTACAACGCAGTTTTCTCACTAAGGAGCAGCATAACCCTGCCTACTCTATCAACCTAATTCACTTCCATATTACTTGTGTTTTTAATTACTTATCATCTCAACAAACAATTCACTTGTGTTTTCATTTTACCTTGTGCAGGGACTAGAAAACGAACTGAGCTGTCCAATCCTCGTGGGATTCGACATCTTTTATACTATAACTTGGCAGGAGTGTGCACTTGCGCTCTCACAAAAAGGGAACACCTATACGCCCTACAAGTTTTTTTGGCGCCGTTGCCGGGGATTGGTAACAACGAATTTCGTTTTTCAATTTCTTCACTTTTCAAATACTTTCTATTTTATTTGTAATTAATTAAAAAATTTACCTCTCTTTGCTAGTGCATGACAAGGGCAAACCCTAAAGGAAATCTTAGCATTTACGACGATCTCGAGCATGAAACAAGAAGGAATAAGATGGAGCTTAAGAAAGTCCTAAAGAGAAACAAAGAAGACAAGGGAAAGCAAAGGAAGAAACAATGGTAAACGAGGACCCACCAAATGATGCCGCAAATGGCAGGGGCAGGCAGCAAGACTTGCCGCCCAGAGGTCCGCAAGACCTACCACGGCAGGATCCTCCTGATCTGCCCAAGCAAACCCAACCAGCTCGAACTACCAGTGAATATCTCGAGCATGATTTTCGAGGGTTCGACCCAATAGTGACGGAACCTGACATAGGGACAGACCATTTTGAATTAAAGCATGTCATGTTCAACATGATAAATACACTAGGGCACTTCGGTGGGACTGCCACAGAAGATGCTCGACAGCATTTACGAGGATTTCTGGACATTTGTCGAGCATTCAAGATACATGGGGTCCACCAGGATGTATTTATGCTGAGGCTATTTCCCTATTCACTAAGGGATATGGCTAAACAGTGGTTGAATAACCAGTCAGGCGGTTCTTTTAATACATGGACGGAGCTCTACAAAGATTTTCTAAACTGATTCAGCCCGTCCAACGTCAGTGATAGGCTGCAGAATGAGATCATAACCTTTAGACAAGGGGATGACGAGCCAATGTACGAGGCATGGGAGCGGTACCAACAAAGGCTGAATAATTGTCCGCTACATGGTTTACCGGCTTGGACTCAGGTATCTATATTCTATAACGGGGTTAACTACCCAACTCGGATGATGATAGTTCCCTCGGTCAATGTAATCATTCTAGACAGACCTCTGGAGGAAGCACTGTAGTTGCTAAACATAGCCGCTAAAAAAGATTACAAGTACTCGACATCCCATCGAGGCGGCACAAGGCGACCAACCACTGCAAATGGGGTAGATACCTCAGAATCTGCTAACGCCCGCCTCGATACACTGACGGAGCTGGTGATGAAGATTGTGCAACCCCCTGAGAAGGTCTATGAAGTAAAAGTTGTGGAGCCATTATGTGGCGAATATGGGGGCAACCATGATTCCTCTGCCTGCACTGCATCTGTAAATTACATGGGAGGATGTGAGAGGAACAGTAGGCCTGCCCAGAACACCTATAATCCTGGATGGAGAAACTATCCCAACTTCTCCTGGAGCAACCCAAAGACAGATGCAAACCCACAACAACTACATGGAGGCTACCAGCAGAATCAGTCCCAACAACAGACTCAACAGCCACAAAACAATAACTCACTAGAAGCAACCCTTCAAACTTTTATGACTAGAACTAGTGAATTTATTGTTCATACAAATAAATTTATTGAAAAACGGAGTCTTTTATGACAGGACGGAGATGAAGATGAACAACCAGGAGGCTGCCATTAAGAACCTGGAGACCCAATTTGGGCAGTTCACTGAAATCTACAACTACCGGACAATGGGTGCTTCATCCAGTAGCTCACAAGCAGTAGCCAAACCCACTTATGAACATTGCAAGGCTATATCTACAAGAAGTGGGAAGCTATTGGATGAACCCAGGATGGTGGAACAATTGGAAGTTCAGCCGGACCAGAAAAGTAAGCCTGCCACAGCAGAACCAACACTAGCCGCCCTAACGGCAGAGCACGACAGCAGCCCTAAAATGGATGATCTTCCCCAAACTAAGCCCCCAAGCAAGGAGCACATAGAGGACATCCGTCTGGCAGCGCCGTTCCCACAAAAGCTCAAGCACCAGCAACAAGAGCACTAGTTCAGAAAGTTCCTGGATATCCTGAAGCAAGTGCATATCAATATACTTCTGATAGAAGCCATTCAAAGCATGGCAAACTATGCCAAACATCTCAGGGACATGGTTTCTAAAAAAAAGAGGATTGGGGAATTCGGGACAGTGGCTGTCACTGAAGAGTGCATGGCTATGTTTTACAACAAGTTGCCGCCCAAGCAGACAGATCCGGGCAATTTTGTTATCCCATACAAGATAGGCAGCAAACATGAGACAGAGCCCTGTGTGACTTTGCAGGTTTATGATTTAGGGTTTAGTTTTTAAGGTTTAGTGTTTATAAATTGATACATACATACTTACATGCATTATATATATACATATATGGATTAGGGGTTTTATTTTTAGGATTTAGGGTTTAGGGTTTAGGGTTAAGGGTTTAGTGTTTCACGTTCCTACATACATACATACATTATACTTACATAACACAAAAAGGAATTAGGGTTAGGGTTTAGGGTTTAAAATTTAGTGTTTAGGGTTTATACATTGATATATGCATACTTTCAATCATTATACTTATATACAAACATATATGGATTAGGGTTTAGGGTTTAAGGTTTAGTGTTTTTGATTTCAGGTTTAAGGTTTAGGGTTCATAAATTGATACCTATTACTTACATGCATTATATATATATACATATATATGGATTATGGTTTTTATTTTTAGGGTTTAGGGTTCATAAATTGATACATACATACTTACATGCATTATATACATACATGCATACCTATATGGATTAGTGTTTTTAATTTTAGGGTTTATGGTTTAGAGTTTATGGTTTGTAGTTTAGGGTTCATAAATTGATACATACATTACTTACATGCATTATATATATACATACATACATACATATATAGAATAAGGTTTTTTATTTTTAGGGTTTAGTGGTTAGGGTTTAGGGTTCATAAATTGATACATACATCTATACATACATACTTACATGCATTATATGTATACATACATATATGGATTAGTGTTTTTATTTTTAGGGTTTAGGGTTCATAAATTGATACATACATCTATACATACATACTTACATGCAATATATATATATATGGATCAGGGTTTTATTTTTAGGGTTTAGGGTTTATGGTTTATGGTTCATAAATTGATACATACATACTTACATGCATTATATATACATATATGTGTTAGGGTTTTTATTTTTAGGGTTTAGTGTTCATAAATTGATACATACATATATGCAAACATACTTACATGCATTATATATATACATATATGGATTAGGGTTTTCATTTTTAGGGTTTAGGGTTTATGGTTTAATGTTTAGTGTTTAGTGTTTATACATACATAAATACATTTTACATACATGTATATAATATACTAATATATTATATATATTCTAAAATGAAACCCTAATCAAAACCTTAAACCCTAAACCAAAAATGAAACATAAACCCATAACCCTAATTTGAAACACTAAACTAAAATAAAACCTTAAAACCATAAAAAGAAACCCTAAACACTAGACCCATAAAAAGAAACCCTAAACACATAACATGAAAACCCAAAATAAAGTCAATAAAAAGTAAACCCCTAATCCCTAAAGGTCAGCTTAGTTCACTAATAATGAAACCTAAACCTCGAACCCTAATTCAAAACACTAAATTAAAATAAAAATCCTAAACCCCTAAAAAGAAACCCTAAACCCATAAAAAGAAAACCCAAAATAAAAGCAATTAAAAGAAAACCCCTAAACCCTAACAATAAACCTTAAACAATAAACCCTAAAGGTAAGCTTAGTTCACTACTAATGAAACCTAAACCCTAATTCGAACCACTAAACTAAACAAAACCCTAAACTAATAAAAAGAAACCCTAAACCCATAAAGATAAAACACAAAATAAAAGAAATTAAAAGTAAACCCCTAAACCCTAACAATAAACCCTAAACACTAAACCCTAAAGGTAATCTTAGTTCACTAATAATGAAACCTAAACCCTAATTCGAAACACTAAACTAAAACAAAAACCATAAACTAATAAAAAGAACCCTAAACCTTAAACCTTAAACCTATAAAAGAAACCGTAAACTAAAACCAATAAAATCAAAATCATAAATCAAAACACCAAACACTAAGCCATGAACCCTAGGCCCTAAGCCCTAAAGATAAGTTTGGTTCACTAAAATTAAAACCTTTATTCGAAACACTAACCCTAAACCTTTAAACCTTAAACCTTTAAACCTTAAACCTTTAAACATTAAACCTTTAAACCTTAAACATGTAAACCCTAAACCTAAAAATTAAATATTGAACCCTAAAACCCTAAAACATAAACAATTAAAACAAAACCCTAATTTAAAACCATAAACCATAAAACAAAACACTAAATAAAATCCCTAAACCCTAAAACATATTAACCATGAATTATAAATCATAAACCCTAAATTAAAACCTTAAACCCTAAAAATGAAACCCTAAATTGAAACTTCAAACTTTAAATCTAAAAAATAAATCACTAAATTAAACCCTAAACCCTAAAATTGAAACCCTGCTCAAAATAAGAATACTTGAACATAACCCTAAACCCTAAATGGAATATTTAAATGTAAACATTGAAAAGGAAAACCCTAAATTATAACCTTTAAACCCTAAATTAAACCCAAACCATAAACCTTAAAACTAGAATAATGACCAAATTGAAAATAAAACGAAATTGTCAGCTCAATTTCACAGAAAAAAAGGACCAAAATGAAAGAAATTAAACTACGAGTGCTTGCGGAGCAAGACCCGTATTAAAAGGCACGACTCGTATAATAACGCGCGGATCTTTTGACCTGGTATAATGCTTATAAATAGACCCTTACCCCCTCAGTTTTCACCATTCATCTCTTACCGTTACTCTGCCAAAATATTCTCTCGTTTTCTCTCTCCTCTAAAAACACGAAATTCCTAGAAAATTCTCATCTTTTCTTATCAAACTCTTGGTTTTTAACCAAGTTCTTCCTTGTTCATCCACTTTCCACTCTCCAGATCCTATACAAACACCTTAGTCCACCAAAAAATTGTTTATTCTCAATCAAAAACTTTTTTTTCTCAAGAACAGCCTTGTGTTCTTACACTTCCATCTTTTTAATCCTTCAAACCCTAAACCACAATTCAATTCTGTTTTACCCTAAACCTTAAACCATTCCAAACCCTAAATTTGTATACCCTAAACTATAAACACCAAACCCTAAGTTGTTATCCCTAAACCATAATCTCTAATCTATGAACCATAAACCCTAATCCATAACCCTTAAACTGTAATATACAAACCCTAATCCCTAATTCCCAAATCTCTTCATATTCTCCACTAACATCTTCAAATCCTCTGACCCTTCTCATCCCACTGTCCAAACTGTTCGTATTCTTCATCTCTCTTTCGGTAAGTTCATCATATCTCTTTCATTTTTCTTTAATCATTTAGTTGTTTAATATGTCTTTTTACTAACTATGTTCTTTTTTTATCTCGGGACCGTTTTTGGGTTTTGCAAGAGTGTTCTTCTACTTCCGCATGTGGGTTTAGGGTATATGTTCTTCCTCTGACCCTTATTTGTATAAATGTTTATGTGTTTTGCATGTTTCTGTGTTTTATATATATGCTTGCATGTTTCAGTTTTGTTATTATTTGTATATATCTGTTTGAGAAATATTGGTCTGATCACTCGACCATTTTGTCTTTTGTTGTTTTGCTTGATCCTCGATATAAATTACAACTTCTGAATGAGTTGTATGGTGTCCTCTATGTTGAGGATGAGGTTGAAAAGATGGTAAGTATTGTTTACAATGAATTTGTCAATATGTATATATTATTCAAAATATGTTCTCTGCTCTTCTTCTTCTTCGTCTGTTCGAAGTAACTCATCTCAAAGTACATCTGAGTCCATCTCCAGTTGGCCTCGAACATTTAAGAAGTCTAATCTTTTTCAAGTTAGTGTTTATTTTTTTAAAATTTCAGTTACCCTTTTTCTTATACTTTTCTTTTTCAATTATAGTTACTAACTATTTTTTTAATTCTAGAACTTTGATGCTAATTTAGCTGCTTCAAGGAGTGGGAAATCAGATGTTGCCTCTTATATTAATTTGCCCCTTCTCCCTTGTGCTGATGATTCAAACTTTGATATTTTGGAGTACTGGAAAGCACAATCTGTTTCTTTCCCTGTACTTTCCATCATGGCTAGATATGTTTTAGCCATTCCCATCACTTCAGTTGCTTCCGAATCCTCATTTAGCACGGGTGGTCAGATTTTAAATAAGTTGAGGGCTAAACTCTTGCCTAAAAATGTTGAGATATTTGTGATAACCCGTAATTGGTTGTATGGGTTTGAGCCTGAGGAAGAGGATGAAGAATATCTTTTTGTTCTGAAAGATTCTGCAGTTGATGAAGATCCAATTCCAAAGTAAGTTTTTAACTTATTTTTTTCCTAATTTGTTTTGAAGTCATGTTCTGATTATTTGTTCTTTTATAAGGAAACCTAAAAAACAAGGAAGCACTTGAATGGTTAGGGATGTTTCTGATTTGTTAAAATCTAGGGATGTTTTGGTAAGTTTTCTAATTAGTTCATATTTTGGGTAAGTTCTCTACTTAGTATTCTGTAAGTTATTTTTCTTCACTGATCTTGTATGTTCTTTTTTAACATGTTCTGTGTTCTGTACGTATATATTCAATGTATATGTATGGTTTCTGTTTGCATAATCTTATATGTATGTTATGTATAGTTTTTGTTTGCATAATCTGGTTTCTGTGTATATATATTTTGTTATACATTCAATGATCAGTTTAGGGTTATGTTATGTATAGCTTTTATGTTTGTAAAACTTTGTTATAAGATCTGGGAGCTTAAAGTTTAGGGTTATGTAAGTTTAAAGTTTCAGTTTGTAAAGATTGAACTTTTTAGATTATTAAGTTTGTAAGTTTGTAAGTTTAAACTTCTACATTATTGAATATAAGTTTGCCTTATTCTATCCAAAGTTTTTGTACTTTAAATTTGTCTTATTCTATTTTTGACTTCAATAAAAATTTGTAAGTTTAAATTTGTAAGTTTGCCTTATTCTATCCAAAGTTAAACACAAACATTATTGCTAAGTTAATTAAGTTAAGTTAATTAACAGTTTGGATTTGCCTTGTTTTAATTTGCATTAAACACACAAACCTATTAACTTGAATATTCAACAGTTTTGATAAAGTTATTTAAGTTTTTATATATTCAATGTGTTAAGTATAAAAATTTAATCAACTTAAGTTAATTAAGTTATTTAGGTTATTCATGTTTTTATAAAGTTATTTAATTTAAGTTAATTAAGTGTGTTAAGTTATTAACTTATTTAAGTTAATTAAGTGTGTTAAGTTATTTAAGTTACTTTAAGTTTTTATAAAGTTATTTAAGTTAATTAAGTGTGTTAAGTTAATTAAGTATAAAGGTTTTCATTTAATTTATCTTTCAAGTTATCTTAAAATTAAAGTTAAGTTAATTAAAAAGACACTTTAATTTAATAATGTTTATTCATTCAACTTAAAATGAATGCAAGTTAATTAAAGTTATTTTGAATCTTAAGTTAAGTTAATATTATTTATTATTAACTTAGCATTAATTTAATCATATTATTTATTATTAACTTAAAAGATTATTTTTATTATTTTTAATTAAAGTTATCTTTTAATTAAAGATAATTTATTACCACTTGATATTTATTTATTCAATTTATCTTTTAATTAAAGTTAAGTTAGTTAATTTATTAATACTTGGCATTATTACTAAATATAAAAAATTACTTATTATTTTTAATTGATTATAAAATTTTAAATTCATTAAATATAACTTCTTCAAATATCAGATAATTATCATTATCAGCAAATCAAATAACAATATCAGTTCATGTCAATATCAGTTCAGGTCAATATCAATTCAGGTCAATAACAGTTCAGGTCAAGAATAGTTCAGGTCAATATCAATTCAGGTCAAGAACAGGTCGGGTTCAAAACATGTCGGTTTTAAAACAAGTCGGGTCCAAACAGGTCGGGTTAAATCGGTTATCTGGTAGGTCATTCTCGGGTTCGGGTTCATTTCGTTCGGGTGCAGGTCGGGTTCGGTTACTATAGTAACAAGTGGAATTTGGGTTCGGGTTCGTTTCGGTCGGGTGCAGGTCGGATTCAATTACTACAGTAACAGATCGAATTCAGGTTCGGGTCCGTTTCGGTCGTATGTAGGTCGGGTTCGGGTCATTGAGTTCTCAGTCCAAACAAGGTTCTGACTCGATCGGGTTTCAGGAAGGTTACCAGGTCGGGTCAGTTTTTGACATCCCTACTTGCCACCTCTTCCTTCATATTTTACATTTTTTATTCTTGAATGAACAACATTTCCACCCCATGTGAACGAGTAATTTGCCTAACAGCTTTGGTTTCCTAAATTTAACTAAATAATTGGGCTTACCTATGTAGATAATCAGGCTTTTATGTTCACGCGTATTTGAACCAGGCTTACCTATGTAGGTAATCAGGCTTTTATGTGTACACGTATTTGAACCGGTATTACCTATGTACGTAATGGTGTGTTCCCTAGCCTTTGCCTCCCATGTTAATTACTTCCCTGTTATAACCAAAAATCTTAACAAAATCATTGATGGCGGAAATGGTGTGTTCCCTAACCTCTGCCTCCCCTCCCCTATAAATTCAGTGCACACAAAGAACACAGAAAATCACACAACCAGAATATTACTATATTTTAAAGGTATTGTATTCTAATGAATGAGTATGCAATCAGAATCTACATGGATAGAATTTATAATGAGATCTCGAAAAACAAATAATTTGCGAGTTTAATAATCCCTTCATGATCTCGGGGAGCTTGCAATGGAAGCTGGCGCTTTTAATCTTGGGGGAATGAGTTGTAGTGTTGGGTTATAGTCATTGATTTTATTTTCTAGGGTTTTAGTTTTATAATTTTTGGGGAAGATGGTAAAAAATAAAGTTTTGAAAGTTTGGGGGTTAAATTAGAAATTAATTTTTTAAGTAACAGAGACTAACAGCTAAAGGACCAAAATAGAAACGATTTTAAAAGTAAGTGACTAGAATAATATTTTTTGAATTCCGGTGACCAAAATAGAACACACCCTAAACAAAAGGGACCACGGGTGAAGATTACCCTTGAATTATTCAAGCCGACCTTTGGATCCTCCAACCTTTCACCCACCAAATATGATTCCCCAAAAAATTTGTAATCTTCTCTCTGCTGAGATGTGTCGAATGAAAGATTAGACATCCCATGCAAACTATATTAATGGCTTCATCAATACCAACATTCATGTCCCCCCGACGTAACCGATTTCTCCATATGCGATGAACGGGTGCTTCTAGCGTTAGACATGTTAAAATTAGGTTAATGTTAGGCAAATCGGTTATACCGGTAGCCTGTAACTACAGAATTTATTATGATGCAATTACTAAATTTGTTACAGTAACTGTAAGAAAATTGGAAGTTACTGAAAAGCTTATCATGGTAGTAAAATTTGTAACTACCTTAAATCTTAAAGCATTACTCTATATGTTACAAAACGCATGATAAATATGATACCTACAATATATCTCACCGAACCTACGTAATTTGTTACAAGATGTATAGTAAACATGGTAACTACCGAATTTATTACCTCATATATCATAATCTTAAACCAACACAACTTATGGTAAGAAATTTTGTAGCTACCTTAAATCTTAAATGATGACTATATGTTACAAAACGCATAAGAAATACGGTACCTAAAACATATCGCACAAGACCTGCGTAATTTGTTACAAGATATATAGTAAACAAGGTAACTATAGAATTTATTACCCCATATATCCTAATCTTAATCCAACCAAACATATGGTAAGGAATTTTTTACCTACCTTAAATCTCAAAGGATTACTCTATATGTTATAAAATGCATGAGCAATATGATACCTACAACATATCTCACCGAACCTACGTAATTCATTATAGATTGTATAGTAAAAAGGGTAAGTACTAAATTTATTACCCCATATATCTTAATATTAAACCAACCGAACTTATGGTAAGAAATTTTGTAGCTACCTTAAATCTTAAAGGATGACTCTATATGTTACAAAACTCATGAGAAATACGATACCTACAACATATCTCACCGAACCTATGTAATTCGTTATAGATTATATAGTAAAAAGGGTAACTACCGAATTTATTACCCCATATATCTTAATATTAAAGCAACCAAACTTATGGTAAAGAATATTGTAGCTACCATAAATCTTAAAGGATGACTCTATATGTTACAAAACACAAGAGAAATACAATACCTACAACATACCGCACTGAACCTACGTAATTTGTTATAAAATATATAGTAAACAAGGTAACTACCAAATTTATTACCACATATATCCTAATCTTAAACCAACCCAACTTACGCTAAGGAATTTTTTAGCTACCTTAAATCTTAAAGGATGTCTCTATATGTTACAAAACGCATGAGAAATACTATACCTACAACATATCGATATATAGTAAACAAGGTAACTAACGAATTTATTACCCCATATATCCTAAACTTAAACCAACCAAACTTATGGTAAGGCATTTTCTTGCTACCTTAAATTTCAAAGAATGACTCTATATGTTACAAAACGCATGAGAAGTACGATACCTACAACATATCTCACCAAACCTACGTAATTCGATACAGATCGTATAGTAAAAAAGGTAACTACCGAATTTATTACCCCATATATCTTAATCTTAAACCAACCAAACTTATGGTAAGGATTTTTTAGATACCTTAAATCTTAAAGGATGACTCTATATGTTACAAAACGCATGTGAAATACGATACCTACAACATATCGCACCGAACCTACGTAATTTGTTACAAGATATATAGTAAACAAGGTAACTATCGAATTTATTACCTCATATATCCTAATCTTAAACCAACCCAACTTATGGTAAGAATTTTGTAGCTACCTTAAATCTTAAAGGATGACTCTATATGTTACAAAACGCTTTAGAAATATGATACCTACAACATATCACACTGAACCTAAGTAATTTGTTACAAGATATATAGTAAACAAGATAACTATCGAATTTATTACCCCATATATCCTAAACTTAAACCAACCAAACTTATGGTAAGGCATTTTGTAGCTACCTTAAATCTCAAACACTACAACAAAACAGATCTATAGCGGCGTTTTTTTAAACCTATAGCGGTGTTTTTCAGCGTCGCTGAAAACTTCCATGGCGCTTAAATACCTCTAAGCACATAAATACCTCAAGCTATTCAAATAATTTCTCAGTGAAAGGAATTGGTTTCTTTTTTTCTCAAGCTATTCAAATAATTTCTTACTTTTTCATTCTTAATCTCGCAACCTAAAAGTGAAAAATGTGATATACACTTACTTATATTTTCTAGGGTCAACAAAATCCAAAAAAACATTATTACAATAGAACCATCTATGTAGATACTCAACTAAGTACAACCAACATTGATGTCTAGATTAGAAAACCTGAGTAGTAGCTGAAGATTCATCATTTCTAGGTTCAGCCCAACTCACAGTTGGAGCATTATCTTCAAACTTAAATGTTGGCTTCAACATTTTTTGTCTTGAGTATTCAGCAAATGCGTGATTATAGTACTCAATGAAAACGAATCCACAGTTTCTGCTGGGGTTCAATTGCATTGTCAAGCATGTGCCATCAAAATCTAATACAGAGTAGCACATAAGGCAATATTATACTAGATTAGTGTCTTAAATTGGGATGTGAGACTATATACGCATTAATGCACAAACCTTCAACAATTAAATACAATTAACTTTGGGCCCAACATCTGTTACAACCTTCTTCATAACTTCCTCCCCCCCCCCCTAACTTTTAGGTATATTACCAATGAACAACTTATTCTTTGCTTGAGAAGTTGGACATTTTATTTTTCTCCCCTGAAGAAGACAGAAAGAAGTTAACAAAAAAACAAAAACTAGCACTTTCATTTATATTGATAGAGGCAAAAAGAGATAGGGAATAAATTGCAAATAAATAAATAAATAACCACTATATTGTAATGTCACTTCCTACTATAATATGTTGACATAAAAACAAGTTCATTCTTTCTCACCTTGAATTCAGAATAATTTAGGTTTTCAATAGCTTTGGAAGCCAAGTCCTTGGATCTGAAGGTCACAAAAGCATAACCCTTACCCTCAACTAAATCTTTCCCCTTCATTATCCTAACCTCCAGTCATTATATAGTCTTTCTTCAAGCTCATTGGCCCCTTCAAAGTCCACCTGCTCTTCACTTTCTTCCCTTGTCCTTGTCATTTTATGAATATAATAAAGCAAAGCTTGCAAGACAACTGTGAAGGAAGCACAAAGCCAGAAGCATTGACAAAAGAAAAGAGTAGAAAGGAGGAAACAAAAAAAATGAGAGGCCAAATGGTGTTGCAAAATAAGCGTTTCGAGTGAATTTGTCCATGAAGATATATATGGTTTCAAAGGCGTAGCAACTATGGGTGTTCAAAAAAATCCGATCCGATTGATTCGATCCGATTATCCGTTGATCCGATCCAAAATTTTGGATATCCGATCCGTTTTTTATTTTTTGGATAATTCGGATCGGATATCCGAAAATTTCGGATCGGATACGGATAGTGGTTTTACATTCGGATCGGATATCTGATTATCCGATATCCGAAAATTCAAATTTTTTTATAGGTATAAATCTTATTATATTCGATATTTTTACTTGTATGGGAAATGTTTCAATTGTAGGCATGGGAGAAAAAGGGGGTTGATCGCCGGCAGCATTGGACTGTCTTCGTGGGTAGGATATCGGAAACGCTGCATTGGAAAGGTCTATGGCAAGTCTTCGATAGGCATGGCGTGGTGCTTGACGCTTTCATCCCTCGGAAGAGGGCAAGAGATGGAGGGCGGTTTGGTTTCGTGAGGATGGCAAGTAAGACAGACGCTGAACGGGCAATTGAACGTCTGAATAGTAAGTGGATATACGGATCTCGATTAGTGGTGAATTTGGCGAGGTTTGCGGATCAGGGATTGGCCAATAGTCGAAGAACTAGGGATTTGGGTGTGTCGAATTGAAAGAGTAAGAATTTGGGTGAGTCGGATCGAAAGAGTAATGGTGATGAAAAAGGGCCCTCGGAAAGACAAAGTGTTAACTCAAAAAGGCTTCATGTAACGGCGAAGGTAATTGAAGGAGAAGTGGATGCCGAGAAAGAGAAAATTCTTCAATGTTGTATGGTGGGTTGGAGCCGTCAACATTGGAGTTTAAAGGAATTGGCGATGCGGATGGATATCGCGGATCACCAAGGATTGTCCATATTGAGAATTGTTGGACCGGCAATTCTGCTCATGTTCAGGGATTCACAGATTTTGAATGAGGTAATGGCAAAGACAAGCTTTAATGAGTGTTTTTCCAAGCTTGAACGGTGGGATCCGGGGATGAAATTCCAGACTAGACGGGCATGGCTTTCCGTCCGAGGCGTCCCAATTCATGCCTGGTCCAGTGTGACTTTCGATAACATCGCAAAAACGTGGGGTTCGCTTGTTCGGATAGCAGATAACACATCATCGCCCACATCGTTTGAATGCGGCTGGTTGCTGATTGAGACGGAATCGCTGGAGCACATTGATACTCGGTTGGTGCTGGATGTCGGGGGAATTGCGTATCCAATTTTCGTTAAGGAGGTGCCCATATTTGGGCCTCCAGTCGACTGTGAATGTACGAGGACAAGTGATTCTAGTACCGACGAATCATCGGAATGTAGCACGTCAGAATTTGTGCCGGAATCAAACATGGGCGTGGACGACCAACATGACATGTCCGGGGACGTGGATGCAGGGCGGCAGGACTGGAGGTGCAATCAGCTGTGGAACGATGGTGTACGAGGGGAATTGTTCGTAGGTGACACGCCGACTGCCGCGCCTGGGAGTATTATACCGGTGCAACCGCACGGTGGTTTTGGGATGGACGGCGATGCTGTTAGGCAGGGAGGAGTTTTATCGGTCTTAGGACACCTAGAGAATCCTAAAGTTTTAGAGTTCCAAAATTCTGGAACTGTAGAGGCTGACATGCTCAAGCAACCGCAAGTGTTTGATCAAAACAAGGATAGTGTGTTATCCGATTCTCACTTACAGTAGGGGGAACCGGCGACCGGAAATTGTGAAGCGTCAGGCTTGGTCCCTGTCCCAATTGCGACGGCCACCGGTGGTCACTTTGGATTGCATCCGGTTTCAGTAGAACAGCTAGGTGGTGATATCGCAACATGCCAACGAGGTGAGAACGCTCCTACCATTCCTATCTTGATTAATGGGGTTTTGAAGAAAACAAAATCTGTGAACGCCTTATCTGGGGTGGTTAAGAACCAGAAGTTAGGTAGGGGTCGACCGAAGAAGAACGGTGGCGGTGAGACACAAGTTGTTGTTGCGGATGCTTCGCTAACGGATTCATATTTTCAACGTCGGCAGCAAGCTTTGTATCACGAAGCTGCAGCAACAGCAGCATTGGGTAACCTCGTGGGGGTGACGTCTTTGGGTCGCGAGGAAGACATTTTACAGGATTTGTCACGAGTGCTGCAAGACGGCATTCGAAATTTGTAAACATGAGACTAATGAGCTGGAATGTCAGGGGGTTGGGGTCGTGCTTGAAGCGAAGACGGGTGGGAGATGTTGTTCGGAAGCATCGTTTCGATATGATATTGTTACAGGAATCGAAGTTAGAGGAGATTTTGCCGTCGGTTGTCGCGGGACTGTGGTATAGTGATGGTTTTGAGTTCTCTTTTTCGCCATCCGTGGGGGCTTCGGGTGGTCTTTTAGTGATATGGGAAGGCAATCGTTTTGAGCTGGAAGCGGTTGAAGTGGAGAGGTATTTCATAATGTTACATGGGCGATGGCAGCCGGAGGACTTTGTGTGCTGTATAATAGCAATTTACGCACCTTGTGATGTGTCGAAACAGGAGGTATTATGGCAGCGTTTGTTAGCTGTGATGGAAGGAAATGGGGGACCGTGGTGTGTCGCGGGCGATTTCAATTCAGTGCTGCGACCGTCAGAGAGAGCAGGATGTAGTATGATGTCGAGAGGTATGGTTTCTTTTGCTTCGTTTGTAAATGCCGCAAGCTTGATAGATATGCCATTGCGAGGTAAACAATTCACTTGGTTTGGTAGAGAGAATCGAAAGAGTAGAATAGATAGATTTCTTGTCTCTACAAGGTGGCTGGACTGTTTTGCCAGGATAGATCAGCTTTCTTTGCCGAGAGGTATCTCAGACCATGCTCCACTGTTGTTGTTATGCGATGATGTTGATTGGGGCCCTAGGCCATTTCGCTTTATTAATGTATGGTTGGATGAGAGACGGAACATTAATCGTATGGCAGAGGAATGGTACCGATTGACTAGTATGGGAATCGGCAACTCAAACATTTCGGTTAAGCTTCGACATATGAAAAATTTTCTTCGTCAATGGAACAAAACGGATTTTGGGGATATTGAGAAAGAAATTACAGACATACAAAGCCGAATTGATTGTTTGGATAATGGTGAGGATGAGATGGCCGTGGGGGAGGGTGACGAACTGTGTGCTCGAAAGCGAGCGTGGTTGCAAGCTTTATGGCGTGCGATTCGTAGGAAAGAATCGTTATGGAGACAAAAGTCACGTGCGACCTGGCTAAAGTTGGGTGATCGGAATACTGCATTCTTTCATAGGGCAGCGAAGTTGCGTGCGATACGCAATTCGATTGTGGGGTTGACTATCGATGGTGTTTGGGTCACTGATCCGAAACGATTACGCAGACATGTTGTCCGCTTTTTCTCTAAGCATTTCGCTGCGGAAGAGAGGTCATGTGATTGGGTATTCGAGGGTGGTTTCAGCAGGATAAGCGCGGCTGCGAATCTGTCTTTGATAGCACCGTTTTCTTCTAATGAGGCATGGCTGGTAGTGCGAGGGTGTGAGGGTTCGAAATCTCCGGGTCCGGATGGGTATAGTATGGAGTTCTTCAAGCGGTGCTGGGAGGTTCTAAGTGATGATGTGGATCGGTTTTTGGCTTCGTTCTTTATGACCGGTAAGCTGCCGCTAGGCGTGAATAACACCTTTATTGTGCTATTACCTAAAGTGGATTCGCCGATATCATTGCATGAGTACCGACCAATCAGCTTGTTGAATTCTATATATAAAATTTTAGCAAAAATTTTGGCGAAGAGGTTACAAGGGGTGTTAGGCGGTTTGATCAGCGACCATCAGTCAGCCTTTGTCCGTGGTCGACAGATAGTGGATGGGATTTTGTTGGCCAACGAAACAATTCATTCCATGCGGCAAAATCGTGTGGGGGGATGTGTGCTGAAGCTCGATTTTGCGAAGGCTTATGATTGTGTCCGATGGGAATTCTTGGATCAAGTTATGAGCTCGATGGGTTTTAGCGAGACATGGCGGGGTTGGGTGAGGGAATGTATTGGCACTGTTCGGTTATCTGTTCTTTTAAATGGAAGCGCGACGAAGGAATTTGATATGGAACGTGGATTGCGGCAGGGCTGCCCATTGTCGCCATTATTGTTTGTTATAGTAGCTGAGGCTTTGCATCGGATGTTAGTTCAAGCGGAACGAATGGGCTTGATTCGTGGGGTGACAGTAGCTCCGGGGGTGACGCTGACACATCTTCAGTTCGCCGACGATACTGTGTTATTTTTTGAAGCATCAGTCAACGTGGCTTTGCACATTCGTAGGCTTCTTTGCTGTTTTCAGGTGTGTTCTGGTTTGCGTATTAATTTTGCTAAATCATCTCTTTATTCGATTGGGGTTGATGGGGAGATGGTAGCTTCTATGGCAGAGGTGTTATGTTGTCGTCAGGGGGAGTTGCCTTTTGTGTACTTGGGATTACCGCTGGGGGTGAATCCGCGGAACATAGCAGTGTGGGAACCCGTCATTTCTTCTGTTCGCCGAAAACTTGCAGGTTGGAAGAGGACTTCGCTATCGTTTGCGGCACGCGTCACCTTGGTAAACTCTGTCCTCTCTTCACTTCCAGTATATTATATGGGTCTATTTCGTGTGCCGAAAGGGGTAATTGCAGCCATTGATAAGTTACGGCGAGCTTTTTTATGGGGTGGGGTCAATCTACAGCGAAAAATGAGTAGGGTGAGCTGGAGTTTGGTGTGTCGTCCGCGCCATTTAGGCGGTTTGGGGGTGGCTGATTTGGAAGTTCGTAATAAGGCTCTTTTGGCGAAGTGGTCGTGGAGATATGCGAGCGACGTAAATTCATTGTGGCGCGCTATTATTGTCTCAAAGTATGGGGAGGCGGCACAATGGTGGCGATTTAATAACTCGGCTAGAGGACCGATGTCTGTAGTTTGGAAACAGATTGTGCAGACTGTTAGCTCGGAGGATGTGCAAAAGCATATGAGTGAAAATCAGTTTATTTGGAAGGTGGGATCGGGGGAGCGGGTGTTATTTTGGTTTGATGCTTGGTGCGTCGAGCAGCCGCTTAAAGATGTGTTTCCGTGTCTTTTCTCGCTTGCAATTGATCGGTTAGCTTTAGTAGCAGACATGGCTGTTGAGGGACAGTTTCAGCGTGTTAGGTGGGGGGTTGTTTTTCGCCGTAGTTTACATTCTTTTGAGGAGCGGCAACTACAGGATCTTCGGTCTTTGGTGTGTTGTGTACAGTTGAGACGAGGGGAGTTGGATACGTTAGTTTGGACACCGGACAAACATGGCTTTTTCTCTGTCAAGGGGCTGTCCCATTTGCTTATGCTGGACAAGGCGGGAGAGAGCGACTTCGGGGATTGCTTTGCGTGGAAGGTTTTGGTTCCCCCAAAGGTCCAGGCTTTTTTATGGTTCGCTTGGTTGCGTCGGCTGCCCACATTTGCATTCTTGCGAGAGCGTGGGATCGATTTGGGTGAGCGGCAAGGCTTGTGTAGATGGTGCCGCGCGTTGGAGGAGGACATTGAGCATCTCTTTTATTCGTGTCCGTTTGCTCAAGGTTTGTGGAATTGGTTTCGAGGGTGGTGGGCGATTGCTTTGCCTTTGCCTAAATCTCTAGCAGATTTTTTGCTTCCGGATATGCACTGTTCTTTCACAGGTACTTTGAGGAAGTTGTGGGTGTCGAGCGTCGCGGCATTGATGTGGTCCTTGTGGCTTGCGCGCAATGACCTTGTGTTTAATGGGAAGTTTGTCTCGGTAGCGGAGATTGGTTTTTTGGTGAAGTTACGTTCATTCTATTGGGTGAAAACCCTTAAGGAGGGGCTCTCGGTTAGTGAAGCCCTTTGGTGGGATTGCCCGAGTTTGTATCGGGAAGGGCTTGCTAAGCCGCTGATTCGATTGGGAGTTTTTTGGGAGCCACCGATTGGGGACACCTTGAAATTTTCAGTGGATGGTTCTGCTCGGGGAAAGCCGGGTCCAACGGGTTTTGGGGGAGTGTTACGGGATGCTCAAAGTCGTATCCTCGCCTTGTTTTCAGGGCCGCTTGGTGTGCTTGATTCAAACGTCGCCGAGGTTCGGGCGATAGCTTTTGCTTTGGAGTTCTATGTTGCGTCGAAATGGGCTGGTCGTCCTCTTATTGTTGAGTCGGATTCCAAGGTGGCAATTGGTTGGGTGTTGCAGGTGGAGCGCCGGCCATGGCGGTTATGGGAGTTCTTTCGAGCGATTGACCGCGCTACTTTGACGCTAGGATCTGTGTGCTTTTCTCATATTTTTCGGGAGGCGAATGGATTGGCTGATGCGTTAGCAAAGGAAGGGGTATCTCGGGTCTCTCTTTTTCATGCCTCGGTCTGATTTGTACGGGGAGGGTCCTTGTATTTAGTCGACATGTCGTACTCTTTTCCTCCGTTAGGTTTAGGGAGGTTTTTAACGAGGCGCATGTTTCGACTTGCGTTGTATATTCTTTCTTTAATAATATGCATCGCTTGCTGATCAAAAAAAATATATGAAAAATTGAAATTTCTTGATACAAATATTGTTATATTCAATAATTTATTAATTTTTATATTCGAAAACCTAAATTTTTCATGGATAGAACCATTAAATTAAAAGAATAATCAAATAAATTCATAAATTTCGGATATTCGGATATCCGAGTATCCGATCCGAAAATTCGGATATCCGGATTTTCAGATATCCGATTTTTTCGGATCGGATACGGATCGCTATTTAGGTGATCCGAATTTTTCGGATATCCGAATTTTCGGATCGGATCGGATCGGATATCCAAAATGAACACCCCTAGTAGCAACTAGAGTGGTTCACAGAAAAGAGACTAACAAGATAGTCAAAAAAAGAAAAGAGAAAGAATAAAGACATACAAAGAGAGTTCGGAACCACAATCAAGAGGATTCTGATGCTCAACAAAGTATTCTTCAAACAAGATAATAGATGCAAGCAATTGCCCCAAAGAAAAAATGGCTAGTTTTATAGATTATTTATATATCTGAGAAAAAGCATTCACAAAAAAGGGGAAAGGGAAAGAAAAAAGGTGGAAAATAATGAATGAGAAAGTGAACTAAAATACAGGAATATATAGAAATAGAAAGAATACAATAAGAGATTCCAAAAATCAAAAAGAAAAACAAATTTGGAAACAAGTATTTGTTATGAGAATGCAGCAATGCTCAAAGCAAATGGAGTCAATACGACATAATAAATAATTTAACCATCTGCCCCTCTCCCACATTTTCATATTCTAATCCATGTTCTCTCAACATGCAAAGAAACATAAAAGCTTAGTTTTCTAACGTTTTTATTTCCTTCAACATACCTCGCCATTTCGCCAACAAACTATTGAAATTAGAAACATGAAAGGTACGAAACAATTTTTTTTTCAAATTTCACTATATTAAAATCTTAGAGTTTAACAGTAACTTCAGGAAACCTCCAAATTATTTTGAATTCAATATAACAGGAAACTTCATTTTTTCATAACAAATAAAAAGGAAAAAAAATAATTAAACATTCAGTATTGAAGACAACGAAGATTGTGTATATATAAATTAAGGAGGGAAGGGAGACGAGAGATTACCGAGCTCAAAAATTGGAAATATTGGAGGGAAACCCTGGAAAAGCGATTTGAGGGACGATTACGGCCGCTCGCTGGCGACGAGGACCACGCGGCAACGAGAGACAATTGACCAACTGTGGCAAAGCGGAAGAGCACGACGACGCACGTCGTGAGTTTAGTGGTTTAACGTACGATAAGAAGGATGAGGGCCTTTGATTTGGGGATGAACTAAAGTCTAGATTGAGTTATAATCATGAAATCAAACGGTGTGCTTCAACTATTGCGGCGTTTGTGACAAAACGCCACCAAAAACTCACTTATTACGGTGTTTCAACCAAAAACGACACTAAAGAATGAAACTTTTAGCAGCGTTTGGGACTAAACGCCACCAATAATGGACTTATTGCAGCGTTTGTTGTGAAAACGCCACTATAAGTTATTCTTTAGCAGGGTTTGTTGTAAAAGAGCCGCAAAGTTTGTCATTTATGGTGTTTGTCCTGTAAACGCTGTGAGATGTAAACTTTTAGCGGCATTTTCTCTAAAAACTTCGCAAAAAGCGTCGCTATATACCAAACTTCATGTAGTGAAAGGATGACTCTATATGTTACAAAACGCATGAGAAATACGATACTTACAATATCTATCACCGAACCTACGTAATTCGTTACAAATCGTATAGTAAAAAGGGTAACTACCAAATTTATTACTCCATATATCTTAATCTTAAACCAACCAAACTTATGGTACAGAATTTTGTAGCTACCTTAAATCTTAAAGGATGACTCTATGTGTTACAAAATGCATGAGAAATACGATACCTACAAGATATCGCACCGAACCTACGTAATTTGTTACAAGATATATGAAGAGCTAATGTTTTGATATAATTATTAAAAATAGTTTTGAACTAAATTGAAAAGATTTCAAAAGTGCCTTTAAGTCCAAACAACTTGAAAACAAGTTTGTGGATGGTTTAAATGGTTTTGGCAATGTTTGAAACGTTTTTAAGTAACCAAACCAGAGTTTTCAAGGTACCCGTTTCGAAACAAGGGGAACCTGTATCGAAACATTTTGAAACTGCCAAAACCTGTACCGAAACAGGGCTTGCCCGTTTCGATACGGAGGGTCTTCGTTTCAAAACACCCCTTTGGTGTTTCGATACGCCCAACGGTTAAAACCTCCCCAACGACTTTTTAAATTGCAGCTCAACTGTCAGTTGTTCTAAAACGGGGTTTCTACCGTTTTGATGCGGATCAAGATTGTTTCGAAACGGCCAGAGGTGTTTTGAAACAGATTGTTGCATCAGACTTCAACGGCTAGTTCTGAATAAGGGCGTTCTGAAACGGGTTCGATTGTTTCGAAACGGTCGTCTGTATAACAACATTTATGGTGGGAAATAAAGTCTCCAACGGCTCCAAAACACCCCCAACGGTCCTCAACGGCTACAAAATCAATTATGAGTATAAAAGGGACCTCCAAGCATCAAGAGAAGACTAATGCTTCAATTGTCAACAACTATATGTTGTTAAAATTGTCTTAGAGCTTATTTGTACATTTTCTTGTATAGACAACACTTGTGAGCTTTATTGTCAAATTTGCTCAAGTGTATAGGTTTTAGGTGAGAGCTTAAGATTGCAAACAAAAACCTATTAGAGGGATTTCAAGTTTGCATAGAATTTCTCTTGTAAAAGAGTGTTTGATTAAGCTAAGGGTAGTTAGCTTAATCGTGGTAACAGTTTCCTCCTAAGCCAAGAAAAGGGGACGAAATTCTTAGTGAATTTGGTTGAAATCATTAGTGTGAAGTTAAGGTAGTGGAAGTAGGTGCTTGTTAGAAGGTCGAACCACTATAAATCCTTGTGTCCAATTCTTATTCTTTAGCTTCCACTTAAATACCCAAATATCCAATCTTCTCCATACTTGGCGAGCTAAATCAGATGAAGAAAATCGAGCACTTAAAAACCCAACAATATATAGTAAACAAGGTAACTACCGAATTTATTACCCCATATATCCCAATCTTAAACTAACCAAACTTATGGTGAGGAATTTTGTACCTACCTAAAATCTTAAAGGATGGCTCTATATGTTACAAAACGCATGAGAAATACGATACCTACAACATATCGCACCGAACCTACGTCAACACTACATTACAGAAATAACCTAATCATAATGTAAATTTTCCATTTAAACTAAATGAGACACAAAATAACTTCTCAAACGTAAATTTGTCATTCAAACCAAATCCAACACCAACTACATCAATGGCAAACAAAAATATTAATGGCATTCAAAAAAATTCCAAGGGCCTACATCAATGCCATTCAAAAAAATTCCAATGGCCTACATCAATACTATTCAAACCAACATCAACACTAACTACACATCACTACATTACAGAAATAAGCTAATCACAATGAAAATTATCCCTGAAGCAAGCAATGCAGCCGTGTAAAACATTGCTTCATTCTTATAGTCTGCCATTTTCATTTCACATTTCCTTAATTTTTCTTTAGCCTTCATCACCTTCTTCTCCAACCTTCCCACTTCGTCAACCACCATCTTCAATTCAAAATTTTCAATTCGAAAGTCTCTATTTTTTGGTAATAACATTTGAACTTCACTCCTCAAATCTTCATCCTTATCAATCCATTGGAAGAATTCACAACGATCCTACAAATGAGAAATAAAATCAAACTACAACATATTTCTTATTATATATCCATCTCTCGATTAAGACAAACAACTGAAAAATTGAAAATATTACCTCTTTTGGTTTGGCACAACCATAAAATTTCCTCTCTCTTCTCCTAGGGATTGTTGAGGTGCAAATCGGTGCTCTCAACCTACAATTGCATTCAACAACATTTTCCCCAGCTACCAATTTTGAACTTCCACTTGACATGTTAGAAACAATTGTTCTAAGCACTAAGAAAATTTGTATGATTAATACTATTGAAAGACAGAAGAGAAATAAAATGTTAAGCACAAGATAAGCAAAAGTGGTAATCCAAAATATTTACAGTTACATAAGATCAATGTCATAATCTTAAATATATGCATAATGTAGAATATTCAAATAGATCTAAATCATTCAAAATTAAATTACAAAATTAAAAACATCAATGCAACAACAAAAACATTCAAAGTGTCATCCATAAATTCAAAATGACAACCAAAGGCATAGATGCAAATCATGAAAAAACAAGAGAAACAAATTCATCAAGCATCAGATGTCGGTGGTGGATCAAATTCGGAGGAAGAAGCTCCAAAGTTAAAAAGTTCCAAGGGAGAGTAGCAACCTCATCAAACAAAGGGTTGAATCGAGAATTAAATTAACCATGAACTTCTTAAAGCTAACAAAGAGACATTGCTAAAGAAATCAGATAAGTCAACCTACAAAAAAAATAAATAAATATGTTTACAACAATTTAATCTCAATTCTTAATAAATTTCATTAACCAAAACAATATGTTTAACGATTATATATACATATATATTATTAAAAAGGAAAAGAGCTTGAAAAATAAAATGTGTGTAAGTATAGTGTCAATCTCAATTTAAAATGCAATATTTAAGAGTAGTACATATAGCGTTAATAGCAGTATAGACACCATCAAGAACCGTACATATATCGTCAAAAACAGTACATATATTACATGATACTTTTACCCAAATTTCTACAATCGTTCAAATGGTATTAATACTGCAAGAACAATATTTATACCAAAATGATAAAAATGTCATTTTAAGCTCGAAAATGATCCTCAATATAACTCTAATCGTCTCATAGTGTCCCTAAGACTATACCTCAAGCCACAAACGTTATTCACGCATCATTTAACATAATTACCAAACATTTGTAGCGTCAAACTCATTTCAAGAATATTCCTTAACTAAATTCAGCACGGAATGCATTTCTACACATATTTAACCTACACGATTCAACCTTTATGACTCATATGCTATCTACTAGTAATGATAGTGTATTACTTTGCAGAAAACGTCCCAAAGGTGCCTTTTTTATCCTATTTGCAAGCTTGCTCCTTGCGTCTACTTTTGGAATACCCTACTCCTTTCAATATTATCCACCATCATACAATACATAAGGGAAACAAAAGATTAATGGATAGATTAAATTGAAATCTATCTACTAAAATCCTCTACAACCTATAATAAACCATAGCCCTAGCAAAACCTAGCCACTCCATAACAACCAAAGAGATGAAGACTTTTATATTATTTTCAAGCTTCATATGTGAAGAACAAAAATCTTACCTCAAATCTTACTCTATTTCAACTCAGACTTGTAAAAATGAAATTTTGAATATGATTGAAGAAAGATAAAGGAGAAGTGGGTTTTGTGGGTGATATCGATTCTGGCGTTTGGTTTATTAAACACCCTAGTTTTAAAATGGTAACCGGTTAACCTTTTTATCCATTTACCTATTTTCTTTTCTTTTTATTTAATTCAATGGTTTAGATTTTATTTCATCTTTAAACACTCCATCCAACTGCAATAAAGGTGGTGCCTAATATTAGGATAACTTTAACCTGCCTAATATTAGAATCACCCGCGATGAACATGTCGTAGAATCTGACGTACTTTCCACCACCATCGATACCGACTTCTGGGCTACCATATTATTAGATGTCTTCTTCATAATTAGGGATGTAAAAAGCTGACCCGACCTGAAAACCCGACTGAAACCTGCTCGAGTCAGAACCTGATTTGACCTGAAAATTTAATGACCCGATCCCGATCTGTAACCGACTGTTGTTGACCCGAATCTGAATTCGACTTGTTACTGTAGTGACCGAACCCGACCTGCGTCCGACTGAAAACGACCCGAACCCGAATTGGACTTGTTACTATGGACCTGAAACTAGACCTACGCCCGACTGAAACGAACCCGAACCCGAAGCCGACCTGGCAGATAACCGATTTTACCCGACTGAATTGACCCGAGATCCGATATTACCTGACTTGTTTTGAACCCGACCTGTTTTGGACCCGACCTGTTTTGAACCCGACCTATTTTGAACCCGACCTGTTTTTGACCCGACCTGTTTTGAACCCGACCTGTTAATTGACCCGACCTACTTTGAACCCGACCTATTTTTAACCTGAACTGATATTAATCTGACTTGATATTTACCTGATATATAGTTGAAGAAATCTACGATTTGATAAATTTAAAGTGTTGATAAATGCAAAGTATTAATTTATTAAATTAATTTAATACTAACTCGTTCAATATAAATTATTTGTGAAGTTTAATAAGAATTAACATACTTAAATTTATTTTATTAAAAATATTTAAAATTTAAAAGTTTTATTAAATTAATAAGTTGTGATGGATGAATTTAAAACAAATTGTTTAAAATTTAAATCAATTTATTAATTGTGATCATTAAATTTAAAAAATATTTTATTAAAAAAATTAATTATAACTATTAAAATAATAAAAAAAATATTTTTTAGTTTAGGGGAAATTTTTTTTTGAATTAGTGGGGAAAGTTTTTTTGATTGATAGGAAATTATATGGGGGGATTTTGACACCATATCAAACAAAAAAATGGGGGGGGGGGATTTTGCCGCTAGATCAAATGGGGGGGGGGCTTTTTGCCGCCAATATCAAACAAAAAATTGAGTGGAGGTGAGATTTTTTTTATTTAGGGGTTAATTATCCTTTATGTCTTTCCTTAATTAGATGGTTAGGGTTTAGGTTTTGTAGGTTTTAGTTTGTTTTTTTAGTCTTAACTTTTGGTTTAGTTTCTTTAAATTTTATTTAATTAGGCCATGCTTCATGAATTAATTAATTATTAAGCTTTTTAGTTTACTTTAAATTTGATTTGGTCCTCGTATAAAGATTTGGTAAGTAATTAATTAGGTTTAATAATTTTATTCATTTGTGATTTGGGCTCTAATTAATAATTTAGTTTTAATTTATTTTTAGATTTGTCCTTTTATGTTTCAATTTATTTTGTTTGTTAGATTTATGGGTTTATGTTTAGGGTTTAAGGGTAAGTGTGTCAAGTTGATTGTTTGGGGCTATGAGATTAGTTTAGGGATTATGTGATTAGGCTTGCACTCTAATTATTAGTGAATAGTGTATGTAAGATTTATATATTCATGTTTGGGGTTTAGGGGTAAATGTATCAACTTAATTATTTGGGGTTATGAGATTAGTTTAAGGATTAGGGGATTAGGCTTGTACTCTAATTATTAGTGATTATAAGATTTAAGAGTTGAGGTTTATGAGTATTGTTTAAAGGTATACATATATACATACAAATATGTATGTTCTAGTATATATAACAATATATGCATACTAAAACTTACATACATATGTATATATATAATTATAATTATAGTGTGTGTGTGTGTGCGTGCGTGCGTGCGTGCGTGCGTGCGTGCGTGCGTGCGTGCGTGCGTGCGTGCGTGCGTGCGTGCGTGCGTGCGTGCGTGCGTGCGTGCGTGCGTGCGTGCGTGCGTGCGTGCGTGCGTGCGTGCGTGCGTGCGTGCGTGCGTGCGTGCGTGCGTGCGTGCGTGCGTGCGTGCGTGCGTGCGTGCGTGCGTGCGTGCGTGCGTGCGTGCGTGCGTGCGTGCGTGCGTGCGTGCGTGCGTGCGTGCGTGCGTGCGTGCGTGCGTGCGTGCGTGCGTGCGTGCGTGCGTGCGTGCGTGCGTGCGTGCGTGCGTGCGTGCGTGCGTGCGTGCGTGCGTGCGTGCGTGCGTGCGTGCGTGCGTGCGTGCGTGCGTGCGTGCGTGCGTGCGTGCGTGCGTGCGTGCGTGCGTGCGTGCGTGCGTGCGTGCGTGCGTGCGTGCGTGCGTGCGTGCGTGCGTGCGTGCGTGCGTGCGTGCGTGCGTGCGTGCGTGCGTGCGTGCGTGCGTGCGTGCGTGCGTGCGTGCGTGCGTGCGTGCGTGCGTGCGTGCGTGCGTGCGTGCGTGCGTGCGTGCGTGCGTGCGTGCGTGCGTGCGTGCGTGCGTGCGTGCGTGCGTGCGTGCGTGCGTGCGTGCGTGCGTGCGTGCGTGCGTGCGTGCGTGCGTGCGTGCGTGCGTGCGTGCGTGCGTGCGTGCGTGCGTGCGTGCGTGCGTGCGTGCGTGCGTGCGTGCGTGCGTGCGTGCGTGCGTGCGTGCGTGTTTAATTAATTATAACAATACAGGTATATGTATATATCATAATATATGTATATATGTGTGTGTATATATGTAGATATAAATTTTATTATTTTTAATATGGTGATATTTTTATTCATTTTATTCCCTAAAATTTTATTTTTCACATAAAGTTACCCTTATTATTTTTTAATTTTTGTAATTTACTCCAATATTTTAGATATAAATCATTTGATGATATTTTTGTTCATTCTAGTGCCTAATATTGAGACTAAAATGTATGTAAGTATGTATGTATGTATGTATGTATGTACCTATCAATGTATGAACCCTAAACCCTTAATGAATTTTCTCTTAACCTGAAACCATAAACCCTAAACATTAAACCCTAATGTATGTAAGTATGTATATATGTACTTATTTATGTATGAACCCTGAACCCTTGATGAATTTCCCTAAACCCTAAACCCTAATGTATACAAGTATGTGTGTATCTATCAATATATGAACCCTAAACCATTAATAAAATTTCCCTAAAACCTAAACCCTTTAAACCCTAAACTCTGAATCGTTCAATGTTTTATAATTTTAATTTGATATTTCTGTTCATTATAGCCCTTAAAACTTCATTTATATTCCAAATTGACCCCTACTAATTGTTTTTTTAATTAGTCCAATCATATATAATTTTACTTTGACATTTTGTTCATTTTAGTCCTTAAATTGTATTTGTATTCCAAATTGACCATTTTTTATTTTTTTAAATTAGTCTGATGTTTTATAATTTTAATTTAATATTTTGTTCATTCTAGTCTCTTAACTTTATTTTAATTAGTCCGATGTTTTATAATTTTAATTTGATATTTTGTTCATTCTAGTCCCCTAAACTTTAGTTTAATTCCAAATTGACCCTTATTTATTGTTTTTTCATTTCGTCTGATGTTTTATAATTTAATTTGTACTTTATTCATTCTAGTCCCTTTAACTTTATTTCAATTCCAAATTGACCTCTATTCATTGTTTTTTTAATTCGTCCAATGGTTTATAATTTTAATTTGATATTTTCATCTTCTAGACCCTAAAACTTTATTTTTATTCCAAATTGACCCATATTTATTTTTTTAATTTGTCAAATGTTTTATTATTTTAATTTGATATTTTCTTCATTCTAGTCCCTTAACTTTATTTTAATTCCATATTGACCCCTATATATATTTTAATTCATCATGTTTTATAATTTTAATTTGAAATTTTGTTCATTCTAGACCCTAAAACTTTATTTTTATTCTAAATTGACATCTACTTATTGTTTTTTTAATTACTCTAATTTTTATACTTTTAATTTGATATTTTTGTTCATTACAGTCCCCAAAATTTTATTTTTATTCCAAATTGACCCCTTTTCATTGTTTTCTTTTAAATTTGTCTAATGTTTTATAATTTTAATTTGATATTTTTGTTCATTATAATCCGTGAAACTTTATTTTTAATCCAAATTGACACCTTTTCAGTATTTTTTAATTACTCCAATGTTTTATAATTTTAATTTGATATGACTAAATAATTAACTCCAAATCAATGACGATTGACGGAGGCCAATCTAAAGTCCATCGACTACTTATACGGTTGTACCGAACTCAAACTCAATACGAATTTCAATCCTAAAAATACCCCGACCTGAATTACCCGACCTGAAACTACCCGACCTAAAATTACCCGACCTGAAATGCACCCGACCTGAAATGCAACCGACCTGAAATGAACCCGACCTGAAATGGACCCGACCTGAAATGGACCCGACTTGAAACGGACCCGACCTGAAATGGACCCGACCTGAAATGAACCCGACCTAAAGTGTATCCGAACCCGAATTAACCTGTCAATTATCTGCTTCGGACCCGACCCGTTTTGACCCGACCTGAAATGGACCCGACCTGAAATGGACCCGCACCCGACCCGATTCGAGTCAAAATAGAAAAATGACCTGAAATGACTTGTACCCAATTTTACCCGACCTGACAGTAGCCGACCTGAAACCCATCCGATTACCTGTTTTTACATCCTGTTCATAATACCAACGTCAGCATCCAACGTGGCCAATTCATACACACTAATTTCAAAAATCTCATCGCCTACGTCGGTTTCGATTACTTCCTCAATTCTCTTTATCTGATCATTAGAGATCGAGATTGTCATCTTTTCACCGCCATTAATTTGATTCAAATTTTTGCCCAAATTTATGCTACTCTCTTGAAAGTAATGTAGTTCTAGCAGTGAACTGGGATACCTACAAGCTCTACTCATATATTTCTTTCTGGCACTCTAAAAGCATCCGACCACAACCTGACCTCAATGAAAGTTTCTTTTTAATAATGACCGTTGATGCTCCTCCAAAAGCTTGAAGATTTCTTCATCCTAAATGTCTATGAGAAAATGACAGCAACCCAAACGTTTTACTTCAAACCCTCATAATCCCCAGTTATGGAGTCTTCTCTTGACCAATTCAGAGCTGCAGTCAGTGCTCATAATACCTATCAAGCATTTGCTCAGCTTCCAAAGCGATTCATCCTCCACATGACCTTTTACTCTTCTATTGTTAGCTCCTTGTTTACTGGTTTCACCCTGTTCATACACAATACCCCCCGGATTGCTAGAATTTTTAGCTTCCTCCATTAGGTTTTTTGATTCAACCTGCATTTTTGAGTTTGGTTTCTTCTCCAGAGATTGTGACTTTCTCGGCCTGATTCTCCTCCAATGAGAAGATCGTCCATGGAATCTTTCATAGTTCTCTAAAAGTCTGAATCTGTATAGCTTAAACCCATGAAGTCTCTCAATGGTCCTATCTGCATCACGCCTGTTTGAGAATCTCATAAATCCAAATCTCTTCCCTGATTTATCCACCTTGTTGGCTATGAACGAGTCCAGTACGTCACCATGTCTTCCAAACATTTGTCTTAGCCCGCTCCAGGCAACTTCTGTGCTAAGTTGTTCACAAACAAGGTGACTGTTCCTCTCCTTGCAGACGGCCGCTCCATTCCCAAATTTTTTAGGGAGGTTTAATAATTCGAGTTCAAAACTTCGACAACTACTGAGTTCTTTTATTAATGCGAATTATCTTTCATGAAAATTTGCCAATGTTCGTTTTGTTTATGTAACTTGACAAATAAACTCTTTGGTTGATCAAGTCACACCCCAAACTCGGCGCTAAGGTATTTAGGTTAGATCAATTAGGATAAGCAATATTTATAAATCTTAAATTTGGGATCAAATCGTAAACTTCAAACCGTTGATTTGGATAATTTGTTGGAGTAATGTAGTTCTGTTCGTGGTAGAATATGTTTGTTTGCTGCTTATTCATGGAAGATGACTACTATCGCATTAGAATTGGTGCTTGCATGGTTTTGAGATAATTGGTGGTGATTGGATTTCATTCCCTAGTTGGGAGATGGTTGTTTTGCTAATTTGATGGGTTTATTTCCCACGTATATCTGGGGCGATGTTTAATTCCCATGCTTATCTTGTTTTAGTTGCCTTTTAATATCTTCTTTGACTTCTAGTGTCTTTTCTTTATTGGTGTATTCTGTTTCGGGTTCATTACCATAAGTACTATTTTCCTTTATTTAACTTAGGGAGGTTTTTAATGAGGCTTATGGTAATGTGGGATTGTATGATTATCTTCTTAATAAATCATACTTTTGCGGATAAAAAAACAGCAACATGTCTATAGTTGGGTACTAAATATGAAGTTTTCCCTAAAATTTATAGAAAAAAATAAAAGACTTGAGATAGAGATAGAAATTTAGAGATATTAAAAGACACGATTGACTTCACTATATATAAAAGAAGAAGGCGACTTAGAAGCAATCAAAACAAATCAACATAAGAAAAAAACAAAATAAACCCACCCAAAACCATGAATGTGGCCCACTCGTTCCCTATTTACACATTTTCTTTCTTCATATAACACCCTCTATCCGGTCTGGAAGAAAACTAGATTAGAAGTGTCATCGAAATCAAATCAAAACAATCAACATTCAAAATCAAGGTCAAATAAATACAAAAAAATCATAAAATCAAAGTAAATTATCAATCAATAGAGACCATAATTTTAATAAATTCTGATTACAGACAATTTAGAATAGACTATAAAGTTTTCAAAATTCGGGGACTAATCTATGAATTTACCAAAGTTTAGAAACTTAACTGAAAATTTTTAACAATCCATACTATTATTTATTTGATTCCTGTTATGGCTTTTTTAGGGGGATGGGCCTCATTAAAAAACCCTTCTGCATCATTTTAGAGGCTCCAATGATAAACCTAATGGGGAAAATAGTACCCAGAATCTATTAATTATAAAAGATCATCCTTTACAAAACCCAAAGCAACCTCGGGACAAACCGAGTCAAAATACATAGATTGAAAAGAAGAAAAAGCCCATGACGCTATAGAATGGGCATCCTTAGTAGCAGACCTTGGAGCAAAAACAAGGCTGAAACGTCGAGCGACCCGAGAGGATTGCACGAGCCTGGTCTAGGAAGGGGCTAAGAGCCGAGATGTCCTGCCTGTGAGGTCGAAGAAGTTTGTTGATGATGATCGCACTGTCTAACTCGAGGATGATAGATGGCCAGCCCTTCTCACAAGCCAATTAAAGGTCGTCAATATTAGCACAAGACTTAGCAAGACAAGCATTCATGCAGCCAGAAGAATGATGTAACACCACAAAAATTGTGCCCAAATTGTAAATCCTGAATTTGCAAAATCTCTAATTTAAAACACTACTTTTAAAATCCCTAATTCTTAAAACCCTAATGACTTGGGAAATTAATTCAAAAACCCTAATTGTGTTTGAGGGTTAAATTGAGAAAAATTAGATTTATAAGGTTTAATATAGAAATTTGGGGGTCAATTTGTAAATCATGAAAAGCTTAGGTGCTCGTTTGCAAACCCTCATTCAATTTAGTGTCTTTCCTTGTGATTTACCCATTAAATTGGGTATTTAATACCCTTTTGTAGAATAAGCTCTACCATTCTTGTACAACCGTTCTCCTCTCTCCCAATATCACCTCTCCCGCGTTCTATCGCCCTCACCCTTTTCACGAAACAAACCACACCTAAATCGTAGCCCACACATCAATCATCGATAGTGAAAATCCCTTTCTTTATCCGTCAAATATTCATACGAATATGTTATAGATTTTGATACATCAACACCCAATTTTAGATCCGAGTCTCGGAAACACCGTCTACAACTTTAGAGCTATTGGTGTTTAAGAGGTGTTTCTTCGAGTGCTATGAATAAATTATATGTTACTTTTTTTATTTATTGTTGTTTTACCCCTTATGTGATTAATTGTATGTATTATGGCTTGTATGGTTGACATCATGTGCATATGATGAAATGTGTTTTAACTATAATTTATGGAGCATTTATTTTATGAAACATCAAATTTACAGAACTATAATTTATGGTTTTATAGACTATGGTTTATGAAGTATGCTTATATAATATCAGATTTATGGAAAATTGTTTATCAAATTTGAGTTTTAAACATCATATATGTTTGAGCATGGGTTGAGATTTATACGGAGGAAGCAGTGGTCTTTACCACACATCGATTGGTGGATGTAGTGAGGAGTTTTGGGGAACTTTCCTCTTCTCTTGGCGGTTGTAGATGGGTGCATTGCGTTGCACTTGTGATTTATGTGCTATGGTTTTCAACAATTTTATGAAAATAATACTATGTTTTATGATTATGATTTTCTTGCACTTTAGAGACACACTAAGCTCTTTAGCTTACTCCCTCATAGTTTTCTGTTACAGATATCTTTGGAATTTAGGCGACGTGGTACTTGGAGGATCTCACATTTTATCTGATTATTTTATTATTCAGTACGAAACTATTTTTAGGTATTCAGATTATTATTTATTGTTTTGATACATTGATGTAATTACATACTTTTAAACTATTTATGTTATGGGACTACTTTTAGCATTCATTCAATGTGGTTTTTATTTCCGAGATTTTATTTAAAAATTTGAATATTAATTATGACATTTATATTTTATTTAGTTCAAGTGATTTAATAAATAATTGTTATATATTATTTTAATTTTAATTATAGTATAATTTTTCAAATTTGGTTTCCTTGAGGGTTAAGTTTTCAATTGTAACTTCCAAGATTATGCCCATTTCTTCTAAGCTAGGTTTAAAAGGTTACATTTAGTGGTATCAGAGCTAAGTTCAACTCTCAGACTGTGAGACTCACATAAAAATTTTAAGCCGAAAATGATTTTTTGCATGCATATTAAATATTTTTGGGCAAAATGGGATTTTTCAATAAATTTATTATTTTAAAGAATTAATGATAAGATTTGAATAGAGATTTCAAGTACCAACTCTAATTTTGGGATTAATTCCTTTTGTAGATAGACTATTATGCCACCTTGTAGGAGTTTTAGACTTGAGTCTGTTTCAGCTGAATTCAGAACTAGAAAAATCAATACATGTTAGTTAGTCTCTACTACTCGAGATATAGAAATATTCATAACCTTTTCTGACTTGTAGTATCGATAACAAAATTTCCGATCCACGTGAATCTCTAGATACCTTCTTTTGTGTAACCTTTGGAGATGATCATAACTCGAATTCTAATTAAGGACGTGAACTTTAGTTGTCGAACAAATGATCGTGATCATACATGTTCCTATAAATTTGAGATCAAAGCATGTATGAAAACTTTGTGTTGTCATTTGTAACTTGTCCCGAAATGCTCTTTTCAGCTTATATCTAAACATTCGCACTTTTGAGAGTTTGTCGCTAAGCCTGAAAATTTCGAGGAAGAAATTTCTTTTGAGGGTTGAAGAGTTGAAACACCTCAAAAATTGCGCCTAAATTGTAAACCCTAGATTCAAAAAATCCCTAATTTAAAACCATACTTTTAAAATCCCTAATTCTTAAAACCCTAATGATTTGGGTATTTAATTCAAAAACCCTAATTGAGTTTGAGGGTTAAATTGAGAAAATTCAGATTTATAAGGTTTATTATAAAAATTCGGGGGTCAATTTGTAAACCATGAAAAGCGCACGTCCTCTTTTGAAAACCCTTATTCAATTTAGTGGCTTTCCTTGTCATTTACTCATTAAATTGGGTATTTAATATGCTTTGGCAGAATAGGCTCTGTCATTCTTGTGCAACCGTTCCCCTCTCTCTCCTAATATCACCTCTCTCACGTTCTATCACTCCCACCCTTTTTACAAAACAAACCCCACCTAAATCGTAGCTTCCACATCCATTATCGATAGTGAAAATCACCTTCTTTATCCGTCTACAACGTTAGAGCTATTTCTATTTAAGGTGTGTTTCTTCTTGAGCTATAAATAAATTATATGTTATTTTTTTATATGTTGGTGTTTTACCTCTTATGTGCTTCATTATATGTATTATGGCTTGTATGGTTGACATCATGTGTATATGATTTCAAAATGTGTTTTAATTATGATTTATGGAGCATTTATTTTATGAAACATCGGATTTACAAAACTATAATTTATGGACTATGGTTTATGAAGTGTGTTTATAGAATATCAGATTTATGGGTTGAGCATTATATATATATATATATATGGGTTGAGATTTGTACGGAGGAAGCAGTAGTCTTTACCACACATTGATTGACGGATGTAGTGAGGAGTTCTTAGGAACTTTCCTCTTCTCTTGGCGGTTGTAGTTGGGTGCATTGCATTGCGCTTGTGATTTATGTGCTATGGTTTTAAAAAAAATTTAAGAAAATAATACAATGTTTTATGATTATGGTTTTCTTGCACTTTAGAGATACACTAAGCTCTTTAGCTTACTCCCATATAATTTCCTCTTACAAGTATCCTTGAACTTTAGGAGATAGAACACTTGGAGGATCTCACATTTTATCCGATTATTTTATTATTCAGTATGAAACTATTTTTAGGTATTCATATTATTATGTATTGTTTTGATACATTGATGTAATTAAATACTTTGATACTATTTATGTTTTGGGACTATTTTAAGCTTTCATTCAATGTCGTTTTTATTTCGGATATTTTATTTAAACATTCGAATATCAAGTGATTGAATAAATTATTGTTGTATATTATTTTAATTTGAATTGAAATATAATTTTTCAAAATTGATTTTCTTGAGGGTTAAGTTTTCAACCGTGACTACCTAGATTCTGCAAATTTCTTCTAAGACGGGTTTAGAGGGATACATTTAGTGGTATCAGAGCTAATTTCAACTCTCAGACTGTGAGGCTCACATAAAAATTTTAAGCCGACAATGATTTTTTGCATGCATATTAAATATTTTTTGTCAAAATGGGATTTTCTGATGAATTGATTATTTTAAAGAATTAAAGATATTTTTTGAATAGAGATTTCTAGTACCAACTCTAATTTTAGGATTAATTGCTTTTGCACATAGACTATTATGCCACCTCGTAGGAGTTCTAGACTTGATTCTGTTTCAGTTGGATTCATAAATAGAATGAATCAGTACATGTTAGTTAGTGTCTACTACTCGAGATACATAAATATTTGTAACCTTTTCTGACTTGTATATTGATAAGAAAACTTCCGATCCACGTGAATCTCTAGATACCTTATTTTGTGTAACCTTTGGAGATGATCATAACTCGAATTCTAATTAAGGACGTGAACTTCAGTTAATCGAACAAATGGTCGTTATCATACATGTTCCTATAAATTTGAGATGAAAGCCTATCTGAAAACTTTGTGTTGTCATTTGTAACTTGACCGGAAATGCTCTTTTAAGCTTATATCTAAAAATTTGTACTTTTGAGAGTCTATCGCTAAGCCTGGAAATTTTGATGAAGAAATTTGTTTTAAGGGTGGGAGAGTTGTAACACCTTAAAAATTTCTCCCACATTGTAAACCCTAGATTCGCAAAATCCCTAATTTAAAACCCTACTTTTAAAATCCCTAATTCTTAAAACCTTAATGATTTGGGAATTTAATTCAAAAACCCAATTGAGTTTGAGGGTTAAATTGAGAAAATTCAGATTTATAAGGTTTAATATAGAAATACGGGGGTCAATTTGTAAATCATGAATAGCTTAGGTGCTCCTTTGCAAACCCTTACTCAATTTAGTGGCTTCCCTTATGATTTACCCATTAAATTGGGTATTTAATACCCTTTGGCAGAATAGGCTCTGTCAGTCTTCTGCAGATGTTCTCCTCTCTCTCCCGATATCACATCTCCCACATTTTATCGCCCCACCCTTTTCACGAAATAAACCACACACCTAAACCATAGCCCTCACACCCATTATCGATAGCGAAAATCCCCTTTTATATCTGTCAAATATTCATATGAATATGTTATAGATTTGATACATCAACACCCAGTTTTAGATATGAGTCTGGGAAACATCGTCTACAACGTTAGAGCTATTGTTGCTTAAGGTGTGTTTCTTTTGGTGCTATAAATAAATTATATGTTATTTTATCTATGTGTTGGTGTTTTACCCCTTATATGATTAATTATATGTATTATGGCTTGTATGGTTGACATCACGTGCATATGATTTCAAAATGTGTTTTAATTATGATTTATGGAGCATTTATTTTATGAAACATCATACTTACAGAACTATAATTTATGGATTTATGGACTATGGCTTATGAGGTATGTTCATAGAATATTATATTTATGGAACTTTTTTTATGAAATTTGAGTTTTAAATATCATATATGTTTGAGTGTGGGTTGGGAATTGTACGGAGGGAGCATTGCTCTTTACCACACATCGTGTAACACCCCAAAATATGGTCTAGTCGGAATTTGGTTCCGGTGTCTCGAAATCTTATATCAATACTGTCTAAATATTGTATAGGCATGTTGATTAATTTATATTGGACTCTAATTGAGTTAAACTATCGAGTACGAGTCTTATTCAATTCATTAAAAGCTTTATAGTGACTACATTATAGCTGTTGGAAAATTTGAGAGCAAAACCATAAAGTATTGAGAGTTGAGGGACTAAACTTGTGATTAGCCCCTTCTCCTTTATAATTTCCATACGTGAATCATTGGGAGACCTTCTTGCGTTGAAGGGAAAGCTTCTCAAATTAATAGCTATTGAATAGCTATATTGGAGCCTTACCCGAGACAAATTAAGCAAGCAAGCAAGCACCTCTCCATTTCTACATCTCCATTGTCTCCCTCACCTAAACACACACCTCCATTGGTGTCCATAGAAAACTTGATTTTCTTCCATCCATTGACATATAATCATAGCTTGTGATCGGGTAAGTTATATTCCTCAATCAATCATCGAATTCCACATATTCAAAAACAAAATCATCGAATTCCATGGATGTATCAAGCTTAATCTTAAGTTAAGGTTTTGCCTATCTATGGTTATGTTGATAATTAATGGTTATTACTAGTTTAGATATCGATTTTGATATCGTTATTGTGATTACGATATCGTAATCTCATTTCTAATACTCTCCTTATGAATTTCTATCTCAAGACGTTGATAGGGAACATCCATCGGCTTCACCGAAAGCTAGGAACAAGAGAGTTGTTATTCGAGAGCCGTGAAAGCATCGGATTGTCAAGGTGAGTGTAGTCGGAGTCTCAAGACTAGGCGAGGAGCCTTCCCGAATTCATTATTGTTGATTTCGATCATATAGCTAACTTTTCTTTTAAGGAAGTTACATCGGATTGTTAAACGGATCTATTGGTAAGTAGCGGTAAGTTTGGTATTAAACGTCGGACACAATTATTGACATCATCATTGTGCATTGTTATCGACATAGCTATTGTTATTGAAGCGTTGTAAATGAATCATTGGACATTGACATTGGCATTGAAATCATGAAATATTGATATTGAAGCATGGTTACTATTAAAAACATTGAAGACATTAGTCATTGGAATTATCATTGAATATTGAGTATGATATTGTCATTTGAAACCTTGGATTTGAACGGACCTTGGATACAATTGGCATGCCATAGAATTCATGAGCTCAGTGTACGAGTGGACTACGGTCCTAAGGCTACAACCTATATTGATTTGGCGAGGCGGAGGGATGTGTATTGTACTTGGTCATTGGCGAGGCGAGGGACTAGACCATTTATTGATTTGGCGAGGCGTAGGAATTCGCGTATCCACTATATTGATTCAATCCAAGGGTTAATAATGAATATGATATGTTAAACATTGCATATTTGGAGTATAACATTGATATTATTGAGCATGAGTAGATGTACATATTTTATCTTTGAAATTACAATGCTTGCGGCTACCTCACTAGGCAAAGTATGCCTAATGTGTCTCATCTCATGAATTTCAAGTTAAGGAATCGACCGTCGCGGAAGATCGGATAAGTCGTTGCAAGACAAGTCACTACAAGTCAAGAGTAATGTATTTTGTCCTTATGAACTCCTAGAATGGTGGAAAAGTAGTTGAACTAATATTTTGTGTCCATTTTGTTATGCTTATAATGTGTAAGGGTTGAAATGATGTTAAATGCCTAAAAATGACTTTTGGTGATGTTAAAAGTTGGAAAAAAAGGCATATATGGACCACATATGTGAAAACCAGTAAACATATTCGAATGATCACAAAATTTGGCATGCTAGTAGTTTATAGCATTGAGATGTTGTGCGTAAAGTTTCATTGCATTTGAACACCGTTCGATAGGTTAATTCGATTAAAAACTAGATAAATTCTGTCATTACAGGTCAGACTGTATCGATACGGGGTAATGGCGTATCGATACGGTTAAGCATAAATAAACCTAAGAAACAGGGTGTATCAGTACAACTTAGGGCCTTTTTTATACGTTTTGCTACTGTAATTCATCGTTTCGATACGGGTCTAACCTGTATCGAAACAGGTCACTAGTCAAAGTCAACAAAAGTCAACCCGTAATGAAACATGGCTTACCTGCATCGACACAGGGTGTGGGCAAAATCAACCTAGGCTAAATATCATACACCCGTTTTGAAACAACCTCAGAATGTTTCGATACAAGGTTAGTTAAGTTATTTAAAAGACATAGATTGAAGGTTTACATTGTTCACAACTTTATCACTGGATTTAAGATGACTCAATTGGATGGGTAAATGAACTCTGAATAATGTGAAAATTTACAGACTTGCTGTCGTTATATTAAATTTCATTGTGGTATAATCAATTGCATCGAAACACCTCTAAATTATCAGAATTACAGTTTAGTCCCTAAAACGTATAATAGTTGAAAATTGGTCCTAAATGATTAATTATTGTTTCATAATGGATAATTTGGACAAAGACTTATATTCGGCAATGTTTATAAGTATAAAATTGATTATATGTTGTTTTTGGATAAAAAATTATCGTATTGTTCATCGGTAGCACTTTCCAACTCGGTTCTCGACCAGGCCTGGAAAGGGGTGTTACACATCGGTTGGTGGATGTAGTGAGGAGTTCTGGGGAACTTCCACCTTCTTTTGGCGGTTGTAGTTCGGTGTATTATACTGCGCTTGTGATTTATGTGCTATGGTTTTAAAGAATTTTAAGAAAATAATTCTATGTTTTATGATTATGGTTTTCTTGCACTTTAGAGACATACTAAGTGTTGAGTTGTGTGGGGCTCGATTCGTTCAACCGATATGGCTCACCAAGTGGTGGAGAAGTGGATTTTTGGGTGGAAGGGTTGTGGAAGCTAAAATGTAAACGACACAATGATTTTAGAGTGGTTCAACCTTCTAACCAAGGTCTACATCCACTACCTTAGCTCCCCACTAAGGATTTCCAAACAATTCCACTAATTGTTCTTCCCCTTTTCTAGGCTTAGGAGGAAACCCTTATACACAATCAAGCTTTCTACCCAAAACCTTGATCGAAACCCTCTTTACAAAGAGACACAATAAGCAAACTTAAATCCCTCTAATAGGTATTTGTTTGCACAATTTAGCACTCACCCAAAACCTAAAACACTTGAGCAAATATGACAATTTTAGCTCACTAGTGTTTGTCTATACAATAATTGACAATTTAAGCACTAAGACAATCTTTGATCATGTAACACTCGTGTTTTGGGGTTAGGAGTTAGTCGGGTTTATAGTCCGAGTCAATAAAATTAAATTAAATCAATTCGACCTAAATTAGGATCTAATTGGGCTTTAGTAAAAAGAGGAGGGACAAAAAGAGTAATTTGACCCAAAACTTTTAAAAAGCAAGACAACTTTAAAGAAAAAGTTGTCTTCTCTTTCCCACTCCCCCATTCCCAACGTCAAATACCCAAACCCCATCTTCAAAACCCTCCCAAGCTCATGTTACTATTCCATTGAGTATCTTCTTTAATCCAAGGTCTTTTTGAAAGGTAAAATCATATTCTCACTCTCCACTTCACCCTTTATCTATCCATGGGTTTAGATTTTAAAACTATGAGCTTTTGAGAATTAGGGTTTGGTTTAAAGTTTGGGTTTTAATGGGGATTTTCATCTTGTTTTGATAAATGAAGTTGGGTTTTTATTTATTCATATTAAAAGGTACAACATATGTTAATTTGGTTGAGTTTTGTTGAAAACCCGAAATGGGGTTTTGAGGCAATTTTAAAGGTATCAAAACTTTTTTTGGTGGGTTTTAGGTTGAAAACAAAGGGCTGATGGTTTATATAGGTTAGGAGGATGTTTTGGGATCATTTGGGAGTCTTTTGGATGATTGGAAATGGAAATTTCAGCAAGGTTTTAGGGGAGCTCGAAAATGGGTATTTTGGATTGGAATTTGGTTGAAGTTGGCTTGTGTTTGTAAAGTGAGTTGATGGTTGAGTTTTAGCATTGAATTGTGAAGTAATGAATGTGTTTTGTTTGGCTAGAAGCAAGAGGAAGCGCTGGAGAGGCATTGGGACCGAATCCGGGTTCGTAGGAGAATTGTTTCGGTTGCTAAGGAAGGGCGGTGAGTGGTTTCAAACTTGTTTTAAAGTTTGGTTCGAGTGTGTGTAGAGTGTGTGCGTGGAATGTGCTTGGTAGGCCATTTCTTTATTTCAAGTTGTTAATTTTAGCCATTGATTCCATTAAATGCTACTATGTTTGCCTATCTATGCTCTTGTGAAATGTGGTTAAATTGGTGCATGTATATCATGAAATGTATATATGTGATGAGCATGGGATGTGGTTGATGATATGTGATGTGGTTATGAAAATTGGCACTAAATAAATTACCGGTTGTAAATGATCGATCATTGGGATTAGTGTGCACACAAATTGAGTCAAAACGTACGTGGCCTTGATGGCGTTAAGTCATCAAGGATGAGTACTGTGATGTAATATTCCACCGGAAGCTTTTATATATTTCTACGAGATGATGAGTGGAATCCCATCCGTAGGGCATGTGGTGATGAGTAGAATCCCGCACATGCAAAGTCCGGTGATGAGTGTAATCCCACCGAGGTAAAGTGATTGTTGAGGTTAAATCCGCACATCCGGGTAATTAATAGTGGCCAATTAAACTTGTTCATATGTTTGTGATATATGATGTTGATATATGGTGTTGTTATATGATGATTGAGCTTGGTAGGATATGAGAAACCATATTATGACTCTTGAAAGACTAGCTAGGTCTACTTGATTATTTGCCAATGTATGTTGTAGGTGAGATTAGGATTTACATGCTTGAACCCTGCATTGTTGATGTTTTTCGTTTTAGAGCACCCTCACTAAGCTTATAGCTTACGCTCTCAATGTTCAACAATGTAGATCATTAGCGTGGTGTTGGCTCAGAGCAAGGCAAGAAGGGCTTTCCAAGTTTGTGGCTCAAGTACGGTGGTTAATTACGTATTAGTTAGCAATGTGGCAAGGGTATTTGTATGAGCTATGTATGACTCATTGATATGTTGATGTTTTGGATCTACTATGGTTTGTAAAGCATGATATGCTATGATGTATGTTTGTGTGTGGTGGCATGCCTTTAGATGTTTAGGTTTCCTTGTGTGTGAGTGCAAACCTCCTATATGTTGACTTGTGCCTTTTAAGGCCTTTTGAGTTTCATGTATGCCTATTTATGCTAAATTTGCCCTTTTGTATGAATGTCATGATTAGATGCCTTGTTTCATGTTTGAATGCTTCCTTTGGCTCAAGTATGATTGCTTAAATGTTTATATGTGTATAGGAGAGTCTGAAAATGCATCTAGAGTCGTGTTCGGGATCGTTAAGTTGGAAATTGTGGAATTTGTAGAGCAGGGCGTATCGATACTCCTAAGGGCCGTATCGATACTGCCTTGCCCAAAAGCCACAGTTTTTGCCTGGCGTACCGATACCCTGGGGGTATCGATACCCTCCAAAGTTACTAGAATTTGGAGTTTTGGGTGAGAGTAGAACGTACCGATACGAGGTTCACGAGTATCGATACGGGTCTACTCCGTTGACCAAGAAGGGTTGACCGAGAAGGGCGTATCGATACACTCAAGGGCTGTATCGATACGGTCTTCCCGGAGTTGACTCTTGGGGTTGACCTGGTCAGGGCGTATCGATACCCATAGTTAGGGTACCGATACGGTCTGCCCTGTAAGCTTAAAAATGGACTGTTTGTGTATGGCCGTGGTTTGAATGTGACTTCCTTTGAATGTTTTCCGCTGTTGTGAATCACTTAGGACTTAATATCCCTCTATACAAGATTAAAATAAAAAGAAAAAAATAGGGTCGCTAACCGAAGGGGAATCACTACGGGTTTCGCTTTGGTTTTCCCTGTGTGGCCCACTCGGACCGGTCATCCGGCCAGACCGGGACGAGGGGGTTACAGATCATTTGATGTTTGACAATATGAGCATTACCCATATCTTGATGCTTGGAGGTCCCTTTTATACTCCTTCATGAGTTTATAGCCGTTACTAGCCGTTGGGGATGATTTGGAGCCGTTGAGGACTTTATTTCCCTTCATTAATGCTGTTCTGCAGCCTTCTGTATCGATACGCTTGGACCCATATCGGTACGGCCTTCATCAGAAACTAGCCGTTGGGCTCTTTCCAGCCTAGGCGTATCGATACGCTTGAGGGCGTACCGGTACGTGTTCACTTTTAAATGACCGTTGGGAAAGTAGTCATTGGGGTGGTTGAAAGGGGATCGGTACGCTTACCAGGCGTATCGAAACAATCCCGATCCGTATCGAAACGGCCAAGCCTGTTTCGATACGGGTTTTGGCAGTGATCAAACTGGGGCAAAAAGGCACTACAAGACATTTATAATATTGCAACAATATTATTTATCACTAAAAGTCCTAAATTTGTCACAGTATATTTATTTTGATAAATTTTGTTTGTTACCATGTTTGTTAGAACAACCCCGTCATGTAAAGTATATTGTGACGAAATTGTATATGTTACCATTTTATATTATTTATCGTAACAATAAAATTTTGTTACTATATTTAACTTATCACGATAAAATATTTGTCACAATAAATTAACTATTTCATCACGAGAAGTACGTTTTTGTCACAACTAACTTTTACTTTAACCTCAAATATAAAGAGTTTTTGTGACAAAAATGCATATTGCAACAAAAGTGAATTTCTCGCTGGTTCAATTTCGTCAGTAAATGTAACTTACAAAAACAAATTATTTTTTAGAATAAAATATTTATTTCATCACAAAAAGTAAATTTTGTCACAAGTAACTTAAATTTTAACATCAAACGAAAAATATTTTCGTGACAAAAATACATATTTCAACAAGATTTAATTTCTCACAACCTTTATTTCGTCACTAAATATTACTTATAAGAACAAAATATTTGTTAAAATAAAAATATTTATTTTGTAACAAAAATAAGAATTACAACAAAGTTTATTCTCTCACAACTTTTTTATAATGACAAATTTAAACTTATTTTGTGACATTTATTTTCTCAAAATTGCGAAGAAGGATACAATTTTCTTCTTCACAATAATTTAGTGAGATAATATTTGTCATAAATTGTTTCTATGACTAAATAACTTTGTTACAATTTGTTAGTGTGAAAAAAACATTAATTGTCATAATTATATATATTGACAAATTAATATTTGTTAGAAATTGTTATTATAACTAAATAAATTTGTAATATTTGTTATTTTGAGAAAATATTGTGACTAACTAAATTTGACATAAGTAATTATCTAGATAAATTTGTTAATGCTATAAAATAATTTGTCACAATTTGTTTTTGTAACTAAATTAATTTTCATAAAAGAATTTGGTGAAACGGACAACGGATTTGGACCCAAGATATCGAAAAAATTAAGCTCAAATTTGATTGAAAATAATCAACGTCAATCAACAATTCGACTCGATCAACATGTCGGGTCATGGTTTGGGTCGAAACAACTATAGTAACACCACCTTACAATAGTCGTTACTTTAGTATTTGAAAACAATAATGAAAATCTCGTTATACAAATATACATACACATAACAATAACAAGACAATAGTAGAAACATATATATATATATATATAAGACGATAGTACAAATATATAAATGTGTATATAAAGCATATGTTTTTATTTAACATATATATACATATTAACATACGATTTTAAAACGTATATATTCATTATAGCTTACCGTTTAATATATATTGTAACTCTAACTATAATAATATAACATTATATATATACTATAAGAATTAAATAAAACAATAATGAAAAAACAATATATAATGAATTGGAAGACATGTCCTTGATTAGTGAAGGAAATAAGGCTTCATAGGATAAAACAAAAAGGAACAGATCCATGCTTACAACCTGTGTGACGATGGCTAGTGAAGGGACCCATAACCTGGCTTGATTTGCCCGAGAAAAAAGCTTGTGGATGTATATGATTATGTGAGCTTGACAAAAAGGACATAAAAAGGAATAAGATTTTCTGTTTTAAAACCGAATGTCTATAAAAATAAAGGTGCGGCTACTGAACGCGTACAACGATAGGCGATGTGGCGGAGGAACAATGCCCAACGATGGTCCTACACCTTCTTTGGGTTTGCAGATGAATGTACTCACAACGCAGATGTAGTGAGAAGGTTATGATCGTGGGGAGGTGAGGGAATGACAATTATTTCATAGGGCTTCATCGGAACGGAGAAGAAGTGGTTTCGGGAGAGATGAGAGTTTATAGAGGGAGGTGAGGGAATGAGGCGGCAGAATGGAAAAATAATAACATAGGGTTTAGGAAATTTGGTATATAAATACATAAAAGGGGGAAATGACACAATAAGTCCTCAATGTTTCACCCGCCTACATTATGGTCTCTTAAATTTCCACTTTGACCAATTAAGCCACTGATCAATTTTGATTTAATCTCAATTCATTAACCAAATTCAAAAATAATTACAAATTACTGGCTCTACAAATTTAGGGGCCCCTACTGAAAAATTATCTATGGTTAGGGTTCTAATTTTAAGGTTTTCAAGTTGGCTCGAGGGGAGAAATCACTTGTCGGTTTCCTCAGTTGTTGACAACCATAGTGTTTCCTCGGCGACGTCGACGATCGACAATATGCATGAGAGTGAAGAGGGGCATCTTTGCTTGTCTTTTAGGTTTAAGAATGAAAATGTGTTTTAGAAAAATTAACATATATACTGACCTGATTACCCGTCAGCCCGACCAGCTAGAGATCCATGACCCGCGTTAGTTTTGAGTTTTAGGGTTATTTGTCATTTAAGTCTTGCTGCCTTTTAGGAGTCTTCATTTAGGTCCTCAATTAGGCGTATAGGTTTACGTTTAATACAATTTAGTCCCATTAAATTTTTATTTGATTGATTTTCAGTATGTAAGTTTAATTTTCTTTCAATTAGGTCCAAAATATTAGCTAATTAGTTGTTAATTGAGCCTTAAAATTTAGTTTCTTTCGTATTTAAGTCACTATTTTGCATGCTTGTTTAATAAATTGACCATATGATTAATTTCATTCGATTAGGTCATTTTCACTAAATTAACTAGTAATTAAGCCTTTTCGATTTGATTCTTAGTAATTTCAATTGAGGTTATTGTTTTAATTTAAAAAAAATATAGTGATAAGTTTTGTATGCTTCTTAGTAATTATGATTGTGCATATTGATAGGTTTCTAATATTGTGAGCACTGCGGAGTACGTGGGAATGTATAGATAGTTTTGATCATCATTACAGAGAGAATAAATTGTGACAATATATTTTGTCACTACAATTAAAATGTATAATTACAGACATAATTTATCACAAAAAAACTTGAATCTTATTATTTGACATGACAACTTTTTTTCTGTAACAATAACTATAACTTATAGTTACAAAACTTATCACTATATAACTTTTTTTGTACCAAAAAAGGGAGGGAAACATATGTGACAATATATTTTGTCAATATAATTAAAATATATAACTACAAACATAATTTTTCACAAAAAACTTGAATCTTATAATTTGTTGTGGCGATTTGTTTATGTAACAGTAATTTTAACTTATAGTTACAAAACTTGTTACTACATGACTTATTTTTTGCGCAAAAAAATGGAAGGAAACATTCGTGACTATACATTTTGTCACTATAATTAACATATATATCTACAAACATAATTTGTCACAAAAAAACTTGAATCTCATTATTTGTTGTGACATTTTTTTATGTAACAATAATTATAACTTATAGTTACAAAACTTGTCACTGTATGACTTTATTTTATGCGCAAAAAATGGAGAGAAATATTTGTGACTATACATTTTGCCACTATAATTAAAATATATAACAACAAATATAAATTGTCACAAAAAGTTGAATCTCATTATTTGTTGTGACAATTTTTTCTTGTAATAATTATTAAAACTTATAGTTACAAAACTTGTCACTATATGACTCTTTTTGGCGCCAAAAAAATGGAGGGAAACATATTGTGACAAAAACTAGAAACAAAATATATTTTTGACACAATATGTTACACAAGTTTGCTAATTTTGACAAAATATTACGACGATTCTAGATTTTGTCACAATTTTATATGTTTTTCTAATTTCAAGTGACACTTATTTATTTTGTCACAATAAAACCACTAATAGTGACAAAAATAATTTTGTCAAAATTAAATTTGTCACAACAATAGAAATTTCTTGTAGTGAGGTATCGGTACGGGTACAGCCGTATCGATACGGGTAGCTTGAAAAGTCAAGTTTGGCTCTTTAAAATTAGTAAAAACATTGCCAAAAACCTTTTAAAATACCTCAAATATAACTTCAAGTTGTTTGGACTTAAAACTAAGTTTTAAATTCTTTTCAAATTAGTCCAAAACATTTTTCAATTATTATATCAAAACATTAGTTCTACACTAAGCTATTTAGCTTTCACCCCCATAGTTTCTTCTTACAGATATCTTTGGACTTTAGGCGACATGGTACTCGGAGGATCTCACATTTTATCCGATTACTTTATTATTTAGTAAAAAACTATGTTTAGGTATTCAAATTATTATTTATTGTTTTGATACATTGATGTAATTACACACTTTGAGATTATTTATATTTTTAGACTATTTTTAGCATTCAAACAACGTGGTTTTTTATTTCGGAGATTTAATTTAAACATTCGAATATTAATTATGACATTTATATTTTATTTATTTCAAGTGATTTAATAAATTTTTGTTATATATTATTTTAATTTGAATTAAAGTATAATTTTTCAAAATTGGTTTTCTTGAGGGTTAAGTTTTGAATCGTAATTTCCTAGATTCTGCCTATTTCTTCTAAGCCGAGTTTAGGGGGTTACCTTTAGTGAAATTAGAGTTAAGTTCAACCCTCGTACTGTGAGGCTCACATAAAAATTTTAAGCCGAAAATTATTTTTTGCATGCATATTAAATATTTTTGGGTAAGATGGGATTTTTTGATAAATTTATTATTTTAAACAATTAAAGATATGATTTGAATAGAGATTTCCAATACAAACTCTTATTTTCGGATTAATTCCTTTTGTAGATAGACTATTATGCCACCTCGTTGAGGTTTAGACTTGATTCTGTTTCAGATGGATTAAGAACTAGAAAGAATCCGTACATGTTAGTTAGTGTCTACTACTCGAGATATAGAAATATTCGTAACCTTTTCTGACTTGTAGTATCGATAAGAAAACTTCTGATACACATGAATCTCTTTTGTGTAACCTTTGGAGATGGTCATAACTCGAATTCTAATTAAGGACGCGAACTTTAGTTGATCGAACAAATGATCATGATCATACATGTTCCTATAAATTTCAGATAAAAGTCTTTCTGAAAACTTTGTGTTTTCATTTGTAACTTGACCCAAAATGCTCTTTTAAGCTTATATCTAAACATTCATACTTTTCAGAGTCTGTCGCTAAGCCTGAAAATTTCGAGGATGTAATTTGTTTTATGGGTGAGAGAGTTGTAATACCTCAAAAATTGCACCCAAATTGAAAACTCTATATTCGCAAATTCCCTAATTTAAAAACCAACTTTTAAAATGCCTAATTTTTAAAACCCTAATGATTTGGGAATTTAATTCAAAAAGCCTAATTGAGTTTGAGGGTTAAATTGAGAAAATTCAGATTTATAAGGTTTAATATAGAAATTTGGGGGTCAATTTGTAAATCATGAAAAGCTTAGGTGCTCGTCTGCAAACCCTTGTTCAATTTAGTGGCTTCCCTTGTGATTTACCCATTAAATTGGGTATTTAATACCCTTTGGCAGAATAGGCTCTGCCATTCTTCTGCAGCCGTTCTCCTCTCCCTCCCTATATCACATCTCCCACGTTCTATCGCCCCCACCCTTTTCACGAAACAAACCACACCTAAACTGTAGCCCCACATCCATCATCGATAGTGAAAATCCCTTTTCATCCGTCAAATATTCATACGAATATGTTATAGATTTTGATCCATCAACACCCGATTTGAGATCCGAGTCTAGGAAACGTCGTCTATAATGTTAGAGTTATTGTTGTTTAAGGTGTGTTTCTTCCGATGCTACAAATAAATTATATGTTATTTTTTTCTATGTTGTTGTGTTTTACCCCTTATGTGATTAATGGTTGACATCATGTGCATATAATTTCAGAATGTGTTTTAATTATAATTTATGGAGCATTTATTTTCTGAAACATCATATTTACATAACTATAATTTATGGATTTATGGATGATGGTTTCTGAACTTTGTTTATAGAATATCATATTTATGGAATTTTGTGTATGAAATTTGGGTTTTAAACATCATATATGTTTGAGCATGGGTTGAGATTTGTACGGAGGAAGCAGTGGTCTTTACCACACATCAGTTGGTGGATGTAGTGAGGAGTTCTGGGGAACTTTCCACTTCTCTTGGCGATTTTAGTTGGGTGCATTACATTGCGCTTGTGATTTATGTGCTATGGTTTTAAAGAATTTCAAGAAAATAATACTATGTTTTATGATTATTGCTTTCTTGCACTTTAGAAACACACTAAGCTCTTTAACTTACTCCCTCATAGTTTCTTCTTATAGATATCTTTGGACTTTAGGCAACGTGGTACTGGGAGTATCTTACATTTTATACGATTATTTATTATTCGGTACGAAACTATTTTTAGGTATTCAGATTATTATTTATTGTTTTGATACATTGATGTAATTACATAATTTGATACTATTTTTAGCATTCATTCAATGTGGTTTTTATTTCTGAGATTTTATTTAAAAATTCGAATATTAATTATAACATTTATATTTTATTTATTCCAAGTGATTTAATAAATTATTATTATATATTATTTTAATTTGAACTAAAGTATAATTTTTTAAAACTGGTTTCCTTAAGGGTTAAGTTTTCAATCGCGACTTCCTAGGTTCTGCTCATTTCTTCTAAGATAGGTTTAGGGGGTTATCTTTAGTGGGATTAGAGTTAAGTTCAACCCTCGTACTCTGAGGCTCACATAAAAATTTTAAGCCGAAAATTAATTTTTGCATGCATATTAAATATTTTTGGGCAAGATGGGATTTTCTGATAAATTTATTATTTTAAACAATTAAAGATATGATTTGAATAGAGATTTCCGATACGAACTCTTATTTTCGGATTAATTTCTTTTGTAGACAGACTATTATGCCACCTCGTTGGAGTTTTAGACTTGAATCTATTTCAGCTGGATTCAGAACTGGAAAGAATCAGTACATGTTAGTTAATGTCTACTACTTGTGATATATAAATATTCGTAACCTTTTCTAATTTGTAGCATTGATAAGAAAACTTCCGATCCACGTGAATCTCTAGATACCTTCTTTTGTGTAACCTTTGGAGATGATCATAACTTGATTTCTAATTAAGGACATGAACTTCAGTTAATCGAACAAATGATCATGATCATACATGTTTCGATAAATTTGAGATCAAAGCCTATATGAAAACTTTGTGTTGTCATTTGTAATTTGACCTAAAATGTTCTTTTTAAGCTTATAAATAAACATTCGTACTTTTGTGATTTTGTTGATAAGCTTGAAAATTTCGAGGGTGAAATTTCTTTTAAGGGCTGGAGAGTTATAATACCCCAAAAATGCGCCCAAATTGTAAACCTTAGATTCACAAAATCCCTAATTTAAAACCCTACATTTAAAATCCCTAATTCTTAAAACCCTAATGATTTGGGAATTTAATTCAAAAACCCTAATTGAGTTTGAGGGTTAGATTGAGAAAATTTAGATTTACAAGGTTTAATATAGAAATTTGGGGGTCAATTGAATATCATGAAAAGCTTAGATGCTTGTTCGCAAACCCATTTTCAATTTAGTGGCTTCCCTTGTGATTTACCCATTAAATTGGGTATTTAATACCCTTTGGTAGAATAGGCTCTGCCATTCTTGTGCAGCCGTTCTCCTCTCTCTCTTGATATCACCTCTCTCGCGTTCTATCGCGCTCACCCTTTTCACGAAACAAGCCACACCTAAACTGTAGCCCCACATCTATCATCGATAGTGAAAATCCCCTTCTTTATCTGTCAAATATTCATACGAATATGTTATAGATTCCGATACATCAACACCTAATTTTAGATCTGAGTCTTGGAAACGTCGTCTATAATGTTAGAGCTATTGTTGCTTAAGGTGTGTTTCTTTCGGTGCTATAAATAAATCGTTTGTTATTTTTTCCTATGTGTTGGTGTTTTACCCATTATGTGATAATTATATGTATTATGGCTTGAATGGTTGACATCGTGTGCATATGATTTCAAGATGTGTTTTAATTATGATTTATGGAATATTTATTTTATGAAACATCGGATTTACAGAACTATAATTTATGGATTTATGGACTATGGACTATGATTTATGAATTATGTTTATAGAATATTAGATTTATGGAACTTTGTTTATGAAACTTGAGTTTTAAACATCATAATGTATGAGCATTGGTTGGGATTTGTACGGAAGAAGCTGTGGTCCTTACCACACATCGAATGCTGGGTGTAGTGTCGAGTTCTGAGGAACTTTCCTCTTCTCTTGGCGGTTGTAGTTGGGTGCATTGCATTGCGCTTGTGATTTATGTGCTATGGTTTTAAAGATTTTTAAGAAAATAATACTATTTTTATGATGATGGGTGCATTCTCATCGACTTCACAATCAAGAATGAGGAAGTCAGCTGGGAAAACAAATTTGCCCACTTTCACCACAACATCTTCGATCCTCCCTTCAGGACGATCGTGGGATCAGTCAGCTAATTGCAAAATAACGGTGGTAGGCCTTGCATTTCCCATACAAAGCTTCATAAAAACTGACTTGGGCATTAGATCCACACTGGATCCAAAATCGCATAGGACTCTTCCCACATAATTATCACCTATCGAAAATGGGACGATTAAGCTGCCTGGATCAATCCTTTTTGGTTTAAAATTGTTGAACATAGAATATCACTTTTTTGTTGAAGCAGCAGTCTCAAACTTCTCAACCTTCCTCTTCTTGGTGACAATATCCTTGAGGAACTTCGCATAAGTGGGCATTTGATCTATGGCTTCCAAAAATGGGACATTGAGGTGTAGCTGGACAAGGATTTCTTCAAATTTCTTGAACTGAATATCTTCGTTATGTTTCTTCAATCTTTGAGGGAAGGGTGGTGGGGGTCTGACTTATTCCTCTACTGGTGGGGGTCTATCTTTTGCTGTAGCAAAATTCTGTCTTCCATCATTAGGTTCATTTGTCGAGCCCTCACTCTTGTCCTTTTTAAGAGTTGAATCCTCTTGCACTTCAGGTTCTTCTTGCACAGTCTTGGGGTTAGAATCATCTACTTTCTTCCCCCCAAACTTATCTTCCTTGTTAAGTTGGGTTCCACTCCTTAGAGTGAGTGCACTACATTACTCCTTGCCATGAGGTTTAGTGACCTCAGTATCACTAGGTAGACTACCATGAGGTCGAACTTATAAAGCTAGAGTTGTTTGACCTACTTGGGTTTCCAAAGCTCTCAAAGATGAGCTATGACCTTGTAGCAGCACACCATAGCTCTTGATAGATGGTGTGTGGTGTTGAAATAAAGCCTTTGTAGACGTCATAAAGTCTTCGAACGCAGCTTCCAAAGAGTTGTTGTTCGATGAAGAGGCTGAACCCTTTTTGTCATTTTGCCAGGGTATATTTTGTTGGAAACCTTATAGTTCAGTCTTATTTTGTTTCTGATTCGAGCTGCTGATGTTGTGATTTCCTTGATTCCCCCAAGAAAGATTAGGATGCTGACGCCATCTTGGGTTATAATTGTTTGAGTAGGGGTTGTTGTTGTTTCGATTGAAGTTCCCCGCGTAGTTGGTAGACTCGTGTTTTTCTGGGCACTCGCTCACATGATGACTTCCATTACAATGGACACAAGTAGTTGCTACCTTGACTTCCTTCACCTCATTTGGATGTTAGAGATTCTTCAACATGTTTGTAATGGTCGACAACTGAGCTGAAACAGAATCTTTAGTATCATGCTCAAGTGTCTCATGAGTCTTCCTCCCCGTTCCAAGTGTAGTAGTGGGAAATTGGTAGTCATTGTTTGCTATCCTATCAAGGATATCGAATGCTTCTTCAGGCGACACTTCCAGCAAAGTTCCATTTGCTGAAGCATCTAGGATCATCCTCGTGGGAGCATTGACACCATTGTAGAACATCACAACTTGCGCCCAATCTTGAAATCCATGATTTGTGCATTTGGAAAGCAGACCCTTGTATCTACGCCAACACTCGTCATTTGCTTGACAAAATAAACGATATCATTCCTCAGTTGGGTATTCATGTTGGGTGGATTATACCGATGCAAAAAGATTTTGCATAGATCTACCTATGTCTCCATTGAACTAGAGGGTACTCCACTCAACCAAGCTCGTGCTCGATCACGTAATGAGTAAGGAAATAACTTAAGCTCTAGCACATGGAAATGTTTACCTCACCAGAGGGTTATTGATTTGTGCATCATTTAAAGTGCGGCTAGCATAATAAATAACATGGAAAAGTTTACCTCAACGCTGTCCAAGTGCTGCCCCCACTACATAGTCACTTGCATCACACATAAGCTTGAATGGTGAGGTTCAATCTGGGGGTACAATGATGGGTGCTGAGATAAGTTTGTCCTTGAGTTCCTTGAATGCGTTGTGGGAAGCATCATCAAACACGAAGGGCTGGTTTTGCTGTAGCAAATTGCACAATGGCTTGGAGATCTTGAAGAAGTCCTTGATGAACCTCCTATAGAAGCCAGCATGACCCAAAAAACTCTGAATGCCCTTCACGGTGGTTGGAGGAGGTAGCTTCCCGAAAACTTCAACCTTCACCTTGTCCACCTCTATTCCTTTTTGCAAGATCTCGTGGCTTAGAATAGTCCATTCGGCCACCATAAAATGACACTTCTCCCAATTGAGTACCAAGTCCGCTTCTTCACATCTCTTAAGCACCTTTGCCAAGTTACCCAAGCATGATTCGAAGTCATCTCTGGAGACTGAAAAATCATCTATGAAGATATCCAAAAACTCTTCAACCATATCTGAGAAGATGGCTAACATGCACCTTTGAAAAGTGGCTAGAGCATTGCAAATACCAAAGGGCATCCTTCTAAAGGCATAAGTACCATAGGGGCATGTGAAGGTTGTTTTCTACTGGTCCTCTGATGCCATAGCAATTTAGTGTTACTCTGAGTATCCATCGAGGAAGCAATAAAAAGCTTTGCCCGCCAATCAATCCTATAACACCCCAAAATTTTGCCACAAATTAAAAACCTAAATTCTAAAACCTCTAAACCGGTAACCCTATAATTTGCGAATTTAATTCAGAACCCTAATTTGAATTGTGGATTTAATTAGGCAAATTTTCAAATTTTAGTGATTAATTTTAAATAAATTCAAAACTTTAGTGGCCATTTTGTCAATCGGGTAATCTTTGGTGCCTTATTCGTGAACCCTAACACTTCCAAGGACTTGCCTTGTAGTTTACCCTTTAAATGAGATATATAATCTCATTTCAACTTCAGAAACCCATTGGTAGTTTCATGCAGTCGCTTCCTCGATATCTCTCTCACACTCTCATTTTTCTCTATGGTTTTTAACTCGTCCCAACCACCAATCACCGACGAGGCTTCGACCAAGCCCCTAACCGGTGTTCGTTCGCGCACGACAACCACCATTGTGGTCACCTCTGCCTCGCGAGTCAACCCCTACTCTCGGCTCACCCCTCTCGGAAATTAAAATAACCCATCACCCTTGTGTTTCTGATTTCACTCCGGTCAAGCCCAAGCCACCATCCGTTCGTCGATCCAAGTTTATTAGTGGCCTCCTCATTCTGTTCCAAGTAAACCCCTGTTAGGCTTGATAGGCTCGACTATCACCTTCAACCGATGCTTGCCAAGTGGTGGAGAAGTTGGATTTTTGGGTGTTTAAGTTGGTGGCAAAAATAAAGAATCAAACACAAGAATTTAGAGTGGTTCGACTTTCTAACCCAAAGCCTACATCCACTACCTTGGAACGCCACCAAGGATTTCCCAAATACACTAAGAATTTTGCCCCCTTTTCTTGTTTTAGGAGGAAACTGTTACAACGATTAAGCTATCTACGCTTAGCTTAATCAAACACTCTCTTACATGTGAAATTCAAAGCAAACAAGAAACCGCTCTAATAGGTATGTGTTTGCAGCTCTAAGCACTCACCCAAAACCTAAACACTTGAGCAAATTTGATAATTAAGCTCACAAGTGTTGTCTATACAAGAAATGTACAATTTAGGTCCTAAAGACAATTTGACATCATAATGTTGTTGACAATTGAAGAAATATCCTTTCCTTGATGCTTGGAGATCCCTTTTATACTCCAAATTGAGTTTGTGGTCGTTAAAGACCGTTGGGGATGAGTTGGAGCCATTGAAGACTTTATTTCCCACCATAAATGCAGTTCTGCTACTAGTCGTTTCTAAACAGTCCCTCATGTTTCGAAACACGATTAAAATAAAAAGAGCCGTTGGAGTCTGATGTAGTGTAACGTATCGAAACACCTTGGGCCGTATCGAAACTCCCGTATCGAAACGCTTAATGCCGTATCGAAACAACTTGCAATTTAAAATACCGTTGGGAAATAGCCATTGGAGGTTTTGACTGTTGAGGTCTTTGCCACATAGTCGTATCGAAACGGTGAGGCCCATATCAAAACGCTATGTAAAACCCTCACCCAGATTAAGCCCGTTTCGAGACAGACAGAGCTGTATCGAAACATTTTGAATCTGTAAATACTCTTATCGAAACATCTAAGGGGTGTTTCGAAACACCTAGGTGGTTTTGTAAAATTTGGCTTTAGAAAACACATTAAAAGCTCTTTAAAAATTCCTCAAACATATTTTCAAGTTGTTTGGTCATAAAGCATTTTTGAAATCTTTTCAATTTAGTCCAAAATTATTTTTCAATTATTATATCAAAACATTAGTTCTACAACCCCAACTCACTTTTTCCAACACTGGCCACCGTTGTAAGAAATCAGAGTTAGAAACCGTTCAGTTTCTCCTTGCGCCGCCACCACCATTTGAATCCTCTTCGGTGTCCGACCAAAACCTTTTTTTCATTTGTATCATGTATGGTTACTTTTCTTCCTAATTATTATTGTTATTTGTATGGATAGGTGTCATTACTATTATGTTATCAATATTATATAAATATATATCATGCCTTTAAATATGTTTTCACAAATGGTTGATATATATATATATATATATATATATATATATATTCATATTCGATACTACAATTATTACAATATATATTTGTTTTTTTTATACATTTACTATGGTTACTGCTACATGCATATTACTAATTCCTTTATTACGAAAATATATGTTCAGTATGAATATGGTCTTAAGCAATTTTTATATGTCAGTGTAATTACAAAGTATGATCCCACTCTTGGTCTTTTAATGTATCCCTGAATCGAACCTAAACTAACTTCACTTGTGTCTGACCCGTCACTCTAGCCTAGACCAAATCAGATTAAGTTATGGGATGGGTTATTGTCGAGCCCAAACCCATGAGAAACCAAATTGATGACCTATCATTATGTGAACCAGACGAAGCTTGTGAATCGGACCGAATCAGACTACTTTTGAACCGAACTGAATCATGGACCTTTAAACCAGTTTGACCCCTAGTCGTTGACCAAATTTGACCAGTTTGACCCCATGTCATTACTATTATGTTATCAATATTATATAAATATATATCATGCCTTTAAATATGTTTTCACAAATGGTTGATATATATATATATATTCATATTCGATACTACAATTATTACAATATATATTTGTTTTTTTATACGTTTACTATGGTTACTGCTACACGCATATTACTAATTCCTTTATTACGAAAATATATGTTCAGTATGAATATAGTCTTAAGCAATTTTTATATGTCAGTGTAATTACAAAGTATGATCCCACTCTTGGTCTTTTAATGTATCCCTGAATCGAACCTAAATAAATTTCACTTGTGTCTGACCCGTCACTCTAGCCTGGACCAAATAAGATTAAGTTATGGGATGGGTTATTGTCGAGCCCAAACCCATGAGAAACCAAATTGTTGACCTATCATTATGTGAACCAGACGAAGCATGTGAATCGGACCGAATCAGACTACTTTTGAACCGAACTGAATCATGGACCATTGAACCAGTTTGACCCCTAGTCGTTGACCAAATTTGACCAGTTTGACCCCATGTCATTACTATTATGTTACCAATATTATATAAACATATATCATGCCTTTAAATATGTTTTCACAAATGGTTGATATATATATATATATATTCATATTCGATACTACAATTATTACAATATATATTTGTTTTTTTATATGTTTACTATGGTTACTGCTACATGCATATTACTAATTCCTTTATTACGAAAATATATGTTCAGTATGAATATGGTCTTAAGCAATTTTTATATGTCAGTGTAATTACAAAGTATGATCCCACTCTTGGTCTTTTAATGTATCCCTGAATCGAACCTAAACAAATTTCACTTGTGTCTGAGCCGTCACTCTAGCCTGGACCAAATCAGATTAAGTTATGGGATGGGTTATTGTCGAGCCCAAACCCATGAGAAACCAAATTGTTGATCTATCATTATGTGAACCAGACGAAGCATGTGAATCGGACCGAATCAGACTACTTTTGAACCGAACTGAATCATGGACCTTTGAACCAGTTTGACCCCTGGTCGTTGACCATATTTGACCATTTTGACCTTGGACCGGCTCATTTGACAAGTTTTCTTTGACTTTGACTAGAGTTGACTTTTTCTGACAATCTCCCTCTTGACCTTTTTCAACATCCTGAGTCCGTAACTGTAACACTCGTGTTTTGGGGTTAGGAGTTAGTCGGGTTAGTGGTCTGAGTCGGTAAAATTAAATTTAATCATTTTGACCATGGCTTGAGTTAATTGAGTTCTAAGTAAAAGGGGGGACCACTTTGGTAATTTAGCCAAGACAATTTAAAAGTTGATCACCTTTTTGAAGTTAAAGAACAAAAAAAGGGAAAAAGTTGTCTTCCCCCATCTCTCCCAACTTGAAAAGCTTCTAAACCCTCCCCAAACCCAAAAACACTATCCCGTTGATTTCTTCTTCAACCTATGGTCATTTTTCAAAGGTAGTTGTATTTTCTCACTCCCCTCTCCATTCTCTATCTCTACATGGTTATAGATTTTAAAACTACCAACTTTTGAAAAGTTAGTGTTTAATGAAAGTTTGAGTTTTTACTTAGTTTTTCAATTGGTTTTAAATTATTAAGTTGTGTTTTAGTTTATTCACCTTGAAATACATATAATATGTTAAAATGGGTAAGTTTGGGTGAAAACCCGAAATGGGTTCTTGTGACAAATTTTAAAGTGTCTAAAACATGGTTTTTGGTAAGTTTTAGGGTAAAATTTAAGGGCTGATGGTTTAGGTATGTTAGGAAGGTGTTTTGGGACCATTTGGGTGTCATTTGGGTGTTTGAAAATGGGATTTTCAGCTAGTTTTTGAAGGAGCACGAAAATGGGCATTTTGGGGGATTAATTTGATTGGAAAATTTGTTGAAGCTTGGCTTGAGCTTAGGAGTTGAGTGATGACTGAGTTTTAGCATTGATTGGGAGTAATGGATGTGTTTTTGATAGGCTAGAAGCAAGAGAAGACGTTGAAGAGGCATCGGGATCGAATCCGGGCTTGTAAGAGGCTTGCTTTGGTTGCTAAGGAAGGGTGGCGAGTGACTTTAAATATGTTTTAAAGTTAGTTCAAGTGTGTGTAGTGTATGAGTTGGAATGTGCTTGGTAGGCCATTTCTATGTGGAGTTAAATTGGTAACTTAGCTCTTTGATTTCCATTAAATGCTATTTATGCTTTACCTGTTTGCTCTTGTGAAATGTGGGTTGTTTTGCACGTGTGTACAATGATATGTGTATGTGATAAGCATGAGATATGAATGGTGGATTTGAGATGAGATAAATGAAATTGGCACTAATTAACTTACCGGATGTAAATGATCGATCATTAGGATTAGTGTGCACACAAATTGAGTCAAAACGTACGTGGCCTTGATGGCGTTAAGTCGTCAAGGAGGAGTACGGTGATGTAATATTCCACCGGAAGCTTATATATATTCTACGGGATGATGAGTGGAATCCCATCCGTAGGGCATGTGGTGATGAGTGGAATCTCGCCCATGCAAGGTCCGGTGATGAGTGTAATCCCATCGAGGTAATGTGATTGTTGAGATTAAATCCGCACATCCGGGTAAACTAATAGTGGTCATTTGAACTTGTTCTTATAATTGTGATGTGTGATGTTGATATATGATGTTTGAGCTTGGTATGATGCGAGATGCCATATTATGACTCTTAAAAGACTAGCTAGGTCTACTCGTTGATTTACCTATGCATGTTGTATGTGAGATTTAAGGATTGCATGCTTGAACCCTGCATTGTTGATGTTTTCGATTTTAGAGCATCCTCACTAAGCTTATAGCTTCCGCTCTCATTTTCAACAATGCAGATCATTAGCGTGGTGTTAGCTCGGAGCAAGGCAAGAAGGGCTTTCCAAGTTTTTGTTGCTCAAGTACGGTTAAACAATTATGTAATAGCTTAGCAATGTGGCAAGAGTGTGTTTTGTATGAGCTATGTATGACTCCTATATGTGTTGATGTTTTTGGAATGACTTTGGTTTGTAAAGCATGTATGCCTTGATGAATGTTTGTGTGTGATGGCATGCCTTTTAGGTGTTTAGGTTGCCTTGCTGGTGAGTGCAAACCTCATATGTGTTAACTTGCGCCTTTTGGCCTTTTGAGCTCTCATGTATGTCCATATATGCTAAAATTGCCCTTTCGTATGAATGCCATGTATGAATGCCTTGCTTTTTGTTTGATTGCTTCCCTTTGTTGTGGTATGTTGTATAAATGTTTGTATGAGCTTAGGAGAGTCCAAAAATGCATCTAGAGTCGTGTTTGAGGTCTCCTAGTTGAAAATTGTGGAATTGCAGTGCAGGGCGTATCGATACGCCTAAGGGCCGTATCGATACGGCCTTGCCCAAAGGCCACGGTTTTAGCTGGGCTTATCGATACACGGGGGTGTATCGATACAGTCCCAACTCTCTGGAATTCAGATGGTGTTTAGCGTATCGATACATGGGAAGTACCGATACCCTCTCAACTCTCTGGAATCCTAAGAAGTGGGTAAGTGTAGGGCGTACCGATACGAGATTTACTTGTATCGATACGATCCTACTTCATTGACCAAGAGGAGTTGACCGAGAAGGGCTTATCGATACGCTAAAGGGCTGTATCGATACGGTCCTACCGAAGTTGACTATCTGGGTTGACCTGGTCAGGGCGTATCGATACCCCTGGTTGGTGTATCGATACGGCATGTCTTGTAAGCTTAAAATGGACTGTTATCGTGTGGTTGTGGTTCGAATGTGATTTTCTTGTGGATGCTTTCCGCTGTCGTGATCATTAGGGATTTAATACTCCTCTAGTCAAGATTAAAAAGAAAGAAAAAAATTAGGGTCGCTAACCGAGGGGGAACCTTAACGGGTTTCGCTTTGGTTTTCCCCGTGTGGCCTACTCGGACCGGTCATCCGGCTAGACCGGGACGAGGGGGTTGATGTATGCTTGCCATGAAATCTTGATGTTCGATTGCTCTCATGATGAATTGAAGCATGAATTGTTGCGTTCGTAGTGAGTCGAGTGCCCATTCCTACTATTATTTAATTTAAAAAGATTTTTATTGTAAAGGGAGTACTTGAGCACTGTTGGACCCTTGCTTTGGCTAACGTAATCCTTATCGGCGTGTTGTTGTAGTTGTTATCTTGCTAGCTGTATCATGAGACCACGTGGGAGGCCTAAGATGGTTCGACCGGAACCACGGGTAGCGACTCCAGGAGTTGAGCCAGTAGTTAGGGTTGAGGCTCAAGTGGGACAGCCTGTGGTTGGAGTTGGAGCTCCTCCACCACCTCCACCACTACCACCTCCTCCACCAGGAGTAGGAGGCGAGGCCGGGGCCGAAGGAGAGGGACCTCAGGGAGGACAAGGTGGTCAGGGAGGCCAAGGTCCGGCCAGAATAGACTTAGCTCCTTTGGTTCAGGCGATTGCCGGGGCATTTCAGGCTGCAGTAGCTGGGGGTCAGGCAGCAGCACATCATCAGGGAGAGGGCACTGGTTTTCCATTAGAGAGGCTCCATGGTCTAGGGGTCGAAGAGTTCTGAGGGTCTACTCTAGAGAGATCTGAGTTGTGGTTTGAGAAGACTGTCCGTATCCTCGCTCAGATGGGATGTACTGGTGAGCGCAAGTTAGGGTGTGTTGAGTCTTTACTTCAGGGTGATGCCTACACTTGGTGGGTCACCATCACTTCGGGTATGGATGAGGCCGAGATTACTTGAGAGTTCTTCGAGTCAGCATTCTGTAAGAAGTATCTGGGTCCGCGATACCTCGATGAGAGGAAGATGGACTTTATGGCTTTGCTTAAGGGGAGTATGACTGTGACCGATTACGAGATTCGATTTGTCAGGCTGAGTCAGTATGCTTCTGAGCTTGTTCCTACTGAGGTGGAACGATGTAACCGTTTCCGTTATGGGCTGAATGAAGAGATCAAGAGATATACTCTAGCTTCAGACTACACTGATTTTGATGTCTTGGTCGCGAGGGCCAAGGACTTAGAGCACAGTTTGGGCTTGACCAAACGATCTGGTGGTTCTAGTTCGGGTAAGAGGTACAGTGACTTTGATAGAGGTGATGTCAAGAGGCATCGGGACAACAGGCATCACTATGATCATAGGTGTGGCGGCGGTAACCATGGTAGGGGCCAACAGGATCAGAGGGCTGGTGGGAAGTTGCCCACATGTGCTACTTGCGGGAGGAACCACACCGGTGAGTGTTGGGGAAATTTCCACTCGTGTTGGAGTTATGGAGCTAGAGACCACATTACGCGTGACTGTCCACATCAGGTGGGGCAGGCACCAGCTCAGGCTCCTGCTAGAGCTAATGACTTTCAGAGAGGCCGCGGGCGCGGTAGAGGTAACTTCCAGCTGAGGAATGATGGTCAGAGGAACATAGCACATGTAGTTGCAGTTCAGCCGGAGGGCGAAGGCCAGGCCAGAGTTTACGCTCAACGTGGAGATCAACATGACACCGATGTGATCGCAAGTAACTTCTCGATACAGTCTTTGGGTTTGCTTTCTTTGATTGACTCTGGGTCTACACATTCCTACATATTGAGTGAGCGTGCACAGTCTTTGAATTTGCCTTGTGAAATGTTAGAGGTAGGAGTTAGTGTTACTAGTTCCTTTGGGGACACGGTAGTAGTTAGAAAAATGTACAGAAGGTGTCCGTTGATGGTTCAGGGACATGTGTTTCCAGTGGATATGATGGAGCTTCATTTCTATGGTTTTGATGTAATTTTGGGTATGGACTGGCTCACGGAGCACAGAGCTAGGATAGACTTTGAAACTAAGAGGATTTCTTTGAGACTCACAGATGATTATGAGATTGTAGTGGTGGGTGAAAATGTTAAGTTCTTGTCCAATGTAGTATCAGTTCTAAAAGCTAAGGGGTTAGTTGAGTTGGGATGCGAAGCATACTTGGCCTATGTGACGAACCCTAATATGAGTGAGGTTAGACCTCAAGACATCCGGACAGTGTGTGACTTTCCTAGTGTGTTTCCGGAAGAGTTGCCAGGGTTACCACCGGATAGAGAGGTAGAGTTCACTATTGAGACTTATTCTGATACAGCTCCTGTTTCGATTGCTCAGTATCGCATGGCACCGAAAGAATTGAAAGAGTTGAAGACTCAGTTGCAAGAATTAACAGATAGAGGTTTCATTCGGCCTAGTTCTTCACCTTGGGGTGCACCAGTTTTGTTTGTGAAAAAGAAAGATGGAAGCATGAGAATGTGTATAGATTACAGACAATTGAATCAGTTAACAGTGAAGAATAAGTATTCGTTGCCTAGAATTGATGATTTGTTTGACCAGTTGAGAGGAGCATCAGTCTTTTCGAAGATAGACTTGAGATCAGGCTACTACCAACTAAAGGTAAGAGAAGTTGATGTACCGAAGATGGCCTTTAGGACTAGGTATGGTCACTATGAGTTTTTAGTCATGCCTTTTGGGTTGACTAATGCACCGGCTGCTTTCATGGATATGATGAATAGGATTTTTCATCAGTACCTAGATCAGTTTGTAGTTGTTTTTATAGATGACATTTTGGTGTATTCGCGAACTGAAGAAGACCATGACCGACACTTGAGATTAGTTTTGAAGACTTTGCTAGATCATCAGTTGTATGCGAAGTTGAGCAGGTGTGAATTCTGGATCCGAGAGGTAGTCTTCTTAGGACATGTAGTGTCTGCCGATGGAATTAGAGTTGATCCGAAGAAGATAGAGGCCATTGTTGAATGGAAGCAACCAAAATCAATGACAGAGGTACGTAGTTTCCTAGGCTTAGCTGGATACTATAGAAGATTCGTAGAGGGTTTCTCTAAGTTAGCCGCTCCATTGACACAGTTACTTCAGAAGAGTGTTTAGTTTGAGTGGACAAATCCAAGACAGAGAGCCTTTGAGAAACTGAAAGAAGCTTTGACCCAAGCACCGATCTTGATTCAGCCAGAGTTTGGGAAGGACTATGTAGTTTACAAGATTGTTAGACTGCATGGTGTGCCGAAGTCTATTGTGTCCGATAGAGATCCGAGGTTTACTTCTCGATTTTGAGAGTGTCTGCATACTGCTTTGGGTACCCGTTTGAACTTCAGCACGTCTTATCATCCTCAGTCAGATGGTCAGTCAGAGAGAGTTATTAAGATCTTAGAGGATATGTTGCGTTGTTGCATCATTGACTTTCAGGGTACGTGGGAGAAGCACTTGCCTCTAGTTGAGTTTGCTTACAATAATAGCTTTCAGTCGAGTATTCAGATGGCTCCGTATGAGGCCTTGTATGGCCGGAAGTGTAGAACTCTAGTTTGTTGGGCCGAAGTGGGACAGAAGTTGTTACCTATACCGGATTTGCTTAAGGGGACAACCGACAAGGTAAAATTGATTTGCGATCGATTGAAGGCTGCTTCGGATAGGCAGAAGTCCTATGCCGACTTAAAGAGGAAAGAAGTTGAGTTCTCAGTGGGTGAGAAGGTATTCTTGAAAGTGTCTCCGTGGAAGAAAGTAATGAGATTTGGCCGAAAGGGGAAATTGAGTCCGAGGTACATAGGACCGTATGAGATTGTGAAGAGGGTTGGTCCGGTTGCTTATCAGTTGCGTTCGCCATCCGAGCTAGAGAAGATACACGATGTATTCCATGTTTCGATGCTCCGTAAGTATAGGTCTGATCCATCACATGTTATGCCTGTAGAGGAGATTGAATTGAATCCGGATTTGACATATGAAGAGGAACCAGTTGAGATCCTAGCTTTCGACAGTAAGGTGTTGCGGGGTAGATCGATTGAGTTAGTAAAACTGTGGTGGCAATGTCGAGGTGTGGACGAGGCCACTTGGGAGAGGAAGGAGGATATGGAAAGGCAGTTTCCGTATCTTTTTCAGTCAGGTAATTTCGGAGACGAAATTCCTTAAGTGGGAGAGAGTTGTAACACCCGTGTTTTGGGGTTAGGAGTTAGCCGGGTTAGTGGTCTGAGTCGGTAAAATTAAATTTAATCATTTTGACCATGGCTTGAGTTAATTGAGTTCTAAGTAAAAGGGGGGACCACTTTGGTAATTTAGCCATGACAATTTAAAAGTTGATCACCTTTTTGAAGTTAAAGAACAAAAAAAGGGAAAAAGTTGTCTTCCCCCATCTCTCCCAACTTGAAAAGCTTCTAAACCCTCCCCAAACCCAAAAACATTATCCCATTGATTTCTTCTTCAACCTAAGGTCATTTTTCAAAGGTAATTGTATTTTCTCACTCCCCTCTCCATTCTCTATCTCTACATGGTTATAGATTTTAAAACTACCAACTTTTGAAAAGTTAGGGTTTAATGAAAGTTTGAGTTTTTACTTAGTTTTTCAATTGGTTTTAAATTATTAAGTTGTGTTTTAGTTTATTCACCTTGAAATACATATAATATGTTAAAATGGCTAAGTTTGGGTGAAAACCCGAAATGGGTTCTTGTGACAAATTTTAAAGTGTCTAAAACTTAGTTTTTGGTGAGTTTTAGGGTAAAATTGAAGGGTTGATGGTTTAGGTATGTTATGAAGGTGTTTTGGGACCATTTGGGTGTCATTTGGGTGTTTGAAAATGGGATTTTCAGCTAGTTTTTGAAGGAGTACGAAAATGGGCATTTTGGGGGATTAATTTGATTGGAAAATTTGTTGATGCTTGGCTTGAGCTTAGGAGTTGAGTGATGACTAAGTTTTAGCATTGATTGGGAGTAATGGATGTGTTTTTGATTGGCTAGAAACAAGAGGAGACGTTGAAGAGGCATCGGGATCGAATCCGGGCTTGTAGGAGGCCTGCTTTGGTTGCTAAGGAAGGGTGGTGAGTGACTTTAAATACGTTTTAAAGTTGGTTCAAGTGTGTGTAGTGTATGAGTTGGAATGTGCTTGGTAGGCCATTTCTATGTGGAGTTAAATTGGTAACTTAGCTCTTTGATTTCCATTAAATGCTATTTATGCTTTGCCTATTTGCTCTTGTGAAATGTGGGTTGTTTTGCACGTGTGTACCATGATATGTGTATGTGATAAGCATGAGATATGAATGGTGGATTTGAGATGAGATAAATGAAATTGGCACTAATTAACTTACCGGATGTAAATGATCGATCATTAGGATTAGTGTGCACACAAATTGAGTCAAAACGTACGTGGCCTTGATGGCGTTAAGTTGTCAAGGAGGAGTACGGTGATGAAATATTCCACCGGAAGCTTATATATATTCTACGAGATGATGAGTGGAATCTCATCCGTAGGGCATGTGGTAATGAGTGGAATCTCATCCGTAGGGCATGTGGTAATGAGTGGAATCCCGCCCATGCAAGGTTTGGTGATGAGTGTAATCCCACCGAGGTAATGTGATTGTTGAGATTAAATCTGCACATCCGGGTAAAAAAATAGTGGCCAATTGAACTTGTTCTTATAACTGTGATGTGTGATGTTGATATATGATGTTTGAGCTTGGTATGATGCGAGATGCCATATTATGACTCTTAAAAGACTAGCTAGGTCTACTCGTTGATATACCTATGCATGTTGTATGTGAGATTTAAGGATTGCATGCTTAAACCCTGCATTGTTGATGTTTTCGATTTTAGAGCATCCTCACTAAGTTTATAGCTTACGCTCTCATTTTCAACAATGCAGATCATTAGCGTGGTGTTAGCTCGGAGCAAGGCAAGAAGGGCTTTCCAAGTTTTTGTTGCTCAAGTACGGTTAAACAATTATGTAGTAGCTTAGCAATGTGGCAAGAGTGTGTTTTGTATGAGCTATGTATGACTCCTATATGTGTTGATGTTTTTGGAATGACTTTGGTTTGTAAAGCATGATATGCCTTGATGAATGTTTGTGTGTGATGGCATGCCTTTTAGGTGTTTAGCTTGCCTTGCTGGTGAGTGCAAACCTCATATGTGTTAACTTGCACCTTTTGGCCTTTTGAGCTCTCATGTATGTCCATATATGCTAAAATTGCCCTTTCGTATGAATGCCATGTATGGATGCCTTGCTTTTTGTTTGATTGCTTCCCTTGGTTGTGGTATGTTGTATAAATGTTTGTATGAGCTTAGGGGAGTCCAAAAATTCATCTAGAGTCGTGTTTGAGGTCTCCTAGTTGAAAATTGTGGAATTGCAGTGCAGGGCGTATCGGTACGCCTAAGGGCCGTATCGGTACGGCCTTGCCCAAAGGCCACGGTTTTAGCTGGGCGTATCGATACACGGGGGTGTATCGATACGGTCCCAACTCTCTGGAATTCAGATGGTGCTGGGCGTATCGATACATGGGAAGTACCGATACCCTCTCAACTCCCTGGAATCCTGAGAAGTGGGTAAGTGTAGGGCGTACTGATATAGGGTTTACGCGTATCGATACGATCCTACTTCGTTGACCAAGAGGAGTTGACCGAGAAGGGCGTATCGATACGCTCAAGGGCTGTATCGATACGGTCCTCCCGGAGTTAACTATCTGGGTTGACCTGGTCAGGGTGTATCGATACCCCTGGTTGGTGTACCGATACGATCTATCCTGTAAGCTTAAAATGGACTGTTATCGTCTGGTTGTGGTTCGAATGTGATTTTCTTATGGATGCTTTCCGCTGTCGTGATCATTAGGGATTTAATACTCCTCTAGTCAAGATTAAAAAGAAAGAAAAAAGTTAGGGTCGCTAACCGAGGGGGAACCTTAACGGGTTTCGCTTCGGTTTTCCCCGTGTGGCCTACTCGGACCGGTCATCCGGCCAGACCCGGACGAGGGGGTTACAGTAACTGCTTCCCGTTTTGTCTAATTCGAACCTGAAAGCTCTGTTTTTGCTAATTTCAATTAATTGTTACATAGAATTTTGTACGTTGTGGATTTCAGAATCTAATTCGAAATATTCTCAGGTTCAAGTATCGACTCTGAGGTTGACGAGTTACCTCCAATTGTTCAGTTTGATCAGGCATGTTCTTCGAAATCTTTCCGTGAGTATACCTTCGGATTAGTTTTATGTTTTATAGAATTTGGCTTAGTGATAGTGATAAATATTAATATAGAGTTTTACCTCGTTGGTTCTGATTTAGTGAGATACGAGCGTGAGCCTCGCCCTCCTCGAGATTAGAGCTATTGTCTGCTAAAGGTGTGTTTCTTGGGGTGTTTTAAATAAATTTTGTTTTATATATGTGCTTGATTTATTATCTGATTGTGATTTGATGATATTTTGAAACGTCATGCATTGAATAATGAAAAGTGTTTTTAAATCAAGCATCTAATTTTCGGAAAATATGATACTAATAAGAGTTCAGATTTATGATTTTTCAAATCATATCATAAGTCATGGGATCATAATGGTATTCGGAAAACGCGAGGGCAACCTCCACTCTGGCGAGTGAAAGCTCCACTCTAGAGAGGGCAACCTCCACTCTGTATGATATCAGACAATCTGGTATTGAGTCATGCATCAGACAACATAACATTTATGATTTTGATTTATCGGATATAGTGTGTTTTAGAAATGAATTTATCAGAAAATAAAATATTGTTTTTGTTTTGTATTTTGTTTCCACTTAAGGACACACTAAGCTCTTTAGCTTACACCCCTTAGTTTTTCTTTCAGATGCTCAGTCTTTTTAGGCGACTCGGTACTTGGAGCATCTCGTGTTTTACTCAGATGTTATCTCAGTATAAACTATTTTAATTAAACTTTCATATTATTACTTTATGTTTTGAAACATTTATGTAATCAGGCTTTGGGACTTTTATATTTTGGGATTACTTTAATGCATGCATCTACGAACATTGATTTGCATATTTATTATTTTATCAGAATATTTTATAACCTTTGAGATTTGTAAACGATGTAATATTTTATGTTAATAATTATTAATCGATAATTATTTTTGGTTTTATAAAACAATTAAACCTAAGATTTATTACTTGAGGGACAAGATTTCAAATACGACTTCCTAGATTTGGCCAATTTCTTCTAGGTCGGATTTAGGGGGTTACAAATCCAGCATTTGATCGATGAATGGGAGAGGAAAACGATCCTTCTTGGTTGCCTTGTTAAGCTTACGATAGTCCATGCAAATCATCCACCCTGTGACGGTCCTTGATGGTAAGCGTTCATTATCCTTATTGCTCACTACAGTCATGCCTCCTTTCTTTGGTAAACATTGAACCGGGCTGGTCCACGAACGGTTGGATATTGGGTAAATAACTCCAGCATTGAGCCACTTGATTATCTTCTTCATCACCACCTTCTTTGTGATTGGGTTAAGCCTTGTTTGGGGTTTAATAGAATTGTTGTGGCAATCATCAAACAAAAATTTGTGCATACAAATACTAGGGCTTATACCCTTCAAGTTAGCCATACTCCAACCTAAAGCTTTTTTATATTGAGCTAACACGTTTATCAAACTAGATTCTTGCTTACGTGTAAGACTAAAAGAGATTATCACAGGCAAAGCCTCATTGCAACCCAAATAAGCATATTTAAGGTGTGATGGTAAGGGTTTTAATTCTAATGTGGGTGCATGCTCAAGTGAGGGTTTTGGAGGAGTAAATTCAGGAAAATCAAAAGGTTCAAACTGCGTACCTAGTCTAGCTAAGAGCAAGCTAGATTGTTTCACCTCCATTGGGAATTCCTCAAGCTCCTCGAACTTCCCATTGTCATCTTCATTGAGATTCATATAGTCCTCAACTTGTAAACAATTTCTGCATCAAAATTCTACAGCTTCCTCTTCTGCCATAGCATCCATGTATTGGCACTCCTCATGTTCATCCACATATTTGAGGGTGTTGAAAACATTTATGCTCACCTTTTGATCAGCCACTCTCATGGTGAATTCACCCTTTTCACAGTCGACTAAAATTTGGCCAGTTGCTAAGAACGATCACCCCAAGATAATGGGTGCATTCTCATCGACTTCACAATCAAGAATAAGGAAGTCGGCTGGGAAAACAAATTTTCCCACCTTCACCACAACATCTTCGATCCTTCCTTCCAGAAGAACGTGGGATTGGTCAGTTGATTGCATAATAACGGTGGTAGGCCTTGTATTTCGCATACCAAGCTTCATAAAAACTGACTTGGGCATTAGATTCACACTAGATCCAAGATCGCATAGGACTCTTCCCAAATAATTATCACATATCGAACATGGGATGATGAAGCTGCCTGGATTATTCCTTTTTGGTGGCAAATTGCTCAACACGGAATAGCACTCTTTTGCTGTAGCAGTAGTCTCAAACTTCTCAACCTTCCTATTCTTTGTGAAATTATCCTTGAGGAACTTCACATAAGTGAGCATTTGATTAATGGCTTCCAAAAATGGGACATTGATGTGCAGTTGGTCAATGATATCTACAAATTTCTTAAACTGAATATCTTCGTTATGCTTCTTCAATCTTTGAGGGAAGGGTGGTAGGGTCTGACTTCTTCCTCTACTGGTGGGGGTCTATCTTTTGCTGTAGCAAAACTTTGTCTTCCATCAGTAGGTTCACTTGTCGAGCCCTCACTCTTGTCCTTTTCAAGAGCTGAATCCTATTGCACTTCAGGTTCTTCTTGCACAGTCTCGGGGTTGGAATCATCTACTTTCTTACCCCCAAACTTATCTTCCTTGCTATGTTGGGTGCTACTCCTTCAAGTGAGTGCACTACATTGCTCCTTGCCATGAGGTTTAGTGACATCAGTATCACTAGGTAAACTGCCATGAGGTCGAACTTGTAAAGTTTGAGCTATTTGACCTACTTGGGTTTCCAAAGCTCTCAAAGATGAGTTGTGACTTTGTAGCAGAGCACCTTTGCTCTTGATAGACGTGGCGTGGTCTTGAAATAAAGCCTTTCTAGATGTCATAAAGTCTTGGAGAGTAGCTTCCAAATAGTTTTTGTTTGATGAAGAGGTTTAACCCTTGTTGTCATTTTGACATGGTATATTTTGCTGAAAACCTTGGGGTTCAGTCTGATTTTGTTACCGATTTGAGCTGCCGGTATTGTGGTTTCCTTTATTCCCCGAAGAAAGATTAGAATGTTGACACCATCTTGGGTTATAACTGTTTGAGTAGGGGTTGTTGTTGTTCTGATTGAAGTCCCCCACGTAGTTGGTAGACTAATAGTTTTCTGGGCCCTCACTAACATGATGACTTCCATCACAACGGACAAAAGTAGTTGCTACCTTGACTTTCTTCACCTTATTTAGACGTTGGAGATTCTTCAATATGATTGTAATGGTCGACAACTGAGCTGAAACAGAATCTTTAGCATCAAGCTCAAGTGTGTCATGATTCTTTCTCCTCGTTCCAAGTCTAGTAGTGGGAAATTGGTAGTCATTGTTTGCTATCCTATCAAGGATATCGAATGCTTCTTCAGGCGACTTTTCCAGAAAAGTTCCATTTGCTGAAGCATCTAGAATCATCCTCGTGGGAGTATTGACACCATTGTAGAACATCACAACTTGCGTCCAATCTTGAAAACCATGATTTGTGCATTTGCAAAGCAGTCCCTTGTATCTATCCCAACACTCGTACATCGACTCGTCATTAGCTTGACGAAAAGAAGCGATGCCATTCCTTAGTTGGGTATTCATGTTGGATGGATTATACTAATTTAAATAGCTTTTGCATAGATCTACCCATGTCTCTATTGAACCATAGGGTACTCCACTCAACCAAGCTCGTGCTCGATAACGTAATAGGTAAGGAAATAACTTAAGCTTCAACACATCTTCATGCACACCTTGTTGTATAAAGGAGTCACAACCTTCCAAGAATGCACAAATGTGTTGTCTTGCATCTTCATAAGGCGATCCACCAAAATTACCAATCGAGTTCAACATGTTGAACATCATCGGTTTGAGTTCGATGTGGGCTGCCTGAATTTCGGGAGCTACAATCCCATGGTTGAGATCATCCAAGGTAGGATTCAAATGATCTCCAATAGCTCATGGACAAGCTACAGCTCCGCCATATGTCGCGGCATCTGGATCTTCTAGACTGTCACCTGGTTGACCTCTGCAGTTTTGACGTCTATTCATGATTCGTAAAGCTTCTTGTATATGTCTTCATTCACGATGAAGAAGATCAATCTCAAGAACAATTGTTAGTATGGGTTCGTTGGGTCTTCCTCGTGTCATGCAACAACACAATGCCTGAAAAAGATAAACAAAAAAACAAGTTAGTCTATACAAAAAGAAGAAATAAAATGGTGCAAAAACTAAACTTAAAATAACCAATTGCCAATCCCCGACAACGACGCCAAAAACGTTTTGCGTGTAGGGTTGTGCTACAAATGATACGCAAATGGTTCAAGTGTACACATCGAACAAGTAGTAATAGTGATGAGTGAGTATCGTCTCCACAGGGATTGGAGGTAAATTAAGTCAAGTTCAAGAACACAAAACAAAGACTAAATATTGAATAAAAGAGTTGACATGATCAAGTAAAGGAAATCTTGTAGCAAAAACAATAATGAAAACTGGAGTTGAATAATAAGACTTTGTACGTCCTTGCACGTGTGTGAAACTCTCAAATGGGATGACATGTTGGGTTTGTTAAGGAATCCTATGCCTAGTTCTCATGAATGGCTAACACTTTCCAGCTTATACTATGCTCGATAGAGTTTACTAAGGTGCTCCTAAACTATCTCTAGCAAGGAACCTGACAGCCAGAATGCTACGACAATACCTCTCAGCGTGAACCCTAGCAAGCTACTTATTGATGAAGTTCTACTCCTTTTAGTCATTGAAACTATATCCTTATCTCTAACGTGAGTTAGGGTTCTGCCTCTCAGCATCAAACCCCATTGTCCACGTAGATCTAAGCTTAACTCTCTCGAATATTAAGCTATCAAACACCTAAGTAAAGGCTAACTCTCGAAAGCTCTTACACACTTAAGGCAATAAAACGGTTAACAAAGCATGTAAAGAACTGGAAAATGCATAAACATCCATTAAAAACTAAAACTTAATCATCCAAAACAAACCCAAGCCAGTTAAAGTTAGTTCATGGCTGGGAAAACATCCATAATCGTTCGTTTAAAACAACCCATTCAAGATAAAGAAAATGCAAGAAAAGAGCTACGAAGAGTATAAGAAACTCCCAAGCCGCCTTGGGCTGTCGTGAACCACCCTAAGCTTCCTGCTTCTCTCTAAGGCCAACAAGATCAACCCTTTGGAGCTTCAACAATGGAGGACACCAATTTGAGGAAGAAGGAAAACGACCACCTTTTCTCCCCTCTCCCTCCCTCTCTCTCTCTCTCTCTCTCTCTCTCTCTCTCTCTTAGCTCACAAAGCACCTTTTTCCGCTCCCCCTTTAATGTGAGTGTCTTGTCCTTTATATAGTAAGGGCTCCTAGGGTTTTGTGGCCTAGGGAATATTCCCTTCACATGTGTGTCACATCTGGCTAGTGGAATCACATGTGGGGTTGCAAAATATCTTCATCTTTTATCCACTTGTGCGCCCAGTATGTCGTCCAAAATGCCATAGCATTTTGCCTTTGCCCTGCACTACTTCTTAACTGCCCTGCACACCACCACACCAAAACAAACCTTCCTCCAGCAGCACCAATTTCACAAATATATAAGATAAACCAAGAAAACACCACTACATGCAATTATATGAACTAAATGCAGCTGCATACAATGAAATGAGCTTGAAACCAAACAATAACCTAAGTAAAAAGGCATGAAATGTATACTTTTTACAAGGTTATCAATGACATCTAGCAATATGTCATAGTTACATAAGTTACAAGAAATCATGATTCGACATAACCTATTCGTGATTAACTCTTTTCAGGTATTACATCCTTTTTTCCTTATATCTAGATTGGACCCAAGTCATGGAATAGTCACACTTGTATAGTCCATCTAATATTTCTTGATATATTAAGTAGACTATTATAAACGAATAACTATGATATCTCATATCAACTTATTCGAACATGGTCATATATTTCTAGTCTCACTCAACCAAGTGGCCTACGATATTACTCCTATTATGTACGAGGAACATATCCTATCTTTGATCAACCATATCCCACTATATAGATTGTGACATATCCAATATCAGCCTTTATAGAGTAGTCAGTTACAACACACATTTGAATGTATCAAAATATGTCACTCACGATGTTGAAATAATGATGATCTCAAGTCTGAGGATCATACATGTAGTTATCACTATGAGCAATGTTGTGGCCGTAACATAATAATCAAAGAAACATATTAGTCTTAATGCATTATTGTTGTTTATTCCCACAATAATACTCGACTAAGGACATTTAAAAATAATCATATTATTCTAAAGACTTTATTATAATTCAGTTTATTTATGCACGCAGAATTGTAACTAAAAATAATAATGACAATGTCTCTTTATGAATAAATAAGGTAAAAACAAATGTCATTTACAATCATATTATGATTGGTCTTTGGCCATATTCTAGAAGACTAAGCTAATTTAAGTAAAATGTTCTATTTCAAACATAAATCCTTGAAGTTTTTACCTCTTGCACTAATGACACTTATTTTCATTTCTTTTCAATTTGGTCACAAGTAAAGTTTCATCTATTTATACACTTAAACATTCAACTTCTCAATAATTGAACTAATGTTCTTATACTTTATATCCTTTCAAAATAGACCTTAACTTCTTAAGTTTTAAGATTGAACTTGATTAGTTAAAATTAAATCGGTTCGAACAATTCGGGGAACTAAATTTACTCTTTACAATTAAAAAAACTAAATTTACTTGTCAGAAAATAAATTTTCGATCGTCGAAAATTGAAAATCTTCTAAGCCGGTTTTTTGGGGTGTTACACGTCACATGTGCAATTTGGTGCATGAACATTGCTTTTTGTATAATTGTATACATTGAGCTTTGATTTGAGCCAATTTCCTCAAAATAATTAATTCATTATTGACATAGCATCATTTTACATGTACATATTGTATAAAAAATTATATTTACGAGATGCGAAAAATAAATAAATGAATCTATTTATTTATTTTAAATGTTTGTAATCGAACCAAAATAATTTTTTTATGAGTACAATTGAACCAAAATCAATGTTTCATATGTATAACATTAAAAAACCAAATGTCATATATCAACTTACACACTTGACCAAGGTTTACATGTATTTTGGATATTTCTCTTAATATTAATATTTGAAGAAATTGCACTACATGTCCTCAAACTATGACACTCCTAAATTGGTGCCTAAAATTTTAAATATTCTAGTTTCATCCTTGAACTATGACACTCATTCTAAATTGGTCCCCAAACTATGACTCTCATTCTAAATTGGTCCCCAAGCTTGTAGATGTTCCAATTTCATCCCTTGATTATCGTTCATGCCATAAAATTTTATTACGTCACACCATTTCAGTGTTTACCCGACATTTAATAGTTTTTATAATTGTTTTATTAATATTTGACATGTTTAGCATGCAGTATTAATTTGGGGTGAAATTAGAATGTTCAAAAGTTTAGGGGCTAAATTAGAATGAAGCTCGTAGTCTAGGGGGAAAACTGGAATGCTCAAAAGTTTGAGGGGTCTAAAATTTTTGTAAAATTAAAACTAAGGCTTAACCATAAAAAAATGGCTGAAACTAAAATTTTCTTTCAGATAGGTGTCTGAACTATTTTTCCTGCCAATAGGTGTCTAACATTTCATTTCGTTACTCAAATAAGGTTTTCTAGTCAGAACTAATAAAAATTTTCGTTATCTAATTAGAACATGACATGTGGCCTATTTCTGTTATTTTCTTTATTTTTATTTTTAAAAAATTAGAAAATCTTTATGTAAAGAACACAGAAAACGATTTTTGAAGAAATGTCATATTTATATAATTAAGTGCTCAAAATGTCATCATCGAGTACAATTTGTTCAAGGAACGTAGGACATTCCAAATCAAAATAATACAAAAAGAGGCCACATCTCATGTTCTGATTGGGTGACAGAATTTTTTTAACTGTCGTTGACAAAAAAGTTTTTTTGAGTACTGAAACGAAATGTTAGGCACCTATTCTGCCTAGAAAAGAATTCAGACACCTAACTGAAAAAATGTACTGTTTGGATATTTATTTGACGGTTAAGCCTTAAATTAAAGAACCAAGAAAGGACTGTCAGTTGTCTCAATTTTAATATCGACGATGTTTATAAGGAACGGTTAGAGGTTTTTGATGAGGCATGTTGGATTGGCAACATTGGTTTTGTAATGGAGTTGGTGTCCCAATTTTTTTTGGGGTGGTTTAATAATATGAGTTCATGAAAGTATTTACTCTAAATATCACGATGAACATATTTCAAATAGAATATATTTTTCATTTGCTTGAGATTAAATACTTTCGTACACATATTTGAATGTGTTGGATGATGGGTTTTTTTTATAAATCAGATATTTTTGTAAGAATTTAAATTAAGGCTTAACCGTCAAAAGAGTGTCGAAACTATGTTTTTTCCCAGTTAGATGTCTGAACTATTTTTCGGGCCAAATAGGCACCTAACGTTTTATTTTGTTACTCAAATAAGGTTTTCTAGTCACAACTATTAAAATTTTTTCTGTTTTCTAATTAGAACATTACATATGGCATATTTCTGTTATGTTCTTTCATTTTTATTTTTAAAAATTTAGAAAATCTTTAATTTTATAAAGAAAACAAAAAAACATTTTTTGAAGAAAGATCATTTTTATATAATCAGGAGCTAAAAATATCATCATCGAGTACAAATTGTTCAAGGAACGTAGGACATGCCAAATCAAAATAATAAACGAAAAATGTGTGAGTGACCATTTAAAAATTGAAAAAAAAGGTCACATCTCATGTTCTGATTGGGTGACTGAATTTTTTCAACAGTCGTTGACGAAAACCCTTTTTTGAGTACTGAAATAAAATATTAGACACCTATTCTGCACGGAAAATAGTCATGGCACCTAGCTAACTAAAAAATGTAAAGTTTAGACATTTATTTAACGGTTAAGCCTTAAATTAAAGGACCGAGAAAGAGTTACTAGTTGTCTCAATTTTAATATTGACGATGTTTATAAGGAACAATTGGAAGTTTTTAATGAGGCAGGTTGGATTGGCAACGTTGGTTTTGTAATGGAGTTTGTGTCCCAAATTATTTTTGGGTGGTTTAATAATTCGAGTTCAAGACTTCGGCAACTCCTGAGTTCTTTTAATGATATGGATTATCTTTCATGAAAATTTGGCATTGTGCATTTTGTTTATGTATCGGACTGAGACTTCTGATAATCGTACAAATATGTCAATCCAATATGGTTAACTGTCCCGAACACCCCTACAGAATATCTTCTAATGCTAAAATATTTACAATCTTTTATATTGTGAAAAGATAGATTTAGTTATAACAACCACAAATTAAATACTTAAAAGTAAACTCATCATGTGGATCACAAGCTAATATTTAAATATCTAGTCTTGCAATGTTGTTATAACAACCACATATAAAAAAGGTTTAAAGCAAAATGAAACATGCACGTGGTAATGATGTTCCCGGGCTCGAGAGGCCAGCACATGGACTTAATTCAATTCTGCCGTTGGAGATGTAACTTCCAGATAAAACAAATATATATATATATATATATATATATATATATATATATTCAGTCCTTTGTCCTTATTAATATAAAACCGGAGATGTTAATTAATTTAAAATAAAAAAAATTATAGCTACTTGTCATTTTATAGGCTGCAAAATGAAAAATTTTACGACGGGCGTCACACATCAGTTGAATACCACTAACGCTAAACACCGTTGAACACCATTAAAATTTTTAATAAAGATTAAAAATTTTAAGGACTAAACTTATAATTAAAATTATTTCAAAAAAATTAAAAATAGATTTAATAAATCTTTTATATTTTTATAATATTTTAAATAAATATATTAGAATCAAATTTCTCAAAATCTCTTTAATATTAAAAACTTTAAACTCAACCCCTTTATTTCCCTTCCTCTACCTTCCCCAATTTGTGATCTGATTTTTTGTTTTTCTAGTTCGTGTCATCATCAATTAGCAAAAGCGGGAATTAGAAGCATTAAATAGAAGGATGCGCTTGGTCGGTTCTGGAAGCAGTAGAAAAACAAAAAATCAGATCACAAATGGGCGAAAGCGGCGACGGCGGTAGCAGTAACAACGGCAGAAAAAAAAAAAAGGATTGAGTTTAAAATTTTTTATATTAAAGAGATTTTGAAAAATTTAATTCTAATATATTAATTAAAGAGATTTTGGGTAATTTAATTCTAATATATCGGTATCTAGTACAGCAGTCAGAGCACAACAAAACCAAACCAATATATTGATTAACATGTTGATTTTACATTAAGGGTAAACTAAGCTGATAGTCCCTGAATTTTTAAGGTGACTATAATATAATCACTGTACTTTTAAAATTTGCAATACAATCATTGAATTTTTAATTCGCTTTTATTATAATTATTATCGTCAACCACCGTTCAAAAAATTATCGTGGCACATTAAGTTTTAAAAAAATGTTTTCTCACTCTATTTTCTCTCCCTCTCATTTTGTTTCATTTCCCTTACATCCAAATATGTCTCTTTATTTTCTTTCTCCTCTCCCTCCCTTTTTTTCTTTGTACATAACTTTTCTGACAGATTTTTTTTCTGGTGAAAATAAATTGAAGAAAGAAATGGAGACATGTTTGGATGGAAGAAAAAATTATGTACAACAGAGTTTTAAAAGATAAAATAAAGTGGGAAAATGTTCTTTTTAAACTTAACATGTCACGCCAGTTTTTTTAACGACAATATACATCAATGACTGAAATGAAAGCGAATTTAAAATTCAATGATTGTATTGTAAGTTTTAAATGTTTGGTGACATGTTGCAAGTGTTCTAAAAGTTTAGGGACTATTAGTGTAGTTTATTCTTTAGTTATTTTTAATACGTGGTTGTTATAACTATATATCACGTTTTAATATATAAAAGATAGCAGAAATATGAGCCCAATAAGTGGTCCAAGTGAAAAAAGAGGATGATATTTATCTTAAAAGACTGAGTTCAATTGTTATGTCTGCAAAATATATATTCATTGTTAAATGGTTAAGAACAAATATGAACAGACACTACATTGTAATCATTTTTGGACTATTTAAAAAAAATACCGGAAATGTATCAATATTGGCTTCTACCTGTGATCAGTTGATTTTCCTTGTTTTTTTAACTAACATTAACTTCCCGAGGGTAATCTTCAATTTCTTATAATTTATTTAATTAATAATGGTGTAAATTATTCTTGTAATCACTCAATTATTAATATTTTTTTGTCACTCAACTACGAAAACTTACAAACTAAACACTTACGTTTTCATTTTTTTCACCACCAATCGTTAATCAGGACTATGATGCGACACTTCTTTAAAAATGGTGAAGTTTTTAGTAGGGTAAATTAAAATTTTCATCACTCAATTTTTTATTACTCTTATAATGTTCACTTCAGTTTAAAATTTTAATTTAATCATTGAACTTTTGAATTGTTCCTATTTTGATCAATCAGGCGTTAAATAAAAATAGAAAGGTGATGTGACAACCACGTATGTTGATGTGGACTGGTTTTTGTTGACATAGCCGCCGCATGTCATACACGTCATTTCCTGCTTTTTTATTTTATCTTCTTCTCTCAAAAATAAAAGTTTTCTAATTTCATCCCTCTATCACATCAGCACAGAATTAACCATTCTCTGACCATTCAAGACACCAACAAACTTGCCTCATCATCTTCTACCACTTTATCAATTTAGATTTTCCCGAAAATCACTTTAAAACTTACAAAACTCAATTCAAAACCTAAAATGTGCAAAACCCCAAATTACTCTAATCAACAATATCTTTCGTTCGATCAACGTGAAATCATGATATACTACTCTCTTCCTCCTCCACCTCCTCACCGTTGGGATTTAGAAGAAGATGTTTCATCATTGAGAAATCAAAGGAAATCTGAAACTTGGGAGTTTTTCACAAATAATAAAAAAATGTTTTGCGGTCATTTCATATTTATTAAAGATAGATGTTCAGTTATAACGTCGTTAAGTATCTAACGACAGAGTGACCAAAATAGGAGCAAATTAAAAGTTTGGTGATTAAATTAAAAAATTTAAACTTCAGTAACCAAACTATAAGTGAGAAGAAAATTGAGGGATGAAATTTATTATTTACCCTTTGTAAAGTTAGTAAATCTTCGACAATTTTTAGTTTTTCCAAAAGTACTTTGAGTAAATTTTTTATTTGTGTTTGTTTATATATTACCAATTATTTTATATTTTCAAAACAATGTTTTAAATAGATATTTTATTTCATTAAAAATACTTTTTAACACTAACTCGAACACACAAATTTCATCCCCAAACTACGAAAAAACACTTCCTCATCGCACTTTTCCAGAAACAATATCAAACAAATCCTAAGGGTGGCGTTAGTGTTTTAGAAATATCCTAAACCTTTTTCCCTCACAATCACAAATCAACTACGATAATTAACTCAGATTTCAATAGGGTAATCTCCATTCGTGGAATTATATTAAAGGAGAAGTGGTGGGGATATAAGTTGTTCGAAGATCGAATTCGATATTAAACGAAGATTTGAACACAAATCCTTTATTACACCACCATCTTTATTTTAATATTACAACTGCATATAAAGCACCATTATTATTACTACGTCATCGGGACAGCCAAATCACCAGGAGAATAGGGCATCAAGGAGAGGTAGCTTGCTGGAGTATTGCCTGCACAAATGGGGCATTGCTGCTTGCTTCAGTATCGGCAGTCGCGGCGTATCCAAATTTTGTTGGAGGAGGGGGAGGAGGAGGAGGAGGAGGATATTGAGACCAATCAATTCCAGTGTCAGTTTCAACAAGGTCAGTATACACCTGCAGAGATGTGATTTACACAAAAGTTAATCAAATTGTTTCGATCAAATGTAATAACATTAAATCGATGCATACCTCGTTGCTTTCACCATTCATGCTAATCCAGTAAAGAACCCATCTAATGTTCCCACTGATGGTATATGCAACCCCACCTCTCGAGTTTCCGGAACCGGGATCAGCATTATGCTGAATTTTTGCTGACCAGTTTGCCTGAATGATTTGCGGACGATTTCCCGATCCATATTCATCAATTTGGTCATACAGTGCGAGATAATAATCGGTGTTGTTTGAAAGACTGATGTCTGTAAAAAATACAGGACCCGAACCACCTACATTGCCAGCCATCACTTGAATTTGATATTTCGAAATACCTTTAGCTGTTGGTTTGGTGATGTTGTACTAGAAACCCATATATATACTAGTTTGCAGCCTAGAAGATGACAAGAAGTGAATTGAATGTCCGAAATTGGACACGGCATATGTGAAAGATAACTTGTCCTTTTGCTGGTCCTTTTTACCATTCTAACTTCACATATGACCATTATATATTATAAAGTCGACTAAAATTTGTTGCACCAAACAAGCTTAATTCGAAATAATAAAATAAAACTAAAATAAATAGATAAATAAACGGGAAACAAACAGATTCGAAAAGAACCACAATCAGATTGCTGAGGCATGCGGATTTGCAGTTTTTTTAAGACAGATTCGACCGCTACTCAGTGCTTGAGATCTTAAGTCGTCAGTCTCCTAGGATACGACAACGGATGATCTTCGACAGAAGCACTACTGAAGAGATCACAAACAAGGATCTTGCCTTGACTATCACCAGTGGCGGAACTCGCCGTAATTTATTGGGGGGGCCATCTATTAACGGAAGATTAACTTCTTCAACTTCAACAACGAAGATTTAGAGGGAGATTGACTACAACTAATTTGATGCTCAAGCCTTAGAGTTTTCGATGACGTACTAATTTATTTATCAACATCTTTTTTCTGAAAAAGAAGAAGAATAATCTAGTCTTTTTTATTTGCCCATGAGTTCACACATCCTATAACTATAAAAAATAGTTTAATTTATTGGAATCAATGACATTATGATGCAATAAATTATAAACACATTTATTGATTGGTTCGTCACTTGTTCAAATATAAAAGGATGGCAGTAACCAAAAACAACAAAATGACAATAAATTCACAACTATTTCAAATTAGATTTTAGTTCCAAATCAACACCTTTGTTATTTTCATACTTAATAATAACATTTTCTACAACAAATCAATCCTCATACAATACAATGATATTTTGTTAAAGTTGTTATAAGAAGGATTGGAGTCTGTATATTAAATTCAAAGTAAAAAGAGCACCTAATCTAATACACTTGCAGTTGCCTAATAATCTTTTTAATTTATCATTGTATGTAATCTAAACATGACGACGAAGTGACAAAAATCTTAACTGAATTGAAAATATAAATAAATGAAAGCAAAGTATCATGGATTCATGGTGAAGATGAAACTATAAATCGGGAGGAAGCCAAAACACAAAATAAATTAGATATCATAATATAGTTGATAAATTAAAACTGAAATAAGAAGACGAAATTGAATTGAAAACATAAATGACTTGTACCTTCAACTGAATTAAAAATATTAACCAAAATAAAATTATAAACATGAACTGAATTAAAAATTTTTAAAAAATTTACCTCTAAGTTTAACTTTAATGGAGTCAATATTTAAAATGTTTTGAACTTAAAAGAAGATGAAGGCCCTGCAAAAGTATAAAATTTTTTACCATGAAATGACAAATGAAACTATTATGCTATTTACTCTCTTTTTTTAATAACTAATATTTATCACGAATCCAAATTTCAATCAAGTGGGAGCCAAATCAAACAATTTAATATATATACATACAATAAAATATATACTAAAAAGAATATTTTATTATTTTAGTGGGGGCCACAGCCCCTATAGGTCCTAGAGAGCTTCCGCCCCTGACTATCACCGAAAACAGAAAAAATTTGAAAGAATGAAAACTTTTTTTGATGTATTTTTAAACTGAAGAGAAGTCATGTATTTACAGGGGAAATTAGGTTAAACGTGGGAAAACAAAATATTGCGAAAAATACTGGCCATTAATTATTCCATTAATTCGGAACACCATATTTCCCGGATATATCTTTGTAAATATCGAGCATTATCTTTTAATATTTAAATTCAAATATTATCAGATATATATGCTTATATTAAGGAAAAAAATAAATTCAAAGTGTGTAAAATATTGCAAGCACACCCCAACTCAAATGGGATTCATTCACACCCTTGCACGCAAGACACAATATCTATTCAAGTTACTCAATGACCATAAATTGGGTAGGTGTATATAAACACATCCTCTTTCATTTATCCCATCCATGTGGGATAAGGGAGGTTTCATTTCCTTACACAATTCACAACTTTCTTACTTTGAGCATCAATTTCTCATTCATTACTCATCCGTTTTGAGCATATGAGATGTCGTTGTAAAGGACTCGTGGAGTAGAATAAGATCGAAGGGAATTCTTATTCGAATTTCCACTTTTACCCATTCGAAATATGGCTCAAAGTAACAATTTTCCTCACGTTTTTCCAACAATCCCCCACATGAATGAAATTGATGATTTATCAAAAACATTTTGACTCGATGTGGTGATAGCTTCTACGATTGATAATTGCATAGGATAGGTATGTTTCCTCCTTTGAACCTTCCCTTGTGAAAGTAGATTTACTTTACTGGTTATCTAGTAGACGCGATGTCTTTGAACTATTCAGCTGTTTGTGTAAACAATGATATACCCCACACAACTACCTCTATGACAAGAGTATTTGTTCTCATGGTTATGTCCATATGGTCGTGGACATCGCCTGGTTCTACAAGAGTTTGAGAGAATTATGCCCAATAGTATACTTGAAGCGGCCTCATTTAACTCTCACATAGGTGACTTATATTGCTTGACTCACCGAAGCACACAATAGTCAATAAAAGCTTTTGCTTATCTTATTCCATTTTTTGTCAATGTTTACATCATAGGAACGAACTTGGGAAAGGAACCCCTACAGTGACCGAACAGGTCTATGAAATTAGGTTGTCCCTTTGAACCTAGATCTTGGGATCTCTAGTAAGTTAGGTAGGGTTTTCCTTCACATAGCGCCTTTATTTTTCATGGGCTTCAGTCCCATTCCTTTTGATGTTTTCTCAACTTGATCTTGATTTAACCCTTTGGTTAGCGTATCCGCAACCTTATTCTTTGATTTTACATAATCAACAGAGATAACTCCATTTGAGATAAGTTGTCTAACAGTGTTATGTCGGTGACACATATGTCTCGACCTACCGTTGTACATACAGTTTTGTGCCCTAGCAATCGTTGCTTGGTTGTCGCATTATATGCATATTGTGGGCACATGTTCCGGCCATTCAAGAATATCATCAAGAAATTTCCTAATTCATTCGGCCTCTTCTCCAGATTTATCCAGAGCAACGAACTCAGATTTCATTGTGGATCTGGTTATTATCGTTTGTCTTGAGGATTTCCACAACACGGCTAGTGCAGCTCATGAGCTACATTAGACTACCTATGACCCTTGCATATTCCACTTGGTCAATACTCTAACTTTTTATTCTTATAAAAATGTTTGCATGTGTCTATTGGAGCTTTTTCTATACCAAAGTTATCCTTGCCAAATTTCTCAAGAATCTTGTCCACATAGTGTGGCTGAGTTAGTATGTGATATTCAGTTGACTGTTTGATTTTGATGCTTTAAATCATTTATTTCATTCTCATATTTTTTTAACATGTCATTGGTGTGTTTATCATTTCATTGTTACTTATAACACTGAGTATGTCATCAACATAGGATCATATATCCTAATGTTCATAGGTTTGACATACACCTATTTGTCACATTTATTTGTCATCATGACAATATTTAGCTTCAACCTTTTGTTGAACGTATGGACCATTTTCATTGATATTCTCCAAAGTTCGTTTCATTGAACTTGGATCATCTTCCTCAATATATTTTCAAAGAATGGGTCATTCATTATCACATTCTTGTGAATCCATCAATGAAATTATAGTCCACTTATTTCTATTTACTTCGGTAGTGGGGATATTATCTTTGCAAGACACCCCCACATTTTTATGTAGTTGTAGGAGGATTTTATATCCTTCCATAACTCATACGGTGTCTAAGTTGATGGAACAACTTTCCCCCAAATTAGTCACATTTTGAAGATCCAATTCTATTTAGAAGTTATCTTCAAAATCATTGTTCCCTTGGATGTTGCAGCGTTACTCACATAAAGTTTTCTCCCTAAATTAATCAAGTTATTACGTTTGGGTTTTAACATCCTACTTACAGAAAATAGTTTCTCTACAACATTTTTGCTTTTAAGCAAAACTCTAGTTTGTTCTATCATAAAGGTAATAAATTATTTCCTCCAAAATCGCTATGAATTTGATCAAGCGGTTCCGTACTTCTTTCAAAAGTTTGAAACGAAGACTTTGTTAATTTTTCTTTAACTTATGTTTCACATTTATTCTTGTAATCAATATGAAACATATTCCATGTTAATTAGTCAATGCAGAGAACCATAATTAACATGTCGATGCCATAAATTTAAAACTCAAGAATGTAACCGAAAAGAAACAACATTTGTATTCATAATTTCTGGGTTTTTACAGAGATTAAAACATATCTCCTACCCATAATTATCCCCTTTTGTTAGACATTCAGAAGATATGTGCCCCACCTTGCCACAGTTGTAGCATGCTTACTAGAATTTCTCTTTTTTTTTGGAAATTATACAATTAGGCCCAAACATTGTCTTGGCTTGGTGTTGTTGGGGTTGCTTTCCCCTCCTGACTTCGACAATATTTGACATAGCCTCCTAAAAGGTTTCTCTGTTGAGCTTTCTAGCATTACCTCTGTTGTTTTCTTCTATTCGTAGTCTGACAATTAGTTCCTCTACTGTCATCTCCTTTCTTTTGTGCTTCAAGTAGTTTTTGAAGTCATTCCATCCGGGAGGCAGCTTTTTCGTGATGGCAACTACTTGGAAGGATTCATTGATGACCATCCTTTCAACAAGAATTCCATGAACAATCAATTGGACTTCTTCCACTTGACATACTACCGGTTTTGAATCAACCATAGTAAAATTCAAAAATTTCGCGACTAAAAATTTCTTAGCCCCAACATCTTCTGCTTTGTACTTCTTGTCCAATGCTACCCACAACTGTTTTGCTGCTATATACATGTCATATACCGAATACAATGAGTCTTTTAGTCCGTTGAGGATGTAATTCAGACACAGAAAGTCGCCATTTTCCCAATCCTCGGTGATGCTGAAGGTGGTGAGCTCATTGACCTCTTCTTCTCCGTCTCCTACCGTGACAACTGGGGGATCTTCCTTTAGATACTTTGTCAGGTTCAACATGGTCAGGATAAACAACATCTTCTGTTGCCATGATTTGACGTCTGCCCCGGTCCCACCATTTCTGCGGACGATTTGGGTGATTTGGTAAGATCTCCTTTAGTAGTCATTATTTCTATTCAAAGGAACAAAAAATCAAAATTAATAATTCCACTAATCTGAAAAATTAGTTTTGTTTATCTTTGTAACCTCAGCTACTTCCAATGACAATTTTTGTAAAAACATATTTGTCCCGTTTATTTTTAAGATTCAAGAAGCTCATTTAATACGACAGGATTACTCCTGAAAACGAATTTATTTGCTTTTCTCACAACTGTGATTAAGTCAAATTGCTTTGTAAAAGCTTATGTCTTAAGATTGTTGGACCAAACAAGGTTAATTCAAAATAATAAAATAAATAGATAAATAAAAGGGAAAATTAAACGAAACAAACAGATTCAAAAAGAACCACTGTAACACCCCAAAAATTACCCCAATTCAGAAACCCTAATTTTGGAAATCTCTAATTCAAAACCCTAGAATTTGGGAATTTGATCATGTAAAACCCTAATTTTAATTCAAGGATAAATTAAGCATAAAACAAGATTCAGTGACCTAGTTGAATTAATTCGGTATGTTGGTGTCCAATGTGAAAAGTGGGAATTATTAGGGACCCTTCCCTTGTGATTTACTCTTTTGAGCTTGATATTTTAACCAAAATTTTAGCCCTAAAGGTTGTTTCATCTATTATGAGCATCAACAGCCGCACCCCTCACCTCTCTCTCTCGCAAAAATAACATCCCCCAACCCTCAGTTCCGATCAAGCTCCGACGAGGGTGTTACCATTGTCCGTTCAAAGAGCCGCCACCACCATTCGAATCCTCTTCACCGTCCGACCATAACCCACCCGTCCGTTCACCATCGTTCCCCGTTGTTTGCTCTAAATCTGTGAAAAACCATTTGGTTTACCTTTGCGCTGCCATTCTCCTCCGTGTCCCTCCACCGTTGTTCGTTTTGGGTGATAACGTCTTCGAGGCCGACGAGTTACCTCCAGTTGTACAGATCGACCGTACACGTTCTTCGAGATCTTCACGTCCTGATTTGGTGAGATCCGAGCGTGAGGCTCACCCTTCTCGAGATTAGAGTTATTGTTGCTTAAAGGTGTGTCTCTTCATGTTTTATAAACTTATGTGTTTCTTTCTGTGCTATAAATTTTATGTGCTTTTTTGGATTAATATAAGTAAATGTTTTGTACATTTTGGGTGCATACTCTGTTGTGATTGGGTGAATGTTTTCAGACATCATGCATAACATGTCATATTGTGATTTAAGTGAAATATCAGATTTTCGGAATCGTAAAACATCGGATTTATAGTATTGTGCAACTTGAATTTTCATGATTCAAGTTTCGGATCAGACTCGGATTTTAAAATCTGCATCATATCATTGTGGGTATATGGTTTGGAATTTATTCGGGGAAGTTCAGTGGTTTCAACCTTCGGGCTGAATTCCGCTTCGGATTTGTGGTTTCACCCTTTGGGGTTGAATTCCGCTTCGGATCAGTGGGTCCACCCTTCGGGCTGAGTTCCACTTCGGATGGTTATGATGGAGAAAGTAGGTTCTGGGGAGCCTTACTTTTCGGTGTATCGGAGATGGATACTATGATTCATGTGCATCAGACATCATATCATCATGATTCGGTTTTGTTGTGTTTTCAGAAAAGTCTTTATCAGAAAATAAAATACTGTTTTGTTTTGTTTTCGGTTGCACTTTAGAGACACACTAAGCTCTTTAGCTTACACCCGTTAGTTTTTACTTTTCAGATATCTCAGACTTTTTAGGCGATCGGTACTTGGAGCATCTCCTGTTTATTTAGATAAATTATTATTCAGTACGAACATTTCTGTTACCTTAGAATTATTATTTTAATATTGTTTGAAATATCTGTGTAATATGGACATTGGAACTATTTTTAATTTGAGTTTTATTAAATGCATGCATCTACGAAGTTACTTTCGGAATTTTAATTAAATATCGGAACATCATTTAAAAGATTGTGTTTTATTTTAATCGGAATATTTGTTGAGTTTTACTTATTTAATCGATCCTTTTGAATTACAAAATATTTTAACTTAAATTGTTTCTTGAGGGACAAGTTTCCAATCGATACTTCCTAGATCCGACCTATTTCTTTTGGGCCGGGTTTAGGGGGTTACATTTAATGGTATCAGAGCCTCCAGGTTCAACCCTCGGACTGTGGGGCACACAAAAGTTGTTTTCAAATGTTTTTGACTTTTTCATGCATCGAAAATAATTTGGGATAAATGGAGATTTTCTAAAAAATATATTATGGTATTCTGTGATTTTGTGTTCAACGTTTTCCAACGTGTTTTAAATTGAGACTCCAGTACCGATTCCGACTCTAGGTTATTACCTTTTGGTAGATAGATTGTTATGCCACCGTGTAGGAGTCTTAATCTATCGTTTGTTCAAGGTCGTAACCGAGTCCGTATAGCTATTTTTGGTAGTGATCACCCGCCTTCTATTGGGCAAGCAGAAATTCAGAATAAGTTACATGTTGATGAGAACCATTCGTTAGGAGGATATCAGATCGGAAGTGATAACTCACTTTATATTGAAAACACTGATCGATATAGCGAAGTGTTAAGATTACTTTATGAATTTGTAACAGAATAACAAGTCAGTAAATGATTATGAGATAGAATTTTGGAGGTTGGCCAAGTATGCTCCTCTGTCAGTTATGGTTGAGAAAGATAAGTGTGATTGGCTTTGAACGAGCTTCGTCTACTGATCTGAAAAGATGTTACGCAAAAGGATGAGGTGTTCAACGACTTTGTTAGTCGAGCTAAGACTTCTGAAAGGATAATTGCACTAATGGAAAAAGAGGAATTTCAGAATTTTGATCAAGTCGTGAAGCAACCGGACACTTCTGTACAATCAAGTTTTGTCAACTCGTTTGGAAAGAGGTCTAGAGATAATTTTGTTCCTTATAGTTACCGGAATGTGAGACTTGTAGCACCGACAGTTTTGTCTGACAACGTGGGTAGTACAACAGTTCGTTAGCCTATTTTCGTATGTGGTTTTTGCAATAAGAAACATAACGGAGAGTGTAGACTGTTGAATAGAACGTGTTTCAGATGTGGTTCTCGGAATCACTACTTAAAGAATTGTCCACGTTCAGCTACTAGATTATTCGTTCAGATTTAGAGTCATGCATCAGTTCAGGCACCTCACCGAGGAAGAGGGCAGTTTAGGTCAGTTGTTTTTGGTACTGCTAGTAGAGATAAATATGCTTCAAGTGGTGGATCAAATAGATCCGAGATTAGATGTCCAAGTTCAGTACATCCAATCAGAGCTCGTGTTGGATACGATGGTATACATGATGACATGGAAGGTACATCTTAATATGTTTTGGTTCCATTTTCAGTTCCATGTTTCAGTAATTTCGGTTATCATATATCATGAATTCAGAATGGGAAAGTTATGAATGTTCAATTGGTTTTGGGATCTTTTGCTAAGTCTGGAAATTTCGAGGACGAAATTTTTTTTAAGGGAGGGAGAGTTGTAGCACCCCAAAAATTACCCCAATTCAGAAACCCTAATTTTGGAAATCTCTAATTCGAAACCCTAGAATTTGGGGATTTGATCAAGTAAAACCCTAATTTTAATTCAAGGATAAATTAAGCATAAAACAAGATTCAGTGACCTAGTTGAATTAATTCGGTATGTTGGTGTCCAATGTGAAAGTGGGAATTATTAGGGACCCTTCCCTTGTGATTTACCCTTTTGAGCTTGATATTTTAACCAAAATTTTAGCCCTAAAGGCTGTTTCATCTATTATGAGCATCAACAGCCGCACCCCCCACCTCTCTCTCACTCTCGCAAAAATAACATCCCCCAACCCTCAGTTCCGATCAAGCTCCGATGAGGGTGTTACCATTGTCCGTTCAAAGAGCCGCCACCACCATTCGAATCCTCTTCGCCTTCCGACCATAACCCACCCGTCCGTTCACCATCGTTCCCCGTTGTTTGCTCTAAATCTGTGAAAAACCATTTGGTTTACCTTTGCGCCGCCATTCTCCTCCGTGTCCCTCCATCGTTGTCCGTTTTGGGTGATAACGTCTTCGAGGCCGACGAGTTACCTCCAGTTGTACAAACCGACCGTACACGTTCTTCGAGATCTTCACGTCCTGATTCGGTGAGATCCGAGCGTGAGGCTCACCCTTCTCGAGATTAGAGCTATTGTTGCTTAAAAGTGTGTCTCTTCATGTTTTATAAACTTATGTGTTTCTTTCTGTGCTATAAATTTTATGTGCTTTTTTGGATTAATATAAGTAAATGTTTTGTACATTTTGGGTGCATACTCTGTTGTGATTGGGTGAATGTTTTTAGACATCATGCATAACATGTCATACTGTGATTTAAGTGAAATATCAGATTTTCGGAATCGTAAAACATCGGATTTATAGTATTGTGCAACTTGAATTTTCATGATTCAAGTTTCGGATCAGACTCGGATTTTAAAATCTGCATCATATCATTGTGGGTATATGGTTTGGAATTTATTCGGGGAAGTTCAGTGGTTTCAACCTTCGGGCTGAATTCCGCTTCGGATTTGTGGTTTCACCCTTTGGGGTTGAATTCCGCTTCGGATCAGTGGTTCCACCCTTCGGGCTGAGTTCCACTTCGGATGGTTATGATGGAGAAAGTAGGTTCTGGGGAGCCTTACTTTTCGGTGTATCGGAGATGGATACTATGATTCATGTGCATCAGACATCATATCATCATGATTCGGTTTTGTTGTGTTTTCAGAAAAGTCTTTATCAGAAAATAAAATACTGTTTTGTTTTGTTTTCGGTTGCACTTTAGAGACACACTAAGCTCTTTAGCTTACACCCGTTAGTTTTTACTTTTCAGATATCTCAGACTTTTTAGGCGATCGGTACTTGGAGCATCTCTTGTTTATTCAGATAAATTATTATTCAGTACGAACATTTCTGTTACCTCAGAATTATTATTTTAATATTGTTTGAAATATCTGTGTAATATGGACATTGGAACTATTTTTAATTTGAGTTTTATTAAATGCATGCATCTACGAAGTTACTTTCGGAATTTTAATTAAATATCGGAACATCGTTTAAAAGATTGTGTTTTATTTTAATCGGAATATTTGTTGAGTTTTACTTATTTAATCGATCCTTTTGAATTACAAAATATTTTAACTTAAATTGTTTCTTGAGGGACAAGTTTCCAATCGATACTTCCTAGATCCGACCTATTTCTTTTGGGCCGGGTTTAGGGGGTTACATTTAATGGTATCAGAGCCTCCAGGTTCAACCCTCGGACTGTGGGGCACACAAAAGTTGTTTTCAAATGTTTTTGACTTTTTCATGCATCGAAAATAATTTGGGATAAATGGAGATTTTCTAAAAAATATATTATGGTATTCTGTGATTTTGTGTTCAACGTTTTCCAACGTGTTTTAAATTGAGACTCCAGTACTGATTCCGACTCTAGGTTATTAGCTTTTGGTAGATAGATTGTTATGCCACCGTGTAGGAGTCTTAATCTATCGTTTGTTCAAGGTCGTAACCGAGTCCGTATAGCTATTTTTGGTAGTGATCACCCGCCTTCTGTTGGGCAAGCAGAAATTCAGAATAAGTTACATGTTGATGAGAACCATTCGTTAGGAGGATATCAGATTGGAAGAGATAACTCACTTTATATTGAAAACACTGATCGATATAGCGAAGTGTTAAGATTTTTTTATGAATTTGTAACAGAATAACAAGTCAGTAAATGATTATGAGATAGAATTTTGGAGGTTGGCCAAGTATGCTCCTCTGTCAGTTATGGTTGAGAAAGATAAGTGTGATTGGCTTTGAACGAGCTTCGTCTACTGATCTGAAAAGATGTTACGCAAAAGGATGAGGTGTTCAACGACTTTGTTAGTCGAGCTAAGACTTCTGAAAGGATAATTGCACTAATGGAAAAAGAGGAACTTCAGAATTTTGATCAAGTCGTGAAGCAACCGGACACTTCTGTACAATCAAGTTTTGTCAACTCGTTTGGAAAGAGGTCTAGAGATAATTTTGTTCCTTATAGTTACCGGAATGTGAGACTTGTAGCACCGACAGTTTTGTCTGACAACGTGGGTAGTACAACAGTTCGTTAGCCTATTTTCGTATGTGGTTTTTGCAATAAGAAACATAACGGAGAGTGTAGACTGTTGAATAGAACGTGTTTCAAATGTGGTTCTCGGAATCACTACTTAAAGAATTGTCCACGTTCAGCTACTAGATTATCCGTTCAGATTTAGAGTCATGCATCAGTTCAGGCACCTCACCGAGGAAGAGGGCAGTTTAGGTCAGTTGTTTTTGGTACTGCTAGTAGAGATAAATATGCTTCAAGTGGTGGATCAAATAGATCCGAGATTAGATGTCCAAGTTCAGTACATCCAATCAGAGCTCGTGTTGGATACGATGGTATACATGATGACATGGAAGGTACATCTTAATATGTTTTGGTTCCATTTTCAGTTCCATGTTTCAGTAATTTCGGTTATGATATATCATGAATTCAGAATGGGAAAGTTATGAATGTTCAATTGGTTTTGGGATCTTTTGCTAAGTCTGGAAATTTTGAGGACGAAATTTTTTTAAGGGAGGGAGAGTTGTAGCACCCCAAAAATTACCCCAATTCAGAAACCCTAATTTTGGAAATCTCTAATTCAAAACCCTAGAATTTGGGGATTTGATCATGTAAAACCCTAATTTTAATTCAAGGATAAATTAAGCATAAAACAAGATTCAGTGACCTAGTTGAATTAATTCGGTATGTTGGTGTCCAATGTGAAAGTGGGAATTATTAGGGACCCTTCCCTTGTGATTTACCCTTTTGAGCTTGATATTTTAACCAAAATTTTAGCCCTAAAGGTTGTTTCATCTATTATGAGCATCAACAGCCGCACCCCCCACCTCTCTCTCTCTCTCGCAAAAATAACATCCCCCAACCCTCAGTTCCGGTCAAGCTCCGATGAGGGTGTTACCATTGTCCGTTCAAAGAGCCGCCACCACCATTCGAATCCTCTTCGCCTTCCGACCATAACCCACCCGTCCGTTCACCATCGTTCCCCGTTGTTTGCTCTAAATCTGTGAAAAACCATTTGGTTTACCTTTGCGCCGCTATTCTCCTCCGTGTCCCTCCACCGTTGTCCGTTTTGGGTGATAACGTCTTCGAGGCCGACGAGTTACCTCCAGTTGTACAAACCGACCGTACACGTTCTTCGAGATCTTCACGTCCTGATTCGGTGAGATCCGAGCGTGAGGCTCACCCTTCTCCAGATTAGAGCTATTGTTGCTTAAAGGTGTGTCTCTTCATGTTTTATAAACTTATGTGTTTCTTTCTGTGCTATAAATTTTATGTGCCTTTTTGGATTAATATAAGTAAATGTTTTGTACATTTTGTGTGCATACTCTGTTGTGATTGGGTGAATGTTTTCAGACATCATGCATAACATGTCATACTGTGATTTAAGTGAAATATCAGATTTTCGGAATCGTAAAACATCGGATTTATAGTATTGTGCAACTTGAATTTTCATGATTCAAGTTTCGGATCAGACTCGGATTTTAAAATCTGCATCATATCATTGTGGGTATATGGTTTGGAATTTATTTGGGGAAGTTCAGTGGTTTCAACCTTCGGGCTGAATTTCGCTTCGGATTTGTGGTTTCACCCTTTGGGGTTGAATTCCGCTTCGGATCAGTGGTTCCACCCTTCGGGCTGAGTTCCACTTCGGATGGTGATGATGGAAAAAGTAGGTTCTGGGGAGCCTTACTTTTCGGTGTATCGGAGATGGATACTATGATTCATGTGCATCAGACATCATATCATCATGATTCGGTTTTGTTGTGTTTTCAGAAAAGTATTTATCAGAAAATAAAATACTGTTTTGTTTTGTTTTCGGTTGCACTTTAGAGACACACTAAGCTCTTTAGCTTACACCCGTTAATTTTTACTTTTCAGATATCTCAGACTTTTTAGGCGATCGGTACTTGGAGCATCTCTTGTTTATTCAGATAAATTATTATTCAGTACGAACTTTTCTGTTACCTTAGAATTATAATTTTAATATTGTTTGAAATATCTGTGTAATATGGACATTGGAACTATTTTTAATTTGAGTTTTATTAAATGCATGCATCTACGAAGTTACTTTTGGAATTTTAATTAAATATCGGAACATCGTTTAAAAGATTGTGTTTTATTTTAATCGGAATATTTGTTGAGTTTTACTTATTTAATCGATCCTTTTGAATTACAAAATATTTTAACTTAAATTGTTTCTTGATGGACAAGTTTCCAATCGATACTTCCTAGATCCGACCTATTTCTTCTGGGCCGGGTTTAGGGGGTTACATTTAATGGTATCAGAGCCTCCAGGTTCAACCCTCGGACTGTGGGGCACACAAAAGTTGTTTTCAAATGTTTTTGACTTTTGCATGCATCGAAAATAATTTGGGATAAATGGAGATTTTCTAAAAAATATATTATGGTATTTTGTGATTTTGTGTTCAACGTTTTCCAACGTGTTTTAAATTGAGACTCCAGTACCGATTCCGACTCTAGGTTATTACCTTTTGGTAGATAGATTGTTATGCCACCGTGTAGGAGTCTTAATCTATCGTTTGTTCAAGGTCGTAACCGAGTCCGTATTGCTATTTTTGGTAGTGATCACCCGCATTCTGTTGGGCAAGCAGAAATTCAGAATAAGTTACATGTTGATGAGAACCATTCGTTAGGAGGATATCAGATCGGAAGAGATAACTCACTTTATATTGAAAACACTGATCGATATAGCGAAGTGTTAAGATTACTTTATGAATTTGTAATAGAATAACAAGTCAGTAAATGATTATGAGATAGAATTTTGGAGGTTGGCCAAGTATGCTCCTCTGTCAGTTATGGTTGAGAAAGATAAGTGTGATTGGCTTTGAACGAGCTTCGTCTACTGATCTGAAAAGATGTTACGCAAAAGGATGAGGTGTTCAACGACTTTGTTAGTCGAGCTAAGACTTCTGAAAGGATAATTGCACTAATGGAAAAAGAGGAACTTCAGAATTTTGATCAAGTCGTGAAGCAACCGAACACTTCTGTACAATCAAGTTTTGTCAACTCGTTTGGAAAGAGGTCTAGAGATAATTTTGTTCCTTATAGTTACCGGAATGTGAGACTTGTAGCACCGACAGTTTTGTCTGACAGCGTGGGTAGTACAACAGTTCGTTAGCCTATTTTCGTATGTGGTTTTTGCAATAAGAAACATAACGGAGAGTGTAGACTGTTGAATAGAACGTGTTTCAGATGTGGTTCTCGGAATCACTACTGAAAGAATTGTCCACGTTCAGCTACTAGATTATCCGTTCAGATTTAGAGTCACGCATCAGTTCAGGCACCTCACCGAGGAAGAGGGCAGTTTAGGTCAATTGTTTTTGGTACTGCTAGTAGAGATAAATATGCTTCAAGTGGTGGATCAAATAGATCCGAGATTAGATGTCCATGTTCAGTACATCCAAATAGAGCTCGTGTTGGATACGATGGTATACATGATGACATGGAAGGTACATCTTAATATGTTTTGGTTCCATTTTCAGTTCCATGTTTCAGTAATTTCGGTTATGATATATCATGAATTCAGAATGGGAAAGTTATGAATGTTCAATTGGTTTTTGGATCTTTTGCTAAGTCTGGAAATTTCGAGGACGAAATTTTTTTAAGGGAGGGAGAGTTGTAACACCCAAAAAATTACCCCAATTCAGAAACCCTAATTTTGGAAATCTCTAATTCGAAACCCTAGAATTTGGGGATTTGATCATGTAAAACCCTAATTTTAATTCAAGGATAAATTAAGCATAAAACAAGATTCAATGGCCTAGTTGAAATAATTCGGTATGTTGGTGTCCAATGTGAAAGTGGGAATTATTAGGGACACTTCACTTGTGATTTGCCCTTTTGAGCTTGATATTTTAACCAAAATTTTAGCCCTTAAGGCTGTTTCATCTATTATGAGCATCAACAGCCGCACCCCTCACCTCTCCCTCTCTCGCAAAAATAACATCCCCCAACCCTCAGTTCCGATCAAGCTCCGATGAGGGTGTTACCATTGTCCGTTCAAAGAGCCGCCACCACCATTCGAATCCTCTTCGCCGTCCGACCATAACCCACCCGTCCGTTCACCATCGTTCCCCGTTGTTTGCTCTAAATCTGTGAAAAACCATTTGGTTTACCTTTGCGCCGCCATTCTCCTCCGTGTCCCTCCACCGTTTTCCGTTTTGGGTGATAACGTCTTCGAGGCCGACGAGTTACCTCCAGTTGTACAAACCGACCGTACACGTTCTTCGAGATCTTCACGTCCTGATTCGGTGAGATCCGAGCATGAGGCTCACCCTTCTCGAGATTAGAGCTATTGTTGCTTAAAGGTGTGTCTCTTCATGTTTTATAAACTTATGTGTTTCTTTCTGTGCTATAAATTTTATGTGCTTTTTTGGATTAATATAAGTAAATGTTTTGTACATTTTGTGTGCATACTCTGTTGTGATTGGGTGAATGTTTTCAGACATCATGCATAACATGTCATACTGTGATTTAAGTGAAATATCAGATTTTTGGAATCGTAAAACATCGTATTTATAGTATTGTGCAACTTGAATTTTCATGATTCAAGTTTCGGATCAGACTCGGATTTTAAAATATGCATCATATCATTGTGGGTATATGGTTTGGAATTTATTCGGGGAAGTTCAGTGGTTTCAACCTTCGGGCTGAATTCCGCTTCGGATTTGTGGTTTCACCCTTTGGGGTTGAATTCCGCTTCGGATCAGTGGTTCCACCCTTCGGGCTGAGTTCCACTTCGGATGGTGATGATGGAGAAGGTAGGTTCTGGGGAGCCTTACTTTTCAGTGTATCGGAGATGGATACTATGATTCATGTGCATCAGACATCATATCATCATGATTCGGTTTTGTTGTGTTTTCAGAAAAGTCTTTATCAGAAAATAAAATACTGTTTTGTTTTGTTTTCGGTTGCACTTTAGAGACACACTAAGCTCTTTAGCTTACACCCGTTAGTTTTTACTTTTCAGATATCTCAGACTTTTTAGGCGATCGGTACTTGGAGCATCTCCTGTTTATTTAGATAAATTATTATTCAGTACGAACATTTCTGTTACCTTAGAATTATTATTTTAATATTGTTTGAAATATCTGTGTAATATGGACATTGGAACTATTTTTAATTTGAGTTTTATTAAATGCATGCATCTACGAAGTTACTTTCGGAATTTTAATTAAATATCGGAACATCATTTAAAAGATTGTGTTTTATTTTAATCGGAATATTTGTTGAGTTTTACTTATTTAATCGATCCTTTTGAATTACAAAATATTTTAACTTAAATTGTTTCTTGAGGGACAAGTTTCCAATCGATACTTCCTAGATCCGACCTATTTCTTTTGGGCCGGGTTTAGGGGGTTACATTTAATGGTATCAGAGCCTCCAGGTTCAACCCTCGGACTGTGGGGCACACAAAAGTTGTTTTCAAATGTTTTTGACTTTTTCATGCATCGAAAATAATTTGGGATAAATGGAGATTTTCTAAAAAATATATTATGGTATTCTGTGATTTTGTGTTCAACGTTTTCCAACGTGTTTTAAATTGAGACTCCAGTACCGATTCCGACTCTAGGTTATTACCTTTTGGTAGATAGATTGTTATGCCACCGTGTAGGAGTCTTAATCTATCGTTTGTTCAAGGTCGTAACCGAGTCCGTATAGCTGTTTTTGGTAGTGATCACCCGCCTTCTGTTGGGCAAGCAGAAATTCAGAATAAGTTACATGTTGATGAGAACCATTCGTTAGGAGGATATCAGATCGGAAGAGATAACTCACTTTATATTGAAAACACTGATCGATATAGCGAAGTGTTAAGATTACTTTATGAATTTGTAACAGAATAACAAGTCAGTAAATGATTATGAGATAGAATTTTGGAGGTTGGCCAAGTATGCTCCTCTGTCAGTTATGGTTGAGAAAGATAAGTGTGATTGGCTTTGAACGAGCTTCGTCTACTGATCTGAAAAGATGTTACGCAAAAGGATGAGGTGTTCAACGACTTTGTTAGTCGAGCTAAGACTTCTGAAAGGATAATTGCACTAATGGAAAAAGAGGAGCTTCAGAATTTTGATCAAGTCGTGAAGCAACCGGACACTTCTGTACAATCAAGTTTTGTCAACTCGTTTGGAAAGAGGTCTAGAGATAATTTTGTTCCTTATAGTTACCGGAATGTGAGACTTGTAGCACCGACAGTTTCGTCTGACAGCGTGGGTAGTACAACAGTTCGTTAGCCTATTTTCGTATGTGGTTTTTGCAATAAGAAACATAACAGAGAGTGTAGATTGTTGAATAGAACGTGTTTCAGATGTGGTTCTCGGAATCACTACTTAAAGAATTGTCCACGTTCAGCTACTAGATTATCCGTTCAGATTTAGAGTCATGCATCAGTTCAGGCACCTCACCGAGGTAGAGGGTAGTTTAGGTCAGTTGTTTTTGGTACTGCTAGTAGAGATAAATATGCTTCAAGTGGTGGATCAAATAGATCCGAGATTAGATGTCCAAGTTCAGTACATCCAAATAGAGCTCGTGTTGGATACGATGGTATACATGATGACATGGAAGGTACATCTTAATATGTTTTGGTTCCATTTTCAGTTCCATGTTTCAGTAATTTTGGTTATGATATATCTTGAATTTAGAATGGGAAAGTTATGAATGTTCAATTGGTTTTGGGATCTTTTGCTAAGTCTGGAAATTTCGAGGACGAATTTTTTTTAAGGGAGGGAGAGTTGTAACACCCCAAAAATTACCCCAATTCAGAAACCCTAATTTTGGAAATCTCTAATTCAAAACCCTAGAATTTGGGGGATTTGATCATGGAAAACCCTAATTTTAATTCAAGGATAAATTAAGCATAAAACAAGATTCAGTGACCTAGTTGAATTAATTCGGTATGTTGGTGTCCAATGTGAAAAGTGGGAATTATTAGGGACCCTTCCCTTGTGATTTACCCTTTTGAGCTTGATATTTTAACCAAAGTTTTAGCCCTAAAGGTTGTTTCATCTATTATGAGCATCAACAGCCGCACCCCTCACCTCTCTCTCTTTCGCAAAAATAACATCCCCCAACCCTTAGTTCCGATCAAGCTCCGATGAGGGTGTTACCATTGTTCGTTCAAAGAGCCGCCGCCACCATTCGAATCCTCTTCGCCGTCCGACCATAACCCACCCGTCCGTTCACCATCGTTCCCTGTTGTTTGCTCTAAATCTGTGAAAAACCATTTGGTTTACCTTTGCGCCGCCATTCTCCTCCGTGTCCCTCCACCGTTGTCCGTTTTGGGTGATAAATCTTCGAGGCCGATGAGTTACCTCCAGTTGTACAGACCGACCGTACACGTTCTTCGAGATCTTCACGTCCTGATTCGGTGAGATCCGAGCGTGAGGCTCCCCTTTCTCGAGATTAGAGCTATTGTTGCTTAAAGGTGTGTCTCTTCATGTTTTATAGACTTATGTGTTTCTTTCTGTGCTATAAATTTTATGTGCTTTTTTGGATTAATATAAGTAAATGTTTTGTACATTTTGTGTGCATACTCTGTTGTGATTGGGTGAATGTTTTCAGACATCATGCATAACATGTCATACTGTGATTTAAGTGAAATATCAGATTTTCGGAATCGTAAAACATCGGATTTATAGTATTGTGCAACTTGAATTTTCATGATTCAAGTTTCGGATCAGACTCGGATTTTAAAATCTGCATCATATCATTGTGGGTATATGGTTTGGAATTTATTTGGGGAAGTTTAATGGTTTCAACCTTCGGGCTGAATTCAGCTTCGGATTTGTGGTTTCACCCTTTGGGGTTGAATTCCGCTTCGGATCAGTGGTTCCACCCTTCGGGCCGAGTTCCACTTCGGATGGTGATGATGGAGAAAGTAGGTTCTGGGGAGCCTTACTTTTCGGTGTATCGGAGATGGATACTATGATTCATGTGCATTAGACATCATATCATCATGATTCGGTTTTATTGTGCTTTCAGAAAAGTCTTTATCAGAAAATAAAATACTGTTTTGTTTTGTTTTCGGTTGCACTTTAGAGACACACTAAGCTCTTTAGCTTACACCCGTTAGTTTTTACTTTTCAGATATCTCAGACTTTTTAGGCGATCGGTACTTGAAGCATCTCTTGTTTATTCAGATAAATTATTATTCAGTACGAACTTTTCTGTTACCTCAGAATTATTATTTTAATATTGTTTGAAATATCTGTGTAATATGGACATTGTAACTATTTTTAATTTGAGTTTTATTAAATGCATGCATCTACGAAGTTACTTTCGGAATTTTAATTAAATATCGGAACATCGTTTAAAAGATTGTGTTTATTTTAATCGGAATATTTGTTGAGTTTTACTTATTTAATCGATCCTTTTGAATTACAAAATATTTTAACTTAAATTGTTTCTTGAGGGACAAGTTTCCAATCGATACTTCCTAGATCCGACCTATTTCTTCTGGGCCGGGTTTAGGGGGTTACAACCACAATCAGATTGCTGAGGCCTGCAGATTTGCAGTTTCCTTAAGAGAAATTTGACCGCTCCTCAGTGCTTGAGAACTTAAGCTGTCAGTCTCCCAACATACAAAAACGGATGATCTTCGACAGCAGAACTACTGAAGAGATCACGAACATGGATCTTGCATTGACTATCACCGAAAACAGAAAAGAATTTAAAGGAACAAAAACTTTTTTTTGGATGTATTTTGAAACTAAGGAGAAGTCACCAGAAAAATATTGGCCATTAATTATTCGATTAATTCGGAACACCATATTTCCTCGATATATCTCCGTGAATTTCGAGCATTATCTTTTAATATTTTTTTGACAAATACTAATTCTACTTCTACCTAGAGGGGGGAGGGGGAGACTCTAAGGGAAGGAATGCTCCTAGTTAGGTCTTGAACCTATGACCTAAGGGAAAAGGAATGGAGCAGGTGAGCATCTCTAACCAACCGAACATCAACGATTGCTCATTATCTTTTAATATTTGAATTAAAGAAAAACTTAAATTTGGAATATTATCAGATAGATATTCTTATCTTAAGGAAAAAATAAATTCAAAGTGGGTAAAATATACACAGGCCCACGTAGGGCCCGTCCGATCCAAAAATTTGAGTCGCCTATGTTGTGCAAGTGCGCCCCAACCCAAATGGGATTGATTCACACCCCTGCGCGCAAGGCACAATATCCATTCAAGTCATTAAATGACCTAAAATTGGGAGGTGTATATAAGCACCCCCTCTTTCATTTATCCCATCCATGTGGGATAAGGGGGGTTTCATTTCCTTACACAATCCACAACTTACTTATTTTGAGCATCAATTTCTCATTCATTACTCAACCGTTTTTAGCATATGAGATGGCTTTGTAAAGGTCTCATGGAGTAGAATAAGTTCTAAGAGAATTTTTATTGGAATCTCTAGCTTTACCCATTCGAAATATGGCTCGAAATAACTATTTTCCTCACGTTTTTCCAACAATTTTTTTGTACAATTTACTGTTTTAACTAAATATTGAAATATCTAAAAAAACAGTACAAAAAATATGTTAGCTTTTAAGGTAAACGACCCATTAGTCATAAAATTATTGCGGGGTGTATTGTTTTGGCCACTAAGCTACAATTCTTGCAAATTTAACCATTAACGTTGCACTTTAGTTTCAACTTAGTCACTAGTTGTTAAACTGATGAAAGAAGAGTTGACGTGTCGGTTTTTCAATAGGTATAATTTTTCATTTAGTCAGGGATACTTGCATGATCTATTAATTTGATTCTAAATAAATTAATAAATTTAGCTCTCACATTTATAAATTCTATCAAATGACCCTCTTATTTACGCATTTAGCCTTCATCACTTATAATTTCTATCAATTTTAAATTATTCAACAAAATCAACCTTTACGCTTACAAATCTGCATTGAGTGAGGATCGGTTTTATAAAAACAGAAAACTCAGCCGGGATGTTAAATCTAGTTAAAATAATTAAATTAAAATGTACTTGTTGATTGTAAAAATGGACAGAGGCCGGAGACAGTGGTCCGACGATGGTTAAGATGGTCGTTCCATGTCAGAGTTCGTATATTACTCTTGTTTTGTAGGCAATGGTGTCTGGAATGGAAGATCATGCCCTTTCCTTTTTGCATGTCTCATTTTATACTACTCGGACATATGTCATGATCGAGTTGTCGTGGCGCTTTGATTGGACTGGCTATGACTTCACGTCTTAGGTTCGCTGCGTCATCTGTAGCGGGCACGTGCGTAGCCACGTAGTCGCTGGATGAGATGCGATGTTGCTTGTAATCTTATTTGTTCGCCACAGATTGCGAAAGGTATTGCACAGTTCGCAGGCGATCTCATGTGTTGTGGTCCTCGTGTGCTTTTTACGTTCATCGCCAAACCTCTTTCATGTTACGTTGTTCGCGGTCTTAGTTTTTCTGGTCTCGACAAGTAACAGTAGGTATTTATAGGTACTAACAGTACTAACCGCACATGAGGCAATCTAATATTAAAATATTGAGTAAAGTTCACAAATGGTAACTGAACTTTGTTAAAAAAATAAAATGGTAACCAAACTTTCAAATGTTACGAAATGACGATTAAACTTTGTGTTTTGAAACAAAATGGTAACTCGGCTGTTAAATACATAACGAGACTGTTATGAAACTTTGTGTAATAGCACATTTAGTCCTTTATATTTACACATTCAATCAATTTAATCCTAATTCAAAAAAACTCAATACATTAGCTCTCATTATTTACACATTCTTTCAATTCAGACCTATTTATAATTGAAAATAATATTAAATATTTAAATTTGCATGACAATGATGAATTGGATTGGCATCTAACTTGCAAAGTCAGAAGTATGTTTAAACATCATTGCAGTGGTAAGAAAAAACAAAGAGCTTGACCCTCTGTACTAATGGAAAGTATGGATCTCCTTATATACCACACAATGGATCTGCAAAATCATTTCATCAAAAAGGCAAAAATACGAATCCTTAAACACCGCTGCTTACTCGGCACCGATAGCCATACAAGTGGCCCGAGGAACTGATCAACTGTTTTACCTGATTCCCTCCACCAGAGTTTATCAACAGCCACCAACATTGCACCAGGTTACCACCTACCGGACTTGCTGGCCAACCTTACTATGGGTTGCAGCGGGTGGTTCAGGGTGTTTACCGTCCATTTTATTAAAGTTGTTTGATTGGTGTTTAGCTTTTATCATTGACACAGTAATTAGTTGATGGCTAAACATGCAAGCCTTTTTGGTTAACGGAATCCTTTAACACTGCTACAGACTACAGTAGTAAAAATAAACTTATTTTACTATTTGTCAGTTCAGGAGAGGTTATAGGGTGAAACCTCTAATTTGAGGCTAATTTAAGGCTGACCGGTTGTGAAGGTTATAAGCTCGTACATAATTTATTAAAAGGTTTGTACATAATTGATTACAGAAAGAGAAATTAAAAAGGTACATACATAGTTTGTTACAAGAGATCACAAAATCTAAGAAACCTCAACAAAGGGTAATAAACTATGTACATACATAGTTTAAAAGTATGAAAATGTAATTTGTCACAAAAAGTATGGTAAATTAAGTATGTACTTAATTTATTACACGTTATACGTAATATGTTACACAATCTGTAATGAAAACGGTATGTACTTAAATTATTACATGACATCACCAAAACCTAAACTAGCTCAACCAAGGGTAATAAACTACGTACATACCTAGTTTCTTACACGAAAACCTAAATTGTTACAAAAAGTATGAAAAATTAAGTATGTGCTTAAATTATTACATGTTGTACGTAATTTGTTACAAAATTTGTAATAAAAAAGGTATGTACCGAAATTATTACAAGAGATCACCAACCCCAAAAGTACCTCAACCAAGGGTAATAAACTATGTACATACATAGTTTCTTACATGAAAACCTAATTTGTTACAAAAATCATGAGAAATTAAGTATACACTTAATTTATTACACGTATTACGTAATTTGTTACAGAATTTGTAATGAAAAGAGTATGTACCTAAATTATTACATGAGATCACCAATCCCAAAAGTACCTCAACCAAGGGTAATAAACTATGTACATACATAGTTTCTTACACGAAAACATAATTTGTTACAAAAAGTATGATAAATTACGTATGTACTTAATTTATTACATGTTGTACGTAATTTGTTACAGAATTTGTAATTTAAAAGGTATGTACCGAAATTATTACACGAGATCACCAACCCCAAAAGTACTCAACCAAAGGTAATAAACTATGTACATACAAACTTTCTTACACGAAAATGTATTTTGTTACAAAAAGCATGAGAAATTAAGTATGTACTTAATTTATTACAGCTTGTACGTAAGTTGTTACAGAATTTGTAATGAAAAAGGTATGTACCGGACTTATTACAAGAGATCACCAACCCCAAAAGTACCTCAACCAAGGGTAATAAACTATGTACATCCATAATTTCTTACAAGAAAACCTAATTTGTTACAAAAATCTTGAAAAATTAAGTATATACTTAATTTATTACACGTTGTACGTAATTTATTACAGAATCTATAATGAAAAAGGTATGTACCTAAATTATTACACGAGATCACCAATCCCAAAAGTACTTCAACCAAGGGTAATAAACTATGTACATACATAGTTTCTTACACAAAAACCTAATTTGTTACAAAAAGTATGATAAATTATGTACTTAATTTATTACACGTTGTACGTAATTTGTTACAAAATTTATAATTAAAAAGGTATGTACCGAAATTATTACACGAGATCACCAACCCCAAAAGTACTCAACCAAAGGTAATAAACTATGTACATACAAAGTTTCTTACAGGAAACCATATTTTGTTACAAAAAGCATGAGAAATTAAGTATGTACTTAATTTATTACACATTGTACGTGATTTGTTACAGAATTTGTAATTAAAAAGATATATACCGAAATTATTACACGAGATCACCAACCCCAAAAGTACCTTAACCAAGGGTAATAAACTATGTACATACATAGTTTCTTACACCAAAACCTAATTTGTTACAAAAAAACATGAGAAATTAAGTATGTACTTAATTTATTACACGTTGTACGTAATTTGTTACAGAATCTGTAATGGAAAAGGTATGTACCGAAATTATTACAGGAGATCATCAACCCCAAAAGTACTCAACCAAAGGTAAGAAACTATGTACATACATAGTTTCTAACAAGAAAATCTAATTTGTTACAAAAAGTATGACAAATTAAGTATGTACTTAAATTATTACAGGTAGGGATGGAAAAACAAGTCAGAACCTGAAAACCTACCTGAAACATGCTCGAGTCAGAACTTGATTTGACCCGAGAATTTGATGAACCGAACCCGAACTGTAACTGACTGCTGCTGACCCGAACCCGATTTGAACCTGTTACTATAGCAACCGAACCCGATCTACGTCCGACTGAAAACGACCCGAACCCGAATCTGACCTGTTAATTTTGACCTGAAACCCGACCTGCATCCGACTGAAACGAACCCGAACCTGAGACCGACCTGGCAAATTACCTGATATTACCCGACTGAATCGACCCGAGATCCGATTTTACCCGACCTGTTTTGAACCCGACCTGTTAATTGACCCGGCCTATTTTAAACTCGAACTATTGTTGACCTGAACTGATATTGACCCGAAATCCATGACTTAATGAATTAAAGAAGTTCATAAATATACATATGATATATATATATATATATATATATATATATATATATATATATGCACACATGACACATAATACATAAATACATACATACACACATAACTACATATATATTAGTATATATACACATACACATACATATTATATACATACACATACACATACACATACATGAATCATGACATATACATATATATAATATATATAACATATACATAATACATAATTATGTATTACTTATTATATATAAAATATATTACAATATACATATATTACAGATTATATACATAATATATATATAACATATGCATAATACATAATACATAATATATATAACATATACATAATACATACAATATACATATATTACAGATTATATACATAATATATATAACATATACAATATACATAAATGCGATATATATTAATTTTTAATTAACTTGAAATATTATACGTATTATTACTTGATTTTTAACCAAATTAAAATTTAAATTAATTTTTATTTGACTTAAAATATTATCCATATTATTATAATTTCAATGTAACTGTTTTCTCACCAACTTAAAATATAAACTTGATTTTTAAATAACTTAAAATATTGCACATATTTATACTTCAAGTCAAATTGTTTACAAGTTGTGCAAAAAAATTGTTACGACAAAAAAAAACAATAATGATAACTAAACCCTAAACCATTAAACACTGAACCGTAAAACTTAAACCCTAAACTTTAAACCATAAACAACAATGATAACTCATAAACCCTAATACAACACTCTAAACCCTAAACATTAAACCATAATCCATAAACAATAATGATAATTCATAAACCCTAATATAACACCATAAACCCTAAACACTCGAATATGAACCCTAAATGCTAAACCAAAAACCCTAAACCCTTAAACCTTAAACCATAAAGCTTAAACCTTAAACTCTAAACCATAAAAATAATGATAACTCATAAAACCTAAACCCTAAACCATAAATCATAAACAATAATGATAATTCATAAACCCTAATGCAACACCATAAACCCTAAACACTCGAATATGAACCATAAACCCTAAACCATACAATCTAAACCCTAAACCATAATGCAACACCCTCAACACTAAACACTAATATGAACCATAAACCCTAGACCATAAACCCATAAACTCTAAACTATAAACAATAATGATACTCGTAAACCCTAATACAACACCCTAAAAACCTAAACTCTCGAATATAAACATTAACTCTCAAACACTAAACATTAAACCATAAACCCTAAACTCTATTCCATTAACAATGATGATAACTCATAAACCCTAATACAACACCATAAACCCTAAACACTCTAATATGAACCACAAACCCTCAAATATAAACCTTGACTCTTAAACCCTAAACCTTAAACCATTAAACTCTAAACCATAAATAATGATGATAACTCATAAACCCTAATGTAACACCCTAAACTCTCGAAAATAAACCTTAACTCTCAATCACTAAACCTTCAACCCTAAACCCTAAACTATAAACCATAAATGATGATGATAACTCATAAACCATAATGTGACACCCTAAACCATAAACACTCTAATATTAAACCATAAACCCTCAAATATAAACCTTAACTCTTAAATCATAAACCATAAACTCTTAAACTCTAAACCCTAAACAATAATGATAACTCATAAACACTAATGCAACACCCTAAACCCTCAAATATAAACCATAACACTCAAACCCTAAACCCTAAACGTTAAGCACTAAACCCTAAACCATGAACTCTAAACTCTAAACCATAAATAATGATGATAACTCATAAACCCTAATGTGACACCCTAAACCATAAACACTCTAATATGAACCATAAACCCTCAAATATAAACCTTAACTCTTAAATCATAAACCCTAAACTCTAAACCATAAACAATAATGATAACTCGTAAACCCTAATGCAACAGCCTAAACCCTCGAATATAAATCCTAACTCTCAAACCTTAAACCCTAAACCATAAACAATAATGATAACTCATAAACCATAATGCAACACCCTAAACCCTAAACACTCTAATATGAACTTATAATATAACATATAAATATATACATATATATTATATGTATACGTACATAATAATTAATATAACATATATATATATTAAAACTTATAATATAACATATAAATATAATTAATATACATATATATATATATATTAAAACTTATAAGTTATATAATGTATATATATTATATAATATAATAATTAATAATAAATTATAATTATTAATAGTTTGGGGCTTTGGGCTCATATCCCACCACCCATTCATTTTAGATGGGCTAAATATTTTGTAGCCCTTTAAATTTTAGATGTTTTTCATTTAAGCCCTTTAAGTTTTAGTTCAATTCAATTAAGTTTTTAAAATTTTATTTTTAGTCCAAATTGACTCTTATTTGTTATTTGTTGTTCATTATAGTCCTTAAAACTTTGTTTTTATTCGAAATTGACCCTATTTCAAGTTTTTAATTTACTTTATTATTTTAGATATGAATCATTTATGATATGTTTATTCATTTCTAGTGCCCAATTTTTATTTTTAATGTGATTCCATGAAAGACGTTAAATAATTAACTCAAAATAAATATTGACTACTTGTACAATTGTACCGAACTAAAAAATAATACGAATTCAAAACCCGAATTAACCCAATCTGAAATGAAACCAACCTTAAATTACCCGACCTAAAATGAACCCGACCTGAAGTCTACCCGAGCCCGAATTAACCTGCCAATTACATGGTTTGGACCCGATCTGTTTGAACCCAACCTGAAATAAACCCGACTTGAAATGGACCTGACCTAAAATGGACCCGACTTGCAATGGACTCGACCTGCTACTGATCCGAGTCTAGTTAAAAATTTTTTTGACCTGAATTGACATGTATTTGATTTGACCCGACCTGACAGGACTCGACCTGAAACTCATCCGATTATCTGTTTTTACAACCCTAATTACAGGTTGTACGTAAGTTGTTACAAAATTTGTAATGAAAAATGTATGTACCGGTTTTATTACACGAGATCACCAACCCCTTTTAATTTGTGCCTTTAATTTTTGGGTGATTGATTAACCGGGTCACCTTTTATTTTTAATCTAATGATTATTATTCTACCATCTGAATCTAACGGTTTAAAATAATTGGTCTTATATTAGCCTTAAATTAAAGGTTTTTTAGACAAATCCGTCAGTTCAGTAATCCTATGTTGCATGGTCTTTTTGGAGAGAGCTGTTGCATCTTCTTGGCCCATGTTTTTTGGGATCTTCAAAATTTCAGAAATTACATTTTATTTGGCTTGTTTTCCAGACAGCTGCACTTGATCTTTGTAACTTGTTGAACCACATTGATTAAGATGAATTAATTAATCAGTATTGAAATTGAATGGTAAAAAATTGTTTTTATTCATGTGAATAGATAATATTATCATATTTTCATTTTAGTGTTGAATAAATATTTAATATTTAATTCATTGTAAAAAATGCAAACTTAAATATTTAATATTATTTTCAATTATAAATAGGATCAAATTGAAAGAAAGTGTAAATTACAGCCGAATTACCATTTTGTTTCAAAACACAAAATTTAATTGCCATTTTATAACATTTAAAAATATAATTACTATTTCATTTTTTTAACAAAATTAAGTTACCATATGTAAACTTTACCCTAAAATATTTAAGGTCTTTTTTTTTACCTTAAGGTCTTTTGTATAGTGAAGAGAGTAGTTTAGTTCTAACAACCACGTATTAAATACTTAAAAGTAAACTCAACATGTGGTTCACAAGCTATTGTTAAAATATTTAATCTTGCAATGTTGTTACAACAACCTCGTGTAGAATAAAAAAAAGTTAAACTACGCCAGGTACCATTAAACTATTGGGGTGACTCGTTTTTACCATCAACTTTTCATTTGGTCTAAATTTCTCATCAAATTTTATTTTTCTACTTGTTTATACCACAATGCCATTAATTTTTTAATGGGACGATGACGTGGCGCACTGTCTGATGATTTGGATGCTAGACCAAAATGACGTCATTTTGGTGCCGCTATTTTGATACTAAATAGCCCAAAACGACATTGTTTTGCTAGAGGAAAATATGGAAAAAATATGCATCTATGTGGTTTGAACCTGGAACCTTAAAAATTAAAAGCAAACATTTAACCACTAAACCAACTTAATTTTTTTTTATTTCTAACACATATTATATATATATATATATATATATATATATATATATATATATATATATATATATATATATATGTGTGTGTGTGTGTGTGTGTGTCAAACAACAATTTATCATATAAATAATATTACACTATATAAATAATATAAATATATTATTTCTAATAAAAATACATTAGAAATAACATTAGTATGCATATATTAATATATAAATAATAAATAAAACATTTATATATAAATATTTTTTATGTTATAAATAATATTGAATATATAAATATATTATTATTATAAAAACTAAAAACTACTTTTCAAAACCCCAAAATTTATAAAACTTACAAAAGCCCTAAATCCACCAAAACCTTAAACCTTAAACTCATAAACCATAACCCTAAACTATAAACTTTAAACCCTAAAATATTATTTATAAACAAATAATATTAAAATATATAAACAAATAATATATTATTATAAAAACAAAAAACTGATTTTTTTAAAAAAATCTGAAATTTCTAAAATTTACAAAAAAAAACCCAAAAAACCACCAAAATCCTAAACCTCAAATCCATCCATTCTAGTTGTTAATGGGTTTATGGATTTAGGGTTCAGGATTTATCATTAAGGAAAATTTTGAAATTTATGATTTATGTTTTGGTGGATTTTGGGTCTTTTATAAATTTTGGAAATTTTAGGGAGTTTTTGAAAATTAGTTGTTTAGTTTTTATAATAATATATTATTTATTTATTTATATATTTAATATTATTGATAATATAAATTTTTTATTTAATATAAATATTTTATTTATTAGTTATATAGATTAATATAATAAAATAAAATGAATTAATCCTAACTACAGTTTGGAATATATATCATCTGTGCTAAAAACAAATTGAAGATGTTAAGTTAGCTTAGTGCTTAAGTGTTTGCTTTTGATTTTAAATGTTCCAAGTTCAAACCTCATTGGTTGCATATTTTCTTTCAGCAAAACGACATCATTTTAGTCATTTAGTATCAAAATAAATGCACCAAAACGATGCTTTGGTCTAGCATCCAAGTCATCACGTTGTGTGCCATGTCATCGTTCTGTTAACGAGTTAAAGACGCAGTGACATAAACGAGTCAAAAATAAAATTTATTGGTAAATTTGGATCAATTTAAAGGTTAGGGGTAAAAGCAGATCACCTCTCCGGGACCCTACAATTTTAAGAGGCCACCGTAATTAGTAGTGAATATCCGATTGAATTGAGTCAAAAGAATTGAACTATTCGAGCTAATGAATCCTATTTTGTGATTCATACTTTATTTGATTTTTTTTATTCGTATCAAGTTTATGAAATCTGAGTTAAATTGAGTCGAATTGTCGAGTTTATGTGCAAATTTTATGACTCAAACTTTTGAAGAGGTATGCGATAACTTGGATTCACATAACAAGATGAAGCACATTGTAAGTGGATATGAGCCTAAAGCACAGGACCTCCTTGTTTAAGTGTCGACTAGTACTAGCCGCGGAGGACCAAAAGATCATAATTCTGGAGGAAAGAATAGAGGCATATCGAAGTCCTCAAAGAAGATAAGATTTGTAATTTGTGTAAAAAGAAAAGGCACGTGAAATTAGAGCGTTACAAGTTACAGGACAAGATTAAGAGGGAGGCTGAAAATAATTCCAGAGAAACTGGTGAAGCTGATGTAGCGGCGAAAATCTCTGTGTAGCTTTTGACGACAACTCAAGAGTGAGCGAGGATTGGATCCTCGAGTCCGTCTGCACCTTCCATATGTGTCCCAACTTAGAATGGTTTACTATCTACGAGGATGTTTCCATAGGTGTGTAGTAATGAGGAATAATGACTCATGTAGAATCGCTTGATTGGAACCATCAAAAGCAGGATATTTGATGGTACTATCATAACCCTCAATGTCGTACAACACATACCAAATTTGAAGAGTAATCTTATTTCCTTAAGAATCTTTGACTCAAAGAGGTACATGTACTTAGGGATGGGTATTTCACCCTGACCCAAATGGGTTCTGGCCCAATCCGGCCCGATCAGGTTAGGTTTTTTGTTAAAAAAAGTCAGGCTCGGGTCGATTTTTTATTGTGGATGAGTTCGGGTCGAGTTAGGTTCGAGTTTAGGGTAAAAAAATCCGACCTTGATTAATAGAGTAATTTTTCCAATATATTTTAGGGATATTTTGCAACAATAACCTCTCTTTATATATTTTTATAATTTTTTTTGATCGGCTATATTTTTTATAATTAGGTCCTTAAAATTGATTTTTTATAATTAGGTCCCTAAAATTAAATTTTTTTACAATTAAGTCCCTAAAATTGAATTTTTTATAGGTCCGGTTGGGTTGAGGTATATAATTTTTGGGTTGGGTTGGGTTTTTTAAAGAATAGGTTCGATTTGGGTTCAAGATTAGGGTAATTATTTTCGATTCGGGTTCGAGTTTGTCAAAAACCCAACCGACTTGACTTGTGCCTATCCCTACATGTACTCAACTGAAGGTGAAGTTCTAAACGTGAAAGCACGAGCTCTCTTCTCACGATGATAGGTCGAAGAAGACCAATAGACTGTTGGAGTATGCCCAAAGATCAATCATAAGATAATTGTAAAAAATATACCTATTTTATCTTGTTTATTAATATAAAGCCATTATTATTATTTCAGTAATTATTCTGCACTTATTTTGTGGGACATCCTAAAGAAACTAAAGGATATTATTTCCTCAATCCATCTGAGAACAAAATGTTTGTTGCTGGAACATGAGTCTTCCTCGAGAGAGAATTTATTTTCAGAAAAGGAAGTGGGAGAAATATTGAACTTGAGGAAATTCAAGATCAACCACAGATCACTGAAGCAAATATTGAACAAAAACAAGTTCCACAAATAGTTAAGGAACATCTAACCATTTTTGAAACACAACAACTGCAGAGATCTATGAGAGAACGCAATTCGCCTGAAAGATATGGATTTCTTGTTACATTGCATGGTGATGTTCTCCTCATGGATCAAGATGATCCTAGGACTTATCAGGAAGTAGTTGCGAGCCCAGACTCTGAGAAATGGCTAAAATCCATGAAATCCTAGATGCATTCCATGTTAGATAACCAAGTGCGGACCTTGGTCAATCTACCTGAAGGGATTAAGCCCATAGGGTGCAAATGGGTTTTCAAAAAGAAGACCGACATGGATGGCAATGTACAAACATACAAAGTGCGATTGGTCGCTAAGGGTCTTCGTCAGATTCATGCTATAAACTATGATGAAACTTTTCCCCTATTGCTATGTTTAAATCCATCTGGATATTGATTGCAATAGATGCATTTTATGATTATGAAATCTAGAAAATGGATGTCAAAACCGCTTTCCTTAATGGAAAATTTGATGAGGATGTGTACATGACACAACCTAAGGGTTTTGTCGATCCAAAAGATGCCCAAAAAGTATGCAAGCTACAAAGATCCATTTATGGGTTGAAGCAAGCTTCTCGAAGTTAGAATCTTCGTTTTAATGGTGCAATCAAAGAATTTGGTTTTATCAAAAATGAAGATGAGCCATGTGTTTTCAAGAAAACTAGTGGGAGCAATGTCATATTCTTGGTATTGTATGTGGATGACATACCAATAATATGAAATGACATACCTACCTTACAGTCTGTAAAGACTTGGTTAAGAAAATGTTATTTTATGAAAGACTTGGGTGAAGCAACCTACATATTAGGAGTCAAGATTTATATAGATAAATCAAGACGACTCCTAGGACTAAGTCAAAATACATACATAGATAAAGTACTAAAGAGATTCAATATAGAAGAATTTAAAAGGGGATTCTTACCTATGAGACATGGTATTTCACTCTTGAAGGAAATGTGTCGTTCAACGCCTCAAGAAAGAGAGCGCAAGAGTAAGATTCCATATGCTTCAGCCATTGGATCTATCATGTATGTCATGCTTTGTACACATTCAGATATATCATATACATTAAGAATGACAAGTCAGTACTAAGTAGATCCCGATGAAGGTCATTTGGTTGTAGTAAAAAACATCCTTAAGTACTTGAGAAGAACTAAGGATACATTCCTTATGTATGGAGGTGAGGAAGAGCTAAGTATAAAAGGTTATACTGATGCAAGCTTCCAAATCGATAAGGATGATTCTCGATCGCAATCGAGTTTTGTGCTTTCCTTAACGGATGTGTTGTAAGCTGGAAAAGTTCAAAGCAAGATACAATAACAAAGTCTACAATAGAAGTCGAGTATATTGCAGCAAGCGATGCTGTGAAAAAGGTTGTTTGGATCAAGAAGTTCATATCTAAACTAGAGGTTGTGCTAGTATATAAAATGCTATAGATCTACATGTGATAACAACGAAGCCATCACACAAGCAAAAGAACCCAAATCTCACCAGCGATCCAAACACATACTTAGGGGGTTATCATCTATTTCAAGAAATCATTGATCGAGGGGATGTGGAAATATACAAAGTACCAATGGATGATAATATCATCGATCCACTGACAAAGTGTAACCCCTAGATTCGGCCTTGCCGCTAGACCGTATCGAACGAGTTACACAGGGAAAACTGAAACGAAACCCGTTAAGGCTCCACTTCGATTAACAACCCTAGAAAAATTTCTTTTAAAGTTATTTTGTCTAGATGCTTTAATTATATCCTATATGAGAGGACACGCAGCGGAAACACACACGGATACAAACGCGCGAAACAGACAATCACACAAACCATTTTTAACTTTTACAACAGGCCGTATCGATACGCTTAGACCTGGTTAACACCCCAAAGTCAACTTAGGGAGACCGTATCGATACGCCAGAAGACCGTATCGATACGCTCTCAACGATCAACTTCCCAAGGTCAAACTATGAAGACCGTACCGATACCATCAGGAACCGTACCGATACGCCAAAATCTCGTTAATTTCTTAGATTTTCAGAGAGCTTTTAGCGTATCGATACACCCCCGCATACTAGTACGCATAGCCTAAAACAAGGTTCAAATCAGGGGACCGTATCGATACACCCCTTGAGCATATCGATACGCCCTGCACTGCAAACCTTATTTTGGCTGCGTACCGGTACACGAGGGTGTATTAATACGCCAAAAACTCTCTGGAAATTTGAGAAATTGACGATATTTTTGTGTATCGATATGGGTCATGAGGGTATCGGTACGGTCTTCGTAGTTTGGCCTTGGGAAGTTGACCGTTGAGAGAGTATCGATACGGTCTTCTAGCGTATCGATACAGTCTCCCTAGGTTGACTTTGGGGTGTTGACCAGGTCCAGGCGTATCGATACGGTCTTCTAGCGTAACGATACGGCCTGTTGTAAAAGTTAAAAATGGTTTGTGTGATTGTCTATTTTGTGCGTTTTGTATCCGTGTGTGTTTTCGCTGCATGTCCTCTCACATTAGATATAATTAAAGCATCTAGACAAGATAACTTTAAAAGAAATTTTTCTAGGGTTGTTAATCGAAGTGGAGCCTTAACGAATTTCGTTTCGGTTTTCCCCGTGTAACTCGTTCGATGCGGCCTGGCTGGGAGGCCGGGTCGAAGGGGTTACATTTGTTGGTATCAGAGCCTAGGTTCCGCATAGGTTCATTGAGTTTTCGCAAGCCAAAAGGTAAGTGAGGTAAGTTTTGTGGTGTAAGCTTGTTGATTGTGATTGCTTGGTGATTGTAAGCATGCTTGTGACTATCTTGTATTGGTTGAGAAATAGTTAAAGGCACCCATTGCTAGTATACTATTATTGTAAATGATTTTATGTTTAATGACTTGAGCACCTTGGACCTTGTTCCTTGCTGACCCCAAATCATCTCACTTGTTGTTTTTGTTGATTAGCTTTGCATATGTTAGCATGGTGAGACCGAAGGGAAGGCCGAGAGTTGAGCGGATTGAGAATGTTGAGAATGTGTGGGGAGAGAACTTGCCTCCTCCTCCTTCTCCATCTCCGCCTCTGGGTGCAGGTTCTGGTTTACCGTTTGAGTGACTATGTAGCTTGGGCGGGGTTGAGTTCCGTGGGTTGTCACCCGAGGGTTCTGGGGCATGGTTTGAGAGCACAGTTCGTATTTTGAGTAAGATGGAGTGCTCTGAGGCACATAAGTTGGGTTGCATTGTCTCTTTGCTTCAGGGAGATGCCTACACTTGGTGGACTACTATCACCACGGGTATGCCAGAGGCCGAGGTTACTTGGGAGTTCTTTAGGAATGCTTTCCGTAAGAAGTACTTAGGTCCTCGATACCTAGATGAGAAGAAGAGAGAGTTCATGGCTCTAGTTCAGGGTAGCTTGACCGTGTTCGACTATGAGGGGCAGTTCGTACGTTTGAGCTAGTATGCTTCTGAGTTAGTTCCCACTGAGGCAGAACGATGTGAGCGTTTCCGCTATAGGTTGGTTTAGGACTTGTTGGCTTCCGACTATACATATTTTGATGTGTTGGTCGCTAGGGCCAAGGACATTGAACATTCTTTAGGACTTGCGTATCGCAATGGTGGATCTAGTTCTGGAAAGAGAAATGCTGATTGGGACAGAGATCGTGCCAAGAGGCACAAGGATAGGAAACCTCATCATGATCATAGATGCGGAGGTGGTAATTTTGGGAGAGGCCATCACAACCAAGGGACTGAGAACCGTACTCCCGAGTGCAACAAGTGTGGTAGACGTCATTACAGTGAGTGTTGGGGCACTTATGGCTCTTGTTGGAAATACGGGTCTAGGGTGCACTTGAAGCGCGTTGTCCACATCCGTCTAGGGATGGACAAGCTCCTGCACGAGCTGTCGACCATCAGAGAGGCCGTGGGCGCGTTCGAGGTAACTTTCAGCCTAGGAATGACGGTCAGAGGAGTGTAGCTCATGTTGTAGCAGTTCAGCCCGAGGGAGGTGGGCCAGCTAGAGTGTATGCACACCGTGAGGACAGGAATAACACATATGTGATTGCAGGTAATTTCTCGTTACACATTTTGTTTTCCTTGATTGATTCTGGTTCTACGCATTCGTACATATTGAGTAAGCATGCAAGATTGTTAGATATTCTTGTTGAGATATTAGATGTGGGTATGAATGTCACTAGTTCTTTTGGCGAGACAGTTGTGGTCAGAAAGATGTATAGAAGATGTCCTTTGATGGTTCAGGGTCATGTTTTTCCTGTGGATATGATGGAATTGGCGTTTTATGGTTTTGATGTGATATTAGGCATGGATTGGCTTGTAGAACATAAGGCTAGAGTAGATTTTGAGACAAAGCGAGTTTCCTTGAGACTTTCAGAGGATCATGAGGTAGTAATAGTGGGCGAGAACGTTAAGTTCTTGTCCAATGTAGTTTCGGCCTTAGAGGCTCAAAAGTTGTTGGATACGGGTTGTCAGGCGTACCTAGCCTATGTTATGAATCCGAATATGGATAAGGCACGACCGCGAGAGATTAGAACAATTTGTGACTTTCCGAGTGTATTCCCAGAAGAATTGTCTGGTTTGCCTCCAGATTGAGATGTAGAGTGTGTTATTGAGAATTATTTTTATTCAGCTCCAGTGTCGATTGCACCTTACCGAATGGCTCCTAAAGAAATGAAAGAGTTGAAGACACAGCTTCAGGAATTGATAGATCGAGGGTTCATTCGTCCGAGTACTTCACCTTGGGGTGAACCGGTGTTGTTTGTGAAAAAGAAAGATGGTAGTTTGAGAATGTGTATCAATTACCGACAGTTGAATAAGTTGACAGCGAAGAACAAGTATCCGTTTCTGAGAATTGATGACTTGTTTGATTAGTTGAGAGGTGTTTTAGTGTTCTCGAAGATAGATTTGAGATCTGGTTATTATCAGTTGAATGTAAGAGATCAAGATGTACCAAAGACAACTCTCCGCACTCGTTATCGGCACTACGAATTCTTAGTGATGCTCTTTGGTTTGACTAATGCACCAACAACTTTTATAGACATGATGAATAAAGTATTTCATGAGTACTCAAATCAGTTTGTAGTAGTGTTCATTGATGATATTCTAGTGTACTCTCGTACCAAGGAAGATCACGATCGACATTTGCGTTTGGTGTTGCAGAAATTGTTAGACAATCAGTTGTATGCCAAGTTAAGCAAATGTGAATTTTGGATTAGGGAAGTAGTCTTCTTAGGCCATATTATATCAGCCGAGGGAATCCAATTGGATCCTAAGAAGGTTGAGGCAATTGTGAATTGGAAACCACCAAAGATAGTGACCGAAGTTCGTAGTTTCTTAGGTTTGGCCGGTTACTATAGACAATTTGTTGAGGGTTTCTCAAAGGTTGCTACTCCTTTGACTATATTGCTACATAAGGATGTTCAGTTTGAGTGGACTGATGCAAGACAACAAGCATTTGAGAAATTGAAAGAAGCCTTAATCGAAGCTCCCGTTTTAGTTCAACCCGTGTCAGGGAAAGAGTTTGTAGTCTTCAGTGATGCATCATATGTTGGCTTGGGTTGTGTGCTTATGTAAGATGGAAGAGTAGTGGCCTATGCGTCTAGACAATTGAAAACTCGTGAGCGTAATTACCCTACGCATGATATAGAATTGGTTGTAGTGGTCTTCGCTTTGAAAGTTTGGAGACATTACTTGTATGGTGAGAAATGCACAGTGTATACAGATCAAAAGAGTCTGAAGTATATAATGATGAAAAGAGAGTTGAATCTTAGACAACTTAGGTGGCTAGATTTGCTTAAAGACTACGATCTCACGATTGAGTACCATCCGGGTAAAGCCAATGTAGTGGTCGATGCTTTGAGTAGAAAGGTAGCAGTGGAGTTACGAGCTGTGTTTGCTAGATTGAGTTTGTCTGAAGATGGTGGTTTAGTGGCTGAGTTGCACGTTAGACCTTCTTTGCTTTAGTTGATTGGAGAGAAGCACTTGCAAGATAGATCATTAGCATCTCATGTACAAGACATAGAGGAGGGTAAACCAACAGATTTTTGTTTCAGTAGTGATGGACTCTTGTGTTTCAAGAGTAGAGTAGTTGTTTCGGAAGATGTAGACTTGAGACGCACCATCCTGACTGAAGCTCACAGTAGTCCGTTTACTATGCATCAGGGAAGTACAAAAATGTATCGTGATTTGAAGAATGGGTATTTTTGGGTTGGGTTGAAGAAAGATGTTGCCGAGTTTGTGAGTAAGTGCATGGCTTGTCAGCGAGTTAAAGCCGATCACCAGTTTCCTTCAGGTTTGTTACAACCGTTGAGAATTCCTGAGTGGAAGTGGGAGAGAATCACCATGGTTTTTGTATCGGGTTTTCCGTTGACACCTTCTAAGAAGAATTTGGTTTGGGTAATAGTTGATCATCTTACGAAGTGTGCGTACTTTTTGGCTATTCACACCACTTATACTCTAGATAAGTTAGTTGATTTGTATATCAGTGAGATAGTGTGGTTGCATGGTGTACCGAAATCTATAGTGTCAAATAGAGATCCGAGGTTCACGACTAGATTTTGGGAGAGTTTTCATAGTGCTTTGGGTACTCAACAGAATTTCAACACTTCATATCATCCTCAGACCGATGGTCAGTCAGAGAGAGTCATACAAGTGTTGGAAGATATGTTGAGATGTTGCATTATAGAATTTCAAGGTTCGTGGGAGAAGAATCTACTATTAGTAGAGTTTTCATATAATAACAATTATCAAGCGAGCATTTAGATGGCACCTTATGAAGCTCTATATGGTAGAAAATGTAGAACACATGTTTGTTGGGCCGAAGAGGGATAGAAATTGATACCTTTGCCTAACATGCTTAAGGTTACTACCGAGAAAGTTTAGTTGATTTGTGACTGTTTGAAGGCAGCTTCGGATAGACATAAATCTTATGCGGATTTGAAAATAAGAGAAATAAAGTATGTCGTGGGCGACAAAGTGTTCTTGAAAGTCTCAACTTGGAAGAATGTGATGAGGTTTGGTAGGAAAGGTAAGTTGAGCCCGAGGTTCATTGGTCCGTATGAGATAGTTGAGAGAGTTGGTCCCGTTGCCTATATATTGAGGCTTCCGGCCGAGCTAGAGAAGATTCACGATGTGTTTCATGTCTCGATGCTTCGGAGGTATAGATCGGATCCGTCACATGTTATGTCAGTTGAGGAGATAGAATTGAATCCATATTTGACCTACGATGAAGAACCAATTGAGATTTTGGCTTCGAACAACAAAGTGTTATGAGGAAGAACCATTGAGTTGGTTAAGGTTAAGTGGCGTCACCGAGGAGTGGAAGAAGCCACTTGGGAGAGGAAGGATGACATGCGAAAGCAGTTTCCGCATCTCTTTCTGCCAGGTAATTTCGGGGACGAAATTCCTTTAGTGAGGGAGAGTTGTAATGCCCCGAGTTTAGGATTGGGAGTTATCGGGTTTGTTAGACCAGGTCAGTTAAATTAATTTGGAGAAAAACTATTTTTAATACACCAAAAGAATTTTAAAAGACTAAAGGGCAAAAAGGTGATTTTTCATAAAAGGAAATAAAAAGGGGATTTTTATCAAAAAAGTCATCTCCTTCTCCATTTGAAATTCACGTTCTAAAAACCTCCCTAAACCCTAGTTACTATTCCATTGGATTTCAAACTCTCAACTAAGTGATTTCTTCAAGGTAAATGATTCCCTAACTTAGTCTCATCTTCCTTGAGTCCTATATGTTAATATTTTTGTAAAACTCATGGATAAAACAAACTTTGATTTTTAAAGTTTGGTTAAAAATGATAAGAAATCTTTGGGTTTTCGTTGGGTTGATTTAGGGCTGAGTTGAGAGTGTTTTTATCCTTGTTTTAACACAAGAATAACATAAAAATGGTGGGTTTTTAATGGAAACCCGAAATGGGTGTTGTGTGTGATTTTAAGAGTTAGAAAGCTTGAGTTTTTGGTTGGGTTTTGAGTCTAAATGGCAGCTGGAGGTTTGGTAGCTTTGGATTGATGTGTAGGGATGTAAAAATGTAGATTTTTTATGGTAAATTCATTGGTTGTGGCTGTTAGTAGATTGAGACTGAAATCGCCATGTTTTGGGTGAAGTTTGGGTTTGAATCGATGTGTATTGATGCAAGGTTGTTAAGTTCCGAGTCTTCACTGTGTTTAAGAGTGTGTTTGTGTTCTAATGTTTGATTTTGGGTTGCTCAAAACAGAGAAATTGGATTCGAGCTTTTTGGACGGAGATCCGGGTAGTACGGAGGCTTGATTCGGCATCTTGGGCATTGATTGTGTGTTGGCTGGTGAGTGGATCGATTTGAAAACCTTAATGTTGTTAAGAGAATGTTTAGGGAGTTTGGATTGAGCTTGAAAAGCCAATCCAAGATTGAGAGTAAGTTTTAAAGGTTTATGCAAGTAAATTGTGTTTTTACGATTCTTGAATGCAAGATGAGTATGCTATGTTGTTATGCTTGAATTGCACTGTTATGCATGTTGAGACTTATGTCTTGTGTTTATACTTGCATTGTGAGTACATGCCTTGCATGGAAGTTTGAACTTGGTAAGTGGTTCAAGCATCGGTAATACTTGTGGTTGTAATTGAGTATATTGACATGTGGTTGGTTATTACCGGATATAATTGATCGATCAATAGGATTAGAGTGCACTCGAAGTGAAATTTTCACGTGGCCTTAGTGATGTTAGATTCCACTAAGGAGGAGTACGGTGATGTGAGATTCCACCGGAAATTATGTTTTTACTAGACGAGTGAGTACATTGATGTGAGATTCCACCGAAATTGTCTAGTGGGTTTGAGAAAGCTATCCGCATATCCGAGTAAAAACGTTGAATGTCAATATACCATTGAATGCATTATTTCTCATGTTAAGCATGTTGATGATTCTATCTATTTAAGCTTATGTTTATGCATTGTGGTTTACTTTTCTTGCGTTATGAGAATGAGCATATGGTAAGCCTATGGCTTGTGGTTGCATTCGGTAAATGCACGGGAAGGTAAAATGCATGTTGTTATGTGTTTTAGCATGTGGAAATGATTTGGAAAAGGGTTTGGTTTTCAAGCAAACTATGCAGTTTTAAAACATAGTTTGCTTGGAAATGAAACCTTTTTCCAAATCATTTCCAGATGCTAAAACACATAACAACAAGCATTTTACCTTCCTGTGCATTTACTGAATGCAACCACAAGCCATAGGCTTACTGCATGCTCATTCTCAAAACGCAAGCAAAGTAAACCACAATGCATAAACATAAGCTTAAATAGATAGAATCATCAACATGCTTAACATGAGAAATAAATCATTCAAGGGTATATTGACATTCAACGTTTTTACTCGGATATGCATATATCTTTCTCAAACCCACTAGACACTTCCGGTGGAATCTCACATCACCATACTCCTCTATAGTGGAATCTAACATCACTAAGGCCACGCGCGAATTTCACTTTGAGTGCACTCTAATCTTATTGATCGATCAATTATATCCGGTAATAACCAATCACATGTCAATATACTCAATTACAACCACAAGTATTACCGATGCTTGAACCACTTACCAAGTCCAAACTTCCATGCAAGGCATGTACTCACAATGCAAGTATAAACACAAGACATAAGTCTCAACATGCAAAACAATGCAATTCAAGTATAACAACATAACATACTCATCTTGCATTCAAGAATCATAAAAACACAATTTACTTGCATAAACCTTTAAAACTTACTCTTGAGCTTGGATTGGCCTTTCAAGCTCAATCCAAACTCCCAAAACATTCTCTTAACAACGTTAAGGCTTTTGAAATCGATTCACTCACCAGCCAACACACAACCGGTGCCCAAGATGCCAAATCAAGCCTCCGTACTACCCGTATTTCCGTCCACAAAGCCCGAATCCAAATCCTCTGTTTTGAGCAACCCAAAATAGAACATTAGAACACAAACACACTCTTAAACACAGTGAAGACTCGAAACTTAACAACCTTGCATCAATACACATCGATTCAAACCCAAACTTCACCCAAAACATAGCAATTTTAGTCTCAAACTACTAACAACCACAACCAACGAATTTACCATAAAAAATCTACCTTTTTACATCCCTACACATCAATCCAAAGCTACCAAAACTCCAGCTGCCATTTAGACTCAAAACCCAACCAAAAACTCAAGCTTTCTAACTCTTAAAATCAACGACAACACCCATTTCGGGTTTCCATTAAAAACCCACCATTTTTATGTTATTCTTGTGTTAAAACAAGGATAAAAACACTCTCAACTCAGCCCTAAATCAACCCAACGAAAACCCAAATATTTCTTTTTGTTTCCAACAAAACTTTAAAAATCAAAGTTTGTTTTATCCATCAGTTTTACAAAAATATTAACATATAGGACTCAAGGAAGATGAGACTAAGTTAGGGAATCATTTACCTTGAAGAAATCACTTAGTTGAGAGCTTCAAATCCAATGGAATAATGACTAGGGTTTAGGGAGGTTTTTAGAACGTGAATTTCAAATGGAGGAGGAGATGTCTTTTTTTTTGGATAAAAATCCCCTTTTTATTCATTTTTATGAAAAATCCCCTTTTGTCCTTTAGTCTTTTAAAACTCTTTTTGGTGTATTAAAAATAGTTTTTCTCCAAATTAATTTAACTGACCCGATCTAACAAACCTGATAACTCTCAGCCCTAAACTCGGGGCGTTACACAAAGCCTCTAACGTAACAGAAGCATGATCGTCACACTAAGTGATCTCTTGGTATTAGATACATGAGTAATTTGTCTTAGTGCTAGTGGGAGATTGTTGGAGTATGCCTAAAGACCAATCATAATATGATTGTAAAAGATATACTTATTTTATCTTGTTTATTAATATAAAGCAATTATTATTATTTCAGTCAATGTTCTACGCATATATAAATAAAATAAATTATAATAAAGTCCTTAGAATAATATGGTTATTCTTGAATGTCCTTAGTCGAGTATTATTGTGGGCATGGACAACAATAAAACATTAAGACTAATATGTAGTTGATTGATGACAAAGTGTTATCATTGGCATGAAGATGTCAAAATCAATACATAAGTATGTGTTAGAGAACAACATACTGGATTGATCCGCTATGATCATGTTTCTTGGATTATTATGTGACAATCACAACATTTCTCATATTGATAACTACATGTATGATCATCGGACTTAAGATCATCATTATTTCAACATTGTGAGTGACATATTTTGATACAGTCAAATGTGTGTCGTAACAAAGTATAAAGACTAATATTGGATATGTCACAATCTATGTAGTGGGAGATGGTTGGTCAAGATATGATATGTCTCTCCTACATAATAGGAGTAATATCGTAGGCTACTTGGTTGAGTGAGACTACAAAAGCATGGCCATGCTCGAATAAGTTGATCTGAGATATCATAGTTATTAATTTATAATAGTCTACTCATGATATCAAGAAATATTAGATGGACTATACAATGTGATTATTCCATGACTTGTGTCCAATCTAGATATAAGGACATAAGGATGTAATACATGAAAAGAGTTCACGAAGAGGTTATATCGAACCACGACTTCATGTAACTTAGGTAGCACTGATGTATTGCTAGATGCCACTCATTGCTTGTAATATTAGAATTGTTCTAGATATTACTGCTAACGTTACATGAACCTACAAGGGTCAAACCCTCTGATTGAAACAAAAAAATATTGACTTGATAGCATGTGTGCAAACTTGTACACGAAATTAGTTAAAACCAGAATTATTATAATTGTATAAATAGTTTTGTTTATATATGTTTTAATACTAGATAATCATTGTAATTAGCAAACATCATTAAAATATATATATCCCCAAAGAAACCTGATAGAAGTAGAATTAGATTCTACATATTTAATTGTATTTGGTTAAATATATTTTATATTTAATAAATTTGAATTTAATTAGGATTACGATTTTGAATGCTATATAAAGACATAAGGTCTAGCAGCCAAAGATATGCCTATTGCTAAAAACCTCTCTAACAGTTAGAGAAGTAAAATATTGTTCGTTTCATTCGGGTGGACTGCATAGAAGTCGGAACACTGCTGTGATGAATTGGACTCGACCTCGTGCTGGAAGAATTGGATTCTCCTACATCCATGCAGTTACCAGATTTAATTGAGGTAACATTTCATCCTTTTTTCACCCGTATCTGTTCCTTGTACATGGATCACTGCTGGAATTCGCCAAATAATTTTTCTGTTGTGCCATGGGGTGTACCACTGTTTCCCTACAGTTGTATTAGAGCCACTTGTATGATATGGATTCAGACTTAAATACTTGGATGATGTTAATGTATGAGATGCATGTTACTAGATTAGGGTTTATTCGATTTTTGAAAAATATATAATATTTTCGCGCTATAGATCATTAACGACTAGTCAAATTAAATCACATTGATTGTTCCATGTGATTAAGAGTTAATCACATGCTTGTTTGGGTAACATATTTTAAGCGTTAACATACGCGGGTTAGAGTTATATATTACACTAATGGTTAGTCTATAGACCACGTGCGGGGAAAGTAACAAAGAGTTGTTCCAATAAAAACCTCGTGGATTTTAAAATCCTAAAAAATGCGATTATGTTGATAAAAGTGATCAAATCGTGAGTTTTTACACAGCAATTAAGATGCTCCTTGACCCTTGACCCCGTTATCAAGTCGTTCTGCCCCTTGACCCCGTAAGGGGGCTTCGCCGCCCTGCGTAGAAAACAATATGGTAAGACCTTAATAACAAACGACGTCATTATTATTTTTGTTATGAATGATGTTTGAAATGCATGGTTATAACCCATTTACTTTGATTTTTTATTTTATAAATATGGCATGCGTGTCGTGCCTCTCTTTCTTCTATTGTAATTTTCTTCTCATCTTACTCCCTCGTGTGTAAAACGAGTTTTTGAAATTGTAGTATTTACGAAGAAAACATGGATCAAAGGAGTAGAAGGATGGGTTGATCAAAGGTGGATTGGATGCTTGATGAGCAAATTCTATCTTTAGTTTATTTTGGTTCTCTCATTGGCTTGGGATGGGCCACCTTAGTTTTACGAGCTATAACCATTGCATTTATATTTACTGCTTTACATGTATGTGATACAATGTAAGTTTATTAGCACGATGGCAACTGATTATATGTAACCTCCTCATCCCGGTCTGGCCGGATGACCGGTCCGAGTAAGCTACACGGGGAAAACCGAGTGAAAACTCCCTAAGGAATTCCCCCTCGGTTAGCAACCCTATTTTTTTTCATTTTAAATCTTGTCTAGATGAGTATTTAATCCTATGTGATCATACGGCGGAACAACATTCACGAGGCAAACAAACGAACTCAGCCCAACATCTTACGGCCCAATTTTAAGCTTTAACTACAGGCGGTATCGATACCCTTAAGGGGTGTATCGATACCCCTTGACTAGGTTTAAGCTTTAACTGCAGGCGGTATCGATACCCTTAAGGGGTGTATCGATACCCCCTTGACTAGGTCAACTGGTCAAAGTCAATCCGTAGAGACCGTATCGATACACCCAAGGAGTGTATCGATACCCTCCCCAACGGTTGACTTCCCACGGTCAACGCTAAGATGACGGTATCGATACACCAGAGGCCGGTATCGATACTGAAATGGATAGTAGCTCCAGCGACCAAAATGGTATCGATACACACCTCAAGTGTATTGATACACGAGGCCTGAAACAAGAAGTTGGTATCGATACCGTACCAACCGTATCGATACCCCTGCCACGAACTTGCAGGTTTGAGCTGATTTAAGGCACAAGGAGGCCCTTAAATCCCTCTAAAACCCCAACCAACACACTAACATTAATCCTAAGGCAAATGAAACATAAAAGCATGCTTTAACAAGAAGCCAAAGGCCACTAATCAACACAAGGTGGTGCACAAATCATACAAGCAACTTAGCATTCAAACATGAAGCAAGGCATACATACTTGGCATTCCAACAAAGGCAATTAGGCATACAAGTCATACATGGAACTCAAAGGCCTTAAAAGGCACAAGGAAAGCATATGCGGTTTGGCCCTCTTTAACAAGGCAACCTAAACACCAATAGACATGCCAACACACACAACATCCATCATAGCATATCATGCATTACAAACCATAATCAATCCAAAATATCAACGTAAGGCATTAACAACATGTGGATAACACAAGGAGTCTAGATACAAGCTCCTAAAACACGTAGCATTTCCCATTGCTAAACTACTACATTATTTAATAAACCATACTTGAGCAATTACCACACGCTTGGACGCCCTATTTCTTGCTCCTTGCTAACTCCAAGCCAAAGATCTGCATTGTCGGAAAAAGGAGAGCATAAGCATAAAGCTTAGTGAGTGGAGCTCTAAAACATAACTACGACAATGCAGGGTTCAAAGCTTTCTTTAAAATAAAGGCCAACACAAAGATCCATTCAACTACCTAAACCTCTTGCTAACATGCAAGTTCAACCACAATTCAACAATATAGGCATTTAACATGGCATTACACTTCATGGTATGCATGAGGACTTAATCCTAGTTTAAAGCAAGACCATAAAAGAGAATGATATAGTGAGATACAACATGAGCACAAATGGTATGCACAAGCATAACCAAAACACACACGGTGGGACTACACATCACCGTTTCGACTAGTAGTTTTCCAATGGGACTACACATCAAAGTACTCTTCTACTAGTCACTACCGGCGGGACTACACATCACCGGAGTCTTACACCACTCGCTACCGGCGGGACTACACATCACCGGAGCAAAGACAACCATCACGTGAGGTTCGACACCAACCATGCAACGCGATATACAATCACTATCATGCAACATGTACTCACTATATCATGCACAACAAAAACAAGTTGTAACAAAACCCACCATTAGGCGTCACTTACAACTTACAATCTTACCAATCACAAATGGTCTTACTCACCATTTTCGTACATAACCTGCACCAACTTACACACATCTTACAAGGCGTATCAACAACACCATTATTATCATCATACAAAATCAACGATTTAATAAATAGCAACATGCTTCCTCCCAAAGTATTGAAATTTCATGTATAACAAAATATCATTTCAAGCAATGAAAAACAATGATAAAAGGGGAAATTTTAAAAGGCATTTCACATCGACTTACTCTTTGAGTTTAAATTACTTTCAAGCCCAATTATAAACCACTCTCAAAAATCATCTTTGAACCAAAATAATACTTGAAAACATTTCCACATCCACATGCTCGAACCAACCTTTGAAAATCAAATTAAAACATTAACCACTCACCGCCTCTCCTTAGCAACCGAAGCAAATCTCCTACGAACCCGGATTCGGTCCCAAAGCCTCTTCAACGCTTCCTCATGCTTCTAGTCAAACAAAACACACTTATTACACCACAATCCAATGCTAAAACTCAATCACCATCTCACTTAACAAACACAAACCAAATTCCACAAATTTCCAATCCACATAATCCCCAAAATACCAATTTTCGTGCTCCCCAATAGCCTTGCTGAAATTTCCATTTCCAAACCTCCAAATGACCTCCAAAATGTCCCAAATCACCCTCCTAACATACCCTAACCATCAGCCCTTTGTTTTCAACCAAAAACCCACCAAACATGGTGTTTTTGACAACTCAAAAATGGGTAATAGAGCTCACTTCGGATTTTTACCAAAATTCAACCAAAATGACATATAATGTGTATTTCTACTTGATTAAACAAAGCCCCAACACAATTTATCAAAACCAAATGGAAAACCCCTTAAAAACCCAAACTTTGATATAAACCCTAATTTTCAAAACTCCATAACTTTAAAATCTAAGAGAATGGGTGGATAGGGGATAAAGAGGGGAGTAAGAAAACATAATTACCTTTGAAAAACACCTTGGATTGAAGAAAATATTGAATGGAATAGTAACTTGAATATTTGAGAGAGTTTGGGAAGGGGGTTTGTGTTCTTCACGTGGGAAAGGAGGGGAAAAAGGGGAGAAGATGACAACTTTAAAAGTTGTCTTCCTTTTTTAAAACTTTTGGGTAAAATCACAATGTAGGTCCCTCCCCTCTTATTAAAACTCAATTACATCACAAATTAGGTTGAATTGTTTTAATTTAATGTTTATTGACTCGAACCATAAACCCGGTTAACTCCTAGGCCCAAAACACGGGTGTTACATTATATCATAGATGAATGGTGAGATTAATTTAAGAAAACCCTTCATATTTAATTACTAGCCATCCAATATTAGCCCTCGTTAAAACCATGACCAGTGCTATGTAGGTTCTTTTAAAGCGAAGTACTCATATCTATCTTGGTTAAACACGAAGAATAAGCAAGTGATATTCACTGGTTGTAATATAGGTTAAACTAGGCTGTCCTAATGAGATTAGAAACCTAAAGGTTAATAATGTGAATAATCATGAGATGATTAAGAACAATAGTTGTTCGCCAAATATAGGAGTTACATGGGATGTAATTAGGAAGTGTTGCTTACCTAAATAATTGAATTATAGGAGTAAAGCCAAAGTTGACTTAGGATGAAATGAAATATGGATTCTTACCCACTAGAAATAGTTTATAGAAAGTTTTTCAAATTTTGAGGGTTATTAATAGTGTGAATGTTATTTTGAATTTATAATCATGGTATAACATACTCATAAATCATATTCTATCGTTGTAGATTTGTTATAGCTAACTCAAACTCTTTATCATTGTGATTTGTCCTTGAGAAGGATAAACTGATTGGCTTGAACTTCCTTGACTGGTTCCGTAACTTAGGATTGTCCTCAAACAAGAAAAAAAACTACAAGTCATCGAAGAACTCTTCCCTAAAAAACCAACAGATGATGCCTCCATAAATGAATTGGAAGCTTTTAAGAAATACTCAAATGACATGGTAGATGTTGGGTGTTTGATGCTTGCGACCATGACTCATGAGCTTCATAAGCAATATGAGGACATGGTTCCCTATGAGATGGTTAAAAATCTCAAAGAATTAGATGATGGGCAAGCTCTTCAAAAGAGGTATGAGAACTCTAGGGGTTTATTTTGATGCAAGATGATGGAGGGATCTCTAGTGGGAACTCATGTTCTCAAAATGATAGGGTATATTCAGACGCTGGAAAAATTCGGCTTCCCTTTAAGTGTTGAATTAGCTATTGATGTTATCCTACAATCGGTGTCAGATAGTTTTAATCAGTTTGTTCTTAATTTTAAAGTTTATGAAATTAACAAGTTATTTCCACGGTTACTTGGTCTGCTAAGAACATCAGAGAACAACATGAAAAAGGTTGGGTGCAAGCCTATTCTGATGATCCGAAAGGATAACAGAAAAGGAAAGTCCAACACCAAGGCAAAGCCAAAGCCCAACAAAGGAAATACTGCATTGAAAGACAAAAGAGGAGTTGCAAAATAAGGAATATGTTTCTATTGCAACAATGGTTGACATTGGAAGAGAAATTGTCATGTCTATCTTAAGGAAATCAAGAAAGCAAAAGAAAATGGATAGTCCAAATTAGATATTTATGTTATTGATATTAATATATCAATATTTACTTCTTAAGTATTAGATACTAGTTGTGGTTCTCACATTTGTACTTCTGTACAAGGACAAAAAAGGAGTAGAAAATTAGCAAAAAAGAGATGTGGACCTACGAGTGGAAAATGAAGCAAGAGTTGTTGCAGTAGCTATAGGAACATATACTTTTTCATTACCTAGTGGACTGGATTTAGATTTAGAGTATTGTTATTTCGTACCTAGTTTGACTAAAAACATTTTTTCAATTTCTTGTTTGGACAAGATTTGTTTTGAAATTATTATTAAGAATAATAGTTGTTCCATTTATCTCAATAATGTTTTTTATGGTGTAGAATATTTAATAATTGGCCTCGATATTTTGAATCAAAAAATTACATATACAACATAAATACTAAAAGATAAAAAACAAGTGACTCTAATAAAAATTATCTTTGGCATTGTCGCTTGGGTCATACAAGTGAGAAACAAATATCAAAACATCATAAATATGGATGTTTGGATTCTTTTGTTTTCAAACAACTTGATATATGTGAACCTTGCTTATCGAGAAAAATGATCAAATCTCCTTTTAATGGTAAAAGTGGGCGAGTAAGTGATTTATTAGGCCTAATACATAGTGATGTATGTGGACCAATGAATACACAAACCAGAGGAGGGTTTCAGCACTTCATTACTTTCACTGAAGGCTTCAATAGATATGGGTACATTTACCTAATGCATCATAAATCGGAAGCCCTTGAAAAGTTCAAGGAAATTAAGAATGAAGTACAAAACCAACTAGGAAAAAGTATTAAAGCTATTTGATCAAATCGAGTAGGAGTATCCTTAAGCTTGGAGTTTGATGACCTTCTTAAAGAATGTGGGATTGTCTCACAACTTACACCTCATGGTACTCTAAAACATAATGGAGTCTCTTGTTAAGTGTTCAAAAGTCCTATTCTTATAACACTTTTTACTCATAAAATTGCTAGACTTAAGCTCATATTGGTTGCATAATTAGCCATTCATGCATGTTTGCATTGTTTCCTTTGTGGTCGTTTTTGACTTTATGTTTTGTTTAGTTTTCGTGGGAAAATATACTGGTGGAGGTTATTTTTTGTGTGCTGTATTAATACCCAAGAAAAGCTGGAAGTTGTCGTGGCAACCCAAGAATTACATGCCGAACAAGTTGCCACAGAAACCATCGATAAGAAAAGATGAGGTGAAATGGTAGCCAAATTGACGAGCAAACAATTCTGATCTATTCGTGATTGTTGGCGTGAAGAAAGAAAGTTGGAGGTCCATATAGAGGTCAAGAGAAGATTAAACATCAAGAAAATATGAGAGGTTTTAGTTGGATTAAAATTAAAAGAGATTTAAGATTTCTTTTACTCAATTTGAATCCAACTCAACTTACTCCTCAATAAAGACTTTGACCTACCCATCTCCTATATAAAGAAGGCCAAGCCGCCCAAGTCAAGCATGTTCGATTGAGAGAGAGAGACCAAGAGGGCTGTCGGCATCTACTTCAACTTTTCCTTCTTTGGAACCTAGCCATTAACTAAATCTAGTTGGATAGGGTTATTGTGTTTTGTGGTTTTGAGAAATAGTTGGATTTTGTTTAGGTAATTGAGTTTGCACTTTTATTCCAAGGTTTGCCCATTCTTGGTTTTTAACTTCTCTTGCGAGTGAATTGGGAGAGGATCTCGTAATTTCATCTATTTATTTAATATTAGGAGAGTTAGATTCAGGAAACAAAAGAGCATGGTTTTTATCCAAATCGATGAAGACTAATTCGACTTACGAATAAGTGACGAATTATAATGGCTAAGAGGAGCGCCAAGATTGGTTGTTGTTCACCCTTGATTCACACATGGATGTATTATAAAGGCATGCACAATTAACTAGACTTTCGACTTAAGGATAAGGACGAACCATTGAAGAACGCTTCACCGAACCTTGGAGGCTGCCACTCAGTTGCCCAAGTCGTTGCTCCTGAAATAACTGCTTCAGTTGCCCTGACATCGTTATACTAGTTGCCCCGGCAACCGCTATTCCAGTTACCTTGGCAACCCGATTGTTACTAATTGCCACGACGATTGAGTTGCCTTTGCACCCATTTACCGAGACGATCCATTTGACTATCACTCCTCAACTCAATATAACCCAACCTATTCTCTCTTACTTGATTACATCTTTCTTTTATTTTATTGCTCTTAGTTTAGTTGTTAATTAGAATTCCCACAATCGCCTACTTGTGTTTTTATTTTACAGTGTGAGAAGTTAAATTCCTGAAGTAGAACCGATCACTGTGGAGGCGATATCTTTCTATACTATAACTTGTGACATGTACACTTGCACAAATTGCAAAGCACTTATTACGTGCAACAAGTTTTTGGCACCGTTGTTGGGGATTGGCAATAACGACTTTGTTTTTATTTTCTTGCACTTTTATTTTTACTTTTTATCGTTCAGATTCCAAAGGGTTAACAAAATTTGGTTTTGCATTGGTGTATGACCAGGGGAAACCCAATAGCACCAGAATATCCCCTTGATCCATAAATTGAACGTATCTATCGTAGACTCAAAAAACTTAGAGCAACAATGGGAGATCAAGTCGGCAATAACAATGCCTACGACAATAAGATTGCCGCAACAGGAGATGGGGCGATCCTGCCAGCTCAACTTGCTCAAGAAAGAAATTGAACCGTTCGAGACTATTTAGAGGAAGATCTCAATGACATGAACCTAGGAGTCGTCACACCTGAATTTGAAGCTGCCTACTTCGAATTAAAGTCAGTAATCTTCAATGTGATCAATACGATTGGTCAATTTGGTGGATCAGCAACTGAAGGTGCCAGACAACATCTCAAATCTTTCATGGAGATATACAACTCATTCAAACTACAAGGAGTCTTTGATGATATTTTGAGGCTAAAATTATTCCCCTATTCACTAAGGGATAGGGCGAAAACATGTTTGAATAGTATTCCATCCGGATAAATAGGATCTTGGACTGATTTATGTCGTGATTTCCTTGCTCGATTTAATCCTACAAATATGACTGATAAGTTACGTAACGAAATCACTTCTTTTCGACAAGCAGATGATGAATCCATGTACGAGGCTTGGGAGCGATATAGAGAATTGTTACACAAATGTCCCCTACACGGATTTCCAGTATGGACACAAGTAATGATATTTTACAACACGGTAAACACACCGACAAGGATGATGATAGATGCCTCGGCAAATGGCATACTCCTAGACAAGCCACTAGAAGAAGCAATGGAGATTTTGAACAAGCTTGCTAAAAATGATTATCACATCCCAACTACGAGAAAAGGAGGAGTCAGACGTCATGCCACAATAAACGAGCTTGAGTCATTAGATTCGATTCTCATGCAATTGGCTACCTTAACCAATTTGGTTAAGAACATGCAACGACCAAGCAACACACATGAGGTCAAGGCAGTAGGTTCCTTTTGTGGTTTATGTAACGATAACCATGATTCTTATGAATGTCCACATAACCTAGAGTCCAGTTTTTATGTTGGAAACTACAAATGGAACAATAACGTGATGTCTAACACCTACAATCCAGCCTGGAAGAAGCACCCAAATTTCTCATGGAACAATCCCAACAATGCCCTCAATCAGAACAATCAGAATGCACCAGCATTGAGATTCCAACAGAACATGCCTCAGCAACCGATTCCGCAACAACAATCAACCCCATCTAGTTCTTTGGAAAATTCTCTTAATGCTTTCATGTTAAAAAAATGAATCTTATATGGATGAGAATAGTAATTTCATGAAAAGAACTGATGATTTTATTAACAGGACTGAGATGAGATTGCAGAATCAGGAGGCAGCTCTAAAGTCATTGGAAATTGAAGTTGGACATTTCGCCCAAAATCTGAATACAAGACCACAAGGAGGTCTACCCAATGATACCGAGGTCGCAAGGGGAATTGGCCATGAGCAATGCAAAGCAATCACTACTCAAAGTGGCCAAAAAATTAAGGGAGCTCAAACCCATGTAACAGAGAACACTCAACCAAAGGAGAAATCTCGTGTTCATGAGGATGAATCTAGCAACCAAACTTCTGGCAAAATTGTTGAATTGGAAAATGCTAAGGCAAGTCTTGATGCCTCGGCAACTATAAGTACAGATTCCTCGGCAACATCAAATGCTCATGCTACGACAAGACGTAATGCCTCGGCAATGCCATCAATCAAGTTCCAACCCAATAAAAAGATTGAAGACATCTGACTTCCACCACCTTTCCCACAGAGGTTGAAGCGAAAAAAGCAAGAGTTCCAATTCAAGAAGTTCCTCGACATCTTAAAGTGAGTTCACATCAACTTGCCATTGGTTGAGGCAATCGAGCAAATGTCGAATTGTGCTAAGTTCCGTTAAGACGTTGTCTCTAAGAGGACTTGGTTAGGAGAATTCGAAATGGTTGCTGTGACAAAAGGATGCATGGGAATGCTACATAACCGGATGCCCCCAAAGCTTAAAGATCCTGACAGTTTTACAATACCATGTGCAATAAGAAATCACTATGTCCGGAAGGCGTTATGTGATCTTGGAGCAAGCATAAACCTTATGCCAAAATTCGTCTTCCAATGATTAGGCATAGGGAAGGCGAGACCTACAACTGTGATGCCGCAGCTTGCAGACAGATCCTATGTGCATCTAGAGGGAAAAATCAAGGATATATTGGTAAGAGTTGATAAATTTATTTTCCCGTTGACTTTATTGTTTTTGACTTTGAAGGAGATGAGCACGCACCCATTATCCTCGGGAGACCCTTCTTAGCAACGAGAAAGACCTTGATCGATGTCGAAAAGGGAGAACTCACAATGAGAGTGAACGACCATCAAGTAAAACTGAACGTGTTCAACACTCTAAAGCAATACGATGATCCAGAAGAATGTCAACTCATCTATGCCACGACAGAGTTAGACTTTGACATGGAAGAGAGTTGCCTCCGCATCTCAAGGTGTGCATGCCTCGACAATTTTATTGTCAAACCAGAGGATGATGAGGAATTTGAAGAGCCGATTAACGAAGATCAAGATGAGGCAAACTGGATAACCACTTGACCATGTACATACTTTGAATCATTTGACTATCCAGGTAAGGAAGGTAAACTCGAGAAACCCTCAATTGAACAACCTCCTATTCTTGAGTTGAAATCATTGCCAGGGTAATTGAAATATGTTTATCTGGGAACAAAAAATACATTGCCTGTAATTATTTCTTCTAAGTTACAGCCTGAACATGAAAAGAGGTTGATTGACATGCCAACGCTGCACAAAAAATCAATAGGGTGGACAGTTGCCGATTTGAAGGGAATTAGTCTGGCGGTGTGTATGCATAAAATCCTTTTGACTGATGATCATAAACCGACGATTGAGGCACAGAGAAGACTTAACCGTATTATGAAGGAAGTTGTGAGGAAAGAAATCATCAAGTGGCTTGATGTCGATATCATCTATCCTATCTCTGATAGTACATGGGTAAGTCCGGTACAATGTGTACTGAAAAAGAGAGGTATAACTATGGTAAGTAATGGAAACAATGAACTAATCTCAACTAGGACTGTGACCGGTTGGAGGGTTTGCATGGATTACCGTAAGTTGAATAAAGCTACTAGGAAAGACCACTTTCCTTTACCCTTTATTGATCAAATTCTCGACCGTCTTGCAGGTAAACCCTTTTATTGTTTTCTTGATGGTTACTCAGGTTGAAACCAAATTGCTATAGCACCAGATGACCAGGAAAAGACTACCTTCACATGCACGTACGACACTTATGCCTTTCGAAGGATGGTGTTCGGATTATGTAATGCCCTAGCAACCTTCTAAAGATGTATGATGGCAACTTTTTCAAACATGGTCGAAGACTTTCTTGAAATTTTCATGGACAAATTTTTGATATTCGGTGATGACTTCAAAAATTGCCTCAGCAACCTAGAGAAATTGTTAACAACATGTGAAGAATCTGATCTAGTCCTCAACTAGGAGAAGTGCCATTTTATGGTGGTTGAAAGAATCATGCTCGCCAATAAGATTTCATCCAAGGGCATCGAAGTTGATAGAGCCAAGGTGGAAGTGATTTAAAAATTACCTCCACCAAATTCAATCAAGGGAATTTGTAACCCCCTTAGCCCGGCCTAGACGGTTGACCCGAACTACGAAGATTACACGGGGAAAACCAAAGTTAACCTTGATTAACGACCCTTTTTTTATTTTTAAACTTGTCTAAATGCATATTAACCCTAAGTGTACTCTTGAGATAAGCATACTCAAAAATCACGGCAATTGGAAAACAATTAGGGACTCAATTGCACAACATAGAAATTTAGGGACCAAATTGCAAATTCTGTAAATTACGAGGGCTTAACCAACTTTTGAGTTACCATTATGAAATTAACCATGTTTCATGCTTCTCTGCCAAATTTCATCTCAAACGGACATCTCAAACTCAATCAATTGCATATACAAAGGTTGGGATTAAAATGTAAGGATTTCAAAACATATAACCATCAGATTCAGTGCCCAACGGTCGAGTGTTCCGAAATGGGAAAGGACCGTTCCGAAACACGGGACCATTCCGAAACTTGTTGCGGAACATGGCTTGACAGTAGCAAACCCGTTTCGGAACAGCTCTACCTGTTTCGAAACGCCATGGCCATTTCAGGCCACCTGTTCCGAAACAGTAGCACCCGTTCCGATACGGGCTGCCCAGAAATGCATAATTTTTCTGGTTTAACAAGTAATCGACACATCAAACGCATTCATATGACACCCAAATCATCCCAACAAGTCACTATGCACTAAAGGAACATAAAAGCACCATCACAACACAATCATGGCATCATTTGAGGAAAATCCCAAATCTATAGGCATGCATCCTATAATGAAAATCATGCATTCATCAAATCACCAAAACCAAATACCAAATGGCTCTTTACATGTTCCAACATCATCATAGGCATTAAACCAAACTTAGGGAATCCAAAACATCTCCCAAAAACACAATCTAGATTCCCATTGCCAAATGCCAAAAGCTAAAGTGTTGTGAAAATAGTCACCATACATGAGCTTAAACTTTCACTTGGATCCTTGACCTCCTTGCTGCCCTTTAAACACTTCAATGCTCTGCATTATTGGTTCAAGAAAGAGAGAGAGCGTAAGCACATAGCTTAGTGAGGAATGCTCAATTAAAACAACACAATAATGCATTTGTAAAAAAAAAAACCTTTTCAAGGCCTTTAGTTTCAAAACATCATTTACCATGCATTAATGCATACAAACCTAACATCTCATGCTTCAATTCATCAACATGTCATATTGGCTTTCAAGTGATAATCCGTAATCATTTCATAACTCAAAACACAATCGGATACGCGGATTACAAGCGTTGTCCCATACGCTTCATACACACTACCAATATCAAGGTGGAGTTTACGGTACAATCACAACCCCTCAACACCCGTGATGGAGTCTACGGTACAATCACAACCCCTCCACATCACTCATTGGTAGTTGTATAACATCACTAACGAGGACACGGGACACACAACACAAGATCCACACATGGACTTTTAACCACCATTGTGATCTTAACCATAACACAAGATCCACACATGGACTTTTAACCACCATTGTGATCTTAACCACCTCGTTAGTGTACTTGGATGGAGTTTTTGGTACAATCACAACCCCTCAACATCCAAGGCGACTTTATTCACGGTGCACCCAATCCTATAGCCGGCTAACTATATCCGATTCAAGTACTTTTAAACCAACACATCACTTGCCAATATATATCATTTACCATCATTAATCCACTGTTTTAAAGCATTTAACAAAGCCATTAAATAATCATGCATCACCATGCATCAAACCACATTTATCAATGTTCAAAAACAAGGATCTCTTACCTTGAGCATCCTTCAACACATGGCTTATAAAATCAGCATTAAACGTGCTAAAACATGCTTTCAAAACAGAATTTAAACATGCAAAATAAACACATTGCATTCAACCATCTCATGGTTCATTAACAAGAGAGTTTCTCCGAAAACTTACTCTTGAGCTTAGCTAAGTTGTTTAGACTTAAACTAAGCTCCCATAACCTTCAAATATTGGTTTCAAAGCTGAAAACCAAACTCCACTCACCGATTCCGTTTTGCAAGCTTGCCGAAACGCCGATTAAGCCTTCAGATCAACACCACAAGGATCCAAAGATGTCTCCCCTGTTTTAAACACATCAAAGCAGAGGATTAATGCATCATCATGCATTAATATCTTCAACCAAGACACCTAAACTCGCTGCTCTCATCAACACTTACATTTCGGCTACCAAACACAACCGAAATCACATCCAAACACCTCTACAACATTACCCAGCCAAGATCCATCAATTCCAATCACTCTTAGACATCAATTAACATCCAAAAAGAGTCTAATCACGTCCTTATACCTCCAGCTATAGCAGAACATCAAAATCACCCCAAAAACCACCATTAACTCAAGCAAAAACTTAGGAAAATCAACCTATTCGGGATTGCATTGATTAAACCTCAATTACACATCATTTATGCATCCAATATACATCAAAAAGACATCTCAAAACAGAGCCCAATCATTTATTACGAATATCCACAAAATTAAATCCAAATCTTGCATTTAAGCCAAAATCAAGAACACAACTATAAAACCTTTAATAAAAATCAAATCAAGGATTGAGAACTTGGGAATTTCAGTAAAGAACTGAGTATTTAGAGGAGAAGGACGTTCATACCTCTAAATGTGGATTCTCCTTGTTTAAAGCCAAGATTCTTGAAAATTCAATAAGCAAATGATGTTGATTTGGTGTAGAAATGAATAGAAATCATTTGGAGATTGAAATCTCAAATTTAGGTGTTAAAATCAGAGGAAAAGTGGCTGTGGAAATGTGTTTGGCTGAGGGAAAATTGAGAGAAAAAGAGATGGGAAAATTTTGACAAAAGTTAGTTATAAAACCAAAATATCTAATTTCAATCCTTTCCTTTTATTAAAATAACATTAATTTAATCCTTAATATTTAAGAAAAATATGGAGAATCCTCTTCTTGGGTAAATTAGCTCCTTAAAGATTCAAAGTTTCAATCCTTTTAAAACAGTCACCAACTTTTCAAAAATTACATTTTAGTCACTAACTTGAAATGTTATGTTTCCAAACCTCATTTTGTAAAATTGATTTCACCACTCTCTTATATATAATAAAAGAGGATTTTTAGATATTTTTCCATATTTTTAATGCATCCCGAACTAGGCTTTCCCTGAAATCACCCTTTTATATTCGAACCGAAAATCCGACCGGTCGGATTCAACCCAAAACTTCCAAGCCCAAAATTGGGGTGTTACAACTCTCCCCCTTAAGAAATTTCGTCCTCAAAATTTACCTGAAGGAAAAAGGTACGTAAACTGCTTCAACATGTCATCCTTCTGTTCCCACGTGGCTTCTTCAGCACCACGATGCTTCCACAACACCTTTACCAACTCAATGGTCTTACCTCGAAGAACTTTACTATCCGAATCCAGGATCTTCACCGGTTCCTCATCATAGGTCAAATCCGGATTCAACTCCACTTCCTCCACAGGCATCACATGAGATGGATCCGATCTATACTTCCGAAGCATAGAAACATGAAACACATCATGAATCTTTTCTAGCTCTTGAGGTAACCTCAACTTGTACGCAACAGGACCCACACGCTCAATCACCTCGTATGGTCCAATGTACCTAGGGCTCAACTTACCCTTCCGGCCAAACCCCATCACCTTTTTCCAAGGTGAAACTTTCAAAAACACGCGGTCACCCATCGCATACTCAATCTCCTTACGCTTCAAATCCGCGTAAGACTTTTGCCGATCAGAAGCTGCCTTCAATCGCTCACAAATGAGCTTCACCTTCTCAGTGGTTCCTTTCAACAAAGCTGGCATCGAAACCAACTTCTGACCCGTTTCAGCCCAACAAAGAGGAGTCCTACACTTCCTCCCGTACAAAGCTTCATAAGGTGCCATTTGAATACTTGCCTGATAACTATTATTATAGGCAAACTCCACCAAAGGCAAATGTTTCTCCCAAGAACCCTGAAACTCAATCACGCAGCACCTCAACATATCCTCTAACACCTGGATAACACGCTCAGACTGTCCATCCGTCTGCGGATGATAAGAAGTACTAAAATTCAACCGTGTACCCAAAGCCTGATGCAAACACTGCCAGAAACGCAATGTAAACCTCGGATCTCTATCCGATACAATCGACTTTGGCACACCATGCAGCCGTACAATCTCAGCAATGTACAGCTCCGCAAGCTTATCCAAAGTGTACGTAGTATGCACAGGCAAGAAATGCGCACACTTCGTCAAACGATCCACAATCACCCACACTGAATTCTTCTTCGGTGGCGACAAAGGCAAACCAGACACAAAGTCCATGGTAATCCTTTCCCACTTCCACTCAGGAATCCTCAACGGTTGCAACAACCCTGAAGGAAATTGATGCTCAGCTTTAACTCGCTGGCATACCATGCACTTGCTTACAAACTCAGCAACATCTTTCTTTAAACCCACCCAAAAATACTAATCACGAAGATCACGGTACATCTTAGTACTACCAGGGTGCATAGCAAAAGGACTACTATAAGCTTCAGTCAGAATGGTACGCCTCAACTCAGCATCATTGGGCACTACTATCCGACTCCCAAAGCATAAAACTCCATCATCATTAAAGCAGAAATCCGATGGCCTATCCTCTGCAATATCCTGAATGTGTGGCACTAAGGAATCATCCAACAACTGCTTTTCCTTAATCAACTGAACTAAGGATGGTTTCACTTGCAACTCAGCCACAAGACCACCATCACGCGAAATGCTCAGACTGGCAAACATAGCCCTCAACTCAACAACTACCTTCCTACTCAAGGCATCCGCTACAACATTAGCTTTACCCGGATGGTACTCGATAGACAAATCGTAATCCTTAAGCAACTCCACCCAACGTCGTTGCCTAAGATTCAACTCTTTCTGAGACATCAGATACTTCAAACTCTTGTGGTCCGTGTACACAGTACACTTCTCACCATACAGGTAATGTCTCCAAATTTTCAAAGCAAAAACCACTGCAGCTAACTCAATGTCATGCGTAGGATAATTGCGCTCATGCACCTTCAACTGACGCGATGCATAAGCCACTACCTTACCCTCTTGCATCAACACACATCCCAAACCAATATAGAACGCATCACTATACACCACAAACTATTTCCCTGATTCAGGTTGAACCAAGATAGGAGCTTGCGTCAAAGCTGCCTTAAGCTTCTCAAAAGCCTGCTGTCTCGCTTCCGTCCACTTATACTTAACATCCTTCTATAACAACTTCGTCAAAGGTGCATCAATCTTTGAAAACCCATCCACGAACCTTCGGTAGTACCCCGCCAAACCAAGGAAACTACGGACTTCATGAACAGACTTAGGAGGCTTCCAATTCATCACCGCCTCAATCTTTTGAGGATCAACACGTATTCCTTCAGCAGAGACCACATGACCAAGAAACACAACTTCTCTAAGCCAGAATTCACACTTGCTCAGCTTAGCATAAAGCTAATTCTCCAACAAAGCTTGCAACACAATTCTCAAATGCCCTTCATGCTCCTCCTCAGTACGAGAGTACACGAGAATATCATCAATGAACACCACCACAAATTTATCCAAATATTCATGGAATACTCTATTCATCATGTCCATGAAAGCTGCAGGAGCATTCGTCAAACCAAACGGCATCACAAGAAACTCATAATGCCCATACCTCGTTCTGAAGGCTGTCTTTGGCACATCCACATCCTTCACCTTCAGCTGATAATACCCTGACCTTAAGTCAATTTTAGAGAACACAGCCGCTCCCCGAAATTGATCAAAAAGATCATCAATTCTCGGCAATGGATACCGATTCTTGATAGTCAACTTGTTAAGCTGACGGTAATCAATGCACATTCTCATAGTGCCATCCTTTTTCTTCACAAACAAGACCGGTGCACCCCAAGGTGACACACTCGGCCGAATGAAACCACGATCAAGCAACTCCAGAAGTTGCGTCTTTAGCTCTTTCAACTCTTTAGGTGCCATTCGATAAGGAGTAATGGACACTGGAGTTTTGTTTTCATACAGCTCAATCCCAAACTCCACTTCGCGATTAGGAGGCAATCCAGGCAACTCCTCCGGAAACACACCAGGAAACTCTCGCACGGTCCTGATATCTTGCACACGCAACTCTTTAGAGCTAGGATTCATCACAAAAGCTAGGTAAGCTTCACAACCTTGCCTCAGCATCCGGCTCGCTTCCAATGTAGACACCACAGTGGCAAGAAACTTCACATTTTCACCAACCACCACTACCTCATAATCATCCGCAAGCTTCAACGAAACTCGCTTATTCTCAAAATCCACTACAGCTCGATGCTCAACAAGCCAATCCATACCAAGGATTACATCAAAACCATAGAAAGGCAATTCCATAAGATCAACATGAAAAACATGATCTTGCACAACCAAGGGACATCTTCTATAAAGCTTTCGAGTCACAACAGTCTCACCAAAGGAACTAGTTACACGCATACCAACATCCAAAGACTCAACAGGCAAACCAAGCAATTGAGCATGCTCACGCAATATGTATGAGTGTGTAGATCCAGAATCAATCAAGGAAAGTAATGACAAGGATTGCAAAGTGAAAGTACATGCGATCACATCCGTGTCATTCCTTCCCTCCCTCTGAGCATACACTCTTGCCTGGCCACCACCCTCAGGCTGAACAGCTACCACATGAGCAACATTCCTTCCACCATCCTCTCTGCGCTGGAAGTTACCACGGCCGCGCCCACGACCTCTCTGTGGTGCAAAAACTCCAGGAGCACGTCCTTGACCACCCCCGGCCAACAGAGGACACTCCCTCCTCATGTGATCCGCCGAACCACAGTTCCATCACGAATTACCGGTCACCACAACAGGAGCCTGTACCTCCCTCGCCGCTCGAGGACAATCACGCCTCAGATGACCACGCGATCCACATGTCCAACATGTGTTCTGATAAGCTCTCGCCTTATCTCTCTGAATAGGCGCACCTTGCCCACCACCACGCCTAGCTGAAGACTGATACTTCCGATCACGTCCTCTCTTGTTCCGTCCGCCACCGGAACTATACTCAGCAGCTCGCTTGCCCGCACCAGAACCAACTCCTCTAGAAGATAAACCCAAATTCAAGTCGATGTCTTTTGCTCTACCAACCAGCACATCAAAGTCAGTATACTCAGCAGCCAGCATATAGGTCTTCACTTCCGTCACCAAACCATAACGGAAACGTTCACACCTCTCCCGCTCATCATGGATAAGCTCAGGTGCGTACTGACTGAGTCGGACAAACTGAACCTCGTACTCAGCCACTGACATGCTCCCTTGAGTAAGAGACATATATTCCCTTTTCTTTTCATCCAGGTACCTCACACCCAGATACCTCCTCTTGAACGCGTTAAGAAAGAACGTCCAAGTCACATCAGCATCCTCCATTCCGGAGATAGTGGTTGTCCACCAAGTATACGCATCATCATGCAACAATGATATTACACAGCCCAGCTTCTGCACTTCATTGCAATTCATTTGTCCCAAAATTCTCTTGGTACTTTCCAACCAAGACTCAGAACCTTCAGCAGACAAACCCCTAAACTCAGTCCCTCCCAGACTGTGCAAACTTTCCAGAGGTAGTCTCGCATTAGCATCTCCATGATGCCCAGCTCCTTGAGCTCCAGCTACCGCCGCCCGAAAGGCTCCAGCAATAGCCTGAATCAGCACTGTCATGTCAGGAGCAGCTTGCCCCTGCCCAGCTTCAGGTCCAGCGACCCCAGCACCAGCAGCAACACCAGCTCCCTCACCCCCAGCACCACCACCACCAGGTGGAGGAGGTAAATCCACCACATTTTCAGCATTCTCTTCATTCTCATTTTGAGCCGTAGCTCGCGTATTAATCCTCGTCTCTCTACGAGGTCCCATTCACTAACAATGCAATCACAATGCAATAAACAAAGTCAGGCTCAGCAAGGTAAGCAATCCAAGTACTCAAGCTCATTTCCAATTAAAAACAAATCATTTCATTAGCTTTGATTTGGCAATGGGTCCCTCTAACATGCTTCACCACAGCATACACCACAATTGCAACATTCTTACAATTCATACATCACACTTTCACTCAACAAGCATACAAAGCAATCATACACTTATCACCCACATAACCATTCCCAAATACTCGAGAACTCAGCTCTGATACCACCAAATGTAACCCTCTTAGCCCGGCCTAGACGGTTGACCCGAACTACGAAGATTACACGGGGAAAACCAAAGTCAACCCGAAAGTCAACCTTGATTAACGACCCTTTTTTTTCTTTTTAAACTTGTCTAAATGCATATTAACCCTAAGTGTACTCTTGAGATAAGCATACTCAAAAATCACGGCAATTGGAAAACAATTAGGGACTCAATTGCACAACATAGAAATTTAAAGACCAAATTGCAAATTCTGTAAATTACGAGGGCTTAACCAACTTTTGAGTTACCATTATGAAATTAACCATGTTTCATGCTTCTCTGCCAAATTTCATCTCAAACGGACATCTCAAACTCAATCAATTGCATATACAAAGGTTGGGACTAAAATGTAAGGATTTCAAAACAGATAACCATCAGATTCAGTGCCCAACGGTCGAGTGTTCCGAAACGGGAAAGGACCGTTCCGAAACGCGGGACCGTTCCGAAACTTATTGCGGAACAGGGCTTGACAGTAGCAAATCCGTTTCGGAACAGCTCTACCTGTTTCGAAACGCCATGGCCATTTCAGGCCACCTGTTCCGAAACAGTAGCACCCGTTCTGATACGGGCTGCCCAGAAATGCAGAATTTTTCTGGTTTAACAAGTAATCGACACATCAAACGCATTCATATGACTCCCAAATCATGCCAAAAAGTCACTATGCACTAAAGGAACATAAAAGCATCATCACAACACAATCATGGCATCGTTTGAGGAAAATCCCAAATCTATAGGCATGCATCCTATAATGAAAATCATGCATTCATCAAATCACCAAAACCAAATACCAAATGGCCCTTTGCATGTTCCAACATTATCATAGGCATTAAACCAAACTTAGGGAGTCCAAAACATCTCCCAAAAACACAATCTAGATTCCCATTGCCAAATGCCAAAAGCTAAAGTGTTGTGAAAATAGTCACCATACATGAGCTTAAACTTTCACTTGGATCCTTGACCTCCTTGCTGCCCTTTAAACACTTCAATGCTCTGCATTATTGGTTCAAGAAAGAGAGAGAGCGTAAGCACATAGCTTAGTGAGGAATGCTCAATTAAAACAACACAATAATGCATTTGTAAAAAAACACCTTTTCAAGGCCTTTAGTTTCAAAACATCATTTACCATGCATTAATGCATACAAACCAAGCATCTCATGCTTCAATTCATCAACATGTCATATTGGCTTTCAAGTGATAATCCATAATCATTTCATAACTCAAAACACAATCGGATACGCAGATTACAAGCGTTGTCCCATACGCTTCATACACACTACCAATATCAAGGTGGAGTTTACGGTACAATCACAACCCCTCAACACCCGTGATGGAGTCTACGGTACAATCACAACCCCTCCACATCACTCATTGGTAGTTGTATAACATCACTAACGAGGACACGGGACACACAACACAAGATCCACACATGGACTTTTAACCACCATTGTGATCTTAACCATAACACAAGATCCACACATGGACTTTTAACCACCATTGTGATCTTAACCACCTCGTTAGTGTACTTGGATGGAGTTTTCGGTACAATCACAACCCCTCAACATCCAAGGCAACTTTATTCACGGTGCACCCAATCCTATAGCCGGCTAACTATATCTGATTCAAGTACTTTTAAACCAACACATCACTTGCCAATATATATCATTTACCATCATTAATCCACTGTTTTAAAGCATTTAACAAAGCCATTAAATAATCATGCATCACCATGCATCAAACCACATTTATCAATGTTCAAAAACAAGGATCTCTTACCTTGAGCATCCTTCAACACATGGCTTATAAAATCAGCATTAAACGTGCTAAAACATGCTTTCAAAACAAAATTTAAACATGCAAAATAAACACATTGCATTCAACCATCTCATGGTTCATCAACAAGAGAGTTTCTCCGAAAACTTACTCTTGAGCTTAGCTAAGTTGTTTAGACTTAAACTAAGCTCCCATAACCTTCAAATATTGGTTTCAAAGCTGAAAACCAAACTCCACTCACCGATTCCGTTTCACAAGCTTGCCGAAACGCCGATTAAGCCTCCGGATCAACACCACAAGGATCCAAAGATGTCTCCCCTGTTTTAAACACATCAAAGTAGAGGATTAATGCATCATCATGCATTAATATCTTCAACCAAGACACCTAAACTCGCTGCTCTCATCAACACTTACATTTCAGCTACCAAACACAACCGAAATCACATCCAAACACCTCTACAACATTACCCAGCCAAGATCCATCAATTCCAATCACTCTTAGACATCAATTAACATCCAAAAAGAGTCTAATCACGTCCTTATACCTCCAGCTATAGCAGAACATCAAAATCACCCCAAAAACCACCATTAACTCAAGCAAAAACTTAGGAAAATCAACCTATTCGGGATTGCATTGATTAAACCTCAATTACACATCATTTATACATCCAATATACATCAAAAAGACATCTCAAAACAGAGTCCAATCATTTATTACGAATTTCCACAAAATTAAATCCAAATCTTGCATTTTAAGCCAAAATCAAGAACACAACTATAAAACCTTTAATAAAACTCAAATCAAGGATTGAGAACTTGGGAATTTCAGTAAAGAACTGAGTATTTAGAGGAGAAGGACGTTCATACCTCTAAATGTGGATTCTCCTTGTTTAAAGCCAAGATTCTTGAAAATTCAATAAGCAAATGATGTTGATTTGGTGTAGAAATGAATAGAAATCATTTGGAGATTGAAATCTCAACTTTAGGTGTTAAAATCAGAGGAAAAGTGGTTGTGGAAATGTGTTTGGCTGAGGGAAAATTGAGAGAAAAAGAGATGGGAAAATTTTGACAAAAGTTAGTTATAAAACCAAAATATCTAATTTCCCTCCTTTCCTTTTATTAAAATAACATTAATTTAATCCTTAATATTTAAGAAAAACCTGGAGAATCCTCTTCTTGGGTAAATTAGCTCCTTAAAGCTTCAAAGTTTCAATCCTTTTAAAACAGTCACAAACTTTTCAAAAATTACATTTTAGTCACTAACTTGAAATGTTATGTTTCCAAACCTCATTTTGTAAAATTGATTTCACCACTCTCTTATATATAATAAAAGAGGATTTTTAGATATTTTTTCCATATTTTTAATGCATCCCGAACTAGGCTTTCCCTGAAATCACCCTTTTATATTCGAACCGAAAATCCGACCGGTCCGATTCAACCCAAAACTTCCAAGCCCAAAATTGGGGTGTTACAGAATTCGAAGCTTCCTCGAACACGTAGGTTTTTATAGAAGGTCTAGCACCCAAAGATATGCCTATTGCTAAAAACCTCTCTAATAGTTAGAGAAGTAAAATATTGTTCGTTTCATTCGGGTGGACTACATAGAAGTCGGAACACTGCTGTGACGAATTGGACTCGACCTCGTGCTGGAAGAATTGGATTCTCCTACGTCCATGCAGTTACCAGATTTAATTGAGGTAACATTTCATCCCTTTTTTCACACCATATCTGTTCCTTGTACATGGATCACTGCTGGAATTCGCTAGATAATTTTTCCGTTGTGCCAAGGGGTGTACCGCTGTTTCCCTACAGTTGTATTAGAGCCACTTGTATGATATGGATTCAGACTTAAATACTTGGATGATGTTACTGTATGAGATGCATGTTACTAGATTTGGGTTTATTCGATTTTTGAAAAATATATAATATTTTTGCGCAATAGGTCATTCAGGACTAGTCAAATTAAATCACATTGATTGTTCCATGTGATTAAGAGTTAATCACATGCTTGTTTGGGTAACATATTTTAAGCGTTAACATATGCGGGTTAGAGTTATATATTACACTAATGGTTAGTCTATAGACCACGTGCGGGGAAAGTAACAAAGAGTGGTTCCAATAAAAACCTCGTAGATTTTAAAATCCTAAAAAATGCGATTATGTTGATAAAAGTTATCAAATTGTGAGTTTTTACACATAAATTAAGATGCTCTTTGACCCTTGACCCCGTAATCAAGTCGTTCTGCCCCTTGACCCCGTAAGGGGGCTTCACCGCCCTGCGTAGAAAACAGTCTGGTAAGACTTTAATAACAAACGGCGTCATTATTATTTTTGTTATGAACAATGTTTGAAATGCATGGTTATAGCCCATTTACTTTGATTTTGTATTTTATAAATATGGCATGCGTGTCGCGCCTCTCTTTCTTCTACTGTAATTTTCTTCTCATCTTACTCCCTCGTATGTAAAACGGGTTTATGAAATTGTAGTATTTACGAAGAAAACATGGATCAAAGGAATAGAAGGATGGGTTGATCAAAGGTGGATTGGATGCTTGATAAGCAAGTTCAATCTTTAGTTTATTTTGGTTCTCTCATTGGCTTGGGATGGGCCACCTTAGTTTTACGGGCTATAACCATTGCATTTATATTTACTACTTTACATGTATGTGATACAATGTAAGTTTATTAGCATGATCGTAACTGATTATATCATAGTTGAATGGTGAGATTAATTAAAGAAAACCCTCCATATTTAATTACTAGCCATCCAATATTAGCCCTCGTTAAAACCATAATCAGTACTATGTAGGTTCTGTTAAAGCGAAGTACTCATATCTATCTTGGTTAAACGCGAAGAATAAGCAAGTGATATTCATTGGTTGTAATATTGGTTAAACTAGGTTGTCCTAATGAGATTAGAAACCTAAAGCTAATAATTTGAATAATCATGAGATGATTAAGAACAATAGTTGTTCGCCAAATATAGGAGTTACATGGGATGTAATTAGGAAGTGTTGCTTACCTAAATAATTGAATTCTAGGAGTAAAGCCAAAGTTGACTTAGGATGAAATGAAATATGGATTCTTACCCACTAGTAATAGTTTATAGAAAGTTTTTCAAATTTTGAGGGTTATTAATAGTGGGAATGTTATTTTGAATTTATAATCATGGTATAACATACTCATTCTATCGTTGTATATTTGTTATAGCTAACTCAAACTCTTTATCATTGTGATTTGTCCTTGAGAAGGACAAATTGAATGGCTTGAACTTCCTTGACTGGTTCCGCAACTTAGGATTGTCCTCAAACAAGAACGAAAACTACAAGTCATCGAAGAACTCTTCCCTAAAAAACCAGCAGATGATGCCTCCACAAATGAATTGGATGCTTTTAAGAAATACTCAAATGACATGGTAGATGTTGGGTGTTTTATGCTTGTGACCATGACTCATGAGCTTCATAAGCAATATGAGGACATGGTTCCCTATGAGATGGTTAAAAATCTCAAAGAATTAGATGAGGGGCAAGCTCTTCAAGAGAGGTATGAGAACTCTAGGGATTTATTTTGATGCAAGATGGTGGAGGGAACTCTAGTGGGAACTCATGTTCTCAAAATGATAGGGTATATTCAGACGCTTGAAAAATTCAGCTTCTCTTTAAGTGTTGAATTAGCAATTGATGTTATCCTACAATCGTTGCCAGATAGTTTTAATCAGTTTCTTCTTAATTTCAATGTGAAGGAAATTAACAAGTCATTTCCATGGTTACTTGGTCTGTTAAGAACAGCAGAGAAAAACATGAAAAAGGTTGGGTGCAAGCCTTTTTTGATGGTCCAAAAGGATAACAGAAAAGGAAAGTCCAACACCAAGGCAAAGCCAAAGCCCAACAAAGGAAAGACTGCATTGAAAGACAAAGGAGGAGTTGCAAAATAAGGAAAATGTTTCCATTGTAACAATATTGGGCATTGGAAGAGAAATTGTCGTGTCTATCTTAAGGTTATCAAGAAAGCAAAAGAAAATGGACAGTCCAAATTAGATATTTATGTTATTGATATTAATATATCAATATCTACTTCTTAAGTATTAGATACCGGTTGTGGTTCTCACATTTGTACTTATGTACAAGGATATAAAAGGAGTACAAAATTAGCTAAAGGAGATGTGGACCTACGAGTGGGAAATGGAGCAAGAGTTGTTGCATTAGCTATAGGAACATATACTTTTTCATTACCTAGTGGACTTGATTTAAATTTAGAGTATTGTTATTTCGTACCTAGTTTGACTAAAAACATTTTTTCAATTTCTTGTTTGGACAAGATTTGTTTTGAGATTATTATTAAGAATAATAGTTGTTCCATTTATCTCAATAATATTTTTTATGGTTGTTATTTCGTACCTAGTTTGACTAAAAACATTTTTTCAATTTCTTGTTTGACTAATAATTGGCCTCTATATTTTGGATCAAAAAATTACATATACAACATAAATACTAAAAGATCAAAAACAAGTGACTCTAATAAAAATTATCTTTGGCATTGTCGCTTGGGTCATTTTGGTGAGAAACATATATCAAAACATCATAAATATGGATGTTTGGATTCTTTTGTTTTCGAACAACTTCATATATGTGAACCTTCCTTACCGAGAAAAATGATGAAATATCCTTTTAATGGTAAAACTGAGCGAGTAAGTGATTTGTTAGGCCTAATACATAGTGATGTATGTGGACCAATGAATACACAAACTATAGGAGGGTTTCAGTACTTCATTACTTTCTTTTTTTTTTTTGCTCGACAAAATAAGTTTTATTGATAATACTTAAAAACTTGCACTTCCGTTGTGTGCCTCGTTAAAAACCTCCCTAAATCTAAATGGAGGAAAAGAGTACACACAACGCAAGAAAAAACACTACCTCCACCTTCATAATTCACCACCCCTACCACAATAAAATCAAGATTTCCCAAAACCTAACTCAACTCCTTAACACAAACAGAAACTACAAATACTATCATACAGGCATTCCCTCGATAGAAATCAGCCTTGTCCTTCACTTAAACTGTAGAATTCGCTGATCAATTTCGCCGCGAGGCTATGGAGAGCTCGTGTAGGTCCAACCCATCTTTGTCGAGGCACTCATCTAAACCATTGCTAAACTGAGGAACAAAGCAGAAGTGATTCTTGCCAATCATCCAAACCGCCTTGTCAATAACCATAAAATCTTCCACCACACCCAAAGTTGGTGTAACGGATAGCCAAGCCAGTTTAACTCTACCTTAGAGATTTGACTCCACGATCAACCCTTTACTTTCAGCCTAACCAACTTCCATAAAAACCTCCAAAAACACTTTGGCAGCCATGGGTACCGCATGGTCCACACTATGTCCAGGTAACGGTCTTGATAATATTGTTCTAATACCCATCATTAGAACGTAACACGCCTCTTCACCCTGCAGTTCTCACTGCTAAGAGAGATGAGCAAATTGGAGTAAGGAAGGAACTACCGAAAGCAAGGCAGCCATCTTGATTTTCCCACCAATTATCTTCACTTACTGTTAGATAAACATCAAAAACAGAAAAAAAAATCTTTAATAACAATACCTCCACCCATTGCACCTTCCACCATCCATAGACATGACCCAAAAAATCTCATCGAGTCTACAACCAAAAAAATGGTTCGCAGCTGAAGTGAATGTTAAAGAAATTAAATAACCAGCATCTCAACCTCTTAGGTTCAATGCAACCGCTATAACCATTTTTTGCCCCCTGAATCGACCTTCTCAAAGCCCGTAATTTGACTGCGTTGTGGAAGAATGCGTTCTTTAAATCGCCCAGCTTAAGCCATTAGATCTAGATTTTTGCTTCTACATCACCTCTTGAATTTTCAAGAATCCCGTAGTTCTATACGACAATGTTTCAATTCTTCCATCACCTCTTCTATAGGACTGTCGTCGTTCTTAATAACTTCCAATCTGCTTTTTTCTCCTCAAGCTCCTTAACTTTGGAATCAAAATTTTCACAAGACATCCTATTCCACCTTTATTTTACCCTTTCAATTTCCTTAACTTTAGGATTAATTCTGCATTAGAACCCCCTCATCCTCAAACACCTCCTTAATCAACTCCACCTTCAAGTTATTATCTTCAACCACTACCTCCATCCTCTCGAGGGCCTTTACCTCTGCACGGCTTGCCCCTAGCCTTATAATCTTGACTTTGCTTCTAATATCGCCAAATCCTTTACCACCTTCTGCTCATTCCCTATGATCTGAATTCCAAGTTTTTTCCCTAATTTAAGAGTCTTTTTTGCTTCTCTTGTGAGAAGATCCCACCTTGCTACCAAATCAGAATCCGATAAAGATCTCCCTGAAAGCTCTGAGGACTCCAATGTCTTCTTATTCAGTTTACTCTTACAGTAAGCTCTATCTCTCTTTTTTTTCTCAAGCTCTGTCAAAGCCTTGTTCTGGTAATCCCATAGCGAACCATATCTCCTCTCCTTCTTTTTATTCTGACTTTCGATAATTTCAGAGAAATAAGACCTAGGACTTTCCCCTTCACTTTGATATTCAGATGGTTTAATAATGTCCAGGGTCATTTCAGCAATATCATGGCCAACATTATTCCTTGCATCTACTGAGGCTTCCCACGTGGATTTACTACCCTCCGAGCCATGTGGCTTAATCTCCTGGGTTGGACGTAGGCCCACATCTTCCAAATCCTCACGGGCTCGGTTAGACATATTTTCCATATTAACATCACTTATAATGTGCTCCATTGGGCTGCGGCCTGACTCTGAGCATTCTTTGGCCACACCTGACCAACTTTTCACAGGGTCTTTGAATGATGAATTTTGGCAACCCAATTCTCCCTGCTTCATCTCTCCTTCCCCTGACAGTGTCGCCTTGTCTTCTGATTCCCCATGCGCTGTAACCTTGAGCCCCTTACTCATAAAGCCTAGGTCTTCTAGTTGTCCTCCCAATAACCTGGTATCAAGAAGACAACTGTTATTGTAATCCTTTCCCATGCAAATAGCATTTATTACATCTGTCTCCGCCGCTTGGTTGTTCCATGTCCGCTCCGGCGACTGGTTTCCTTTCTCTTTGACTGTCGACTCCGATTCCGATAGGCTCTCACCCTCCACATCAGTTCTCTCGTCCTCCTTTTCACGTCTAAAATCCCCACTCTGGTTGTGCATTGTCTTACAACCTATCTCCTCCACTCTTACGGTGTACACCCTACTACCTACCTCTATTTCAACCGCCTCACCGATAACCTTCTGATGATCTGTTGAGATAAGAACCGTCACCTTTTCACAATCCAGGCTATGGTTGATGTTTTCCGCAAAAGCTTTAAAGTTGCCCCATAATTTTGCTATTCTCTTAATTGTAACATGGTTCCAACAGTGCAACGGGATGCCTGCCACCTCTATCCACGTCGCTCTTGTCGCTCCCATTAAATCTTCTGACCATAGTTCTACCTTCGTGAATATTTCCTTCAAGTAGGACCAGTCCAAGTCTTCCAACATTAGGAACAATTCGTCATCCTCAAAGCTGAGAAGGAAAAGTTTTCCACCCAGGCTTTGGACCTTGATATCACCCAAACCCCATTTGTGCAATTTGTCCTTGATGTTGTTAACACTGGTCACTGTGCTCATCTCACCCACCAAGCATCTTTTCATTTTCCACAGCTCCTCGGCCTCAACATGACCCATTATTCTTTTTAATTCTCGATTTCCCTGACAACCGGATTCCCCATTCTCCTTGTGTGGTTGCTCCATCGTATCCTTGTTGCTCCCATCACTTCCCCGCACACTCGGACCTGCGCTTTCCAATGTCGTCTTCCTTCTACAGGCATCCTCTTCGAGTTGACCATTCTTCCCTTGCCAATTTTTACAACGGCTCGAATTCCCTCCAGCAAACTTAGCCAATGAAACTGATAAACGAAATCCGTAGAGTGCAAACCCATTCAACCTCTCTATCGCTCTTAAAGCGTCAACCTTTTTACCAAATCTCACAAAACCAAAACGTTTCCCTCTTCTGTTCAATTTACTAGCTATGAAGGCGTCGACTACATCACCATGCCTTGCAAAAGCATGCCACAAACCCTTCCACTGCATAGCCTTTGGTATATTCTCTACGTACAGAGAAAACACCATTTTTAATCTAGATATGGGTACATTTACCTAATGCATCATAAATATGAAGCCCTTGAAAATTTCTAGGAATTTAAGAATGAAGTACAAAACCAACTAGGAAAAAGTACTAAAGCTCTTTGATCAAATCGAGTAGGAGAATACTTAAGCTTGGAGTTTGGTGACCTTCTTAAAGAATGTGGGATTGCCTCACAACATACACCTCATGGTACTCCACAAACTAATGGAGTCTCTTGTTAAGTGTTCAAAAGTCCTATTCTTATAACACTTTTTACTCATAAAATTGCTAGACTTAAGCTCATATTGGTTGCATAATTAGCCATTCATGCATGTTTGCATTGTTTCCTTTGTGGTCGTGTTTGACTTTATGTTTTGCTTAGTTTTCGTGGGAAAATATACTGGTGGAGGTTATTTTGTGTGTGATTGATTAATACCCGAGAAAAGTTGGAAGTTGTCGTGGCAACCCAGGAAGTACATGCCGAACCAGTTGCCGCAGAAACCATCGACAAGAAAAGATGAGGTGAAGTGGTAGCCAAATTGACAAGCGAACAATTCTGATCTAATCAACATAGGTGGCATGAAGAAAGAAAGTTGGAGGTCCATAAAGAGGTCAAGAGAAGATTAAGCATCAAGAAAATATGAGAGGTTTTAGTTGGATTAAAATTAAAAGAGATCTAAGATTTCTTTTACTCAATTTGAATCCAACTTAACTTACTCCTCAATAAAGACTTTGACCTACCCATCTCCTCTATAACGATGGCCAAGCCGCCCAAGCCAAGCACGTTCGATTGAGAGAGAGAGACCAAGAGGGTTGTCGGCATCTTCTTCAACTTTTCCTTCTTGTTTCGATTAGGTTTATGTTAGGAAACATTGTTTTGTGTTTCTTTGGAACCTAGCCATTAACTAAATCTAGTTGGCTAGGGTTTTGTGTTTTGTGGTTTTGAGAAACAGTTGAATTTTGTTTAGGTAATTGAGTTTGCACTTTTATTCCAAGGTTTGCTCATTCTTGGTTTTTAACTTCTCTTGCCAGTGAATTGGGAGAGGATCTCGTAATTTCATCTATTTATCTAATATCATGAGAGTTAGATTCAGGAAACGAATGAGCATGGTTTTTGTCCAAATCGATGAAGACTAATTCGGCTTATGAATAAGTGACGAATTTCAATGGCCAAGTGGAGCGCCAAGATTGGTTGTTGTTCACCCTTGATTCACACAGGGATGTATTATAAAGGCATGCACAGTTAACTAGACTTTCAACTTAAGGATAAGGAGGAACCACTGAAGAACGCTTCACCGAACCTTGGAGGTTTCCGCTCAGTTGCCCAAGTTGTTGCCCTTGAAATCACTGCATCAGTTGCACTGGCATCGTTATACTAGTTGCCCCGGCAACCGCTATACTAGTTGCCTTGGCAACCCTATTGTTACTAATTGCCACGACAATTGAGTTGCCGTTTCACCCATTTACTGAGACGATCCATTTAACTATCACTCCTCAACTCACGATAACCCAACCTATTCTCTCTTACTTGATTACATCTTTCTTTTATTATATTGCTCTTAGTTTAGTTGTTAATTAGAATTCCCACAATCACCTACTTGCGTTTTTATTTTACAGTGCGAGAAGGTAAATTCCTGAAGTAGAACCAATCACTGTGGAGACGATATCTTTCTATACTATAACTTGTAACATGTACACTTGCACAAATAGCAAAGCACTTATTACGTGCAACAAGTTTTTGGCACCGTTGTTGGGGATTGGCAATAGCGACTTTGTTTTTATTTTCTTGCACTTTTATTTTTACTTTTTATCGTTCAGATTCCAAAGGGTTAACAAAATTTGGTTTTGCACTGGTGTATGACAAGGGGAAACCCAATAGCACCAAAATATCCCCTTGATCAAGAAACTGAACGTACCTATCGTAGACTCAGAAAAAACTTAAAGCAACAATGGGAGATCAAGTCGGCAATAACAATGCCTACAACAATCAGATTGCCGCAGCAGGAGATGGGGCGATCCTGCTAGATCAACTTGCTCAAGAAAGGAATTGAACCGTTTGAGAATATTTAGAGGAAGATCTCAAAGACATGAACCTAGGAGTCGTCACATCTAAAAATGATTATTAGATCCCAACTACTAGAAAAGGAGGAGTCAGATGTCATGCCACAATAAACGAGCTTGAATCATTAGATTTGATTATCATGCAATTGGCTACCTTAACCAATTTGGTTAAGAACATGCAACGACCAAGCAACACACATGAGGTCAAGGTAGTATGTTTCTTTTGTGGTTTATGTAACGGTAACCATGATTCTTATGAGTGTCCACATAACCTAGAGTCCAGTTTTTATGTTGGAAACTACAACTGGAACAATAACGTGATGTCCAACATCTACAATCCAGCCTGGAAGAAGCACCCAAATTTCTCATGTAACAATCCCAACAATGCCCTCAATCAGAACAATCAGAATGCACCAGCATTGGGATTCCAACAGAACATGCCTCACCAACTGATTCCACAACAACAATCAACCCCATCTAGTTCTTTGGAAAATTCACTTAATGCTTTCATGTTAAAAAACTAAATCTTATATGGATGAGAATAGTAATTTCATGAAAAGGACTGATGATTTTATTAACAGGACTGAGATTAGATTGCAGAATCAGGAGGCAGCCCTAAAGTCATTGGAAACTGAAGTTGGACATTTCACCCAAAATCTGAATACAAGACCACAAGGAGGTCTACCCAACGATACTGGGGTCGCAAGGGGAATTGGCCATGAGCAATGCTAAGCAATCACTACTCAAAGTGGCCAACAATTTAAGGAAGCTCAAATCCATGTAACAGAGAACACTCAACCAAAGGAGAAATCCCGTGTTCACGAGGATGAATCTAGCAACCAAACTTCTGGAAAAACTGTTGAATTGGAAAATGCTAAGGCAAGTCATAATTGCCTCGGCAACTATAAGTACAGATGCCTCGGCAACATCAAATGCTCATGCTACGACAAGATATAATGCCTCGGTAATGCCATCAATCAAGTTCCAACCCAATAAAAAGATTGAAGACATCCGACTTCCACCACCTTTCCCACAGAGGTTGAAGCGACAAAAGCAAGAGTACCAATTCAAGAAGTTCCTCAACATCTTAAAGTAAGTTCACATCAACTTGCCATTGGTTGAGGCAATCGAGCAAACGTCAAATTGTGCTATGTTCCGTTAAGACTTAGTCTCTAAGAGGACTAGGTTAGGAGAATTCGAAACGATTGCTCTGACAAAAGGATGCATGTCAATGCTACATAACCGGATGCCACCAAAGCTTAAAGATCCCGATAGTTTTACAATACCATGTGCAATCAGAAATCACTATGTCCGAAAGGCATTATGCGATCTTGGAGCAAGCATAAACCTTATGCCAAAATCCGTCTTCCAACGATTAGGCATAGGGAAGGCGAGACCTACAACTGTGATGTTGCAGCTTGCGGACAGATCCTATGTGCATCTAGAGGGAAAATTGAGGATATATTTGTAAGAGTTGATAAATTCATTTTCCCGTTGACTTTATTGTTTTTGAATCTAAAGGGAATTCGAAGCTTCCTGGAACACGTAGGTTGTTACAGAAGGTCTAGCAGCCAAAGATATACCTATTGCTAAAAACCTCTCTAACAGTTAGAGAAATAAAATATTGTTCGTTTCATTCGGGTGGACTGCATAGAAGTCGGAACACTGCTGTGAGGAATTTGACTCGACCTCGTGCTGGAAGAATTGGATTCTCCTACGTACTTGCAGTTACCATATTTAATTGAGGTAACATTTCATCCCTTTTTCACCCCGTATTTGTTCCTTGTACATGGATCACTGCTAGAATTCGCCAGATAATTTTTCCGTTGTGCCATAGGGTGTACCGCTGTTTTCCTACAGTTGTATCAGAGCCACTTGTGTGATACGGATTCAGACTTAAATACTTGGATGATGTTATTGTATGAGATGCATGTTACTAGATTAGAGTTTATTCTATTTTTGAAAAATATATAATATTTTCGCGCTATAGATCATTCACGACTAGTAAAATTAAATCACATTGATTGTTCCAAGTGATTAAGAGTTAATCACATGCTTTTTTGGGTAACATATTTTAAGCGTTAACATACACGGGTTAGAGTTATATATTACACTAATGGTTAGTCTATAGACCACGTGCAGGGAAAGTAACAAAGAGTTGTTCCAATAAAAACCTCGTGGATTTTAAAATCCTAAAAAATGCGATTATGTTGATAAAAGTTATCAAATCGTGAGTTTTTACACAACAATTAAGATGCTCCTTGACCCTTGACCCCGTAATCAAGTCGTTCTGCCCCTTGACCCCATAAGGGGGCTTCGCCGCCCTACATAAAAAACAATCTGGTAAGACCTTAATAACAAACAACGTCATTATTATTTTTGTTATGAATGATGTTTGAAATGCATGATTATAGCCCATTTCCTTTGATTTTGTATTTTATAAATATGGCCTACGTGTCGTAGCTCTCTTTCTTTTATTGTAATTTTCTTCTCATCTTACTCCCTCGTATGTAAAACGAGTTTTTGAAATTGTAGTATTTACGAAGAAAACATGGATCAAAGGAGTAGAAGGATGGGTCGATCAAAGGTGGATTGGATGCTTGATAAGCAAGTTCTATCTTTAGTTTATTTTGGTTCTCTCATTGGCTTGGGATGGGCCACCTTAGTTTTACGAGCTATAACCATTGCATTTATATTTACTGCTTTACATGTATGTGATACAATGTAAGTTTATTAGCATGATGGTAAATGATTATATCATAGTTGAATGGTGAGATTAATTTAAGAAAACCCTCCATATTTAATTACTAGCCATCCAATATTAGCCCTCGTTAAAACCACAATCAGTACTATGTAGGTTCTGTTAAAGCGAAGTACTCATATCTATCTTGGTTAAATGCGAAGAATAAGCAAGTGATATTCATTGGTTGTAATATTGGTTAAACTAGGCTGTCCTAATGAGATTAGAAACCTAAAGGCTAATAATTTCAATAATCATGAGATGATTAAGAACAATATTTGTTCGCCAAATATAGGAGTTACATGGGATGTAATTAGGAAGTGTTGCTTACCTAAATAATTGAATTCTAGGAGTAAAGCCAAAGTTCACTGAGGATGAAATGAAATATGGATTCTTACCCACTAGAAATAGTTTATAGAAAGTTTTTCAAATTTTGAGGGTTATTAATAGTGGGAATGTTATTTTGAATTTATAATCATGGTATAACATACTCATAAATCATATTCTATCGTTGTACAGGGTCAGGAAAAGTAAGCCCCCCTTTTTGTTATAGCTAACTCAAACTCTTTATCATTGTGATTTGTCCTTGAGAAGAACAAATTGAATGGCTTGAACTTCCTTGACTGGTTCCGCAACTTAGGATTGTCCTCAAACAAGAACAAAAACTACAAGTCATCGAAGAACTCTTCCCTAAAAAACTAGCAGATGATGCCTCCACAAATGAATTTGAAGCTTTTTTAAACAAGTTGCAAATCAAGTTATACGATGATGTGTTCTCGAGGAAGAACACCAAAATATGCTCAGAAAATGCCATGATTCGCCATACGGAGGCCATTTAGAAGGAACTCACATTGCAGCCAAAGTTTTACAATCCAATTTGTATTGGCCCACACTCTACAAGAATGCCCAAGAATTTTACAAACAGTGTGATCGTTGTCAACGAACGGGCAATATCTCTAGACGACACGAGATGCCACTACAGAACATCCATGAAGTGGAGTTGTTCGATATGTGGGGAATCGACTTCATAGGACCTTTACCATCGTCATGTTGGAACCTCTACATTTAACTTGTCGTCAACTACGTGTCTAAATGGGTAGAAGCAATTGCAACTCTAAGGAACGACTCGAATACCGTTCAGAGATTTCTACAGAAGAATATATTTACATGGTTCGAAATGCCGAGGGCAATCATGTAACGCTCTAGTTTTGGGCCTAGTTGTTTTAGACATCGGACCGGACCGGTCAGAAATAGTTCGGATCGTGTAAGGTGATTTAAGGAAATAAAGGATCGGGGTAGGATAAAAATGTGGTAAAATTGCTAAAATCCTCTAAAAATATGTTTAAGAGGTTGGTCAAATTTATTTTACAAAAAGAGTTTCGGAAGAGGTACATTTTGGGATTTTTAAAAGAGGAGCCAAAACCTTAGAATCTTTTGGGATCTTTATGGCAATTTAACCTTTCATTGATATGACATGTGTTTAAAATGGTTTTAATTAAATAGTTTTTAATTGGCTTTTATTTTATCTAATTAATTAGGTGGTTAATTAGTGAGATTTCATCACGTAACTACCTTTCTCTTCTCATTTTCAGCCAAACACAATTGTAACTTATTTTCTCCAGATTTATTTTCTCTCAAACACTCTCTTCTTGATTTCTTACTCATTTCAAAGAATTCTTCCTAAATTCTTCAAGTTTTGTGAAGCAAAAACTTGTCATTCATTGAGGAAACCAAGGATTGGAGGTAAATCCCGTTCTCAACCTCTAATCAAGGTTCTTTATTGAAATTCCCAAGATCTTTGGCTTCTAATTAATGCTTTTGGTTGAGTTTTCATTATAGTTTTGATTTGAGATTGAAAGCTTGCAAAAATAAGATGAAATTATTAATTTTTGAACTTGTTTTGTTAAGCTCTGTTTTGGATTGATTTTAATTGAGTTTTGAGATGGTTAATATGTTGAAAAGAGGTTTTGCTGATATAGATCCCGAAATCCTTGAGATCATTTAGTTTCTTGATAGTTCTAGTTGGGTTTTTTAGGTGAAATGTTGGTATAATGCTTGCTGGGGGTATAAGGAAGGGTTTAGGTTGATTTTAGATGTGTTTTGATGTTTATAATTACTTGGAAGTGAAGTATGTTTGCTGGGCTTGGTTTAGGAAGCAATTGATTATGTTTTCGGTTGTTTCGGATGGGTAAATTGGTGTAGTTTGGGTGAGCCACGTGTTTGTGATTGGTTGCTGGTGTTGAAATGCATTTTAATGCATTTAGATCTCTGTTTTGATGATGTGAAAATAGGGGATCTTGATCCGGGAGCAAATGGGACGTTTTTGGAGGGTCCGGAAGAGTAATTTTTGTGTTGGCGAGTAAGGCTTCGCGTATCAGTGAGTGGAAATGGATTTTCCAGCTTTGTAACGCTTTGAGCGTGGTCTTGGGAGCTTAGTGTAAGTTTGAAACACTTAGCTAAGTTCAAGAGTAAGTGATTTGAAAGTCTCTCTCGGAAATGTGCTATGTTTGATGGAAATGCACTTAAGTTTAATGTGGTTTTGATTATTGTTTTTAAGCATGTTTTAAGCACGGTTGATGCTGGATTTCAATGCCATTGTGTTAATGATGCACTTGGTAGGTGATCCTCTGTTTTATGTAATAAATGCATTTGATATTAAGCATGTTTATGCTTGTGAAAATTGCATTTTGTTTATGCTTGTAAACAGTGGAATATTGATGTTAAATGATTTTTGGTTACTTAATCGGATATAGTTAGCCGGCTATAGGATTGGGTGCACCGTGAATAAAGTCGCCTTGGATGTCGAGGGGTTGTGATTGTGTCGTAATCTCCATCAAAGTACCCTAACGATTGAGGCTATGATCACAACGGTGAATGGTTTAATCTCGTGTGAGAGTCTTGTGTTATGTGTCACGTACTCTCGTTAGTGGAATTATACAACTACCGATGAGTGATGTTGAAGGGTTGTGATTGTGCCATTAATCTCCGTCATGGGTGTTGAGGGGTTGTGATTGTGCCATTGATCTCCACCTTGTGTAGTCCGATAGTTTGTATGAAGCGTGTGGGACAACGCTTGTAATCCGCGTATCCGATTGTGACTTTTGTTTTGGTAAGGTTTGATGATTATCACTTGAGAGCCAATGTAATGTTAATGATTAAGCATGAGATGCTTGTGAATGATGCAAGAATGCATGTGATGCTTGGTTTAAGCATGAAAAAAAGATTATTTGTTGTTATTATAATAATGTTAAAAGCATGTGGTTTGAAAAGTGCATTGATGCTTAGAGGAGCATGTTTAAGGGAAGGCATGAGTTTTCAAATGATGATTCAATGGTTTTATGAAATGCATTGATGAATGTTGTTTTTAGCGATCCTCACTAAGATTTATGCTTAAGCTCATTTGTTTCATCAATGCAGAAAATTGAGCATTCCAGGCAGCCCGGTAGCAAGTGGAATCCAAGCTTTTGTCTAAGAAAAGTATATAGTTTCACCTTGGTGTAATAAGAGGCAATGGGAGGGATATCTACTCTTGTTGGTATTTGGTGATGTTAAACACCTTAAGCATGTTTGGTTTGCTTATTTTGGTTTGTAAATGGCCTTTGTGGTTTGATTTGTGCTTGAATGTGGCTTTTAGCTTTTGTATGGTTTTGAAGACTAGGAAGCATGCCTATAGATCTAATGCTTGCGTGAATGATGTCATGTTGTAGTTTAAGCTTCGTAATGTTGGTCATTGATGCTTATACATGTTGTATGTATGTTGTGGCATGAATTGGAATGATTTCGGAGGTGATTGTGTGAGAAGAACTAGCAAATTGTGAAGTTGTTGGGCAAGGCGTTTCGGAATGCCCTTATCTATTTCGGAACAGTGGCCTGGAATGGTCATGGGGTTTCGGAACGGGTGGGAACATTCCAGAACGTTTTGCTACTGGAAAGCATTGTTTCGATACGTGTTTCGGAACGCACCCGCATATCGAAACGGTCAACCTGGTTTCGAAACGACCGTTCCGATACAAGGTCTTGTGTTTTGAAACACTTGACCGTTGGAATTGAATTTGAATTGTTTCAGGTTTCTGTTTTCTTACGTTTTGGTCCCTGAGTCTTGATTGCTTAATTGAATGAGTTTGGATGATCCGTTTAAGATGAAATTTTACATGTTGGCATATTATATGATTAATTTTGGATTGGTAACTTTAAAACTTGTTTAGTTCTTTTAATTCTAGAAATTTACAAGTTAGTCCCTAAAAGACGTTTGTATACAATTGAACCCCTAATTGAGTTTCGTTCGCTGTGTCGCTTCCGCTAAATTGAATTTCTAATCATATAGGTTAATAATGTGCATCTAGAAAAGATAAAAAGAAAAAAAGGTCGTTAATCGAGGTTGGCTCTTACGAGTTGATTTCGGTTTTCCTCGTGTAATCTTCTAAGTTCGGGTCGGGCGTCTAGGCCGGGCTAAGGGGGTTACAAATCATCAGTGATGAAGGAAAGCACTTTCACAACAAACTTATTGCCAAGATATTGCCACAATTTGGCGTAACCCACAAAGTTCCCACGACATATCACCCACAAACCAACGGGCAAGCTGAAATTTCCAACCGGGTATTAAAGGGTACCTAAAAAAAGTGGTAAATCCCTCTCGAAAAGATTGGTCATTGAGACTTGATGATGCACTTTGGGCATATCGCACTGCATTCAAAACACATTTAGGTACGTCTCCTTTCCGACTTGTCCACGACAAGACTTGCCACTTGCCGGTGGAAATCGAGTGCAAGGCATTTTGGGCAATCAAAACCGTAATTATGGATTGGGAAAATGCCGAGCAAAAGTGTTTGTTGGACCTCAACGAAATTGAAGAATTTTGTGCCATAGCCTACGGCAATGCAAGAATCTAGAAGGAGAAAACGAAGCATTGGCATGACAATAAACTGTTGTCACGACAATTCTTGCCATGGCAACTAGTTCTTCTTTTTAATTCTCGACTGAAGCTCTTCCCGGGAAAATTGAGATCAAGATGGTATGGACCATTCAAAGTAGTCAAGCCATTCACCCATGGTGTTGTGATAATCAAGTCCACCAGTGAGGGTCATGAGTTCAAAGTCAACAGACAAAGATTGAAGCACTACACCAGTGCCCATATGGAGCGCAACATAGAAGTGGTCACATTAGGAGATGCATGATCATGCTCTCCTTAAAAAATTTTATTTTTCTTTTTTTATTCTAACTTAATAATTTCATTATATTTTATTTAAGTTAATTTTAGGTTCTAGACTTTATCTTTCTTTAGTATTTATCTATCTTAATTTTAATTTTAGGTTTAAGAATTTCTTTTTCCACATATTTTCTATATTTTTTTATTTTTAATTCCTTTCAATTTTTAATTCTTATTTTATTTGTTTTTGAATTTCATCATAAGAGTTCAAGATCAAGAAGAGTTGGATTCAAGATGGAAGTCCTTTCAACAAGGGAATTTATGGGCCCAATCTAAGGCTTATATTAAGCCCCAAATTTACCCTAATCTCCCTACAAAGACGGCCAAAAAACCCTTCCCCTTCTCTATTATAGTGTGCTGTCCAAACCCCCAATCAAACCTTTGCTTACTTTCTTTCCCATCAACACCACCCACACATCTTTATTACCCATCCTTTCAATCTTTTCTACCTCCCATCACCATTAAACTTTCAAGATTTAAACTCCTCTTATCTTCTTGCTACTCTTATGTTTCCTATATACTTTCTTTTGTTTTTCCCATTCTCACCGAATCACAACCAAAAGAAATAAACAATGGCCTTGAAACTCAAAACACTCTCTCATCCAAGCTCCTCCCAAGAACCCACATATAAGAGGTTTGCCACAAAGACGATCGAAGCATGATTCCTCTCCAAGTTCGAGAGTCAAAAGATTTGCGAAGAACAAGGCTTCGAGTACTCCAACTCTCACCAAGATTTCGGCCTTGAACCATTCATCTTTCGGGTAATAACGTACCAAAAGTGGCAAATATTTTGCCATCAACCGGAACTGGGAAACATCACATGAGTAAGAGAATTTTATGCTTTTCTCCTAATTCGGATAACCCCTATATGTTTGTTTGTGGCAAGACAATCCCCTTGGATAACAACCACATCAACGCCTTATATGGAGTTTACATCGAGAAGGATGAGCACCAGGAATTTGTGGATCAAATGATGCCTAACCAACTCAATAAGGTGCTCAAAGACCTCACGCTAACGGGCACTCAATGGAATGATGGAAAGCACAAGGGCACGTCAAAAGGACAAAGGCCCTTTTTTTCTCTCCTAGCCTCATATCACAACTTTGCAAGAAAGCCAAGGTCCCAAGTGAACCAATAGATGAAAAGGCAACACCAAAGCCCGAATGGAACAAAGCACAGAGTCATAAACTAATGGGTGAAGTAACAGAAAAATCTCTTACACCTAAGGTTGCCGCGACAACTCATGGCGTCTCAGCAATACCCGATGCTAGTGTCGATGCCCAAACAAGTAAGCCGACAGATGAAGATCGACTTGAGGCCCTTCTACGCCCGTTAGCACATCGATTAGAACAAATCAAAGCATGACAATTATTGTTTATGAGGTATATTGAGGACCACAATACTGCCATCACGCAAGTCATCCTTGAGAAGTACCTAGACAGTAAAGTTCCATTCCCTATCTTCCCTGTCGAATTACTTGCCACGACAACCGCAACAGACGATGCCCAGGCAACTGCCCTGGCATCTATCTTAGTAGATGACATGGCAACAGACACAACATATGCCCAGGCAACCGAGACGGAATACGTCGCGGCAACTACTGCCAAGGACAAAGGTAAAACTCCTATACTTGAACCAACAGACACTAAAACTTTATCTGATTTTCCAGATTCAGACGAGTCCTCGGCAACACCCATGAAATCACCTCCAAACCGAATACTCTAAAGCCAAACGCAAAGCCTCAACCACTGAGGAAATTGAAGAGATAGAGGACGAGAGCGAAGAAGTAGCCCTTACACAGGAACCGCTTCCACCACCAGCAACAAGGAAGCAACCCTCACGCTCAAACAAGTAGATCAAACAAATCGCCCACCAGAAACACAACATTAGCGATGACGAGCCATCAGAGTAAGTCGTCGTTTCTCATATTTTTAATTTTTGTTTTTATTTTCTTTTTGCATGCATTGAGGACAATGCCTCACTCGAGTTTGGGGGGGGGTTGTTTCTAGATTAGCCTTCATGTTTAGTTGCATTCATCTTTAGTGATAGCATATAAGATGCATATGTTACATGCCATGCCTTTAATCGAATTTAATTGCTTAAGACTTGTGAATATTCGATGATGAATTTTTGCCACTATACTTAATTGAAAGAACATTTAAATTTTAGGATTGCATGAAAAGAAATTAGAATTAAACTATGATGTTGAATTCTGTTACACGGTTGTGACTTGTTGATTGATAGAAGCTTAGTGAACTTAGGTTGCTTAAAATTTGGGTGATTTGAAAATTAAAAGTTAATTTCTTGCTAGAGGTGCCCGAAACTAGCTCTAGTAGTTAATGCACATTAAATAATCGCTAGAGGTGCCCGAAATTGGCTCTAGTGAAAATAAAAATAAATACTTAGGTAATTAAATTGATAAAAAAACCTATTGTTCACATAGAATCTTGAAAATCAACTTGTGCACAACTACGCACACACCTTGTCACGAGCATTATAGTTTGGTTCAGGGTAATTTTTGTGCCATTTAAAAAATTAAAAAGGTGATCATACTTTGTGCCACGGTTCTGAGAATTGAATTTAAGTTTGAAGAATGTCTTTGATGATTAAAGTCTTGGCAGATAATTGTTAGTTTTCATTGCTTGAGGAAAAGCAATAGTTCGAGTTTGGGGGTGTGTTAAGTGTTCAAAAGTCCTATTCTTTTAGCCTTATTTACTCATAAAATTTCTAGACTTAAGCTCATATTAGTTTCATAATTCGCCATTCATGCTTGTTTGCATTGATTCCTTGGTGGTCGTGTTGGACTTTATGTTTTGCTTAGTTTTGGTGGGAAAAGATACAGTTGGAGGCTATTTTGTATGTGCAGGATCAATGCCGGGGAAAAGCTGGAAGTTGTCGTGGCAACCTAGGAAGTACATGCCGAACCAGTTGCCGCGACAACCGTCGATAAGAAAAGATGAGGTGAAGCGGTAGCTGAATTGATGAGCAAACAAATCTGACCTAATCGGGATATGTGGCGTGAAGAAAGAAACTTGGAGGTCCATAAAGAGGTCCAGAGAAGATTCAACATCAAGAAAATAGAAGAAGTTCTAGTTGGATTAGAATTAAAAGAGATTTAATATTTCTTTTACTCAATTTGAATCGAACTTAACTTCCTCATCAAGAAATACTTTTACCTAGCCATCTCCTATATAAAGAAGGCTAAGCCGCCCAAGCCAAGCATGTTTGATTGAGAGAGAGAGAGAGAGAGAGAGAGAGAGAGAGAGAGAGAGAAAGAGGGTTGTCGACATCTTCTTCATCTTTTCCTTCTTGTTTTGATTAGGTTTATGTTAGGAAAACTTTGTTTTTTTGTTTCTTTGGAACCTAGCCATTAACTAAATCTAGTTGGCTATAGTTATTGTGTTTTGTGGTTTTCAGAAATGGTTTGATTTTGTTTAGGTAATTGAGTTTTCACTTTTATTCCAAGGTTGCTCATTCTTGGTTTTTAAATTCGCTTGCAAGTGAATTGGGAGAGGATCTCGTAAGTTCACCTATTTATCTAATATTAGGAGAGTTAGATTCAAGAAACAAATGAGCATGGTTTTTTTCCAAATCGATGAAGACTAATTCGTCTTAGGAATAAGTTACGAATTTCAACGACTAAGAGGAGCGCAAGATTGGTTGTTGTTCACCCTTGATTCACGCAGGGATGTATTTTCAAGGCATGCACAGTGAACTAGACTTTAGACTTAGGGACAAAGAGGAACCATTGAAGAACGCTTCGCCGAACCTTGGAGGCTGCCATTCAGTTGCCCAAGTTGTTGCCCTGAAAATCACTTCTTTAGTTGCCCTGGCATCGTTATACTAGTTGCCCCGACAACCTCTATTCCAGTTGCCTTGGCAACCCAATTGTTACCAATTGCCACGACAATTGAGTTGCCCTTACACTCATTTACCGAGACGATCCATTCGAGTATCACTCCTCAACACATGATAACCATGCCTATTCTCTCTTACTTGATTACATATTTCTTTTATTTTATTGTTCTTAGTTTAGTTGTCAATTAGAATTCCCACAATCACCTACTTATGTTTTTATTTTACAGTGCGAGAAGTTAAATTCCTGAAGTAGCACCAATCCCTATGGAGACGATGTCTTTCTATAATATAACTTGCGACATGTACACTTGCACCAATTGCGAAGCACTTATTACGCACAACATCTCTAAAAGGAAAAATAGAATATTATTAGACATGGTTCGGTTTATGATGAGTCATGATGATCTTCCATCTTCTTTTTGTAGACATGCGCTAGAAATGACTGCTTTTACAATAAATCGTGTTCCATTTAAATTGGTTCAAAATAAACCATATGCGATATAGACTGGGAAGCATCCTAGTATGTCTTCTATGAAAAATTGGGGATGCAAGTTTATGTTAAACATCGGAGATCTACAAAACTCGAACCCAAATATCATAAGTGTAATTTTGTGGGATATCTTAAAGAAACTAAAGGATGTTATTTCTTCAATCCATTTGAGAACAAAGTGTTTGTTGCTCGAACAAGAGTCTTCCTCAAGAGAGAATTTATTTTCGGAAAAGGAAGTTTGAGAAATATTGAACTTGAGGAAATTCAAGATCAACCACAAATCACTAAACCAGAGATTGAACAACAACAAGTTCCACAAATAGTTGAAGAACATCCAACCATTTTTGAAACACAACCACTACAGAGATTTATAAGAAAACGCAATTCGCCTGGGAGATGGATTTATTGTTGCATTGCATGGTGATGTTCTCCTTATGGATCAAGATTAGCCTAGGACTTATAAGGAATCACTAGCGAGCCCAGAGTCTGAAAAATGGCTAGAAGCCATGAAATCCGAAATGGATTCCATGTCAGAAAACCAATTGTGGACTTTGGTTGACCCACCTGAAGGGATTAAGCCCATAAAGTGCAAATGGGTTTTCAAAAAGGAAGACCGACATGGATTGCAATGTACAAACATACAAAGGGTGATCGGTCACTAAGAGTTTTCCTTAGATTCATGGTATAGACTATGATAAGACTTTTTCCCTTGTTGCTATGTTTAAATCCATCCGGATATTGCTTGCAATAGTTGCATTTTATGATTATGAAATCTAGAAAATGGATGTCAAAACCGCTTTCATTAGTAAAAAATTAGACGATGATGTGTACATGACACAACCTGAGGTTTTTGTCGATCCAAAAGATGCCCAAAAAGTATGCAAGCTACAATGATCCATTCTTAGGTTGAAGCAAGCTTCTCGAAGTTGGAATCTTTGTTTTAATGATGCAATCAAAGAATTTGATTTTATTAAAAATGAAGAAGAGCCACATGTTTTTAAGAAAACTAGTGGGAGCACTGTCAGATTTTTGGTTTTGTATGTGAATGACATATTAATAATAGGAAATGACATGACATACCTACCTTACAGTCTGTAAAAACTTGGTTAGGAAAGTGTTTTTCCATGAAAGGCTTGGGTGAAACAACCTACATATTAGGAGTCATGATTTATAGAGATAGGTCAAGAAGACTCCTAGGACTAAGCCTGAAAGAGGATTCTTACCTATGAGACATGATATTTCACTCTCGAAAGAAATGCGTCCTTCAACGCCCCAAGAAAGAGAGCGCAAGAGTAAGATTTCATATGCTTCGACCATTGGATCTATCATGTATGTCATGATATGTACACGACTGGATGTATAATATGCATTAAGTATGAAAAGTCGGTACCAAATAGATCCCGTGAAGGTCGTTGGGTTGCATTCAAAAACATCCTTAAGTACTTGAGAAGAACTAAGGATACATTCCTTATGTATGGAGGTGAGGAAGGGAAGTAAAAAATGTTATACTCGCACAAGCTTCCAAACCGATAAGGATGATTCTCGATCGCAATCGAGTTTTATGTTTTGCCTTAGTGGAGGTGTTGTAAGCTGGAAAAGTTCAAAGCAAGATACAGTAGCAGATTCTACAACAGAAGTCGACTATATTGCAGCAAATGATGTTGTAAAAGAGGTTGTTTGGATGGAGAAGTTCATATCTAATCTAGGGGTTGTGCCTAACACATGAAACGCTATAGATCTACATTGTAATAGCCATCGCACAAGTAAAAGAACCCAGATCTCACCAACGATCCAGACACATAGTTAGATGTTATCATCTCATTCGAGAAATCATTGATCGAGGGGATGTGGAAATATGCAAAGTACCAATGGATGATAATATCGTTGACCCACTAACAAAGCCTCTGATAGAGCAGAAGCATGATCATCACAATAAGTCTTTTGATATTAGATACATGAGTGATTGGTCTTAGTGCTAGTGGGAGATTGTTGGAGTTTGCCCAAAGACCAATCATAAGATGATTGTAAAAGACGTACTTATTTTATCTTGTTTATTAATATAAAGTCATTATTATTATTTCAGTCATTATTCTGCGTATATATAAATAAACTAAATTATAATAAAGTCCTTCGAATAATATGGTTATTCTAGAATGTCCTTAGTCGAGTATTATTGTGGGCATGGACAACTATAATACATTAAGAGTAATATATAGTTGATTGGTGACAAAGTATTGTCATTGACATGAAGATGTCAAAATTAATACGTAAGTATGTGTTAGAGAACGATATACTTGACTTACCCACTATGAGCATGTTTCTTGGATTATTATGTGATAGTCATAACATTGCTCATAGTGATAACTACTTGTATGATCCTCAGACTTGAGATCGTCATTATTTCAACATTGTGAGTGACATATTTTAATACAGTCAAACATGTGTCGTAACTGACTACATTATAAAGACGAATATTGGATATGTCACAATCTATGTAGTGGGATATGGTTGATCAAGATATGATTTGTCTCTCCTACATAATATAAGTAATATCGTAGGCCACTTAATTGAGTGAGGCTAGAAAAGCATGGACATGATAGAATAATTTGATATGAGATATTATAGTTATTTGTTTATAATGGTCTACTCAAGATATCAAGAAATATTAGATGGACTATATAAGTGTGACTGTTCCATAACTTGTGTCCTATCTAGATATAAGAACAAAAGGATGTGATACGTGAAAAGAGTGCATCACGAAGAGGTCATGTCGAACCACGACTTCTTGTAACTTACGTAGCAATGATATATTGCTAGATGCCACTCATTACTTGTAATATTAGAATTGTTCTAAATATTACTGTTAACGTTACATTAACTTACAAGGGTCACACCCTATGATTGAAACGAACAAATATCGACTAGATAGCATGTGTGCAACCTTGTTGTACATGAAATTAGTTAAAACTAGAATTATTATAATTATTGTAGTTATATAGATAATTTCGTTTATATATATATATTAATACTAGATAATTATTGTAATGATCAAATACCATTAATATATATATATCCCTAAAGAAACCTAATTGAACAAGAATTAGATTCTACATATTTAATTATATTCAGTTAAATATATTGCATATTTAATGAATCCAAATTTATTTAGAATTAGGGTTTTGAATGTTATATAAAGGCATAAGGTCTAGCAGCCATAGATATGCCTATTGCTAAAAAACTATTTAACAAATAGAGAAGTAAAATATTGCTCGTTTCATTCGGGTGGACTGCGCAGAGATTGAAACGTTGTTGTGGCAACTTGGACTCAATATTGTGATGGAAGAATTGGACTCTCCTACGTCTCTGTGGTTATCAGATTTAATTGAGGTAACATTTCATCCCCTTTTCACCCCGAATTCGTTCTTCGTATATGGATCACTAGTGAAATTCACCGGATAATTTTTCTGCTACGCCATGGGGTGTACCAGCATTTCCCTACATAGACTTTTTGTTTTTTAGGGTGTCACAGTCACATGTGATGATGTTGTTACGTGTTCTTCGTCAGAGAAGGATAATACCAAACTTTGACATATGTGTTTAGGGCATATAAGTAAAAATGACATGAAAAAATTAAAAAATAAGAAGACTTCTCGATAATCAAGGGATCTACAAACTTGACCATTATAAATATTGTGTCTTTTAGAAGTAGAAATAAGTTAGCTTCGCCAAGGGTACCCGTAATTCGAAGTTCACTCTAGATTACATCTACTGTGACGTCTAGAGGCCATATAGAGCACTTTCCGGAGGAGGAACGAGTTATGTGTTGACGTTCTTAGATGATTTTTCCAAAAAGGCATGGACTTTATTTCTATATAATAAAAGTGATGTGTTTTCCACGTTCACAAATTAGGAAACTATGATTGAAGAATAAACGGGAAGACAGTTAAAATACCTTCGCATAGATAATGACTTAGAATTTTGTTCAAATGAATTAGATAAGTTATGCAGTAAGGAGAGGATAGAGAGACACGTGATAGTTTAGAGCACTCCACAACAAAACATAGTTCTAGAACAAATAAAAAGAACCATAATGAGGAGGGTTTGTTGCATGTTGTCCAATGTTGGTTTACCCATGTCCTTTTGGGCTGAAGTTGCCTCCACGACGTGTTTGTTCATTAACATATTTCGGTCAATCGCGATTGAGAAGAAGACTTCGCATGAGGTATGGTCCGGAAGTACATCGAAGACATCTTTACAAAATAGTATGGCAACTGTAACCCCCTCGTCCCGGTCTGGGCGACTGACCGGTCCGAGTAGGCTACACGGGGAAAACCGAGGTGAAGCCCGTTAAGGTCCCACCTCGGTTAGCAACCCTAGAAAATTTCTTTTAACTTTATCTTGTCTATAGGCATTATTAAGTCCTATGTGAAACACGACAGCGGAAAAAATCACGAGATATAAGCAACCAAACCAGAACAAGACATTTCAAGCACATTTTACCTTTTTTTGGCAGGCCGTATCGATACACTAATGAAGGGTATTGATATGCCTTGACCAAGGTCAACACCCTATGGTCAACACGAGAAGACCGTATTGATACAGCCTTTGAGCGTATCGATATGCCCATCTCGGTCAACATCTCGTGGTCAACGAGACAACACCGTACCGATACGCTTAGAGCCCGTATCGATACGCCAAAGTCTCACCAAAATCTCAGATTTCCAGTGAGCTTTGGGCATATCGATACACCCACGCGTATCGATACACCAAGCCTAAACTGAGTCCCGAAGGGTAAGACCGTATCGATACGGCCCTTAGGCGTATCGATACGCCCTGACCTGTGAGTCTCCAAATTTCAGCAAAATGACTTAAGACTCGACTCTAGATGCGATTTACGACTCCCCTAGCCACAAACAACATACAAACAACCTTTAACCACCAAGATCTAAGCATACGAGGCAACCAACACTAACAAGCATCATTCATCCAAGAGATTCATGCATTAACCAAAAGATGATATACAGAGCACATAAAGGTTCATTCCTTAGCAACCAAAACATGTAAGCATTCAAGACATGCAAGATAAGCAATATTTACAAATCAAACAAGGCATCCAAGAACCAAGCCAACATCAACATACATCAAAGCTTAAATCAACAACACATATCCCATTGCTTGACTATTACAATCTACAATTTTAAAGATCATACTTGAGCTAACTGAAAGCAACACTTGGAGGCCTTTCCTTGCCCTTGCCACCCACAAGCTAATGATCTGCATTGTCGAACAAAAAGGAGCGTAAGCATAAAAGCTTAGTGAGGGTAAGCTCATAAAACAAACCGTCGACAATGCAGGGTCCAAGCACGAGCAAGAATCAAAATAAAATGCATGATCTTACCTCCGATCCTCGAGAGACAAAATATACATGACGCATGAACATATAATCAATACTATGCCATGATCAACAATTCATAATCCCAACACACGAAAATACATATATCAATGTATTATCAACAACATGTATCAATTCATATTGGAAACCACATTTCATAACATATTGGCACATATATGTATGTATATAATCTCATATTGGCACCTAGTTATGACTCGAATACGCGGAAAACACGTTGGAACGCATTTCCAACGTAACCATTACCTTTGGTGGGATTACACTCATCACCGGTTCTTGCAGAGGGAATTCCACTCATCCTCACGCCCCGTCGATGGGATTCCACTCATCACCGACTAATATAAAGATTTCTGGTCAAACCCATACTCCTCCTTGGTGCCTCAACACCACGCGCGACTTTGACTCTCGTGTGCACAGTAATCCTAATGATCGATCATTGTACCCAAGCATACTAGTGCCAATATTAAACAAAATCCACAACCTTTCGCAACATCAATTCAAAATAACTTCCGTGCTTAGCACCTACTCACCATGATCCTCGAAATCATGCATCCACCTCATAATATCATTTCACAAGTCAACACTACATGTATATCATCAAGACAATTATCACACCATATTTCACACATACGTATATCCACATCATACCTATTGTCAACATGCATATGACAATGCATCAACCCATGCCTCAACGTACACGTATAACAACATATACATAATCAATATAATCTTAATTAAACATGAGACACAACATCAAATAGAGTACAACCAAAGTCTCTAACTAAAGCTTAGGATTAGGCTACCACCCTAATCCCAACTCTAGGTGGGTCTACCAACCCCAACCTAGTCCACATGCTTGAACCAATTGCTCAAAACCATTTAAAACATTTTAACCACTCACCTTCACCTCCAAGCTCCACTACCAAGCAACCAAGGTCTTCAAGTTTCTGGATTCATTCCCGAAGCTTTACCATTCTATTCTCTTGTCTCTAATCATCTCAACACAAACAAAACAACCTTGAATCAGCTCATACAACAATGTAGCAACCCGAAATACTATTCAAGCCTCAAACACAAGAATTCAAGCCATGAACAACCCCCCAAAACACCAAACCCGAGCAGCCCTTAAACCCCAACCAAAACTCATGATTTCAACACATTTAACCCATTCAAATGCTTCCATAACAGCCCCCGACTATTACCCTAACATCAACCCTCAAATTCCAACACAAACCATACCCAAAACTCATCCCAAAACCCTTCAAAAACCTCCATTAAACCCAAAATCGGGAATTCTTATAAAACACTTTAAAAATTACATATGTTGGACCATTTGGTTCATAAACATCATATCTAACAATATTAAATCGAAATCTTAAGTTAAAAACAATAAAAATTTCATTTTTATTCAAATCTTCCAAAAACCCAAATTCTAAAAACTTGAACCAAAATGAAATCTAGTTGTACTTTTAAAGAGAGAAAGATGAGAGCGAGTTGGAAATGTAATTACCTTTCAAATATGAGCTAAAATGGAGAAGCAAGGAAATGGAATAGTGGAAATGGAGGGGAGGGGGTTTCTCACGTTGGAAATTTGGGAGGTAGAAGATGATGGCAACTTTTGGGTGTTTGAAATAAGAGGAAAAGGATTTTATTTTTACAAGTCCATGTATTTACCAAAACGCCATTAATGAGATGGCCACTCTCATCTATTCTAAAATCCTTGGGATTTGATTCCCAAAACATTTTAAATCAAACATAATTGTTTGCTTCGAATATACAAAGCCCAAAATAATAAATTATTATTTTAATTATGAAACCGAAACCCGAACCATTATTTAAATATTATTTTCTCCCGGCCCCCAAACCTGGGTGTTACAACTCTCCCCCACTTAAGGAAATTTCTTCCCCGAAATTCATCGAACAGGAAGAGCCACTAAAACATGCTCCTCCACACTTTTTATCTCACCACAACATACTCACCAACTTAGTAGACTTACCACACAACACTAGCTATTTGATGCCAAGATCTCAACGGGTCCTTCAATGCATGTCGATTTTAAACTGAACTCAATCTCTTCAACAACATAGCACAAGACAAATCTGACTCACACTTCCGAATCATAGATACACAGAACACATCACAAACTTCTTTCTAACTCTGGTGGTAACCGCAACAAATAAACAACAGAACTAGCCCGATTCACAAACTCATACACCATTGTTTAAAAACTTGACCGATAACTTTCTCTGACTAATCATCTGACTTCAACAGGTAACCAAACACTATACAGACGTCTTCAAAAATCTAGTTGAAATCTCGAATCTCTATTACCCACTTTCATTAAGAACCTTCCACGGATGTAACAAACTAGAAGAAAACTGATGCTCGGTCCTGACATGCTGGCGAATTATACACTTACTCTCATACTGAACCACATTATTCATCAACTCAATCCGGAAGTACCCGTCTTCACCCCACAATACGTCTTCATACAACTCAAATGCAATACAAATGAAATGTCGTGTGCTTCGACCAACACAAAACGCCTCAAAACACTACGTGAATCGACACAACTATTTTGTCTCTGAAAATACAAACTCTATCATCTCTGAAGCTGTATTCTGAAGGTCTTCCTACTGCCATGTCTTGCACGTGAGGTGCCAAGAACCTGTCTTGCCACTACTTCTCTTCAAGCATTCTGACTCAATGTAGGTTTAACATGAAACTCAGCCACAAAACTACTATCATTTGATAAGCTGAATCCGGCAACACAGCTCGCAACTCAACTACTAACCTAACAACAAATATATCTCGGAACATCGATTACTACGTTGACTCTCCTCGGATGGTACTCAATCTTGAGATTACGGTCTTCAAGCAATTCTAACAACTTATGTTGTTCAAGTTTCAACCCTTCCTAAGTCGTCTAATATTTCAAGTTCTGATGATATGTATATACTATGCATTACTTACTGTACAAGCCTTGTCTCTAAGTCTTCGGAGCAAATACAACTGTAATTAACTCTAAGTCTAGTGTCAGATAACTCTTTTCAGGGATCTTCTACTTTCTCGATAAATAGGCAACAATCTTTTGTTTTGCATAAGCACACAACCTAACCCTACATGTAACGCATCATTATGGTTCACAATTTTTTTCTCTGATATAGGCTGGACCAAGGTTGAAGCTCTCTTCAAAGTTTCTTTTGGTTCCTCAAGGGCTCAATGTCTCGCATCTAACCACACAAACTGAACATTCTTCTGTAGCAATCTGTCAAAGGAGCAGCTATCTTCAAAAGATCATTTACAAACCTTCGATAGTAACAGTGCTAGACATAGAAACTATATCTGTCACAGTCTTTAATTTCTTCTAACTCACATATTCTTCTGCCTACTTAGGATTTACTCTAATACACTCGGCTGGTCTACATGTCCTAGGAGGACATCTTCCTAGACTCGGAGTTCACGTTTGTTCGACTTGGCATACAACTGATTCTCTAACAGGATCTACAACACTAACTCCAAAGCTTGTCATAGTCTTCCTTGGTACGTGAATATGCCTATGTATCATCCATGAGGACTACTACAAACTGATCAAGGAACTTAGGAGATATTCTGCTCAACATCTCTATAAAAGTAACTAACACACTAGTCAAACGAAACGACATAGCTCAGAACTTAAAGCGATCACATCTTGCCTCGAAAGCTGTCTTCGGTACTTCAACTTCTCTCACTTTCAACTGGTAGTAATCGGATCTCAAACTAATCTTGAAAAGACTTAAGCACCCCTCAACTGATCAACAAACCACTGATGCTCGAAAATGGATACTAATCTATTCACTGTCAATTGTTTCAACTGTCTGTAATCTAAACACATTCTCATATTGTCTTTTCTCTTCTTCACAAATTACACTGTCGTATTATAAGATGATGTACTAGGCATAATGAATCTACGATCTAACAAATCTCGAAGTTGATTCTTCAACACTCTCAATTCTTTCGGAAACCATAAGACACAGAGCAAACAAAACAGGAGCAAACTCGAGGACGGTCTCAATAACAAACTCTTCTTCTCTGTCAGGAGACAAACTGACAATTCTTCCAAACATTTTTAGGAAAAACACAAACTATTCTAACATTCTGCGGTCTAATCTTCATTCAAAAATCAAATCTATCACATTTGCTAGGCAAGCCTGTCAACTAAACTGAATCAATCTTTGACCTCTAAAGCTGGATTAACATTCGATAAGAAGTTCACATCCTCACCTACTACTACAATCTCAAAGAAATATGCAACTTCAAGGCAACTCTCTCTTTGTCTCAACGTATACCCTAGCTTTGCGTTCCACAGGCTAAGCCATGCCAAAAGTTACATCAAAACCATAAAAAGACAATTACTTCACGTCTACTAGAAACACGTAACCCTGAACCATCAACAAACATCTTCCGTACATCTTTCTGACCACCACTATCTCACCAAAAGGTCTAGTCACATGTGTCCCTAAGTCTAAAATCTCAACAGAGATATCTAGCTTCCTTACATGCTCACACAAAAGGATGTATCCGCAGAAATTGCAACTTCACATGTATACAACTGATAGTCTTCGGTCGCCTTGTTTTCAGGCTGACCCTTCAAATATAACCTAACTCTTCAAAACCGTCCTTAGAGCATCTCGAAACTTCAAAATTCAATTCTGGATCACACACAAACTATCATGCTGGAACTTGTTCTATAACATCGGTCCTGACGGCTCAAAACATCCCACTATCAAACAATCTGGAGTCAAAGCTCAAGACTTCCCTCTCGGCTCAACTATAACAGAAGTGACTTCATCTCTCCTTCTTGCTGGAAGACAACTCAGACGCACACTGGCCCAATCGCACAAATCGATTCCCACTCACGGATACTGACCGGTTGTCTTGTATCAAAACCATAGGCCGAACCCCCATGATCACCAACTAACATTTCTAACTTTCAGATTACTCACACGAGACCCTTACCTTGATCTCGCCTAAAGAACTAAAGTACTCATACCTACCTCTAACACTTCACCGGGCACCAACAAACTTTGCATGCTTGCTAACAACCTACAGAAGTACATATTCAGAATCAATCAGAAGGGAACAAACTCAAAACTGTACCAAGGGATTATCTACTGTAACATTGATATCACTCTGACTCCCACTCACAGGTCTTCACTTCCTTTTTACCCATTTAATACCAGAAACGATCACATTATCCCTCACCAACAAGATTTAACCCACATACACACTAATTCAAACAAACAAATTGTACCTCAACTCTGGTACAATCATACTCCCCTGACTATAGCGACGAACTCCCTCAACATCATTCACATTTCAGAAACCACAACTTCTACTTACCAATTCAAGGCCCACGCCTTAGCCTCAAACTTACCAAAAAGCAATAAATCAACAACGACAACACATTAAGATACAAATTGGGTTAGCAAAGGGAAGGGTCCAACCGGCTCAAGTATGATTCCCTCACTTAAAAATCTCTTTTTTTTCCGATGTAATAGAAGCAATGGGGCTCTACTCAACATACTTCAAGCAACACACACGCACGTTCAAACAACATACATTCACAATAAAACATTCACACATCACATCATACTCGAATAACAAGCAACATGCTTACATGGCAAGCAACCGTCGTGCAATTTCAATACACGAATTAAACTTACCTCACTTACCTTCCCAAGGTCTCGGAAACCTTAGGCTCTGATACCAACAAATGTAACCCCCTCGTCCCGGTCTGGGCGACTAACCGGTCCGAGTAGGCTACACGGGGAAAACCGATGTGAAACCCGTTAAGGTCCCACCTCGGTTAGCAACCCTAGAAAATTTCTTTTAACTTTATCTTGTCTATAGGCATTATTAAGTCCTATGTGAAACACGACAGCGGAAAACATCACGAGATATAAGCAACCAAACCAGAAAAAGACATTTCAAACCCATTTTACCTTTTTTTAGCAGGTCGTATCGATAGACCAATCAAGGGTATCGATACGCCTTCACCAAGGTCAACACCCTATGGTCAACACGAGAAGACCGTATCGATACAACCTTTGAGCGTATCGATACGCCACTCTCTGTCAACACCTCGTGGTCAACGAGACAACACCGTACTGATACGCTTAGAGCCCGTATCAATACGCCAAAGTCTCACCAAAATCTCGGATTTCCAGTGAGCTTTGGGCGATTCGATACACCCACGCGTATCGATACACCAAGCCTAAACTGAGTCCCGAAGGGCAAGACCGTATCGATACGTCCCTTAGGCGTATCGATACGCCCTGCACTCTGAGTCTCCAAATTTCAGCAAAACGACTTAAGACTCAACTCTAGATGCGATTTACGACTCCCCTAGCCACAAACAACATACAAACAACCTTTAACCACCAAGTTCTAAGCATACGAAGCAACCAACACTAACAAGCATCATTCATCCAAGAGATTCATGCATTAACCAAAAGATGACATACATAGCACATAAAGGTTCATGCCTTAGCAACCAAAACATGTAAGCATTCAAGACATGCAACATAAGAAATATTTACAAATCAAACAAGGCATCCAAGAACCAAGCCAACATCAACATACATCAAAGCTTAAATCAACAACACCTATCCTATTGCTTGACTATTACAATATACAATTTTAAAGATCATACTTGAGCTAACCGAAAGCAACACTTGGAGGCATTTCTTTGCCCTTGCCACCCACAAGCTACCGATCTGTATTGTCGAACAAAAAGGAGCGTAAGCATAAAATCTTAGTGAGGGTAAGCTCATAAAACAAACCGTCGACAATGCAGGGTCCAAGCACGAGCAAGAATCAAAATAGAATGCATGATCTTACCTCCGATTCTCGAGAGACAAAATATACATGATGCATGATCATATAATCAATACTATGCCATGATCAACAATTCAAAATCCCGACACACGAAAATACATATATCAATGTATTATCAACAACATGTATCAATTCATATTGGAAACCACATTTCATAACATATTGGCATATATATGTATGTATATAATCTCATATTGGCACCTAGTTATGACTCGAATACGCAGATAACACGTTGGAACACATTTCCAACATAACCATTACCTTCGGTGGGATTACACTCATCACCGGTTCTCGCAGAGGGGATTCCATTCATCACCGACTAATATAAAGATTTCCGGGCGAACCTGTACTCCTCCTTGGTGCCTCAACGCCACCAAGGCCACGCGCGACTTTGACTCTCGTGTGCACACTAATCCTAATGACCGGTCATTGTACCCAAGCATACTAGTGCCAATATTAAACAAAATCCACAACCTTTCGCAACATCAATTCAAAATAACTTCCGTGCTTAGCACGTACTCACCATGATCCTCGAAATCATGCATCCACCTCATAATATCATTTCACAAGTCAACACTACATGTATATCATCAAGACATTATCACACCATATTTCACACATACGTATATCCACATCATTCCTATTATCAACATGCATATGACAATGCATCAACCGATGCCTCAACGTACATGTATAACAACATATACATAATCACTATAATCTCAATTAAACATGAGACACAACATCAAATAGAGTACAACCAAAGTCTCTAACTAAAGCTTAGGTTTAGGCTACCACCCTAATCCCAACTCTAGGTGGGTCTACCAACCCCAACCTATTCCACATGCTTGAACCAATTGCTTTAAACCATTTAAAACATTCTAACCACTCACCTTCACCTCCAAGCTCCACTACCAAGCAACCAAGGTCTTCAAGTTTTTGGATTCAGTCCTGAAGCTTTATCATTGTCTTCTCTTGTCTCTAATCATCTCAACACAAACAAAACAACCTCGAATCAGCTCATACAACAATGTAGCACCCCATAATACTATTCAAGCCTCAAACACAAGAATTCAAGCCATATACAACCCCCCAAAACACCAAACCCGAGCAACCCTTAAACCCCAAACCAAACTCATGATTTCAACACATTTAACCCATTCAAATGCTTCCATAACAACCCCCAACTATTACCCTAACATCAACCCTCAAATTCCAACACTAACCATACCCAAAACACATCCCCAAACCCTTCAAAAAACCCCCATTAAACCTAAATTCGGGAATTCTTATAAAACACTTTAAAAATGACATATGTTGGACCATTTGGTTCATAAACATCATATCTAATAATATTAAATCAAAATCGTAAGTTAAAAACAATAAAGATATCATTTTTATTCAAATCTTCCAAAAACCCAAATTCTAAAACATGAACCAAAATGAAATCTAGTTGTACTTTTAAAGAGAGAAAGATGAGAGCATGTCAGAAATGTAATTACCTTTCAAATCCGAGCTAAAATGGAGAAGCAAGAAAATGGAATAGTGGAAATGGAGGGGAGGGGTTTTCTCACGTTGGAAATTTGGGAGGTAGAAGATGATGGCAACTTTTGGGTGCTTGAAATAAGAGGAAAATAATTTTATTTTTACAAGTCCATGTATTTACCAAAACGCCATTAATGAGATGGCCACTCTCATCTATTCTAAAATCTATGGGATTTGATTCCCAAAACAATTTAAATCCAACATAATTGTTTGCTTCGAATATACGAAGCCCAAAATAATAAATTATTATTTTAATTATGAAACCGAAACCCAAACCATTATTTAAATATTATTTTCTCTCAGCCCCCAAACCCGGGTGTTACAGCAACACAAACATAGACTCCTCTCACACGGATGCAATCTCAATATTTTATTGTAGTGGATAGACCTAGAAGAAAAATCAAACGTCCACAGAGGTATACGAAGGAGAATCTAGTGGCTATGCACAAAACGTGGTGGAAGATATAGATGTGTGCCTATAGCCTACACGATATACCGAGGTAGTTAGTTGTGAAGATGCATGAAATGTATAGTCGTTTAGCAAAAGAAGAAGGAATCACTGCACCGAAACAGTATAGGGTGTAACACCCCCAAAATTACGCCCAAATTGTAAACCCTTGATTTGAAAAAAATCTTTAATTTAGAAACCTAATTTTGAAATCCCTAATTGAAACCCTAACAATTGAGAATTTTTTATTCAAAACCCTAACTGTTTTTTATGAGAGACTAAATAAGGTTTTTTTTATCAAACTTGGAAGTTAATATGAAATTTCTTAAAAACCTTAAGGACCACATATGAAATTTACCCAAATTAAGATTTTGAATTCTAAATTCCTACGTTTTTATCAATTCTTAATTGTTTATTTTTTTATTTTTTTCAACATTTTAAACTCAAATTGAATTCTAATTCTCCTTTTTTTCACGGTTGAACTAGCTCTCCATTTTCAACTTATATTATTATTATTATTATTATTATTATTATTATTATTATTATTATTATTATTATTGTATTCTAAACCTAATTTGTTTAGATTACCACCGCTCAACTATATATATAGTCATAGTTACTACGTACAGAAATAAACCTAAGTCTTAAGTTTTAAAGTTATGTTGTTCTTAGTTATTCTCATGTTTTATGAATTCCTCTCGGATTGATGCTGCCATCACCTTATATCGAAACCGCAGCCGCCCTTTGTTCGTCGTTAGAGCTTTATTGTTGCGAGGTGTGTTTTCTTGCGATGCTATAATTAAATTATATATTATTTTTCTATGTGTTGGTGTTTTACCTCTTGTGTGATTATTTATATGTATTATGGCATGTATGGTTGACGTCATATGCATACGATTTCGATTTTTTTGATTATGTATTACGAACATTTGATTTATGAAACATCAGATTTATGGAACTATGATTTATGGATTTATAGACTATGATTTATGAATTATGTTTATGGTATATCGGATTTATAAAATTGGTTTTTATGAAACTTGAATTTTAAACATCATATATGTATGAGCATGGGTTGGGATTGGTAAGGAGGAATGTTCAGTGGTTTCACCCTTCGGGCTGAATTCCACTTCGAACGGCGGACGTAAGGAGGAGGTTATGGGAACCTTCCTCATTTTTGGCGGACGTAGTTGGGTGCATTCCATTACGCTTGTGATATTGTATCGTTTGTTTTATGTTTTAAAGAATTTCAAGAAAATAATACTATATTTTATGATTATAGTTTTTCTTGCACTTTAGAGACAACAAAAGCTCTTTACCTTACTCCCCCATAGTTTCCTCTTACATATATCTTTGAACTTTGGGCGACGTGGTACTTGGAGGATCTCACATTTTATCCGATTATTTTTTAATCAGTACGAAACTATTTTTTAGGTATTCTAATTATTATTTATTGTTTTGATACATTGATGTAATTTCATACTTTGAGAATAAACATGTTTTGGGATTATTTTTCTAAAATTCTTTTATTATGATTTTATTTTAGATATTTTATAGAAACATTCTAATATTTATTATGATATTTTTATTTTTATTTACTATAAGATATTTATTAAATCACTATTATTTTATTTTAAATTAAAACATAATTTTCAAAATTAGTTTTCTTGAGGGCAAAGTTTCCAATCGTAACTTCCTAAATTCGGTCTTTTCTTCTAGGTCGGGTTTAGGGGGTTACATTTAGTGGTATCAAAGCTAAGTTCAACCCTCAGACTATGAGGCTCACTTAAAATTTTAAGTCGAAAATGATTTTTGCATGCATATTAAATGTTTTCGGGCAAAATGGGATTTTCTGATAAATTTATTATTTTAAAGAATTAAAGATATGTTTTGAATAGGGACTCCAAGTACCAACTCTAATTCTAGGATTGTCATTTTTGTAGATAGATTACTATGACGCCTCGTATGAGCTCTAGATTAGCAACCGATCATGATCATACTCGTTCCTATATATTTGAGATTAAAGCCTATTTGAAAACTATGTGTTATCATTCGTACCCTGATCTATAATGCCTTTTTAAAATTGTTATCAAAACCTATATTTTTTAAGTATGTCGTTAGTCAAAAAATTTTAAGGACAAAATTTCTTTTAAGGGTGGGAGAGTTGTAACACCTAAAAAATTACGCCTAAATTGTAAACCCTTGATTCGAAAAAAATCCCTAATTTAGAAACCTAATTTTGAAACCCCTAATTGAAACCCTAACAATTGAGAATTTTAATTCGGAACCCTAACTTTTTTATGAGGGACAAAATAAGAATTTTTATCAAACTTGAAAGTTAATATGAAATTTCTTAAAAAGCTTAAGGACCACATATGAAATTTACCCCAATTAAGATTTTGAATTCTAAATTCCTACGTTTTTATCAATTCTTAATTGTTTATTTTTTTTATTTTATTCAACCTTTTAAATTCAAATTGAATTCTAATTCTCCTTTTTTTCACGGTTGAACTGACTCTCCTTTTTCAACTTAAATTATTCTTATTCTTATTATTATTCTTATTATTATTATTATTATTATTATTATTATTATTATTATTATTATTATTATTATTATTTTTATTATTATTATTATTATTATTATTATTATTATTATTATTATTATTATTATTATTATTATTATATTCTAAACCTAATTTGTTTAGATTACCACCGCTCAAATATATATAGTCATAGTTACCACGTACGGAAATAAACCTAAGCCTTAAGTTTTAAAGTGATGTCGTTTTTAGTTACTCCCATGTTTTATGAATTTCTCTCGGATTTATGCTGCCATCACCTTACATCGGAGCCGCAACCGCCCTTTGTTCGTCGTTAGAGCTTTATTGTTGCGAGGTGTGTTTTCTTGCGGTGCTATAATTAAATTACATACTATTTCTCTATGTGTTGGTGTTTTACCTCTTGTATGATTATTTATATGCATTATGGCTTATATGGTTGACGTCATATGCATACGATTTCAAATTTTGTTTCGATTATGTATTAAGAACATTTGATTTATGAAACATCATATTTATGGAACTATGATTTATGGATTTATGGACTATGATTTATGAATTATGTTTATGGAATATCGGATTTATGAAATTGGTTTTTGTGAAACTTGAATTTTAAACATCATATATGTATGAGCATGGGTTGGGATTGGTAAGGAGGAAGTTCAGTGGTTTCACCCTTCGGGCTGAATTCCACTTCGGATGGCGGACGTAGGGAGGAGGTTATGGGAACCTTCCTCACTTTTGGCGGACGTAGTTGGGTGCATTGCATTACGCTTGTGATATTGTATCGCTTGTTTTATGTTTTAAAGAATTTCAAGAAAATAATACTATATTTTATGATTATAGTTTTTCTTGCACTTTAGAGACACACTAAGCTCTTTAGCTTACTCCCCATAGTTTCCTCTTACATATATCTTTGAACTTTAGGCGACGTGGTACTTGGAGGATCTCACATTTTATCCAATTATTTTATTATTCAGTACGAAACTATTTTTAGGTATTCTGATTATTATTTATTGTTTTGATACATTGATGTAATTTCATACTTTGAGAATAAATATATTTTGGGATTATTTTTCTAGAATTCTTTTATTATGATTTTCTTTTTGCTTAAGATGTATGATTTTTATTGAGATTGAAAAATCATACAACGTATCCCTCCGGGCCTCATTAAAAACCTCCCTACACCCTTTTATTATGATTTTATTTTAGAGATTTTATATAAACATTATAATATTTATTATGATATTTTTATTTTTATTTGCTATAAGATATTTATTAAATCGTTGTTATTTTATTTTAAGTTAAAACATAATTTTCAAATTTGATTTTCTTGAGGGCAAAGTTTTCCATCGTAACTTCCTAAATTCGGTCTTTTCTTTTAGGTCGGGTTTAGGGGGTTACACAGGGAATCTCGCAAGGCTTCCTAATGATAAAAGGTTTGTTCGGGGTAAATTGGTAGTAAAGAGGAAAGAAGAGATTATGAAATTCGAAGAACCTAGATACAAGATAAGACTTATGGAAAAGGCTACGGTCTGATTTCAGGCATAGACTTCACCAAATATATTTTGGTCATCCGAGGGTATGATGACTATGTCACATTCTACATTCAAGGCTGAGCGATACTTGAACCTGGTCAAAGATCAATGTGGAGATTATCAGAGTTTGTGATCCGAATTTTATTATAAATTTAACTTTCAGTATATTTCTTTTACTATACATTAATTAAAAAGTAGGAAACCAATGTTGAGTAGAATTACTTTGTATACAAGTTTCCTTTTTAAACAACTAACATATTCGTATAAATAGATGCTTGAGATTAATGTTTTAGACACAAAAGGTACAAAAAAATCTACATAGCGTTAAGACGCAAACTACTTGTAACCTTTTCTTTTTCGTCATAGTGAAAGTTCTCATCATCTGTTCGTGATTTTTCTCGTTTGGATCTTCCAAAACAATGTTGGTGTTCTTTATTTTCTTCTTTTATGTGCAATGACCTTCTTCTTTGTTTCGTCGTCATCATTTGTCTTCGGCATGTCTCGATGTAACAATATTTAATGCTCATTTTTTTGTTCAATCATAAAAATTCTATTATTAATAAGTTGTTATAACAGAAAAATTACATATTGAACATATCTCAAAATTCTAACCACAAATCACCAAAGACATATTAGAGTATCTAGTATAATTGGATTGCATTTGTCAGTTAGTCAGCTGGCTAGTCTATTAGGCAGTTATCTGGGCTTCTATATGTAAGCTCGTTCTATTTTTGTAAAAGTAACCCATTATTATTGATTAACCTATAATGAAATCTCTTTTGCATTCATTTGACTTTATCTCGTTCTGCTTTCTTTCTCTCTTTAGTATCTCCTATGATTGACTCATCAATGGATTCTTTATTGCTTAAGCATTAGACAGTTCCTTTGTTCCTGCTAGCCAGGCTTTGTCTCCCATTCCTCTCAATCCTTTCTTGCATCAGTTTACCCGTACTTATCCCTCTATAGGTCCCTTGATCTCTGCTTATGCTCGTATTGCTACTCCAGAAGTTGTAGATGAGAATGCATGGTACCTTGACTCTGGAGCTACAGATCACATTACTAATAATCCTCATAACTGTTGTGCGTATTCAGTGTCTCAATTTTAGTGCAAGTATACACGATGCCAACTTATAGTATAAAAGTTATCATCTCTACAGAGATTGGTGCTACTTCCAGAGATTATCGTCTCACATTGTAGAAAAATAAAAAACACAAGTAATGGTTTGGTCGAGAAAACAACTAAAATAAAGAAAACAAGAAAATTGAGAGATTGAGTAAATATGATGATAGAGCAGGCCAGATTATGTTGCGTCGTAGAGTGGAAGTTGAATAAAATCGTCTCGGTTTCGAATGCAAACATTAACTTGATTACCTCGGCAATAGGCAGGAAAGTTGCCTCGGCGATATGTAAAACTATTGTCGCGGCAAAGAACATTGCTACTGCCTGGGCAATTGAGCGACAACCTCCAAGGTTCGGCAAAACGTTCTTCAATGGTTCCTTCTTATCTCTATGTCGAAACTTTATTGATGTACGAGCCTTGGGAATACCTCCCAGCGTGAACCAAGAGTGAACACCAACCAATCTTACGCTTCTCTTAGCTGTTGAAACTTGTACTTATCCCTAAGTCGAATTAGTCTTCACCGATTGGGATAAAGAACATGCTTACTCGTTTCGTGAGTCTAACTCTCCCGATATTAGACAAATGGATGCAATCGCAATATCCTCACCTGAATCAATTGCAAGAAAAAGTAAACACCAAGAATAAGCAAACCTTGAACTTAATTGCATTAACAAAAACCTAAACAAATTACAATCATCTTCTCACAACTACTAAACAAAATAACCCTAGCCTAAAAGAAGAATTAGTTCATAACGGAGATAAAAAGCACTCTAAATTCTCTACCGAATCTCTCTCTCCCTTTGATGTCCCTTTGTGGTGGCTAGGTCTTGGCTTTTATAAAGCATGGTCTTCTAGACTTATTCTTGGAATATGAGGATAAGTTGTTGTTAGACATACTTTCATAAAAGAAATAAATCTCTTTTAATCCATTATTTTATTCCTCCTTATCGATTCCTTGTCCTTGACCTTCCTTTGACTTTTTCATGGTCTTCCTAAGCTCCGATCTTCATTCAAAGCATCTCTAAAAATTTAGCGTTTTATGCTCTTTAAGTCGCCTACCACTTTGCATATTTTCTCCCTTGTCAACAAATGTCGGGGCATTGCCTCCGCAGTGACTTAGTCACTGCCTCGGCAATGGTCTGCCAGTCTTTTCCGCTCGGTATGACTTGTTCTCTTGGTTCAGCGTCCCTCATTAAGGCTTGACATCAAATAATGGCTCAATCTGGACCGTCAAGTGATGGTTCCGCACCGTTATTTCTCCTTCCTTTACTACCACGTCAATACTTGCTCGGGCAGTGGGTAATGAAATATGCACATGCATGAAACATATACCAAAGCACTAGCATTTCCACCAAACATATTTAAATAAAGATGATCAATCGTGGCAATGATAAGAACACTGAAATTGTGTATGTATGGCCAGTAAGGCAACGAAAATGAACTTAAGTCTACCAATAATTGAGTCATAAAGGGTCCTAATATGAATACTTTTACACACCTAACACACCCCCAAACTCAAACTATTGTATGTCCTCAAGCAATGCAAAACTAACAGTCAATTTCCAAAGATTTAAACTTCATGAAATTAGCCGTCAGACTTACTTTTTTCCCTTCTCTCAACTGTGAATATGAATGTGCTTGGCCCTCAATTCTTCAGATGTCGAGGATTTCCCTGGAATTAAACTATAAGACTCATGAGTGTGTGCTTGATTGTGAATAAGATGATTTTCCCGGTTCTATGTAAACACTTAAACAATTAACTTACTTTCCTTGGGTTTTCTATTTCATCTAGAGCCAATTTCGAGCACCTCCAGTATTTTCTTTTGTTTTTAATGATCTAATCGACTAGAGCCAATTTCGGGCACCTCTAGTGTTTTACGTTTTTCCTTAAGCTAGAGCCGCTTTTAGACACCTATAACTTAAAAATTTTACCCAATTTTTCTAAGTAAGTAATTGTACTAAGTGTCCTAGAAGTCCTTCAATCATTCAAGTAAAAAAAGTTTACTTTTTTCATTTTCAGTCTCATAGTGTGATTCCAAGTATTCTTCCATGGACATACCAAAATTGAAAGTTCACTAGAAATTTTAAGGCTACGATAAGAGAGACATCTATTACCGAGGCAAAATTGTTTTTTTCTTTATTAGATTGAATACTAAGGCAACCGGTAAGCATGAATTCCTATAGTAGATATGAAAAAAAGAACTAACAACTACTTCGTTCCAAACTGAAGAGAAGCATCACCCCCAATGCATGCACATACACAAAATATAGAGAAGGGAAGAGAATAAAATTACAACGATGGGGACATGGATGAGTCATCGTCGTCATCTTTGATGATTAATTTCCTTCTTTCGGTTTGCTTGATACTTTTGGTTTCCCATGGTGGTTGGTGACGTGTTGGAGGTGTCAGTTCGGCTTTCTTGGTCACCTCTTCCTCATCGTCACTATCAAGGCATATTTCTTCGGTGGTGGATGTTTTGCGCTTCTTGGTGGGTGAAACCGAGATGGCTTTGGCTTAGGGAGCAATTGATTCATCAGAGTCGGAGAAGTCATACCATGTCTCGGTTAAGGTCGGCTCGATTGTAGGTGCTTTCCCCTTGTCTGCTCAGGTTGGTGGGGCATCAACAGTTATTGTTGTTACGGCAGAAGCAACTGGAATTGTCGAGGCATTGTAACCATGGGTTGTCGAGGCAGTGGCTGTCTTCATGGCAGAGGCAAAATCTCCTTGTGTTGCCGCGACAGAGGCTCTGGTGTTGCCGATGCAAGGATTTCAGCCGAGAAGATTGAAAATTGCACCGTGTTTTCTGGAAATTTCTCTAGGATTACTTGAACCATTGATTTGTTGAATTCTTTTATATATTGTATGAACCAGTGTTGTCGTTTGTCCATTGTGTCGATCTTTTGTGCAAGGCATTGAGGTGTTGTTGCCACAGCATCAGTCTGTGAAGTTGCTGGAGCATTGCCCGACGAGGTTACCGTGGAAATGCCTCTCACCGGAGTGGACTCTGGCCCAGCTTCCGTAATCTGTAATTTTTTGTTATATTGAGCCTTTGACCATCCTTTTCTTGTTTGTGTCTACTCGTCCACCGGATCGGTTGGTATGTTCTTTTGCTTGCATAATCTGGTGATGAGACTTGGGAAGTAGAGATGGCCCTTGTCCTTTTGGCTACACATGAATATCTCATTACATATGATAGATCCAACATTAATAAATCTAGTATGCAAGACGGAGTGAATAAGTGCAAGCCTTGGTTTATCTACGGTGGTGTTGTGTGATGTGGGTATTAAGCATCTTTTAACAAAGGTGTTCCAAAGTTTGGCCTCGGGGCGAAGCCTTCGGCGATTTACCGTTCCCTTGTGCGATCCTTTGTTCCTGTTGCGTGTAAAAGTGTCTATCACAATGTAGTGCAAGTGTACAGGACGCAAGTAGTAAAGTGATACAGAAGTATCAGATATCGTCTCCACAGGGACTGGGCTAATAGCTTCACCTTGAATTACTGCACTAGAGGAAAAAGAATAGCTTAAATTGTTGTCACGAAAATAATAAAGAGAACTGGAAATTAAGATTAAAGAAATAAAGATAGAGAGAATGGGTTGGTATTGAATTGATCAGTAGTGTATGTGTTGCAAAGTCTAGGAATGTCTGTCCTGTCGTCGCGCCTGTCGCGACAGCACCTATCGCGGCAGGAATCACACAACTCTATACTTCAAGCTTGGCAAGAATCCTTGCGATGCCTTGGCCTATCCCTAGGTCCAAGTCTTTTGATGAACACGTCTTTGATGATACCTCCCGGCGTGAATTGAAGGATGAACACCGATGTTGTTGAATTCTTCTTTAGCCACTTAACCTCGTCCTATCCCTAGGTCCGAGATAGTTCAACCATAAACTGGAGAACCCACATTTATTCCTTTCGTATACTTAACTCTCCCGATATTAAGTAAATAGATAATCTCACAATGCTCTCCCGATACTCTTGCAAGATGTTGAAAACTAGAATAAGCAAACTTGAAGTTTATTGTATTGAACAAAAAAATTCCTAAAACAAATGCAATCCTTGCAACTACTTTACAAATCAACCCGTGGCCCTAGGGGAAGTTTAGAACATGTTAAGAAGGGGAAAATGGCTAGGGTTTTGGGAAGAAGGCTAGAGATGAAGATATCCTTCCCTTTTTATAGGCCTTCGGTTCAAGTTTTCTAATATGGCAAGAATACAAGTTTAAACTAAAGTACAACTCTATTAAAGACTAAATCTTCAGAGCATATGTCTTTAATTCGTCCTTCCTTCTTGCTTGGAGTTTCTTACTTGAACTTTGGGCTTGGTCTTCATTCTGATCTAGGGCTTGGAAAATATAAGGGTGCTCCACGACAGACATGCTTAATTTTCTCTTTCTGTCGAGACCCATTTTGCTTCTTCTCTTCACCACTACTGTCGTCCTTGGCTGCCACGGCAGCGGCCATGGCAGCATCGTCCTCCTCGTCTGCACATCCAGTTCCAGTCTGTTGCATCACTGCCCAGTGTCTGCTTCTCCATCTGCTACAGCAGCTACCTGTAAAAGCAACCAATTTCAGTAGAAACTGTGCCATTTAATATATTTGTGATGTATAAATTAAATCTAACCTAAATGCAATGAATTATGCTTGAATGCAACAGAAATATGGGTTAAATAGGGGTAAATTATAGAACTTATACACACTCAACACACCCCCAAACTCAAGTTTTTGCTTGCCCTCAAGCAATTCAGACCTAAGACAGAAAACTAAATTTTTGTTTGGCTTAAAACAGTGAACTTTCCCTTACCTACCATTCATTCCCTATTGTGAGCAACACCTTGTCGGGTAATTCAGGATTCATCCGGAACCTTGATATAATTCTCGTGCAGTGTGTGCATGCTTGTGAACAATTATATGCCAAGACTCCCGTAGTTTATTAGAATAGTTAAGCCTCTAACTTGAATTTTTATGCCAATTTTCATTTTTTTGGAGGCAACTCTTAGGCTCCTTTAGTTTTTATGCAGACTCGATTCTATTTTCTCAAGCTTAAGTTTGACGAGAGCCGGTTTCGGGCACCTCTAGCTAACTTCCTAGAGCCGGTTTCGGGAACCTCTAGGTGTATTAAGTCTATTTTTCTTAACTTATTTTCCTAGATCCAGTGTTAGGGCCCTCTAGGGGAAACTCAAGTGCTAAGCTTTCTATTCTAGTTTACTAGTAGAGTTCTAGGCAGTATAAAAGTCACAAATGGTGTTTAAGTTTTAGGGCCCTAGAGACAGTGTTAGGGCCCTCTAGCCCTCTAAACTGATCCTAAACTATCCTAAAGGCACTGCCACGACAGAGGCTGTCACGGCAGGTAAGTTTAGTTCAAAGACTTAAGCCAAAATTTTCATATTTTTTAGCAAAAATAAACTAAGTAAAAGATACATTTTTTAACTTAAAAGGATTCCATTAATGGACGGATGCTACCCCCAAACTCGAGGGTTGCATTGCCCTCAATGCAAATGAAATATGAGACAAAATAAAAAGAAAAGTACATCACAAAATAAAAAAGGGCATACAGCAATCAATATAAGATAAGAAACGTAAAATTTAGTTGATGTCTTCACTGCTGCTGCTGCTGCTGAGCTGGACCTGCCGACGGGCAGTGACCTTCTTGGCTGGTGCTGGCAGGCGGATGGGAGAGGCAGAGGTATTCTTTGTTTTGGCCTCCCTTGGAGGTTGAATACGGGTAGGGGAGATATGAGGAGGTTTCTCCACTACCTGAACCTTGGAGTTGCTGCTGCTCTCGCTGCTGCTAAAGCTGCTGCCACTGCCGCTATCTTCTTTTCCCTTGTTTGCCACCGTTTTCTGCCGCTTTTCTGGTGTGAACTCCTTGGACAAATTCCTCTTGACAGAGGGTTCATTGTCGGAGGCTGCCCAGATTTCAGAAGAAGAGAAACCATCAATATACCTATCAAGGTCGTCTTCAGGCTCCTTTCTCTTGGTTCCTCGGGCAGAGGTGTCGTCCGTGCGGCTGCCGCCTGCAGCTGTTGTGACATGGGTGGGTGTGGACGCAGATGGCGTTTTGGGCGTGGCAGCAGGTGTAGGGGTATGGGCAGGGGTGGGGCAGCAAAATATTGATTGGGAAGGTAGGGAACAGAGCATCGGGGAAATTTAAAGAAGTATGGATGAAATGTACCATGGTGGTGGTGAAGTCTCGGATGAAGCTCATGAGGCTGAGCTGTCGTTCCTCCAGTTTTTGTATGGCAGCAAGGATCTGGGAGGAGGTATCAGCTGGAGGTGCTGCTGCTGTAGGCTGCCTGGTTTCTGTGGCAGTAGGCTCGGTATCGGTGGGTTCTGTCGGCTCTGCTGCTGTGGCAGTAGGGTCGAAAGACGACATGGGCGTGGCAACAGTGAGTTCCATCAGGATAAGTATGTTTCTGTCGATCCAGCCTTTCCCTCGAACTCGTAAATCTTTGGCAGATTCTGGTACATGGTGGCTGCGGCAGAGGGCAGTGATGAGGTAGGGGTAGAAGAGTGGTCTGGACGGTCGGTATGCGTAATCCAATATTCCCTCTCGGACATATCTGCCAACGTTAATTGGCCTCTCATGTAAGATGGAATGGATGAGGGCTAACCTGGGTTGGTCGACTGTTGTATTGTGAGAGGAGGGCATAATCTATTTCTTGATGAAGGCATTCCAAAGCTTGGCCTCCGGGGTGAGCTGGACTCTCTTCACCGTCCTTGGGTTTTTCGGATCTGTGTTCCACTCTGTACCCTCGTCTGTGAGTTCTGCCATCACAACGTCGTAGTCGGCAGGATCTAAACTTTCGAGAAATTTTTGGTGGCCATCTTCTCTCTTCCCCACATAGAAACCGTAAAGAGTGATGATGTACTCTGGCTCGATAGGTACCTCTTTCCCTCGTACGGTGACAGCCGTCGCGTTCCTGCTGCCGATGGCAGCATAAAAGTCCCGGACAAGAGTCACGTTTATCTCTTCTGGCTGCTCCGCGAATATCTACCACTTTAAGGCTCTGATTTTTCTGGCTATGAATGGTTGCAGCCCCAGGTTCTTCGTTTTAGAGGTGTAAATAAAACCTTTCTCCTCCCACATATCTCTGATCTGGAAGGATCTTGGAGTTGATGCTGCCGGGGCAGATCCGAAGGTAGAACTTCGACGGGTGTTTCTAGAAGACATGTTGCAAGGAATGTGGAAGAAAATGAAAGCAAGTAAAAATTCTAGAGAAAACAAGTAGAAGGAGTAGAAGTGAGTGAAAAATGAATAGTAAAATGGGGTTTATATAGAAGGAAAGTTTCCTGGCCGTTGGAGCTGTAACGGCAGGTGCGAATACGGGGCCAATTGTTACGCGGTTTCTGACGCGTCTGTCGCGTGTTTCCGTGTCTACTGTGCGCCTGTTACGCGTTTGCGTGTCCGTCGCGACATCATGTTGACAGGCTGGATATTCCGTGTCTATCGCGACAGCTGTAACGGTAGGCTCCAAAGTTGGGCTTTTTGGGCTGATGGGAAGATGGTTGGCTGAATTCACTTCTCTTCTTCTCCTTGTCTCCTTTATTTCCTAAAAATAATAAAAATAAAACGTTATTTCCTAAAAATAAAATAATTATAATTACCTAATAATAAAAATACATAAAAATAAAACTTAGGTTAAATTAGGGATGCCAGGAGGGGCATCTCCTAAGGTAACCACTTCCTGCATTCTTGGGGCTTCAGTCCCCTGATAATGCTTCAATTGTTGTCCATTCACTTTGAATTGGTGCCCGTCTTTTAAAGATCTGATTGTGATGGCACCATGGGGAAAAACCTGCACCATTTGGAATGGGCCAGACCATCTAGATTTCACCTTCCCTGGGAAGAGTTTCAACCTAGAGTTAAATAACAACACAAGTTGCCCTGGGCAGAACTGTCGTGGCAGCAACTTCTTGTCATGCCACTTCTTGGTCTTGTCCTTGTAGATTCTTGCGTTGTCATAGGCCATTGTTCGAATTTCTTCAATTTTGTTCAGATCAAGTAGCCTTTTCTGTCCTGCTTTTTCCAAGTCCATATTAACTGCCTTGATGGCCCAGTATGCTATGTGCTCAATCTCAATAGGTAAATGGCAGGTTTTCCCATAAATCAACCGATAGGGTGACATTCCCAATGGAGTTTTGAACGCTGTCATGTAGGCCCATAATGCATCATTGAGGTGTAGAGACTAATCCTTCCTAGTTGGCTTAACCATCTTTTCAAGAATGTTCTTAACCTCTTTATTGGATATTTTAGACTGTCCATTGGTTTGAGGGTGGTATGATGTTGCGATCCAATGTTTGACACCATACTTTTTCAAGGCAGCAGCTATAACCCTATTGTCAAAATGCCTCCCTTCATCACTGATGATCGCCTTAGGGATGTCGAATCTGGAAAAATGTTTTTATGCAAAAACCTCTGAACCGTCTTGGCATCGTTTTTCTGAGTAGCGATCACTTCAACCTATTTGGACACATAGTCCACTGCCAGGAGGATATATATGTTCCCACATGAAGTTGGGAATGGTCCCATAAAATCTATCCCCCAAACGTTGAAGATTTCGACTTCAAGAATATTTTGCAGCCGCATCTTGTGTCTCCTTGAGATGTTTCCAGTCTGTTGACACTTGTCACAGTTTTTGTAGAATGTTTGAGCATCCTTGAACAGTGACGTCCAGTAAAATCCTGACTGCAAAACCTTGGCAACAGTTTTGTTACCTCTTAAGTGTCCTCCGTACTGTGAAGCATGACAGTGATGTAGTATAGCTTCATGTTCATCATGTGGTACACATCTCCTGATAACCTGATCTGCACAAATTTTGAAAAGAAGAGGTTCGTCCCATTAATAATGCTTAACATCATTTTGGAACCTCTTTCTAGCTTGATAATTAAGGTCAGGAGGAGTTATTCCGCTAACTAAAAAATTAACAAAATCAGCATACCAGGGGAGTTCAGAAAACTTACCTGCTGCCATGGCTGTCGCGGCAGTGCTTGTGGCAGCGAATAATTGCTCATCAGGGAAGGTCTCCAGTATGTGTGTCTCATCTGCCGGTAGACTCTTTCCCTTCTCTAACCTTGACAAGTGATCTGCAACTTGATTCTCTGTCCCCTTTTTGTCCTTGATTTCATAGTTGAACTCTTGCAGTAGCAGAATCCAACGTATCAGTCTAGGCTTTGTATCCTTTTTGGTAAACAGATACTTCAATGCAGAGTGGTATGTGTGGACTATGACCTTCGTTCCAAGTATATAAGAACGGAACTTGTCAATAGAGAACACCACAACTAACAGTTCCTTCTCTGTGGTGGTGTAGTTTACTTGGGCGTCATTCAGTGTTTTGCTGGCGTAGTATATGACATGAAAGAGCTTGTCTTTCCTCTGCCCAAGTGCTGCCCCGACAGCATAGTCACAAGCATCACACATGATCTCAAACGACAGTTTCCAATCTGGTGGTTGTACTATTGGGGCTGTTACCAGTTTTTCTTTCAGAACCTTGAATGCTTCAGTACATTCAGTGTTGAAGTCGAAGGGACGGTTCTGCTCCAGAAGATGGCATAAGGGTTTGGTGATCTTCAAAAAGTTCGCGATAAACCTCCGATAAAAACCAGCATGCCCTAAGAAACTTCTTATTCCCTTGACTGTGGTGGTGGTGGCAGCTTTTCGATTACCTCTATCTTAGCTTTATCGACTTCTATGCCACAACAACTAATTTTATGGTCAAGGACTATCCCTTCATCCACCATGAAGTGACACTTTTCCCAGTTCAATACCAAGTTTGTTTTTTCACATCTCTCGAGCACTTTTTGTAGGTTGCCTAGGCAGTTTTCAAAGTCGTCTCCAAAGACTGAAAAGTCATCCATGAATATCTCGAGGAAATCCTCCACCATATCAGAGAATATTGCCATCATGCACCTTTGAAAGGTGGCTGGTGCATTACAAAGTCCAAATGGCATCCTCCGAAAAGCATAAGTATCGTATGGGCATGTGAACGTTGTCTTTTCTTGATCTTCCGGTGCGATGGCTATTTGATTATAACCCGAGTAACCATCATGAAAACAATAGTAAGGCTTACCCGCTAATCTATCAAGCATTTGATCAATAAAGGGCAAGGGGAAGTGGTCCTTCCGGGTAGCTTTGTTAAGCTTCCGGTAGTTCATACAAACCCTCCAACCGGTCACAGTCCTGGTTGAAATTAGCTCGTTTTCTTCGTTGGTTACCACGGTTATTCCTCCTTTCTTGGGAACGCACTGCACTGGGATCACCCACTTGCTATCCGAGATGGCGTAGATTATTCCAGCATCTAGCCATTTTATGATCTCCTTACGCAGCACCTCTCGCATAGCATCGTTTAGACGTCTTTGTGCATCAATGGTCGGCTTATGATCATCTTCTAAGAGAATTTTATGCATGCATAATGCCGGGCTGATGCCTTGGATATCAGCTATCGTCCATCCAATAGCCTTCTTGTGCTGCTGCAACATCCCTATTAGTTGTTGTTCATGTACCTGCATCAACATGGAAGAGATGATTACGGGCAACATATCATTTAAACCAAGGAAAACATATTTTAACTGCCCTGGCAGGGGCTTAAGATCTAGAACAGGGGGCTCAACAGTTGATGGCTTTTGAATTATATGGTTATCCGAGGCATAGTTTAAGGGCTCGAACAACTTACCTGGATGATTGCCTATCCAATTTACCTCCTCTTGATCTTCAGTATCAGATGTATCAGATTCTGAGGAGCTGCTGTCGTCGGTGTTGTCGTGACAGTCTTCTAAATGGCTGTTGGGGCAGTGGCCAATTTTGATGTCGTGGCAGCCCGACTTGATGCAGGGTTGGTCAAGGGTAACTTCAGTGATAGCCTTGCATTCTTCTTCTGCATCAGCATGTTTCATTGATTGGAGAACATTCAGCTTGATCTCTTGATCATTCACTCTCATAGTGAGTTCTCCTTTTTCCACATCAATCAGTGATCTTCCTGCGGCTAAGAAGGGTCGCCCCAGGATGAATGGTGTGTTTTCATCTGCTTCACAATCTAAGACAAGAAAGTCAGCAGGAAAAATAAATTTATCCACCCTTACCAGAATATCTTCAATTTTTCCTTCTGGATGAACGTAAGAGCGGTCTGCCAGCTGCAGTACTACTGTTGTGGGCCGAGCTTTTCCAATACCTAATTTCTGAAAAACAGATTTGGGCATTAAATTTATACTAGCACCCAGATCACAAAGTGCCTTACCCACAAATTTGTCTCCAATTATGCATGGTATGATGAAGCTCCCAGGATCATTCTTCTTCTGGGGTGGATGCTTGTGCAGAATACTCATGCATCCTTCTGTCATCTTAACCGTTTCAAATTCCCCAAGTCTGGATTTCTTCGACATGACATCCTTGAGAAACTTGGCATAACCAGGCATCTCCTTTATAGCATCCAACAGCGGAATATTTATATGGACCTGCTTAAAAATATCATAAATTTTCTTAAGTTGTGATTCTTGTTTCAATTTCTGTAACCGCTGAGGAAAAGGAGGTGGAGGACGATAATCAGCAATACGTCCTTCCCACTGCATTCGGATCTGAGGAGGTTTAGGTTCTTCATCTTTCTCCTCTGTTCCTTCTGTTGTCATGACAGGTTCATCGGCAACAGGCTGCTTGTCGTCTGTCGAGGCAGCTTCCTCGATAGTCGACTCCAAGGCTGGTTCCTTAACTGATTCAACTTCCTTCTCTGGCCCTGGTAGTTTCTTCCCACTTCTAGTAGTGATGGCTTTACACTGCTCATGTGTGGGTTGTCTAGCGTTTTCAGTATCGCTAGGAAATCCTCCATTCTGCCTTGGTTTAATATGCTGGGAAACCTGACCCATCTGTGTCTCCAATGATTTCAGAGTAGCTTCGTGATTGGTCATCCGCATCTCTGTTTTATCCATGAATGTTTTTGTCTTCTTGACAAAGTGATTCATGTTCTCAATATAAGTTCCTGTTTGAGACATAAACGTAGCCAGGGACTGCTCCTGTATACTCGTCGTGGCAGCTGTGGTTGTTGCTGCTGCTGCTACGGTTGCTGCCGAGTTAGTAATCTATGTCCTCCTTGGTTCTGAGTATTCTGTGCTTGAGGATTCATGGCATTATTAGGATTTCTCAAAGAGAACTTGGGATGCTTTCTCCAGTTGGGATTGTAGTTGTTGGAGTTATAGTTCTATTTATTGTAGTTCCCAACATACATCCCTTCTTCTAACTGTAACGGGCACTCCTCCGAACTGTGATTTCCATTGCAAGTTTCGCATACCTCTTCAGCAGAGTAGACAGGCTGTGAATCTTCTTTCAAGAGCTTTTTCATTGCCTTAGTGAGATATGCCACCTGTGATTTTAACGAACTCTTGGCCTCATAATCTTTTACAGCTAGAACTCATTTACCCCCTCTTCTTGCTGTCGGAAACTGTTCCTCATTCTTCGCCAGATTTTTCAATACTGCCATTACCTCATCTGGATCTTTGTCCAGCAGTAATCCATTTGCTGCTAAATCAATTCTTATACGAGTTTGTAAATTAGCAGCATTATAGAATTTAGTTACCTGGTTCCAAACAGGGAATCCATGCATCGGGCAGTTCCTTAGAAGAGTGGTAAATCTGTCCCAGGCTTCGTGCATTGGCTCGTCATCTTCCTGTTGAAAAGTAGCAATTTTGTTACGTAATCACTCAAATAAGTGTGAAGGATTAAAACGAGATAAAAATTCACGAGTTAAATCTACCCAGGTTCGTATTGAACCCGGCGTTAGTTTATTCCACCAAGTCTTTGCCCTGTCCCTCAATGAATGAGGAAATAACCGAAGCCTCAGTATCTCCGGATTAACTCCTGGTAGTCTAAACGAACCATAGATTTCTTGGAACGTTTTCAGATGCTCCCTAGCATCCTCTGTAGCAGCACCACTAAATTGGCCAACATTGTTAATCATGCTGAACATAACAGGTTTCAGCTCAAAGTTGTCAACGTCTATGTCTGGAAGGCTGGTTTCTAGTTCTACATGGTCATTGAGCAAGTAGTCTCGGCATGACCGGCGTGCGGCAGCGACAGGAGGATCGACAGGGTGACTGTTTCCTCCATCTCCGGTAGGATTGTTATTATCATGGGGATTCTCTTGGTTGTTCCTTCTTTCTTCACGTCTTTCATTCACCATTGCTTCAATATGTTCCACCAGGTATTCGTTTCTTTCAACGAGGTAACTGACTCTTTTCCTAAGATTGTACGTTCGTTCGATTTTAGGATCTAACTGGTGCTCAGGTTCTTTTCCTCGTTGAGATCTGCGCATACGCAAAGAAAAGACCTTGTGAAAGGTATAGGTTGAACAATCCAAGTAAAAACAGAAAAGTAAAGGAAGTGCAGTAAAAGATAGGGTAAAGATATGTTGCCAGTCCCCGGAAACGACGCCAAAAACTTTTTGCGTGTAAAAGTGTCGATCACAATGTAGTGCAAGTGTACACGACACAAGTAGTAAAGTGATACGGAAGTATCGGATATCGTCTCCACAGGGACTGGGCTAATAGCTTCACCTTGAATTACTGCACTAGAGGATAAATAATAGGTTAAATTGTTGTCACGAAAATAATAAAAAGAACTGGAAATTAAGATTAAAGAAATCAAGATAGAGAGAATGGGCTGGTATTGAATTGCTCAGTAGTGTAGGTGTTGCAAAGTCTGGGAATGTCTGTCTTGTCGTCGCGCCTGTCGCAGCAGCACCTGCCGCGGCAGCGATCACACAACTCTGTACTTCAAGCTTGGCAAGAATCCCTGCGATGCCTTGGCCTATCCCTAGGGCCAAGTCTGTCGATGAACACGTCTTTGATGATACCTCCCGGCGTGAATCGAAGGATGAACACCGATGTTGTTGAATTCTTCCTTAACCACTTAACCTCGTCCTATCCCTAGGTCTGAGATAGTTCAACCATAAACTAGAGAACCCGCACTTATTCCTTTCGTATATTTAACTCTCCCGATATTAAGTAAATAGATAATCTCACAATGCTCTCCCGATACTCTTGCAAGATGTTGAAAACCAGAATAAGCAAACTTGAAGTTTATTGTATTGAACAAAAAATTCCTAAAATAAATGCAATCCTTGCAACTACTTTACAAATCAACCCGTGGCCCTAGGGGAAGTTTAGAACATGTTGAGAAGGGGAAAACGACTAGGGTTTTGGGAAGTAGGCTAGAGATGAAGATATCCTTCCCTAGGTCGAATTACATGTCTTTATATAGGCCTTGGGTTCAAGTTTTCTAATATGGCAAGGATACAAGTTTAAACTAAAGTACAACTCTATTAAAGACTAAATCTTCAGAGCATATGTCTTTAATTCGTCCTTCCTTCTTGCTTGGAGTTTCTTCCTTGAACTTTGGGCTTGGTCTTCATTCTGATCTAGGGCTTGGAAAAATATAAGGGTGCTCCACGACAGATGAGCTTAATTTTCTCTTTTTGTCGAGGCCTACTTTACTTCTTCTCTTCACCACTGCTGTCGTCCTTGGCTGCCACGACTGCAGTCGTGGCAGCATCGTCCTCCTCATCTGCACATCCAGTTCCAGCTCTGTTGCATCACTGCCCAGCGTCTGCTTCTCCATCTGCTACAGCAGCTATCTGTAAAAGCAACCAATTTCAGTAGAAACTGTGCCATTTAATATATTTGTGATGTATAAATGAAATCTAACCTAAATGCAATGAATTATGCTTGAATGCAGCAGAAATATGAGTTAAATAGGGGGTAAATTATAGAACTTTTACACACTCAACAGTTCCATATCGTGCCAGCAATGCACCACTCCTTGAGCATATCTTCATAGTCGTCCGCCGTGAGTTTGTTGACGTACTCCTTGTGTTCATCTTTGGCCACATGAATGCCATAGTAGAGATTGATGGAATCGACATCCACCGGTATGGCTTAGCCTCAAACATGTACGTATATGTTGTTGGGATTTGGAGAGTGGGCGTAGAATTCCCTTACCCAAGTTACGTTGGCCGGCACCGGTTGGTGGCAAAGGATTTTTCATTTTTATGCTCAATTTTGTTGACGATGAAAGGCTCCAATCTGAAACTGGTGTGTGATGATGAGTATTGGAAAGTTCGGTCTTCCCACACTTGTTGGCCGACAAATTTGGCGAGGTATCTCTGTTCCACTTCTGGTGGGGCAAATTGTTTGAAGGCTAGTTCCTCCGTCACTTGTGAGTACTTTCCGCTTACTAGCTTCAAGGCCATGGTTGAGTGGTTTGTTGGTTGTGAGAAGTCGGGAATTAGATAAAAAATAAAAAGGAAAAAAGCTTTTGAGTTTCAAGAATGAAGAAGAGACTGGGTGTGATGGTTGAGTGTTTAGAGGGGGGATTTAAATAGATGGGGGTTATAACGGTCACAAGCATTCAAATTTTGAATGCCAACGGTTGCGTGTACAGAAAAAGTTGCATTGGGACGTGCCAACGGTTGGGTGTGTGTCAATAAAGGGGGAATGGGAAAGGTTGTCGTGTTTTTGGGGGAATGGGAGAGGTTGCCATGTTTTGGTTTTGGGTTGGGCTTGGAATCGGCCCATTTTCTTCACATCCTTGAACTCCGTCCTAAAATCACAATAATATAAAGGACATTATTTAAAAATAACATTGTTATCATAAAAAATAAATAATTTAAAAATGTGAGAAAAAATAAAACAAAAATTAAAGAAGAAAAATTAAGATACTAAAGGTGTACATGAGGATGCATCTCCTAAAGTAATCACTTCATTTTCCCTTACGACATGGATGTCAGTGTAGTGCTTCAATCTTTCCCAATTAACTTTAAATTCAAGATCGTCTTTTGTGGAATTGATTGTTACAACACCATGGGGGAATGCTTTGACAACTTCGAAAGGTCTAGACCATCTCAATCGTAGTTTCCCTGGGAATAGTTTCAATCGAGAATTGAAGAGGAGGACTAATTGACCGAGCAACAATTGCCGCGACAATAGTCTCTTATCATGCCACCGTTTGGTTGTTTTCTTTGTAGATTTTGACGTTATCGTAGGCTAAGGCACGCAACTCCTCTATCTCATTGAGGTCCAGTAATTGTTTTTCTCCAACACTCTCCCAATCCATGTTCACAGTCTTGATTGCCCAATACGCCTTGTGCTCCATTTCCACTAGTAGATGGCAGGCTTTACCATATATAAGTCGAAAGGGTGACATGTCCAACAGTGTTTTGAATGCTTTCCCATAGGCCCAAAGTGCATCATCGAGTCGAAGAGACCAGTCTATGCGGGAGGGATTGACTACCTTCTCAAGGATATTCTTCAACTCTCTTTTCGAGATCTCGACTTGTCTATTGGTTTGAGGATAGTATGCCGTGGCAATTTTGTGTGTCACTCCAAATCTCTGTAATGCCTTGGCAATGAGTTTGTTGTCGAAGTGCTTGCCTTCATCACTTATGATTGCCCTTGGTATTCCAAATAGTGTAAAGACGTTTTTCTGTAGGAATCTTTGCACGGTTTTGGAGTCATTGTTTGGTGTTGCAATTGCCTCTACCCATTTGGACACGTAGTCAACGGCAAGTAGGATGTAGAGATTCCCACATAGAGATGGGAAGAGCCCCATAAAAATAGTTCCCCAAACATCGAACAACTCGACTTCAAAGATGTTCTGCAAGCGCATTTCGTTTCGTCTTGAAATATTTTCGATCTGTTAATGTAGAGTGTCCACGAGTTCTATATTTTGTACACATTCATGCCCTTATTATTGCTATTCTTAAGCTCATTTAGGTTTATTTAGGTGCATTGCATGCATAATAACATTATTTTCTCTTTTACCATGCTTTCATTGAATATTTTATGTTTGGTTAAGAAAAGATATTGTTTTAGTTTATTTTTATTTTCAGGTGTTGTAGCTGTGTAGAGGAGTAGAGGACAGGAGAGGGTAGGAAAGATGGGAACAAAAGGAGATGTACTGAAGCAGTTACAGGTGCCACCAAGGACGTCGTCGTAGCAGCAATGCCGACAAGTGCCACCCAGGCAGGAGATACACCGACCTAGTCAAGATGGGTTGTGATTGAAAGAGGGTAGTTCCCTAAGCCCAATGAGCCCAGTCTTGTAATTTTCTGAAGCCTGTAGCAGCTGGTAGAGCTGATCCACGATTGATAAGTAAGAGTACTTATCCTTACTTACAGAAGAAGGCAACGTCCAAAGAGTCCACATTCAAGTCAAAGAGGAGTCAGCATTTAATGTAAAGTTAATTTAATGACTTCTACTCCAATGAGGACTCAAACTTAGGCCATGACCCCTATATATACCCAACATATGCGAGGGTATAAGGGCATGCTAATGTAGAGATGCACGGATGTATAGACGCATAGTTGGAAGGAAGATAGATAGATTGGAGGTGTTGGAGGTCGCGGCCCAACTCTCCTATGGTTTAGGTTCTTGTATGTAAAGTAGTTGTGAGAAACAGTTGTAATAGTTTGAGTGTGTTTTCAATAAAATATTCCAATTTTGCTTAATTCATGTTCTTCACTTATTCAATTAGTTCCAAAAGTCCAGTTGAAGAAATCCATTTGTCGGGCACGAAAGTGTAAGGCTCACAAAAGGATTAAGCACGGTCTCATCATGTCGAGGTGTTGACTAATTCGGCTTAGACATAAGTTTGAGTTTAAACGGCTAAAGGAGCAACCAAATGCTCTCATGTCGAGGTGTTGACTAATTCGGATTAAGCACGGTCTCATCACGAAAGGATTAAGAACGGTCTCATCAATTAGAGATTTAATCGTGTATTTACGAAATACTTGTGCAGGAAACCATTCAAGGTCAAGAGGTGGCTGGTCTGTATAAGTTTTAGTCTCAATCTCTCCATGTCTCATGTCCTCATATTTCTAGTTTTAATCCACATTGTTATTCTGTTGTTCCATCATCACCTGCATATTGTTTTTCTTCTGTTGGTAGTTCTATTTCTTTTGATTTATGGCATCAAAGACTAAGTCATCCTAGTACTGTTGTTGTTGCCACAACTCTGAATAATTGTAATATTGTTTTTAGTAAAAAAAGAATATCTTTTGTGTAATGCTTGCCAGCTGGGTAAGTTTCGTAAACTTCCCTTTCCAACTTCCACCATTGTTTATACTCATCCTTTGTAGCTTGTAATTGGTGATGTATGGGGTCTCGCGCCATTGCCATCTAATGGGTTTAGATATTATCTTGTTATCACTAATGCTTATTCTAGAAATACATGGGTGTATTTTTTGAAGTTCAAGTCTGATGTTAAGTCAATGTTTGTGCAATTTCACACACAGAATGAGAGGCGACTAGGAGTAAAGTTGAAGGCTCTACAAACAGAAAATGGAGGGGAGTTCATCTCTTTACAAGGGTATCTGAAGGAACATGGTATAACACACAGACTGTCATGTTCCCACACTTCTGAGCAGAATGGAATAGTGGAAAGAAAACATCGTCAAATTGTAGAGGTAGGCCTTTCTATATTAGATCACGCTGCTATGCCACTTTCGTTATGTAATGATGCTTTTGCTTCATCTGTTTTCTTAATTAATAGGTTACGTACTGTTGGTTTATCTAATGTCACTCCTTATGAAAAACTATTTCAGAAGAAGCCTGACTATAGCTTTTTTAGAGTTTTTGGTTATCTTTGTTACCTATACTTGAGACCATTTAATCAATATAAGCTTCATTTTAGATCCTCCCCTTGTTTTTCTTAGGCTACTCCCCTTCTCATAAAGGATACATATGTTTAGATCTATCTGGTCGTGTGTCTGTTTCCAGGCATGTAAAGTTTGATGAGTTAGTTTATGCCTATCGAGCTAACACCTCATATCCTTGTCATTTTTCTGTTGGTAGCACACAAAGGCACAAATATACTTCACTTCCCTTTGATCAGGTTTTGAGTGGTTTTAAACACTCTATTAATATACCTTCTTCTTCTCCTTCTCCTACACCATTGAATTCTCCTCCACATCTTGCAACTTCGTCACAACATCCATCTCCATCTCATGATGCTTCTATTCCATCCCCTATTCCATTTAATTCACCTCCACATCTTGCAGCTTTAGCACCACAACCATCTCCATCTCATGCTGCTTCTACTCCATCTCCTACTCCATTGAATTCTCCTCCACATCTTGCAGCTTCATCACCACATCCATCCCCGTCTCATGTTGCTTTTATTCCATCCCCTATTCCATTTAATTCGCCTCCACATCTTGCAGCTTTATCACCACAACAATATCTATCTCATGCTGCTTCTACTTCATCCCCTACTTCATTAAATTCATCTCCACATCTTGCAGCTTTATCACCACAACCATCTCCATCTCATGTTGCTTCTACTCCACCCTCTGCTTCATTAAGTTCACCTCCACATCTTGCAGCTTCCTCACCACAACCATCTCCATCCCATGTTGCTTCTACTTCATCCCCTACGTCATTGAATTCATCTCCACATCTTGCAGCCTTATTACCACAACCATCTCCATCTCATGTTGCTACTATTCCATCCCATATGTCATTGCATTCTGTTAAGTGTTCAAAAGTACTATTTTGATTACCCTTTTTACTCGTATTATTGTTAGACTTAAGCTCATTTTAGTTTCATTATTAGGCATTCATGCATGTTTTTATGATTTCCTTCACCGTTATGCCTGAGTTCATATTTTGATTGATTTTATGGAAAAAGGGTGTTGTCGGTAGATGTTTTTATGCGTGCAGGATTAGTTGCCAGGGCAGGGCTGAAACTAGTTGATAGAGCAATGTAGGAAGGATATGTCAAATCAGTTGCCAGAGCAATGCCGAACAAGTTACCAAGGCAACCGCCGAGAACTAAATATGAGGTGAAGTGGTAGCTGAATTGATAAGCGAACAAATCTGGCTTAATCAGGATAGGTGGCATAGAGAAAAAAAGTTGGAAGTCCATGAAGAGGTCGAAAGGAAATTAAATTCCAAGAAAATAGGAGGAATTTTAGTTGGAATAAAATTAAAAGAGATTTAATATTTCTTTTCTCCAATTTAAATCCAACTTAACTTCCTCTTCAAGAAAGACTTTGACCTAGCCATCTCCTATAAATAAAAAGCCTAGCCGCCTACTTTGAGGGCAAGTTCGATTGAGAGGAGATTGGATTGAGAAAGAAACCAAGGGACTGCTCGACATCTTCTTCCTTCTCCTCTTTGTTCGATTAGATTCATGCTAGGGAGATTATTCTTTGTATATCTTTCGAACCCATCCATGAACTAATTTTATTTTGCTTGGATTATTGTGTTTTTATGGTTGTGAGAACGATTGGGTTTGTTTAGGTATTTGAGTTTGCAATTTCAATACAAGATTTGTTCATTCTTGGTTCTTAATTTTGTTTGCGAGTGAATTGGGAGAGGATCTCATGAATTCATCCATTTATCTAATATCGAAAGAGTTAGATTCAAGAAACGAATGAGCATGGTCTTCATTCAATCAATCGATGGTGAAGACTAATTCGACTTAGGGATAAGTTGTGAATTTCAACAGCTAAAAGGAGCGCAAGATATGTTGTTTTGCACCCTTGGTAAAAGCGGGGATGTATTATCAAGGCATGCACAATTAATCTGTATTTCAAATTAGGGATAAGGAGAATCAATTGAAGAACGCTTCGTCGAACCTTGAAGGTTGCCGCCCAGTTGCCCAGGCAATCACTTCATCAGTTGCCCATGCAATCGCTATACCAATTGCCTAGGCATTCACTATACTAGTTGCCCAGGCAATTCGATTAATACCAGTTGCCGAGGCAATTGAGTTACTCTTGCACTCATTTACCAAGACGATCCATTCAACTATCATTCAACGACTCACGATAACCTGACCTACTCTCTTAATTCGATCACCTACTCATTTACCAAGACGATCCTTTCTATTTTCTTTATTTTGTTTGGTTTATTTTACTGTTTATTCATCACCTACAATTTTATTTCTTTTACAACGTTGTAACTTAAACAAAGTGGCCCAAACCAATCATTATGGAGACGATACTCTATACTTATGATTTATTACTTGCGACGTGTACACTTGCACCAATTGCGAAGCACTTATTACACGCAACAAGTTTTTGGCGTTGTTGCTAGGGATTGACAATTGGTGTTAATTGTTTTTGTTATTGCATTTTTTATTAGTTTCACAAACTTTTCTTTTTTTGTTTAAAAAAAATTAGGTGCGCTACAAGTTAAGGGACATCAACATGTGGGGAAATAAAAGTAAATCTATTCGAGAGTTGATGTTGGAAGATAGGAATCAACTGAGAAAAGCATATACCACGGAAAACTCGTGCATTTTTTATGGAGAACATCATGTGTTTGAAGATTGCTCTCACAATCCCGGTGCATATGACTACATGGAGAACCAAAGATGGAACCAACAACAAAATCCTTCATGGCATGATCAAAAATCTCAAAAAAATTACCATAACAATTTTGCCGCAGCAACAGACATGCCTTGGCAATGTAGTCCTTCTCAAGAGCACTCAAAATCCTTGAAGGACGCGCTTCAAGCTTTCATGGCTAGAACTGAATCTCTTATCGAATCAAATCAAGAGCTATCAAGTTCTATGGAAGTAAAGATGGCTAGGATGGACGCACTCATGAGCGATTCGATAGATTGAATGAGGAGACTCACTAATGACATGGATAACACGCACCAACAATTAAGTCCTAGGGATACTGAAGACCAAAGGCAAGAGGACAAGGAACAATGCACAAAAAACTCTCCGATGTGTGAGGAAAAACTAAAACCTCCAAGTCGAGAGCTTGCCAATGAGAAAGACTGTCAAACACATGATGAGCCTATACAACAAATTGTCACGGTAATGATTGAGGAGCCTGACAGGAGCAACACTGCGACTACATTCCGAGAGTCTAAGAAGAGTAATATTACAGCAAATTGCTCTCATCAACCTTTGTCATGGCAATTGCAAGACCACATGAAATATAAACGAGATGACAATACTTTGCCAATGGAATATGAGTAGGTAATAGTTGAACCTTTTGAATTCTTTAAAAACTCACTTCATCCATTGCATGTATGTCTTGAGGAACCGATGTTGGTAGATTTGAAGCCATCGAAATCTCTACTCATGGAGATGTTTGAGAGGCCAAAAGAAAAAAAGTGTTTGGATTCATAAAGCTTTTCAAAAAATTGGTTTTTCCTTTGACTTACATCGAATATTGGCAACTGATTACCACGACAATTAGCTTGAGCAGCAATTGCCACGACAACGAAGGCTACATCCAACCATGATGGATGTCGATGAGATTGAGGTAATTAAATGGTTGGGTGTTGATATAACTTTTCTACTAATATATTCATGCCTTCAGAAATAGTAGCAAGGTGGAGAGTATACATGGACTACAAGAGAACAAGGCAGAAAGACACCTACACCATGGTAACACAAAAGAGGGTAGCTGCAAGCATATTGGCCCAATTCTTTTTAGGCAATATTATTACTCGATGGAGGGTACGAATGGACTATAAGAAGTATTAGAAACGACCCTCCTCAAGCTTTCTCTAATATGCAATAACCTTAGAAAATGCATGAAAATTCTCTTTTTAAGAAGTTTTAATTTTTCATTTTTAATTTTTTGACATTTATTTTATTTTTGGTTATTTTTGGATTTGTTCTATTTTTCCTTATTTAATATCAGAAAATTTAGTAGATATTTTATCTTATTTATCTTCAGTATCTTTAGTTTTCAGGTTTTCTTTGTTTTCTTTACTTTTCCATATCAAGACTCACAACCACCATGCCAAAGAAAGCCCCAACAATGAAAATTGCTCGGGAAACCAAAATTACATCGGCAAGTCATGATGCCCAGGCAATTGACTCTACTTTGGTGAACATGGATCGAATTGAAGAGATGCTCCACCACTTGACAAACTGATTGGAGAAACTGGAGGCCCATCAAATGCTATTCATGTGGTACCATCCACGTGCATCCAACCATCGCGAACCGAAAAAAGAATCAAGCAAACGGCCTGAAGGAAATTCATCATTCAAGGTGACGACCTTTCCGACTAACCCATTTGCATTTTAGTTAGTTTTGGGACAATGTTTCTCTCGAGTTTGGGGTGTTTATTTCTAGTTAGTTTCATGTTTAGTTGCATTCATTTTTAGTAATCACATATAGGTTGCATATGTTGCTTGCCATACCTTTGATTGGATTTAATTGCTTAAGAATTGTTGAATACCCAATGACGAATTTTGCCACTACACTTAATTGAAAGAACCTTTAAGTTTTAGGATTGCATGAAAATAACTTAGAATTTTAGTATGATGCTAAAATTATTTACACGGTAGTTGCTTGTTGATTGAAAGAGACTTAGTGAACTTAGATTGCTTAAAATTTGGGTAAATTAAAATAAAAAAATGAAAAGTTATTTTCTTGATAGAGGTGCTCAAAACTGGCTCTAGTAGTTAATGCACATTAAAGAACCACTAGAGGTACCCGAAATTGGCTCTAGTCTACTAAATTAAAATAAGAAATTGTTGAATCACTAGAGGTGCCCGAAATTGGCTCTAGTGAAAACAAAAAAAATAAATAAATACCTCGGTAATGAAATTGTTAAAACCTATTGTTCACATGGAATCATGAAAATCAACTTGTACACAACTACGCACACACATTGTCGCGAGCATTATAGTTTGGTTCCGAGTAATTTTTGTGCAATTCGAAAATTTTAAAAGGTGATCATACATTATGCCATGATTCTGAGGATTAAATTTAAGTTTGAAGCATGTCTTTTATGATTAAAGTCTTTGCATGTAATTGTTAGATTGCATTGCTTGAGGACAAGCAATAGTTTGAGTTTAGGGGGTGTTAAGTGTTCAAAACTACTATTTTGATTACCCTTTTTACTCATATTATTGTTAGACTTAGGCTCATTTTAGTAGCATTATTAGGCATTCATGCATGTTTTAATAATTTCCTTCACCGTTATGCTTGAGTTCATACTTTGATTAATTTTGTGGAAAAAAGGTACTGTCGGTAGTTGTTTTTATGCGTGCATGATTAGTTGCCAGGCTAGGGCTGGAACCAGTTCCCAGAGCAATGCATGGAGGATATGCCGATTTAGTTGCCAAAGCAATGCATGTGGGATATGTCGAACCATATGCCAAGGCAACCACCGACAATTAAAGATGAGGTGAAGTGGTAGCTGGCTTGATGAGCGGACAAATCTGACTTAATCGGGATAGGTGGCGTGGAGGAAAAGAGTTGGAAGTCCATGAAGAGGTCAAAAGGAGATTAAATTCCTAGAAAATATGAGGAGTTTTAGTTAGAATAAAATTAAAAGAGATTTAATATTTATTTTATTCAATTTAAATCTAACTTAACTTCCTTCTCAAGAAAGACTTTGACCTAGCCATCTCCTATAAATAAGAAGCCTAGCCGCCTACTTTGAGGGCAGGTTTGATAGAGAGGAGGTTCGATTGAGAGAGAAACCAAGGAGCTGCTGGACATCTTATTCTTCTTCCTCTTTGTTCAATTAGATTCATGCTAGGGAGATTATTCTTTGTATATCTTTCGAACCCAGCCATGAACTAATTTTATTTGGCCTGGGTTATTGTGTTTTTGTGGTTGTGAGAATGATTGGGTTTGTTTAGGTATTTGAGTTTGCAATTTTAATTTAAGGTTTCTTCACTCTTGGTTCTTATTTTTTTGCGAGTGAATTGGGAGAGGGTCTCGTGAATTTATCCATTTATCTAATATCGGAAGAGTTATATTCAAGAAATGAATGCGTATGGTCTTTATTCAATCAATCGATGGTGAAGACTAATTCGACTTAGAGATAAGTTGCGAATTTCAACAGCTAAAAGGAGCGCAAGATCGGTTGTTATCCACCCTTGGTTCACGCAAGGAAGTATTATCAAGGCATGCACAATTAACCAGTGTTTCGAATTAGGGACAAGGAGAAACCATTGAAGAACACTTCACTGAACGTTGAAGGTTGTCGCCCAGTTGCCCAGGCAATTGCTATACTAGTTGCCCAGGCAATTCGATTGATACTAGAGTCACAGGCAATTGAGTTGTTCTTGCATTCAATTATCAAGACGATCCATTTCATCTATTACTTGCGACGTGTACACTTGAAAAAAGTGTCCCATACCAATCCTTATGGAGACAATACTCTATACTTATCATTTATTACTTGCGACGTGTACACTTTAACCAATTGTAAAGCACTTATTACACGTAACAAGATTTTAGCGCCGTTGTCGGGGATTGGAAATTGGTGTTAGTTGTTTTTGTTATTGCATTTTTATTAATTTTACTAACTTTTCTTTTTGTTGTTTTAAAAAAAGTCAAGTGCGCTACAAGTTAAGGGACATCAACATGTGGAGAATAAAAGTAAATATAGTCGAGAGTTGATGTTAGAAGATACGAATCAACAGTGAAATGCATATGCGTGGAAAACTCGTGCATTTTTTATGGAGAACATCATGTGTTTGAAGATTGCCCTCACAATTTCGGTGCATATGACTACATGGAACCAAAGATGGAACCAGCAGTAAAATCCTTCATGGTATGGTAAAAAATCTCAAAAAAAAATTACTAGAACAATTTTGCCGCATCAACAGACATACCTTCATGGTATGATAACAAATTTACCATAACAATTTCGGTGCATATGACTACATGGAGGACCAAAGATGGAACCAGCAGTAAAATCCATCATGGTAAAGATGGCTACGATGGATTCACTCATGATTGATTTGATAGATCAAATGAGGAGACTCTCTAATGCCATGCATAACACGCACCAACAATTAGTCCTAGGGATACTGAAGTCCCATGGCAAAAGGACAAGGAACAATGCATACAAAACTCTGATCTGATGTGTGAGGAACAACTAAAACCTCCAAGTCGAGAGCTTGCCAATGAGAAAGACTGCAAAACACTTGATGAGCCTATACAACAAATTGTCACAGTAATGATTGAGGAGCCTGAATAGAGCAACGTTGCGACAACATTTCGACAGGCTGAGAGGAGTAATATTACAGCGAATTGCTCTCATCCACCTTTGCCACGGCAATTGCACGACCACGTGCAAAATCAACGAGATGACAATACTTTGCCAGTGGAATATGAACATGTAATGGTTGAACCTTTTGAATTCTTTAAAAACTCACCTCGTCCATTGCAGATATGCCTTGAGGAACTGATGTTGGTAGATTTGAAGCCATTGAAATCTCTACTGATGAAGATGTTTGAGAGGCCAAATGAAAATGGTGCTTGGATTCATAAAGCTTTTTAGAAAATTGGTTTTTCTCTTAACTTACAGCGAATGTTGGCAACTGATTGCCACGACAATTGCCTTGAGCAGCAATTGCCACAAAAATAAATGCTACATCCCACCATGATGGAGGTCGATGAGATTGAGGTAATTAAATGGCTGGGTGTTGATATAAATTTTTCTACTAATATATTCATGTCTTCAGGAATAGTAGCAAGGTGGAGAGTATACATGGACTATAAGAGAACAAGGAAGAATGAAACCTCCACCATGGTAACACAAAAGGGAGTAGCTGCAAGCACATTGGCCCAATTCTTTTTGGGCAATATTGTCACTCGATAGAGGGCACGAAAGGACTATGAGAAGTATCGTAAACGACCCTCCTCATGCTTTCTCGAATATGCAGAAACCATAGAAAATGCATGAAAATGCTCTTCTAAGAAGTTTTAATTTTTCGTTTTTAATTTTTGGACCTTTATTTTATTTTTGGTTATTTTTGGATTTGTTCTATTTTTCCTTATTTATTGTCCGAAATTTTATGAGATATTTTATCTTATTTGTCTTCAGTATATTTAGTTTTTAGGTTTTCTTTTCTTTTCCATATCAAGACTCACAACCACCATGACAAAGAAAGACCCAACACCGAAAATTGCCCAGGCAACCAAAATTGCCTCGGCAATTCCCGATGCCTCGACAACTGACTCTACTTCGGTGAATAAGGATCGAATTTAAGAGATGCTCCACCCCTTGACACACAGATTGGAGCAAATGGAGGCCCAACAAATGTTATTCACGCGGTACAAGCCACATGCCTTCAACCACCACGAACCAGGAAAAGAATCAAGCAAACGACCCGAAGGATATTCATCATTCAAGATGACGACCTTTCCGACTAACTCATTTTCATTTTAGTTAGTTTTGGGACAATGCTTCTCTTGAGTTTGGGGTGTTTGTTTCTAGTTAGTTTCATGTTTAGTTGCATTGATCTTTAGTGATCACATATAGGTTGCATATGTTACTTAACATGCCTTTGAAATTGTTAAAACCTATTGTTCACATGGAATCTTGAAAATCAAACACAACTACGCATACACATTGTCGAGAGCATTATAGTTTGGTACCAAGAAATTTTTGCACCATCCGAAAAATTTAAAAGGTGATAATACTTTGTGCAACGATTTTGAGGATTGAATTTAAGTTTGAAGCATGTCTTTGATGATTAAAGTTTTGGCAGGTAATTGTTAGTTTGCATTCTTTGAGGACAAGCAATAGTTCGAGTTTGGGGGTGTTGTAAGTGTTCAAAAGTACCATTTTGATTGCCCTTTTAACTCATATTATTGTTAGACTTAAGCTCATTTTATTTGCATTATTAGGCATTCATGCATGTTTTAATGATTTCCTTCATCGTTATGCTTGAGTTCATATTTTGATTAATTTTGTGGGAAAAAGGTGTCGTCGGTAGTTGTTTTTATGCGTGCATGATTAGTTGCCAGGGCAGGGCTCAAGCAAGTTGCCAGAGCAATGTAGGGAGGATATGCCAAATTAGTTGCCAGAGCAATGTAGGAGGGATATGTCGAACTAGTTGCCAAGGCAATCGCCGACAACTAAAGATGAGGTGAAGTGGTTGCTGAATTGATGAGCGGACAAATCTGACTTAATCGGGATAGGTGGCGTGGAGAAAAAGAGTTGAAGTCCATGAAGAGGTCAAAAGAAGATTAAATTCCTAGAAAATAGGAGGAGTTTTAGTTGGAATAAAATTAAAAGAGATTTAATATTTCTTTTATTCAATTTAAATCCAACTTAACTTCCTCATCAGGAAAGACTTTGACCTAGCCATCTCCTATAAATAAGAAGCCTAGCCGCCTACTTTGAGGGAAAGTTCGATAGAGATGAGGTTCGATTGAGAGAGAAACCAAAGGGCTGCTCGACATCTTCTTCTTCCTCCTCTTTGATCGATTAGATTCATGCTAGGGAGATTATTCTTTGTATATCTTTTGAATCCAGCCATGAACTAATTTTATTTGGCTTAGGTTATTGTATTTTATGGTTAAACGATTGGGTTTGTTTAAGTATTTGAGTTTGCAATTTTAATTCAATGTTTTTTCATTCTTGGTTCTTAATTTTGTTTGCGAGTGAATTGGGAGAGGATCTCGTGAATTCATTCATTTATCTAATATCAGAAGAGTTGGATTCAAGAAACGAATGAGCATGGCCTTTATTCAATCAATTTATGGTGAAGAGTAATTCGACTTAGGGATAAGTTGTGAATTTCAGTGGCTAAAAGGAGTGCAAGATCGATTGTTGTCCACCTTTGGTTCACCAGGGATGTATTATCAAGGCATGCACAATTAAACATTGTTTCAAATTAGGGATAAGGAGAAACTATTGAAGAACGCTTCGCCGAACCATGAAGGTTGTCGTCCAGTTGCCCAGGCAGTCGCTGTAACGCCCTGATTTTGGGCTTAGGAGTTTTGATGATGGTTTTATGGTTTACCGAATCTGTTTTTGAAGTTCGAGTAGTTTAGGGTGAGCTTAGGGAAAGCAGCCCTCGAGTGTTCTTAAAAAAGTGGAAATGATTTCTAAAATCCTTATATATTATATATATGTCGTGTGTGAAATCAATTTTGGAAAATGTGTTTCAGATTTAAGACATTTTGGTCTAGTGACTAAATTGTGAATTTTCAAAATTGTTTTAGTGACCGTTTCGTAAAAAAATAAAAACATTGAATCTTTAAGAAGCTAATTAGCCAAGTCTAATTTCAGACTTTTCCCTTATTTATTTTATTCCTAAAAGTGATTTTAAAAGAGTTTTGACGTTAAAAATTTCCAAAAGGCTTTCTTCACTCTATCTTCAACCAAACACCATTTTAGCAGCAAGATTTCAAAGGTAAACTTTCCTTTGAGTTGATTTCTAATCATCAAAGTCTTTCCTTATGATTTTCTTCTAAAACTCAATTGTTTTCTCTTAGATTTCTTAAGCTTTTCTTCAAAATCAAGGGAAAATTCTACCATTAGTGGTGAGTTGCATTTTTCTCCACTAATGTAAGGTTCTTTATTGATATTTCTATGTTATTGATTCTTTTATTGTTTTAGATTAAAGGTTTTACAAATATATTTATGAAAAAGTCAGAAATCAAGCTAAAAATGGTTGTTTTGTCAGTTTCATTGTTGGATTAGGTTTTTTTTGGGTTTTAGATTGTTGTGAGCAATGTTTTTGATGTTGAAATATGTTGGGATAATGGGTTAATCAAAGGAATCATGGATTTGGTTAAGTTGATGAAGTTTCATATTGATATTTTTGGGTTTTAACCTTGGATTTGTGAGAAATTAGCAGCTGATGGTTATTTGGTGATGGGTTAATGTTTTTGGATGTTATTGGATGTATTTATGAGGTTAATATTGTTGGGTTTTGGTTGGAGATTGTTTGGGTTGATTTATTCAATGTTTTCGTTTATTTTGGATATGTTTTGATGGTCGATTGTTGCTAGATGATGAGTCTCTATTTTCTAGAAAGTTTTTGGGTTGAAATAAAGTCTAATGCTTTGTTTTGTAATGGTTAGAAACATGGGTTTTGGATTAGGAATCATCGAACGCATTTTTGGGTGATCTGGCGGCTTAGATCGGTGTTTTGGCTTGAGTTTGTGGGTTGCTGGTGAGTGGAAATGCTTTTAAAGCCTTAACGTGGTTAAGGACATGTTTTAAAGGGTTTGGATTGTTTCCGACAGGCCAATCTAAGCTCAAGCATAAGTTTGGGTGTTTTCGCATTTGATTTCAACTTGTTTTCGATTGTTTTGGTTTAATATGATGATGATCCGTATGCATGGATGATTATGATATATCCTGATGTTCTCATGCATAATGAGTTGTTTTAAATGTTACTATATGAAATCCCATGAGTTAATGTCATGATTACAAAGTTGTGAAATTATGTTGAGAAATGCCATGCTTTGTACATGCTTTGAAATGGGATGTTGTGATCATGTTTATGCTTTCACATTAATGAATGTTTCTGAAGGTAAATTGTATATTGGCAAGTGATGATTATATATATCTGATATGTTGATTGATAAATAGGATGTGGAGAGCTCTATAATACAAAATTCACGCGTGTGGTAGTGCTAGGGGTAGTGCCATCAAGAATCAAGCCCGAAAGATATGTTGTATATCCGATTTGAGAGTGATAGGGGTAGTGCTATCACCTTGGGCTCTGCGGGTAGTGGCATCCCGGATCACTTGGGGCCAATATACATGTGTTTTTCTCATTATGTTTATGCTAGCTTTTGGCATGGTGTTTGATCATGAGTTGGTAAGTTATGACTGACATGCATCGGTAATGCATGGTTTGTACGAATTGGTAAGCTATAGTTGATTTGCATTGGTAATTCATGAATTGTGGTATTATAGCTTTGACTTGAGAATATGTCATGTGTTGTAATTCTAGCTTGTTTATTGGTTTGTTGTAAAGAAATAATTTGAAGGAAGGCTTTGGTTTTGTGAACGAGTTACATGTTTTAAAAAACTGCATTGTTGTTGCTTTTGTTTTGAGCACCACTCACTAAGCTCTCTAGCTTATGCACTTTTTCCCAACAATGAAGATCATTAAACCTTTCGGGACAGCAAGGGAGGTGTCCAAGAGTCCAAATCTTAGCTCAAGTATGGTTTATTCCAATAGTAGTGTAGTAGCAATGAGTAGGGCTGTAAACGAACCGAACGAAGACGAACGAGGGTGTGTTCATGTTCGTTCGTTTAACTTTAACCGAACAAATGAACGAACACGAACATAAACGAACACAAAATTTCTTGTTCGTGTTCGTTCATTAAGGAATGTAGCTTGTTCGTGTTCGTTCATGTTCGTTCGTTTAAATGGTAAACGAACATAAATGAACATAAACGAACACAAACGAACACAAACGAACATAAACGGACACAAACGAACATATATAATTTGTTAAATATTTAATATTTTTGGTTAGTTCGATTAATTCAATTAATTAACCGATTTTAAACCGAATTAATCGATAATTGAAATTTGAAAAAACTCTTAATCATTAGCCGAAACCTAAAATTATCTAATAGATTAACCAATTTTGTTTTGGTTCGGTCGGTTAGTTCGATTTAACCGAATAATGAACACCCTAGACATATGTGAATAAATTTAAATGAACATAAACGAACATAAATGAACGAACATAAACGAACATAAACGAACGAATTACCGAACGTTCACGAACATAAATGAACGAACAAGCCTTTTGTTCGTGTTCGTTCATTTAATTAGACGAACAAAAAATCTTGTTCATGTTCGTTCGTTTAATAAATAAACAAACATAAACGAACTTCCCGCCGAACGGTTCACGAACGGTTCACTGAACGTTCGGTTCATTTACAGCTCTAGCAATGAGGCTAGACCTTTGTGAGTGTTGGGAGCGGTTGTTGAACTCTCTTTTTGAGACTTGTTTGTTATGATCCTTTGAAGTTGTGTGAAGTTTGGTTTCGTTGTTTTTAAGCTTAATTCGTGTTTTGACCTCTTATACAAATGTGGATCATCGTATGTTTCGTTCTTGTTTAATCAAAGTGTTGAAATGCTCTTGTTTCAGGTTGTTAAGTCCCTTTTCTTGTGAAATACATGATTTGTTGGTCCCTTGTTGTTGGTATGTTGTTGGAATGGTTTCGGTAAGCTTCGGAAATGCCTAAGTGTAATCACCTATTTTGTCCGGGGTGTTTAACCCGTTTTTCTTCTTTTAAATAATGGGCTTTAATATAATATTATTATTAATCACCTATTAATCTTATTACTATATTACTATCGTGCTTATGTTTGCTTATCAATATTATTATTATTATCTATTATTACTATACTTATTATTGCTAGTATTATTATTAATATTATCTATTATTATCTACTAACATCATTATCATTATATTAATTACTACCTACTATCATTACCTATCATATTATCATTTATATTACCGTATTATTACCTTATTATTATTTATCATTTATATTACCATATTAATACCTTATTATGTCATTTTACTATATTTGTTATTATCATTTACTAGTACTTATGTATTATTTATACATTTTATTTATTACTATTAATATTATTATTATCTGTTATTATTTATCTATTACATTATCCTCACTATTATTATTATTATTATTATTATTATTATTATTATTATTATTATTATTATTATTATTATTATTATTATTATTATTATTATTATTATTATTATTTTTGAAAATCAGAAAACAAAATTATATATTAATAAATAAACAAGCCCAATATTTAATATAATAAAAGCCCAACAGCATTATTTAAAGTCTATTTACATTGTAAAAAGTCCAAAAATATTATACATAGTACATGGCCCGTTTAGGCCCAAAATTAATAAACCCTAATCTAATCTGATGAAACCCTAACTTTCCCCTTTGTGCAGCCGCCGCCACCTCTCCACCGTTAGATCTGGGATCCAGATCTAACGGTCCAGATCGATCCAGGACCAGAAAACCCTAACCGCCACATGAAACCCTAGCGCCGCACGCATGCCCCCACCATTAGATCGAGCACGATCGGACGCCCAGGAACGAACCCTCCAGGCGCGTGTGATCCACGCGGGACCATCTGCCTCCTTCACGCGCGCGAGCGAGCCACGTCCGAGTCCCTATCGACGGCACGGATGAGATCCACGTCCGCCCAGCCCTTTGGTCCCCTCCTCCAGTAGCCACGGGTCGCATGCAACACAAAAAAAAAGATGTTAGGAGATGCATAAAGCCAAAACCGCACAACGAATCAAACAGAAACGACAAGCAGACAAAATCACAGAAATCACAACCGAAATGCAGAAATCGTACAAATCATCAGCAATCAACAGAGATTTACAGCAATTATTTGCATTCTAGAAATAGGAAAAAAGGTGATTTTCCGGCTATAAAAAGCCGAAGCATGTAATGAGAAAAGGAGGAGGATTTCAGAGAGGATTCCATTCGAGTTTTCAGAAAGGTTGTAATCAGAATTTCATATCAATACTAGCAAAAGTAAGATTTTCAGAGGTATTCCCCTCTCATTTTTCATTTTAGTCGAACCGAAAGCAAAAGACTAAAAAAAACAGAAAAGGTTTCGGTTTTTTTACCTTCGCCGCTCTGGCCTCTTCATCTCCCGGCCGGTGACAAGCCCACATCTCCCCTCTGGAGCAACGGGTGAATCGGCAAGAGATTTGAACAACGAAAAAAGTTTGCTTTTTTGAAAACGTTTTTGGGGTTTTTTTAAGGATAAAAGAGTTTTCTTTTGGGGTTTATGATTTCTCGAAAAGCAGATCGGGGAAGAGGTTTTTTTGGCTTCGAAAATAAAAAAAAGAAAGGTTTTTAGGGTTCCGGCGCCGGAAACGGCGACCGGAACCCCTTGGCGGCGCCGGACTTTGCAAAGCTAAAGGGGGGGGGGGGCTCGGCTCGCATTTAGGGTTTCAAAAACAGAGAAAAGGGGGACAAAAATTTTAAAAGGGGTATTTATAATATTTTTTGTTTTTAATTTCGGTTTAATTGCGTTTGAGCCCTCCCGTGTCACGTTAATTACGCAGGGAGGGCTTCCGCGTTTTCAAACCCTTCCCGTGGTCCCTGCTGCTTTACGGGATCTTTCAATTTAGCCCCGGTTTTGGTTTTAATTAATTTACGGGTGGCGCAATTATGCCCTTAGTCCATGTGACTTTTCATTTCCTTTCAATTAAGTCCCAATTTCGCGTTTAATCGGTCTTTTTAATGGTTTTATTGCTTTTTTAATCCCTTCCAGTTTGTATTTTGTTTATTTACATCGCATTTCTTATTTTGTTATTCATGTATTGCCCCTTTTAATTTATATCGAAGTTTTTGTTGTGTTGTTACATTCGTATATGATATGTGATGTATGCGTTTTTTAAATACACATATTTTGTCTCGAATATGTATTTGTTATATGTTTTTTTATGTCATTTGAATTTGCATTTTGTGACATACATTTAAATTGTCATTCTTGTGACTTTTAGCATTTTAATTCGTATATTAATTAATTTTTAATTCTAAAACGGAGGTACCTATTAATTCGCGTATTCGGGTCGATTAGCCTAATTTACTGGATGTCCCGCGAATATTCGGATTAATTCGAATCGTCTAAAGGTAAATTCGAGATTAAAACGGACAAGACCATAGCACCATATTTATCTGCTTACATCATGCATAAAGGTGACGTACGGGATCCGAACCCCAAACTAACACGGCAGTCAGCCTTATATGATGTCGGTTTAGTTTTTGGTCCGGTGTACCGTCATCCTTTTTAATTAAATGCTTAATTAATTTGATTCCACCAATTTGAAAAAGCTCATGATTAAAGCCTAATTTTCAATCCAGAACTGCTAATTAAATTCCTTTTAAATTTCGAATAATTTCCATCAATTAAAAGCAACAATTGTTTTGGTACCGATCTCCGGGCGTGATGGGGTGCTAACCCTTCCCCACACGTAACCAACTCCCGAACCCTTTCAAATGAATCTCTGGTTTTGTTTTTTACGGTGTCCGGCCTACCAAAGTGGCCGGTGGCGACTCCAAACCGAGAAAAAGATTTTCTTTTAAAGGGATTTTTCCAAACCCGAATCGATTTTTTTAACCCCCCTCTTTAATTAAATGCTTATTTCAAAAAACGGGGGAAACCCTTTAGAATTTAAAAAGGGGTCGTTACAGTCTGGCGACTCCGCTGGGGACAAATTTTGTTTTTCAAACAAAAAGAGAGTTAAGCAAAAAATCACTTGTTGCTTTCAATGATGGAAATTTTTGAAATTTAATTCGAATTTAGCGAGATGGTTCTTCTTCGAAAATAAGACTTTAAGTACACGAGCTTTGATAATTGGTGGTCTTGAATTAATTTTTCATTTAATTTTAAAGGGATCACCGACATGTGTTGCATCACGCATTAGGCTCTATACCCGAGCTTCGTCCCTTAAGTGGGAGTGAAACGCCCATACCCACGTGAGTCTCCCTCCACGGGTCGGTAATTCACTTCTGGAATCCATGCCTTTAACATGTGAGCAGCCCTCCACGTCATTAGGTCGTGCTTTCCCTCGGACCAAAACCAATTCGTAAGCTTGTAATGGGCCAGAATTGGGGTTCTTGTTACCTTAGTAGGTGATAAGATAGGTTCGGGTACCCTTGTTAGAACCGAACCACATGTGTGAGAATCTAAGAAGCCCACCCCGATTAGAGCCATGCAGATAACCGTAGAATTAGAATTCATGCTATTAGGTCTTGCTTTGTTAACCTGCTTTGGTGTTTCCTTTTGCTTGTTTTTATTCAGTATTCATTATTGGTGTTACTAACCCAATTGCCTTTTTGTCTTGTTTTGATTATTTTTGCATACTCATCGCATTTTCATACGAAGTGTTGATTCGAGAACAGTCTAAAGTTGAAAACTTTCACAACGGGAGAAAGAGTCCATAGTAACGGAGGTTCCGGAACCCTAGTTTAAAGGAAAGGGGCAAATTTTTTTTAAAATCATAACCTAGGTGTTTATTTTCTTACCGCGTTGTAAGAAGGCTCGATCTCCGTTATGGAAAGTTGTTTGATAAGGATGTTCGTCGATTCAACATTCCCTTGCATTCGGTTTTGTTTTTTAATTTGTTGCATTTAATCATATGTTTATGTTTTGCATTTGACATATCATGCATTGCATCATTGATTCATGGAATCTAATTGTTCGGGGTCATGGCATCATTCGTGGCTACCGAAGATTCCGCACCCACACTTTACTCGCCACCAAAGGAGGCAAATGGAGGAAAGTTTTGCTAAGTTAGAAGCCGACTTGAGAGGTCAGTTAGAGCGAGCCCAGCAAGAATTGAGGGACACCATCATCAAGTCCCAAAAAGATATGATGAATGAGATATCCCAGCTGTTGCAAGCAAATCTGAAAAGGAAGGGTACTGCTGGAAACCCTAGTCAGGATAAGGGAGATCCTTCGTACTCCCCGGGTTTCGTCATCGATACCCCTAAAGGAACGGCTGCCCAAGGAGATGGGGCAACATCACATCAGGCAGGCGCCTCGACCCATGCTCTGTCAGGTTTGGTCTTTAATGTGGAAAATGTCGGGGATAGCGTCCTGGACCTAGATGAGATTGAGAATTTGAACAAAGTCAAGGCCGAGTTCTCAAAACAGCTAGAAGAGACCCGGAAAGACCTCAAGGAGAAATTCCGGGTGAAAGAAGGAGAAGAGGGGGCATACGAGATGAATGCCAGAGACCTCAGCTTAGTTCCAGATCTAGTAATCCCGCCCAAGTTTAAGACACCGGAGTTTGAAAAGTTTGATGGGACGACTTGCCCTACTGCTCACATAACCATATTTTGTAGAAAGATGACGGGTTTCATCGACAACGAGAGGCTGCTAATTCACTGTTTTCAAGACAGCCTAGTAGGACCCGCGGTGAGGTGGTACAATCAGTTGACTCGTGCTCAGATCAAGTCATGGAAGGATCTGGCCAAGGCTTTCACCGATCAGTATAGGCACATAACCGACATGGTTCCGAACCGACTCATGCTAAAAGGCTTGGAACAAAGGCCCAATGAGAGCCTCCGGGAGTACGCCCAGCGTTGGCGAGATGTAGCGGCACAGGTTCAGCCCCCGCTCCGTGAGAATGAGATCTCCCCTATGTTTGTCGATACACTGGAAGGGACCCTCTATGACCGCATGATAAGTAACCCCATCGGTAACTTCTCAGATATGGTTATGACCGGCGAGCGGATAGAGGCAGCCATCAAGAGTGGCAGAATTGACGGAGGAGAGAATACCCGGAAACAGTTTAAGAAGAAGGACCATGAGGTGAACAGCGTCGGTGCCTACGAGGCTTCTAAGCACTTCACAGTTTCAGCCCCTCAAGCTGCGGTCGGGAATGCGCAAGTCCCGGGCCGAAGAGAGAATAGGGCTCCCAGGAAGGAACAAGAAAGGATAACCTTCACCCCTCTACCCATACCATACAAAGAAGTGTACAAGCACCTATACGAGGCCGATCTGGTTTGCCCGTATCATGTTACTCCCTTCCAGCCGCCTTACCCTGCATGGTACGATGAGAAGGCACACTGTGAGTACCACGGCGGAGTACCGGGGCACACGATAGAGAACTACACAACATTCAAGAAGCTTGTGCAAAACATGATCAACATCGGGGTCCTTGAGTTAGAGAAGCCCAATGTGACGACCAATCCGCTTCCGAACCATGGAGGTCGAGGCGTGAATGCTCTCGAAGTGGTAGATACGAAGAAGGTGAGGATGGAGGTGTCAGAGATCAAGTCACCTCTGAGTTGGGTGTACGAGCAGCTGTGCGCAGCGGGTTTAGTTGAGAAAGGCCCGGATGGGGGATGTGATGGTCTTGAATCCTTTTGTGAGTTCCATCAGACTATGGGGCACGAGATTCAGGGTTGCCCGGAATTTAAGCAGTTGGTCCAGGAATTGATGGACAATCGGGAGGTTGAGTTCCTCAAAGAAGTTTGAGGGGTGGGATGGACGGCCAGCTTAGTCAAGAGTTCTAATGCATCCAAGTTTGTTTGCTTTCATTTCATTGCATTCTAGTTTTTTTCCTTGAAGTGATGTGTGGAATCCAGTTTGCTACCCTTTGCCCGAAGGTAGCAAAGATCTTTTTGTAAGGGCCTCAGTCTGCGCTTTTTTGTTTCAATGAAAGGATGCCTTATGTTTCAATTGCCTTTTCATTTTGTGTATATATTTTTTTCTATTAAGTCCCCGTATATCAATTGCATAAGGGACATTGACTTTGACCCCAAAGGTTGACTTCGAGCGACCTTTGTCTTGTGGAAATCGAAAGCTTTGAAGATGATGAATATGTGACTTACACTCCAAGTTAATTTAGTCACCTAATTAAAAAGAAGAAGAAAAGAAGAAAAAGAGAAGAAAAAAGAGAAAGAGAAAATGAAAACGAAAAAGAAAAGGAGAAAGAAAAAAATGAAAAAAAAATGAAAAAAAGAGAAATAAAAAGATGAGAAAGAGAAGAAAAAGAAAAGAGACAAAAGAGAGAGAATAATGAAGGCCTAACAAAAGCACTCCAATGTTCAAAGCCTGGTAATAGGCATTTTCGGATACGAGTGTGGCATTTTTGGGGCACTCTGCTGTAGCAAAAAGACCAATAAGGTTGCTATGCACCATTCACTTTAGCTACATGAGTGATGGTAATATTTTCAAATCGTGACAATGTCGAGTAGCTCGGGGTTTTGTTGTTTGCTCCATCATTTATTTCGATCCAAAGGAATGTGATGAATTGACTTCCCCAAGATTATAAAGAATTGATAAAGGCAAAGCCTATAGAAGATAAGCCTAATTAATTAAAGCTGAAATAAATCAGAGAGCATGTCACATTTTCATACATCAGCTTAGCTTTCGAGGTCTCCTAGACACATGTTGCTTGAGGCAATCCTTGGTAAGCCACGGTAGTGTTGTTCGTGCACTTGATATTCGGGGTATTTAGTTTGACTTGATATATACCTAATTTGAAAAGAAAGAATAGTTTTTGAAAACGCATCTCATTTTGAAATTAAAAAGATGCAATCTAAATCTTTTGTGAACACAATAATTCTCCCATTACTTCGGGGGTAAAATTGAGAAGGCAATGCCATGAATACAAATGACAGCTTGTCAGTGGCTATGGTGAAGATCGTAATAAGATCCTACACGCTATAGTTTAGGGATTCGAAGAAAATCACTTCAGAAGATGAGAAGTGGACCTCAATGAACTTAAGAGAAAAAGTTCAGGGACTTGGGGGCATGTGTTCCCCCTGTTGTTGAGAGAAGAGATGAAGTCGACGAAGAGAATAATTTAGCAGCCAGTTGAGAAAGGGGCAATGTTTTGAGAACGAGCACCACGAGAAGTGCTATGACCAGTTTGACCAGCAAAAGACAACAGTTGTCTTTCGAGAAGAGATCGAAAGATTAAGATTTGGCAAGTACGAAAGCCAGAAGAAGAAGGTCAAGATGGACCAGCCTAAAATGAACTCTGGAAAAAGTTCAGGGACTTGGGGGCACGTGTTTCCCCCATTGTTGAGAAGAGATGAAGTCGTCACATTAAGTAAGACGAAGAGAATAATTTAGCACCCAGTTTGAGTAGGGTGCAATGCTTTAAGAACGGGCACTACGAGAGGTGTTACGTCTATCCTGACCAGTGGAAGTCAGCAGTTGTCTTTTGAGGAGAGACCAAGATTTGGCAGAAAGCCAAAAGAGATTGAGAAGAAGAAGAGACAAGAAGGTCGAGATTGACCAACTCGGAGGGTAGAAGCATCCGAGCATTTTGATGTCATAATTCATACATCATTTGTAGTTAGGCATCCCTAGAATCAGGGGCATGCTAACTTACATCAGCATATCATTTCTTACCTATTTTTGACAGGTATATCAAAGCTTTTCCCATAAAAGGAAGCTCGCCTATCCGTTCAGGCTAGTGGAGAATGGAATATCAAAGCTTTTCTCATAAAAGGAAGCTCGCCTATCCGTTCAGGCTCGTGGAGAATGGAATATCAAAGCTTTTCTCATAAAAGGAAGCTCGCCTATCCGTTCAGGCTCGTGGAGAATGGAATATCAAAGCTTTTCTCATAAAAGGAAGCTCGCCTATCCGTTCAGGCTCGTGGAGGATGGAACCCGCCTATCCGTTCAGGCTCGTGGAGAATGGAATATCAAAGCTTTTCTCATAAAAGGAAGCTCGCCTATCCGTTCAGGCTCGTGGAGAATGGAATATCAAAGCTTTTCTCATAAAAGGAAGCTCGCCTATCCGTTCAGGCTCGTGGAGAATGGAATATCAAAGCTTTTCTCATAAAAGGAAGCTCGCCTATCCGTTCAGGCTCATGGAGGATGGAACCCGCCTATCCGTTCAGGCTCTTGGAGAATGGAGTTTTCGATATTTGTCTATGTGTTCAGACCTCGGAGGGTTGAAGAATGTTGAAGTGAGAAGCAGCTTCGAGCCTTCGCGACCGTTGCATTTTCCCGTACTGACTTCCGAACCGCCAGTAGTTCAAGTGCATGGTTACTCGGGATCCAAACAGGGAAGTCGGACAAAATTGGTGCTTATGGCCTTTGCTTTATCCTTGTTCTACAAGTATAAGCAAAGGGGGGCAGCTGTAATCACCTATTTTGTCCGGGGTGTTTAACACGTTTTTCTTCTTTTAAATAATGGGCTTTAATATAATATTATTATTAATCACCTATTAATCTTATTACTATATTACTATCGTGCTTATGTTTGCTTATCAATATTATTATTATTATCTATTATTACTATACTTATTATTGCTAGTATTATTATTAATATTATCTATTATTATCTACTAACATCATTATCATTATATTAATTACTACCTACTATCATTACCTATCATATTATCATTTATATTACCGTATTATTACCTTATTATTATTTATCATTTATATTACCATATTAATACCTTATTATGTCATTTTACTATATTTGTTATTATCATTTACTAGTACTTATGTATTATTTATACATTTTATTTATTACTATTAATATTATTATTATCTGTTATTATTTATCTATTATATTATCCTTACTATTATTATTATTATTATTATTATTTTTGAAAATCAGAAAACAAAATTATATATTAATAAATAAACAAGCCCAATATTTAATATAATAAAAGCCCAAAAGCATTATTTAAAGTCTATTTACATTGTAAAAAGTCCAAAAATATTATTCATAGTACATGGCCCGTTTAGGCCCAAAATTAATAAACCCTAATCTAATCTGATGAAACCCTAACTTTCCCCTTTGTGCAGTCGCCGCCACCTCTCCACCGTTAGATCTGGGATCCAGATCTAACGGTCCAGATCGATCCAGGACCAGAAAACCCTAACCCCCACCATTAGATCGAGCACGATCGAACGGCCAGGAACGTACCCTCCAGGCGCGTGTGATCCATGCGGGACCATCTGCCTCCTTCACGCGCGCGTGCGAGCCACGTCCGAGTCCCCATCGACGGCACGGATCAGATCCACGTCCGCCCAGCCCTTTGGTCCCCTCCTCCAGTAGCCACGGGTCGCATGCAACACACAAAAAAAAGATGTTAGGAGATGCATAAAGCCAAAACCGCACAACGAATCAAACAGAAACGGCAAGCAAACAAAATCACAGAAATCACAAGCGAAATGCAGAAATCGTACAAATCATCAGCAATCAACAGAGATTTACAGCAATTATTTGCATTCTAGAAATAGGAAAAAAAGGTGATTTTCCGGCTATAAAAAGCCGAAGCATGTAATGAGAAAAGGAGGAGGATTTCAGAGAGGATTCCATTCGAGTTTTCAGAAAGGTTGTAATCAGAATTTCATATCAATACTAGCAAAAGTCAGATTTTCAGAGGTATTCCCCTCTCATTTTTCATTTCAGTCGAATCGAAAGCAAAAGACTAAAAAAAACAGAAAAGGTTTCGGTTTCTTTACCTTCGCCGCTCTGGCCTCTTCATCTCCCGACCGGTGACAAGCCCTCATCTCCCCTCTGGAGCAACGGGTGAATCAGCAAGAGATTTGAACAACAAAAAAGGTTTGCTTTTTTGAAAACGTTTTTGGGGTTTTTTTTAAGGATAAAAAGAGTTTTCTTTTGGGGTTTCTAATTTCTAGAAAAGCGGATCGGGGAAGAGGTTTTTTGGACTTTGAAAATAAAAGAAAGAAAGGTTTTTAGGGTTCCGGCACCAGAAACGGCGACCGGAACCCCTTGGCGGCGCTGGACTTTGCAGAGCTAAAGGGGGGGCTCGGCTCGCATTTAGGGTTTCAAAAACAGAGAAAAGGGGACAAAAATTTTAAAAGGGGTATTTATAATATTTTTTTGTTTTTAATTTCGGTTTAATTGCGTTTGAGCCCTCCCGCGTCACATTAATTACACAGGGAGGGCTTCCGCGTTTTCAAACCCTTCCCGTGGTCCCTGCTGCTTTGCGGGATCTTTCAATTTAGCCCCGGTTTTGGTTTTAATTAATTTACGGGTGGTGCAATTATGCCCTTAGTCCCTGTGACTTTTCATTTCCTTTCAATTAAGTCCCAATTTCGCGTTTAATCAGTCTTTTTAATGGTTTTATTGCTTTTTAATCCCTTCCAGTTTGTATTTTGTTTATTTACATCGCATTTCTTATTTTGTTATTCATGTATTGCCCCTTTTAATTTATATCGAAGTTTTTGTTGTGTTGTTACGTTCGTATATGATATGTGATGTATGCGTTTTTTAAATACGCATATTTTGTCTCGAATATGTATTTGTTATATGTTTTTTTATGTCATTTGAATTTGCATTTTGTGACATACATTTAAATTGTCATTCATGTGACTTTTAGCATTTTAATTCGTATATTAATTAATTTTTAATTCTAAAACGGAGGTACCTATTAATTCGCGTATTCGGGTCGATTAGCCTAATTTACTGGATGTCTCGTGAATATTCGGATTAATTCGAATCGTCTAAAGGTAAATTCGAGATTAAAACGGACAAGACCATAGCACCATATTTATCTGCTTACATCATGCATAAAGGTGACGTACGGGATCCGAACCCCAAACTAACACGACAGTCAGCCTTATATGATGTCGGTTTAGTTTTTGGTCCGGTGTACCGTCATCCTTTTTAATTAAATGCTTAATTAATTCGATACCACCAATTTGAAAAAGCTCATGATTAAAGCCTAATTTTCAATCCAGAACTGCTAATTAAATTCCTTTTAAATTTCGAATAATTTCCATCAATTAAAAGCAACAATTGTTTTGGTACCGATCTCCGGGCGTGATGGGGGTGCTAACCCTTCCCCACATGTAACCAACTCCCGAACCCTTTCAAACCAATCTCTGGTTTTGTTATTTACGGTGTCCGGCCTACCAAAGTGGCCGGTGGCGACTCCAAACCGAGAAAAAGATTTTCTTTTAAAGGGATTTTTCCAAACCCGAATCGATTTTTTTAACTCCCCCTCTTTAATTAAATGCTTATTTAAAAAAACGGGGGAAACCCTTTAGAATTTAAAAAGGGGTCGTTACACTAAGACCCTTTTTGAACCAAAGTGTGCACAACAGTTCCGAAACGGGCTCGACTGTATCGAAACGGGCATGAAATTTTCCTAGCTGTTTCGAAACGCCCCTTGGTGTTTCGGAACAATTTGCGTCTAGAAAATATGGTTTTGAAGGCTTGTTTCGAAATGAGCAGTACTGTTTCGAAACGCCTAGCAGTTAAGTTAGTTAAAGGCATCTCTTAAGTTCTATTTTCTTGCGTTTTGGTCCCCAGTTGATGTTTTATCAATTGTATGAGTTTGGATGGTTGTTTCATGCTGCATTTTGGCATATGTGTATGAAAACTGACTAATTACATGATGGTAACCTTAATTTCTTATTAGGTCCCTATTTTATGCTAGAATTTCATTTTGGTCCCTATATGCTTGTTTGTTTGTTCGAAGTTTGTTTCTTCGTGTTTTTATCTGCTACGAGTGTTCCTCACCTAATTTTTTAATAAGTGCATATAGGAAAGATAATTTTAAAAAGTTTGTTCCTCTTTTAGGGTTGCTAATCGAAGAGAAATATTCGAGTCTTTCTTTGGTTAGTCTCGTGTGACCACCTTAGGTCGGTCTGGTGGCTAGGTCGGGCTGAGGGGGTTACATTTGTTGATATCAGAGCTTAGGTTTATCGAGCAATCGGGAAGGTAAGTGAGGTAAGTTTGATGTGGTTGCTTCTTTTTTGCGTTCTACAGTGTTTGAAAGTGTGTTTGGAATCTTGATGTTGTGTAGGTTGTGGTTAAGGGTATCCATTGCTATACAATATTGTGAAATGTGGATTTTGAAATAAGGACTTAAGCATCTTGGACCCTTGCCATTGATGACCCAAATCATTTATGTTTTTTATTCCTTTGTTGCTAGATTATTATCTTTGGTGTGGTAAGATGAGATCGAGGCGTGGACCTACAGTTGGTAGTGCTAGTAGTGGGAATGTTGAGGATGTGCAAGAGGAGAACTTGCATCCTCCTTCACCGGACGGTGGTATAACTGATAATGGAGGTGTCGGACCTTAGGAAGGCCAGGGTCAGGCCGATGTTGAAATGACTCTGTTGATACAGGCTATAGCCGGAGCATTATAGACATCATTAGTCGGGTATCAGGCTGTAATTGCACCACGTCAGGGTGAGAGGAGTGGTTTACCCCTCGAGAGACTTCGCAGTTTAGGCGGAGTTGGGTTCTGTGGTTTATCGCCTAATGGTTCTGAGGCTTGGCTCGAGAGTACTGTCCGTATCTTGGGTCAGATGGAGTGCATTGATGCATGGAAGTTAGGATGTGTCGTTTCTTTGCTTCAGGGTGATGCATATGCTTGGTGGACCACTGTTACTACTAGGATGCCTACAACTGATATTACTTGGGATTTCTTCCGACTGCTTTCCGAAAGAAGTATCGCGAACCTAGATATCATGAGGAGAAGAAGAGAGAGTTTATGGCACTGGTTCAGGGTAGTATGACAGTATCGGAGTATGAGGTGCAGTTCGTCCGGTTGAGTCAGTACGCATCAGAGTTGGTTCCCACTGAGAGGGAACGATGTGAGAGTTTATGCTATGGCTTGATCAATAATGTGATGACCTATATGTTAGCTTCAGATTATACATATTTTGATGTCTTGGTCACTAGGGCCAAAGATATCGAGCCGAGCTTGGGCTTAGCATCTCGAGGAGGTGGGTCTAGTTCAGGGAAAAGGCCTACCGAGTGGGACAGAGATCGTGCCGAGAGGCACAAGGATAGAAGGCATCATGGTGTTCATAGGCGAGGTGGTGGTAACCTGGGACGAGGCCATTAGGGCCAAGGAGCTGCTAATCCCTATCCTGAGTGTGTTAAATGTAATAGGCGACATTCTGGAGAGTGTTGGGGTACTTATGGTACATGTTGGAATTGTGGATCTCGAGCACATCTAAAGCGAGATTGTCCGCACCCAGATAGAGATGTTCAGGCTCCTGTACGAGCTGCCGAGCATTAGAGAGGTCATGGGCGCGGCCGAGGAAATTTCCAGCCTAGGAACAAAGGTTAGAGAAATGTAGCACACGTTGTCGCGGTTCAGCCTGAGGGACGTGAACCAGCTAGAGTTTACGCGCACCGCGGGGGTAGGAATGACACGGATGTGATTGCAGGTAATTTTATGTTACAGTCGTTGAAATTGTTCTCTTTGATTGATTCCAGTTCTACGCATTCCTATATTTTGAGTGAGCATGCCAAGTTGCTAGAGATATCGTGTGAAATCTTGGATGTGGGTATGAATGTTACTAGTTCTTTCGGCGAAACAATTGTGGTTAGAAAGGTATATCGAAGGTGTCCGCTAATGATTCAGGGTCATGTGTTTCTGGTGGATATGATGGAATTACCATTCTATGGTTTTGATGTGATTTTAGGTATGGATTGGCCCGGTGAAGCACAAGGGTAGGGTAGACGTTGAGACAAAACGAGTGTCATTGAAGCTATTAGACGATTACGAAGTAGTGGTAGTTGGCGAGAACATTAAGTTCTTGTCCAATTTTGTTTCAGTGTTAGAAGCTAAAAAATTATTGGACCATGTTTGTCAGGCATATTTGGCTTATGTAATGAATCCGAATATGAGTGAAGCTCGACCAAAAGACATTAGAACAATTTGTGATTTTCTTGATGTATTTCCAGAAGAATTGCCTGGTGTACCACCCAATCGAGAGGTTGAGTTTGCTATCGAGACATATGTTGATTCTACTCATGTATCCATTGCTCTGTACCGAATGGCTCCGAAAGAATTGAAATAGTTGAAAACACAGCTTCAGGAATTGTTAGACCGAGGGTTCATTCGTAAGAGTATTTCACCGTGTGGCACACCAGTTTTGTTTGTTAGAAAGAAGGATGGTAGTGTGAGAATGTGTATAGACTATCGATAGTTAAACAAGCTGACAGTGAAGAATAAGTATCCTTTTCCAAGAATTGATGATTTGTTTGATCAGCTGCGAGATGCTTCAGTGTTTTCTAAGATAGATTTGAGATCCGGTTATTATCAGTTGAAGGTAAAAGAGGCAGATATACCAAAGACAGCTTTCCGCACTCGTTATGGCCATTATGAATTCTTGGTGATGCCCTTTGTTCTGACTAACACGCCAGCTGCTTTTATGGATATGATGAATCGGGTATTCCACGAGTATTTAGATCAGTTTCTTGTAGTGTTCATTGATGATAATCTGGTATACTCACGCACTGAGGAAGATCATGATAAGCATTTGTGGTTGGTGTTGGAAACTTTGCTAGATAATCAGTTATATGCCAAGTTGAGCAAATGTGAGTTCTGGATTAGGGAAGTAGTCTTCCTAGGACATGTTGTGTCAGCGGAGGGAATCAATGTGGATCATAAGAAGATTGAAGAAAATGTGAGTTGGAAGCAACCGAGATCGGTAACTAAAATTTGTAGTTTCTTAGGTTTGGTTGGTTATTATCGACGTTTCGTAGAAGGTTTTTTAAAGTTGCTGCTCCTTTGACCAAATTGTTGCAAAAGGATGTTCGTTTTGAGTGGACAGAAGCTAGACAATAAGCCTTTGAGAAGTTGAAAGAAGCTTTGACGAAAGCCCCTGTGTTAGTGCAACCAATGATAGGGAAAGAGTACGTGATCTATAGTCATGCATCATATGTTGGCATAGGTTGTGTGCTGATGCAAGAAAGAAGAGTAGAAGCGTATGCATGGAGACAGTTGAAGACACACGAGCGCAATTATCCTACGCATGATATAAAGTTGGCCGCGGTTGTGTTTGCTTTGAAGGTTTGGGGACAATACCTTTATGGTGAGAAATGTACAGTATATAGGGATCACAAGAGTTTGAAATACTTGATGACACGGAGAGAATTGAATCTCAGACAACGAAGATGGCTAGAGTTGCTAAAAGACTACGGCCTTACGATTGAGTACCATCCAAGAAAAGCCAATGTAATGGCTGATGCTTTGAGTAGGAAAGTGGCAGTCGAATTGTGAGCAATGTTTGCTAGATTGAGTCTGTCTCGTGATGGTGGTTTAGTGGCCGAACTATAGGTGAAACCTTCGTTAATTCAGATGATCCGAGAGAAACAGTTGCAAGATAGGACGTTAGCATCTCATGTTCAAGATATTGCAGAAGGTAGACCGACATATTTCAACTTCAGTAATGATGGTGTTCTATGTTTCAAAAATAGGATAGTGGTATCGGATGACGTTGAGTTGAGACATACCATTTTGACCGAAGCACATAATAGTCTGTTTGCTATACATATTGGTAGTACAAAGATGTATCGTGGTTTAAAAGATGAATACTATTGGATTGGGTTGAAGAAAGATGTGGCCGAATATGTGAGTAAATGTATGGTTTGTCAGTGTGTGAAGGCTAAACATTAGTTACCTTCAAGTTTGTTGCAACCTTTGAGAATTCCGGGAATGGAAGTGGGAAAATTACCATGGAATTTGTATCAAGTTTTCCTTTGACACCTTCTAGGAAGAATTTAGTTTGGGTAATTGTTGATCGTCTCACGAAATGCGCACTTATAGATGTTCATACTACGTACACATTAGATAAGTTGGTTGAGTTGTACATCAAGGAGATAGTGAGATTGCATGGTGTACCGAAATCAATTGTGTATCATAGAGATCCAAGGTTTACAGCTCGATTTTAGGAATGACTACATGATGCTTTCGGCACTCAATTGAATTTCAGCACATCTTATCATCCGCAGATCGATGTCCAGTCAGAAAGAGTATTCAGGTGTTAGAGTATATGTTGCGATGTTGCATTATTGATTTTCAAGGTTCTTGGGAGAAACATCTACCGTTAGTAGAGTTTGCGTATAATAACAGTTATCAGACAAGCATTCAGATGGCTCCCTACGAAGCTTTGTATGGTATAAAGTGTAAAACACCTGTCTGTTGGGCTGAAGCGGGACAAAAGTTGCTATCGTTGCCGGATATGCTTAAGGGTACTACGGAGAAGGTAAAATTGATTTGTGATCGCCTGAAAGCAGCTACGGATCGTCAAAAGTCATATGCGGATTTGAAACACCCTGAAATAGAGTATGTGGTAGGTAAGAAAGTGTTTCTGAAAGTTTCACCTTGGAAGAAAGTGATGAGATTTGGTAGGAAGGTAAACTGAGTCCGAGGTTTATTGGTCCGTATGAAATAGTTGAACGAATTGATCCCCTTGCTTACAGATTGTGTTTTCCATCCGAGTTAGAAAAGATACATGATGTGTTCCATGTTTCAATGCTTCGAAAATATAGATCGGGTTCGTCTCACATTATGCATGTGGAAGAGATTGAGTTGAATCCTGATTTGTCTTATGATGAAGAACCAGTCGAAATCTTGGATACGAACAACAAGGTGTTGCGTGGTAGAAGAATTGAGTTAGTGAAAGTAAAATGGCAACGACGTGGAGTGGAAGAAGCCACTTGGGAGAGAAAAGATGACATGAAGAAATAGTTTTTGCATCTCTTTACGTCAAGTAAATTTCGAGGACAAAATTATTTAAGTGGGGGAGAGTTGTAACGCCCCGATTTTTGGCTTAGGAGTTTTGATGATGGTTTTATGGTTGACCGAATCAGTTTTTGAAGTTCGAGTAGTTTAGGGTGAGTTCAGGAAAAACAGCCCTCGAGTGTTCTTAAAAATGTGGAAATAATTTCTAAAATCCTTATATATTATATATATGTTGTGTGCAAAATCAATTTTGGAAAATGAGTTTCGGATTTAAGACATTTTGGTCTAGTGACTAAAATGCGAATTTTCAAAACTATTTTAGTGATCGTTTCGTAAAAGAATTAAAATATTTAATCTTTAAAGAGCTAATTAGCCAAGTCTAATTTCAGACATTTCCCTCATTTATTTTATTCATAAAAGTTATTTTAAAAGAATTTTAATTTTTATAATTTTAAAAAGGGTTTTATATCATCCAAGTTTTGACGTTAAAAATTTCCAAAAGGCCTTCTTCACTCTCTCTTCAACCAAACACCATTTTAGCAGCAACATTTCAAAGGTAAACTTTCCTTTAAGTTGATTTCTAATCTTCAAAGTCTTTCTTTATGATTTTCTTCTAAAACCCAATTGTTTTCTCTTAGATTTCTTAAGCTTTTCTTCAAAATCAAGGGAAAATTCTACCATTAGAGGTGAGCTGCATTTTTCTCCTCTAATGTAAGGTTCTTTATTGATATTCCCATGTTATTGATTCTTTTATTGTTTTAAATTAAATGTTTTACAAATATATTTATGAAAAAGTGAGAAATCAAGCTAAAATGATTGTTTTGTGAGTTTCATTGTTGGATCAGGTTTTGATGGGTTTTAGATTGTTGTGAGAAATGTTTTTGATGTTGAAAAATGTTGGGATAATGGTTAATCGAAGGAATCCCGGATTTGGTTAAGTTGATGAAGTTTCGGATTGATATTTTTGGGTTTTTTGCTTGGATTTGTGAGAAATCAGTAGCTAATGGTTATTTGATGATGGGTTAATGTTTCTGGATGTTATTAGATGTATTTCTGATGTTAATATTGTTGGGTTTTGGCTAGAGATCTTTTGGGTTAATTTATTCGATGTTTTCAACTTATTTTGGATATGTTTTGATGGCTGATTGTTGCTAGATGATAAGTCTTTGTTTTCCAGCAAGTTTTTTGGTTAAATTAAAGTCTAATGCTCTGTTTTGTAATGGTTAGAAATAGGTGTTTTTGATTCGGACGCATTTTTGGGTGATCCGGCGGCTTAGATCAGTGTTTTGGCTTGAGTTTGTGAGTTGCTGGTGAGTGAAAATGCTTTTAAAGCCTTAACTTGGTTAAGGACATATTTTAAAGGGTTTGGATGTCCGAGAAACCAATCTAAGCTCAAGCGTAAGTTTGGGTGCTTTCGTCTTTGTTTTCATCTTGTTTTCGATTGTTTTGGTTTAATGTGATGATGATGTGTATGCATGGATGATTATGATATATCCTGCTGTTCTCATGCATAATGAGTTGTTTTAAATGTTACTATATGAAATCCCATGACTTAATGTCATGATTACAAAGTTGAGAAATTATAACACCCCTCACTCGGTTTAGTCACAAACTGGATAAGAAGCGTTACTCAAGCAAGGAAAAAATGTGAACCAACAAAAACTTTTGCCTAACTTACCCTTAATAGGTAAGTCAGACTTCTAATCAAACAATCATCACGTATCATATTGCAATCAAACCATAACATATAATCATTAGACATATTTTCTATAACATACAACCCTTAGACACATTTGCCACAACATATAATCATGAAACAATAATTTCTATAACATACGAACATTAAACATATTTACCACATCATATCTTCATGAAACAATAGTTGCTATAGCATCATTTGAACAACATGTACATGACTAAACTGACCATTTCAAATACCAAAGCAAACTAGATATTAGACCCTTGAATTCTTAACTCAACTAATCAATTTAAACGAAAACATCAAAACATGCTATAGCATTTACAATATCATCTGAGCATAACAATACTATGTTGTAGCAAGTAAGCATTCATCATTCTTAAATCATGATAGGCAATCAAAGCACGAATCAATACAACTATCGATCATCAAGGCTTTTAAGACAACATATATCGCAGCATAAAGCCATCCATGCTCATATACCATAGCATAATACCTAGATCAACTAGGCTACCAAACAAGTCACACAGCCAGTTATACATGTCATATCATATCAAATATATACATAGCCTTTCCTAGGCTCAAAATGCATGAACATTAAATCTAGATACAAGACTATAGCCACCAACTAAAAGTATACAAAAAGTCATAACCATTCTTGTGCTTTAGCTTGTCTTGCCTTGCCTCTGACTCATCGTAGCTTGCAATATATTAACATATATTTTGGGAATAATGAAAACGAGAGTGATAAGTACGGTTAAGTACTTAGTGAGGTAGAAACCTAATCTAGGCAAGTTCATTTAAATTTTCAAGTGTATCTTGTTCAACGGGGGCCCTAGCTAGGTTCATGAAGATCAAGCCTATACAAGAATACAAGACATTCGATTAGTCTAGATCATGTAGAGCATTATATCATTTCATATACTTACTCAAATCCATAGCCATGGCATTTCATTTTCATGTGCATACATATCACTAGTCAATTCCAAGCCAACATTACATATTATCATCAAGATCATGGATTCAAGGAAACATCTCAAATGTCCTGTCATATCACAAGTTTAAGCAATTGATTCAAGATTCATTTCATTTTCATGCGATAGCAAATTTTACAATAACAAGATTATACAATCAAATTCAAGTCAAGTTTCATTTCATGGATATCCAAGCTATGCTGTAGCAATATATGATAGTCAATTCAAGATTAGGCCTTGGTATGTAGTCAAGTCTAGGTAATCGAGTCACAAACCAAATTGTCTCCAAATCAAGATGCATTGTAGTGTTGGTCATATCCCTCCTACTGTTAGCCAAAGACCATAACACACACATCCCTCCTACTGTCGCCAATTAAGGGCCTTAGCCCAGTCCGTAGACCACCCAACACAAATGAGCTCAAGACTCTATGGCATGCCATCCTACCTATGACTCACTAGCTACCAAGGCATCATTTAGTTTGGTGTTTATTTATCAAGATACATGTGATAAACAAAGAAAAGAATCAAGGCATTTTCAAGGAACATTTCAAGCTTATCCAAGATGTCATTAGACATTTAACAAGATCAGGGAGCCCTTAGGCTAGTGAACCTTAGTTCATTCTCACAATATATCATTCTTTAAGCATGATTCATAAAGTAGCCAGTCTAGGCATTCAAGGTATTAAACATATCACGCCATTTAAGGAATTAAACATGTCATGGCATTCAAGGCATTAAACATGTCATGGCATTCAAGGCATTAAACATGTCATGGCATTCAAGGCATTAAACATGTCATAGCATCATGTAATCATACAAGGTCTAATACATATTATACATTTATCAAGCTTAGTATATACCATTCTTCCCTTAGTTAATTACAAAATAGATTTAAAGTCCATTTTCATAGCAACAACTAGATAACATAGAATCATAATCAAGCTTGGTTAGGACCTAAGTTCCAACCCTATTGATAGCTACACTCACAAGAACTCCAAGCTAGTCTTGAATGCTAATCCCCTTGTTTCTTTCCTTTGTTTACCCAGCCTTAGATGCCCTCACAAGCCTCTTCTATCTCTTGGTCTATCATTACATGTATAAAAAACACAAATATATCATTAAAAATCATCCCTTTAACACATATAAGTAGGTACATTCACATTATACACTTAACTGTCATGTTTCATGTAGTTTGGACACCCTTCAGTATTTTGCGCATAACGTTTAGTATACACATCGGATTTTCAATTAATTTACATCCTTAGAAACCTTATTCAACCAGCTTTCTAACCATATATAGAACATATTTTTATTATTTCTACATCAATATAGTTTAATGTTCGAAGTTAGATGATTTTCCATGATCAAATCTAACGATCTTGTGTTTTAACCCACTTTAGTGATCTTTTCAACTTAGGACCCTTATTAGTTTATTTTATCCCTTTTTAACATCATTTTCCCTGTTATTTAGGTGTCATTTCCAGCCTTCATTTTGTTCACTTGAGTACTAATATTTTATATTTAATTTAAAACAGTCCCTAATCACCAATTGAGTTCCAAACGTGACCAATTTTGTTCTAACACATTTTCCAGTAATCCTATGAACATTTTCATACTTCCAAGACCTCTATCCTATAGTAAATTCAATTCCCTACAACTTTTTCCTATGGAAATATTTCCAGTTTTGTCTCTAACATGTTCAAAAACGCATATTTCTACAGGTTGTTCTATATGTACGAAACTGGGCAGTTTTGGTGTTCTAACATGTTTCTACTTTGTAATTTCAGTTTAGATTCAATTAAATCACAAACCCAGCAATTCGTATGAATAATCAAGCATCTAATCATAATTTCCAGCAATAAACAGCCCAGAATTCATCAAAACAATGATAAACATATAAGAATCAATCGAGTAGCAAGGTAGTGTACTTACATGAATTCTAGGTTACATGCACGAACCCTATCTTTTTAACTGAATTTTTCCAGCAACAACCTTGTGTTTTCTTTTCAATTTTTCTCCAGAATTTTGTTCTCTCTTCTCTCACTTTTGGTTCGGTGGAAATGCTAGAGAAGATGATAGTGAATCAAAGTGGATTACAAATGTTTACCCATAACTCAAAGTGGTCGGTTATCACTCAAGAAAGGGACATGTGGCTTTATCCTTTACCATGTATTTCCACTAATGATTCCACCATGCTTAATTATATTATATTATTAATTTATTCTTTTAATTATAATTATCATCTTCTATTTTATATATATTACACATATATACATATAATATTACATAGTTATATTGTTCCACCGAATGTATTTATATATATTTATATATTTCATGTTCTTACACTACATTACCATTTTTTTCTTTTCTATTTAAATCATGTTTTCTACTAGGCTTGGATTTGGGGTATTACAATTCCTCCCCCCTTAAAAAATAAATTTGTCCTCGAATTTACCTAATGTGAATAGATGAGGGTATTGTTTCCTCATCGTTGTTTCCGGTTCCCACATCGCTTCTGCAACTTTGTGATTCCTCCAAAGGACTTTCATGAGTTGAACAGTTTTGTTTCTAAGCTTTCTGATTTCGTGGTCAAGAATTCAGATTGGTTCTTCTTCATATGATAGATCAGGATTCAATTCGACTTCTTCGGGTTCAAGAATTTGAGATGGATCAGATCGATATTTTCGCAACATAGAAATATGGAAGGCATTGTGGATCTTATCGAACTCATTGGGGATTGCTAGTCGATAAGCCACTGGACCTATCCTTTCAATAACTTCTAAAGGTACAATGAAACGAGGGTTAAGCTTTCCTTTCTTCCCGAATCTAAAGACATTCTTCCAAGGTGACACTTTGAGAAAGACTTTATCTCCAACATTGTGTTGGATGTTCCTCCTTTTCAAGTCAGCATACACCTTTGTCTATCGAAGGCTTCTTTCAGTCGATTATGAATCAACCAAACTTGTTCTTCCGTCTCCCGTAACAGTTGAGGTCCCAAGACTTTGTTTTCACCCAATTCCAACAAACACAAGGGTGTTCTACATCTTCTCCGGTACAAGGCTTCATACGGGGCCATTTGGATCGACATTTGGCAACTGTTGTTGTAGGCGAACTCTACGAGTGGTAGGGATTTCTCCCAGTTCTTAACGAAGTCGATCACACAAGCACGAAACATATCTTCGAGTACTTGTATTACCCGTTTCGATTGTCCATCAGTTTGTGGATGAAATGCAGTGCTCAGATTCAATTTGTGAAGAACTAAGTGTTTTGATATAATAATTGAAAAATATTTTCGACAAATTTGAAAAGAATTTAAAACATGTCTTTAAGTCCAAACAACTTTAAAATAAGTTTGAGGTGTTTAAAAAGGTTTTTGGCAAAGTTTTAAATGCTTTAAAGTAGTCAAACATGGCTTTTCAGCACCACCGTACCGATATGGTATACCCCGTAACGATATCTTTTTTCTCTAGTTTTGATTCTGCCAAACTCGGTACCGATACAGGCTTTCCCGTATCGATACGGAGAAAAATCGTACCGATACGCCTTTAAAGCATATCAGTCCCTTCTTTAACAACCCTTAAGGGTTATTTCCTAACGGTCTTTTAAATAGCAGATCGTATCGATACACTCCCTAGCGTATCGGTATGCTTAGGCTGGCAAGAGCCCAATGGCTAGTTCTGAAGGTCGTAACAATACAGGTCCCCGTGTACCGATACGATAGGTACCATAACCGCAATTAATGTGGGAAATAAAGACACTAACGGCTCCAAAACATCCCTAACGGTCCTCAACGGCTACAAACTCAATTAGGAGCATAAAATGGACCTCCAAGCATCTAGAGAAGACTAATGCTTCAATTGTCAACAACACTATGATCAAGAAATTGTATTAGAGCTTAAATTGTCCATTTCTTGTATAGACAACACTAGTGAGCTAAATATTGTCAAATTTGCTCAAGTGTTTAGGTTTTGGGTGAGAGCTTTATAGTGCAAACAAATACCTATTAGAGGGATTTCAAGTTTGCTTAAGAATTTCTCTTGTAAAGACGGCTTACTCAAGCTTTGGGTAGAAAGTTTTGAGGGTTTAAAGGTTGCCTCCTTAGCCTAGAAAAGGGGACGAAATTCTAGAGTGAATTAGGTTGAAATCCTTAGTGGGGAGCTAAGGTAGTGGATGTTGGTGCTTGTTAGAAGGTCGAACCACTATAAATCCTTGTATCTAATTGTCCAATTTTAACCTCCCACTAAAACACCCAATTATCCAATTTCTCCACATTTGGCGACCAAGAACGGTTGAAGGAATCGAGCACCAAAAAACCCAACAAATTGGTATCAGAGCGAGGCTCAATAGAAGAGGATTAACATCCTATTGAGGTGATCCGAGATGCTCGATACAACACATCAACCAACCGATCAAATGGCGCAATCCATCAACAAGCCATCATTCTTCGACAGAACACATTATGCCCATTGGAAGACAAGAATGATGTATTTCATAAAGTCCAAGGACTACAAGCTTTGGGACATAGTAGAAGACGGTCCGTTCGTGCCACAACAAAGGAAGGCGAATTGGAGTGCGGATGATCGTAAGAAGATGGAGCTCAATTGAAAAGCCTTGCACGTCATCTTTTGTGCATTGAGCCCCAACATCTACGAGAAGATGTCTTCTTGGAAGATGCCAACGAGATTTGGGACAAGCTTGATGTAACATACGAGGGGGGAAACGATGTAAAGGAGACCAAGATTGGTCTTCTCAACTTAGAGCATGAGAACTTCAAGATGGAGCTGGATGAGGACATCACGAAGATGTTCGATCGTTTCTACACCATCAAAAATGGACTCAAGGGCTATGGAGAAGCCATTCCGGAAGAGAAGCTTGTCCGAAAGCTTATCTACTCCCTTCCCGAGTCATGGGACTCAAAATGGACCGCCATCATCAAAGCCAAGAATCTCAAGACTTTGAAGCTTGATGAGCTCATGGGGTCACTTCTCACTCACCAAATAATGAAGAAAAATAAAGAAGATGAGAATAAAAAGGAAGAGATTAGAGCTATGGGGGAGAAGTAGCTCAAAGGGCTTAGCATCAACACAAATGTCATTGATCTCAAATCCTCCACATGCCATCATGTAGATTCAAGTGAGGAGGAAAGTGAAGATGAAGAGATGGCCTATTTCTTCAACAATTTTGCCCGGTTCATGAAGAGCAAAATGAAAAATTCCAAGCATGAATCGAGGAAGAAGATGAAGGAATCTCACAAGTCCAACAAGAAGGGATCATCTTCAAAGCAAGCATATGTAACCACATGGAGTGATGAAGACTCCACCAATGATGAAGTAGCTCACCTATGCTTGATGGCCCTCAATGAGGGAGAGGCAACTTCTAACTCATCCATTTCAATTTCCTATACTTTTGATGAGTTACAAGAAGCCTATGATGAAATGGTTTTCGAATTCAAGGCTTCATTTTCAAAAAAAAAAAGCTGATTTCAAAGTTGAAAAACGAAAATGATTTGCTTTCGAAAACCAATTTTGAGTTTGAAGCAAAATTGAAGGATTTTGAGCAACAAGTTTCTAGTTTACAAAACTTGCTTCAAACAATGGAAAAAGATCATCAAAAGGAAGTTGTTGATCTTAAGAAAGAAAAGATTTTGATTTCCAAGGAACTAGAAAATCAAAATTTTACCAAAGACAATCTAGTGCCCCTAGATTTTTAAATGGAAAATGTTTTAGAAGTGTTTGGGTTCCAAAAGAACTAATCACTTCACATAAAAGGATGAAATTGAAAAATGGATTCCTAGGGGGACTAAATTATGTGCTACTAACGTCTATGGATCCAAAGCAATTTGGATACCAAAAATTACTTGATTGTCTTATGATAGGTGTGATGGAGATTTATCAACAAGTCAAAAATTGAGGGGGAGCTCCATACACACAAGGAAGAACACTTGAAGAATGAAGGCTTCACATCCTCCCTCAAAGTTCAAGTGTTGGTAAAATCTAATTGTTTTTACTTGTTTAATTTGATTTATTTTCTTTTAATTCGACTAGATTATCATGTGTTGGACTAACATTCTTCGATGATGCTTTGAGTAAGGGGGAGCCACTTTTAAAACCAAACATTTTAATAGTTTCAAAATTTAAACCACCATTGTTATTTTGAGCATAAAAGTATTTTAAATTCTTTTTGATATAACAAAAAGGGGGAGAGATCGGTTTGGAAATTGTGTTTTTCAAATGAATAAGGGGAGCTTTAATTACTTTTCTATATTTCATCTCTTATTCAAATTTTTATACTTAAAAGGAGAGAATCTCAAACAATTTTTCAAGTTGGTTTTATTATATAAAAAAGGGGGAGCTTGAAGAACTAAGTGTTTTGATATAATAATTGAAAAATGTTTTGGACAAATTTGAAAAGAATTTAAAACATGTCTTTAAGTCCAAACAACTTGAAAATAAGTTTGAGGTGTATATAAAGGTTTTTGCCAAAGTTTTAAATGCTATAAAGTAGTCAAACCTGGCTTTTCAGCACCACTGTACTGATACGGTATACCCCGTATCGATACTTTTTTTCTCCAGTTTTGATTCTGCCAAAATCCATACCGATACAAGCTTTCCTGTATCGATACAGAGAAGGGTCGTACCGATATGCCTTTAAAGCGTACTGATCCCTACTTTAATAACACCAACGTCTATTTCCCAACGTTCTTTAAAATTGTAGACCGTACCGATACGCTCCTTAGCGTATCGATACGCTTAGGCTGGCAAGAGCCCAACGACTAGTTCTGAAGAAGGTCGTACTAATACGGGTCCCCGTGAACCGATACGATAGGCTCCATAACTGCAATTAATGTGGGAAATAAAGACCATAACGACTCCAAAACATCCCAGGATGGACATTTCAATGGATTTTGTGCTAGGGCTTCCACGCACAAAAAATAACAAAGACTCCATCTTTGTAGTAGTGGATAGATTTTCCAAAATGGCTCATTTTATTCCTTGCAACAAGACTAATGATGCCTTACATATTGCTAACTTGTTTTTCAGGGAAGTCTTGAGATTACATGGTGTGCCAAGAACTATCGTTTCCGATCGAGATGTGAAGTTCTTAAGCCATTTTTGGAGAGCCCTATGGAGTAAGATTGGAACTAAGCTGCTATTTTCCACCACTTGTCACCCTCAAACGGATGGCCAAACCGAAGTGGTGAATCGAGTACTCTCCACGTTGCTTAGGAGCATTATTAAGAAGAATCTAAAGACATGGGAAGAGTGCTTACCACATGTGGAGTTTGCATATAACCGATCAGTCCATACCACCTCGGGACACACTCCTTTTGAAGTTGTGTATGGGTTCAATCCATTAACTCCGATGGACTTATTGCCATTACCCGCTGATCAAATTGTGAATAAAGATGGACTTAACAAAGCTGAATTTGTTAAGAAACTTCATCAACAAGTGCGGGATAATATTGAAAAGAAAACCAAGCAATATGAGCAGCAAGCAAACAAGGGTCGAAGGAGAGTTATCTTTGAGCCGAGAGATTGGGTGTGGTTGCACATGAGAAAAGAAAGGTTTCCAGCCCAACGGAAATCTAAATTGATGCCTCGAGGAGATGGGCCATTTCAAGTAGTTAAGAGGATCAATGATAATGCTTATCAACTAGACCTCCCAGGTGAGTTTAATGTTAGTGCAACCTTTAATGTTGCTGATTTATCTCCTTTTGATGTAGGTGACGATTTGGGGACAAATCGCTTTAAAGAGGGAGGGACTGATATGACCATCAAGAACAAAGACCCGGAGAAGTACCCAAGTGGCCCCATTACACGTGCACGGGCCAAGGAGTTTCAATCAGCCATGGAAAGCTTGTTTACAACAAGCCATGAACGTGAGAAAGAAGAAATAATAAGGGAGGAATGCCTTACCTTGCTCATGCATGCATTTGCATGAGAATTTAAGTATTTCAAACTTCATTCATGCATTTAGTTAAATTTAATAAAGTTAGTTCTTTAATTAAACTAGTTCATTCATTTAACTAGTTCACTCAATTAACTAACTCTTTAATTGTTTCATGCATCTATTATTTTAAGTTTGAATAAATCCTTTGTGTGTGTCTAGGTTCATGTGACGTGTGGATTAAAGAAGAGACTTTTTAACTTCAGCTTGGAAACAAGTCATTGGTGACCATCTTTACTCATGCAATTGAAGGCAATTCAAGGCTGAATTCTTTACAAGGTTGTTCATCTTCTTAGAGTAACAAAGCATTTAAGCTTCATAATTCACCTATTCAAGGTTGAAATTATGAACCAATGAAGGCAATTCACGTTCAAGAGAAGGGACATGCAATAATCAGCATTCAAATTATGCATTCAAGGCCTTTATTTATCATTTTTGAAGGCTGATCATATTCCACTAATGGGCAAGCAATGAAGGCTGGTTTATTATCATTTAATCATCAAATTAAGTGATAAAATCATCAAGGAATTCAAAGAGATAAGCTGATTTGGATGTGTGGGATGTCTACATTCATCCTATGTCCACATTCATTCTCTTTTATCCATTTGCAAGCAAAATGAAGCAGCCCAAGAGTCACCACTCCTTTTGGACGAATTTAAGGCTAAATTCATCTCAATTTAAAGCAAAATTCATCCATCAAAAGGATAAGAAAGAAACATTTCATTTATTTGTATTCAATAACATTTAGATGAGCATTCATCTCTCTTTTGTGTAACTTTTCATATGGTGCCTAGCCACACTATAAAGAGGCACCTTAGGTTCATTTGTAAGCACTTTTTTTTGGAGAATATAAACCTTTGAAAGATTGCTTTCATCTTGTTCTTGCGAGAACTCTATCGGCTTCAAGTTGTGCTTGTAGTCTTCTATCCATTCCATTTTACTATAGCGTTGGTTCCAAGCTCTCTTATAGCTTGTGGGTCACGTTCCACACTCCTCCACCTCGACTCCATCAAAGTATATTGTTGGTTCCTAGCTCGTTATAGCTAGCGGGTCACAATTTGTTATCCTTGCAACCATACAAATCCACGCCGCCTTTAACATCTCACATCACTCCTTCTTTGATTTACACCTTTCCATGATTATCATCCCCCATCCTTAGCCACCATACTATCCAAATTACCTATCCAATTCCTTTCTTCATTATTTTTTTTATTATATTGCTATTCATCTCACATGTATGTTTTATGATGTCTTAGAGTTCAAAGCGTAGCAAAGAATATTTCTTACTAGAATCACGATCGGACACATCTATATGACTCAGGTCACATTACCGAGTACGTATCAATTGGCATCAGAGCAAGGTTGATTCAGTAAGATAGTCGTTGTCTCTCTTCTGAAAAAAAAGAAAATAAAAGGAAATAAAAGAAAAAGAAATCGAAAAAAATTAGAGAAAGTTAAAGAGGGAGGGGGCATCATATTCTCTATTCTTCTTTAAAAAAATCTTACATCATTTTTTCTTTTGCTACTATTTTGTCATCTTTACAAACTCTCACAATTTACCTTTTTTTGTTGTTGCCACTTTTTCTTATCCCACCTTCCAAATTCTTTTCACCAAGTTTTGTTTTTTCAGCCGAATTCTACAAGCCATTTGCAAGCCTTGAGGAAGTTCTTAAAAGGACTTGATTGAGAGCAAGAGTGGAAAAAGGCAAGAGTGCACATCAAGGGTAAAAGCCATCCCGAGTGAAACACGAGTGTGAGTGCATTTTCTTGGAGTGGAATAGGTGAGGTTTTGTGTTTGTGAGGTTTTAAGTTTTTTTATTTTTGTTACTAATAATGTCTCAAAATCCCGTGAGAAACTCTGTTGGAGGAAGTAATAATGTTAACGTAGATGCAACTAACTCCAATCTTCAAGATATTATCCGAGAGATGGACAGGTTGTTGCAACAAAGGTTGGGGCCGATGCAAGAACGATTAGATCATTTAGAGGAAAGATCTCAACGAAGGCATAATTCAGATCACGAGGAAGAGTATGAGGGAGAGGTGGAAGAAGAACTCATAGACGCGCGAGCCTCCCAGCAAAGTTTGAGGGTCAAGAACCTAGGTACCAAAGAGCTCGGCCAAGAGTTGATGATAATCTTAGCAACATCAAAATAATCATTCCTCATTTCCAAGGAAGAACGGATCCTGAAGCCTATCTTGCATGGGAAAAAAAAGTTGAGCACATCTTTGAGTGCCACAACTACTCCGAGCTTAAGAAGGTAAAACTTGCAGCCATTGAATTTACAAATTATGCACTAATATTGTGGGACAAGTTGACATCTAGCAGGAGACGCAATGGCGAACATCCAATTTCTACTTGGAATGAGATGAAGGCCGTTATGCGTAGGAGGTTCGTTCCAACTCACTATCATAGGGAGTTGTTCAACAAGCTTCAAAATCTCACCCAAGGCAACCGTAGTTTTGAGGACTACTTTAAAGAGATAGAAGTAGCCATGATCCGAGCTAACATTGATGAGGATCGAGAAGCCACCATGGCAAGATTTCTATCCGGCCTTGACCCAAATATTGCGGTCGTCATTGAGTTGCAACATTATGTGGAGATCGAAGACATTGTGCATATGGCCATAAAAGTGGAAAAGCAACTTAAACGGAAGGGTTCCACACGAACCTATGGGGGAGCATCATCAAGATGGGGGCAAAGTTCTTACAAACGGAGTCCTCCAATACCACCCAATGAAAGAGGTGCACCACCCAAAGGAAGCAAGGTCATTGCCGAAACTAGCAAAGGTAAGGCTCCAAATGTTCCAAACCGTTCCCGAGATATACAATGCTTCAAGTGCTTGGGAAGAGGGCATATTGCAAGCCAATGCCCAAATCGCAACACCATGCTTCTTTGTGATGATGGAGAGGTTGAATTGGAACAAGAGGAGGAAGATGAAGTTGCTGCCATACAAGAAAATGAAGGTGATGATATAGAGTATGCAGCAGAAGGAGAGGCCCTTATTGTGAAAAGGAGCCTAAGTGTGCAAGCGAATGAAGGGAATGAGCAACGCGAGAATATCTTTCATACTCGCTGCCATGTTAATGGAAAGGTATGCTTTGTCATTATTGATGGAGGTAGTTGTACTAATGTTGCCAGTACTCTTATGGTAGAAAAACTTGGATTAGCAACCACAAAGCATCCACATCCCTACAAGTTGCAGTGGCTTAATGATGGAGGAGAACTCAAGGTTACCAAGCAAGTTCTTGTTGCTTTCTCCATTGGAAAGTATAAGGATGAAGTTCTTTGCGATGTTGTTCCAATGCACGCTAGCCATTTACTACTTGGGAGGCCATGGCAATTCGATAAACGAGTCATGCATGATGGATATACCAATCGGTATACACTCACCCATGGAGTAAGAAAGATTACCTTAGCCCCTCTTTCACCAAAACAAATTCACAAAGACCAAATACATTTGAGAGAAAGTATTGAAAGAGCCAAAGAGAGAGAATCAAAAATGGAGGTAAAAGCAAGTGAGAGTGAGCAAAGTGAGGGTGCGAAAATGAGTGTTTTTACCAAAGAAAGAGAGTTGAGAAAGTGTTTGCTATCGGGAAAGGAATTACTTGTACTTGTGTACAAGGAAAGTTTATTGAACACTAACCAACTTGATCACACTTTGCCTTCTTCTATTGTGTCTTTGTTGCAGGAATTTGACGAATTATTTTTGGAGGAGATACCAAGTGGGCTGCCACCAATCCGTGGCATTGAGCATCAAATAGATTTCATTCCTGGTGTCATCATTCCTAACCGTCCAGCTTACCGAAGCAATCCCGAGGAAACCAAGGAGTTACAAAGGCAAGTGGTTGAACTAATGGCCAAAGGCTACGTGAGGGAGAGCCTTAGCCCGTGTTCCGTTCCGGTATTACTTGTGCCAAAGAAGGATGGAACTTGGCGCATGTGTGTAGATTGTCGAGCGGTAAACAAAATTATGGTAAAGTATCGTCACCCTATTCCTCGTTTAGATGATATGTTAGATGAGCTTAGTGGTTCTAACCTTTTCTCTAAGATTGATCTTAAGAGTGGTTATCACCAAATAAGGATGTGGGAAGGTGATGAATGGAAAACATCATTTAAAACAAAGCAAGGACTCTATGAATGGTTGGTTATGCCTTTTGGCTTAACTAATGCACCAAGTACTTTCATGAGGTTAATGAACCATGTTCTTAAACCGTTTTTGGGTAAATTTTGTATGGTTTATTTTGATGACATCTTAATCTATAGTAAATCAATGGAAGAACATGTTCAACACTTGAGGTCAATTTTGTTGGTTTTAAGAAAGGAGAAGTTATATGCTAATTTAGACAAGTGTACATTTTGTACTGACAAAGTTGTCTTTCTTGGTTTTGTTGTCAGTTCTAAAGGCTTAGAGGTTGACAAAGAGAAGGTTAAAGCCATTGAAGAATGGCCACGACCAGGAAGCATTTCCCAAGTTAGGAGTTTCCATGGACTTGTAAGCTTTTACCGAAGATTTGTGCCAAACTTCAGCACCATTGCCGCCCCTTTAACTAGTGTCATCAAGAAGAATGCTAACTTTTTCTGGGGGGGAGACCAAGAGAAATCTTTTAATGACATTAAAGAATGTTTAATTCATGCCCCTTTGCTTACCTTACCTGATTTTAACAAAACGTTTGAAATTGAATGTGATGCATCAGGTGTGGGAATTGGAGCAGTATTATCTCAAGGTAGACGTCCTATAGCATATTTCAGTGAGAAATTAAGTGGAGCTACGTTGAATTATCCAACATATGATAAGGAGATGTATGCCCTTGTTCGCGCAATGGAAACATGGCAACACTATCTATGGCCTAAGGAGTTCATTATTCACACCGATCATGAGGCATTGAAGCACATTCGGGGGCAACATAAACTCAACAAACGACATGCCAAATGGGTGGAGTTTCTTGAATCTTTTCCCTATGTGATCAAATATAAGAAAGGTAAGGAGAATATAGTTACGGATGCATTGTCTCGGAGGTACGCTCTTCTAAACACCTTAGAATCTAAGTTGTTGGGTTTTGCTTTCATTAAGGATTTATATGAATCTGATTCTGATTTTGAAAAAAATTTACAAAGCTTGTGAGAAAGGAACGTTTGAAAACTATTATAGGGACAATGGGTTCCTATTCAAGGAAGGAAGACTTTGTATTCCACAAGGTTCCACACGTGAATTACTTATCAAAGAAGCCCATGAAGGAGGCTTAATGGGACATTTTGGAATAGCAAAGACGTTAGCCATACTTCAAGAGCATTTATATTGGCCAAAGATGAGACGAGATGTAGAGAGGTTATGTGAACGTTGCATCACTTGCAAGAAGGCTAAGTCTAAATCCATGCCACATGGACTCTACACGCCACTACCTATTCCAGAAGCACCATGGATGGACATTTCAATGGATTTTGTGCTAGGGCTTCCACGCACAAAGAATAACAAAGACTTCATCTTTGTAGTAGTGGATAGATTTTCCAAAATGGCTCATTTTATTCCTTGCAACAAGACTAATGATGCCTTACATATTGCTAACTTGTTTTTCAGGGAAGTCTTGAGATTACATGGTGTGCCAAGAACTATCGTTTTCGATCGAGATGTAAAGTTCTTAAGCCATTTTTGGAGAGCCCTATGGAGTAAGATTGGAACTAAGCTGCTATTTTCCACCACTTGTCACCCTCAAACGGATGGCCAAACCGAAGTGGTGAATCGAGTACTCTCCATGTTGCTTAGGAGCATTATTAAGAAGAATCTAAAGACATGGGAAGAGTGCTTACCACATGTGGAGTTTGCATATAACCGATCAGTCCATACCACCTCGGGACACACTCCTTTTGTAGTTGTGTATGGGTTCAATCCATTAACTCCGATGGACTTATTGCCATTACCCGCTGATCAAATTGTGAATAAAGATGGACTTAACAAAGCTGAATTTGTTAAGAAACTTCATCAACAAGTGCGGGATAATATTGAAAAGAAAACCAAGCAATATGAGCAGCAAGCAAACAAGGGTCGAAGGAGAGTTATCTTTGAGCCGGGAGATTGGGTGTGGTTGCACATGAGAAAAGAAAGGTTTCCAGCCCAACGGAAATCTAAATTGATGCCTCGAGGAGATGGGCCATTTCAAGTAGTTAAGAGGATCAATGATAATGCTTATCAACTAGACCTCCCAGGTGAGTTTAATGTTAGTGCAACCTTTAATGTTGTTGATTTATCTCCTTTTGATGTAGGTGATGATTTGAGGACAAATCGCTCTAAAGAGGGAGGGACTGATATGACCATCAAGAACAAAGACCCGGAGAAGTACCCAAGTGGCCCCATTACACGTGCACGGGCCAAGGAGTTTCAATCAGCCAAGGAAAGCTTGTTTACAACAAGCCATGAACGTGAGAAAGAAGAAATAATAAGGGAGGAATGCCTTACCTTGCTCATGCATGCATTTGCATGAGAATTTAAGTATTTCAAACTTCATTCATGCATTTAGTTAAATTCAATAAAGTTAGTTCTTTAATTAAACTAGTTCATTCATTTAACTAGTTCACTCAATTAACTAACTCTTTAATTGTTTCATGCATCTATTATTTTAAGTTTGAATAAATCCTTTGTGTGTGTCTAGGTTCATGTGATGTGTGGATTAAAGAAGAGACTTTTTAACTTCAGCTTGGAAACAAGTCATTGGTGACCATCTTTACTCATGCAATTGAAGGCAATTCAAGGCAATTCAAGGCTGAATTCTTTTCAAGGCTGTTCATCTTCTTAGAGTAACAAAGCATTTAAGCTTCATAATTCACCTATTCAAGGTTGAAATTATGAACCAATGAAGGCCATTCACGTTCAAGAGAAGGGACATGCAATAATCAGCATTCAAATTATGCATTCAAGGCCTTTATTTATCATTTTTGAAGGCTGGTCATATTCCACTAATGGGCAAGCAATGAAGGCTGGTTTATTATCATTTAATCATCAAATTAAGTGATAAAATCATCAAGGAATTCAAAGAGATAAGCTGATTTGGATGTGTGGGATGTCTACATTCATCCTATGTCCACATTCATTCTCTTTTATCCATTTGCAAGCAAAATGAAGCAGCCCAAGAGTCACCACTCCTTTTGGACGAATTTAAGGCTAAATTCATCTCAATTTAAAGCAAAATTCATCCATCAAAAGGATAAGAAAGAAACATTTCATATATTTGTATTCAATAACATTTAGATGAGCATTCATCTCTCTTTTGTGTGACTTTTCATATGGTGCCTAGCCACACTATAAATAGGCACCTTAGGTTCATTTGTAAGCACTTTTTTTTGGAGAATATAAACCTTTGAAAGATTGCTTTCATCTTGTTCTTGCGAGAACTCTATCGGCTTCAAGTTGTGCTTGTAGTCTTCTATCCATTCCATTTTACTATAGCTTTGGTTCCAAGCTCTCTTATAGCTTGTGGGTCACGTTCCACACTCCTCCACCTCAACTCCATCAAAGTATATTGTTGGTTCCTAGCTCGTTATAGCTAGCGGGTCACAATTCGTTATCCTTGCAACCATACAAATCCACGCCGCCTTTAACATCTCACATCACTCCTTCTTTGATTTACACCTTTCCATGATTATCATCCTCCATCCTTAGCCACCATACTATCCAAATTACCTATCCAATTCCTTTCTTCATTATTTTTTTTATTATATTTCTATTCATCTCATATGTATGTTTTATGATGTCTCAGAGTTCAAAGCGTAGCAAAGAATATTTCTTACTAGAATCACGATCGGGCACATCTATATGACTCGGGTCACATTACCGAGTACATATCAAGTGAGCTAAATATTGTCAAATTTGCTCAAGTGTTTAGGTTTTGGGTGAAAGCTTTACAGTGCAAACAAATACCTATTAGTGGGATTTCAAGTTTGCTTAAGAATTTCTCTTGTAAAGAGGGCTTACTCAAGCTTTGAGGGTTGTAAAGGTTGCCTCTTTATCCTAGAAAAAAGGACAAAATTCTAGAGTGAATTTGGTTGAAATCCTTAGTGGGGAGCTAAGGTAGTGGATGTAGGTGCTTGTTAGAAGACTGAACCGCTATAAATCCTTGTGTCTAATTGTCCAATTTTCACCTCCCACTAAAACACTCAATTATCCAACTTCTCCACACTTGGCGAGCAAGAACGGTTGAAGGAATCGAGCACCATAAAACCCAACAGTTTGGTTCCAAGAGCTCGCTGTAAAGATCTCCAAAATCGGGATGAAAATCTTGGATCTCTATCAGAAATTATCGAGGTTGGTACACCATGTAGCCGAATCACTTCTCGGATGTACAACTTGGCTAAATTATCCAAGCTTAGGCTCATCCGAACAGGGAGAAAATTAGCCAATTTTGTTAATCTATCAACGATCACCCACACGACATCATTCTTTCTTGGAGTGCAAGGAAGACCAGTTACGAAATCCATAGTAATCCGATCCCACTTCCATTGCGGTAACTCGATCGGTTGAAGTAATCCTGCAGGGACTTTGTGCTCAGCTTTGACTCGTTGGCACGTTAGGCACTTGGAAACAAATTCAGTGATAGCCGACTTCATGTCTGGCCACCAGTACAAGGATTTCAAGTCTTTATAAATTTTGACCGATCTCGGGTGTATCGAGAACAGACTTTGATGAGCTTCTTGTAAAATCTCTTGTTTTAGATCGTTGTTATCAGGAACACACACTCTATCTTAGAAATAGAGGAGTCCATTCGACTTTAGGGAGAAATCAGGATTAGGCTCAGAACCAAGCTTCAAAATGATCTTTTGAATATCGGGATCAACTTGTTGCAATTCTTTAATTCTCGAAATTAAGCTAGATTGCACTTGAAGCTCGGACAAGAATCCATGTTTCTTGAATAAACGGAAATGTGCATTGATAGCCATAGAAGCTACAAGAATTCAAACAATGCTATTTAGGGGAATTCGAATGGTTACTTATGTAACAAGAAAGATTTATTTCAAATGAAATTCACTAGGATTTGATTTCAAGAAGTTACCCAAGTACGATTTTCCACTAAGGGCATCGGCAACCATATTTGCTTTACTCGGATGGTAGTCGATAATTAGATCATAATCTTTAAGTAGTTCAAGCCATCTTCTTTGTCTCAAATTCAAATCTTTCTGAGTCAGGATGTATTTGAGACTCTTGTGATCGGTAAACAGTTTGCACTTCTCACCGTACAAGTAGTGTCTCTAGATTTTTAGCGCGAACACAATGGCCGCTAATTCGAGATCGTGAGTGGGATAGTTCAGCTCATGAGGTTTCAATTTTCGAGATACATACGCGATCACTTTGTCATCTTGCATCAAGACACACCCAAGGCCCAAGTGTGATGCATTGCTATATGCAGTGAATTCTTTTCTCGATTCTGGTTGGATAAGAACCGGAGCATGAGTTAAGGCTTGTTTGAGTTGGTCAAAACTTCGTTGTTGCCTTTTTGACCACTCGAACGCTTCATCTTTTCTAAGAAGTTTGGTTAACGGCGCAACAATCACTGAGAATCCTTTCACGAATCTTCGGTAGTACCCAACTAAACCGAGGAAACTTCAGACCTCGCTCACATTTCTCAGAGGTCTCCAATCTAGGATAGTTTGAACTTTCTTGGAGTCAACATGGATTCCTTCGGCCGAGATAACATGTCTGAGGAATGAAACTTCTGATAGCCAAAATTCGCACTTAGTGAACATGGCGAACAATTGACGTTCTCGGAGAGTTTGGAGCACGATTTGGAGGTGTTCAGCATGTTCCTCCATGTTCCGAGAATAGACAAGAATGTCATCTATGAAGACAACCACAAACGTGTTGATATAAGGCTTGAAAACTCGATTCATCATGTCCATGAACGCAGCAGGGGCATTCGTTAACCCGAATGGCATCACAAGAAACTCGTAATGGCCGTAACGAGTTTGGAAGGTTGTTTTGGGCACATCATTATCTTTCACCCTCATTTTATAGTAACATGATCGAAGATCAATCTTGGAGAACACGGCAATATTCTTGAGCTGGTCAATCAAGTCTTCGATCCTAGCCAAAGGATACTTGTTTTTGATTGTCACTTTGTTCAATTGTCGGTAATCAATGCAAAGCCACATCGTACCGTCTTTCTTTTTCACAAACAAAACAGGAGCACCCCAGGGAGATGTGTTAGGTCGGATGAATCCCTTGTCCTCTAGTTCTTGAATTTGTTTCTTGGGTTCTTTTAGCTCAATGGGTGACATACGATAGGGCGTAACGGACACCGGATTCGTTCCAGGTTGAACTTCAATTCTGAATTCCACTTCTCGAATTGGAGGAAGACTAGGGAGTTCCTCAGGAAAAACATCGATGTATTCAGAAACAACAGGCATACAAAGTAAGCTGAAATCAATTTCATCTCGTAAAGCCATAGCGGCGAAGATAGATGTTAGTTTCTTGTCTATTAATAGGATTTATTCTTTTCCTAAACCCCGTAAATATAATCTCATGTTTTGGCAATCTAACCAGGCTTCGTGTTTTTCCAACCAATCTAGTCTCAATACTAGATCGAACTCACAGTTTGGTAACACATAAAGATTAATAGGGAAGGGTACATTTCGAATAGTCACATGAGTGTCTTTACAAACAAAGTTTATATTCATTAAGCCTCCTATTGGGTTTGACACTATCAAGCTAGAATCTACAGTTTCAGGTTTCAAGTTTGCTTTTAATAACATGGCAAAGCATATGAAAGAGTGGGTAGATCCCAAATCAATTAAAGCATAAGCAGGAATTGAGTTTAACTCGATTGTACTTGCGATTACATCGGGTGCTTCTTCCACCTCTCTTTCTCGTATGTGGTAAATACGAGCAGGAACTCGAGATTCTTGGTGTGTGGTGGCCGAGGATGGCCTTCTACCTTTACCCTGATTTCTCGAGTGAACAGGTTGGGGAGCTTTATTTCGAACATTTGGTGCTGAACTAGCAACCACTGGAGATCGAGTAGGGAGCTTGTTCGAATTCTGCGAACAATCCTTGATGTAGTGATCAGATCTTTCACAAAGATAACACAGATTGGTTTTGGTCCTACCTTTACCCGAGTGATGTTTTTGACATAATTTGCAAGTAGGAGCTTGTGAGGCTTTGCCCATAGTACTCGTACTATCAACAGACATTGTCGGGGCTGAAGACTTGATTATCGATTGGGGTTTCGGTATATAACTACTCTTTTGAAAGTGAGTATGACTCGAAGTATTTCCACCCGAGTACTTAGGCTTTTTGGACTGACATTGTGGTCGATCATCTTGCCTCGACCGCTTGTCTTTCCGGGATTGATTGTGCTTACGTTTCTATGAAGCTCTCATCTTTGCTTCAATGGCAGTAGCTCGGTTGACAAGACTTTGAAAATCCAAGAACTCAAGGGCTGTGAAAATAGGGTTGGGTTCATTGTTAAGGCCGTCGATAAACATCTTGCACTTATCTGCCTCGGTTTTGATATACTCGGACTCGTACTTGCAGTACTTGCAAAAGTCACTCACGTACTATTCGATAGGTCTCCCGGCTTGTTTCAAATATAAGAATTGCTTCCAACGTTCAGCGAGATATTGTTCGCTAATGTATTTCTTTTTGAACTCGTCAAGAAATAATTTCCATGTGACTTTTTCTGGAGGTACAATTTAAGTAGTGGTTTCCTACTAACTTAGTGCTTTGTCCGCAAGTAGCGCGATGTCACATTCGAGTTTGTGTTTGTCTGAACAAGAGAGTTGTTTAGTGAGAATCTGAGTAGTGCCATCTAGCCAATAATCAGAAACTTCAGGATTTTCCTCGTCAGCATCGGTGAAAGTGTAGGCCCGGTGTTGAGCGAGCTTGTCAATAGGAGCCCTAGATGGTACAGGAGCAAATGCTGGAGTAGGGGATTCTCGTTTTAAGGACATAACAAGCTGATCGAACACTTCTTTAATGCTTTCAAGGTATACTTGTTGCACCAGATTGGTGAAAGGGGCTGTCGTTTCTGGTTCGTTATTCCTTGGAGCTTCTTGCTCCCATTCTTTACCCTTACGAGCGTTCGATGGTCCTTGGGCCATCCGAACACTCTCGCCCTTGTTGGAGGACTTTACAAGACTTTCATCATCCCTTGCTAATCTTGTTTCGGACATGATTCTATATTGATAATCAAGGAAGAGTTAGTTAGGCAAGTGACATGCTTAATCGAACATATACAACTCCTAGGTGACCAATTAATTCTTATATGATGCAATACGCCCGGTTTAGTCTGAGGATCAACTAAATCGAATCTCTGATACCAACAAATGTAACACCCCTCACCCGGTTTAGTCATAAACCGGAAAAGAAGCGTTACTCAAGCAAGGAAAAATATGAACCAACAAAAACTTTTTCCTAACTTACCCCTAATAGGTAAGTCAGACTTCTAATCAAACAATCATCACGTATCATATTGCAATCAAACCATAACATATAATCCTTAGACATATTTTCTATAACATACAACCCTTAGACACATTTTCCACATCATATAATCATGAAACAATAATTGCTATAACATACGAACATTAAATATATTTGCCACAACATACCATCATGAAACAATAATTTCTATAGCATCATTTGAACAACATGTACATGACTAAACTAACCATTTCAAATGCCAAAGCAAACCAGATATTAGACCCTTGAATACTTAAGTCAACTAATCAATTTAAACGAAAACATCAAAACATGCTATAGCATTTACAATATCATCTGAGCATAACAATACTATGTTGTAGCAAGTAAGCATTCATCATTCTTAAATCATGATAGGCAATCAAAGCACGAATCAATACAACTATCAATCATCAAGGCTTTCACGACATCATATATCACAACATAAATCCATCCATGCTCATATACCATAGCATAATACCTAGATTAACTAGGCTACCAAACAAGTCACATAGCTAGTTAAACATGACATATCATATCAAATATATACTTATCCTTTCCTAGGCTCAGAATGCATGAACATGAAATCTAGATACAAGACTATGGCCACCAACTAGAAGTATACAAAAAGTTATAACCATTCTTGTGCTTTAGCTTGTCTTGCCTTGCCTCCAACTCAACATACCTTGCAATCTATTAACCTGTATTTTGGGAAGAATGAAAACGAGAGTGATAAGTACTGTTAAGTACTTAGTGAGGTAGGAACCTAAGCTAGGCAAGTTCATTTAAATTTTCAAGTGCATCTTATTCAAGGGGGCTAGCTAGGTTCATGAAGATCAAGCCTATACAAGATTACAAGACATTCGATTAGTCTAGATCATGCAGAGCATTATATCATTTCATATACTTACTCAAATCCATAGCCATGGCATTTCAAGTTCATGTGCATACATATCACTAGTCAATTCCAAGCCAACTTTACATATTATCATCAAGATCATGGATTCAAGGAAACATCTCAAATGTCATGGCATATCACAAGTTGAAGCAATTGATTCAAGATTCATTTCATTTATATGCGATAGCAAATTTTACAATAACAAGATTATACAATCAAATTCAAGGCAAGTTTCATTTCATGGATATCCAGGCTTTGCTGTAGCAATATTAGATAATCAGTTCAAGATTAGGCATTGGTATGTAGTCAAGTCTAGGTAATCGAGTCACCAACCAAACTGTCACCAAATCAAGATGCATCGTAGTGCTGGTCATAACCCTCCTATTGTCGCCAAAGACCATAACACACACATCCCTCCTACTGTCACCAATTAAGGGCCTTAGCCCGGTCCGTAGACCACCCAACACAAATGAGCTCAAGACTCTATGGCATGCCATCCTACCTATGACTCACTAGCTACCAAGGCATCATTTAGTTTGGTGTTCGTTTATCAAGATACAAGAGATAAACAAGGCAATATCAAGGCATGTTCAAGGAACATTTCAAGCTTATCCAAGATATCATTAGACATTTAACAAGATCAGAGAGCCCTTAGGCTAGTGAACCTTAGTTCATTCTCACAATATATCATTCTTTAAGCATGATTCATAAAGTAGCCAATCTAGGCATTCAAGGTATTAAACATATTGATGAGCTCTTATAAATGACACTTTTTGCTTGCTATTTTCTTTGTCTTGAGGACTTTTCACTACTTAATTGATTGTGTTTATTTCATTTTCTGTGCATTGACTCAATTCTGGAATTGGCAGCAAAAAGGTGCATTTCTGTAGTTTTTTTTATTTTTCTGGTCGTGGTTGGCATCATGGGCACGATGTTGGGCACAATCAGATATGGAATCCACTTATGAAACTACACGAGTCGAAAATCCTATACAAGAACTAGAACTGATGGCAGATCAAACGATTCGAGAACTAACCACACCCCTTGCTGTGCAACAACCACTCTGCATCACTTTTCCTAATGGTGAGACCCTTTTTCAACTAAAAACGAGGTTAATTCATCTCCTCCCTACATTCAACAGTCTCCCTAGCGAAAGTCCATATAAACATCTCGCCAAATTCCATATGGTGTGCAGTAGCATGAAGCCGCAAGGGGTCTCGAAAGACCAAATCAAACTACGGGCATTTCCTTTTTCATTAGCCGGATCGGCTAAAGAATGGTTATTTTATCTTCTGCCTAACTCAATTACTACATGGGTTGAACTCTCTCGTATTTTTCTTGATAGGTATTTTCTTGCGGCAAAGGCGAGCGAGCTTAGGCAAAGCATCTTGGGAATCCAACAAAGGAGTGACAAATCTCTCTATGATTATTGGGAGAGGTTCAAAAAGTTATGCACAAGTTGCCTGCGGCATGGCCTATCCGAACAGACCCTCCTTCAATATCTCTACGAAGGGATGCTCCCAATGGAAAAAAAAAGATTGTGGATGCTGCAAGTGGCGGCGCACTCGTCAACAAGACGCTAGAAAATGCAAGAACTCTGATTTGCACTATGGCCGTAAACTCGCAACAGTTTGGCTTCTTAAGTGAACCTAGCCGACGGGTTCACGAAGTAAGAATTGTTTCACTTGAAAATAAAATAGACAAATTAACAAATATAGTTAATTCACTTGTTTCAGGAAAGATTAGAGCTGCAAAAGTATGTGGATTTTTTACGGTGTCGGATCACCCAATGGATCGCTTCCCAATGTTATAGAATGAATTTGGCGCACATGTTAATGTTGTAGGCAATTTTCTGGTACCCCCTCAAAGGCCTTATAACCCATTCAGCAACACTTATAATCCAGGATGGAGGGACCATTCGAATATGAGCTACGAAAACAACCAAATGGCCAACCTAAATTATCAGCCGAGACCTCCCCTTTTCCCTACTCAAATGCCACAAAAAACTTCTCTTGAGACCATTGTCGAAAGGTTAGCTGTTTCACAAGAAAAATTCCAAACCCAAACACAATCCCATCTCCAGGAAATTGACAAACTAATAAGCCACCTAGCTCAAACCATTGGCCGCCTAGAGTCTCAAAGATGATTTCCCTCTCAAACCGAAACAAATCCGAGGGAAATGTGAGCGCGATTACTTCGCGAAGTGGTACAGTAATTTCACCATAACCACCTAAGGAAACAGATAAAAAATCTGACAAAGACAAACAAGGCACTTCTTCGAAGGACCAAGAAGGAAAATCTTCACCAACCTCAGGTAACATCCAACCCAATTCTTCTTTTTCTACTTACGAGCATGTTCCTTCTTTTCCAGGTCGACTAGCAAGACGTGACAAAAAGGAAGATGAGAAGGAAATTTTGGATATATTCAAGAAGGTGGAAATCAAAATTCCACTTCTTGATGTCACGGCATTTAAGGCATTAAACATGTCATGGCATTCAAGGCATTAAACATGTCATAGCATCATGTAATCATACAAGGTCTAATACATATTATACATTTATCAAGCTTAGTATGTATCATTCTTTACTTAGTTAATTACCAAATATATTTTAATTCCATTTTCATAGCAACAACTAGATAACATAGAATCATAATCAAGCTTGGTTAGGACCTAAGTCCCAACCCTATTGATAGCTACACTCACAAGAACTCTAAGCTAATCTTGAATGCTAATCCCCTTGTTTCTTTCCTTTGTTTGCCCAACCTTGATGCCCTCAGAAGAATATTCTATCTCTTGGTCTACCATTACATGTATAAACAACACAAATACATCATTAAAAATCATCCCTTTAACATATATAAGTAGGTACATTCACATTATACACTAAACTACCATGTTTCATGCAATTTGGACACCCTTCAATATTTTGCCCATAACTTTTAGTATACACATCGGATTTTCAATTAATTTACATCCCTAGAAAGTTTATTCAACCAGCTTTCTAATCATGTATAACACATATTTTTATTATTTCTACATCAATACAATTTAATGTTCGAAGTTAGGTGATTTTCCATGATCAAATATGTCGATCTTGTGTTTTAACCCATTTTAGTGATCTTTTCAACTCAGTACCCTTACTAGTTTATTTTATCCCTTTTTACCATTGTTTTCCCTGTTATTTAGGTGTCATTTCCAGCCTTCATTTTGTTCATTTGAGTACTAATATTTTATATTTAATCTAAAATAGTCCCTAATCACCAATTGAGTTCCAAACGTGACCAGTTTTGTTCTAACTCATTTTCCAGCAATCCTTGAACATTTTCATGCTTCCAAGACCTCTATCCTATAGTAAATTCAATTTCCTACAACTTTGTTCTATGTAAATGTTTCCAATTTTGCCTCTAACATGTTAAAAAACGTAAATTTCTACTGGTTGTTCTACATGTACGAATATGGGCAGCTTTGGTGTTCTAACCTATTTCTACTTTCAGTTGAGATTCAATTCAATCACAAACCCAGAAATTCATATGAACAATCGAGCATCTAATCATAATTTTCCAGCAACAACCTTGTGTTTTATTTTCAATTTTTCTCCAAAATTTTGTTCCCTCTTCTCTCACTTTTGGGTCGGTGGAAATGCTAGAGAAGATGATGGTGAATCAAAGTGGATTACACATATTTACCCTTAACTCAAAGTGGTCGGTTATCACTTAAGAAAGGGTTACATGGCTTTACCCTTTACTATGTATTTCCACTAATGATTCCACCATGCTTAATTATATTATATTATTAATTTATTCTTTTAATTATAATTATCATCTTCTATTTTATATATATTACACATATATACATATAATGTTACATAGTTATATTGTTCCACCGAATGTATTTATATATATATATATATATATATATATATATATATATATATTTCATGTTCTTACACTACATTACCATTTTTTCTTTTCTATTTAAATCATGTTTTCTACTAGGCTAGGATTTGGGGTATTGCATAAATTATGTTGAGAAATGCCATGCTTTGTACATGCTTTGAAATGGGATGTTGTGATCATGTTTATGCTTTGACATTAATGAATGTTTCTGGAGGTAAATTGTATATTAGCAAGTGATGATTATATATATCGGATATGTTGATCGATCAATAGGATGTGGAGAGCTCTATAATACAAAATTCACGCGTGTGGTATCCTTCAGTTTCACAATAGGGGTAGTGATATTGTGATGCGAGTGGTAGGGGTAGGGCTATCACCAACGGGCTCTACGGGTAGTAGTATCCCGACTGAAGTGAGTTTTATGCATCGGTAATGCATGTGACTTGATAGGGGTAGTGCCATCAAGGTGTTCATATATTCGATTTGAGAGTGATAAGGGTAGTGCTATCACCTTGGGCTCTGCGGGTAGTGGCATCCTGGATCACTTGTGGCCAATATACATGTGTTGTTCTCACTATGTTTATGTTGTGTTTTGGCATGATGTTTGATCATGAGTTGGTAAGTTGTGTTTGACATGCATCGATAATGCATGGTTTGTACGAATTGGTAAGCTATGGTTGATTTGCATCGGTAATTCATGAATTGTGGTATTATAGTTTTGACTTGAGAATATGCCATGTGTTGTAATTCTAGCTTGTTTATTGGTTAGTTGTAAAAAAATGATTTCAATGAAGGTTTTGGTTTTGTGAACGAGTTACATGTTTTAAAAAAACTGCATTGTTGTTGCTTTGGTTTTGAGCACCGCTCACTAAGCTCTTTAGCTTATACTCTTTTTTCCAACAATGCAGACCGATAAACCTTTCGGGACAGCATGGGAGCAAGGGAGGTGTCCAAGAGTCCAAATCTTAGCTCAAGTATGGTTTATTCCAATAGTAGTGTAGTAGCAATGGGGCTAGACCTTTGTGAGTGTTGGGAGCGGTTGTTGAACTCCCTTTTTGTTGAGACATGTTTGTTATGATACTTTGAAGTTGTGTGAAGTTTGGTTTCGGTGTTTTTAAGCTTAATTCATGTTTTTAAGCTTAATTCATGTTTTGACCTCTTTTTAATCAAAGTGTTGAAATGCTCTTGTATTATGTTGTTAAGTCCCTTTTCTTGTGAAATGCATGATTTGTTGGTCCTTTGCTGTTGGAATGTTGTTGGAATGGTTTCGATAAGCTTCGGAAATGCCTAAGACCCTTTTTGAACCAAAATGTGCACAAGAGTTTCGAAGCGGGCTCGACCGTATCGAAACGGTCATGAAATTTGCCTAGCTATTTCGAAATGCCCCTTGGTGTTTCGGAACAGTTTGCCTATGGAAAATCTGGTTTTGGAGGCCTGTTTCGAAACGAGCAGTAGTGTTTCAAAACGCATGGCAGTTAAGTTAGTTAAAGGCATCTCCTAGGTTCTATTTTCTTGCGTTTTGGTCCCCAGTTGATGTTTTATCAATTGTATGAGTTTGGATGGTTGTTTCATGCTGCATTTTGGCATATGTGTATGAAAACTGACTAATTACAAAATGGTAACCTTAATTTCATATTAGTTCCCTGTTTTATGCTAGAATTGCATTTTGGTCCCTGTATGCTTGTTTTTCTGTTCGAAGTTTGTTTCTTCGTGTTTTTATTTGCTGCGAGTATTTCTCACCTAAGTTTTTTATAACTGCATCTAGGAAAGATAATTTTAAAAAGCTTGTTCCTCTTTTAGGGTTCCTAATCAAAGAGAAAGCTTTGGATCTTTCTTCGGTTAGTCCCGTGTGACCACCTTAGGTCGGTTTGGTGGCTAGGTCGGGCTAAGGGTGTTATAATCGTTATACCAGTTGCCCATGCAATCGCTATACTAGTTGCCCAGGCAATTCGATTGTTACCAATTGTCGAGGCAATTGAGTTTCTCTTGCACTCAATTACCAAGACGGTCCATTCAACTATCACTCCTCGGCTCACGATAATCTGGTCTACTCTCTTAATTCGATCACTCCTTTCTATTTTCTTTATTTTGTTTGGTTTATTTTACTTTTTATTCATCACCAACAATTTTATTTCTTTTACAATGTAGTAACTTAAGCAAAGTGGCCCAAACCAATCTCTGTAGAGACAATACTCTATACTTACCATTTATCACTTGTGACTTGTACACTTGCACCAATTACGAAGCACTTATTACACACAACACATTCACTTCCATCTCTAAGGCCTCCCCAGTGCAGAATTTGCACCCCATGATCACTCGTGGAAAAGCTGGTGTTTTCAAACCAAAAGCTTTTCTTACTAAAGTTGATAGCACTGAACCTTTAGATGTTTTTGAAGCTCTCCAACATCCTGGCTGGTCACAGGCTGTATATGATGAGTATAATGCACTTATTAAGAATGACACATATGAATTGTGTGCTCTTCACTCCAATAGGAAGCCAGTGGGGTACAATTGGCTTTTTAGAGTCAAGAAAAAGCTTGATGGAACTGTTGACAGGCTCAAGGCTCGTTTAGTTGCCAAAAGGTTTTCTCAAAAGTGTGGCAGTGACTTTAAGGAAACCTTTAGCTCAGTTGTTAGGGCTACAACTATCATGGTAGTTTTGTCTCTTGTTGTGACAATGGGGTGGTCAATCAAGCAAATAGACATAAATAACGTCTTCCTGAATGGTGAGTTGTTTGAGGAAATTTTTATGGCCCAACCACCTGGTTTTGAGCAATGTGGACCTTTTGGTGAGAAGTTGGTGTGTCGACTCAACAAGGCTCTTTATGGACTACGTGAAGCACCTCGGGCCTAGTTTGACACCTTGATGCAGTTCCTTGTTACTTAGAAAGGATTTGTGCCCTCTAAAATAGACTCCTCTCTTTACATACGATGTGGTATCTCCTCTCATATTTTTCTCTTGGTCTATGTTGATTATATATATTCTTGTCACAGGGAGTAGTTCTGTTGAAGTTGATACACTTATTCATCAATTAAATGAAGAGTTTTCTCTAAAGAATTTGGGTGAACCAAGTTATTTCTTGGGCTGGTATGCATGGTTCTCATCCTACACCTACTCCTATGATTGTTGCAGCTAAAAATTCTTGTGATAGTCAGTCTCTATTTGAAGACAGTCATTTGTCTTGAAGTATAGTAGAAGGCCTTCAATACTTGTATTTGACTCGTCATGACATTGTATATGCAGTGAACAAAGTCAGTCAAAGTATGAATTCTCCTTGTGTTGCTCACTGGAAGGCTGTTAAATGTGTCCTGTGTTACATATGTGGAACACTTGATTTTGGGTTGTTATTCACCCCAGCTGAATGTCTAATCTTGTGTGCTATGTTGATGTTGATTGGGCATCGTCTGTGGAGGATCGACGATCAACATCTGGTTACTGTATCTTCCTTTGGAACAATCTCATTGCTTGATGTTCAAAGGAACTGGTTGTTGTTTTTAGATCTTCTTCAGAAGCAGAGTATAGGAGTGTTGCCAACTCTATCTCTGAACTACTGTGTATTGAGAATATGTTGCAAGAGCTTGGAGTTGTTCTTCATGGGAAACATGTGGTCTGATGTGACAATTCTTCAACTATTGCAATCTCAGCCAATCCTACTCATCATGCTCAAGTCAAGTATGTTGAGATTGACTTGCACTTTGTGAGGGAGAAAGTTTTGGCTGGCCAACTTGTTGTCAATCATGTTTCTTCTTCAGAACAAGTTGCAGATGTGCTTACAAAACCGATTCAACCACCCATGTTTAATCTTATGCGAGATCGCCTTGGGGTGGTATCTTCTGCTCAGGTCTTTGCTGAAAATAACATCTAGAAGGAAGAAACTACCAGAAGAATATTAGAGTATCTAGTATAATTGAATTGGATTTGTCAGTTAGCCAGTTGGACTAGGTCTGTTAGCCAATTGGTTAGTCTGTTAGACAGTTATCTAGGCTTTTATATATAAACTTGTTCTGTTTTTGTTAAAGCAGCCCATTATTATTGATTAACAGATAATGAAATCTCTTTCACATTATAGTTATCGTTTCTGTCAAGACAATCAAGCCAAACACAAAGCAAATCACAACCAAATACAAAATCAAGTCAGGCACAACCAAAAACCAATGAAACAGACAACACATCAAATCCGCAAGGTCCACTCCGTTTCATGGCAGGGCCATTTGATTATATATTTATGAAAGTTATATCCTCAAATATATAAAATATTAACATTTTTAAATGTATTTCAGTATTTCAATATAAAACAAGTGGCTCATCCCTTGTGTCTCGGTGGCAAAGTAAAATGTTCATCATCCCTTGAGACCTGGGTTCAAGCACCAGTAATGCTTGTTGTGTGTGTCCGTCTTTGAAAATATTAAGAAAGTTTAACAGGTGCTACCCTTGCATCGTGCAATGCTCTTATCCCCAAGGCGGGGAATTTTTAATACATTTATTTCTTTAAATTCTTTTAAAAAATTGGATTAATTTTAAATTTACACCTACATTTTCAAAATTTATGTTATACCACCAGCTCCTAAAGCCTGGCTTTGTCTTTACACACAATAGCATAATAAAAATCATCTTTTATTGTTAATTGAGTTGTAGTTAGCTGGTGTTGTTAGGCTGAGCGTTCGATCGAGTCGAGTCAAAAAAATTTGAAGTATTTCAGTTTGCAAGTCCTATTTTACGATTGAAACTTTATTTGAAATTTTTTGAATCGAGTTGAGTTTGTGAAATTAGAGTCTAGTCAAATCGAGTCGAGTTTTCGAGTTTCTGTACAAATTTAATTGTAATTATTTATAATATTATAATACATGTTGATTTCAATTTTAACGGCTTTTTATATGCATACACGATATGCATGTATATATTTCTTCATATTTTCACATGTGATATACATAATATATCATGCAGAATTGACAGACTCAACTCGAATATGAAAACTGATCAACTAATTACTAAAAATTTCGAGTTATTCAAGTTATTTGAATTTCTATTTCATAACTCAAACTTTATTTGAAATTTTTTCGATTCGAGTTTATGAAATTACGAGTTGAATTTTTTTCCTCAAGTGAAGTCGAATAATTCGGTTTTTTCGAATCGAGTTTTTTCCACTCCTAATTGTTGCAACATTTAGAAAATTGTGGGTTAAAATATGCTGAAACATGTATTATCCTTTAATTTAGGGTGGGCATGAGCCTAATTAATCTAACTATTGTAGAAAAGATTGTGAAAATATTTCGATATTGGATTCTGGCATGTGATCCATTGATTTTCTTTAATTATTTAACTAACAATAACTTCCGGAGGGGAATATTCAATTTTTTATAATTTATTTAATTAATAACGGGTAAATTATAACCTTGATCACTCGATTATTAGTAATGTTTTTGGTCACCCAACTATGAAACGTCATAGTCAAAGCGTTTTCAGTTTCTTTGCCACCAATATTTAATCAGAAGTTGATGCGACAATTTTTAAATAAACAAATGTAAGAAGATGAAAAATAATTTATAAAATCCATTAATAACTTATAGTTTTGTCGAGTTTATCTCAAACAGTTATGTAAATATTATCAAGGGTATTTTCTTTGTTTAAGTTTAGAGACACTTTTTAACGAGAATGATGATTATATTCCATTATTTCATCAAAAAATAATTTGTTTCCGCCTTTATTTTCATGTTAAAGTAACGAAATTTTATTCCTCTAAAGCAAAGCTTTATAAGGCTTGTTTAGTATTTCTTTTTTAAAAGAAATTTTGGGTAAAAAGTAATGTAAAACATGTAACGTTTTTAGGTCACAAATATATTTTAATTTGGTTTGAAAGTTCTTTTTAAAAAATTGAAATTATTAGCTTTTTCCAAAAGCAACTATTAAATATAGTCATCTGTTTGTCTTCATTTATATTATCATTGTTTTATATTTTCAGAAACAATGTTTCAAATACAACATTTTAGCTATAAAAATATTCTTTTTTTTACAGCAGCTCACTCAAATTTTAAATCAAACAATTCAAAAACATGTTTTAAAAACACTTTCTCGTCACGCTTTTTAAAAATAATTACAAATCGCCCTTAAATATTAATTAAATTATGGTTTTATTATAAAATATGTGTCAAAATTATATTATTTTTTTTATTTTAGGTGCCTAAAATTTATTGTGGTCTGATCAAGAAAATGTATTGTCGCCAAGATAGGTGCCTAAATTTATTTTTTTGGTAAAAATAAGTAAATAAATCACGTGTTAAATGATGATTGAGTATTGGGTTTTTAACTGCAGACACTTTAGACGCGTATTCTAATCAAAATAAATTTTTGACACCTAAAGTAAATTATACACTTTTTTTATAATAAAACCTTAAATGATGTTAATGTTTTAGAAATATCTCAAACCTTTTCCCTCACCATTCCTTGAATTATATTAAAGGAGAAGTGGTGGGGATAGGGATTGTTTGAAGATCGAATTCGATATTAAAGGAGGATTCGAACACAAATCCTTTATTACACCACCTTCTTTATTTTGATTTTACTAGTACATGCAAAGCAACATTATTACTACTATTGTAATTTGGACAACCAAATAACCACTTGAATAGATCAAGGAGAATTATCTTTCTGGAGTATTGCCTTCACAAGTGGAACATCGCTGCTTGGTTCAGTCTCGGCGGTCGCGGCGTATCCAAATTTCGATGGAGGAGGAGGAGGTGGTGGTGGAGGAGGATATTCAGACCAATCAATTCCGGTGTCGGTTTCAACAATGTCAGTATACACCTGCAGTTGATAGAAATTTGATTTACACAAAAGTTAACCTAAATTGTTTTATTTGTTTGTTAATGCGTACCTCGTTGCTTGTACCGTTCATGCTAATCCAGAAAAGAACCCATCTAATGTTACCTCTGATGGTATATGCAACCCCGCCTTTCGAGTCTCCGGTTTCGGGATTGGAGTCGTGCTTAATTTTCGCAGGCCATTTTGCCAGAATAACTTGCGGAGGATCTCCAGATCCACACACATCAATTTTTTCATACAGGGCGAGATTATCATTGGTATTGTTGAAAATACTGATGTCTGTAAAAAATACAGGACCCGACGTACCACCTACATTGCCAGCCATCACTTGAATTTGATATTTCGAAATGCTTTTAGCTGTTGCTTTGGTTCTGCTGTACTGGAAACCCATCCATATATATACCACTTTCCAGCCTAGAAGATGACAAGAAGTGAATTGGTATAATTATTCGTTTAGTCAACAACACTGCAAATACAACAAGGTTGCAACTTTAACACATCAAAATATAACATTAATGAGCATGTTTTTTTTTACGAATATCTTCTCTTTAATCTAATTAAAATTAACTTTTTGCTATTAATTAAATAAATTGGGCATAAACCCAAAAAATGCCCCTAACATTTGATTAAATAGTTATTTTGGTCCTTTTTTTAACCAAGCTATTCCGCAACGTTTCATTTTGAGACAAAATGACCCCTTTCGGAAGAAAATTGTTAGTCAACTGACGATAAACAACTTGAAATGACTTGACAGAATAATGCGTAAGAAGAAAAATTATTTTATATTTTATACAATTTTATAAAAGTATTTTTTGACTGAAGTGTCATTATGTAAAGTCGGCATATTTGTCTTTATGAAACTGCTATCACAGTGTGCACTGCAATATAGGTTTGTCACGCCATTTCAAGTTGTTTATCATAAGTTGACTAACAATTTTCATCCGCAGATAGGCCATTTTAACACAAATGAGATGTTGTGGGTTAAATTGGTTCAAAAAATAAGAACCAAAATGACTATTCAGTCAAACGTTAGAGACATTTTTTTAGTATTATGCCAATAAATTATTAAAAGAAAAGAAAAGAAAATTTCACCATAATGGTAATTCTAGTTAAATAACTCAAGTAAAATCGACTTATCACACATGAGACAAGCTAATATTAAATAATTCTAACCTTTTGTATAGTGAAGAGAGCAATTTAGTTATAACAACCTCATGTTAAATTATTGAAGTGAGAGTAGAGGTGCTAAATGAGTTGAGCAACTCGTAAACAGCTTAAATTTGATTAGGTTAAAATTCAGTAAATATTCGACTCAAGTTCATTTGACTCGAAATTTTAGCGAGTCGAGTCGAGTAAGGCTTAACTCAACTCGATAAGTGTGCGAGTAGCTTGTTATTTTTTCATAATTGTTTTTATGATTCTTTGGCGGCTACCTTACATAATTATATTTCAAGAAGTTTAAATGCTAGTTGAAAACTCTAAAAAAAAATCAATTACTTGCTAAGGAATTTACCCATAAAAATATTTTATTTCAAATTTCTAAAACATTTTTTTTTTCCGAGAATTCAAAAAGTTAATTTGTAGAAAAGGGGAAAAATATTTCATTCTGATATAAAAAATACGATTGAAAGTTTAAACCTCAAATCCCTAAGGCCTTCTCTCATTTGTTTTTCATCGAAGATTGTTGAGAAATTAAAAAGAGTCACACACTCAAATATCGACTTCATATCTAACTCGGTCATAACATGTTTGTTTATTTATCCTTAGTCCTCACATTTTTCTGAATTTGTAAGTTTATATTAAGGTCTAATACTATCACTAGATTTTACCTATATTTTAAAAAAACAAGGTCAAAATTTTGGCGAGCTTAACGAGCAACGAGTCGAGTCGGCAAATTTTTTTAATGAGCACGAGTCGAGCAAAATTTTATTGAGCTTAACGAGCAACGAGTCGAGTCAAACAACAATACTTTTTTAACGAGCACGATGCAAGCACTACTCAACTCGCAATCGACTCGCTCGATAAGTATCCCTAAGTGAGAGATTCACTAATTGTTTTAGTAACTAAAGATGTTCATATTATCTCATCTTGTATGAATTTAAATTTCGGCATGAGGTGTAATAGTTCTTTGTTTAACCAAAATAATAATTAAATTAAAATCAGCATGGGAATCACACCTGTCACGAGCTAATATTGAAATGTTTAAATTCATTCAATATTGTTATAACAACCACATATTAAATAATTAAACTCAACATGTGGATCACAAGCTAATATTAAAATATTTAGTCTTGCAATGTTGTTATAACAACCACGTATGAAAAATAATTAAAAGTAGAATCAAACATGCACGTGTTAATGATGTTCCCGGGCCCTACACTTTCGAGAGACCACCGCAATGAGTAAATTCGATTTTCCTTGAAAATTATTCGTATATTATTTTTTATGTTCGTTAAATATATTCGAGAAGGCAATAATCTTAATTTAGAGTTTAAATAGATGTTTAAAAACTCTCAATTGACACTTTTTCTTTTTTTATAAGTTGTGGGTTTAATATTAATTAGTGATATATATAATTTGTATGTTTATTAATGGGCAGATGTACATTATAAACTAGGGGTGCAATTGACCCCACTAAAAAATACTCACAATATATAAATATTAGAATTGTATCAGATTTGAACTCGTAGAGTGGTCTTAGTAGTAAATGATGAAGTATTTCATTCAGGTTATTTGGGTTTGAGCACGATGTGTGTGCGTTATTAAAGGGCTAAGAAAATTGAACATATACTACCTTGTAATCACATCAGCATATTCAAAAAAAAAAGAATTGTATCAGATTTTTTCATTGAAAATATTAGAATTGACCCCACTTGATTTGTTGAGATATGTGGTCAACAATACTTATTGTAATGGTATAAAAATCATTCGTATCTCATACCCTACTCTGAACCCATTATACACAAATTTTGGCTCTGTTTATTTATTAATCGAATGAATTTAAACTGATATATATTTAGTTGATTTGCATTCATGAAAATATTCATTTGTAAGTTTGTTTATTAAAAATAGTAAAATACGCTACATTTCACTTAATTATAAGTTTGATCACAAAAATGTTACTTTTCTTTTGAAGTTTACAGTTTAGTCAATCAATTAAAACTTTGTTACAAAAAGGCCATTTTGTGGTTAAAATTAAAATAGACGACTTGGTATAATAACAATTTTAGTCTCCAAAACTTATATATTCTATTAATTTAGTCTTAATTCGAAATAATTTAATAAATTTAATTATTCATATTAGAAATTCAATTAGTGAAGTTATTATCTATCAAACTAACACCCTAAAGTCTAAGTCTAAACTCCTACACCCTAATCTCTAAATCTTAAAATTAATATATTTGTGTATTAAACTATTTTTCTTTTTAATTTATTTTTAACGCAAGTAGTAGGCAGTTAAAAAAAGGAAAGAAGTAGACTTCACTAGTTTGAAATAATATGGACACTACTTTAAAAATAATTGACACCATAATTCAATTTTTTTTGACTCTAACACTATCCATCACCGAACAAAAATTCTATGCCCCTAATCATGCTCCCTTCTATATCCCAGGCTAAAAAACACTTAAAAATTAAATTCTAAACTCTAACTCTAATTTTCACATTTTAAACCCTAAACCTTAAAAAGTACACCTTACCCCAAATTCCCTAAACCCTAACCACAACATCTAACCTTAAACCCTAATTCTTAAATCCTAAACCCATTTTTTTAAATGGGGCACCAAATGAGGCATAGTTTGGGGGCAGACGGTTTCCACCCCCATCACCCCCTCGAGTTTCGCCTTTGTCTATAACCATACAAATTTAGACTTTGTTTGGTATGAAGGAGGGAAATTAAGAAGGATGGAAAATTTGTTAATCAAATGGTGGAGATTCATAACCACCTTCTTACTTTGAATCTTAACCATTTGATTAACAAATTTTCCATTCTTTCCTATTTCTATCCTTCATACCAAGCAAAGCCTTATAGTTTAAAATACGGTTAGAATGTATAATTTACCAGGAAAAGATGGTGCTCGTTGTACAACATGAGGCAAGTCATAATTAATGCCTTTAATGGAAGGGTAGTCGGAGATCATGATATTGAGAGTAACCCCATGTCCATCTCAGGAATCTCCGATTGTATCAACGATGAAGCTCAGGCGAATTAGTCGTGAATAGTGTAAGAAAAATGGTGAAAGGGAAAATGAATCGAAAGGAAAAAGAAGAGAAAGACAGAAGCCAAATAGATATTATTTTTATTAAGAGAATTCAATGAAAATCAATTATCTCAGTCTGACCCAAACTAATTACAAAAGCAATATTTATAGCCCATCACATTAGGCCGTGTAACTGCCTAAGACCCATCTAGGATAACAGAATTGCTAACAGAATTCAACATAGTAACTAATACTTTAACATTCCTCTGGTTTTCTTCTCTTGATCACCTTGTATAGCTTCTTCAAAAGAGATGACTCCAAGTCGTCGACACATGAAATTGAACACAACAGGTGGAAGAGGCTTAGTAAGTATGTTTGTATATTGTTCTGAGCTAGGTACATTATTAACTACAAGCTGCCCAGCAAGCACTCTTTCTCGAACAAAATGCAGATCAATTTCAACATGCTTGATCTTTGCATGGTTAGTAGGATTTGTAGCTACTGAAACAGTAGAGGTGTTATCACACCAAACAACAAGTTTGCTATCAAGTGAAATTCCAAGATCTGCCAAAAGTTGTTGAACCCAAATCAATTCAGACACAGAATTTGCTAAGCTTCTGTATTCAGCTTTCACAGGTAGAACGTGAAAAAACACTTTGCTTCTTGGAGCACCATGCAATGGGATTACCTCCAAGATAAATATAATACCCTGTTGTAGACCTTTTATCTTTAACAGAAGTTGTCCAATCTGCATCACTATAACACACAAGTGAAAATATATCTCCTGGTGTGAAAAACAGACCATATATCAAAGTACTCTTAAGATACTGTAAGATCCTTTTTACAACTTTCCAATGGACCTCACTAGGATTATTCATAAATTGGCTGACTTTGTTCACTTCATAAGATATATCTGGGCGAGTAACACAGACATATTGAAGCCCTCCTACCGGACTCCTGTAGAGATGAATGTCAGGAAAAGGATCACCCAAATCAGAAGTAAGGGAAGGAGAAACAACCATGGGAGTACTAAGTGAAGAGGAGTGAAGCATATCTGATCGTTGTAGAAGATCAAGAATATACTTTTGTTGGTTAAAAAATAACCCATTGTTGCATTGTTGAATCTCCATACCCAAGAAAAAGTTCAAATCTCCAAGGTATTTAAGAGAGAACTAAGAGTGAAGCTGCTGACAATCTGATCAATCTCAACAGAGTTATCTCCAGTGATCACAATATCATCAACATACACCATGATAAAAATAGAAAAGCGATCTGATTTCTTGATAAACAATGAAGAATCTACCTTGGGCTCCACAAATTGTAGCTTTGTCAAAAGACATGTCTTCAATGTATCAAACCAAGCTCGAGTTGCTTGGCGAAGGCCATACAATGCCTTCTTTAGATGACAGACAAGGGCTTGACCATCATGTCCATTCTTCTCAAAACCTGGAGGTTGTCTCATGTAGATATCTTTAGTCAACTCTCCATTAAAAAATGCATTATTAATGTCAACCTGTCGAATTGTCCAGTGCTTCATAATAGCGACTTCCATGACTGTCCTAATTCTAGTGGCATTTACAACTGGACTAAACGTTTCCTTAAAATCACAGCCAACTACCTGAGAGTAGCTCTTTTCTACGAGTCGAGCTTTAAACCTTTCTACTGACCCATCATGCTTCCTCTAGACCTTGAACAACCATTTGCAGCCAATTGGTTGTCTAGAAGGTGGTAAGGGTTTTAACTCCCAGGTTTGATTCTTGACAAGTGCATCAAACTCTTGTTGAACAGTTGCTCTCCAATTAGGATGTTGAAGAGCTTCATGAACAGAGTTAGGTTCCTGAACTTCAGACTCCACAAGAAAGGTCTTGGGTTTGAAAATACGAACCTTTCCTCTTGTGATCATAGGATGAGCATTCTGAATTGTAGAAACATAACTGGAAAGGGATGGAAATGGAGGTGGTGGTAAAGGAGATGAAGTAGGTGGTGTCACAGTGGGTGACATTTGTGAAAGAGATGGAAATGGAGGTGGTGGTAAAGGAGATGAAGTAGGTGGTGTCACAGTGTGTGACATTTGTGATGGAGAGGAATGAGATGAAATATGTGGTGTCACAGTGGGTGACACTTGTGATGGAGAGGAATGAGGTGAACTATGTGGTGTCACAGTGGGTGACACTTGTGATGGAGAGGAATGAGGTGAAACATATGGTATCACAGTGGGTAACACTTGTGATGGAGAGGAATGAGAATGTTGAATATTGGAACTGGACTGAAACCCCAATTGTTAACTAGGAACAACAAGATTAGAAATGCATGCAGAAGATTGTTTAGAACACTTAGAACACTTAACTTTAGCAGAATCAACATAAGAGACATTCGAGGCATAAGGAAACAGAGTTTCATCAAACTTTACATGCCTAGAAATATAAAATCTACAACTAACATCCCTACATTTATATCCTTTATGAGATGGAGAGTATACTAAGAAGACACACTTAGAGGCTTGAAATTGAAACTTATTTTTATTATAAGGTCCTAAGAAAGGAAAACATAAACATCCAAAGGTTCTCATAAAGCTATAATCAGGTACTTGGTTAAACAGCTTTTGATAGGATGAGATACGAAAAAAAGCATTAGTAGGAAGTGACACGCGTCGTATAATGTCAAAAATAAATCCTTAAACTCAAATAAATAAGAATAAAAATAGTCTAGCGAGAGTAATGGTCGATCTACAGGGAATAGGAGTTATAACACCCTTTCGTTCTGACTTAGACCAAGAAACCTGTAAAAATAAAAGTGGGGGTTTAGAGAAGTAATTTGAATAATGAAAAAAATAATAAGAACGAAAATAAGTATTGAAAATGAATTATGGAATGAATTAGCCTCAAGTTACGCTTTGCCACGACATCCTCGATCACCGAAATGGATTTTTCTTCAACTTTCTTGTCGGTTACAGTCTACAAGGCCCAACCCTTGCAACTTGCTTCTCTTGGGTAAACTCGACTCCCAGGGCAATCATTGAAATCAAGCTTTAGCTGGTTAGCTACGGCAATCGATGCTAACTCAAGTTTGAGTCAATGTTGGAGAAGCTCGTGCTCGGATAATCGTCTCGATGAGAATTGTTTCCGATTTTGATTCCCCTTAGTGGATCACCACTAAGTTTGTTCTTAGGGAGTTGAATTGGCTACAAGCTTTTACTTATCCCCAACGATTGATCTAAGCCACTTCAACCCGATGCGCGTTCTCGGAATGAAACAATTGAGATTCCTAAAGATTAGGCCGATTGCCTAATCAATTTTACAGAGAATCTAAAAGAGAATTGTTGAAGGAATGAAGAACTTTTATAATCTCACGAGTTTAGTCGGGTTTGGCGTTGCTTTTGGCTAAAGGGGATTTAGTTAAGCATGGTTTGTGAAGAAACCATACTTAAGTAAATAATGAAAGAAATGGAGAAAAATAGAGAACTTTATTAAACTCAAAGGTAGAAGAGAACAATGAGCAAGTGATGATCTAACTCACCCCCAAAGTGTGGTATTTATAGTAGCTGAAAACCCTAAAAAACTAAAATGATAAATCCCAAATTTAATTTAAATTACATAAGATAATTATCCCAAGTTTGAATTTTAAAAATTAAAATCCGGATGATAGGCTATCTGATAAGCGGCTTGATAAGCTATATTTGTTGCTGACGTCAGCTTCTAGAAGGTGCTGACGTGGCGCCCAGTCAGCATTCATGCCCATGAATCTGCCCACGAATCCAATATTTTCTGCAGCATTCCAGCTTATTTCCAGCATCACGTAACCTGCATGAAAACAACATAAAACAGCCCAGTTAAGTCCTTCAAATTTATATTTAATCAAAATAAGGACCAAAAACATAACCAAAATAAATACTTATCAAGAAGTCTATTAATGATAAAAACAGCACTGGTAAAGGCATCATTCCAAAAAGATAAATGCATGGCAGCCTGAGCAAGTAGACATAAACCTACTTCAACTATCTGCCTATGTTTCCTTTTTACAGTACTATTTTGTTCAGAAGTATGAGGACAAGAAAGCCTATGAACTATACCTCGTTGTTGCAACAAATGAGCCAAGGCAAGAAACTCACCTCCCTCATCTGTTTGTAAGGCTTTAAGCTTACCGTTGAACCGTCTTTCTACAAGAGTAAGAAACTGAACAAACACATTATGAACTTCTAATTTTTACTTTAAAAATACACCATGTATATTTAGAATAGGCATCAGTGAAGGCTACATAATATCAGAATCTATTAGAAAACACAGGGGCTGGACCCCAAACATAAAAAAAAATAAGATCCAAAGGATTAGAATAAGTAGTACAAGAATCAACAAATGGCAATTTATGTGATTTCCCAAACTGCCATGATACATAAATGCAATTGATCACTTTTAACAAATGAACTATTACACTGTTTTAAAGCAGTAACTAAAGTGGTAGAGACAGGATACCCTAATCTAGTGTGCCATACATTAAAAGGAACTTTATTAGCAGAAGCAAAGTTACAAGTACAAAAAGAATCAGTACATGCAGAAACAAGAGTATCTCCACAACACCGTTATCTTCGAAAGATTAGTCATTGTCGTGTTACACTCACTATTCGTGGAAGAATCATGTTAGAAAATCAGACCGTATTAACGAAGGAGAAGGTCAAATTTACCTATCCTTTTCCTCTTCCACAACACAGTCAAGATTCAAGCGAAGAGAAGGTCAATTCAGGGGCTGAAATTCCAGAATAAGTGGAATGAGGATCTAAGGAGAATGAAGGACATGGTTTATGAACATTTCAAGAATCAATTTAGTTGCAACAATTGGATTTGGAAGGTAATCCTTAATTTGAAATTTAAGGAGTTGTCGGCAATAGAGGAGCCATTTTCAATCGATGACATTAAAGAGGCAATTTGGAGCTATGACGAATCTAAAGCTCCCGGTCCAAATGAGTTTAATATGAAGTTGTACAAGAATTGCTAGGAGGAGATAAAAGGTGAGTTGGGAAGGTTTTTGAGGCTTTCCATAGAACGGGCAAATTATCACCTAGTGTTAATGCTTCGTTCATAGCTTTAATTCCAAAAATCAGCAACCCAATGAAAATATTGAATTTTAGGCCGATCAAGTTGGTAAGATTGATTTACAAAATAATTGCAAAGGGGCTATGGAGACAATTTAGGCTAGTTATGTAGAAATTAAATAGCGGGAGACAGATAATTGATAGGATTCTTATCACTAATAAAGTCATACACACAATGAAAAATGAAGGTGGCCTAGTGCTCAAACTGGACTTTTTTCAAGCCTGTGACTGTGTTAGATGGTTGTTTCTTGACATGGTGCATTGGAAAAAAAAAAGAGTTGTTAAGTGGTTGGGGAGTTATCCCAGAATTGTGGTTGTTAAGTGGGTCAATTACCCATCAACTATTTAGGTATTTCGCTTGTGGCTCATCCTAAAAGGGTAATAATAGTGGAGAAATTCCAAACTAAACTGTCAGGGTGGAAGAGCTGAAGAGTTGTTTTTATCAACTCGATAGTCTCTTTATTTCATGTCGATTACGGTGGTTAGAAAAATAGAGAGGATTAGAAGGGGTTTCTTGTGCGGTAACATTAATCGTAAAAAAAATGGCACGTGTGGGTTGGAGTAAACTATACTTACCTCCTTATAAAGGAGGTGCAGGAGTCATCCATTTGGAAGAAAAAATAAAGCATTGTTAGCTAAATAGGGTTGAAGATTTGCGACTCAAAAATCTACTCATTAACTTAAGGTGACAAAATCTAAATATGGCGAAAATGGGGATTTGATTTTTTTTCTCAGCAATATATACTTTTTATTGATGAAAAGAGATATACATTACTATATACTTCGTTAAAAAAAAACCCTTCAATATTAAAAAGAGAACAAAGGTACATAATGATAATCGAAAATACAAAAATAACATATAACTAATAAAAACAAATTTTCTCCAACCTCTGACAATGACATACACCAACCATAAAGTCCACGGCCCTAAATAAAAAATATACTCATTAGAAACATAAAGATAAAACTAACACTATTATATTCTAATATTATTAAACTAACTCTTAAAATTTTATATTTTCCAGACTAGTACCATTATATTAAATTCTCCATAAAAGCATGACGAGTTCAAATAAAATATTATTTTTGAAACTCGCTATAGAACCACGGCAAGTTCCAAAATTTTTCAAAAAAAGTTTTTCGTGTTTTAACTTAATTAATCACATTAACGGATAATTAGCATATCCTAATTGGAACTCGTCGTATATGCAGGTCGAGTTCCAATTAAAATTTTTAAAACCAAACTTTTTTACTAAAGGAAGAAAATGAAAAAAAAAAACAATTAAACTCACCTAGCATGCATAGCGAGTTCTAATTAGGATTTACTAATCATCCGTTAATGCGATTAATTAAGTTAAAACACGAAAAAACAAATTTGAAAATTTTTGGAACTTGTCGTGATTCTACGACAAGTTTCAAAAAAAATTAAAAAAATAAATTTTTATTCGAACTCGCCGTACTTCTACGGAGAGTTCATTGTAATGATGCTTCTACGGTAACCAAACTTTTAAATTTTAAAAAATGGCAATTACACTTTATGTTTTGTAACAAAATGGTAACTCGGCCGTTAAGTACTTAATGTGGTTGTTATAAAACTTTGTATAATAGCACATTTAATCTTTTATATTTACACATTCAATCAATTTAGTCCTAATTCGAAAAAATTCGCTAAATTTAAATCTCGTTAACTACACATTCTTTTAATTTGGTCCTTATAGAAAATATTATTTATTTATTGTTCGGTTTCATTATGAAATTGCTTAATTTTATTTCAAAGTTTTTTTTCAATTTACCCCTTAAAATTTTCCTCCGAACCACTTTGCTTAACAAAGTTAAAAATGTTTGTTCTGTTAAATCCAGATTTCAGCCTGAAATTCATGAAATCTCAAGTAAAATCAATTTTTTTCAGATTCCAATCATAAAATCTTTAATGTTTTTAGAAATCGCACCCTAAACAATTTTTCTCTCTTTCTACACTTCGAGAGACGAATTGAATATTAAACCTATATATATAATACTCCTACTAACTATGGGATGACACCAAGTGAATGAAAAAGAATATCCTTCAACTATTTATATTTGGATTTTCTCAATTTACAAATAAATTTCAAAAAGAAAAATGGTATAAGAAAATAAGAACAAAAGGACCGCATCAGTTTACAACTTAGCCACATAAGTGTTTCAAAAAACAAAACAAAAAACTCAACAATAGACAAGAAACAAACAAAGGTAAGTAATCAGTTTTTATTGTTCTACTCCCATATTTGATCACCCAGAGATGCTGCTTTGTATGTAAACTCATGCATTTCTGCTTCCAGCCAGTTACCCTCAATCTGGGATGTAAAAATTATTTGATTTAGAATTTAGAGTTTAAAATTTAAAATTTAGATTACATACCTTCTGCAGTGAAACACATTATACGTAAAGCTCATAGAACAGACGGGTTCATGATCTTTAACCCAATTTTCTTTACTTCCCGTAGTAGATGAAGTGTCTCTTGAATTAAAACCAACCCCTCTTTTCCATTTTCAAGAGAATTTAATTAACACTGAAGGAAACCGTATCACCGTTTTCCTTGCTGACCACTTCATCTTTCCTACAAATTAAGCAATTTCATAATGAAACCGAACAATAAATAAATTATATTTTCTATAAAGACCAAATTGAAAGAATGTGTAAATAACAAAGGTTAAATTTGGTGATATTTTTTCGAATTAGGAATAAATTGATTGAATGAGTAAATATAGATGATTAAATGTGCTATTATACAAAGTTTTATGTACTTAACGGTCGAGTTACTATTTTGTTACAAAACATAAAATTTAATTACCCTTTTGTAATATTTGAAAGTTCAGTTACTGTTTTATATTTTTAATAAAGTTTAGTGATCATATGTGAATTTTACAAAAAAAATATTGTACCATTAGTTATCGTTAAGCACTATGTCGTGACATGTTGATATCAATGAAAAACATCTTATATATCCCCTAAATTGTAACTAACATTTCATTTTGTAATTTTTCAATATTTTTAAGTAATAACTTTAAAAAATAAAAAATTCAGAAAAAAATTAATATATATGGAAATTAAAATTTTATTTTTAAAGGGTAAAATACACCATTCATCACTCAACAATCTTTTCACTCTTATTTTGGTCACTCAACTTTCAAAATTTTCTATTTAATAACTGAACTTTATACATTGACCGTTTTTGGTCACTCGTGAATATTTTATTATTATTTTAGCATGACATGACATTTATTATTATTATTTAATGTAAAAATAATTAAAAAATAAAATAAAAGTGCGTAGATGGTGGTTTTTGGTCACTCGTGAATATTTTAGCATGACATTGACCGTAGATGGTGGTTGTCCAGTCCCATATTTTACTGGTCATTTCGTCTCACTCCCATGAGTCCGAATCCAACCTCTATTTTTGCCGAAAAGTGCGGTGTCAGTATGGTCCATGTCATTAGAAGCTGATGATGCGGCACGTTAGTTTTCTTTTTTACTGAATAAAATAATGGATAAACTACATCATGCATCATCCAAATTTCTTCTAAGTTCTAACTCCTAATTTTGTCTCTAGAGTTTAAAAATTTTCAATTTAATAACTCAACTTACGAATTGTTCCTATTTTGATTAATTGCTTAAAACTGTAAACCGTAACCAAATCAAAATAATTTATTTAAGAAAATTTGCACCGTATTCGACTTCGATTAATCCTTAAAAATTATTTTGATTAATTAGTAAATTAAGATTATTCAATTCTTAATCTTATATTGTACCGATTAAATTGAATAATTAATTAATCAGTTAACTAGAATGTTTGATTCGGGTAATGAATTTTTTACTTTTCTTATTAAAATATCAAATATGATAACATTGTAAATTTAATAATTGCTCGGTTGTGATAAGTGTAAAACAACTAGAATCACTAGACTATATGATATTTTAATGCATAAAATTTACAAATATTGTATATAACTGGTCAGATTGGTTAATAAATTTTGCTTAAAACTGTGAACCGTAACCGAATCAAAATAATTTATATAAGAAAATATGCATCGTAGTCGGGTTCGATTAATCCTTAAAAATTATTTTGATTAATTGGTAAAAATGGATTATTCAATTCTCGATCTTATATTATACCAATTAAATCAGATAATTGATTGACTAGTTAACCGAAATATTTTATTTGAGTAATGATTTTTTTTACTTTGCTTATTAAAATATCAAATATGATAATAGTTCGGTTGTGATAAGAAAAATCACAACCAATTTGATCAGTTATATACAATATTTGTAAATTTTATGCATTAAAATATCTTATAGTCTAGTGATTCTAGTTGTTTTTACACTTATCACAACCGAACAATTATTAAATTTATTATATTATCATATTTGATATTTTAATAAGAAAAGTAAAAAATGCATTACCTGAATCAAATATTCAGGTTAAATGGTCATTCAATTGTCTGATTTAATTGATACAATACAATATAAAGAATTGAATAATTCGAATTTACTAATTAATAAAAATAATTTTTAAGGATTAATCGAACCTGATTATAGTGTAGAAATTATTTCTTTAAGAAATTATTTCGATTCGGTTTCGGTTCACAACTTTAAGCAATTGATCAAGATAAGAACAACTTGTAACTTGAGTTATTAAATTGAAAATTTTGAAACTCCAGTAATCAAAATATGAGTTAGAAGGAAGTTGGTGATGAATGGTGTAGTTTAACCATTATTTTATTCAGTGCAAAAGAAAATTAGCATTCCACATCATCAGCTTCTAACGGGTGGGACCATACTGAAAGAGCCCTAAAATTTCAATAACCAAAATGAAAATGAACTAAAAGTTCGGTGACTATATCGCAAGTTTTAAAATTTTGATGACCAAAATGAAAGTACTCTAAAAGTTTGGCCACCATTTAAGTAGTTTAACCTTAAAATTATATGAAAATTCAAATTTTAATTTTAAAATTATTTTAAGAAAAATATGTTTTTATGATTTTTTCTAAATAAATAAACAATGAAAAATACTTTTCATGTCCAATCAACCTTAAGCAGATTTAATCAGAGGATTTTTCTCTAAAATCTCGTACTTTCATGGGAGGTTCTAGGGAACGACCCTTAATTGAAGGTTAAATGAAGGCCAACCGGTTAATCGGGTAAAATGTGTACATAAATTCTTACGATGTTTGTACATAATTCTTTATAAAAATTGTCAGAAGAACGATATATACATAAATATTACAACGTAAGGATTTGTGTACATACACAATTTCTTAAGATAAAACATAATTTGGTACACAAAATGTAAGGATTTGTGTATGTACACAAATTACTATAAAAGCATACACAAATCCTTATACAAGTTGTAAGAAAAACAGTATGTACTGAATTGCTTACAAAAGTTCACCAATGACCACATGGTCTTAACTTAGTGTAAGGACACATTTTCCTAAGAAAAAACATAATTTGGTACAAAAAATGTAAGTATTTGTGCATGTACACAAATCACTACAAAGAATACACAAATCCTTACATAAGTTGTAAGAAAAAGGTATGTATCGAATTTCTTACAAAATTTTACCAAGGGCCAAAGGGGCTCAACTTAGTGTAAGAATTCGTGTACATACACAATTTCTTACGAGAAAACATAATTTGGTACAAGAAATGTAAGGATTTGTGTATGTACACACGTTACTACAAAACATACACAAATCCTTACACAAGATGTAAGAAAAACGGTATGTGCCAAATTTCTTAAAAAATATTCACCAAGGACCAAAAGGGCTAAACTTAGTGTACGGATTTGTGTACATACACAATTTCTTACGAGAAAACATAATTTGATACAAGAAATGTAAAGATTTGTGTATGTACACAAATTACTACAAAGAATACACAAATCCTTACATAAGGTGTAAGAGAAACAATATGTACCGAATTTCTTACAAAATTTCACCAAGGGCCAAAGGGGCTCAACCTAGTGTAAGGATTTGTGTACATACACAATTTCCTACGAGAAAACTTAATTTGGTACAAGAAATGTAATGATTTGTGTATGTACACAAATTACTACAAAAAATACACAAATTCTTACGTAGGTTGTAAGAAAAACGGTATGTACCAAATTTCTTACAAAATTTCACCAAGGAACAAAGGGGATCAACTTAGTGTAAGGGTTTGTGTACATACACAATTTCTTACGAGAAAACATAATTTGGTACAAGAAATGTAAGGATTTATTTATGTACACAAATTACTACAAAGAATACACAAATCCTTACATAAGTTGTAAGAGAAACAGTATGTACTGAATTTCTTACAAAATTTCACCAAGGGCTAAAGGGGCTCAACTTAGTGTAAGGATTTGTGTACATACATAATTTTCTACGAGAAAACATAATTTGGTACAAGAAACGTAATGATTTGTGTATGTACACAAATCACTACAAAATATACAGAAATCCTTACAAAAGTTCTAAGAAAAACAGTATATACCGAATTTCTTACACCTACTCACCAAGGCCCAAAGGGGCTCAACTTAGTGTAAGGATTTGTGTACATACATAATTTCTTACAAGAAAACATAATTCGGTACAAGAAATGTAAGGATTTGTGTATGTACACAATTTACTACAAAGTATACCCAAATCCTTACAAAAGTTGTATGAAAAGCGGTATGTACCAAATTTTTTACACCTACTCACCAAGGCCCAAAGGGGCTCAACTTTACTACGTGGCCTATTTTGGTCACTGAAGTTTCAAAACGTCCAATTTGCTCAATTAACTTTACACATTTATTTTTTCACCGCTCCATCGTTAACTCTCCAAATTGTTATGACGTGGAATAAAAAATAATAAAAAACATTTTTTAAATACACTTCAATAAAGGCAATAAAAATAACAATTAAATAAAAAATATTTCTTTAAATACACGTAAGAAAAAGTAAGCAAAACTATACGTACATAAATTATTACAAAATATTTTAAGCAATTGATCAAAATGAGAACAACTTGTAAGTTGAGTTATTAGATTGAAAATTTTGAAACTCTAGTAATCAAAATAGGAATTTGAAGAAAGTTGGCGATGAATGGTGTAGTTTATCCATTATTTTTTTCAGTGAAAAAGAAAATTAATGTTCCACATCTTCTTCTAACGGGAGGGACCATATTAAAAGCACCCTAAAAATTCGGTGACTAAAATGAAAATGAACTAAAAGTTCGATGACTATATCGCAAGTTTTAAAAATTTGATAACCAAAATGAAAGTACTCTAAAAGTTTGACGACCATTTATGTAGTTTACCCTTAAAATTATATGAAAATTCAAATTTTACTTTTAAAATCATAAAAGTATTTTTACAAAAATATGTTTTTATGATTTTTTTAAATAAATAAATAAAATAAAATAAACAATGAAAAATACTTTTTCATGTCCAATCAACCTGAAACAGATTTAACCAGAGAATTTTTCTCTGAAATCTAATACTTTCATGGGAGGTGTTAGGGAATGACCCTTAATTGAAGGCTAAATGAAGGCCAACCGGTTAATTGGGTAAAATGTGTACATAAATTCTTACGATGTTTGTACATAATTCTTTACAAAAATTATAAGAAAAATGGTATATATATAAAATGTTACAAGTAATGATTTATGTACATACATAATTTCCTACGAGAAAACATAATTTGGTACACGAAATGTAAGGATTTGTGTATGTATACAAATTACTATAAAGTATACACAAATCCTTACACAACTTGTAAGAAAAATCTATGTACCGAATTTCTTACAAAATTTCACCAAGGACCAAAGGGGCTTAACTTAGTGTAAGGATTTGTGTACATACACAATTTCTCACGAGAAAACATAATTTGGTACAAGAAATGTAAGGATTTGTGTATGTAAACATTTTACTACAAAGCATAAACAAATCCTTACACAACTTGTAAGAAAAATGCTATGTACCGAATTTCTTATAAAATTTCACCAAGGACCAAAGGGGCTTAACTTAGTGTAAGGATTTTTGTACATACACAATTTCTTACGAGAAAACATAATTTGGTACAAGAAATGTAAGGATTTGTGTATGTACACATATTACTACAAAGCATACAAAAATCCTTACCAATGTTGTAAGAAAAATGACATGTACCAAATTTTTTACAAAATTTCACCAAGGGCCAAAGGTGCTCAACTTAGTGTAAGGATTTGTGTACATACACAATTTCTCACGAGAAAACATAATTTGGTACAAGAAATGTAAGGATTTGTGTACACAAATCCTTACCCAAGTTGTAAAAAACACGATATGTACCAAATTTCTTACAAAATTTCACCAAGGACCAAAGGAGCTTAACATAGTGTAAGGATTTGTGTACATACAGAATTTCCTATGAAAAAATTAATTTGAGACAAGAAATGTAAGTATTTGTGTATGCACACAACTTACTACAAAGCATACACAAATCCTTACACAACTTGTAAGAAAAACGGTATGTACCGATTTTTTAACAAAATTTCACCAATGACCAAATGGGCTCAACTTAGTGTAAGGATTTGTGTACATACATAATTTCCTACGATAAAACATAATTTGGTACAAGAAATGTAAGGATTTGTGTATGTACACAAATTACTATAAAGTATACACAAATCCTTACGTAAGTTGTAAAAAAACGGCATGTACCAAATTTCTTACAAAATTTCACCAAGGACCAAAGGGGCTTAACTTAGTGTAAGTATTTGTGTACATGCACAATTTCCTACGAGAAAACATAATTTGGTACAAGAAATGTATGGATTTATGTATGTACACAAATTACTAGAAAACATACACAAATCCTTACACAAGCTGTAAGAAAAACAGTATGTACCGAATTTCTTACAAAATTTCACCAAGGACCAAAAAGGATTAACTTAGTGTACGGATTTGTGTACATACACAATTTCCTACGAGAAAATGTAATTTGGTACAAGAAATGTAAAGATTTGTACATGTACACAAATTACTGCAAAGAATACACAAATCCTTACATAAGTTGTAAGAGAAACAATATGTATTGAATTTCTTATAAAATTTCACAAGGGCCAAAGGGGCTCAACTTAGTGTAAGTATTTGTGTACATACACAATTTCCTACGAGAAAACATAATTTGGTACACGAAATGTAAGGATTTGTGTATGTATACAAATTACTATAAAGTATACACAAATCCTTACACAACTTTTAAGAAAAATCTATGTACCAAATTTCTTACAAAATTTCACCAAGGACCAAAGGGGCTTAACTTAGTGTAAGTATTTGTGTACATACACAATTTCTTATGAGAAAACATATTTTGGTACAAGAAATGTAAGGATTTGTGTATGTAAACATTTTACTACAAAGCATAAACAAATCCTTACACAACTTGTAAGAAAAATGCTATGTACCGAATTTCTTATAAAATTTCACCAAGGACCAAAGGGGTTTAACTTAGTGTAAGGATCTGTGTACATACACAAATTCTTACGAGAAAACATAATTTGGTACAAGAAATGTAAGGATTTGTGTATGTACACATATTACTACAAAGCATACACAAATCCTTACCAATGTTGTAAGAAAAACGACATGTACCAAATTTTTTACAAAATTTCACCAAGGGCCAAAGGTGCTCAACTTAGTGTAAGGATTTGTGTACATATACAATTTCTCACGAGAAAACATAATTTGGTACAAGAAATGTAAGGATTTGCGTATGTACACAAATTACTATAAAGTATACACAAATCCTTACCCAAGTTGTAAAAAACACGATATGTACCAAATTTCTTACAAAATTTCACCAAGGACCAAAGGGGCTTAACATAGTGTAAGGATTTGTGTACATACAGAATTTCCTATGAAAAACATAATTTGAGACAAGAAATGTAAGTATTTGTGTATGTACACAACTTACTACAAAGCATACACAAATCCTTACACAAGTTGTAAGAAAAACGGTATGTACCGATTTTTTAACAAAATTTCACCAAGGACCAAATGGACTCAACTTAGTGTAAGGATTTGTGTATATACATAATTTCCTACGATAAAACATAATTTGGTACAAGAAATGTAAGGATTTTTGTATGTACACAAATTACTATAAAGTATACACAATTCGTTACAGAAGTTGTAAAAAACGGCATATACCAAATTTCTTACAAAATTTCACCAAGGACCAAAGAGGCTTAACTTAGTGTAAGTATTTGTGTACATGCACAATTTCCTACAAGAAAACATAATTTGGTACAAGAAATGTATGGATTTATGTATGTACACAAATTACTAGAAAACATACACAAATCCTTACACAAGCTGTAAGAAAAGCGGTATGTACCGAATTTCTTACAAAATTTCACTAAGGACCAAAAAGGGTTAACTTAGTGTACGGATTTGTGTACATACACAATTTCCTATGAGAAAATGTAATTTGGTACAAGAAATGTAAATATTTGTACATGTACACAAATTACTGCAAAGAATACACAAATCCTTACATAAGTTGTAGGAGAAACAATATGTACTGAATTTCTTATAAAATTTCACAAGGGCCAAAGGGGTTCAACTTAGTGTAAGGATTTGGGTACATACACAATTTCTGTGACCCCTCGACCCGGTCTAGTCGCAAGACCGAATCGAGAGAGTTACACGAGGATAACCGGAGAAAAAATCCAGAATTTCCCTCCGATTAACAACCCTAAATTAAAATTTTTCTTGTCAAATATAGTTTAAAGGTTCTATGGTGTTAAGGGTTGCAACGGAAGAACAACGTCTCAATCGAGCATCGATCGGATGTCCAATTTGAGCCAAACAGTCACGAAGGACCATTTTGCAATACCTCACAAAAGTAGGGGCAAAAGGTAATTTAACCTTACCAAATAGTTTATTAGTCAGGTTTCAAGCACACGAGAGAAAAGCAACACCAACGAAACATATAAACTCCTTTAAGAAATATACAAGCATTAGGGACTAAAACGTAACCTTTGGAAACCTTCAAAGATTCTGTTTAACCACTTTAACTACCTGTGTTTCGAAACATGGGTTGCCCATTTCGAAACGCGGGCTCTCATCAAAAAGCAACAGCTCCTCTTGGTTTCGAAATGGGAGTCTCTATAGGCAAAACGTACCGAAACGACACCACTCCCGTTTTGATACGGGTGCCCCAAAAGTTTGGTCGTTTCGAAAGCATACCAGATGTTCCAATATGCCTGGGCGCAGATTGACCCAAAAATGCATTTTGGCATCCCCAAACATTCCCAAACTTACCCCGAAAGATCACAAACCACATGGCAACATATTAAGCAAACATTCTAGAGGCAAAATACCCTAAAAGCTGGTTTCAAACATGCACACACTCAAACATGGATCTCAAACATGAAAGCTCAAAAAGACACTTTTATCTCAAAAACACCAACAAGCCAAAACACAAGGCATTTAACCAAAAGCCAAAACAAGCCTCAACATAGCATGGTTTCAACACTTAAAACATGTAGTAACATGGTCAAACACATGAGAGTTTACAACCACCTCCGTAACAACAAAAACAAGTATTCCCATTGCTAAATCATTATTACACTTAAAATCCATACTTGAGCTTAAGCTACGATCACTGGAGCCTTTCCCTCGCCTTCCTTTGTGTTGAGATTTTAGGGGCTCGATTCGATCAACCGTTCTTGCTCGCCAAGTGTGGAGAAGTTGGATAATTGGGTGTTTTAGTGGGAGGTGAAAATTAGGCAATTTGACACAAGGATTTATAGTGGTTCAACCTTCTAACCAAGGTCTACATCCACTACCTTAGCTCCCCAGTAAGGATTTCCAAACAAATTCACTAAGAATTTCGTCCCCTTTTCTAGGCTAAGGAGGCAACCTTTACAACCCTCAAAGCTTTCTACCCAAAGCTTAAGGAAACACTCTCTTGTACAAAGAAAGACTTAGAAAACTAGAAATCCCTCTAATAGGTGTTTGTTTGCAATTCTAAGCACTCACCCAAAACCTAAAAACTTGAGCAAATTTAACAATGTAAGCTCACAAGTGTTGTCTAAGCAAGAAATAAACAATTTAAGCTCTAGACAAATTTTGACATCATAAATTTGTAACAATTGAAGCATTAACCATTACAAGATGCTTGGAGGTCCCTTTTATACTCCCAATTGAGTTTGTAGCCATTATTAGCCGTTGGGGATGATTTGGAGCCGTTGAGGACTTTATTTCCCTTTATAAATGTTGTTCTGCAGCCATCCGTATCGATATGCATGGATCCGTATCGGTACGACCTTCATCAGAAACTAGTCGTTGGGCTCTTGCTAGCCTGGGCGTATCGATACGCTTGAGGGCGTATCGATACGGGTTCACTTTTAAATGACCATTGGGAAAGTAGCCGTTGGGGTGTTTGAAAGGGGATCGGTATGCTTACGAGGCGTATCGAAACGATCACGATCCGGATCAAAACGGCCAAGCCTGTTTCGATACGGGTTTTGGTAGTGACCAAACTGGGGCAAAACGGTATCGGTACGGGTACAACCGTATCGATACGGGTAGCTTGAAAAGTCAAGTTTGGCTCTTTAAAATTAGGAAAAAAACATTGCCAAAAACCCTCTAAAATATCTCAAACATAATTTCAAGTTGTTTGGACTTAAAACCAAGTTTTAAATTCTTTTCAAATTAGTCCAAAATATTTTTCAATTATTATATCAAAACACTAGTTCTACAATCTCCCCCTTTTTGATATAATAAAACTAACTTGAAAAATTGTTTGGGATTCTCCCCTTTATCTTTAAAAATGTGAATAAGAGATTAAAGATATGAAATCAAATAAAGCTCCCCCTTATTCATTTGAAAATTCAATATTTCAAACCATTTCTCCCCCTTTTTGTTATATCAAAAAGAATTTAAAACATTAAGTTTCAAAATAACAATAGAAGAAAAAAATTGACACACTTAAAATTTTGGTTTAAAATTGGCTCCCCCTTACTCAAAGCATCATAAGAATGTTAGTTCAACATATATGATTATCTAGTTGACTTAAATGAAAAATAATCAAATAAAAGCAAAAGCAACTAGATTTTACCACACTTGAACTCAAGGGAGGATGTGAAACCTTCCTTCTTCAAGTGTTCTTCCTATGTGTGCATGGAGCTCCCCCTCAATTTTTGACTTGTTGATCACTCTCCATCACACCTAGCAAAAGACAATCAAGTAATTTTTGGTATCCAAATTGCTTTGGATCCATAGACATTAGTAGCACAAAATTTAGTCCCCTTAGGAATCCATTTTTCAATTTCATCCTTTTTAGTTGAAGTGGTTAGTCCTTTTGGGACCCAAACACTTCTAAAACATTTTCCATTCACAAATCTAGGGGCACTAGATTGTGTTACATAAAAATTTGATTTTCCAAAATTATTTTTATTTTCAAGTTCATTGGAAATCAAATCTTTTTCTTTTTGAACTTTAAGAAGCAAATTTTGTAAATCAAAACATTTTTGTTCAAAATCTTTCAATTTTACTTCAAGTTTAAGATTTGTTTTGGAAAGCAAATCATTTTCAATTTTTATTTTTGAAATCAACTTTTCGTTCTTGGAAAATGATGCCTTGAATTCCAAAAGCAAATCATCATAGGCATCTTGTAACTCATCAAATGTATAAGAATTTGAAATAGATGAGTTAGAAGTTACCTCCCCTCATTAAGGGCCATCAAGCATAGGTGGGCTACTTCATCATCGGTGGAGTATTCATCACTCCATGTGGCCACATATGCTTGTTTTGAAGATGATCCCTTCTTTTTGGATTTGTGGGAGTCCTTCATCTTCTTCATCGATTCATGCTTGGATTTTTCCATTTTGCTCTTCATGAACCGGGCAAATTTGTTGAAGAGATAGGCCATCTCTTCATCTTCACTTTCCTCCTCACTTGAATCAACATTATGGCATGTGGAGGATTTGAGAGCTACGGCACTAGCATTGATGCCTAGCTCCATGATCTTCTTCTTCCCCATCGCTCTAATCTCTTCCTTCTTCTTCTCCTCTTCTTTGTTTTTCTTCATTATTTGGTGAGTGAGAAGTGACCCCATTAGTTCATCAAGCTTCAAGGTTTTGAGATTCTTGGCTTCAATGATGGCGGTCCTCTTTGAGTCCCATGACTCGGGAAGAGAGTAGATGAGTTTTCGGACAAGCTTCTCTTCCGGGATGGCTTCTCCATAACCTTTAAGACCATTGATGATAGTTGAGAACCTATCAAACATCTTCTCGATGTTCTCTTCCGGATCGATCTTGAAGTTCTCATACTCTAAGGTTAGGAGCCCAATCTTGGTCTCCTTGACTTCATCGGTTCCCTCGTATGTGACTTCAAGCTTGTCCCATACCTCATTGGCACTCTCACAAGAAGACATCTTCTCATAGATGGTTGGGCCAAATGCACAAAAGAGCATGTGCAAGGCTTTGCAATTAAGCTCAATCTTCTTGCGATCGTCGGCACTCCATTCCGCTTTGCTTCCTTGAGGCACGAACGGACCATCTTCAACTATGTCCCATAGCTTGTAGTATCTTGACTTTAAGAAGAATTTCATCTTTGTCTTCCAATGGGCATAGTGATTTCCGTCGAAGAAAGGCGGTTTGTCGATGGATTGCACGATTTGAGCCGGTTGGTGAAATATTGATCGAGCCTGCCGGATCTTCTCAATAGGATGTGATCCCCTTCGATTGAGCCAAGCTCTGATACCAATTGTTGAGATTTTAGGGGCTGGATTCGATTAACCGTTCTTGCTCGCCAAGTGTGGAGAAGTTGGATAATTGGGTGTTTTAGTGGGAGGGGAAAATTAGGCAATTTGACACAAGGATTTATAGTGGTTCAACCTTCTAACCAAGGTCTACATCCACTACCTTAGCTCCCCAATAAGGATTTCCAAACAAATTCACTAAGAATTTCGTCCCTTTTTCTAGGCTAAGGAGGCAACCTTTACAACCCTCAAAGCTTTCTACCCAAAGCTTGAGGAAACACTCTCTTGTACAAAGAAAGACTTAGAAAACTAGAAATCCATCTAATAGGTGTTTGTTTGCAATTCTAAGCACTCACCCGAAACCTAAACACTTGAGCAAATTTAACAATGTAAGCTCACAAGTGTTGTCTAAGCAAGAAATAAACAATTTAAGTTCTAGACAAATTTTTACATCATAATGTTGTAACAATTGAAGCATTAACAATTACAAGATGCTTGGAGGTCCCTTTTATACTCCCAATTGAGTTTGTAGCCGTTACTAGCCGTTGGGGATGATTTGGAGCCATTGAGGACTTTATTTCCCTTCATAAATGTTGTTCTGCAGCCATCTGTATCGATACGCTTGGATCCGTATCGGTACGACCTTCATCAGAAACTATCCATTGGGCTCTTGCTAGCTTGGGCGTATCGATACGCTTGATGGCGTATCGGTACGGGTTCACTTTTAAATGATCGTTGGGAAAGTAGCCGTTGGGGTGGTTGAAAGGGGATCGGTACGCTTACCAGGCGTATCGAAATGATCCCGATCCGTATCGAAACGGTCAAGCCTGTTTCGATACGGGTTTTGGCAGTGACCAAACTGGGGGAAAAAAGGTATCGGTGCGGGTACAACCGTATCGATACGGGTAGCTTGAAAAGTCAAGTTTGGCTCTTTAAAATTAGGAAAAACATTGCCAAAAACCCTCTAAAATATCTCAAACATAATTTCAAGTTGTTTGGACTTAAAACCAAGTTTTAAATTCTTTTCAAATTAGTCCAAAACATTTTTCAATTATTATATCAAAACACTAGTTCTACACTTTGCTTCTCGGATCACTAACGATTTGCATTGTTGGAAAGGAGCGCGTAAGCATAAAATCTTAGTGAGTAGTGCTCAAAACCACAACCACAACAATGCAATTTTAGCAAAACCATTTATGAATTGAAAACATAACCACAAGCATGAATTCCAACAGTAGGACTAACATCAACCATACATATGTTTGGCATCTTACATCAAGCAACAATTCATAACGACAAGGCATAATCCTCTACATCGAACATGATAACATTAAAGCTTTCAACACACGGAGTACATTGGAAACTATGGTTACATTACTCGGATACGCGGATTGGACTCGATGGCATCTTACATCACCGAATCTATAAGAACAACAAGACTCACGATGGAATCTTACATCACCGAGGTGTAACGATAAAGCTTCCGGTGGCATCTTACATCATTGACTCCTCCCTAATGGCATCTTGCATCACTAGGGCCACACGCGAATTTTACAAGTGCACTCTAATCCTATGGTCGACCAATTATACCCGGTAAGACCCTCATATTTGCCAATACCCAACATCATATAGCCATCATAACAATATCACACTCATTAGTCAAATACACACATTCATCTCATCTCATATCAATAATGCTTAACAAGATTTAAGAATAGAATTCTGAAAAAGTAAAACGTAAACATTTATCACTTACTCTCGAGCTTAGGTTGGCCTTTCAAGCTCAACCTAAACTCTTAAAAACATTTCCACTCACTGTAGAACCCAAACGATAGCCGAAACACTGATTCAAGCCTCCGAACTACCTGATCTCGCGTCCAAAGAACCCAAACTTGTTTCCCTTATTTCTATCCAATTCAAAAATGATGCATTAGACCCAAAACAAGCCCCCAAACTTGTAGCAACACAGAAACTCATCATTCATCAATAAAACCAAATCGATTCACATTCGAAAAAACTTGGAAACACCATCAAAACGACCTAAACCAACTAGCAGCCAAAACCCAACAAATTTACCATCAAAACTACATATTTCAACATCCAAAACACTTACCCAAGGTCTAGAAACCATCAGCCCAAAGTTCCTCACAAGAACAACCCAAAAACCCACATTTTCAACTCTAAAACCCCCTCCTTTTCACTAGTTTCGGGTTTCCCTACTTTTAGCCACTATCCCAACGTTTTTAGAACATCAAAACAAGATTAAAAACATCTTTAAACATGGAATCAAACTACCCAAATGAAAACCCCTTCATTTTTCCTCTTTTCAAACTCAAAGAGTTTTTAGAATAACTTTAAACAATGAATTTTAAGGAAAATTTAACCAACAACAAGTTTAAGGAAAGAAAAATCAAAACAAAGGAGAGATTACCTTGAAAACTTTTGTGGGTGATGAGATTGCCTCATTGGAATAGTAGAAAATGGGTTGTTTGAGAAAATAATGTGAAAGGAGGAAGAAGAAGATGAGTACATTTTGAAAACCCCTTTTTCCTTAATTTTTAAATTCCAAAATCCCCTTTTTACCCTTCTTCATTAAAATCTTTTAGTGTTCAATAAAAAATGTTTTCTCCCAACTAATTTAACCCGAACCCGTTTAACCAAACCCGGTTATCTCCTGGGCCCTAAACTCGAGGTGTTACAACTCTCCTCCACTTAAGGAATTTCGTCCTCGAAAATTACCTGATGGAAAAAGGTACAGAAATTGCTCTTTCATATGTACTTTTCTCTCCTAAGTAGCTTCTTCCACACCCTGATGTTTCCACAAAACCTTGACTAACTCAATGGTCCTCCCACGCAATACCTTACTATACGTATCAAGAATCTCGACTGGTTATTCATTATATGATAAATCCGGATTCAATTCAATCTCTTCCACTAGCATAACATGAGACATGTCTGACATATACTTTCGGAGCATCGAAACATGGAACACATCATGAATCTTCTCAAGATCGGATGGCAATCTCAACCTATATGCAACAGGACCAATCCTCTCAACTACCTCGTAAGGACCAATGAATCTCGGACTTAACTTCCCCTTTTTACCAAACCTCATTACCTTTTTCCATGGGGAAACCTTCAAGAACACTTTGTCGCCAATAGCATACTCAATCTTTTTTCTCTTCAAATCGGCATATGATTTCTTTCTGTCTGAAGCTGTCTTCAAGCGATCACAAATCAGTTTTACCTTCTCGGTAGTGCCTTTAAGCAAGTCTGGCATCGGTACAAGCTTTTATCCAGCCTCGGCCCAACAAACATGTGTTCTATATTTCCTACCATACAGAGCTTCATACTGTGCCGTCTTAATACTAGCATGTTAACTGTTATTGTACACAAAGTCTACTAGCGGCAGATGTTTCTCCCATGAACCCTGAAAGTTGATGATGCAACACCTCAACATGTTCTCTAACACCTAAATAACTCTCTCCGACTGACCATCTGTTTGTGGGTGATACGAAGTACTGAAGTTCAACCAAGTTCCCAAGGCACGATGCAAACACTCCCAAAATATGGTTGTAAACCTTGGATCTCTATCAGACACAATAGACTCCGGTACACCATATAGCCTCACAATCTTACTGATATACAACTCGACCAACTTGTCTAAGGTGTAAGTAGTATTAACAGGTATGAAATGGACACACTTAGTGAATTTGTCAACTATTACCCATACTGAATTCTTCTTCGAAAGAGTCAACGGTAAACTTGACACAAAATCCATGGTAATTTGTTCTAACTTCCACTCCGGAATCTTCAACAGTTGTAACAAACCTGAAGGAAACTAATGCTCGGCCTTAACTCGTTGACAAACCATACACTTACTCACAAACTCGGCCACATCTTTCTTTAACCCAATCAAGAAGTACTCATCTTTCAATCCACGATACATCTTCGTACTACCCAGATGTATAGCAAAAGGACTGTTATGAGCTTCATTCAAAATAGTACGTCTCAACTCGACATCTTCTTGAATAACTACTCTATTCTTAAAACATAAGATCTCATTCTCACCAAATCAGAAATTTGTGGGTTTACCCTCGGCTATATCTTGCACGTGAGGTGCCAAAGTTCTGTTTTGCAATTGTTTCTCTCGAATCAACTGAACTAAAGATGGTTTAACCTGTAGCTCGACTATAAAACCACCATCCTATCACACACTCATCTCGCAAACATAGCTCGCAACTCAACTGCCACCTTCCTAATCAAAGCATCGGCCACTACATTCGCTTTACTCTGATGGTACTCTATTGTGAGGTCATAGTCCTTAAGAAGCTCTAACCACCCACGTTGTCTAAGATTCAACTCTCTCTGAGTCATCAAATATTTCAAACTCTTGTGGTCGGTGTAGACTGTGCATTTCTCACCGTAAAGGTGGTGTCTCCAAATCTTCAAAGAAAAGACCACGACCACTAACTCTATGTCATGAGTGGGGTAATTCTTCTCATGAATCTTCAACTGTCTCGAAGCATAAGCTACAACACTTCCTTCTTGCATAAGCACACAACCTAAACCTGCATAGCATCATTGTAGATTACGAATTCCTTCCCTGGTTTAGGATGAATCAAAATAGGAGCTTCTGTCAATGCTTTCTTCAACTTCTCAAATTCTTGTTGCCTTGCCTCTATCCACTCATACAGAATATTTTTCTGCAACAATTTGGTCAAAGGTGCAGCAATCCTCGAGGACCCCTCAACAAACCTCCTATAGTATCCGGCTAACCCTAGAAACTACAGACTTCTGTCACTGACTTTGGTTGTTTCCAACTCACTATTGTCCCTATCTTCTTGGGATCCACACTAATCACATCGGTTGAGATCACATGACCTAGGAAGACTACTTCCCTAATCCAAAACTCACATTTACTTAACTTGGCATGTAATCGATTTTCATGCAAGGTCTGAAGCATTAATCGCAAATGCTCATCATGTTCTCCCTCGGTCCTAGAGTACACTAAAATGTCATCTATGAACACTACTACAAACCTATCCAAAAAATCGTGAAACACTTTGTTCATCATGTCCATAAATGCAGCTAGGGTATTAGTCAAACTGAATGGCATTACCAAGAACTCATAGTGCCTATATCGCGTACGGAAAGCTATCTTCGGTATGTCCATATCCTTTACCTTCAACTGATAGTAGCCCGATCTCAATCAATCTTCGAAAACACTGAAGCACCACTCAATTGATCAAGCAAATCATCAATTCGCGGTAAAGGATATTTGTTCTTCACTGTTACCTTGTCCAACTGCATATAATCTATGCACATCCTCATACTGCCATCCTTCTTCTTTACAAACAAAACCAGAGTACCCCAAGGTGAAATACTAGGCCTAATAAAACCTCTATGTGACAGTTCCTAAATATGTGCCTTCAATTCTTTAGGTGTCATTCTATACGGAGCAATCGATAAGGGAGCAGAATATGAATACGTCTCAATAGCAAACTCAACATCCCTATCTTGAGGCAAACCAGGCAATTCTTCTAGAAAAACACTCGGGAAGTCACAAATTGTCCTGATATCTTGTGGTCTAACTTCACTCATATTCGGATTCATCACATAGGCCAAGTAAGCTTGACAACCCAAATCCATCATCCTCTAAGCCTCTAGAGCTGAAACAATATTAGACAAGAACTTAATGTTCTCGCCAACTACCACTACCTCGTAATCATCTGAAAGCCTCAAAGAAACTATTTTAGTCTCACAATATATCCTAGTTATATGCTTCATTAGCCAATTCATGCCCAAAATCACATCGAAACCATAAAACGGCAGTTCCATCATATCAACAGGAAACACGTGACCCTGGACCATCAAAGGACATCTTTGAAACACTTTCCTGACTACCACTGTCTCACCAAAAGAACTTTTAACATTCATAGCTATATCTAACAACTCAAAAGGCAAACCTAAAGATCTTGCATGCTCACCCAAAATGTATGAATGTGTCGACCCAAAATCAATCAACGAAAGCAAGGATAAGGATTGTAACACAAAATTACTTGCGATCACATTTGTCTCATTCCCAGCCTCACGTTGTGCATAAAATCTAGCCGGTCCACCTCCCCCGGGCTGTACCGCGACAACATGAGCCACATTCCTTTGACCATCATTCCTCGGCTAGAAGTTACCTCGGTCGAGCCCACGACCTCTTTGATACTCAACGACTCTAGCAGGTGCTTGACAATCCCTAGCCGGATGAGGACACTCAGGCCTCAAATGCGCCTAAGATCCACAGTTCCAACAAGCACGAAAAGTACCTCAACATTCTCCGGAATGGTTCCTCCCACATCTAGCACACTCGGGTGTGCGAGCAACAAAACCTCGAATCTGATGGCCTCGTCCCATGTTACCACCTCCACGCCTAAAGTTCAGTTGGTGCCTTCTATCCTTGTGCCTCTTGTTACGGTCTCGCTCCCACTCGGTGGACCTTTTCCCTGAACTGGATCCACCCGATCGAGCAGCCAAACTTAGACTTTGTTCAATGTCCTTGGCTCTAGAGACCAAGACATCGAACTCGGTGTAATCAGAAGAAAACATGTAGGTCTTCACCTTCGTAACGAAATCGTTCACACCTTTCCTTCTCGGAGGGAACCAGCTCTAAAGCATACTGACTCAAGCGCACAAATTGTACCTCATACTCGGATACAGACATACTACCTTGCACCAAAGCCATAAACTTTTTCTTCTTCTCATCCTGATAGCGAGCAACAAGGTATTTCTTGCGGAACGCACTACGGAAGAACTCCCAACTAACCTCGTCCTCGGGCATACCTGAGATAACTGTGGTCCACCAACCATATGTATCTCCCTGAAGCAACGAGACAATACAACCCAACTTGCGAGTGTCCAAGCACTCCATCTGACCCAAGATATGAGTAGTGCTCTCAAGCCATGCCTCCGAACCCTCGAGACACATACCGCGAAACTCGACTCCGCCTAAGCTACAAATTCGCTCAAGGGGCAAACCCGTCCCCGCACCCTGAGGAGGTTTTGTAGCATGAATACCAGCAACAGCCATCTAAAAAGCTCTGGCTATAGTTTGTAGTATCTGAGCCATGTCCACACCGACCTGACCCTGGCCAACCTAAGGCCCATTACCATCACCTCCAACATTGGCACCTGCCTGAGGTGCACTACCTCCGACATTCGCCTCATTACCATCGGGAGCAGGAGGAGGAAGAGGCGCATACTCGGGTGCCTTGTCACCTGCTCTAGGTCTCACCATAACAAAGATACAATCTAAAACAACAACACAAATCACGATATAAACATTAGGTCAACAAAGGCAGGGATCCGTGTGTTAAGCTCTTTTAATTCAAAACCATTTTTCCATAATAATACCTAGCAATAGGAACGCTTAACCAACCTTCAAACATCAACAGGAAAACAAGGTCATGCTCACAAACACCGTGCAATTTAGTCAAACATACACATAATCAACTTACCTGACTTACCTTTCCGAGGAAACCTCATAACCGAGGCTCTGATACCACCTAATGTGACCCCATCGACACGGTCTAGTCGCAAAACCGAATCGGGAGAGTTACACAAGGATAACCAGAGAAATTTTTGAAAATTTCCCTCCGATTAACAACCCTAAATTAAAATTTATCTTGTCTAAATACAAATTAACGGTTCTATGGTGTTAAGGGTCAAAGCGGAAGAATAACATCTCAATCGGGAATTGATCGGATGTCCAATTGGAGCCAAACAGTCATGAAGGACCATTTTGCAAAACCTCACCAAAACAGGGAAATAATTGGAGCCAAACAGTCATGAACGACTTGTAAAACTTGAAGCATGAAAGATGAAACCTTTTCTCACATCCGTCCCAAACTACCACTCTTTCTTCTTCGACCATCGCATAAACCTCTTTGTCCAGGGTTTATGTTTTCCCCAAATCTCCTGTAACCTCTTTGTTTCGATTTCCTCCTCCTTTATGGGGTTTAATTCTTTTTACCCTATGGTAACCGGTTCCAATCTCTTTTTTTTGTTTTTTTTTCATCCAATGCCTATAAATTATTTGGCTTCATCAAACGCCCGAAAATAAAAGGCCTTTTTTAGTCTTCATTTAAGCCGCCTTCATTTAGAATCACCTTACTTTCATGTATGTCTGCAGCATCAGTTGATTCGTTTCCCGCGCATGGATATTTTATGGGGAGTTCGTGAAGTTGCATCGAATAAACAGTCGCTTAGATCTACTAATGGCAAATCATTTGACTCATATGTGTAAAGAGTCCAGGTCATGGATGGTACTGAGGGGTTGGAGGGGATCGTCGCCCCCTAAAAATTTGAAATCCATATATGAGTTAGAAATTTTTTTAAAAAATTATGTTTTTCTATTAGAAATCTATTTTCGCCCCCTAAAATTTTATAAGTCCGTCCCTCTTAAAATTTTATAGGTTTGTTCCTAACATAAAATTTTACGTCCGTCCCAAGTCTAAGTGGCATTTACTAGAGCTAGGGATGGGCACGGGTCGAGTTGGGTTCTTGGCCAACTCGAACTCGACCCAAAAATATAAAGGTTTCATTCGAATTCGACCCAGCTTAAAAATTTTATAGGTTTGTTCTCTTTGGTTGTTGGTATAAAGGATGATGGTTTTGGGTTGTGAGGATGAAAACTGATAATCGGCGGTGAAGGATTGTGACTGATGAAACATGTAAAGGGAGTTTGGGTAAGACAAGTTTATAACGGTGATGGTAGTAAAATTTAGGTGTTGTTGGATGACGCTGGTTCGAGTGAAGGCTGGTGATGGTGTGTAGGGGTTGTGCGTAAGGGTGGTTTTGGCATTGCTTGGGTGTTGTAGACAGAGCCGTTTTTGAGATTTTAGTGGCCCAAGGGCGAACCATAAAAATGAGGCCTTGGGCGGGCGCCCCTCCTGCCCATGCCCAGGGACGGTACTGGTTGCAGATGATGGCAATTGTGCGTGAGGGTTGAAAGACGGTTGTGAAAATGCAAGAGTTATATTTGATTCCCAGATAATTTGCAGCAATTAGTTTACGGGATCAAATAGAAAATTGTTTTGGTGAATTGTGGTTGCTGGTAGTGGATGTTGTCGTGAGTGATGGGAAAGGGAGCATGAGACGTGGGTGATGACGAATGGGAACATGCAAGAAATGAGGGGAAGTTAGAAATTATTTTAAATTATATTTACAATTAAACATTAATAAAATTATTTTCTCATAATAAAAATAATAAAAAATAATCCATATCATAACAATGTTATTGAAAGTTTAGTGAGTAAATTGATCGTTTTAAAAGTTCAGTGACCAAAATAGGTCAAAGAGCAAAGTTGAGTGATGATTTAGGTATTTTACGCTTATAGTTGGAGTTGTGATAGAATGTTGCTGAAGGGGTTGTTGGGATTGATATCCGGTTTGGTCAAAACTTTTAATTGTTATATACATCAATATTCGATTTATTAGTTGACTAATTTAAATCGAACAGAGCCAAAACTAGGATTTAGGGATTGGACAAAACATAAATATTTGAAAGTGTGAAATAAATTAATCATTCCATTTTTAAAAAAGGGGTTAATTACCCCATTGGTACATGAATTGTACCGAATTCTCAGTTTCATACATTAACTTTTTTTATTCTCAGTTTCATACATAAACTTTTTATCATCAACGTTTTTGCCCATTTCCGTGACGGAATATGATGTGGCAACATTGAGCCACTTAAAAAGTAACACGTGTCAATTATTTTATTTTAAAAATCTTATTTATTTAAGGATTAATAACAAGATTAGTCCTCAATGTTAATGGTTTCTTAATTTAACACTCTAGGTTTTGATTATATCTATTTTAAAAATATATATATAAACAATAAACCAATCAATGATTGACATGTGACACCATATTAAAAAATATAAAAAAAATATTCAATTTTATTTATTTCTTCCCTTTCTATTTTTTCCTTTTTGTTTTCTTTAATTCCAACATCTAAATTTAATTTTCTTTAAAAAGCCAAAATAAAATTGTAAACACAGTTCATTCAACACTCGGAGGAAGCAACAACAATTTACTGAAAAAAAATCAGAAGGTGTAAGAAGAAAAAACAATCCAATGAAAAAAATAAAGACTCGAACAAGTCCTCCATGTCGTCTCTGTCTTGGGCAACTATTTTTCCGACGCTTATGTCATGTCAGAATCGTTGTTTGTTCAACACTAAGGGCCTGTTTTTGGTTGCGTTTGACAACCAAAAATCACTTTTTTAAGTGCTTTTAGTTAAAACAGACTGTTTTTGGTTGCTTTTAAAACTAGCTTTTCCACCCAAACCAAGAAGCTGGATTTTATAGCTTCTTGGGTAGAAAAGCTAGTTTGAAAATAAAATTACTTTTTTACCCTTATTATTTAATTATGATTTATTGTTAAAATAATGTTTATGCATACATAATTGTAAAATAATATATATTTTATAATATTTATATTGAAAATAAAATTGTTTTATTTGTACTTTATTTTATATTTATTATTAATGTGTAAGTGGTATGTCCGTATATAATCTAGAATGTAGTTTATATTTTCAAATTAAATTTTATAAAAAATAATTTTTTTTATTATAATTGAAATTAATTTATTTCATAAATCATAACATTAATTAATTTGAACAATCAATCAAATTTACTTTTACTTTTCAATATCATGTCTAAAATAGACATTTTATCTCCTCAAAATCACTTTTTGACATCAATGACAAACACTACCAGCTTTTCAGAACTACTTTTCAACAGCTAGTTTAAAAATCACTTTTTTCACCGCACTTTTTAAAATCAACCACAAACTAAGCCTAAAGGAAGCATCGTTTCCCCCAAATCACAAATTTTATCTCGTATCAATTTCAAACAAGAGACAAAATTCCAATACAACAAAACCTAAAAAAATCTTCTCCATTTTTAATCGATACAAACACATACCTTCTAGAGCAATGGAAGTCGTATGGGTCCCGTAATCATTGCAAAAAATACCTTGCGTCGATAAACTTTTTATTACAAGTTAAATTTTTTAAAAGGCCAGCTTTTTCTGTGATTTTGTGTCTTAAGAAATGACGAGAGCACGGGTGGTTGGTAGTGACGGCGATCACATTGTGAAAATGAGCTTCTTCGGTGATGTCGTTGTGGGGTTTCGTCGACGACTGAGGAGAGGATTTGAGTATGTTGAAGGTGGAGGGTTGGAGACTTTTGATGAATTGAAAAAAAAAAATTAATTGATCTACAATTTGGGCAGGGAAAAGAAAGAAAAAAGAGAAAAAAAAATGAGTTTTTAATAAAAAAAATAAAATTAAGTTGTTTTAAAAAATAAAATCTTAAAAAATAAATATACTTTTTTGAATGTTTAAATCTTAGGGATGAAATTAAAAAAATAATGAATTATTGAGGACTATTGTTACTATGCCTTAAATAAATTAAGATGTTTTTTAAAAAAATAATAATGACACGTGTCATTTTTCGAGTGGCTCAATGTTGCCACGTCAAATTCGGTCATGAAAATGGACAAAATAATTGACGACAAAAAAATTTGTGTATAAAATTGAGAATAAAAAAAATTAATGTATGAAACCGAAAATTCGTATAATTTATATATCAATAGGATAATTAACCCTTTAAAAATAGGGTAAACTAACCCAATGACCACCATATTATGGTAAATGTATTAAAATAATCACATTAAAAAAAAAATTGACTCAATTAAACCACCAAACTATTTAAATGGTATCAATGTGACCACCAGCCGTTAAAGGTTAACGGAAGGGTGACGTAGCAGTTAAAAAAATAAGGGTATAATTACACATTTGGTCCTTATTACTTATACACTCTATCAATTTAGTCCTAATTTTAATTTAATAAAATAATTATTTAATTTTTTGGTGACACGTGTCATCACCTTATTGGAGGACTTTAATTATTTTAATTTAATTTAATTAATTAATTTCCCGCTCCAATCAGGTGATAGAACGTTTAGTATATGTATTAATCTTTGCAAGAAAAATGAGACATGCTTACCGCTAGGCCAAACATGTTTTTACGATATATGATAGAACGTTTAGTATATGTATTAATCTTTGCAAGGTAAAACTATAAGGTGTTCTTTCTCTGAAACTAAAAACATATTATTTATCGGTAATGTCCCTAAGAACTTAACGGAGGATGAGTTCAGAAAAGCGGTCGAGAGTGCTGGTCCTGGAGTTCTATATTTTTAACTCGAACATGCTCAAAGCCGAGAAACATCACTATCCTTTTCCCTTTCGAAGCTGCCATTATTTGCTCGAACATGCTCAAAGCCGAGCGATGTTGAACCTGTTGCAGGAACATAGAATCAAAAGTGTCACCACCGATGCTAATCTAAAACGACAGTATAACATCAACAAGTCGAAATAAGGACCAGACTCGTGAAACTGGAAAATTGTTTACCAAACGGAGTTCATCTACTTACAGTTTAAGGGAAACATTGTTATCTTAATTTGTCATTTTACTGTTTTGATCTTGCAGGTGTCAAAGGAGTTCTCAATGTCCCATATGTTGGCAGCCAATTAGCCTGAAAGATCCTACTAGGTTGAAATTTCATCTAGTTTTTTTCATTACTATTATTTCATGTTCTGATTCTTTTTGCCATTTATATTATATTTTAAAAATTTTATCTTGCTATGGCAGCCAAGAGCTGCTTGAGGCTGTTGAACGGGAAAGGAGTTTCAAGTTCAACCCCACAAGAAACACTACCATATTTCGTCATCCAACTCTTGGAGATTTCTAACTACAACATATAATATATTGCATGAATTAAATCATAATATAGTACTTGGCGTGGTGGAAGCCAACATTCCTTATTGTTGGAAGTTATAGGTTCGAATCCCCTTGAGTGTGTATCTTGTTTTCTCTATTTCCTTCTTTTATTCTGGTGGTGACACGTATCATCGCCTAATTGGAGGACTTTAATTATTTTTATTTTATTTTATTAAATTAAAGTTAGTACTAAATTGATAGAGTGTATAAGTAATAAGGACCAAATGTGTAATTATACCCTTTTTTTTAACTGCCACATTCCCCTTCTGTTAACCTTTAACGGCTAAATGGTTTGGTGATTTAATTGAGTCGGTTTTTTTAATGTGATCATTTTAATACATTTACCATAGTATGATGGTCATTGGGTTAGTTTACCCTTAAAAATATATATGTGAATAAAAGCAAAAAAAAAATTTTGTGCTTGGGGCAAAAACCCCCCTCCCAATCATCAAACAACTTCGTCATGAGATCGGATCTTTATAGGTGATTCTCTCAACTCAATTTTTTGCATTCACAACACCAAAATTTAAACTCCTAACTTTAATTAAAAGACGAGTTTTACAAAAACTCAATAAAAAGCGACCTTCTCAGCCCAATTTCTCCATTAATAACACAAGAATTTAAATATCTGACCTTAACACATCCCGCTAAACCAAATGTTCCTTCGTAATTTATTTTTTAATTATGTAGGTGGGGGTTTAGGGTTAATTAAATATCCGAAATTTGAGATGTTGGAGACTAGACTAACCTTCCGTTTCCAGTTCGATTCTTTACAGTGCGAGACTAAACCCTCAAGCCATATATGTTTAATCAGTGAACATCTGAAATCTGTACATTTAACCCCCATGAATGACTGAAACAAGGTTTGCAATGTGTCGACATCCATAAATATTCCCACGCTATAGTAGATTATATACCGAAAATGTTTCCGGTTCCGATCATTTCCACCACCAAAACTGTCTGAACAAATATGTTTTCCTCATCCGAACATCGTATGCCATGAAGGCCCTCGCTTTGATAGGATCGGCATTCAAATACTCGAATGCATACATCTGTTTAGCTTCTTCCAGCCCATCTATCTCCATAACTGCATCTAGCAATTCAGAGGCATTGATTGAAGTTTTACTCTGCTCAATGGCATCAGCCAACCGTCGAATGCTGGATGCCACTGCAAGCATTGCCTCTTGAAGAGAATCCGAGCCACGTGGTCGCTTTGGAAGTTGTCTGGGAGGTTCCATTGGAGGAGGGTCTTGACTACCGTCTTGCAAATACTCTGGTGGCCCGGTATAGGACTGTGTTCCATCAGTATCACTTACGTCATCTGAACTTGGTGATACGAAAGAAGCAGAATCTTCATCAAAGTTCTTATAGCTTGTCGGATGACTTCCATCCTTCATCTTCGCCCAACGACTAGGTGCTTGGTAATTTCCACAAACAATCTTTAGCTCATCATACATCTCGATCGGTTTTCTTCGGAACCCTTTTGCATCAGGATGTGCCTGCTCAGCGATGGTAAATGTCAAGTAATTTTAAGAAGTATGTATACCGAAACAAGAAAAAAGAAACCATGGGAACAGCGTGTAAGAGACTGACCGCCACATAGCTTTTCCAAAGATCTTCATTGTCACATTCGACCATTTTCGTATTCGGATTCCACCAAAATCCATCTTGACTTAGCATATCCCTCATTACCTTGTACCTTTTCTTAATTGTCTTAAGGCGATTAACAACTTTTTGATTGTTCAAGTTCAAATCAAAACGAGAATTCACGGCAATACAAGCAGCGGTATATGCATTTTCGTTGAAACATTTGTCAATCTTATTGCCATTTTTAGCCTGAATGGCCAGAGCTTCAATAAGACACTTGTCCATTGCAACCGACCAAACTACATTTCTTCCTTTATTCTTCATCTCCCCCCTTCTTGGCGCCGGCATGTCATAGTGGTCCATTCCTAATGCAGGAAAACAACAGAACGGTACATCACATTATGGTGGAAATAAAAAATATTGCTCAACAGACGCTAAATATAGGTAAAATCAAGGACCAAAATATGCCACAATCATCTAATCGAATAAGAAAAACCAATGATTATTCAAACACATTTTGACTTGAGTTAGAAAATGGGATATATATGTAGTTTTGTTTGGTTTAGATACAGGACAATAAAATGCAATGTTACGATCATGTAAATATATTAAAAAGTAACTCATGCAAACCTGGCATCCTAGTCAACTCTAATTCAGTTCAAGGAGGAACTAAGAAGACAAACCGCAAATTTATAAACAATTCATCACACAACTTAGGCCAGTCATGCAAAAAGAGGCAAAGTGTAACTATGGCTCAGATCAAATGATAAAGATTAGCAGTGTCATCCTTTACAAATTGGGTGCTTATAGCAATGGAAATCATGAGTAAGTAGAGGTTTGGCCCCAATCACAGATCTAGTAAATGAACACAGGGAATTTGAAAACCTATACAATCATACTTTAAAAAATTGAACAAAAGGAATCGCTTAAGATCTAGTCATCTTAATTAAACAGATTTGTTCTTAAGAATACTAACACAAAACAATAAAAGATAAGAGAAAGCCTACACGATCAGACTTCATAAAAGAGATCAGAAGATGTGGCTGTAATTTCGTCATCCAAATTCAACAAACTGAGACCATAACATTTCATGAAGCTCAAATCAATCACTTGACCACTTGTAATAAATCTCATTAAAAAAACAGATTGGAAAAGGACCAAAGTCTTCCTTTTTAGAACATATGCATAAACATTTCTCTTTCTAAAAGATAATCAACTATCACTGATCATTGCTACGACCAAATGCTCTCTCTATTACCTCACCTAAAAATTGCTTAACCCTCCTTTTTGGTTACTATGCTCATGGTGGTAAAAGACAAGGTTAAAAGGTTAAGGGTTCACAGTGGATGGTGAAAGGAGTTAGAACAAGCTGGAGGGAGTTTCTAACCGATCTATACCCTGTCCAACCTCCGGAAACATATACACAAGTAAGATCCAAAACTTGCTGGCAGTGATAATCTCCCACAAAACAGTGCATATCATCAACAATAGCACTCATCAAAACTGAAGAACGCCTTTCAGACTATAGTAATTACATGTTAGATATCTTCCTTTTTGAGAGAATATAGGTACACCAAGTCACAACTCACAATGCACTAAGAAAACCGAAATCACTACTATGAAAAATGTTAAAATATTGTAGGCTTAACCATTATGCTTGAGTTACATGAAAACGGTACACATGCCCAACCCTTGGACTGTACAGCATCTAGGCTGCAAATCAGTACATGCTTCCTAAGACTCAGAAGCTAAAATAAAAACAAAACATGTAGAGATACAAATAGACATACACACAACATTAGAACTCAATTCAACCAGTAACAGTAACAGGTTTAGGAAGAACACTACCCTAAGGCCTAAACCATGATCAACGCAATAAGCACTTCACAGATAGCCAAGGATTTCCGATGGTGTCCAGCAATCAATATCAGCATACAGTGTTGAGATCCTACGGAATCTGAAAGAAATTATGGGGGGGGGGGGGGGGGGGGAGAGAGAAAGACAAAGCAGACACTGAATAGAAGTAAGAAATTGAGTAACATGAAAACACTTTGAAACCAAGGCTAATGTCATGCATGTTATGGAACACTAGTTTTGCAGAAAATAAGAACCAGCTTGAAGATCAATCATGAATTTACCCTAGATCAAGAAGTTGCTCATACCAAAGGATTCATGAAAACATAGTTTAAACCGACTGAAGCACAATCTCTGGGAAAAAAAAACTAAGTTTATTTATCCCAACAAATAAATTCTCAACACACAATACTGGTTCGACCCCGATAAAATCGGCATGGTTTGATGGCCAAACCGCAAACTATAATCAAGATCAGCACCTAACTTTCACACAATTCTAGCAATTAGAAATCAACATTTTGGCATTGATTTTCAGCTAATTGATTACTAAATTACTCTAGAAGAGTCCACTGAGACTAACCCAAACCGTAGCTTCTTTACTAAAATGTATCAAAATAAAACAAACCCATTTCTTCTCTCATTAAAATTAAACCAGTTAGAAGCTGAAAATAATCCACCAAAAACCTCAACAACAAAAATCAAACCATTCAATTGTTTACACCTCATATAAGCAATCAAATAAACAAATAAAGAGATGAAGAGAGAGTGAAAAAGAAAGAAACCAGGGGATTGCGATTAAGAGCAAAGGTAAACAATCTATCGCCAGTGAGAAGCCTGATCTGATCGCCGAGTGAGGTGAAACGCGAGGTCCTTAGGAGGGTGCTATACGCGTTAAGTAAATGTTACGGGGGATTTGTGTTAGGGTTTTCTTTTTAACTTTTTGCTGTTGTTTTTCTTTTCTTTCATTCTTTTTAATTATTTCTCGAAGGAAAAGAAAATAAAAATAAAGGGGAATTGGGTCAAAAATTTTCTCGAGGTGTAGGCACTTTCTCGAAGACCAAACGCGTGTTGAGAAAAGTTTCAGCAATTGGTAATGTTTTTGCTAAAGTGAAACGGGAATTTCTCGGGAGAATATGAAGGTCCTACCACGAGCTTCCACGTCAGCACAATACTTTGCAACGCGATTACTTTCCTTTCCTTCAAAATTATAATTTCAGTTATTTTTGCTGATTGATTTTGAATAGTTTTTTTTTTCTTAAATATACAATTGGTACCTTAACTGACCATTTTCTCCCAAGTTGGTACCTAATGATTTTTTGCTCTTAAATTGGTACCTAAACTAGGTATATTTTCCTAAGTAGGTACTTAGAGAAATTTTTCTTTCAAGTTGGTACTTGAACTAGACACATTCCCCTAAATTGGTACTAAAACTTATACATTCTATCAATTTGGTCAAAATTCGAAACAAATCAATAAATTTAACACTTTATATTTACAAATTCTGTCAAATTATTTTTTTGTTACTCTCCTAAATTGATTGTACAAATCTAAGGAATGTTACATTACTATCCTGGTATAATAAAAGTTTAATAGTAATTTGCCGTTTTATTGTAGGATGCAGTTGTTCAATTGTTTCTTTGATCCCATAGACTCACTTGATTTGACAATATCGTAACTTTTTTACTAAATTGATGTAATTTTAAAATATTAAGAGTTAAATTTATTGAAATGTTTTGAATTAGGATCAAATTGATAAAATGTATAAGTTTTTAGGACTAAAATTGTTAATAAAAATACCAAAACCATGAATGAAATTAAAGTTTGGGTACCAACTTGAGAGCAAAAATTATTTAGGTACCAACTTGGGGAAAAATGCCTAATTTAGATACCAACTTGAGAACAAAAATTCTTTAAGTGCTAACATGGGGAAAGATACATAGTTCAAGTACCAAATATATATTTAAGTTTTTCTTTAATCATTTTAGTTTTTTAATGTGTATTTTGGAGTTATTCATCGACACATATCATTTCACGTTCTTGTTATTGAGAGTTATTTACTTCAAATTATTTTATGCTCGAGTTATTTTCAATTTGGTTAATTTGATTTTAAGTTGTTTTAATTGTAAATTATTATTGGATTCGATTTAGACTGTTTAAGCTGTTAACCTTTTATAATCATATTAAATTAGTTATATTTGAATTTAAATTAATTGATAATGCTCACAAATGATCACTATTTTTAAATATTTGTTTTAGTCATTTAACTTTTAAATATTACAAATAATTTTTAAACTTTAATTTTTGTTATAGAATAATAGCTGTAAGGGGTAACATAATAGCTAAAATATTTTATATAATAACAAAATTAGGCATCTAGCTTTATACATTCAATTAATTTAATCATATTTTACAAAAAAATATAAATTTAATATCTGTTGTTTACTTATTCTATCAATTTAATCTTACTTTTAGATATATTAATATACTAAATTGATACATACCATCATCTGGTTGAAGCAAAAATATTAAATTATTTCAAATTAAAAAAAATATGGTAAAATTGATCAAATGATTAAATAATAAGAAAAAATATTAAATTATTACTATTATTTTAATTCATATTATAATGTTAAAGATAAGAAGATTCTCTTTTTCAGTGACACCATTGGAAAGGTTTCATGATAGAATTACATAAAATTGTACATTCCCCCTTATTTGCACAATCAAATTATAAAGATATACTGATTGCATGCATTGATTAGTAAAGACTGAGAGGCAAGGGGACATAAATGGCACAATAATTGCCAAAACTCCAAATAAATTAGGCTCATTATAATAGATAAAAATTCTCCGCCCCTTTTTAGTGTCTCTGTTTATGCCTTAACACTAAAAAAATACAACAAAATTAAATTTCAAGCCCTAAACCCTACGCCCTAAAAAATACACCCTACCCTAAATTTCATGAACCCTAACCATAACCCCTAACCTAAAACTCTAAACCTAATTTTAAGTGTAGGGGCATAAATAGGAGCACCGAAAATGGTAAAGGATTTCCATCCCATTATAATCAAACACAATGACATGGGAAAAGTTCTGAGATTAAACCATCATAGGCAAACATTACCATTTTTCTAAAATGATCATTCACTTAGAATAACTATCTTTATTATAAAATTTTAATTTATATTTTGTTTAAAATATATCTTTTAATAAAAGGGAAATCTTCATTGATGGTCACTTTTGTTTTGGGTTTATTTTATTATGGTCACCTGAATTCAAAAAAGATTATTCTGGCCACTTACGTTCGAAACCGTTTCTGTTTTAGTCACTGGACCGTTAACCTCCGTTAGTTAAAAATAATAATTTCTAATTTGACCCCCAAACTTTCAAAACTTCATTTTTCACCATCTTCCCCAAAACTCAATGAACTTCCCACTGCAGGGGAGAACTGCAAAAATCATTGATTGATTTCTTGATCTATTGAACTGCAAAAAATGAAATGTCTACATGTTAGACCCCCTGCTGATGAGGTATGCTGATGTCTTTTTTTTTTAATTTAACTGATTTAATTAAGAACTTTTTATATTAACGAGGAGCATTGTATTACCCATTTAGACATTTCATTTTTGCTCTGAAAAACTTTGTTTGTCATTATGTCTTTGATAGTGTGTGTAGTGAACGATAGTTTTTCCATAAAATGGTTAGTTCATAAGTAGATTGCCTAAGCTTACACAATTATAGTTGATGACAAGGGAGCAGTATGAAAGATTGAAACTCCAATGGAAAAAAAATGTCATTCTAGTACATAAAGTACGAATTTTGAAGGACCTTCTAACAGCATCTAAAAGAGCTAAATGCGAGTATAGAAAGTAGGTTCAATATATCCTTATAGTTGCTTTCTTTTTCCCCCTAAAACAGTGGCTGCCCTAAAAGTTGCAAGCATAGGGACTCTTCCGGGAGAATCTCATTCTCTAGATGAGGTGGAGGTGCCCTTGGTACGCGTATGAACCTTTTCGATCGCTTTGCCAGAGTTGTTAAGGTCAGAGTTTAGGAATTATTTGTATACATTCATGTAATCACATTATGACTTCTGATCCCAAATTTTGATGTGTTATATTCCCTAGAATTTGACTCAATTCACTGATAATGGCAGTCGTATGCAAATGCACTCCTAAGTTCCGTTGAAGACCCGGTGAAGATCTTAGATCAAGCTGTGATTGAAATGAATGATGACTTGGTGAAGATGAGACAGGCCACAGCACAAGTAAGCCTCATAATCTTATTTTATTTTTATTTTTTTAGTTTCTTTCTTTTGGCTCCTTTCTTTATGTTCACAGTTCACTTAATTTCTGTTTTCTCACCTTTACATTTTTTTATATTTAAGTTTAGATGCCTAATTGGTCTTAGAAGTTTATATTCTTATGTAAATTTTTATTCTGCCTTTACCATGTTATTTTCTTCCAATTTTACATATTCACATCTGACCCTCTTTCATTTTTGAAGGTATTAGCATCTCAAAAGCGGTTAGAAAATAAGTACAAAGCTGCCGAGCAGGCTTCTGAAGATTGGTAATTGATTGAGGATATTTTTTCTTTAATTTTCAGAGTATGCGGATGTTTAAATATCCCCATTAAGTTTTTTGATTTCGTATAGGTACCATAAAGCACAGTTGGCTCTTCAGAAAGGAGAAGAGGATCTTGCACGTGAAGCCCTCAACTAACATGTAGACATTTCATTTTTGCAGTTCAATAGATCAAGAAATCAATCAATGATTTTTACAATTCTCCCCTGCAGTGGGAAGTTCATTGAATTTTGAGGAAGATGGTAAAAAATGAAATTTTGAAAGTTTTGGGGTCAAATTAAAAATTATTATTTTTAACTAACGGAGGTTAACGGTCCAGTGACTAAAACAGAAACGGTTTCGAACGTAAGTGGCAAGAATAATCTTTTTTGAATTCGAGTGACCATAATAAAACAAACCCAAAACAAAAGTGACCATCAGTGAAGATTACCCTTAATAAAAACAATTTTTTAACATGAATCTAATATGAAATATATGAATTAAACTTAGACTCCAATATTCAAAACCTAATCCAAGCTCAGCCCAACCTTTTTTTTCCAATTTATATCATAAGAAAATCAAATATATAATATTATATGTAAACATTAAAAGTATGGCAACCTGTTTATATTAAAAGTTTAATAAAACAAAATATAAAATTACAAAATCTTAAATAAAAGATGAACTTTTTTGGCTTTTTTCTAAATTATTTTAAAAAATAATATAGGTGAACCTAGACTAGCCTGTATGAATCACTCTAGATAAAAAGTTAAAAACCCAAATTTTGGGTCAAACCGGGTTTGAGTAACTATATACACTGTTGATGCCAATCATGCCATACATGGACCCGAACCCGAACCAAACTCAACCTGACTCGACCTATTGACCCATTTTCAGGTGCATCACTGCACTGTATCATACATGTACCCAATTTCTAGATTGGCATTAGAATATGACTCCCATTGGAAGAAGACTCAAATACCATGACTACCGAGGCACCGAATTAAGGCCAAAAGCATTACTGCAGAATTCAAGTTCAAGTTACCTTTAAGGGCTGTCTTCGTCGCACGTTGATTGCTTCAATGGTAGGCACATTTTTCCCTGCTCAAAGAGAGAAAAAAAATTACCTTTAAGGGTTGTCTTCGTCCCGATACTTTATACGTAAAACACCATGAATTGAAGGAATAAGTTTAGCTGCAAAACAACCTGAGATACAAGTAAATAACGGATCATTCATTTACATAAGCAAAAAGCATGCCGAAGGGTAAGATGGCAATAAGAATACAAAAGGTAAATGCTTCTTTTAGCATTCTTCAATGCCATTACAAAATCCATATTCAGTTTTCCTCACCATTGCAGCTACTAAAGAGAGAGCTGCACATTATTCACATCATAATATTAATTTTCTCCCACATGAATAGGATAAAGGAACCAAAAATTCAATTATGCAGTAAAAAAATACAGCTATATCACAAAACATGATCCATTTATAGACAAATCACAAAAACAAAGTAATAACCGGTCATGGGGGGCCGTAATGTGGGGATCGGGCAGTCATACTAGGCACGAGCAACCTGAGCCTGCATTTGAGCTGCCCTAACTTTAGCAGCAGTGGCCTTATGAAAGAACTGCTCCCTTGACAACAACCTCACATTCCTCAAATATTGATCAAACGGCACCGCCCCTTCTTGCACTGCCTTATCCAATGAATAAACCACGTCTTCCAAGGCTAAGTCCGCCGCCGTGCAATCCAACATTTGCTCGGAAAGGGCGTCGGCACAATGAAACACCTCGTCCACTTCAACATTGTCGATGTTCTTCCCTAAGTTCTTGGTTTTCCCTTCGTTGTCTCGAAGCCAACCATCCAACACATCGCTGCGCATCAAAACAACCTGCAACTTCTGTTCTAAACCTTCTTTTTCATCTTGCATTTCTTTCAACCCTTTGTTAAGCTCTTCCTCTCGTCTTCTCAACACTGCTTGAGCCGAAAACAACCCTTCCATTTCAGATTCCCTTTCTTTTCTCATCTTAATTATATCCCCGTGAACCATCTCTACCAATTTATTCACCGCATTCCTCTTATAAACCTCCGCAGCATCCTCCGTATGCGGTGGCTGTATCCTCCCATAAGGCGAAGGTGGATACCCTGACGCAGCGGCAGCCACTCTCGGCTGTTGCTGCTGATGACCATAACTAGGCGGATTAGGGTTAGGATTGGACCGGCGTTGGGAATAAAGTGGGGGATCAAGCGAAAAGGCAGAGCTTAAATTAGCGACCAAATCAACAAGATTAGAACTTGGGTAAATCCAATTCTGCAAATAAGGGATCGAAACTAACCCAGAGGGAGAAACGTGGGAATGGGGGCGTTTGATGATCATGTCGCGCGTGGGGTTCACGTAGACGAGGGGAGGGTAACGAGGGTAAGATTCGGTGAGCCAGATTATGAGGGGTATGTTGTAAGTGACGCCTTGGAAAGGCATGGGGATGGTGCCGTCGGTTTGGAGGAGATTGACGGAGCGGCCGTCGTTGTGGATGAAAGTGGCGGCTTTGGGTTGGAGGGAAGGGTAGTGGGAGGTGAGGGAAAGGAGGTGCTGGCGGATTAGCCATTTGGTGTCTTCGGTGTAAGGGAGGGAGGAAGGGCCACGTTGGGAGAGGACGGAGGACAGGAATTGTTGCGTCTCCACCGGCGGTGTTGACGACGGTTGAACCATTGCGCCACGGAGGATCTTGGAAGCGAAATGATGAAGGAGAGAGAAATCCGTGCTTTGGAATTTACTTAGCAAGAGGAGGGGGAACCTTTCTCCTCCTAGTTCCTTCTGAGTTCTGACTAATAGTAATTAGTAAGTTATTTTAGGGTAAACTACAGTATAGGTCCTGAACGTTTTGAAAACATAATATTTATCTACTGAACTTTTAAAATTGACAATACAATCACTAAACTTTAATTCGTTTTCATTATGACTATTACCGTCTGATGTCGCTAAAAATGTTAGGATAAACTACATAAATGGTTCTCCAAATATGCTTCAATTATCTTTTGCGTTCTCCCACTATCAAAAGTTACAAATTGGTCATTCGATTAAAAAAATAATAAATTGGTCCAATGCCATTAAAATTTTAACGACTGATGATGTGACAGTTAATATAGATTAATATAATTACATAATTAGCCCTCAAGTTCTACATTTATTTTAATTTAACTCTAATTTTAAAAAATTAATCCACATAATTTTAAGAATTTATCAATTTAATCCAACTCTTTTTCTATTTCTCCTTTCGTCTAATTATTCAATTTAACCCAATCGTTTAGTTATATTCTCTTTGCTTTTTATCAAGTTTACCTGGAATAATGATAGATAGACAAGACCCATCTCCAATTACTTTTCCATAATAACAATCAAAAATAATTTTTTTAATAAAATAAAATATAACACAAAGATCTCTCAGAGGTATATTTGAACCACACAAAATATATCCTCTTTGCCGATTTACCCATTCTTCACCGCTGCTGTTGTTTCTCCTCTGTTTCCTCTTTCAATCAATATGTGAATCCTCATCTCTTGTTTTTTTTTTGTTCTTTTTTATCCAGTTCATCCATTGAATTGATGGATTTCTGAGTTTTTTTAAAATAAGCTTTATTTGTTTTGGATCGGCTTCTTTCTTGTTCGTGTTAATTTGGCTTGAAATTTCAAAGCCAAAGTCAATTTGGCAAGGAGTTGGCACTGTAAATCAATGCCAAAGTCAATTTTACAGTGCAATACATTTATGCACCGAAAGTGGGGTTGAAAATGTGGCATGGAAAAATTATTTTTTGATCCTTAAACTTTAGGGTACTTATAGGTTTAGTCCATGGAGCTCATCTATAAATAGGCCTAACCTTTGCCATTTGAAACCATCCCGACATCCATACCATCTCTTCCATTTATTTCTCTTCTATCATTTGTAATATTTGGGAATTCTCAGGAATTTCATTTGTTTGTACCATTTTGGTATTAGTGAAGTTATCATCCGGTGGTGGTGCCCGAGGAGTAGACGACATTTTCGCCAAACCTCGTAAATTTGGTGTGTTCTCTCCATTATTTATTTCGTTTGCTTATTATTGGGTTTTTCCATTGGGTTTCAATATTCAATAGTTGACGGGTTTGTCCGCTGTGCAAATTTCGGTAGTTTCGATCTCGAAATTTCAGCTCAGATTTGAAGCTATGTTCGTGTGAGAAATAACTTGGTTTTCCCAACAATTGGTATCAGAGCTTCGACGAAGGCTATCCCGGTCGCTCAGTTGCTGCAAAAAAGTGTGGTGTTGTGACAGTGCATGTCTAGGAAAGTTCTGGCTAGGAAAGACTTGGTATTTAAACGATCCGTGTGATCCACCTCTCTTTCCTGGGAACTTACCTGGTACAGTGTTTCAATATCCAGTTCGTGTTGTTGAATATTATTCGTTGCCATGATAAAAGTTGGATCAGATGGTGCATCAAGCTCTTCCTCTATACCGATGAGGAGGATAATGTAAAATGCAAACTTCTCGGTGGAGTTGTTTGATAAATCCGGTCACTTCGACATGTGGCAAGGCGAGGTGCTAGACTCTTTATTTCAACAAGGTCTAGACATTTCCATTGAGGAAGAAAAACCCATAGATATGATGGAGAAATATTGGAGAACAATCAACCGTGTGGCGTGCAGTACGATTCGATCTTGTCTTTCCAGGGAGCAGAAGTATGCCTACAAAAACGAGACTTCTGCAAGCAAACTGTGGAAAGCGTTGAAGGAAAAATTCCTAAAGAAAAGCTCTCAGAATCGTCTTCAAATGAAGAAAAAATTGTTCAGATTTGATTATCAGCCAGGCACCAGTATGAATGAACACATCACTGCCTTCAATGAGTTAGTGGCAGATCTGTTGGGCATGGATGAAACTTTCAAAGATGAAGATTTGGCTCTAATGTTGTTGTCATCCCTTCCAGATGAATTTGAGCACCTTGAAACAATGTTACTTCATGGAAAGGATGAGGTGACCCTTAAAGAAGTAACTGATGCTCTGTATAGTTACGAGCTCAGAAAGAAAACCAAGATAGAGAGCAAGTACAATGCAGCGGAGGTCATGGTGGTAAGAGGTCGCTCGAAAAGCCAAAAGCCAAAAATGAGAGGGAGATCAAAGTCAAAGTCCAGAATTGGGAAAGATGAATGTGCTTTTTGTCATGAGAAAGGTCATTGGAAGAAAGATTGCTCGAAGCTGAAGAAGAAAGGAAAAGCCGCTCCAGATGCATGTGTTGCAGAGCATGATACTAGTGACTCTGAAATATCATTGGTTGCTTCATCATCATCATTTCGTTCAGACGAGTGGATATTGGATTCGGGTTGTACCTATCATATGTCCCCTAATCGGGAGTTGTTCTTCGATTTAGTAGAACTAAATGGAGGAGTTGTTTATATGGGCAATCACAACGCCTGTAAAACGATTGGGATAAGTTCAATCCGATTGAAGAATCAAGATGGATCAACCAGAGTTTTGACTGATGTCCGGTACGTGCCTTGTTTGAAGAAGAAATCTCATCTCATTAGGAGCTTTGGAATCTAAAGGCTCGATTGTCACTATGAGAGATGAAATTTTGAAAGTCACATCAGGTGCACTCGTGATAATGAAGGGCATCAAGAAAAATAACTTGTATTACTACCAAGGTAGTACAGTTTTTGGAGCAGGAGCAGCAGCTTCCGGTGGAGACAAATTGGATTCTACTCAATTGTGGCACATGCGATTGGGACACGCCGGTGAGAAATCCTTGCAAATTTTGGCAAATCAAGGATTGTTAAAAGGTGAAAGGGCTTGCAAGTTAAATTTTTGTGAACATTGTGTTCTGGGAAAGCATAAGAGAGTGAAATTCGGCACCGCTATCCATAATAAGAAAGGTATTTTGGATTATGTTCACTCAGATGTGTGGGGTCCTTCCAAAACAACGTCGTTGGGAGGAAAACACTATTTTGTAACTTTTGTTGATGACTTTTCCAGAAGAGTTTGGGTGTATACAATGAAGTCTAAAGATGAAGTGCTCAAAGTTTTCATGAAGTGGAAAAATATGATCGATAACCAGACCGGCAAGAAGATCAAACGGCTTAGGACAAACAATTGAGGGGAATATAGAAGTGATCCGCTCTTTGACGTTTCCCAGGAGCATGGTATTGTTCGACACTTCACTGTTAGACATACACCACAGCAGAATGGGTGGCAGAGCGTATGAATCGAACACTACTTGAGAAAGTTCGATGTATGTTGTCTAATGCTGGGTTGGGCAAACCATTTTGGGCCGAGGCTATGACATATGCTGGCCATCTCATAAATCGTCTACCGTCATCGGCGATTGGAGGAAAAACACCATTAGAGGTATGGTCTGGAGTACCCGCTACAGATTATGATTCCTTACATGTATTTGGATCCACTGTGTATTATGATGTGAAGGAGTCAAAACTTGATCCTAGAGTAGAGAAGGCTATCTTTATGGGAATCACTCATGGAGTGAAGGGATTTCAACTTTGGTGCTTAGACACAAAGAAGATAATTTGTAGCAGAGATGTTACCTTTGATGAATATGCCATGTTGAAGAAGGTAACAAATGGAGTTGTTCAGACAAGTAGTACTCCACAACAGGTGGAGTATACTCCAAACCAGGTGGAGTATACTCCAAACCAGGTGGAGTTTCAAGAGACGGTGATTAGTCCAGCAATTGATGTTACTGATTCTCTAACTCCAATGGAGGAATCAAAAGATGAAGAGGTTCAAACCCAAGAACCATTGGAGACACCAGAAACACTTGCAGTTATAAGGCCAAGGAGAGAAATTCATAGACCTGCTCGATTTATAGATATGGTGGCCTATGCCCTTTCAGTTGTTGATGATGATATCCATGCCACTTATCAAGAAGCAATGCAAAGCTTAGAAAGTGACAAGTGGAAAAGTGCCATGGATGAAGTAATACAATCTCTCCAGAAGAACAACACTTGAGATTTGGCATATTTACCAGAAGGTAAAAGGGCAATTGGATGCAAGTGGGTATTTGCAAAGAAAGACGGATCTCCCAGCAAGAAAGATGTTCGCTACAAGGCAAGGTTGGTAGCTAAAGGCTACGCTCAGAAGGAAGGAATCGACTACAATGAAGTATTTTCCCCTATTGTGAAGCATTTCTCCATTAGAATATTGTTGGCCTTGGTGGCACAGTTGAATTTGGAGTTAGCTCAACTCGATGTAAAGACGGCTTTCTTGCATGGTGATTTGGAAGAGGAGATCTATATGACTCAGCCAGAAGGATATGTAGATGCTGGTGGTAAGAAATGGGTTTGTAAGCTGAATAAATCGCTATATGGATTGAAGCAATTTCCGAGGCAATGGTACAAGCGATTTGATAGCTTTATGAGGATGCAAAGGTACACAAGAAGCAAATACGACCATTGCGTGTATTTGCGAAAGCTACAAGATGGATCTTTCATTTATCTCCTCTTGTATATTGATGATATGTTGATCGCTTCAAAGAGTCAACAAGAGATAGACAAATTAAAGGCTCAGTTGAATCAAGAGTTTGAGATGAAAGATCTAGGCGAGGCCAAGAAGATTCTCGGCATGGAGATAAGTAGAGACAGACGGAGAGGCAAGCTTTGTTTGACTCAGAAGCAATATCTGAAAAAGGTATTACAATATTTTGGCATGAATGAAAGCACAAAACATGTAAGTACCTCACTTGCTTCTCATTTGAAACTCAGTTCTCAATTATCTCCTAAAACTGATGAAAAGCGAGAATACATGGCAAAAGTTCCATATGCTAATGCAGTAGGGAGCTTGATGTATGCGATGGTGTGTACACGACCTGACATTTCACAAGCAGTTGGAGTTGTGAGCAGGTACATGCATGATCCTGGAAAAGGACATTGGCAAGCTGTGAAATGGATTTTACGGTATCTCCAAGAAATCGTAGATGTTGGTTTAGTGTTTGAGCAAGGTGAAACACTTAGTCAGTTTGTGGTTGGATATGTTGATTCTAACTATGCTGGTGATTTGGACAAGCGTCAGTCTACTATTGGGTATTTGTTTACTCTAGCAAAATCCCCAGTGAGTTGGAAGTATACTTTACAGTCAACGGTGGCTTTGTCAACTATAGAGGCAGAGTACATGGCGGTTGCAGAGGCTGTTTGTAACACCCCATTTCTTGCCCTAATTTAAAAACCCTAATAATTGGGAATTCTAATTTAAAACCTAATTGAATTTCTGTGATTAACTTGGAAATTTTCGGAATTTTAGGGACCAAATTACAAGGGTTGCAAAAGTTAGGTGTCGTTTCTTAAACCCTAGAAAATTGTGGTGGCTTGTCTTGTAATTTACCCATTTTGGGTGATTTAAATACCTTTTTTTCATTTCTGAGATCTTTTGGCCGCTCTCTGCATCTGCAAACCCCTCTTTCTCTCGTGCGAACAAGAAAGAAACCCAACCCTTTTGTTCTTCGTTTACCGTCTGGCAAGGAGCCAAACGTCGTCCGTTCGACGGTCCGACGCCACCGTTCAATTCTCCATGGCCGCACGGTCAAAACCCTTGCCGTCGTCTTTGTTTTAACGTCCGCCGTCGTTAGGAAACGGTTCGAAAACCATTTGAACTCGTGTCGTTCGTGTTCCTCGCTGTTTGGGTGTTTAGGGGTAAGGTTTGGTTGCTTTTGAGGTTATCCGTGTGTGTGTGTGTGTTTTGTCGGAAAAACGACCCTCAGAGGCCATCGGAGCATCGCCGCCGGCAAGAAATAGAGAACGGGTGTTTGAGCCCTAATTTTGAATTGGAAATTTTGGGCTTGAACCGCTCTAAACCGATCTGGGGGGCTGAACCGGGTTGACAGAACCGAACCGGTTCATATTATAAAATAGCCGGCTGACGTCAGTGTTGACCCGTTTGACCTGTTGACCCGTTTGACCTGTTGACCCGTTGACCCATTTGACCCGTTGATCCGTTGACTCGTTGACCGTTGACCGTTGACTGTTTGACTGTTGACCGTAGACTTTTTCAGAAAAGAGCTATTTTATGTTTTTCGACGTACCGATTTTGTTTTCGCTGCCCGTTTCCTCAAATTTGAACCTGAAAGACTGTTTTGACCGCTTTTATTCGATTATTCATGTATTTAAAGATTTGAATATCAGAAAAATTAATTGGAATTATTCGTATTTGCAGACGATATTGACTCGGATACTGAGGTCCTTCCTCCTCCTCCACCTGGACGACCTCCTGTTGCTCAGACATCGAGATCCACTCGTGAGTTTAATTATTAAAATCAATTAGATATTTATTTTAGCAGTAGCTTGGCATAGTAGTAGTATCTTTGATTGTATATTTAATTGTTATAGGAGCTGACTCTGACCGACCTAGAGATAGAGCTGAGCGTGAGAGACATCATCGTCGACGTTGAGTGTTAGCTATTTGAGGTGTGTTCTCTTCTTTGCTATCTGTTTACAATGCTCTATATGTAAATGTATCGATTTGCTGAAATGTATACTTGATGTGGTCTGATGGTATATGATTGTAATATTCCGTTGATCTGTGATGTTTGACTTGTTCAGCATTCTGTTACATTATGAAATATTTGTATATATATTCAGATTTGGATTACTGTATATCAGATGATATGATTATGCATTTATGTTGATAAACAATGCATTCATATTCAGAACTCAGATTTTATGTCATCTCATTATGGGTGGGATTCTGTATGGGGAAGTTTAGTAGCTTCATCCTTCGAGATGATGTCTACTTCGGACCAATGGTTTCGCCTACGGGCTGGACTCCACTTCGGATGATGACGAGGTAGAGAGTGGTTCTGGGGAACCTTACTCTTCGGATGGTGATGTAGTTGGGTGCATGTCATATTGTGTTGCATATTCATTCGCATTTGTTTATGTGTTTGAACTGATTGATGATGGTAAAATGTATTCTGATAATATCTTACTACCTCTGTTGATATGACGATTCTGTTAATTTTGTTTGCACTGCAGAGACACACTGAGCGTTATCGCTGACTCCCCCTTAGTTTATATTTTCAGATACTCAGGTCTAGGCTACGGTACTTGGAGGACCTCGTTTTCCAGCTTATTTATTTATTTATTATTATCAGTATGAGACTTGGACTTATTTTTATTATATGTTTTATCAGATTATATATAATTTCAGATTCTGGATATTTTATTTGGGGTTATTACGTTTTAACATGCATGCACATTTTGAATATTTAATATTTTTAGGAGTATTTTATCAATATATATATTATGCGATATTATTATTATCTATTTTGGAATTAAAGTTTTGAATCAGGTTACTTGTGTGAGGGACAAGCTTTGAGTTTGACTCCTTATATTCGACCAGTTCTTCCGGGTCAGGTTTAGGGGGTTACATTTTGTGGTATCAGAGTCAGGTTCAACACTCGACCTGGTGATTTAAATCAACTTTAAATTAAAAATAAAATTTTGCATACATTCTCAAATGTTTTCGGGGTAAAACGGGAATTTTAGATAAACTTACGATCTATTATGAATATATTTATACATATTCTGAATAAGGTCTCCAAGTACCGAATTTAATCTTAGGATTCTGTCTTTTATAGATATACTACTATGCCACCTCGGAGAAGTTCTAGAGTAGCGGCCGGTCGAGGTCGTGGCCGAGGTTGAGGTCGTACCGCGACTGCAGATAGTGACGTTCCACCTCTTGAGGGTTCGATACAAAATCAGGATGAGGTCCAGAGTGCGGATGTGAAGGAGCAACATGTGGACCAGACTGGAGCTCAGCATACTAGAGCCCAGTAGACTGGAGCTCAACAGACCGGTGAAGGAGACCCACATGATCAGCCTGCTCAGAGTGGTGGTCATCGTGATTCAGGGGATAGTGAGACAGTGGGCATGGATGCTGTTACTGTTCAAAGAGAGTTATTGAGATACCTTCGTCAGTCTGAGGGTGTTCAGAGACCTATATCCACAGAGTTTCTAGCTGCTGGGATGACTATGTTCGAGGGAAAGACGAGTACAGACCCAACCGATGCAGAGTACTGGCTGAAGAAGCTTCAGTGATTATTTGTTGAGATTGATTATCCTACCGACCGGAAACTCAGGGCTACCATTTCACTGCTGCAGGGTGAAGCTCAGAATTGGTTGGAGGCTGAGGAGCTTGTTACTCCATCTAGTAGGGTTACTTGGGATCATTCAGATAGGCTTTCCATGATCGTTATGTCGGAGCTGAGTATATTGCTAAGTGCAGAGATGATTTTATGAATCTGAAACAGAATGATACGACTGCTAACGATTATGAGATCGAGTTTATGAGATTGATGCAGTACGTCCCAGGGTTAGTGACCACGAAAAAAGAAAAGTGTGATTGGTTTCTGAAGGGATTGCGTCCTACGATAAAGACCGATGTTGCTTTACATATGGATCAGGAATACAAAGACATTACTTGACAAGCTAGGACAGCTGAGCGTAATGAGGCAGAGTTGAGACAACTTGAGTTGCATGGATCTGATAGAGGGAAGAGACCAATGTTAGTGCCAGTTCAGCATAGTCAGGGAAATCAGTCTAGAAAGAGAGCCAGAGATGATTCAGACTATCAGAGTTATTCGAGAGCTAGACTAGTGACTCCTGTTCCGACTGTTAGTGTTGGTGGTTCGACTGGTACTCGAGGGGTGCCACAGTGTTCTTTCTGTAAGAAGTGGCATTTGGGCGAGTGTAGGAGGCAGACTGGAGCTTGTTTCAGATGTGGTTCATTCGAGCATCGGTTTAGAGATTGTCTGGTTCTACCTTTCTCAGCTTTTGCTACTACTCAGTCTCAAGCATCAGTACAGACTCCCGCCAGGGGAAGAGGTCAGGTCAGATCTGTTACTTCAGGCTCTACTAGTAAAGTTAGACTAACTCCGAGTAGAGGATCAGCAGGATCAGGGGCCAGACAACCGGGGTTAGTTTATTCTACTAGGAGGCACGAGGACCGTGATGAGCCAGATGTTATTGCTGGTACTTTCTCTATCCATTCTATTCCATATTTTGCTCTGTTAGATAATGGGTCGACTCATTCATATGTTGCGAGTTCTGTGTCTGGGGGTTTTGAGATTTTTGTTGAGGATACTGATAGTGCTGTTACTATACACAGTCTAGTGGGTAATCCAGTTGAGGTTACTAAAGTTTACAGGAATTGTCCTCTTGAGATTCAAGGGGAGATTTTCCCAACTGATTTGATGGAGTTACCCTTTGGGGAGTTCGATCTTATTCTAGGTATGGATTGGCTGTCTGCACACCGTGTTACTTTGGATTGCGAAAAGAAAAGGGCTACACTAAGAACTCCTGATGATCGTGAGGTGATTCTGATTGGTGAGCGCAGAGGGTTCATATGTAATATTGTCTCAGCTCTCAAAGCTGAGAAAATGATCATGAAATGGTCTATTGCTTATCTTGCCTATATCCTCGATCCGAGACAGTCTGATTTCAGATTAGATAAGATTCGAGTTGTGAAAGACTTTCTAGACGTTTTTTCGGAAGAATTACCTGGGGTACCACCGAAACGGGATGAGGTTGAGTTTGGCATTGAGGTTTATCCGGGTACAGCTCTTGTGTCTATGGCACCTTATCGGATGGCACCGAAAGAACTTAAAGAGTTGAAGATTCAGTTGCAAGAACTATTGGATTGAGGTTTCATTCGACCTAGTGTTTCTCCTTGGGGAGCTCCTGTTTTGTTTGTTAAGAAGAAGGATGGGACACTTCGACTCTGCATAGATTATCAGAAGCTGAACAAGTTGACGATCAAGAACAAATATCCTCTTCCTCGTATCGATGATATGTTTGACCAATTCCGGGGAGCTACAATATTCTCTAAGATAGACCTGAGATCTGGTTATTACCAACTCAAGGTTAAGGATTCTGATGTGTTCAAAACAGCTTTCCGGACACGATATGGCTATTATGAGTTTCTTGTGATGCCTTTTTGGTTGACTAATGCCCCTACCGCTTTTATGGATATGATGAATAAGGTGTTTCAACCATATCTTGACCAGTTTGTTGTGGTATTTATTGATGATATACTGGTATATTCTAAATCCAAGGCAGAACATGTGGAACATCTTCGGATTGTATTACAGATTCTGCGAGAGAAGCAGCTGTATGCAAAATTCAGTAAGTGTGAGTTCTGACTTTCTGAGGTTATGTTTCTGGGACATATAGTTTCTGCTCAGGGTATTCAGGTTGATCCGATGAAGGTTGAGGCTATTATGAGTTGGAAGCAGCCCAAGAATGTTCCTGAGGTTCGAAGCTTCTTGGGTTTAGCTGGTTATTATCGGAGATTCGTTGAGGGTTTCTCATCTATTGCAGCTCCGTTGACTAATATTCTGAGGAAGGATGTTCCCTTCGTTTGGACTGAGGCTCAGCAGTCTAGTTTTGAGAAGCTTAAGTCTGGGTTGACTGAAGCTCCAGTTTTGATTCAGCCTGAGCCTGGTAAGGCTTATACAGTTTTCAGTGATGCTTCGTACACCAGATTGGGGTGTGTTCTGATGTAGAACGGAAAGGTAGTGGCTTATGAGTCTTGACAATTGAAACCGTATGAGTGTAACTATCCTACCCATGATCTAGAGCTTGCTGCTGTTATCTTTGCACTTAAGATCTGGAGACACTATCTTTACGAAGAGAAGTGTTATATCTATACAGACCATAAGAGTTTGAAATATCTCCTCACTCAGAAAGAGCTTAATCTAAGATAGCGTCGCTGGTTAGAGCTTCTCAAGGATTATGATTGTGAGATTGAGTATCATCCGGGTAAAGCTAATGTTGTTGCTGATGCATTGAGTCGTAACGCCATTTCAGATCTGAGATCTTTGTTTGCTCGGATGAGTTTGTACGACGATGGCAGTCTAATGGCAGAACTCCGGGTTATTCCTACATTGATTTCTGATATTCGAGCAGAGCAGCCTAGTGATCCGTTTTTGATGCATCGTATCAGAGAGGTGCATGAGGGTACATCTCGGGATTACTCTATTGATCAGAATGGGGTATTCTGTTTTCGTGGCCGGTATTGTATTTCGAGGAAATCTTGGTTAAAACAGGTTATTCTCCGTGAGGCCCATGACAATCCTTATTCTATGCATCTTGGTGGTGACAAGATGTATAAGAATCTTCGTGAAAGGTACTGGTGGAAAGGTCTCAAGCGGGATGTCGTCGGATTTGTATCAAAGTGTTTGACTTGTCAGAAAGTCAAAGCAGAACATCAACATTCGTTTGGGTTACTACAACATATTGAGATTCCTCAGTGGAAGTGGGAGCGCGTGACTATGGACTTTGTTAGTGGACTTCCTTTGACTCCGTCGAAGAAGGATTCCATCTGGGTTATTGTTGATCGTTTGACGAAGTCTGCGCATTTCATTCCTGTCCGAGTTAACTATTCTTTGAGTAAGTTAGCCCGGCTTTATATTTCTGAGATCGTTCGACTTCACGGGGTACCGTTATCTATTATTTTTGACAAAGATCCGAGGTTCACTGCAAGATTCTGGGGGTCTCTTCATTCTGCTTTGGGTACTCGGTTGAACTTCAGTACATCTTATCATCCACAGACAGATGGTCAATCTGAGTGTGTGATCCAGATTCTTGAGGATATGTTGAGGGGCTGTATTCTTGATTTCAGAGGCAGTTGGAAGGATTTCCTGCCTCTTGCAGAGTTTGCTTATAATAACAGTTATCAGGCCAGTATCAAGATGGCACCGTATGAGGCTCTATATGGGCGTAGGTGTCGTTCACCTATTGGATGGACTGAGTTGAATGAGAACATATTATTAGGACCGAAAATTGTGCACGAGGCTGAGCAAACTTTCATATTGATTCGGGATCAGCTTAAGGCTGCTTTTGACAGACAGAAGTCTTATGCCGATTTGAGACGTCGTGATCTTGAGTTTGAGGTGGGTGATGAGGTTTTCTTGAAAGTATCTCCTTGGAGGAAGGTACTTCGGTTTGGTCGAAAGGGCAAACTGAGTCCTCGTTACATTGGCCCTTATCAGATTATCCGTCGAGTCGGACCAGTTGCCTATCAGCTAGAGCTACCACCAGAGCTTCAGCATGTTCATGATGTTTTCCATATTTCAGTGTTGAGACCTTATCATCCTGATCCGTCGCATGTTATGCCTGTTGAGGGTATTGAGGTCCGTCCTGATTTGCGTTTTGAGGAGAATCCTATTGAGATTCTTGCTCAGGATAAAAAGGTTCTCAGAAGGAAGACCATTAGGATGGTCAAAGTTCTGTGGCGTGGTCATAGTCATGATGAGGCTACGTGGGAGCCCAAGACTGTCATCCGAGCTCAGTATCCACATCTTTTTGCTCTAGGTAAATTTCGAGGCCGAAATTTCTTTTTATCGGGGGAAGAGTTGTAACACCCCATTTTTTCCCTAATTTAAAAACCCTAATAATTGGGAATTCTAATTTAAAACCTAATTGAATTTCTGTGATTAACTTGGAAATTTTCAGAATTTCAGGGACCAAATTACAAGGGTTGCAAAAGTTAGGCGCCGTTTCTTAAACCTAGAAAATTATGGTGGCTTGTCTTGTAATTTACCCATTTTGGGTGATTTAAATACCTTTTTTTTCATTTATGAGATCTTTTGGCCGCTCTCTGCATCTGCAAACCCTTCTTCCTCTCGTGCGAACAAGAAAGAAACCCAACCCTTTTATTCTCCGTTTACCGTCCGACAAGGGGCTAAACATCGTTCGTTCTTCGGTCCGACGCCACCGTTCAATTCTCCTTGGCCGCACGGTTAAAACCCTTTCCGTCGTCTTTGTTTTTCCGTCCGCCGTCGTTAGGAAACGGTTTGAAAACCGTTTAAACTCGTGCCGTTTGTGTTCCTCGCCGTTTGGGTGTTTAGGGGTAAGGTTTTTTTTGCTTTTGAGGTTATCCGTGTGTGTGTGTGTGTGTTTGGTTGGAAAAACGACCCTCAGAGGCCATTAGAGCATCGCCGCCAGTGAGAAATCGAGAATGTGTGTTTGAGCCCTAATTTCGAATTGGGGATTTTGGGCTTGAACCGGTCTGAACCGGTCCAGGGGGCTGAATCGGGTTGACAGAACCGAACCGGTTCATATTATAAAACAGCCGACTGACGTCAGTGTGGACCCGTTGAACCGTTTGACCCGTTGACTGTTGACCGTTGACTGTTGACCGTTGACTTTTTCAGAAAAGAGCTATTCTATGTTTTTCGACGTCCTGATTCCGTTTTCGCTGCCCGTTTCCTCAAATTTGAACCCGAAAGACTGTTTTGACTACTTTTATTCGATTATTCATGTATTTATAGATTTGAATATCGGAAAAATTAATTGGAATTATTCGAATTTGCAGACGATATTGACTCAGATAGTGAGATCCTTCCTCCTCCTCCACCTGGACGACCTCCTGTTGCTCAGACATCGGGATTCGCTCGTGAGTTTAATTATTAAAATCAATTGGATATTTATTTTAGCAGTAGCTTGGCATAGTAGTAGTATCTTTGATTGTATATTTAATTGTTATAGGAGCTGACTCTGACCGACCTAGAGATAGAGCTGAGCGTGGGAGACGTCACCGTCGATGTTGAATGTTAGCTATTTGAGGTGTGTTCTCTTTTGTGCTATCTGTTTACAGTGCTCTATATGTAAATGTATCGATTTGCTGAAATGTATACTTGATGTGGTCTGATGGTATATGATTGTAATATTTTGTTGATCTGTGATGTTTGACTTGTTCAGCATTCTGTTACATTATGAAATATTTGTATATATATTCAGATTCAGATTACTGTATATCAAATGATATGATTATGCATTTCTGTTGATAAAGAATGCATTCAGATTTAGAACTCAGATTTTATGTCATCTCATTATGGGTGGGATTCTGTATGGGGAAGTTCAATAGCTTCATCTTTCGGGATGATGTCTAGTTCGGACCAGTGGTTTCGCCTACAGGCTGGATTCCACTTCGGATGGTGACGAGGTAGAGAGTGGTTCTAGGGAACCTTACTCTTCGGATGGTGATGTAGTTGGGTGCATGTCATATTATGTTGCATATTCATTCGCATTTGTTTATGTGTTTGAACTGATTGTTGATGGTAAATTGTATTCTGATAATATCTGACTAACTCTGTTGATATGACAATTCTATTAATCATGTTTGCATTGTAGAGACACACTGAGCGTTATCGCTGACTCCCCCTTAGTTTCTATTTTCAGATACTCAGGTCTAGGCTACGGTACTTGGAGGACCTCGTTTTCCAGCTTATTTATTCATTATTATCAGTATGAGACTCGGACTTATTTTTATTATATGTTTTATCAGATTATATATAGTTTCAGATTCTAGATATTTTATTTGGGGTTATTATGTTTTAACATGCATACACATTTTGAATATTTAATATTTTTAGGAGTATTTTATCAATATATATATTATGCGATATTATTATTATCTATTTTGGAATTAAAGTTTTGAATCAGGTTACTTGTGTGAGGGACAAGCTTTGAGTTTGACTCCTTATATTCGACCCAGTTCTTCCGGGTCGGGTTTAGGGGGTTACACTATTAAGGAGGCGATTTGGCTTAACGGATTGTTAGAAGACTTGAGAGTTGTCCAAAGTCACATTAGTCTCTATTGTGACAGTCAGAGTGCTATTCATTTAGCGAAAAATCAAGTCTACCATTCAAGAACCAAGCACATCGACGTGAGGTATCACTTTGTGCGAGAGATCTTTGAAGAAGGAAAGGTTCTACTTCAGAAGATTGCGACAACAGAAAATCCTGCAGATATGTTGACCAAGGTGGTAACATCAATCAAGTTCAATCATTGTTTAAACTTGATTAACATCTTGCAAATTTGAGCACCTTCGGATGTATGGCGCTTGTGAGCGCATTTAGAAGCACTACAAAAGATAACGTTTGGAGAGAAAAAAATTTGAAAAACGTGATGATATTTCAAGCCAAGGTGGAGATTTGTTAATTTGGCTTGAAATTTCAAAGCCAAAATCAACTTGGCAGGGAGTTGGCACTGTAAATCAATGCCAAAGTCAATTTTACAGTGCAGTGCATTTATGCACCGAAAGTGGGGTTGAAAATGTGGCATGAGAAAATTATTTTTTGATCCTTAAACTTTATGCTATTTATAGGTTTAGTTCATGGAGCTCAACTATAAATAGGTCTAACCTTTGCCATTTGAAACCATCCCAACATCCATACCATCTCTACCATTTGTTTCTCTTCTATTATTTGTAATATTTGGGAATTCTTAAGAATTTCATTTGTTTGTACCATTTTGGTATTAGTGAAGTTATCATCCGGTGGTGGTGCCCAAGGAGTAGACGACATTTTCGTCGAACCTCGTAAATTTGGTTTGTTCTATCCATTATTTATTTCGCTTGCTTATTATTGGGTTTTTCCATTGGGTTTCAATATTCAATAGTTGACGAGTTTGTATGCTGTGCAAATTTCGGTAGTTTTGATCTCGAAATTTCAGCTCAGATTTAAAGCTACGTTCGTGTGAGAAATAACCCGATTTCCCCAATAGTTCGATCTCATTTGTGGTTGTCAGATTTGGATCCTCGCGTTATTCTTACTTACCAAAAAAGAAAAAAAATTAATTTTTTTTGTGTGGTTCAAGTCTATCTCTGAGAGATCTTTGTGTTTTATTTTTTTAAAATTATTTTTGATTGTTATTATTGAAAAGTAATTGAAGATGGGTCTTGTTTATCTATCACGTTATTCTGGTTTTTTTCGGAATCCATTTCTTGATCAAATCAAAATAAAGCTGAAACATGAATGAAAGATGGAAATTAAACAAAACTAAACGATTGGGTTAAATTGAAGAATTAAAGAAGAGGAGAAATAAAAAAGAAGATAGACTAAATTGATAGATTATTAAAATTATGTGGGTTAATTTTTTAAAATTAGTGTTAAATTAAAATAAGTGTAGAACTTGAGGGCTAATTATGTAATTATATCAATTTATATTAACTACCACATCATCGACCGTTAAATTTTTAACGACGTTGGACCAATTTGTTACTTTTTTAGTCGGGGATCAATTTGTAAATTCTAATAGTCGGGAGACACAAAATATAATTAGAACATAATCGAGGGACCATTTATGTCATTTACCCAAAATGTTAATGGGACACTTTAACCTATAAAAAATAGAAGTTCTGTTGCACGACCTGTTAAAATAAGGCTAATATACGGCGTAACCGTTTCTTTCCTTTACCCCGTTACCAATCTAAAATGTTATATATATTAGTAACAATCTCAGTCACAACCTAAATTGTTATGATTTTGAGTAATATTTCAGATTTTAGTTTGCAAACTAAAATGTTATATGTATTGGTAACATTTTAAGTCGAAACTTAAATTGGTAACATTTTAGGTCACAACTTAAATTGTTATAATTTTGTATAATATTTTAGGTTGAAACTTAAAATTTTACGAAATGTTGTGATTTTGGGTAATATTTCAGGTTTATGTTTCAAAACTAAAATGTTATATGTATTGGTAATATTTTAGGTTGAAACCTAAATTGGTAACATTTTAGGTTGCAACTTAAATTTTTATAATTTTGTATAACATTTTAGGTTGAAATTTAAAATTTTACTCACTTCAACTTAAATTGTTATATGAGATTTGACCGTCCAAAAATAAAAATATTTTACGATAAGTATAGAAACCTTGCTCTAAGTTTTACTGAAATTCAAAAATTCTAACTTAAAAGCAATATTACAATTTTCATCAATTACCAAATTATGGTTTTGAATTGTTAAAATCAAGTTTAGATTAATCATATACTCTAAGAAATCTTCATTACTCAATACAAAATCTTAGTTTTAGGTCGGAATCAACAAAATCACCATTAAATAGTTAAAAAACTTGAAGATAAGTTATTTCTTTCCTCAATTGCCTAATTCCGAGTTTAATTTATTAAAATCAAGTTTAGATTACTCATATACTCTAAGAAATCTACATTACCCAATAGAAAATCTTAGCTTTAGTTCAGAATTAACAAAATCACCATTAAAAAGTTAAAAAACTTAGAAAATAAGTTATTTTTTCAAATACCTATTTCTGGGTTTAATTTTTTAGAGTTTGATTTGAAATCAACATGACAATGATCCGGACTCGTTTCTAGATCTCGAAAACTTTTATTTCTGCATTTATGTCAGTTACATGGACAAATAATATTTTCTCGATCCACAAATCTAGCCTTATTTAACCTAAATGTAACAAATTCCAACAGTGGTCGCTCAAAATCGAGATTAATAATGTGATCATTTATTGGCCTATCAATATTATAGATCCAATATCGATTCATATTGAATACTAATTTTTTTTCTATTGTATTACTAATTTAAGATAATTAAATTTGTAAACTTATGCTATTATTATTAGGGTAATTATTCTATACACAAGCGCTTGTGGAAACTTTTTTACACAAGCGTCTTAGTTTTAGGGGTTAGGGACTCCGTTTAGGGTTTAAAGTTTAGGGGTAAAAGTGTAGTAGTTTTGAATTTAGGGATTGTTGATAGAATTTTGGGTTTAGGGTTAAAATTTAGGGTTTATAGGTTAAAACATGAACCCTACCCATATTACCCTAAAACTAAACCCTAACCCTAAACCCTGAATTCTAACCCTAAATCCTAAATTCTAAACATGAACCTTAAATTCTAAACCCCTACACCAAAACCCCTAAACTCTAAACCTTAAACCCTAACCCTAAACCCTATAATTGGGGCGCTTGTGAAAATAAAAAAATTCTACCGCCGATGTATAGGATAATAATCCTTATTATTATATATTGCGTGCAAAAATGTTTTATTTACTCTTAATAAATACTATTATTTTTAAATTTTATTTTGAAAGAAAAAATGAAGCAGAACTTATGACATTATTAATCTATGTTACATGCATAGTTTTTTTTATTCTTAATATATTTTACATTTTTAATTAAAAGACTAATAATAATAATAAATTGATAGCACTATATCTTAAAAAATAAAATTAAAACTTAAATTAGACATTATTAATGTTTGTGTTGAGTTGTGTGGAGCTCGATTCGATCAACCAATATTGCTCACCAAGTGGTGGAGAGATGGATTTTTGGGTGGAAGGGTTGTGGAAGCTAAAAAGAACAAAGACACAATGATTTATAGTGGTTCGGCCTTCTAACAAGCACCTACATCCACTACCTTAGCTTCCCACTAAGGATTTCACAATCAATCCACTAATTGATTCGTCCCCTTTTCTAGGATTAGGAGGAAACCCTTACAACCGATCAAGCTTCTACCCAAAGCCTTGATCAAAACCCTCTTTTACAAAGAGACAAAGAAAGCAAACTTAAACCCTCTAATAGGTGTTTGTTTGCACAATGAAGCACTCACCCAAATCCTAAAACACTTGAGCATATTTGACAATTTTGGCTCACTAGTGTTTGTCTATACAAGAAATGACAAATTAAGCACTAAGACAATTTCTTGATCATTTGATGTTTGACAATATGAGCATTAGCCTTCTCTTGATGCTTGGAGGTCCCTTTTATACTCCCAATTGAGTTTATAGCCGTTTAGGACCGTTGGGGTTGAAATAGAGTCGTTGGAGCTTTAAATTCCCTCCATAAATGCAGTTCTGCAGCTCCCCGTTTCGAAACGCTCGAAGCCGTTTCGAAACGCTCTCAATGTAGAAAGAGCCGTTGCAGTCTGTCAGGGTACCCGTTTCGGAACACCCCCTTGCCGTTTCGGAACGCGTATCGGAACGCTATAAGCCCATATCGAAACGACCTGCATTTAAAAGTTAGTTGGGAAAGAGCCGTTGGGGTTTATGACCGTTGTGGTCAGTGCCACGTGGGCGTATCGAAACGGCCTAGCCCATTTCGAAACGTTGGGCAAAAATGCTGTCCATAGAGAGCCTGTTTCGAAACAAGTTTCGAAACGTTTTGGCTACTGGAGGCACCTGTTTCGAAACGCCCTAAGGTGTTTCGAAACACCTGGACAGTTTTGTTAAGATAGGCTTGAAAAACATGAAAAACCCTTTTTAAAATCTTCCCTAAACATAATTTCAAGTTGTTTGGACTTTGTAAATGTTTTAAATACTTTTTAGATTAGTCCAAATCATTTTTCAAATATTATATCAAAACATTAGTTCTACAATCTCCCCCTTTTTGATATAATAAAACCACTTGAAAAATTGTTTGGGATTCTCCCCTTTTAACTATAAAAATGTGAATAAGAGATTAAAAATTTTAATTCAAATAAAACTCCCCCTTATTCAATTGAAAATTCAATTTTTCAAACCATTTCTCCCCCTTTTTGTTATATCAAAAAGATTTAAAACATTAAGCTCAAAAATGACAATAGAGGTGAAATTTGACAAAAAATATGAATTTTGGTTTTTAAAAATGGCTCCCCCTTACTCAAGGCATCATTAAGAATATTAGTCCAACATATATGATTATCTAGTTGAATTTAAATAAAAATTAAAACAAATAAAAGCTAAAAACAACTAGAATTTTTACCAACACTTGAACTCAAGGTAGGATGTGAAGCCTTCCTTCTTCAAGTGTTCTCCCTTGTGTGCATGGAGCTCCCCCTCAATGTTTGACTTGTTGAACATCTCCATCACACCTACAATAGACAATCAAGTAACTTTTGGTATCCAAATTGCTTTGGATCCATAAACGTTAGTTGCACAAATTTTAGTCCCCTTTGGAATCCATTTTTCAATGTCATCCTTTTTAATTGAAGTGGTTAGTCCTTTTGGGACCCAAACACTTCTAAAACATTTTCCTTTCACAAATCTAGGGGCACTAGATTGTCTAACATAAAAGTTTGATTTTCCAAAATTGTTTTTCTTTTCAAGCTCTTGTGGAAATCAAATCTTTTTCTCCTTGAACTTTTTGAAGCAATTTTTGTAAATCAAGACATTTTAACTCAAACTCTTCAAGTTTTGCTTTAAGTTCAAGTTTGGTTTTAGAAAGCAAATCATTTTGAATTTTTAACTTTAAAATCAATTTATTGTTTTTCAAAATGTGGCTTTTAAAATCTAAAACCAAATCATCATAGGCATCTTGTAATTCATCAAAAGTGTAAGAACATGAAGTAGATGAATTAGAAGTTACCCTTGAATCTTCTTCGATGGCCATAAGGCAAAGGTTGGCTTGTTCATCGTCGGTGGAGTCCTCATCACTCCAAGTAGCCACATGTGCCTTCTTCTTATGGCTTGAAGTGCTAGCCCTCTCCTTTCTTTTAGGTTCTCGTTCAAGCTCTCTCAAGGCTTTCTTCATGAATGAGGCACACTTCTTGAAGAGATGAACTATCTCTTCATCTTCCTCCTCCTCTTCACTTGAGTAGACATGATGGCAAGTGGAGGATTTGAGAGCCATGGCACTAGCATTGATGCCAAGCCCTTTGATTTTCTTCTCTCCCATAGCTCTTATTTCTTCCCTCTTCTTCTCATCCTCCTTGTTCTTCTTCATGATTTGATGAGTAAGAAGTGACCCCATTAGTTCATCAAGCTTCAAAGTCTTCAAATTTTTGGCTTCGATGATGGCGGTCCTCTTTGAGTCCCAAGACTCGGGAAGTGAGTAGATGAGCTTTCGAACAAGCTTCTCCTCCGGGATGGCTTCTCCATAACCTTTAAGACCATTGGTGATGGTGGAGAACCTATCAAACATCTTCTCGATGTTCTCTTCCGGATCCATTTTGAAGTTCTCATACTCCAAGGTTAGGAGCCCAATCTTGGTCTCCTTGACTTCATTTGTTCCCTCGTATGTGACTTCAAGCTTGTCCCATACCTCCTTGGCACTCTCACAAGAAGACATCTTCTCATAGATGGATGGACCAAATGCACAAAATAGAATGTGCAAGGCTTTGCAATTTAGCTCCATCTTCTTGCGATCGTCGGCACTCCACTCCGCTTTGCTTTCTTGAGGCACGAACGGGCCATCTTCAACTACATCCCATAGCTTGTAATCTTTTGATTTGATGAAGAACTTCATCTTTGTCTTCCAATGGGCATAGTGAGCTCCGTCAAAGAAAGGTGGTTTGTCGATTGATTGTGCCATTGAGCCGGTTGATGAAAAAGTGATCGAGCTTGCCGGATCTTCTCAATAGGATGTTAATCCTCACCGATTGAGCCAAGCTCTGATACCAATTGTTGAGTTGTGTGGAGCTCGATTCGATCAACCAATATTGCTCACCAAGTGGTGGAGAGATGAATTTTTGGGTGGAAGGGTTGTGGAAGCTAGAAAGAACAAAGACACAATGATTTATAGTGGTTCGGCCTTCTAACAAGCACCTACATCCACTACCTTAGCTTCCCACTAAGGATTTCACAATCAATCCACTAATTGATTCGTCCCCTTTTCTAGGATTAGGAGGAAACCCTTACAACCGATCAAGCTTCTACCCAAAGCCTTGATCAAAACCCTCTTTTACAAAGAGACAAAGAAAGCAAACTTAAACCCTCTAATAGGTGTTTGTTTGCACAATGAAGCACTCACCCAAATCCTAAAACACTTGAGCAAATTTGACAATTTTGGCTCACTAGTGTTTGTCTATACAAGAAATGACAAATTAAGCACTAAGACAATTTCTTGATCATTTGATGTTTGACAATATGAGCATTAGCCTTCTCTTGATGCTTGGAGGTCCCTTTTATACTCCCAATTGAGTTTATAGCCATTTAGGACCGTTGGGGTTGAAATAGAGTCGTTGGAGCCTTAAATTCCCTCCATAAATGCAGTTCTGCAGCTCCCCGTTTCGAAACGCTCGAAGCCGTTTCGAAACGCTCTCAATGTAGAAAGAGCCGTTGCAGTCTGTCAGGGTACCTGTTTCGGAACACCCCCTTGCTGTTTCGGAACGCGTATCGGAACGCTATAAGCCCGTATCGAAACGACCTACATTTAAAAGTTAGTTGGGAAAGAGCCGTTGGGGTTTATGACCGTTGTGGTCAGTGCCACGTGGGCGTATCGAAACGGCCTAGCCCGTTTCGAAACGCTGGGCAAAAATGTTGTCCATAGAGAACCCGTTTCGAAACAAGTTTCGAAACGTTTTGGCTACTGGAGGCACCTGTTTCGAAACGCCCTAAGGTGTTTCGAAACACCTGGACAGTTTTGTTAAGATAGGCTTGAAAAACATGAAAAACCCTTTTAAAATCTTCCCTAAACATAATTTCAAGTTGTTTGGACTTTGTAAATGTTTTAAATACTTTTTAGATTAGTCCAAATCATTTTTCAAATATTATATCAAAACATTAGTTCTACAGTTTGTATGTGGGGTTGAAAAGGGGGTTGGTTATGAGGAAGTTGATTTCTTGTATTTTTATTTAAATTTTTATTATTTGCGATGAAACTATTGTTCCGTTGCAAATTAAATTTGCATTTTCTATTATTTTCGAACCATCGTTCAATCGCAAATCAAATTGATATTTTTTTATCGTTTCTGATGGAACCATTGTTCAATCGTAAATTAAATTGACATTTTTATTGTTTTCGACGGAACTATTGTTCCATCGCAAATTAAATTTGTATTTTTAATGATATTAAAAAAATTATGACAGAGAAAGCAATTCCGTCGGAAACTATAACCTAGATCAAAATTTTATGACGAAATATTTTATTTCCATTGGTAATTTATGACGGATTTTAAAGTAGTCCGAAATTTTCCGTCGGTAATTAAATTTTTTTGCAGTGTAAAATCAAGTTTAGATTACTCATATACTCTAAGAAATCTTCATTCCCAATAAAAAAATTTAGCTTTAATTCAGAATTAACAAAATCACCATTAAAGAGTTAAAGAACTTGAAACTCGGCTAGACTCACAACAAGTATAAAAACTTAGTCGGAAGTTTTGAAACTTACAAAATATGTATCATTCCAACCTAAAGTGTTATCCGTAGTAGTTATATTTTAGGTTTTAACTTAAAATGTTATATCTTTTGGTAACATTTTAGGTTGTGACTAGAAATGTTATCTAAGTTTCTAAATTTTTGGTTGCAACCTAAAATGTTATATATAATGGTACCATAAATGTTACATATTATGATAAGTTTCCATACTTATTAGTAAATTTCCGCTTTTTTAAAATCTAGGTTGCAACCGAAAATGTTACATATTATGGTAAGTTTCCATACTTGTTAGTAAGTTTATGAACTTATCATGTCAACTTAAAATGTTATATCTTTTGGTAACATTTAGGTTGGTGGGTACATATCATAGTAAGTTTTGATACTTGTTAGTAAGTTTCTAAACCTATCATGTCAACTTAACATTTAGGTTGCTGGGTAACATTTTAAGTGCCGTGTTTTTTAAATTTTAGGTTGCAACCGAAAATGTTACATATTATGGTAAGTTTCCACATTTGTTGGTAAGTTTCTTAACTTATCATGCCAACTTAAAATCTTATATCGTTTGGTAACATTTAGGTTGGTGGGTACATATCATAGTAAGTTTTGATACTTGTTAGTAAGTTTCTAAACCTACCATGTCAACTTAACATTTAGGATGGTGGGTAACATTTTAAGTGCCATGTTTTTTAAATTTTAGGTTGCAATCGAAAATGTTACATATTATGGTAAGTTTTCATACTTGTTAGTAACTTTCTGAACTTATCATGTCAAGTTAAAATGTTATATCTTTTGGTAACAATTAGGTTGGTGGGTACATACCATAGTAAGTTTTGATACTTGTTAGTAAGTTTCTAAACTTACCTTGTCAACTTAACATTTAGGTTGGTAGGTAGCATTTTAAGTGATGTGTTTTTTAAATTTTAGGCAATATTTCAGGTTTAGGTTTCAAAACTAAAATGTTATATGTATTGGTAATATTTTAGGTTTAAACCTAAATTGATAACATTTTAGGTTGGAACTCAAATTTTTATAATTTCGTATAACATTTTAGGTTGAAGCTTAAACTTTTACTCACTTAAACCTAAATTGTTATATGAGATTTGACCATCCAAGAATAAAAATATTCATGACAAGTATCAAAACCTTGCTCTAAGTTTTACTGAAATTCAAGAATTCTAGCTTAAAAGCAATATTACAATTTTCATCAATTACCAAATTATGAGTTTGAGTTGTTAAAATTAAGTTTAGATTACTCATATACTCTAAAAAATCTTCATTACCCAATACAAGATCTTTGTTTTAGGTCGGAATTGACACAATCAACATTAAAGAGTTAAAAAACTTGAAGATAAGCTATTTCTTTCCTGAATTGCCTAATTCCGGGTTTAGTTTATTAAAATCAAATTTAGATTACTCATATACTCAAAGAAATCTACATTACCCAATAGAAAATCTTAGCTATAGTTCGGAATTAACAAAATCACCATTAAAAAGTTAAAGAACTTGAAAAATAAGTTATTTCTTCAAATACCTTTTTATGGGTTTAATTTGTTAAAAACAAGTTTAGATTACTCATATACTCTAAGAAATCTTCATTACCCAATAAAAAATTTTAGCTTTAATTTGGAATTAACAAAATCACCATTAAAGAGTTAAAGAACTTGAAACTCGGCTAGACTCACAACAAGTATAGAAACTTAGTCGGGAGTTTTTAAACATACAAAAATTGTATCATTCCAACCTAAAGTGTTACCCATAGTAGTTACATTTTAGGTTTTAATTTAAAATGTTATATCTTTCTGTTGCAACTAGAAATGTTATCTGTAACACCCTCAACCCGGTTTAGAAAAAAACGGAATTGAAGTTGTTATCGAGAACGCAAACCGATTTCAAGAGACCAAAACTATAAACTTTCAGAATAAAACAAGACATGTTTAAGAAAAGACAACTTTAATTTCATTCTATAGATTGTATTAAGCTCCTTCATACTTTAAATCCTTATTTACTCATAAGAACATAGTTCGCATCTTATTATATCTTACTCTATACTTACACTTTCTTAATGTTACAAACTAGATCATTTTGAATTAGTATAAACTATTTTCATGTATCAACTAATTTGATATATCGAGCATAGGTGAATGAATTTAGAGATACATAGACAATTTGCGTCTCAAAAGCAAGGTAATTTAAAAACATTCATGAGCTTATCTCATTAATAGCAAACATAATCCTTCATTTGGTAACAACAACTAACTTTAATCTTAATTTATATCTTCTGTTTAGGGCAGTGGCTGCTAACAATTATTCTATCAATCTGTTTTTATTTTAATCTTTTAGCACAAACTGCATTCCTAGTTCAAGTTTTAAACTGCTTTTATAAACAATCACTCTGCAATATTTTGTTTATTTTCTGCACTGAATTTAATACTCTCCAAAAGGTATGCTGTATGTTCATTCAAAGCTGCATTTTCATGGCATACAAAAATGCATTTTATGCTTACGAAACTGCATATATTTAACATCAAAATTGCCCAATCTTACAAGTATGTACATACGATTACCCAACAATTATTTAGCATTTTTGTGTATACAATTTCATGCATCAAAACAATCCATAACACTCTTAAGTGTTTGAAACATTCCTAATCCGTTCATTACAATGAATTCTCAATTATAAAATAGTTCTAATTATAATCTTATAATCAAGCAGTTCATACATTTACAAGTAAGATCTCCAAAATCACCTAAATCCATTACTACACTTAAGACCATTTTGGATTCAATCGTACAAACAAACAAGATATTAAGACACATAAGCATGACTCAAGACACTTTTCCAATCAATACAAGGATCGTCCATCCATCTTCATGAAATCAACTGTCCAAATGTCTTAATATATATAAAAGGGTAAAGTTCACGGATGGTAACTGAACTTTGGTCAATTATTTAATCTGGTAACCAAACTTTTAATTGCTTCAATGTTATCATTAAACTTTTAGTTTTGCTTCAATTTTACCACTGACCCGTTATCATCCGTTAACTGTTGTTAAAATATTTTGTATAATTTAACCTCCTTCCCTCCACATATGCACATTCAAACAATTCAGTCCTAATTCGAAAAAATAAATTTAACCTCCTTCCCTCTTGCTTGGGAGAAAAAGATTAACTGTTCTCTCTGTCAAACTTCATTTTTAATACTCTCCATTAAACCTAACCTTTCTCCCATTCAAAACAATGTCCCTCCTTTTCTTTACTCTACCCGTCTACTCTAAAAAACCCTTCAAATCTTGAGGTTCTTCTATTCTGGCTCTCTCAACCACGGAAGCTTTTAGCTTACTCAAGTATTGGCGAGGAGGTGGTACTAATGTTCGTGTTAATACACGCTCCACCGCCACTTGCACTACTACGATCGTGACGGCCGCCAGCACTTAATTTGGCACTGGACATGAATCACAATGATGATATCGATGATGGCAATTTCTTTGACTTGAAATTTGCAGTCGATTAAACAGAGAAAAATGAAGCTACTGTTGAAGATGAAGGAAGTCATGATTTAAACGGCGACGTTGATACAAATTTTGATGGTGGCTGCTCCGGTAGTGTAGTAGAAAATACTGAGCAAAGCAAATAATTTTTTAGTATTCCATGTCCCCCTCCAAAGATTGCTGCAATGCACATATTTTACATGTTTACTGGTCTGCTAAAACATATTTTCAGTTCATTACCTTTGAAACATTATTACAGTCACTTGGTGTGCATCAATAGTAAAAGAAAACACAAATATTTTATTGTTACAAGCCACCATCATCTCCCCTGAAACCTACATCTCTCTCAACTTCTCTACATCTTCTGCAATTTTTTTTTGGATCAAACCCAAAGAACCCAAGTTAATATCTTTTCTGGAAATGTGAAACATTTGACAAGAACCTTAAATTAGACAAGAGTTTTGTTTTGAACAACAAAATTGTAACCTTGGTTATCGACGAGGATTCAAACAGGGTATCCATGGAGCACGAAACGATTAACCAAGGAAAGCTCAAGGATAGAAACACCATTAGTGACACAAACAAGCTTATCTTAAGAAAAAATTAAAATGGAAGCAAAAATTTTACCGAAGTGTTGCCATTGTTGAACGGGGAGAAGCACCAGTGTCGACGATGATTCTTAGATAAGCGGACTAAATTGCTTTTTACTTAAAAGTGCCTAAATTGTTTGAATATGCAAACATGAAGGATTAAATGTGTTATTATACCATGTAACCCCCTCGTCCCGGTCCGGACGCTTGACCGATCCGAGTGGGCTACAAGGGGATAATCGAGGCGAAACCCGTTAAGGCTCTACTTCGGTTACCGGCCCAAGAAAAACTTTTTTCATTAATATTATCTTTTCTAGATGAGATTAAATCCTATGTGAGAAAAGCAACAACGGAAGAAACGATGAGGTAAACAACCAACAACCCAATTAAAACAACCCATTTTAATCTTAAACAGCAGGCCGTATTGAAACGCCCAAAGGGTGTTTCGATACGCCTTGACTAGGTCAACTGGCCAAAGTCAAACCGAGGAGACCGTTTCGAAACAGGGGTGGACCGTATCGAAACGCCCTCAACGGTCAACTTCTCGTGGTCAACGATACGAAGGCCGTTCCGAAACACCAAGGTCCGTTTCGATACTTAATTTTATCGTCAAATTCTCAGATTTCTAGTGGCAAAATCGTACCGAAACGTTCCCTAGCGTACCGAAACGCCTGGCCCGAAACAAATGGACCGTACCGAAACGGGACCAACCGTTTCGAAACGCCCTCTGTCTGCAGATAAGTTTTAGCTGGTTTTTGGCACAAGGCTGTCCCAAAACACAACTAGAACCTCCCCCAACTCACATACAACAACTCTAAGGCAAACCCAAACACCACAAGCATGCTTAACACACTTCAACATTCAAAAACCATACATAGATAAGGGGCATCGAAACAACATAAGAACATTCAAGCATTTAAGATTCATGCTTCACAAGAACATACACATAAGCATTTAAGGTAAGCAACTTAAACATGGCTTACAAGCAAGACAAGGCATCCAAAAGCAAAACCAACATTAACATATAAAGGAGTCTAAACATGCTCCTAAAACCAAACATCGACATACATACAAAAGCTCAAACAACAAAACTTATCCCATTGCTTGACTATTACACCTTATAACTTAAAAGTCCATACTTGAAAGCTAAGATAACACCACACACACACTTGGAGGCCCTCTCCTTGCACAAGCAACCCACAAACTACGGATCTGCATTGTCGAACAAAAGAGAGCGTAAGCATAAAGCTTAGTGAGGGTAAGCTCATTAAAACAACCTCGACAATGCAGGGTCCAAGCACAAGCACTACCAAGGTAGAATGCATGATCTTACCTTCAAACCACAAGAGCCAAAATATAATATGATGCATGAACATAAACTCAATATTATGCCATGCTCAACAAGTCCAAACCACATCATATGTAAACACATATATTAATCCATATTGGCACCTAACAATGACCCGAATACGCGGATAACCGTTGGAACTTACATCCAACACAACCATTACCTTACGGTGGGATTACACTCATCACCGTTCATGCGGAGGGGATTCCACTCATCCTCACGCCCCGTTAATGGGATTACACTCATCACCGACTAACATATATATAAGAAGAATTTCCGGGCGAACCCGTACTCCATCTTGATGACTACCAACACCAAGACCACGCGCGCATTTGACTCACGTATGCACACTAAACATCCTAATGATTGATCATTTGTACCCAAGCATACCGGTGCCAATATTAAACACAATTCACAACTTTCACAACACCATTACATTTCAATTTCCGTGCTTAGCACGTACTCACCATGATTACCATCATGCACAATCCACATGCATATCACAATGCACCAAAACCATGCCTCAACATACATGTATAACACAATATACATATCCACATTAACCACAAATAAACATGAGGCATAATCAATAATTAGAGTTCAACCCAAGTCTGTAACTAAAGCTTGGGATTAGACTACCAATCTAATCCCAACTCTAGGTGGGTCTACCAAGCCCAACCTAGTCCACATGCTTGAACCAACACTTGAAAACCATTTAAAAACATTTAACCACTTATCGACTATTCCAAGCTCAACACACTAGCCGATCAAGCTTCCAACGATTCTAGATTTTTTCCGAGGCTTCACCAACACAAATTTTTGCTTCTAATCAACTCAACACAATCAAAACAATCTCAAATTAGTTCAGACATCAAAGAAGCAAACCCGGAACACTAATCAAGCATAAAACACAAGATTTCAAGCTAAGAATAACCCCAAAACCTTAATCCCGAGTAGCCATGAAACACAGTCCAAAAATCTTGATTTCAACCTTTTTAACACACTTAAATGCTTCCAAAACAACCCCTAACTATCACACTAACATCAGCCCTCAATTTCCAACACATAGCAACCCCAAAACCAACCTTTAAACCCTTCAAAAACCCCACTTAAACCCAAATCTGAGAATCCTCATAAAACTCTTTAAAATTCATATATGTTGGACATTATAGGTTATAAACAACTTATCTAACAACTATAAATCAAAAGCTTAGTTAAAAGTCTATAAAGCTTCAACATTTGACAAAATCTTTGAAAAACCAAAATACAAAATACTTGGTCTTATTGAAAACTAATGGTACCAAAATGAAGAGGAAGGTAAGGCTAAGTCAAAAATGTAATTACCTTTCAAAAATCACCAACAAGGAGTAAGTGATGTGATGGAATAGTAAAATGGAGAAGAACTCTCTCTTTGTCATTAGTTTTGAAATGTGAGTGAGGAAGAAGATGAGCACATGGTCTTCATCTTTTGTTTTTGTTTTAATTTACCAAAGAAATCATATTTACCATTATGCCATTAATGAAATGGCTAAAACCCTTATCTCCCAAAATCCATGGAACTTGGACTTAGAAGATGGGTCCAACATAGATTTTAATTATTTTGCAAACACGAAGCCCATAAAAATATTTTATTATTTTAAATTTTGAAACCGAAACCTGAAACATTATTTTAATATTATTTTCACCTGACCCCCAAACCCGGGTGTTACAACTCTCCTCCACTTAAGGAATTTCGTCCCCGAAATTACCTAACGGAAACAAGTACGAAAACTGCTCAGGCATATCAGCTTTCCTCTCCCACATGGCCTCTTCCACACCTCTGTGTCTCCACAACACCTTGACCAACTCTATGGTCTTGCCACGCAACACCTTGCTATCATAAGCAAGTATCTCAACTGGTTCTTCATTGTACGACAAATCCGGATTCAACTCTATCTCCTCAACAGGCACGACATGAGATGGATCTGATCTATATCTCCTAAGCATCGACACATGAAAAACATCATGGATCTTCTCTAACTATGAAGGCAAACTCAAACGGTAAGCTACTGGCCTAATCTACTCAACTATCTCATACAGACCAATAAACCTCGGACTCAATTTGCCTTTCCGGCCAAATCGCATTACTTTCTTCCACGGAGATACTTTCAGAAACACTTTCTCACCCACTGAAATCTCAATCTCTTTTCTCTTCAAATTTGCATAAGACTTCTAATGATTGGAAGTTTCTTTCAAATGGTCGCAAATCAACTTCACTTTTTCAGTAGTCCCCTTAAGCAAATCCGACATAGGTAACAATCTCTGACCCGCTTCAGCCCAACAGATCGGAGTCCTACATTGTCTACCATACAAAGCCTCATAAGGAGCCATCTGTATACTAGCCTGGTAACTGTTGTTGTAAGCAAACTCATCTAAGGGCAAGTACTTCTCCCAAGAACCCTGGAAGTCAATCACACAACAACGAAGCATATCCTCTAATATTTGTATCACTCACTCTGACTGTCCATCTGACTGAGGATGATAAGAAGTACTGAAATGCAAACGGCTACCTAGGGCACTATGCAAACAACTCCAGAACCTCGAAGTGAATCTCAGATCTCTATATGAAACAATAGACTTTGGAACTCCATGAAGTCTCACAATCTCGCGAATGTACAAATTCGCCAACTTGTCTAAAGAATCCGTAGTGTTCATTGCTAAGAAGTGAGCACACTTGGTGAATCTATCAACTATCACCCATCACCCATACAGAGTTCTTATTCGAAGGAGACAACAATAACCCTGACACGAAGTCCATAGTGATCCTCTCCCATTTCCATTCCTGAATCTTCAAAGGCTGTAACAAACCTGAAGGAACCTGATGTTCTGCCTTCACTCTCTAACAAACCATACAACAACTCACATACTCGGCTACATCTTTCTTCAAACCAACCCAGAAATAATCATTCTGCAAATCACGGTACATCTTAGTACTACCCGGATGCATAGAAAAAGGACTCAAATGTGCTTCGCTCAAAATCGTACGTCTCAACTCAACATCTTCAGATACTACAACTCTGTCTCTAAAGTATAACACATTCTCATCACTGAAGCTATACTCAGTCGGTCTACCTTCGGCTATGTCCTGAACATGAGGAACTAAAGACACATCTTGAAACTGTTTCTGTTTAATCATCTGAATCAGAGAAGGCTTTACTTGCAACTCGGTAATCAAACCACCATCTCCGGATACACTCAATCTAGCAAACATAGCTCGCAACTCAACTGCAACTTTTCTGCTCAAAGCATCAGCTACCACATTTGCCTTACCCGGATGGTACTCTATGGTCAAATCATAGTCTTTCAACAGCTCAAGACATCTTCTCTGTCTCAAGTTCAACTCTCTCTGAGTCATCAAATACTTCAAGCTCTTATGATCGGTGTAAACTATGCACTTCTCACCATACAAGTAGTGACGCCAAATCTTCAACGCAAACACAACCGCGGCTAACTCAATATCATGAGTAGGATAGTTCTTCTCATGTACCTTCAACTGTCCCGAAGCATAGGCAACAATTCTTCTTTCTTGCATTAGGACACAACCTACACCTATGTAGGTAGCATCACTATAGATCACAAATTCTTTACTTGAAACAGGTTGTACTAACACTGGAGCATTCGTCAAAGCTTCTTTCAATTCCTCAAAAGCCTTCTGTCTCACATCTGACCACTCAAACTTAACTCCATTTTGCAAGAATTTAGTCAACGGAGCAGCTACTCTAGAGAAACAATCAACGAATCTCCTATAATAACCGGCTAATCCTAGGAAACTCCTAATCTCTGTCACAGACTTAGGTTGTTTCCACTCAACAATAGCCTCAATCATCGTCGGATCAACACGGATACCTTCAGACGACACAACGTGGCCAAGAAACACAACCTCTCAAATCCAGAACTCACATTTACTAAGCTTAGCATATAACTGATTGCTCATCAATCTCGGCAAAACAAATCTCAAGTGCTCATCATGCTCTTCTTCTGATTTCGAGTACACAAGGATGTCATCTATGAAAACAACTACAAAACGGTCTAGATATTCTCTAAAAACTCTGTTCATCATATCCATGAATGTTGCTGGTGCATTCGTGAGCCCAAACGGCGTCACAAGGAACTCATAGTGACCATATCTAGTCCTAAAGGCTGTCTTCGGAACATCACATTCTTTTACCTTCAACTGATAGTACCCAGATCTCAAATCTATCTTCGAGAACACTGAAGCACCCCTCAACTGATCAAACATACCATCTATACGAGGCAACATATACTTGTTCTTCACGGTCAACTGATTCAACTGCCTGTAGTCAATACACATTCTCATGATGCCATCTTTCTTCTTTACAAACAACACAGAAGCACCCCAAAGCGAACTACTAGGCCCAATAAAACCACGGTCTAACAACTCCTAAAGCTGACTTTTCAACTCTTTCGGAGCCATACGATACGGAGCAATAGAAACTGGAGTAGACCCTGAAACAGTCTCAATCACAAACTCTACATCTCTGTCAGGAGGCAAACCTGGTAACTCTTCAGGAAACACATTCGGAAAATCACAAACTGTTCTGATGTCTTTCGGTCTGACCTCACTCATATTCGGATTCATCGCATATGCTAAGTAATCCCCACAACCGGAATCCATCAACCTATGAGCCTCTAAAGCTGACACAACATTTGATAAGAACTTAACATTCTCGCCTACTACTATTACCCTGTAGTCACCGGAAAGCTTCAACGAAATTCTCTTCGTCTCAAAATCTACACTAGCTCTGTGCTCAACCAACCAATCCATACCCATAATAATATCAAAACCATAAAACGGAAGTTCTATCATATCAACATGAAACACATGACCCTGAATCTTCAGCGGACACCTCCTATACATCCGTCTAACTACAACTGTCTCAGCAAAGGAACTAGTCACATGCATACCTACATCTAACATCTCAACAGGTATGTCTAACTTCCTTGCATGCTCACTCAAAATGTAGGAATGCGTAGAATCCGAATCAACTAAGGAAAGTAAAGACATAGACTGTAACAAAAAATTACATGCTATCACATCCGTGTCGTTCTCGGCCTCTCTCTGAGCGTAGACTATAGCTGGTCCACCGGCCTCTGGCTGTACGGCCACAACCTGAGCAAGGTTCCTCTGTGCCTTTATCCTAGGTGCATCAGCCCTGGGCTGGAAGTAGCCACGACCGCGCCCACGACCTCTCTAATAATCAATGGCTCTCACAGGATCCTGAGCAAGATTCGGTGCTTATGTCGCCTGATGCAGACACTCCCTCCTGAAGTGGTCCCTCGAACCACAATTCCAACAAGCATGGAAGTTACCCCAACACTCTCCAGAATGCTGTCTCCCACAACGTGTGCACTCGAGCAAACGCCCTCCAGCTCTATGGCCCTGATGGCCTCTACCATGGTGGCCACCGCCACGCCTATGGTCAAACTGCTGTCCACCACCCCGATGCCTCTTGGCATCACCACGGTCAAAGTTATTATTCCTCTCTCCAGAACTAGACCCTCCTGAACGCTTGGTCAGCCCCAAGCTATGCTCGATGTCCTTGGCCCTAGCATCCAAGACATCAAAATCTGAATAATCTGAAGCTAAGGTATACCTCTTAACTTCCTCATGAAGCCCATATATGAAACGGTTACAACAGTCCCTCCCAGTTGGAACCAACTCTGGAGCATACTGACTCAAACGAACAAAACAGATCTCATAGTTAGTCACTGAAGCATCTCCCTGAACAAGAGCCATAAACTCTCGTTTCTTCTCATCAAGATATCTCGGCCCCAAGTACCTCTTTTGTAACCCCCTCGTCCCGGTCTGGTCGGACGACCGGTCCGAGTGAGCCACACGGGGAAAACCGAAGCGAAACCCGTTAAGGTTCCTCCTCGGTTAACGACCCATAAAATTTCTTTTAAAATTGATCTTCTCTAAATGCACATTTAATTCCTATGTGATCACAGCAACGGAAGACAAGAACACGCGAAGTGATAACTCGAACCACCTAAGCAAAACATCCCATTTTTTATGTAATTTAACAGGCCGTTTCGAAACACCCTCAAGGTGTATCGAAATGCCTTGACCTGGTCAGCACTTCGAAGCCCACACGAGGATGCCGTTTCGGAACGGGGGACGACCGTTTCGAAACACCCTCCCTGGTCAACTTCTCGTGGTCAACGAGAATTGACCGTTTCGAAACACCATAGACCCATTTCAGAACACCTTCATCTCGCCAATTTCTCAAAATTCTAGTAGCAAAAGTGTACCAATACAACCCCTATCCGTTTCGAAACGCTCGACCATAAACGAGGGGACCGTATCGAAACAGGGTGACCCGTTTCGAAACACCCCCTGTCTGCAGACTGGTTTGGCTGGTTTAAGGCACAAGGGTGCCCCTAAACACCACCCAAAACCTCTAACAACACTTTAAAAACAATTCTAAAGGCAAACCAACATACAAACATGCTTTAACATCATTAAAACGAGACTAAACACTAAGGCACAACATCACAAGCCATACATCAAACATATCATTATAGGTATTAAGCTTTCACATATCCAACACTTAGGCAATTCTAGATAGCATAATACTAACATGGTCCTAAACAACATCAACCACAACATACTTCAAAAGCATCACAATACGATTACATGTCCCATTGCTTGACCATTACATCTTAATTTAAAAGTTCATACTTGGCAGCTAAACAAGCACCACAAGCACACTTGGAGGCCCCCTTCTTGCTCCTAGCAACCCACGACCTAAGGATCTGCATTGTCGAACAAAGAGAGAGCGTAAGCAATAAAGCTTAGTGAGGGTAAGCTCTTTAAAAACAAACCTCGACAATGCAGGGTCCAAGCATGATCTTAGCCAAGGTAAACATACAATTTCCAAGGATCCTCAAGAGCTACAAGTTAAAGATGCATGAACAATATTCAATTATATGCCATGCTCAACAAGCTCTAATCCACAACATATGTAAACACATATAAGCATCCAAGTAGAAATCATAACCCACAACACATTGATATACATATCAATCAATATTGACACCTAGCTATGACCCAAATACGCGGATAAACACGTTGGAACTCACATCCAACAACCACTTTACCTCACGGTGTGATTACACTCATCACCGGTCTCGCGGAGGGGATTCCACTAATCCTCACGCCCCGTCGCTGGGATTCCACTCATCATCGACTATATATAAATACAATTTCCGGGCGACCTGTACTCCTCCTTGGTGACTCAACGCCACCAAGGCCACGCGCGAATTTAGACTCATGTGTGCACACATCCTAATGATCGATCATTTGTACTCAAGCATACTAGTGCCAACATTTAACTCATTCCACATTATTCATTTCAATCAATTCCGTGCTTAGCACGTACACACCATGATCACAATCATGAACCATTTCCATGCATGCCATAAGCATTACAAATCATGCGTCATCTCACATGTATATCACATTATACATAAATCAAACATATCACAAGTCATACGAGGCATAAACATCCAAATACAAGTTCATCCAATGGCTCTAAATCAAGTTTAGGATTAGGCTACCACCCTAATCCTAACTCTAGGTGGGTCTACCAAGCCCGACCTAGTCAACATACTCGAACCAACCATTTAAAAACCACGTAAAACGTTTAACCACTCACCTAAGCTTCCAAGCTCTAAGCCAAGCAAGCAACCACTCTCACATTTCCGGATTTCCTCTTGATGCTTCACCAACACAAGTTCCCGCTTCTAAATAACCTCAATCACAATTCAAATAACCTCAAATCAGCCCAACATCAAAATACCAACCCGGAACACAATTCAAACACAAGTTACAATGTTGCAAGCCATGAACAAACCCCAATATTTGCAATCTCGGACAGCCCCAAAACCACATCCAAAATCCATGTTTCCAACACCCATTGTACCCACAAATGATCCCAAATCAACCCCTAACCATAGTACTATCAATAGCCTATCAATTTCCACATAAAACAACCCCCAAAACCCTCCAAAAACCCCCATTTTACCCAATTTCGGGAATTGCTCAAAACCATTCAAAATTCACATATGTTGTGCCATTTGACTCCTATACTCCATATTAAATCAAAATATTAAGTTTAGCTACACAAAGACACCATTTTTAATCAAGTCCTTTGAAAACCCCATTTTCAAAACTTCAATGAAAATGCAAACAAATGGTACTTTTAAAGAGAGGGAGTTGAGGAGAAGTCAAAAACGATGTTAGCTTTCAAAAATGAGTTGAAATGGATGAGCTTTTTGATGGAACAGTGATGAAGAGGAGAGAGAGCTCTTTTGTTCACGTTAGAAAAGATGAGGAAGAGAGTGAATAATGTTTATTTGGTGGAAAGGGGAGATTTAAATTAAAAGATGGGCAAATTACCAAAAGGCCATTAATGAATGACTATCTTCTTTTCTTTAAAAACTCTCCATTTTTCAATTCCTTCAATTTGGTCCAATTTCAAATATTTATTTTTGAAACCCGAAACTTAAAAGATTATTTTGAATTATAAACCCGAGCCCAAATAATATTAAAATATTATTTTCACCTAACCCCTAAACCCGGGTGTTACATCTTTCGGAAAGCAGACTCAAAGAAATCTTATCCAATCTCAGCCTCAGGAACCCCAGTAGTAATGGTGACCCACCAGGTGTAGGCATCACCCTGCAGCAACAAAACCACACAACCCAATTTGCGAGCTCCCACACATCCCATCTGAGCTAAGATACAGACTGTCTTCTCCAACCACAACTCGAATCTCTCAGGTGTAGATCCTCTAAACTCTTCTGCTCCTAGGCTACGGAGCCTCTCTAACGGTAAACTAGTATCATCACCTCTCGGCTGAGCTGCAGCCTGAGCCCCGACAACTGCGGCCTGAAATGCTCCCTCTATAGCTTGCACAAGCGGAGCCATATCTATTCCCGCGGGACCTTGGCCACCCTGACCAAGCTGAGGTCCTGCTCCCTCAACTCCAGTCTCGTCTCCCGCTTCAGGCTGAGGAGGTGGTGGTAGAGGAGCTCCAACTCCAACAGCAGACTCTTCCACATGAGCCTCTACTCCAGCCACCGGCTAATCAACATGAGCTGCAACACGTGGTTCCTAACGAACTAACCTCGGTCTACCTCTAGGCCTCGACATATGCTCTCACAAATAACAACTACTACAACAACAACAAAGCACAAAAATAGGGTTAGAAAGGGCAAGGGTTCCAAGTGGCTCAAGTATGTTCCCTCACTTAAAAATCCTTTTTCCGATGCAATAGCAGCATTGAGACTCTACATAACATGCTTCAAACAAAACAACATACATACACGCTCAAACAAGCAAACAACAAGGCATACTTGGTAAACAAGCAAACATACTTACATGGCAAGCAAACACCGTGCAATTAAATACAAGAACTTAACTTACCTCACTTACCTGCCCAAGGTCTTAGAAACCCTAGGCTCTGATACCAAAATGAAGAGGAAGGTAAGGCCAAGTAAAAAATGTAATTACCTTTCAAAAATCACCAACAAAGAGCAAGGGATGTGATGGAATAGTAAAATGGAGAAGAGCTCTCTCTTTGTCGTTAGTTTTGAAATGGGAGTGAGGAAGAAGATGAGCACATGGTCTTCATCTTTTGTTTTTGTTTTAATTTACCAAAGAAATCATATTTACCATTATGCCATTAATGAAATGGCTAAAACCCTCAGCTCCCAAAATCCATGGAATTTGGACTTAGAAGATGGGCCCAACATAGATTTTAATTATTTTGCAAACACGAAGCCCATAAAAATATTTTATTATTTTAAATTTTGAAACCGAAACCCGAAACATTATTTTAATATTATTTTCACCCGACCTCCAAACCCGGGTGTTACATACCAAATATTTTAACGTTTGTTAACAACTGTTAATTGGTGAGTGGTAACATTGAAGAAAAACATAAAGTTTAATGGTCATATTGAAGCAATTGAATGTTTGATTACCAAATTGAATAATAGACCAAAATTTAGTTACCATTTACGAACTTTACTCTATATAAAACTAGGCATGTAAATTTAGTAACAACTATACCATCCATATCCAAACTGTATATGTATGAATATATCTTATAAATGCTTACAAACTTATAAACCCTTTTTACTATGTAAAAGATAACCTACTTGTATTACACTCGAGCACTATGCCACCATTTTAGGAGTCTCTCATAATAAAAGGACTAAGTTCTATTTGAATCATAAGATATGACTTGCAACACTTATCCACGATTGGATCACACAAGCTTTGATTAACCTACAATGTATGATAATGAATGCATTATGCTTAAATAGCCTAAGTGAGGTAGTGACTTCAAATGACCAAGCACAAGAACAATGATAACAAATGGACATTCAAAAGAAATTCAAGCATTTATCAACAAGAGGTTGTTAGCTTAACATGGCTTTGTTTATTAGTACTCAATCTGAGCTTGTTCTTTGTCCCTCAAATGACCAAGCACAAGAACAATGATAACAAATGACCAAACCTTGTTCTTTGTCCCTCAAGGACTTCTATAACCATACGCACTCACCGATTACGTTTCAATTGCTTGCCGAAACGCTATCTAAGCTTCCGGATCAACTCCAAAGGTGTCCGAAGATGTCTCCCCTGTTTTAAACACATACGAGTAGAGGATTAATGCATCATCATGCATTGAAATCATCAGCCACACACCTAAACTCGCTGCTCTACACAAAAACCACATTTCGGCTACCAAACACTACCGAAATCACCTCCAAACTCTTCCAAAAACAAACCCAGCCAAGATCCATCACTTTTAGTCATTTCTAATCATCAATTAACATAAAAAACGAACACAACCACGTCCTTATACCTCCAGCTATAGCAGAACGCCAAAATCACCCCAAAAACCACTATTTTAACAAGCAAAAACTTAGGAAAAACAACCTATTCGGGATTGGATTGATAAAACCTCATTTATAACATCATTTAACATCCAAAATACATTAGAAAACATCTCAAAACAGAGTCAAGTCAATCACCACGAAAATCTTCAAGATCTCTTCCAAAATCTTGAGTTTTTAGCCAATTTCTTGTTTCTAACATTAAAACCACTTAAAAATCATTAAATAATGATTGATAACTTGAGAGTTTCAGTAAAGAACTGATCATTAGAGGAGAAGGATGAAGCTTACCTCTAATGGATCATTTCTCCTTGATTTGGGTAAATTTTCTTGAAAATTCTATGTAGAAATCAAGTGGATTTGTTGAGGGATTGATTTAGAATAAAAGAGTAATTGAAATCTCATCAAATGAAGTGGAAATCAATGTAAATTTGCTGGAGAAAAAGTGTTTGGTTGATAGGATTTTGAGAGAAAATGAAATGAGAGAAAAATAGTGAAAAGTGGTTATGAAAAGTCAAAGGTAATTTTTTTCTATTTTAATCACCTTTATTTTCTTTAATTAAAACATTAATTAAATCACCCAAATTAAGGAAAAATCTGATGAAAACATTTTTGGTAAAATTAGCTCCTTAAAGATTCAAAGTTTCAATCCTTTACAAAACAGTCACTACTAAACTTTGCAAAAACTGCGATTCGGTCACTACACCGAAATGTAGTATTTCCAAACCTTATTTTGTAAAATTTATTTCACCATTCTCTTTTATATATTAAATGAGGGTTTTTATATATTTTTCTATATTTTTAAAGCATCCCGAACTAGGTGTTCCCTAAAACCCCCTTTTTGATTCGAACCGATTTCCAGACCGATCCAGTTCAGACTCTAAACTTCTAGGCCCAAATTTGGGGTGTTACAACTCTCCCCCTCTTAAGAAATTTCGTCCTCGAAATTTACCTAGAGGAAAAAGGTATGGAAACTACTTATTCATATCATCTTTTCTTTCCCATGTGGCTTTCTCAACACCACGATGCCTCCACAACACCTTAACCAGCTCAATGGTCTTACCTCGAAGAACTTTACTGTCCGAATCCAGAATCTCAACCGGATCCTCATCATAGGTCAAATCTGGATTCAACTCAACTTCTTTCACGGGCATAACATGCGAAGGATCCGATCTATACCTCCGAAGCATGGAGACATGAAACACATCATGTATCTTCTCTAACTCTTGTGGTAGCCTCAGCTTACAAGCAACAGGACCCCCACGTTCTATCACCTCGTATGGTCCAATATACCTAGGGCTCACAAATAAGCTTCACCTTCTCGGTGGTTCCTTTTAACAAATGAGCTGTTTCAGCCCAACAAAGATGCCTTCAACCGCTCACAAATGAGCTTCACCTTCTCAGTGGTTCCTTTTAACAAAGCCGACATTGAGACCAACTTCTGACCTGTTTCAGCCCAACAAAGATGAGTTTTGCACTTCCTCCCACACAAGGCTTCATAAGGTGCCATTTGAATACTTGCATGGTAACTGTTATTATAAGCAAACTCCACCAAAGGCAAATGCTTCTCCCAAGATCCTTGAAACTCAATCACGCAGCACCTCAACATATCCTCAAGCACTTGGATAACACGCTTAGACTGTTCATCCGTCCGTGGATGATAAGAAGTACTAAAATTCAGCCGCGTACCCAAAGCCTGATGCAAACATTCCAAAAATCGTGATGTAAGCCTCGGATCTCTACCCGACACTATAGATTTTGGTACCCCATGCAGACGCACAACCTCAGCAATGTACAACTCTGCAAGCTTATCTAAGGTATACGTGGTATGCACAGGTAAGAAATGTACACACTTCGTAAGGTGATCCACAATCACTCACAAAGAATTCTTCTTTGTTGGCGTCAAAGGCAAACCAGACACAAAATCCATGGTTATTCTTTCCCACTTCCATTCAGGAATCCTCAACGGTTGCAACAACCCTGAAGGAAACTGATGCTCAGCCTTAACCCGGTGACAAACCATGCACTTACTCACATATTCTGCAACATCTTTCTTCAAACCCACCCAATAGTACTCATCCTTCGAATCACGATACATCTTTGTACTACTAGGGTGCATAGCAAAAGGACTACTATGAACTTTGGTCAGGATAGTACGCCTCAACTCCACATCACTCGGCACTACTATCCGATTTCAAAAACATAGAACTCCATCATCATTAAAACAAAAATCCGATGGTCTATCCTCAGCAATATCCTGAACATGTGGCACCAAAGAGCCATCCAACAACTGCTTATCCTTTATCAACTGAACCAGAGATGGTTTCACTTGCAGCTCAGCAACAAGACCTCCATCTCGCAAAATGCTCAAGCTAGCAAACATAGCCCTTAACTCTACCGCCACTTTCTTGCTCAAGGCATCCGCCGCAACATTAGCTTTTCTCGGATGATACTTGATCGTTAGATCGTAATCCTTAAGCAACCCCACCAATCTTCAAAGCATACACCCCAAACCAACGTAGGATGCGTCACTGTACACCACAAACTCTTTTCCTGACTCAGGCTAAACCAAGATAGGAGCTTGCGTCAAAGCTGCCTTAAGCTTCTCAAAAGCTTGTTGTCTCGCTTTCGTCCACTCATACTTAACATCTTTTTGCAACAACTTTGTTAAAGGGGCAGCAATCTTTGAAAATCCATCCACAAACCTCCGGTAATATCCTGCCAACCCAAGGAAACTACGGACTTCATGAACAGACTTATGAGGCTTCCAATTCATCACCGCCTCAACCTTCTGAGGATCAACACGGATCCCTTCCACCGAAACCACATGACCAAGGAACACAACTTCCTTTAGCCAAAACTCACACTTGCTCAGCTTAGCATAAAGCTGATTTCCCAGGAGCGCTTGCAAGACAACTCTCAAATGACCTTCATGCTCCTCCTCAGTACGAGAGTACACAAGGATATCGTCGATGAACACCACAACGAACTTGTACAAGTATTCATGGAACACTCTATTCATCATGTCCATGAAAGCAACAAGAGCATTCGTTAAGCCAAACGACATTACAAGAAACTCATAATGCCCATACCTTGTTTTAAAGGCTGTTTTCGGCACATCCACATCTTTCACCTTAAGCTGATAGTACCCTGACCTCAAGTCAATCTTGGAAAACACAGCCGCTCCCCGAAACTGATCGAAAAGATCATCAATCCTCGGCAAAGGATACCTGTTCTTGATAGTCAACTTGTTCAGCTGACGATAATCGATGCACATTCTCATAGTGTCATCCTTCTTTTTCTATAATCGAAAAGATCATGACAGACATCCACATAGATAAATATTCATAACATTAACAATTAAAAAACTTCAATTGTTTTAGATTTTTTAAAATTATTTCTATAATTTTACATAATATATAATTTTTTAGTAATATTTTAACGCTGCGTATGATTTCTCATCAATGCAATCATACCATTTTCACCAAAAAATATTTTTTATAGTTTTATATAATATATAATATTTTCTAATATTTTATATTTTTAAAATGTTAATCTTTTGAAAATTATTGTTTTAAATAAATTTTGGAATTAAAAATAATTTATATTTTTAAAATATTTTTTCTAGAATATTTATGATTTTAAAATATTTTTTTAAAAATTAAAATTACAAAGTTCCGAGAAATGCCAAGCTGCATTACCCTATTGCGACACGTAGATTTTTTTTTTAAAAAATTGTTATAGATAACTATCAACATTGGTCAAAGGGCCAAATTGATTTGTTTTTCCGAGTTTGTGGACTTGATTGAGTGTAAAAAAATTCAGAGGTCAGAGGCTAAATTGGTTTTTTTTCTTAAAAGTTCAAAAGCTTATTGAACGCTTAACTGGTTATTTCATTGAATAAATATTAGATATGTTCGAGAACTAGATTATCCATACATCCAGTGAAAAATTAAAAATTATATTTGGTTAAATTTGGACTATTAAGTAAGATTTTTTATACATATGTTGTGTAATTAAAAAAGTATGCATACTTATTATTTAAAAGTTAAAATTTAAATCTAATCTCCTAAAATCTTAAACCTTGAATCTTAAATTTTAAATTTTAAACACTAAAAACTAAACTCATAAACTCTAAATTAAATCTCTAACATCTAAAACTGATTTAATAAATAAGGAAAATTCTACAACGTGCGACGAACACCACTGAACACCACTAATGTTGAACACCGCTGAAACACCATTAAATTAATTAATAAAGATTTAAAATTTCAAGGACCCTAAAGAACTAATGTTTTGATATAATAATTGAAAAATAATTTTTGACTAAATTGAAAAGATTTCAAAAGTACCTTTAAGTCCAAACAACTTAAAAATATGTTTGAGGATTGTTTTAAGAGGTTTTGAAGTGTTTTCTAATGCCATATTTTATAAAACCACCCAGGTGTTTCGAAACACCCTTAGGCGTTTCGAAACAACCATTCACAGTTTCAAAATGTTTCGATACAGCTCTGTCTATTTCGAAATGGGCTTTAATCTAGGTGAGGATTTTTACATAGCGTTTCGATACGGGCTTCACCGTTTCGATATGCCTATGTGGCAAAGACCTCAACGGTCAAAATCCCCAACGGCAATTTAATTTGCAGCCTAACTGCCAATCGTACCAAAACGGGTTGTAAACCATTTCGATACGTCCAGAAGGGTTTCGAAACGGCCATAGGCATTTCGATACGGCCTGCTGCATCAGACTTCACCAACTAGTTCTAAAGAAGGCCGTTCCGATACGGGGTCGACTGTTCCAAAACGGACAGCATCAGAACTACAATTAATGTGAGAAATAAAGTCTCCAATGGCTCTAAAACAACCCAAATGGTCCTCAACGGTTACAAACACATTTAGGAGTATAAAAGGGACCTCCAAGAAACAAGTAATGGTTAATGCTTCAATTGTCAACAACATTATGATAAGAAAATTGTCTTAGGGCTTTATTGTTAAATTTCTTGTATATACAACACTTGTGAGCCTAATTGTCAAATTTCCTCAAGTGTTTAGGTTTTGGGTGAGAGCTTTATTTGTGCAAACATATACCTTGTAGAGGGATTTCTAGTTTGCTAAGTATTTCTTGTGTAAGAGAGTGTTTGATCAAGCTTTGGGTAGAAAGCTTGATCGGTGTAACAGTTTCCTCCTAAGCCGAGAAAAGGGGACGAAATTCTTAGTGAATTTGTTTGGAAATGCTTAGTGGAAAGCTAAGGTAGTGGATGTAGGTGCTTGTTAGAAGGTCGAACCACTATAAATCCTTGTGTCCAATTCCAATCTTTTAGCTTCCACTTTAACACCTAAAAATCCAATCTTCTCCAAACTTGGCAAACACATCGGTTGAATGAAATCGAGCATCATAAAACCCAAAAATTGGTATCAAAGCTTGGCTCAATTGAAGAGGATTAACATCCTATTGAGGTGATTCGGTAAGCTCGATCAACATCTTAATCAACCGGCTCAATGGTGCAATCCATCGACAAGCCTCCTTTCTTCGACGAGACAAATTATGCTTATTGGAAGACATAGATGATGTTCTTTGTAAACTCCAAAGACTACAAGCTTTGGGATATCATTTGAAGATGGCTCGTCCGTACCAAAAGGGAGCAAAGCAGAGTGGAGTGTCGGTGATCGTAAGAAGATGGAGCTAAATTGCAAGGTTTTGCACTTCACCTTTTGTGCACTTAGCCTCAATATCTACGAAAAGATGTCTTCTTGCGAGAGTGCCAAGAAAGTTCGGGACAAGCTCGAAGTTATATACGAGAGGACAAACGAAGTAAAGGAGACCAATATCGGCCTCCTCAACCTAGAGTATGAAAACTTCAAAATGGATCTGGATGAGGACATCATGAAGATGTTCGGTCGTTTCTCCACCATCACCAATGGACTCAATGGCTATGAAGAAGCCATTCCAGAAGAGAAGCTTGTCTGAAAGCTCATCTACTCTCTTCCTTAGTCATGGGACTCAAAAAGGACCGACATCATCGAAGCCAAGAATCTCAAGACTTTTAAGCTTGATGAGCTCATGGGGTCACTTCTCACTCACCAAATAATGAAAAAAACAAAGAAGAGGAGAAGAAGAAGGAAGAGATTAGAGCTGTGGGGGAGAAGAAGCTCAAAGGGCTTGGCATCAACACAAATGCCATTGCTCTCAAATCCTCCACATGCCATCATGTAGATTCAAGTGAGGAGGAAAGTGAAGAAGTAGAGATGGCCTATCTCTTCAACAAATTTGCCCGGTTCATGAAGAGAAAAATTGAAAAAATCCAAGCATGAATCGAGGAAGAAGACGAAGGAATCCTACAAGTCCAACAAGAAGAGTTAAGAACTAATGTTTTGATATAATAACTGAAAAATAGTTTTGGACTAAATTGAAAAGATTTCAAAAGTGTCTTTAAGTCTAAACAACTTAAAAATATGTTTAAGGATTGTTTTAAGAGGTTTTGAAGTATTTTCCAAAGCCAAACTTTACAAAACCGCCCAGGTGTTTCGAAACACCCTTAGGCGTTTCGAAACACCCTTAGGCGTTTCGAAACAACCATTCATAGTTCCAAAACGTTTCGATACAGGTATGTATGTTTCGAAACGGGTTTTAATCTGGATGAGGATTTTTACATAGCGTTTCGATACGGGCTTCACAATTTCGATACGCCTATGTGGCAAAGACCTCAATGGTCAAAATCCCCAACGACTATTTTCCCAACGGCTTTTTAATTTGCAGCTCAACTGTCACTTGTTCCGAAACGGGGTTGCCACCGTTTCAATACGGATCAAGGTGTTTTCGAAACAACTAAAGGTTTTCGAAATGGATTGCTGCATCAGACTTCAACGGCTAGTTCTGAAAAGGGGCGTTCCAATACGGGCTCGACTGTTCTGAAACGGACAGCACCAAAACTGCATTTAATGTGGGAAATAAAGTCTCCAACTGCTCCAAAACATCCCCAACGGTCCTCAACGGCTACAAACTCATTTAGGAGTATAAAAAGGGCCTCCAAGCATCAATAGAAGGCTAATGCTTCAATTGTCAACAACACTATGATCAAGAATTTGTCTTAGGGCTTTATTGTTCAATTTATTGTATAGACAACATTTGTGAGCCTAATTGTCAAATTTGCTCAAGTGTTTAGGTTTTGGGTGAGAGCTTTAATTGTGAAAACATATATCTTCTAGAGGGATTTGCAGTTTGTTAAGTCTTTCTATTGTAAGAGAATGTTTGATCAAGCTTTGAGTAGAAAGCTTGATCGGTGTAACAGTTTCCTCCTAATCCGTTGTTGCGTGTAAAATAGTCTATCGCAATGGTAGTGCAAGTGTACACGACGCAAGTAGTAAAGTGATACGAAGTATCAGATATCGAAGGATTAACACCGATGTGTATGAATTCTTCTTTAGCCACTTAACCTCGCCCTATCCCTAGGCACGAGATAGTTCAACTATAAACTAGAGAACTTGCTCTTATTTCTTTCGTATACTTAACTCTCCCGATGCTAAGTAAATTGATAACCTCACAATGCTCTCCCAATGCTCTTGCAAGATATTAATAACCAAAATAAGAGAACTTGAAGTTTATTTTATTGAACTGAAAATTCCTAAAACAAAACAACCCTTGCAACTACTTTACAAATCAACCCGTGGCCCTAGGGGAAATTTAGAACATGTCGGCGGCAGGAAAACGACTAAGGGTTTTTGGTTATCGGTTATGGGGTATTCGATATGCCCTAGGTTAAAATACATGCCCTTATATAAGCTTTGGGCTCAAGTTGTCTAATTTAACAAGGATTACAACTTTAATCAAAAGTATGATTCTAATAAAGACTAAATCTTCAAGGAATCTACTTTCCAGTCGTCTTCCTTGTTTCTTGAGATTTTCTCTCCTTGAACTTTGGGCTTGACATATCTTTTGATCTGGGGCTTGGAAAATATGTGGTTTTCACACGACAGACGGGCTGAATTTTCTCTATCTATTGTGGCCCACTTTGCTTTTTCTCCACGAAATTGCTGTCGTCCTCTGCTGTCACGGCAGCACCATGGCGGCATCGTCCTCTTTGTCTGCTTGTCCAGTTCAGCTCTTCTGCTTCTCTGCCCAGCGCTTGCCCTCTCCGTCTACTATGGCAGCAACCTGCAAAAACAACCATTTTTAGTAGAATCTGTGCCTTTTAATATATTTGTGATGTTTTGCTGTAAACTAACCTAAATGCAATGAATAATGCTTGAATGTAGCAGAAATATGGGTTAAATAGGGTGTAAATGATAGAACTTTTACACACTCAACACACCCCCAAACTCAAGTTTTTGCTTGCCCTCAAGCAACTAAGATCTAAAAGAAAAATGAAATGTTTTTGTTTTGGCTTTCAAACAGTGAACTTTCCCTTACCCGTCGTTCGTTCCCTGTGACGGCAGCAACATGTCGGATGATTTAGGATCTGTCCGGAATCTCACTATAGTCCTCGTGCAGTGTGTGCATGCTTGTGAACAGTTATATGCCAAGACTCTCTTAGTTTCACTAGAATATTCAACTCTAAACTCGAATTTTTATGCCAAAGTTTATCTTTTTGAAGGCACATTTTCATGCTTATTTGATTTTTTTTTGTTTTGACTCGATTTTTCTATTTTTCAAGATAAAGTTTTACTAGAGCCAGTTTTAGGCACCTCTAGTTAACTTCCTAGAGCCGGTTTCGGGCACCTCTAGGGCTGTTGAGTCTCTTTTGCTAAACTTCTTTCCTAGAGCCAGTTTCGGGCACCTCTAGGGGCTATTCAAGTGCTAAGCTTCCTATTCTAGTTTGGCTAAAAGAAGTCTAAGGAGTATAACAGTGACAATGGTGTTTAAGTTGTCAGAACTATAGAAAGGCTCTAAACTTCTCCTTAAACTATCCTAAAGTCACTGCCGCGACAGAGCTGTCACGACATGTAAGTTCAATTCACAGTTTTCAGCCAAAATTTTCAGTTTTTTCATTTTTTTAAGAGAAAAATAACTAAGCAAAAGGCACAAAATTTAACTAAGATGTACTTGGACTCTATTAATATGGAGGTTTGCCACCCTCAAACTCGAGGGTTGCATTGCCCTCAATGCAAATGACAAAATAAAATTGAAAACATATGAAGGCAGTACATCACAAAATATATAAATAGCAGGTAGCAATAAGAAAAATAAGAAACTTAAATTTTAAGCACTGTCTTCACTGTTGCTGCTGAGGCGGATCTGGCGGCGAATTCTGGTCCTCGGGGCGGGCTGGGGTGGTTGTTGTACAACCTGAATGTCAGAGCTGATGCCGCTGCTGCCGCTGCTGCTACTGCTGGCCTTTGGCAGAGTTTTCTTGTTTGCCATTCTTTTCTTCCTCTTGATCGGTGTAAATTCTTTCGACAGGTTCCTCTGAATAGAGGGTTCAACGTCACTGTCTGCCCAGACGGATGAGGAAGAGAACCCAGCAACAAAGGCAGCAAGGTCATCCGTTGGCACCGGTCGCTTTGTTCCTCAAGCGGATGTTTCGACATGGGGCTGCCGGCTGCCGTCGAGGCAGGTGATGGTATGGAGGCAGCATATGGTGTGTGTGGTGTAGCAGCAGGTGTAGGAGTGTGGGCAGGGGTGGGGACAGTGAAGTAGTGGGCAGGGAAGGTGGGGAAAACAACATCAGGGAAATTTAAAATATTGTGAATAAAATTTACCGTGGATGCGGAAAAGTCCCTGATGAATGTCATGAGGCCCAACTGTTTGTCCTCCATCCTTTGAATGGCAGCTAGGATCTGATTGGAGGGGTCTGTCGGAGTAGCTGCTGCGGCGGCAGATTCAGGATTTGGCTGCTCTGATGATTCAACTGAGGCGACAGCGGGGTTGACAGATGAGAGAGGGGTTGCCACTGTCAGCTTCATGAGGCTGATGATATTCTTTTCTGTCCAACCCCGTCCTTTCACTATGGAATCGGTGTCGGCTTCCGGCACATCATGACAGCGGCAGAGGGACGTGATGAGGTAGGGGAGGCAAAGGAGGGCCGTCGGTCTATGGGCACTTTTGTAACGCCCCGGTTTTGGGCTTAGAAGTTTGAGCGTTGACAGGTTTGGTCAAAGTGATGTTCGAATCTAAAAGGGTGAAATTAGGAAAGCCTAGTTCGGGTTGCATTAAAAATATGGAAAAATGTTCTAAAATCATCTTTTAATATAATTAAGTGAACTGTGAAATCAATTTTGGAAAATGAGTTTTGGAAGGGTGACATTTTGGCTAGTGACCAAAATGTAATTTTTGAAAGTTTGGTGACTATTTTCGAAAGGGTTGAAACTTTGAATCTTTAAGGAGCTATTTACCCAAAGGGAGTTTCTCCAGATTTTTCTAAGATATTTTAAGACTAAATTCTGATTTTTAAATGATATTAAAAGTGGAGGGAAAGCCATTTGGCTATTTTGGATTTTGTAACCAACTTTTCTCAATTTTCTTTCTCTCATTTTCTCTCAACCCAAACACTTCCTCTCCAGAGAATTGGATCTGATTTTCTCACCTAAATTCCTCTTTTCAACTCTCATTTGATTCCTAATCAACATATCTTCAAAACCTCTTTAATTGCTACTTGATTCAACAAGGTTTTTGATTCCAAAAAGAGGAGAAACTCAAGTTTGGAGGTAAGAACGTCCTTCTCCTCTAAACTATCAGTTCTTTACTGAAATTCCTAAGTTTTCAATCCTTAATTGATGTTTAATTAAAGGTTTTTAAGTGGTGAAATGGATCTTGACTTATAATGCAAGATTTGATGATTTTTGATGATTTTCGTTAGTTCTGATTAATCTGTGATTTGAGATGTGTTTTTGATGTTAAATGAACTCTAAATTGATAAGGAATTGAGTTTTGATTAATGCAATCCCGGATAGGTTGAGTTTCCTAAGTTTAGCTTGTGATTCAATGTTGTTTTTGGGGTGATCTTGTGGATCTGATGTTGCTGGAGGTTTAAGGATGTTGATAGGTTGTTTTTAGATGTTATATGATGTTTAAGGATGTGTGGTTTTGCTGGTTTATGGCTGGGCTTTGTTTAGAAGTGGTTTGGATGCATTTTCGGTTGTGTTTGGTGGCCGAAAATGGTGTGTGGATGAGAGCAGCGAGTTTAGGTGCTTTCATTGAAGCAATTAATGCATGATGATGCATTAATCCTCTGCTTTGATGTGTTGAAAACAGGGGAGGCATCTTTGGATCCAAGAGTTGTTGATCCGGAAGCTTGATTTGGTGCTTTGGCTTGAGGCAAAGTGGAAATCGGTGAGTGCGTTTGTGAAAATTGGGTTTTCGGCTTTGAAACCAATGTCTTGGGAGCTTAGCTTAAGTCTAAACAACTTTGCTAAGCTCAAGTGTAAGTTCTCGGAATTACTCTCTAGTGGTGGCCATGATTTTGTTGTGATGCGAAATGGTTATTTGCATTTTTTAATTACTGTTTTGAAAGCATGATTTAGCATGGTTTTTGCTGTTGTTGTAAGCCATATGTTGAAGGAAACTCAAGGTAAGAGTTCCTTGTTTTTGTACATTGATAAGATGTGGTTTGATGCTTTTAAATGCATGTTGAATATGGCTTGGTTTAATGCTTTAAAACAGTGGATTAAATGATGAAAAAGATGTATATTGGCAAGTGATGTTTTGAAAAGGTTAAGGTCACTAAGGTGGTTAAAAGTCCTTGAGTGAGCCTTGTATTCTTAAGATCATCAAGGTGGTTAAAAGTCCTTGGATGATTCTTGTTGCGGACACTAAGGTGGTTAAAAGTCCTTAGGTGATCCTTTCCATGGTGTTTAAAAGTCCATGGGGCCAAGGTGTTTAAAAGTCCTTGGGGCCAAGGTGTTTAAAAGTCCTTGGGGTGATTCAAACTATGGACACAAAGGTGGTTAAAAGTCCTTGTGTGGTCCTCATTCATGGTGTTTAAAAGTCCATGGCCAAGGTGTTTAAAAGTCCTTGGGGCCAAGGTGTTTAAAAGTCCTTGGGAAGTTGATGAACTTGTTTTAATGAAATGGAATCTATCACTTGAGCCAATATGACATGTTATATTATGTTGAAGCATGAGATGCTTGTTTTAAGTATGCTTTTGAGCATGTGCAAAGGTTGATTTAAAGCATGATTTGTAAATGTTTTTAAATGCATTATTGAATGGTTTTAAGAGCATTCCTCACTAAGCTTTTGCTTACGCTCTCTTTCGTTTTCTTAATTCAATAATGCAGAACATTAGAGCCCTTTGAGGGCAGCAAGGAAGGCAAGTATTCAAGTGGAAGCAAAGCTCAAAGTATGGAAGGTTTTCCTAAGATCATTTAGCTTTTGATACTTTGGCAATGGGGAACCAATGTGTATGTTTTGGGAGAGGTTTTAAACTCCCTAAGTATGTTGAATGTTGTTGAGAATGCTGGTTTTTGCGTTGGATCATTACATGCTTGTTTTGGAAGTTTGTGCTTGAATAGCTAGCTTGTGTAGGAAGCATGCCTATAGAATTGGGGCTTTTTGCATATGATGTTGTTTTGATGAATTGTTGATGCAAGTATGTCCTATATATGTTGAATTGCATGCTGGTAAAGTTTGGTAGCATTTGGAGCATGATTGGATGTTTAATTGCATGTTTAAGGATGCGTTATGGAGCAATCTGTGCAGGGCGTTTCGGAACAGTGTGCACCGTTTCGGAACGGGTGCCTTGAATGAACCCAGGTGTCCGAAACGGTATGCACCGTTTCGAAACGGTTTGGCCTCTGCCAGCCCGTGTTCCGAAACCCGTTGCGGAACGACCCGTGTTTCGAAACGGAGTCTACCTGTTTCGGAACGGTCGACCGTTGGGGGCTGACATTGGCAGTTAAATGTTTTGAATTGTTTGCGTTTTGGTCCTGACACTTGTTGGTGCAATTGTAAGAGTTTGGGAAGTCCTTTTGAGCTGAAATTTCACAGAGAAGCATGAAACCTGACTAATTTCAAGTTGGTAAGATTAATTTGGGTTAAGTCCTTTTATTTATCAGAAATTACAATTTGGTCCCTAAAGTTGTAATTTGTTCAATTGGGTCCCTATTTGATCTCTGATGTTTGTGATCTTTGAGTATGATGTTGTGTGATCACAATTAGGGCTAATGTGCATCTAGACAAGATTAAAAAGAAAAAAAAAAGGGTCGTTAATCAAGGTTGACTTTCGGGTTGACTTTGGTTTTCCTCGTGTGACTTTCTTAATTCGGGTCAACCGTCTAGGCCGGGTTAAGGGGGTTACATTTGGTGGTATCAGAGCTGAGTTCTCGTGTAATTGGGAATGTTTGTATGCATGATTGAAGTATATGAGCTGTGTATGCTTGTTGTGTGAAAGCATGTTTAGTGGCTTGTGATTTGGGTGTAATTGAATTGTATGTTGTGATGTAGCATGTTGGGGGTACCCATTGCCAAACAAAAGCTAATGAAATGATGTTGATTTTGAATGAAATTGAGCTTGAATACTTGGATTGCTTACCTTGTTGGGCCTGACTTGTTTTATTTGCATTGTTATTGCATGGTAAAAGTATGGCACCACGTAGAGAGTTACGAGGTAATGTGCGAGCTGCGGCTCAGAATGAGAATGAAAATGAAGAGAACACGGGTAGTGCAGTGTTACCTCCTCCTCCACCTGGTGGTGGTGGTGCTGAGGGAGGGAGAGCTGAAGCTGCAGCAGCTGGTGCTGGGGCTGCAGGACCAGAGGTTGGTCAGGGGCAAGCTATGCCTGATATGTCTATGTTAGTACAAGCTATTGCGGGTGCTTTTCGAGCAGCAGTAGCTGGAGCTCAAGGAGCTGGGCATCAAGGAGATGCTGGTGTTAGACTACCTTTGGAGCGTCTACGCAGTCTTGGTGGGACTGAGTTCAGGGGTATGTCTGCTGAGAGTTCGGAAGCTTGGCTAGAGAGTACCAAGCGAATCTTGGGACAGATGAGCTGTACGGATGTGCAAAAGTTGGGTTGTGTGGTATCCTTGCTTCAGGATGATGCATATACATGGTGGACGACCACAATCTCTGGGATGGCTGAAGCTGATGTGACTTGGACATTCTTTCAGAATGTGTTCAAGCGGAGATATCTTGGTGTGAGATATCTTGATGAAAAGAAACGTGAGTTCATGACTCTTACCCAGGGGAGTATGACAGTGGCTGAGTATGAGGTGCAGTTTGTGCGACTCAGTCAGTATGCACCTGAGCTTATTCCTGATGAACGGGAGAGGTGCGAAAGGTTTCGTTATGGTCTTGTAACGGAAGTGAAGATGTATGTGTTGGCCACTGAATATGATGATTTTGATGTATTAGTGGGCCGAGCCAAGGATATTGAGATGAACTTGAGTTTGTCTGCGAAAGGTGCTGGAGCAAGTTCTGGTAAGAGAGCTGCTGAGTATAGTTCCGGAGGTGGACGGAACAAGAGGGGACGTGATCTGAGGTATCAGTCCTCAGCTAAGAGAGGTGGTGGTGCACCTGCTAGAGGGGGCAATGCTAGAGCAGACCCTAGTGCTTGTTGGATCTGTGGTTCACGTGGTCACTTAAAGCGTGACTGTCCTCGTGCTGTGAGGGAGGTGCAAGCTCCTGTTGCGGCAGCTGGTTTTGGGTACTAGAATTGTGGTTCTGCAGACCACTTGAGGCGAGATTGTCCTAGGTTGGCTGGTGATCAGATGCGTGCTCCTGCTGTTGCTGCACCACAGAGAGGTCGTGGGCGCGGCCGTGGTAATTTCCAGAGGCGTGAGGAAGGTGGTCGTGGAGTAGCCCATGTTGTGGCTATTCAGCCTGAAGGTGGAGGCCAAGCGAGGGTGTATGCTCAGCGTGAAGGGAGGAATGATGCAGATGTGATTGCAGGTACCTTTACTTTGCAATCCTTGTCATTGCTTTCTTTGATTGATTCTGGATCTACGCATTCATACATTTTGCGTGAGCATGTTGAATTGCTTGGTTTGCCTGTTGAGTCTTTGGATGTTGGTGTTCGCGTCACTAGTTCTTTTGGTGAAACTGTTGTGACCCGAAAGCTTTATAGAAGGTGTCCCTTGGTTGTTCAAGAACATGTTTTTCATGTTGATCTTATGGAGTTGCCCTTTTATGGTTTTGATGTGATCCTTGGTATGGATTGGCTTGCTGAGCATCGTGCTGTTGTGGATTGTGAAAATAAGCGTGTTTCGCTTAAGCTTGCGGATGATTATGAAGTTGTTGTGGTTGGTGAGAATGTGAAGTTTCTTGCCAATGTGGTATCTACCTTGGAGGCGAGTAGGATGCTGAGGCAAGGTTGTGAAGCTTATCTAGCTTTTGTGATGAATCCTAGTTCTAAGGAGTTGAGGGTGCAAGATATCAGAGTTGTGAAGGAGTTTCCTGGTGTTTTTCCTGATGAGTTGCCTGGTTTACCTCCTAATCACGAGGTGGAGTTTGGAATTGAGTTGTATGAGAATACAACTCCTGTGTCCATTACTCCCTATAGAATGGCACCTAAGGAGCTGAAGGAGCTGAAGACGCAGTTGCAAGAGCTGCTTGATCGTGGTTTCATCCGGCCGAGTGTGTCACCTTGGGGTGCACCGGTCTTGTTTGTGAAGAAGAAGGATGGCACTATGAGGATGTGCATTGATTACCGTCAGCTGAACAAGTTGACTATCAAGAATCGGTATCCTTTGCCGAGTATTGATGATCTCTTTGATCAATTTCGGGGAGTTGTTGTGTTCTCTAAGATTGACTTGAGGTCAGGGTATTACCAGTTGAAGGTGAAGGATGTGGATGTGCCTAAGACAGCTTTCAGGACAAGGTATGGGCATTATGAGTTCCTTGTGATGCCGTTTGGTTTGACAAATGCTCCTGCTGCTTTCATGGACATGATGAATCGTGTGTTTCATGAATACCTGGACAAGTTCGTTGTGGTGTTCATTGATGATATCCTCGTGTACTCACGTACTGAGGAAGAGCACGAAGAGCATTTGAGGATTGTTTTGCAAGCTTTGTTGGAGAATCAGCTTTATGCTAAGTTGAGCAAGTGTGAGTTCTGGCTTAAGGAGGTGGTGTTCCTTGGGCATGTGGTTTCTGCTGAGGGGATTCGTGTTGATCCTCAGAAGATTGGGGCTGTGATGAACTGGAAGGTTCCTAAGTCTGTTCATGAGGTCCGTAGTTTCCTTGGTTTGGCAGGATACTACCGAAGGTTTGTGGATGGTTTTTCCAAGATTGCTGCTCCTTTGACGAAGCTGTTGCAGAAAGATGTTAAGTATGAGTGGACAGAGGCGAGACAGCTGGCTTTTGAGAAGTTGAAGGCGGCTTTGACGCAAGCTCCTATCTTGGTTCAGCCTGAATCAGGGAAAGAGTTTGTGGTCTATAGTGATGCATCCTATGTTGGTTTGGGATGTGTGCTGATGCAAGAGGGTAAGGTGGTGGCTTATGCATCGCGGCAGTTGAAAGTGCATGAGCGTAATTACCCTACGCATGATATTGAGCTGACTGCAGTGGTTTTTGCTCTGAAGATCTAGAGGCATTATCTGTATGGTGAGAAGTGTACTGTGTACACGGATCACAAGAGTTTGAGGTATCTGATGTCACAGAAGGAGTTGAATCTTAGGCAGCGGCGTTGGTTGGAGTTGCTCAAGGATTATGATCTGACGATTGAGTACCATCCTGGAAAGGCTAATGTTGTTGCGGATGCCTTGAGTAGGAAGGTAGCTGTTGAGCTGAGGGCTATGTTTGCTAGCTTGAGCATATCGCGAGATGGTGGTCTTGTTGCTGAGTTGCAGGTGAAACCATCGTTGGTTCAGTTGATCAAGGATAAGCAGTTGCTGGATGATTCCTTGGTGTCTCATGTTCAGGATATCGCGGAGGGTAGACCTTCGGATTTCTGCTTTAATGATGATGGGGTGTTGTGTTTTGGGCGTCGAATAGTTGTGCCTGATGATGCTGAGTTGAGGCGTGCTATTCTGACCGAAGGTCATAGTAGTCCTTTTGCTATGCACCCTGGTAGTACTAAGATGTACCGTGATCTTCGTGATGAGTACTATTGGGTGGGTTTGAAGAAGGATGTTGCAGAGTTTGTGAGCAAGTGTTTGGTGTGTCAGCGAGTTAAGGCTGAACATCAGGTTCCTTCTGGGTTGTTGCAACCGTTGAAAATCCCTGAATGGAAGTGGGAGAGGGTTACCATGGATTTTGTATCTGGTTTACCTTTGTCTCCATCGAAGAAGAATTCTGTTTGGGTGATTGTGGATCGCCTGACGAAGTGTGCGCATTTCTTGCCTGTGCATACTACGTTCTCTTTGGATAAGCTGGCAGAGCTGTACATTGCTGAGATTGTGAGGCTGCATGGTGTGCCTAAGTCGATTGTGTCAGATAGGGATCCAAGGTTCACATCGCGTTTCTGGCAGTGTTTGCATCAAGCTTTGGGTACAAGATTGCATTTCAGTACATCCTATCATCCTCAGTCGGATGGTCAGTCTGAGCGAGTTATTCAGATCTTGGAGGATATGTTGAGATGCTGCGTGATTGAGTTCCAAGGTTCTTGGGAGAAGCATCTGCCTTTGGTTGAGTTCGCTTATAACAATAGTTATCAGGCGAGTATACAGATGGCACCTTACGAGGCTTTGTACGGGAGGAAGTGTAGGACTCCTCTTTGTTGGGCTGAAACTGGTCAAAGGTTGGTTTCGATGCCGGCTTTGTTGAAAGGGACCACCGAGAAGGTGAAGCTCATTTGTGAGCGGTTGAAGGCTGCTTCTGACCGGCAGAAATCTTACGCGGATTTGAAGCGTAAGGAGATTGAGTATGCGGTGGGTGACCGTGTGTTCTTGAAGGTTTCGCCTTGGAAGAAGGTGATGAGGTTTGGCCGGAAGGGTAAGTTGAGCCCTAGGTACATTGGACCGTATGAGGTTGTTGAGCGTGTGGGTCCTGTTGCGTATCGGTTGAGGTTACCTCAGGAGCTGGAGAAGATTCATGATGTGTTCCATGTTTCTATGCTCCGGAAGTATAGATCTGATCCTTCGCATGTGATGCCTGTGGAGGAAGTGGTTTTGAATCTGGATTTGACCTACGATGAGGAACCGGTGAAGGTTCTGGATTTGGATAGCAAGGTTCTTCGTGGCAAGACCATTGAGTTGGTGAAGGTGCTGTGGAAGCATCGAGGTGTTGAGGAAGCCACGTGGGAGCGGAAGGAAGACATGCTGAAGCAGTTTCCTTATCTCTTTCCTTCAGGTAAATTTTGAGGACGAAATTTCTTAAGGGGGGGAGAGTTGTAACGCCCCGGTTTTGGGCTTAGAAGTTTGAGCGTTGACCGGTTTGGTTAAAGTGCTGTTCGAATCTAAAAGGGTGAAATTAGGAAAGCCTAGTTCGGGTTGCATTAAAAATATGGAAAAATGTTCTAAAATCATCTTTTAATATAATTAAGTGAACTGTGAAATCAATTTTGGAAAATGAGTTTTGGAAGGGTGACATTTTGGCTAGTGACCAAAATGTAATTTTTGAAAGTTTGGTGACTGTTTTCGAAAGGGTTGAAACTTTGAATCTTTAAGGAGCTATTTACCCAAAGGGAGTTTCTCCAGATTTTTCTAAGATATTTTAAGACTAAATTCTGATTTTTAAATGATATTAAAAGTGGAGGGAAAGCCATTTGGCTATTTTGGATTTTGTAACCAACTTTTCTCAATTTTCTTTCTCTCATTTTCTCTCAACCCAAACACTTTCTCTCCAGAGAATTGGATCTGATTTTCTCACCTAAATTCCTCTTTTCAACTCTCATTTGATTCCTAATCAACATATCTTCAAAACCTCTTTAATTGCTACTTGATTCAACAAGGTTTTTGATTCCAAAAAGAGGAGAAACTCAAGTTTGGAGGTAAGAACGTCCTTCTCCTCTAAACTATCAGTTCTTTACTGAAATTCCTAAGTTTTCAATCCTTAATTGATGTTTAATTAAAGGTTTTTAAGTGGTGAAATGGATCTTGACTTATAATGCAAGATTTGATGATTTTTGATGATTTTCGTTAGATCTGATTAATCTGTGATTTGAGATGTGTTTTTGATGTTAAATGAACTCTAAATTGATAAGGAATTGAGTTTTGATTAATGCAATCCTGGATAGGTTGAGTTTCCTAAGTTTAGCTTGTGATTCAAGGTTGTTTTTGGGGTGATCTTGTGGATCTGATGTTGCTGGAGGTTTAAGGATGTTGATAGGTTGTTTTTAGATGTTATATGATGTTTAAGGATGAGTGGTTTTGCTGGTTTATGGCTGGGCTTTGTTTAGAAGTGGTTTGGATGCATTTTCGGTTGTGTTTGGTGGCCGAAAATGGTGTGTGGATGAGAGCAGCGAGTTTAGGTGCTTTCATTGAAGCAATTAATGCATGATGATGCATTAATCCTCTGCTTTGATGTGTTGAAAACAGGGGAGGCATCTTTGGATCCAAGAGTTGTTGATCCGGAAGCTTGATTTGGTGCTTTGGCTTGAGGCAAAGTGGAAATCGGTGAGTGCGTTTGTGAAAATTGGGTTTTCGGCTTTGAAACCAATGTCTTGGGAGCTTAGCTTAAGTCTAAACAACTTTGCTAAGCTCAAGTGTAAGTTTTCGGAATTACTCTCTAGTGGTGGCCATGATTTTGTTGTGATGCGAAATGGTTATTTGCATGTTTTAATTACTGTTTTGAAAGCATGATTTAGCATGGTTTTTGCTGTTGTTGTAAGCCATATGTTGAAGGAAACTCAAGGTAAGAGTTCCTTGTTTTTGTACATTGATAAGATGTGGTTTGATGCTTTTAAATGCATGTTGAATATGGCTTGGTTTAATGCTTTAAAACAGTGGATTAAATGATGAAAAAGATGTATATTGGCAAGTGATGTTTTGAAAAGGTTAAGGTCACTAAGGTGGTTAAAAGTCCTTGAGTGAGCCTTGTATTCTTAAGATCATCAAGGTGGTTAAAAGTCCTTGGATGATTCTTGTTGCAGACACTAAGGTGGTTAAAAGTCCTTAGGTGATCCTTTCCATGGTGTTTAAAAGTCCATGGGGCCAAGGTGTTTAAAAGTCCTTGGGGCCAAGGTGTTTAAAAGTCCTTGGGGTGATTCAAACTATGGACACAAAGGTGGTTAAAAGTCCTTGTGTGGTCCTCATTCATGGTGTTTAAAAGTCCATGGCCAAGGTGTTTAAAAGTCCTTGGGAAGTTGATGAACTTGTTTTAATGAAATGGAATCTATCACTTGAGCCAATATGACATGTTATATTATGTTGAAGCATGAGATGCTTGTTTTAAGTATGCTTTTGAGCATGTGCAAAGGTTGATTTAAATCATGATTTGTAAATGTTTTTAAATGCATTATTGAATGGTTTTAAGAGCATTCCTCACTAAGCTTTTGCTTACGCTCTCTTTCGTTTTCTTAATTCAATAATGCAGAATATTAGAGCTCTTTGAGGGCAGCAAGGAAGGCAAGTATTCAAGTGGAAGCAAAGCTCAAAGTATGGAAGGTTTTCCTAAGATCATTTAGCTTTTGATACTTTGGCAATGGGGGACCAATGTGTATGTTTTGGGAGAGGTTTTAAACTCCCTAAGTATGTTGAATGTTGTTGAGAATGCTGGTTTTTGCGTTGGATCATTACATGCTTGTTTTGGAAGTTTGTGCTTGAATAGCTAGCTTGTGTAGGAAGCATGCCTATAGAATTGGGGCTTTTTGCATATGATGTTGTTTTGATGAATTGTTGATGCAAGTATGTCCTATATATGTTGAATTGCATGCTGGTAAAGTTTGGTAGCATTTGGAGCATGATTGGATGTTTAATTGCATGTTTAAGGATGCGTTATGGAGCAATCTGTGCAGGGCGTTTCGGAACAGTGTGCACCGTTTCGGAACGGGTGCCTTGAATGAACCCAGGTGTCCGAAACGGTATGCACCGTTTCGAAACGGTTTGGCCTCTGCCAGCCCGTGTTCCGAAACCCGTTGCGGAACGGCCCGTGTTTCGAAACGGGGTCTACCTGTTTCGGAACGGTCGACCGTTGGGGGCTGACATTGGCAGTTAAATGTTTTGAATTGTTTGCGTTTTGGTCCTGAAACTTGTTGGTGCAATTGTAAGAGTTTGGGAAGTCCTTTTGAGCTGAAATTTCACAGAGAAGCATGAAACCTGACTAATTTCAAGTTGGTAAGATTAATTTGGGTTAAGTCCTTTTATTTATCAGAAATTACAATTTGGTCCCTAAAGTTGTAATTTGTTCAATTGGGTCCCTGTTTGATCTCTGATGTTTGTGATCTTTGAGTATGATGTTGTGTGATCACAATTAGGGCTAATGTGCATCTAGACAAGATTAAAAAGAAAAAAAAGGGTCGTTAATCAAGGTTGACTTTCGGGTTGACTTTGGTTTTCCCCGTGTGACTTTCTTAATTCGGGTCAACCGTCTAGGCCGGGTTAAGGGGGTTACAACTTTCCAAAATACTCTCTCGCATATAACTTCCCACATTAATGGGTCGTTCATTTAGAATGGCGTGTATTAAGGCTAACCTTTGCTGGTCAACAGTGGTGTGATGCGACGACGGCATGATCCTCTTTTTGATGAATGCATTCCACAGTTTTGCCTCCGGCAGCAGTTGCCCCCTCTTCACCGTGTGAGGATTTTTTCGGCTTGTGTTCCATTCAGTCCCTTCTTCCGTCAGTTCTGCCATGACAGCGTCATAGGCGGCATCATCCAAAGTGTCAAGGAACTACTGGTGAGCGTCATCGTTGGGGCCTAGGTAGAGGCCATACAAAGAGTTAATGCGCTCGGCTGTGAACTGCACCTCTTTCCCTCGGACAGTCACTGCTGTCGCTGTCTTGCTGCTGATGGCAGCATAAAATTCCCTCACCAGCGTCTCGTTCATCTCTGCTGGTTGCTCCGCAAATGATTCCCATAAAAGAGCTCTAATCTTCCTGGAGATGAAAGGCTTGAGGCCTAGATTCTTTGCCTTTGGAGTATAAATGAAGCCTCGTTCTTCCCACAGATCTCTGGTTGCAAAGGGCTGTGGGGGAGTTGCTGCCGGTGAAGAAGTTGAAGCAGCACTGCGGCGGGTTTTTCTAGAAGACATGTTAGTGCAAGGGTTGTTGAAAGTAAAAGAAAGCAAATGAAAAACTAAAGATGGAGAGCAAGTAAGAAATGAAGAAGTGAGTGAAAATGAAACGGGGTTTTATAGAAGAGGAATAGCTGCTCGTTGAAGCTGTAACGGCAGGCGTGAATAACGGGGCGACTGTTGAGTTTTAGCGTGTCTGATGCGTCTGACACGCGTTTCTGTGTCTGTTACGCATCTGTCATACGTTTCCGTGTCTATCGTGACAGCATGGTGACAGCCTGTCTTTTCTGTGTCTGCCACGGCAGCTGGAACGACAGGCTTCAATATTGGGCTTTGTTGGGCTGATGGATGGGTGGTGGGTTGAGTTCACTTCTCCTGTTCTTCTTGACTCCTTTATTTCCTAAAAATAATAAACATAAAAACATTAATTTAATAAAATAAACCTTATTTCCTAATAAAAATAAGTAAAAATAAAATTTAGGTTAAATTAGGGATGTCAGGTGGGGCATCTCCTAAGGTAATCACTTCTTGCATTCTTGGGGCTTCAGTCCCCTGATAATGCTTGAGGCGTTGTTCGTTGACTTTGAATTGATGCCCGTCTTCTAATGATCAGATTGTGATGGCACCATGGGGAAAAACTTGTACGACTTGGAATGGGCCAGACCATCTAGATTTCAGTTTCCCTGGGAAAAGTTTCAGTCTAGAATTGAACAATAATACAAGCTGCTCTGGGCAGAACTGTCGTGGCAGCAACTTCATGTCATGCCACTTCTTAGTTTTCTCCTTGTAGATTCTTGCATTTTCGTAGGCCATTGTCCGTATTTCTTCAATCTCGTTTAGATCTAACAGCCTTTTTTGTCCTGCCTTGTCCAAGTCCATATTTACTGCCTTGATTGCCTAGTATGCCCTGTGCTCTATCTCGACAGGTAGATGACAGGTTTTCCCATAAATCAATCGGTACGGAGACATGCCCAATGACGTCTTAAAAGCTGTCCTATATGCCCATAACGCATCATTAAGAAGTAAAGACCAATCTTTCATAGTTGGCTTAACCATCTTCTCAAGAATGTTCTTAACTTCCCTATTAGATATTTCAGCTTGTCCATTGGTCTGTGGGTGATATGCTGTCGCGATCCGATGCTTGACACCATATTTCCTCAAGGCGGCAGCAATAACCCTATTGTCGAAATGTCTCCCTTCATCACTGATAATCGCCTTAGGGATGCCAAACCTAGAAAAGATGTTTTTGTGTAAAAAATTTTGGACTGTCTTGGCATCATTCTTTTGAGTGGCGATAGCTTCAACCCACTTAGAGACATAATCTACTGCTAGGAGGATGTATAGATTTCCACATGAAGGTGGAAAAGGTCCCATAAAATCAATCCCCCAAACGTCGAAAATTTCGACTTCTAGAATGTTCTACAGCGGCATCTCGTTTCTCCTCGAGATGTTTCCTGTCCGTTGGCACCTGTCACAGCTTTTGTAGAAGAGGTGTGCATCTTTATACAGTGACGGCCAATAAAACCCTGACTGCAGCACCTTGGCAGCAGTTTTGTTGCCTCCTAAGTGACCTCCATATTGTGAAGCATGGCAGTGATGAAGTATGTCTTCTTGCTCTTCTTGTGGTACACACCTCCTTATAACCTGATCTGCACAGATTTTGAAAAAAAGAGGTTCGTCCCAATAATAATGCTTAACATTATTTTGAAACCTCTTCCTGGCTTGATAATTCAGATCAGAAGGAAATATTCCGCTAACTATAAAATTAACAAAATCAGCATACCATGGGAGTTCAGAAGACTTACCTGCCGCCATGGCTGTCGCGGCAGTGACTGTGGCAGCAAAGAGCTGCTCATCTGGGAAGGTCTCCAGTATGTTTATCTTATCTGTTGGTAGACTCTGTCCCTTCTCCAACCTTGACAAGTGATCTGCCACCTGATTTTCTATCCCTTTTTTGTCCTTGATTTCAAGGTCGAATTCTTGCAATAGCAGGATCCACCGTATCAATCTAGGCTTTGCATCCTTTTTCGCGAACAAATACTTCAGGGCAGAATGGTCTGTGTGCACTATTACCTTCGTCCCAAGTATGTAAGAACGAAACTTGTAAATGGAGAATACCACAACTAATAACTCATTTTCTGTGGTGGTGTAGTTCACTTGGGCGTCATTCAATGTCTTGCTGGCATAGTATATGACATGAAATAACTTGTCTCTCCGCTGCCCAAGTGCTGCCTCGACAGCATAGTCACTAGCATCACACATAATCTCAAATGGTTGTGTCCAGTCTGGTGGCTGTACTATTGGGGTTGTTACCAGTTTTTCGTTCAGAACTATGAATGCTTCATTACATTCATCATTGAAGTCAAAGGGTCGGTTCTGCTCCAAAAGATGGCATAAGAGCTTGGTGATTTTTGAGAAATTTGCAATAAATCTCCGATAAAAACCAGCATGTCCCAAGAAACTTCTAATGCCCTTGACTGTGGTCGGTGGCGACAGCTTTTCAATCACTTCTATTTTGGCCCTGTCGACTTTTATCCCACGGCAGTTAATCTTATGGCCAAGGACTATCCCTTCATCCACCATAAAGGGGCATTTTTCCCAATTTAAGACCAAGTTTGCTTTTTCACATCTTTCAAGTACCTTTTGTAGATTGCCTAGGCAGCTCTTAAAATCGTCTCCAAAGACTGAAAAATCATCCATAAATATTTCAAGGAAGTCCTCCACCATATCGGAGAATATGGCCATCATGCCCCTTTGGAAGGTGGCATGTGCATTGCATAATCCAAACGGCATCCTCCTAAAAGCATACGTTTCGTAGGGGCATGTGAAGGTCGTCTTTTCTTGATCTTCCGGTGAGATAGCAATTTGATTATAACCTGAATAACCATCAAGAAAACAATAGTAAGGTTTACCCGCTAATCTATCAAGCATTTGATCAATAAAGGGTAAAGGAAAGTGGTCCTTTCGGGTAGCTTTGTTACGCTTCCGATTGTCCATACAGACCCTCCAACCGGTCACAGTCCTGGTTGGGATTAACTCGTTGTTTTCATTGGTCACCACAGTCATTCCTCCTTTCTTGGGAATGCATTGCACCGGGCTCACCCATTTGCTGTCGGAGATGGCGTAAATAATACCAGCATCTAACCATTTGATTATCTCTTTACGTACCACCTCTTTCATCGCATGGTTTAGCCGCCTTTGGGCATCTATAGTCGGCTTATGATCTTCCTCTAAAAGGATTTTGTGCATGCATAACGCCGGACTAATGCCTTGAATATCGACTATCGTCCATCCAATTGCCTTCTTGTGCTGCCGCAGCATCCCTATTAGCTGTCGTTCCTGTTCCTGTGGCAGCTTAGAAGAGATGATTACGGGCAACGTATCATTTGAACCAAGGAAAGCATATTTTAGCTGCCTTGGTAGGGGCTTCAGTTCTAAGGCAGGTGGCTCAACAGTAGATGGTTTTTGAATTGCATGGTTATCCGAAGTGTAATTTAAAGGTTTGAATAACTTACCTGGACGTTCACCTATCCAGTTTACCTCCTCTTGATCTTCAGTATCAGATGTATCGGACTCAGAGGAGTTGTTGTCGTCGGTGCTGTCGTCAGTGCTGTCGTGGCAGCCCTGTAGGTGGCTGCCGTGGCAGTGACCAATTTTGATGTCGTGACAGCCCGACCTGATGCAGGGTTGATCAAAGGCAACTTCAGTGATATCTTTGCATTCCTCGTCTGCATCAGCATGTTTCATAGCTTGGAGAACATTCAACTTAATTTCTTGATCATTCACTCTCATGGTGAGTTCTCCTTTCTCCACATCAATCAGTGATCTTCTCGTGGCTAAGAAGGGTCGCCCAAGGATGATTGGTGCGTTTTCGTCTGCCTCACAATCTAAAACAAGAAAGTAAGCAGGAAAAATAAATTTATCCACTCTTACCAGAATATCTTCGATTTTTCCTTCCGGATGAACATAAGAGCGGTCTGCCAGCTGCAGAATTACTGTCGTGGGCCGCGCCTTTCCAATACCTAATTTCTGAAAAACAGATTTTGGCATTAAATTAATACTAGCACCCAGATCACAAAGTGCCTTACCCACGTATTTATCTCCGATTACACAAGGTATGATGAAGCTCCCCGGATCCTTTTTTTCTAGGGTGGTTGCCGATGAAGAATACTCATGCAACCTTCTGTCATCTTAACCGTTTCAAATTCCCCAAGTTTAGATTTGTTTGACATGACATCCTTGAGAAATTTGGCATAACCGGGCATCTCCCTAACGACATCTAACAACGGAATATTAATATGAACCTGCTTAAAAATATCATAAATCTTTTTGAGTTGAGATTCTTGCTTAGCTTGCTGTAACCGTTAAGGAAAAGGGGGTGGGGGACGATAATCAGCAATACGTCCTTCCCACTGCATACGAATATGAGGAGGTTTGGGTTCATCATTCTCCTCTGTCGCTTCTGCTGTCGTGACATGCTTATCGGCAGCAGTCTGTTTGTTACCTTTCGGGGCAACTTCCTCGGCAGGTTTGTCCAAGGCTGGTTTCCTTACTGTTTCAACTTCTTTTTCCGGCCCTGATAATTTCTTCCCACTCCTAGTAGTAATAGCTTTACATTGCTCATGTGTGGGCTGCCTAGCATTTTCAGTATTACTAGGGAATCCTCCAGCTTGCCTTGGCTTAATATGTTGGGAGACCTGACCCATTTGTGTCTCCAAAGATTTCAGAGTAGCTTCATGATTTGTCATCCGCATCTCTGTTTTATCCATGAATGTCTCTGTTTTCTTAACAAACTAATTCATATTCTCAATATAAGTACCTGTCTGAGACATAAAAGTGGCCAGGGCTTGTTCCAGTATACTGCTCGTGGCAGCTGGTGGCTGTTGTTGCTGCTGTAGTGGCAGGTGCGGAAGCAGTTGCGGCGGCAGTTGCTGTCGCGTCAGCAATCTAGGTCCTCCCTGATTCTGATTGTGTGCTTGTGGATTCAAGGCATTATTAGGATTACTCCAGGAAAACTTGGGATCCTTCCTCCAATTTGGATTATAATTGTTGGAATTGTAATTCGGCTTGTAATTTCCAACATATTTTCCCTCTTCTAACTGTATATGACACTCATCCGAACTATGATTTCACATACCTCCTCAACAGCAAATACATGTTGTGCATCATCATTCAATAACCTTTTCATTGCTTTAGTAAGGAATGCTACCTGTGATTTCATCGTGCTGTCGGCCTCATAATCCTTGACAGCTAGTACCCATTTACCCCCTCTTCTTGCTGTCGGAAACTGCTCCTCATTCTTGGCCAGATTTTTCAAAACTTGCATTGCCTCGTCCGGATCTTTATCCAATAATAGTCCATTTGATGTTGAATCAATTCGAATACGAGTTTGTAAGTTGGCAGCATTATAAAACTTTGTTACCTGATTCCAGACGGGGAATCCATGCATTGGGCAGTTCCGTAGAACAAGAGTAAATCTGTCCCAGGCCTCGTGCATCGGCTCGTCATCTTCCTGTTGAAAAGTAGCAATTTCATTACGTAATCGCTCAGATAAATGTGACGGATTAAAACGAGATAAAAATTCACGAGACAAATCGGCCCAAGTTCTAATTGAACCCGGCGTAAGTTTATTCCACCAAGTCTTTGCTCTGTCCCTCAATGAATGAGGAAATAACTGAAGCCTTAGTATCTCCGGATTAACTCCTGGCAGTCTAAACGAACCACAGATCTCTTGGAACGTTTTGAGATGCTCCCTAGCATCCTCTGTAACAGCACCACTGAATTGGCCGGCATTGTTGATCATACTAAACATAACAGGTTTAAGCTCGAAGTTGTCAACATCTATGTCCGGCAGTGTGGTCTCCAGTTCTACATGATCGTTTAACATGTAGTCACGACAGGACCGTCGTCCGGCAGCGGCGGGCGGGTTGTCGGCAGGCGGTATAATATCGCCGACAGGCGGGTCGTTTCCATTGTGGGCCATCTTCTCAAGTTGTTCCTCAAGGTATTCGTTCCTGGCTAGTAAGTGACGGAGTTGTTTCTTGAGGTTGAATGATCGTTCGATTTCCGGATCTAATTGATACTCAGGATCTTTACCTCGATTCGATCTGCGCATAAACAAGTAACCTTGTGAAAAGCAAGAGTTGAATGCACAAAATAAAAACAGAAAAATAAAAATAAAAACAAAATAAAAACAAAAACGAAAAGTGCAGTAAAAGAAAAGGTAGAGTTATGTTGCCAATCCCCGGCAACGGCGCCAAAAACTTGTTGCGTGTAAAATAGTCTATCGCAATGGTAGTGTAAGTGTAAACGACGCAAGTAGTAAAGTGATACGAAGTATCGGATATCGTCTCCACAGGGATTGGGCTAATAGCTTCACCTTAATTCACTGCACGAAGTAAAGAAAATATTTGAGAAAGTTGTCATGAAAATAATAGAGTAAACTTAAATAAAAGAGTAAAAATATCAAGATAGAGAGAATGGGCTGGTACTGAATTGCTTAGTAGTGTAGGTATTGCAATGCTTAGGAAATCCAGTTCTGTCGTCGCGCCCGTCGCGGCAACACCTGTCGCGGCAGCAGTCCGTTGATCGTCGCGGCAACAAACTCTCAACTCAGTACTTTCAAGTTTGGCAAGAATCCCAGATCTGCCTTGGCCTATCCCTAGGTCCAAGTCTGTCGATGATCAGGTCTTGATGATACCTCCCGGCGTGAATCGAAGGATGAACACCAATGTGTATGAATTATTCTTTAGCCACTTAACCTCGCCCTATCCCTAGGCACGAGATAGTTCAACTATAAACTAGAGAACTTGCTCTTATTTCTTTATACTTAACTCTCCCGATGCTAAGTAAATTGATAACCTCACAATGCTCTCCCGATGCTCTTGCAAGATATTAATAACCAAAATAAGAGAACTTGAAGTTTATTTTATTGAACTGAAAATTCCTAAAACAAAACAACCCTTGCAACTACTTTACAAATCAACCCGTGGCCCTAGGGGGAATTTAGAACATGTCAGCGGCGGGAAAACGGCTAGGGGTTTTTGGTTATCGGTTATGGGGTATTCGATATGCCCTAGGTTAAAATACATGCCCTTATATAAGCTTTGGGCTCAAGTTGTCTAATTTAACAAGGATTACAACTTTAATTAAAAGTATGATTCTAATAAAGACTAAATCTTCAAGGAATCTACTTTCCAGTCGTCTTCCTTGTTTCTTGGGATTTTCTCTCCTTGAACTTTGGGCTTGACATATCTTTTGATCTGGGGCTTGGAAAAATATGTGGTTTTCACACGACAGACGGGCTGAATTTTCTCTATCTATCGAGGTCCACTTTGCTTTTTCTCCACGAAACTGCTGTCGTCCTCTACTGTCACGGCAGCACCATGGCGGCATCATCCTCTTTGTCTGCTTGTCCAGTTCATCTCTTCTGCTTCTCTGCCCAGCGCCTGCCCTCTTCGTCTACTATGGCAGCAACCTGCAAAAATAGCCATTTTTAGTAGAATATGTGCCTTTTAATATATTTGTGATGTTTTGCTGTAAACTAACCTAAATGCAATGAATAATGCTTGAATGTAGCAGAAATATGGGTTAAATAGGGTGTAAATGATAGAACTTTTACACACTCAACATCCGTGAAAAAGGGGTCGAAATTCTTAGTGAATTTGTTTGGAAATCCTTAGTGGGAAGCTAAGATAGTGGATGTAGACCTTGGTTAGAAGGTTGAACCACTATAAATCCTTATGTCAATTTTCTATCTTTCTATTCCCACAAAAACACCCAAATATCCAACTTCTTTGAACTTGGCAAACACATCAGTTGAAGGAATCGAGCACCATAAAACTCAACAATTGGTATCAGAGCGAGGCTCAATCGAAGAGGATTAACATCCTATTGAGGTGATCCGGGAAGCTCGATACAACATATCAACCAACCGCTCAAATGACACAATCTACCGACAGGCTATCATTCTTCGACGGAACACACTATGCCAATTAGAAGACAAGAATGAAGTTTTACATAAAGTCCAAGGACTACAAGCTTTGGGACATAGTAGAAGATGGTTCGTTCGTGCCACAACGAAGTAAGGCGGATTGGAGTGTCGATGATCGCAAGAAGATGGAGCTTAATTGCAAAGCCTTGTACATCATTTTTGTGCATTTGGCCCTAACATCTATGAGAAGATGTCTTCTTGTGAAGATGCCAAGGAGGTATGGGACAAGCTTGAAGCCACATACGAAGGAACCAACGAAGTAAAGAAGACCAAGATCGGACTTCTCAACCTCGAGTATGAGAACTTCAAGATGGATCTGGAAGAAGACATTGAGAAGATGTTTGATAGGTTCTCCACCATCACCAATGAACTCAAAAGCTATGGAGAAGCCCTTCCGGAAGAGAAGCTTGTCCGAAAGCTCATCTACTCCCTTTCCGAGTCATGTGACTCAAAAAGGACTGCCATCATCGAAACCAAGAATCTCAAGACTTTGAAGCTTGATGAGCTCATGGGATCACTTCTCACTCACCAAATTATGAAGAAAAACAAAGAAGATGAGAAAAAGAAGGAAGATATTAGAGCTATGGGGGAGAAGAAGCTCAAAGGGCTTGGCATCAACACAAATGCCATTGCTCTCAAATCCTCCACATGCCATCATGTAGATTCAAGTGAAGAGGAGGAGGATGAAGAAGAGATAGTTCATCTCTTCAAGAAGTGTGCCCCTTTCATGAAGAAAACCTTAAAAGAACTTGAATGAGAATCCATGAAGAAGAATAGGGCAAGCACTTCAAGCCATAAGAAGAAGGCATATGTGGCTACTTGGAGTGATGAAGAATCCACCGACGATGAACAAGCCAACCTTTTCTGTATGACCATGGAAGAACATTCAAGGGTAACTTCTAATTCATCTAATTCAAGTTCATATTCTTTTGATGAATTATAATATGCCTATGACGATTTGGTTTTAGAATTTAAAAATCACATTTTGAAAAACAAGAAAGTGGTTTCAAATTTGAAAATTCAAAATGACTTGATTTCTAAAACCAAAATAGAACTTGAATCAAAACTCAATGAGTTTGAACAAAAATGTTTTGATCTACAAAATTTACTTTATAAAGTTCAAGAAGAAAAATATTTGATTTCCAAAGAACTTGAAAAGAAAAATAATGTTGGAAAATCAATTTTTTATGTAAGACAATCTAGTGCCCCTAGATTTGTAAATGGTAAAGTTTTTAAAAGTATTTGGGTCCCAAAAGGACTAAGTACTTCAACTAAAAATTATGAAATTGAAAAATGTATTCCTAAGGGGACTAAATTTTGTACTGCTGACGTCTATGGATCCAAAGCAATTTGGATACCAAAATTTACTTGATTGTATTATGATAGGTGTGATTGAGATTGATCAACAAGTCAAATATTGAGGGGGAGCTCCATGCACACAAGGAAGAACACTTGAAGAAGGAAGGCTTCACATCCTACCTTGAGTTCAAGTGTGGTAAAATCTAGTTGTTTTTCATTTGTTTAATTTGATTTATTCTCTTTTAATTCAACTAGATTATCATGTGTTGGACTAACATTTCTTAATGATGCTTTGAAAAAAGGGTATGTAACACCCCAATTTTGGGCTTGGAAGTTTAGGGTCTGAACCGGACCGGTCTGATTTTCGGTTCGAATATAAAAGGTGGTTTTAGGGAAAGCCTAGTTCGGGTTGCATTAAAAATATGGAAAAATATCTAAAAATCCTCTTTTAATATATATAAGAGATTGGTGAAATCAATTTTACAAAATAAGGTTTGGAAGTGTGACATTTCAAAATAGTGACTAAAATGTAATTTTTTGAAAAGTTCAAGTGGTGACTGTTTTGTAAGGATTGGAACTTTGAATCTTTAAGGAGATAATTTACCCAAGATTGATTTCTCCAGATTTTTCTTAGATTTTAATGATTCATTTAATGTTTAATTAATTAAAGGAAAGTGAGAAAAACCAAATTTGAGATTTCATAACTAACTTTCTTGAAAACTTTCTCATCTCATTTTCTCTCAAAATTCCCTCAGCCAAACACATTTCTACAACAACTTTTCTTTTGATTTTCACACTAAATGATGAGGTTTCAATCATCAATTGATTCCTAATCCTTTCTACATCAAATCCTCTTCATTTGCTTATTGAATTTTCAAGGATTTTGGCTCTAATCAAGGAGAAATCTACATTTAGAGGTAAGAATGTTCTTCTCCTCTAAATACTCAGTTCTTTACTGAAATTCCCAAGTTCTCAATCCTTACATTAAGTTTTATAAAAGGTTTTAATGTTGTGATCTTGATTTTGGCTTAAAACTCAAGATTTGGATTAAATCTTGAAGAAATTCGTGGTGATTGTTTGGGTTCTGTTTTGAGATGGCTTTTTAATGTATTTTGGATGTCTAATGATGTGTAATTGAGGTTTAATCAATGCAATCCTGAATAGGTTGATTTTCCTAAGTTTTTACTTGTGAAAATGGTGGTTTTTGGGGTGATCTTGGTGTTCTATTATAGCTGGAGGTATAAGGACGAGTTTAGGTTCTTTTTGGATGTTAATTGATGTTTAAGAATATTTAGAAGTGGTGGATCTTGGCTGGGTAATGTTGTGGAAGAGTTTGGATGTGATTTCGGTTGTGTTTGGTAGCTGAAATGTTAGTTTTGGTGAGAGCAGCGAGTTTAGGTGTAATGGCTGAAGATTTTAATGCATGATGATGCATTAATCCTCTGCTTTGATATGTTTAAAACATGGGAGACATCTTCAGATCCTTGTGGTGTTAATCCGGAGGCTTGAACGGCGATTCGACAAGCTTGCAAAACGGAATTGGTGAGTGGAGTTGGATTTCAAGCTTTGTATCGAATATTTGAAGGTTTGGGAGCTTAGTTTAAGTCTAATCAACTTAACTAAGCTCAAGAGTAAGTTTTCGGAAAAACTCTCTTGGATGAGCCATGGATTGGTTCGATGCATTTGTTGATAATGGCATGTTTAAATTATGTTTCTGAAAGCATGTTTAGCATGGTTAATGCTGGTTATGTAAGCCATTTGTTGAAGGATGCTCAAGGTAAGAGATCCTTGGTTTGATTTGTTAAAAATTTGGATAGATGCATAGTGATGCATGTTGTAAATGGCTTTGTTTTAGATGCTTTAAAACAGTGGGTTATTGATGATAATTGATGTATATTGGCAAGTGATGTGTTGGTTTTTAAAGTACTTGAATCGGATATAGTTATCCGGCTATAGGATTGGGTGCACCGTGAATAAAGTCGCCTTGGATGTTGAGGGGTTGTAATCATACCGTAAACTCCATCCAAGTACACTAACGAGATGTTTAAGATCACAATGGTGGTTAAAAGTCCATGTGTGGATCTTGTGTTGTGTGTCCCGTGTTCTCGTTAGTGATGTTATACAACTACCGATGAGTGATGTGGAGGGGTTGTGATTGTACCGTTAAACTCCATCACGGGTGTTGAGGGGTTGTGATTGTACCGGTAAACTCCACCTTGTGTGTTCGGTAGTGTGTATGAAGCGTATGGGACAACGCTTGTAACCCGCGTATCCGATTGTGTTTTATGTTGTAAAAGGGTTATGGTTTATCACTTGGAAGCCAATATGACATGTTAATGATATTGAAGCATGAGATGCTTGACGTGAATGCAATGTTGCATGGATAATGATGTTTATGTGTTAAAGGCTTTATGGAAAGTGTTTTTATAAAATGCATTATTGTGTTGTTTCTTTAGAGCATGCCTCACTAAGCATTTGTGCTTACGCTCTCTCTCTTGAACCAATAATGCAGATAATTGAGGTGTTTGTGGGCAGCAAGGAGGCTAAGAATCCAAGGGAAAGCTAAGCTCATGTATGGTGACTATTTCACAACATTATTAGATTTTGATATTTAGCAATGGGAACCTAGGTTGTGTTTTTGGGAGATGTTTTGGACTCCCTAGTTGTGGCATGATGCTTTAATGTTTTGGATATGTAAATGGCCATTTTGGTGCTTGCTTTGATGTTTTGATGGTTGTTTGCTTTGGACATTAGGATACATGCCTATAGTCTTGTGAATTTTCCTAATTGATGTCATGATCGTGTTTTGATGATGAAAACATGTACCTAATATGTATGTTGACTTGTTGGCATGATTAGGAAGTCATTAGGATGTGTTTGAGTGATTAAATGTATGATAAACCAGCAAAATCTGCACTTTCTGGGCAGTCCGTATCGAAACGGGCACTAACGTTTCGAAACGGGGGCCTGTAATGGCCTTCGTGTATCGAAACGGATAGGGCCGTTCCGAAACACTTTTGCTACTGTCAGGCCCTGTTTCGATACTGGTCTCGAAACGAACCCGCGTTTCGGAACGGTCAACCCCCGTTCCGAAACACTAGACCGTTGGGCACTGATTTGAATAGTTTAAGGTTTGCAAGCTTTACGTTTAGGTCCTGAATTTTGTATTTGCAATTGCTTGAGTTTGAGATGTCCATTTGAGGTGAAATTTGACAGGGAAGCATGAAATGTAATTAATTTTTTATTGGTAATTTAAAAATCAACTAAGTCCTTTATCTTTCCAGAATTTACATTTTGGTCCCTAACTTTGTATGTTGTTCAATTGAGTCCCTTATTGCTTTCCGATCGCTGTGATTCTCAAGTATGCTTTTCTCAAGAGTACGCTTAAGGTTAATGAGCATCTAGATAATATTAAAAATAAAAAAGGGTTGTTAATCAAGGTTGACTTTTGGGTTGACTTTGGTTTTCCTCGTGTAATCTTCGTAGTTCGGGTCAACCGTTTAGGCCGGGCTAAGGGGGTTACAGGGGCGCCAATTTTTTTAAAAAAGCAATTCTTATTTGTGTCATTTTGTTTACCTCCTAAGTTACTTTGAACTTAAAGTTATTTGAAGTCTTTTTGATATAACAAAAAAGGGGAGAAATGGTTTGAAAAGTTGCATTTTCAAGAGAATAAGGGGGAGCTTTAACTTCTTTTAATTTTTGAAATCTCTTATTCAAATTTTTGAATACAAAGGGGGAGAATCTCAAATAATTTTTCAAGGTGGTTTTATTATATCAAAAATGGGGAGATTGAAGAACTAATGTTTTGATATAATAATTGAAAAATAGTTTTGGACTAAATTAAAAAGATTTCAAAAGTGTCTTTAAGTCCAAACAACTTAAAAATATGTTTTAGGATTGTTTTAAGAGGTTTTGAAGTGTTTTCCAAAGTCAAACTTTATAAAACCACCCAGGTGTTTCGAAACACCCTTAGGCGTTTCGAAACAACCATTCACAGTTTCAAAACGTTTCGATACAACTATGTCTGTTTCGAAACGGGTTTTAATCTGGGTGAGGATTTTTACATAGCGTTTCGATACGGGCTTCACAATTTCGATACGCCTATGTGGCAAAGACCTCAATGGTCAAAATCCCCAATGGCTTTTTAATTTGTAGCTCAGTTGTCACTCGTTCCGAAACGGGGTTGCTACCGTTTCGATATGGATCAAAGTGTTTCGAAACGACCATATGTGTTTCGAAACAGATTGCTGCATCAGACTTCAACGACTAGTTCTGAAGAGGGGCGTTCCGATATGGGCTTGACTATTCCGAAACGGACAACACTAGAACCGCATTTAATGTGGGAAATAAAGTATCCAACGGCTCCAAAACATCCCCAATGGTCCTCAACGGCTACAAACTCATTTAGGATTATAAAAAGGACCTCCAAGCATCAAGAGAAGGCTAATGCTTCAATTTTCAACAACACTATGATCAAGAATTTGTCTTAGGGCTTTATTGTTCAATTTATTGTATAGACAACATTTGTGAGCCTAATTGTCAAATTTGCTCAAGTGTTTAGGTTTTGGGTGAGAGCTTTAGTTGTAAAATTATATACCTTCTAGAGGAATTTCTAGTTTGCTAAGTCTTTCTTGTGTAAGAGAGTGTTTTATCAAGATTTGGGTAGAAAGCTTGATCAATGTAACAGTTTCCTCCTAATCCGTGAAAAGGGGACGAAATTCTTAGTGAATTTGTTTGGAAATCCTTAGTGGGAAGCTAAGGTAGTGGTTGTAGACCTTGGTTAGAAGGTTGAACCACTATAAATCCTTGTGTCAATTGCCTATCTTTTTATTCCCACAAAAACACCCAAATTTCCAACTTCTTCGAACTTGGAAAACACATCGGTTGAAGGAATCGAGCACCATAAAACCCATCAAAGGGATCATCTTCAAAGTAAGCATATGTGGCCACATGGAGGGATGGAGACTCCACCAAGGATGAGGTAGCCCACCTATGCTTGATGGCCCTCAATGAGGGGGAGGTAACTTCTAATTCATCTACTTCATGTTAATATTCTTTTGATGAATTACAATATGCCTATTACGATTTGGTTTTAGAATTTAAAAATCACATTTTGAAAAACAATAAAGTGATTTCAAATTTGAAAATTCAAAATGAATTGATTTCTAAAACCAAAATTGAACTTGAAGCAAAACTCAATGAGTTTGAACAAAAATGTTTTGATTTACAAAACTTGCTTCACAAAGTTCAAGAAAAAAATATTTGATTTCCAAAGAGCTTGAATGTAACACCCAAGTTTAAGGGTCGGGAGTTGAGTGTGTAAATCGGGTTCGAGTCGTGGGCTTGTTTTAAATTAAAAATGGGCTTTGGTTTTAATTAAAAGGGCTTGAGATCTTATTAAGGGAAAATGAGTAATTTTCTAAATGGGAAAAGTAAAACAAGTAAAAAGGGGCTTTTAGTAGTCATCTTCTTCCTCCCCTTTCCAAACTAAAAGCACGACATCTAAAACCTCCTCAACCCTAAATCATTGTTCCATCAAATTCCTTCACGATTTTCAGAGCTTTCATCAAGGTAAGAGTGTTTTTGACTTCTCATCTTTCTTAACATTTCTATGGTTTTAGTTTTTAGTAAACTCCATTTTTGAAGTTTTTCAAGTTTTCAAGTTTTGGGAAAAAAGAGGAAACTTTAATTGGTTTTTGTTTGGTTTTCGATTTGTAAAGTTAAATTATGTTAAACTCTTGCCCTTAGATGTATCATATGTGAAATGGTCGTGTTTTGATGAAAACCCTGAAATGAGTTTTAAAGGGTAGAAAACTTGGGTTTTTGAGGTAGTTTGGAGTGGGAAAGTTAGGTTGATGATATGATTATGCTTGAAGGTTGTTTTAAGTGTGTTTAGTGATAATTTGGGTGTTGGAATCGATAGATTTCTGCTGGGTTGTGTGTGAGTCCGAAAATGAGGATTTTGGGTTAGCTCATGGCTTGGAAATGTAGAGAAATAGCCTTGTGTTTGTAACTGATTTGTGACAGTGGTTTAATGGATGATTTATTAAGTAATATGTTGTTTTTGGTTAATTAGAATCAAGGGAAATCGTTGGAGAAGCATCGGGCTCGATTCCGAGAAACTTGGAGGCTTGATCGGCTTTCTCAGTTTGCTTTAAGGGTGTTCGATCAGTGGATTGTTTAAAATGGTTTTAAATTGGTTCAAGTGTGTGGTTGAGGTGTTAGATTGTTCTTGGTAGGACAATCTAAAGTAGGGATTAAGTTGTTAGCTTAATCTCTTGTTTGACTTTATGAGTTCTTGCTTAATGTGCATATATGTGGACTTGTGTAGTATGTGTTCGTTTATGCATGTTGATATATATATTGATGATGTATATGGTGATTATATGTTGAGTTGCATGATTATGAAATCATGGTGAGACTTGTCAGTATGTTGGCACTAGTTATAATTATCGGGTATAAATGATCAATCATTAGGATGAGTGTGTACACGGTAAGAGTCAAATTCGCGCGTGGCCTTGTTGACATGTAGTCATCAAGAAGGTGTACGGTGAGGTAACATTTCACCGGAAAATGTTAATATGTGATGATGAGTGTAATCCCATCCATGAATGAAAACGGTGATGTGTGTTATCCCACCGGAAGGTAATTGTTGTTTGAGTACGTTGGGGAGAAAATCCAAACAGAAGTTATACGCATATCCGAGTAAGCTATATAGTTGCCAATATACTTGTATATGTGTGGTGGTTGAGATAAGATGTTCTATTACATTCATGCTTAGCATAACATGAGGTAAGATGCCATGTTCATGCGTTCTTGTAGTAGTTTGCTATATTGCTATGTTAGTGTAAATGTATGTCTTGTGAATGTTTCCATGGATGCCATGCTTGAACCCTGCACTGTCGATGTTTTGTTTTGAGCTCCCTCACTAAGCTTCTAGCTTACGCTCTCGTTTTCGACAATGCAGATCATTAGTGTGGAGTTAGCAAGGAGCAAGGAATGGGCATTCAAGCGCGTGTGTGGTTTCTCACGTATGGTTTTATTGAATAATGTAATAGTTAGCAATGGGAATGCTACGTGTTGTAGGAGCATGTGTTAGACTCCTATTTTTTAATGCTTTTGTGTTGAGGATTCGTAAACCATGTTTTATGAGATGTCTAAGTGTTTTGTGTTAGAAGCATGTAAACCTTGTTTTGTGTTATGTTTATGTGGATGTATGTTTCCTATGATGATTTGGGTTATATGTGTATGCTTATATGTTGGTCATGCTTGTGGTAGGATGTGATGCCATCTAGATTATGTGTATGATTGTTGTTTTATGAATCTTGTTGATTTGAGGCTTGTTTGGGAATGTTTGGAGATGTAGAAAACTATTTTTAGTGTCACTCAGAGTGCAGGCGTTTCGAAACGCTTGTGCTTGTTTCAAAACATGTGTAGCTCCAGGGATACTCATATCGGAACGGGGGTGGTGCCGTTTCGATACAATTTGACACTGTGAGTTCCTGTGTCGGTACGCGTTTTGATACAGTTTGCCTCTATGAGTGCCTATTTCGGAACCTGTTCCGGAACGTTTCGACACTAGAGACCCCCATACCGGAACGGAGTGAACCGTATCGGTACGACCTGGTCTAGCTTTTAAACTGGAGCCCGCGTATCGAAACGGGCAAGCCTGTTTCGAAATGCATGCATGCAATTGGGCTTTTAGGCATCTTCAAAGGTTCTCGGATGTGATGTTCTAGTCCCGTTTGCTATTTGCTTCCTTGTTAAGTTTATATGCATCGTTTATGTATGGTTTGGCTTGTACGCATGAAATCAGACTAACATGTCACTCGGTAAATTTAGATTACCTTACGTTATGTTTGTATCATTTCATTATCATTTTCCGTTGTAGCTTCGCACATAGGTCTAATTGTAAAATTTAGACAAGATATTTAAATGAAAAAATTTCTAAGGTTGCTAATCGGAGTGGAACCTTAACGAGTTTCGCTTTGGTTTTCCCTATGTAACCCGTTCGAATCGGCCTGTCGGCTAGACCGGGACGAGGGGGTTACATATGTTGGTATAAGAGCATGAGGTTTCCGCGACCTCGGGAAGATAAGTAAGGTAAGTTTGAAGTGTTATGTTGCTATCTCGGTGTATGTTGTATGGTGAATGCTTTTGCTGTGTATGCTTTTTGTTCGTTTGCTTGTATGATTGTTGTGTTGAGACGTAGTGTCGAGTTCCCATTGCTACTATTACTTATTTGAAAAGAATTTTGAGTAAAGGAGTACTTGAGAACGTTGGACCCTTGCCTTTTCTAACTTAATCCTTGCGTATTTATATTTGTTTTAGTTGATATATTGCTAGCTGTAAGATGAGATCTAGAGGTAGGCCTAGGATGGTTCACTCGGAACCACATGCAGAAGCTCCGGAAGTTGAGCCGGTTGTTGAGGCTGAGGCTTCTCCACCTCCTCATTCTCCTCCTCGTCAAGAGGGAGGTGAGGCGAGAGCTGAGGGCGTAGGACCTCAGGTTGGCCAAGGTCCGACCAGTATAGATTTTGCTCTATTGGTTTAGGCTGTAGCTGGGGATTTTTAGGCAATAGTGGCTGGGTGAGGGCACCGATTTGCCACTAAAGAGGCTTCGTAGTTTGGGAGGTGAAGAGTTTCGATGGTTGGCACCCGAGAGATTAGAGGCTTGGTTTGACAAGACTGTTCGCATTCTGTCTCAGATGGGTTGTACTGGGGCACGCATACTGGGATGTGTTGTTTGTCTGCTTCAGGGTGATGTCTACACTTGGTGGTTCACCATTACTACGGGCATGCCAGATGCCGAGATCACTTGGGAGTTCTTTGAGTCAGCTTTCCGCAAGAAGTATCTGGGTCCCCGTTATCTTGATGAGAAGAAGAGAGAGTTCATGTCATTGCTTCAGGATAACATGACAATGATCGAGTATGAGATACGGTTTGTCAGATTGAGCCAGTATGCGTCCGAGCTAGTTCCTACTGAGAGGGAACATTGTGACCGTTTCCGTTACGGGTTGAGTGAGGAGGTAAAGAGGTATACTTTGGCTACAGACTATACCGACTTCGATGTCTTGGTCGCTAGCGCCAAGGACATAGAGCACAGTTTGGGTTTGACCAAACGTTCAGGTGGTTCTAGTACAGGGAAGAGGTCTGCTGACTTTGATAGAGGTGATGCAAAGAGGCACAGGGATAATAGGCATCATTTCGATCATAGACGTGGGGGTGGTAACCATGGGAGAAGCCATCAGAGCCAGAGAGATGGTGGGCATTTGCCCGAGTGTACTATATGCGGGAGGCATCACACCGAAGAGTGTTGGGGAAACTTTCATTCATGTTGGAACTGTGGAGCTAGAGATCACCTTAGGCGTGATTGTCCACATCAGGCTGGGTTTGCACCAGTTCAGGTTCAGGCTTCTGCTAGAGATATTGATTATCCGAGAGGCCGTAGGCGCGGTCGAGGTAACTTTCAACCAAGGAATGATGGCCAGAGAAATGTAGCACATGTAGTTGCGGTTCAGCCGGAGGGCGGAGGTCAGGCTAGAGTTTATGCTCAGCGAGAGGGACAAAACGACACAGATGTGGTTGCAGGTAATTTCTCGATATAGTCTCTGAGTTTGCTTTCCTTGATTGACTCTAGGTCTACGCATTCAAATATTTTGAGTGAGCATGAAAAGATGTTGAATATACCTTGTGAGGTACTAGAGGTAGGTGTTAGTGTTACTAGTTCCTTCGGGGATACAGTAGTGGTTAGGAAGATGTATAGAAGGTGTCCGTTAATGGTTCAAGGGCATGTATTTTCATTGGACATGATGGAGTTACCATTCTATGGCTTCGATGTGATTTTGGGTATGGACTGGCTTACAGAACATAGAGCTAGGATAGATTTTGAAACTAAGAGAGTTTTCTTGAATCTTGCGAATGACTATGAGATTGTGGTAGTAGGTAAGAAAGTGAAATTCTTATCGAATGTTGTTTCAGCCTTAGAGGCTCAGAAATTAGTTGAGTTTGGTTGTGAGACGTACTTAGCCTAAGTGATGAATCCGAACATGAATGAAGTTAGTCCTCAGGATATTAGGACAGTGTGTTTCTGGAAGAATTGCCCGATTTACCGCCTGATAGAGAGGTAGAGTTTGCTATAGAGACATATTCAGATTCTGCTCCTGTTTCGATTGCTCCGTACCGTATGGCACCGAAAAAACTGAAAGAGTTGAAGACTCAGTTACAAGAATTGTCAGATAGAGGTTTTATCCCTCCGAGTTCTTCGCCTTGGGGCGCTCTGGTATTGTTTGTGAAGAAGAAAGACTGTAGTATGAGAATGTGCATTGATTATAGACAGTTGAATATATTGACAGTGAAAAACAAGTACCCCTTGCCGCGTATCGATGATTTGTTTGATCAGTTGAGAGGGGCATCAGTCTTTTCGAAGATTGATTTGAGATCCGGTTATTACCAGTTGAAGGTAAAAGAGGTTGTTGTACCGAAGACAACTTTTAGGACTAGATATGGTCACTACGAGTTCTTGGTTATGCCGATTTGGTTGACAAATGCACTGTCTGCTTTTATGGATATAATGAACAGAATCTTCCATCAGTACTTAGATCAGTTTGTGGTTGTTTTCATAGATGATATTTTGGTGTATTCGCGTACCGAGGAAGATCATGACAGGCATTTGAGGTTAGTTTTGCAGACTTTGCTAGACAACCAGTTGTACGCTAAGTTGAGTAAGTGTGAGTTTTGGATCCGAGAAGTAGTCTTTCTAGGACATGTAGTGTCAGCCGAGGAGATAAGAGTTGATCCGAAGAAGGTAGAAGCCATTGTTGAGTTAAAGCAACCAAAGTCTGTGACAGAGATTCGTAGTTTCCTAGGCTTAGCAGGTTATTATAGGAGGTTTGTTGATGGATTCTTGAAGATAGCCACCCCTTTGACAAAATTGCTTCAGAAGAATGTTCGGTTTGAGTGGTCCAATGCGAGACAGCAAGCCTTTGAGAAACTGAAAGAAGCTTTGACAAATGCACCGATTTTGATTCAGCCAGAGTCGGGAAAGGATTATGTGATCTACGGTGATGCTTCATATGTAGGTTTAGGTTGTGTGCTCATGCAAGATGGGAGAGTTGTGGCTTATGCCTCGAGACAGTTAAAGACTCACGAGCGTAATTACCCGACACACGACATAGAGCTAGCCACAATTGTGTTTGCCTTGAAGATTTGGAGACATTATTTGTATGGTGAGAAATGTACAGTGTATACGGATCATAAGAGTTTGAAGTATATAATGACGCAACAAGAGTTGAACCTTAGACAGCGTAGGTGGCTAGAGTTGCTTAAGGATTATGATCTCACGATTGAGTACTATCCGGGTAAAGCCAATGTAGTGGCAGATGCTTTGAGTAGAAAGGTAGTTGTTGAGTTGAGAGCCATGTGTGCTAGTTTGAGCTTGTCCGGTGATGGTAGTCTAGTGGCCGAGCTTCAGGTTAGACCTACCTTAGGCCAGTTGATTAGAGAGAAACAATTGTTAGATAGATCTTTGGCACCTCACGTGCAAGATATAGCTGAGGGTAGACCATCGGATTACAGTTTCAGTGACGATGGGGTCTTGTGTTTCAGAGATAGAATAGTTATGCCGGATGATAGTGGTTTGAGATGTAATATCTTGACCGAAGCACACAATAGCCCGTTCGCTATGCATCGCGGTAGTACGAAGATGTATCGTGACCTAAAAAATGAATATTATTGGGTTGGTTTGAAGAAAGACGTAGCCGATTACGTGAGTAAGTGTATGGTATGCCAGAGAGTTAAGGCAGAACATCAGGTTCCTTCAAGTTTGTTGCAACCGTTGAGGATTCCGGAATGGAAGTGGGAAAATATCACCATGGATTTTGTTTCGGGTTTGCCTTTGACTCTTTCGAAGAAGAACTCAATTTGGGTTATAGTCGACCGTTTCACAAAGTGTGCTCACTCTTTAGCTATTAATATGACTTACTCCTTAGATAGGTTGGCCGATTTGTACATCAGTGAGATTGTGAGACTGCATGGTGTGCCGAAGTCTATTGTGTCTGACCGAGATCGGAGATTTACAACCAGATTTTAGGAGTGTTTGCATACTGCTTTGGGTACCCGATTGAATTTCAGTACGTCGTATCATCCTTAGTCAGATGGTCAGTTAGATAGGGTTATACAGATTTTAGAGGACATGTTGTGTTGTTGTATTATTAATTTTCAGGGTACTTGGGAGAAACACTTGCTGTTGGTTGAGTTCGCATACAATAACAGTTATCAGTCGAGCATTCAGATGGCTCCGTATGAGGTACTGTATGGTGGAGAATGTATAACTCTGATTTGTTGGGTCGAAGCAGGTCAGAAGTTGTTACCGATGCCGGAGTTGCTTAAGCGGACTACCGATAAAGTGAAGTTAATTTATGATAGATTGAAGGCAGCTTCGAATAGACAGAAATCCTATGCCGATTTGAAGAGGAAAGAAGTTGAGTATGCCGTGGGAGATAGAGTGTTCTTGAAAGTCTCTTTATGGAAGAAAGTTATGAGGTTTGGTAGAAAAGGGAAATTGAGTCCGAGATACATTGGGTCGTATGAGATTGTAAAGAGAATCGGTCCGATTGCTTATCAGTTGCGTTTGCCATCCAAGTTAGAGAAGATTCACAATTTGTTCCATGTTTCGATGCTTCGAAAGTATAGATCAGATCTGTCGCACGTTATGCAAGTTAAAGAGATTGAGTTGAACCCATACTTAACATACGATGAAGAACCAGTTGTGATATTGGCATCAGATAGCAAAGTGTTGCATGGTAAACAGATTGAGTTGGTCAAAGTGAAGTGGCAACACCGAGGCGTGGAAGAGACCACTTGGGAGAGAAAAGAGGATATGGAGAGGCCATTTCCGTATCTCTTTCAATCAGGTAATTTCGATGACAAAATTCCTTAAGTGGGGGAGAGTTGTAACACTCGGGTTTAAGGGTTTGGAGTTAAGTGTGTAAATCAGGTTCGAGTCGTGGGCTTGTTTTAAATTAAAAATGGGCTTTGGTTTTAATTAAAAGGGCTTGAGATCTCATTAAGGGCAAATGAGTAATTTTCTAAATGGGAAAAGTAAAACAAGTAAAAAGGGGCTTTTTACTAGTCATCTTCTTCCTCCCCTTTTCAAACTAAAAGCACAACATCTAAAACCTCCCCAACCCCAAATCACTGTTCAATCAAATTCCTTCACGATTTTCAGAGCTTTCATCAAGGTAAGAGTGTTTTTGACTTCTCCTCATCTTTCTTAACATTTCTATGGTTTTAGTTTTTAGTAAACTCCATTTTTGAAGTTTTTCAAGTTTTCAAGTTTTGGGGAAAAAAAGAGGAAACTTTAATGGGTTTTTGTTTGGTTTTCGATTTGTAAAGTTAAATTATGTTAAACTCTTGCCCTTAGGTGTATCATATGTGAAAATGGTCGTGTTTTGATGAAAATCCCGAAATGAGTTTTTATAGGTGTTTTAAATGGTAGAAAACTTGGGTTTTTGAGGTAGTTTGGAGTGGGAAAGTTGAGCTGATGATACGGTTATGCTTGAGGGTTGTTTTAAGTGTGTTTAGTGATAATTTGGGTGTTAGAATTGATAGATTTCTGTTGGGTTGTGTGTGAGTCCGAAAATGAGGATTTTGGGTTAGCTAGCCTTGTGTTTGTAACTGATTTGTGACAGTGGTTTTGTGGATGATTTTTTAGTAATATGTTGTTTCTGGTTGATTAGAATCAAGGGAAATCGTTGGAGAAGCTTCGAGCTCAATTCCGGGAAACTTGGAGGCTTGATTGGCTTTCTCGGTTTGCTTTAAGGGTGTTCGGTGAGTGGATTGTTTAAAATGGCTTTAAATTGGTTCAAGTGTGTGGTTGAGGTGTTAGATTGTGCTTGGTAGGCCAATCGAAGGTAGGGATTAAGTTGGTAGCTTAATCTCTTGTTTGACTTTATGAGTTCTTGCTTAATGTGCATAGATGTGGACTTGTGTAGTATGTGTTTGTTTATGCATGTTGATATATATATTGATGATGTATATGGTGATGATATGTTGAGTTGCATGATTGTGAAATCATGGTGAAACTTGTTAGTATGTTGGCACTAATTATAATTATCGGGTATAAACGATCGATCATTAGGATGAGTGTGCACACGGTAAGAGCCAAATTCGTGCGTGGCCTTGGTGACGTGTAGTCATCAAGAAGGACTACGGTGAGGTAACATTCCACCGGAAAATGTTAGTATGTGATGATGAGTGTAATCCTATCCATGAATGAAAACGGTGATTGTGTAATCCCACCGGAAGGTAATTGTTGTTTGAGTACGTTGGGGCGAAAATCCCAACAGAAGTTATCCACATTTTCTAGTAAGCTATATAGTTGCCAATATACTTGTCTATGTGTGGTGGTTGTGATAAGATGTTCTATTGCATTCGTGGTAAGAATAACATGAGGTAAGATGCTATGTTCATGCGTTCTTGTAGTAGTTGGCTATGTTAGTCTAAGTATGTATTGTGAATGTTTTCATGGATGTCATGCTTGAACCCTGCACTGTCGATATTTTGTTTTGAGCTCCCTCACCAAGCTTCTAGCTTACGCTCTCGTTTTCGAAAATGCAGATCATTAGTGTGGAGTTAGCGAGGAGCAAGGAAGGGGCATCCAAGCGCGTCTGTGGTTGCTCAAGTATGGTTTTATTGAATAATGTAATAGTTAGCAATGGGGATGCTACGTGTTTTAGGAGCATGTGTTAGACTTCTATTTTTTAATGCTTTTATGTTGAGGATTCGTAAACCATGTTTTATGAGATGTCTAAGTGTTTTGTGTGAGAAGCATGTGAACCATGTTTTATGTTATGTTTATGTGGATGTATGTTTCCTATGATGATTTGGGCTATATGTGTAGGCTTATATGTTGGTCATGCTTGTGGTAAGATGTGATGCAATCTAGATTATGTGTATGATTGTTGTTTTATGAATCTTATTGATTTGGGGCATGTTTGGGAATGTTTGGTGATGCAGAAAATTGTTTTCAAGGTCACTCAGAGTGCAGGCGTTTTGAAACGCTCGTGCTTGTTTCAGAACGAGTGTAGCTCCTGAGATACTCGTATCAGAATGAGGGTGATGTCGTTTTGATACGTTTTGACACTGTGAGTTCCTGTTTCGATTCGTGTTTCGATACGGTTTGCCTCTGTCAGTGCCCGTTCCAAAACCTGTTCCGGAATGTTTCGACACTAGAGACCCCTGTACCGGAATGGAGTGGACCGTATCAGTACGGCCTGGTCTGGCTTTTAAACTGGAGTCCGCGTATCGAAACGCAAGCATGTAATTGGGCTTTTAGGCATCTTCAAAGGTTCTCGGATGTGGTGTTCTAGTCCCGTTTGTTGTTTGATTCCTTGTTAAGTTTATATGCATCGTTTATGTATGGTTTGGCTTGTACGCATGAAATCGGACTAACATGTCACTCGGTAAATTTAAGTTACCTTACGTTTTGTTTGTATTGTTTCGTTATCGTTTTCCGTTGTAGCTTTGCTCATAGGTCTAATTGTAAAATTTAGACAAGATAATTAAATGAAAAATTTTCTAGGGTTGCTAATCGGAGTGGAACCTTAACGGGTTTCGCTTTGATTTTCCCCGTATAACCCGTTCGAACCGGCCTGTCGGCTAGACCGGGAAGAGGGGATTACATTGAAAAGAAAAATAATGTTGGAAAATCAAATTTTTATGTTAGACAATCTAGTGCTCCTAGATTTATAAATAGAAAATGTTTTAGAAGTGTTTGGGTTCCAAAAGAACTAATCACTTCACATAAAAATGATGAAATTGAAAAATGGATTCCTAAGGGGACTAAATTTTGTGCAACCAATGTCTATGGATCCAAAGCAATTTGGATACCAAAAATTACTTGATTGTCTTATGATAGGTGTGATGGAGATTGATCAATAAGTAAAATATTGAGGGGGAGCTCCATGCACACAAGGAAGAACACTTGAAGAAAGAAGGCTTCACATCCTCCATTGAGTTCAAATGTGGTAAAATCTAGTTGTTTTATTCGTTTAATTTGATTTATTCTCTTTAAATTCAACTAGATTATCATGTGTTGGACTAACATATTTTGATGATGCTTTGAGTAAGGGGGAGCCAAATTTTAAAACCAAAATTCTTATTTGTGTCATTTTTTAACCTCCTAAGTTATTTTGAACTTAAAGTTATTTAAAGTCTTTTTGTTTTAACAAAAAGGGGGAGAAATGGTTTGAAAAATTGCATTTTCAAGAGAATAAGGGGAGCTTTAACTTCTTTTAATTTTTGAAATCTCTTATTCAAATTTTTAAATACAAAGGGGGAGAATCCCAAACAATTTTTCAAGGTGGTTTTATTATATCTAAAAGGGGAGATTGAAGAACTAATGTTTCGATATAATAATTGAAAAATAGTTTTGGAATAAATTGAAAAGATTTCAAAAGTGTCTTTAAGTACAAACAACTTGAAAATATGTTTGAGGATTGTTTTAAGAGATTTTGAAGTGTTTTCTAAAGCCAAACTTTACTAAATCACCCAGGTGTTTCGAAACACCCTTAGGCATTTCGAAACAACCATTCACAGTTTCAAAACGTTTCGATACAGCTCTGTCTGTTTCGAAATGGGCTTTAATCTGGGTGAGGATTTTTACATAGCGTTTCGATACGGGCTTCAGCGTTTCGATACGCCTATGTGGCAAAGACCTAAACGGTCAAAATCCCCAACGGCTATTTCCCAACGGTAATTTAATTTGCAGCCTAACTGTCAATCGTGCTGAAACAGGTTGTAAACCGTTTCGATACGTCTAGAAGGGTTTCGAAATGGCCATAGGCATTTCAATACGGCTTGCTGCATCAGACTTCAACGGCTAGTTCTGAAGAAGCCTGTTCCAATACGGGCTCGACTGTTCCGAAACGGACAGCACCAAAACTACAATTAATGTGAGAAATAAAGTCTCTAACGGCTCCAAAACAACTCCAACGATCCTTAACGGTTACAAACTCATTTGGGAGTATAAAAGGGACCTCCAAGCATCAAGTAATGGTTAATGCTTCAATTGTCAACAACATTATGATAAGAAAATTGTCTTAGGGCTTTATTGTTCAATTTCTTTTATAGACAACACTTGTGAGCCTAATTGTCAAATTTGCTCAAGTGTTTAGGTTTTGGGTGAGAGCTTTATTTGTGCAAACATATACCTTGTAGAGGGATTTTTAGTTTGCTAAGTATTTCTTGTGTAAGAGAGTGTTTGATCAAGTTTTGGGTAGAAAGCTTGAACGGTGTAATGGTTTCCTCCTAAGCCGAGAAAAGGAGACAGAATTCTTAGTGAATTTGTTTGGAAATCCTTAGTGGGAAGCTAAGGTAGTGGATGTAGGTGCTTGTTAGAAGCCCGAACCACTATAAATTCGTGTGTCCAATTCCAATCTTTTAGCTTCCACTTTAACACCAAAAATCCAATCTTCTCCAAACTTGGCAAACACATCGGTTGAAGGAAATCGAGCATCATAAAACCCAATAGACCCATCATACAATTAATAATTATTTTAAAAAAAATCAATTACAAAATTTTTATATATTCAAATTTTATTTTTTTAATAAGGGTAAACTATATATTTATTACCTCGCATATTTCTATTGAACTCTCATTATTTAAATATTAGGGTAAACTACACAGATGGTCACTGAACTATGAGTTTGGTGTCAAAATGACCACTATATTATTTTTTCGGCAAATCCACCACACAACTATATAAATGGTTCCATTTTAGCCACACGCCATTACAAAAAACGAAAAAGTTGACAGAACTGTTAAAAAATTGGTATAGTTACACATTTGGTCTTCTATGTTTATACAATATATCAATTTAGTCTTAATTTTAATCTAATAAAATAAATTAATTATTCAATAAGATGGTGACACGTGTCACCACCTTATTGGAAGTCTTTAATTATTTTTATTTAATTAATTTTCCACCTCTAATCAGGTGGTGACACGTGTCACACCCAATTGGAGGTGAAAAATGTTAACATGGAGATTGCTTCAAAGGGGAATCAAACATGGGACCTTGGAATGCAAGGGGCATGTGCTTACCATTAAGCCAAGCACTTTTTTGTGCTATGAAGTACAATCTTTGATATATATTTAAATAGTATTAGTGCCCAAATTCTGAGGCATGCTTGGGATTGCTGGAACAGGGCTTGCATAATTTTGTTGTTTAAGAATATCTTGGTTGGTCAAGGTTATGGGTTGTGTGAGTCGATGCTTACTTGTTTTTTTTGGCAGGTCCTCATGTTCCTAAGTTCTCTTATATTTCTTGGATGGCCATCTTCAACAATCTGTCTACCAAATACAGGCAGCTTAAATGAGGCATGTCAGTTGATGGTCAATGTTTGCTTTGCAATGAAGGAATGGAATCGAGTAATATATGTTTGCTGATTGTTCATTTTCTAAAAACAAAATCTGGGTTGAGATTTTTAGAATGTCCAAAGTTCATAGGGATCCTTTACAATAGGATGAAGAATTGCAGTGGATTTGTTTCAAAACTCATATTACTACTATCCTTAAACCTAGAACAGAAGTGATTTAAAACACTATTAAAGACGTAATTAGTGTTGGATCAACTGGTACATGTAATAACAGGTTAGACAACGTTAATGTAACACCATAGACCCGCCTATGCATTAATACGAGTCCTAGGAAGTTACAGTAGGGTCACCGGAGCGACCCATGACAAATTTCAAATAAACATACCATTAAACCTTAAAGATCCTAAATCAAATTTCTGATTTAAAACAAAATTTTAGAAATCATTCAAAACGATAAAACAATTATAATACAAGTTGTGAAAATAAGTCTCACACCCATTTAATCGAATACAAAACACGACACACATGCCTCTAGTTACACAGATACCACACTCCATGCCAAGCCGAAGAACTCCCATACCGACGATGATAGGTGCATCTTGACTGATCTTTTATCCTGAGATGGTAAAAACAACATGAGCTTGGGAAAGCTCAATAATACAAAACTACCAGAAGATGCTATTAGCTCATGCAGATATATGGTGAAGCATAACATTATTATGATGTTCCAGACAGTAGTTATTTTCATTTATGATTCGTTATTTTAGTAATGCACTATACTTGAGGACAACAAGGTTTGTTCTTCCTACATTGCTGAGTATTGAGAGATATCTTATTGTTCAGAGAATCAACATGGTGACAGATTGATGAAGTTGAATTCAAGAAGCCTAGTGTGTTCCATAAATTGCAGATCAAAAATGCATAGGTACATATCATTCGCCTCATATGAACACATAATAGTTAAATACAAATGTTCGAGTTCATACAGAAATTTACTACCCTCCAACCTTACACCAGAATGCAATTCCCCATGAACTGTATACAGAAGGTCTTACCCTAAGCCTGAGGCGTAGGCCTACCTAAGGGAATACCTTAGGTCCAGAAAGACTTACCCTAGGCCCATGGGCGTAGGAGCTTAACAGAACAGCTGGATCAGGGTTGTGACAGACACTTTAATCATATCCCGAGAGTATCCCTAAGCAGAACAGTTCAGATTATAACACATTATCATCAGATTTCAGTCAGCAGAGCATATAGCATATCCATTATACAGAGATTCAGATATCATAAGTTCAGAACATACCAGAATATAATCTCAATCATATTGCGCATACAAGACTTTTTCAACAGATATAATCATGCTTCTCAAACAGAATCATTCATACTTTTAGATTTCACACCCTATCAGATAAACATGTTTTACAACTCAAAGTGCATCATATATCATGATAAGACAATCATCACATAATCATAAAACATATATATATATATACATACATATATATACACAACAGAATGCAGCACACGTGGAACACACTAGACAGAACAAATTTTATTTCTCAGAGATACATGATATTTACAGAATGAGGCACATTGAACTTTTGGCTCGAATCAGATATTCTAGGAGTTCATACATCATGCTCTTTAAATTCAAATATATCGTGAACGATTTAATCATTTAAGCTCACAAGGGTATTATGGTCATTTCGACATTCATAGGCATTTTGGTAACTATACCAACATTGAATAAGCAATGGTTCACAGAACTCAAGTATCTTGTTTGCTCATTAATTTTCTAACCAGACATTCAAGTAATTCTTTATCAAGGTCTTTTAAGTTATTAGATAATTCCAGGGATGCTCTAATCATTTAGGCTAACATAACATTTTAGTTATTTAACTATCATGACAATTTTTTTAATATAACACAATCATAAAAGAACGACGATTATAATTCTCAGGGGCTCTAATAGTTTATCAAACTTCTAAAATGTGTTTAATGCGGCATATCCCAAATTTACAATACTTACTAACATTCAGATGTGAATAATTTGCGTGTATCAGAACTTAACATCGGCTGAATTGTATATCTGGACGGTCGCCTTCATACTTTACTATAAGGTTTAGCTTTGAGTAATCAAGCATATAATCCTTGCAAATATTCCTACCTTACCTTAGTATGGTAAGCGATAGGCATACACGAATCGTTTTTCTTAACACTTAGGGGCACTATAGCCATTTAAGTCTTACTAGAAAATTTCAAGATTTCATTGGGTGTATAACAACCTATTTAACTGAAAGGGGTATTCTGGTCATTTTGGAAATTTGGGATAAAGCCATCATTCCTTTTTCTAAATTACCATTTGGTACCTCCATCATTCACGTACTCGGTAGAGAATAAGTCTTCTTAATCCCTCTGACTGTTACAGACGATTCATTCATTTCAGAACTTGAAGGTATAAATGGCATTCCAATTAATTAGACATTTAGGTGCTCGAGGGTACTATAGTCTTTTTGGTCATTACAATTATTCCAATTAATTCGCTCGTTACTGTCGTAAGGATCGACGTAGGATTACAACGATATTCTCAGATGATTCACCTTTATGTGTTATACATAGTTCAGGGGAAAATCCAAGTTTTGAATCACACGAATTTGTACAAAAGTGTCGGAGTCTTTCCAATAAATTATACATCTTAGGTGGAGTAAAATTGCTTAGTTAGAGAGAATGCAGATTTCAAGTCATTTCTTTATTAGAGGGGTAAATTAGTCATTTTTATAACCCAAGGGCAATTTCATAATTTCATAACCAACATCTCATACTCCGCATTCTGAGCATTGGTTCTTAGGCACCATTGATAGAGTTTTAGATTTAACTGTATTATTTATTACTATTAGCACTTTCGATACTCCCGGTCTATTAATATTCTTATCTGAATATTTTGATCTTACTGGTTCTCATACATATTTTTTTCATATCTGATTCGACTCAAGAAGAGTTCACGGATACACTTCATCACAAGCATGCATGCGTTAACCGAATATCAACATGATCATAAAGCATACCAGGGGTAGTAGTGTATTACCTTAGCTCCGAGTTATACCGGTTGACTCATGATACTACATTCGATCGCATTCGAATCCGGACTGGATGTCCCATGACATTTCGAATACCAAGATACTTTCATACCTTCAAATACACAAATTAACATTTCAGTCCTTATCCAAAGAGCTCTTAACAAAATTAAACACATAAACACTTTCGGGTTCAAGGTCAGATTCGGAGGCCTTCAGGTCAATATTTAGAAAAACGGGCATCAAAAACAGACTCGGGACGTTGAAAAACGTAAAATAGGAGTTTTCGTAAAATTTTGACTTTTGGTCAACGGTCAAAGTCAACGCTGACGTCACTGGTCAACTAGGTTGACTTGGCTGAGTCAACTCGGGTGAGTTGACTCACTGAGTTGACTCGGACAGGTTGACTAACTGAGTTGACTCGGACGGGTTGACTCGGTCAATGGGTTAGCGGGTCGGACGTCGGGTTCGGGTTGGACACGGGTCGGGTACGGGTTGGGTCGACTAGGCTGACCGGTTCAACCGGTCCAGCCGGTTCACTTACCAAGACCCCAACTCACCGGAAACTTCGCCGGAAAACTGCCGATGACCCTCAAAATGCTCGATTCTGCCAGAAAAACAAAGAGGAAAGCCTTGTTAGTTCAACCCATACCATATATCTTGAAATAAACTCGGAATCGAGTCGGAAATTACCTAGAATGGTGCAATTACGATGGAAAATTGTGTAACTCCGATGAGAGGCTTGCCAGTGTCGGACGAGCAAACGGTCGGAGGGGTTTTACCCGCACCGACACGGGGAGCCCGAATCTAATGGTCGTGTCTCCCACGGACGACGGAGGTGACTGGAATCGACGAAGATAGGTGGCAGGAGCCTTTAGGTTTCTCGCTGAACCTTCCAGAGCTTTTTCACGACGAACGACAGCGAGACTCCGCGAGTGGCTGACGGGATCGAGTTTAGAGCATGACGGAGAGCATAACGATGGGGGCGGTGCACGCCACCGGCTGGCGGTGGGGCTGATCGGGCCGGTGAATGACGTGGAAGACTATAAAATTTCCCAGATTCTCCATCTTCTTCTTTTTTTTCAGATTCGATTGTTTGTTTGTTTTTCCCTAAACGTTAGGTGAAGAGTCTGACTTGTAAATATTATTGAACCAGATTGACAAAAATATAATTCTAATATTTGTGGTCGTGTGATATAACCAAAAGGGGACCTTAGCCCAAACGGTTAAGGCTTGGATCCACCAAGCGTACGTCACGGGTTAAAACCCTTGTAGCTGCACTATTTTTATTTTTTTCTTCATTTTCATTTTTTGCCTTATTAAATTAGGGGTGTTACAACTCTCTCCCCCTTAAAGAAATTTCGTCCTCGAAATTTACCAAAGTTGAATCAACGCAAAAACTGAAATTCCATTTATTCACCTACTGAAACTTGTCCATCAGAGTATGCTTAATCCTCGTGTCTCATAGACGGTTATAGATCAATTTGGAAATATCCTCAATCACGCAAAGTAACCTTATATCCAATTTCACCCCATCATTCATCTCAGTCTAGTTTATCATAAAATGATATTTTCATCCATACAGAACCTTATACGATGTCAAGAAAACACTTGTCTCATAACTTTTATAATACATTATCTCAACCACGGGCAAGAGACATTCCGAACTACCACAGGATTCAATCATATAACCCAAGGGTATATCTTCCAAAATCCAAATTACTCTTCCAGGTTGACCATCAGTTTACGGGCGAACAACTGTGCGTAAAATTCATACGAGTACTCAAAGCCTCAACCAGGGCCCTCTAGAATCAGGTTGTAAACATCAGATTCCAGTAAGTAGGATACATATGACGGTACATTGTGTCACTCTTCCCCAAAATGTCTTCCTTCATACCGGTCAAGCATAACAAAGGTTTTGAACGGATATCACTTACCTTCAGCGTATTACTCCGATAATTCTTTCCTTCGTGCATAACAGAGTCACCACCTAATCTATACTTTCACCAACCTCACGGACAACTTTCCTTTAATTTCAAAATACTTTTATCAAATTCTCGTCAGAACATTCTCAAACAAAATCATTATCACCAAGCTACTTTACATGTAATCTTATACTGGTTACCTCATTTAATCAAACATTTATTCTTAATCTGATTCAGATCTTCGATTTCACATGCATAAATCATCCCAGGTTCTTTATCCAGATCTAGATCAATTAAGTTATTCCAATTCACAGACGAATATTACAGACATTCCTTGTGAGTATGATTCGAGCTACAGCGAACAGAAAACTTGGATCCAGTTATTTCAGAAAAAGGATTCGACATCAGAGTCTCGGCTTGGTGGAGTACGGTCAGGACTTAGGGGCAGGCACATACAAGACACACTATGACAGACGATCGGCCGATCTACCCAGAATGACGTAACTCTAAGCTCCGATACCACTAAATGTAACACCCTAGACCCGCCTATGCATTAATACGGATCCTAGGAAGTTACAGTAGGGTCACCGGAGCGACCCATGACAAATTTCAAATAAACATACCATTAAACCTTAAAGATCCTAAATCAAATTTCTGATTTAAAATAAAATTTTAGAAATCATTCAAAACGATAAAACAATTATAATACAAGTTGTGAAAATAAGTTCCAGACCCATTTAACCGAATACAAAACACGACACACATGCCTCTAGTTACACAGATACCACACTCCATGCCAAGCCGAAGAACTCCCATACCGACGATGATTGGTGCATCTTGAGGACAACAAGGTTTGTTCTTCCTACATTGCTGAGTATTGAGAGATATCTTATTGTTCAGAGAATCAACATGGTGACAGATTGATGAAGTTGAATTCAAGAAGCTTAGTGTGTTCCATAAATTGCAGATCAAACATGCATAGGTACATATCATTCACCTCATATGAACACATAACAGTTAAATGCAAATGTTCGAGTCATACAGAAATTTACTACCCTCCAACATTACACCAGAATGCAATTCCCCATGAACTGCATACAGAATGTCTTACCCTAAGCCTGAGGCGTAGGAGCCTACCTAAGGGGATACCTTAGGTCCAGAAAGACTTACCCTAGGCCCATGGGCGTAGGAGCTTAACAGAACAGCTGGATCAGGGCTGTGACAGACACTTTAATCATATCCCGAGAGTATCTCCAAGCAGAACAGTTCAGATTATAACACATTATCATCATATTTCAGTCAACAGAGCATATAGCATATCCATTATACAGAGATTCAGATATCATAAGTTCAGAACATACCAGAATATAATCTCAATCATATTGCACATACAAGACTTTTTCAACAGATATAATCATGCTTCTCAAACAGAATCATTCATACTTTTAGATTTCACACCCTATCAGATAAACATGTTTTTCAACTCAAAGTGCATCATATATCATGATCAGACAATCATCACATAATCATAATCCATAATCATAATCATAATCATCATATATCATATATATATACACAACAGAATGCAGCACACGTGGAACACACCAGACAGGACAAATTTTATTTCTCAAAGATACCTGATATTTATAGAATGAGGCACATTGAACTTTTGGCTCGAATCAGATATTCTAGGAGTTCATACATCATTCTCTTTAAATTCAAATATATCGTGAACGATTTAATCATTTAATCTCACAAGGGTATTATGGTCATTTCAACATTCATAGGCATTTTGGTAATTATACCAACATTGAATAAGCAATGGTTCACAGAACTCAGGTATCTTGTTTGCTCATTAGTTTTCTAATCAGACATTCAAGTAATTCTATATCAAGGTCTTTTAAGTTATCAGATAATTCCAGGGATGCTCTAATCATTTAGGCTAACATAACATTTTAGTTATTTAACTATCATGACAATTTTTTTAATAACACAATCATAACAGAACGACAATTATAATTCTTAGGGGCTCTAATAGTTTATCAAACTTCTAAAATGTGTTTAATGCAGCATATCCCAACTTTACAATACTTACTAACATTTAGATGTGAATAATTTGCGTGTATCATAACTTAACATCGGCTGAATTGTATCTGAACGGTCGCCTTCATACTTTACTAAAAGGTTTAGCTTTGAGTAATCAAGCATATAATCCTTGCAAATATTCCTACCTTACCTTAGTATGGTAAGCGATAGGCATACACGAATCGTTTTTCTTAACACTTAGGGGCACTTTAGCCATTTAAGTCTTATTAGAAAATTTCAAGATTTCATTGGGTGTATAACCACTTATTTAACTGAAAGGGGTATGCTGGTCATTTTGGAAATTTGGGATAAAGCCACCATTCCTTTTTTTGAATTACCATTTGGTACCTCCATCATTCACGTACTCAGTAGAGATTAAGTCGTCTTAATCCATCTGACCGTTACAAACGATTCATTCATTTCAGAACTTGAAGGTATAAATGTCATTCCAATTAATTAGACATTTAGGTGCTCGAGGGTACTACAGTCTTTTGGTCATTACAATTATTCCAATTAATTCGCTCGTTACTGTCGTAAGGATCGACGTAGGATTACAACGTTATTCTCAGATGATTCACCTTTATGTGTTATACATAGTTCAGGGGAAAATCCAAATTTTGAATCACACGAATTTGTACAAAAGTGTCGGAGTCTTTCCAATAAATTATACATCTTAGGTGGAGTAAAATTGCTTAGTTAGAGAGAATGCAGATTTCAAGTCATTTCTTTATTAGAGGGGTAAATTAGTCATTTTTATAACCCAAGGGCAATTTCGTAATTTCATAACCAACATCTCATACTCCGCATTCTGAGCATTGGTTCTTAGGCACCATTGATAGAGTTTCAGATTTAACTGTATTATTTATTACTATTAGCACTTTCGATACTCCCGGTCTATTAATATTCTTATCAGAATATTTTGATCTTACTAGTTCTCATACATATTTTTTTCGTATCTGATTCGACTCAAGAAGAGTTCACGGATACACTTCATCATAAGCATGCATGCGTTAACCGAATATCAACATGATCATAAAGCATACCAGGGGTAGTAGTGTATTACCTTAGCTCCGAGTTATATCGGTTGACTCATGATACTACATTCGATTGCATTCGAATCCAGACTGGATGTCCCATGACATTTCGAATACCAAGATACTTGCATACCTTCAAATACACAAATTAACATTTCAGTCCTTATCCAAAGAGCTCTTAACAAAATTAAACACATAAACACTTTCAGATTCAAGGTCAGATTCGGAGGCCTTCGGGTCAGAAATTAGAAAAACGGGCATAAAAACGGACTCAAGACGTCGAAAAACATAAAATAGGAGTTTTCGGAAAATTTTGACTTTTGGTCAACGGTCAAAGTCAACGCTGACGTCATGCTGACGTCATTGGTCAACTAGGTTGACTTGGCTGAGTCAACTCGGGCGAGTTGAGTCACTGAGTTGACTTGGACAGGTTGACTCACTGAGTTAACTCGGACGGGTTGACTCGGTCAACGGGTTAGTGGGTCGGACGTCGGGTTCGGGTTGGACACGGGTCGGGTACGGGTTGGGTCGACTAGGCTGACCGGTTCAACTGGTCCAGCCGATTCACTTACCAAGACCCCAACTCACCGGAAACTTCGCCGAAAAACCGTCGATGACCCTCAAAATGCTCGATTCTGCCGGAAAAACAAAGAGGAAAGCCTTGTTAGTTCGACCCATACCATATATGATGAAATAAACTCGGAATCGATTTAGAAATTACCTAGAATGGTGCGATTACGCCAGAAAATTGCGTAACTCCGATGAGAGGCTTGCCGGTGTCGGACGAGCAAACGGTCGGAGGGGTTTTGTCTGCACCGACACGGGGAGCCCGAATCTGGTGGTCGAGTCTCCCACGGATGACAGAGGTGACTGGAATCGACGAAGATAGGTGGCGCGACCCTTTAGGTTTCTCGCCGAACCTTCCAGAGCTTTTTCACGACGAACGGCGGCGAGTGCCTGACAGGATCGGGTTTAGAGCACGACGGCGAGCATAACGATGGGGGCGGTGCACGCCACCGGCCGACGGTGGGGCTGATCGGGCCAGTGAATAACGTGGAAGACTAGAAAATTTCCCAAATTCTCCATCTTCTTCTTTTTTTTCAGATTCGATTGTTTGTTTGTTTTTTCCCCAAACGGTAGGTGAAGAGTCTGACTTGTAAATATTATTAAACCATATTGACAAAAAAATATAATTCTAATATTTGTGGTCGTGTGATATAACCAAAAGTGGACCTTAGCCCAAACGGTTAAGGCTTGGATCCACCAAGCGTACGTCACGAGTTCAAACCCTTGTAGCTGCACTATTTTTATTTTTTTTCTTCATTTTCATTTTTTTTGCCTTATTAAATTAGGGGTGTTACAGTTAATGTTCATCTTTGTACAGTTTTGTGTGTAGGGGAATAGATCCTTAAACTATTTTTTTAACTTAATTAATATTTTTCAATTGATTTTTTTAACTTAATTGATGTTATTAAATTTATTTTTTAACTTAATTAATATTTTTAAAATTATTATATATAATTAAGTTAAAAAATTAATTTAATAATTTTTCCGCTTCTTCAATTTTTCTGTGCAATAATACTATTTAAATATATATCAAGGATTGTATCTCATAGATTAAAAAAGTGTTTGGTTTAATGGCAAGCAGCCACCCCTTGCATTTAAAGGTCCCAGGTTCAATTCCTCTTAGAAGCAATCTTCATGTTATCATTTTTTCACCTCCAATCAGGTGGTGACACGTGTCACCATCTTATTGAATAATTAATTTATTATATTAGAATAAAATTATGATTAAATTGATATATTGTATAAATATAGAGGACCAAATGTGTAATTATACCAATTTTTTAACAGTTTCGTCAACTTTTTCGTTTTTTGTAACGGCGTGTGGCTAAAATGGAACCATTTAAATAGTGGTGTGGTGCATCTGCCGAAAAAAATAATATAATGATCATTTTGACACCAAACTCATAGTTCAGTGGTCATCTGTGTAGTTTACCCTAAATATTATTTCAATTTGACCCCTATTCTTTATAAAAAATAATTTAACCCTCAACCTAAAACCCTAAACTACTAAACCCTAAAACTCTTAAACATATATGGAAATGAATATATATTTAAATATTATTTCAATTTGACCCTATTCTCTTAAACCTAAAACTCTATATTGTCACTTAATGTAGCATAAACCTTAATTTGTTATAATTATAGGATTACGACTTTTTTTATTAAAATTATATCACTTATCTTCCATAAAAGTCATAATCCATGTAATGTAGTATGCAGCTTTACTGCTGACTTTTTATTTTTCTATATTTCCTTTTATTGTTGTCTATATCTGCCACATATTAGGACATGACTTTTTAAGTACCTTCAAAATGTATTAAAAATATTCGAATGCTCTTTTATTTGATACCCACACTTAAATTAAGTAACAGTTATTCAAGTCATTAGACCAGAGGTTGATTTAAAGATTTAAGAAAATTTATTCAAAGACAAATGAGAGACCTGGTGAGAGTAGCTTCATGTTTAAAGAACTGAAATATGCTGCTCCGATCAGGGCCACTCATGACAATAGCTTCATGTTTAAATAATTGGCTACTCTAATCATGTTGTCATATTTTTTAAAACCTTTTTTAAATATCATAGATGTCGATGTTTAACTTTCCTCTTCCTGTTTATGTATCCCCATGTTCAAAGATTTGGTACCGATTTTCAACTCATGTTCAGGATTCTTAAGGCACTTCTATTCCTCGAGTTTTTGTCAGTCATGACTGTGCTATTTGTAGTAGATGGCCTCACAATTTCAGATTTGTTTGCTGCCATCCTTGCCAATTCTCCTCATAAGTCTTATAACTTCAGATATTACACTACCCTATATTCTATGACATACAGTAGCAGCTGCTCGGTTTAATTGTTGCATGCTTATTATTCTCACTTAACATGCTCAATATATGACACTAACACTGAAGCTGTCAGAATCTCTCATGAAAAAAAAGTATGACTCATGCTTTAATCACAACCTATCTTCACCTTTTCTTACCTGGATTCCGGTATTATTTGGAGGATATACCCATTTTTGTTAAATGTCTCGGGGATAGGTATGGAACATGTATTTTATGGAAAACAAAGAACCCAGGTAAAACTAACAGTGATTCCTAAAGTTTGTAAATATTTTGCACTACACTATGGCCTTACCAGAGTTGGATAACTTTCTTCATTCTAACCAGTTGATACAGTGAAGAAAACTATTAATGCATGAGTTTATTTTCTTTCTGAAGATGGTGTTAAGAACTACAAAGATGGTTAAATATTCTTGATAAACCCTTGTTTCTTATACTATTTGAAACATTTTATAATTATCCTTTATATGCTACCTATGTTACTTGGATGTGAATATCATACGGTATTCGTAATAGGTCATATTCCCTTACTTATGTCTGGATATGCATCAGACATAGGTGTTGGACGCAAATACTTAAAGATAAATGAAGAGTCTGAGCAACATAGTATGTTATTGGCTAATTGCAGTATATGGTTTAGGGTATAGGTTTAAGAATTTAAGGGTATATGCTCTTTTATTTTTAAGGGTTTATGGTTTAGAGTTTAAGGGTTTAAGGTTTAATAGTTTAGGGTTAAGAGTTTAAGGGTTTATTTGGATGGTAAGTGGATCATATCTAATACTCCTGTTACTCAATTCACACAGGGTTCCGTTGTAAATATTATTTCAGAAAAAACAATTAAACTCTCTCATGGGAAAGACAAATCTGTGGGAACGTCTCGCTAGGGAACAAGCCACCAAATCCAACGGCAATCAAGGCAAGAGTGATCCGACTGTGCAGCGGGTGTGGACGCTGTTTGTAGGGGGTTTGTCGAACACAATTCATTGGAAGGGCTTGTGGCAAGTGTTCGATAGACACGGAGTTGTCAGAGATGCGTTCATCCCTAATCGATTGGCACGAGATGGACACAGATTTGGTTTTGTGCGTATGGCATCGAAAGAAGATGCTGATCGGGTGATAGAGAGATTGGATGGGAAATGGATCTACGGTGCTCGAATGAAAGTCTCGTTGGCAATCAAGGGTAGAACAACCATGTCTCAAGGAAAAAGAGAGGGCGGGGCGAGTGGAGGATCAAGGGCAGAACCGATGACGAGTAGGAATAATGAGCGTCTATCGACGGCGACGATCGGGGAAGTGGGAAAAACCAAATACAGAGAAGTAAAGGGCATTGTTGATGATGAAAAATGGGCTGTGCTCCAGTGGTGTGCGGTGGGATGGTGCTTGACGCCATGTAGTATAAAAACCCTTGCCGAGCAGCTGGAGATATCAAAACAGGAAGGGTTTTCCATCATGTGTTTATCCGGCCAAATGGTGCTGTTGATGTGCACGTCAGCAAATGTTCGCGATAAAATTTTGCAGATGGATCGAGTTAAGGAATGTTTTGATCGGATAGAGGTTTGGTCGCCGTCAATTAAAGTCGAATCAAGGCGAGTATGGTTGTTGATTGTAGGGCTACCGATACACCTTTGGCATAAACAAACATTTACAAACATCGCCAATTTATGGGGCTCGTTGATTTGTTTAGATGATGATACGGAAACGCCTACATCATTTGATAGTGGCAGAATTATGGTAGAGACTACAACTTTTAACCGGATCGAGGAAAGAATTCGTGTAACGGCGGACAAGGTTGAATATTGGGTACGGGTGTTAGAGATGGACGGAAAGGGTCCGGAGGTGGAGTGTGATTGTTGTGAATGGCGATCCACGGAGGAAAATTTGGAACAAGGATCAGACATGGGCGGCGAAGAGCAAATGGTGAATGTGAATGTCGACACCAATGGTCTGGATGATTTGCAACAAACGACAACAAATTCACAAGGGATTGATCGCGTAGTTTGGGTAATGAATGAGGCTTGGCTAGAGCCGCAAGGGCCGGAAATTTCGAACACGATGAGGGTACAATCCGATGATGTGAATGGAGGGGTGCAAGCTGCTGCCCGGTCACCGTTGAAACAGGCTTATCCGGCGGGGACAAGTTCATCGGATAGAGGTGTGGCAGATTCGTTGAATGTAGATAATCCAACAATAGAGAAAGAGTGTAGTGGTAGGACTCTAGCAGTGGTTGAGGAATTCCAACAATTTGAAAGTCTATCCATAGCTGGGATAGCAAATTCGAAAAAAGAGGAGGAGGTGGGGTCGGGTAATTGGGGAAATTCTAATTCACAGGAGGTGCTTTCCCCTCCGATTATTCACTCGTGCAATTCCAAGGCTGGTCTAGGTGCGACGGAAATAATCAAGATTGGGCAGGCTTTTTGCAAAATTAGAAAAATAAATGCAATTGAGAATCACCAAGTGGCTGGCCGTGAAATAAAAGCGAAGAAACGGCAAAGTTTGGGTGAAAGGCGGTCACGATGTATTTCCAAATCAGGGGGACTGACGGGCAAGAGTGTGGTTCACAGCGAGTTCAGGATATCGCAAGCGAGGCATCGGCAACGGTAAAATTGGGGTCATTAATTGGGGTGAAATCGAGTGGGAGAGAAGCCGATATTATCAAGGATATTTCTCGGGTGATAGCCGGAGAAAATCGCGGTTTGTGACTAATGCGCATATTATCGTGGAATGTACAGGGTTTGGGAGGTGGCGCGAAGCGTCGAGGTGTTGGGGAAGTCATACGGAAAAATTAGGTGGACATGGTGGTTTTGCAAGAGACTAAATTAGAGGAGGTGTCGTCGATGTGGGTGTCTTCGTTGTGGTACTCGGACAGTTTTGAGATGGATGTATCGCCTTCGATGGGAGCATCCGGGGGCATTTTGTTTATTTGGGAAGGTACCAAATTTAATTTGATTAATGTTGTTATTTATCCGAATTTTATCATGCTTAGAGGCCGTTGGCAACAAGAAGATATGGAGTGCTGCATGGTAGGGATTTATGCTCCTACGGACGTAGCGGGGCAAAAATTAGTTTGGGATTCTGTATTGTCCCGATTAAATGAGTTTGAGGGGCCATGTTGCATAATGGGCGATTTTAATGCTATATTATATGAGACTGATCGTATAGGGGTTTCGGATAGGTATGCAGAGATGGAAGTGTTTGGGGAGTTCATACATGCCGCGGGATTGATCGATTTACCGTTAGTAGGTAAACGATTTACTTGGTTTGGTTATGGTAATCGGTGCAGTAGAATTGATCGGTATTTAATCTCTTCTAGTTGGCCGGATGCTTTTAAATCCATACAACAAGTGGCGTTGAAAAGGGGTGTTTCGGACCACACTCCGTTATTGTTGAAGTGCGATGACAATGATTGGGGACCACGTCCGTTCCGATTTTTCAATTGTTGGATGGATGGGCGATCGAACGTTAGACAAATTTTGGAAGAATGGTGTCGTTTAACCAAGGTGGGCGTGGGAAATGAAAATATTGTTGTCAAATTGAGACATTTGAAGCAGTTTTTGAAAGGCTGGAATAAGGACAATTTCGGTGATGTAAATAAATTGATTGCGGATGTGCAACAACAGTTGGATAATGCGGATGAGGCCATGGTTGAGGGGGGTGCGAGTGACGAAATAGAGGCTGCAAGGCGTAGGTGGATGTGTGCATTGTGGCGTGCAATGCGAAATAAAGAATCAATGTGGCGGCAAAAATCAAGAGCAACATGGTTACGTTTGGGTGATCGTAATACGGTGTATTTCCATAGAACGGCAAAGTTAAGAACAACTCGAAACTACATATCGGGGCTGGTAATTGAGGGTGTGTGGACTATTGAGCCTACGGCGATCCGGAATTTTGTGGTGAAGACATTTACCAAACATTTTGCTAGTGATAAGTGGGCGGGCGAGTGGCATTTTGAGGGTGTTTTTCGTAGAATTAACGACATGGATAAAAAGATTTTGGTCCAGCCTTTCACGTTGGAGGAGATTAAAAATATATTATGGGAGTGTGATGGTTCAAAAGCGCCGGGTCCGGATGGTTTCACGCTTGAATTTTATAAAAAAGGATGGGAGGTGGTGCAATTTGATGTGCTGAATTTTTTTGGGCAGTTTCACGCAACAGGGGTATTACCGAAGGGTGCCAATTGCGCTTTCATTGTGTTGTTGCCGAAAGTGGAATCGCCTCAATGTTTAGGTGAGTATCGTCCTATATGCCTAGTGAATTCAATGTATAAAATTTTGGTTAAATGCTTAGCAAATAGGCTACAACGTGTGCTGTGAGGTTTAATCAGTGACTCGCAATCTGCATTTGTAAAAGGCCGTCAATTGGTAGATGGGGTTCTTTTGGCTACTGAAGTAATTCATTCGCTGCGGAAGAGTGGTAGTGGGGGATTTATTCTGAAACTTGATTTTGCCAAAGCTTACGATTGTGTAAGCTGGATTTTTCTTGATTCCGTATTGGAGCGCATGGGATTTTGTCGTAGGTGGAGGGAATGGGTTAAGGAGTGCATCAGCTCATCTCACCTATCGGTCTTGGTGAATGGCAGCGCAACTAAAGAATTTCGGATGGGGCGTGGCTTACGCCAAGGCTGCCCACTCTCGCCTCTATTATTTGTCATAGTTGCTGAAGCATTGCACTTGATGTTGGGTAATGCCGAGTCGGCTGGTTTGGTGCGTGGGGTGGAGGTAGTGCCGGGGATATCCTTAACTCATCTACAGTTCGCAGACGACACCATCTTATTTTTTGAGGCATCGGTTGAGGTGGCACGGAACATAAAGAGAATTTTGCATTATTTTCAGGTGTGTTCAGGCTTGCGAATTAATTTCGCAAAAAGCTCGTTGTATGCAATTGATGTGGAGGATGGATTAGGTGATGTGGTGGCCGAGATGTTGGGATGCAAGCAGGGGGGCTGCCTTTTACTTATCTAGGATTTCCGTTAGGTGCCAATCCGAGAAATTTGTCGGTGTGGGAGCCTATTATTGCTAACTTCCGGCGCAAGTTAGCCGGATGGAAACGCACGTCACTCTCATTCGCTGCACGCGTCACTTTGGTGAATTCCGTTCTTTCAGCACTTCCTATTTTTTATATGGGGTTGTTCACAGTACCTAAAGGGATTATTGCACAATTGGATAAAATTAGGCGTGCATTTTTATGGGGGGTGTCGGTCTCGAACGGAAAATGAGCCGGGTGGGTTGGGATGTTGTGTGTCGGCCTAGACATTTGGGAGGTTTGGGGGTGGCGGATTTGAGGATAAAGAACAAGGCTTTGTTGTCCAAGTGGATGTGGCGTTATGCACAGGATCGTGACTCATTGTGGCGAAGATTGATCACAGCCAAGTATGGGGTAAACACTCAATGGTGGCGTTTCAATACGGAAAATTTGTCAGCAATGTCGGGGGTGTGGAAACAGATTGTGTTAAACTCTTGTGACATTAGCATTGAGCATCATATGGGAATGGAAGGTTTTCGGTGGAAAATTGGGAATGGGAGGATGGTCTTATTTTGGTTCGATCCTTGGATTACGCAACAACCACTTAAAGACATTTATCCGCGTCTATTTATGTTGTCAATTAACAAGCTGGCCTGGATTCATGATTATGCCGTGGGGGGGACATTGGAACATGGGCAGTGGACATCATTTTTTAGACGCCAATTACGTGGTTTTAAGCTGGAGCGGCTGTATGGTTTACAAGAGTTGGTGCGGGGGGTACCATTATGGGAGGATCGACAAGATATGTTAATTTGGCGAGCGGATGTGCATGGCAGTTTCTCGGTGAAGGCATTATCTAATTTATTGCTGATGGATAAATTTGGTGACGATGATTTGGGGGACTGTTTCGCTTGGAATGTATTGGTACCACCAAAGGTGCAGGCGTTCCTTTGGTTTGTATGGTTAAGGAGGTTACCTACGGCGGATTTTCTAAGACATCGCGGGTTGGTATTGAGTGCAGAACAAAGTAGATGCTCGTGGTGCGACTCATCGGAAGAATCGATTGCACATCTATTTTATGAATGTCCGAATGTGCTGCATTTTTGGGTGTGGCTGCGCAATTGGTGGAACATATCGACGCCTTTCCCGGTTAGTTTCACTGATTTTTTTGTCGAACATTTGCACTGTCCGTTCGAAGGCAGTATGAAACGTTTATGGGTAGCATGTGTTAGTGCTTTGTTGTGGTCACTATGGTTGGCTAGGAATGAGCGGATATTTCGCGGCAAACGCATGACGATAGAAGAAATCTGTTTTTTGGTGAAATTAAGATCATTTTATTGGATTAAAGTGGGCGTAGAAGGGGAGTTACTGTCCGAGGCAGTTTGGTGGACATGCCCGTCTACACATGTGTTTAGCGTGGCGGGTACGAAGGTGAGGCGAGGGGTGTTTTGGCAGCCACCGGTTACGGGAGTTTTGAAATTTAACGTCGACGGTGCGGCGAGGGGTAAGCCGGGGCCAGCGGGATTTGGGGGAGTGATGAGGGACGGGGAGAGTCGTATATTGGGGCTGTTTTCGGGGCCATTAGGGGTGATGGACTCAAACGAAGCCGAAATTCGGGCGATAGCATTCGCATTAAGCTTGGTGGTGGGGGGAAGTTGGCGACATCAGTGTGTGATAATTGAATCCGACTCACAGGTGGCTTTGAGTTGGGTTACACGGTCGGCAAAGAGGCCATGGCGTCTGTGGGAGGTGTTCATGGCGATTGATCAAGCGCGGCAAGTTGCATATGAATTGCAATTTTGTTATGTGCCTAGAGAGGCGAATGGGTTCGCTGATGTCTTGGCCAAGGAGGGCGTCGACCGTTTGTCACTTTTCGTGGCATGCTTGTAATAGAGGTCGGGGGTTATTGTATCTATTTTAGACAAGTCATATCGTACTCTTTTCCTCCACTAGGGAGGTTTTTAACGAGGCGTATGGCTTGTCGAGCTGTATGTTTTTCTTTATTCAATAAAAATCATACAGCTGCTGATAAAAAAAAGGTTAAATTGAAATAATATTTAAATAATGAGGGTTCAATAGAAATACGGAAATAGGTGCGGTACTAAATATATAGTTTACTCTTATTAAAAAATAAAATATTAATATATATATATATATAATAATTTAATTGAATTTTTTAAAGTAATTATTAATTATTTGACGGGTTCTTAAAATTTTAAATCTTTATTAATTAATTTAATAGTGTTCAGCAATGTTCGGCATTAGTAGGGGTGTAAATGAACCGAGCTTGAACGAACAAGCCTATGTTCCTGTCCGTTTGTTTAATTTTAAAGGTGTTCATGTTCAGTTCGTGTTCGTTCAAATTTTTAATATTGTGTCTGTGTTCGTTTATTTATTTTTGAATGTGTTCGTGTTCGTTTGTTTGGTGTTCACGAACGTGTTCGTTTAAGTGTTCGTGAACATGTTCGTTTAAGTGTTCGCGAACGTGTTCGTTTAAGTGTTCGCGAACGTGTTCGTTTAAGTGTTCACGAACGTGCTCATTTATTCGTTCGCGAACATGTTTGTTTATACTTTAAGAAATGTTAACTAAATTAACAATAAATAAATAAATAAAAAGCAACAAATTAAAACTTACATTTAAACATGAACTTAATATAATATCCTTAGCAACAACAAAAACTAGTATCTAGATACATCCACAAACATTTTCATTCTATAAACGAGCTTATAAACAAGCATGTAAATGAGCCTGTAAACAAGCTTATAAACGAGCTTATACATGAGCGCATAAACGAGCCTATAAACGAGCTTGTTCGTGAACATAAACGAGCCGAACACACCTTTGTTCGTGTTCGTTCGTTTATTAAACGAACATAAAAATTTTGTTCATACTCGTTTATTTAGCTTAATAAACGAACATAAACGAACGTTATACGAACGGTTCACGAACGGTTCCTCGAACGCTCTGTTCATTTACACTCCTAGGCATTAGTGGTGTTTAGCGGTGTTCGTCACACGTGGTAGACTCATCCAATAAATAAATATGCAATAATCAAGCAAATAATTAACACAGAAATGTAATATTATTTTTTTGAATATGCTGGTGTAAATACAAGATAGTATATATTCAATTTTCTTAGCCTTTTAATGACGTACACACACCATGTACATATGGTGCTAAAATCGGGTCACCTAGATGAAATGTTTTTTTTAAAGAAACGGAGATGTAATACTTTGAATTTCACAAATCATTCATTCATTTATTTAAAACATAAAATTTTAAACTGTAAACACAACCAATTACTACACCAATAAACTGAATCAATGGAAATAAAATAAGCAACAAAAACCATAATTAAAGCTTAAGGGATAAATCAATTCCTGAACCATCCTTGTATTGATTACCAGTCCCCAAAGAAGTGCTTGCACTTGCAGCACCAACCCTGTTTACTACAACATTCGCTTGAGAACTCTCACCAAGGCACCGATTTGCACTACTTGAAGGCCCTGCGATTCCAATCAGCTGGTCTCCATTGTTAAAGCTTAAACTCGGTTGTGAAAAGCTCATTAGAGGTTGCCTGGCCGACCAATTACCATGTGGAAGATGATACGGTCGAGACGACGACGGCCACGGGTGCATCGGTTTATGAACCATGGAGTTGAACTGAACCCCGAGGGATGATCTGTTGAAAGATCCATGAAAAGGGTTGGAAGAGTAGGTTGAGAATGGATGATATGCAAAGCTTGGGGGGCTGAAACTGCGCGGTGGGTTCACTTCCATGAGCCCTTGGTGGCGCCTCTTGGCTAATGCACGTTCTTGCTTGTGTGCGTTTTGGTGTCCCCCCAAGGCTTGAGATGTGGAGAAAACTCTCTTGCAGAAGTTGCACGAGAAGCCTTTGTTTTTCTGATCATCACCAAGATTGTTATCATGGGAAGAAGTAGGGTTCCTCTGCGCGAAAAGATCGAGTTCGATCTTCGATTCGAACAGCGCCTTATTGTCACCGTCACCGGCATGGTTCGAGAGCTTCAAATCTAGCAAAACGTCGTGACTCGATTCGATCTCGGTACTCGTTTTCGGCTGCTGCTGAACTGATCCTTCCATCTCTGCTGATATGCTTGAAAGTTCTGCAAGATCTTCAACTATTGTAACCATTTTCAAATTCTAAATTTCTTGATTTCATGTGAAATATTGAGAGATTGATGTTTATATAAATAGATATGTATATATAGGCAAATGTTAAGGGCTTAATTTATGTAATATCATGCAATTATGGAAAGAAATCTCAGTGAGAAGTTGTTACTTGCATCATTTTAACACAAGATTGAGAAACATGACTAAGCTCTTGTTCAGATTTGGTGCCTTTGGAAATTAATATTATTATTACCATAAAATTCTTCTAAATTAATGTTATTTTCAGAGCATAAACAGGTGGAATTTCTATAAAAGGATCAAATTAAATTTGGTGGACATTCATGCATGAAACTTTTACCAAATTTGATGTTTACATTTAAAATTTTATTTCCACTTGACAATTATACCATTTTATAGTAAATGAAAAATATTATGATATGTAAAATTAAATGATTTTATCACAAGTATAATTACGTAGAGAAATATTTACATCATGAATTAACATTTATGTAAACTTTGTTCGAAAGTAACAGAGAAGTTACCATATGTATATAGTTTATGATAACAACTTACCATAGTTCCTCTTTCTAATTTTTCTCATGTTAAGTGTGGTTTAATTAACTTACCATAAAAACTCATGATTTATTTTGAAAAATATCGGATTTTTACAAAGGAGACGTGTAATAATATGACGATAAATAAAAAGTTTGTTGATATTAAGATTCCAACCTTAAATCTAAAAGATGTCATCAATTAAATTAAACTTTGAATTTTTTTTTAAAAAAATGATAAAGTTATATATAGTTATAGGGGTGAGCAAAGCTCAACTCGACGCAAAAAAAGTACGACTCATAATTTCATAAACATAACTCAAAAAAATCATATAAAGTTTAAATTATAATATGAAAATTCAAATAACTTGAATAACTCGAAATTTTTAGTAATTGGATTATCAGTATTCAAGTTCGAATCACGTCCCTCAATTTTGCCCGATATAATATGCATATCACATGTGAAAATATAAAGAAATATATATCGTATATAGATATATAAAGTATATATAAATTAAGTCATTTAAATTAGAATCAAACTGTATTATAGCATTATAAATAATTACAATTAAATTTGTAAACTGACTCGAATTTCATAAACTCAACTCGAATATAATTTTTTTTAAATAAAGTTTAAATCATAAAATAGGACTTGTAAACTTGACTAACTTGAAATTTTTTGACTCAACTCGATCAAACGCTCAGCCCCTATATAGTTCTTAAATTATATCTCTAAAAATGTTATAAATTGAATTAAATCTCAATTTCCTCCGAGAGAAAAAAAGTGTTCCTAATTATTAATCCTAAATCTACTAAATTCCACGTTTTATTACATAAATTAACTGCACTAAAACTTGAGTTTTAAGTTAAAATTGATAATCAGGTTCCACTGATTTGTGTGATTCACAAGTAAGAAAAAAAGAGTTTGGAAGGTATAAATTTAGGGGATAGAGATTTGAGGCATTAATTAATTTTTCTGTCATTAAAGATAAGGATGAAGCTGGTTAAAAAATAAATTATAGTAACATTCACAGATGTTGCCTAATTTCTTCTAAAACCCTAGTTGGCATCAAGCTGTTCTTCCCCAAAATTAACCAAAAATCAATTGGAATTAGAATCTGATTTCTTTAATGAATTTAATGCTTATGATAATAAATCATAAACCTTAAATTTAGTAAAATTTAGCTATAAGTTGAAACCTTAAGTTTAAAATAATATCTCTCCAATAGTAAAATTTGTGTGGGTTCAAGTTTAATTAGTGTTTGGGTTAAAATGTATTGAAGTTCATCCTTAAATTTAAAAGTTTATAGTACTTATTTGATAATTAGCAAATAGCTAATAGTTGATAAAATGCATCTATTTCATTAATTTTTCATGTCATTTTTTTGTCAAAAACTATTTTTAAATTTGATTTACAGTAAATATGAGTGAAAATTCACTTGGTAAAAATATGATATGAAAATATAATGAAATGGATGCATTTTACTGATTCGCCCCATAGATGACGTGGTGGGAATAACTTATAATGTGATTTTTCTTTTTGGAGACATAAATAGCAAACTCAAAACCAATAATATCGCCACTCCCCTATTGCTATCGTGAAAAATAACGGACCGCAATAATTGTAATTTATCCGCTATATAACGGTAGCGCCGACGTCTAAAATTGCTATTGTGAAAAATAACGGACCGCAATAATTGCAATTTATCCGCTATTATCCGTAACTATGATAAAATGTCGCGACCGAAAAACGCGACTGCAATTTAAATCTACCAGCTCGATTGAAATTCTAATGTTGAAATTGAAGAAGACGGTGGCGTCGGAGGCGATGGTGGCTCTATGGAGTTCTCGGGGTAGGTAGTGATGGAGTTGTAGAAATAGGTGGAAGGGTAGGATTGAACGATGATGGGGAGGAGTTGAAGCTTCAGGAGGCGTAGGGAGGTGAATGATAGTTAAGAACTCCATCTTCTGGCAAAATTTGACTCATCTCGAAAAATTTGAATCATTTAATTCGATTCAGGAACAAAACTCGACTCAATTCGAAAATTTTCAAATAAAGTTTGAATTACAAAATGAAAATTAAAATAACTAAAAATATTTAGTAATTAGTTGAGCAACTTTTAAGTTCGAGTCGAGTCTCTTAATTCTACCCGATATATTACGTATATCACATGTGAAAATACGAAGAAATATATATGCATAACGTATATAGATATAAAAAAATAATTTAAATTAGAATCAATCTATATTATAATATTATAAATAATTACAACTAAATTTATACAGACACTCAAAAGCGTGGTTGTTGCGTGTTTTGAGTGCTACGCAAACGGTGCAAGTGTACACGTCGCAGGTAATAAAGTGATAAGTATCGAGTATTGTCTCCAAACGGATTGGTTTGGGCCACTTTGCTTAAGTTATTACACTGTAAAAAAAATAATATTAAAGGTGATGAATAATAAGTAAAATAAACTAGTAAATAGAAAGAAAAGAGTAATCTATTGAAGAGAGTAGGTCGGGTTATAGTGAGTCGTGGTATGATGATTGAATGGACCGTCGTGGTAATTGGTTGCTGAAGCAACGCAATTGTCTAGGGAAATAGAACCAGTTGAATTGCCTGGACAACTGGGAATGGTGTGATTGCCTGGGCAATTGGTCGACTTCCTTCAAAGTCTAGAGAAACGTTCTTCAATGGCTTTTCGTTATCCCTAACTCGAAACACTAGTCATTTGTACATGCCTTGGTGATACATCCCTGCGTTAACCATGAGTGAACAATAACAAATCTTACGCTCCTATTAGCCGTTGAAATCCGCAACTTATTCTTAAGTCGGATTTAGTCTTCACCATCGATTGATTGAGTAAAGACCATGTTCATTCGTTTATTGAATCTAACTCTCCCGATATTAGATAAATGGATGACTTCACGAGATCCTCTCCCAATTCACTCATAATTAATTTAAGAACCAAGAATGAACAAACTTTGAATTTAAATTGCAACTCAAAAACCTAAACAAATCTAATTGTTTCTCAAAACCACAAATCCAAAATAACCCTAGCCAATTTACATCAATTCATGGTTAGGTTCAAAAGATATACAAAGGAAAAATCCCCAACCATGGATCGCATAAAGTAAAAATAAAGAAAAAGATGATGCTTTGCAATCTACTCACTTTCTCTTATTCCCCCTCTCCTCTCTTTCTTATAGGTTGATCTCTATTTAAAGAGATGATTCGATTTGTTGTTTGTTGATAAGAGGAGTTGATTTGCGTTGGTGTTCTATGGAATTAGGATTTCTATTCGATCAAACTCTTTTAATTTGTTTAGGATTAGACTTTATTTAATTGGATAAAAGATAATTAATATCTTTCATCTTTATCTCCAAGATATCTTCACAAATTGGAGTCTTTATCTCTATCAAATTCTGCTTGTAAATTCAGATTTTGGAGAGTTATCCCTTGAATTTTGAATTTATTCAAAATTGGGCAGATTTATCTTGAATTGTCACGGCAACTGGTCTGGCAAGTCCTTCCTTATTCTCATGCAATTTGCACTTTGTCACGACAATCCTAACCTACACAAAATAAAGCACCAAAGCAGCAACTTTTCCACACAAAAAAACAACAAAATGTAATACCAAGCTCATGAATCAAAGAAACTAGGAAATTATGCATGATTGCCTATTAATGAAACTAAAATGAGCCTAAGTCTAATAATAATATGAGTAAAAAGGGCAAGAAAAACAGTACTTTTGCACACTCATCACATCCCCAAACTCGAACTATTGCTTGTCCTCAAGCAATGCAAAACACTAACAATTACCTGCCAAGGCATTTACCACCAAAAACATGCTTCCTACTTGACTTCAATCCTCAGAATCGTGGCACAAAAATTGTTTACCTTTTGATCTTCGGACAGCACGGAGAATTACTCAAAATTCAAACTATAATGCTAGTGAAAGTGTCTGCGGAGTTGTGTACAATTCAACCAATAAGATTCCTTGCGAACAAAAGGTTTATTTTCATTAATTAACTAGGGCAATTAATTCCTCTAGAGCCAGTTTTAGGCACCTCTAGTAAAGCAATTTCTTTTTAAGTTTAATCAACTAAAGCCGAATAGGCACCTGTAGCGATTCTTAATGCGTGACAACTAGAGCCAGATGGGCACCTGTTGCGTGTAAAAGAGTCTATCACAATAGAGTGCAAGTGTACACGACGCAAGTAGTAAAGCGATACACGAAGTATCGGATGTCGAATCCACATGGATTGGAAATAGCTTTATCCTTGTATTGTTGCACAAGAGAGAAAGAAGAAAGTTTAATTGTTTGTAAAGGAATATTGAAGAATACTGAAGATAAAAGATTAAAAGATTCATGGTAAAGAAATAGGCCGGTGTTGATTTTCTCAGTAGTGCAGGTGTTGCATTGTATAGAACTTCATGTTCTATCGTCGTTCCTGTCGCGACAGCACCTGCGGCGGCAGCAGTTTGTTGTTGTCGTGTCAGTGATCACACAACTCTGTACTTCAAGCTTGGCAAGAATCCATGTTGTGCCTTGTCCTATCCCTAGGTCCAAGTCTGTCGATGAACACGTCTTAGATGATACCTCTCAGCGTGAATCGAAAGATGAACACCGATGTTGTGTAATTCTTCCTTAGCCACTTAACCTCATCCTATCCCTAGGTCTGAGATAGTTCAACCATAAACTGGAGAACCCGTACTTATTCATTTCGTATACTTAACTCTCTCGATATTAAGTAAATGAATAATCTCACAATGCTCTCCCGATACTCTTGCAAGATGTTGAAAACCAGAATAAGCAAACTTGAAGTTTATTTTATTGAACAGAAAAAAATCCTAAAACAGTACAATCCTTGCAACTACTTTACAAAATCAACCCTTAGCCCTAGGGGAAGTTTAGAACATGATGAGAAGGAGGAAAACGACTAGGGTCTAGGGGAAGACGGCTAGAGAATAAGATGTCCTTCCCTAGGTCGAATTACATGCCTTTATATAGGTCTTGGGTTCAAGTTTTCTAATATGGCAAGAATACAAGTTTAAACTAAAGTACAACTCTATTAAAGACTAAATCTTCAGAGTAGATGCCTTTAATTCGTCATCTTTTCTTGCTTTGGGTTTCTTCCTTGAACTTTGGGCTTGGCCTTCATTCTGATCTAGGGCTCAGAAAAATATAGGAGTGGCCCACGACAGACCGACTTAATTTCCTCTTTCTGTCGAGCTCCACTTCACTTTTCCCTTCAACATTGCTGTCGTCATTGGCTGCCACGGCAGCGTCGTCCTTCTCGACTTCAGTCCTGTGTTCCAGCTCTGCTTCTCCACTGCCCTGAGTCTACTACAGCAGCTACCTGCAAAAGTAACCAAAATCAGTAGCAACTGTGCCATTTTATATAATTATGATGTATATATGAAATATATCCTAAATGCAATGAATTATACTTGAATGCAGCAAAAATATGGGTTAAATAAGGGGTAAAAAGTAGAACTTTTGCACACTCAACACACCCCCAAACTCAAGTTCTTGCTTGTCCTCAAGCAATTAAAACCTAAAAATAAATGAAAAAAAATAAAAAATAAATTGTTTGGCTTAAAACAGTGAACTTTTCCTTACCTACCATTCATACCCTATTGTGAACAACACCCTGTTGGATAATTCAGGATTCATTCGGAACCTTGCTATAATTCTCATGTAGTGTGTGCATGTTTTGTGAACAATTATATGCCTAGACTCCCTTAGTTTTCTAGAATAGCTAAGCCTCTAACTTGAATTTTTATGCCAACTTTTATTTTTTTGGAGGCCATTCTTAGGCTCCTTTAGATTTTACTTAGACTCGATTCTCTTTTCTTAATTTAAGTTTGACTAGAGCTTGTTTTGGGCACCTCTAGCTAACTTCCTAGAGTCGGTTTCGGGCACCTCTAGGTGTATTGAGTCTATTTTTTTTCTTAACTTCTTTTCCTAGAGCCAGTGTTAGGCACCTCTAGGGGCAACTCAAGTGTTAAGCTTTTTCCTATTCTAGTTTACCAGTAGAGTTCTAGACAGTATAAGAGTCACAAAGGGTGTTTAAGGATCAGAACTATAATAAGGCTCTAAACTGTTCCTAAAAATATCCTAAAGGCACTACCACGACAGGTAAGTTCAGTTCAAAGACTTAAGCCAAATATTTTTTAAGCAAAAATAAACTTAAATAATAATTAACACTTAGACACAATTTTGAACCTAAAAACATTTCATATTACTGGAGGGATGCCACCCCAAACTCAAGGGTTGCATTGCCCTCAATGCATGATGACAGAAAATAAAAAAAATAGAAAATAAAACAAAATACATCACAATTATAATAAAACAAAAAGACAACAAAATAAGATAGAAACTTAATTTTAGGTGTTGTCGTCATTGCTGCTGCTGCTGATCTATACCTACCGGCGGGCAATGACCTTCATTGTCGGTGCTGGCAGATGGCTCGGAGAGGCGGAGGCAGTCTTCTTCTTAGCTTCCCTTGGGGGCTGGATACGAGTGGGTGAGATCTGGGGTGGCTTTTCCAGCACTTGTACCTCCTCCGATGAGCTGTTGCCACTGCTGCTGCTGTCAGACTTGCCCTGGTTGGAGGGTCCTTCACCAGTGTTGGTCTTCTGCCTTTTCATCGGAGTGAACTCCTTTGAAAGGTTTCTTTTGACAGAGGGCTCCCCATCAGATTCCTGCCAGATGAAGTCATCAAGTTCGCCCAGCGGCTCCTTTCGTTTCTCTCCTCTAGTAGAGACAGTGGCGGTGTGGCTGCCGCCTTCAGCTGTCGCGGCCGGGGTTGGAGTGGATGCAGCAGAGGGTGTTTTTGGTGTGGCAGCAGTAGTAGGGGTATGGGCAGGTGTAGGGGCAGCAAAATAATGCTCTAGGAAAGTAGGAAAATGTACATTTGCAAATTTAAATTGTTTTGAATAAAATGTATCGTTGCTGCTGTGAAGTCTCTGACAAAATGCATCAAACCAAGCTGTCGTTCCTCCATCTTTTGCAGTGTGGCTAGGATTTGAGTGGAGAAGTTTGCTGGAGGAGCTGGTGTTGTTGGTTGCTGCTGCTCTGCGGTGGCAGGGTTTGGCTGAGTGGGCTCTGCTGGCTCTTCTGCTGCGACAGATGGGTTGAAGAAGGAAAGGGGTGTGGCAGCCTTCAACTCTATTAGACTAAATATGTTTCGCTTTGTCCATCCCTTCACGCGGACCTTGTAATCTTCAGGGATTTTGGGAATGTTGTGGCCGCGGTAGATCTCAGTGATGAGGTATGGGAAGACAAGGGGTCCCGATGGTCGAAGGGCACAATCCAAAATTCTGTCCCGAATATACCGGCCGACATTTATGGGTCTCTCATTTAAAATGAAATGAACGAGAGCAAACTTGGGTTGATCAACCGTGCTGTTGTGGAAAGAAGGCATTATCCTCTTCTTGACGAAGTGGTTCCACAGTTTTGCCTCGAGAGTGAGTTGGGCGCGTTTCACCGTCCGTGGGTGTTTTGGGTCTGTATTCCACTGTGTCCCCTCCTCCGTTAATTCTGCCATGACAGCATCGTAGTCTGCCGGCGATTGACTTTCCACGAACCTCTTGTGTCCGTTCTCCTGTTTGCTGACATAGATGTCGTAGAGGGTATTGATGTATTCTGGCTCGAATGTAACTTCTTTACCTCGTATGGTCACGGTCTCTGTATCCTTTCTGTCGACAGCAGCGTAGAATTCTCTGACCAACGTGACATTCATCTCCTCTAGTTGGGCAGCAAACATCTGCCATTTAACGACTTTGATCTTCCGAGCTATGAACGGTTCAAGCCCGAAATCTTCCGTGCATTTTGTGTAGAAGAACCCTCTCTCTTCCCACATCTCCCTCTTTTGGAAGGAGATGTAGTATCGGTCGACGGAGTCGGAGGTGGGAAAGCGGTTAGGGAGTCGGTCGTGGCTAGGTGTGCCGGCTGCTGCGGCAGAGCTGGAGGCAGCACTTCGTCTTGTTTGTCTGGTACTCATAGATGCAAGGCTGTGGAAAATTGAAAGAACTTTGAGATCTAGAGAGAAACCAAGTTGAGAGAGTAAAAGTGAAGTGAAAAATGAATAGTAAAATGGGGTTTATATAGATGAATGGTTTGCCGCCCGTTGGAGCTGTAACGGCGGGCGTGAATAACGGGGCCAGCTGTTACGCGGTTTCTGACGCGTCTGTCACGCGTTTTCGTGTCTGTTACGTGTTTGCGTGCCTGCCGCGACAGCGTGTTGACAGGCTGTATTTTCTGCTTCTGTCGCGACAGTTGTTGATAGGATGTGACGACAGACTCCTCCTTTGGGCTTTTTGGGCTGCTGGTGAGATGGTGGTTTGGTTCACTTCTTCTCCTCTACTTGTTTCCCTTATTTCCTAAAAAATAATTAAAATAAAAGCTCAGTTCCTAAAAATAAAATAATTCTAATTTCCTAATAAATATATATATATAAATAATAGTAATAATAATAAAAATAAAAATAGGTTAATTAGGGATGCCTTGAGGGGCATCCCCTAAAGTAACCACTTCCTGCATCCTTGGGGCTTCAGTCCACTGATAATGCTTCAGTCTTTGTCCGTTGACTTTAAATTGGTGCCCGTCTTTTAAGGATTTGATCGTGATGGCACCGTGAGGAAAAACTTGCACAACTTGGAATGGGTCGGACCATCTAGATTTCAGCTTCCCTGGGAAGAGTTTCAATCTAGAGTTAAATAATAACACAAGCTGCCCTGGGCAGAACTGTCGTGGCAGCAACTTCTTGTCATGCCACCTTTTTATCTTGTCCTTGTAAATCCTTGCGTTGTCGTAGGCCATTGCTCGAATGTCTTCAATTTCATTCAAGTCAAGCAACCTTTTATGTCCTGCCTTATCTAAGTCCAAGTTTACTGCCTTGATAGCGCAGTAAGCTTTGTGCTCTATCTCAACAGGTAAATGGCATGTTTTTCCATATACCAGCCGGTAGGGTGACATTCCCAATGGTGTCTTAAATGTTGTTCTATAGGCCCATAGTGCATCATTGAGGTGTAAAGACCAGTCCTTTCGAGTCGGTTTAACCATCTTCTCAAGAATATTATTTACCTCCTTGTTGGATATTTCGGCCTGTCCATTGGTCTGAGGGTGATAAGTTGTTGCAATGCGATGCTTTACGCCATATTTTCTTAAGGCATCGGCTATTACCCTATTTTCGAAATGTCTTCATTCATCACTGATGATCGCCTTAGGTATGCCAAACCTGGAAATAATATTTTTGTGCAGAAATCTCTGAACAGTCTTGGCATCGTTTTTCTGTGTGGCGATCGCTTCAACCCATTTGGACACATAGTCCACTGCCAGTAGAATATATAGATTCCCACATGATGCTGGAATGGTCCCATGAAATCAATCCCCCAAACGTCGAAGATTTCGACTTCTAGGATGTTTTGCAACGACATCTCATGTCTTCTTGAGATGTTCCCCGTCCGTTGACACTTGTCACAGCTTTTGTAGAATGCTTGGGCATCCTTAAACAGTGAGGGCCAATAAAAGTCAGACTGCAAAACCTTGGCAGCGGTTTTGTTTCCACCTAAGTGTTTTCCATATGGTGAAGCATGGCAGTGATGAAGCACAGCTTCCTGCTCATCCTGTGGTACACACCTCATGATGATCTGATCTGCACAATGTTTGAACAGAAGAGGTTCGTCCCAATAATAATGTTTTGCATCATTTTGGAACATCTTCCTTGCCTGGTAGTTAAGTTCATGAGGTAATATTCCGCTAACTATGTAATTAACGAAATCAGCATACCAAGAAAGTTCAGAAAACTTACCTGCCGCCATGGCTGTCGCGGCAGTGCTTGTAGCAGCAAACAGCTGTTCGTCAGGGAAAGTCTCCATTATGAGAGTCTTGTCTGTCGGTAGACTTTTTCCCATCTCCAATCTTGACAAGTGATCTGCAACTTGGTTCTATGTCCCCCTTTTATCCTTTATTTCCATGTCGAACTCTTGCAGCAGCAGAATTCAACGTATCAATCTAGGTTTTGCATCTTTCTTAGAAAACAGATACTTCAGTGCAGAGTGGTCTGTGTGGACCACCACCTTCGTTTCAAGTATGTATGAAAGGAACTTGTCAATCGAAAACACCACTGCTAACAGTTCCTTGTCTGTTGTGGTGTAATTTACTTGGGCATCGTTTAGTGTTTTGCTGGCGTAATAAATTACGTAGAGTAGCTTGTCCTTCCTCTGCCCAAGTGCTGCCCCTACAGCGTAATCACTGGCATCACACATAATTTCAAATGGTAAACTCCATTCTGGTGGCTGTACGATTGGGGCTGTTACCAACTTCTCTTTAAGGATTCTGAATGCCTCAGTACATTCAGTATTGAAGTCAAAGGAACGATTCTGCTCTAGTAAATGGCATAGTGGCTTGGTAATCTTTGAAAAATTTGCAATAAACCTTCGATAAAACCCAACATGCCCTAAGAAACTCCGAATTCCCTTGACTGTGGTGGGTGGCGGCAGTTTTTCAATCACTTCTATTTTGGCTCTGCCGACTTCAATGCCGCGGCAGCTTACCTTGTGGCCTAGGACTATCCCCTCATCCACCATGTAGTGACATTTTCCCCAGTTTAACACCAAGTTTGCTTTCTCACATCTTTCGAGCACCTTTTGTAGGTTGCCTAAGCAGCTTTCAAAACTATCTCCAAAGACGGAAAAATCGTCCATGAATATTTCCAGGAAGTCCTCCACCATGTCGGAAAAATCGTCTATGAATATTTCCAGGATGTCCTTCCCTAGGTCGAATTACATGCCTTTATATAGGCCTTGGGTTCAAGTTTTCTAATATGGCAAGAATACAAGTTTAAACTAAAGTACAACTCTATTAAAGACTAAATCTTCAGAGTAGATGCCTTTAATTCGTCCTCTTTTCTTGCTTTGGGTTTCTTCCTTGAACTTTGGGCTTGGCCTTCATTCTGATCTAGGGCTCAGAAAAATATAGGAGTGACCCACGACAGACCGGCTTAATTTCCTCTTTCTATCGAGCTCCACTTCACTTTTCCCTTCAACATTGATGTCATCATTGGCTGCCGTGGCAGGGGCCACGGCAGCATCGTCCTTCTCGACTTCAATCCTGTGTTCTAGCTATGCTTCTCCACTACCCTGAGTCTCCTACAGCAGCTACCTGCAAAAGTAACCAAAATCAGTAGCAACTGTGCCATTTTATATAATTATGATGTATATATGAAATCTATCCTAAATGCAATGAATTATGCTTGAATGCAGCAGGAATATGGGTTAAATAAGGGGTAAAAAGTAGAACTTTTGCACACTCAACAACACCTCTAGTAAGAAATTATCTAAATTCAAATTTTATTTTAGGCTAGAACTAGTTCACTAGGTCTCCCTCAATCAACAAGTCACAGCATTGTCAAAAAAATGCAGCATCATAGCAAAAATTCCAAGTACTCTTTATGCTAAACCTAAAACCTAAGGTTTTATCATGTAAGCGCAGTGGCAAAAATTCATCATGGAATATCGCAGCAGGTTTTAGCAGTTTTATTAAGTAATTGTCATGGCAAGTAATATATGCAAACTATCATGAGACAACTAAAATGAATGCAACTAATTATGCGAAAAACAAAAACAAATCCCCCCAAATTCGAGAGAATCATTGTCCTCAATGCATGTTATACGAAACAAACAAAAACAAAATGCAAATGAAAATGAGTCAATCAGAGAGGTCATCACCTCGAATCACTAGTTTCCTTCGATCCATTCGCTTGGTCCATTTTTTCGGCTCGTGGTGGTTGCTGACGCGAAGTTGGCAGTGCATCCTGAACTATAGTTTCCGCTACCTTTTCACCCGGTTCATCTTCCTTGGTGGCCTCCTCTTATTTTGAAGCTTTACGCTTCAATGGCAATTACGATGGCGCGACCGAAGGGGACTTTATTGGTGTGGAAGTGAGGTCGTATGAATCTGTAAAACCGTGTAGATATTCAGTGCGAGTAGGTTTAGTAATAGGGCCTTTACCTTTATGTGGGATAGTGGTTGCCACGGCAATGTTGCTTGTAACTAGCACAAAATTGTCAACATCATAAAGCGATATCTCGATCCCTCACAAAGCGCCAGAACAGATGTTTCCTTGCTTCCAATTAATACAATCGTTGTAACAATGGGCTTAAGAGTTCTTCTTGTATCGGGGCAATTGCCGTGGCATTTTCCTTTGCCGTGAAAAGTCTGATAGGTTGGGCTTCTTTCAACACCCTGGTCTTATTGGAATGGAAAATAGAACAAAAAACAAAATCAAAATAAACAAAAAAGAAAAAAGAAAATAAGAGTTGAAGGGAATATAGTTGCCTTAAAGAAAGCTTGATGAGGGTCGTTTCTGATACTTCTTGTAGTCCATCTGTACCCTTCATTGGGTGACAATATTGCCCAAAAAGAGTTGAGCCAATGTGCTTGCTGCTACTCCCTTTTGCGTTACCATGGTGGAGGTGTCTTTTTTCCTTGTTCTTTTGTAGTCCATGCATACCTTCCACCTTACTATTGTTCCTAAAGGCATGAATATATTATTAGGAAAAAGTATATCAATACCCAACCATTCAATTACCTCATTCTCGTCGAAATTTGTCATTGTTAGATGTAGCCTTCGTTGTCGTGGCAATTGTTGCGCCAGCCAATTGCCATGGCAATCTTCTGTCGTAATTCGATGTAAGTCAAAGGACTAACCAATTTTTTGAAGAGCTTCATAATTCTAACCTCCGTTTTCTTTAGGCCTCTCAAATATCTCCACCAGTAAAGATTTCAATGGCTTCAAATCTACCAGCGTTGGTTCCTCAAGAAACATTTGGAATGGAAGAGGTGAGTTTTTAATGAATTTAAAAGGTGCAGTCATCACCTACTCATATTCCATTGGCAGAGTATCGCCATCTTGTTGCTCTTGCATGTGGTCATGCAATTGCCATGGCATATGTGAATAAGAGCAACCTTCATATTCTTGCTTCAGCATCAACGTTGTAACATTCTAGGCATCATATTCCTCAGAATTTGTTGTAGCATCATTCTTCTCAGCCGCACTGAGTGTTGTTTGTTCAAGCTCCTCAATCTTTGCCATGGCAATTCGTTGCATAGGCTCATCATGTGTTGGGCAGTCTCTCTCATTGGCAAACTCTCGACTTGGACGTTTTAGTTGGTCCTCACACATCGAAGAGCTCTCTTCACATTGCTCCTTGTCATCTTGCCTTGGGACTTCAGTATCCCTAAGAATGAATACTTGGTGCATGTTATCCATAACATATGTTATGTAACACCCTTAAACCGGGCTTAGAATAATTACTATTAAATAATTAAATCATGGCTCAATTAAATAGAATTAAGAAATTAATTGTAGTAATTAAAAGAAAACAAATTAAGGACTAAAATGAAAGATATACAAATATGAGAGCCAAATTAAAAAGGACCTAATCGATGTAGAAGAAAAATGTAGGGGAATGCATGTAAAGAAAATTGTTGTCCCATGACATAAATAGGTGTCATGCTCTCACCCTTGGAGAGTGGCATGTCCAACCACTAAGGAGATGGTGGAAAGATGAATCATCTTCATCTCCTTCATTCTTTTCTTTCACCGTTTCACACAAACAATGAGAGAGAAAGCAAAAACATAAAATTTTGGAGATTTATGGAACAAAAATTCATGCATGTCAATGGATTTAAGCTAGGAGAAACATAGGTTCTTACATCCACAAACAATTCATGTAATTGTTTTAGCTAAAATTCTGCTCATGTTTTTGTTTAAATGTTCTTGAAGAATTGAAATGTTTCTTGAATTGTTTATGCTGTGAATTTGGTTTGAGAATGATCATTGATGTGTTGAGAGGTTGTATGATAGCTTAGGTTAATCAAAATGCTAGAAAATTTACATGTATGAAGCTTGACTAATGAATCTGCCCAAAATTTTTAATTATAGACACCTTTCAGAAATCTGGAAAATTGAGCATGTTAGAGTCATTTCTGGAAAACGTATTCTTATACAAAGTTGTAGAGGACAAAATTTTACATGAGATAGAGGTACAAATTGCACGAAAATGTTAAGTATAGGTCTCTGAATTGCTATTAGAAGTTACTGGACTGAAACTAGATGAATCTGGAATCTGCTGGATTAAATTGCAAAATTCGAAAAAAATATAGGGGTTTAAATAATGCCAATAAAATTCTGGAAATTTTTTCTTGAAACAGGGGATTCATGAAATGAATGAAATTAAATGGCCAAGCTTGAATTAAGTCTCAATTGGTAGGTTAAATGCATTTAGATCACATGTAGGATTATTAAAGGATTAAAGGGGACTGTTTTGTGGAAATTGATAAATTGAGGACTTGAATGCTTTGATTTTGAATATGTTAGAACTTCATTATTATTCTAATACATGTAAGTTAATATGGTTAAAATATCAGAACCAAATGAATTGTGAAACATATAATTTATATGTTTTAAATCCACTAAATTTAGCTTGGACAAATTCGATCCTGAAATTGACCTGTTTTCAAATGCAAAACTGTACTGATTGGGAAATGCTAAAAATATGTGTCATACATGATTTTAATGGTGTGTTTATAAGCTTTCCAGAATGGTATGATATGCTTTATTTAGATTTAGGAATAAAGATTTATGAACAGATTAATGGAAACTGCTCAAAACTGCCATGTTAGGGACAGTTTGTGTGTTTATTGTTGTTTGCTTTATTTGGTTGGATTTTTATGCTAAGGTTGATACTAATGGATGTTATATATGTTGTAATATGATTCAAGAGCCTATTGAGGAAGAGGCAATAGAGGATACAAGGAGTGAACAATCAAGAAGGAGAGACAAGGGCATAGTGATAAAGGACAACAAGTAGCTTGGAGTATTGTGAGTGTAGTTTTGTTTAAAGTGTTAGGATTAGCATCCTAACCTTGTTATTTTTATTATTAGATAACATGAAGGAAGCGTGAAATGAACCTAATAATGGTTGGTAAAAATTAAAATGCTAAGGAAGAAGGATCAAAGGAAAGACTTATGATATGTTGACTATGCTAGTTAGATAAGCTTACTTTGGCCTAGATATGTTACATTGGGTTGATGATTGAATAAACCATGTGACATGAACTTATATGATGAGTTTAGCTACTGTATTTTGATGTTTACATGATGAAAATGACAATATGTGCTTGCTGATTTTTCATGTTATCATGAATTGAATGATTGCTCTGAAATAAATATCGATATTGTTACATGTTTGGTGAATTGTTGAATAACAAGCAATTGGTTTTGTTAAACATATAAGATAAGATAAGACATTGGTTTGATTATTGTCTATAGGTAGAAGGGCATGACTTAGAGTCATTGAGCTCCTCTGATTATTGTTAAAGGATGGTGGTTAGTCACCAATATACCTTAAGGTGGTAAGTCACCTTGATGCTATGGCATCCTCTGATTACATGTCACAAGTTGGTTACAAAGCATTGATACCTTTGGGTATCCAAAGTCATATGTCACACGTAGACACGATTACCTTGTTCATTAATCATCCAAGGCAACATATTTAAAAGTTACATGACTTGAAAGATAAGTACATAAATGATAAGTACCACTGAAATGAAATTGATATGCCTACTTGCCTTGTATATGCTAATGCTTTTAAATGATGCTTGTTGTTGTATATGATAATGTTTTGATTGATACTTGTTGTATGAATGAACATAAAAGTATATTGTTTATGTTGCATCAATGGTTACTTGAAATGGTTACAAGATTAGCTAAGTCTACTTATGTATGATGGACTAGCTAGGTGAACTTTGATTAAAGCCTAGTTAGGTAACCTTAAAGATTGAATAATGCTCTAAAAGATAGATATTAGTAAAGTTTAGGAATGCCTCACTAAGTACATACCTTGTACTTATCACTCTTATGTTCCCTTCTTCCAAAAATTTCAGGTACTAGTCCCGAAAGCTAGTCGATTGTCTTAGAGAGCTGATCTTGAAGTCCAAGCACAAGTATGACTCTTTTGGTTATTATAGTTGGTGGCATAGATGTACATAAGTGTCACATGCATATGATATATGTATTTTGGATGCTTGTCATGTAATTGCTATGTTTAAGACTTGGTTTGGTTTTGTATATATTTGTAAGCATAAGCTTGTTTCGTAATAACTTTATGTTGGCATGTATATAAGTGATGTTTGTTAACTTTAAGTTTGTTATGATGGTTGCTATGGAATTTAAAGTGTGCTTGTACGATTATGTTAATGAGACATGAACTATAGGATTGTAATATGCATCTAGATGTATGATATAAAATGAAGATTAAAATGTATTGCTATGCTTAGTTCGAATGTACCTATGGAATGAGCCTTGTTTATATGTATGATTCGAATAGGGTAAGGATGATTAGGTGAAATGATATCTAGTTTAGGATGAAGAGTTGTATTCGAATTGGATCCTAATTGTGTATAAGATTATTATACTTGTTTGAATAGGGTAGATTAAGAAATTGGTTTGGTAACATGATTATGTAATGGTTGTTGAATGTATAAGCATGATTAAATGATTATCTTGTTGTCTTAGTACATGTATGTAATTGTTATGATTGTAACATAATTGCTTGTATGTAATAGTTAAGGTTTTTGTTAGCCCACATATATGTATGTTTACATTTTTGGTTGAATGTTAGAGTAAGCTTCCGCATGTATAGATAGTATAAATCTAAAGTTTGTTTCATAAAGAAACTTGTATGTCAAATATGTTATGATAATTGGAATTGCTTATGTATGTCATGAATATATATATATATATATATATATATATATATATATAATATGAATCCGAATAATAATATGTTGCAAATATAACGCTCCTTGCTCGCATTCCCGGGCGAGGGGTGTTACATGTTATTCTCCTCGATCGATCTTCCACTTCTCTCAAGAGTACATCCATCCTGGTTATACTCGCATCCATGGAATTTAATAGCTCTTGACGAGGACTACATTTCCATGACATATATGTTGTTGTGACACTAGGTTTCTGATAAACTAAAAAATAAAGAAAATAACAATGAGTGGTCGATTTAAGAGAGTAGGCCGGGTTTTCGTGAATCGTAGAGTGATAGTTGAATGGACCGTCGTGGTAATTGAATGCTAGAGTAGCTCAATCGTTTCGTCAATTGGATCCAGTCGGATTGCTTGGGCAATTGGGAATGGAGTGATTTCCTTGGCAACTGGGTGACTTCCTTTAAAGTTCAGCGAAGTGTTCTTCAATGGTTTCTCGTTATCTCTAACTCGAAACATTGTTAATTATGCATGCCTTGATAATACATCCCTGCGTGAACCAAGGGTGGACAACAATCGATCTTTCGCTCCTTTTAGCCGTTGAAATTCGCAACTTATCCCTAAGTTGAATTAGTCTTCACTATTGATTGATTGAATAAAGACCATGTTTATTCGTTTCTTGAATCTAACTCTCTCGATATAAGATAAATGGATGAATTTACAAGATCCTCTCCCAATTCACTCGCAATCAAAATTAAGAACCAAGAATGAACAAACTTTGAATTAAAATTGAAAACTCAAATACCTAAACAAATCCAATTGTTCTCACAACCACAAAAACACAATAACCTAAACATGAATCTAATTGAACAAAGAGGAAAAGATGAAGATGTTGGTGCATCCCCTAGTTAAAAATTCTCTCCCAAATCGCATTCCCCTGAAGTTGGCGGCTAGTCTTCTTATTTATAGGAGATGGCTAGGTCAAAGTCTTTCTTGAGGAGGAAGTTAAGCTGGAATTAAATAGAATAAAAGAAATAAATTTCTTTTATTATTATATTTTCATTCCTCCAAAAACTTCTCATAAAACTCTTGGAATCTAATCTCCTTTTGATCTATTCGTGGAACTCCAACTCTTTTAAGATTTATCCTTGCTTTTCGCAATTATCTCAAATTAAATGGATTTATCATATCTTCAAAATCGGCAGCTCTTCTTCTTATCCTAGATTTGTTTTGGGAATTTTTAAATCTTGTACACATGCAGAAAAACACACAAACCCGCAGTACCTTTTTTCCACAAAAATAAACCAAATTATGAAATCAAGCATGACGATGAAGGAAATCATGAACTAATGCATGAATGACTAGTTATGCAACTAATATGAGCCTAAGTCTAAAAATAATATGAGTAAAAGGGGTAATAAAAATAGTACTTTTGAACACTTAACAAACCCTCAAACTCGAACTATTGCTTGTCCTCAAGCAATGCAAAACTAACAATTACTTGCCAAGACTTCAATTATCAAACATGATTTTAACTTGAATTCAAACCTCAAAACTATGGCACAAGTATGATCACCTTTTGAATTTTTTGGGTAGTACGAAAATTTCTCGGAACCAAACTATAATGCTCATGACAATGTGTGTGCGTAGTTGTGTACAAATTGATTTTCAAAATTCTATGTGAACAATAGGTTTTTAACAATTTAATTACCGGGGTATTTATTTTTGTTTTCACTAGAGCCAATTTTGGGCACCTCTAGCGATTCAACAATTTCTTATTTTAGTTTAGTCGACTAGAACCAATTTCGGGCACCTCTAGAGGTTCTTTAGTGTGCCTTAACTACTAGAGCCGGTTTTGGGCACCTCTAGCAAGAAATTAACTTTTAATTTTCAATTTTAATTTACCCAACTTTTAAGCAACTTAAGTTCACTAAGTTTATATCAATCAACAAGTCACAACCGTGTCAATGATATTTAGCATCATAGTAAAATTCTAAGTTCTTTTCATGCAATCCTAAAATTAAGGTTTTATCAATTAAGTGCAGTGGAAAAAATTCATCATTGGATATCCAATAGGTCTAGACAGTTTAATCCGATAAAAGATATGACAAGTAACGTATGCAAACTAAATGATATGAATGCAACTAATGCAACAATCTAACAAAATAAATAAGACTCCCCCCCCCAAAAAAAAAAATCGAGAGAAGCATTGTCTTTAATGCATGCAATTACACAAATTTTAAAAAAAATGAAATAGAATGCTAATGAGTTAATCAGAGTGGTTATCACCTCGAATGACTAGTATCCTTCGAGCCGTTTGCTTGATTTGTTTGCTTGTTCACGGTGGTTGGTGGCGTCTTTTGAGGTTCTTGGTCATAGGTTTATTGGGTTTGATTCTTGGTGTAAAAAAGAAAAGAAAACAAACAAAACCTAAAAACTAAAGATACTGAAGACAAATAAGATAAAATATCTCCTAAAATTTTTGAAAATAAATAAAGAAAAATAAAACAAATCCAAAAATAACCAAAAATAAAATAAAGATTCAAAAGTTCAAAATTCTTAGAAAGAGCATTTTCATGCATCTTATAAGGTTATTGTATATTCGAGAAAGCTTCAGGAGGATCGTTTCAGATACTTCTTATAGTCCATCTGCACCCTCCATCGGGTGACAATATTGCCCAAAAATAGTTGGGCCAATGTGTTCTCAGCTATTCCCCTTTGTGTTACCATGGTGGAGGTGTCTTCTTCCGTGTTCCCTTGTAGTCCATGTATACGCTCCACCTTGCGACTGTTCCTGAATGCATGGATATATTAATAGAAAAAAATTATATCAACACCCAACCATTTTGTTACCTCACTTTTATCGGCTTCCATCATGGTTGGTTGTAGCCTTCGTTGTCGTGGCAATTGCCATACCAACCAATTGTCATGGCAATCTTCTGCCAAAATTTGATGTAAGTCAAGGGAATGACCAATTTTCTGAAAAGCTTCATGAATCCAAACATCATTTTCTTTAGGTCCCTCAAACATCTCCATCAATAGAGATTTTAATGGCTTCAAATCTACCAGCGTCAATTTCTCTAGAAATACCTGCAAAGGATGAGATGAGTTTTTAAAGAATTCAAAAGGTTCAACCATCACCTGCTCATAGTCCATTAGCAAAGAATTGCCATCTCGTTCATCTCGCATATGGTCGTGCAATTGTGTGACAAAGGTGGATGAGAGTAATCTCCAGATTCTTGCTTTAGCATCAACGTTGTAACACTCTGGGCATTAGATTCCTCAGAATTTGTTGTAGCATTACTCTTCTTTTCCTCAATGACTGTTGTCGCGGCATTGCTCTGTTCAGGCTCCTCATTCATTGTTGTGGCAATTCGTTGCCAATGCTCATTAGGTGTTAGGCAGTCTTTCTCATTGGCAGGCTCTCGACTTGGGTGTTTTAGTTGGTTCTCACACATCGGGGATCTCTTTTTGCATTGCTCGTTCTCATCCTGCCTTGGGATTTCAGTATCCCTAGAAATTGATTGTTCGGGCATGTTATCTATGGCATATGTGGATTTCCTCAATTGATCATCTAAATCCCCCAAGAGTGTATCCATGGACTTTGATAGTTCTCGAATCTCCTCAATTGATTTGTCACATCTAGCCATGGAAGCTTGAAACGTTTCCTCCAGAGAATTTGAACGCTTTTGACGAGGACTACATTACCATGGCATATCTGTTGCTGCGGCAAAACTGATATGGTAAAAAAATTGAGCTTTTTGATCATACCATGAAAAATTCTGCCGCTGGTTCCATCTTTGGTCCTCCTTGTAGCCATATGCATCAAGATTGTAAGGGCAATCTTCAAACGCATGATGCTCTCCACAACAAGTGCAAGATTTTTTCACGGTGTAGGTTCCTTGGGATTTTCTCGGTTGGTATAGGTAATCATCAGCAAATATAAGAAATTCTTGATTGGATTGATTCCTATCTTCCAATATCAACTCTCGAATGGATTGACGTTTACTTTCCCACATGTTGATGTCCCTTAACTTTGTAAGGCACTTGAATTTTTTTTCTTTTTGATAAAACAAACAAAAAGAAAATTTAGTAAAAATAATAAAAAAACAATAACAAAAACAACTAACACCAATTGCCAATCCTCAGCAACGACACCAAAAACGTGTTGCGTATTTTAAGTGCTACGCAAACGGTGCAAGTGTACACATCACAAGTAATAAAGTGAGAAATATCGAGTATCGTCTCTACAATGATTGGTTTGGGCCACTTTGCTTAAGTTATTACACTGTAAAAGAAATAATATTAAAGGTGATGAATAATAAGTAAAATAAACTAGTAAATAGAAAGAAAAGAGTAATTGAGTGAAGAGAGTGGGCAAGGTTATCGTGAGTCGTGGTGTGATGACTGAATGGATCATCGTGATAATTGGTTGCTGAAGCAACGCAAATGTCTTGGGAAATAGAACCAGTTAAATTGCATAGGCAACTGGAATGGTGCGATTGCCTGAGCAATTGGTCGACTTCCTTCAAATTCCGGAGAAACGTTCTTCAATGGCTTCTCGTTATCCTTAACTCGAAACATTAGTCATTTGTGCATGCCTTGGTAATACATCCATGCATTAACCATGGGTGAACATTAAACAATAACCAATCTTACGCTCCTCTTAGTCGTTGAAATCTGCAACTTATTCCTAAGTCGGATTAGTCTTCAACATCGATTGATTGAATAAAGACCATGTTCATTCGTTTCTTGAATCTAACTCTCTCAATATTAGATAAATGGATGACTTCATGAGATCCTCTCCCAATTCACTCGTAATTAATTTAAGAACCAATAATGAACAAACTTTGAATTTAAATTACAACTCAAAAACCTAAACAAATCTAATCGTTTATCAAAACCACAAACCCAAAATAACCCTAGCCAATTTACATCAATTTATGACTGCTTTCGAAAGATATACAAAGAAAAAAAATTAGCCATGAATCGCATAAAGTAAAATAAAGAAGAAGATTATGCTTTGCGATCTGCTCACTTTCTCCGATTCCCCCCTCTCCTCTCTTTTTTGTAGTAGGTTGATCTCTATTTAAAGAGATGATTCGATCTGTTGTTTGTTGATAAGAGGAGTTGATTTGCGTTGGAGTTCCATAAAAATAGGATTTTTATCCGATCAAACTCTTTCAATTGAATAAGATTAGACTTGATTTAATTGGATAAAAGACAATTAATATCTTTCATCTTTATCTCCAAGATATCCTGACAAATTGGAGTCTTTATCTCTATTAAATTCTGCTTGTATATTCGAATTTTGGAGAGTTATCCTTTGAATTTCGAATTTATCCAAAATTAGACAGATTTATCCCGAATTGCCACGACAATTAGTTCGACAAGTCCTTTCTTATTCTCCTGAATTGTCTCGACAATTTGCATTTTGCCACGGCAATCCTAACCTGCACAAAATAAATCATCAAAGCAAGACTTTTTCACAAAAAAAACTAACAAAATGTAATACCAAACTCATAAATCAAAGAAACTAGAAAATTATGCATATTGCCTATTAATGCAACTAAAATGAGCCTAAGTCTAATAATAATGTAAGTAAAAATGCAAAAATAAATAATACTTTTGCACTCTCAACACACCCTCAAATTTGGATTATTGATTGTCCTCAAACAATGCAAAACACTAACAATTACCTACTAAGGCATTTACCACCAAAAACATGCTTCCTACTTGATTTCAATCCTCAGAATCGTGACACAAAAATTGTTTACCTTTTAATCTTCGAACAACACGAAGAATTACTCAAAATTCAAACTATAATGTCAGTGAAAGTGTGTACGGAGTTGTGTCCAGATATTGAATTTTTTAATTTTATGAAATAAAGATATCTTAAAATTATTTCAAGATCTAAAGATGTTTGAACATTGAAGTTGTCAAAAAATGTAGAGAATTTTAGGAGAATTTTTTATTTGGTTGAAGTCTACGAGAAGAGAAATAACACAAAATACACATATAAAGAAATAAAATTTAAAAAACCCAATTAGTAGAAAATGATGTTTATTTGAAAAGACTCGAATTCAAATCGTTTTATCTGTAAAATGTATATATTATTAAAAGTTTAAAAATATGTATAAACAAATACTACATAATAATTATTCAACGTTAATATTACAGAATAACATAAAATGTATAAAATTTCATGTATGAGCCAAAAATAATATATAAATTTTTAAAAACCCAAAAATAATCAAAAACCCAAAATAATCAAGATCAACACAATATATATATATATTAAAAAATCCAATTAGTAGAAATGATATTCATTCTAAGATACTCAAATTCAAATTATTTCAAATGCAAATTATTTTGTCTGCAAAATAAATGTATTATAAAAAAATTACGAATATATATGAACAAATACTACTTAGTAATAATTCAACGTTGATATTACAGAAGAACATAAATGTATAAAATTTCATGTATCTCATAATTTGAAATATATATAATTAATGTAGCACCCAAATGAAACAACAATCGTTTTTGCAAAGAACAGAGTTTCACTTTTCAAGCAGAATCTAGAAACTCACAATACAGGAACAGGACCATGATGAACCAACAAAAGTAAATCCAAAAATTAGTGTCTAAAAGACTAAAAACCCAACAAAATAAAACAATAATATAGTGACAAAATTCACCTTTTATAAGGAAATATAAATTGGAACTGTTTTTCAATTGGACTGAGACAGACAACAAAAGGGCTCACAAAACCTTGGGGACGCGCGTGTACCTCGAAGGCTCAAATTTCATCCCCGAAACGTCCCCTTCAACCTTAAAACATCTCCAATCAATTTTCAGCCGTATCCCATTAAACTTAGAACATCGTTGGAACGTACTCTGCCGTACCCGAGACAGCCATAAACTCACGTACTCGTGCTTTATAGCCCTAAACACCGAAGCATAAAATCTTAAACCTTAAAAATAAACTTTTAAAGTTATGCTGCACAGATACGAATGCGGGGACAGATACGGAGACGAGGACAGAGACGAAAAACGATAATATTTAAAATTACAAGGTACGGGTACGACAAATGTACGCCAAATATAAATAATAATATATATAATAATCTAAAATAATAAAAAAATAATAATGATAATATCTAAAAAAAACAGAATTAAAGTAAAAAATTATCATATTGTTGTAAATATTTATCTATGTGGATGTCTATCATGATAAGAACTTTATCAAGGAGATTTGATTTACTTTATCATTAGAAATATTATCTTCATTAATTAGAGTTTAATGTATTATGTACTTCTTATGCCTATAAATAGATGATTCATTGAAGGCATTGTACACACAATTTTATATTTGAATACAAATCTCCATCTTTCTCTCATCTCTTTGTTCTTTCATTCTTGTTCTTTGTTCTTATTATTGGTTTTTGTTATTTTATTCACAATACGTTATCAGCACGAGATTCTAATCAATTGAGATCTTTATCGTTCGAATCTAAAAGAAGTTACTGAAAAGAATGAATTCGATTATAGAATGAAACTAAAGATAAGTTTTTTTTTCTCTCATTTTTTTAGCTATTGATTGTCTTTCTTTTTATATTTTAATTTTTATTTTATTTTATTTTTTTGGAAAGAATGGAAGCATGCTTAATCGCATCGAATCCAATCTCACTCAAAGAATTGATCTCTCAAGCTACCCAAATCCATATCAAGGGGATTGTGTGGAGAAGATGATTATCTTGAGTATATTTACAGATAAGTATTTTTTATGGATTCATGATATATAATACGGTGAATGTTTTTTTTAATTTTATTTAACCATATTTTAAGTTGTGCATGATATGCTTAAATAGCTTGAAAAGAGACGTGACGTAAAGAAATTATGAGAAGTTGTTTCAGTCATTTGCTATGTCTCCATTGTCCTTGAGAGGAGAATTATTATCGGTAAACTTTTTTCTCTCTTTAAATTATGATTTTAATGTGCGATAAATCATGGTGAATTTCAATCTATAAAAAGATTATTATAAAGTCAATATTTGCTCGAAAGCAATATTTCTTCTTCGTCGAAAAATTCGACCATAGACTTCTCCCAATTTCAAGTTACGAAAATTCGTCTTGATCTAAAAAGTTTTATAGGAGGCATTCCCTGAAGTGAATGCAAAGCATGATGTTTATTCCATGCGATTACCAATGATGGGGCATTCCCTGAAGTGAATGCAAGCATGATGTTTATTCCATGCGATTATTGGAACTGTTTCATTCCCTGGAGTGAATGCAAACATGGTAAATTATTATTCAATTAGAGATATAATGTCGATATAATCCAAGTATAATGGCTGGACATCCCGTTCTGCGAGGCTACTGGTCTCAAAGGAGATTTTTAAAGGACCTTGTGGACTGGTTTAACAATGTTGCGTACGAGGATTAAATCTTTGTTCTCTGTGATAAGGATATGTGAAAAAGGTTTCAAAGGCCCACTAGCTCTACTCCATTCCCTAAAGTGAATGTGAGATTATATTATGGAAAGAATAAAAGCCACATTAGAAGTTGTGGTCGTGGTTGAGGCTATGAATATAGACATGAAAAATATGGTCATTTTAAGAATACTTCTACCCACCGGTAGTGAGGTTATAAGGATGACAAGAATGATAAAGATCATTCTATTGAAGTAAAACTCTTCTTATTACCAATGCGATGTTATAAATCATTGGTCGCATACGTGTTGTACGTTGAAAAATCAAGAATCATTGAATGATAAAGGAAAGAAAATAGAAGTAAATTTTGTTTGCGGAACATGACGAAGATGATACTGGTCCAACTTTATTTGGACATTGATGTTCTAACTCTTTTGGACGTTGTTGATTTTCTTATAACCCTCAAAAGGAATAAATCATCTTCTAATTATTCTCATAACTTTGAAGAGAATTATTTATTTATTTTTATTTATTTTACTTTACTTTACATTTATTTATTTTACACACATTAATTATTTACGTTTTATATTTATATATTATGATATTTATTTATTTTGTTTAACATGATTACTTGTCAAATACAATTTATGGTGACGATTTATGCTCAACATAAGCATAAGATATATTTTCCCATTTAAATGCAAGGGAATAATGTGAGTACTATATCTCAAAGTACTGAAAATATTGATGCTCTAGAAGAGCAATAAATTCTTGAGAGAAAACACATTATGAAAAGTGCATAATTGCGAATATTGTAATAATTACCGCTAATGATAATAATATCGTCGCCACTATAAGTAGAAATTTTAAAAGAGCAATATGAGTTCGCAAAATATTCCTTTGGGAATTATAGATAACATATGTTATCAATTGGCATTTGAAATAAACCAATATGGATATAAGTTCTGGTAGCCAAAAAGTCAGTTGAAAGCTCTAGAAGAGCTATATATTGCTACCAAAAGATAATTTCAATTGAAAGCTTCGAAAGAGCTAAATATATTCATATTTAAAGGAACAATTTTGATGGTCGTACTAGACATGTACGAGTGAGATTGAATTACATGTTATGGTAAACAAAAAGTTTACAAATTCAGAAATATATACACACATATATATAGTTGGCATGATCGATTAGATCATCCTAATCAATAAGGTGCAGAAATTATTGAGATTTACATGCACATGTATTAAAAGAACATGTAGTTCTTGTGGTGCTTATTCTCAAAGGAATGGATTAAATTTCACTTATTAAAGAACGTGAAGTTCTTGTGTTGCTTAAAGGAATTGATTAAGTTCCACTTACTAAAAGAACCTGAAGTTATTGTGTTGTTTGTTCTCAAAGGATATAGATGATCTCACTTACTAAAAGAATTAGAACTTAAAGTTCTTGTACTGAAGTTGAGACTATATGTCTTCCATATCTGAACGAAATATGGGCCCATATATCCACAAATGTAAAATGTTTATATGATTTTAGTAGATGCATCTACATTGTTTTATCGACTTACAACCAGAAGTTTGTGAGATTGATTCTAAAAAGATTCAGATTATGCAGTTAGACTATTCGTCTTGAAAAGCTAGTGGGTTTATATTTTAGGCTATATTGGTTGTTACAAAGCATATTGATTATGAAAAATACGATTTATCAAATTTTTAATTGGATGCCTCCTATTTAATAGCTAAACTGTGAGAACAAAACATTTATTATTTATATGGAATTTTCATATAGCAGCACTTATACGCATCAAGCTAACGAGTTGTAATAAACTCCCCATTATGATTTGACTTTTGGTCAAAAAGTCATATTTCCTATTTTTGTATTTTTGAATGTGCGATATATAGTTGAATTGCTCCACCATAACGCACAAAATGGGCAAGTAAAAAGGGTTGAGAATATATATTGAGTAGGAGCCTCTTTTTATGTTTAAATTCTTAAACATTAATTGGAGAATCATTTATGACATGATTTTTCTCAACATCAGGGGAGATAATAATCAGCTGGATAGAGAAAAATGAATTATCATTATCTAGATCCTTGTATATGAACTAGAAGTTCATAAAATAATTCATGTTATTACATGTCAACTACCAGACATATTTACTGACCTAATGAGAGTAATTAGGTCTCATATACCAGCTGAAATGCTCTAAGTTTAAATTACATGTTAGAGCGAGAGAATGTAAATCATGCCTGAAGCATGATATTTGAAATGATTCCAATAATCAAAATTCTCGTAAATAGAAAATAATATGAGATGGTCATATATTGGAGGCGGGTGCTCTTGAAGAGACCCAAGACATAACTAATAATAAAACTCTTGAAGAGTTTCAGGTATCTGAAATAAAGATTGAAATCTTGAAGAGATCTCGATGAGTTATGTCATTACGAGAATGAAACCAGAAAATTAAAAAGTTGTCGACAACGATTTTACAAATAGTTTTAAATAGAATACTTCTATAGAAGTAAAGAAAGAAAACGAGGATCATGTATAGAAATCTATCAAGAAGTATATATATTGAATTGGCCAATATAAAAAGACGCTTTAAACTTCTAAAAGAGAAGTATTTGGACCAACAGTCCAAACACCTAAAGGTGTAATGCAAGTGAGACACAAATAAGTAGCCGTAAATACGAAGATTTATGAAGAGTTTTAGTTACTTCATGGTGGATGCAATTACTTTGGCAGTATGAAATATATTACATGTGTCTAATTATTTATGGATCCCTATTTATCCTTAAAGGATCTAAAATGTTAAAAGTATTTAGAAATTTTTGAGAAAATTTATTAAGACATGTCTCATTGAATATTTTGGCGCATTTGATATAATCGCCTTAGTGAGTACTAATTGACGAAATACTATAAAAATGATAAGATTTCTTTATGTATTTTATAAAGGAATTTGAATCAAAATTCATTATATTATTAGAACTCCCGAAAAGCTTTCAAAACATTTGGTTATTTAAGGAAAGGATTTGAGAAAAAGAATCTTGAGATGTGGTTTTGTCTCGACCTAAAGATCGAGCACTTAAATATGCATTTTTGTCTATGAATGAACATAAGTTAAAAGAACCTTAAAGAAGATTCAAAATGGATTGTTGGATGTGAATAAAGATAATTATATCTTTTCATGATTTTGAAGCACCATATATTAGTTGGTCAAGCAATATCCATGGATATATAAAGATCGTTACATTTAGAACTTTAAACATTCGTTGATGCCTCCTCAAATGTCGTAGAAATAATTGTTATGCACGAGGCAAGTCAAAAATGTGTTTGGCTAAGACCATTGACCCAACATGTCCAAAAGATATGTGAATTTACTTTTACAAGATATGATAAAAACTACCTTGTGTGAAGATAATGCAAGATGTATATCTCAATTTGAAAGTGGATACATCATGGAACATATTACTACAAAGTTTCATCTCTTACGATCTTTAGAAAAATAATATTTAAGATCGAATTATGAAGATTCAAAGATCTTCTGTGATATTTCTATGAGAGAAGTAAATACGCGTTGCACTCTTTGTCCCAATGAGTTTTTTTGGTAAGGTTTTTAATGAGGCAACATATTATGTGTATCAAAGATGTGTGTAATCTTTTCCCTTCACTAAAGAATTGTTTTTTCTCATTAGATTTTTATCTTAGTAAGGTTTTAACGAGCCACATTATCTTCATAGACGTCCAAAGAGAGTGTTATAAATATTTATATGTGAATGTCTATCATGATGAAAACTTTATCAAGGAGATTTAATTTACTTTATCATTAGAAATATTATCTTCATTAATTAGAGTTTAATGTATTATGTACTTCTTATGTCTATAAATAGATAATTCATTGAAGACATTATACACACAATTTTATATTTAATATAAATCTCCATCTTTCTCTCATCTCTTTGTTATTTCATTCGTGTTCTTTATTTTTATTATTATTCTTTGTTATTTTATTCATAAACATATTTTTTATAAATTATTCATAATTGAATAAAGTATTAGTAATAATAATAATAATAATAATAATAATAATAATAATAATAATAATAATAATAATAATAAAGCACATTAATGAATGGTATAATTTTTTTCATGTGAACAAAGTAATTAAGTATTCATATATATATATATATATAGTCCTAAAAAACAGATTTTCACGTGTTTTATTTTCTTCTTCAACCCTTCTTCTTTGCACCTGATTTTTCTTTTGAATTTTGACAATTTGAATTTTATTTTAATTGGTCGCTCCAAATTCATCGGTGAGGCTGCCGTCAAAATCCATGTAAGCTCGTGAATCTCTTTGCAGACGCTCATAAAGGTCACCTGCCGTCCCCGGAACATCCTCACAGTCCCCGATCGCTTTTAATCGTACCCTAGCCGTACCCGTCCTTGAAATGTTTCAGGCACTTGAAACGGCATTTTGAAATGTTTCAGGCACTTGAAACGGCATAAAATGCTGTACTCGTGCTTCCCAGCTCTAAAGCATAAACCTTAAACTCTAAAAAGTCTTAAAAACAAAACCCTATAACCCTAAACCTTTTAGATGAATATCAAAATTTTAACATTATTCCTAAAAGAAAATTGTAAATTTGAAACAACACAAGTAGTACACTAAAAAACTGTAAAGAAAAATACCAATACATAATCCGAAGATGAACGAGATTCATAAAAATAAAAATCCTTGGAAACATAGACTTCACAGTCACAGAGTAAAAGATGAGCACATGATACATTGTTACAAACATAAGTTTGACATACACATGGTACAAGGTTCAAACTAGTTTTTCCGAAATCAGCAACATTCCTACAAAGATAAAACATTAAAACACGGGTCCGACGATGTCGTAATTTTAACAGTTTACCATACCATTAGCTTTCAAGAGTGATCCTGCTCCATGTGGTTCAGATGGTATGTCCCTTCGTTCTTATGGTGTACCTCCACCTTGAACTTCTCTTCCTTGTCTCCCCTCTTCAACTTGAGAAGCATGTTGAGTTTCGCAAAATCTTCCAATACCTATTTGCATATCAAACACTTAGCATACAAATGAAACAGCAATCGCTTTTGCAAAGAAGAGAGTTTCAGATTGTCATTCAACCATGTGTTTGATTGATCGCAACTAGATTGGATAGTTGAATGAAATCCTGAACAAACAGAATCTAGAGTTTCACAATACAAGATGATGATGAACGAGGAGACCAAAACTGAAATGACACCATTTTTCCACGTTACTTGGGAGCCAGATACATACGTGAATCTGACCAAAGTGCAATTTATCCAACTTTTTCCATGTAACTGAAATATCTTTGAAGATTCATATTCTCAAACCAATGTTCTGATGTGGGTTGGACACAAGTGTTTCAACAAAGATGAAGAGTCAGAGCGATATACCCATTCTTCATGAGATGTGAAAGAATTAAGCATGTAGAGATGACACACGCATTCGGGTATGCTTATACCCATATCCGGATATGAACAATATATGCCCGGCCAATATAAAGATTCTAAACAGCACATTAAACGGCATGCAGTTCAAATAACCAAATCACATATGTACTCACTTTCGATTACATTAAACACGAAATAGGAATAGTAGTTTGGTGCTTACTTCAGCGTTGGCATGAATGATTTCTGTAAGTTCATAAGGCAGCAGAGAATTGGATCTTTGTTGTATGGTCTTCACAGCATGATTTGCAGCATCCTGAACTACAGGATCGGTTGTGGCCACAGCTTGCAGCATTGGTCCATGGACATCTGATTATAATTTAACATACATTGTCAATAAAGTTTCAAATGAAACAATATACAAGATCATATTGCTCCAACTTACCATTTTTTACACATACCATACATAAATAGTTATGGAGATATGACCCTCCAGTTGTATACACAGAACTCGCACCCGAGTTTGAATATAAATATAAGAAACTTCATCCTACTAATAAACGAACAATATAATCCTCCAAATAAACAAATAAACTCGAAAAAAAAAAAAAAAAAATCGAAACCAGAGTCTGAACCCAAGATTTTCAGTTTTCATAAAGCACTCGGTTGAACACCTGTGTGATCCTCCAAATATATAAGAAATATAACAATTGGACATACCCGTGTGGGACACATGCAACACTCATCTCGAGCATAACCCTCGCAAACAAAATCCCTTTGCAAAAACACAGAATCATAACCATAACCATAACCATAAACAAAATCTCAATTTCTTCAAGGCCAACAGAATTCAAGACCTCGTTAACATGATAATTTCTCTCCTATAAAGCAAGGCAATGCTTGATCGTTGCTTTTGAATTCCATTCTGCCATTTCTTTTTTCATTTTTTGGTTTCAACTTTAAAAACTACAAAAGAAGGAATTAAAAACCAAAAAAATCAAATACAATTGAAAGTAATTATATTTAATTTCCTACAGATCAATAAAGATCCTACTTCTTCTTTAAGGTAATAATAAATAATTTAATCTATTCACGAAAAGAAAATGTCCATTTTAAAGGGAAAATCATCTCAAAAAATAATTCTCCACTATTTTAATCTACTTTCAACAATCAATGAATGTTCATTTGAAAGAAACCCAGTATTTTCCTATAAAAAAAGAGATGAGAACAAACAACCTTTCTTGACACCAAGATCCGAAGCAGTGAAAGAAGGTGAATCATCAGCATCACCAGCATGTTTAAACTCCTGCAATTCTTTAAAGTCCATCCAGGGCTTAACCCAAACTTTGGCCTCATAAAGCTTCTTTTTGCCGGCGTCGATAGCTTCCACCGTCAAATGGTGAAGCGTCCCTGCCACCACTTGCTCGCTTGCTTTTACAACCCTCACAAACTCTACCATCGCATTTTCTTTCTTGTTGTGCTCGTCGACGGCGTAGCGAGCGAGGTTTTCGAGCTCGGCGCTGTTTTGGGATCCCTGGGAAGGGCGGACTCCGCCCAAAGTGGTGGTTGTCGCCATTGGTTCAGAGCAGAAAGTTGATTCAGCGGAGAAATTGTTGAAGAGAATTGGTATTGCTATTGAAAACAAAAGGGGTAGCAGAAAATTGGGTTTTTGCATTGGAAACAATATTTTAGATCCAATTTGAGGAAATTTTATAGTGATTTTGGACAAAAGTCAGTCCTTTCTGCTTTTTGAGAGTTGGCATAGGCCAAGGGAACAAGAATTTGACACGTGAGAGCACGTGTCAGTTGAAATTATAGTATTACTTTTGCTTAGTATGCAAGCAACAATGACAGTAAATGATAATGTAATTTGGATATACACGAGAAAATAAATAGAATGCTGCATTTAAAATAAATACCACGGAACAATAGGGTGTGACTTGTTTTTATCATCAACCTTTTAATTGGTCTAAACTTATCACCAAATTTTATATTTTTTAGTGAATTTTTTGGTCTTTTCGTAAATTTTGAAAAAATTTATATTTTTTAAATTAGTTTTTTAGTTTTCATAATAATATATTATTTGGTTATATATTTCAATATTATTTGTTTATGAATAAAATTTTAGGGTTTAAAGTTTATAGTTTAGGGTTAAAGTTTATGAGTTTAGGGATTTAGATTTTGTCGAATTTTAAATTTTTAAACAAATTTTATTTTAAAAATTAGTTTTTTAATTTTTATAATAATATATTTATCTATTTAATATTATTAATAATATAAAAATATTTATATATTTTCATTTAATTTATTATTTATGTATTAATATATGTATACCAATATTTGAATATTTTTATATTAGAAATAATATATTTATATGACAAACTACAGTTTGGAATATATATTATTTGTGCTAAAAATAATTTAAAGATATTAGGTTGGCTTGGTGGTTAGGAGGTTGTCTTTGATGCTTAATGTTTTAGGTTCGAATCCCATTGAGTGCACAATTTCATATATTTTCTCTAGCAAAACGACGTCGTTTTAGGTCATTTATTATCAAAATAGCGGCACCAAAACGACGTCGCTTTGGTGCAGCGTCTATGTCATCACGGAGTTAACGATTTAATGGCAAGGTGGTATAAACGAGTCGAAAAATAAAATTTGATGGTAAGTTTGGACCAATTGAAAGGTTGAAGGTAAAAACAGGTCACACCCTATTGTTCGGTGGTACCTGACATACTTTACCCATAATTTTTTTATATAAAAAGATTAATGTGGTTTTTCGTAGTATCGGTCAGGTTTTGTAGTAGTTTGTCGATGAGATCAAAAATATTAATGCAACAATTTGTAAGTTTGATATTTTTAATTTTCACTCCTACATTAATATAATCATGGATTGAGCTATTCCACCCCAAAAAAATTTCCCAGTTTTATCTTTTATACATTTTTAAAAAAAATAGTTTACTTATGAATTTACCTTCCACTTTCAAACATTTATGTTTTACCCTACGAACCTCAAATATTAGCTCTGTCGCTAAATACAGTGTATAGTTGGAAGAGAGAGATTTTCATGATAGTTATTAGATTTTCTATAAAAGACGAACGACATATTCAATTGAAGGTTTAATCTTTTTTCTTCACACACTTTGGTCACATGTTTTAATTTTTTTTCAAGAGTTTTTAAGTGACTTGGTCCAAAAGAGTTTTTTAAATGACTTGATCTAATATTCTTTTTATGATTTGAGTGTGTTGCATTTATTGTACATTTTTTTATTTTTTAATAAAATTCAATTTATTATTCTGTTTAAAAAAACATATATCTTATAGAAAAAGATGTTTAAACTCAAAGTTATTAGAAAAATAACCTTCCATATTTTATTAGAACTATTCTTTTAAATAATATATAGAATCTAAATCTCAATATTTTTTTGAACAATGGCTACTGAATTTTATTAAAAATAATTTAAGGAATCACAAATGCAACGTACTCAAAAGAGAGAAAAACGGGGCTATGTCCACAAAAAATTTATACAAAAAGAAAATATGAAACTCAAAGGTGCAAAGAAAAGCAAACTTTTAAAGTGTCAAAAAAGGAGTAGTGAGCAAACCAAACTATCAGGTAAATTGTTCTGCTATACAGTTTTGATTATATCGACAAACAACTACCAAAGGGGATCAAACTCTTTATAACCATTTTTAAATCAAAATAAAAATTAAATGTCGTGAAGATTTATGTACAAGCACTAAACGACCTCTAACGTTTTCAAAAATCGTACCAAACGATAAATAAAATGTACTACAAAAACAAAGGAAAACATGTCATAACGATAAAAAGCGTATTACAAGAAGAGAGGTTCTAATTAAGAATTGAGAAAATTCAAATATATATATATGTGTGAAAATACAAAAAAAAAAACAATGATCAACAACCCATATATGAAAGTACTAAAACCGTGCGCGTACCGGTCAAGAAAAGAAATGAAAAAGATGAAACTAGGTTATACGGTTAAGGTTCTCAAAGAAAAAACTATTTTGCTCGGTTATATAAGATTTAATTATCAATATTGTTGAGCAAGTACATTTGGTCGGTTGGCCAAGTTGCTCATCTTTGTTCTCTCGTATTCTCATAGGTCATGTGCTCTATATTTAGTAGGAACACTCCTCTTTCCCTCCTCTAGAGTTTCCTTTACCCTCCCTTTTAGGTAGGATTAAGATTAGATTTAAGATTTGTCAAAAAAAAATATTAATATTGTTTTTTTAACAATGACATTTGAATTTTATTAATCAACATGCAAGATAATACAATACAATGCATCAAAAAGAGAAAAAAGGAGACAAGTCCACTAAAAGTCTCTTACAATGGTGCAAAGAAAAGCAGACACTTCTATCGAGATTAGCATACCAAATTTCAGAAATCTTCTCGAATCTCCTTGTCTCTATCCAAATAAGACGCTTTACGGGGTAAAAAAAGAAGTGGTGAGCGAACCAAGCTATCATGCAGATTGCTCCGCTACCTAGGTCTAATTACATCGGCAATGAACCATCAACCGAGTGGGGATCCATCTTTCTAAGACCACCGACAGAATCAAAATCAGAGATTAGCATCGTGAAGATCTTTGTACGAGCACCAATCGATCGTGAATAACTAATGTTTTGATATAATAATTGAAAATTAGTTTTGGACTAAATTGAAAAGATTTCAAAAGTGCCTTTAAGTCCAAACAACTAGAAAATAAGTTTGTGGATGTTTTAAATGGTTTTGGCAAGGTTTAAAACGTTTTTAAGTAGCCAAACCAAGGTTTTCAAGGTACCCATTTTGGTATAGGGTAACATGTTTCAAAACAGTTTAAAAACTGCCAAAACACGTACCGATACAGGGCTTGCCCGTTTCGATACGGAGAGGCTTTTGTTTTGAAACACCCCTTTGGTGTTTTGATACGCCTAACGGTCAAAACCTCCCCAACGGCTATTTTCCCAACGACTTTTTAAATGCACCTCAATGGTCACTCGTACCGAAACGGTTTGTAACCGTTTCGATACGGCCAGAGGCGTTTCGATACGGCCAGAGGCATTTCGATACGGCTTGCTACATCAGGCTTCAACGGCTAGTTCTAAAGAAGGTCGTTCCGATACGGGCTCGCCTGTTCCGAAACGGACATCACCAAAATTGTATCTATGGTGGGAAATAAAGTCTCTAACGGCTCCAAAACACCCCAACGGTCCTCAACAGCTACAAACTCAATTGGGAGTATAAAAGGGACCTCCAAGCATCAAGAGAAGACTAATGTTTCAATTGTCAACAACATCATGATAAAGAAATTTTCTTAGAGCTTAATTGTACATTTTCTTGTATAGACAACACTTGTGAGCTTAATTGTCAAATTTGCTCAAGTGTTTAGGTTTTGGGTAAGAGATTTATTGTGCAAACAATTACCTATTAGAGGGATTCCAAGTGTGCTTATAATTTCTCTTGTGAGAGAGTGCTTGATCAAGCTTAGGGTAGAAAGCTTGATCGTTGTAACGGTTTTCTCCTAAGCCTAAAAAAGGGGACGAAATTCTTAGTGAATTTGTTTGAAATCCTTAGTGGGGAGCTAAGGTAGTGGATGTAGGTGCTTGTTAGAAGGCCGAACTACTATAAATCCTTGTGTCTATTGTCTATGTTGAGATTTTAGGGGCTCGATTTAATCAACCGTTCTTGCTCGCCAAGTGTGGAGAAGTTGGATAGTTTGGGTGTAAATGTGGGAAGGAAAAAATAGACAATTTACACAAGGATTTATAGTGGTTCAACCTTCTAACCAAGGTCTACATCTACTACCTTAGCTTCCCACTAAGGATTTCCAAACAAATTCACTAAGAATTTCGTCCCCTTTTCTCGGATTAGGAAAAAATCGTTACAACGATTTAGCTTTATACCCAAAGCTTGATCAAACACTCTCTTACAAGAGAAAGACTTAGCAAACTAGAAATCCCTCTAATAGGTATGTGTTTGCAATACTAAGCACTCACCCAAAACCTAAACACTTGAGCGAATTTAACAATGTTAAGCTCACAAGTGTTGTCTAAGCAAGAAATTTACAATTTAAGCTCTAGACAAATTTTGACATCATAATGTTGTAACAATTGAAGCATTAACCATTACAAGATGCTTGGAGGCCCCTTTTATACTCCTTGATGAGTTTGTGGCCGTTACTAGCTGTTGGGATTGGATTGGAGCCGTTGGAGCCTTTATTTCCCACCATAAATGCAGTTCTGCAGCTTGGCGTATCGATACCCTTCAAATCATATCGATACAGTCCCGATAAGAAATTAGTCGTTGGGCTTCTTCAGCTGATGCGTATCGATACGCTTACCTAGCGTATCGGTACGGTCCTGCAAATTAAAAGACCGTTGGGAAAATGACTGTTGGAGTAGTTAGGCGTATCGGTACGCGATACACCTGTATCGGTAGGCGACTAGCCGTTGGGCTATTACAAAGCACACCGTATCGATACGGCTAAGCGTATCGGTACGGGTTTTGGCTACTGGAAAGTTCATGTAGTTGAAACCCTAAGTCGTATCGGTACGGTCCAAGACCGTAACGGTACGGGCACTTGAAAAGGCTGGTTTTGACTACTTTAAATGTACTTTAAATCATTACAAAGCCTTGTAAAACCCTTAAACATATTTTCAAGTTGTTTTTGACTAAAAAGACATTTTAAATTCTTTTCAATTTAGTCCAAAACATTTTTCAAATATTATATCAAAACACTTAGTTCTACAGTCTATTTTTCATCTCCCATAAAATCACCCAAATATCCAATCTTCTCCACACTTGGCTAGTTAGAATGGTTTGAAAAATTGATTTTTCAAGAGAATAAGGGAGCTTTAACTTCTTTTGTGTCAATTTTTCAAAAGAATAAGGGGAAGCTTTAACTTCTTTTAATTTGGAAATCTCTTATTTAATTTTTTAAAATACAAAGGGGAGAATCCAAAACAATTTTTCAAGTTGGTTTTATTATATCAAAAAAGGGGAGATTGAAGAACTAATGTTTTGATATAATAATTAAAAAATAGTTTTGGACTAAATTGAAAAGATTTCAAAAGTGCCTTTAAGTCCAAACAACTTGAAAACAAGTTTGTGGATGTTTTAAATGGTTTTGGCAAGGTTTGAAACGTTTTTAAGTAGCCAAACCAAGGTTTTCAAGGTACCCATTTTGGTACAGGGTAACATGTTTCGAAACAGTTTGAAAACTACCAAAACACGTACCAATTTAGGGCTTGCCCGTTTTGATACGGAGAGGCTTTTGTTTCGAAACACCCCTTTGGTGTTTCGATACGCCCAACGGTCAAAACCTCCCCAACGGCTATTTTCCCAATGACTTTTTAAATGCAACTCAACGATCACTCGTACCGAAACGGTTTGTAACCGTTTCGGTACGGCCAGAGGCGTTTCGATACGGCTTGCTGCATCAGGCTTCAACGGCTAGTTCTGAAGAAGGCCGTTTCGGTACGGGCTCACTTGTTTCGAAACAAACATCACCAGAACTGTATTTCTGGTGGGAAATAAAGTCTCCATCGGCTCCAAAACAACCTTAACGGTTCTCAACGGCTACAAACTCAATTGGGAGTATAAAAGGGACCTCCAAGCATCAAGAGAAGACTAATGTTTCAATTGTCAACAACATCATGATAAAGAAATTTTCTTAGAGCTTAATTGTACATTTTCTTGTATAGACAATACTTGTGAGCTTAATTGTCAAATTTGCTCAAGTGTTTAGGTTTTGGGTAAGAGCTTTATTGTGCAAACAATTACCTATTAGAGGGATTTCAAGTTTTCTTAGAATTTCTCTTGTGAGAGAGTGCTTGATCAAGCTTTGGGTAGAAAGCTTGATCGTTGTAACGGTTTCCACCTAAGCCTAAAAAAGGGGACGAAATTCTTAGTGAATTTGTTTGAAATCCTTAGTGGGGAGCTAAGGTAGTGGATGTAGGTGCTTGTTAGAAGGTCGAACCACTATAAATCCTTGTGTCTATTGTCTGTTTTTCATCTCCCACAAAATCACCCAAATATCCAATCTTCTCCACACTTGGCTAGCTATAATGGTTTGAAAAATTGATTTTTCAAGAGAATAAGGGGGAGCTTTAACTTCTTTTGTGTCAATTTTTCAAAAGAATAAGGGGAAGCATTAACTTCTTTTAATTTTTGAAATCTCTTATTTAAATTTTTAAAATACAAAGGGGAGAATCCAAAACAAATTTTCAAGTTGGTTTTATTATATCAAAAAAGGGGATATTGAAGAACTAATGTTTTGATATAATAATTAAAAAATAGTTTTTGACTAAATTGAAAAGATTTCAAAAGTGCCTTTAAGTCCAAACAACTTGAAAATAAGTTTGTGGATGTTTTAAATGGTTTTGGCAAGGTTTGAAACGTTTTAAGTAGCCAAACCAAGGTTTTCAAGGTCCCCATTTTGGTACAGGGTAACATGTTTCGAAACAGTTTGAAAACTGCCAAAACACGTACCGATACAGGGCTTGCGTGTTTCGATACGGGGAGGCTTTTGTTTCGAAACACCCTTTTGGTGTTTTGATACGCCCAACGGTCAAAACCTCCCAACGGCTATTTTCCCAACGACTTTGTAAATGCAACTCAACGGTCACTCGTATCGAAATGGTTTGTAACCGTTTCAATACGGCCAGAGGCGTTTCGATACGACTTACTGCATCAGGCTTCAACGATTAGTCCTGAAGAAGGTCGTTCCGATACGGGCTCGCCTATTCCGAAACAGACATCACCAGAACTATATTTATGGTGGGAAATAAAGTCTCCAACGGCTCCAAAACAACCCTAACGGTTCTCAACGGCTACGAACTCAATTGGGAGTATAAAAGGGACCTCCAAGCATCAAGAGAAGACTAATATTTCAATTGTCAACAACATCATGATAAATAAATTTTCTTAGAGCTTAATTGTACATTTTCTTGTATATACAACACTTGTGAGCTTAATCGTCAAATTTGCTCAAGTGTTTAGGTTTTGGGTAAGAGCTTTATTGTGCAAACAATTACCTATTAGAGGGATTTCAAGTTTGCTTAGAATTTCTCTTGCGAGAGAGTGCTTGATCAAGCTTTGGGTAGAAAGCTTGATCGTTGTAACGGTTTCCTCCTAAGCCTAAAAAAGGGGACGAAATTCTTAGTGAATTTGTTTGAAATCCTTAGTGGGGAACTAAGGTAGTGAATGTAGGTGCTTGTTAGAAGGCCGAACCACTATAAATCCTTGTGTCTATTGTCTATTTTTCATCTCCCACAAAATCACCCAAATATCCAATCTTCTCCACACTTGGCTAGCTAGAATGGTTTGAAAATTTGATTTTTCAAGAGAATAAGGGGGAGCTTTAACTTCTTTTGTGTCAATTTTTCAAAAGAATAAGGGGAAGCTTTAACTTCTTTTAATTTTTGAAATCTCTTATTTAAATTTTTAAAATACAAAGGGGAGAATCCAAAACAATTTTTCAAGTTGGTTTTATTATATCAAAAAAGGGTAGATTGAAGAACTAATGTTTTGATATAATAATTAAAAAATAGTTTTGGACTAAATTGAAAAGATTTCAAAAGTGCATTTAAGTCCAAACAACTTGAAAATAAGTTTGTGGATGTTTTAAATGGTTTTGGCATGGTTTGAAACGTTTTTAAGTAGCCAAACCAAGGTTTTCAAGGTACCCATTTTGGTACAGGGTAACATGTTTCGAAACAGTTTGAAAACTGCCAAAACACGTACCGATACAGGGCTTGCCCGTTTCGATACGGAGAGGCTTTTGTTTCGAAACACCCTTTGGTGTTTCGATACGCCCAACGGTCAAAACCTCCTCAACGGCTATTTTCTCAACGACTTTTTAAATGCAACTCAACGGTCACTTGTACCGAAACGGTTTGTAACCGTTTCGATACAGCCAGAGGCGTTTCGATACGGCTTGCTGCATCAGGCTTCTGTTGAGTGGATCGATTGAATGATCAAGACAAAGAGGGGGTGGATTGGGATTTAAAAACTTTGTGGAGTGAATGGGCAATTTAAAAATGAAGAACAAAGGATTTTAGAGTGGTTCAAGTTCCAAATGAACTCTACATCCACTACCTTAGCTACCACTAAGGATTTCAACAATTCACTATTTGTTCTTCCCCTTTTCAAGGCTTAGGAGGTAACATTTACACAACCGGTCAAATTTTCTACCCAAAATTTGACCAAACCCTCACAAATAATCAAAGAAGAAATTGGACAAGAAGTATATTTCTCAAATACAAATTTGTCCCTTGAATTACAACACTCAACCTAAATTTGAAGATAAAATAAGAATTGGAAACAACTCAATTTGGGAATTACAAGAGATTGGAAATTAGGCACACTTGAGGTTGGATTTTTGCTTGAAAATTTGTCTTTAATGCAATAGTTGTTGTTGGTCTTCAAAGAGCTTCAATTTATACCTCCTCTATCAATTCTAGCCGTTTGGGTGGTTAAGGAATTGAATAGAGCCGTTGGGACCCTCTCTTTCCACCATAAATGCACTTCTGCAGCTATCCGTATCGGTACACAGGGAGTCGTATCGATACTTGTCTCAAAAAAGAAAGAGCCGTTGTACATAATAAAGAGGGGGTATCGAAACGCACGTAGGCGTATTGGTACAGTACAGAGAGTGTATCGAAACGGATAAGACCGTTTCGATACCTTTTTCTCAACTTAGCTCACTGGAGGTTTCCGTTTCGATACGAGGGTTTATCGTATCGATACGGGTCAACAGACATTTTAAATGTTGGTTACCTAACAACTGGCACCAACGGTCGAAAGCATTTAAAACAATTCGAGTTAAAAATTCAATTAAAACTGTATCGATACGGGATAAGTTGTATCTGTATGCCATTCAAACACCTTCAGTTTTATAGAGAGAGCGTATCGATACAAATGAAATCTGTTTCGATACGATGTTTCGATACGGTTAATAGCGTATCGAAACGCGTCTTTACTGTTGCCGACTTTGTAAAAAGGTATCAATACGGCTGGAAGCGTATCAATACACCTGGACGGTTTTCAATAGTTTGGCCTTGGAACACTTAGAAAATATTTGGAGTTTGAGTTTTTCAAATCAGTTTTAAAGTGTTTGTGATTTAAAACTTATTAAGGGGACTTAGAAATCAATTTCAAGTTTTCAATTTGATCTTTAATAACTTAATTATATCAAAATCAAACATAGGTTTCACAATCCCCCTTTTTGATATAACAAAACCAAAACTTGAAATTTTTGACACTTTGAAAAACTTTGCAAAATTAACCCCCCCTTAATATGAGCTAGGTAACTTTTAAGTTGAAAATCAAAATTTTAAGTGTTGTGAGCTTCCCTCTCCCCCTTTTTGTTAGATCAAAAATAATTGAGACAATGTAAAGTGCATAATTTAGGCAAAGGTATAAATAGGCAAGCAACATAATTATCATTAAGTTCAAAATAAAACATAATATCAACTTAAAAATCCAAAATAACAGAAAATCAAAGCATAGGTTTAAAATAAAGCAAACTTAATCCTAAAAACATGAAACAAAGGTGCATAAATAAAATATCCTAGATGATATGCATGGAATGCAAGGAGAGACTACTATGCATCATCATCGCCTTCTTCATCATCTTCATCTTCATCCACAATTGGATCATCATTCCTCATGCTATTGCGCCACTCATCATGGAAATCGGTGAGAGAGATATTCATAGAATTGTGATCGCTTTCAAGAGATGTGAGGCGATTCTCTACATTCATCAAACGAGTATCAATCGTTGTAAACCCCGAAGCCATCTCCGTACGCAATCCCATGAATTGCTCATTAAGGAAAGTCATTAGAGCATCCTTGGAAGGTTGAAGAGGAGGTGGAGGAGCTTGAGGAACTTGTTCACCTTGAGGATTTGCAAATTGTTCCGCGGCCTCAGTTGGAAGCTCGGATAGACGTAACCAACTACCATTAAAATAATGGAACTTACCCCTTGCAAGAGAGTGCTCATCGATTGGGTTGGTGATGGGAGTTGGGAAGTCATGTGAGCGATCGATCTCCTTTTTTAGAAAGAAGTAGCTTAGGGTCGTACCATAGGTGAAGGAAGTGACAAGAGAGGTGTGGCGATGTTGCATAAGATAAACGATCTCCGCAAACATGATACGAGCAAGGTTAGGACATTTTCTCTCACGGAAGCATCGAATCCAAAAGTCATCCACTTGACAGATAGTAGAGTACTTGCCTCCGGAAGGCCTAAACCACCAAGAGACCATCAAATGGAGGATCCGATCTTGAGCATTTAGGGCGGTGACGGAACCACTAAGAACATGGCCTAAAGTATTCTCATCATCAAGGCCTTCATCCTCCAACTTAAAGACCTCACAAATAGAGTTGACATCTATAGTGATTTTCTTGCCCATGAGATAGGAATTAACCGTGGTAACAACCTCATCCCGATTAGCACAACATTTGGCATTAGCATAAAAGATTAAAACCAAAATATGAAAATAAAACCCGGGAATGGAGAGAAAATCCATAAACTTCCATAGTTGGAGCAAAGGTAGATATTCAAACTTGAATCTCTCCGAGTCAAGAAAAGGGATAGAGATTACCCTTTTCGAACGGATCTTGTAGTTTTGGAATTGACGAAAATAGGTGAGACCTCTTTGGGATAGAAAAGAGTGTTGATAGATTTGAGTGAGATTCGGACGAGCACCCTCTCCGGTATTGGATGATTCACCGGTTTCATTGACACGAGTTCTCTTCCTAGAAGGGGACATGAACTAGAAAACAAATCTATGTATTAAGATCTCTTCATTCAACTCATTGAAAAATCAAAAATCAAGGTAAAAACATTACAAAAGAAAATTTGAAAAACAAGTTTTGTTAAGAAGACAAACATAAAAACAAAACAAAAAAATTGAAAACGAGCAAAAATAAAAGAAAAAGAAAACTCTTGATGTTTTTGAGTTGTGGTGTGAAAATATGAGGGAGGAAGAGGCTATTTATAGGCTGAAAACGGCTAGGGTTTTTAGGGTTTTGAGAATTTTAGTTTTGGTAAAAGTTGAACACTTTAAATGCCAAATTAAAGCAGTCTGCGCAATCGCATATCGATACGCCTGAGGGTGTATCGATACGAGGGTAAAAACGTAATTCCCATAAAAATGCCCGTTGAAGAATCGTATCGAAACGGATGCGATTCGTATCGAAACGATTTAAGCTCGTATCGAAATGGGTTTAACCGTATCGATACTCGTTTGAGGCAAAATGTGTTCTGGGAAACTAATGAATTATGCGTATCGATACGTGTAGGGCCGTATCGATACTCTAAGCCCAGAAATACATATTAGGCCTAAAGAACAACCAAAAGCTCGATTCTAACACCTTCTAAAGGTATGCAAATGATGAATGAGCAGTTCTAAGCATATTTTAATAGAATCATACTCCCTCTAGCTATAAGCATGGATATTTTCAAGAGTTACAACACACAAACATGCAATTTCACAAGATCAAGCAATTTTAAGCACAAAAGAGGTCCTAAAAGGTCAAGATAGGCTAGTTAGACCTAACTCTCTCCTAAGGGACCAAAAACGCTCTTTGTCTAAAGGTTTTGTAAATATGTTCGCTAATTGATTTAAGGTGTCAACATACTCTATAACAACATCTTTTTTAAGGACATGATCTCTAATGAAATGATGTCTCATTTCTATGTGTTTGGTTTTAGAGTGTTGGATGGGATTTTTTGTCAAATATATGGCACTAGTGTTGTCACACTTAAGGGGTATGGTTTCAACTTTAATACCATAATCTAAGAGTTGTTGCTTCATCCAAAGGACTTGAGCACAACAACTCCCTAAGGATATGTACTCGGCTTCGGTGGTAGATAAGGCTACACTATTTTGTTTCTTAGAGAACCAAGATATGAGCATACTACCTAGGAATTGACAAGTTCCCGAAGTACTCTTCCTATCAATTTTACACCCCCCACAATCCGCATCCGAATAAGCATGAAGGTTGAAGGTGGAGTGTCTAGGGTACCAAAGACCTAAGCAAAGAGTATCTCTAAGGTACCTAAAGATTCTCTTAACGGCTATAAGGTGTGACTCTCTAGAACTAGCTTGAAACCTAGCACACAAGCGAACACTAAACAAGATATACAGTCTACTTGCGGTAAGGTAAAGCAATGATCCAATCATAGAACGGTAAAGCTTAGAGTCAACACACTTACCTCCTTCATCCTTGTCAAGCTTTGTAGATAAGCTCATAGGTGTGGCTTGAGGCTTTGCATTCTCCAAGCCAAACTTCTTGAGCATATCCTTGATGTATTTTGCTTGATTGATGAAGGTGTCATCATTCCTTTGCTTGATTTGGAGTCCCAAAAAGAATGAGGGTTCCCCCATCATGCTCATCTCGAATTCACCTTGCATTAGCTTAGCAAACTCTTTGCAATGACATTCGTTAGTAGAACCAAGAATAATATCATCAACATAAATTTGTACTACTAAGATGTCATTTTTATACCTTTTTATAAAAAGTGTAGTGTCCACCTTACATTTTTAAAACCTTTTTCAGTTAAAAAGTTTGAAAGTCTTTCATACCAAGCTCTAGGAGCTTGTTTTAAACCATAAAGAGCTTTAGTGAGTTTGAAAACATGATTTGGAAATTTTGAGTCTTCAAAACCCGATGGTTGTTCCACATACACTTCTTCATCTATAAAACCATTTAAAAATGCGCTTTTAACATCCATTTGAAAAAGCTTGAAATCATGATAACATGCATATGCAAGCAACATTCTAATGGCTTCCATTCTAGCTACGGGTGCATAGGTTTCATCAAAATCTATTCCCTCTTCTTGAGTGTAACCTTGTACTACAAGTCTAGCTTTATTTCTCACAATGTTACCACTCTCATCTAGTTTTTTCCTAAAGACCCATTTAGTTCCTATAGTAGATTGATTACTAGGCCTATCAACTAATGTTCAAACGTTACTTCTCTCAAACTGATTTAACTCTTCTTGCATAGCCATAATCCAAAAATCATCTTTCAATGCTTCTTTTATATTCTTAGGCTCAATGCATGAGATAAATGCAACATGATTCATTAGTCTAAGAGAAGATCGAGTGGTTACCCCCTTGGATGGATCACCCAAGATTTCACCATCTTTGACATAGTTGAACTTCCTTGGGTAGCTCACTTCCTTTTCCTCAAGAGCCAAGTCCTTCAAGGCTTCAAGAGGTGGATCTTGTGTGTCCTCTTCTTTTGTTGGAATCTCATCCTCCTTTGAAGTTTGTCCTCCATCAAAGGCATTTATGATTCCTACATCATCATCATCACAAGAATCATTCCTTGGAAGGAGGTTATCATCGAATACAACATATATAGATTCTTCTACTACTAAAGTTCTCTTGTTAAATACACGATAGGCTTTAGAGGTTAAAGAGTATCCTATGAAAATAGCTTCATCACTTTTTGCATCAAATTTACCTAAGTTGTCTTTTCCATTATTTAAAACAAAACACTTGCAACCAAATGGATGAAAATAGCTAATGTTAGGCTTTTTAGATTTTAAAATCTCATAAGGTGTTTTCTTTAAAATTGGCCTAATCATTACTCGGTTAACAATGTAGCAATCGGTGTTTGTGGCTTCCGCCCAAAAATATTTAGGTAAATTGTTTTCACAAAGAATGGTTCTAGCCATTTCTTGTAAAGTTCTATTTTTCCTCTCAACTACCCCATTTTGTTGAGGAGTTCGAGGAGCCGAAAAATTGTGGCTAATACCATTTTCATTTAAAAAATCTTCAAACCCTAAGTTTTGAAACTCGGTTCCATGATCAGTTCTAATATGGGAAATTTTGAGTTCAAGATCGTTTTGGGTTAGTTTTGAAAATGTGATGAATTTTTCTAAAGCCTCATCTTTAGTACCTAAAAAATAGAACCCAAGTAAATCTAGAAAAATCATCTACAAGAACAAATGCATAAGATTTACCACCTAAGCTCATAGTCCTAATTGGCCCAAATAAATCCATATGGATAAGTTGTAAACACCTACTTGTAGAAACATCATTAATGGATTTAAAGGAAGACTTATGTTGTTTACCCTTAGAGCATGCATCACAAATTTTATCGTTTGAGAACTTAATCTTGGGTAAACCTCTAACTAGATCAAGGGAAACTAATTTTTCTAAAACACTAATGCTAGCATGTTCTAGTTTCCTATGCCACAATCATGCATCATTTTCATTTTGAGCTACTAAACATGCATGAGATGTATGTATGTCATCTAGATGCACCATGTAAATGTTACCTATGCGATGACCTATGAGCATAATATTATTAGATTTAATGTCAACAATTTTGCACCCATTTTTATCAAATAACACATTAAATCCTTTATCACACAATTGACTTATGCTCAACAAATTGTGTTTAAGACCAACGACATACAAGACATTTTCAATAAGAATAGTAGAGTGATTACCTATGGAGCCAATACCTTTAATGTGGCCTTTAGAGTTGTCACCAAATGTCACCACTCCTCCACTTTTTGGCTTTAGATCCATGAATCTACTCTTGTCTCCGGTCATATGCCTCGAGCATCCACTATCAAGTTACCATGATTTTTGACTTTGTGCTTTGGCCTTGTAGCAATGCTCCCCCTACAAACAAAGGAATTAAACTTTTGTTTTTGGTACCCAAATCATTTTGGGTCCACGAGTGTTAGCTCTCAATAACTTGGTTCCCTTAGGAATCCAAGGGGACATAGCAAAATGTTATTAGATTTTACAAGTTCCTTAGGAACCCATACACTTCTAATCATTTTAGTTCTACTATGTCTAGGAAAGCTACTTTGTTTGTAGTTTTTAGTCTTTTTCTTAGGTTGGTTTGTTTTAGAAGAATCACCAATTTCATGCTTCACACTACCAGCATTTTTAAAAGACTCTTTGAGCTTATTAAGCTCACCTAAAACCTTTTGGTGTTCACTATTGCATTGAGAAATAAGATTATTAAGGTCAACATTTTCATCTTGGAAGAATTTTAGTTCATCTTTCAACCCTAAAATCTTTTTCTCAAATTTTAAATTAGCTTGAGTAAGAGAGTCATTTTTATCTTTTAATTCCAAAATAATTTTCTTATTCCTAATGACCGACTCTTTGTATTTCTCAACTAATTCATCATAGACCTCTTGCAACTCATCATATGCATCATTTAATTCATCATATGTAAAATCTAAAGATGATGAGTTAGAGGTTACAGTGGAGGAATCTTCCTCAAGTGCCATGAGGCAAAGGTTGGCCACTTCTTGTTCGTCATCCTCGGATGACTCCTCATCAATCCAAGTAGCAAGCTTGGCTTTGAGCTTCTTCTTCTTCTCAAAGCCCTTCTTCTTGAGTTGGGGGCACTCCGAACGAATGTGGTCGGGTTTATTGCACTCGAAGCAAATGATTTGATCCTTCGCTTCTTCTTTGTTTTTACCTTTGAAGTCCATCTTCCTTTGAATTTTTCTTCCACGGTTGGACCTCATGAATCGAGAGAACTTCTTGGCTATCATAGCCAATTCTTCAAGGTCATCCTCCTCACTAGAAGAGCTTTCCTCAAGTAATTAAGCTTTGAGTGTTATTCCCATTTTTTTTCTTCTTTTCCACCTCTAGCTTCTCTACTCTCTTCACTTCCTTCTTCTTCTCTTCTTCCCTTCCTTGCTTCATAATCTCACGAGTGAGGAGAGAACCAACTAGCTCATCAAGCTTTAGAGTCTTCAAATTTTTGGCCTCTATGATGGCGGTTCTCTTCCCATCCCAAGATTCGGGAAGTGAGTAAAGTAGCTTCCAGACAAGCTTGTCTTCCGGAATAATCTCTCCAAATCCTTTGAGCCCATTGACAATGGTTGAGAAGTGATCAAACATCTTGGACATTGTTTCGTCGGACTTCATCTTGAAATTCTCATAGCTAAGATTGAGAATTCCAATCTTGGTTTCCTTCACATCATTGGTTCCTTCATAGGTGGTCTCAAGAGTATCCCATACTTCCTTGGCACTCTCAATGGATGAGACTTTGGAATAGATGTCGGGTCTAAAGGAGCAAAAGAGCATGTGAAGAGCTTTGTCATTTATTTGAATCTTCCTCCTTTCATCTTCACTCATCTCTATCTTTTTCTTCAAAACCATCTTTCCTTCATTGTCTTGCTTCAATGGAATGTAAGGACCATCTTCAATGACATCCCACACCAAGTAATCATTTGACTTGATGAAGAGGCGCATCCTATTCTTCCAAAAAGGATAGTTGTCACCATTGAAGAATGGTGGCTTTATGGTGGATTGTGACTCATACATACTTGATCCGGAGGTAGAAGCCATGGCTTGATTTTTTGTTGATCACACTCTTCATAGGAACTCCTCTTATGGTTGTGAATCCTTCAAAGAGGTAGGCTCTAATACCAATTGTTGAGTGGATCGATTGAATGATCAAGACCAAGAGGGGGTGAATTGGGATTTAAAAACTTTGTGGAGTGAATGAGCAATTTAAAAATGAAGAACAAAGGATTTTAGAGTGGTTCAAGTTCCAAATGAACTCTACATCCACTACCTTAGCTACCACTAAGGATTTCAACAATTCACTATTTGTTCTTCCCCTTTTCAAGGCTTAGGAGGTAACCTTTACACAACCGGTCAAATTTTCTACCCAAAATTTAACCAAACCCTCACAAATAATCAAAGAAAAAATTGGACAAGAAGTATATATCTTAAATACAAATTTGTCCCTTGAAGTACAACACTCAACCCAAATTTGAAGATAAAATAAGAATTGGAAACAACTCAATTTGGGAATTACAAGAGATTGGAAATTAGGCACACTTGAGGTTGGATTTTTGCTTGAATGTTTGTCTTTAATGCAATAGTTGTTGCTGGTCTTCAAAGAGCTTCAATTTATACCTCCTCTATCAATTCTAGCCGTTTGGGTGGTTAGTGAATTGAATAGAGCCGTTGGGACCCTCTCTTTCCACCATAAATGCACTTCTGCAGCTATCCGTATCAGTACACGGGGAGCCGTATTGATACTTGTCTCAAAAAAGAAAGAGTCGTTGTACATAATAAAGAGGGGGTATCGAAACGCACGTAGGCGTATCGGTACGGTACAGAGAGTGTATCAAAACAGATAAGACTGTTTCGATACCTTTTTCTAAACTTAGCCCACTGGAGGTTTCCGTTTCGATATGAGGGTTTACCGTATCGATACGGGTCAACTGACATTTTAAATGTTGGTTACCTAACAACTGACACCAACGGTCGAAAGCATTTAAAACAATTCGAGTTAAAAATTCAATTAAAATTGTATCGATACGAAAGAAGACGTATTGGTACGCCATTCAAACTCCTTCAGTTTTATAGAGAGAGCGTATCGATACAGATGCAATCTGTTTCGATACGCTGTTTCGATACGGTTAATAGCGAATCAAAACGCGTCTTTATAGTAGCCAACTTTGTAAAAAAGGTATCGATACGGCTGGAAGCGTATCGATACACCAGGACAGTTTTCAATAGTTTGGCCTTGGAACACTTAGAAAATATTTGGAGTTTGAGTTTTTCAAATCAGTTTTAAAGTGTTGGTGATTTAAAACTTATTAAGGGGACTTAGAAATCAATTTCAAGTTTTTCAATTTAATCCTTAATAACTTAATTATATCAAAATCAAACTTAGGTTTCACAGCTTCAACGGCTAGTTCTGAAGAAGGTCGTTCCGATACGGGCTCGCCTGTTCCGAAACGGACATCACCAAAACTGTATTTATGGTGGGAAATAAAGTCTCCAACGGCTCCAAAACAACCCCAACAGTCCTCAACGGCTACGAACTCAATTGGGAGTATAAAAGGGACCTCCAAGCATCAAGAGAAGACTAATGTTTCAATTGTCAACAACATCATGATAAAGAAATTTTCTTAGAGCTTAATTGTACATTTTCTTGTATAGACAACACTTGTGAGCTTAATTGTCAAATTTGCTCAAGTGTTTAGGTTTTGGGTAAGAGCTTTATTGTGCAAACAATTACCTATTAGAGGGATTTCAAGTTTGCTTAGAATTTCTCTTGTGAGAGAGTGCTTGATCAAGCTTTGGGTAGAAAGCTTGATCGTTGTAACGGTTTCCTCCTAAGCCTAAAAAAGGGGACGAAATTCTTAGTGAATTTGTTTGAAATCCTTAGTGAGGAGCTAAGGTAGTGGATGTAGGTGCTTGTTAGAAGGACGAACCACTATAAATCATTGTGTCTATTGTCTATTTTTTTATCTCCCACGAAATCACCCAAATATCCAATCTTCTCCACACTTGGCTAGCTAGAATGGTTTAAAAAATTGATTTTTCAAGAGAATAAGGGGGAGCTTTAACTTCTTTTGTGTCAATTTTTTCAAAAGAATAAGGGGAAGCTTTAACCTCTTTTAATTTTTGAAATCTCTTATTTAAATTTTTAAAATACAAAGGGGAGAATCCAAAACAATTTTTCAAGTTGGTTTTATTATATCAAAAAAGGGGAGATTGAAGAACTAATGTTTTGATATAATAATTAAAAAATAGTTTTTGACTAAATTGAAATGATTTCAAAAGTGCCTTTAAGTTCAAACAACTTGAAAATAAGTTTGTGGATGCTTTAAATGGTTTTGGCAAGGTTTGAAACGTTTTTAAGAAGCCAAACCAAGGTTTTCAAGGTACCCGTTTCGATATAGGGTAACCTGTTTCAAAATAGTTTGAAACTACCAAAACACGTACCGATACAGAGCTTGCCCGTTTTGATACGGTGAGGCTTTCGTTTCGAAACACCCATTTGGTGTTTCGATACACCCAACGGTCAAAACCTCCCCAACGACTTTTTAAATGCAGCTCAATAGTCCCTCGTACCGAAACGGTTTGTAACCGTTTCGATACAGCTCAATATCGTTTTGATACGACCAAAGGCATTTTCGATACGGCTTGTTGCATCAGGCTTCAATGTCTAGTTTTGAAGAAGGCCATTCCGATACGGGCTCGCCTGTTACGATACAGACAACTGCAGAACAACATTTATGGTGGGAAATAAAGTCTCCAACGGCTCCAAAACATCCCTAACGGCTAGTAACGACCACAAACTCAATTGAAACTATAAATTGAAGGTTGGAACACTTGAAGAAGGTGAGAGACAACATCCAAGCAACATGGTCAAGAGAATTAGAGTCTAAATCTTTATTTTACTATTCTCTTGTACATAGTCTTTAGAGAGAGAGTTTAATTGTAAATCCTTTGTACTCTTGTGAGCTTAAATTTGTGTAAACACCCACCCTGTGAGGTATTAGGTTTACCAAACAAATCCCTTGTTAAAGGAGATGTTATAGTTTAGCATTGAGAGAAAAACTACAGTTTGTTCTATCTTAGCCAAGTCCAAAAGATAGGGTTGTAACGGTTTCCTTCTAAACCAGGAAAAGGGGACGAATTCATTGTTGAGTGAATTGAGAAATCCTTAGTGGTGTGCTAAGGTGGTGGGTGTACATGCTTAGTTAATAGCCCGAACCACTATAAAATTATTGTGTCTCTTATCTACTTTTATTTCGATTTTAGCCAATTCAACCACCAAACATTTACAACCCTCCTTGACGGTTTCGGTGATTGATTTGAGCGTGCTACAAACCCAACAGATCGGTAAGGTATGTTGAAATCATGTCACAAGAACATATAAAACGAACCACAAAAAATCAAAGAAAAACGTGTCACAATGATAGAGAAAACATGTGCCACAAAGACAAATATTTTTATTAAAATATAAAAAAATAATAAACCCGATAATTAACAACTAATACTAAAAATAATTGCCGACCACCAGGAAAAAGAAGAAAAACAAAATTACAAACACCAAAAATTTGAGAAAGAACCGTTAAATATCACTATTGTGAATAGAGTAGTCGAATAAAAAATATATGTTATAGTCTCCAAATAAATTATTAATTATGGTCATCTTTAATGAAAGGATGACATGACATATTAACTCATATGTTTGATATCTAATTTAATCCTTGAATTATAGTTAAAATAACAATATGATAGTTTTAGAATTTTTTTAACGGAAATTCAAAAAATAAAAAAGTATCAGAATAATTTATAAACAATCCAAAAGTTCATAAATTATTTTTAAAATTATAAAAATCATAAAACTCTAAACAAAATCGAAAGAAATACCTAAAATTTTAAAAACAATCTAGATGAAAATTATAATTCAATCCAATAATGTTTTTTTTTTATTTTCTCAAGAATTTACCGAGAAATAATGACAATAATGATTTTTTTGATAAAAATACCTTCAGTTTTATTATAGTTAAGGTCAAGTTATAAGATTAATCACTCATTTGAGAATAATAAATACTCCTTCCATCCTACTTTTTGAATTTTTTTTTTTTTTGAATATGCTGGTGCGATGCAAGGGTAGCATCTGTTCAACTTTCTTAGTCTTTTCAAAGACGGCACACACAGCATGGTATAACTGGTGCTCGAACCCGGGTCCCAAGGGATGATAAACATCTACCTTTGCCACCAGGACACAAGGGAATGAGCACTCCTTCCATCCTACTTAATGTGTTATTTTGTGTTTTAAAATTGTCTCAATTAAAATATCTTATTAAAAAAATCAACTTTTACAAGACACATTTTCCTTTCTATCATTTTTTTAATTTTCCAACAAAATAAAATTTAACTTTTTAAGTATAAAATTGTCATTTCAATTATTTTACATCATATCTCTTACACAATTTTTTTTTTCAAAACTACGTGAAAAGTCAATAATGAACATTATAATTGGTACGTAGGGAGTAAGTTATAAAACTTTCTTTTCAAATGCTATCCCATGATCGATTATCTATGAACATACTTTTGGTTTAATGGTTTAAATTCATGAAACTTTTGACACAATAAAATGAAAAACAGAAAAATAAATATTATTGGATTGGATTTGTTGGATTATGATAAATGGTATTGTTTTTAAGATTATTTTAGAAATTAAGTTTGTTTTAGAAAGATATTTTTAGAATTTTATATTTTTAAAAATCATATACTTATAATTACGAATGATTTCAAATATATATATATAAATTTTCATATATTTTTAGGGATTAATATCCTATACACTGGCGGTGGAAACTTAAAGTTTCCACAAGCGCCTTAGTTTTAGGGTTTAGAGAGTTAGTTTAGGGTATAGGGTTTAGGGGTTTAGGTGTAGGGGTTTAGAATTTAGGGATAGTTGTTCCAATTTAAGGTTTAGGGTTATAATTTAGGGTTTATAGGTTAGGGTTTAGTTTTTAGGGTAATATGGTGAGGATTTAGGTTTTAACCTATAAACCCTAAATTATAACCCTAAACCTTAAATTGAAACAACTATCCCTAAATTCTAACCCTCCACAACTAAACCCCTAAACCCTATACCCTAAACTAACTACCTATACCCTATATTTAAGGCGCTTGTGGAAACTTTCAGTTTCCACCGCCTGTGTATAGAAAATTTATCCTATTTTTAGAATTTTTAAAATTATAGTTAAACCAATTCTAAAAGTTTTAGTTTAGTGGTAAATTTAGATATTAACCATGATTTAATGCATTATGTCGTCATTTTATTAACGATTAATAAGTAGGGATGACAAATGAAGTGGGTGGGTGTAGAGGTGGCAATCGGGTCATCCGGTTCGGGTTCGGTTCGGGTCGTTTCGGTTCGGGTCATTTCAGGTCTATTTAGAATCGGTTTAGATTCGGTTCGGGTCGGTTCAGTTCGGGTTCGGGTCTAATTCGGGTCTGTGATGAGTCGGATTCGGTTCGGGTATTGGATCGGGTCAAAATCGGATCGGTTGTTTACGGGTCGGGTCAATATCGGATCGGTCACTTTCGGTTCGGGTCAAAATCGGGTCGTTCGGGTCGCTTTCGGGTCGGGTCAAAATCGGGTCGATTTCGGGTCTATTTCGGGTCGGGTCAACATTTAAATTTTCGAGTCAATTCGATTTGAGTTGGGTTAAAGGTTTGAGGTTTAGTATTTATGGTTTAGTTTAGAGTTATTGGTGTATGAGATTAATTCTGATTCAACTTGTTAATCTATGCATTTGAATTTGATTAAATATTTAAATCAAAGCTTCATGTATACATATCAATTTTTTTGTATAATTATATTAAATCAAAGTTTATAATAATAATAATAATAATAATAATAATAATAATAATAATAATAATAATAATAATAATAATAATAATAATAATAATAATAATGTCTGAAATGAATTAATTTATTAAACTTAGGAACTAATTGAGCTAACTAAAATCTAAAAGCATAAATTATGGACATAATTAAAATAATTCTAAAACTAAATGTGAAATTTCAATTAAATTAATCTAAATTGAAACTCAATTAAATTAAAAAAAGAAAAAAAAGAAAGACAATTGGTAAAAATTGAGAGAGAAAATACAAAATTTTGGAGGGAAATAAGCCACCAATTTTTTAAGCTAGATTGAAAAAAAAAAGACAATTGGAAAAAATAGAGAGAGAAAAGATAAAATTTTGGAGAGAAATAAGCCACCAATTTTTTAAGCTAGAGATTAATTACTTTTTAGGTCATGTTGCATTTAAAATGTTACATTTTAGTCAACTTTAAGTTTTAGTTTAATTTAATTTAGTCACTAGTAGTGATGCAATTAAAGGTTGCCCCTATGAATTGGTCTATTATGTATCCAATCCTTTTAATGCAATCTTTTGACATTTTTTTCTTTGTAAATGTAAGATTAAATATTGGGAGAGAAAATAGTACATTGAAACTCTAAATTTAAAAATTAGTTTATTTAATTAATATTGAAACGTAAAATAACATAAAATATTATTATACCACAACTTTGACAAGAGGAACGATCTCTTCCATGGTATAGTATAAAAAGATAATAAAACATACTTCATTTTATTATTTATTATATTTTTAAAAATAGATATTCGGGTTAAAATCGGGTCAAAATCGGGTTAAAATTGGGTCGATATTCGGTTCAGCTTTCGGTTCGGGTAGCATTCGGTTCGGGTCAAATCGGTTCGGGTTCATTCGGTTCGGGTCCATTCGGTTCGGGTCCATTTCGGTTCAACAAAAAATTTCGGTTCGGTTCGGTTTATTTCGGGTTTCGGGTCAACTTCGGATCATTATGTTCGGGTCAAAATCGGGTTTCGGTTCGGGTAATTCGGTTCAGGTCTCGGGTCTCGGGTCAAGTTTGCCAGGTCTAGGTGGGTGTGGATAGCCGAATACATTCTCTTCATTTTTATATTTATCTAAAATTTCCATATCCACCGTATAGCTCCACCCATGACCCGTACAACTTCTAAATCTACATCCACGGCACGAGTATATTCTCAAATTTACCACGCACTCATTACTTAACTGGACACTCATCACACTGTTCGTACTCGTCCATACTCGCCTAACCAAGCAGTCAAGTAGCCATTAATATGAAATCCAACGAAAAAAATCATTTTCAAATTAAATTAATTTAGTAGGGAATTTATAGTTTATACCCTGTGATTTGGGTAAATTACAAGACACATCCCTTCAAAATTCTAGGGCCTGCATAATAGCTTGTGAACTTATCCTTGAATTCATAATAATTCAAAATTCATATGTTGGTAGTGGGTAGATGGATGCGTGACCAACATATATGGGACGAGTAAGATCTCAAATTCATTGCCTACACAATACCCACGATGAGTATGACTTTTGACATATATACCCGCTCACTTCCCACTAAACTCATACACACATCCGTCCCAACTAAGACGAGTGTGGTGTAAAATTTGTGAAATTGTACTCGTCTGACATCCCTATTAACAAGACTAATGTTTAAGTAATTATTTTATATTCTTTTGATATTTCCAATGACCATATTATACTATTTCATAATTGGTGAAATAAATCTAGAACTTATTAACTAAATGTGTAGTTTATCCACACACAAAAAATGGGGTAAAAAAATTTCATTAAAATTTGCATGTACACTCTAATTTCATCAATAATATACACTATTTTTTTAATTTTTAAAAACTAGTGTAGACTTAAACAACAAATCTACAATACAACTAAATTACAATTATTTAAAATGATCAAGTCAGAAAATATAAACTAAATCTACATCTTATGCATAATATTGAGATTAATAGTATCCCAATGGTAATGTACAACATGTTCTTCTTAGGTGACTTAGGTTTGAAAAGCATAGTGTGCAAGTACACGTAAGTTTATTCAAATTTAAAATTGGACTAAGATACTATATTATAATTGAATTAATATGATAAGAATTTCAAATATATGAATTAAGGCCGAAATTTTAAAATTTGAAAACTATAAAAAATAGAAGTCAGAGATTTAGAGTACATGGCTAAATACATAACTTATACATAGTATAGGGACTAATAGAACGGTTTTACCAAAGAACACAAAATTAAATAAGGGGCGTGGATTTTCGCGCCAAAACAACTCAAATTTCCGTACGGCTCCTCTTTCTGTTGTATTCTTTTCTCACTCTTTCTTTCAGTATTAAAAAAAGGGACAAATCATTCCTTAAAATTCAAAACTCCGATTCGTAACGTTTCCGTTTTGCATTTCACTCGTTCCTCGATTTCCTTTAATTCTTAGGGTTTCAAGCATTTCTTTGATTTTCCTTGTCCTGTTTTCCTCCCCAAATATGACTACGTTGCCGCCGTCTCTCCCTCCCTCTCATTCTCAGACCACTTGCGCTTCTCTCCTTCAAGAATTACAGGTTTTGTTCTCCATCTCTTACTTTTTTGGATTTTTTTTTTTAAATTTTTGACTAAGAAAGTCAAATTAAGTGTTGTTTTCGTTGCCAATTTTGATACTAGGTGATATGGGATGAAATAGGGGAAAATGACGTCGAAAGGGACAAGATGCTGCTGGAATTGGAGCAAGAATGTTTGGACATTTATAGAAGAAAAGTGGAAACGACGAGAAAGAGCAAGGCCGATTTGCATCACACTTTGGCACAATTTGAATCTGAAATCGCCAAACTGGTCGCAGCCCTCGGAGAGCATTCCTTCTCCTTCTCAAGGGTTTGATCATTTTTCTGTTCTTTTCTTTCCAAATTTGTTATTGTTATGGAATTGTAATTATACTTTTTTTTTGGTATAAATCACTTTCTCCATTTAGGGAAAGAAATGATGTAGTATTGCATAAAAGGCAGATGATTTAATGTATTGGCTTCTATTTTGCGCTTTTGGCTATCTTCATTTTGTGACTAAATATCATGGCTGATATTTATCGGAATTGACCATAGTAGCATTTATTATGTGCACAACTGCCATAAACATGATGGAAATGTATCTATGAGAGACTGAGACTCCTACTGCAATTTAAATCCATTTATTTTAGGCACTAAAGCTTGCATTATCTAAGTTTATGTTTGGTAGCTGCTGTGAATACAGAAGTTAATAATACTTATTATTTTATAAAATTATAGTAATTTTTTTAAGACAAAATGCATAATTTGACTTTTAAGTAAAATTGTTATGTTAAGTTTGGTGGTACCTTTTAGTTATGTCCTTTTATTTAATTTTTATTTTCACTGTCCTTTAAGAAGCAAAAACAAATAGTTACAGAGAGTAGCTACAGCAACAACTATTTGTTTTTGTTTGTTGCTACTACTTTTCCTGTAGTAGAAAATGTTGCATGTTCGGGTGTGAAATAAATTTATTGTAAGAAACCCGTAGAGTCGCCTAAAAAGAATTGCTCTTTTTATTTTTGCATAAATTGGATAGTATATGGATGGAAATTATTAAGCAATAGTCCTTATCTTTTACATGCTCATACAACACACTGGAATAATAACCACCTTGGTGAGAAAAGGCTCAGCATTATTGTTGTATAGGCAGAACATTAACTTCTATATACACTACCTTAGGGCATGTTTATGGTTCTCTTTGAATTCTTCCACATCATGTTTCGCTTTGGCTCATTTGCATTTGTGCAATCCTTAACTTCTGATTATGCTATTTGAATAGTAAAATGGCACTCTTAAGCAGGAAGTATCTGCTTTAGGGCCTGTTTGGGTTTCTCTGCTACTATTCTTAAATCTCAAGATATGTTTTTTTGTTATTTGGTCTGGGAAGAAAAAATATCTTAGAAATATTGTTATATCATTGGAAAGATGGTGTTTCATGTGTATGATTATGTGGGACATGTATGGAAACTACAAATGATCTTTGTTTTTAAGAGCTTATTGAGGATGTGCTGATGTGGTGAGCTCAGTAGTATAGTATAATCTGCATAACCAGCTATATATTATGTACGGTCCATTCATTATAAGAAAGTATACATTAGCTACTACCTTAGGGTATATTCGCTTTATAGCTGTTTTGCCCTTCATTTTGTCTGTTGATTTGGCTTATTTCTGCAATCTGAGAAGGGAAAGGGCGCTCTCAAGCAGCAAATCTCTTATATAAGACCTGTTTTGGAGGAGCTGAGGTCGAAGAAGAAGCAACGAGTGAAGGAATTTACTGAAACCCAGTCACAGATTGCACAGATCTGTGCAGAAATAGCAGGCAATGGCCAGTCTATGTTGCTTTCTGATCCAGAAGTGGATGAGCGTGATTTGACAGTCAAGAAACTTGGGGAGCTTAAGTCTCATCTACAGGAGCTTCAGAATGAAAAGGTTTGTTATATCTACTGTCTGGATTAATAGTGCTTTGGCTTGTCTATTCTACTGAATTTTACTCTTTTTACTGAATCTCTAGATTATCCGGCTACAGAAAGTTCACAGCCACATTAGTATGATTCATGAGCTGTCAGTGGTGATGTCCTTTGATTTCTTGAAGACAGTTAGTGACATTCATGGGAGCCTGATTGATCCTGCAAACGGTCAATCAAAGAGCATCAGCAATGATACTCTTGCTAAATTGACAGGTGTCGTTAATTCACTGCAGCAAGAGAAGCAAAAAAGGTTACAAAAGGTGACATCTTAGGGATTTTATCAATCTTTTTCATGTACTGGCACATTGCATGTCTCCTTAAGTAGATACCTCTAGATGTATTTGTACACTCTAATGCATATGGATGTTTGGACCTGTTGGTGCTTTATATGGATGTCTATACACCTGTTGGTGCTTAGTCTTGCTTAATAATTTATTTAGTTTTTCTTTCCTTCACTTTAAAATTTCTGCAATCAGGGTATGCTTTGGAGTTTTGAGATGGAAAATCATATTGAAATTGTTGCAATCATACATAGTAATGAGCAAATGGTTTTAAAGGATTATAATTATGAAAAATTAATTTGCTTTCTGCTCTTTGGTAAAACTTAAGTCTTCTCCAATATTTGGATGCAATTTTTGCTTATTATGTATTGCATAAATTAGTTCAGCACTACAAAACACCTACAATATTTTCGAGCTAGGTGCATTTGATCAAGTGCCTTTTCTTGTAAGGTGATTGGTCAAAAAATAAGTTTGATTACAGTTCTCTTGCATTTCTTTTATTTTAAGTCTTTTTCATTAATCAAAGAAATTTACAATTTCTCTAGTGTAGGTATGTTTGTTGGCTGACCATTCTGCTTGAGGAACTGAGTTTCTTACTAACCTAATACTTTTTTTTGAGCTTTTGTTGAGAGTGGATTTCTAAATGGCAAAGCCCCTAGTGTTTTATAGCATTTTAAACTTTTCAAAAGAGTCTGAGTTGGGATGATTGTTTTCCAGTATCATATTTATTTTACTGATGCCTGAATTATATGTTAAGCGTTAACAATTTGTTTTATTTGTACATGGGCCTTAAAACTTTAGTTTTTATATCTTTTTGTTTTACATGTAGCTTCAATGTCTTGGGAGCACCTTGATAGAGCTATGGGATCTCCTTGATACACCACCTGATGAGCGAAAGAGATTTGAGCATGTTACTTCCTTAATCTCTTCATCGGTTGACGAGGTCTTGAGACAAGTATCCCTTGGTGTAGATATCATTGAGCAGGTAGCACCTCTTTCATTCTTATTTTAATTAGAACTGTCAATGTTCAAGATTATTGTATTTTGCCCTTAATGTTAAACATTTTTTATTACATTCAGGTTGAGGTTGAAGTTCAAGGTTTGAAAATGCTGAAGGCTAGTAAAATGAAAGAGTTGGTATTTAAGAGGCAAGATGAACTTGAGGAAATCTATAGAGGAGTCCATCTCGACGTAAACAGTGATGTAGCACGGCAGATTCTTATCAACCTCATAGAATCTGGTCCTACCAAATTATCTCCTTTTTTTCTAAATTATCTATATCTTCTTGAAACTATTGGATGTATTTTTGTTAGTATTGCTATAAACATTCCGTCTTCATATCATATATTGATTTCATTTCTAGTTACCCACAGTTTGTCTTAGTAACTATCGGATGAGGTGTTTTTTTTTTTTGCATCTTTGGTGTTATGTCACATGTGCTCTTTCTTTGGAAAAAATCCTTGTAATAATGGATTCAATTTTGATATGTAAATATTTTCTTAATAGATTATGTGATTAGTCTTCCAACATGCATATGCAGATAATGTTGATTTGTCTAATCTGCTTTCAAGCATGGATGATCAGATTGCAAAAGCCAAACAGGAAGCTTTAAGCCGGAAGGATATTTTAGACAAGGTAGATAAATGGAAACATGCATCTGAGGAGGAAAAATGGCTTGATGACTATGAAAAGGTAAAAATCTTATTTGAGGAACTATTGGAATCTTTTCTGCAGCATTCAGTCTTCAAAAGAATTTCTATTTAGAGATCTCTACGTTGCCCACACCAGAGATGCTCTACAAAATTCAATCATGATGTTAATTTGCTAACGTCCCAAAAATTATAGCAGCTTTTCAACAGTGTTGTTAAGGTGTGTGCCTAGGCGCGTTAGATAACAAAAGCTTCTTTAGATCCTCTTAACTGAGGAACATTTGATCAAGCACACTTTTCTGTTAGGAAAACTTGCATTATTGTAACGTCCCAAAAAAACTTGCATTATTGTAACTCTCTAGTTTATTTTTATATTTTAAAATTGTTTACTATAACTTTACTGGTAAGAAAGGAGATAATATCAAACTCTTCACTTCTCAATATTTGAGTATTTGACAACAGACACAGAATCATAAGGAAATCATGCATGATGGTCTACAAAAGATCTGTTACGTGGCATACTTTTTTTTTATCATCTGTACATTTACTAGTAAGAAAGCAGATAATATTACACTCTGCTTAAATATTCGAGTATCTGGTAACAAACAAGTGAACGTGTACTCATATTACCCTTTGTCCTTTGTCTACGGCAAGTGCTTTTTCTGAACAGTGCGTCTTAAGTAATATAAAGGTTTCCAAGTCATACAGATTAAGCTAACTGATAGGGCATATAGATGGATGTAAGTTTGTTGATTAAGTGTCCTTGTATATTTGAAGCAGACTATGCTTTTTACTGGATAATAAAATACAACAATTATCCAAATAAAATATATAAAGGTTTCTAGTGCCTTGAATATATGTAAGTGCTTTTGACAACATTTGGCTTGCCCTTCATTTCTTTAATTTTTTTCGTGGTACTTTTAAGTTTGTATTTCTTAATCTGTCAGCTTAGAGTTACTTATATTTGCTGGAAAGGGGGATTATTCTTCCTAGAAGAATTAATAATAATTTTATTTTGTTCTTTCTTCTGATTTTAATCAGTAGCTACTGATACTATATTAAAGAATCAAATTTTCGCTGAGTCAGTGTAGTACATAACTTGAATCAATTATCCTTGAGATAGAAGTAGAACCGAATCAGTTTCCTCTCTGAAATGGCTGCTTTAACCAGTGAATGTTTTGATACTTTGGTACCTGTAAACTCCTCAGAGATGGTGGAAATTATTGATGTTCAGTTTGAACTTTGGAGCTACAACTTTCATTTTTCTGGTATTCATTTTTATTTTTAATATTTTCTTTTGTACAGGATGAAAACCGGTATAGTGCAGGAAGAGGAGTGCACAAAAATCTAAAACGTGCAGAGAAAGCTCGTAGTCTGGTCGGCAAATTGCCATGTAAGCTTACAGTTATCTTACATCATGAAGTAGGTTTCTGTCACATATAAACTCGAACTGTGTTGACAACATGATAATTTCATGGATTGTCTATTAACTAAAGAAAATTACATTGAAAACAGAATTTCCTTGGTCATGTGATTATTATTTTGAAAGTTTATGAAACTTTACCAAAGGTTTGGTTTGCATTGCTTATTGTATTCATATGATTTAAGGTTCAATGGGCATCATATAATAATACTTATTCTTCTTTTTGTTGGATAGCTCTCGTTGAAAATTTGACTGCGAAAGCAAAAGCTTGGGAGCTTGAGAAAGGAATCCCTTTCCTATATGACAAGGTAATCGGCTCGTGATTCCTATTTTGTTTAAATTTTACGTTGGTTCATAATTGTTGATCTCAAAACTGGTTTATCATTGCAGGCTTCACTCTTAAACATGTTGGAGGAATATAGCGTGTTGCGCCAAGCAAGAGAGGATGAGAAACGTAGATCTCGGGTACGCTTGCGAATTTTACTATTTAAGAAAGCTTGAATGAAGAGCTACCTCATCTCATCCTACATCGCTGCTCCTTTTGAGTTTTCATACATATATGAACATGGCACTCATCTCCGAGTCCCGATAACATAGCTTGTCATGAGATCAAATGTTATTCAACTTGCTATGGGGATATTGATATTCCATGAAGGTATCCGCCAATCCTAATTCATTCGAGTGATATTGCTCTATCTTTGCAGGAGCAAAAACGGCTGCAAGAACAATTTGCTGCAGAACAAGAGGCGCTCTTCGGTTCAAGACCGAAGAAGCCATTGGGTCAGACCAATGCCATGGTTGGAACACCAACCGGTCGCCGGACTTCTACTCCGATAGGTAAGCATCCTGTTTCAAGCTTGAAGGAACGTAGAGAAACTGGTAGGGCTAACAATGTGATACCATTGAATTTCGTTGCCCTCGCTAAGGAAGATCCCATGTCTCGGGGCAATTAAGGCTGCCTCAACTCCCTGTTGTGGTAGGACACCATCGTAAATGATACTTGGCAGAAGTTGGAACTCTTTATCCCAGTCATTTTAGTACATTTTCACATGAGATTAGAGATGTTTTGTTCTATTGTATGACATGAAATGTGCTTTTATTATAGATATGGTAATCTGTTCATGGGTATATCTCGTTTTTTTTTTGGCTAAAGGGTTTTTTTTCCCGAGTTCGACTCAAATTAGCAATGTCGCCCTTCGCGCGAAAATACATTCAATTAGGTCTTTCACTTCGCACATTGCAGTAAATTAGCCCATTGACTAACGTTGACCGAAAGAATCGTTAACTATTGCATATGTGGTCGTTAACTGCATGCTGACGTGGCATAGTTGATGACGTGACATCACAATTTTTTATATAAAAAATTATTTTTTATATTTATCTTTAAAATTAACCAATTAGATGATAACACGTATACTCAGGTTTAACTAGTGAAAAGCTTAGTGCTTCACCACTAAACCAACCTCTTAACCTTGTCAATAAACACTAAATGTAACATATAACCTCATCCAAAAAGACATGAACACTAAATTTGCATGCACTTGCCTTGTCTTCCTCGTGAAAGACTGTAGATATGTGGTTCTGATGGCTAGGGTTTTGGCTTGAAGGGGGCTCTACGTGATGAAACACCTTAGGAGAAGATGATAGGGTTGTCAGTGATGGAGTCAAGATTCTAATATAATGAAGTTAGAGTAAATTTTGAGGTACGAAGATTCTCACTACCACAACAAACCAAGGTGAATTGACCCCTAAACTAAATGTAGCTCTTGTTGTTGTTGCGGACAACGGGAAAAGATCCAGAGGAGCAGATCCGTTTGAAACAATCACAAGAAAAGAGAAAAGCAGTAGCCATTTTAGGAGCTTACTCGTGTTTCCATGTCGTTTCGGATGAGTAGCCCCAAGATATCGGCAACAAGGTTTGTTCAGGCAAGAACACGCCTGATCTCCCGATATAGACTCCTTTACTACGACCATCGGCGTCGACGTTCACACAACCGAACCGTGAACTGCCATTGTCATGACTGTAAACGGCACTCACTGCAAGTGATGATGATGAAGAAGAAGAAGAACAGATTCCTCCAAATCCAATCCCATTTCCTTTCTCCATACGACCATCTTTCTGTTCTTGTTCACACAATATCTTCTCCAGTTTAGCCACTCTCGGCCCTCCTTTCGGGATTTTTTGCTTCTTCGCCTTCTGCAAATCAGAACTCTCATTCTCGTGACGGTATTTGCCGGCGCCATGCTATTTCGACGAGGTTATATATTACATTTGATGTTTATTGGCTATCGGGGCACTTTTGCCCCTGAGTTCGACCCAAAAATATAATTTCGTCCCTCGTCGAAAAGTGCACTCAATGTAGCCTTCTAGTCCGTGAATCAATCAAATTAACCCTTTGACTGACGTTGACCGTTACGGTGCTGATGTGACAGTTAACAGTGATAACATGACAGTCCATGATGCTGACGTGGTGGTCAATGGCGCTGATGTGGCAGTACACGTGGGATGATGACGTGGCAGGAGGGGCTGAATTGATTATTTTAACCGAATTCGAGGGCATAATTAATTTTTTTCCCGAGTTTAGGGGCGTAATTAAAAGTTCAATAACTTATTTAATCTTTAAGCTAAAAAATAAAAATTATTAATATTTAAATATTCATAAAATATTAAAAAAATATAAAACACAATAATGAATTAAATATAAGTAAAAACATTAAAGTTATAAATATAAAAAATTAAAAAATATTTATAAACCATTAGAAAATCTTTCGATTATTTCTCGTTATGCTACGCGTATGTTCCTTGAACATATTTTCAATTGAGACATCTTTGTATTAAAGTATTAATAAAGCCAAAATTCTCTTTCATTTCTCTACATCAAATATTAATGAGCATCAATTTGATTAAAAACGGGAAAAAATTGAATTCTATTGTTACTCTAGTACAATGTTGATTCCACTAATTTTTTTTAACGAATAGTAATACTCAAAGTGACGAAGTCGAATTTTTTTTCTATAAAAGTGTTTAATTTTTTAACACTTTATAAAAAATTTATTAAGTTTTTACATTAAATTTTATCATTTTCTAATTTATAATATATTTTAATTTTTTATATGATTTTTATTTTCAGTAACTTTTAGAATATTTTATTTATTTTTATTAACTTTATGATTTTTTATAAAATAAATTGAAGAATATTTTGATCTTCTGTGAGAGTCTTCACTTTGTTTTTTAAAATTATCCTTACTTAATAAAATTATTTATCTAATTTTAATATTTTAATAATTTCATAAATTCTTATATTTCAACTTAAATATTAAATAAGTTATCAAACTTTTAATTAAATCAATTATGCCTCTAAACTTAGGAAAAAAATCAATTAGGCCCTTGAATTCAATTAAAATAATCAATTCAGCCCCTCCTGCCACGTCATCATCCCATGTGTACTGCCACGTCAGCACAGCTGACCACCACGTCAGCATCATGGATTGCCACGCCATCACCGTTAACTGCCATGTCAGTACCGTAACGGTCAACGTCGGTCAAAGGGTCAATTTGATCGATTTCATGGACTGGAGGGCCACATTGAGTGCACTTTTCGGCGAGGGACGAAATTGTATTTTTGGGTCGAACTCATGGGCAAAAGTACCCCTTTAGTCATGTTTATTGATAAGATTATGAGGTTGGTTTGATGGTGTAGTTTTCTACCAACAAACCTGCGTTTGATCCTTATCCTCTTCATATTATAAGACTTATTTTTAACTCTTTACTTTAAAACCAATCAGATGGTTATGAAAAATAAATTTAAAAAAAATTATAATGCCACATCATCAACTATGCCACATCAGCATTTTTGACATGTCAGCAGTGACGTGGCATGTCATATATGCAACAGTTAATAGCTTTCTCGGTCAACATTAATTAAAGGGTTAATTTGCTATAATGTGCGAACTACAGGACCTAATTTATTATGTTTTTGTGCGATGGGCGGCATTACTAATTTAGGTCGAACCAACTTGTCTCAGTGGTTAAGAGAACGATTGTTGTTCCTAGAGGTCACGGGTTCGAGCACCAGCAGCTGTAGTAGGATGATTGAGCATGTATTATCAAATGGTTGAGAGTATATTCAGAACAAATACTACTTGTAATCACTTTAACTTTCAAATATATATATAGCGTAAATATCATGCTTAAATTTGATTTCGCTTGATTCATATACACTTTTATTATAGTAGTATGATATTTAAGAAGAAGAATTGATCAAAAAAATATATTTAAGTATCAAAATTTGAATAAAATTTTAAAGATAATATTAGGGAAAACTACACCACTGACCATCAAACAAATTGGGGATACCTATTTGGACCACCGAACTATAAAAAACGTCAATCAGACCACCGAACTTATAAAATCAACCTATTTTGACCACCGCCGTTAAAAACCTAACGGTGGAGTGACAGAACTGCCACGTGGCAATTGACGGAAAAATTTAAAAATTACACATTTGGTCCCTATTATTTACACATTCTTTCAATTTAGTCCTAATTTTAAATTATTTAATTAAGTGGTGACACGTGTCAACACCTTATTGGAGGACTTTAATTATTTATATTTAATTTTATTAATTTATTTTCCCCCTCCAATCAGGTGGTGACACGTGTAGCAGGAATCAAACCTGGGTCTCCCAATTGTAAAGCCCATGGCTTTGCCACTACACCAAGCACAACTTTATGTTATAATACTCCAGATATAATATATACCTCTTATTAGTTTCCACATTTATAAGCCAAAAGCTCAAACCTTAAACACTAATTTTACACATATATATATAAATCTCGAACCCTAAACTCTAACCCTAAATATTTCAAATTAATTTCACGCTAAACATTTTAAAGTAGAAACTGAAACATAAGGGAGAATAATATACGTATAAAATTTTTATTGATTGACCGCAGTTTTTATGAAACAAAACTTACAACACTCGTCTAAATGTATAGTAGATATGCAACTCCATTTGAGCATTCTACAATAATCAAGCACATAAATCCATAATGAAGTACCATTAAGCAGTAAGAAAAAGTCAACTCTATTACATGCATACAATGAGCAGCAGATGAAGATTTACCAATTAGCCTTCCAAGTGTATATGTATGCTACTACATAACAACATCTCCTATGCTCCTCACTTGGAGTACAACACTCCTCAAATCGCGAAGATATTGCAACATTTTTTGAAGAAGATAGATTCCTTAATCTCCTTTTCTCAAGGAGCTAACACAATGCTTTAGAAACTCCCTATCTGCCTCAAGTGCTTGCAGTCTCTCATAAACATGGTCCACTTCTTCCTTAATAGCCAACCTTTTACTTTCTAGCTCGGAGTTGGCGGGCGAGGACAGTTGCAAGGCAACAGAGTCGAAGTCATTTTCGTGTCCATTCAATATCTCATTCTTGATTTCTGCTTCAACGGCATCAAAAAGTAGGAGGAGTCTCTTTGCAGTTGCAGCCATGAAATTTTTCTCTTGGTGATTCACTCCCTCGAAATGACCATTGGCAATTTCATTTGGTTCGTAGGCAATAGCAAAACTCTCATAAAAGCCATTTTCATTCTCTTTATACAAATATTCAAGCGATTTGACATCCTCAAAATGTTCCTCTTCATCATTAAAGAAATCAGTTTCTCTTTCAAAACTTTGAGTTGCTCTAGGATCGATAGCCTCTCTTCCTCGAAGCTAGCCAATGACTCCTCCAAATACAACACTGCATCAGCAGGGGTATTCTGGTTGCTATCATCTTGATGGTTGCCAAAGCAATCTTCTTCCTTTGGTTCATGATTCAAATCGATTGATAGTCTATCACTGTAAAAGTTCAACTACAAATTAGCAGTCTTAGGTGGTAACTATTTGAATCATTTATGTTTTAACTTCACAGAATTTAAGAACTTATATTTTTTCCTATTGAACTAACATACACTGCATCTTCTTTTCACAATTAGGAGTTAAGCATAAAAAAATCAGTTCCTGAAAATGTCTCCCAAACGTGTTAGTGATACAAGCCAATAGAGTTTAGGGTTTGAGATTTATATATATGTGTGAAATTAGTGTTTAAGGTTTGAGCTTTTGGCTTATAAATGTGGAAACTAATAGATGTATATATTATATCTGAAGCATTATAGCACAAAGTTGTGCTTGGTGTCCAATCAGGTGGTGACACGTGTCACTACTTAATTAAATAATTTATTATTTTATTAATTTAAAATTAGGACTAAATTAAAAGAATGTGTAAATAATAGGGACCAAATGTGTAATTTTTAAATTTTTCCTTCAATTGCCACGTGGCAGTTCCGTTACTCCACCGTTAGATTTTTAACGGCGGTGGTCAAAATAGGTTGATTTTATAAGTTCGGTGATCTGATTGACGTTTTTTATAGTTCGGTGGTCCAAATAGGTATCCCCAATTTGTTTGGTGGTCAGTGGTGTAGTTTTCCCATAATATTATTGAAAAGGAAAATTATAAACCTCGAAAAAGATTAGTTTCATGCACATTCATCACACGTAGACAATGGATATATTAATTTCGGATGAAAATTCTCTATCCCTCTTCGGTGCTCCTATTTATATTCTCACGCTCAAAATTATGTTTAGGATTTAGTGTTTTAGGTTAGGGTTTATGGAATTTAGGGTATGGTGTATTTTTAAGGTATAGAGTGTAAGATTTAAAATTTAGGGTTATGACTTGAAATTTAATTTTGTAGTATTTTTTGCCACCGAAAAAGGATGGACGATTTTTATCCATTAATTCCATGGAAAATATCAGCAAAATCTCGTTCTGTATAACTAATATTAATGTCATCTTGAACCCAAGAGTTAGCCGCGTTGGTTGAAAATTAACAAAAATATATTAAGATTTAATGGTCTGTTTGACCTCTAAAATATACACAAAATACCGAATTACCCCCTAAAATATTTTTTAAGACGTTATGGCCCCTAAACTAAAAATCGTGACCTCCGTTGGCTCCTCTTATCTAACGTCCGTTTAAATTTTTTTTGGCCCAATCCCAAGTTCTATATCAATTTAGCCTCTAAAACTATTCATCTTCTTCTTCCTCCACTACAATGTCTGATAAAACCAAATCTCCACCATTTACTTCAAGCAAATTCATTAAGGAGCAAATAATGGCATTGCAAGTTTTCATAGCAAACAATTGGAGTTTGGCATTCGAATAGCTTGAATCTGAGGCTGCTCTGCTTCATTTGAGCTTGGAACTTAGATTCTCAAATTCGACTTTCATGAGCACAATACTCGGGCTCGGATCATTGGGCTTTAGAAGCTGAATTGTATTTGTGGGGAGTTTATGAAGTTGTCTTATTGGGTAAACAATTAATAACAAAAATAAAGTGTAAATCACAAGTATCAAAGTGGGCTGTGATTGATAAAAAAAAGTATCAAAGTGGGCTGTGGCCCCGTTAGATATTTAGGCATCCCATTGGTTACAACTTACAAAAAGAGATTGTGAGCCTTTTACATTTAGTGGACAAAATAAGGCTGCTAGATATCTGAATTTTGCTTGCTTGGATTAACAATTCTTCATTTTTATTTAACAATGGACCAGATTCCCCAACATCATTCTTTAATTATTAAATCATACTATTTCTTTATCAAAAAAAATAAATATATATATAAATTATTCAATCATATTTCTTTATGGGGAAGGTCGTATTCGTTCCAATTCCACTGCCATCTCCGCTAACCTTAAACACCAAAGAAATCAATGCCCAGCCTACACAAAATTCACTGAAACAACGACTATGTCTGCGGAGCATTTGCTGTTAACCGTCGATGATGCCGGTGGGGTGATGAAATTCGAGATTCGCCATCTCAGGAAAGTATCGGATGCATACTAAACGGGATCAACGTGTGTATCCCGAAAGGGATCATCGTTGGGAAATCGACGTTTCTCAGAGCACTGAATCGGCTGTGGGAGCCTCCGTCGGATACGGTGTTCCTCGACGGCCGTGATATCGTTGACCTTGGTGTTCTTGGACTCCGCTGTAAGGTCGGCATGCTTTTCAGCTCCCCACTCTCTTTCGGATAAAATTCGTCTGCCCCTTTTCGGTGCCCTTATATATGCCTCAACACTAAAAAAAATACAAAATTAAAATCTAACCCTAACCCTAACCCTAAATTCTAAATCCTAAAGCCTACACCCTATACCCTAAAAAATACACCCTACCCTAAATTCCCTAAACCCTAACCACAACCCCTAACCTAAAACTCTAAACCCTAAACCCTAAAGTTAATTTTGAAAAATTAGATCAATTAAAGCACCGACCGTTAATGGGCTAACGGAAGGTGACGTGGCAGTTAAAAATATAAAGGTATAATTACACAGTTGGTCCTCGTTACTTATATACTCTATTAATTTGATCTTAATTTTAATTTAATAAAATAAATTAATTATTTGGTGACACATGTCACCACGTTATTAGATGACTTTAATTATTTTTATTTAATTTAATTTAATTAATTCACCCTCCAATCAGGTTGTGACACGTGTCACAAGATTGGAGAAGGAAAATTGAAATTAAAGAATTGGGGTGGGGGATTAAAACTTGGGTTAGAAGGGTGGAAAGACACTGGGCTTGCCACTAGGCCAAGCCTATTTTTGTGTTATAAAGTACCACATATATTATATGTTTATATCGTTATTAATGCCTGGAAAAATTGAAAGTAACAAAATTGGGGCTGAGGGGATTCGAACCAAGGATCCCTTGGTGAAAAAAAGCATGTGCTTGCCACTAGACCAATGTTATTTTTATGATATAAAATACAACATATAATATATCTCTTATATTAGTGTTAATGCAAAGAAAATGGAAGAAATGCGGTTTTAGGGAACTCGAACACAACATACTTATGATGCATAAAAACATCTAACCCAATTAAATAAATCTAATAATTAAATTAAAATTAACAATATTTTGTATATATTTTAAATTATGTTTAGTGCACGATTAAAATAAAAAATTTAAAATTATATGAATTTTTTTTATATAATGATTAAAATATATACAAATTTAAAATAACGACAATCCTGCGCTAATTAAATTTGTAAAAAAAATAAATTTGTATATATTTTAATCGTTTTAAAAATTAATCTTTAATTTTTTTTATAAATTTAATTAGTGCATCATAAGTATGTTGTGTTCAAGTTTTCTAAAACCACTTCATTTTCCATGCATTAACAGTAATATAAGAAATATATTATATGTTGTATTTTATATCATAAAAATAAACTTGGCTTAGTGGTAAGCACATGATTCTTTTTACCAAGGGATCCTTGGTTCGAATCCCCCAACCCCAATTTTGTTACTTTCAAATTTTTTAGGCATTAATAACGATATAAACATATAATATATATGGTACTTCATAACTCAAAAATAGGCTTGGTTTAGTGGCAAGCCCAGCATCCTTCTACCCTTCTAACCCAAGTTTAAATCCCTCCACCCCTAATTTTTTGATTTCAATTTTCTTTCTCCAATCTTGTGACACGTGTCACAACCTGATTGAAGGGGAATTAATTAAATTAAATAAAAATAATTAAAGTCTTCCAATAAGGTGGTGACACGTGTCACCAAATAATTAATTTATTTTATTATATTAAAATTAAAATCAAATTAATAGAGTGTATAAGTAACGAGGACTAACTGTGTAATTATACCTTTATTTTTTTAACTGCCACGTCACCTTCCGTTAGCCCATTAACGGCCGGTGCTTTAATTGATCCAATTTTAATAGTTTAGGTGGTCAATTGAGTCGATTTTTTTTAATATGATATTTTAATTTGTCTGTTTAAACTATATTTTTTTTTAATCTCAAGGTAAGTGAAACAACTATTTTTGGGAAAAATAAGTTTAGACTCTAAGAAAAATTAGATAATTTAAAACTTATTTTAATATTAAGCCAAGAAATAAAGAGAAAAGATCCACATAGTCAATTAAGAAAGGATGGGAGTAGGGTTCTAGGGGCAGTCATGCAAATTTTAAATTTTCATATTTAATTTTCTTTTTTTTTTGTATTTTATAGAATAATTTAATCTCGCATCTCTTAAAATTTATAAATTAAATTTTATTAAATATAAAAATTTGCACCGGTAACATAAAATCATGCATTCCTCTCAAGGTATAAAAGTTTAGAGCTTGAACGTACGATTCTATGTTCCTTCACGTTTGGGTTTGGTATTTACTTCACAGTAGCCTAGCCATGTTTGTTTGTTTGATTCGATGTAATTCAAAGTAAAGATGCATGGATCTTTTCTCAGGCACTGTTGCAGACTTGAGAGGCAAGAAGTTAACTGATGTTGAAGTTTCCAAGTTGCTAACACTTGCCTTTCTCAGTAAAACTGGTCAAGCTCAAAGGCTCGGACACTTGCTAACGAACCCGAGGTAACCATGTTTCCGTGCTTCAAAGTAACTTGATTTCTTTTGTTAGATATTGGCATCTCAAACTCAGCGGATGTGTTGCATTTTCCATGATCTTTCTGATCTACCATCTTGATTTATTTGCTGTGATATTCACCCGTTGAAGGTTTTACTGCTGTGATATTGCATTCAAACTCAGTGCCTTGGATCCGATTTCGACGCAGAACATAGAGGATGTGATAGTGAAGGTGAAGAAGAAAAGGGGGATGACCGTTGTAATGGTTTCTCACAGCATCAAGCAAATCCAAAGGGTTGCAGACATGGTTTGCCTTCTTGTTCAGGTATCTGAAGGCACAAAGGTTTCTTCAGCTAAGTTCTTAAAGTTGTTATATTTCCCTTCCATGTCTGGGATTGAGGAGTATATGAATTGCTTGTGCTGCAAAACCAATTTTAATGGCTGGGGAACTGGGGTTCTACCCAGATTAGCCCTTCTATTATCCTTCAATCTAATGTGTGCCATTGATGCACGCCTTGCTCGGGGCTCACAACCCGGTGCAAAGCAAAAAGACCGAGCAGGCTGGTTTGGAATGGTTGCAAGTTAAAGAGAGAACAAAGAAACAAATTTCAAGCACACACTGCTCAGACCCATTAGAAAAGCATAGGAAATCAAGCTGTCCCTATCTCATAAGATTATTATATGATAATTTAACCATGTAAATGCATCAATCCTAACTAAGCCAAATCCTCACATTTCCGATTTGTTCTCCTGTCAAACAAGTCAGCTTTACACATGTTCGAAGCTCCGATTCGTCGGAAGACCAAATGTTTACTTTCGTGCACGGTCCAGGGCACTAATACAGTGTTTTCCTAGAAGAAGAAGCCTCAGCAAGCAGTTATGCAACTTAAGGTATATGTGCTTCAACGAGGAGACAACCCAATACCATTTTGCTTTTCTACTTTTTTTGTTTTTGTTTTTTTTTTTTCATTTTCTTACATGACATCTAAGTAGGGTTTAAATGCCATCACGAAAGATGGACAAGCTCTTTAGCATATTTTCGAGTTAGGGAGAAGCCCACTCGAAGTAGTGACAGCGAGCACCTCTGGTGACAGTCCAGTTCCCGCAGCCGAAGAAGACACTTCCTTGCTTTGCCCCGGGCTTCCTAACCATTCCTTTGCTGCTCTTCACCCCACAGAAACAGTAAGGGTGGTATTGGAATAGGGGCATTTGTTGATCCTTAGGCTTGTGGGGATGATGCGGAGAGAAGCCCGTGTTCTCAGGGATCGGGTTCCATGTCACTGGACCATCGCTAGCCTGCCACATCAGTGAGTTTGTGATAGCAAACTTAAAACCCTGGCGCATCAAGAGGGCAAGTAAGCGAGCTGTGTTTTTAGCATCGTCAAGACCACAATGTGCACGCCCCTGCCACATCAGACCAGCCATCTCGACTGCCTCCTTCAGATTGCACCTCACACCACCGAATACCTCACGGAATGGAACTTTTAAGTTAATCCAACTGCCAAAAGGAAACCATGAAAAATAAATAAATATAAATGTCAATGGTGTCAACATTATCATAATTTTTTTGTAACCCAAAATATGATTTCCAAATAAGCACATATCGTATTAAATTACCGGTTAAAATAAGGAGGCTTCCGAATCTTCTTAAACTGGCACTCAGATTCCAGCATTACCCGACAATCCCAGTTTGACCATGTCACCACGGCAAAGTTGGTGTTCTTTATGCCCTTCTTCTCAAGCCATTTATCATGCCTAAGAAGAGCCTCACTCAGAGTAACGCCTCTATCTACCTAGTACATGTAAATGCAGATTTAGAATAGGCTATCTAGTTTCCCAATCTTGGTAAAGTCGTAAGAAATTCGGAACTGACCTGAATTTGCTGGATGCCTGTCAGATCCTTGCAGAAATCACTCAGGAGTTGGTTGCATGTTGGTCGGACGTATGTCTGAAAACATGCTTCCAGCTGGCCAGTAACACTGCTCACAATGACAGAAGGAAACTCAATTATCTCCTGCGGATGGGGGTTTCTCTCCTTGTCGCAGGTAGCCTCAAAGTCTATGACCACAAAGTACTGAAAATCTTGGAACTGAAATTCATATGGGTATCCTTGAGTGACCATATTATATGGGGGATAGTGAAATCGGTTATCGACAGGAAATTGGTAAAACTGGCTCCCAAAAGCATTTGGTGGGTATGGCTGCAACTTATGAGAGTCGGGATAGAAGGTCGGCCAAGAGCCAGACTCATGCTGAAGGGTAGGTTTGTGGTAAAATTCGTTTGGAAGCTCCATAAACTGTCCATTCAAGGAGCAAACTGGTTCTACAACATCCCCACCCGGGTGACTAGAAATTTCTTCTTTAAGCTCCGGAAGGCCTTCAATTGAATTCCCCGTACATTGCAGGTTGTACGGGAACCCCTTCGTCTGGAGGCATTTTAAGGTTGCCTCACAGTTCTGCATAGTTTCTACATAAAACAAAAATAAGCATAAACATCAGTATAATTATCAAATTTAATTTATTATCACCAATACAACCCATAGTAATTCCTCTGAATAAAAGAACAAGCACAAATGCCAACTGCTGATACAAAGACCAAGAATAAACAAAGGGAAAAAACAACGAATAAACAGAAAGTTCAATCTATGTCGTTAATTGTGATGAACAGGTCCGGTATTATGATTTCAGACATCATAATCCTTCCTAACCCAACTATGTTACTCCGACTCTTCATTTTCAAACATGAGCATCCAAGGACCCTCCAAATGCAAGGAAAAAAGAAAAAAATTGAAAATACTCATGTCAATAATATAATTGTATTGACACGCCCAAGTCCGAGCAACGTAGCTTCCAAAAACTTAAACGCACTCCCACATTTGACAACACATAAAGCACAAGCCACAAGGAAACTCTATGAAGAGGTTACTTTCGAAAATGGTAACAGCAAGCAATAACCAACGGCAGCAGGAGCGGAAACCAGTGACAGCTAAACCAGTAGCAACAGCAAAAAAATAAGAAGGGACTTGTAGCGCATCTTAAAGACTTTGTCTCACCAGCAGACTTCACGCAAGAATAACATATATTATGTATAGCATGCATTACTGCCTCTGGCAATGGCCCATCACCATCCAATTATGTAGTGGAGCCTCAAACAGTAAATTTAGCCACGCGCAAGAAAATGGTGAGCTAAATAGGGTTCAAGAATGAAAATTTCTAGAAGTTACTAGGAAATATTCCTCCATTAAACTTTTAATTTGAAGGTGAAAGACACAGCTAAGAAGGTGCCACTATTACTGAACATTATCACAAAATCAGATGGAAGCATAATACAGGCAATGAATTTTCCAAGGTATGAAGCCTCAGACAACGAGTATGGTGCGAGGATTGTATTTCTCTAAATTTTCATTTAGCTCATATTTAAAACCTACATTTGATCTTTTGCTGGGGGTTAACACATAGCTAGAGACTGGACCACTAGTCCACTATGCAATTCAAAAACGAGTAAAACTGATGCTATCAGTTAACCTAAGCACATTAAAAATACTCAAAATTTAGAGCATCTACAATAATATAATCTCTCTTGCCAAAAAAGAGAGGAAAATTGGACTATCATCTCATTTACAAAGCCTAGCCAATCTCATTATCCATGGTAGTTGAGGACCTAACTACATGCGGATTAGACAAACGAAGAAATAAATCCACTTCTACTTGTTTAGAAGAATGAGCATCAAACTTCCCCTGAAATAAAGTCAACATAAGACCCATTTTATTAATATCTTTATTTAACATGGGACAAATCTTTTTTGCTAAATGCTAGTATGCTACCCACTGATTGATTTATACCTAATTGCTAGTGAAACTGAGCTGAGACGGTGACAGTAAAACCTAAACCCATAACTAAACTCCATGAACTAACAATCTCAGTTGTATTCCAGGGAATCCAAATCCTAGAGGCAGCACATTGCAACAAAGATAGGGTAACTTCACCGCAAGGGATGTGTGACAATGAGGCTATTCAATAGAATAGGGTAACACAAAAGAGCCTAACAAGCAACAACAGGTTCCAAATTATCTAGAAATAGACAATACACCATGTAAATCTTCTCCACAGTCCACACAACTTAAGACTAAAGAAGATAGATTCAGTTGAATAACAGACCGCTTAGAACAAAATATGTAAAACAATAATTACATACTTCTCTTCCAATCATTCCAATAATAATAATAATAAAAAAAAAACAGATTCAATTGATACATCCAATTTAGGGTAACATAAACCAAGTTAATATCATATTTTCGCGAGTAAGCCGATAGATAATTCTTCCTTAATCCAATATGCGGTACAAGTCACCGAAAAAAAAATATTACATGGCCAAGTATAACATAAACTTTCAGTTGGCATTAGTAAAGTTCAATGGAAGACCAGATTTTTAAAAACCTTTAAAACACCATATCTCACATCAGTCCAACAGGAACCCTACTGAAACTCCTAAATTTGATTCAAATCATTCAAAAAAAAAAAAAACTCAAAACTAAAGCAACCCAGATGAAGATAAAGTATAGCGATCTCAAAACTAAACAAACAAAGCAGCAAAAAGAACTGGACTTTTAAGAAGAAATCAAAAACCCATCAAGACAATGCCAAAAAAATCGTATAAAAAACCCAGGAATCAAAATACCAGAAAAAATAAATTCAATCAAAGAAACTAAAACCCATAACTCAAAGCAGATCAAAGTTCAAAACTTTAAACCCAAAAAACCTAGGAAAAATCATATAAGAAAAAGAAATCTAACCTTTATTTTCAAGGGCCATCATGATCTTGTGTATAATTAAGATCAACCAGCAAGTACATCAGATCCTTGTCTGTTTTCACTCACCTGTAGCAACAAATAGTAAATAAATAAAAACCCAGAAAAGAAAATTTTCGAACAAAAACGAAACTGAGAAATTGCATAGAAGAGAAGAGAACGACCTGTTGATGCTACAGAGAATGACAAAGGGGAGTTATGTATAATATTGAGAAGAGAAGTCGTTTTTCTCTTTTAATTTCTTTAATATTTGTGCTTTTTTTTATTTGATATATGGTTTTTGGAATAACTATGTTCACACACCCTATAGTTTCACTTTTTTTTTCTTCAATTAAGCCCCTGTATCTTTCCGTTTTCTTCTGTTACAAATATATTTTTAATCGTGTTAATATATGCACATTATATTTTTAGTGATTTTATAATTAATTTGGTATTGATTTGATGTGATCTTATTTATTTTATCTTGCTTCACATTATTTCGTTAAAAATATTTATTATTATTATTATTATTATTATTATTATTATTATTTGTAGATTTTGATTAAGAAAATCAAATTTGTTTGATAAGTTATTGAGACGTGATCAATTTTTATTACTCTGATTTTAAAATGATTAAAATTGTACTCACAAAACTCAATAAAATTAAAATATCATGACGAAATTCTCAATTTAAAAATTTACCTTTTTTATTTTGATATCGAATGGTACGTAAATATTACAAATTTTTATCCATTTAAATTTTTTAAAATTGCTACTAACTATTAGTTGGTTTAGTAAGATGAGATTTTGTATTTTTTTAATCAAGGTTAAATATTCGATTCTTATTATGAACCATCGTAATATTTAATATTAATTAATCAACTAATAAATTAAATATTAATGGTTTTTAAAAACTTTAATAGTAATTGATATCAGTTTTGAAAATATTATATGGTGATTTAATTATCTTGTCAAATAAGATCACAAAAGATTTCATCAATGATTATCTTAGATTATAACGTTTTGTAAAATATTATATTTTATCAATAATTATTATACTTAAAAAATCAGTTGAATGTATAATAAAAAGTAGATTAAATCAACAAAAATCGATTAAAGACTATGTAATTAATATTAGCTTAAAAACTATATAATTAAACTTTAATATAAAAAACTATATTCTTTCTTTATTTAAATCCCAACTAATTCAACCTTTGATACGATTCTTTTAATTGTTGCCATAAAAATAATTTTTATGGGGATTTATTTTAATATATACCTTATGCCGGTTTTACGATTTATGTTCTGGATTCATAACTTTTTTTTATAATCAAAGACGAATACATGATTTTATGTTTAGAGGTGTAAACTTTTATATTTAGTAAAATTATATGAGAACTTGAAAAATTCAGGAGTGCGGCATTAAGTCATCAATATAAAATACAAAGTAAAATACTAAAATATATGAGAATTTAAAATTTTTAACGGTGCAACTGCCCTTAGTACCTCCCTCGGTTCATCCCTACTTATAACAATGTCGTTTTATGCTCGTTTTAATGTTTAATAAATTAGTGTTTTCGTGTATATCTTTTTATGTAACTTATAAACAAAATTTTACTAATTAATGAGTTGATTTTCTTACCCGAATTGTTTAGGACAATTGCTACTATCAAAATCTTAAAAGTGGTTTAGAAAAATCACAAGGTGTTATTTAGAAGGGAAAACAAGAATTCTAGACGGTGAGGACGTAATGTTAATTTATTCTAATTTTAAGGGACCAAAAGTATAAAATGGGAAGTCTTTGCGCCTCTCTGATTCACACAGAGGGAAGGATGTAGGTGACGTGGGCCCCACGCAAGCTGAGTTAAACAAAAACAATGAGTTTTTTTTTTTAACGTTTCTTCTCGTGCTACTTTTTACAACTGCATTCACATGTGGTTTAGAGTTGAAAAGGACACGTGGTTGACAGTGGTTGGCTAGTGGTTGACAGTGGTGTAGTGGACACCGCGGGTTATTTTAGATATTTTCTTTTTTGTTAAACTACACTGACAGTCATTCAACGTTTAGGTTGCTTTCATTAAGGTCACCTAACTTTTCAAACTTTTATTATGGTCACCCAACTTTATATCGCTGTTAAAAATGCTATTTTTTCATTTTCTTTCTTTTTCTTCATCTTCTCCTTCTTTTCTCCATGAACACAAAAACTGGTAAAAGCATAACATTTCATCTGTAAAAGAAATGGGGAGTGAAATGAATTGTATTCCACGGAGATGTTAAATAAATAATACAAAAATATGATTCCAATTAGTGTTAAATTCTCTTAACATAAGACATTAGTTACTCAAATGACAACTTTATGCTTTTAAGTAATATTTTCTCCAACTAAAAAAAGAGATCATCAAACAAGCAAATAGAAGATAACATATATGAATTAAAAAAGAAAGGAAGAAAACAGAGATCATCACCATAATTCAGACAAAAAAATAAAATAAAATTTGGGTTATTGAAATGGTGCGAGAGGTCGAAAAGACCCATGACAAATGAAGAACTTTGACGTTTCTAGCTGTGTTAAAAACTTAAACTTATGTGTTTACAATATAAAAAAATGAAGAAAACAGAGGATACAGGAAACAAGAAATCCGTATATGGTTTTATAACCTAAACCAATTCTTTAGAGAAAAAAATAATCATAATTTAAGGTTTTGTGTGCATTGAGTAACTGAATGTTGAAAGAATTGATTGTTCTAGATTAACCTGGTAATTTATGACCTTGTAATAAAATTTCACTGTATTTTTAACAAAGAATAAGCATGAAAGAAATCCATGGCATTTAAAGTTTTGAATTTGAAAATAAGCACATAATTTTCTTTTCCGTGGAGAAGAAATGTCATGTTTTTACCTGTTCTTGTGTTCATGAAGAGAGAGGGAGAAGATGAAAAAATAACGTGTCACTTCAATGTTTTTTAACGGTAACTAACGGCAGAAAGTATAGTGAAAGTGATATAAAAGTTGGGTGACCGTAATAAAAATTTTAAAAGTTTGATGACCGTAATGAAAGCATCTTAAAGGTTTGGTGATTACTAGTGTAGTTTACCTTTTCCTTTCTTGTCTCTAGCAAACTTACCATTCATGTCCCTTGGTCGGACCGTCAGGTCGTGTTCGATAGGTTGGTTCAACTCGAGTCGGTTGTGTTACATAATTTATTTTTAAAAATATATAAAATATTAATATAAAATTATATTTTGATTATTTTTAGGTTTAAGGGGTAAGAAAATTTTAAACTTTTGAAGAAAAAAAACTAAATTAAGTCCATAAAATTTTTTTTGCACCAAATTAAACTATCGAACCAAAAATTTAATTAATTAAGTCATCTGACCAATTTTAATCATTAAATCTTAAATATTTTTTGATTTGTTGTACATGTATTGTGTCATAGGGTTTTTACTAGACATTTTAGAAATTTTTTATTTTATTTAAAGAAATTTTTAAAAGTTTTAAAAAATTTATAAAATTTATAAAAAGTGTTTATAAAAAATTTCTGTAAATGCAACATGATAGAACTGTAGTGTATCATGTATCAGTAATATCTAAAGAACAAAACTGTCAATATTTAATGAAAAAATTTGGTCAAAAAGCTTAATTAATTTATTTTTTTGGTTCAAGGGCTTAATTGCTTAAATTTCTTAATTTAGCCTTATTTTTATAATATAAATGGGATATATAGGTTATACAAGTTTGGCATAATTTTTTTGAAATCAAATTCAGACGACCTACATACACCTTTAATATTCACACATACTTGTTAAATAAAGTAAAATTTATTACATTATTTTTATATTTATTAAAGGAAACATATTTCATGTACTGACGATGAAAACAAATTTTTTATAAACATGTTTTAATTTTAGGGTTTAAGGTTTAGTGATTTAAGTTTATGAGTTTAGAATTTAAGGTTGTGGTTATAATTTAGAGTTTATGGTTTTAATTTAGAGTTTAGATTTTAACCTATAAACCTTAAACTATAATCTTAAACCTCAAATTATAATCACAACCCCTAAATTGTAAACTCCTAAACTACAAACTAAATTCATAAACCCTAAAACTAAGACAATTGTGACATTTTTTTCTTTCCACAACTAATACATGATATAGTTACTCTTTATTAAAATATGGTATGTTTTTCAATAAAAAAATATGGTATGTTTTTATAGTAATATATCTATACATCATTGAGATATTTATGAATATACGTTAGATTAAGTTGGAGGAGGTCGATGTATTTTTAAATAAAATTTTAGTATAAATTCGAGTATGATTTTATTTATTTATATATGTAGGTTGGTGAGGAGTTACATATTTGTTCACTTGGACAAGTTTAATTTGCTTATGTAAGTTATAGAGGTTCTCTTTATCCTCGTTTCAACTTCATATTTTAGAATAATCTAGTCACGTGTTGTTGTATCATTTAACTTCTTTTTCTTTAGTTTTATGGTGCACAAACTTTTCTCTCTTATAGATCAAACTATTCTCTGCAAAACCACGAAATTTTACTCCCTGCTCATCGCATTGGCCCTTTGAATGAATAAGACAAGGGCTTTGTGTAGACACCCTTGAGCCATATTCGTCACCCTAGGCTACAACTTTTTCTAAATTTGTTTTAGGTGTATTGGGACAAGGAGTATTAATTAAATACAATTATAAAATGGCATAATTGATTATTGAATTAAATTGAAAGTGAAGAGTTAATATAATATATTCGCCCCTTAACCATTAGAAACTATATCACTAATTTTTCTTACAATGATTTTGCTGCAAGATGCCCGTGTTAGTAAAGAGTTTGAATTGAAACAACCTTTATTTTGTTTTCTTTTTGGCCCTATGAATCTTCTTTTGCAGCTAAATTTGAATTGAAACAACCTTTTGGGAGCCTCTAGTTTGAAGGGAAGGATGTCACTAGATGTTTTAGCCGCTTCTTGACATTATTAGCCCCATTTTTGTCTTATTTCTTCTGGGGCTAAGGAATGATAATGCTTCTTTCTTAACATATTTATTGTTTCCTAAATAAGAAATGAATAGTATTGTTTTAATTATGATCTGATTATGACAAGGTCTATGCCTAAATGATGATTTTGGTGCACTTTGTACTTTGTAGATGTGGTTTTGCTTCAAGTTATTAATTGGACGAAACCAATTACAAAATACTTATAAAAAAATATATAATCCACTAAACACTCACTTACAATACTAAAAACTAGAGATGATAATATAATCCGAATTCGATCTGATCCGAAGAAAAAAATCTGATCTAAATTCAATCGAAAAAAGCTCGAATTCGAATATGGGAAAAAGGTCCTAGTCCTAATAGGAGGTGGATCGAATATGAACATTGCCATGATCCAACCCGAATTCGATCCAAATCTATATTCGATCTGATTCTGATCCATATATGAATCCGAATAAAAACATTTAAAATTCTTAGATTTAAAAAATATAGATATATACTGAAATACTAATTAAGTTGAATTGAGATTATATATATATATATATATTAAAATTCTAATTAAAATTAAATTAGAATTATATATATTAATATATATATATTGAAATCTTAATATAAGTTGAATTAGGATTACAAAGGCTACATTAAGGCATGAGGGATTTAGCCGTCATTAATGCTTTTTGGAAAAAACCCTCTAAATAGTTTATAGAGTTTTATATGCTCGTTTCAACTGGGTGAACTACGTAGAGGTTAGAGCGTTATCGTTGCAGCTTAAAAATCGACATCGTGGAATCGTGATTGGGTATCTATCTTATCCAAATTCGTTCTTCGTACATGAATCTCTGGTGGTGATCGCCAGATAATTTTTCCGTTGCGCCATGAGATCTACCAGCCAACAATGGAAGCTTGATGGTTAGAAACTTTTTTTCTCTATGTCAAATGTTGATGGTTAAAAATTTTGATTATATTTTTAATTTGTTTCATCTTGAATTGTAATATTTATTAGACATTTTATAATTGTGATTTGAAAAGTAGTTACGTTAGTAGACTAGTAAGACAATAGTAGTTTATGTAAGGATGATTTATTTGTTGTTGAATTTTTTTAGTTGAAGTTTGAGTTGTTACTTTAATTTGTTTTATATTGGATTGTAATATTTGTTGAGATTCGTTTGTGCTATATGTTTAAATATATTTATTTGATGAAAATTATTTTTTATTTAAAGATTTTGTTTGAGTTGTTACTTTTAAAAAAAGGAAAAAATAATCAGGTTCGGCCTTTCGAATTTGGATTTAGATTTTAGATATTTTATTGGATCGGACATGGATTTATGTAATCGAACTTGGATTCGAACATAATTTTCTTTGAGGTCCGATTATTAATTGAATTGGAGTACTTAAACTTTATAAAGTCCGATCCAACCTACTTAAAAACCCATTCAAACAAATCTCTTAAGGTACTCACAAAGAATTTCTAAAAAAAAATAATAAGTGCAATAATTTTGCCCGTAAAATGAGATGCATTATTCATCATGTGGGTAATCTTTATTTGATGTTGGGTTGAAGTTTGAATGAATTCAGATTGAGAATTGATTGGAAAATATCAACCGATTAGTGTAAAAATACTTAGATTCAACCTATTGAACTTGTTGCCGAAATCTAGAAAATTGATGATGATGCGATTTAAACTGGAAAATTCGTGTAGGAAAAAAGTTGTTAAAAATTGAATTTTCTAGTGGGTAGAAGTGTTAGATTAATGAAAATGATGTTAGGTTGCTGGAAATTTGATTTGGAGTGAAACTAATCACACTAGGAGCTTAATTGGTAATTGTGGACTGTTTTGGAATAAAAATGAAATTTTAGTATTTAAAATGAATAAATGGAGGACTAGAAATTGTACAAGATAAACTGATAGCTTGGTGAAATGAAATTGAGTATATAATGATATTTGGATTGTTTGATAGACTAGTAAGTTGAAAGAATAAAAACTGGACTGTTTTGGAATAATTGCTAAATTGAGGATTAAACTGAATCATTCAAGGACCAAACTTAACTGGAAAATTTGGCTAAAAACAGGGAAGACCCTATAATTAATTATTCATAAATTATATGGCTTGATTAATAAGAACTTAACTTGTTTAAAGTGGTTAAATGGCAGAATAGGTGAAACTGAACTAATCTGAAAAGTTGGATAATTTAGGGACTTAACTGGACTGATTAGGAACCTATCTTGGCTTGAAAGAACATGGGAAAAATAGAGTAAACAATGGAAAAAAGGACTAAAATAAACTAGTAAGAGTCCTAGGTTGAAAAGCTCAGTAAAATGGGTTAATATACAAGCTGACAGAATAGACCCTATAAAATTGACATGACTTAGAATGCAAATCTATATTGATATAAGAATGCTAAAATTATGAGGCATATATGGTTGGAATGATAATTGAATTAGATTTCCAGAGGTGTAAATTAATTAAAAATATAATGAGTAGATTAAAAGATATGGGCAGATTACTACAGGGTGTCCAAACTGCCAGAAACATGGCAGATTAGTAATGTAGGATGAATGTGCTTGTTTATATGAGATGTATGGATTGTTTCTAATGGTGCTTTTATGTTATTATGTATGAAATGATAGACCAAGAGGTAGAGGAACCTTGTGAAGACACTAGAGTTGGGCAACTAAGGGATAAAAACAAAGGAATTACCATTCCAGATTAAGCTGGAGTCTTTGTGGGAGTAGCCTTACTTAAGGTTAGGACTTAGGTCCTAACCAATTGCATTTGTTTACATAGTTGATATGAAATGAACCTAATTTCTACTTGGTAAATGTATAAAAGAAGGATGCTTAATTGGAAACTGATGATGAATACATGCATGCTTGCTTTGTTGATAATCAATCAAATTATAGTGGAATGTACTTTATGAGTTTATGATAAAGGTTGTGACTTTATGAGTTTTTAACAAAGCTATTGATTTATTAATGTTAGATATGTTGTTTATGAAACATGGAGTCCAACATATGTGATTTTTACTTGGTTTTACAAACATTCCCGGATTTGGGTTTTCATGGGGTTTTTGAAGGGTTTTGGGATGAGTTTTGGGTGTGGCTTGTGATGAAAATTGTGGGCTGAAGTTAGTATAATAGTTGGGGGTTGTTTTGGAATCATTTAAGAGTGTTAAAGAGGTTGAAATCATGAGTTTTGGTTGGGGTTTGAGGGCTGCTCGAGTTTGGTGTTTTTGGGGGTTATTCATGGCTTGAATTCTTGTGTTTGATGCTTGAATAGTATTTCGGGTTTGCTACATTGTCGTATGAGCTGATTTAAGGTTGTTTTGGATTGTGTTGAGTTGTTTAGAGACACGAGCTTGTGTTGGTGAAGCATCAAGAGTGAATCCGGAAGCTTGAAGACCTTGGTTGCTTGGTAGTTGAGCTTGGAGGTGAATGTGAGTGGTTAAAATGTTTTAAATGGTTTTGAGCAATTGTTTCAAGCATGTGGACTAGGTTGGGATTGGTAGACCCACCTAGAGTTGGGATTAGAGTGGTAGCCTAATCCTAAGCTTTAGTTAGAGACTTTGGTTGTACTCTATTTGATGTTTGTGTCTCATGTTTAATTGAGATTATGGTGGTTATGTATATGTTGTTATACATGTATGTTGAGGCATGATTTGATGCATTGTCATATGCATGTTGATGATAGGTATGATGTGGATATACATATGTGTGAAATATGATGTGATATTTGTTTTGATGATATACATGTAGTGTTGACTTGTGAAATGATATTATGAGGTGGTTGCATGATTTCGAGGATCATGGTGAGAACGTGCTAAGCACGGAAGTTGTTGTGATATTACGTTGTGAAAGATTATGAATTATGTTTAATATTGGCACTAGTATGCTTGGGTACAATGATCGATCATTAGGATGTTAGTGTGCACACGAGAGTCAAAGTCGCGCGTGGCCTTGGTGGCGTTAAGTCATCAAAGAGGAGTACGGTGATGTAATATTCCACCGGAAATGTTTATGTATTAGTCGGTGATGAGTGGAATCCCATCAACGGGGCGTGAGGATGAGTGGAATCCCCTCCGCGAGAACCGGTGATGAGTGTAATCCCACCGTAGGTAATGGTTGTGTTGGAAGTGAGTTCCAACGTGTTATCCGTGTATTCGAGTCATAACTAGGTGCCAATATGAGATTATATATGTGTCATTGTGATTTGAGATGTGTTGCCATTATGGATTGATATATGTTGTTGTTAATACCTTGATATATGTATCTTCGTGTGTTGGGCTTATGATTTGTTGATCATGGCATAGAGTTGATTATATGTTCACGCATCATGTATATTTTAGCCCTTGTGGATCGGAGGTAAGATCATGCATTCCATCTTGGTAGTTGCTCGTGCTTGGACCCTGCATTGTCGAGGTTTGTTTTACGAGCTTACCCTCACTAAGCTTTTATGCTTACGCTCCTTTTTATTCGACAATGCAGATCAGTAGCGTGTGGGTGGAAAGGGCAAGGAAAGGTCTCCAAGTGTCGCTTTTGGTTAGCTCAAGTATGAACTTTAAATTGTAGATTGTAATAGTCAAGCAATGAGATAGGTGTTGTTAATTTGAGCTTTGATGTATGTTGATGTTGGTTTGGCTTTTGGATGCTTTGTTTGAATTGTAAATCTTGTTTATGTTGCATGTCATGAATGCCTATATGTTTTGTCTCTATGGCATGAACCTTTAAGTGCTAAGTATGTCTCCTTTTGAGTAAATGTATGAATCCTTTCGTTGCATGATCCTTGTACATATTGAATGTCTTGTATGTTGATATCTTGGTGGTTAAAGGTTGTTTGTATGTTGTTCGGGGCTAGGGGAGTCGTAAATCGCATCTAGAGTCGAGTCTTAAGTTGTTTTGCTAAAATTTGGGGACTTGCAGTGTAGGGCGTATCGATACGCCTAAGAGCCGTATCGATACGCCTAAGGGCCGTATTGATACGCCTAAGGGCCGTATCGATACGGTCTTGCCCTTCAGGACTCAGTTTATGCTGGGTGTATCGATACGCAGGGATGTACTGATACGCCCAAAGCTCACTGGAAATTTGAGATTTTGGTGATACTTTGGCGTATCGATACGGGCTCTAAGCGTATCGGTAAGGTTTTGTCTCGTTGACCGTGTGATGTTGACCAAGGAGGGTGTATCGATACGCCCAAGGGCTGTATCGATACGGTCTCCCCTGAGTTGACTGAGGGCAGTTGACTTGGTCGAGGCGTATCGATACCCTTGACAGGTGTATCAATACGGCTTGCTTAAAAAGGAAAAATGGGCTGTTTAATGTGTTGCCTTGGATGGTCGTTGATATGTTGTTTGTGTTTCCGCTGTCGTGTTTCACATAGGACTTAATAATGCATTTAGACAAGATATAAATAAAAGAAATTTTATAGGGTTGCTAACCGAGGTGGGACCTCAACGGGTTTCACATCGGTTTTCCCTGTGTAGCCTACTCAGACCGGTCAAACGTCTGGACCGGGTCGAGGGGGTTACATTTGTTGGTATTAGAGCCTAAGGTTTCCGAGACCTTGGGCAGGTAAGTGAGGTAAATTTGATTTTTGTATTGTAATTGCACGGTGGTTGCTTGCCATGTAAGCATGTTTGCTTGTTTATAAAGTATGCTTGGTGTATGTTGTTTGATCGTGTGTGTGTGTTGCTCGAAGCATGTTAAGTAGAGTCCCATTGCTTCTATTACATCAAAAAAAGATATTTTAAGTGAGGGAATCATACTTGAGCCACTTGGACCCTTTCCTTTGCTAACCCAGTTTGCATGTTAAATTGTTGTTGTTGATTTATTGCTTTTTGGTAAGTTTGAGGCCAAGGCGTGGGCCGTGAATTGGTAAGTGGAAGCTGTGGTTTCTGGGAATGTGAGTTGATTCTTGTTGGTGAGGGACGATGTGATTGTTTCTGGTATTGGTTGGTAAAAGAGGTGAAGATCTATGAGTGGGAGTCAGAGTGGTATTGATGTTATAGTAGATAAGCCCTTGGTACAGTTTTGAGTTTGTTCCCTCCGATTGATTCTGAATCTGTACTTCTATATATTGTTAGCAAGCGTGCAAAGTTTGAATGTGCCCGATGAGGTGTTAGAGGTAGGTATGAGTACCTTAGTTCTTTTGGCGAGATCAAGGTAAGGGTCTCGTGTGAGTAATCTGAAATTCAGAAATGTTAGTCGGTGATCGTTGGGGTTCGGCCTATGGTTTTAATGCAAGATAGCCGATCAGTATCCGTGAGCGGGAATCGATTTGTGTGATTGGGCCAGTGTGCGTCTGAGTTGTCTTCCAGCAAGAAGGAGAGGTGAAGTCGCTTCCGATATAGTTGAGCCGAGAAGGATGTCTTGAGCTTTGACCCTAGATTGTTTGGTAGTGGGATGTTTCGAGTCGTCAGGACCGTTGTTATAGAACAAGTTCAAGCATGGTTGTTTGTGTGTAATCAGAACTGCATTTTGAGGTTTCGAGATGCTCTAAGAACGGTTTTGAAGAGTTGGGTAATGTTGAAGGACCAACCTGAAAACAAGAGAACCGAAAACTATCAACTGTGTACATGTGAAGTTGCAATTTCTACGGATTCGTCCTTTGTGTGAGCATGTAGGGAAGCTAGATATCTCTGTTGAGACCTTAGACGTAGGGACGCATGTGACTAGTCTTTTTTGGTGAGATAGTGGTGGTCAGGAAGATGTGCGGAAGATGTTTGTTAATGGTTCAGGGTTACGTGTTTCTAGTAGATGTGAAGTAATTGTCTTTTTACGGTTCCGATGTAACTTTTGGCATGGTTTGGCTCGTAGAACACAAAGCTAGGGTATACGTTGAGACAAAGAGAGAGTTGCCTTGAAGTCGCAGATTACTGTGAGACTGTAGTGGTAGGTGAGGATGTGAACTTCTTATCGAATGTTGACCCAGCTTTAGAGGTCAAAGATTGATTGAGTTTAGTTGACAGGCTTGCCTAGCAAATGTGATGGATTTGATTTTTTGAATGAAGATTAGACCGCAGAATGTTAGAATAGTTTGTGTTTTCCTAAAAGTGTTTGGAGGAATTGCCCGGTTTGTCTCTTGATAGGGAATAAGATTTTGTTATTGAGACCGTCTCCGAGTTTGCTCCTGTTTTGTTTGCTCTGTATTTTATGGTTCCCGAGAGAATTGAGAGTGTTGAAGAATCAACTTTGAGATTTGTTAGACCTTAGATTCATTAGGCCTAGTACATCATCTTAGAGTGTGACAGTGCAATTTGTGAAGAAGAGAGATGACAATACGAGAATGTGTTTAGATTACAGGTAGTTGAAACAATTGGCAGTGGATAGTTAGTATCCATTTCCGAGCGTCACTGATTTGTTGATCAATTAGGGTGTGCTCCAGCCTTTTCGAAGATTAATTTGAGATTCGATTACTACCAGTTGAAAGTGAGAGAGGTTGATGTACCAAAGACATCTTTCGGGGCAAGATGTGGTCACTTTGAGTCTGAGTTATGCCGTTTTGTTTGACTAGTGTGCTAGCCACTTTTATAGAGATGTCGAGCAGAATACTTCCTGAGCTCCTTGATCAGTTTGTAGTAGTCCTCATAGATGATATATGGGTATATTCACATACCGAAGAAGACCATGACAAGCTTTGGAGTTAGTGTTGTAGATCCTATTAGAGAATCAATTGTATGCCAAGTCGAGCAAACGTGAACTCCGAGTCTAGAAGGATGTTCTCCTAGGACATGTAGATCCGCCGAGTGTATTAGAGTAAATCCCAAGTAGGCAGAAGAAGATGTGAGTTGGAAGAAACAGAAGACTATGACAGGTATCTATAGTTCCTAGGTCTAGCATTGTTACTTTCGGGGAATTGTAAATAGTCTTTCGAAGATAGCTGCTCCATTGACAGATTGCTACAGAAGAATGTTCAGTTGTGTGGTCAGATGCGAGACAACGAGCCCTTGAGAAACCGAAAGAAACTTTGAAGAGAGCTTCGACCTTGGTCCAGCCTATATCAGAGAAAGAATTTGTGAACCATAGTGATGCGTTACATGTATGGTTAGGTTGTGTGCTTATGCAAGACAGAAGAGTGTGGCCTATTCATCGAGATAGTTGAAAGACCATGAACATAATTATCCGACACTAAACATAAAGTTAATTACAGTTAAATTTGCTTCGAAGACTTAGAGACAAAGCATGTATAGTAAGAAATGCACAATTTATATTTATCATCAGAGCTTGAAATATTCGATGACTTAGGAAGGGTTGAAACTTGAACAACATAAGTTGTTAGAATTGCTTGAAGACCGTAATCTCAAGATTGAATACCATCCGAAGAGAGTCAACATAGTAACCGATGCTTCGAGTTGTTTTTGCTGAGCTATATTTGATTTGCAAGCTATATCTGCCGGATTCAGTTTATCAAATGACAGTGGTTCTATGGTCGAGTTTCGGGTTAAGCCTACTTTGAGTCAGAATACTTAAAGAGAAACAATTGCAAGACAAGTTCTTGGTACCTCACGTGTAAGACATAGCAGAAAGAAGACCTTCAAAATATAGTTTCGAAGATGATAGAGTCTTGCATTTCAGAGACAGAATAGTTGTACCGATTGACATAGTGTTCTGAAACGTATTGTGTTGGCTGAAGCACACGATAGTTCATTTGTATTGCATCTGAGTAGTATGAAGACGTATTGTGGGCTGAAGATGAGTACTTCTGGATTGGTTTGATGAATAATATGGTTCAGTATGAGAGTAAGTGTATAATTTGTCAGCGTGTCAAGACTGAGCATCAATTTTCTTCTAGTTGTTACATCCGTGGAAGATTCTTAATGACAGTGGGTAATAGATTCGAGGGACTTTGTGTTTGGTTTGCCTTTGAATTCCTCCGGGAGGGTTTAGCCGAGTAAACGATGATAGTTGCACCGAGTGTACTCATTTTATACTTGTTCACGTTACTTGTACCTTGTGTAAGATGGCGGAGTCGTGCCTTAGCAAGAGTGTGAGTTGTACAATGTCTTGAATTCGATAATGGCCGGTAGAGATTTGAGATTTCAACTAGATTTTTGAAGACGTCTGCATAGTGTTTGGTTACCTGTTGAAGTCAGATGGTTAGTCAGAAAAAGCTATCGGTCAAGTATTCAAACGGTACCGTGTGAGATTGTGAATTCGGGCTAGTTCTGTTGTTTATTTGTTGCGGTTACCACCAGAGTTAGAAAGGAGTTTGTGATGTGTTATGTGTATCTATGATTTGGAAATGTGAAGCTGATATGTCTCGTGCTATGTTTGTTGAAGAGGTTGAGTCGAGTTTGAAATTGGCATGCATTGAAGGACCCGTTGAGATCTTAGCATCAGACAGCTAATGTAGTGTGGTAAGTCTACCGAGTTGGTGAGTATGTTGTGGTGAAAAGAAAAGGGAAGTGTGGAGGAGCAGTTTCAGTGACTCTTCCTGTCCGATAAATTTCGGGGACGGAATTTCCTTAAGTGGGGGAGAGTTGTAACACCCGGGTTTGGGGGTCGGATGAAAATAATATTTAAAATAATATTACGAGTCTCAGTTTTATAATTAAAATAATAAAGTATTATTTGGTCTTCATATTTTCAAACAAACATTTTGTGTTGGACCAAAATGTATTTGAAATCAAATTTCCATGGAAATTGCAAATACATGAGATTACCATCTCATTAATGGCATTTTCGTAATAAAGTGGACTTCTCTTAAAACCCCCTTTTTAATTAAAATAGAGTTGTCTTCTTCCTTCTCTCATTTTTCATTTTTGAACGACAAGGGGGAGAGCTTTTCTCTAAATCACTATTCCATCACCTAGCATCTTCATTTTGGCTCGGTTTTGAAAGGTAACTACATCCTCATCTTGCTCTCATCTTCCTCTCTTCAAAAGTACCTTTAGATTTCATTTTCATCCATGTTTTGGAAATTGGTTTTCCATGGGAAAATGATAAAGGTTGCGACTTTATGAGTTTTTAACAAAGCTATTGATTTATTAATGTTAGATATGTTGGTTATGAAACATGGAGTCCAACATATGTGATTTTTACTTGGTTTTACAAACATTCACGGATTTGGGTTTTCATGGGGTTTTTGAAAGGTTTTGGGATGAGTTTTGGGTGTGGTTTGTGATGAAAATTGTGGGCTGAAGTTAGTATAATAGTTGGGGGTTGTTTTGGAATCATTTAAGAGTGTTAAAGAGGTTGAAATCATGAGCTTGGTTGGGTTTTGAGGGCTGCTCGAGTTTGGTGTTTTTGGGGGTTGTTCATGGCTTGAATTCTTGTGTTTGATGCTTGAATAGTATTTCGGGTTTGCTACATTGTCGTATGAGTTGATTTAAGGTTGTTTTGGATTGTGTTGAGTTGTTTAGAGACAAGGGCTTGTGTTGGTGAACCATCGGGAGTGAATCCGGAAGCTTGAAGACCTTGGTTGCTTGGTAGTTGAGCTTGGAGGCGAAGATGAGTGGTTAAAATGTTTTAAATGGTTTTGAGCAATTGGTTCAAGCATGTGGACTAGGTTGGGATTGGTAGACCCACCTAGAGTTGGGATTAGAGTGGTAGCCTAATCCTAAGCTTTAGTTAGAGACTTTGGTTGTACTCTATTTGATGTTAATGTCTCATGTTTAATTGAGATTATGGTGGTTATGTATATGTTGTTATACATGTATGTTGAGGCATGGTTTGATGCATTGTCATATGCATGTTGATGATAGGTATGATGTGGATATACATATGTGTGAAATATGATGTGATATTTGTTTTGATGATATACATGTAGTGTTGACTTGTGAAATGATATTATGAGGTGGTTGCATGATTTCGAGGATCATGGTGAGTACGTGCTAAGCACGAAAATTGTTGTGATATTACGTTGTGAAAGATTATGAATTATGTTTAATATTGGCACTAGTATGCTTGGGTACAATGATCGATCATTAGGATGTTAGTGTGCACACGAGAGTCAAAGTCGTGCGTGGCCTTGGTGGCGTTAACTCATCAAAGAGGAGTACGGTGATGTAATATTCCACCGGAAATGTTTATATATTAGTCAGTGATGAGTGGAATCCCATCGACGGGGCGTGAGGATGAGTGGAATCCCCTCCGCGAGAACCGGTGATGAGTGTAATCCCATCGAGGGTAATGGTTGTGTTGGAAGTGAGTTCCAACGTGTTATCCGTGTATTTAAGTCATAACTAGGTGCCAATATGAGATTATATATGTGTCATTGTGATTTGAGATGTGTTGCCATTATGGATTGATATATGTTGTTGTTAATACCTTGATATATGTATTTTCGTGTGTTGGGCTTATGATTTGTTGATCATGGCATAGAGTTGATTATATGTTCATGCATCATGTATATTTTGGCCCTTGTAGATTGGAGGTAAGATCATGCATTCCATCTTGGTAGTTGCTCGTGCTTGGACCCTGCATTGTCTAGGTTTGTTTTACGAGCTTACCCTCACTAAGCTTTTATGCTTACGCTCCTTTTTATTCGACAATGCAGATCAGTAGCGTGTGGGTGGCAAGGGCAAGGGAAGGTCTCCAAGTGTCGCTTTTGGTTAGCTCAAGTATGAACTTTAAATTGTAGATTGTAATATTCAAGCAATGGGATAGGTGTTGTTGATTTGAGCTTTGATGTATGTTGATGTTGGTTTGGCTTTTGGATGCTTTGTTTGAATTGTAAATCTTGTTTATGTTGCATGTCATGAGTGCCTATATGTTTTGTCTCTATGGCATGAACCTTTAAGTGCTTAGTATGTCTCCTTTTGAGTAAATGTATAAATCCTTTCGTTGCATGATCCTTGTACGTATTGAATGTCTTGTATGTTGATTTCTTGGTGGTTAAAGGTTGTTTGTATGTTGTTCGGGGCTAGGGGAGTCGTAAATCGCATCTAGAGTCGAGTCTTAAGTCGTTTTGCTGAAATTTGGGGACTTGTAGTGCAGGGCGTATCGATACGCCTAAGGGCCGTATGATACGGTCTTGCCCTTCAGGACTCAATTTTGGCTGGGTGTATCGATACGCAGGGATGTACCGATACGCCCAAAGCTCACTGAAATTCTGAGATTTTGGTGAGACTTTGGCGTATCGATACGGGCTCTAAGCGTATCGGTACGGTTTTATCTCGTTGACCGTGTGATGTTGACCGAGGAGGGTGTATCGATACGCCCAAGGGCTGTATCGATACGGTCTCCCCTGAGTTGACTGAGGGCAGTTGACTTGGTCGAGGCGTATCGATACCCTTGACAGGTGTATCAATACAGTCTGCTTAAAAAGGAAAAATGGGCTGTTTAATGTGTTGCCTTGGATGGTCGTTGATATGTTGTTTGTGTTTCCGCTGTCGTGTTTTACGTAGGACTTAATAATGCATTTAGACAAGATATCAATAAAAGAAATTTTCTAGGGTTGCTAACCGAGGTGGGACCTTAACGGGTTTCACATCGGTTTTCCCCGTGTAGCCTACTCGGACCGAAACGTCCGGACCTGGACGAGGGGGTTACAATGGAAGTCCTTGGATACAATGGTATGATGCACGATATACTTGGGACTACGGTCCATCAGCCATGGCTCAAGGGGACGCCCCATTACATGTCATATGATATTGGCGACAGTTGGAGGTAACGAGGGAGTTGTACGAGTGGCGACAATTGGTTGGATAGTGAGAAGTTTAGGATATCTCTTGGACCTTTATGGTCAAACACGGACCAATGTCATTCATGACCAATTGTGATCCAATGCGAACTTGTTAAAAAGATATGAACCTTATCGAGAAATTGAATAAGCAATTCATGAGAGACTCTCGAACACATGAATTATATCTTGAAAATAAATAAATGATTCGACAAGAAATCTTGAATACTTGAATCGCTTGACTTGAATTATTGAAATACTCGAATTGCTTGATGTGTAATGCTTGATTCTTGACGCAAAGTTCTCGAAATGATAATTGCTTATGCTTGGACCATATATTGTATGGTTCACTACTTGAAATGACTTGTGTTTTCAATTGAGCTAATGTTTACTTGCTTGATCTACTTGACTTACTTGGTACTTGAGTGTATGCTACATGCTTGACTTGTGTGTGGAGTAATCCCTAAATAAACCCATTGATAATGAGTTTATAATTAATGAACTTATAATAATATAATAATGATGTTAATGGTTGAGCTTGCTTGAACCTTAATAGATGAAATATAGAGAAATGCTTCCTATTCGAATGAAGCTTGATTGGTCCTTGTGGCTGTGTTGCTTATTTGGCTTGTATAAGTAGATCCTTGAAGTGATTTGCTTGCTCTTGTTTGAATTGAGATGCTTGTTGCTAGATTGGATGTTTGTGATACTAGGCTATTGAGTGCTAGTGTTAAGAGTGTAACACCCGGGTTTGGGGGTCGGGTGGAAATAATATCTAAATAATATTTTGGGTCTCGGTTTATGATTAAATAATATTATACATTATTTGGACCATGTGTCTTGTTTCATTTTCAAAATAAACATTTTATGTTTGGACTAATTTGAAATGAAACTAAAATGTCATGGATTTTAAAGTAAGGAGAGTTGCCATCTCATTAATGGCATACTTGTAATTTAATGAAATTAGGGGAATTAAAAACCCATTTTTAATTTTAAAAGAACTATTCACCATCTTCTTCCCTCTTCACTTCCCCATTCCAACATGAAAAGCTCCCTTTACCCCAAATCACTTTTCCATCATCTTCCTTTCTCATTTTTGGAGATTTTTCGAAGGTAAAATTATTTTCAACTTGTCCTCCTCTTCCTCTTTAAGATGGTACCTTTAATTTTCATAAAGCTCATAGATTTTGAAACTTAGGGTTTTGGGTTTTTAGGTTAAAAATGCAAACTTTAATGTCTTTAATTTGAGATTTCGATTTGTTGAAGCCATATATGTTGTTTACTACCCATAAGGTCCAACATAGTTAATTTCTACATAGTTTTATGTTGAATCCCGAATTTGGGTATAAATGGGTTTTTTGGAGGGTTTTGGGTGAGTTTTGGGGGTTGTTTTAGGTGAGAATTGATAGCCCAATGGTAGTACTATGGTTAGGGGTTGATTTGGGGTCATTTGTGGGTGCAATGGGTGTTGGAAACATGGATTTTGGAAGGGGTATGTGGGCTGCCCGAGATTGCAAAGTATGGGGTTTGGTCACGGCTTGCAACATTGTAAATTGCGATTGAATTGTATTCCGGGTTGGTCTTTTGATGTTGGGCTGATTTGGAATTGTTTGAATTGTGTTTGAGGTTGTTTAGAAGCGGGAATTTGTGTTGGTGAGGCCTTGGGAACAAATCCGGAAATTGAAGACCATGATTGCTTGGTAGATGAGCTTGGAGGTAGAGGTGAGTGGTTAAATATTTTTAAATGGTTTTCAAGTGTTGGTTCAAGCATGTGAACTAGGTTGGGATTGGTAGACCCACCTAGAGTTGGGATTAGGGTGGTAGCCTAATCCCAAACTTTAGTTAGAGACCTTGGTTGATCTTTAAAGTGTTGAATTATGCCTCATGTTTAATCATGCTTATGGTGGTTATGCTTATGTCGTTATACATGCATGTGGAGACATGGCTTAATGCATTGTTACATGCATGTTGATGATAAATGTGATAGAGATATACATATGTATGAAATATGATGTGATAATTGTGTTGTTGAGATGCATGTAGTGTTCACATGTGTAATGATGTTATGAGGTGATTGTATGATCCGAGGATCATGGTGAGTGCATACTAGGCATGGAAATGTGGCTTGTGCATGACGGTGAGTCATGGTGAGTACGTGCTAAGCACGGAAGTTATTATGAAATGGTATTGTGAAAGAGTAATGAAATGTGTAGTATTGGCACTAGTATGCTTGGGTACAAATGATCGATCATTAGGATGTCTAGTGTGCACACGTGAGTCAAAATGTGCGCGTGGTCTTGATGATGGTAGTCATCAAGATGGAGTACGGGTTCGCCCGGAAATCTTCATATATATATATTAGTCGGTGATGAGTGGAATCCCATCGACGGGCATGAGGATGAGTGGAATCCCCTCCGCGTAAGATGAGGCGTGAGGATGGGTGGAATCCCCTCCGCGTGAACGGTGATGAGTGTAATCCCACCGTCAGGTAATGGTTGAGTTGTTGGATGTGAGTTCCAACGGTTATCCGCGTATTCGAGTCATAGCTAGGTGCCAATACGGATTGTGGTTTATGTTGCCAATATGTGATTAATTGTGAGCCAATGTGATTTGGGATGTGTTGCTAACATGGTTTAATATATGTGATTTCATATGTTGTGGATTAAAACATGTTGAGCATGACATGATATTGAATATATGTTCATGCATCATTTATAATTATGGCTCGTGTGGATCGGAGGTAAGATCATGCATTTTATCTTGGTTGTAGCTCGTGCTTGGACCCTGTATTGTCGAGGTTTGTTTTACGAGCTTACCCTCACTAAGCTTTTATGCTTACGCTCTCTTTTGTTCGACAATGCAGATTAATAGCTTGTGGGTGGCAAGGGCAAGGAAAGGTCTCCAAGGGGTTGCTTTTGGTTAGCTCAAGTATGAACTTTAAATTGTAGATTGTAATAGTCAAGCAATGGGATAGGTGTTGTTGATGTGTGCTTTGTTGGTTGCTTAGGAGCACATCTAGACTCCTTAATTATGTTGTTTTTGATTGGCTTAATGATGCTATGTTTGGATTGTAACCATGTCTAAATTGTATACCTTATGTGTTGGTCATGTGCCTTTTGAGGTTGTCCTTATGTTTGAGTGTTGGAGTATGAGACTTGAATGCTTAAATGTCTTCTATGAGCAATTGCATGATTTTCTTGATGTATGTACATGTAGGGTGCTTGTATGGCTAAATCGTGATCTGTAAATGTTGTATGAATGATTGGTTGGGGTTAGGGAAGTCTTAAATTGCATCTAGGTTCGAGTCTTGTATGATTTGGTTGAGTTTGGGAGTTTTGCAGTGCAGGGGTATCGATACGGTTGGTCCCGTATCGATACGGCCTACTTGTTTCAGGCCTCGTGTTTCGATACGCGAGGGGGCGTATCGATACCTTTTTGGTCCTTGAAGCTACTGTCCATTTTGGTATCGATATGGGTCTCTGGCGTATCGATACTGTCATCTTAGCGTTGACCGTGAGAAGTCAACCATTGGGGAGAGTATCGATACACTCATTGGGCGTATCGATACGGTCTCCACGGGTTGACTCTGACCAGTTGACCTAGTCAAGGGGTATCGATACACCCCTTAGGTGTATCGATACCGCTTGCAGTTTAAGTTTAAAATTGGGCTGTAACATGTTAGTTTGAGTTCGTTTGATTGTTTCGTAAATGTTGTTCCGCTGTATGATCACTTAGGATTTAATACTCATCTAGACAAGATTTAAAATGAAAAAATAGGGTTGCTAACCGAGGGGAACCTTAACGGGTTTCACTCGGTTTTCCCCATGTGGCCCACTCCGACCGGTCGTCCGGCCAGACCGGGACGAGGGGGTTACATTTGTTGGTATCATAGCCTAAGGGTACCGAGACCTTGGGCAGGTAAGTGAGGTAAGTTAAGTTCTTGCATTGAAATGGCACGGTGTTTGCTTGCCATGTAAGCATGTTGCTTGTTATCCGTGAATGCTGTGATGTGTGGTTGTTTGATTGAGAATGTATGTTGTTCGATCGTACGCATATGTTTGCTTGTTTAACAAGTATGCCTTGTTATATGCTTGGTTGAGCATGTATGTGTGTTGATTTGGTTGAAACATGCTTAGTAGTGTCCCATTGCTACTATTACATCGAAAAAGAGATTTTTAAGTGAGGGAATCATACTTGAGCCACTTGGACCCTTTCCTTTGCTAACCCAATTTGTGTGTTAATTTACTGTTGATGTTGTTGTTGATTTATTGCTTTTAGTAAGTCTGAGGCCAAGGAGTGGGCCGTGAATTGGTAAGTGGGAGTTGTAGTTTCGGAAAAGGTGGACGATGTTGAGGGAGTCCATCACCTTAGTTAGAGAGGTATGGTTGTACCGGAATTGAGGTACAATTTGTTCGTTTGAGACGGTGTGTATGTGGGTTGATTCCTGTGGATGAGGGACGATGTGACCAACTCTGGCATTAGTTGGTAAGAAGAAGTGAAGGCCTATGAGTGGGAGTCAGAGCGGTGTCGACGTTTTAGCAGATAAGCCCTTGGTACAATATTAAGTTGTTTCCTCCAGTTGATTCTAAATCCGTGCTCTTGTATATCGTTAGCAAGTATGCAAGTTTGAATATACCTGGTGAAGTGTTAGAGGTAGGCGTGAGTACCTTGGTTCTTTTAGCAAGATCAAGTTAAGGGTTTTGTATGAATAATCTGAGACTCGAAAATGCTAGTTAGTGATCGTTGGGGTTCGGCCTACGGTTTTAGCACAGGACAGCCGGTCAGTATCCGTGAGTGGAGATCGATTTGTGTGATCGGGTCGGGGTGCGTTTGGGTTGTATTCCGGCGTGGTTGTCTGTGTGTGATCAGAAGTGAATCTTGAAGTTACGAGATGCTCTAAGAACAGTCTAGAAGAGTCAGACTTTGTTGAAGAACCGGTATGAATACAAGAGAACCGAAGACTAACAACTATGTACTTGTGAAGTTGCAAACTCTACAGATTCGTCCATTTGTGGGAGCATGAAAAGAAATTAGATATCATTGTTGAGACCTTAGATGTAGGGACATATGTGACTAGCCTTTTTGGGAGATAGTAGTGATCAGAAGGATGTACAGAAGATGTTTGTTGGTGGTTCAGAGTTACTAGTTTCTAGTAGATGTGAAGTGATTGTCTTTCTAAAGTTTTGATGTACCTTTTTGACAAGGTTCGGCTCGAAGAGCCCATAGTTAGTGTATACATTGAGACAAAGAGAGAGTTGCCTTGAAGTTGCAGATTTTTGTGAGACGGTAGTAGTAGGTGAGGATGCGAACTTCCTTTCGAATGATTGATCCAGCTTTAGAGGTCAAGGATTGGTTGAGTTAGTCGATAGGCATGCTTAGAAATTGTGGTGGATTTGATTTTGAATGAAGATTAAACCACAAAATGTTCGAATAGTTTGTGTTTTCTTTTCCTAGAAGTGTTTGGAAGAATTGCCGGTTTACCTCTTGTTAGAGGAGAAGAGTTTGTTATTGAGACCGTTTTCGAGGTTGCTTCTGTTTTGTTTGTTCTGTAACTTATGAATTCCGGAAGAATTGAGAATGTTGAAGAATTAACTTCTAGACTTGTTAGACCTTAGATTCATTAGGCCTAGTGCATCATCTTAGAGTTCTACAGTGTAATTTGTGTCGAGGAAAGAGTGACAGTACGAGAATGTGTTCAGATTACATACAGTTGAAACAATTGACAGTGAATAGTTAGTATCCATTTCCGACCGTCAGTGATTCATTAATCAGTTGAGGTGTACTCCAGTCTTTTCAAGATTAATTGAGATTCGTTTATTACTAGTTGGAAGTGAGAGAAGTTAAAGTATTGAAGACAACTTTTGGGGCAAGATGTGATCGCTTTGAGCTCCGAGTTATGCAGTCTTGTTTGACTAGTGTGTTAGTTACTCTTATAGAGATGTTGAGCAGGATAATTCCCGAGTTCCTTGATCAGTTGTAGTAGTTCTCATAGATGACACATGGGTATATTCCCGTACCGAAGAAGGCCATGACAAGCTTTGAAGTTAGTGTGGTAGGTCCTTTTAGAGAACCAGTGGTATGCCAAGTTATGCAACGTAAACTCCAAGTTAAGGAAAATGTTCTCTTAGGACATGTAGATTAGCCGAGTGTATTAGAGCAAATCTTAAGTAGACAGAGGAAGACGTGAGTTAGAAGAAATTGAAGACTGTGACAGGAATCTATCGTTTCCAGGTCTAGTAGTGTCACTATCGGGAGTTTGTAAATAGCCTTTCGAAGATAGCTGCTCTTTTGACAGATTGCTACAGAAGAATGTTCAGTTTGTGAGGTCAGATGCGAGACATTGAACCCTTGAGAAACCGAAAGAAACTTTAGAGAGAGCTTCAACCTTGATCCAGCCTATACTAGTGAAAGAACTTGTGAACTGTAGTGATGTGTTACATGTAGGGTTGGGTTGTGTGCTTATGCAAGACAGAAGATTGTGACTTGTTCATCGAGATAGTTGAGAGGCCGAGAGAGGAGTTATTCGGCACTGAACTTAGAGCTAATTACAGTTGTATTTGCCTCAAAGACTTAGAGACAAAGCCGTAAAGTAAGAAATACACAGTGTATATGTACGTACCATCAGAACTTGGAATACTTGAAGACTTGGGAAGGGTTGAAAACTTGAACAACATAAAGTGTTAGAACTTCTTGAAGACTGTAATATCAAGATTGAGTACCATCCGAAGATAGTCAACGTAGTAACCGATGCTCCGAGCTATGTTGTTGATAGATTAGTAGTAGAGTTGCGAGATGTAATTGCCGAATTTAGTTTACCGAATGATAGTAGTTTTGTGGCCGAGTTTCATGTTAAACCTACTTTGAGTCAGAATGCTTGAAGAGAAACAGTTGCAAGACAGATTCTTGGCACCTCACGTGCAAGACATTGTGGAAGGAAGACCGTCAGAATACAGTTTCAGAGATGATAGAGTTTGTATTTTTTTAGAGGCATAATAGTTGTATCGATTGACATAGTGTTTTGAGACGTATTGTTTTGGCCGAAGCACACGGTAGTTCATTGGTATTGCATCTGAGTGGTATGAAGACGTACTGTGGGTTGAAGATGAGTACTTCTGGATTGAGTTGATGAATAATGTGGTTCGGTATGAGAGTGAGTGTGTAAATTGCCAGCGTGTCAAGACCGAGTATCAGTTTTCTTCTAGTTTGTTACATCTGTGGAAGGTTCTTAATGGAAGTGGGTAATAAAGATCCGAAATTTCTGCTAGATTTTTTTTGAAGACGTTTGCATAGTGTCTGGTTACCTGTTGAAGGCAGATGGTCAGTTAGAGAAGGTTATGAGTCAAGTATTCAAACAGTGCTGCATGAGATTGTGAATCGGGCTAGTTCCGTTGTTCATTTGTCACGGTTACCACCAGAGTTAGGAGGAAGTTTGCGATGTATCTGTGTACCTAAAATACGAGGGTGTGAGTCAGATCTGTTCTGTGCTATGTTGTTGAAAAGATTGAGTTGAGTTTTAAGTTGACATGCCTTGAAGGAACCAATTGAGATCTTAGCATCAGATAGCTAGTGTTGTGTGGTAAGTCTACCGAGTTGGGTAGTATGTTGTGGTGAGAGAGAAATGTGTGGAGGAGCATGTTTCAGTGGCTCCTCCTGTTCGATGAATTTCGGGGACGAAATTCCTTAAGTGGGGGAGAGTTGTAACACCCGGGTTTGGGGGTCAGGTGGAAATAATATCTAAATAATATTTTGGGTCTCGGTTTATGATTAAATAATATTATACATTATTTGGACCTTGTGTCTTGTTTCATTTTCAAAATAAACATTTTATGTTTGGACTAATTTGAAATGAAACTAAAATGTCATGGATTTTAAAGTAAGGGAGAGTTGCCATCTCATTAATGGCATACTTGTAATTTAATGGAATTGGGGGAATTAAAAACCCATTTTTAATTTTAAAAGAACTATTCACCATCTTCTTCCCTCTTCACTTCCCCATTCCAACATGAAAAGCTCCCTTTACCCCAAATCACTTTTCCATCATCTTCCTTGCTCATTTTTGGAGATTTTTCGAAGGTAAAATCATTTTCAACTTGTCCTCCTCTTCCTCTTTAAGATGGTACCTTTAATTTTCATAAAGCTCATAGATTTTGAAACTTAGGGTTTTGGGTTTTTAGGTTAAAAATGCAAACTTTAATGTCTTTAACTTGAGCTTTCGATTTGTTGAAGTCATATATGTTGTTTACTACCCATAAGGTCCAACATAGTTAATTTTTACATAGTTTTATGTTGAATCCCGAATTTGGGTATAAATGGGTTTTTTGGAGGGTTTTGGGTGAGTTTTGGGGTTGTTTTAGGTGGGAATTGATAGCCCAATGGTAGTACTATGGTTAGGGGTTGATTTGGGGTCATTTGTGGGTGCAATGGGTGTTGGAAACATGGATTTTGGAAGGGGTATGTGGGCTGCCCGAGATTGCAAAGTATGGGGTTTGGTAATGGCTTGCAACATTGTAAATTGCGATTGAATTGTATTCCGGGTTGGTCTTTTGATGTTGGGCTGATTTGGAATTGTTTGAATTGTGTTTGAGGTTGTTTAGAAGAGGGAATTTGTGTTGGTGAGGCCTTGGGAACAAATTCGGAAATTGAAAACCATGGTTGCGTGGTAGATGAGCTTGGAGGTAGAGGTGAGTGGTTAAATATTTTTAAATGGTTTTCAAGTGTTGGTTCAAGCATGTGAACTAGGTTGGGATTGGTAGACCCACCTAGAGTTGGGTTTAGGGTGGTAGCCTAATCCCAAACTTTAGTTAGAGACCTTGGTTGATCTTTAAAGTGTTGAATTATGCCTCATGTTTAATCATGCTTATGGTGGTTATGCTTATGTCGTTATACATGCATGTGGAGGCATGGCTTAATGCATTGTTACATGCATGTTGATGATAAATGTGATAGAGATATACATATGTATGAAATATGATGTGATAATTGTGTTGTTGAGATGCATGTAGTGTTGACATGTGTAATGATGTTATGAGGTGATTGTATGATCCGAGGATCATGGTGAGTGCATGCTAGGCATGGAAATGTGGCTTGTGCATGACGGTGAGTCATGGTGAGTACGTGCTAAGCACGGAAGTTATTATGAAATGGTATTGTGAAAGAGTAATGAAATGTGTAGTATTGGCACTAGTATGCTTGGGTACAAATGATCGATCATTAGGATGTCTAGTGTGCACACGTGAGTCAAAATGCGCGCGTGGTCTTGATGATGGTAGTCATCAAGATGGAGTACGGGTTCGCCCGGAAATCTTCATATATATATATTAGTCGGTGATGAGTGGAATCCCATCGACGGGCATGAGGATGAGTGGAATCCCCTCCGCGTAAGATGAGGCGTGAGGATGGGTGGAATCCCCTCCGCGTGAACGGTGATGAGTGTAATCCCACCGTCAGGTAATGGTTGAGTTGTTGGATGTGAGTTCCAACGGTTATCCGCGTATTCAAGTCATAGCTAGGTGCCAATACGGATTGTGGTTTATGTTGCCAATATGTGATTAATTGTGAGCCAATGTGATTTGGGATGTGTTGCTAACATGGTTTAATATATGTGATTTCATATGTTGTGGATTAAAACATGTTGAGCATGACATGATCTTGAATATATGTTCATGCATCATTTATAATTATGGCTCGTGTGGATCGGAGGTAAGATCATGCATTTTATCTTGGTTGTAGCTCGTGCTTGGACCCTGCATTGTCGAGGTTTGTTTTACGAGCTTACCCTCACTAAGCTTTTATGCTTACCCTCTCTTTCGTTCGACAATGCGGATTAATAGCTTGTGGGTGGCAAGGGCAAGGAAAGGTCTCCAAGGGGTTGCTTTTGGTTAGCTCAAGTATGAACTTTAAATTGTAGATTGTAATAGTCAAGCAATGGGATAGGTGTTGTTGATGTGTGCTTTGTTGGTTGCTTAGGAGCACATCTAGACTCCTTAATTATGTTGTTTTTGATTGGCTTAATGATGCTATGTTTGGATTGTAACCATGTCTAAATTGTTTACCTTGTGTGTTGGTCATGTGCCTTTTGAGGTTGTCCTTATGTTTGAGTGTTGGAGAATGAGACTTGAATGCTTAAATGTCTTCTATGAGCAATTGCATGATTTTCTTGATGTATGTACATGTTGGGTGCTTGTATGGCTAAATCGTGATCTGTAAATGTTGTATGAATGATTGGTTGGGGTTAGGGAAGTCTTAAATTGCATCTAGGCTCGAGTCTTGTATGATTTGGTTGAGTTTGGGAGTTTTGCAGTGCAGGGGTATCGATACGGTTGGTCCCGTATAAATACGGCCTACTTGTTTCAGGCCTCGTGTTTCGATACGCGAGGGGGCGTATCGATACCTTTTTGCTCCCTGAAGCTACTGTCCATTTTGGTATCGATACGAGTCTCTGGCGTATCGATACAGTCATCTTAGCATTGACCGTGAGAAGTCAACCGTTGGGGAGAGTATCGATACACTCCTTGGGCGTATCGATACGGTCTCCACGGGTTGACTCTGACCAGTTGACCTAGTCAAGGGGTATCGATACACCCCTTAGGTGTATCGATACCGTCTGCAGTTTAAGTTTAAAATTGGGTTGTAACATGTTAGTTTGAGTTCGTTTGATTGTTTCTAAATGTTGTTCCGCTGTATGATCACTTAGGATTTAATACTCATCTAGACAAGATTTAAAATGAAAAAAATAGGGTTGCTAACCGAGGGGAACCTTAATGGGTTTCACTCAGTTTTCCCCGTGTGGCCCACTCGGACCGGTCGTCTGGCCAGACCGGGACGAGGGGGTTACAAAGAGTTTAAAATACCTGGACTAAATTAAAAAGAATTAGATGTAAAATGAGATTATACAAGATAAGATACCTTGGTGTCATTCGAATAGGACTAAAAGTCCTAGACCAATTGTCTACTTCTACCTAAATGGTATGGTCCTAAAATGAATTGGAAGTTTAGATTTAATATAAAGTATTATTCGTGCTAGTTTAATGGATTTAATTGAATCATAACTACATGAACTTGAATTAGCTAAGACTAGTTAATGGACTGCTCAAGTAGAGAATTAAAGTAATGTTGTTAATCAAATAGATTAATTTGAATATAGTATTATAATGCCTTGTTTTAATCACATTGATAGGTAAATTGGATTGACCTAGACTAGTATGGATATATGTACATGTCGAATAATAATGTTAGAAGCATGGTCTAAGTAAATAATGAAGTTTAAATCAGTATAGCGAAATCTGCACGGAAAATTCTGTTATGGGCAACAACTTTGAAAAATCACTATAAATTGTACAGGTCAAATTAAGGGCTGAAATTTATATGGAATGAACCTTAGTATGTCTATTTTCATTAGGACAAAACAGAAATGAATTTTGATTTGTGAGTTGGAATCTGGAAATGAAAACCTTTGGACAGTGCAAACTGTCCAAAAATGTAATTGTTCTGAATTTGAACTAAAAACTGTATTAATTGGAAAGATATTAATATGAAAGGTTTAAACGGTTGTAAGAAGGGTCAAGTAAGCTTTCAAACGGTGTAAATTAATTGAAATTTCGATGTAGCGGAATGAAAATTATTTATGTTTAAGTAATCAGTGCACAAACTGCCTAGTTGTAACAGTCTAGGTGATTTGGTAAACTATTTTATAAACAGTTTGACAGTTTGGTTATTGCCCTAAGTGACGTCTTGACCTTGATTAATGAATCACCTTAGATAATCATACTAGAAACCAAGTCAAAGAGCTAACTAATATGGAATACTAAGCTTAACTGGATAGTCTAATAAGTTTACATGCCAAGTGAAATAAAGAAATGAATTGTGTAATGTATAAAGGTATAAGGTCAATTAAGACACTTGATAAATGGATTCTCAAGATTACTTGTTACTTGAAATATATAAGTTAAAGCATATACGAATCTAATTTGAATAGAAAAGTATGATTACTTAGTTGGATGCCTAATTCGAATGAAAATGAATGAATCTTGTTGGCTTGCCTAGTTACTACTCATAAGGTGCTTGCTTGAATGTGTAGTGTAAATCCTTTGATTGGATTCCTTGATCATTGTGATTGTACAACTGAATGAAGTTTGAAACTCTAACCTAAAGCTTGAATTTAAGTTTAAGACTTAATTAAGTTGTAAATGGATTAAAGACCCTTGAAACCTAATAATCTTGATAGACTTTAGATGCTACCTCACTAAGTACAATCTTGTACTTATCACTCTTGTTTGCATTCTTCCCAAACCTCAGGTAAAATCCATCCCGGTCAGTAGCTTGCATTGAAGTTAGCTTTCTGGGATTTGAAGCAAGGCATGCAAGACTTGAAGTACAATTTTGTATTTACCTTGAAGTACTCCTAGTTGGTGGCTACTAGATTTGTGTATAAGACATATAGGTCATGCATTTGATGATTGTAAATATTTAAATGAAACCTTACACTAATGGTCTGTAATGCTTAAGGATACATTTTGGATGTATATAAGTAATAGTCATATGTAAATACTATGACCTTGTTTGATCATGAATGAATTTGAATCATATGAAAAAGTGTCATGATTTTAGTATTGGATAATTGATGCTTGGTTTATAAGTTAGAAGAACCTATATGTGTATTGAATTAATAATATGCTTGTAGTAGTAATGGTTAAACTACTTGAATTGGAACCAACATGTATCTAATCTAGGGTCACCTATTCGAATGGTTTAGAATAGTAGGGAATTGTATATTCAACTTAAGTTGTATAAGACATAAACTTGATATAATGAATGGTATAAGGCTAGTTAATGATCTTAAAATGAATTAGACTTGGTCATACCTTGTAGTATTCGAATGCCCTATGTATGTTTTATAGGGTCACTTGATTTGGAAGCAACTAATCTAATTAGATATACATTGTATGTAAATGAAAGAATACATGGATCGATGGGTATCTTGCAATGAATTTAACTAAATCAAGGTGAGCTTTATGGTAGCTTAATAGATAAACAACTCGCCTATTAGAGTTGAGTTTTAATTGAAAAAAATTAATTGACCCATATTTTCTCATTCACTTGTTAGTTTTCTCGTCGTAACGCTTCTCGCTCCTAACCCGGGCGAGGGGTGTTACACAATCACCAAAATTATGGATTTTAATATTATTCTTCATTTTAATTTAGGTATGAAAAATACCTATAAATACAACCTCCATTCCCCTTTGTAATGACATCCACCATTCACTTCACCATCCACCACAACACTCACCATTGTAAATACTCACTACACTATTTACAAAGGAATCAATATACAAGTTTGTACTACAAGTTTTGAGGAAATTCAAGAATCAAGCTTTCAAATCCTTAGGTATTTCTTATTTTACTGTTTTTATTTTTATTTGTTCGTATTCATGTTTCTAACATTTTGGAAAAAAGGGCAAAAACATTCAAATGTGTTCTTGGGGTTTTTAAGCTTTTAATAAAAAAAACACCAAAGGGAAAGTGGTTTTATGTTTTTAAAGATCAAAGTATAGTTTTTAGCGAAAGAAAAAACGGTCACTAACCTTTTTGTGAATTTGGCCTTCCATTTAGACATTATCTCAATTCAATCACCTTTTTAGTTCCTTTTCAAATCTTTTTTTTACTAAATCCCTTTCATTTTTATCCTTCTTATAAAAATAACATTTTTTAATCGACTCGAATTACTAAGATGTTGACCTAATTCAAGGAAGGATACGTTTAAAAATTGTCACGTTTTACCCTTTTTCTTTAACATTTATTTTGTTCATCCCTTTGCTCTCATTTTCGCGCCTTGATATTAATATCTCTTTTTTATATATTTTTCTCTTTATTGATATAAATAATGAGACATAAGTTGCAATGCGGTGTCCCATCAAAAGGAGGTGACGGGTTAGCGCCAGAAATGTTGGCGTTGATTAGAGTTCACTCTTCGGATGGTAGGGTTGTTAAAACAGAACCATATTCGTAAATGGAAAATAATTAAATTTCACATGAACTTGCAAATTCTGACAAAAACACACATTGTAATCATCTAGGTACCAATTTTTAGGCGTTGTGGGGGTGTTCACCTTTCCCCACACGTAACCGATTCCCTAACCCATTTTTGTGTTTTTGCATACCAAAATGGTTGTTTTAATAAAATAAAAATGTTTTTATTAAATGACCCGTTTTTAGGTGATCCAATCACATCTTTTAAAAGATTGGTGGCGACTCTGTTGTTTTTGCTTTTAAACGTTGAGCTCTAAAAAAGCTGCAACAGCTTGGCGACTCCACTTGGGACATTTTTTGATTTTACAAAAAAGAGAGTCTAGCCACAAGCCGATTACACTTTGTCTTAATGTTGAAATTTGCTAAATTACGTGTAAAATTTAATTTAATTATCAATTTATGATTATTATTTCATTTTACACATTTAAAGTTTGGCAATATGTTAGGCTAATTGGGGAGATGAGGCCGAGACTCATGTGGCTGATCGAAGAGATAAAAGAGCTGGGTGCTCGAGCTGAGATTCACTCATGATATAACTCAGAATCTTTTGTAATAAGGAACTTCGACATCCAATGAGAAACTACTTCTAGAGCAATACCTTAATGGAATTGATCGCCCTTCTCATGCATTTGTATTTTTGTTTGTTTTTTGTTTGTTTGCATTAGTAGTTTACATCATTGCATCCATTCACACCTTTAATAAAATATAATTACAGAAAACCTAAAATGCACACAGGTACGCTACTCAAACCTAAGCACGACCATTGTAGATAGGTTGTCAGCTTCAGATAGGCTTGATATAATCGCGCAAGCTCATCAAGATGTTGTTAGCCATATAGCGGCTATATCAAAAATCTTTTTGTAGGGGCACATGTTAGGTATGCAAAATTTTCATTTCAATGAAAGATGCATCTTTGACCGTGAAACCTTGAATGTATATACATACATATCTAGGTCCCTAGATAACAATTGCATGTTGTGACGTTGATTCCAAATATATAGATCAATCGATCGTTGCAAAAATGATAAAGTATGATTTGCCTCTCAGACTACTCAGGTCGAAAGAATAAGAAAAGGAAGACTTTCACGCCTTTGACGATGTTAGATGATGAGAAAATCTCAAAAATTTAAAATGTGGAATTGTGAATTGGGCAAGTTTAAACAAGGAGAGTTGCTTGAAATTGAGGTTCTAATGATAGTCTTCTATACCCAAATAAAGACACATTGATTGTAACTAGCAGCTCAAAGAATATCTCGGGGGTATTCCGCTAAAGCTATAATGTTGGATATCTAATAAGGAAGCAATGCTCCACCTATTTTATACATTGGCTTCATGAGTGGTTTTCAAATCTTGAAAAATTCAAATATTTAATGAGATGAATTCCCGAGATAAGTAAAAATGACCAGTAAAAAGAAATCCTCGAGGGCACTCCGTTGTAGTTGTGAGGCTGAGTATCTAATAAGATAGCAATGCTCTATCTGCTCAATGCCTAGGCTTTACGAGTGATTTTCAAATCTTGAAAAAGTCAAACAAATTAAGGAAATAAAATCTTGAGGAGGTCGAAAAAAGGAAAAGCTGATAAAAGAGTGGCTAGTTGCAATAAAAAACGCATACATGTACTTGTAGAATTCTATTCTTAGAAAGATATTTTTTGCACTCCCTTGGTTAACCAAGATTAAGAAGCTTGAACACATTTTTGAATGGAGAAGAATGATGAGAACTGAAAAGGAGTTGTTTTCGATTGGATCATATAATGCGATAATCATAAGGATGTACCGAGAGGTCTGGGAGAAATTTCACAACTTCGAAATGTCTCCGCAACATTCAAAGTCTTTAAAGACTTAAGCTTTGCTTAAAGTGATCACTGGAAGGTTGAGTGAGAGACACTCATGCACTTGATATATGGGGCATCATATTCTATTTTTTTAAGAAATGATTCTCTTGGTCTTAATGACATCTTTCATTGAAATAACACATGATAAGTAAACCATTCCATCGGATTGGGGCAGTTTGCGTTGGCCAAGGATTTAAGGCCCTCAATGTTAATAAGCACAAAGAGGAAGAGAAGAAGACGCCAATATCATTCGAAGACATTCAAGGTAGAAATAAGCTTCGCTGTAAGGATTTACATGCAAGCGCTTCAAGGTGCCCTGTAGGGGCAAGAATTTGAGAACTCACAAGAGGTGCTGAAGGTGCTTGATATTATTTTAAAAAGTGTCTGGATGGCAAAGCATATTATTTTGATAAACGTCTGGATCAAATGTACACAAATCAGGTGCTTTTTATGAAGCAGAAAGATACAAAGAATGAAAGGGCATAGCAAGGCTATCTATCTGGGCTAAACGAGCAAATGTGCATGGAAGTAAAGAGGAAAAACCCAAAAGAAAAAAAAAACAAAGAAAAAAATAAAAGAGAAAAAATAAAAAGGAAAGAGAAAGACATGCATTCATATACTAGCCATCCATATAAGCATAATTGTCATAAGCATTATTATTTCTGCAGGATTTTGAATTATCCCGTAAAGATGGCTTTAACTGGTTATGCCCCCATGCCACTTCATTTTCGAGCTGGAGGTATTAGTTGGTTACGACCCCATGCCCGCTTTTAAAGTGACCAGTTGACTCTGTTCCTGTCACTATCTTCAGATGATGACATTAGTTGGTTACGTCTCCATGCCACATCAAGCAGAAGGCACTAGTTGGTTACGTCCCCATGCCCTGCTATTTAAAGCAATCAGTTGACTCTGTTCGTATCGCTACCTTCCGAAGCTAACATCAGTTGGTTACGTCCTAATGTCGCTTCGTTTTCGAGTTGGAGGCATTGGTTGGTTACGTCCCCACTCCCCGCTTTTAAAGTGATCCGTTGACTCCGTTCCTGTCACTATCTTCAGATGATGGCGTTAGTTGGTTACGTCCCCATGCTATATCAAACAGAAGACATTAGTTGGTTACGCCCCCATGCCCTGCTATTTAAAGCGATCAATTGACTATGATCCTTTCGCTATTGTTAAGTGTGTAAAAGTACTTTATTTTCTACCCTTTTACTCATATTATAGTTAGACTTAAGATGATTTCAGTTGTATTATTAGGCATTCATGCATAGTTCCTAGTTTCCTTGGTCATCAAACTTTATTTCTCTTGACCTTTATATAAATTTAATGTTTTAATATAAATGACAAATTTCAATTTCAATATGTTTAGATGAATTAATTTTACTATTCATCTTAATATTTTTACATATAAATTATGTAAGTAATAAATTAATTTTTTATATTTGGATCATGAATTTAGTATTTTAAACTTATATTTGTCTTTAAAAATTCTTTAAGTCGAAATAATTGTTAAACATTTAGATTTTAATCGACATCATGATTTTAGTGCCCAAATTCTTTAAAATTGATTTTAAGTCGAAATATTCGAAGAATAAAAGTTAAAATGATTATTTTAAAGGCATGATACAAAAGTAAGTGCTCATACTATACACCTTTTAACTTTAGGAGCCTAAACTTTTTTGTAAAAATATGTGCCTTAAGGTTCATTTCGTTGATTTTAGGAGCTTGGCCATTAACAGACTGTTGTCACTGATTTTTAGCTCGACATAAAAAAAACAAAGAAATAGATCGCATCAAATATGAAAAATTAGAGAAAATCAGCTCCCAAATTAGAGTTGAATCGAGTGGGGAAAAAGGGGAAACCAACCCACAATTCAAGCAATTGGTCAAGTAATTAAAGGGGAAACAAAACCAGTCAAAAAATGAAAGAGGAAGGGGAAACCAAATCAGCTCAGATTAGGAAAGGAATCGCCAAAATTAGGGATTTTAATTTTATTCTTCATTGTAATTTATGTATGAAAAATACCTATAAATACAATCCCATCCCCCTTTGTAATGACATCCACCATTCACTTCACCATCCACCACAACACTCACCATTGTAAATGCTCACTACACTATTTACAAAGGAATCAATATACAAGTTTGTACTACAAGTTTTGAGGAAATACAAGAATCAAGCTTTCAAATCCTCAGGTATTCCTTCTTTTACTATTTTTATTTTTATTTGCTCGTATTCATGTTTTTAACATTTTAAAAAAAATGCGAAAACATTCAAATGTGTTCTTGAGATTTTTATGCTTTTAATAGAAAAAAACCACCAAAGAGAAAGTGGTTTTATGTTTTTAAAGATCAAAGTATAATTTTTCAGCGAAAGAAAAAAAACGGTCATTGCCCTTTTGTGAATTTGGGCTTCTATTTAGACATTATCTCAATTCAGTCACCTTTTTAGTTCCTTTTCAAATCTTTATTACTAAATCCCTTTCATTTTTATCCTTATTATAAAAAATAAATTTTTTTGATTGACTCGAATTACTAAGATGTTGACCCAATTCAAGGAAGGATGCGATTAAAAAATGTCACATTTTACCCCTTTTCTTTAACATTTATTTTGTTCATCCCTTTGCTCTTATTTTCGCGCGTTGATATTTATATCTCTTTTGTATATATTTTTCTCTTTATTGATATAAATAACGGGACATAAATTGCAATGTGATGTCCCATCAAAAGGAGGTGACAGGTTAGTGCCAGAAATGTTGGCAGTGATTAGAGTTCACTCTCGGGATGGTAGAGCCGTTAAAACTGAATTATATTCATAAATGAACAATAAATTAAATTTCACATGAACTTGCAAATTCTGACAAAAATACAACTTGTAATCGTCTACGTACCAATTTTTGGGCGTTGTGGAAGTGCTCACCCTTTCCCACGCGTGACCGACTCCCGAACCCATTTTTGTGTTTTCACAGACCAAAATGACTGTTTTAATAAAATAAAAATGGTTTTATTAAAATGACATGTTTTTAGATGATCCAATCACACCTTTTAAAAGATTGGTGGCGACTCTGTTGTTTTTGCTTTTAAACATTAAGCTCTAAAAGAGGTTGCGACAGCTTGACGACTCCACTAGGGACATTTTTTGATTTTACAAAAAGGAGAGTCTAGCCACAAGCCAATAATACTTTGTCTTAATGTTGAAATTTGCTAAAGTTCGTATAAAATTTAATTTAATTATCCATTTATGAATATGATTTCATTTTACGCATTTAAAGTTTGGCATAATAAGCTATATATTCGAGCTTCGTTGGAATAACATTTGTCATTATATTTTAGGTGCCTATTTGTATATTTAGCATATTTTATATCCAATATTTTGTGTGCTGTAATTTGTTATATAGTTAAATAATTTTAAAAAAATATTAATTGGTAAAAGATGTATTAATTACATTGCATTTATAGTCTTTAAAATTACTTATTACTAAAAGATGTATTAATTGCATTGCATTTATAGTCTTGAAAATTGTTTATTTGGTAAAAGATATTTTAATTTTATTCTTCAATTATATCCATCTTAAATGCAATGTCATGTACTACCTCAGCTGGGTAGATGACCTAGTGCGTAGATGTAGCATTGTCCCACTTATATGAATCAAAAGCATTAAAAGATTAACACAATATCAAATGTCATTGGTTTTCAACCCATGTCTTGCATCATTAATCAACAATGATTTCTACCAGGACTACGACAACACTACCACTCCAAAACAAGATCAATACACAACCAACTATACCACAAGCCGCCCAAGAATCACCTAATTACCGGGAAGGCAAAAACTCCAATACTTCTTATTAATACCTTAATATTTAGATTCGCCTATAGGTCACTAAAAAAACTCTTAGGAACAGGCATGGCTAGAAGTACAAATTTATTTAGATGAAAACTGAAAAAGGAAGGTGAAAAACATTCTCAATCGAATAAAATGCGTTTGTACCTTTTTGTGTCTCTTTATATGTCACATTAATGATTTTATGCCACATGTATTCTCAATAAAATAGAAACAATCAATGAAAAATAATCATTAATACTCATGACATAAAATCATTGGTGATGCACAGGAAAAGAGCATATAAATTTTGTTAATTCTCGATCAGTGAGTAACAATACAATGACATATTGGGAGTGGGAATACAAAATCAAACAAATAAAGAATGACAAGTTTAAATACTACAATTCTTTGCAATAACAATTCGTGTTATCAATTATAATCAACACAAGACAATCGAAAATACTTTTACAAATGCAATTTAAAATCTCAAAGCGAGAAACAAGAAGTGCACATTTATTTATAATAAGAATGAAATGGGAACAATGCAAAGACATATTGGGAATGGGAATATAAAATCCAACAAATAAAGAGTGACAAGTTTGACACACAATAAAAGTAAAACCAAAGAGTCTTGAAACATAGACTACATAAGGCTGCAAATGTATTCGGTAGGGACTCTTCTTCCACAGTTGTTGAGAAAGAGATTCAAGGAAATAGGAAGGTTTATGTTAATGCCTAACACATTGGCTCTCACAGCAGCGCAAAGGCACACCGCAGCTTCAAGATCGAGCAAGCCTTCGATCAGGCTGCAACAAGGTTTTGTAGGTACGTTACTGAGCTCGACATCCACCAAGCTCAATAGATTAAGACACACACCGAGGTTCAAGGGATTGCATGTACCCTGACCATTAGGGAGCACATCTTCGGGAGGAATAACAACAGGGTTTGTTGTGCAAGAGGAAGCATTGGAATTATTATCAAAGATTAAAAAAACAATTTGTTCAGTAACAACTCAACCAAAATCAGGGGTGGAGCCAGAAAATTGTTCAAAAGGTGTTATGTTATTTATAAAGAGGTGCCATTTTATTTATAAAGGAGCGTCATTTATGTATATTTAATTTTTATATAGAAAAAAGAATTTAAGGTGTTTCCATTACATGGCTCCGGCCTTAACTATGACTGTTATAATTTATTAGGGCGTACGTCATATACCTATAGACGTCTATTCTCGCTTGCTCAACTCGTCGTATCTCATACTAGAAACAAGTTCACGGCTGCCGTCGGTTGCGACACTATCTCCTACTTCAGTACATCCACCATCGGACTCGACTATTCAACCGGATGCTTAACATTTTGTAGTGCCGTGTCGGATGTGATAAATGAAACTTGATTGGACAGTAGGGAATCAAACTTGTAGAGAAGCGAAAATAAGTATGGATACTCTATATTAAATAAAATTAGCTGGTTTGCCCGAGTGGTTAAGGGGGCAGACTTAAGATCTGCTGCACTGAAGTGCGCGTGGGTTCGAACCCCACAGCCAGCATTTTCAACTGTTGTCCTTAAACATCGATTTTACCATTTTCCTTTGAAAGGTGCAGTCAAAGAAGCATAATTCATGTGCAGTAATTGCTTTATCATATTCTTTACTATTTTATTATATTCTTTGATCCTTGTTGAAGTGTTGAAGTTAGAGTCAGTTACAAAATTAGTTAGGAAGTTTAGTTTGTTGCTGAATATTGTTAGTTAGTTGTGAATACCTTTATATATTATGTTCATGTATATAAGCATTGTATTATACATTGATTTGATATCAATAATATACAAGCCCATTTTTACATGGTATCACGAGTCTCAGGTTTTTTGGGCTTTCTTTGGGCTATTTTCATTCTTCCGTTTTTTGGGTCTCCTTCTCGTTCCATATTCTCCATTTTTCCCAAATTCTGTGTTTTTTCCCTAAATCCCTAGTTTCTTTGCGATGCCTTCACCGCCGACTTCGACGCTGGATTCCGATTCCGTCCTCGATTTCAGTCATCCTTTGTTCCTTCACCCGTCTGATACACCGGGAACAGTCCTCATTTCTCACCAGTTGACTGGCATCGAGAACTATACTATTTGGAGCCGTTCTTTGCGCATCGCTCTTCTCGCGAAGAACAAGCTCGGTTTTATTGATGGCGATTGCAAGCGGACGGATTATTCCTCGTCCTCTCTCCAGGCGCAGTGGGATCGCTGTAATGCGATTGTCCTTTCCTGGCTAATTAATTCTGTTAGCAAGGAACTTTCGGCAGGCATTGTCTTTGCCTCAAGTGCTGCCCTAGTTTGGGATGACCTCAAGGAGCGGTTCAACAAGGTTGACGGCTCACGTATCTTCTTTCTTCACCGCGAAATCACGACTCTTACGCAAGGTGATTCCTCTGTTTCCGTTTATTTTACCAAATTGAAGTTGTTGTGGGATGAGTTCTCTATTTTGGTGCCGCTTTCTTCCTGTAATTGTGATTCCACTCGTCGTACCTCTGATCATATTGCTAATCAACGGTTATTTCAATTTTTGATGGGCCTCAACGAGTCTTACTCTGCCTTGAGGAGTCAGATTCTTCTGATGCAACCGCTCCCTTCTGTCAACAACGCCTACTCTATGATTGTCCGTGAGGAGTCTCATCGTCTTCACTTATCCGGTGTTGTTCCTTCGATGGAGTCTACTGCCCTTTACTCCAATTCTTCAACCAATCGAAAGAAGTTTTCGGGGACCTGTGACTACTGCAAGATTAAAGGTCACAAGAAGGAGTCCTGTTATCGGCTTATCGGCTTCCCCTCTGATTTCAAGTTCAACAAGAGGAATCGTGGTTCTCAGGCTGCGTTGACCATGTCTTCTGGTGATTTGTCTGCTGGTGATTCGTCTGGTGCTCCTCCAGCTTTCACCTCCGATCAGCATTCTCAGCTTCTGGAGCTCTTGAATCGAAGCTCCATTTCAAATTCCTCTGTGAATTTGGCAGGTACTATTCCTTTTTGCTCTCTTGTTAATTCCTCTTTGCAATGGATTCTTGACACTGGTGCAACAGATCATGTAGTGTCTGATTTGTCTAGCTTGATTGATTCTCGTCCTTGTGTACCCAATTCTCATTTTGTTCAACTTCCAAATGGTAAATCTTCCTTTGTGTCTCATATTGGTTCTGTTAACTTGCCAAATGGCCTTGTCTTGTCAAATGTGTTGTTTGTTCCCAATTTTACTCACAATTTAATTTCTATTTCTAAACTCACCAAAGATTTGAATTCTGCTGTTCATTTCTTTTCTGACTTCTGCATTTTGCAGGATCTCTCAAGTGGCATGATGAGGGAGATTGGTAGGAAATATAGGGGACTTTATTTCCTTCAATCCTCTTTTTTTCTGCTTGATTCTGCTTGTAAGTCTTTTGTTTCTTCTTCTTCTGTTTTGCATTCTATTCCTCAAGTTCATGCTTGTACTTCTCTGCATTCTAATAAAACTGCACTCTGGCATGCTCGTTTAGGGCATGTTCCTACTCCTCAATTGTCTCGTTTACCTTTTTTTGTCAATTCTTCTTTGGATACTTCTGGTTTGACTGAATGTACTATCTGTCCTTTAGCTAGGCAGTCTAGGTTGCCTTTTCCAATTAGTACAACTTCTTCTGCTGCTCCTTTTGATCTTATACACTTAGACCTTTGGGGTCCTTATAGGTTGTCTACTCATTCAGGACATAGGTTCTTTTTAACAATAGTTGATGATTTTTCTAGGATGACATGGGTGTACTTACTGAAATTGAAGAGTGATGCTGCTTTCTCCCTTAAAACTTTTCTTACCATGGTTAAGACTCAGTTTTCCACTCCTGTTAAGGTCATTAGAAGTGATAATGGCCGAGAATTTTTTAATTCCGAATGTTCCTCTTTGTTTTCTTCTCTAGGGATTGTCCACCAAAGTTCATGTGTTCATACTCCTCAGCAAAATGGAGTTGCTGAGCGAAAACACAAACATCTCCTTCAGGTTGCTAGAGCTCTTCGTTTTCAATCTCAAATACCTTTAAAATTCTGGGGTGAGTGCGTTTTAACTGCCTGTTACATTATTAATAGGCTTCCTTCCTCTGTGTTACAGTGGAAAACTCCTTTTGAGCTTCTCTATAAGAAAACCCCTTCTTATGATCATTTTCGCATTTTTGGTTGTTTGTGTTTTTCCACAAACCTGTTATCTTCTGATAAATTTGCCCCTCGTGCTTCTCCTTGTCTTTTTCTAGGTTATGCTCCAACCCAAAAGGGTTACATTCTTTTCAATCTTGACTCTAAAACTTTGTTTGTTAGCCGTGATGTTAAACTTTTTGAGCATCACTTTCCTTTTCATTCTAATTCTTCTTATTTTCCATCTGTTTCTTCTTTTTTTCCTTCCTCTGTTTCCATTCCAGACTCTGAATTTCTGGTTTTACATATCCCTGAACCTACTTCAGCTCCCATCACTGAACCTACTTCAGCTCCTATCCCTGAACCTACTTCAGCTTCTATCCCTGAACCTACTTCAGCTCCTATCCCTGAACCTACTTCAGCTCCTATCCCTGACCCTACTTCAGCTTCCATCCCTGAATCTACTACAGTTTCCATCCCTGATATTACTTCAGTTCCCATTCCTGACCTTCCTAGAAATCATATTTCTGAACCTGTATCTGTTCTTGCTCCCATTAATGTTGCATCACCTAATGTTTCAGTAAGTGCACCTCCTGTTGCTCCTAGAAGGTCAGTTCGTGTGTCGAAACCTCCTACTTGGTTACAAAACTATACCAATCTGTGTCTTTCTTCTTCTCCTATTGTTCAGTATCCATCTTCTCTTTTTTTTTTCTACTTTGTCTTCTAGTTCTCAAGCCTTCTTGACTTCTATTTCTGAATCCTCTGAACCTCAGTCTTTTGCTGAGGCCAGTCAAAATCCTCTTTGGGTTAAGGCAATGTCTGATGAAATTCTTGCTTTACAATCAAACAATACTTGGTCTCTTGTTCCTTTGCCTCCTGGAAAAGTTGCAATTGGATGCAAGTGGGTTTATAGGATTAAGTACAAGGCAACAGGTGAGGTTGAACGGTACAAAGCTCGCCTTGTTGCTAAAGGATACAATCAGAAGGAAGGCATTGATTTCATTGAAACTTTCTCCCCTGTGGTGAAGATGGTCACCATTCGAACCATATTGTCCCTTGCTTCTATGTATCATTGGCCCATCTACCAGATGGATGTATTCAATGCTTTTCTCCAAGGGGATTTGTATGAGGAAGTCTACATGGATCTTCCTGATGGTTTTTGCAGTCAGGGGGAGAATTTGGTGTGTAGACTGCAAAAATCTTTGTATGGTCTCAAGCAGGCTTCAAGACAGTGGAACTTAAAGCTCACTGAAGCTCTTACTTCTGCTAATTATGTTCAGAGCAAGCATGATTATTCTTTGTTCATCAAGAAACAGAAGGATAGAGTTGTTATGATTCTGGTCTATGTTGATGATCTGTTGATTACTGGGAATGATGATTTTTTGATTCAAGAGTTGAAGCAGATTTTGAATAAGCATTTTAAGATGAAAGACTTGGGTCTTTTAAGATATTTTCTGGGAATTGAGGTGCTTCGATTAAAAGAAGAAATACTGATGAATCAAAGGAAGTATGCCCTCGAACTAATCAAAGATGCTGGACTTGAGAATGCTAAGTGTGCTCTAACTCCATTAGAGCAAAACCTGAAGTTGACTTCAGTTGACTTTGATCAAGGCTTACAATCTGATGTTGAAGATGAGTTGATGGAGGACAAATCAATTTATCAATGAATTATAGGAAGGCTGATTTATCTGACCTACACAAGACCTGACATTACTTTTGCTGTCAACACCTTGAGTCAGTTCATGCATAAGCCAAAAAAGTCTCATATGGAAGCTGCTTTAAGAGTGGTTAGATACATCAAGAAGGAGCCTGGCATGGGAATTCTGTTAAAGGCATCTGCTGATTGCAAGCTGGTAGCATATTGTGACTCAGATTGGGCCTCTTGCCCGATATCCAGAAAATTAATCACAGGTTTCTGTGTTAAACTTGGAGATTCTTTAATCTCATGGAAATCAAAGAAGCAAAATGTGGTGGCAAGGTCTTCTGCTGAGGCAGAATACAGAGCTATGTCAATGGTTACTTCTGAAGTGATCTGGCTGAGAGGATTACTAGAAGAATTAACATTGAAGGAGCTAGAACCAGTGAAGCTCTATTGTGACAGCAAAGCGGCACTACAGATAGCTGCGAACCTAGTTTTTCACGAAAGAACAAAGCATATAGAAATTGACTGTCACTTCGTGAGAGAGAAGTTACAGCAAGGGATTCTGCAGACTGAACACATTTCAACACATGAGCAATTAGCAGACATTATGACAAAGGCTTTGGGAAGTCAGCAGCATTACTATCTATCATCCAAGTTGGGTATCAAGAATGTTTTTCAGCAGGACCCAACTTGAGGGGGAGTGTTGAAGTGTTGAAGTTAGAGTCAGTTACAAAATTAGTTAGGAAGTTTAGTTTGTTGCTGAATATTGTTAGTTAGTTGTGAATATCTTTATATATTATGTTCATGTATATAAGCATTGTATTATACATTGATTTGATATCAATAATATACAAGCCCATTTTTACAATCCTGAACTTTAATTTTTACATTCCAGAAATGTTCTCAAGATTGCGCATTGCAGCCGAAGTTGCAATTATTTGCGTCGGTCACCGAGATATACTATACGAGCAAAAGTATCAGATTTACGGGTCGACATTGATCGAACTCACTTGACTAGTCAAGTGCTAGAGACTTGTGCGTATGTAGATCTTGAATACTTCCGGTCAAGCCAATTCACTGAAAAAAGTGATGTTTATAGTTTCAGAGTGGTGATTGTCAAGCCCTTAACGGGACATTTGGACCGCAAGAAAAAAAAGGCTTAATCTCGTATTTGATGTCGGCGATGGAAGAAAAATCACCTGCCGCATATTGTTGATGCCGGAATTGGTCTAACTCTAATGGATGAAGTAGTTGCAGTTGCTCAACTTGCAAAAGAAAAATGCTTGAACTTAGATGGGAGTCATAGACCAACAATGGAACTGGAGGTGACCGCATCCCTACTGATCAAACAAAACAATCTGAGGTCGTTGCCAGAAAATCGAGTGAAAGTTGGGATTTCACTTCATTCTCGACACAACATTACATCTACACCAGAATCAGAAGTTCGTCCACTTATGTTGGATGATACAGTTTGATGCAGATGTCTCTCAACTTAATTTCCCCATGGAACAAATATATTATTTTGTTAAAAAATATCGTTGCATTTTGAATGAACTATAGTATTGTTGTGCTTTGGTCGTGTGGGAACGTTACATTCGGACATTGGATTGACTCGTAATGTATCCCATCTGCAGGTTTTTATTTGAAAACTGATTTTAACACCTTCAACCAAACCTTAAAACTAAAAATCTGATCAAAACCATGGCATGGAAACTTTTAAACTCATCAAACGAGATTTGACACCCTTACCCAATCAAATGCACTGACATGTACTAGTTGCGTAATCTGCGACAACTCAAGGTTCTCGGTGTTGCATTCGAGCAAGTCATAAGCGACCGATATAACATTCCCGAACCAATGAATTCAACAACTCATGAGAGGTAACAGGAAAAGTTAGATATACATCAGAATCAGATGTTCATCCACTTATGTTGCATACAAGATCGCCTAGTTTCTTCTTTGTTAATTTTCCCATGATATTGAAGGTTCAAGAAAGCTACTGTCATCGACGACGGACATTGTCTCCCATACCACCTCCAGTGATCGGCTGTGGTTACCACAATCTATTGAACAAGAAGTTATTCCAAAATCTCAAGCCTCTTAAATGAGAAGCTGAATACGGATATGATGAGTATCATTGGTACTCTATATTTAACAATAAGAACGATTATTTCTCTTCTGTGATTTACTGTTAGCAAATTAGCTTGTTTGCCCGAGAGGTTAAGGGGGCAGACTTAAGATCTGCTGCACAGAAGTGCGCGTGCGTTCGAACCCCACAGCCAGCACTTCGTTTTGAAGTTTTATCCTAAAGCTGCGATTTTACCATTTTCCTTTGAAAGTTGCGCATACAGAGTAGAGACGCGAACAGCAGAATTCATATGCAGCAAAATGAAATCATAAATATCCCTACAAATTTCTTTAAGAAGAACTCAACAAATACTATTTGTTTATATTTTCTGATTTTTATTTTAATATTTTCTAAATTTTTAATGTGTTAAAAAAATAAAAATAAATCAAGCATAACTATCCTATACATATACTTGAAGTCACGACTTTTTTATTTTAAGATTTTCTGATTATTTATCGTGTTCGAGTTTTTTTTATTAAGCATAACTATCAATAAATGTCATGGCTTTTTTTATTTACCAAGAATTAAAATTAAATGACCTACAAAAGACGGGTGTGGTAATTCAATTAGCCGATCGTTCTTATATTCACCCGCTTGGAGTTGTTAAAGATATTTTGGTGCAGGCTAATGAGCTACTTTTTACTGTAAGTTTTTATATCTTTGAGATGTAAGGTAATTCTTCTTCGAAATTGTTGGACAAATAGGGTTAAATTTAAAATAAATAAAATAAATTAATTTAAATAAATGAAATACCGAAATTAACAGATCTGGAATAGCCGAGAATAATTGTTGAACCCTGCACGAACATGGTTTCCTTAAGACAGATTCGACCACTCCTCGATGCTTGAGTTCTTTAGTCGCCAGTCTCCTAGGATACAACATCAGATGAATTTCGATAAAAGAACTACTGAAGAAATCTAGAACAGTACTAGGCCTTTGACTATCACCAAAAATAATGTAATTTTTGGGAGAAAAAGAGATTTTCGAATTGTGTTTAAAACCAGAAATAATCCATGTATTTATAGGAGAAAATTAGGTTAAACATGAGAAACATTATTCCAATTATGCCTCTAATCGGATAATTGAGTGGGCTGCAAGCAAAAACTCGAATTTTAAATCTAAAAATATCCCTTAATTTTCGGGATAATATGTTATTCAAAAGGAAAAAAAATTAATTCAAACAGGGTAAAATATCCACAGGTCCACGTAGGGCCCGACCGGTCCAGACATTCGCGTCACACACGTTGTGCGGGTGCGCCTCAACCCGAATGAATTGGATTCGCACCCCTCTACGCGTGAGGCACAGATTCATCCTTGAACTATTTTTCCATTTGTGTAAACGATGGTATACTTCACACAACTACCTTTCTTACACGAGTTTAGTTCTCATGGTTATGTTCATATGGCCATGGACATCGCCTGGTTCTGCGAGAGTTTGAGAGAACTATGCCCAAATAGTCTCCTTGAAGAAGCCCCACTTCACTCTTACATAGATGACTTTTGTTTCTCGGTTCAATAATGCACACAATGATCATTAAAAGCATTTCTTAGCTTGTTCCGTTTTTAGTCACTATTTACATCATAGGAATGGACTTGGGAGTGTAATCCCCCACAGTGACCGCACAAGGTCTATGTGATTAGGTTGTCCCTTTGAACCTAGATCTTGGGATCTCTAGTCAACTAGGTAGGGTTTCCTTCTCATAGCGCCTTTACATTTTCCTTGGCTTTAGTTACATTCCTTTTTGATGTTTTCTCAATTTGATCTCGACTTATCCCTATAGTTAAAGGATCTGCAACGTTATCTTTTGATTGTACAAAATCAACAGAGATAACTCCATTTGAGATCAATTGTCTAACAGTGTTATGTCGACGACGCATATGTCTCGAATTATGCAACTATGTGCCTTAGCAAACGTTGTTTGGTTATCGCAGTACATATATACTGTGGGCACAGGTTTTGGCCATTCTGGAATATCCTCCAAGAATTTCTAAAGCCATTTAACTTCCTCTCTAGACTCGTCTAAAATTACAAATTCAGATTCAATTATGGATCTGGTTATAGTCGTTTGTCTTGAAGATTTCCATCCACTTATGCCTTTGATATCTTGAATATTAGATATCCAACTAGCATAGGATCTTTGGAATAATGCAATCTGTAATCTTGAGTATATATAAGATATCTCCATATAGTCACAAACGCTTTCTAGTGGGTTTCACTTGGATTGATTGTGAATCTGCTTAAACTGCTCACAATAAAAGCTATATCTGGTCTAGTGTAGCTAATGAGGTACATTAGACTGCTTATGACCTTTGCATATTCCACTTGATCAATATTTTGACCTTTATTCTTGGACAAATGTTGGCATGTGTGTATTAGAGTTCTGGCTATATGAGAATCATCCTTGTCATATTTATCAAGAACTTATCCATATAGTGTGACTAAATCAATATGAGATCTTCATGTGACCGCTTGATTTGGATGTTCAAATTCATGTCATATAATTTCATATCTTTCATGTCAAATCTTGAATTTAACATGTCTTTTTGTATGTTTTACCATTTCATTGTTGCTTATAACAATGAGTGTGTCATAGGGTCATATATCCTACTGCACACATTGGTCACACTATTATTTGTCATCGTTTCAACCTTTTGTTGCTTATAACAATGAGTGTGTCATAGAATCGTATATCCTACTGCACACATTGAACTTCGACCATCTTCCCTAAATATTTATGAATTATATTTCAAGGAATTAGACATTCTTTTCTTTTCGTTATCACATTCTTGTGAATCTATTTTTACACAATAAATTGATATCCGTTACACAGTCAATAAAAATATAGTCCACTTATTTTCATTTACTTCGGTAATAGGAATATTACCTTTGCAAGAAACCCCCGCATTTATATGTAGTTGTAAGAAGGTTTTACTTCATTCCATAACCCATATGGTGTCTAATTAGTTGACAGAATAACTCCCCCACATGTTAGGCACATTTTGAATCCTCAAAAGCATTGTACCCTTTGATTTTGTGACGTTACTCTCACAGAGTTTTCCCCCCAAATTAATCAGTTTATTAATTTTGGGTTTCAACATCTTACTCATAGAGAACAATTTCTCTATGGTATCTTTGATCTTAAGCAAAATTAGTTTGTTCTATCGTTTGAATAGACATCGCTATGATTTAGATCAAGTAGTTTCGTACTTCTTCGTATGTTTCATATTTGAAGTGAAAGGGATTTGTTCCATTTTAATTAGTCTACACAAAGAATCATAATTAACATGTTCATGCCATAAATCATGTAAACAAAAAGAACAATATTCTTTATTCATAATTCTTGGGTTTTACAGAGATTATAACATATCCCTACCCACAACCATTCCCTTAGGCATATAATTTTTCCTCCACCACAATATTAGCCTCATTGGCTTTCTTTGCATGTCTGCATTTAGAGGATATGTACCCCACCTTGCCACAGTTGAAACACCCTCCTTAGAATTTATCTTTTTTTTTTGGAAATTCCACCATTAGGCGCCAACCTCGTTCTGGCTTGGTGTTGTTGGGGTTGTCTTCCCCTCCTGTCTTCGAAAATATTTGCCTTAGCCTTTTGAAAGGTTTTTTATTGAGATTTCTAGCATTGCCACTGTTGTCTTCTTCAATACGAAGTCTGACAATCAGTTCCTCCACCGACATCTCTTTTCTTTTGTGCTTCAAGTAATTTTTGAAGTCATTCCATCCGGGAGGCAGTTTTTCCGTGATGGCAGCTACTTGAAAAGAGTCGCTTATTATCATTCCTTCAGCAAGGATTCCATGAATAATCAGTTGGATTTCCTCCACTTGATTTACTACTGGTTTTGAATCAACCATAGTAGAATTCAAGAATTTCGCGACTAAGAATTTCTTAGTTCCAGCATCTTCTGCTTTGTACTTTCTGTCCAATGCATCCCACAATTCTAATGTTGTTTTGTACACATCATATACTGGATACAAAAAATCTTGTAGTCTATTGAGGATGTAATTCCGACATAGGTAATCCCCATTTTCCCAGTCCTTAGAAATGCGAAAGGCGGTGAGTTCATCCACCTCTCATTCTTCGTCTCCTACCATGAGAACCAGAGGATCTTCCTTTATATATTTTATCAGGTTCAACATGGTCAGCTAGAACAACATCTTTTGTTTCCATGTTTCGAAATTCAGTTATCAGAATTTCTGCGACTTCTCATTGTGGTTCATTGCCGCTGTCGTTGCGTTCAGATTTGGGATAGGTTGTTTCAAACCTTGGCCCTGGGTCGACACCTTGGTGTTCGACGAATCAACAAACTTATCTGTTTGATTGTTCCTGTTAGCAAAGACACCAATACCCATAATCAATTATACTTCCAATAAATCAAAATTAATTTCCTTCATTTCCGATTTTTAGTTTTTCACAAAATCTGTAACCTTAGTTACTCTTAACGACAATTTCTGTAACACAGATTTGTCCCGTTTTGTAACACCCATAAAGTGACAAAAAATATAGGAAGGGAGGTGAGGGTTGTGGGAATCGAACCCACATCCTTTGCTTCTTCAGCCGGGTGCCCAACCACTGAGCTAAGAGAGCTCTTGGCTTTACTTTTCCCCATGGTTCATTAAACCAACATGTCATTTTGAAATAAAATAATATTAAACTTAAAATATCTTACCTACCATCTTTATTAGGAATTAATGAGATTGCAGTCCCAAGAAGTATCCAGAAAACCCCTCTAACGTGTTTTACCAGTTTATTCTCTTAAACCGAACCGGCCACCGTCTATTCACCTCCACCGCCATGCAGTTTTTTGCACCGCCACCGTCAGAGTGACCGCCGCCCCTTCCTGATCAAACCACGACCGCCACTCTCCCTAATCCTCCGCCGTGCACCATTGAGAACAGTCAAAGGGTTCGGCTACAACCCAAACTTGCGCTACCTATATTGCTCGACTTTTCCGGCGTCGATCGACGTCCGTTCGCTGCGCCACCACCGTCGATGAGTTCCCCATCATAAGGCGAGCAAAACCCAAGTTCTCCTTCACCGACCCGACATCATTTCCCACCTCGCCAGAGTTACGCCGAAACCGGTCCTCCCCCTCTCCGTTTGGTAAGTTTGGTAAGCTTTCTGGCTAAAAACTTGAATTAATCGAGCTATAGTTGAGAAAATAATGGTAATGGTGTGATCGGGGTGTTTTCCGGCCCATTTTCGACCGTCTAGGGCCGCGCGTGGCCCCACGCGCCGTCCAACGCGATTTCCGGCCGCCCAAGACGGTGGCTGTGGAACCGGCCGGCTCAGACCCGGTCTGGCTTTGAACCGAGCCGCTCGAACCGGTCCAAACAAACCGGCCCAAACCTAGTGGTAACCCGACTCGTTGACTGAATCGACCCGTTGACTGACCCGACCCGTTGACCGACCCAACCCGTTGACCAAGTAACCTTAGTGAGTCAACTCGTCCAAGTCAACTGAGTGAGTCAACTCGTCCGAGTCAACTCAATGAGTCAACTCGTCCGAGTCAACTCAGTGAGTCAACTCGTCCGAGTCAACTCAGTGAGTCAGCTCGCCGTGTCAGACTGGACTAGTGACGTCAGCATGATGTCAGCATTGACTTTGACCGCTGACGTCAGCGTTGACTTTGACCAAAAAATCAACTTTTCTCGAAAAGCCCTATTTTATGTTTTTTGATGTCTTGAGTCTGATTTTGAAGCCCGTTTCGCGAAATTCTAACCCGAAAGCCTCTGAATTAGACGTTGAACATGAACATGCATATGTATAAGTTATGTCATTTAAGAGAAATTGATGATTAAGGACTAATATTGATCTTCTAATTTAATAGGTACTCGTGGATCTCCCGATTGTGCCTACGCCCAGCCCAGCTCGTCTCGATCTGTACTGCCTCGTGATCTTATCGTCACTCGTACGACCCTAAAAACTTAGTATTTTGTTTCGATCAAGGTGTAAATCTGATAGTAACCATAATCCTTGTCTATATAGGTTCCATTATCGTAGCAGAGCGTGATCCCGGTGATCAGTAGATCTTCTGACCGACCGATATGATCTTTTGAGGTGTGTTCCTTGTGTGTTATATAACCGTTTAAATATTATTTTACATGACGAATATATGTCATTAAATTGAACATATGCTCATGATTGATAAGGTGTTTTCGCATGATTATGATATGATTTCTAAAGTAAGCATGATTATATTGTATGTATGATACGTCTTAGTTTTGATTGAACAATATGCTCTCTGGTTACCGTTTTATTGAAAATGCATGCCTATTTTATATTTATCGAAATTACAGTTGCTATTAATTATCGAACTGCTACATAGGTTGTTACTGGGTACTTGAGATAGAATATAAAGTGACCGTAGGTTCAGCTCTGAACCAGCTGGTAATTCCTTACCGTTACAGGTTCCTATGCTTCGGCTAGGGTAATTCCTACCGTATCGTTCCTAAGGTATTCCCTTAGGTTGGCACCTATGCCCAATGGACACAGGTTAATTCCTTTGACGCAATTTTGGGGAAACTGCCTCTTGGAGTATGGTTGGAGGGTAGATAGAATATTAAACCGAACCGTATTGTTACTTGAATTTTATGCTTTCTGAACTAGAAATGTGTATTATGCTGTTGTTGTACATGTTTTAGCTTGCACTTTTGGAACACACTAAGCTTCCTATCTCACACCCCTAAACTTTTCCCCTTTCAGATATTTTGGATAGGCCACCCCGTAGCTGACACTTGGAGGATCGACACATTTGGTATTCTATTTGAATGTAATGTTTCTATCCACCATTTGTACTTTCAGGGTGACATGTGCCTATATTTTGATATGTATGGTATTAAACTATAAATATTTGGTTACGCTAATTGATACCTATTTTGTAACCATCCTATGATGGGTTTACATATGTGGTCATGGCTGCCTACATTATTTTATGAGTCTATGTTATGAATGACTTTGGAAATGCTATTTGATGTACTAAACATGTTTATCTAACTTGATGGTTTTCACCGAGTCTTGCTGTTATGTTGTCGAAATAATTACTTAATTTGCCAACAGGTTTTCCTCTTGAGATTTAATTGTGATGTGCCTTACTAGACATGGTCATTTCGCATAGGTCGGTCTAGGGGGTTACATTTGGTTGGTATCAGAGCTTTTGGTTTTAAAAGCTCGGACCGTGGATAAGTCATTTTAAAGTATTGTTTTAGAACGTTTCTCAAAGTCTTGTGAAAAGAGGCCATGTCACCAAACTTTACCTGTTTAATTGTGTTCGATTATCTAGTGTCATAAACTGATCCTAAGTTCTATCCTTGTAGAGATTCTTCGAGATGATCACCAACCCGTTAGATTTGCAGACTCGATGGACGACCCGGTGGTTGCTCCATCTACTCATGTTGATGCTCATGTCCCCGTAGATCCTCCAATCTCTACCGAGCCTTCTGCCCCTCGTGGTCCTTCAGTTCGACCACCCCGATTGCTCCGACATCTGCCCCGACTGCTCTGTCAGCTACTCTTAATATTGATGTGACTACTCCGGTTAGAGGAGCGATGATTTCTGGGCCCGAGCCTATGACTGGGGTTACTGATGAGGGTTTGAGTAGATAGTTTCTTCAGTTGATTCAGGGTGTAGTTAGAGCATCGAGTGTCGCTCCAGAAGTCCCTATCTTCCAGACTTTGCTTGCTAACGGGATCAAGACCTTTTCAGGATCTCTTAGTGGAGCACCGACCGAGGCTGAGGAATGGTGTTATGACATCGAGCGACGTATGACAGAGATGGGTTTTGAGCCATCCAAGAAATACTTGGGTGTTGTATCTATGCTGAATGGGAATGCCCGCACCTGGTGGGAGTCTATTATGAGTAGCGTTCCCTCTGATCGGTTGACATGTGATTTCTTTAAGAAGCGTTTTAGGAACCGTTATCTGGGCGAGTGATTCTTGAGGGAGAGACGTCAGGCATTCAAGGACTTGGTGCAGGGTTCTATGACAGTGGCCGAGTATGAGATACATTTTCTAGAGTTACAAAAGTATGGTCCTGGTTTGGTTTCTACCGAGAAGGGCAGATGTGAAAAGTTCTTAGAGGGCCTCCATATTGGGATACGTGACAGAGTGGCTACGCATCACGATGAGGTATTTGAGAATTTAGTAGGTCAGGCTAAAACTGCAGAACATATGGATATTTTGGCAGCTAGTCAGAGCGACATGGATAGAGACCGAGATCGAGGTCGAGACCGAGGTCGAGATTGGGATCGATCTAGGAGACATAGTCAGGGTGAGTCCTACGGACGTCCAGATAAGAGAACCCGCATCGTTGACTCTCAGAAGAGTAATAGGAGTTCTAGGTCTTTAGCACCTTCTGTCCCAGCTGCCAGTCGAGGTGATTCTTTGGGATTTTCGTCTGTGCCTGCATGTGAGCACTGCGGTAGGAAGCACGAAGGAGAGTGTTGGAAGATGATTGGTGCTTGCTTCCGGTGTGGGTCTATGGATCATTTCTTTAAGGAATGCCCACGTTCACCTCCCACGGGAGTATCCACTCAGACTCCTGGCCGTACTCAGACACCTGCTCGTTCACAGACATATGTTCAGACTCCGGCTAGAGGCTGTAATCAGGGTAGAGCTTCTAGGTCTGCTGTTAGATATGAGAGTAAAGGACGATCCTATCAGAGTGGGGGACCAGTTATGACCGAGGCTAGGCAGCCTGCCCTTGTTTATGCCACCAGACGTCAAGATGATAGAGATGAGCCAGACGTCATTGCAGGTACATTTACTATGTTTTCTATCCCATACTTTGCATTGCTCCACAATGGTTCTACCCATTCCTATGTATCGAGATCCGTGTCCCAAGACCTCCAGATTCCTAATGAGACCACCGAGAATGCAGTTACCGTTATGAGTCTGGTGGGCCAGTCTGTGGTTGTAAATAAGGTTTTCCGGCGATGTCCCCTCGAGGTTCAAGGGGAAATCTTCCCCGCTGACCTTATGGAACTACCATTAGAAGAGTTTGATTTGATTCTTGGCATGGATTGGTTGACTGAACACCGGGTTAATCTGGATTGTGAGTCCAAGAGAGCAACCCTAGAAACCTCTGATGATCGCACAGTGGTTCTTGTTGGTGAGCGCCGAGGGTATTTGTCTAATATGATATCTGCTTTGGCAACCGACAGGATGATCCAAAAGGGCTATCAGTCTTTCACCGCCTGTTTCTTGAATACCAAGGGTTCTTTGTCAAAGATTGAAGAGATTCACACTGTTAGCGAGTTCCCTAATGTTTTTCCTGAGGAGTTACCTGGGTTGCCACCGGATAGAGATGTTGAGTTCGAGATTGAAACCTATCCTGGATCTGCACATCTCTATGAACCCTTACCGTATGACTCCAAAGGAACTTAAAGAGCTGAAGATTCAGTTGCAAGAGCTCCTTGACCGAGGTTTCATTCGATATAGCTCTTCACCTTGGGGAGCTCCGGTCTTGTTTGTGAAAAATAAGGATGGCTCCCTTCGGCTTTGTATCGATTATCGTAAGCTGAACAAGCTGACAGTCAAGAACAAGTATCCTCTACCCAGGATTGATGACTTGTTTGATTAGTTTCGAGGAGCCACCATTTTCTCGAAGATTGATCTTCGTTCCGGGTACTATCAGCTAAAGATAAAGGGGTCTGATGTAGCAAAGACGACCATTCGCACCAGATATGGGCATTATGAGTTTTTAGTGATGCCGTTTGGTCTGACTAATGCTTCTGCCGCCTTTATGGATATGATGAACTGTGTGTTCCGACCCTAATTGGATCTGTTTGTTATGGTGTTCATTGATGACATCCTAGTCTACTCCCGGACTGAAGCAAAACATGTTGAGCATTTGAGGATTGTTATGCAGACTCTTAGAGAACACAAATTGTATGCCAAATTGAGCAAGTGTGAATTTTGGCTCAGTGAGGTGACATTTCTGGGGCATGTGGTATCGGCTCGGGGTATTCAGGTTGATCCGAGCAAGATAGTGGCCATTGTAAGTTGGAAGGAACCCAAGAATGTTTCCGAGATTCGTAGTTTCTTGGGTTTAGCTGGGTATTACAGGCGTTTCGTCGAGGGCTTTTCCATTATTGCCGCTCCCTTGACGAGGCTGTTGAGGAAGGATGTTCGATTCATCTAGACAGATGTTCAGCAGGATAGTTTTGAGAGGTTGAAGACAGCTCTAACGCAAGCCCCAATTTTGACTCAACCCGAATCTGGGAAGGATTTCGCAGTTTATAGTGATGCATCGCGTTCCGGGCTTAGTTGTGTTTTGATGTAGGATGGCAGGGTAATAGCTTATGCGTCTCGTCAGTTGAGGCCGCATGAGTGTAATTATCCTACCCACGATCTAGAGCTGGCCGCTGTGGTCTTTTCCCTGAAGATTTGGAGACACTATCTCTATGGAGAGAAGTGTTATATCTACACAGATCACAAGAGCTTGAAGTACATTCTTACATAGAGAAAGCTTAATATGAGACAACGTCGTTGGATTGAGCTTCTTAAAGACTATGATTGTGTGATTGAGTACCACCCGGGGAAGGCTAATGTTATTGCTGATGCTTTGAGTCGTAATACTATATCAGACTTGAGATCCTTGTTTGCCAAGATGAGTATATATAGTGATAGCAGTTTACTAGCTGAGCTACAGTTTAAACCGACTTTGGCCGAGGAAATTAGGGCCAAACAGCTTCTAGACAATTCCTTACTCCCTGTGATACAATAGGTTGAGCAGGGATCTACTTCTATATATGCCTTTGATCAGGATATGATTTTGTGCTTCAAGGGCCGTTATTGTGTACCGGATGATGCCTAGTTGAAGCGGACCATTCTTAGAGAGGCTTATAACAACGTATATGCTATGCATCCCAGTGGGAATAAGATGTACCAAAACCTAAGGCAAAGATATCGTTGGGAAGGTATGAAGAAAGAAATTTCAGATTATGTATCTCGGTGTTTGACTTGCCAACAGGTTAAGGCAGAACATCAGCACCCTTCTGGTCTGTTGCAGCCCATCAAAATTCCCGAGTGGAATCGGGAGCGTATTACGATGGATTTTGTTACAAGATTACCTCTGACTCCTTCCAATAAGGACTTTGTCTGGGTAATTGTTGATAGACTCACTAAGTTAGCTCATTTTATCCCTGTCCGAATTACTTATCCCCTAAAGAGGCTGGCTAAATTGTATATTTCTGAGATTGTCAGACTTCATGGTGTACCATTGTCTATCATTTCGAATCGAGATCCAAGGTTTACCTTTCGGTTCTAGAAGGCCTTATAGGAGGCCTTGGGCACACGTATGAATTTCAGTACATCCTATCATCCACAGACCGATGGACAGTCAGAGAGGGTGATAAAGATTCTTGAGGACATGTTACAGGGATGTGTGATTGATTTCCATGGTAGTTGGGAGGATTTCTTGCCCTTGGCTGAGTTTGCATATAATAACAGCTATCAGGCTGGTATCCGCATGGCTCTGTATGATCGTAAGTGTCGTACTCCCATCTATTGGACAGAGTTGTATGATAAAATACTTAGGCCCAGAGTTGGTTCGAGAGACTGAGGAGACCGTTAGGTTGATCCGTAACCGTTCGAAAGAGGCTTTTGATAGACAGAAGTCCTATGCTGACCGGAGGAGGAAATACATTGAGTTTGAGGTTGGTGATCAGGTTTTTCTGAAGGTGTCTCCATGGAAGAAAGTTCTAAGATTTGGGCGCAAAGGTAAATTGAGTCCAAGATTTATTGGGCCATACCGTATTCGGAAGAGAGTCGGACATGTTGCTTATCAGCTTGATTTACCTCCTCAGCTTAGCCGCATTCATGATGTGTTCCATGTATCTATGTTGAGGTAGTACCACCCGGATCCGAGTCATGTTATTCAGGTACATGATGTGGAGTTGAGGCCAGATTTGTCTTATGAGGAGGAACTCGTTCGGATCTTAGATCAAGACGAGAGAGTTCTAAGGAATCGACGTATTCTAATGGTCAAAGTACAGTGGAGTAATCGAGGTCCTGAAGAAGCTACCTGGGAGACTCTAGAGTCAATGGAAGAGCAGTTTCCACATCTGTTCAATTCAGGTAAATTTCGAGGACGAATTTTTTTTAGGGGGGAGAGTTGTAACACCCATAAAGTGGCAAAAATATAGGAAGGGAGGCGAGGGTTGTGGGAATGGAACCCACAACCTTTGCTTCTTCAGCCGGGTGCCCAGCCACAGAGCTAAGAGAGCTCTTGGCTCTAATTTTCCCCATAGTTCATTAAACCAACATGTCATTTTGAAATAAAATAATATTAAACTTAAAATATCTTACCTACCATCTTTATTGGGAATTAATGAGATTACAGTCCCAAGAAGTATCCAGAAAACCCCTCTAATGTGTTTTACCAGTTTATTCCCATAAATTGAACCAGCCACCGTCCATTCACCTCCACCGCCGTGTCATTTCTTGCACCGCCACCGTTAGAGTGACCGCCGCCCCTTCTCGATCAAACCACGACCGCCACTCGCCCTAATCCTCCGCTGTGCGCCGTTGAGAACAGTCGAAGGGTTCGACTACAACCTAAACTTGCGTTACCTCCGTTGCTCGACTTTTCCGGCATCGATCGACTTCCGTTCGCCGCGCCACCACCGTCGATGGGTTCCCCGTTGCAAGGCGAGAAAAACCCAAGTTCCCATTCACCAAACCGACATTGTTTCCCACCTCACTGGAGTTACGTCGAAACTGGTCCTCCCCCTCTCCGTTTGGTAAGTTCGGTAAGCTTTATGGCCAAAACTTGAATTAATCGAGCTATAGTTGAGAAAATAATTGTAATGGTGTGATCCGGGTGTTTTCTGGCCCATTTTCATCCGTCTAGGGCCACGCATGGGCCCCACGCGCCGTCCAAGACAATTTCTGGCCTCCCTAGATGGTGGCTGTGGATCCAGCCGGCTCAGACCCAGTCTGGCTTTGAACTGAGCCGCCCGAACCGATCCAAACAAACCGGCCCAAGCCCAATGGTAACCCGACCCGTTGACTGACCTGACCCGTTGACCGACCCGACCCGTTGACTGACCCGATTCGACTCGTTGACTGACCCGACACGTTGACCGAGTCAACTCAGTGAGTCAACTCGTCTAAGTTAACTCAATGAGTCAACTCTCCGTGTCAGCCTTGGACCAGTGACGCCAGTGTTGACTTTGACCGCTGACGTCAACGTTGACTTTGATAAAAAAGCCAACTTTTCTCGAAAAGCCCTATTTTATGTTTTTCGACGTCTTGAGTTTGATTTTGAAGCCCGTTTCGCGAAATTCTAACTCGAAAGCCTCCGAATTGGATGTTGAACCCGAACATGCATATGTATAAGTTATGTCATTTAATAGAAATTGATGATTAAGGACTAATATTGATCTTCTTATTTAATAGGTACTCGTGGATCTCCCGATCGTGCCTACGCCTAGCCCAGCTCGTCCCGATCTGTACCGCCTTGTGATCCTATCATCGCTCGTACGACCCTAAAAACTTAATATTTTGTTTCGATCAAGGTGTATATCTGATAGTAAGCATAATCCTTGTCTATCTAGGTTCCAGTACCGTAGCAGAGTGTGATCCCGGTGCTCGGAAGATCTTCTGACTGATCGATCTGATCTTTTGAGGTGTGTTCCTTGTGTGCTATGTAACCGTTTAAATATTATTTTACATGACGAATATATGTCATTAAATTGAACATATGATCATGATTGATAATGTGTTTTTGCATGATTATGATATGATTTCTAAAGTAAGCATGATTATATTGTATGTATGAACGTCTTAGTTTTGATTGAACAATATGCTCTCTTGTTACCGTTTTATTGAAAATGCATGCCTATTTTATATTTACCGAAATTACAGTTGCTATTAATTATCAAACTGCTACATAGGTTGTTATTGGGGTACTTGGGATAGAATATGAAGTGACCGCAGGTTCAGCTCTGATCCAACTGGTAATTGCTTACCGTTACAGGTTCCTATGCTTCGGCTAGGGTAATTCCTATCGTACTGTTCCTAAGGTATTCCCTTAGGTTGGCACCTATGCCCAATGGACACAGGTTAATGCCTTTGACGCAGTTTTGGGGAAACTGCCTCTTGGAGTATGGTTGGAGGGTAGATAGAATATTAAACCGAACCGTATTGTTACTTGAATTTTATGCTTTTTGAACTAGAAATGTGTATTATGATGTTGTTGTACATGTTTTGCTTGCACTTTTGGAACACACTGAGCTTCCTAGATCACACCCCTAAACTTTTCCCCTTTCAGATATTTTGGATAGGCCACCCCGTAGCTGACACTTGGAGGATCGACACATTTGGTATTCTATTTGAATGCAATGTTTCTATCCACCGTTTGTATTTTCAGGGTGACATGTGCCTATATTTTGATATGTATGGTATTAAACTAGAAATATTTGGTTACGCTAATTGATACCTATTTTGTAACCATCCTATGATGGGTTTACATATGTGGTCATGGCTTCCTACATTATTTTATGAGTCTATGTTATGAATGACTTTGGAAATGCTATTTGATGTACTAAACAAGTTTATATAACTTGATGATATTCACTGAGTCCTGATGTTATGCTGTCGAAATAATTACTTAATTTGCCAACAAGTTTTCCTCTTGAGGTTTAATTGTGATGTGCCTCACTAGACATGGTCATTTCGCATAGGCCGGTCTAGGGGGTTACACGTTTATTTCTGAGATCTAAGAAAACCCGTAAAACGACAGGATAATTCCTGAAACAAATTTGTTTGCTTTCTCACAACTGTATTTCTTTCGAATCACCTTGGATATAATCTGTCTTAAGATTATAGCATAGAATAAGATGGTTAAATTCGAAATAAATAAAATAAATTAATTTAAATAAACAAAATACCAAAATTAACTGATTTGGAATAACCGAAAACAACATCTGAGGCATGCACGAAAACAGTTTCCTTAAAACAGATTCGACCACTCCTCGGTGCTTGAGTTCTTTAGTCGTCAGTCTCCCAGGATACAACATGAGATGATTTTTGACAGAAGCACTACTGAAGAAATCATGAACAATACATGGGCCCGAAGAAATTGATGATGAGATTGGCCTGGAAGAAATATTTTCAACATCATCTCTTGAGTAAGCAAGTTCAGACAATAACAAATTCTTCCTTCTCCTGTGTAGGCCTCAAGTTGGAGCTAAAAGACTTACCTGACCACCTAATTTACGTGTATTAGGTGAAGATGAGTCATTGCAGGTCATAATCGCAAAAGGAATCACAATTGAACAAAAAGAGAAGTTGGTTCGAATCTTAAAGGAGTATAAAGCGGAAATTGGGTGGACCTTGGCCGAAATCAAAAGTATAAGTTTGTTGATTTGTATGCATAGAATACTTCTTGAAGATGATGCCAAGCCTTCAAGGGAACCACAAAGGAGGTTAACCCAGGCCATGAACGAAGTAGTGCTGAAGGAGATACTCAAACTTAAAGACGCATGCATAATCTATCCATTCTCAGATAGTAAATGGGAAAGTCCAATACATGTTGTCCCAAAGAGGATGAGGATCACCATGGTAAGAAACTCAAACAATGAACTTGTACCAATGCGTGTGTAAAATGGTTGGAGAATGTGCGTAGATTTTAGCAAGCTTAATCATGTGACTAGGAGAGACCATTTTCCTTTACCTTTCAGAGACCAAATGTTAGAGAGTGTAACACCCGGGTTTAGGGGTCGGGTGTTAAGAGAGTTAAATCGGGTTCGAGTCGTTGGGCTTGTTTTAAATCAAAATGGGCTTGGTTTTAATAAAAAAGGGCCATGAGATTTCATTAAGGGCAAATGAGTAATTTTCTAAATAAAGGAAATAAGATAAGTAAAAAGGGACTTTTTACTAGTCATCTTCTTCCTCCCCTTTCAAACTAAAATCATGACTCCTAAACCTCCCCAAACCCCAAAACACTAACCCATCCATTTCTTCATCAATTTCAAGTGTTTTCATCGAGGTAAATATGTTTTTGACTTCTCCTCATCTTTCTTAACATTTCTATGGTTTTAGTTTTTAGTAAACTCTATTTTTGAAGTTCTTCAAGTTTTTGAATTTTGGGAAAAAGGAGGAAGCTTTGATGAGTTTTTGTTTGGTTTTCGATTTGTAAAGTTAATTTATGTTAAACTCTTGCCCTTAGGTGTATCATATGTGAAAACGGCGGTGTTTTGAAGAAAACCCCGAAATGGGTTTTTTTGGGTGTTTTAAAGGGTAGAAAACTTGGGTTTTTGAGTTGTTTTGGTGTGGGAAATTGATGGGTTTATGCCAGGTTAAGTTCAAGTCCGAAAATGAGGATTTTGGGTTAGTTCATGGCTTGAAAATGTAGAGAATGGTCTTGTGGTTGTAATCTGATTTGTGGCAGTGGTTTTGTGGGTGATTTGTTGAGTAATATGTTGTTTTTGATTGATTAGAATCAAGGGAAACCGTTGGAGAAGCTTCGAGCTCGATTCCGGGAAATTTGGAGGATTGATCGGCTTTCTCGGTTTGCTTTAAAGGTGTTCAGTGAGTGGATTGTTTAAAACGGTTTTAAATTGGTTCAAGTGTGTGGTGAGGTGTTAGATTATGCTTGGTAGGCCAATATAATGTGGAGATTAAGTTGGTAGTTTAATCTCTTGTTTGACTTTATGAGTTTCTTGTTAAATGTGCAATTGTGGTTTGTGTGATACATGTTCGGTTATGCATGTTTCTATATATTGATGTTGTATAATGGTGATGATATGTTGTGTTGCATGATTGTGAAATCATGGTGAGACTTGTTTAGTATGTTGGCACCAGTTATAATTACCGGGTATAAATGATCGATCATTAGGATGAGCGTGCACACGGTAAGAGTCAAATTTGCGCGTGGCCTTGGTGATGTGTAGTCACCAAGGAGGAGTACAATGAGGTTACATTCCACCGGAAAACATAAGTGTGTGATGATGAGTGAAATCCCATCCGTAAATGAAAATGGTGATGTGTGTAATCCCACCGGAAGGTAATATGGTTGTTTGAGTACGTTGGGGCGAAAATCCTAACGGAAGTTATCCGCATATCCGAGTAAGCTATATAGTTGCCAATATACTTGTCTATGTGTGGTGGTTGTGATAAGATGTTCTATTGCATTTGCGCTAAGCATAACATGAGGTAAGATGCCATGCTCATGCATTCTTGTAGTAGTTGGCTATGTTGCTATGTTAGTGTAAATGTATGCCTTGTGAATGTTTCATGGACGTCGTGCTTGAACCCTGTATTGTCGATGTTTTGTTTTAGAGCTCCCTCACTAAGCTTCTAGATTACGCTCTCGTTTTCGACAATGCAGATCATTAGTGTGGAAGTTAGCAAGGAGCATCCAAGCGCGTGTGTGGTTGCTCAAGTATGGTTTTATTGAATAATGTAATAGTTAGCAATGGGGATGCTACATATTGTAGGAGCATGTGTTAGACTCCTATGTGTTTGGCTTACATGTTGTTAAATGCCTATGTTTTTGTGTTGAAGAGTGTAACCTATGATTTATGAGATGTGTATGTGTTTGTGTGAAAAAAGCATGTAAACCTTGTTTTATGTTATGTTTATGTGGATGTATGTTTCCTATGAATGAAATGGTCTTGTCATGTATGTTTATATGTTTGATCATGCTTGTGGTAGGATGAAATACCTTTCGATTATGTGTATGATTGTTGTTTCATGATTCTTGTTGTTTTGGAGCATGTTTGGGAATGTTTGAAGATGCATAAAACTATTTTTAGGGTCACTCAGAGTGCAGGCATTTTGAAATGCTCGTGGTTGTTTCGCAACGGTTGTAGCTCCAGGGATACTCGTATCGGAATGAGGGTGGTGACGTTTCGATACGATTTGACACTGTGAGCTCCCGTTTTGGTACGCGTTTCGATGCAGATTGCCACTGTGTGTGCCTGTTTCGGAACCAGTTCTGAAATGTTTCGACACTAGAGAACGCCGTACCGGAACAAAGTGGACTGTATCAGTACGACCTGGTCTGGCTTTTAAACTGGAGCCCGCGTATCGAAACAGGCAAGTCTGTTTCGAAACACAAGCATGTATTTGGGCTTTTTGGCATCTTCAAAGGTTCCTGGATGTCGTGTTTTAGTCCCGTTTGTTTGTTTGCTTCCTTGTTAAGTTTATATGCATCTTTTATGTATGGTTTTGGTTTCGTAAGCATGCAATCAGACTAATATGTCACTCGGTAAATTTAAGCTACCTTACGTTTGCTTGGATGCTTTCTTTATCTTTTTCCGCTGTCGTTTCTCACATAGGACTAAACGATACATTTAGACAAGATAAGTAAATGAAAATTTTCTAAGGTTGCTAATCGGAGTGGAGCCTTAACGGGTTTCGCTTCGGTTTTCCCAGTGTAACCTGCTCAGACTAGTCTGTCGTCTAGCCCGGGACGAGGGGGTTACAGAGAGATTGAGGGAAGTCTTTCTTTTGTTTTCTTGACGTTTTTCAGGTTTTTATCAAATCCCTATTGCTCAAGAGGACCAAGAAAAGACAACGTTCACTTGTCCATTCGAAATCTATGCATATAGGTGAATGCCTTTCGGCCTTTGTAATGCTCCAGGTACTTTCCAAAGATGCATGATGAGTATTTTTTCTGAATATATTGAGAAATGCATTGAGGTTTCTATGGATGATTTCACCGTATATGGAGATTAATTTGATGAATGCTTAAATAATTTAACCAATGTTTTAAAGAGATGCATTGAAACTAACTTGGTTAAATAATCTATCTCCTAGAGAACAACCCATGGAATCTTTTTTACAACACTAACAATAAATATGGTTAGTTGGTTTGCCTGAGAGCTTAAGGGACCAAACTTAAGATCTACTGTACTGAAGTGCGTGTGGGTTCGAACCCCACAACCAATAACTTCTTTTTAGTTTTATGAAAATAAAGAAAATCAAGTTAATAAGACAAAATCAAATTTAAAATTATGAAGGAGCCTACCATTTTTATTGGGAAGGCCGCTTAGAGATGCGCACATCAAAATTAAATGCTAACACGGACGGGTCTCAGAACCCAAGTACCGGCTTGGCTACGTGTGACCAAGCTAAAATGAAGTGGAAATTCAGAATAGCCAGCAATTGTTTTTAAGTTTTACGAAAATAAAGAATATCAAGTTAATAAGACAAAATCAAATTTAAAATTATGAAGTACCCTACCATTTTCTATTGGGAAGGCTGCCTAGAGATGCGCACAACAGAATTAAATGCTAACACAGACGAGTCTTGGAACTCAAGTAACGGGCTGGCTACGTGTGACCAAGCTGAAATGAAATGGAAATTCATAATCGAGCTTCTGAAGCGAAGCAAAACGCCTAACTGAAACAACCGAAAACACTTTTGATACGTTCTCAGAACTTCACTGATTTCTTCCGATACGTTCTCCCATGTTTATACCACACAAGAATAGAGGATTTATGCATCTCAATGCATTAAAAACACCAGCAACTAATGCCACTTCGCTGCTATGCCCCTAAACACAAAAAAGCCTAACTGAAACAACCGAAAACACTTTCGATTACCCTACAAACTCAACCCAGCCAAAACGTAACATTTCAATCCTTTTTTAATCATTAAATAACATCCGAAACAATCTATTTGCACCCTTATATCTCCAACAACACCAAAACCAAATTATCACCACAAAACCCAAATCTAACAACCTAAACAACTAGAGATCCAATATATTTCGGGATTCCTATGATAAAACCTTCATTTCAACATCATTTAACATCCAAATCATGATTAAAATCAATCTCAAATTAACCAAAATAGCACCATTACGAAAATCTTGAGAAATCATCTTTCAAAGCTTGATTTAACAATTTTCATCAATTAGATTATAAAACCTTGTTATTAAACACAATTAAATAGCCAAAGGCTTGGAAATTTCATTAAAGAACCTTGATTAGAGAAGGTGAGCGGAAATTACCTCTAACCCTTGCCTATTCCTTCAATTGACAAGATTTGTTGCAAAATCTTCAAGAATCCTTTGAGATAAATCGAAGAAACACCAAGAAAATCATTTGTAAATCAAAGTGAAGCGGAAATATGAAAACCTCTGGAAGTTTCGAGAGAAAATGAAGTGTTTGGCTGATGAAAAATGAGAGAAAATGAAGTTACGTCAAAATAGTTTTTAGAAGACTATATCCCTTTTTAATAAAATTTCTTTTTATTATTTTTATAAAGCACCTTTAAAATAGTCAATTAAAGGAAAAGGCTAATTAATGACATATTACCTCCCTAAAGATTCTAAGTTTTGGCACTATTTCAAAATAGTCCTTTAAAAACATATTTTACATTTTTACAAATTAGTCACTAACCCAAATTGTCAATCTTCCAAAAACCATTTTCCAAAATTGACTTCACCAAACCTTTATATATATATATATTTAGAGGATTTAGGAATTTTCCCCATAATTTTATCATATCCCAAACCTTGTTTTCCCTGAACCACTCCCGAACTAACCCAAATCTCTAGTCTAGGTCCTACGAACCCAGAGTCAACCTTAAAGACTCTTAGGCCCAAAACCGGGGCGTTATAAGTTGCGATTCGTTTCTTTGGTTATGAAATATCTGTTGTGACACTGTTCTCCCACGAATTTTGGACCCTCATTTTAAAATTTTTGGATCAACTATTGGTCTTTACATTACACACAAAGAAAACATACCCTAGAATCTCTTAATCCCAGCCACTATTAACCCACCAAAATGTAAATTAATTCAAGTGGCACAAAATCTCTCGTCCTGTAAGCTAATAAACATTCTTCCAACTCATAATCTATCTCCTAGTGAACATCCCCTGGAATTTTTTTTTACAACATTAACAATAAAAACGATTATTACTATAATGTGATTTATTGTTATTAAATTAGCTTGTTTGCATGAGAGGTTAAGGGGGGCATAATTAAGATCTACTACATTGAAGTGCGCGTATGTTCGAACCCCACATCCAAAGTTTTTCATTTTAAAAAAAGAAAATTAAAATTTAAAATTATGAAGCCCTAAAAACTTACCATTTTACTTTGAAAAGGCCGACTAGAGATGCACACATAAGTATTAAATGCTTCATTATAAATCTAGTTATTCTCTTTCTTTTATTATTTTATTTCTTTTATGTTCTCTTTAAATTTATTTTGGGTAAACTACTGGAATGGTCACAAATTTTAAAATTCGACCGTTATGGCCACTAACGTTTTTTACATGTAAACTTATGGCCCCTGGGACGTTTGTTGCCGTTAAGCGTTAACGTGAGGCTAATCTGGCACAGTAAAAAGAATGATAAATTACCTAGATAGTCTCTAACTATTACTTCATTTCTATTTTTACCACCGAAGTAAAAATAATTTGTATAATTACACATTTAATCCTCCATATTTAATTTTTTTTTATTTCTTCTCCCCTACACTATCTTCCATATTATTCTTCATGTAACTCAATCCCTAATTTTCTACTATATTAATCCCCAATTCATGCCATATATTTTTGGACTAGATGGTAAATATGGTAAATATTAATCACCATTCTTATTTGATTGATTATTATTTCTTGCTTTAACTTCGCCTTGTATTTCCATATTCTTTTAATTTAGTTGTATTTTCTTTGCTATCTAATTTCATGTCATTTTAATTATACCTTTAAATTTTGCTTTATTTCAATTTTGTCATTAATTTAAATCTAACTATGCTTTAATTTGTGCAATTAATTTACATCCATTTCATCCTTAGTTTAGATAATTTGTTTCCAATCATGCATTGTAATTTTACGTTTATAATTAGATCATTGTGATTACTTTAAACAATTTAAATACACCATTTATAAGGTCCGTTTAACTTCTCAATAACACGATTGATCCGAAATAAATGAATATCCTTCATTATTGAATAAAATTAAGGGTAAACTACTGGAATGGTGTGAATTGGAGATTAATATAGTAGAAAATTAGGGATGGGGTTATATGAAGAAGAATATGGAAGATGGTGGAGGGGAGAAGAAATAAAAACATTGTAAATATAGAGGATTAAATGTGTAATTATACAAATTGTTTTTATTTTGGTGGTCAAAATAGGAGTGGAGTAATAGTTTAGGGATTATCTAGGTAATTTATCCTTCTTTTTACTGTGGCAGATCAGCCTTTAACTGCAACAAATGTCCAGTGACCATAAGTTTATAGATCGAAAATGTAAGTGGCCATAACGATTGAATTTAAATATCGGTAACCAACAGTGTACAAACCCTAAACATAAGTGATCATTACAATAGTTTACCCATTTATTTTAGTTTATAACATAATTCCAACACTATCTTACTTCGAAGCAATAGTTTTTTTTAATCAAAGATTAAAAAAAAATTTCATCCAAAGGCTTCAAAAAAAAGACAAATGTAGGTAAGTAATTTATTCAATGATTGGGCCCGTAATGTCGAATGATCTACACCAACCATGAACTAATTAGATTGGCTTGAGTTATTGGGTTTTGATGTAGTGAACAAATGATTTCTCTTTGGCTTTAATTTATTTAGATGTTTATCCGATATCTTCTTCTTCATTGTTATTCAAGTAGTTTAGATAAAAAGACTTGATGCTCGCCCATTTACTTAGACTCGAGAGAGTTGGGTTCACAAAGTCTACTTATTGTATACAAGTTTTCATTATTCGAGAGTTAATGAAGCCTAATTCTTCTTAGACATAAGGAAGAATTTCAGGCGATTAAGAATTATAAGCTTAATCGTTGAAAAACAACCACTATACCACAAGCCGCCCAAGAATTACCTAATTACCGGGAAGGCAACAACTCCAATACTTCTTATTAATACCTTAATTTTTAGATTCGCCTATAGGTCACTAAAAAAACTCTTAGGAACGGGCCTGACTAGAAGTACACATTTATTTAGATGAAAACTGAAAAAGGAAGGTGAAAAACATTCTCAATTGAATAAAATGCGTTTGTACCTTTTTTGTGTCTCTTTATAGGCTTACCTGGAGTTGTGGGCGCTGGCAGCAACTGCTTTTGTTGGTACCGTGGGATGGTGCGGTGATGCAGGATTGCATAGGGAATTAGATGCATGGTTTGGGTTTCTTTGTTTCTCTCGCTTTATGCTTAAGTGTTTGTATCGCCCTACGTTACGTACTCTTTTTCCTCCGATTAGGATTAGGGAGGTTTTTTAATGAGGCGTGGTGTAGGTGTGTTTCCCTTCATTTCAAAAAAAATAAAATAAAATAGAAACAATCAATAAAAAAAAATGAAAAATGGGTTTACTGACAGAGAGTTTCATTCTTTTGTAAACACCCCGATTTTAGAAAAATGGGTGAGGTTATGACAATGATGGCGAAAACAGTTCAATCACCGGCTATGTGATTGTACTTACGATAGAGGGTTTACTGACAGAGGTTAGGTGATAACTCGAAAAAACAGTGTAATTTGTATCCCTTTATGTCGATTATTGCTTGTACTTAGGGCCTTTTTAATTGCATAATTATATTTTCTCGCATTTATTTGAAGTTTTCTGTTTTGTGCATCTCGCCTTGTGTTTTTCTATTTTTGTGGGAGAAATGTTGTTGTTTTGCTTCAATTTTGCTAGATAATTGTTGGCCTACGGAAAAAGTTACCGCAACAATCTCGAGAAAAATCTGATTACTCTAATCGATTCGTTTTGACCAAAGAATCTCCTAGATTCGTGGAGATTTGAATGAGAGAAGCTGTTACAGCTAAAGATAAGAGGATAAAACAACCATTTGAAATTCAATTCAAATTTTCCCCTCTATAAAAGAGTGATGCGTAGATCAAAGGAGAAAGGACAAATAAAGCAAAGTAGAAAGAAACCCTAATTTCATCTTCGCCGTCGTGAGGGGCAACTGCCATTATTGAAATTGGGGTCGAACACTTATCACACTAGGCCATCGACAAAGGCCTAGCCCAAAAGCACCACTCAATTCTGGCGAGAGGACAACAGAAGAGATCTGTTCCGATCAAATCTTAGTTTATCTTCTCTATTCCTTAATTCATTCAATGATTGGGTCTGTAATGTTGAATGATCTACACCAACCATGAACTAATTAAATTGGCTTGAGTTATTAGGTTTTGATGTTGTGAACAAATGATTTCTCTTTGGCTTTAATTTATTTAGATGTTTATCCGATATCTTCTTCTTCATTGTTATTCAAGTAGTTTAGACAAAAATACTTGATGCTCGCCCATTTACTTGGACTCGAGAGAGTTTGGTTCACAAAGTCTACTTATTGTATACAAGTTTTCATTATTCGAGAGTTAATGAAGCCTAATTCTCCTTAGACATAAGGAAGAATTTCAGGCGATTAAGAAGAATAAGCTTAATCGGTGAAAAACATCCCAAGGTTCACACAAACATATATTGTCATGGCATGTTGGTCATTAGAGTCTTTTGTTAGACATAATTAGATGGAAAGAAAGAAACTCTATCGAGCATATATATAAGTGAAGTTGCCATGGCAAGTCAAACGGAAACAACATCGAGACACCCAATAACCTTGCCTTCTTATAAACATTTTATTTCTTATCTTGTTATTTGAATTTATTATGCTCTCTTTTACTTTACAATAATCTTAGCTATACTTCACCCCGTTCCATCACTATCAACCTTATTCCTTTTAGAGTGCAATAACTTAAACAAAATGGCACACACCAATTCCTGTGGAGACGATCTTTAAACTATACTATCACTTGTCGACGTGTATACTTGCACCATTTGTGTAACACTTAAATTACACAACAAATTTTTGGTGCTGTTGCCGAGGATTGACACTTGGCGTTAGTTTTTTTTGTTATTGAATTATATTTATTTTATTACTTTTTTTAACTTTAATATTATTATTTTTTCCTTTTATTAATTTTTGGCACCAATTTGACAAGCGTCGCTTTCGCGTAAAATTAATTCCTTATTCTCAAATAAAGAAATTAAAGTAAAGTAGAATAGTGAGAGTGAGGGTCGATCCCATAGGGATTTAGGAAACTTCCTGTAACCCCTAAGCCCGGCCTAGACGTTTGACCCGGACTACGAAGATTACACTGGGAAAACCAAAGTCAACCCGAAAGTCAACCTTAATTCATGACCTTTTTTTTTCTTTTTTATCTTATCTAGATGCTCGTTATTATCATATATGTCCAGCAAGACACTCAGAAGGAAACAACACAACGATCAAAGTTTATTTAAGGGTTCAATTGCATACATTGGACTTTTAGGGACTAAACGGTAATTTTCATAAAATACCAGAACTTTCATGATTTTAAAGTTACCAACCTTCAATTAGTCATGTAACATGCTTGCATTCCAAACTTCAACTCAAACGGACCATCAAGACTCATTGAATTAAGCATCCAACATTTAGGGACCAAAATGCAAGAAACAAAAACTTGGAACAATTCAAAACTTCATCCAATGGTCATCCGTTTTGAAACACCAACCTTCGTACCGAAATGCCCATATCGAAATGGTGTTGACCGTTTTGGTACTCGGGTACGTTCCGAGACCGGTATCGAAACAGGCCTTTCTAGTAGCCACAATGTTCCGAAACACCTTCAACCGTACCGAAACGCTATGGCCATTACAGGCCCCCGTTTCAGAACAGTTAAGGGTGTTTCGCTACACCCTGTACTGTGACAGCAGAAAATGTTGGTTTTTCATGCTTTTTCACACTCGAATCAACCCTAAGACATCACGCAACATGCATACAACATGGATACATATCAACAATCACCATACCAAGGTATTAGCTTAAACATAGCAACCAACACATAAGTACATGCACTAAAGGCATGCTCCCTAGTTCACCAAAACCATAACAAGCTATAACATCATATAAACCAAAATCCAAACACCCAATTCCATTTACAACTCATATATAGGCAAACCAACATGCTGAAAGTAAAGGGAAACATTCTCAAACATTCCGAAGTATAAATCCCACCCATTGCCTCTTATTACACTTGAGAAAAACCACATACATTGTTTAACCAAAACTCTTGGAATTCGCTTGCTCTTTGGCTGACTTGATTGCTCAATTCTCTACATTGATGAAACAAATGAGCGTAAGCAATAAGCTTAGTGAGGTCCGCTATAAAACCAAATATTCATCAATGCATTTTAAAACCAAAACATCGTCTTTTGAAAACATTTGCCTTCCTTTAAAACATGCACTTTAGAGTACCAAAATCACTTTCAAATCCACATGCTCATAATATCATTAAATACAATAACAAGAGCCTTTACTCATGCTTAAACCAAGCATCTTATACATTCTAGCATAATTCTCAAGCATCACATGCTTTCACAAAACAAATGTTTTTCATTAAACGTTGAGTCACCATCATCATATTGGCTCATAAGTGATTCAAACGTATATCATAACAAAACACATCACACTTGACACAATCGGATACGCGGATCACAAGCCTTGTCCCACACGCTTCATACACACTTCCGGACTACATAAGGTGGAGATAAATGGCACAATCACAACCCCTCAACACCCGTGATGGAGATAAATGGCACAATCACAACCCCTCAACACCCGTGGTGGAGTTAATGGAACAATCACAACCCCTCAACACCCTTGGTGGAGTTAATGGCACAATATCAACCCCTCAACATCACTCATCGGTAGTTGTATAACCCACTAGCGAGAGTCGAGACACAAACAAGGCTTACACATGGAAGTTACCTCAACCATTGAAATCACCTTAACCAAGCTCGCACACAGGAGCATTCCTCCACCGTAGTGACGCTTAACTAAGTCTACCCACGAGAGCCTACCTCCATCGTGGTGATTCTAATTCCTCAATCACTAGGGTACTCGGATGGAGATTATGGCACAATCACAACCCCTCGACATCCAAGGCGACTTTATTTACGGTGCACCCAATCCTATAGCCGGCTAACTATATCCGATTAAAGTAACCAAAATCAATTTACATCACGTGCTAATATAATCATTTAACCACATTAATCCACTGTTTTACAAGCATAAACACATTGCCATTTCCACAAGCATAACATGCTTACATCATATGCATTCAACACATAAAAACCAAGGATCACTTACCTAGTGCATCCTTAACATAATGTCATTAAAATCCAGCAACACTCATGCTTAAAACATGCCTTAGAACAGTAATCAAAACACATTTAAACCAAGTGCATTTTTAAGCCAAAACATAGCACAATCCGAGAGAGAGACTTTCGATTTACTTACTCTTGAGCTTAGCTAAGTGTTTCAAACTTACACTAAGCCCCCAAAACCACATTCAAATCGTTTCAAAGCTGGAAAACTCTTTTCCACTCACCGATACACGAAGCCTTGCTCGCCAACACGAAAATTACACTTCCGGAGGCTCCAAAATCACCTCATTTGCTTCCGGATCAAGATCCCCTGTTTTCGGATCATCAAAACAGAGATTTAAATGCATTAAAATGCTTTCTAACACTAGCAACAAATCACAAACTCGTTGCCCACTACAACTACACCAAAATACCCTTCCAAAACAACCGAAAACTCAATCGATTGCTTCCTAAACCAAGCCCAGTCAACATACATCACTTCCAAAGCATTATCAACATTAAAACACATCAATTAAACAACCTAACTCATCATTATACCTCCAGCAAGCAAGATTCCACCATTTCACCTCAAAATCTCACTTAAAACAACCAAGAAACTCAATGATCTCTAGGATTTCGGGATCTAGGTTATCAATACTTCATTTAAACATATAAATCAACTTAGAACTCAATTAAAATCAATACAAAACAGAGCCCAACTCATCAAGTCCAAAAATCAAGATTTCATCCACAATTTCACAAGATTTTGATCTCAAATCAAAACTATATTGAAAACTCACTCAAGAATAGTATTTAGAAGCCAAATATCTTGGGAATTTCAATAAAGAACTTAGATTAGAGGTTGAGAACGGGATTTACCTCCAATCCTTGCTTCCTTCAATAGATGACAAGTTTTCCTTGGAAAAATCTTGAAGAATTAAGGAAGATCTCTTAAAAATGATTTAGGAAATGTTGAGAGGATTTTTGGGAGAAAGAATTTTTGGAAAAGATGAGAGAAAATGGTGTTTGGCTAAAATGATAGAGGGAAAAGTAGTTACGTAAGTGAAAATCTCATTAACCACCTTTTAATTAATTAATTATAAAAATCCAATTAAAAATCATTTAATTAAAAACCCTTTTAAATCACATATCCTATTAAAGAAAGGTCAAATTGACTTTAAGCCCCCTAAAGATTCTAAGACTTTGGCTTCCATTTTAAAAATCACATTTTCCCCAGTTTTAAAACTTTACAATTTGGTCACTACTCAAATTGTCTCACTTCCAAAACTCTTTTTGTAAAATTGACTTGACCAACCTCTTAGTTATATTTTTAGAGGATTTTTGCAATTTTTATCACAATTTTATCCTATCCCGATCCTTGATTTCCAAAAATCACCTTACGCGATTCGTACCGTTCTCAGCCGGTCCGGTCCGACGTCTAAAACATCCAGGTCCAAAACCAGGGCGTTACAACCCTCCCCTACTTAGGAAATTTCATCCTCAAAATTCTCACCTGAGATGTGGAAACTGCCTCAACAAGACCGCCCTACTTTCCCACGTGGCTTCCTTAACCCCTCGGTGTCGCCACAACACCTTCACAAGTTCTATCGTCTTGCCACGAAGAACTTTGCTACTCACGTCCAGAACCTTTACTGGTTCCTCATCACCCGACAGATTCTGGATTCAACTCTATCTCCTCAACAGGCATCACATGCGAAGGATCCGATCTGTATTTTCGTAACATGGAGACATGAAACACACCATGTATCTTCTCCAACTCTGAAGGTAATCTCAACCGATATGCCACAGGACCAATACGCTCCACAAACTCGTAAGGTCTAAAGATCCTTGGGCTAAGCTTACCCTTACACCCAAATCTCATCACATTCCTCCAAGGCAATACCTTCAAAAGCACACGTCCGCCAACCGCGAACTCAATTTCCTAACACTTCAAGTCCGCACAAGACTTTTACCTAACTGATGCTGCCTTCAAACACTCACAAATGAACTTCACCTTTTCGGTAGTTCCCTTAAGTACAGTTTGCACTAAAATCAACTTTTGCTCAATTTCTGCCCAACAGAGAGGAGTTCTACACCTTCTCCCATACAAAGCTTTGTAAGGAGCCACCCGATACTCGCCTGACCACCAATGTTACAAGCAATCTCAACCAAGGCGAAAGCCTTTCCGATGAACCTTGGGATTCTAAACACAAAATCTCAACATAACCTCAAGCACCTGAAAAACATGCTCCGGTTACCCATCCATCAAAGGATGATAAGGAGTACCGAAACTCAACCGCGTACTCCAAGCTCAACTCAACTACCCTACCCATCTCATATGTAGTATGCACTGCCAAGGAATGCGCACTCTTTGCAAAATGATCAACAGCCACTCAACAATATTCCTCTGGATAAAATCCACAATAATCCAACCACGAATCCACGACAATCCATCCCCCCTCAACTCCCTTCCTAATAACCCCAACAGTACCACACCTAAACGATAAACAAACTCAGCTTCCACCTACTAACAATCCAAACATTTGCCTACAAATTCATTAACTTCCTTTCCCATCTTATCCGTCAACCCTCAAATTACAATACACCTTTGTACAACCAGGGCACACTACGGAAGAATCTCTAAGAGTTCATCCAGATGAGAGCACCTCAACTCAATATCACTTGGAACCTCTATTCAATTCTCCCAAAGCTCAAAACACTAACATCATTGACACCAAACCACAAGATTTCCCATTCACAAATCGGCCACAAGATCACCATCTTGCGATATACTCAAGTGAGTAAGCATCACCCCCTACTCCACAACCACCTTGCTACTCAAGCATTGGCCCCAACATTGGCCTTTCCAACCTGATACCTCATCACAAGATTCTAACACCGTCTCCAACCATCACTTCACTCACAACAACCATCACAAAAAGGTTTACTTACACACAGCCAACAGACCACCCTCACACGAGAAACCAGCCAAAACATCATGGCTCTTGAGCTTACATAACCATGCGTAAAGCTCATTCCCTAAACACTTGCACTCGACTGAAGACACATCCTACAACTTATACAAGAGTTAAGATCTCTCTACACAACCCAACTAAACCTCAATTAAACCTATTGTCAGAACTTCCTTCCAACTCCTTCAGGGTCTCCGTCAAAACCTTAACCATCTAAAACAATCATCCTACTATGATTGTTCAAGCAAGAATGCAACGCACTTTAAAAACCACAACCGAAACCGGCAACAACCGTTCAACCCAGAGCAACGACAACACCCCATGGCTACACACAAAATGCTTTTAACTTCACACTATTCATCCTCGACCGCATTCTAACCAAAACGGTCCCCTCTCTACCATCAATCTGCCAAGGCCTTAAAACATCTAGTAAACTTTTCTTCCGGGTAGCCCAAACTAGACCATACTCACTCCTAATGGTGAACTTATTGACTTCCTCACCTCTTGCCAAAACAAACCTTAAACCCACAAACTACTCTAATCATAACACTCCACTACCATATCCAAATCAGCTATTAATAAGTGTGAACATTCATGTACATGATTGCTTACATGCCCTTACGAATGCCTATGCACATGTATGCATACTTCTAATGTCATGACCAATGTATGCATGTACCAACATATGTAATATATATGTATACAAATGATTTAAACTGTGCATGCATGTCGGTTTACACATACTAATAACGTCTCCGAACCATACTTGGGACAACTCCACGTCCTATTTCCAAACTTTTCCTACTCCACCATCCTCACAACTTATTACATCACTATTTGAACTACTATTCCTCTTCACAAATATTTTTCTAAAAACAACAACGACACTACTCATAACTCATTAACTATCGAATCCCAACACTACCCAAGAAAATGCAAAGCAAAACCAAGCAAAGATAACAATAACACGGATTGCACAGAAAAGATACATGCAATCACATCATTGTGTTCCAAACAACGAACACCCACACCCTCTTCCGCAGAGCCACCATGGTCTCCTTGTTGGAAAGAATCATAACTGCACTCACGACCACAGGGAGCTTCAAAGGACACCCCACCTAGACCACCCCGAGTTAACACTAGACGATCTCGCCTCAAATGTCCAATAGACCCACAACTCCAACAAGATTCAACCAACAAATACCCTGCACCTCTCTGCCTTTCTTTCCACCTTCGAACCCTGTCTCGGCCATGCTCACGGCCATTCTGAGGTGCAGCCACAACAGGTGCACGTCCTTGGCCTCTACTTGCTAACAGAGGACACACACACCTCAAATGATCTGCTGAACCACAGTTCCAGCAAGAATTCCCTGTCACTTTAATAGGAGCATGTACCTCTCCAGCCGCGCAAGGACAACCCCTCCTCAAGTGTTCCCGAGAACCACACGTCCAACACGTGTGCTGCTTCATCCTCACTCTGTTCCCTTGAACCAATGCACCATGTCCAAGGTTACCTCGCCTAACAACAGATTGATACCTCCTATCTCGACCTTTCTTGGTCTGTTTACTTCCAAAATCAAATTCAGTAGCTCTCTTACCAGAGCTAGAACCACCAATATGAGATGCCAGACCCAAATTCTGCTCATCAACATGAACTGAAACCATACCCTCGCGCTCTTGGCTACCCAAAAGCTTATCTCCAATATACCTCTTCATAAAGGCAGCTGAAAAGAATTCCCAATCCACATCCTGAATATTCGATGCCACCAACACAGATGTCCACCACATACTAGCATTCTTCAACATTAATGTGACAACGCTTCCCAGCTTACAAGCATGATCACACCCTTCCCAATCCAAGATTGAGATTGTACTGGCTAACCAACCCTCGAATGCCTCCAGCGTCGACCCATGATACTCAACAGCTCCCAAACCATGCATACGTTGTTTTGACAAACCAGCCTGTTCGACAGACGGTATGTGCGTAGGCTTTTCATTTCCCGCGACCTGAGATGCTCCGGACATCTCCTGAACTACAGACGATAAAACTTTCACCACCAGGCTAGCCCCTTCACGCTGCCCTATTGCCTTAAATCCAGATGAGAACGGCTGAACAGACACATCCTCGAAAGGCGGAACATCATTCCCTTGACTACCCTGCTCACCCGCAGGTACGATCGTATCCGATCCCAACTCTCTCCTCGGACTCATCATGATATTTTAACAAGGCATAATAACAAAAACAACAAATCAAACCATGATTTTGGCCAGCCTCAAGCAAGGATCTGAGTTTACAAAACAATTAATCAGTGTAATAAGGCAATTGGTACCCCAATTTCCCTCAACATGGCATAGCATACAGTGACACATCATGCTCAACATGCTTTTCATCATCCAAAATCAGCACATAACAGCATTGCATCATCACCACACACTCACATTCATTTCACATGCGATTCACATAAATCAAGCATATCATAAACTTCAAAATTCAACCAATCGCATTCTTTTCAAATATCATACTTCAACACATAACAATTTCACATGCCAACATTCCCAATTCTTTCGTAACCTAGCTATGATACCAACAAATGTAACCCCCTAAGCCCGACCTAGACGTTTGACCCGGACTACAAAGATTACACGGGGAAAACCAAAGTCAACCCAAAAGTCAACCTTGATTCACAACTCTTTTTTTCCTTTTTATCTTATCTATATGCTCGTTATTATCCTATATTTTCAGCAAGACACTCAGAAGGAAACATCACAGTGATTAGAGTTTATTTAAGGGTTCAATTGCATATATTAGACTTTTAGGGACTAAATGGTAATTTTCATAAAATACAAGGACTTTTATGATTTTAAAGTTACCAACCTTCAATTAGTCATGTAACATGCTTGCATGCCAAACTTCAACTCAAACGAACCATCCAGACTCATTGAATTAAGCATCCAACATTTAGGGACCAAAATGCAAGAACCAAAAACATGGAATAATTCAAAACTTCATCCAACGGCCATCCGTTTCGAAACACCAACCTTCGTACCGAAACGCCCGTATCGAAAAGGTGTTGACCGTTTCGGTACTCAGGTACGTTCCGAGACCGGTATCGAAACATGCCTCTCTAGTAGCCAAAATGTTTCGAAACACCTTCAACCGTACCGAAACGCTATGGCCATTACAGGCCCCCGTTTCGGAACAGTTAAGGGTGTTTCGATACACCCTGCCCTGTAACAGCAGAAAATGCTGTTTTTCATGCTTTTTAACACTCGAATCAACCCCGAGACGTCACGCAACATGCATAAAACATGGATACATATCAACAATCACCATACCAAGGTATTAGCTTAAACATAGCAACCAACACATAAGTAGAGGCACTAAAGGCATGCTCCCTAGTTCACCAAAACCATAACAAGCTATAACATCATATAAACCAAAATCCAATCACCCAATGCCATTTACAACTCTTGTATAGGCAAACCAACATGCTCAAAGTAAAGGGAAACATTCTCAAACATTCTGAAGTATAAATCCCACCCATTGCCTCTTATTACACTTGAGAAAACCACATACATCGTTTAACCAAAACTCTTGGAATTCGCTTGCTCTTAGGCTGCCTTGATTGCTCAATTCTCTGCATTGATGAAACAAATGAGCGTAAGCAATAAGCTTAGTAAGGTCCGCTATAAAACCAAACATTCATCAATGCATTTTAAAACCGAAACATCGTCCTTTGAAAACATTTGCCTTCCTTTAAAACATGCACTTTAGAGTACCAAAATCACTTTCAAATCCACATGCTCATAATATCATTAAATACAATAACAAGAGCCTATACTCATGCTTAAACAAAGCATCTTATACATTCTAGCATAATTCTCAAGCATCACATGCTTTCACAAAACAAATGTTTTTCATTAAAACGTTGAGTCACCATCATCATATTGGCTCATAAGTGATTCAAACGTATATCATAACAAAACACATCACACTTGACACAATCGGATACGCGAATCACAAGCCTTGTCCCACACGCTTCATACACACTACCGGACTACATAAGGTGAAGATAAATGGCACAATCACAACCCCTCAACACCCGTGATGGAGATAAATGGCACAATCACAACCCCTCAACACTCGTGGTGGAGTTAATGGAACAATCATAACCCCTCAACACCTATGGTGGAGTTAATGGCACAATATCAACCCCTCAACATCACTCATCGGTAGTTGTATAACCCACTAGCGAGAGTCGGGACACAAACAAGGCTTACACATGGAAGTTACCTCAACCATTGTAATCACCTTAACCAAGCTCACACACAGGAGCATTCCTCCACCGTAGTGACGCTTAACTAAGTCTACCCACGAGAGCCTACCTCCATCGTGGTGACTCTAATTCCTCAATTGCTAGGGCACTCGGATGGAGATTATGGCACAATCACAACCCCTCGACATCCAAGGCGACTTTATTTACGGTGTACCCAATCCTATAGCCGGCTAACTATATCCGATTAAAGTAACCAAAATCCATTTACATCACGTGCTAATATAATCATTTAACCACATTAATCCACTATTTTACAAGCATAAACACATTGCCATTTCCACAAGCATAACATGCTTACATCATATGCATTCAACACATAAAAACTAAGGATCACTTACCTAGTGCATCCTTAACATAATAACATTAAAATCTAGCAACACTCATGCTTAAAACATGCCTTAGAACAGTAATCAAAACACATTTAAACCAAGTGCATTTTTAAGCCAAAATATAGCACAATCCGAGAGAGAGACTTTCGATTTACTTATTCTTAAGCTTAGCTAAGTGTTTCAAACTTACACTAAGACCCGAAAACCACATTCAAATCGTTTCAAAGCTGGAAAACTCTTTTCCACTCACCGATACACGAAGCCTTGCTCGCCGACATGGAAATTACACCTCAGGAGCTTCCAAAATCACCTCATTTGCTTCCGGATCAAGATCTCCTGTTTTCACATCATCAAAACAGAGATCTAAATGCATTAAAATGCATTCTAACACCAGTTTGAAATCACAAACTCGTTGCCCACTCAAACTACACCAAAATACCCTTCCAAAACAACCGAAAACTCAATCGATTACTTCCTAAACCAAGCCCAACCAACATACATCACTTCCAAAGCATTATCAACATTAAAACACATCAATTAAACAACCTAACTCATCCTTATACCTCCAGCAAGCAAGATTACACCATTTCACCTCAAAATCTCACTTAAAACAACCAAGAAACTCAAGGATCTCTAGGATTTCGGGATCTAGGTTATCGATACTTCATTTAAACATATAAATCAACTTATAACTCAATTAAAATCAATACAAAATAGAGCCCAACTTATCAAGTCCGAAAATCAAGATTTCATCCACAATTTCACAAGATTTTGATCTCAAATCAAAACTATATTGAAAACTCACTCAAGAATATTATTTAGAAGCCAAATATCTTGGGAATTTCAATAAAAAACTTAGATTAGAGGGATTTACCTCCAATCCTTGCTTCTTTCAATAGATGACAAGTTTTCCTTGCAAAAATCTTGAAGAATTAAGGAAGATCTCTTGAAAATGATTTAGGAAATGTTGAGAGGATTTTTGGGAGAAAGAATTCTGGAAAAGATGATAGAAGATGGTGTTTGGCTAAAATGAGAGAGGGAAAAGTAGTTACGTAAGTGAAAATCTCATTAACTACCATTTAATTAATTAATTATAAAAATCCAATTAAAAATCATTTAATTAAAAACCCTTTTAAATCACATGTCCTATTGAAGAAATGTCAAATTGAAACTAAGCCCCCTAAAGATTCTAAGACTTTGGCTTACACTTTAAAAATCACATTTTTCCAGTTTTAAAACTTTACAATTTGGTCACTACTCAAAATGTCTCACTTCCAAAACTCTTTTTGTAAAATTGACTTGACCAACCTCTTAATTATACTTTTATAGGATTTTAGCAATTTTTATCACAATTTTATCCTATCCCGATCCTTGATTTCCAAAAATCACCTTACGCGATTCGAACCGTTCTCAGCCGGTCCGATTCGACGTCTAAAACATCCAGGTCCAAAACCAGGGCGTTACAATTCCTGATTATGATTGTTGACCTATGAACCTTGAAGTGGATTGAGGTTTTAGGTAGGGGTGGTTGATTAAAGAAAGGTAATAAATAAAAATTGTGGTTGAAATAGTTGAAGGCTAAATCATTAGAGAAAGATTTTCAATTTAGGATTAACGTCGGTTACTTATCCACAAGGTTCAATCCTTGAGACTTCACTTTGTATACCAAATACCCAAGTTCTATCTTTGATATCGATATCCGAACTTGATCTTAATCAACAACAATGTTGGAGACCAAGGTCGTTTTAAGCCCAATAAAAACCGACTCGAATGGTGTTATTTCAATAATAAAGGTTTTGATCTCAAATTTGTCCTTAGTAATCAATTTACTAAGTGTGTTCCCAGGAAGTCGAATGTGCTTCAATAGCCGATCCTTCCTCCTACGTATTAACTGAAAACCATATTTCGATAAAAGTCAATCTTCCGTTTCGAAAATCGTTTTGGTTTGAAGTTTAGCTTTAGAAAATAGAGAGAAATGAAACTTGAAGTTATTTAAGCACTTTTCATTCCTCATGTTGAAACCGAGTCATTGCTACTGTCTTTGGCTATGGAAAATTTAGCTTTGCATGATTATTGAATTAACCATACTTAGCATAATAAGAACTAAAATGGTGAGATATTCTGAGGCTTACCCCAATGGGGTATTTATAGTCCTCAAAAACCCTAAAAAACCTAAGAGATAAAATCCTAAAACTACAAAAGATAATTCTCAAAATTTAAATCCTAAAGATAAAAGGTAAAAAGATAATTCCTAAAAAGATAATAAAAAAGATAAATCCCCAAGTTTAAAATTTAAATCTTGTTGATAAGCTACCAAAAATATCACTGTCGCTGCTGATGTCATCATCCCACTATGTTGTAGCTGACGTCATCTTTCGTACTGTTGACGTCATTGGCTGACGTGTCGCACCCAGTCAGCACTTTCATGCCCACTAATCCAACTGTGAAACCGATAAATTGATTTTAACATAACTAAAGAATTGAAGGACTAACTTGAAAAAGAGAAAACAAATTTTTAAGTCCCCAAACCTCTCTATATATTTAAAGAAAAGTGGTTAAGTTAAAAAATCAACTTGTCAAAAGTTTTCTAAGTGTTTTTGAAGCCAAAACAGTGATTTTCGAGTCACTGTTTCAGAACGGCCATTGGGCGTTCCGGAATACTTTTGAAACTGTTAACTTCTGTTTTGAAATGAGTTTCGAAACGAATGAAGAATATCGGAACAGTTTGACCCGTTTCGATACGATAGTATCGAAATGACTTCAAACGTTTCGAAACGGCATTCAAACCTGGTTTAAAAATATGACCGTTGAAGTTTTTAGCTAATTTTAAACTTGTCGTTAAGGCGTATCGAAACGCTTCCAAGCCGTTTCGATATAGGCTTTGATAGTGGCAAAGTGTTTCGAAACAGTCTCTTAGCGTATCGAAATGATCGTGCTCGTTTCAGTACAGTCTATTTAATACACCCCAATGACTTTTTTTTGGTCTGTTTCGAAACAGGATCGGGCATTTCGAAACGGGTGGTTGCAGACAACATTTATGGAGGGAAGATAACATCCCAACGACTCTATTGATGAATGCAACAACCCCAACGGCTAGAATTCAATGAGAAGGTATAAAAAGGACCTCTAAAAGCTTCAGTAACAACTATTGATCTCAGAAGAAACATCCAAACATCAAAGCCAAGCATTTGTGCCAAAATCCCATTATTTCTTGTAAACCCCAATTGTGAAGTTGTAATTTTCATTCTTATCTATTCAATTGGGTTGAGTGCTTGTAATTGGGCTACATTTTGTATTGAGAGATACTTGTTTTAGCCTTCATCTTCTTTGTGTCACTTGTGTGAGGATTGGGTCAAATTTTGGGTAGAAAATTTGACCGGTTTTGTAAAGGTTACCTCCTTAGACTAGAAAAGGGGAAGAACAATTAGTGGATTGTTGGAAAATTCTTAGTGAAGCTAAGGTAGTGGATGTAGAGTTCGATTGGAACTTGAACCACTCTAAATCCTCTTGTCCTTCAATTTTAATTTTCTACTCCACCACCAAAAGTTAAAAAAAATCTAATTCACCCCCTATTGGCTTATATCATTTCATTGATCCACTCAACAATTGGTATTAGAGCCTACCTCTTTGAAGGATTAACAACCACAAGAGGAGTTCCTAGGAAGAGTGTGATCATCCAAAAATCAAGACATGGCATCTACCTCCGGGTCAAGCTTGTACGAATTTCAATCAACCACCAAACTGTCGTTCTTCAATGGTGATAACTACGCATTTTGGAAGAACCGGATGCGCCTCTTCATCAAATCCAACGATTATCTTGTTTGGGATGCCATTGACGATGGTCCCTACATTCCAATGAAGAGAGACAATGAAGGAAGATTGGTGCTAAAGAAGAAAATTGAGATAAGTGAAGAAGAGAGAAAGAAGATTCAAATCAATGATAAAGCTCTTCACATGTTGTTTTGCTCTTTCGGTCTCGACATCTACTCCAAAGTTTCCTCCATTGAAAGTGAAAAGGAAGTGTGGGATACACTAGAGACCACTTATAAAGGAACAAGTGATGTGAAGGAGACAAAGATTGGAATTCTCAATCATAGCTATGAGAATTTCAAAATGGAGCCTGATACCGTGTCCAAGATGTTCGATCGTTTCTCAACAATCGTCAACGGGCTCAAGGGTTTTGGAGAGATAATCCTGGAAGACAAACTAGTCTAGAAGCTACTCTACTCACTTCCCGAGTCTTGGGATAGGAAGAGAACCGCCATCATTGAGGCCAAAAACTTGAAGACACTCAAGCTTGATGAGCTAGTGGGTTCTCTCCTTACTCATGAGATAATGAAGCAAGGAAGGGAAGATGAAAAGAAAAAGGAAGAGAGAAGAGTGGAGAAGCTAGAGGTAGAAAAGAAGAAGAAGATAGGAGTGGCTCTCAAAGTTTCACTACATGAGGAGATCACTTCTAGTGAGGAGGATGACCTAGAAGAATTGGCTATAATAGCCAAAAGGTTCTCACGGTTTATGAGGTCCAACCGAGGAAGGAAGATTCAAAGAAAAATGGACTTCAAAACCAAAAACAAAGAAGAAGAGAGGGATCAAATCATTTGCTTTGAGTGCAAAAAACCTGGTCACATTCGTTCGGAGTGCCCTCAACTCAAGAAGAATGGCTTTGAAAAGAAGAAGAAGCTCAAAGCCAAGCTTGCTACTTGGAGTGACGAGGAGTCATCCGAGGATGAGGAACATGAAGTGGCCAACCTTTGCCTCATGGCACTTGAAGAGGATTCCTCCATGGTAACCTCTAACCCATCATCTTTTGATTTTACATTTGATGAATTGCATGATGCTTATGATGAGTTACAAGAGGTATATGATGAGTTAGTTGAGAAATATAAAGAGTCGGTCATAAGAAATAAAAAGGTTATTTCTGAATTAAATGCTAAAAATGACTCACTTTCTCAAGCTAACTTAAAATTTGAGAAAAAAGATCTTAGGTTTGCAAGATGAACTTAAATTCTTCCAGAATGAAAATGTAGACCTAAATAATCTTATTTCTCAATGCAATAGTGAACACCAAAAGGTGTTAGATGAGCTTAACAAGCTCAAGGAGTCTTTCAAAAATGTTGGTAATGTGAAACATGAAAAAGGTGAATCATCTAAAACAAACCAACCTAGGAGAAAGACATATAACTACAAACAAAGTGGCTTCCATAGACATAATAGAACTAGGAAAATTAGAAGTGTATGGGTTACTAAGGAACTCGTCAAGTCTAATAATGTTGATGCTATGTCACCTTGGATTCCTAAGGGAACCAAGATTTTGGGAGCTAACACTCGTGGGCCCAAAATGATTTGGGTGCCAAAAACCAAAGCTTAATATCTTTTTTTGTAGGGGGAGCATTGCTACAAGGCCAAAGCACAAAGTCAAAATTCATGGTACCTTGATAGCGGATGCTCGAGGCACATGACCGGAGACAAGAGTCGATTCATGGACTTAAAGCCAAAAAGTGGAGGAGTAGTGACATTTGGTGACAACTCCAAAGGCCACATTAAAGGTATTGGATCCGTAGGTAATCACTCTACTATTCTCATTGAAAATGTTTTATATGTCGATAGTCTAAAACATAACTTATTGAGCATTAGTCAATTATGTGACAAAGGGTTTAATGTCTTATTTGATAAAAATGGGTGAAAATTTGTTGACATTAAATCAAATAATATAATGCTCATTGGTCATCGCATAGGTAATATATACATGGTGCATTTAGATGACATTCATACATCACATGCATGCTTTGTTGCTCAAAATGAAAATGATGCATGGCTATGGCATAGGAAACTAGGACATGCTAGCATTAGTGTTTTAGAAAAATTAGTTTCCCTAGATCTAGTTAGAGGTTTACCCAAAATTAAGTTCTCAAATGACAAAATTTGTGATGCATGCTCTAAGGGTAAACAACATAAATCATCCTTAAAATACATTAATGATGTTTCTACAAGTAGGTGTTTACAACTTATTCACATGGATTTATTTGGGCCTATTAGAACTACGAGCTTGGATGGTAAATCTTATGCATTTGTATTTGTTGATGACTATTCTAGATTTACTTGGGTTCTATTTTTAAGTACTAAAGATGAGGCTTTAGAAAAATTCATCACATTTTCAAAATTAAGTCAAAATGATCTTGAACTTGGAATTTATCATATTAGAAGTGATCATGGAACCGAATTTCAAAATCTAGGTTTTGAAGAGTTTTTAAATGAAAATGGTATTAGCCACAATTTTTCGGCTCCTAGAACTCCTCAACAAAATGGGGTAGTTGAGAGGAAAAATAGAACTTTACAAGAAATGGCTAGAACCATGCTTTGTGAAAACTGTAACACCCCAATTTTGGGCTTAGAAGTTTAGGGTCTGAACCGGACCGGTCTGATAAACGGTTCGAATATAAAAGGAGGTTTTAGGGAAAGCCTAGTTCGGGATGCTTTAAAAATATAGAAAAATATATAAAAATCCTCATTTAATATATAAGAGAGTGGTGAAATCAATTTTACAAAATTAGGTTTGGAAATACTACATTTCGGTGTAGTGACCAAAATGCGATTTTTGCAAAGTTTAGTAGTGATTGTTTTGTAAAGGATTGAAACTTTGAATCTTTAAGGAGCTAATTTACCCAAAATATTTTTCACCAGATTTTTCCTTAATTTGGGTGATTTAATTAATGTTTTAATTAAATAAAAAGAAAGGGGAAACTACCTTTTGGATTTTCATAACTACCTTTTCCTAATTTTCTCTCATTCCTTTTCCTCTCCAAATCCCATCACCCAAACACATTTTCTCCAGAAAAATTCACATTGATCTTCACTTCAATTGATGAGATTTCTATCATCTAATGGTTCCTAATCAATCTTGCATCAAATCCTTTTGATTTCCACATTGAATTTTCATGGAATTTGGCCCAAATCAAGGAGAAATCATCATTTAGAGGTAAAACTGTTCTTCTCCTCTAAATATTCAGTTCTTTACTGAAATTCCAAAGTTGTTAATCCTTTATTAAAGTTTTATAAATGGTTTTAATGTTAGAAACATGATTTTGGCTTAAAACTCAAGATTTTGGAAAAGATCTTGAAGATTTTCGTTGTAATGGATTGGGCTCTGTTTTGAGATGATTCTCTAATGTATTTTGGATGTCAAATGATTTTAGGAATGAGATTTTATCAATCCAATCCCGAATAGGTTGCATTTCCTAAGTTTTTGCTTGTGAAAATGGTGGTTTTGAGGTGTTTTTGGTGTTCTGTTATAGCTGGAGGTATAAGGACGAGTTTAGGTTTGTTTTTGACGTTGATTGATGTTTAGAGATGGTTAGAAGTGATGGATCTTGGCTGGGTTAAGTTTTGGAAGAGTTTGGAGGTGTTTTCGGTTGTGTTTGGTAGCCGAAATGTTGGTTTTGGGTAGAGCAGCGAGTTTAGGAGTGTTGGCTGAAGATTTCAATGCATGATGATGCATTAATCCTCTGCTTTGATGTGTCTAAAACAGGGGAGACATCTTCAGACACTTTTGGAGTTGATCCGGAAGCTTAATTGACGTTTCGGCAAGTAAGCGAAACGAAATTGGTGAGTGGAGTTGGTTTCCAGCTTTGAAACAATTATTTGGAGGTTTTGGGAGCTTAGTTTAAGTCTAAACAACTTAGCTAAGCTCAAGAGTAAGTTTTCGGAAAAACTCCCTTGGATGTGCTCAGTTATGGTTTGATGCATTAGTTATGAAATGCATGTTTAATTACTGTTTTGAAAGCATGTTTTAGCATGATTAAATGCTGGTTTTGAAAGCTTTGTATTGAGGGATGCTCAAGGTAAGAGATCCTCGGTTTGACATGTTATTAGTATGGTTTTGATGCATTGTGATGCATGATGATAAGTGGCTTTGATTAATGCTTTAAACCAGTGAAATGATGCTGGTATTTGACGTATATTGGCAAGTGATGAAATGGTTTTAAAGTACTTGAATCGGATATAGTTACCCGGCTATAGGATTGGGTGCACCATAAGTAAAGTCGCCTTGGATGTTGAGGGATTGTGATTGTACCGTAAACTCCATCCAAGTATCCTAACGATTGAGGTAAGATCACAACGGTGGTTGTAAATTTCGTGTGTGGATCTTGTGTTATGTGTCCCTTGCTCTCGTTAGTGAAATTATACAACTACCGATGAGTGGTGTTGAGGGGTTGAGATTGTACCGTTATACTCCACCACGGGTGTCACATCAATGAGGGATTGCTCTTGAGTGTGAACCTTGTGTAGTCCGGTACTGTGTATGAAGCGTGTGGGATAACGCTTGTAATCCGCGTATCCGATTGTGTTTTGTGTTGAAATGGTTATGAACTATCACTTGAAAGCCAATATAATGTATTTAAATGTAACGAAGCATGGGATGCTTGAAAATGATGCTAGATAGCATGAGAAAGAGTTGAGCATGTGGTTTAAAGCTTTGTTGAAAGAGTTTTCTAAAAATGCATTGTTGTATTGGTTTTGCTTAGAGCATGCCTCACTAAGCATTTGTGCTTACGCTCTCTTTTACCAATAATACAGATAATTGAGGTTCTTTGGGCATCAAGGAAACTAAGTTCATCCAAGGAAATCCAAGCTCACGTATGGTGAAGTTTTCATACACTATTAGTTTTGATAAATTGGCAATGGGAACCTAAGATTTGTTTTGGGAGATGTATTGAACTCCCTAAGGTTGTGGCATGTTTGCCTTTGATGGTTTGAATTGTAAATGGCTTTTAAATGCTTAAATTGAAGTTTGTTTGCCTTTTGGGTTTTGATAATAGGAAGCATGCCTCTAGACTTGCAAAATTTCATGTTTGATGATATGAATGTGTTAGGGCATCCTAAATATGTACCCTTTATGTATGATGACTTGTTGACATGATTAGGGAGTCATTATATGGTGTTTGAATGGGGTTATGCATGAAAAACCAGGTTTTGCTGCTGTTTCTGGGCAATCCGTATCGAAACACCCCCTAGTGTTTCGAAACAGGGGCCTATAATGGCCTTCGTGTTTCGAAACGGTAAGGGCTGTTTCGAAACGAATTGGCTACTGGAATGCCCCATTTCGGAACCAGTCTCGGAACCAACCCGCGTTTCATAACGGTCAACACCGTTTCGGTCCTCGTTCCGATACAATAGGTGAATGTTTCGAAACAAGTGACCGTTGTGCACTGATTTGAATGGTGCTGAAGTTGCAAGCTTTACATTTTAGTCCCGAAAGTTGAGTTTGCAATTGTATGAGTTTGAGATGTCCAATTAAGGTGAAATTTGGCAGGGAAGCATGTAACATGACTAATTTCATATTGGTAACATAAAAATCAGTAAAGACCCTTTAATTTATAGAATTTACATTTTGGCCCCTATTTTAGTAATATGTGCAACTGAGTCCCTGTTTGTTATCCGATCGTTGTGCCTTTCTCAAATAAGTTTTATGGGAACTCACTTAGGGTTAATGTGCATCTAGACAAGATTAAAAAGAAAAAAAAGGTTGTGAATCAAGGTTGACTTTCGTGTTAACTTTGGTTTTCCCAGTGTAATCTTCGTAGTTTGGGTCAACCGTCTAGGCCGGACTAAGGGGGTTACATTTGGTGGTATCAGAGCTTGGTTCTTGTGTAATTGGGAATTGTTATGTGGGTGATGTATGTGTCTTTGTATGATGAGTCTTTTAGGCGAAAGAATGTTTTATGAATAGTGATGCGTGGTTGCAATTGTGATGATATGCTATGTTGAAGCATGTTTGGGAACCCATTACCATATCAAAACTAATGAAAGGAATTGTTTTGGAAAATGAGCTTGAGTACTTGGATTACTTACCTTGTTGAGCCTAATTGTGTTTATTGCATTTGTGTCAGTGCATTGTTTTCTTTGTAAATGGGGCCACGTAGAGAAACGAGGATTAATACAAGAGCTATGGCTCAGAATGAGAATGAGGAGAATGCTGAGATTGTTGTGGATATACCTCCTCCTCCTGGTGGTGGACCACCTGGTGGTGATGGTGGTGCTGGAGCTGGTAATGTTGGTGCTGATGTTGGGGTTGCTGGACCTGAAGGTGTGCATGGGCAAGCTGCTCCTGACATGACTGTGTTGATTCAGGTTATTGTTGGAGCCTTTCAGGCAGTAGTAGCTGGAGCTCATGGAGCTGCGCATCAGGATGATGCTAATGTGAGATTGCCTCTAGAACGTCTTCGCAGTCTGGGAGGGACTGAGTTCAACGGTTTGTCTCCGGAGGGATCTGAGTCTTGGTTGGAAAGCACCAAGAGGATTTTGGGACAAATGAACTGCAATAATGTGCAGAAATTGGGTTGTGTGGTGTCACTGCTGCATGGTGAAGCTTATATGTGGTGGACGACCACTATCTCTGGAATGGAGAACAATAATGTAACTTGGACGTTTTTCCTGAATGCGTTCAAGCGGAAGTATCTGGGTGTGCGATACCTAGATGAGAAGAAAAGAGAATTTATGTCTCTTGTGCAAGGCAGTATGATGGTAGCTGAGTATGAGATCCAGTTTGTCCGCCTTAGTTAGTATGCACCTGAGCTGATTCCTAATAAGCGGGAGAGGTGTGAACGATTCCGTTATGGATTGGTGACGGACGAGAAGACATATATGCTCGTGACTGATTATACCGATTTTGATGTGCTTGTGTGTCGAGCGAAGGACACCGAGCAGAACTTGTGTTTGTCTTCCAGAGGCGTTAGTTCTAGCTCGGGTAAAAGAGCTGCTGATCATAGCTCTAGTGGTGGGCGGAACAAGAGAGGACGAGATAGGAGGTATCAGTCTACTGCTAGGCGTGGTAGTGGAGGACATGGTACGACTGTTCAGGGAGATAGGATGAGGGTTGATCAGAACACGTGCTGGATGTGTGGATCTCGTGGCCATTTGAGGCGAGATTGTCCTCGAGCAGCAAGGGAGGTTCAGGCTCCTGTTGCAGTGACAGGTAACTCATGTTGGAATTGTGATTCGACAGACCACATGAGGAGAGAGTGTCCTTTATTGGACGATGGTGGTCAGGGACGTGCTCCTGGGGTAGTTGCACCTCAGAGAGGCCGTGGGTGCGGTCGTGGTAACTTTCAGCGCGGAGATGATGGTGGGAGGAATGTAGCACATGTTGTGGCCGTTCAACCTGAGGGTGGTGGCCAGGCTCGAGTGTATGCTCAGCGTGAGGGAAGGAATGATACGGATGTGATCGCATGTACCTTTACTTTGCAATCCTTATCATTACTTTCTTTGATTGATTCTGGATCTACACACTCATACATATTGCGTAAACATGCTCAAATGCTTGGTTTACCTGTTGAGTCTTTGGATGTTGGTATGCGTGTGACTAGTTCCTTTGGTGAGACAGATGTAACATGAAAGTTGTATAGGAGATGTCCCTTGAAAGTGCAAAGCCATGTTTTTCTTGTTGATCTCATGGAGTTGCCATTATATGGCTTTGATGTAATCCTTGGTATGGATTGGCTAGTGGAGAATAGAGCGGTGGTGGATTATGAAAGCAAGCGAGTTTCGTTGAAACTTGCGGATGATTACGAAGTAGTGGTGGTTGGTGAGAATGTGAAGTTTCTTGCCAATGTGGTGTCTACGTTGGAAGCAAGTCGGATGTTGAGGCAAGGTTGCGAGGCTTACCTAGCTTTTGTGATGAACCCTAGTTCAAAGGAGTTGCGTGTTCAGGATATCAGAACCGTACGAGAATTTCCTGGAGTATTTCCGGAGGAATTACCTGCATTGCCTCCTAGCCGAGAGGTAGAGTTTGGAATTGAGTTGTATGAAAACACAACTCCAGTGTCCATTGCTCCTTATCGCATGGCACCTAAGGAGTTGAAGGAATTGAAGACGCAGCTTCAGGAGTTGCTTGACCGTGGCTTCATCCGGCCAAGTGTGTCACCTTGGGGTGCATCGGTCTTATTTGTAAAGAAGGATGACACTATGAGAATGCGCATTGATTATCGTCAGCTGAATAAGTTGACTATCAAGAATCGGTATCCTTTGCCGAGGATTGATGATCTTTTTGATCAATTTCGGGGAGCGGTTGTGTTCTCCAAGATTGACTTAAGGTCAGGGTATTACCAGCTTAAGGTGAAAGATGTTGATGTGCCAAAAACAGCCTTTAGAATGAGGTATGGGCATTATAAGTTCCTTGTAATGCCGTTTGGTTTGACGAATGTTCCTGCAGCTTTTATGGACACGATGAACAGATTGTTCCATGAATACTTGGACAAGTTTGTTGTGGTGTTCATTGACGATATCCTTGTGTACTCTCGTACTGAAGAGGAGCATGAAGGTCATTTGAGGGTTGTCTTGCAAGCGCTTCTGGAGAATCAGATTTATGCTAAGCTGAGCAAATGCGAATTCTGGCTTAGGGAAGTTGTTTTCCTTGGTCATGTGGTTTTTGCTGAGGGGATTCGTGTTGATCCTCAGAAGGTTGAGGTGGTGATGAATTGGAAGCCTCCTAAGTCTGCTCATGAAGTCCGTAGTTTCCTTGGGTTGGAAGGATATTACCGGAGGTTTGTGGATGGATTCTAAAAGATTGCTGCCCCTTTGACAAAGTTGTTGCAAAAGGATGTTAAATATGAGTGGACGGAAGCGAGACAACAAGCTTTTGAGAAGCTTAAGGCAGCTCTGACACAAGCTCCTATCTTGGTTCAACCTGAATCAGGAAAAGAGTTTGTGGTGTACAGCGACGCATCCTATGTTGGTTTGGGGTGTGTGCTAATGCAGGAGGGTAAGGTGGTGGCTTATGCATCGTGACTGTTGTAGGTGCATGAGCGCAATTATCCTACGCATGATATTGAGTTAGCTGCGGTGGTTTTTGCTTTGAAGATCTGGAGACATTATCTGTATGGTGAGAAGTGTACTGTGTACACGGATCATAAATGTTTGAAGTATCTGATGTCTCAGAAGGAGTTGAATCTTAGGCAACGACGTTGGGTGGAGTTGCTTAAAGATTATGATCTGACGATCGAGTATCATCCGGGAAAAGCTAATGTTGTAGCGGATGCCTTGAGTAGGAAGGTGGCGGTAGAGCTAAGGGCTGTGTTTGCTAGCTTGAGCATTTCGCGAGATGGAGGTCTTGTGGCTGAACTACAAGTGAAACCATCTCTGGTTCAGTTGATAAAGGATAAGCAGTTGTTGGATGATTCCTTGGTGTCTCATGTTCAGGATATTGCTGAGGATAGACCATCAGATTTCTGTTTTAATGATGATGGAGTTTTGTGTTTCGGAAGGCGGATAGTAGTGCCAAATGATGCGGAGTTGAGGCGTACTATTCTGACTGAAGCTCATAATAGTCCTTTTGCTATGCACCCTGGTAGCACAAAGATGTATCGTGATTGGAAGGATGAGTACTATTGGGTGGGATTGAAGAAAGATGTTGCGGAGTATGTGAGTAAGTGTATGGTTTGTTAGCGGGTTAAGGCTGAGCATCAGTTTCCTTCAGGATTGTTGCAACCGTTGAGGATTCTTGAATGGAAGTGGGAAAGAGTCACCATGGACTTTGTGTCTGGTTTACCATTGTCGCCATCGAAGAAAAATTCGGTGTGGGTGATTGTGGATCGCCTTACGAAGTGTGCGCATTTCTTACCTGTGCATACTACGTATACCTTGGATAAGCTTGCAGAGCTGTACATTGCTGAGATTGTGTGACTGCATGGTGTGACAAAGTCTATAGTGTCGGATAGAGATTCGAGGTTCACATCGCGTTTTTGGGAGTGTTTGCATCAAGCTTTGGGTACGCGGCTGAATTTTAGTACTTCTTATCATCCACAGTCGGATGGACAGTCTGAGCGTGTTATCCAAGTGCTTGAGGATATGTTGAGGTGTTGTGTGATTGAGTTTCAAGGCTCTTTGGAGAAGCATTTGCCTTTGGTGGAGTTTTCTTATAATAATAGCTTCCAGGCAAGTATTCAAATGGCACCTTATGAATGGGAGGAAGTGCAGAACTCCTCTTTGCTGGGCTGAAACAGGTCGGAAGTTGGTTTCAATGCCGACTTTGTTGAAAGGAACCACCGAGAAGGTGAAGCTCATTTGTGAGCAGTTGAAGGCAGCTTCTGATCGACAGAAGTCTTACGCGGATTTAAAGCGTAAGGAGATTGAGTTTGCAGTGGGTGACCGTGTGTTCTTGAAGGTTTCACCTTGGAAGAAGGTGATGAGGTTTGGCCGGAAGGGTAAGTTGAGCCCTAGGTATATTGAACCATACGAGGTGATTGAATGTGTGGGTCCTGTTGCGTATAAGTTGAGGTTACCGCAAGAGTTGGAAAAGATACATGATGTGTTTCATGTCTCTCTGCTTTAGAGGTATAGATCGGATCCTTTGCATGTTATGCATGTGGAAGAAGTAGAGTTGAATCCAGATTTGACCTATGACGAGGAGCCGGTTGAGATTCTGGATTCAGAGAGTAAAGTTCTTCGAGGTAAGACCATTGAGTTGGTTAAGGTGTTGTGGAGGCATCGTGGTGTTGAGGAAGCCACTTGGGAAAGATAAGATGACATGAAGAAGCAGTTTCCTTACCTTTTTCCTCCAGGTAAATTTCGAGGACGAAATTTCTTAAGAGGGGGAGAGTTGTAACACCCCAATTTTGGGCTTAGAAGTTTATGGTCTGAACCGAACCGGTCTGATAAACGGTTCGAATATAAAAGGAGGTTTTAGGGAAAGCCCAGTTCAGGATGCTTTAAAAATATAGAAAAATATCTAAAAATCCTCATTTAATATATATAAGAGAGTGGTGAAATCAATTTTACAAAATTAGGTTTGGAAATACTACATTTCGGTGTAGTGACCAAAATGCAATTTTTGCAAAGTTTAGTAGTGACTGTTTTGTAAAGGATTGAAACTTTGAATCTTTAAGGAGCTAATTTACCCAATATGTTTTTCTCCAGACTTTTCCTTAATTTGAGTGATTTAATTAATGTTTTAATTAAATAAAAGGAAAAGGGAAACTACCTTTTGGATTTTCATAACTACCTTTTCCTAATTTTCTCTCATTCCTTTTTCTCTCAAAATCTCATCATCCAAACACATTTTCTCCAGAAAAATTCACATTTATCTTCACTTCAATTGATGAGATTTCTATAATCTAATGGTTCCTAATCAATCTTGCATCAAATCCTTTTGATTTCCACATTGAATTTTCATGGAATTTGGCCCAAATGAAGGAGAAATCATCATTTAGAGGTAAGATTGTTATTCTCCTCTAAATATTCAGTTCTTTACTGAAATTCCCAAGTTGTCAATCCTTTATTAAAGTTTTATAAATGGTTTTAATGTTAGAAACATGATTTTGGCTTAAAACTCAAGATTTTGGAAGAGATCTTGAAGATTTTCGTTGTAATGGATTGTGCTCTGTTTTGAGATGATTCTCTAATGTATTTTGGATGTCAAATGATGTTAGGAATGAGGCTTTATCAATCCAATCCCGAATAGGTTGTATTTCCTAAGTTTTTGCTTGTGAAAATGGTGGTTTTTGAGGTGTTTTTGGTGTTCTGTTATAGCTGGAGGTATAAGGACGAGTTTAGGTTTGTTTTTGATGTTGATTGATGTTTAGAGATGGTTAGAAGTGATGGATCTTGGCTGGGTTAAGTTTTGGAAGAGTTTGGAGGTGTTTTCGGTTGTGTTTGGTAGCCGAAATGTTGGTTTTGGGTAGAGCAGCGAGTTTAGGAGTGTTGGCTGAAGATTTTAATGCATGATGATGCATTAATCCTCTGCTTTGATATGTCTAAAACAAGGGAGACATCTTCAGACACTTTTAGAGTTGATCCAGAAGCTTAATTGACGTTTCGACAAGCAAGCAAAACGAAATTGGTGAGTGGAGTTGGTTTCCAGCTTTGAAACAATTATTTGGAGGTTTTGGGAGCTTAGTTTAAGTCTAAACAACTTAGCTAAGCTCAAGAGTAAGTTTTCGGAAAAACTCCCTTGGATGTGCTAAGTTATGGTTTGATGCATTAGTTATGAAATGCATGTTTAATTACTGTTTTGAAAGCATGTTTTAGCATGATTAAATGCTGGTTTTGAAAGCGTTGTATTGAGGGATGCTCAAGGTAAGAGATCCTCGGTTTGACATTTTATTAATATGGTTTTGATGCATTGTGATGCATGATGATAAGTGGCTTTGATTAATGCTTTAAACCAGTGAAATGATGCTGGTATTTGATGTATATTGGCAAGTGATGAAATGGTTTTAAAGTACTTGAATCGGATATAGTTAGCCGGCTATAGGATTAGGTGCACCGTAAGTAAAGTCGCCTTGGATGTTGAGGGGTTGTGATTGTACCGTAAACTCCATCCAAGTATCCTAACGATTGAGGTAAGATCACAACGGTGGTTGTAAATTCCATGTGTGGATCTTGTGTTATGTGTCCCTTGCTCTCGTTAGTGAAATTATACAACTACCGATGAGTGGTGTTGAGGGGTTGAGATTGTACCGTTATACTCCACCACGGGTGTCACATCAATGGAGGGATTGCTCTTGAGTGTGAACCTTGTGTAGTCCGGTAGTGTGTATGAAGCGTGTGGGACAACGCTTGTAATCCGCGTATCCGATTGTGTTTTGTGTTGAAATGGTTATGAACTATCACTTGAAAGCCAATATAATATATTTAAATGTAACGAAGCATGAGATGCTTGAAAATGATGCTAGATAGCATGAGAAAGAGTTGAGCATGTGGTTTAAAGCTTTGTTGAAAGAGTTTTCTAAAAATGCATTGTTGTATTGGTTTTGTTTAGAGCATGCCTTACTAAGCAATTGTGCTTACGCTCTCTTTTACCAATAATGCAGATAATTGAGGTTCTTTGGGCATCAAGGAAACTAAGTTCATCCAAGGAAATCCAAGCTCACGTATGGTGAAGTTTTCATACACTATTAGTTTTGATAAATTGGCAATGGGAACCTAAGATTTGTTTTGGGAGATGTATTGAACTCCCTAAGGTTGTGGCATGTTTGCCTTTGATGGTTTGAATTGTAAATGGCCTTTAAATGCTTGAATTGAAGTTTGTTTGCCTTTTGGGTTTTGATAATAGGAAGCATGCCTCTAGACTTGGGAAATTTCATGTTTGATGATATGAATGTGTTAGGGCGTCCTAAATATGTACCCTTTATGTATGATGACTTCTTGACATGATTAGGGAGTCATTAGATGGTGTTTGAATGGGTTTATGCATGAAAAACCAGCTTTTGCTGCTGTTTCTGGGCAATCCATATCGGAACACCCCCTAGTGTTTCAAAACGGGGGCTTGTAATGGCCTTCGTGTTTCGAAACGGTAATGGTTGTTTCGAAACGAACTGGCTACTGGAATGCCCCGTTTCAGAATCAACCTGCGTTTCGAAACGGTCAACGCCATTTCGGTCCTCGTTCCGATACAACAGGTGAATGTTTCGAAACAATTGACCGTTGGGCACTGATTTGAATGGTGTTGAAGTTGCAAGCTTTACATTTTAGTCCCTAAAGTTGAGTTTGCAATTGTATGAGTTTGAGATGACCAATTAAGGTGAAATTTGGCAGGGAAGCATGTAACATGACTAATTTCATATTGGTGACATAAAAATCAGTAAAGACCCTCTAATTTACAGAATTTACATTTTGGTCCCTATTTTAGTAATAAGTGGAACTGAGTCCCTGTTTGTTATCCGATCGCTATGCCTTTCTCAAATAAGTTTTATGGGAACTCACTTAGGGTTAATGTGCATCTAGACAAGATTAAAAAGAAAAAAGGGTTGTGAATCAAGGTTGACTTTCGGGTTGACTTTGGTTTTCCCCGTGTAATCTTCGTAGTTCGGGTCAACTGTCTAGGCCGGACTAAGGGGGTTACAAAAACAATTTACCTAAATATTTTTGGGCGGAAGCCACAAACACCGCTTACTACATTGTAAACCGAGTAATGATTAGGCCAATTTTAAAGAAAACATCATATGAGATTTTAAAATCTAAAAAGCCTAACATTAGCTATTTTCATCCATTTGGTTGCAAGTGTTTTGTTTTAAACAATGGAAAAGATAACTTAGGTAATTTTGATGCTAAAAGTGATGAAGCTATTTTCTTAGGTTATTCCTTAAACTCTAAAGCCTATCGTGTATTTAATAAGAGAACTTTAGTAGTAGAAGAGTCTATTCATGTTGTATTTGATGATAACCTCCTTCCAAGGAAGGATTCTTGTAATGATGATGATGTAGGAATCCTTGATGCCTTTGATGGAGGACAAACTTCAAAGGAGGATGAGATTCCAACAAAAGAAGAGGATACACAAGATCCACCTCTTGAAGCCTTGAAGGACTTGGCTCTTGAGGAAAAGGAATGAGCTACCCAAGGGAGTACAACTATGTCAAAGGTGGTGAAATCTTGGGTGATCCATCCAAGGGGGTAACTACTAGATCTTCTCTTAAACTCATGAATCATGTTGCTTTTATCTCATGCATAGAGCCTAAGAACATTAAAGAAGCATTAAAAGATGACTTTTGGATTATGGCTATGCAAAAAGAGTTAAATCAATTTGAGAGAAGTGATGTTTGGACACTAGTTGAAAGGCCTAATATTCTATCTACTATAGGAACTAAATGGGTATTTAGGAACAAACTAGATGTGAGTGGTAACATTGTGAGAAATAAAGCTAGATTAGTTGCTCAAGGTTACACTCAAGAAGAGGGAATAGATTTTGATGAAACCTATGCACTCGTAGCTAGAATGGAGGCCATTAGAATGTTGCTTGCATATGCATGTTATCATGATTTCAAGCTTTTTTGAATGGATGTTAAAAGCGCATTTTTCAAATTAACTAAAGCACTTTATGGTTTAAAACAAGCTCCTAGAGCTTGGTATGAAAGACTTTCAAACTTTTTGATTGAAAAAGGTTTTGAAAAAGGTAAGGTGGACACTACACTTTTCATAAAAAGGTATAAAAATGACATCTTAGTAGTTCAAATATATGTTGATGATATTATTTTTGGATATACTAATTAGTGTCATTGCAAAGAGTTTGCTAAGTTAATGCAAGGTGAATTCGAGATGAGCATGATGGGGGAGCTCTAATTCTTTTTGGGACTCCAAATCAAGCATAGGAAGGATGAAACCTTCATTAATCAAGCAAAATAGATCAAGGATATGCTCAAGAAGTTTGGCTTGGAGAATGCAAAGCCTCAAGCCACACTTATGAGTTCATCTACAATTCTTGACAAAGATGAAGGAGGTAAGTGTGTTGATTCTAAGCTTTATCGCTCTATGATTGGATCTTTGCTTTACCTTACCGCAAGTAGACCGGATATTTTGTTTAGTGTTTGCTTGTGTGCTAGGTTTCAAGCTAGTCCTAGAGAGTCTCACCTTATAGCCGTTAAGAGAATCCTTAGGTACCTTAAAGATACCCCTTGTTTAGGTCTTTGGAACCCTAGAGACTCAACCTTCAACCTTTATGCTTATTCGGATGCAGATTATGGGGGGTGTAAAATCGATAAGAAGAGTACTTCGAGAACATGTCAATTCTTAGGTAGTATGCTCATATCTTGGTTCTCTAAGAAACAAAATAGTGTAGCTCTATCTACCACCGAAGCCGAGTACATATCCTTAGGGAGTTGTTGTGCTCAAGTCATTTGGATGAAGCAACAACTCTTAGATTATGGTATTAAAGTTGAAACCATATCCCTTAAGTGTGATAACACTAGTGCCATATGCTTAACTAAAAATCCCATCCAACACTCTAGAACCAAACATATAGAGATAAGGCATCATTTCATTAGAGATCATGTCCTTAAGGAAGATGTTGTTGTAGAGTACGTTGACACCTTAAACCAACTAGCGAACATTTTTACAAAGCCTTTGGATAAGGAGCGTTTTTGGTCCCTTAGGAGAGAGTTAGGTCTAACTAGCCTTTCTTGACCTTTTAGGACCCTTTTTGTGCTTAAATTGCTTGATTTCTTGAAAATGCCATGTTTATGTGTTTTTACTCCTAATTTCATTCATGCTAATAGTTAGGGGGAGTATGTTTTTGTTTATACATGTCTTTCCTGCTCATTCATGTCATTTATGCATATAGGACTTCATGAAATCCATTTTTCTGCAATATTAGAGCCTCATCTGCACTTCTAGGCCTAGGTGTATCGAAACGGGTCCAACTGTTTCGATACGGGTGCTTAAAAGAGTGATCTCTGAGTAGGGTGTTTCGAAACGCCTTAAAAGGGTTTCGAAACGATTTTACCTCTGCCAAGACGTGTATCGAAACGAGTTTCGATACGGGTCAACTCATGGGATTCGATACAGTCAAAGACGTATCGGAACGGTCAACTAGTCTTGAAACGATAATCAGCGTTTCGGTACCCACGTTTCAGAACGCGCGTGCCTGTTCCGAAACGGGTATGCGGACAACTTTAAAGAGGGATTTTAATGATAAAATTCACTTTAATTTAAAACTCTTCAAAAACCCTAAAAACCCTAACCCAATTTTCCCTATAAAAACCCTCTAAACCTCATTGTTTTTCATCAAATCTTGAGGGCTTTTACACACAAACTCAAGTCTAAGCAAGCCTTATCAAACTTGTGCAAGATCTTCCATTCATTCACCCAAAATCCCCATTTAAGGTATATTTTCTTCTTCTTTTTTCTTTTTCCTTTGATTTTATTCGATTTTTAGGTTTGAAAATCTCAATTTTGTATAGATTATATGTTTTTCCTCTTGGGTTTTTCAAATTTGTAAAAAAAATTTCAAAATCTTAAAATTTTTGGTTCGAATATATTATTTTTTACTCGTATATTTTTTTTGGTTTTCAAAAGTTGTTTTTCTCTTATTTTTTTTAAACCTAAATGGGATTTGTTATTGGATTGAATTGAGGATATTCATGCATACACTTTAATTTTAAAAATTGCTTGCTTTATGTTTTTAGGATTTTTTCAATGGAAAATGCTAACAAGAAACGTAAGATGGGTCAATCGAGTGAAGCTGCTAGTCAAGCCAGTATCCGTTCTAATCTCACCCAACTTTTTCTCAAAATTCTTCAGACTCCAGAGATGAAGGAGCGTTTCACTTATGTCAAGGATATTGTCGTTCGTCGCGAGCGTGTTGTTGATGTCACATTCCTTGATTCTGAACGTTTCGCTTTCCGCTATCTAGTGCGTCTACAAGAATGGAACTTCATGGCTTTCTTGAACACACCGGATATTGTCTACAAGAACATGGTTCTCATCTTCTACTCCAATGCGCAACTTATTGATAATGAAGATCACTCCGAAGTCATTGGCATTGAGTCATATCTCTTGGGAAAGAGTTTTGTTATCAACATCTCCTTTTTAGAGAATTGTCTTGGGCTCAAGAACGAAGGCATTGAGGATGAAACCCATTTTGGTGCTCACAACGGTTTCGTGCTTTCCTTGGATGCCCATGATCGGTTCCTACACTTGATGATTTCATGGTTTATTCGCCCCTCCGAAAGTAAATTCTCTCATATTCGTCAAGTTGATTATTTTTGGCTTGAGTGCTTTCATCGAGGAGAACGCCCAAATCTTGTCAAGATTATGTTCGCCGAGATGGTCAATAATGTGAAGCTTCGTGAAACCGATGCTCTCAAATCCTTCAACTATGGGACTTTTTTGAGCTATATCTTTGGCATGCTCAACTTTGATTGCTCATATGACTCTCCGGAACTCCAGAAGCAAAAGATTGGTGAATCTTCTCTGTAACCCCCTCGTCTCGGTCTGGCCGGATGACCGGTCCGAGTGGGCCACACGGGGAAAACCGAAGCGAAACCCGTTAAGGTTCCCCCTCGGTTAGCAACCCTATTTTTTTTCTTTTACTTAATCCTTTCTAAAGTTCATTTAAGTCCTATGTGATCAAACATCGGAATAAAACACATGAGACAACCATTCGAACCCAAAACAGCAGTTAAACAGCCCAATTTTAATCTTTTAAACAAGCCGTTTCGAAACGCCCTTGAGGCGTATCGAAACGCCTTGACCAGGTCAACTGTCCTAGAGCCTTTACAAGGGATCGCATCGAAACGGTGGTCAACCGTTTCGAAACGCCCACGACGGTCAATATCTCGTGGTCAACGAGATTTTGACCGTTTCGAAACCTTTACACCCGTTTCGAAACACCTTCATCTCGTGAATTTCTCAGAATTCCAGTAGCCAAAACGTTCCGATACGTGTTTCGGAACAGGGGTTCCAAAGGCCATCCAGTATCGAAACGTGTTCCGATACGGGGTCCCTGAAGCCTACTCGTTCCGAAACGATCCCTCCCGTTTCGAAACACTGACAGTCTGTAGCCTTTGAAATACAGATTTAGGGGTGTTTTGACAAGTCTAAAGGTCCCATAGGACCCCTAAAGGCACACAAAACCATCAAACATAATCTAGAGGCATACATCCTAGATTTAACATACTCAAACACATACAAGCATGGATTTGGACAATCTTTCATACATAGCAAATTACACATGTAGAGCCTTTCATACAAGCATGCTTGAAGACATTAAAAAGAACCAAAAAGCATCATACATATCAAATGAGTTTACATGTCATTTAAAGCAACTTAAGCATTCATAAGACATCCATCGTACTAGCATTTGGCAAGATATATCATGCTTACAAACCAAGTCAACCATAGACATACATCAAGACTCGAATCATCAATTCCTATCCCATTGCAAAACTATTACATTCTAATACATAAAATTCATACATTGAGCTCACCAAAAGCAACACTTGGAGACCTTCCCTTGCCTTTGCCACCCTCAAGCTATTGATCTGCATTGTCGAACAAAAGAGAGCGTAAGCATAAAAGCTTAGTGAGGGTAAGCTCATAAAACAAACCTTCGACAATGCAATGTCCAAGCACGAGCTACAACCAAGATAAAATGCATGATCTTACCTCCGATCCACGCGAGCCATAAATATAGATGATGCATGAACATATATTCAATATCATGTCATGCTCAACATGCTTAAATCCACAACATATGAAATCACATATATTAAACCATGTTAGCAACACATCCCAAAACACATTGGCTCGCAATTAACCACATATTGGCGACATAAACTACAATCTGTATTGGCACTTAGCTATGACTCGAATACGCGGATAACCGTTGGAACTCACATCCAACAACTCAACCATTACCTGACGGTGGGATTACACTCATCACCGTTCACGCGGAGGGGATTCCACTCATCCTCACGCCCCGTCGATGGGATTCCACTCATCACCGACTAATATAAATACAATTTCCGGGCGAACCCGTACTCCTCCTTGGTGACTCAACGCCACCAAGGCCACGTGCGACTTTTGACTCATGTGTACACACTAACATCCTAATGATCGATCATTTGTACCCAAGCATACTAGTGCCAATACTACACATTTCATTAATCATTCATAATATCAATTCATAACACTTCCGTGCTTAGCACGTACTCACCATGACTTACCGTCATGTACAAACCACATTTCCATGTCTAGCATGTACTCACCATGATCCTCGGATCATGAAACCACCTCATAATATCATTTCACATGTCAACACCACATGTGCATCATTAACAACCATATCACATTATAGTTTACACATGTGTATAACCATATCATATCTATCATCAACATGCATATAACAATGCATCAAACACGCCTCAACATACATGTATACAACATATACATAATCAACACCATCACAATTTAATTCGAGGCATATACAACCATTAAAAGTGCAACCAAAGTCTCTAATCAAAGCTTGGGATTAGGCTACCACTCTAATCCCAACTCTAGGTGGGTTTACCAAGCCCATCCTAGGTTCACATGCTTGGACCAAATACTCAAAACCATTTTGAAAATATTTAACCACTCACCTAAGCTTCCAAGCTCCAAGCCAAGCAAGCAACCTCCCTCAAATTTCCGGATTTCTTCCCGAAGCTTCCCCAATACAAATTCCCGCTTCTTAACAACCTCAAACACATTTCAAACAATTCCAAATCAGCCCAACATCAAAATACCAACCCGGAATACAATTCAAATGCAATTTACCATGTTGTAAACCATGAACAAATCCCATTTTTAGTAAATTCGGGCAGCCCCTAAACCATGTCCAAAAATCATGTTTCCAACATCCATAGCCCCCACAAACAATCCCAAATCAACCCCTAACCATAGTACTACCATTGGGCTATCAATTCCCACCTAAAACAACCCCCAAAACTCACCCAAAACCCTTCAAATAACCCATTTTTATCCAATTTCGGGAATTCCTCAAAATTCAACCAAATTGATATATGTTACACCTTTTAATATGATTAACTAAAGCCCCAACTCAATTTATCAAAACCAATTGAAAAACCCCCTTAAAAATCCGAACTTGATATAAACCCTAATTTTCAAAAGTTCATATTTTTTAAAATCTATGACCATGTATGAATAGGAAATGGAAAGGAGAGTTCAAATATGTGATTACCTTTCAAAAGCCCCTTGAATTGATGAAGAAATCGAATGAAATTAGAGCTTGAAAATTGAGAGAGTTTGGGGAATGGGGGGAGGTATCTCACGTTGGATATAAAATGAAAAGGGGAAGAAGATGACAATTTGAAAGTTGTCATCTTTTTTTTTTAAAAGCTTTTGGGCAAATTACAACATAAGCCCTTCCCTTTTTATTAAAGTTCAATTACACCACATTTTAGGTTGATTTGTTTTAATTTAATTTTATTGACTCGAACTATAAACCCGGATAACTCCTAACCCCAAAACACGGGTGTTACAACTCTCCCCCACTTAAGGAAATTTCGTCCCCGAAATTTATCGATCACGGAGGGCCACTGAAACATGCACCTCCACGCTTTCCTCTCTCACCACAACGTACTAACCAACTCGAAAGACTTACCACACAACACTTGCTATCTTACACTAAGATCTCAACTGATTCTTCAAGGCATGCCAATTTCAAACTCAACTCAATCTCTTCAACAAACATAGCACGGAACAGATCTAACTTACATTTCTGAATCATGGATACACGGAACACATCTCAAATCCCTTTCTAACTCTGGTGGTAACCGCAACAGATAACAACAGAACTAGCCCGATTCACAAACTCATACAATACTGCTTGAACACTTGACTCACAACTTTCTCTGACTGATCCTCTGCCTTCATCAATTAACCAAACGCTATGCAGACGTCTTCAAAATTATTCTAGTTGAAATCTCGAATCTCTATTACTAGCTTCCATTATGAACCTTCCACGGATGTAACAAACTAGAAGAAAACTAACGCTCGGTCTTGACACGCTGACAATTTACACACTGACTCTCATACTGAACCACATTATTCATCCACTCAATTCAGAAGCATTCATCTTCAACCCACAATACGTCTTCATACTACTCAGATGCAATACAAATGAACTATATTGTGCTTCGGCCAAAACAGTACGTCTCAAAACACTATGTCAATCGGTACAACTATTCTGTCTCTGAAGTGCAAAACTCTATCTTTTCTGAAACTGTATTCTGAAGGTCTTCCTTCTACTCTGCCTCGCACGTGAGGTGCCAAGAATCTGTCTTGCAACTGTTTCTCTTCAAGCATTCTGACTCAATGTAGGTTCAACATGAAACTCGGCCACAAGAATACTGTCGTTCGGTAACTGAATTCAGCAAATACAACTCGCAACTCAACTACTAATCTATCAGCAATTACAACTCGGAACATCGGTCACTACGTTGACTATCTTCGGATGGTACTCAATCTTGATATTACAGTCTTCAAGCAGTTCTAACACTTTATGCTGTTCAAGTTTCAACCCTTCCTAAGTTGTCTAACCATTCAAGTTCGAATAATACGTACATACACACTGTGCACTCCTTACTATACAAGTTTTGTCTCTAAGTCTTCGAAGCAAATACAACTGTAATTAACTCTATGTCTCATATCGAATAACTCTTCTCACGGTCTTCCAACTATCATGATGAACAAGCCACAATCTTCTGTCTTGCATAAGCACACAACCTAACTCTACATGTAATGCATCACTGTGGTTCACAACTCTTTCTCTGACATAAGTTGATTCAAGGTCGAAGCTCTCTTCAAAGTCTCCTTCAATTTCTCAAGGGCTCGTTGTCTCGCATCTAACCACACAACTGAACATTCTTCTGTAGCAATCTATCAATGGAGCAACTGTCTTCAACACTATTTACAATTCTCTGAGAGTAACAAGGCTAGACCTAGGAACTATAGATATCTGTCACAGTCTTCAATTTCTTCCAACTCGTATCTTCTTTTGCCTACTAAGGATTTACTCTAGCACACTCAGCTGATCTACATGTCCTAGGAGGACATCTTCGTTAACTCGGAGTTCACTTTGGCTCAACTTGGCATTCAACTGATTCTCTAATAGAATCTACAATACTAACTCTAAAGCTTGTCATGGTCTTCTTCGGTACTTGAATATACTCAGGTATCATCTATGAGGACTACTACAAACTGATCAGGAAGCTTAGGAAAATATTCTGTTCAACATCTCTATAAAAGTAACCAACACACTAGTCCAACAAAACAGCATAACTCGGAACTCAAAACGGTCACATCTTGCCTCAAAAGTTGTCTTCGGTACTTTAAATTTTCTCACTTTCAACTGGTAGTAAACGGATCTCAAATTAATCTTCGAAAGACTGAAGCACACACTACTGACCAACTAATCACTGACACTCAGAAACGGATGTTAATCATTCACTGTCACTTGTTTCCACTATCTGAAATCTAAACACATCCTCGTACTGTCACTCTTCCCTCTTCACAAATTACACTGTAGAAATTTGAGATGATGCACTAGGCCTAATGAGTCTAAGGTCTAACAAATCCCGAGGTTGATTCTTCAACATTCTCAATTCTTCCGGAAATCATAAGATATGGAGCAATCAAAACAGGAGTAAACTCGAAGACGGTCTCAATATCAAACTCTTCCTCTCTAGACAAGAGATAAGCCAACAATTCTTCCAAACACTTCTAGGAAAAGAAAACACAAACTATCCTAACATTATGCGGTCTAGTCTTCATTCAAAATCAAATTCATCACAATTACTAAGCAAGCCTGTCAACTAAACTCAATCAATCTTTGACCTCTAAATCTGGATCAACATTCAACAAGAAGTTCACCTTCTCACCTACCACTACAGTCACACATAAATCTTGTAACTTCAAGTCAACTCTTTCTTTGTCTCAGCGTATACACCAACTATTTGCTCTTCAAGCCGAGCCTTGGAAAAAGGCACACCAAAATTGTAGGAAGACAATCACTTAACATCTACTAGAAACTAGTAACTCTGAACCACCAACAAACATCTTCTGTACATCTTTCTGATCACTACTATCTCCCAAAAGGTCTAGTCACATGCGTCCCTACGTCTAAAATCTCAACAGAGATACGTCAAAATCTTTGCACGCTCACACAACGGACGATTCTGCAAAAATTGTAACTTCACAAGTACACAACTGATAGTCTTCGGTCCTCTTGTTTTCAAAATGATTCTTCAACAAAATCCGACTCTTCTAGACTATTCATAGAGCATCTCAAAACTCCAAAAAAACGCAGTTCTGGGCACACACAGACAACCATACTGGAAAACCATCCAGACGCACACTGGCCCCAAACACACAAATCGGTTCCCATTCACGGACACTGATCGGCTGTCTTGCATCGAAATCATAGGCTGAACCCCAACGGTCACCACTAACACTTCTGAAATTCAGATTACTCACACGAGACCCCTACTTAGATCTCGCCAAAAGAACTAAGGTACTCATACCTACCTCATCGAGCACATTCAAACTTGCATGCTTGTTAACAACATACGGAAGTACGAACTCAGAACCAATCAGAAGAGACAAACTCAAAACTGTACCAAGGGCTTATCCACTATAACATAGATACCACCTGACTCCCACTCATAGGTCTTCACTTCTTTTCACCAACTAATACCAGAATCGGTCTCGTCATCTCCCACCAACAAGAATCAACTCACGTGCACGCGGACTCGAGCAAACAAATTGTTCCTCAACTCCGGTACAACTATACTCCCCTAACTATAGCAAAGAACTTCCTCTACATCATCCCCATTTTCAAAACCACAACTTCCACTTACCGATTCACGGCCCACACACTGGCCCTAAACTTATTAAAAGCAATAAATCAATCAACAATTTAACATACAAGTTGGGTGAGCAAAGGAAAGGTCCAAGTGGCTCAAGTATGATTTCCCTCACTTAAAATCCTTTTTCCGATGTAATAGAAGCAATGGGACTCTACTAAACATGTTTCAACCAAATCAGCACACATACATGCTCAACCAAGCATATAACAAGGCATACTTGCTAAACAAGCAAACAAATGCGTACGATCAAACAACATGCATTCTCAATCAAACAATCACACGTCACAGCATACACGGGTAACGAGCAACATGCTTTTAAACAAACAATCAACATACTTGTTATACAAGCAATCATACTTACAAAGCAAGCAAACACCGTGCATATCAATTCAAAATTAAACTTACCTCACTTACCTGCCCAAGGTCTCGGTAACCTTAGGCTCTGATACCAACAAATGTAACCCCCTCGTCCCGGTCTGGCCGGATGACCGGTCCGAGTGGGCCACACGGGGAAAACCGAAGCGAAACCCGTTAAGGTTCCCCCTCGGTTAGCAACCCTATTTTTTTCTTTTACTTAATCCTTTCTAAAGTTCATTTAAGTCCTATGTGATCAAACAGTGGAATAAAACACATGAGACAACCATTCGAACCCAAAACAGCAGTTAAACAGCCCAATTTTAATCTTTTAAACAAGCCGTTTCAAAACGCCCTTGAGGCGTATCGAAACGCCTTGACCAGGTCAACTGTCCTAGAGCCTTTACAAGGGGTCGTATCGAAACGGTGGTCAACCGTTTCGAAACGCCCACGACGGTCAATATCTCGTGGTCAACGAGATTTTGACCGTTTCGAAACCTTTACACCCGTTTCGAAACACCTTCATCTCGTGAATTTCTCAGAATTCCAGTAGCCAAAACGTTCCGATACGTGTTTCGGAACAGGGGTTCCAAAGGCCATACCGTATCGAAACGTGTTCCGATACAGGGTCCCTGAAGCCTACCCGTTCCGAAATGATCCCTCCCGTTTCGAAACGCTGGCAGTCTGTAGCCTTTGAAATACAGATTTAGGGGTGTTTTGACAAGTCTAAAGGTCCCATAGGACCCCTAAAGGCACACAAAACCATCAAACATAATCTAGAGGCATACATCCTAGATTTAACATACTCAAACACATACAAGCATGGATTTGGACAATCTTTCATACATAGCAAATTACACATGTAGAGCCTTTCATACAAGCATGCTTGAAGACATTAAAAAGAACCAAAAAGCATCATACATATCAAATGAGTTTACATGTCATTTAAAGCAACTTAAGCATTCATAAGACATCCATCGTACTAGCATTTGGCAAGATATATCATGCTTACAAACCAAGTCAACCATAGACATACATCAAGACTCGAATCATCAATTCCTATCCCATTGCTCAACTATTACATTCTAATACATAAAATTCATACATTGAGCTCACCAAAAACCAACACTTGGAGACCTTCCCTTGCCTTTGCCACCCTCAAGCTATTGATCTGCATTGTCGAACAAAAGAGAGCGTAAGCATAAAAGCTTAGTGAGGGTAAGCTCATAAAACAAACCTTCGACAATGCAGGGTCCAAGCACGAGCTACAACCAAGATAAAATGCATGATCTTACCTCCGATCCACGCGAGCCATAAATATAGATGATGCATGAACATATATTCAATATCATGTCATGCTCAACATGCTTAAATCCACAACATATGAAATCACATATATTAAACCATGTTAGCAACACATCCCAAAACACATTGGCTCGCAATTAACCACATATTGGCGACATAAACTACAATCTGTATTGGCACTTAGCTATGACTCGAATACGCGGATAACCGTTGGAACTCACATCCAACAACTCAACCATTACCTGACGGTGGGATTACACTCATCACCGTTCACGCGGAGGGGATTCCACTCATCCTCACGCCCCGTCGATGGGATTCCACTCATCACCGACTAATATAAATACAATTTCCGGGCGAACCCGTACTCCTCCTTGGTGACTCAACGCCACCAAGGCCACGCGCGACTTTTGACTCATGTGTACACACTAACATCCTAATGATCGATCATTTGTACCCAAGCATACTAGTGCCAATACTACACATTTCATTAATCATTCATAATATCAATTCATAACACTTCCGTGCTTAGCACGTACTCACCATGACTTACTGTCATGTACAAACCACATTTCCATGTCTAGCATGTACTCACCATGATCCTCGGATCATGAAACCACCTCATAATATCATTTCACATGTCAACACCACATGTGCATCATTAACAACCATATCACATTATAGTTTACACATGTGTATAACCATATCATATCTATCATCAACATGCATATAACAATGCATCAAACACGCCTCAACATACATGTATACAACATATACATAATCAACACCATCACAATTTAATTCGAGGCATATACAACCATTAAAAGTGCAACCAAAGTCTCTAATCAAAGCTTGGGATTAGGCTACCACTCTAATCCCAACTCTAGGTGGGTTTACCAAGCCCATCCTAGGTTCACATGCTTGAACCAAATACTCAAAACCATTTTGAAAATATTTAACCACTCACCTAAGCTTCCAAGCTCCAAGCCAAGCAAGCAACCTCCCTCAAATTTCCGGATTTCTTCCCGAAGCTTCCCCAATACAAATTCCCGCTTCTTAACAACCTCAAACACATTTCAAACAATTTCAAATCAGCCCAACATCAAAATACCAACCCGGAATACAATTCAAATGCAATTTACCATGTTGCAAACCATGAACAAATCCCATTTTTAGTAAATTCGGGCAGCCCCTAAACCATGTCCAAAAATCATGTTTCCAACATCCATAGCCCCCACAAACAATCCCAAATCAACCCCTAACCATAGTACTACCATTGGGCTATCAATTCCCACCTAAAACAACCCCCGAAACTCACCCAAAACCCTTCAAATAACCCGTTTTTATCCAATTTCGGGAATTCCTCAAAATTCAACCAAATTGATATATGTTACACCTTTTAATATGATTAACTAAAGCCCCAACTCAATTTATCAAAACCAATTGAAAAACCCCCTTAAAAATCCGAACTTGATATAAACCCTAATTTTCAAAAGTTCATATTTTTTACAATCTATGACCATGTATGAATAGGAAATGGAAAGGAGAGTTCAAATATGTGATTACCTTTCAAAAGCCCCTTGAATTGATGAAGAAATCGAATGAAATTAGAGCTTGAAAATTGAGAGAGTTTGGGGAATGGGGGGAGGTATCTCACGTTGGATATAAAATGAAAAGGGGAAGAAGATGACAATTTGAAAGTTGTCATCTTTTTTTTAAAAGCTTTTGGGCAAATTACAACATAAGCCCTTCCCTTTTTATTAAAGTTCAATTACACCACATTTTAGGTTGATTTGTTTTAATTTAATTTTATTGACTCGAACTATAAACCCGGATAACTCCTAACCCCAAAACATGGGTGTTACATTCTCTCTACAAGTCTGGGTTCCATTACACTCATGGCCAATGGGAACGAGTTGATAGGCATGCCCCTCCACCTCAAGTTGAACCTCAACATCAAGCTCTGGGTCCTAACAATGAAGCTCTTATGGCTTTTCTAACCGAGCGGTTCAACACAATGGAGTCGGGTTTTGGTGCTATTAATAATCGTTTACAATCCGTGGAGAATCGTCTCACCTCCCTTGAGAATCAACATCAATCAATGGACTTGTCATTCTCTACCTTTTATGGTCAATGAATGACCTTTCGTCGCTCTCAAGCTAAGAACGATGATGATTCCTCGGATGTTGATGGTGACGATGACGAGGCTTAGGGTCTTTATTGCATCGCATATTAGATTATCATATTAGGACTAAGTTTGCACCTCTATTTTATTTATGTTTCATGAACCTATGCTTTGATTACTTTGTTTGGGATTGAGCTTTGAACCTTATTGTTTAAGTTTTATGTTTGGATATTTGAATTATATGAATCTATATTATGTTGTCTATTGCTTTTAACCTTGTTTCTTCTTTTTGAGCCTTGTTTATTATTCTTTTTGATCTAACAAAAAGGGGGAGAAATATAAGAGCCAAAATTTGTTTTAAGTCGGTTTTGAGTTTTAAAACTTGAATTTTAAATCTTTTCAAAAACTTAAAAACCCATCTTAAATTGAGGGGGAGTTAGAACGTCTTCAAAAATTCAAAACTCTTAAAAATTCTAACTCAGTTTTGTTATATCAAAAAGGGGGAGATTGTGAAACCGATAAATTGATTTTGATATAACTAAAGAATTTAAGGACTAATTTGAAAAATAGAAAACGAATTTTTAAGTCCCCAAACCTCTCTATATATTTAAAGAAAAACGGTTAGGTTAAAAACTCAACTTGTCAAAAGTTTTCTAAGTGTTTTTGAAGCCAAAATAGTGATTTTCGAGTCACCGTTTTGGAACGGTCATTGGGCGTTCCGTAACACTTTTGAAACTGTTAACCTCTGTTTTGAAATGGATGAAGAACATCAGAATGGTTTGACCCGTTTCGATACGGTAGTATCGAAACAACCTCAAACGTTTCAAAACAACATTCAATCCTGGTTTAAAAATATGACCGTTGAAGTTTTTAACTGATTTTAAACTTGTCGTTAAGGCGTATCGAAACGCTTCCATACCGTTTCGATATAGGCTTTGACAGTGGCAAAGTGTTTCGAAACGAGTTTCGAAACGGTCTCTTAGCGTATCGAAACGATCGTGCCCGTTTCGGTATGGTCTATTTAATACACCCCAACGACTTTTTCTTTTTTGGTCTGTTTCGAAATAGGATCGGGCGTTTTGAAACGGGTGGTTGCAGACTGCATTTATGGAGGGAAGATAACATCCCAACAGCTCTATTGATGAATGCAACAACCCCAACGGCTAGAATTCAATGAGAATGTATAAAAGGGACCTCTAAAAGCTTCAGCAACAACTATTGATCTCAAAAGAAACATCCAAACATCAAAGCCAAGCATTTGTGCCAAAATCCCATTATTTCTTGTAAACCCCAATTGTGAAGTTGTAATTTTCATTCTTATCTATTCAATTGGGTTGAGTTCTTGTAATTGGGCTACATTTTGTATTGAGAGATACTTGTTTTAGCCTTCATATTCTTTGTATCACTTGTGTGAGGATTGGGTCAAATTTTGGGTAGAAAATTTGACCGTTTTGTAAAGGTTACCTCCTTAGCCTAGAAAAGGGGAAGAACAATTAGTGGATTGTTGGAAAATCCTTAGTGAATCTAAGGTAGTGGATGTAGAGTTCGATTGGAACTTGAACCACTCTAAATCCTCTTGTCCATCAATTTTAATTTTCCACTCCACCACCAAAAGTTCAAAAAATCCAATTCACGCCCCTCTTGGCTTATATCATTTCATTGATCCACTCAACACTAACCATGAATCCAGAAAACATGCGAAATCCAGCCTTTTCAGTCTACTTTCTAGCCACAAAGTCCTGCACCGAAAAGAACAAAAAATCACTAGCTAAGCGTCTTAAAATAACTAATCAATGAGTAATTATTAATAAAATAATGTATAATTTAAGCACTAGTCAAATTCCCCCTCACTTATTCGATGTTTTCCCTCAAGTATCAAAGTTCAAGCCCTTATCCTTGATTTCACAAAGTCTTTAAGATTTCAACATGACATGGAATCTAAACATGTATGAAGTTTAAGGAAACAATTAGAAAATGGTGAGACCAGAGATAGTTTAGCAAAGTAGAACATTCCAATGACTTGTTAACTTTAATGAAACAAACCTAGTACCCTCTCACGGTTTCACTCATTCCACTCAAGTGTTTAGGGTAAAAATTTTGAACGCTCAAGCCGAAATTTAACCAAAGCATTGCCATAAGCTTGTAACTAAATCTAATCTCCACTACCAAGTATGAATGTGATGCAAAATCAAGAGGTCTTTTAAAAGGGTTGTAACGAGGGGTAAGGTTCGGGTAGGATAAAGGCTATTTAATGAGTTTTAAAGTTCAAGACGAAGAAGAGTTATTCCAAAGAATGAAACAAGAAATCGAACAAAAAAATTTCTCTCTTTTTTGTACTTTTTTTTCGAGCTCACTGTTTTTTTTTCTCTTTTTTTCTTTTTTTGTTCAAGCAATTCTGCCCGTTTTTATCTGCACAGTATTTTTCCTGAAGTGTTCGAACCAAACTGCACTATTTTTTTCATTTTCTGCACTCCACAGTATTTTTGCATTGTTAGAAACTGTTTTTTTTCTGCACTGCACAATTCGAATCTAATTTTTCTGCAATGTTGATTCAAGACTGTTTTTTTCTCTTCGAAATAATCTCGACTTCGTCCTAGAAATAGGTGACAAAAAGGGGGGAAACGAGATTGGTGTGGGTTAAATAATAAGGCAATCCAAAGAAAAAGTCTAAGGCTCAAAATTGTCTCACTAAGGGATAATAACAAAAGGTAGGCTTTTTGGGAAGAGAATGAGGTTAAACTTAATGCCTCTATCATATTAATGCATCAACAAAAATATAGTCTCAACAAGTATCATGCCACAAGTTCTAGAATGCAATTGATTAAATCGGCACACTCAATTGAAACAAAGAGCAAGAATAGAAGATATGTTCATTAAGCTCAAGAACTCACATGAAGGGTTTGTTTGTACCAAGGCAAGTATCGTGTCGAATAATCAAATCAAGGAATGTCATACGAAAATTTATAAAAACAAGCCAAGCCATAGTCTATCATGCATCCTAAAGTTCAAAACAAGAAAAAATACCAAGGCATAAGGAAATCGGAGAGACAAGGTGAAAATAAGGATATGCAACAAGAACTTTCAACTAAGGCAATCAATCAAAATAGGCAAGAAAAAAAATTTGACTCAAATTCTATTCCCCTCTCTTAAGTCATTTTGTCCCAAAATGTAAAATAAAAAATTAAAAAAAAGAGAGAAAACAGGAAACTCCCTAAGCTAGCGATGATCGCGGCGGTACTCGAGTTCGATCGGAGGAGGTGGGGGTACTTGTTGTCTTGCTCTCACCATTGTGAGAAAAAATGGAGGATTTGTGATGATGTTTTGAGGTTGGGAGTGGGTATGCGGTAGAGGGAAAAGGAAAAATAATTAGGTTTAATGAAAAGAAATCACGTGGGTTTTAGTAAAACAAAGCAAAATGTGGTTTTGTTTACTTTATTAAAAACACATGGGAATTGAAAAAAAATGGGGCCCATGCAACTTAAAGCTAGGGAAGGGGATTGGTTTAAGTTAATTCGGTCAAAGGAAGGGATAAAGATAATATATATATTTAAAATTTAAAATATAAGTAGATATATATATCTATATGGCTCATGTGAATTAGAAAAAGGATAAAGAGGAAAGAAAATGTGGGTTTGCAAGGTTAAAAAATGTGAGGATAATCTGGGTTTTGCTATCTCAATCCACCGAATGGTTATCAACAGGTGAACATTCATATTCGATTGGATTTATTCTGGTGTACCTGAAAAATAGAAAAAGAAAATTAAACTAAAATTAAAATATGAGAAATTAAAATAAATAAATTATAAATATATAAATAAAAGAAGTAATTTAAATAATGTAAATAAAATCACTAAATTAAATAACGAAAATAAACAAAATAAAAACAATGGGTTGCCTCCCATTTAGCGCTTTATTTAACGTCGTTAAGCTCGACGGCCTGATTCAGATTACAGGTACTGCGATAAATACTCCTTTCAATTCATGCGCTTAATCCAACTAAGAATTTCCCTACGAGAAATTTATGACCATGACGTTCCTTTATTTTTTCTGAAAAAAATATCTCCTTTACTCTTTAATTTATCCGGCGGTAATTTTAACTCGATATCCGGTGCCCGCAAAATGGAAGGGAAATTTTTAATTTTTGAGGGAGTTAAGTGTAGATCAAGATTAACAAATGAAGTGTTTTCCAACTCCCTAATTTTTTCATCATGCCATTCCAATTTCTTGCACAAATTATCAGATAAGTTAGTTTCCACAAAATCATCAACTAAAGGTTCATAAACACCAACGAAGCTAACGTTTGCCATAGAATCCGGATGTTCCATCGCCTTATAAACATCAAATTCTACGACCTCACCATCAAATTCCATTGTTAACATACTGCTTCTCACATCAATCTTTGTATTTGTCGTACTAAGGAAGGGACGGCCAAGAAGAACTTCAGAAGAGGCGTTTGATCGGTCATTTTCCATGTCAATGACATAAAAATCTGCCGGAAAAATAAGTTCGTTTACCTTGACTAAGAAAATTTTAAGGACTCCCTATGGGTAGATGATAGATCGATCAGCCAACTAAATGGTGACTTTTGTTTCCTTCAAAGGCTCGTTAGAAATCACTTTATAAATAGAAAGAGGCATAACGTTAATTGAAGCTCCTAAGTCACACATCGCGCGTTTTATTGAAACATCTCCTATTTTGCAGGGTATAGCGAACATACCTTGGTCCTTCATCTTTGGTGGAATCTTTCGCTGGAATACTGCGGATACATTCTCTCCCAAATTTACCTTTTCACGTCCTGTTAGCTTTCTCTTCGTTGTTGTACAAAGTTCTTTTAAAAATCTAGCATACCTTGGTACTTGCCAAATTATTTCTAGAAGAGGTATGTTAACTTGTACTTTTTGGAATACCTCTATTATTTCCTTTTCTTCGCCTCGTTTATCTCGCCTCACCAATCTTGATGGAAAAGGTGGTGTGATTGCATGAGAAGAAGGTGGAGGAGGCGTACGTGATGAAGTTGTACCTTCGGAGTTTGAAGGCGGCGTTTCATCGTCTTCCTTGGTTTGTTCGGTTTCCTTCGCTGGAACTTTAGGGTTGACTATGGTTATGCTTCTGAGGGTGATAGCACTGACGTTCTCCTTCAAATTTGGTTTCCTTTGAGATGGAAGTTTTCGTAGTGACTCCAATCTTCCTATTGATTGAGCTAACTGGCTCGCTTGTTTATCTAAGTTTTAAAGATGGGTCTCAGTACGGTTCTAGAACTTCTCCTGGGATATTGCCAACCGCTCAACAATGGATTCCAAATTTGACTTATGTTGTTGATAAGATTGTTTCTGCTGGTATTATTGATTTGGCCTTTGGTTCTGCGCATAACTGAAGTTCGGAGGGTCTCGCCATCCTGAATTATACGAGCTGGGGTTTGAGTTGTACTGTCTTTGTGAAGGTCCTAGAAAGTTCACTATTGCATTTACTTGTGCATTGTCTTCTTCTTGCACCATCTTACAACAGTCCATCGGATGTTCTGGACTAGTACATATTCCATAAATCCTGGTGTTGAGTGTGTAAAAGTTCTATTATTTACACCCTTTTAACCCATATTTCTGCTGCATTCAAGCACCATTTCATTGCATTTAGGCCAGTTTACAGCAAAACATCACAAATATATAAAAGGCACAGATTCTACTAAAAATGGTTGTTTTTGGCAGGTTTCCGCCGTCGTGAACGAAGAAGGCAGGCGCAGGGCAGATAAGCAGAAGAGCTGAACCGGACAAGCAGACGAAGAGGACAATGCTGCCATGGAACTGTCGTGACAACAGAGGACAACAGCAAGTTGCTGCCATAGTAGACGAAGAAGGCAGGCGCAGGGCAGATAAGCAGGAAAGCTGAACTGGACAAGCAGACGAAGAAGACGAACCTGTCATGGACCTGTCGTGACAGCAAGGCGACAGCAACTTCATGAAGAGGAAAAGTAAAGTGGACCTCGATAGATAGAGAATAATCTGCTCGTCTGTCGTGTGAAAGCCAAATATTTTTCCAAGCCCCAGATCAAAAGATATGTCAAGCCAAAGCTCAAGGAGAGGAATTCCCATAAAGCAAGGATGCGGCTGAAAAGTAGGAATCCTTATAGATTTAGCATTTATTAGAATTTTACTTTTCATTAAAGTTGTAATCCTTGTTAACCTAGAATACTTGAGCCCAAAGCTTATATAAGGGCATAGATTTAACCTAGAGAGATAATCCCTCATTCTACCCCAAAACCGACATCTAAAACCCCTCCGCCGTTTACCCGTCGTTTACCTGTCACCGACATGTTCTAAAACCCCCTAGGGCCACGGGTTGATTTGTAAAGTAGTTGCAAGGGTTGTTTTGTTTTAGGATTTTCCAAGTTCAATAAAATAAACTTCAAGTTCTCTTATTTTGGTTTTAATATCTTGCAAGAGCATCGGGAGAGCATTGTGAGGTTATCCATTTACTTAGCATCGGGAGAGTTAAGTATACGAAAGAGATAAGAGCGCGTTCTCTAGTTTATAGTTGAACCATCTCGTGCCTAGGGATAGGGCGAGGTTAAGTGGCTAAGGAAGAATTCATACACATCGGTGTTCATCCTTCGATTCACGCCGGGAGGTATCATCAAAGACGTGATCATCGACAGACTTGTGCCTAGGGATAGGGCAAGGCAGATCTGGGATTCTTGCCAAGCTTGAAGTACGGAGTTAGTGTTCGCTACCGCGACAGCTAACGGACAGCCGCCGCGACAGGTGCTGTCGGCGACAGGCGCGACGACAGGATTGGATTCCCTAAACTCTGCAATACCTGCACTACTGAGCAATTCAATACCAGCCCATTCTCTCTATCTTGATATCTTTATTCTTTTTATTTACGTTTACTTCATTATTTTCGTGACAAATATCTTAATCTATTCTTTTCCCCTTGTGCAGATAGCGAAGGAAAGGGTTAGCCCAGTCCCTGTGGAGACGATATCCGATACTCTAGTATCACTTTATTACTTGCGACGTGTACACTTGCACTCAATTGCGATAGACTCTTTTACACGCAACAAGTTTTTGGCGCCGTTGCCGGGGACTGGTGAAAATACAGGTTCAAGGGCATCAACATGCCAGGAAAAACCATTCGAGAGTTGATGTGGGAAAGTTCTTGCAATTACCGTAAAGATATGCTTCCAGGGCAGCAGCCGTGGCAGCAACAGGGGCAGCAAATGCCGATGCCGCAGCAGCAAAATTTTTTATGGTACGATCAAAACCCACAAAATTTTTTTTACCATGACAGTTTTGCTACAGAACCCGACCTGCCCTGGCAACGTCATCATCCACAAGAGCAGTCAAAATCCTTAGAAGACACACTGCAAGCCTTCTTGGCAATCACTCAAAAAGTGTCAGCTTCTACGAAAGCAAGTATCGCCAAGATGGATGAACTCTTGAGCAGACCCGTCCTCATTCATGCCACAGATGAACCTGAAATCATGAGGCAATGTGACGAGGATGCCCATGTGAAGGAATACCAAACATATGATGAGTCTGAGCAACAACTTGCCATGGCAATGATCGAGGAGCCGGAACAGAGCAACACCGCGACAACGCTGAGTGAAATTCAAGAGAATGTCACGGCAGCAACCACTTCTGAGGCAGAAACTCCAGCCTCGGCAGAAACTGCCGCCTCGACAAAAACTGCCGCCTCAACAGCAACTGTCGCCTTAACAGCAACTGCCGCCTTAACAGCAACTGCCGCCTCGACAGCAACTGCCGCCTCGACAGCAACTGCCGCCTCGGCAGAAACTGCTGCCTCGATAGAACCTGCCGCCTTGACAGCAACTGCCGCCTCGGCAGCAACTGATGCCGAAGCAGCAACCACATCAGAGGCAGATTCTCAACCCACTACCTCGGTTATGCCCGACCAAGATTGCACACATCCATCTCTGTCATGGCACTCGCACAACCACCTAGAAGAGCTACCCAATGACAGTTCTTCACAAATGGAATACGAGCAGGTAATAAACGAACCTTTTGAATCCTTTGAAAACTCACCGATTCCATTGCAGATATTAGAGGAACCAACACCGATGGACTCAGAATTATCAAAGTCTCTACTGATGGAGATTTACGAGTGGTCAACAGAATTTGATATAGAGAGTGATGGCACCTACCAATGTCCCATTAACCTGCAAAGTAACCTGATAAAAAACTGTCAAAATAACTGCCTGCCGCAGCAGCAGACACGACAGCAAGGGATACATTCAACCACAACAACATTCAACGAAAACATGGTAAGTTTGTGGCCGAATGTCAATTTGATTATTTCTAATCATATATTCATGCCCTCAGAAACATTACCAAGAAGGGAGGACTTCATGGACTACAAAGGGAAGAGAAAGAAAGGAGCCCCCAACATGAGAATAATCACCAGGTGGAGGGTACGGATGGACTTCAAGAAGTACCGGAAACGACGCCTCAAGCATTATCAGGGGACTGAAGCCCCAGGAATTCAGGAAGTGGTTACTTTAGGAGATGCCCCATAAGGCACCCCTAATTTAACCTAAGTTTTATTTTTATTTTCTTATTATTATTATTTATTACGAATTAGGTTTATTTTATTTGAATAATGTTTTGTTTTTCTAATTTCAGTTTTTAGGAAATAAAGGAGTCAAGAAGGAAAGGAGAAGTGGCCCAAGCCCACCACCCATCCATCAGCCCAACAAAGCCCATTTATGGTAACCTGTCGTTTCGGCTGCCGCCGCAGACGAATATGACAGGCTGTCAACAGACTGACACGGCAGACGCAGAAACGTGTGACAGACACGAAAACGTTTGTCAGACGCATCAGACACGCTAAAGCTCGACAGCCGCCCCGTTATTCGCGCCTGTCGTTACAGCTTCAACGGGCAGAAATTCCTTTTCTATAAAACCCCTTTTCATTTTCATTTTCACTCACTTCTGCTTTTCTTACTTGCTATCCATCTTTAGTTTTCATTTGCTTTCAATTACTTTTCACAACCCTTGCACTAACATGTCTTCCAAAAAAAAAAAAACCTGCCGCAATGCTGCCTCTACTTCCTCACCGGCAGCAACTCCCCCACAGTCTTTTGCAACCAGAGATCTGTGGGAAGAACGAGGCCTCATTTATACTCCAAAGGCAAAGAATCTGGGCCTCAAGCCTTTCATCACCTGCCGCCTCCATACCATCTGCCGCCTCCATACCATCACCTGCCCCGACGGCAGCCGGCAGCACCCATGCCGAAACATCTGCTCGAGGAACAAAACGACCAGTGCCCTCAGATGACCTTGCTGCCTTTGTTGCTGGATTCTTTTCCTCCTCCGTCTGGGCAGATAGTGACGTTGAACCCTCTATTCAGAGGAACCTGTCGAAGGAATTTACACCGGTAAAGAGGCAGAAAAGAATGGCAGATAAGAAAACTCTACCGAGGGCCAACAGCAGCAGTGATAGCAGCGGCAACAGCTCTGATATTCAGGTTTTACATCAACCTCCCCAACCTGCCCCGTGAACCAGAACCTGCCGCCAGATCCGCCTCAGCAGCAGCAGTGAAGACAGTGATTAAAATTTAAGTTTCTTATCTTCTTATTGCTGCCTGCCATATATATTTTGTGATGTACTGCCTTCATATGTTTTCATTTTTAGTTTTTGTCATTTGCATTGAGGGCAATGCAACTCTCGAGTTTGGGGGTGGCAACCCTCCATATTCATGGAGTACATCTTAGTTAAATTTTGTGTCTTTTACTTAGTACTTTACTAAAAAAAAAATTTGGCTGAAAATTGTGAACTGAACTTGCCTGTCGTGACAGCTCTGTCGTGGCAGCATCTTTAGGATAGTTTAAGGAGAAGTTTAGAGCCTTTCTATAGTTCTGAAAACTTAAACACCATTGTGACTGTTATACTGCTTAGATTTCTTTTAGCCAAACTAGAATAGGAAGCTTAGCACTTGAATAGCCCCTAGAGGTGCCTAACACTGGCTCTAGGAAAGAAGTTTAGCAAAAGAGACTCAAAAACCTAGAGGTGCCCGAAACCGGCTCTAGGAAGCAAACTAGAGGTGCCTAAAACTGGCTCTAGTAAAACTTTAGAAATCGAGTCAAAACAAAGAAATCAAAGAAGCATGAAAATGTGCCTTCAAAAAAAAAAGATAAACTTTGGCATAAAAATTCGAGTTAAAGAGTTGAATATTCTAGTGAAACTAAGAGAGTCTTGGCATATAACTGTTCACAAAGCATGCACACACTGCACGAGGACTATAGGGAGATTCTGGACAGATCCTAAATTATCCGACAGGTTGTTGCCGCCACAGGGAACGAACAACGGGTAAGGGAAAACTCACTGTTTGAAAGCCAAAACAAAAATTTCTTTTTCTTTTAGTTCTTAGTTGCTTGAGGGCAAGCAAAAACTTGAGTTTGGGGGTGTGTTGAGTGTGTAAAAGTTCTATTATTTACACCCTTTTAACCCATATTTCTGCTGCATTCAAGCACCATTTCATTGCATTTAGGCCAGTTTACAGCAAAACATCACAAATATATAAAAGGCACAGATTCTACTAAAAATGGCTGTTTTTGGCAGGTTTCTGCCGTCGTGAACGAAGAAGGCAGGCGCAGGGCAGATAAGCAGAAGAGCTGAACCGGACAAGCAGACGAAGAGGACAATGCTGCCATGGAACTGTCGTGACAACAGAGGACAACAACAAGTTGCTGCCATAGTAGACGAAGAAGGCAGGCGCAGGGCAGATAAGCAGGAAAGCTGAACTGGACAAGCAGACGAAGAAGACGAACCTGTCATGGACCTGTCGTGACAGCAAGGCGACAGCAACTTCATGAAGAGGAAAAGTAAAGTGGACCTCGATAGATAGAGAATAATCTGCTCGTCTGTCGTGTGAAAGCCAAATATTTTTCCAAGCCCCAGATCAAAAGATATGTCAAGCCAAAGCTCAAGGAGAGGAATTCCCATAAAGCAAGGATGCGGCTGAAAAGTAGGAATCCTTATAGATTTAGCATTTATTAGAATTTTACTTTTCATTAAAGTTGTAATCCTTGTTAACCTAGAATACTTGAGCCCAAAGCTTATATAAGGGCATAGATTTAACCTAGAGAGATAATCCCTCATTCTACCCCAAAACCGACATCTAAAACCCCTCCGCCGTTTACCCGTCGTTTACCTGTCACCGACATGTTCTAAAACCCCCTAGGGCCACGGGTTGATTTGTAAAGTAGTTGCAAGGGTTGTTTTGTTTTAGGATTTTCCAAGTTCAATAAAATAAACTTCAAGTTCTCTTATTTTGGTTTTAATATCTTGCAAGAGCATCGGGAGAGCATTGTGAGGTTATCCATTTACTTAGCATCGGGAGAGTTAAGTATACGAAAGAGATAAGAGCGCGTTCTCTAGTTTATAGTTGAACCATCTCGTGCCTAGGGATAGGGCGAGGTTAAGTGGCTAAGGAAGAATTCATACACATCGGTGTTCATCCTTCGATTCACGCCGGGAGGTATCATCAAAGACGTGATCATCGACAGACTTGTGCCTAGGGATAGGGCAAGGCAGATCTGGGATTCTTGCCAAGCTTGAAGTACGGAGTTAGTGTTCGCTGCCGCGACAGCTAACGGACAGCCGCCGCGACAGGTGCTGTCGGCGACAGGCGCGACGACAGGATTGGATTCCCTAAACTCTGCAATACCTGCACTACTGAGCAATTCAATACCAGCCCATTCTCTCTATCTTGATATCTTTATTCTTTTTATTTACGTTTACTTCATTATTTTCGTGACAAATATCTTAATCTATTCTTTTCCCCTTGTGCAGATAGCGAAGGAAAGGGTTACCCCAGTCCCTGTGGAGACGATATCCGATACTCTAGTATCACTTTATTACTTGCGACGTGTACACTTGCACTCAATTGCGATAGACTCTTTTACACGCAACACCTAGCTGCAATTTTTTATCTGCAACAAGAGATTGAACTATGTCATCCAACATATCAATTTTATTTTCCAGAAAACTTACCTCATTAACTCACCGAGACGGTTCAGTTGAATGGTGAAACCATTGCGAGTTGGATGCCATAGTCGTTATTAAGGTTTGAGTTGCAGTTGGGGTCATGTTAACAAGTGCTCCTCCACTTGCTGCATCAACTACCTTCATGTCCATAGGCGTCAACCCCTCGTAGAAGTACTGGAGAAGTGTTTGTTCAGACAAACCGTGTTGAGGACAGTTGGCGCATAGCTTTTTGAAACACTCCCAATAGTCATACAGTGATTCAGTATCCTTTTGTCGGATACTAAGGATACTACGCCTTAGCTTACTCGCCTTATGTAACCCCCTCGTCCCGGTCTAGCCGACAGGCCGATCCGAACAGGTTACACGGGGAAAACCGGAGCGAAACCCGCTAAGGCTCCACTCCGATTAGCAACCCTAGAAAAATTCCTTTTAACGTTATCTTGTCTAGATGCTTTTATTATATCCTATGTGAGAGGACACGCAGCGGAAACACACACGGATACAAAACACGCGAAACAAGCAATTTAACAACCCATTTTAACTTAAACAACAGGTCGTATCGATACGCTAAGAGACTGTATCGATACGCCTAGACTTGATCAACTCCCCAAAGTCAACCTAGGGAGACTGTATCGGTACTCTAGAAGACCGTACCAATATGCTCTCAACGGTCAACTTCTCACGGTCAAACTACGAAGACCGTATCAATACACTTAGGACGCGTACCGACACGCCAAAATCTCATCAATTTCTCAGATTTCTGGAGAGCTTTTGGCGTATCGATACACCCCCACGTATCGATACGCATAGCCTAAAACAAGGTTCAAAGCATAGGACCGTATCGATACGACCCTTACGCGTATCGATATGCCCTGCACTGCAAACCTTATTTTGGCTGCTAAAAACACAAGGACTCAACTCTAAAGGCATTTAACGACTCGACGAGCAACATACAAACACTCATACATCATAAGGAAACCATGGATATACATACAAAGCGATTTAGGCAAGCAACGAAGCAACAATCAACAAGATAAGCATTCATAGAGGAGACTTGCATACAAGTATACATAACGAGTCTATTTAACCAAAAGAAACATGTAGCAACTTAAGCATCACAAAAACAAGGTTTTCATCCCATCACATAAGAACATAAACATCCACCAACGCAAAAACATAAGCATCCATCATCAACATTAAAGCCAACACATAGGAGTCTAACATACGCTCCTTCAACACATAGCATCCCCATTACTATCTATTACATAATTTAAGAAAAATCATACTTGAGCAGCAACACACGCTCTTGGGTGCCCCTTCCTTGCTCCTTGCTAACTTCCACACTAATGATCTGCATTATCGGAAATGAGAGTGTAAGCTTGAAAGCTTAGTGAATGAGCTCAAAAACAATTATCGACAATTCAGGGTCCAAAGCATGGTATCCATAAAACATCCACAAGGCATACATTTACCCAACATAACAACATAACCAACCGCTACAAGAATGCATGAACATGGCATCTTACCTCATGTTATGCTTAGCATAGATGTAACTAAACATCTCACCACATCAACCACACATGAACAAGGTATATTGGCAACTATATATCTTACTCGGATATGCGGATAACTTCCGTTGGGATTTTCACCCAACGTACTCAAACAACAATATTACCTTCCGGTGGGATTTCACACATCATCATTTTCTTTCATGGATGGGATTCCACTCATCATCACACACAAACACTTTCCGGTGAAATGTTACTTCACTGTACTCCTCCTTGGTGACTACACATCACCAAGGCCACGCGCGAATTTGACTCTTACCGTGTGCACACTCATCCTAATGATCGATCATTTATATCTGGTAATTATAACTAGTGCCAACATACTAAACGAGTCTCACCATGATTTCACAATCATGCAATACAACAAACCAACCACCATCATACAACATAAATATATTGCAACATGCATAATCGAACACATATCACACAAGATCACATTTATGCACATTTAACAAGGAATATATATAAAGCTAAACAAGAGATTAAGCTACCAACTTAATCCCCACATTAGATTGGCCTACCAAACACAATCTAATACCTCAACAACATACTTTGAACCAATTTAAAACCATTGAAAACAGTCCACTCACCAAACACCCTCAATACAAGCCAAGAATGTCGATCAAGCCTCCAAGTTTCCCTGAATCGAGCCCGAAGCTTCTCCAATGTTTTCCCTTGTTTCTAATCAACCAAAAACAACGTATTACTCAACAAATCATCCACAAAACCACTGCCACAAATCAGATTACAATCTCAAGATCATTTCACTACATTTCCAAGCCAAAACTAACACAAACTCTTCATTTTCGGACTTACACACAACCCAGCAAATACCCATCGATTCCAACACCCAAATCATCATTAAACATGCTAAAAACAACCCCCAAGCATAACCATATCATCAGCCTAACTTTCCCTCACAAAACTACCTCAAGAACTCAAGATTTCTACCCTTAAACACACCCACAAAAACCCATTTTGGGATTTCAACAAAACTCCCCCATTTTAAGATATAATACACTTAAGGGCAAGATACACATAATATCTTTACAAATAAAAAATCCATTAAAACTCATTAAAGTTTCCTCCTTTTACCTAAAATTTGAATACTTGAAGAACTTCAAAAATGAAGTTTATGAAAATCTAAGACCATAGAAACGTTAAGGATGAAGAGAAGAAGTAAAAAACATATTTACCTTAACGAAAACACTTGAAATCACTGAGGAAAGAGATGGAACAATGTTTTGGGGGTGAAGGGAGGTTTTGTCTTGGGTTTTTGGTTACAAGGAAGAAGAAGATGGTTTTCCAAAATATTTCCTTTTACTAGTCTTATATCATTTATTTAGAAAATCTCCATTTTGCCCTTAATGAAAACACAAGGCCCTTTTTAGTTTAAAACCAAGCCCATTTTATTTAAAACAAGCCCAATGACCCGAACCCGATTTAACTCTCCTAACACCCAACCCCTAAACCCGGGTGTTACACCTTAGCTGCTGGGAAGAACCCGTCAAGAAATAAACGAGTCATATCAGTCCAGGTTGTAACAGAGTTAGAAGAAAGATCAAACAATCAATCTTTGGCGATATCAAATAAAGAAAAAGGAAAGGCTCAAAGTTTAATTTGATCTTCGGAAACTCCCTGGGGTTTTGTACTTAGACAAACCATATGAAACTCCTAAGGTGCTTGTGAGGGTTCTTAGAGGGCAAGCCGTGAAATTTTGGTAGAAGATAAATGTAATCAGTCTTCAATTGGAATGGCGGTGTACCATTCGAGAAGGTTATGCACAGGGGATGATTGTCATCTGTTGCCCTAGTCAGTTGCTAGATTGTTTGTTCGTCTGCCATTGGATTTTGTTCTTTGTTGGCATTCTCAGAGTGTGTTGCGGTTTGGGATGCTAGCTCAAGATTTTGTTGTAACCTTTGTTGGCGCAATCTATTTTCCTTTTCTCGTTTTGCTTGTGCGTTCTGACGTCATGTGAATGCTTCGATCTCCGAGATGTAGCGTGTTAGTTCTCCCGGATTCTTCCTTATCATAAACAAACAAAAATAATCAGTAATTTTTTTCCGAACTCCCCGCAATGGCGCCAATTTGACACGCATCGTTTTCACGTCAAAATAATTCCTTATTCTCAAATAAAGAAATTAAATTAAAGTAGAATAGTGAGAGTAAGGGTCGATCCCACAGGGATTTAGGAAACTTCCTGATTATGATTGTTGACCTATGAGCCTTGAAGTGGATTGAGTTTTTAGGTAAGGGGTAGTTGATTAAAGAAAGGTAATAAATAAAAATTGTGGTTGAAATAGTTGAAGGTAAATAAATTTGATATCTAAAAACTAGCCTCATGCTCTCGCTTTGACGCAATTTCTTTGGATCATTGGAGAAAGATTTTCACTTTAGGATTTACGTCGGTTACTTGTCCATAAGGTTCAATCCTTCAGACTTCACTTTGTATATCGAATACCCAAGTTCTATCTTTGATATCGATATCTGAACTTGATCTTAATCAACAACAATGTTGTAGACCAAGGTTGTTTTAAGCCCAATAAAAACCGACTCGAATGGTGTTATTTCAATAATAACGGTTTCGATCTCAAATTTTCCCTTAGTAATCAATTTACTAAGTGTGTTCCCAGGAAGTCGAATGTGCTTCAATAGCTGATCCTTCCTCCCACATATTAACCGAAAACCATATTTCGATAAAAGTCAATCTTCCGTTTCGAAAATCGTTTTGGTTTGAAGTTTAGCTTTAGAAAATAGAGAGAAATAAAACATGAAGTTATTTAAGTGCTTTTCATTCCACATGTTGAAACCGAGTCATTACTACTGCCTTTGGCTATGGAAAATTTAGCTTTGCATGATTATTGAATTAACCATACTTAGCATAATTTCCAAAAAATAAAGTAAAAAACTTAGAAAATAAGAACCGAAAAGAAAAGGATATTTATAAACGCAAAGTAGAAATAAAATGAAGAACAAATGATGAGATAATCTGAGGCTTACCCCAATGGGGTATTTATAGTCCTCAAAAACCCTAAAAAACCTAAGAGATAAAATCCTAAAAATACAGAAGATAATTCTCAAAATTTAAATCCTAAAGATAAAAGGTAAAAAGATAATTCCTAAAAAGATAATACAAAAGATAAATCCCCAAGTTTAAAATTTAAATCTTGTTGATAAGCTATCAAAATGGACTTGATAAGCTATCACCGTCGCTGTTGACGTCATCATCCCACTATGTTGTAGCTGACGTCATCTTTCGTATTGCTGACGTATCGCACCCAGTCAGCACTTTCATGCCCCAGTTCAATCCCACTAATCCAACCATGAATATAGAAAACATGCGAAATCTAACCTTTTTCAGTCTACTTTCCAGCCACAAAGTCCTACACCAAAAAGAACAGAAAATCACCAACTAAGCAGCTTAAAACAACTAACCAAGGAGTAATTATTAATAAAATTATGTATAATTTAAGCACTAGTCAATAGGGTCATGGTATCAATAGCATGGAATTAGTATGAATACAATACCCCTAGATATCGATATCAAATTTGGCTTCAATGTTTTGAAAGATAAAATCTTCGGACTATAGTATTGATAGTTAGCTTGAGGTAAATACACCCTAGGGCAGGTACCGATACCTTAAGCATGGAAAAGTTGCTCCTCTCCCAACAATATAGTTTCCCCCGAAAGACTTCATCAAGAGTAGATACTCATTCTTCAACCTCGGTAATTCCATTAAGTTTTTCCCACTAGGACCCCCCAAGCTTTAGATATGAATTTATTGAGAGCAAAATCTTTACCTTATTGATGTACAACGTTTGCTATAGGAATATGTAAAATTGTATACTATGAGTCTTTCAACGATTTCGTTTGACCACATTGAACTTAGAAAATTAAGTTGAATTTTCACTAAAAATTTCTTTACCAATTGGCTTAAGACATATCTCTCTCGATGAATCATGTGAGGATGAGCTCGTTTAATACTCTTAATGATTCCATACCTTTGATATTTTGGTAGTTTATATTGAGATGGACTTGATGAGATCACACAATTAAGTGTGAAGAGTTGATAACTTTTTATGGAAGACATTGGGATGTCTTTTTAGATCACTTACCGGCATCTTAAGGTGCATTCGGTAAAATTATTGATATAACACAAAATTCATACAACAATTTTATCAATTTGAATTATCAATGACAAATTATTATTACGATGTTTCAATTTGAACTTGTGATGTTGCAAAATCAGTACTAATAAACTATAATCGTGACAATTTGATTTATCACATTAATCATTGAAATAATACAATTGTTTACAATAACATTTCATTTTATCAATTATAATCAACCCAAGACAATCGAAAATACTTTTACAAATGCAATTTAAAATACTATCTCAAAGCGAGAAACAAGAAGTGCACATTTATTTATATTAAGAATGAAATGGGAACAATGCAAAGACATATTGGGAGTGAGAATACAATATCAAACAAATAAAGAATGACAAGTTTAAATACTACAATTCTTTGCAATAACAATTCGTGTTATCAATTATAATCAACACAAGACAATCGAAAATACTTTTACAAATGCAATTTAAAATCTCAAAGCGAGAAACAAGAAGTGCACATTTATTTATAATAGGAATGAAATGGGAACAATGCAAAGACATTCCCATTAATTACATGGCCTAATCTGTTCCCGAGACCAAGAATTATCACAACCATAAAGTGAATGGAGACGTCAAAGGATATATAAGCATGTAAAAGAGTTAAGTGCATCATAGAAGATTAAGACATTCCCATTAATTAGGAAAAAAATAAAATTAACCTAAGAATGAGGCTAGCATAATATGCAGTCAGCTTTGCCAGCGCCTATAAACAAATTTCAGACAAAAACGAGATGGTGACGGTAGTACTAGTACCTGCACTAAGATCCTCGACGTTGTCGTTTCTATAGCGGCCTGAAGGACGGTCGACGGCGAGGAGCGATGACAACGAGCGATGGAGATGAGCTGCACAACAACGAGGAGCATAATCGATTAGGGATTTGAGATATGGGGATTTTACACGTTTGCACGCGTCTGGGAGAGTGAGGGAAATTAAATCAAAACCTACTGCAGCGTTTATAATATAAAACGCCACTAACAAATGATCTATTGAACCAATAATACTTTGTCTTAATGTCGAAATTTGCTAAAGTTCGTGTAAAATTTAATTTAATTATCAATTTATGAATATGATTTCATTTTACGCATTGGAATTTCGGGACCTAGCATTGGAATTTCGGAGAGCAAAATTGAATGGTTTCTCGATAATGCGAGTGGCGGGTTCGATGGTCTTGTTGATGTTTGAGAACATCGATATTCGAACAAGACTCCTAGATAAACATGCCTTTTTGGAATGGTTGGAAAATGTAATGCCATGGAATGAATCTTTGGGACTGCCGAATAGGAGAGTTTGGTTATCCCCTAGTGGAATCCCCATACATGCTTGGTCCGAAGGGACGTGCAAGAACATTGCGGAATTGTGGGGTGAATTCATTCAATTGGATGGGGATACGAATGCGCCGTCGTCGTTTGAACGATGTAGATTCCTTATTGAGACAGATTTTTTGGAAAGAATTGACGAGGTGCTAACGTTGAATATTGGGGGGTGTTCATTTAGAGTGCGCGTGATGGAATCGGAGGAAATAATGGGAATAAAATGTGATTGCTGTTGCGGGATGGAGGTGTCGTCTGGGGATATATCGACGAACAAGGAGGGGGATTCGAGCGAGAGGCAAGTGCATGGTGATAGTGTTGCCGACAGTGAGTACATGGGGGAGGAATCTTTTGTGCCGGATTCACTTTGCGAGGCCACTCCTACAGTGATGCATTATAATGAATTATGGAAGGAGCAACAAGGCGGTCAGTTGGAATTTAATGTTGATCCGGTGAAGGTGAATTCCGTGATAGCGGATGAAGATATAGGGATGGTCTCTCGAGATTCAGAGGAGCAATTACAAATTGTGGGTGAGGAATACTTACGAGCATTGAGTGACGAGATCCATGCGACACCGGTGGAGCTGGGGTATGATGAACAGCGACGGCAGCAAGGGATAAGGCTGGAAATTGATAGAGTTGGAAAGGCGATAGTGGTTGAAAATAATGGGGAACTTTGAAGGGTGAGGAACCTATCAGAACTCTTATTAGATGACTTATCCCCTGAAAAAAGGATAGAAGCTGAGAAAAAATTGGTGAAGAGGGGTAGAGGCAGGCCAAAAAAGAAGGTAAACGATACACAAGATTTTGCAAACATATCACTCTCGGATTCTGACTTTGAAAATAGAAAAAGATCGATAATTAAGGAGGCGAAAGAGACTTTAGCATTAGGCAAATACATTGGGGCGGAAGCAATTGGCAATGAAGAGCACATAATCCAGGATTTGGCGAAGCTAATTGCAGATCAGGAAGTAAATCAATAGCAAAGAGAGATGTGGATGTTGTCGTGGAACATAAGGGGGTTGGATTCGAGTGTGAAGCGGAGAGCAGTGCAAAATTTAGTTCGACAACATCGAGGTGAATTGATGATTCTACAGGAAACAAAAATGGAGGAGATTTTGGGTGCCATGGTAGGAAGATTATGGCCATCGGATGAGTATGAATTCGCCTATGCTCCAGCTAGGGGCAGATCCGGAGGCGTGCTAGTGGTTTGGGATACGAAGAGGTTCAAGGCTGAGTCGATACGTGTTGGTGAGCGATATGTAATGGTGGAGGGGGATTAGATTAACGAGGAATGGCATTGTGGTGTGATTGGTATTTACGCACCTTGTGGAACGGCCGATCAAGGGGTTTTATGGGCTAGTTTGTCGGAGATTTTGAAGAGTAATTCAATCTCATGGTGTGTGGTAGGTGACTATAACGAAGTACCGCATCCATATGAGAGGCGAGGGGTGTTGCACGAACGAGGGGAATGATTTTATTCAAGGAATTTGTTGAATCTCACGTACTGTTGGATATTCCGTTGCGGGGGAGGTGCTTTACATGGTTTGGTCCGGGTAAGCAGTGCAGCAAGTTGGACAGATTTTTGCTGTCCCAAGATTGGTTAGATAAATTCCAAGCATTACAATTGAATGGATTATCAAGGGGAGTGTCGGACCATGTGCCTCTGTTATTGGTTAGTGATCCTAGCGATAGTGGACCAAAACCATTCCGTTTTATGAATGCTTGGTTGTATTCGAATGATGCTTTGGACAAATTGGGGCATGAATGGGAAAGATTGGGAGCTTCGGATGTGGGGTGGGGGAGTTTGAGTATCTCGACAAAATTGAAAGGGATGAAATCTTTTTTAAAGAGATGGAATGCACATTCATTTGGCAACATTGATGGCCAAATTAAAATATCGACTAGTAAATTGGATGCATTAGATGACATGGTCGAAAATGATTCAGCTTCATGGGAGGACATTTAGGAAAGATGGAAATTGAATTCTGAGTTGTGGAGGCTATCGAAACTAAGGGAGGTACATTGGCGACAAAAATCGAGAGGGGCGTGGTTAAAGGATGGAGACCAAAATACTCACTTTTTCCACCGGGCTGTTAAAATACGCATGCTGCGTAACTCAATTAGAGGAGCTTGGTGGCGGGGCCGATGGGTAATGGAGCCGACGGAGTTAAAATCATATTTTTTCAGCGAGTTTAGGAAGCATTTTCAGCGCGTGGAGATGGCGGGGTCGATGGAAGTGATGGTTGACTTTCCTTGCTTGAGTGAATTGGAGGCGTCATGTTTGGAAGTGGATTTTTCCGAGGAGGAAATTAAATCAGTAGTATGGAATTGTGAAGGCTCCAAAACCCCGGGACCGGATGGATTCACATTCGAGTTTTATAAAAAGGGCTGGGCATTTTTAAAGAAGGATGTAATGAATTTTATAGCGGAGTTTGTGCAGGCGAGCAAGTTGCCGTCAGGGATTAATTCCTCATTTGTGGTATTAATTCCAAAAAAGGAGAGTCCGACAGTGGTTAGTGATTATCGTCCTATTTGTCTCTTGAATTCGCTGTACAAAATCCTAGCCAAGTGTTTAGCAAAAAGATTACAGGAGGTGTTGCCAAAGTTGATTAGCGACGTACAATCTTGCTTTGTAAAGGGTCGACAGATTTTAGATGGAATTCTATTGACGAATGAAACAATTCATTCGATGCAACGGAGGGGAAGTGAGGAGGGGGGATTTATTTTAAAATTGGACTTCTCGAAGGCTTATGATTGCATTAAGTGGGAATGTTTAGACCATATTATGTGGAAAATGGGGTTTGGTGATTTGTGGCGTAAGTGGGTGATGGAATGTGTCACTACGGCAAGATTGTCGATCCTTGTAAATGGCTCGCCGACGGGTGAATTTAACATGCAGCGGGGTTTACGGCAGGGTGATCCTCTCTCGCCCCTGTTATTTGTGATTGTGGCTGAACTCCTTCATCAATTTCTGAGTAATGCGAAGAGATTGGGCGTGTTCGAAGGGGTTGTAGTTGCCGAAGGATGTGTTGTGTCACATCTGCAATTTGCGGATGACACAATTATATTTTTCCCGACAAGGATTGAGTTTGCACGTGATTTGAAGCGCCTTCTGACATGCTTCGAGTATACTACTGGTTTGAAGATTAATTTTTCTAAATCGTGATTGTATGGAATAGGGGTGGGCGATGAATTGATAACGCGCACAGCAACAATGTTGGGTTGCGATCGTGCCACGCTTCCATTTGTTTATTTGGGACTGCCTTTGGGAGTCAATCCGCGCAGTATGCAGATGTGGGATCCACTCATACAACGCTTCCGGGATAGCTTGGCGGGGTGGAAACGCGGCACATTATCTTTTGCGGGGAGGTTAGTGTTGATTAATATTGTATTGTCCGCTTTGCCTCTTTATTATATGAGTTTGTTTATGGTGCCAAGGGGTGTGTTAAGCAAGATAGATAGGATACGGAGGAGGTTTCTGTGGGGAGGCTCGGATACTAAGATGAAGTTGAGTCGGGTGAGCTGGTCAATGGCTTGTCGACCTCGTCGGTTTGGGGGGTTGGGAGTAGTGAATTTGCGCGTAAGAAATATTGCGCTTTTAGCAAAATGGAGGTGGAGGTATGCGACGCAAGCGGATTCCCTTTGGAAGACAATTATAGATGCAAAATATGGTTGTGATATTAGGAAGTTGTGGCCGAGAGAGGTGGGGTTGCAAAACATGTCCTTTGTTTGGCGGCAAATTGTTAATCTAAATGCAGCGCAGGATTTACATGGGTTGATGGGTAGTGAGGCTTTTATGTGGCAATTGGGGGATGGCGAAAAAATAATTTTTTGGCACGATGTGTGGTGTAGTGATAGACCGTTGGCTGAATTGTTTCCAAGATTATATCGGCTTGTGGTTGAGAAAGAATTAACAGTGAAGAAGTACACGAAAGGTGGTACGTTTGAACATGAGGAATGGGAGAAATTTTTTGTCCGTCCATTGCGTTCTTTAGAAATTGAGCAGCTTATGGAGGTCTGTATGCTTTGTGGGAGTTTTCATCTCTTTCCACCTCAAGGTGATCGTATTGTGTGGCTACATTCGACGACGGGGGAATTTTGTGTTGCGAATTTTGGCGAAATTGATGCAATCGTTTGGATTGGTGGTGAGTGATGAATTGAATATGATTTGGAGATTGCCGATACCTCCAAGGGTGCAACATTTTCTATGGTTTGCGTGGCTGAATCGGCTACCAACTATGGCGATGTTGAGTGCACGAGGGATGCCGATCACGGGGGAGGGGGTCTGCTGCGTGTGGTGCCGGGCGGGTGAAGAAACGCTCGACCACCTCCTGCTACACTGCCCAGCGGCTTGGGCTGTTTGGACGGCGTTCTTTCGATGGTGGGGGACGGATATGGTACAGCCTTGGCGTGTGGTGACTTTGTTGGAGATGTGTTTTGGATCCGTATTTATGGGGCATTTGCGGGACTGGTGGATGGCGGGGTGTGCAGCGACTTTTTGGTCGATTTGGTTGGCGCGTAACAATGCATTATTCAATAATGTTCGGGCGGCAGCGGGGGAAATTATGTTCCTCGTCAAATTGAGATCGATGTACTGGGTGCGGCTGTTAGATAGTGAGAGTGTGATTGTGGAATCGGCTTGGTGGGACTCTCCTTTGAATTGCTTGGTACATGGTCCGAACGATGACACGCGGGGGAACATCCAATGGGAGAGGCCACCGATGGGGGTTTTTAAATTTAATGTTGATGGCTCGGCGCGAGGAAAACCGGGTAAAGCTGGTTGTGGGGGTGTGTTACGAGACGAATTCGGCCGTATTTTCGCATTATTTTCAGGTCCGATAGGGGTTGCGGATTCTAATGAAGCTGAATTGCAAGCTATTTGCCACGCATTGGAGATGGTGGTTGGATCGGGCTGGGAACAACGCCCGTTGGTGGTGGAATCGGATTCCACTACGGCCGTGGCTTGGGTCATGCATTTGGAGAAGCGACCGTGGAAATTTTGGCGCTGGTTCCGGAGAATTGACGAAGCGTGTGCGGCACTAAATGATGTATGTTTCCAACACGTTTTTAGAGAGGGTAATAGACTAGCGGATGTTTTGGCTAAAACGGGTGTTGATAGACCGAGTTGGTTTAAGAAAGGAGCCTAGCATGAGGTATTTTTTACTATGGTGTTTGTACTGGTTACACGCTCACGAGTACTCTTTTCCTCTGTAGGATTTAGAGAGGTTTTTAACGAGGCTTGTGAGCGTGTTGGTCATGTATGTTGGATTATTATTAATACATACATGTTGCCGATTAAAAAAAATAATTTAAAAAAATATTAATTGGTAAAAGATGTATTAATTACATTGCATTTATAGTCTTAAAAATTATTTATTACTAAAAGATGTATTAATTGCATTGCATTTATAGTCTTGAAAATTGTTTATTTGGTAAAAGATATTTTAATTTTTTTCTTCAATTATATCCATCTTAAATGCAATGTCATGTACTACCTCAACTGGATAGATGACCTAGTGGGTAGATGTAGCATTGTCCCATTTATATGAATCAAAAGCATTAAAAGATTAACACAATATCAAATGTCATAGGTTTTCTACCCATGTCTTGCATCATTAATCAACAATGATTTCTACCTGGACTACGACAACACTACCACTCCAAAACAAAAACAATACACAACCACTATACTACAAGCCGCCCAAGAATCACCTAATTATCGGGAAGGAAACAACTCCAATACTTCTTATTAATACCTTAATTTTTAGATTCGCCTATAGGTCACTAAAAAAAATCTTAGGAACGGGCATGGCTAGAAGTACACATTTATTTAGATGAAAACTGAAAAAGGAAGGTGAAAAACATTCTCAATCGAATAAAATGCGTTTGTACCTTTTTTGTGTCTCTTTATATGTCACATTAATGATTTTATGCCACATGTATTCTCAATAAAATAAAAAACAATCAATGAAAAATAATCATTAATACTCATGACATAAAATCATTGGTGTTGCACAGAAAAAGAGCATATAAATTTTGTTAATTCTCGATCAGTGAGTAACAATACAAAGAAATATTGGGAGTGAGAATACAAAATCAAACAAATAAAGAATGACAAGTTTAAATACTACAATTCTTTGCAATAACAATTCGTGTTATCAATTATAATCAACACAAGACAATCGAAAATACTTTTACAAATGCAATTTAAAATCTCAAAGCGAGAAACAAGAAGTGCACATTTATTTATAATAAGAATGAAACGGGAACAATGCAAAGACATATTGTGAATGGGAATATAAAATCCAACAAATAAAGAGTGACAAGTTTGACACACAATAAAAGTAAAACCAAATAATCTTGAAACATAGACTACATAAGACTGCAAATGTATTCGATAGGGACTCTTCTTCCACAGTTGTTGAGAAAGAGATTCAAGAAAATAGGAAGATTTATGTTAATGCCTAACACATTGGCTCTCACAACAGCGCAAAGGCACACCGCAACTTCAAGATCGAGCAAGCCTTCGATCAGGCTGCAACAAGGTTTTGTAGGTACGTTACTGAGCTCGACATCCACCAAGCTCAATAGATTAAGACACACACCAAGGTTCAAGGGATTGCATGTACCCTGACCATTAGGGAGCACATCTCTGGGAGGAATAACAACAAGGTTTGTTGTGCAAGAGGAAGCATTGGAATTATTATCAAAGATTAAAAAAACAATTTGTTCAGTAACAACTCAACCAAAATCAGGGGTGGAGCCAGAAAATTGTTCAAAAGGTGTTATGTTATTTATAAAGAGGTGCCATTTTATTTATAAAGGAGCGTCATTTATGTATATTTAATTTTTATATAGAAAAAAGAATTTAAGGTGTTTCCATTACATGGCTCCGGCCTTAACTATGACTGTTATAATTTATTAGGGCGTACGTCATATACCTATAGACGTCTATTCTCGCTTGCTCAGCTCGTCGTATCTCATACTAGAAACAAGTTCACGGCTGCCGTCGGTTGCGACACTATCTCCTACTTCAGTACATCCACCATCGGACTCGACTATTCAACCGGATGCTTAACATTTTGTAGTGCCGTGTCGGATGTGATAAATGAAACTTGATTGGACAGTAGGGAATCAAACTTGTAGAGAAGCGAAAATAAGTAATGATACTCTATATTAAATAAAATTAGCTGGTTTGCCCGAGTGGTTAAGGGGGCAGACTTAAGATCTGCTGCACTGAAGTGCGCGTGGGTTCGAACCCCACAGCCAGCATTTTCAACTGTTCTCCTTAAACATCGATTTTACCATTTTCCTTTGAAAGGTGCAGTCAAAGAAGCATAATTCATGTGCAGTAATTGCTTTATCATATTCTTTACTATTTTATTATATTCTTTGATCCTGAACTTTAATTTTTACATTCCAGAAATGTTCTCAAGATTGCGCATTGCAGCCGAAGTTGCAATTATTTGCGTCGGTCACCGAGATATACTATACGAGCAAAAGTATCAGATTTACGGGTCGACATTGATCGAACTCACTTGACTAGTCAAGTGCTAGAGACTTGTGCGTATGTAGATCTTGAATACTTCCGGTCAAGCCAATTCACTGAAAAAAGTGATGTTTATAGTTTCAGAGTGGTGATTGTCAAGCCCTTAACGGGACATTTGGACCGCAAGAAAAAAAAGGCTTAATCTCGTATTTGATGTCGGCGATGGAAGAAAAATCACCTGCCGCATATTGTTGATGCCGGAATTGGTCTAACTCTAATGGATGAAGTAGTTGCAGTTGCTCAACTTGCAAAAGAAAAATGCTTGAACTTAGATGGGAGTCATAGACCAACAATGGAACTGGAGGTGACCGCATCCCTACTGATCAAACAAAACAATCTGAGGTCGTTGCGAGAAAATCGAGTGAAAGTTGGGATTTCACTTCATTCTCGACACAACATTACATCTACACCAGAATCAGAAGTTCGTCCACTTATGTTGGATGATACAGTTTGATGCAGATGTCTCTCAACTTAATTTCCCCATGGAACAAATATATTATTTTGTTAAAAAATATCGTTGCATTTTGAATGAACTATAGTATTGTTGTGCTTTGGTCGTGTGGGAACGTTACATTCGGACATTGGATTGACTCGTAATGTATCCCATCTGCAGGTTTTTATTTGAAAACTGATTTTAACACCTTCAACCAAACCTTAAAACTAAAAATCTGATCAAAACCATGGCATGGAAACTTTTAAACTCATCAAACGAGATTTGACACCCTTACCCAATCAAATGCACTGACATGTACTAGTTGCGTAATCTGCGACAACTCAAGGTTCTCGGTGTTGCATTCGAGCAAGTCATAAGCGACCGATATAACATTCCCGAACCAATGAATTCAACAACTCATGAGAGGTAACAGGAAAAGTTAGATATACATCAGAATCAGATGTTCATCCACTTATGTTGCATACAAGATCGCCTAGTTTCTTCTTTGTTAATTTTCCCATGATATTGAAGGTTCAAGAAAGCTACTGTCATCGACGACGGACATTGTCTCCCATACCACCTCCAGTGATCGGCTGTGGTTACCACAATCTATTGAACAAGAAGTTATTCCAAAATCTCAAGCCTCTTAAATGAGAAGCTGAATACGGATATGATGAGTATCATTGGTACTCTATATTTAACAATAAGAACGATTATTTCTCTTCTGTGATTTACTGTTAGCAAATTAGCTTGTTTGCCCGAGAGGTTAAGGGGGCAGACTTAAGATCTGCTGCACAGAATTGCGCGTGGGTTCGAACCCCACAGCCAGCACTTCGTTTTGAAGTTTTATCCTAAAGCTGCGATTTTACCATTTTCCTTTGAAAGTTGCGCATACAGAGTAGAGACGCGAACAGCAGAATTCATATGCAGCAAAATGAAATCATAAATATCCCTACAAATTTCTTTAAGAAGAACTCAACAAATACTATTTGTTTATATTTTCTGATTTTTATTTTAATATTTTCTAAATTTTTAATGTGTTAAAAAAATAAAAATAAATCAAGCATAACTATCCTATACATATACTTGAAGTCACGACTTTTTTATTTTAAGATTTTCTGATTATTTATCGTGTTCGAGTTTTTTTTATTAAGCATAACTATCAATAAATGTCATGGCTTTTTTTATTTACCAAGAATTAAAATTAAATGACCTACAAAAGACGGGTGTGGTAATTCAATTAGCCGATCGTTCTTATATTCACCCGCTTGGAGTTGTTAAAGATATTTTGGTGCAGGCTAATGAGCTACTTTTTACTGTAAGTTTTTATATCTTTGAGATGTAAGGTAATTCTTCTTCGAAATTGTTGGACAAATAGGGTTAAATTTAAAATAAATAAAATAAATTAATTTAAATAAATGAAATACCGAAATTAACAGATCTGGAATAGCCGAGAATAATTGTTGAACCCTGCACGAACATGGTTTCCTTAAGACAGATTCGACCACTCCTCGATGCTTGAGTTCTTTAGTCGCCAGTCTCCTAGGATACAACATCAGATGAATTTCGATAAAAGAACTACTGAAGAAATCTAGAACAGTACTAGGCCTTTGACTATCACCAAAAATAATGTAATTTTTGGGAGAAAAAAGAAATTTTCGAATTGTGTTTAAAACCAGAAATAATCCATGTATTTATACGAGAAAATTAGGTTAAACATGAGAAACATTATTCCAATTATGCCTCTAATCGGATAATTGAGTGGGCTGCAAGCAAAAACTCGAATTTTAAATCTAAAAATATCCCTTAATTTTCGGGATAATATGTTATTCAAAAGGAAAAAAATTTAATTCAAACAGGGTAAAATATCCACAGGTCCACGTAGGGCCCGACCGGTCCAAACATTCGCGTCGCACACTGACAAGTGTCGTGAACTATCAAACAAAATTCCTTAAACTCAATTAAAGAAATAATTTAAGTAGAATAGTGAGAGTAAGGATCGATCTGCAAGGACTAAGGAGTTCCCAATATCGATTTGAATTGATCTTTAACCAAGTAATCTGCAAGTAAAAAAAGTGGGGTTTAGCGAAATAATTTGAGAAGATTAAAATAAATAAAGCGAAAGAAATAATTGAAATAGATTATGATAAGAGTTAGCCTCTAGCTTTACTTCTCCTCGACTTGTCTCGATCATTAAAAGGGATATTGCTTCGAGTTCTTGCCAGTTACAGTCTACAAGGCACAACCCTTATAACTTGCTTCTTTACGGTAAACTAAATCCCAAGGCCAATCCTTGAAATCCAGTTTTTGTTTGATTCGCTCCGTCAATCGATGCTAATGCAAATTCTCCGTTTAGTGCTGGAAAAGCCTGTGCTCGGATAGATTATCTCGACGAGAATTGTATCCGATCTTGATTCCCCTTGGTGGACCACCACTAAGTTTGTTCTTAGGGAGTTGAATCTGCTACAAGCCTAATCTCGTCCCAACGGTGGATCAAAACCACGTCAACCCGACGCGCGCTTTCAGAATGAAGTAATCGTGGTGCCTAAAGGAAAGGCCAATTGCCAATCCAATTTTACTGAAAATCAAGAAAGAAATCGAAGGTTTTGAAGAACTTTGTCTATTCTCACGAGGTAAATCGGGTTTAGCTTAGCTTTTGGCTAATAAAAAAATAAAACTTTATTAAAGTAAAATTCTTAAGAACAAATAAAAGCTAAAAGATGAGAGGTGATTTTTGAAGTTTATCCCAATGGGTATTTATAGTATCTAAAAAACCCTAATATAACTCTAAAATGATAAGAGATAATTCCTAAAATATTTAAAATACAAAAGATAATTCCTAAGAGATAAGAAATAAATCTTAAAGTGTTTAAATTTAAAAATAAAAGGTAATCCCCAAGCTTTGATCTAAATCTCGGCTGATAAGTGATCCGGAACGCGGCTGATAAGCTATCTCGCGCTGCTGACATCATCTTCTAGAAGCCTGCTGACGTGTCGTCGAGTCAGTGCATTCATGCCCCAATTCATGCCCACTAATCCGGCTAAAAATCCATAAATCTTGCAGAATCCAACCTTTACTAATCTGTTTTTCAGCCATGAAGTCTTGCACAGAAAAGCACACAATAGAGCACAATTCAACACCACAAATCAACTATTTAAGCGTAATTAGCACTAAAATATTGACCTACAAAAGACGGGTGTGGTAATTCAATTAGCTGATCGTTCTTATATTCACCCGCTTGGAGTTGTTAAAGATGTTTTGGTGCAGGCTAATGAGCTACTTTTTACTGTAAGTTTTTATATCTTGGAGATGTAAGGTAATTCTTCTTTGAAATTGTTGGACAAATAGGGTTAAATTCAAAATAAATAAAATAAAAATAATTTAAATAAATGAAATACCGAAATTAACAGATCTGGAATAGCCAAAAATAATTGCTGAGGCCTGCACGAACACATTTTCCTTAAGACAAATTCGACCACTCCTCGATGCTTGAGTTCTTTAGTCGCCAGTCTCCTAGGATACAACATCAGATGAATTTTGATAGAAGAACTACTGAAGAAATCTGATGTGAGCACGTCTTCACCAGCACATGTTGCTGATCCGAAGGTCTTACCGTTAGGACCAATTACACGATCTAGGGCGCAACGTTTCAGGGAAGCTCTTTTCCTTACTTGTGCTAATATATCAGAATCATTTGATAATGTATGTGCCTTAGATAGTAAGCCTTTTAATGTGTTGCATGTTGATATGTGACATATTTATATGATATTAATTATTAGGTGTGTTTGAGTATGTATATAATTTGTTAAGTATGTTGGGTTTGTTTGATATGATTTATAATATTTTATATTGGTTTAGTTTTGGGATTATTATACGGTGACTTATTATTATTATATATTTGTTTGATAGGAGCCAAGTGTACGTGTGTGCATGTGCCATGCATGATCAATCCCATGTGCGCCTAGTGAAGCCAAGGTTGCCGAGCCTTAGAAGACTTCGATTTCATCCATCACGTGCAGTCACTTTTTGAACATTCTTCACTGTGCGGCAAAATGGATAAACAAAAGCAGTTTTGGTACTTTGAATTTCAAAGCAAATGCACATTTACCATGTGCTCAAATAGGTGGCGTCCACATACTGTTTTCAATTTTTCAAATTGCTTGGCTAGGAACAAATGCCGCCTCCTAGGAAGTTTCTTCATTCAAATTTAATTTTTGAATGATTACTTAATAGCCACTAGTGAAGGCCGGCTAATCCCTTCCCTTTTCTATATATTTGTATCATTTTATTAAACAAAGGTTACCAACTTTTGAATAAAAATTATGTAACGCCCCGGTTTTGGGCTCAGAAGTTTTGGGTGTTGACCGGTTCGGTCAAAGTGCTGATCGAATATATAAGAGTGAATTTAGGAAAGCCTAGTTCGGGTTGCATTAAAAATATGGAAAAATGTTCTAAAATCATCTTTTAATATATATAAGTGAACTGTGAAATCAATTTTGGAAAATGAGGTTCGGAAGGTTGACATTTTGGCTAGTGACCAAAATGTAATTTTTGAAAGTTGCGGGACAGTTTTATAAAGGATTGAAACTTTGAATCTTTAAGGAGCTATTATTCCAAAAAGGATTTCTCCAGATTTTTCTAAGATATTTTAAGGCTCAAATCTGATTTTAAAGATTTAGAAAAGGAGGGAAATCATTTTAACTAAATTCCCAACAAACTTTTCATTTTCTCTCAAATTCTCTTTTCTCTTATTTTCTCTCAATCCAAACAAAATTCTCCAGATTTCTTTCTTTGATTTTGACATCTAAATCTCTCCTTTCAACTCTTATTTGATTCCTAATCATCTCATCATCAAAACCTCTCAAATTACAAGTTGATTCATCAAGCTTTTTGGCTCTAAAATGGAGAAATTCAAGTTTGGAGGTAAGAACGTCCTTCTCCTCTAAACTATCAGTTCTTTACTGAAATTCCTAAGTTCTCAATCCTTGATTTATGTTTTATTAATGGCTTTTCAATTGAGATCTTGATTTTTGGCTAAAATGCAAGATTTGGTGAAATTTTCGTGTGATCTGTTTAAGCAGGGTTTTGAGGTGTTAAATTGATGTTAAATGAATGCTAAAATGATTAGAAGTTGAGGTTTAATCAATGCAATCCCGGATAGGTTGAATTTCCTAAGTTTGGCTTGAGTTTTTGGTTGTTTTTGGAGTGTTTTTGGTGATCTGTTATACCTGGAAGTATGAGGACGTGGTTGTGATCATTTTGCATGTTATTTGATGTATAAAAATGGTTAGAAGTGATGGATATTGGCTGGGTTAAGTTTTGGAAGTGTTTGGAGGTGATTTCGGTTGTGTTTGGTAGCCAAATTGTTAGATTTGTGATGAGCAGCGAGTTGTGTTGTTGTTGCTGGTGTTTTAATGCATAAGGATGCATTAATGTTCTGTTTTTGTGTGCTTGAAACAGGGGAGTTTGATCCTTGAGCTTTGGAGGTGTTTTCGGAAGGTTTCGGAAGCTTGGAAGGCTTGTTGGCTAGCTTTGTTTGGTTATCGGTGAGTGAAGTTGGGATTTCAGCTTTTGAAACAAGGTTTGAAGGTTTTTGGGAGCTTAGTTTAAGTTTAAACAACTTTGCTAAGTTCAAGAGTAAGTGAAGGGGTTTTTGCTCTTGAATTGTGTATGATTTGGTTTTAAAATCAATTGTGGTTGATGATTGATGTGCATGTGTTATTGCATGGTTTAGTTCTGTTTTGTAAGCATGTTTTTAGCATGGTTTAATGCTGGTTTTGAAAGCCATTTGAAAAGGATGCTCAAGGTAAGGGATCCTTGGTTTTGTATATGGAAATTGTGATTTTGATGCATGGTGATGCATGTTAATCAATGGCTTTGTATGATGTTTAGAAACAGTGAATTGATGATGTTAAATGTTACCTTTTGCATATTGGCTATGCATGTGAATCATTGGATTAATGATGTAATGGCTTTGCTTATTGGTTATGCATGTGTATCATTGGATTAATGATGGTTTTGCATATTGGTTATGCATGTGAAACATTGAGCTAATGTTGTGATGGCTTGCATTATGTTTATGCATGTGGAACATCGGATAATATGGTAAGATGGTTATATTGGCAAGTGTTGTAAGTGGTTCTTGGTTCGTTGATCGGATATAATTAGCCGGCTATAGGATTGGGTGCACCGTGAATTAAGTCGCCTTGAAGGCGGAGTGGTCAAGTGTGGACCGGATAAGCTCCCCTCAAGTATTCCTAACGAGATGAGGTCAGTGGAGGTTGTTGCCCACGGGAGGACCTCGGTTGCTTAAGGTCATAGTGGAGGTTGTTGCCCACGGGAGGACCTTGGTTGAGTAAAGGTTATAAGGTGGTTAAAAGTCCTTAAGTGAGAACCTTGTACTTGTTAAGATCACAATGGCAGTGGTTAAGTCCATGTGTGGATCTTGTGTGTGATGTCCCGGATCTCGTTAGATGATGTCTACAACTACCAATCGGTTGTGCAAAGGTTGTATGGTGGTTGAAAGTCCATACGGGAAGACCTTGTGCATGTCAAGGGTGTATGGAGGTTGAAAGTCCATACATGGGAACCTTGAGGAAAAGCTAAGGTTGTATGGTGTTTAAAAGTCCATGCATGGGAACCTTAGGATGTTGAGGTCAGTGGAGGTTGTTGCCCACGGGAAGACCTTGGATTGGGTAGTGTGTAGGGAGCGTAGGGACAACGCTCGGAATCCGCGTATCCGATCGGGTTGTTAAGTGAAAAGTGAATGTGGTCGGTCTCTTGAAAGCCAATGTAATGTTCTTGATCATAGTGAAGCATGAGATGCTTGAATTGATGCATGGTTGCATGTGAAGCACGAGATGCTTGAATTGCAACCATGTGAAGCATGAGATGCTTGGATAAGATGCAGTGTTGCATGAAATGTGTAAGATGCTAGTGAATGCATGTTTACTTGTAAGTTGTACAAGTGTTGGTAATCTTTTGGTAAGTGATGCTTGGGAGCATGAAATATCTACGTTGCATTGGAGTCTTGTATGACTTGTTTTTTGAAGGCATGTGATGATGATGTTATGGTTTTATGTTGCCTTGGTTAAATGCATGAGATGGTTTATTTAAGCTATGGTTTTAAATGGTTTCTTGCTCGTTATGGTTTACAAGTTAAAGAAAGGTATGTTGTGAAATGGAAGTGTTTTCCATGGTTTTGATTAAGCTTGGCATATGGTGTTTATGCATGTTTTGAGCTTGATGTTGAAAGGGGTTTTCAAACATGGTTTTGGTAATCAAATCGGGTTTGTTTTGAAGTGTTTTAAAGACCCGCTGCATTGGTGGTGTTTTGGTTTTGAGCATTCCTCACTAAGCATTATGTGCTTACGCTCCTTTTTGTCCATCAATGCAGATTCTTGAAGTTTGGGCAGCAAGGAGCAAGGGATTCAAGGTGGACTCCAATGGAGATGTATGTCTCGGTGAATAGCTATAGTTAATAAGGGCAATGGGGTAGAATCTCTCGGATCGATGTGTATGTGATCGTATACGTTGATCATGTTGTTTGGGAATGTTTAAATGCTGTTGCTATGTTGTTGAACATGAATTGGCTTAATTGAGGTTGCTTTGGAAAGGTTTATGCTTAAATGGATAGCTTGAGTGGGAAGCATGCCATTGAATTTGGGGTTTTTCATATGTGTTGATTATATGTTGAATTGATGATGCAATTATGGTCCTTGCATGTTGTTTGATCATGTGGAATGGTTTGGTGTTGTTAATTTGGAGTTTGAAGCATGATTGTTGTGGTTTTGAGTCGAAATCAGGCAGGGGTATCGGTACTCGGGCTTGCGTATCGATACGCCTGAGCCAAATATGCTCATTCCTGCCCAGGCGTATCGGTACGGTTGAACAGGTACCGATACCGTTTGAAGGCCGTATCGATACGGGGGAACTCGTATCGATACCGCTGCTGAAGTTTGGTTACTGCCTTCCCCGCGTATCGATACGACACGTGGCGTACCGATACCGGACCGTTAATTTCAGTTAAAAGTATCTTATGATGTTTTGTTTTGTTTACGTTTTGGTCCTGAATCTTGTTTGTGCAATTGCATGAGTTCGGGAGTTCCGTTTGAGCTGAAATTTGGCAGAGAAGCATGAAACATGATTAATTTTAAGTTGGTAACTTAAAATGTGGTTAAGTCCTTAAAGTTTCCAGAAATTACAATTTGGTCCCTAAAGTTGTAATTTGTTCAATTGGGTCCCTGTTTGATCTCTGATGTTTGTGATTTTTGAGCATGGTGTTTGTGTGATCACACCTAAGGTTAATGTGCATCTAGAAAAGATTAAAAAGGAAAAAAAGGGTCGTTAATCAAGGTTGACTTTCGGGTTGACTTTGGTTTTCCCCGTGTAATCTTCGTAGTTCCGGGTCAACCGTCTAGGCCGGACTACGGGGGTTACATTTGGTGGTATCAGAGCTGAGTTGCGAAGGTTGGGGAAAACGGTAAGTTGTTGTGATATGTGTGTTTGATGTTTACCTTGTTGTGTGGTTGAAAGCTGGTTGAAGCATGTGTTGCTGAGTGTGCTGTTGATGTTTCTGAGCATGTTGCTGATGTATGCAAGCATGTTTTGTGGTTATAAATCTTGGTTGAGTTTATGTGGATATGTGCTGATGCTATGAGCTGATGTTATGCATGGTGAATGTGTTTTGAGCATGTTATGTTGCTAATGTGCTGGTGCATTTGGATGTTGTTTGATGTAAGCATGATCAAGGTATGTTGTTGATATGCTTGATGTTGTGATATCCACGTTGTGTTGACTGTTATGTCATGTAAAGGGGAGGATTCGGGATACCCATTGCCTTATTAATATAGCTATTGTGTTATTTGGAGTTGGAGTTTGAATCCTTGCTTAATGCTGGTCTAACTGGTTTGTTTGCTTGTTGTGATTGTATGTTTGTTGTTATTAGTGGTATGGCAAAGTTGATGAAAGAATGGCGGATGAGGGAGATGGTTGCTGCCTTGGGGCAGGTTGTTAAGGCAAAGAATTCACCCTTTTGTAAAGGTGTTTTGTCTCAGTCTTCTGTGCCTGGAGTTGAGATGGTAAGGCAAGGGAAAGAAGCTGGTTCTGTGATGGAAAGTTCATCATCGGTTGTGCAGGATGTGTTGGGAACATCTCAGGCTGCGGTTGAGGTAGAGTCAGTGGATGTGCTGGCTAGATGTGAGGGTTTGCCGAAGCAGCGTTTGCTTGATTTGGGTGCTGTGGAGTATCATGGTTCTTCCCCGGAGATGTTTGAGGCCTGGTTGGCCAATGTGGTTCTGATTTTGGATCAGGAAGGCTGTGATTATGCCTGTAAGCTGGGGAGTGTTGTTTCTCTGATGCTGGAGGATGCTTGTGCCTGGTGGACATCTGTGGCTGTGGCGTCACATATTCCTGATATTGATTGGGATTTCTTTGTATCTGCTTTTTGTGAAAGGTATCTTGGAAGGGAATTTCCAAGGGTTGAGCAAGATGCGGGTAGTGCTGTTGGTGAGCAAGTGTTGCTTGAGCACAGAGTGGAAGCTCAGTCATCTGTGTGTGACCGTTTTAAAAGGCAACATGTTGGGAATTGTTGGGACGCAAGTGTTTGCTGGAATTGTGGTTCTAAGTTGCATGTTAAGCGTGATTGTCCACGTGGAGTGAAGTCAGCTTTGGTGTTAGCCAAAGGATCTTTGAAAGGTCGTGGGTATGGCCGAGGCGAGGTTCAGAGGTGGCAGAAAAAGCAGAAGGTTGTGAAGAGTTTGGGAAATGAAGTTTGCTGGAAATGTGGGTCTGCTGGACACATGAGGCGTGATTGTTTGATGTTGGCTCGGAATAGCCAAGGTTCTTTACCGCAAGGAGTGGGTGTTGACCCTGGTGTGTTAGTTGGTGCTGAAGTTGTGCCGCAGGAGGATGATGGTTCTGCAAGGAAGAGAGCTCGTCTAATGAAGTTTCAGGGTGGTGTTGTGCTTTCAGGTAACCTTGTTAAGTGATCTTTGCTTTAGTTGCCTTAGTTTGGTTTCTGTTGGTTTTCCTTGTGTGGTAAGTCTAGTTTTGTTGCTAGCATGTTTGGGGTAGTGGTAGTTGTGGTTTGGAAATATCTTGGGTGTGAGGAAGGCTTGGGTGAATATCTTGTAGTTAATGGTTGTTAGTATGATGGAGTTAGATAAGTTAAAGGTGAGAAAGGAGGTTGTTCTTAGACAGATTTTGAGGATGTTATTGGAGGGTGTGAACTGGCATTCATGCACAGTTAAAATCATTGTTATATGCTATATTATATATGTTGGTCCATGCATACATGTGGCATGACACTAGAGGTTTTGCATACATGTACATCAGGCATTGGTAGGGCATGTAGGTGATTATGCATACGATGTTCACGCTCGCTAATAACTAATCGAATCTGTTAGTGTTGTGGTTGGATTAGGTGGGATGATGGGTTTTTAGAGGTTGTTTGGTGCTGAGTGAGAGTTAGAAGTGCTGGAGGTTGTTAAACTAGTTGCTAGTGATAGTGAGAGTGGAATAGCCTGTTGGTAGTAGGATAGTGTTTGATGCTCAGAGAGTTTTGTGGCTTGGTGGTGAAAGGTATCAGTTGAGGTTAGTATCGGTGGAGTGGTTTGTTTAGCTAAAAGGAAGTGGTAGTTCCTTGGTGCTAAGTGATGTTGCAGCTTAGTGGTTGAGTTCCCAAGTGCTGAGGCAGTTTAGTTTTAAGTTGTTGTGAAAGGATTGTGTTTGTTCTTAGCAACCTTTGAGGAGTTCAGAAGCTGTTATGTGTGTTTTGGTTAAGTAATGTTCTGGTAATGCAAGTGTTCTGGTTGAAGTTTGTAGTGAGAGGGCTGTGGAAGATCGAAGGCTTTTGTTGGTTGTTTGGGTTCTTGTGAGAAGTGGTTGGCTAGTTGTGGTTAAGAAAGTTTCGTTTGAAGTCAGTTGGTGGTGTGCGGAACGGCTGATGGTTTCGAGTTGAGGTTGTGATGTGATTTTTGGTTTTTGTGTAAATAGTGCTGGTGAGCTGCTATGGTAATGTTTTTGACGGATGTGAAGGATTGTCAGCTTCGTTGGAGAGTTTGTGTAAACAGTTGATGTTTAAGGATTTTTGCTTGTTGGGAAAATCTTTGGAAGAGGCTTGGGAATTTGCAAGAGTTTTAGAGGCTGAGAGGTTGCAAAGTGGCTGAGTTGGTTTGGTGGTTGTCTTTGTGTAGACAAGTCTTGGGAGTTGTGTGTTACAGTGTTGTCTGCTGTAAAAGCTGAAGTTTTCAGGTTGATATTGGGATTGTGTACAATCCGGTTATGTGGAAGGTTGAGCCGTGGTTACCTTTGAGAGTTTGGATTTGTGAACAATGTATGGTGGAGGTTTTGTGTGGAAAGTGATCAGTGGTGTTGGTTAAGGCTTTTGTGTTGTCTTGTGTATTGCTTTGAGAAGGTTGTTGTTCTCTTTTCGCTGGTTGAAATTTCGAGGACGAAATTTCCTAAGGGGGGGAGAGTTGTAACGCCCCGGTTTTGGGCTCAGAAGTTTTGGGTGTTGACCGGTTCGGTCAAAGTGCTGATCGAATATATAAGAGTGAATTTAGGAAAGCCTAGTTCGGGTTGCATTAAAAATATGGAAAAATGTTCTAAAATCATCTTTTAATATATATAAGTGAATTGTGAAATCAATTTTGGAAAATGAGGTTCGGAAGGTTAACATTTTGGCTAGTGACCAAAATGTAATTTTTGAAAGTTGCGGGACAGTTTTATAAAGGATTGAAACTTTGAATCTTTAAGGAGCTATTATTCCAAAAAGGATTTCTCCAGATTTTTCTAAGATATTTTAAGGCTCAAATCTGATTTTAAAGATTTAGAAAAGGAGGGAAATCATTTTAACTAAATTCCCAACAAACTTTTCATTTTCTCTCAAATTCTCTTTTCTCTTATTTTCTCTCAATCCAAACAAAATTCTCCAGATTTCTTTCTTTGATTTTGACATCTAAATCTCTCCTTTCAGGGAAGCTCTTTTCCTTACTTGTGCTAATATATCAGAATCATTTGATAATGTATGTGCCTTAGATAGTAAGCCTTTTAATGTGTTGCATGTTGATATGTGACATATTTATATGATATTAATTATTAGGTGTGTTTGAGTATGTATATAATTTGTTAAGTATGTTGGGTTTGTTTGATATGATTTATAATATTTTATATTGGTTTAGTTTTGGGATTATTATACGGTGACTTATTATTATTATATATTTGTTTGATAGGAGCCAAGTGTACGTGTGTGCATGTGCCATGCATGATCAATCCCATGTGCGCCTAGTGAAGCCAAGGTTGCCGAGCCTTAGAAGACTTCGATTTCATCCATCACGTGCAGTCACTTTTTGAACATTCTTCACTGTGCGGCAAAATGGATAAACAAAAGCAGTTTTGGTACTTTGAATTTCAAAGCAAATGCACATTTACCATGTGCTCAAATAGGTGGCGTCCACATACTGTTTTCAATTTTTCAAATTGCTTGGCTAGGAACAAATGCCGCCTCCTAGGAAGTTTCTTCATTCAAATTTAATTTTTGAATGATTACTTAATAGCCACTAGTGAAGGCCGGCTAATCCCTTCCCTTTTCTATATATTTGTATCATTTTATTAAACAAAGGTTACCAACTTTTGAATAAAAATTATGTAACGCCCCGGTTTTGGGCTCAGAAGTTTTGGGTGTTGACCGGTTCGGTCAAAGTGCTGATCGAATATATAAGAGTGAATTTAGGAAAGCCTAGTTCGGGTTGCATTAAAAATATGGAAAAATGTTCTAAAATCATCTTTTAATATATATAAGTGAACTGTGAAATCAATTTTGGAAAATGAGGTTCGGAAGGTTGACATTTTGGCTAGTGACCAAAATGTAATTTTTGAAAGTTGCGGGACAGTTTTATAAAGGATTGAAACTTTGAATCTTTAAGGAGCTATTATTCCAAAAAGGATTTCTCCAGATTTTTCTAAGATATTTTAAGGCTCAAATCTGATTTTAAAGATTTAGAAAAGGAGGGAAATCATTTTAACTAAATTCCCAACAAACTTTTCATTTTCTCTCAAATTCTCTTTTCTCTTATTTTCTCTCAATCCAAACAAAATTCTCCAGATTTCTTTCTTTGATTTTGACATCTAAATCTCTCCTTTCAACTCTTATTTGATTCCTAATCATCTCATCATCAAAACCTCTCAAATTACAAGTTGATTCATCAAGCTTTTTGGCTCTAAAATGGAGAAATTCAAGTTTGGAGGTAAGAACGTCCTTCTCCTCTAAACTATCAGTTCTTTACTGAAATTCCTAAGTTCTCAATCCTTGATTTATGTTTTATTAATGGCTTTTCAATTGAGATCTTGATTTTTGGCTAAAATGCAAGATTTGGTGAAATTTTCGTGTGATCTGTTTAAGCAGGGTTTTGAGGTGTTAAATTGATGTTAAATGAATGCTAAAATGATTAGAAGTTGAGGTTTAATCAATGCAATCCCGGATAGGTTGAATTTCCTAAGTTTGGCTTGAGTTTTTGGTTGTTTTTGGAGTGTTTTTGGTGATCTGTTATACCTGGAAGTATGAGGACGTGGTTGTGATCATTTTGCATGTTATTTGATGTATAAAAATGGTTAGAAGTGATGGATCTTGGCTGGGTTAAGTTTTGGAAGTGTTTGGAGGTGATTTCGGTTGTGTTTGGTAGCCAAATTGTTAGATTTGTGATGAGCAGCGAGTTGTGTTGTTGTTGCTGGTGTTTTAATGCATAAGGATGCATTAATGTTCTGTTTTTGTGTGCTTGAAACAGGGGAGTTTGATCCTTGAGCTTTGGAGGTGTTTTCGGAAGGTTTCGGAAGCTTGGAAGGCTTGTTGGCTAGCTTTGTTTGGTTATCGGTGAGTGAAGTTGGGATTTCAGCTTTTGAAACAAGGTTTGAAGGTTTTTGGGAGCTTAGTTTAAGTTTAAACAACTTTGCTAAGTTCAAGAGTAAGTGAAGGGGTTTTTGCTCTTGAATTGTGTATGATTTGGTTTTAAAATCAATTGTGGTTGATGATTGATGTGCATGTGTTATTGCATGGTTTAGTTCTGTTTTGTAAGCATGTTTTTAGCATGGTTTAATGCTGGTTTTGAAAGCCATTTGAAAAGGATGCTCAAGGTAAGGGATCCTTGGTTTTGTATATGGAAATTGTGATTTTGATGCATGGTGATGCATGTTAATCAATGGCTTTGTATGATGTTTAGAAACAGTGAATTGATGATGTTAAATGTTACCTTTTGCATATTGGCTATGCATGTGAATCATTGGATTAATGATGTAATGGCTTTGCTTATTGGTTATGCATGTGTATCATTGGATTAATGATGGTTTTGCATATTGGTTATGCATGTGAAACATTGAGCTAATGTTGTGATGGCTTGCATTATGTTTATGCATGTGGAACATCGGATAATATGGTAAGATGGTTATATTGGCAAGTGTTGTAAGTGGTTCTTGGTTCGTTGATCGGATATAATTAGCCGGCTATAGGATTGGGTGCACCGTGAATTAAGTCGCCTTGAAGGCGGAGTGGTCAAGTGTGGACCGGATAAGCTCCCCTCAAGTATTCCTAACGAGATGAGGTCAGTGGAGGTTGTTGCCCACGGGAGGACCTCGGTTGCTTAAGGTCATAGTGGAGGTTGTTGCCCACGGGAGGACCTTGGTTGAGTAAAGGTTATAAGGTGGTTAAAAGTCCTTAAGTGAGAACCTTGTACTTGTTAAGATCACAATGGCAGTGGTTAAGTCCATGTGTGGATCTTGTGTGTGATGTCCCGGATCTCGTTAGATGATGTCTACAACTACCAATCGGTTGTGCAAAGGTTGTATGGTGGTTGAAAGTCCATACGGGAAGACCTTGTGCATGTCAAGGGTGTATGGAGGTTGAAAGTCCATACATGGGAACCTTGAGGAAAAGCTAAGGTTGTATGGTGTTTAAAAGTCCATGCATGGGAACCTTAGGATGTTGAGGTCAGTGGAGGTTGTTGCCCACGGGAAGACCTTGGATTGGGTAGTGTGTAGGGAGCGTAGGGACAACGCTCGGAATCCGCGTATCCGATCGGGTTGTTAAGTGAAAAGTGAATGTGGTCGGTCTCTTGAAAGCCAATGTAATGTTCTTGATCATAGTGAAGCATGAGATGCTTGAATTGATGCATGGTTGCATGTGAAGCACGAGATGCTTGAATTGATGCATGGTTGCATGTGAAGCATGAGATGCTTGGATAAGATGCAGTGTTGCATGAAATGTGTAAGATGCTAGTGAATGCATGTTTACTTGTAAGTTGTACAAGTGTTGGTAATCTTTTGGTAAGTGATGCTTGGGAGCATGAAATATCTACGTTGCATTGGAGTCTTGTATGACTTGTTTTTTGAAGGCATGTGATGATGATGTTATGGTTTTATGTTGCCTTGGTTAAATGCATGAGATGGTTTATTTAAGCTATGGTTTTAAATGGTTTCTTGCTCGTTATGGTTTACAAGTTAAAGAAAGGTATGTTGTGAAATGGAAGTGTTTTCCATGGTTTTGATTAAGCTTGGCATATGGTGTTTATGCATGTTTTGAGCTTGATGTTGAAAGGGGTTTTCAAACATGGTTTTGGTAATCAAATCGGGTTTGTTTTGAAGTGTTTTAAAGACCCGCTGCATTGGTGGTGTTTTGGTTTTGAGCATTCCTCACTAAGCATTATGTGCTTACGCTCCTTTTTGTCCATCAATGCAGATTCTTGAAGTTTGGGCAGCAAGGAGCAAGGGATTCAAGGTGGACTCCAATGGAGATGTATGTCTCGGTGAATAGCTATAATTAATAAGGGCAATGGGGTAGAATCTCTCGGATCGATGTGTATGTGATCGTATACGTTGATCATGTTGTTTGGGAATGTTTAAATGCTGTTGCTATGTTGTTGAACATGAATTGGCTTAATTGAGGTTGCTTTGGAAAGGTTTATGCTTAAATGGATAGCTTGAGTGGGAAGCATGCCATTGAATTTGGGGTTTTTCATATGTGTTGATTATATGTTGAATTGATGATGCAATTATGGTCCTTGCATGTTGTTTGATCATGTGGAATGGTTTGGTGTTGTTAATTTGGAGTTTGAAGCATGATTGTTGTGGTTTTGAGTCGAAATCAGGCAGGGGTATCGGTACTCGGGCTTGCGTATCGATACGCCTGAGCCAAATATGCTCATTCCTGCCCAGGCGTATCGGTACGGTTGAACAGGTACCGATACCGTTTGAAGGCCGTATCGATACGGGGGAACTCGTATCGATACCGCTGCTGAAGTTTGGTTACTGCCTTCCCCGCGTATCGATACGACACGTGGCGTACCGATACCGGACCGTTAATTTCAGTTAAAAGTATCTTATGATGTTTTGTTTTGTTTACGTTTTGGTCCTGAATCTTGTTTGTGCAATTGCATGAGTTCGGGAGTTCCGTTTGAGCTGAAATTTGGCAGAGAAGCATGAAACATGATTAATTTTAAGTTGGTAACTTAAAATGTGGTTAAGTCCTTAAAGTTTCCAGAAATTACAATTTGGTCCCTAAAGTTGTAATTTGTTCAATTGGGTCCCTGTTTGATCTCTGATGTTTGTGATTTTTGAGCATGGTGTTTGTGTGATCACACCTAAGGTTAATGTGCATCTAGAAAAGATTAAAAAGGAAAAAAAAGGGTCGTTAATCAAGGTTGACTTTCGGGTTGACTTTGGTTTTCCCCGTGTAATCTTCGTAGTTCCGGGTCAACCGTCTAGGCCGGACTACGGGGGTTACAAATTACATTTGAGAGAATTTTCTCTTTTCGGTTCTTTTTAGAACTATTCGACACTCAAACTTGTTTGTTTGTCATTGATACTTCGAGTTCCTAAATTGCTATTTAGCGGGTCCAAGTCCTTCGACGTTAAACAGATTCGATTCGGTTTTGCTCAGTAGATTGTGCAGGTTCTTTCGAGTTTAGCGTTTCCAACATCGGTCGTTTTTGAAGCCTTCTTCACCATCGTTGAAGTTCTTTCCAAAACGCAAAAATTATCATATTACTCTATATTATTATTATTTTTATTTTGTTCATCTTTAAGTCCCTATTTAACATAAATATGTCGTATAATTTTTGTTGTTTCCTTGTTGTTTTTATTGCAGGAACGTGCCTACAACACTCCTAGATCCGTAGCAAACGAGGATAGTCCGTTTCGGCAGACTGCCCCTTATTATGTGGTAATCAGAGCCTAGGTTGTTGGATTCGTTGTAAGTTTCTGCAAATTCGAGTAAAAAAACAAAAAAAAACAGATAAAAAAATAGATTCGAATAAAAAACAGATTAAAAAAAAACAGATTCGAACAAAAAAAAACAGATTCGAATAAAAAATAGATTCGAAAAAAAAAACAGATTCGAAAAAAACAGATTCGAACAAAAAAAACATATTCAAATAAATAAAAAAACAGATTCGAATATATAAAAAAACATTTTAGATTCGAAAGTGTTTATATATATATATGTATTATTATTGTTGTATTCCTATTGTAAATGATGAAATTTGTACGAGTTTGTTATGTAACTTTGATGTGCTCGGAAATCAACCGAAGTGAACTATGCTTGTTTGTTCGGTAATAGGAAGGTTGTAAGCACGTCTTTGCAGTAAGGTTCTCTAAACTCTTCATTTTTCATCTTTTGGTTCCTTTTTTTTCGTGTCATTATCCTTTTCATCTTTTCTTTAATTTTCAGTCTTATTTTCTTTCTTTTTGTGTCACCTTTTTTTTCTTTGTTTCCTTAATCGTTGTTTCCTTGTAGTCAACACCATTGTAACAAGTTTTGAGACGTTGGATTAGTTCTTTAAAGAGCTGATTACGAGAAAGTGTAAGGGAAAAAGGCATTGAGCGTTGTGAGAATAGAAGGGGAGACAAAAAGAGCCATTCAAGTATTCTCCTGAGTGAAACACGAGCGCTGAGTGTTAATTTTTGAGTGCACTGTTCTTTGGAGTGACATCTGCGAGACTTTGATTGAGTGTGCTGTGAGGTCCTTTTTGTTTGTTTTTTTACTAACCTATAATAATGTTTTCTTTTGTTTGTTTGTTTTGTTGTTGATTATGGCAGGTTCCGATGATCACACGGTTGAACATGATCCACTGATTCCTCAAATGCAAGCCTTAGAGAGAATGATGCAACGAGTAGTGGCTACCGCCTTAGAGCCATTACAGTCGAGGATGGATAGGTTTGATGGAGGATCCAACTCTATTAATGATGTATTGAACGAAAATGAAGTCGAACGGTCACCGAGGCAGCATACTCCTAGACAAGGACGTGTGCAACAGGTAGACGATAATTTGAATAACATTAAAGTTGTTATTCCTTCTTTTCAGGGACGTTCAGATCCTGATGCATACTTGGCTTGGGAAAGCAAAGTGGAGCATATTTTCGAGTGCTATAATTACTCGAAACAGAAGAAGGTTTGATTAGCAGCAACAGAGTTTGTTGATTATGCCTTGATATGGTGGGACCAGTTACTGCTTAGCCGTAGACGTACCAGTGATGACCCAGTTGCAACATGGATCGAGATGAAGCGACTAATGCGTAAAAGGTTTGTTCCTATTCACTACCATCGTGATTTGTTTCAAAAATTGCAAAACTTGAAACAGGGAAGTAGGAGTGTTGAAGATTATTTCAAGGATATGGAAATGGCTATGATGCGTGCGAATATCGAGGAAGATCGAGAAGCTACCATGGCACGTTTTCTAGCAGGGTTGAACACCGAGATTGCCAATGCTGTTGAGTTACAGCATTATGTCGAGGTTGATGACATGGTGCAGATGGCAATAAAGATTGAACGACAGCAGCGCAGGAAGTCTTCAAATCGAGGTAACCCTTCTTTTAAATCTTTTTCAAATCCATTATATACTCCTAACAATTCCAGTAAGCAAGCACCACAACAACCACTTCGGATTCGTGAGCAAGGCGAAACCAGCAAACCAAAGGCCCCCGTTGCTGATAATGGGCGTGGTAAGCAGCAAGTGGTGGCGCAAGAGCGAGCACGAGATATCCAGTGTTTCAAGTGCCTTGGAAGAGGACATGTTGCCAGTCAATGTCATAACCGGAGGGTTATGTTGATACGAGACGATGGTGAGATTGAGTCAGATTCCGAGGAGGAAGTGCATGATGTCCCTACTGAAGAGGAATATGAGACCGACCTAGAGGTTCCTGAATCTGGTAAGGTAATGGAACTTTTGGTTATTAAAAGAAGTCTGCATGTGCAACAGGTACCAGATGATCTACAGCGTGAGAATATCTTTCACACACGATGCAAGGTGCAAGACAAGGTATGTGTTGTGATTATTGATAGTCGTAGTTGTACTAATGTTGCCGGTTCAGTGATGGTTGACAGGTTAGGTCTAAAAACGACAAAGCATCCTCATCCATATAAGTTACAATGGTTGAATGATGGTGGCGAGCTTAAAGTGACCAGACAGGCTATTGTACCATTTTCGATCGGAAACTACAAGGACGAGGTCCTTTGTGATGTTGTTTCCATGGATGCTACTCACCTACTATTGGGACGCCCTTGGCAGTATGATTAAAGGGCAATGCATGATGGTTATACAAAACGTTACTCTTTTATGCATGCAGGTAAGAAGATCACTTTGGCTCCTTTGACACCGAGTCAAGTGTTTGAAGATCAAGCAAGCTTGAAAAAGAGTAAAGAGACTGCAAAAGAGAAGAAGAAGATGTCTGTGTATGCGAGCAGTAGCGAAATCAGGAAATGTCTTTCCTCTCAACAATCTGTTCTTATTTTGATGTTTAAAGATTATTGTTTATTGACAGATTTTCCTACTGATCTACCTTCACCGATTTTGACACTTTTGCAGGAGTTTGAGGACGTGTTTCCAGCTGAAACACCGAAGGGATTGCCACCTCTTCGTGGCATTGAGCACCAGATTGATTTCATTCCAGGTGCTACTATTCCGAACCGGCCAACTTATCGAACCAACCCTGAAGAGACGAAAGAGCTTCAAAGGCAAATTATTGAGTTGATGGAAAAGGGTTACATTCGAGAGAGCTTGAGTCCATGTGCTGTTCCGGTGCTGTTAGTACCGAAGAAAGATGGTTCTTGGAGGATGTGCGTAGATTGTCGAGCTGTGAACCAGATCACAATTAAGTATCGTCATCCCATTCCAAGACTTGATGACATGTTGGACGAGCTTTGCGGAGCCGTCATCTTCTCCAAAATAGACTTAAGGAGCGGCTATCATCAGATTCGCATGCGAGAAGGCGATGAGTGGAAAACAACCTTCAAGACAAAGCTAGGTTTGTACGAATGGTTAGTAATGCCTTTTGGTTTAACTAATGCACCTAGTACTTTTATGCGTTTGATGAATCATGTTCTACGATCTTTCATTGGTAAATTCTGTGTTGTATACTTTGATGATATCTTGACCTATAGCAAGTCTTTACAGGATCACGTAGGACATTTGCAAGCTGTTCTGCAAGTTTTGTGAGAAGAAAGATTGTTTGGTAACATGGAGAAGTGTGTATTTTGTACTGACAAACTCACATTTCTTGGTTACATTGTTAGTTCTCAGGGAGTTGAAGTTGATCCTGAGAAGATAAAGGCAATTCAGGAATGGCCACGACCGACATCGATTACTCAGGTTAGATCATTTCATGGTTTAGCGAGTTTTTATCGATGATTTGTTCCTAACTTCAGTTCTATTACCGCCCCCTTAACCGGGATTATAAAGAAGAATTCAGTCTTCTCATGGGGTCAAGAACAAGAAGATGCCTTTTTGAAAATTAAAGATTGTTTGACTAGAGCACCTGTGTTAGAACTACCTGATTTTGATAAAACGTTTGAAATTGAATGTGATGCTTCTGGAATTGGTATAGGTGCTGTTTTGATGCAGGAAAAGAGGCTCGTTGCTTACTTTAGCGAGAAATTGAGTGGTGCTACATTGAACTATCCGGTTTATGATAAAGAGATGTATGCACTGATTCGGGCATTGGAGACATGGCAGCATTATTTGTTGCCTAAGGAATTTGTGATCCACACCGACCACGAGGTTTTACGTTACATCACAGGTCAACATAAATTGAATAAACGACATGCTAAGTGGGTTGAATTCTTAGAATCTTTTCCTTATGTCATTCGTTACAAAAAAGGGAAAGAAAATGTCGTTGCTGATGCATTGTCACGTAGGTATGCACTTTTGAGTTATCTTGATTCACATCTGATTGGTTTTGCATATATTCGTGATTTATACCCTGATGATCCTGATTTTAGAGATAAGTTTAATGCTTGTTTGAAAGGTGCAGATGGAAAGTTTTACAGGCATGATGGCTATCTTTTCAAGGAAAACAGGATTTGCATTCCCCAGGGTTCGATGCATGATATTCTGATCCGTGAGGCGCACGAAGGTGGATTGATGGGTCATTTTGGAGTCACCAAGACGTTACATACCTTGAAAGAACATTTGTTTTGGCCGAAGATGCGTAGAGACGTTGAAAGGTATTGTGAACGTTGTGTGACTTGTAGAAAAGCGAAATCGAAGGTTTCACCACATGGTATGTACTTACCTTTACCTATTCCTGATTCCCATTGGACTGATATATCGATGGATTTTGTTTTGGGATTGCCTCGAACTAGGACAGGTAGAGATAGTATATTTGTTATGGTTGATAGGTTCTCGAAAAAGGCACATTTTATTGCTTGCCATAAGACTGATGATGCTGTTAATGTGGCTAACTTATTCTTTAGGGATGTTGTACGTTTACATGGTATTCCTAGGTCGATTGTTTCTGACAGGGATGTGAAGTTTTTGAGTCACTTCTGGAGGACTCTTTGGAGTAAATTAGGTACGAAACTCATGTTTTCTACTACTTGTCATCCCCAGACTGATGGACAAACTGAGGTTGTTAATAGGGTTTTATCTACTTTACTTCGTTCCATCATTAAAAAGAATATTAAGACTTGGGAAGATTGTTTGCCACATGTTGAGTTTGCTTATAACCATGTTGTACATTCTGCTACTAAAATGTCACCATTTGAGGTTGTTTATGGTTTTAATCCTATTACGCCTCTAGATTTGTTGCCTTTGCCACATGAACAGGTGACGAACAGGGATGGTCAAAGCAAAGCTGATTATGTGAAAAAGTTGCATCAACAGGTTAAGGAGAACCTAGAACGAAGGACTCAGCAGTATGAAAAGCAAGCAAACAAAGGAAGGAAGCGAGTCACCTTCAATGTTGGTGATTGGGTTTGGGTTCAATTCCGAAATGAAAGATTTCCGGCCCAAAGGCGGTCCAAGCTGTTACCGCGAGGAGATGGTCCTTTTCAGGTGTTGGAGAAAGTGAATGACAACGCCTACAAGTTAGATCTACCCGGGGAATACAATGTAAGTGTCACATTTAATATTTCTGACTTAACCCCTTATGGTGATTGTACAGATTTGAGGACAAATCCTTTTCAAGAAGGGGGGGGGGGGATGATGTGAGCACCTCTTCACCAGCACATGTTGCTGATCTGGAGGTCTTACCGTTAGGACCAATTACACGATCTAGGGCGCAACGTTTCAGGGAAGCTCTTTTCCTTACTTGTGCTAATATATCAGAATCATTTGATAATGTATGTGCCTTAGATAGTAAGCCTTTTAATGTGTTGCATGTTGATATGTGACATATTTATATGATATTAATTATTAGGTGTGTTTGAGTATGTATATAATTTGTTAAGTATGTTGGGTTTGTTTGATATGATTTAAAATATTTTATATTGGTTTAGTTTTGGGATTATTATACGGTGACTTATTATTATTATATATTTGTTTGATAGGAGCCAAGTGTACGTGTGTGCATGTGCCATGCATGATCAATCCCATGTGCGCCTAGTGAAGCCAAGGTTGCCGAGCCTTAGAAGACTTCGATTTCATCCATCACGTGCAGTCACTTTTTGAACATTCTTCACTGTGCGGCAAAATGGATAAACAAAAGCAGTTTTGGTACTTTGAATTTCAAAGAAAATGCACATTTACCATGTGCTCAAATAGGTGGCGTCCACATACTATTTTCAATTTTTCAAATTGCTTGGCAAGGAAAAAATGCCGCCTCCTAGGAAGTTTCTTCATTCAAATTTAATTTTTGAATGATTACTTAATAGCCACAAGTGAAGGCCGGCTAATCCCTTCCCCTTTCTATATATTTGTATCATTTTATTTAACAAAGGTTACCAACTTTTGAATAAAAACTACATTTGAGAGAATTTTCTCTTTTCGGTTCTTTTTAGAACTATTCGACACTCAAACTTGTTTGTTTGTCATTGATACTTCGGGTTCCTAAATTGCTATTTAGCGGGTCCAAGTCTTTCGACGTTAAACAGATTCGATTCGGTTTTGCTCAGTAGATTGTGCAGGTTCTTTCGAGTTTAGCGTTTCCAACATCGATCGTTTTTGAAGCCTTCTTCACCATCGTTGAAGTTCTTTCCAAAACGCCAAAATTATCATATTACTCTATATTTAACAACAAGAACGATTATTTCTCTTCTGTGATTTACTGTTAGCAAATTAGTTGGTTTGCCCGAGAGGTTAAGGGGGCAGACTTAAGATCTGCTGCACAGAAGTGCGCGTGGGTTCGAACCCCACAGCCAGCACTTCGTTTTTAAGTTTTATCCTAAAGCTGTGATTTTACCATTTTCCTTTGAAAGTTGCGCATACAGAGTAGAGACGCGAACATCAGAATTCATATGCAGCAAAATGAAATCATAAATATCCCTACAAATTTCTTTAAGATGTACTAAGAAGAACTCAACAAATACTATTTGTTTATATTTTCTGATTTTTATTTTAATATTTTCTAAATTTTTAATGTGTTAAAAAAATAAAAATAAATCAAGCCATAACTATCCTATACATATACTTGAAGTCACGAGTTTTTTATTTTAATATTTTCTGATTATTTATCGTGTTCGAGTTTTTTTATTAAGTTTTTAACCTTTTCCTTGTATAGTCCTCTTATGATCTTCAAGTGACGAGTTTTTTGTTTCTATGACTATAAAAATATCCAAAATATGTGTTTAGTTTACATCATGATTATAAACTCTCATTATAGTTTCAAATTTTAACAATCTCACATATTATGTTTGGCATTTTTAGGGTTATACATTCTTTGATGTAAATAATGAGGTGTAAATAAAGGATTCTAATTGAAAGAAAAGGAGAGAATTCAGGTAAATAAGAATGTGTCGGCAATCTTGCAGGTATGTTTTCTCTACCTTGCATTATTGGTAATAAAAAAAATTGAGCATGCTGTTAGATTTGGGAGCTTCAATAAATGTCATGGCTTTTTCTATTTACCAAGAATTAAAATTAAATGACCTACAAAAGACGGGTGTGGTAATTCAATTAGCCGATCGTTCTTATATTCACCCGCTTGGAGTTGTTAAAGATATTTTGGTGCAGGCTAATGAGCTACTTTTTACTGTAAGTTTTTATATCTTTGAGATGTAAGGTAATTCTTCTTCGAAATTATAGGACAAATAGAGTTAAATTCAAAATAAATAAAATAAATTAATTCAAATAAATGAAATACCGAAATTATAGGACAAATAGGTTTTTATATCTTGGAAATAGAAGGTAATTCTTCTTCGAAATCACTTTCGATCTTGTTAGGGAGACCATTCATGAAGATATCGAGGACCAAGATTGATGTAGACGAGGGTACTCTGTCCGTGGAATTTGGTGGAGAAATTGTGAAATTTAATGTTCTTGATGTGATGAACTATCCTAACGATACACAATCTCTTTGTCAAATTGGTGTGATTGATTCGATTGTGCAAGATGTCTTTGCGGAAGAAAGCATTGAGAACGAGCTGAAACTATGTGCACAAACCGATATTGAAGAAATTGATGATGAGATTGGCTCGAAAGAAATATTTTCAAAGAAATTAGCTGGTTTGCCCGAGAGGTTAAGGAGCAGACTTAAGATCTGCTGCACAGAAGTTCGCGTGGGTTCGAACCCCACAGCCAGCACTTCGTTTTTAAGTTTTATCCTAAAGCTGCGATTTTACCATTTTCCTTTGAAAGTTGCGCATATAGAGTAGAGACGCGAACAACAAAATGAAATCATAAATATCCCTACAAATTTCTTTAAGATATACTCAGAAGAACTCAACAAATAGTATTTGTTTATATTTTCTGATTTTTTATTTTAATATTTTCTAAACTTTTAATGTGTTAAAAAATAAATCTACACTTTCTTCCGTACAAAGCTTACTTTCTTCCATACAAAGCTTCATACAGATCGATTTGTATACTTGCTTTGAAACTATTATTATAGGAAAATTCCACCAGGGGCAATTGCCTCTCCCAAGAACCTTGTAAATCTATCACACAACATCTGAACATATCCTCCAGCACCTGGATAACTGGCTCTGACTGTCCATCCGAATGAGGATGATATGAAGTGCTAAAATTCAAGCGCGCACCCAACACTTGGGGTAGACACTTCCAAAATCTCCCTGTAAATCTCGGATCTCTATCCGACACTATAGACTTAGGCGCACCATGCAAACGCACAAACTCAGCAATATATAACTCCGCTAGCTTATCCAACGTATACGTAGTATGCACAACCAAGAAATGCGCACACTTCGTAAGACGGACTACGATCACCCAAATTGAGTTCTTCTATGATGGTGTCAAAGGCAAATCGGACACAAAATCCATCGTAATCCTTTCTCATTTCCATTTCGGTATCCTCAAAGGCTGCAACAACTCGGAAGGAAACTGGTGCTCAACTTTCACAAGTTGACAAATCATACACTTGCTCACAAAATCAGCAACATCCTTTTTCAACCCAACCTAATAATACTCATCTTTCAAACCACGATACATTTTTGTACTACCAGGATGCATAGCAAAAGGACTGCTATGAGCTTCAGTCAAAATAGTGCGCCTCAACTCAAAATCCTCCGGCACAACTATTCGACTTTTAAAATATAAAACCCCATCATTTTTGAAACAGAAATCTGTTGCATTACCATCAGCTATATCTTGAACATGAGGCACCAAAGAATCATCAAGCAACTGGTTATCCTTAATTAACTGAATTAAGGAAGGTTTCACTTGTAACTCGGCTATCAACCCACCATCACGCGATATACTCAACCGAGCAAACATCGCTCTCAACTCAACAACCACCTTTCTACTCAAAGCATCGACCACAACATTGGCCTTTCCAGGATGATAGTCTATCGTCAGATCGTAATCCTTAAGCAACTCCAACCATACTCGTTGCCTAAGATTCAACTCCCTCTGAGACATTTGATACTTCAAACTTTTATTATCGGTGTAAATCACACACTTTTCACCATAAAGGTAATGCCTCCAAATCTTCAAGGCAAACACAACTACAACAAGCTCTAGATCATGAGTAGGACAATTGCGCTCATGCACCTTCAATTATCTAGATGCATATGCCACAACCTTCCCACCTTGCATCAAGACACAACCTAGACCAACATATGACGCATCACTATAAACCACAAACTCCTTACTCGATTCTAGTTGAATCAAGACAGGAGTTCGCGTCAAAGCTTCCTTTAACCTCTCGAAAGCTTGTTGCCTAAAATTCGTCCATTCAAAGCGACCATTCTTTTTCAACAACTTAGTCAACAGAGCAACAATCTTAGAAAAACCCTCCATAAACCTTCGCTAATATCCAGCCAAACCAAGGAAACTACACACTCCCGTCACCGATTTAGGCGTTTTCCAATTCATCACCGCCTCGATCTTGTGTGGGTCAACCCAAATACCCTCGGCTGACACTACATGTCCAAGAAAGACAACTTCCCTGAGTCAAAACTCGCAACAATACTTGCAACATAACCCTCAAATGCTTATCATGATCCTCCTCGGTACGCGAGTACACGAGAATATCATCGATAAACACTACCACAAACTGATCTAAAAACTCATGGAACACACGATTCATCATATCCATGAGTGCAACTGGTGGATTTGTCAACCCAAACGGCATCACTAAGAACTCATAATGCCCGTACCTTGTCTGAAAAGTTGTCTTAGGTACATCTACATACTTAACCTTCAGTTTGTAATATCTAGATCTCAAATCAATCTTAGAAAACACTAAAGCACCTCGAAACTGGTCAAACAAATCATCAATCCTTGGCAAAGGGTACTTGTTCTTAATCGTCAACTTGTTCAATTGCCGATAATCTATACACATACGCATCGTTCCATCCTTCTTCTTTACAAACAAAACCGGCGCACCCCAAGGTGAAGCACTTGGCCTTATGATCTCTCGATCAAGCAACTCATGAAGTTGCGTTTTCAACTCCTTAGGTGCCATATGGTAAGGAGCAATAGACACTGGAGTCGTATTTTCATACAACTCAATGCCAAACTCAACTTCTATGTTTGGTGGCAAACCAGACAACTCTTCTAGAAAGACACCTGGAAACTCACACACTGTTTGTATGTCTTGTACTCGCACCTCCTTTGTACCAGGGTTCATCACATAAGCTAGGAAAGCTTCACAACCCAACTCCATCATTCGACTTGCTTCAAGAGCCGAAATTGCATTGGACAAGAACTTCACCTTCTCGCCTACGATTACCACTTCGTAATCATCAGTCGCTTAACATCAAAATCAACTATAGCTCTATGCTCAGACAACCAATCTATTCCAAGGATCACATCAAAACCATAGAAAGGCAACTTCATCAAATCAACTGAAAGCACATGGCCTTGAACAGATAAAGGACATCTCCTATACAATTTTCTTGTAACAACAGTTTCACCAAAAGAGCTTGTTACTTGCATTCCTACATCTAAAATCTCAACAGGGATATCAAACAAATGTGCATGCTCACTCAATATGTATGAATACGTGGAGCCAGAATAAATTATAGCTGACAAAGACAAGGATTGCAAGGTGAGAATGTACATGCAATCACGTTGGTGTCATTACGTCCCTCGCGATGTGCATACACTCTCGCAGGACCACCACCCTCTGGTTGAACAACAACAACATGAGCTACACCTCTCTGCCTATCCTCCCTCCGTTGGAAATTACCACAACCGCGCCCATTACCTCTCTGTGGTGCAACAACAGGTGCTCGTCCTTGACCACCCCCAGCTAACAAAGGACACTTACGTCTCATATGATCAGCTAATCCACAGTTCTAACAAGAAGTAGCCGCCCCAGCCACCAGAGCCTGCGTCTCTCGAGCCAAACGAGGACAATCTTGCCTTAAATACTCTCGCGATCCACATATCCAGCAAGTATTCTGTTCTAATCTCACCCTGTTACCCTGAACTAGCACACCTCGCCCAAAATTACCTGGCCTCACCTCAGGCCAATATCTACGATCACGATTTCTCTTATTCTGTCCACCACTAGGACCAGAATCAACAACTCTCTTACTCGAGCTAAAACCACCCAAGTAAGAGGTCAAACCCAAACTCTGCTCTATATTCTTGGCTCGCGTCACTAGCACATCAAAATCAGTATAATTAGAAGCTAGCATGAAAGTCTTGACTTCCTGCACCAAGCCATAACAGAAGCGATCACATCGATGCCTATCACTCGACACCAATTCTGGAGCATACTGGCTCAAACATACGAACTGGTACGAGACCACTGTCATGTTTCCTTGCACCAAGGACATTAAGGCATGAATATAAAACAAAACAAGAAATTAGGCCAGCTTCTAGCAAGGATCCAAGACTTCGAATTCAATTTAAAACACTTTACTACAATAATAAGGCAATGGACATCCCAATTTCCCCAAACATAGCATAAAGCATACAATGTACATGCCACAACCATTGTGCATCACAATCAATAAGATTCAGCCCACAACATCATCATATATAACAGCTCATACTTACATCACAATCATCAAACATAGCATCATTATTATTTACTCCACATTATCATGCCTATAACATTCACCATGCAAAACAAACATCACAAAATACATGTGTTGAGTGCCTAAAAATCCTATATTTTACCTCTCATTTATCCTTATCTTTGCTGCACTCAAGCATGTTTAACTGCATTTTAGGTTAAGTTTTGCACTTACATCACAAATAGATAAAACTGCGCAGATACTGCTAAATTTGGTTACTTTTGCAGGTATCTTCCGTGGCAGCATTGGAGGCAGCTGAGGAGCAGAGGCGAGTTGCGGAGCAGGAGCAGAAGAAACGAGGACCGTGGTCTGTCGTGACCACTGTTGTGGCAGAAGGGGCGACAGTGAAGACACCTGAGGTAGAAAACACGAAGTGGAGCTTGACAGATAGAGGATTTCAAGCTAGACTATCGCGGGCCACTTGCATATTTTTGGAGACTAGAAAGCATAAGGAGCTGTACTGAAGCAGTTCCAGTTGCCACCAAGGACGCTGCTTCCGCAGAATGCCGCCCAGACGGTAATGCGCCGACATAGTCAAGATGGGTCTCGTTTGATAGAGGATATTTTTTTGAGTCCATTGAGTCCAATCTTGCATTTTTTTGAGGCTGGGAGCGGAGCATAGAGCTGATCAAAGATCGATAAGTAAAGTAACTTATCTTTACTTGTTGAACAAGGATTTCTACTCCAAGAAGGATTTCTACTCCAAGAAGGATTTCTACTCCAAGAAGAACTTCTACTCCAAGAAGGACTTAGACTAGATCTTTGCCTATATATACCCATGTATGTAAGGGTAAAGGGAGATATCACATCTCATACATCTCATCTCAAAACCCTAGTCGTTTCTCTTTCTCCACCATGTTCTAAACCTCCCCTAGGGCAAAGGGTTGATATTGTAAAGTAGTTGTAAGGGTTGTTATGTTCTTAGGAGTTTTTCTATTCAATAAAATAAAACTTCAAGTTTGCTTATTCTGGTTTCAACATCTTGCAAGAGTATCGGGAGAGCATTGTGAGATCATATATTTACTTAATATCGGGAGAGTTAAGTATTCGAAAAGAATAAGTGCTGGTTCTCCATTTTATGGTTGAACTATCTCGGACCTAGGGATAGAACGGGGTTAAGCGGCTAAAGAAGAATTCATAAACATCGGTGTTCATACTTTGATTCACGCCGGGAGGTATCATCCAAGACGTGTTCGCCAACAAGCTTGGATCTAAAGATAGGACAAGTCAATCCAGGGATTCTTGCCGAACTTGAAGAAACTGGGTTGCTTATCACTGCCACGACAACAACGGACCGCTGCCACGACAGGTGCTTCCGTAACAGGAGCCAGACACAGAACATAAGTCCTTGAACAATGTAATACCTGCACTACGGAGCAATTCAATTCCTGCCTATTTCTTAAACATGATTCCTCATTCTTTTACTTTACTTGTTTCCCAAGATTACTTCATCATTCATTTAAACTATTTTCTTTTCCCCTTGTGCAGATAGCGAAGGAAAGGGTTAGCCCAGTCCCTGTGGAGACGATATCCGATACTCTAGTATCACTTTACTACTTGTGTCGTGTACACTTGCACTATTTGCGATAGTTCTATTTACACGCAACAAGTTTTTGGCGCCGTTGCCGGGGACTGGCAACATACTCTTACCTTTAACTTATGCACTTTTCTTTTCTCTTTATTTTTATTTTTATTTTTATTTTTATTTTTTTCTATTTCTAGTAAAAACTCAGGTGAAATACAGGTTCAAGGGCATCAACATGTAAGGAAAAACCATTCGAGAGCTGATGTGGGAAAGTTCTTGCAATTACCGTAAAGGTAATCATACACTCGAAAGTTGTCCTCATTTTTACGGTGAATATATGGACAACCAACGATGGAATCAACAAGAACAAGAGATTCTGCCACAACAGCAACATGGACAGCAAATGCCGCTGCCGCAACAGCAAAATTTTTTATGGTACGATCAAAACCTGCAAATTTTTTTTTTACCATAACAGTTTTGCTGCAGAACCCGACATGCCCTGGCAATATCATCATCCTCAAGAGCAGTCAAAATCCTTAGAAGACACACTGCAAGCCTTCATGGCACTCACTCAAGAAATGTCGGCTTCTATGGACAAAAGTATCGCAAAGATGGATGCACTCTTGAGCAGACCGGTCCTCATTCATGCCACGGATGAACCTGAAATCCTGAGGCAAGATGAGGAGGATGCCCATGTGAAGGAATACCCAACACATGATGAGTCTGAGCAACAACTTGTCATGGCAATGATCGTGGAGCCGGAATGGAGCAACACCACAACAACGCTGAGTGAAATTCAAGAGAATGTCACTGCGGCAACCATATCCGAGGCAAACTCTCAACCCACTACCTCGATTATGCCCGACCAAGATTGCACACATCCATCCCTGTCATGGCACTCGCACGACCACCTAGAAGAGCTACCCAATGACAATGCCTCGCCAATGGAATATGAGCAGCCAATAAACAAACATGTTGAATTCTTTAAAAACTCACCAATTCCATTGCAGGTATTAGAGGAACCAACGCCGGTGGACTCAGAATCATCGAAGTCTCTACTGATGGAGATCTACGAATGACCAACAGAATTTGATATAGAGAGTGATGGCACTTACCAATGTCCCATTGACCTGCAAAGTAACCTGACAACGGACTATCAAAATAACTGGCTGCCGCAGTAGTAGACACGACAGCAAGGGCTACATTCCACCACAACAACATTCAACGAAAACAAGGTAAGTTTGTGGTCGAATATCAATTTAATTTTTACTAATCATATATTCATGCCCTCAGAAACTTTACCAAAAATGGAGGACTTCATGGACTACAAAAGGAAGAGAAAGAAATGAGCCCCCACCATGAGAATAATCACCATATGGAGGGTACGGATGGACTTCAAGAAGTACCGGAAACGACCCCTCAAGCATCAATAGAACAGGGAGCAGTTACTTTAGGAGATGCACCACAAGGCACTCCTAATTTAACTTAATTTATTTTATTGTATTTTATTTTTATCTTATTTTATCTTTATTGTTTTAGGAATTAGAAATTTGATATTAGTTTTTAGTTTGTTTGTGTTATTAGGTAAACAGAGAGAACCCTTGCAATGATGATACAAGCAACCCGAGGAAGCTCTACCTCCACCCCTGCCGCGACAGCACTCATACTCCCTGAGATGAATTCCAAAGTGACTGCCGCCAACATCAGTGAAGATAGTGATGCAAGGAAGAAGGCAGCCTCCGCGTCTCCAACTCCCAGGGCAGCACCCACAACCCCTCCGACAAAGTTCAAGGAGACTGCCCGCCGACAGCTCCTCATCCAAAGCTCCAGCAGCAGCGACGACAGCCGAACAACTTAAGTTTTCTTTTTTTCTTTTTCTTTATATCTATCGTCTACTGTATATATTATCTTTTTGTGATGTTTCACTTTTCTGTCATTTTTATTTTCTATTTTTCATTTTTATGTCTTGTGTCATGCATTGAGGACAATGCAACTCTTGAGTTTGGGGGTAGGCAGTCCTCCTAATTATTAATATAATAGTGCATTTAGTTTTAATTGTGTCGCATTTATTTTTATGTAAAAATAAAAAAATTGGCTTAATTTATTGAACTTTTATTATCTGTTGCTGCCATCTCTGTTGTGATAGCCCCTTAAAAATATTTTAGGAAGTAAGTAGAGCCTTAGTATAGTTCTGAAAAACTGAAACACTTTGTGACTTACTTGATAAAAGACTTTCTCTAGCATACTTAGAATAGAAAACTTAGAACTTAGAGTAGAAAGAGACTAGAAGCTCAGGAAACCTAGAGGTGCCTATCTCTGGCTCTAGGAAATTAACCAGAGAAAAACTTCTAGAGGTGCCTATCACCGGCTCTAGATAGTTAACTAGAGGTGCCTGAAATACTGGCTCTAATAGAAAAGAGAAAAATTCAGAAAAAGAAGGAAAACAACTAGAGGTGCTCGATACTGGCTCTAGTAAAAAATAAAAAATAAAAAAGAATTAAGTCTCGAAGGAAAACTCTAAACAAGCTAAGTATAATATTCTAGTTGCTAAGGAAATCTATATTCATGTATGTTCACAATAAATGCACACACCTGCACGAGAACTATACTTTTGCTCTAAGTAGATCCTTAAATATTTGAACAGGTGCTAAACATGATAGGGATGGTGTTGTGGGTAAGGATTGTTCACTGACTAAAGCCAAGAAAAAAATTATATATATATATATATATATATACATATGTATGCATGCATGTTAGTTAGGTTGCATTTTCTTGAGGACAAGCAAGGATTAGAGTTTGGGGGTGTGTTGAGTGCCTAAAAGTCCTATATTTTACCCCTCATTTATCCTTATTTTTGCTGCACTCAAGCATGTTTAACTGCATTTTAGGTTAAGTTTTGCATTTACATCACAATTCGATAAAAGTGCGCAGATACTGCTAAATTTGGTTACTTTTGCACGTATCTGCCGTGGCAGCATTAGAGGCAGCTGAGGAGCAGAGGCGAGTTGCGGAGCAGGAGCTGAAGAAACGAGGACCGTGGTCTATCGTGACCGCTGCTGTGGCAAAAGGGGCGACAGTGAAGACTCCTGAGGTAGAAAACACGAAGTGGAGCTCGACAGATAGAGGATTTCAAGCCAGACTATCGCGGGCCACTTGCATATTGTTCGAGACTAGAAAGCATAAGAAGCTGTACTGAAGCAGTTCCAGTTGCCACCAAGGACGCTGCCGCCGCAGAATGCCGCCCGGACGACAATACGACGACATAGTCAAGATGGGTCTCGTTTGATAGAGGATATTTTTCTGAGTCCATTGAGTCCAATCTTGCATTTTTCTGAGGCCGGGAGCGGAGCATAGAGCTGATCAAAGATCGATAAGTAAAGTAACTTATCTTTACTTGTTGAACAAGGATTTCTACTCCAAGAAGGATTTCTACTCCAAGAAGAACTTCTACTCCAAGAAGGACTTAGACCATATCTTTGCCTATATATACCCATGTATGTAAGGGTAAAGGGAGATATCACATCCCATACCTCTCATCTCAAAACCCTAGTCGTTTCTCTTTCTCCACCATGTTCTAAACCTCCCCTAGGGCAAAGGGTTGATATTGTAAAGTAGTTGTAAGGGTTGTTATGTTCTTAGGATTTTTTCTGTTCAATAAAATAAAACTTCAAGTTTGCTTATTCTGGTTTCAACATCTTGCAAGAGTATCGGGAGAGCATTGTGAGATCATCTATTTACTTAATATCTGGAGAGTTAAGTATACGAAAAGAATAAGTGCTGGTTCTCCAGTTTATGGTTGAACTATCTGGGACCTAGGGATAGGATGAGGTTAAGCTGCTAAAGAAGAATTCATAAACATAGGTGTTCATACTTCGATTCACGCCGGGAGGTATCATCCAAGACGTGTTCGCCGACAAGCTTGGATCTAGGGATAGGACAAGTCAATCCAGGGATTCTTGCCGAACTTGAAGAAACTGGGTTGCTTATCGCTGCCACGACATCAACGGACCGCTGCCATGACAGGTGCTACCGTAACAGGAGCCAGACACAGAACATAAGTCCTTGAACAGTGCAATACCTGCACTACGGAGCAATTCAATTCCTGCCTATTTCTTAAACCTGATTCCTTATTCTTTTACTTCACTTGTTTCTCAAGATTACTTCATCATTCATTTAAACTATTTTCTTTTCCCCTTGTGCAGATAGCGAAGGAAAGGGTTAGCCCAGTCCCTGTGGAGATGATATCCGATACTCTAGTATCACTTTACTACTTGGGTCGTGTACACTTGCACTATTTGCGATAGTTCTATTTACACGCAACAACATGCAATCACATCACATTGACTTATCATTAACTTTCCATCATCCTATTCTTTCGTAACCTTGCTCTGATACCACCAAATGTAACCCCTTCGACCCGGCCTAGCCAGTAGACCGAACCGAACGGGTCACACGGGGAATACTGAAGTAAACTGGAAGGTTTACCTCAATAAACAACCTTAATTTTTTTCTAGATACAAATTAGGTTCCTATGTGTTCAACATTCTAGCGGATCAATCTCAACTCAATCATGCATCAATTTCATCCAATTATGGCTTTTGAGAACCATTTTGTAATTTTTATAATTCATAAGGACTTAGGCCAATTTTGTGTTATCGTCCTTTAATTAAACCCATTACATGTATCTTAGTCAAATCTCATCTCAAATTAGTCATTCATGCTCATTTATTTGCATCCACAACATTTAGGGACTAAAACACAAAGAATTAGAACTTCAGAACATTCCAATAACTAACATAACTGTCATCCATTTCAGTATAGGCTAACCCTGTTTCAGAACACAGGCTCGTATCGGAACGCTCTTGAGGTGTTTCTAAACCATGGTTTCCAGTAGCAAATTGTACCGGAACAGACCTTACCCGTTTCGAAACACTAAGACCATTTCAGGCATACTGTTTCGATACAGGCTCAAGTGTTTCAAAACACATGGGCCTGTAATGACATATTTTGCAGGTTTTTCACCCTTAAAGCCATCCTAAACCAATCCAAAATGTTTTTAACATGCATACACCATACATAAACATTATTTCTCTAACATTTGCAACATATTTAGCATCAAAACATGGCTAATTGCATCATTAGAAAACTAAAGGCATGCAACCTAACATATAAGCCACTCAAGAGTCAAAACTCAAACTAAAACCTCAAATACCAAATAAAGGCCTTTTACAAGTATAAAAGCATAAAGCAAACATGCTCAAAGGGTGTTCATACACATCACCCAAACAAACCATGAAATCCCCTATTGCCCTTATTACTCTAGTCTATAACCAAAACATACTTTCAAAGTGAAGTCTCTTAGGATTCCCTTGCAAGTTGCTGCCTCCAAACACTTAGTTATCTGCATTGATGGACAGAAGAGAGAGTAAGCATACAAGCTTAGCGAGGAGTGCTCAAAGCCCAAAACACCATCAATGCTTAAAACCATTTTACACTTTTGAAAACCATCATTCTTTCTTGAAATCCATGCACCTCATTAACAAAAATCAGCATGTTATACCACATGCAACAAGTATCAAATACTTCAATAGCAAAATCCATTTTGCTAAAATATAACTGAAGCCTTCTATGCATAGCTACCATTATGCAAAGCTTAAGAGTAAATCATGCATTTTCATGTTATGCATCCATAAACATTCCATAGCAATTAATCAATTATATTGGCTCACAAGTGATCAATAACATCCTCATTTCTCAAAAGTATCGGATACACGGATTCCCAAGTGTTGTCCCAACACTTCATACATTCTTACCGGTATCTCGAGGTTCACACACGGGAGCTACCCTCTACCGTTGTGACACCCGTGGTGGAGTATTCGGTACCTTACAACCCATCAACACCACTCATCGGTAGATGTATAACCCCACTAACGAGAGACGGGACACAACTAAATTTCCTCAATCGTTAGGGTACTTGGATGGAGTTTTCGGTACATTCACAACCCCTCAACATCCAAGGCGACTTGTTTATAGTGCACTCAATTCTATAGCCGGCTAACTATATCCGATTTCATTTATAAAACACTTTAAACATTATCATTTGCTAATATAATTCTCATTTAGCATAAGCCTCACTTTTTTCAAAGCATTCACAACAAGCCATATTTCCAAGCATTAAACCATGTTTCGTAACACATGTATAAACACATACATACAAGGATCACTTACCTAGTGCATCCTTTAACAATATGGCATCATCAACAGCAAATCATATACTCAAATCATACTTTACAACAGTAGGTAAACACATTTATATTCAAGTGCATCCATAAGCGTATATAGCACACTCCGAGGGAGAAAATCACTTTACTTACTTCTGAACTTAGTAAAACATTTCAAGCTTACACTAAGTTCCGAAAACCACTTTTAAGATGTTTCAAAGCTAGAAATCCCATTTCTACTCACCGACTCGCGAAACCGCAATCGTCGACGCGAAAATCAAGTGTCTGAAGCTCCCGGATCTTCACTCTTTGCTTCTAAAGAATCTCCCTTGTTTATACCACACAAGAACAGAGGATTAATGCATCTCAATGCATTAAAACTACTAGCAAACACTAAAAACCCGCAGCACTGCCCAAAGGCACCAAAATACCCATCCAAAACAATCGAAATCACCTTCGATTGATCACTAAAATCAACTCAGCCATCAACAAACACTTCCATCACATTTTAACCATAAATAAACATCCAAAAATCATCCTTATACCTCCAGCAACTCAGATTTCACATTTCCAAGCCAAAAACCCAAAATTAACAACCTAAACAATTAGAGATCTTAATGATTTTGGGATTATTATGATCAAAACTCATTATCAACATCTTTAACCTTCAAAAACATGTTTAGAAACCATCTCAAATGAACTAAAACAAAGCAAGTACAAAAATCACATTTTATTTCATCTTTTAACAAGATTTCGATATTTTCACCAAATCAACATTAAAACCTCAATTAAAAACACAAATCAAGAGTCAAATACTTTGGAATTTCATTAAATAACCATGATTAGAGGAGTATCACGAAATTACCTCCAATCATTTCTTTTCTTCTAATTGGCATGTTTTCAACTCATGAAGCTTTAAGAAATCTTGTATATCTTTGAGAAGAATATTTGAAAAAGAGTCGTAAATCAAAAGAGAAAAAGGCTTAATTGCCAAAAAGCTCCATAAAGATTCTAAGAATTTGACTCTCCTTTGAAAATTGCACCTTTTCTATAGTTTTAAATCTTTACATTTTGGTCACTGCCCAAAATGTACACGTCCCAAAATACATTTTGTAAATTTGATTTTACTGAAACCCATCTATATGATTTTAAAAAAATTAGAAATCTTTACCATATTTTTACCTTATCCCAAACCATGATTTCCCTGAACCGTTTCTAAAAGCTCAAATCTCCATTTCTAAGTTCGACCAACTTAAACCGATGCCTATAACATCTAGGCCCAAAACCGGGGCGTTACACAAACAAACAAAAAGTTCAAATATTCCCTTTTCTCGCTCAAAATAGTGCCATATGTCAGTCTCGTATTAGTCTAGAGGCATGAACGCGGATAATAGTTTTCTCCCCTCTGATCTGGATCCAACTAGCATGCGCTGATGTTAGCATGACAATAGTGACTTAGACCCCTGTAAATAGATAAGAGAGACTGTCAACCCTTCAATCATTAACTACCATTAATCATCATAATAATTACCATTAATAAACTAATAAAAATACACATAATAAATATAGTAATAATTGAGGAGAGAAAAGGGCTTACATCGGGAAGTCGAACGACCTGAGTAGTTGGACCGTCGCGAGGCTCACTATCAGAGCAACGAGCGAACACCGTGAAAGCTGCCAGAATTACGTTTAGCCAATGGAAGGGCTACGGTGGAGCTGAATGGTCGTTTGGAATTGAGGAATCACCGAGTATTTCAAACCGTCCTCAAATAAGGAGAGGAATCGCATCACGTGGGTCGACCAGAAGGGAATGGTTGTCGGGTTCTAAGGCAGCAGTCGGATAACGACGAATCTTGATCGGAGTGAGGGTTGGGAGGATCTAATGGGAAAAAAATATGAAGAACGAGGCTTGAATGTTGGTAGAACATTGAGTTTGGTCCGTTTGGACCAATGTTTCTGGATTATGGTTTTTTGAGTGGGAGAGTAGAGAGACGAAGAGAGGGGGAGAGAGAGAGTGTTGTAGGCTGTCGAATAGTCATGCTTTAAGTGCAAGTGTACACGAATGCCTAGTTGTAATATAAAAGATATCGTCTCCACAGGGATTGGGAAACTCTTCAGAATTTATCTTCCTGCACAAGTAAAAATAAAACACAAGTAAATTGAGGTTTTGTTTGAATTGATTAAACTAAAAGCAATTAAAATAAAGAGTTGAGAAATCAGATTGAGAAAATAGGTCGGTATTGGTATGCGTTGTAGTGTGGATTTTGAATGCTCCGTCTCGGCAAAGTATTGCAGAATCGTCTTAACAGTCTGGATATTTTTGACAGAAAACTGCCTTGGCATATGCCCGTCTCGGCAGAGACTACGTAGTTACCCGGGAGGCTAAGCGACAATTCAAAGTTCGGCAAGGCTTCCTTCAGTAGCTCATTCTTATCTCTAAGTCGAAGTGCTATTGGTGAACACGTCTTGATAATACCTCCCGACGTGAATCAAAGGATGAAAACCAACCAATGCTAAGCCTCCTTTATCCGCTAAACTTCCAACTTATTCCTAAGACAGTAGTTTTACCCTAGATTGGATAAAACCATATTTACTCGTTTCTTGAGTTCAACTCTCTTGAAATTGAACAAATAGATAAATTGCAACTTCCTCATTGTAAACAATTTAAAACCAAGAGTAAACAAACTTTGAATTTTATTGCAATAACTTTAAACTAAAAGAATACAAGCAATCTCTCACAACTACTTAATAAAACAACCCTTAGCCCTAGGAGAAGTTTAGAACATGATGGACGAATGGAAGCTCTAAGGTTTCTCAAAAATCACTCGATCTCCCTCTCTTAGTCGACTAGGGTATATATTTATAGGGCTTGGTCTAGGTCAAAGTCGGTTTATGGTAGGAGTACTAGTTAGAATCATATTACAACTCATTAAAAGAACAAATCTCTATCATTAATTCTTCCTAGATTTTCGTTTGACTTTTTCCACCATAACTTTGACTGTGGCTTTTCTTGAGCTTTTGGGCTCCGATCCTCATACAAGTGGTATCTAAAAATCAGGCTTGATGTGTTCTTTCAATTGCATGCCACTTTGTATTTTTCCAGTTTCCTTGGGCTGCTGCCTCGGCGGCATATAGTCTGCTGCCTCGGTAGAGGTCTGCGTTGGTGTGAGTAACTCAACATGGCTCCTTACTCTGGGCTTATCCTCTGTGGCATAGTCTAATCAGCTCTTCATCAGGTTCATCAGCATCTTCCATCGACTGTTCAGCTCCTTCTTCCTACCCTCCTTGCTGCCTCGACATAGTCTGTCTGGGCGGGTACCTGCGCACAGTAAAACACATACCCGAGCAATATCTTTTATAGAGAAAACAGTGAAATTTATCAAACAGGGCAGATTATCTAATCTATGCAATTTTGTGTATGGTTACCTAATAAATGCAACTAAAACAAGCTTAAATGCAACAATAATTGAGCTAAACTAGGGTTAAAATGTAGGAATTTTACACACTTAACACACCCTCAAACTTGAACTATTGCTTGTCCTCAAGCAAATGCAACCTAGTGTGTGTGTGTGTGCATGTTTTGTGAACAAGTATGATTCTTCGGATTCCATGTAAGCATAAAGGTAATCAACTCAACTCTTGGGTTTCTTAACTTTTCTTACTAGAGCCAGTTTCGGGCACCTCTAGTTTATCAACCAATCATTTCCTCCAAAAATTAATCAACTAGAGTCGGTTTCGGGCACCTCTAGTGATTTCTCATTACTAGAATTAAAGGCAAATATTTCTAGCAATATCTTTTACTCTATACTAGATCCATTGATAGGCACCTCTAGTACATAAAATTTTTCAATTTTAAACCCAAGTAATTATCTAACCTTAACTCACTAGAACTCCTAAAATCATACAAGTCACAAGGTGTGTTTCTAAGTTTCAGCATAATTGTAGAGTTCTAAATACTTCCAAAGTCATGCTAAGGTCGCTGCCACGGCGGCTACTACGGAGGCAGTTAGGAAATACTAAAAATATAAGCCAAATATATATTTTCTTTTTTATATAACAACAAGTAACAATGCATTCTATATGAATCCTAAATATACATTCTAACATGAAAAAATAAAAACAAAAGAGAAAATAAAATAAACAATTAGGTCTAATTTTCCCTCCAAACTCGAGAGGAGCATTGTTTTCAATGCATGCTTACATACTCAAAATAAAGCATAGATTAGATAAAGAAGGAAGGTTATAGCTTAGAATGTTGGCGAATCGGAGGAGGTGTCGTCTTCTTCGTCATCGATACGTATCATCCGTTGTTGAGATGGTACTCTAAGTCTTTTGGCCACCCTCAACGGCTTCTTGCGGGATGCTGGTGTTGGTTGGTTTGGCTTTGTGACTTCCCGTTCACTACCGTCTTCACTGTCTGGGCATATCTTCTCGGTGTCTGGTACTTTCCTCTTTGTGGTTGGGGAGTATGCATACTCGAGCTACATTGTAATTGACCGGACCGTGTCTTGCCACGTTGAATCTGATGACCATGAGTAGAAGAAGGCAGATTCGGATGATTCTGGCGCGGGGGCTTTATCTTTCGCTGCCCGTGATGACTGTTCTTCTTCTTGGATTGGGGTAGTTGCGGTGTCAACACGATCTTCTGAGCTGGAGAGGACTTCAGTTGATGTGTCTGCTGCTACATGGGAATTAGAGGCGGCTTGAGGTACGGTCAAGACTTGGGCGGTTGGAGGGGCAGAGTCAACGACATTGAGTGAAGCCATTGCAGAGGGTACGGCAGAAGCGGCTGGTGTGGCCTGGGCATGAATTTCAGTGGGGAAATCTAGGAACTGGGTAGTGTGCGTCAGTAATTTCTCCTCGAGGACCGCAATTGTGGCAACGTGGAAATCTCTGATGTATGCCATAAATGTGAGATGGCGTCTTTCCATCTGATCCAACTGTGTTGCAATGCCGCCGATCGTGGTTGCCGAGGCGGGCTAGTGGTACGGTTGCTGGCTGCCCCTCTTTGATGCCTCGACATAGTTCTCCGAAGTGGTTTCTTGTATCTCCATCTTTCTTAAGATTATATCCCTCATCCACCCTGTACGCTCTAGGGTCATGCTGTTGTTGGGATCGGTCAGGAATGAACACTTTATCGCACAATTCCGTGATCAAGCTGGGATAGTAAAGCTGGCCCCTACCTTTCTGTCCAAAAATACAAATTTCATTAGCAATTATCTCACCAGTATTAATGATGTGGTTATGTAGTATAGAATGGATGAGTGCTAGACGGGGCTTGTCTACTGTCGAATTATGTGACGTGTGCAAAATTCATCTCTTGACGAATGTATTCCACAAATTGGCCTTCGGGAGTAGGTTTCTTGTGTTGACCGTTCCCCAATTCTTCCTCACATTCCATACGGTGCCTGGGATGCAAAGCTCTTGTTTAATGGCCTCGTAGTTGTCTACTATCAACGAGCCAACAAACTCCTGGTGCTCATCGTGGGTGATGTGGATGCCGTAGAGAGTGTTAATTCTGTTGGCATCAATCTCAACTTACCGCCCTCAGACATTTACTGATGGGTCTTCGGCTGTCGGCCCATGTGCATAGAATTCGCGAACTATGGTCTGGTTCGCCTATTTGGGTTGCTGGGCAAAAATTTGCCATCGTTGGTGTTCGATCTTGCTGAAGATGAAGTGGTCAAGCTCGAAGTTTCGTTTTACCGTCTCCTAGAAGAACCCTTGTTCTTCCCACACGGATCACTCCTTGAACTTCTGATTGTGGCGTGCTTTACTTTAGGCGTGGCACATCTATGAAGGGAAGTATTAGAGTCTGCCAGGGCGGCTTGGTGGCAGGTATTCTTGCCATCTTTTGTTTGGGAGTAGGGTTTGAAAGTTAAGAGAGTTGGGAGAGCCTTGAGAGTAATCTGAAAGCAAAGGGAAATCTAGTAAAACAAAATGCAAGAAAAAGTAAAGAAGAGTGAATAGTAAAAAAAAATGAGGGGGTTAAATAGGAGTGAAAGTGGCTGGGTGAAGAGTTGCTGTCGTTTCGTCTGCTGAGGCATCCGGTGCCTGGGCAGAGAGCCGTTGGAACGGAACGACTTTATCTGCAACGACTAGTTTTGGCAGGAAGCAACGTCTGCGGCTGTGTAATGTCGTGGCAGTCTTCACGGGCGGGCTTGAATGGTTGATGGTTTGAGCTTGATTCTTCTCTCTTCCTTTAGTTTTTGTTTCTCCTAAAATAAACTGAAAAAAATTATTAGTGCTTGAAAAATAAAATGTATGCTAAAATTAAATCTAATGCCTAAAAACAGAAAATTAAACATAATGTGTTTGAAAAATAAAATAAATGCAAGAAATTTAAATCGAATTCCTAAAAAACAGAAAACTAAAAACAGAAAAAATTAGGCTATATTAGGAGTGCATTTGGGTGCATCTCCTAACATGACCACTTCCTTGTCTCTTGCAACATGAGTTCATGTGTAGTGCTTTAACCTCTGCTCATTCACTTTAAATTCATGCCATCCTTGGTAGATTTGATCGTGACTGCACCATGTGGGAATGCATTAACTACCTCGAAAGGGCCATACCATCTTGACTTCAACTTCTCTGGGAATAGTTTCGAGAATTGAAGAGGAGTACATGTGGCCCGGGCATAAACTGCCTTGGCAGCAACTTCTTGTCATGCCATTTTTCGGTTTTCTCCTTGTATATTCTCACATTGTCATATGCCAAGGCTCTGAATTCTTCGATCTCATTCAGGTCCATGAGTCTCTTTTGCCCGGCGTTGTCCCAGTCTAGGTTTACTGCCTTGATAGCCCAATATGCCTTATGTTCAATCTCAACGGGCAGGTGGCTAGTTTTTCTATACACGAGCCGATATGGTGACATGCCCAATGGGGTCTTATAGGTTGTTCTATATGCCCATAATGCATCATGGATTCGAAGAGACCAGTCTTTCCTAGATTGATTAACAACCTTTTTGGGAATGCTCTTCAGTTCCTTGTTTGATATTTCAGCCCACCCATTGGTCTGAGGGTGGTATGCCGTGGCAACTTTGTGTGTGACACCAAATTTCTTCAATGTCGTGGCAATAAGTTTGTTGTCAAAGTTTATCCCCTCGTGTAACACCCGGGTTTCAGGGTCGGAAGTTGAGTGTGTGAGTCGGGTTTGAGTTGTTGGACTCAGTTTAATTAAATTAGACTTTGGTTTTAAAAAAGAAAAAAAGGGATTTGAAATTCATTAATGACAAACTTGTAAATTTTAAAGTAAAGGATTTAAGATGAGTGGAAAAGGGGTTTTTCACTATTCATCTTCTTCCTCCTTTGGATTTTCACGTCAAAAACTCTCCAAAACCCCTAAATATTATTCCATTCATTTCCTCCATCAATTCAAGTGATTTCAACGAGGTAAGACCATTTTTGACTTGTCCTCTCAATTTCTAGCACATTGATGGTTTTAGATTTCAAAAACATCATCTTTCTAATTTTTCAAGTATCCTAAGTTTGAAGAAAAGTATGAAAATTTAAGGGCTTCTTGACTTGTTTTTGATTTGTAGAGTTTATATTTGAACTAATCTTGCCCTAAGACACCTTATATCTTAAAATGGTGGGATTTTAGCAAAAATCCCGAAATGGGTTTTTGGGTGTATTTTAAAAGTGTCTAAACTCAAATGTTGTGGTGAGTACGTGCCAGGCACAGAAGCGGTATGCCCAAGGGCCGTATCGGTACGCCCAAGGGTCGTATCGATACGGTCCTACACCTTGGGACTCAGATTAGGCTTAGCGTACCGATACACGGGGGTGTATCGGTACGCCAAATCCTCTCTGGAAATATGAGATTTTGACGAGATTTTGGTGTATCGAAACGGGACCTAGGCGTATCGGTACGGTTATTTACCATTGATCGTGAGAAGTTGACCAGTGAGGGCGTATCGGTACGGTCAAGCCGTGTACCGATATGGTCTCCCCAAGTTGACCATGGGCTGTTGACCTAGTCAAGGCGTGTCGATACGCCCTTTTAGTGTATCGATACAGCCTGTTGTAACAAACTAAAATGGGTTGTTTTAGTTGCTTATTTTGTATGCTTCATGTCCTTTCATGGTGTTTCTACTGTCGTGCTTCACATAGGGCGTATGAATGCCTCTAGACAAGATAATGTTTAAAAGAAATTTTCTAGGGTTGCTAACCGAGGCGGGACCTTAACGAGTTTCACTTCGGTTTTCCTCGTGTGACCCATTCGGGTCGGTTAGTCGACTAGACCGGGACGAGGGGGTTACATTTGTTGGTATCAGAGCCTCAGGTTTCCGAGACCTCGGGTAGGTAAGTGAGGTAAGTGTTATGTGTTATGTTGTTGCTATGTCTCGGTAAATGTTTTGCCATGTATACTTGGTGTTTGCTTGTTAGTACGGTGTTTGAAAGCATGTGTTAGCATGATGGTTGTGTGGAAGTGTAGTGTCGAGTTCCCATTGCTACTATTACTTATTTAAAAAGGTTTTTGAGTAAAGGAGTACTTGAGCACCTTGGACCCTTGCCCCTTGCTAACCCCATATATTTTGTTTGCGTGTTTTGTTTAATGTTGTATTGTTGTCTTTGGAAAGTATGAGGCCGAGGCGTGGGCCTGGAGCTGGTAATCATGAATCTGAGGTTTCAGAGAATGTGAATGATGAGAGAGTTCGTCGCTTTAGTTCAGGGCAGTATGACAGTACCAGAGTTTGAAGTGCAATTTGTCTGTTTGGGTCAGCATGATATGAGTTGGTTTCTGTTGAGGAAGAACAATGTGACCGATCCTGATATGAGTTGGTAAAAGAAGTGAAGACCTACGAGTTGACTTCAGGGTGATGTTGATGTTATAACAGGTAATTCCTCGATACAGTCATTGAGTTTGTTTTTCTGATTAATTCTAGATCTACGCATTCGTATATTTTGAGCGAGCATGCGAAGTTGTTGAATTTACCTTGTGAGGTACTAGAGGTAGGCGTTACTGTTACTAGTTTCTTCGAGGATACAATTGTGGTCAGAAAGATGTACAAAAGATGTATGTTCATGGTTCAGGGTCACGTGTTTCCAGTAGATGTGATGGAATTGCCTTTTTATGGCTTTGATGTAATTCTAGGCATGGATTGGCTTGTAGAACAAACAGTTTGGGTAGACTTTGAGATAAGGGGAGTTTTCTTAAAGCTTGCGGATGACTATGAGATTGTGATGGTAGGTGAGAATGTGAATTTCTTATCGAATGTTGTTTTAGCTTTCGAGGCTCAGAGGTTGTTTAAGCTTGGTTGTCAGGCCTACCTAGCTTAGGGATGAATCTGAAATTGATCGAGGTCAGACCACAGGATATCAGAACAGTCTACGATCTCCCAAAAGTGTTTCCGGAAGAATTGTCTTGTTAACCACCTGGTAGAGAAGTAGAATTGTTATAAAGATGTTTGCGGAATCTGCTTCTGTTTTGATTGCTCCGTACTGTATGGCACCGAAAGAATTGAAAGAGTTGAAGACTCAGTTGCAAGAGTTGTCAGATAAAAGTTTAATCCGTCCGAGTTCTCCGCCTCGGGGCGCACTTGTGTTGTTAGTAAAGAAGAAAGATGACAGTATGAGAATGTTTATAGATTATAGACAGTTGAATCAGTTGACAGTGAAAAACAAGTATCCGTTGCCGGGAATTGATGATTTATTTGATCAGCATAGAAGTGTTTAAATGTTTTCTAAGATAGATTCGAAATCTGGGTATTACCAGTTGAAGGTAAAAGATGTTGATGTACCGGAGACAGCCTTTAGGACTAGATATGGTCGTTATAAATTCTTGGTTATGCCGCTTGGTTAGACTAATGCGCCAGCTGCTTTTGTGGATATGATGAACAAAATTTTCTATCAGTACTTAGGTCAGTTTGTGATTGTTTTCATAGATGATATTTTAGTGTATTCTCGTACCGAGGAAGACCATGACCGGCAATTGAGGATAGTTTTGCAGACCTTGTTAGACAACCAGTTGTAAGCAAAGTTGAATAAGTGCGAGTGCTGGATCCGAGAAGTAGTCTTCCTGGACATGTGGTGTCACCCGATGGGATTAGAGTTGATCCTAAGAAAATAGAAGCCATTGCTGAGTGGAAGCAACCGAAGTCTGTGACAGAGATTTGTAGTTTTCCTAGGCTTAGCCGGATACTTTAGGAGGTTTGTGAATGATTTCTAGAAGATAGTCGTTCCCTTGACGAAGTTACTTTAAAAGAATGTTCGGTTTGAGTGGTCAGATGCGAGACAACAAGCCTTTGAGAAATTGAAATAAGCTTTGACCAATGTACCGATTTTGATTCAGCCAGAGTCGGGGAAGGGCTATGTGATCTACAATGATGCTTCATATGTAGGATTAGGTTGTGTACTCATACAAGACAGAAGAGTGGTGGCTTATGCCTCGAGACAGTTGAAGACTCATGAGTGTAACTATCTGACACATGACATAGAGTTAGCTACAGTTGTGTTTACTTTGAAGAAGATTCGGTGGCATTACTTGTATGATGGGAAATGCATAGTGTATACGGATCACCAGAGCTTGAAATTTTTGATGACACAGAAAGAGTTGAGTCTTAGATAACGTAGGTGGTTAAAATTGCTTAAGGACTATGATCTCAAGGTTGAGTATAATCCGGGTGAAGCCAATGTCGTGGCAAATGCTTGTGTAGGAAGGTAGTCGTTGAGTTGAGAGCCACATTTGCTAGTTAGAGCTTGTCCGGTGATAGCGGTCTAGTGGCTGAGCTTCAGGATGAATCTACCTAGGGTTAGTTGAATTGAGAGAAGTAGTTGTTAGTTAGACCTTTGGCACCTCACGTACAAAATATAGCGGAAGGAAGACATAGAGAGTACAGTTTCAGAGATGATGGGGTTTTGTGTTCTAGAGATAGAATAGTTGTGTCAGATGACAGTGATTTGAGACGTACTATTTTGAGTGAAGCTCGTATCAGTCTATTGGCTATACATTCGGATAGTACAAAGATGTATCGTGGGTCGAAGATGAATGCTATTGGGTTGGTCTGAAAAGAGATGTTGCCGATTTTGTGAGCAAGTGCATGGTTTGTAAGTGTGTTAAGGCAGAATATCAATTTCCGTCTGGTTTGTTACAGCCGTTGAGAATTTTAGAATGGAAGTGAGAAAATGTTACGATGGACTTCGTATCAAGTTTGCCTTTGACTTCCTTTAAGAAGAATTTAGTTAGGGTGATTGTTGACCGTTTCGCGAGGTGTGCTCATTTCATAGTCCTTCATACGTAAGTTGACCGATTTGTACATTAGTGAGGTTGTGAGGTTGCGTGGTGTATCGAAGTCGATTGTGTCAGGTAGAAATTTGAGGTTTATAGCTAGATTATGGGAATGTCTACATAGTGCATTGGGTACCCGTCTGAATTTCAGTACACCGTATTGCCCTCAGTCCGATGATCAGTCAGAGAGATATATTCAATATTAGAGGATGTGTTGAGATGTGCATTTTCGACCTGCAGTGTTTTGTGGGATATCTATTGAGCTTGTCAGGGTTAAGTAGCGATACAGAAGTGTGGAAGAAGCCACTTGGGGTAGAGAAAGAGGATATAGAAAGGCAGTTCCTTATCTCTTTCTGTCAGGTAATTTTGAGGATGAAATTCCTTAAGTGGGGGAGAGTTGTAACACCTGGGTTTCGGGGTCAGAAGTTGAGTGTATGAGTCGGGTTTGAGTCGTTGGACTCGGTTTAATTAAATTAGACTTTGGTTTAAAAACGAAAAAAGGGATTTGAAATTCATTAATTGAAAACTTGTAAATTTTAAAGTAAAAGATTTAAGATGAGTGGAAAAGGGGTTTTTCACTATTCATCTTCTTCCTCCTTTGGATTTTCACGTCAAAAACTCTCTAAAACCCCTAAATGCTATTCCATTCATTTCCTCCATCAATTCAAGTGATTTCAACGAGGTAAGACCGTTTTTGACTTGTCCTCTCAATTTCTAGCACATTGATGGTTTTAGATTTCAAAAACATCATCTTTCTAGTTTTTCAAGTATCCAAAGTTTGAAGAAAAGTATGAAACTTTAAGGGCTTCTCGACTTGTTTTTGATTTGTAGAGTTTATACTTGAACTAATCTTGCCCTAAGACGCCTTATATCTTAAAATGGTGGGATTTTAACAAAAATCTCGAAATGGGTTTTTGGGTGTATTTTAAAAGTGTCTAAACTTGTATTTTTGGAGTGTTTTTGTGAAGGGTTGAAGGGCTGATGATATAGTGATGTTAGAGAGGTGTTTTGAAGGTTTTTAAATGTATTTTGGGTGTTGGAATTGGTAGTTTTCAGCTGGGTTTGATGGGAGTACGAAAATGGGAATTTGGTTGTTAGCTTGGGCTTGAAATTATAAGGATTTGGCTTGTGATTGTAGTTTGGGATTATGGATGTGTTTGGTGATGATTTGGTTGAGTAATGCATTGTTTTTTATTGATTAGAATCAAGGGGAAACGTTGGAGAAGGTTCGTGCACGATTCTAGAAGTTGTAGAGGCTTGAGTCGGCTTTGATTGGTTTGCTTAAGGAAGTATGGTGAGTGGAAATGTTTTTAAGTAACGTTTTGGTTCAAAGGTGGTTTTGAAAGAGTTTAGATTGAGCTTGAAAGGTCAATCTAAACTCAAGAGTAAGTTGATGTGTATCGCCTCTTTAAAATCCCCTTTCACCGTTTGTTTTTCATTACTTGAAATGATAGTTTGTTATGTATGAAATTCAATACCTTATAAGGAAGCATGTTGTTTGTTATTATGTTGTTAATCATGCATGATGAAATCAATGATGTTGTTGATATGCCTTGTAATGTATATGTATGTTTGTGCACAATGGTGGATTTGTTGCAAGGTGTCTTTGGTCATTCATGATATAGTGTACCCATGTGGCATAATGGTGATTTGTATATCGTGTTGCATGATTGGTGGAATCATGGTGAGTACATGAAACACATGGAATTTTGTGGTGAGTACGTGCTAGGCACAGAAGCGGTAAGAGGTAAATCTTGAGCTATTGATATTGTTGTTTTGGTTAACTATTGGCACTAGTATGTCTTGGGGTACAAATGATCGATCATTAGGATGAGAGTGTGCACACGCTTGAGTCAAATGAGCGCGTGGTCTTGGTGATTGTAGTCACCAAGATGGAGTACGGGTGCGCCCGGAAATCTTCTTTATATTAGTCGGTGATGAGTGGAATCCCATCGACGGTGCGTGATGATGAGTGGAATCCCATCCGCAAGGGCATGTGATGATGAGTGTAATCCCATCCATGCAAGGACCGTTGATGAGTGTATTCCCACTGAAGGTATTGTTGTTGTTGAGTACGTTGGTGGTGAAAATCCCAACGGAAGTTATTCGCGTATCCGAGTACATTTACTAGTTGCCAATATGTTTCACATTTATGTGGTTGATGTTGTGGGATGAATGTTAACATATTTACGTTGAGCATAACATGATTTATGATGCCATGCTATATGTTGTTGTGTTTGAGTTATCGTAAGTTGCTATGATGTTATTGGAGGGACATGATATATATTATGATTGATTATGCCCTTATGCATACCATGAAGTGTGATGCCTTGATAAATGTCTATGTTGTTGACTTATGGTTGATCTTGTGAGTTAGTGAGAGGGTTATGTCGTTGGATGATTTGTGTGTGTTGGCCTTTGTTTTAAAGAAAGCTTTGAACCCTGCATTGTCGTTGTTATGTTTTCAAGCTCCGCTCACTAAGCTTTATGCTTACGCTATCCTCTTTTCGGCAATGCAGATCATTAGCTTGGAGTTAGCAAGGAGCAAGAAAAGGGCGTCCAAGCGTGTGGTAGTTGCTCAAGTATGGTTTATTAAATAATGTAGTAGTTTAGCAATGGGAAATGCTTTGTGTTTTAGGAGCATGTATCTAGACTCCTTTATGTTGGCTTTATGTTGCTAATACATGTGTTAATGTGTTTGTAAACCATGTTATGATGTTGCCTAAATGCTTATGTTTAAAGGCTTATGACCATGTTCCACGTCTACTTGTGTGTTATGTTTTAATACATGTAAACCTTGATATGAAGTGTTTATGTAAGTGTTTGCTTCTTAGGAATGAAATGGTCTAGTATATGTATGTTTAGAATGCAAGTTTCTCTTAAGTATGGATGCCTTGATGTTAATGCTCCGTTGTTCGTTTAAATTGCTTCGTATGTTGTTCCATGGTTGTTAAATGTTGTATGGACGTTTGTTTGTGGCTAGGTGAGTCGTAAATTGCACCTAGAGTTGGGTCTTAGTGCGTTTTGCTGCTAATCTGAGTTTTGCAGTGCATGGCGTATCGGTATGCCCAAGGGCCGTATCGATACGGTCCTACACCTTGGGACTTAGATTAGGCTTAGTGTACCGATACATGGAGGTGTATCGATATGCCAAAACCTCTCTGGAAATCTGAGATTTTGAAGAGATTTTGGCGTATTGAAACGGGACCTAGGCGTATCGGTACGATTGTTTACCGTTGACCGTGAGAACTTGACTAGTGAGGGCGTATCGGTACGGTCAAGCCGTGTACCGATATGGTCTCCCCAAGTTGACCGTGGGCTGCTGACCTAGTCAAGGCGTATCGATACGCCCTTCTAGTGTATCGATATGACCTGCTGTAACAAACTAAAATGGGCTGTTTCAGTTGGTTGTTTTGTATGCTTCGTGTCCTTTCGTGGTTTTTCCGCTGTCGTGCTTCACATAGGGCTTATGAATGCTTCTAGACAAGATAATGTTTAAAAGAAATTTTCTAGGGTTGCTAATCGAGGCGGGACCTTAACGGGTTTCACTTTGGTTTTCCTCGTGTGACCCATTCAGGCCGGTCAGTCGACCAAACCGGGACGAGGGGGTTACACCTCGTCACTTATGATGGCTCTTGGGATTCCAAACCGTTTAAAGATATGCTTTTGGAGAAATTTCAGAACGGTTTTGGAATCATCCTTTGGTGTAGCAATAGCATCCACCCACATAGACACATAATCCACTGCTAGCAGTATGTATAAGTTCCCACAAGATGATGGAAATGGGCCCATGAAGTCGATTCCCCATACATCGAAAAATTTGACTTCTAGAATATTCTGCAGTGGCATCTTGTTCCTCCTTGAGATATTACCGTCTGTTGGCATCTGTCACACTGTTTGTAGTATGCCTGGGCATCTTTATATAGTGTCGGCCAATAGAGTCTCGATTGGAGAACCTTGGCAGCAGTTATGGTTCCTCCAAAATGTCCCTCATATGGTAAGTTGTTGCAATGGTGGATGACTTCTTGTTGTTCTTCCTCTAGTACACGTCTCCGAATCACATGGTCTGCACATTGCTTAAACAAAAGAGGTTCATCCCAATAATAATGTTTTTCATCATTTTGGAACCTCTTTTCCATTGGTAATTCATGTTATGAGGAAAAATACCACTAACCAAGAAGTTTACAAGATCAACGTACCAGGGTGTGGTGGAGGTCGTCATGGCTGCCAGAGGTTCTGCCGCGGTGGCTGCGAGGTCTACTGCCGAGGTGCCTAGGATATGCTCATATGGGAAGTTTTCCTGAATTTCAGTCGTGTCTGTGGGTCTTCCCTCTAGTCGTGACAGATGATCAACCACTTGGTTCTCTGTCCCTTTTATGTCCTTGATTTCTACGTCAAATTCTTGCAAGAGAAGAATCCAGCGTATCAATCTTCGTTTTGCATCTTTCTTGGAGAAAAGGTATTTTATGGTTGAATGGTCTGTGTGCACTGTCACCTTTGTTCCGATGAGATAGGCTCGAAACTTATCAAAAGCAAAAACTACTGCCAACAACTTATTCTCAGTGGTGGTATAATTAACTTGATCCTCGTTGAGCGTCTTGCTGGCATAGTAGATGACATGGAGGACTTTTTCCTCTGCCCTAGCACTGCCCCGACGACGTAGTCACTAGCGTCACACATTATCTCAAAGGGCAGCGTCCAATATGGTGGTACTACAATGGGAGTAGCTACAAGTTTCTTCTTCAGGGTTTCTAATGCCTCAATGCATTTGTCATAAAAGTTAAAGGGTTTATCCTGATCAAGCAAAGAACACAATGGTTTAGTTATTTTCAAAAAGTTTTCAATGAAACGTCTATAAAAACCAGCGTGTCCCAGGAAACTCTTGATCCCTTTAATAGTGGTAGGTGGCGGCAGTTTTTTGATAACATTGATTTTGGCTCTGTCAACCTCGATGCCGTGGCGGGAGATTTTATGGCCCATCACAATGCCCATGTCTACCATAAAGTGGCATTTCTCTTAGTTTAAGACCAAGTTAGATTCCTCACATCTTTCGAGTACTTTTTCTAGGTTGCCAAGGCATCTGTCAAAGCTGTCTCCAAAAACTGAAAAATCATCCACGAAGATTTCCACGAAATCTTCTACCATATCAGAGAAAATGACCACCATACATCTTTAGAAGGTTGCTGGTGCATTGCAAAGTCCAAACGGCATCCTTCTAAATGCGTATGTTCCGTACGGGCAGGTGAAGGTTGTTTTCTCTTGGTCCTCTAGAGCGATTGCAATCTAATTGTAACCTGAGTAACCATCAAGAAAACAATAGTAATGTTTTTCAGCCAATCTATCTAGCATTTAATCTAAGAAAGGTAAGGGGAATTGGTCCTTTCGAGTTGCTTTATTCAGCTTTCGATAGTCCATACAGGCCCTATAACCGGTCACAGTTCGGGTTGGAATTAACTTGTTGTCTTCGTTTGTGATGATTGTCATCCCTCCTTTCTTAGGCATATATTGGACCGAGCTTACCCATGTGTTGTCAGATATGGGGGATAATAATATCGGCATCAAGCCACTTGATTACTTCTTTTCTCACCACATCCTTCATGGCCTCATTTAGCTGCCTTTGGGGTTCGACTATCGGCTTATGATTGTCCTCTAAAAGGATCTTATGCATACAAACTGTCGAACTGATTCCTTTTAGATCAGAAATAGTCCATCCAATGGCTTGTTTGTGCCGCCTGAGCATCTCAACCAACTATTGTTCTTGTTCCTGCGTCAACTTGGAAGAAATAATTACGGGCAAAGTCTCATTTTGTCCAAGATAAACGTATTTAAGCTGCTCGGGTAGTGGTTTAACTTCCAGTTTGGGCGGCTGCTCAATAGATGGTTTTTCAACGATACTCTCTTTTGTTGTGTATTTAAAAGGTTCAAAATACTTACCTGGACGAGTACCAGTCCAGTTTACCTCTTCAGGCTGGCTTCCGAGGAAGGTGTCTAGGTAGTCGTCTCAGTAGCTGTCGTGGCAGTGCCTAGAATCTCTGCCTGGGCAGTGGCTGCTAAGGCATGGCGAAAAGGAGCATCGGAATGGTCTTAGTTCCTGAATATTGAGATAATAAAAAGAAAGAAAAAAGTCAAAATAATAATAACATTGAGTATGAATTCCATCGAATTTCCCTTACTTGATCGAACTACCCAAAATTCAGCTATTTCAACTACATTAAATGGCACCGACTAAACTAATCACACAATATTTACAATTTTTATCTATTTTGTGTGATTCAGAATATAGTACCCGATCCCATAGATCTATGTAGTTCCAAAAAATATTTTATTTATCTTATTATTAGTTTATTATTAATCAAGGATTGTTTTGGTTTGTACATTCATAATGATACCATGAGCGCTTTAGGGCGTCCGCAAGATATGTTTTCAAATACTGCTATACAATTACAACACGTCTTTGCTCAATGGATACACAACACCCATACTTTAGCACCCGGTGCAATGGCTCCTAGTGCAACATCAAACACCAGTTTGACCCGGGGAGGCGGTGATTTAGTGGTAGTAGGTGAGAAAGTTGCTTTGTTACCTATAGAATCCATTTCCTAGGTGTATCAAAAAACATTCTTTTCACTAAGCGTAGTTTCACCATAGCTTCATCCTGGTCATGGATAGATAACCTAGGTTCGGGTCCATAAGTAGTGAAAATTGCCCTATGAAGACTTGCTTTCGCTACGGCTCCGGTGGGTTCCCTTAACCAAGCTCGTTGGTGTCATTTAGGTGGTCTGTGGACATTTGTTGCTCTCTAAGGCACTTTCGAGCTAATAGGTTTTATGTTACGTCAATTTGAACTTGCGTGATCTGTTCAATTGTGACCTTATAATGCTCAATCCTAGCAAGGAACCGGCTTTAGCAAAGGATTGCTTATAGGATTGGTGAAACTCTTGACCTTTACCCCTCTATTCTTCTGTAGAACTGATGGGGCCCTGGTAGCTCGATATTAAAGGAAGAATGTACTACTAATATATAGGCTACAGATGAACCATGATATGGCACTGATTGCAGATGGACATTCAATTGGATCTTTTTAGAAAGACTCCCGCCTTCACTTGCCCGTAAAGAAAGCATATTCTATATGTTCTATATGGGGGATTTGTAGTTTTGTTAGGCACAATATTAGTTTTATGCATGTTATCCACAGTCGACACTGTTATCCATGAGTTAGGCTTACTACTGTTAGCTCTCTAGGAACGTAGCTCAGTATGAAACATATTCCTATTACTATTATCCTTAACCCTACCCTGAAATCTTCACATTAGCTCTCCATTAGATTGGAGGAAATAGTGCTTTCTGCTTGCCTAAGGGTGGGTTAAACGGGTCAGTCATCCTAAAATTAGGATTCATTTATTTTCGCAAATATTCACTTGTAGCATACCGTATCTCAATAGATGGGCGTAATTTTTCTACCGCGTGTACATTCCCAAAATGATGGTGTTTTTCCAAAATCAAACTTTGTTGTTCACCATCTTGGACTAGCCATCCCTTAGAAGGTATTTTTAAAAGATCATCAATATGGGGGAATCCTGTGTGAGATTTACTTCCGTGGTTGCCTGGATCAGCTGACACTCCTCTTTGTTATCAGCTTGCTTGAAGGTCTGAAGTACATTGAGCTTTATGTGCTGGTTGTTTACCCTCATGGTTAATTCTCCCTTCTCCACGTCAATTAGAGTTCTGCCCGTGGCTAGGAATGGTCTCCCCAATATGATCGGTGTATGCTCATCTGCCTCACAATCCAAAACAAGGAAGTCAGTAGGGAATATAAACTTATCCAATCTTACCAAGATGTCTTAGATTTTTCCTTCAGGGTGTACGTAAGAGCGGTCTGCCAGCTAGAGAATGACAGTGGTGGGATGAGCTTTCACAATGCCAAGCTTTTCGAACACTAATTTGGGCATTAAGTTGATGCTTGCCCCAAGATCGCATAAAGCCTTCCCCACATAATGATTTCCAATGGCACATGGGATGAGGAAGCTGCCTGGGTCTTTCAGCTTAGGTGGTGCTCGGTTGTGCAGCATTGCCACGCAATCTTCTATCATGGACACAATTTCGAATTCCCCTATCCTTGCTCGCTTTGATACCAAGTCCTTGAGGAACTAAGCATAGTTTGGCATTTGCTCTAAGGCCTCAACAAGGGGTATGTTTATGTGTACTTGTTTAAGAATCTCTAGTTTACCTCCCCCTTCCCGGCCTGGTAGAGAACCGGGTCGGAGAGCGTTAGCGAAAGCAAAACGGAGATCAGAGATATAAATCTTAAACTTTCATTTAACACTTTAACACATAAATTTTATGAAACTATTATCAGAATATTATCAAATTTTATATGATCAAAAAGGTTACCGAGTATACATATTAATTCATTTATTCTTATAGTAATCTAAAAAAACTACCCCGTATCGGAACGCTTTGAACTGTTTCGGTACGGCTTGACTATGGTCAACTTAATTGACCTTCTTCTATAACCGTATCAATACGGCTTGACCCGTATCGGTACGGGTTGACTGTCCTTGACTTTGACTTAACCCGTTTCAAAACCTGTATCGATACATAGGCCTCCAAAAGCAAAAATGTTCCGAAACGACCTTGTTCTGTTTCGGTACACCCTGTTTTTCCCAGGTTCAGTTTATACTTACCCATACCGAAACGCCATCACCCGTTTCGATACGGTTAGGCCTGTGATGAAAGATTCTAGCTGGTTTCTAATCAATTTAACTTAGCAATCATGGTTCAAAAGCAATAAAACTTTACTCACCACATTTTAAGAGTATAAACTACTGCTAAGACAAATTTCAAAGCCATTCCAATTCATTCACTTGATTTTTACCATTTTAGGAAAAACACTTGCATTTAAGGGCCAAACATGCTACATAAAGGCTCTATTCATAGCAGCCATTCAAGTACTTAAACATATCATAGGCATACTAGAGGAAACAAAATAAACTTGTACATAGACCTTGCCACCATACTAGGAGTTCGAGAGGACAAAAATACATTACTTAAGACTTGATTGTGACTTGTGCAACATTCCAACTTCTCCGATCTCGATCCTGATACTTGCTTATCCTGAAATGGATGCATGGAATGCATTAGGCATACTTTGCCTAGTGAGGTAGTCACGAAACAATAAACATACATATCATGTCTTATAATAAGCTTCAAGAATCATAGTACTAAATATGCAATGACATGGCATGTTTCATATTCCTAACCAAGCACATGTCATAATCATGATTTCATAACAAAACAATATCTTGAATTCTTATTTCCCTTGGATCGATTCATGGTATATGGATACTCGAATTCCACCTCCTCGCCAAACACATAAATGGCCATCACACCAACATCGCCAAAGACCAAACACAATACATCCCTCCGCCTCGCCAAATCATATAGGCCGTAGCCCTAGGACCGTAGTCCACCCATACACTAAGCTCATGAATTCTATGGCATGCCAATTGTATCCAACGCTTCGATCCCAAGGTACAATAACAATGATTCATTATTCATGACTCATAAACAATATTTCATGGCAAATAAACAGTAACAATGATTCATGTCATACATATTACATGTCAATGCTTTCAATGATTTTCATTACAATAATAACCATGTTATGAACCTGGAATCAATGCAATTCTTATCGTACACTTACCATCATACGATCGATGACATAATGCTTCTAACTCAAAGGTTAGTACTAATAAATGTAACAGCAAATTCGAGTAGGCCCTTGCCTAACTCGAGACGCTACTACACTCACCTTGCTCGGTTAAGGCTTCTAGAGTCGCTAATACCTCGTTCGATGCTTGAATACTCTTTCTCGCGATTGTTTGGATAAAAAGAGACCCTCAAACAAAGGGAGACACAACTTTGGTTTAACTTCAATGGAGGTTCTTGCTTAAAGCTCGAAGTTGAAGATGAGAATGGAGGAATCTGCTTGTTTTTATAAGGAATGGGTTTTAAGCTTCGTAAGAAAGGTCTAAAACCAAACTCCTTTCATTCTCTTCTTATTTATAGAGGATTTGGGGAATTATTATTTAATTCCCACCTCAAATCCAGCCAATGAATGGGTTTCCTACACCCAAGGGTTTGCCTTCCTAAGAACCAATCAAAACATTTCCTTAATTGGAGGGTTTGCTTAATATATTGTTTCTCTTTCTCGTATCATCATGATTGCTGATCAAAGACATCTTCTCAGCTTTAAAACATGTGAGGAGATGCCAAGCAAGCAGGTGGGTCACCTAAGGGCCGCAATCTTTGACTTTAAAGACATCTATCCTAATTTCTGCAGGGTACCATTTCAAAACGCTCGAGGCCGTTTCGATACTGTCATCCATAATTCCAAAAAGTCAGTTATTGTCGTTGAACTGTATCGGAACAATTGTAATCGTTTCGGAATGCTTCACCTAGGCTGTTTCAATACATGTCTAAGCGTATCGAAACGCCTAGTCCAAAACATTAACTTGGGCGTTCATAAGCAAATCTAACTAGGGACTTGACTTACCAAAAGTCTGGCGACATAACCTATAGCAAGGATTTCAAGATATTAGTATTTTTAAAACCGAGTTTCCGACCTTCGGAATCCAATTTCGACCAGACCGGTTTTTAGGGTGTTACAACTCTCCTCCCCTTAGAAAAGAATTCATCCTCGAATTCTTACCTGTAGCTTTTGGTTTTTCATCAGTCCACTCTTCGGGATCAGAATCTTTCGGAGATGAAGAATTCACCTTTCCTAATCATTCTGGCCAAGTTCGCTTTGCACTTACACGTCGATGCTTCTTGTGAAATTTCTTAGAACAATTCCGAACGAAATGATCCGCCTTGCCACAATTCAAACATGCCTCAACTCTCTTTTGACACTGTTCTAACAAATGTTCGTCTCGACAAAAGTTACAAGGAAGTCCTTCTTGTTTCGGTCATTTGATTTCTTGCCCGGGTTCGACATTACTAAAAAATGGAGGTACTTTCAGAAAGAATGCTTATCTTGATCTATTTGAACAAGGTTGGGTTTTGGTCTTGCTATTGCTGAGAATACATATAATATGAAGTCCGTCTTTTTCTCACTTTCTAAGAACCAATCAAAATACTCTTAAGTCTTGTAAGGCTTATCCTTTCACCTCTTCATATTCATGTGACACCTTGCAAGCTTCTAATGGTATTTCATGACTTAGGTATCCAACACATAGGGTGAGTCATCAACCTCAAATTTTATGTCATTCTTCTCATTATTTCTATTCAAAATTTGGTACTCGTATCGATACACTCTACCCCGTATCGATACGGCTAAGCAAAAATCCAAAATTTATTTAAAATTGTCAAACCGTTCTGATACACCTATACTCGTTTCGGTACATTTTTATGGGTCGTCCCGATACGTATTCCTTTTGTATCGATACGCTCAGCCTAGAGTTCATTCTTTATATTCTACAGATAGATCCTTAACTAAATTTACTTAAACAAAGATTTCTTAACCATATACATAGACACAAAGATCAAATTTCTTACCTAAAATGGTGTCGAGATCATTTTCTGAGTCCTTTCCCTAGATGTGAAACATCCGTGCAGAAGCTTTAGATTCGGGTCTACTTGTTACTTTCGACGTTTCCGATCCTTCTGGCTTTCCAAAGGATCCTTGATTTGCCCCTTTGCCTCGAGAAGATTGAGCAGGATTAGTCGTCACAGAAATAGACTTGTTAGGATTTTCTGGACATTCTCGAATGAGATGACCTAACTCCCCGCAAAAGAAACATGCACCGGATTTCTTGCGACACCGCCCTTTGTGTCGTCGTTGACCGAAATTACATTTAGAAATTCTCGTGTCTTGTTTTGAACCAACATTGCTTTCAATAGGGTTAACATCCGATGGCAAACGAGATTTAGGCTGAGAAGGTTGCGAGTAAATATTTTTTTCCGAGTTGCGACACTTTCCTTTCTTGGAAAATCCTGAGAAATGAGTCTCATCTCGATTCCTCTTTCCTGACTGGTTGGATCCACCGACCCTCTAAGCTTTCTGTGCTCCTTCCATAGCTTTAACTCTGTTTACAATGTCTTGGAAATTAGTGATACATAATGCTGTGAACACAGGACGTAATTCATCGTTGAGTCCAGCGATGAACATTCAACATTTTTCTTCCTCTTTCTTAATAAAGTCAGCACCATATCTGCAATACTTGCAAAAATCATGGATATATTGTTCGATCGGCCATCCACCTTGCATAAGATGAAGAAAGATGCTTCACCTCTCGGCAAGATAGAATTCACTTATGTACATATTGTGGAACTCTTTCAGAAAGAATTCCCAATTCACGGTATCCTCGAAAACGGTAAGAACGGTAGTTTCCCACCACTGTAGAGCTTCATCGACAAGCAATGCAAGAGCGCATTCAAGCTTATGTTCATCCGAACACCTTAATTGCTTATCCAAAATTCTTAAAGTATTGTCTAACCAATACTCGGCTATTTCAGGATCGTCCTCGTCCCGGCCGGTAAAGGTGTAAGCTCAGTATTGAGATAACTTATCAATAGGAGCTCGCTGAGGTTAAGCAACAAGTGGCGTAGGTTGCACAACTTGATTAGTCTTTATCACATTCATAAATTGCTGGAACATTTCAGCCATGTTTCGATAGCATTCTGCCTGAGCCGTAGGTGCTTCAGGCTCTGTACCATGAACAGGAGGGTTCTGAGGATTCAGAGGATTTCCTCCTTACACCTCCTCGCCACGAGTCGATGAGTTATCAACAGACTCAGTATTACAAGCTTTGTTAGTTTGAGACATATCTATATAAAAGAAATCGGATCAGTTGACAAGTCACAATACTCGACAGAATAACTTCTAGGTGGCAAAGTAACACAATAAACAATACAGACATGCATAGGTTTAGTCCAGAACCGACTAAACTCTAGCTCTGATACCACTATTGTAACACCCCCTTCTCCGCCTAGTAGAGAACCGGGTCGGAGAGCGTTACCGAAAGCAAAACAGAGAATGGAGATATAAATCTTAAACTTTCATTTAACACTTTAACACATAAATTTTATGAAACTAATTATCAGAATATTATCAAATTTTATATGATCAAAAAGGTTACCGAGTTTACGTATTAATTCATTTATTCTTATAGAAATCTCAAAAAAAACTACCTTGTATCGAATCGCTTTGAATTGTTTTGGTACGGCTTGACTATGGTCAACTTAATTGACCTTCTTTTATAACTGTATCGATACGGTTTGACCCGCATCGGTATGGGTTGACTGTCCTTGACTTTGACTTAACCCGTTTCGAAACCTGTATCGATACAGAGGCCTCCAGAAGCAAAAATGTTCCGAAACAACCTTGTTCTGTTTCGGTACACCCTGTTTTTTCCAGGTTCAATTTATACTTACCCGTATCAAAACTACATCACCCGTTTCGGTACGGTTAGGCCTGTGATGATAGATTCTAGCTGGTTTCTAATCAATTTAACTTAGCAAACATGGTTCAAAAGCAATAAAACTTTACTCACCACATTTTAAGAGTATAAACTACTGCTAAGACAAATTTCAAAGCCATTCCAATTCATTCACTTGATTTTTACCATTTTAGGAAAAACACTTGCATTTAAGGGCCAAACATGCTACATAAAGGCTCTATTCATAGCAGCCATTCAAGTACTTAAACATATCATAGGCATACTAGAGGAAACAAAATAAACTTGTACATAGACCTTGCCACCATACTAGGAGTTCGAGAGGACAAAAATACATTACTTAAGACTTGATTGTGACTTGTGCAACATTCCAACTTCTCCGATCTCGATCCTGATACTTGCTTATCCTGAAATGGATGCATGGAATGCATTAGGCATACTTTGCCTAGTGAGGTAGTCACGAAACAATAAACATACATATCATGTCTTATAATAAGGTTCAAGAATCATAGTACTAAATATGCAATGACATGGCATGTTTCATATTCCTAACCAAGCACATGTCATAATCATGATTTCATAACAAAACAATATCTTGAGTTCTTATTTCCCTTGGATCGATTCATGGTATATGGATACTCGAATTCCACCTCCTCGCCAAACACATAAATGGTCATCCCACCGACATCGCCAAAGACCAAACACAATACATCCCTCTGCCTCGCCAAATCATATAGGCTTTAGCCCTAGGACCGTAGTCCACCCATACACTGAGCTCATGAATTCTATGGCATACCAATTGTATCCAATACTTCGATCCCAAGGTTCAACAACAATGATTCATTATTCATGATTCATAAACAATATTTCATGGCAAATAAACAGTAACAATGATTCATGTCATACATATTACATGTCAATGCTTTCAATGATTTTCATGACAATAATATCCATGCTATGAACGTGGAATCAATGCAATTCTAATCGTACTCTTACTATCATACGATCGATGATGTAATACTTCTAACTCAAAGGTTAGTACTAATAAATGTAACAACAAATTTGAGTAGGCCATTGCCTAACTCGAGACGCTACTACACTCACCTTGCTCGGTTAAGGCTTCTAGAGTCGCTAATACCTCGTTCGATGCTTGAATACTCTTTCTCGCGATTGTTTGGATAAAAAGAGACCCTCAAACAAAGGGAGACACAGCTTTGGTTTAACTTCAATGGAGGTGCTTGCTTAAAGCTCGAAGTTGAAGATGAGAATGGAGGAATCTACTTGTTTTATAAGGAAAGGGTTTTAAGCTTCGTAAGAAAGGTCTAAAACCAAACCCCTTTCATTCTCTTCTTATTTATAGAGGATTTGGGGAATTATTATTTAATTCCCACCTCAAATCCAGCCAATGAATGGGTTTCTACACCCAAGGGTTTGCCTTCCTATGAACCAATCAAAACATTTCCTTAATTGGAGGGTTTGTTTAATACATTGTTTCTCTTTCTCATATCATCATGATTGCTGATCAAATCCATCTTCTCAGCTTTAAAACATGTGAGGAGATGCCAAGCAAGCAAGTGAGTCACCCAAGGGCTGCAATCTTTGACTTTAAAGACACCTACCCTGATTTTAGCAGGGTACCGTTTCGAAACGCTCGATGCCGTTTTGATACAGTCATGCATAATTCCAAAAAGTCAGTTATTGTCGTTGAACCGTATCAGAACACTTGTACTCATTTCGGAATGTTTCACCTAGGCCGTTTCGATATGTGTCTAAGCGTATCGAAACGCCTAGTCCAAAGCATTAACTTGGGCGTTCATAAGCAAATCTAACTAGGGACTTGACTTACCAAAAGTCTAGCGACATAACCTATAGCAAGGATTTCAAGATATCAGTATTTTTAAAACCAAGTTTCCGACCTTCGGAATCCAATTCCGACCAGACTGGTTTTCGGGGTGTTACATCTAGGAACTTCTTAAACTGGTACTCCTGCTTCTGCTGCTTTTGCCGTTATGGAAATGGAGGGGGCAGCCGAATATTTTCTATACCCTCTTTGCATTGAAACCTGATCTGAGGGAGAGTAAGATGTTAAGGTTTGTCTGCTTTTTAATTGATTCTGTCAGGGGTATCAGCAGGTTTGGTTGCCGAAACTGAGGACCCTGGTTCTGCCGAGGCAGTAGCATCAGCATCTGCCGAGGCAGCTGGCTCCCTTGGTCGTTTCTCTTTTGGTTTATCGGCACCGATTTCTTCGATTTGTTTCCCACTTCTAGTTGGGATTTCTTTTCACTGCTCATAAGTGAGTCTCCTTGCGACTTCAGTATCGCTGGGCAGTCCTCTTATTGGTCGAGTGTTCATTCGTTGTGCAAACTGCCCCACTTGAGTTTCTAGTGACTTTAAAGTCGCCTCATAGTTTTGCATCCTCATCTTTGCCCTGTCCATGAAAGCATTAGATTTTTTAACAAATGAATCCATGTTAGACATATATGTACCAGTCTGAGACATAAAAGCACTTAAAGTCTGTTATAGAGAATTGGGTGCTACTAATTGTTGGTGCGGCGGCTGCCGTCGCGGTAGATTCTTCTAGAATCCTTGGGGTTGATTCGTCTGGTTGGGCGGATTCAGGGCATTATTAGGGTTGCTCCAAGAAAAGTTTGGCTGCCTCTTCCAACCATGATTGTATGTGTTTGATGTCGTGTTATTGCTTCTATTGTAGTTTCCTACAAAGCAGCTAGTTTCTTGGAATTGTTGGCATTCTGAGGATTCATGGTCTCCCCCACATTGTTCACAAAAGGCATCAACAAATTTAACGCGTTGGGTGTTGTTCTGCCTTTGCATTGCTTCCATCATTTTTCTTAGATGAGCCAAATGTGCTGTGACTACGTCGGATGTTCCTAGCTCATTGACAGCGGCCTGTCGCCTTAATCCACCTCGGCGGGCGGTACGAAACTGGTATTCATTTTTGGCCGTCCTATTCAATATCTGAATTGCTTCTATAGGCTATTTATCAAGAAGTATGCCATTTGCTGAGGCATCCAACATCATTCTTGTTGGAGTGTTGACACCATTGTAGAACATCATGACTTGTGTCCACTTCAAGAATCCATGAAATATGCATTTGTTTAGCAAATCGCAAAATCGTTCCCATGCCTCATACATCGGTTCATCACCAACCTGTCGAAAAGTAGTGATTTCAGTTCGCAATTTATCAGTTAAATTAACAGGATCAAATCTGGTTAGAAAATTACGACATAATTCCGTCCAAGACTCAATGGACTCAGACGGTAGACTATTAAACCAAGATTTTGCCCTATCCCTCAGTGAATAGGGAAATAGTCTGAGTCTTAGCACATCTGGTTGAACTCCATGTATCTTGAAGGATTTACAAATGTCTAGGAAGGATTTCATATGCTGTCGGGAATCCTCAGTGGCGTATCCTCCAAATTGTCCAAGTATGTTAAGCATGTTGAATATGACAGGTTTGAGTTCAAAATGGTTTGTATCTATCTCAGGATCGACAACACCGGTGTTCAACTTCCTAAGGTCCTCTTCCAAGTAATCACGGACTTTCAGTCAGGGGCAGGTGGATTTTCTCTATTGCCGCCGGGTGGCTGAATGCCTTCAGCGGGTTTGTTGCCGCGGGCATTGACTTCACAACACTGCTCCATTATTCTGATGATTCCTTGTCGAAGTCTACGTGCGGTCCTTTCAATTTCAGGATCAAGTTCTCGTAGTGGTGATGTTGGGTTCTCTCTGGTCATAAACCAAAGAAAACCACGAGATTAAAAATAAAATTAAAATGTAAGAAAATAAAAACAAAAGATATTTAACGTCAATCCCCGGCAACGACGCCAAAAACTTATAGGCTGTCGAATAGTCCTTCTTTAAGTGCAAGTGTACACTGATGCCTAGTTGTAATATAAAAGATATCGTCTCCACAGGGATTGGGAAACTCTTCAGAATTTATCTTCCTGCACAAGTAAATTGAGGTTTTGTTTGAATCGATTAAACTAAAAGCAATTGAAATAAAGAGTCGAGAAATCAGATTGAGAAAATAGGTCGGTATTGTATGCGTTGTAGTGTGGATTTTGAATGCTCCGTCTCGGTAAAGTATTGCAGAATCGTCTTAATAGTCTGGATAATTTTGACAGAAAACTGCCTTGGCAGATGCCCGCCTCAGCAGAGACTACGTAGCTGCCCGGGCGGCTAAGCGACAATTCAAAGTACAACAAGGCTTCCTTCAATGACTCCTTCTTATCCCTAAGTCGAAGTGCTATTGGCGAACACGTCTTGATAATACCTCCCGTCTTGATAAAACCGTATTTACTCGTTTCTTGAGTTCAACTCTCCCCAAATTGAACAAATAGGTAAATTGCAACTTCCTCTCCCGATTTGATTGCAAATAATTGAAACCAAGAATAAAAAAAATGTTGAATTTTATTGCAATAACTTTAACGTAAACGAATTCAAGTAATCTCTCACAACTACTCAACAAAACCAACCCTTAGCCCTAAGAGAAGTTTAGAACATGATGGACGAATGGAAGCTCTAGGATTTCTCAAAAATCACTCGTTCTCCCTGTCTTATTCGGTTAGGGTATGTATTTATAGGGCTTGGCCTAGGTCAAAGTCAGTTTAGGGTAGGAGTACTAGTTAGAATCAGATTACAACTCATTAAAAGAACAAATCTCTATCATTAATTCTTCCTATATTCCCGTTTGACTTTTTCAACCATAACTTTGACCATGGCTTTTCTTGAGCTTTTGGGCTCCGATCCTCATGCAAATGGTCTCTAAAAATTAGGTTTGATGTGTTCTTTCAATCGCATACCACTTTGCATTTTTTCAGTTTCCTTGGGCTGCTGCCTCGGTGGTATACAGTCTACTGCCTCAGCAGAGGTCTGTGTTGGTGTGAGTAACTCAGCATGGCTCCTTACTCTGGGCTTATCCTCTGTGGCATAGTCTGATCAGCTATTCATCAGGTTCATCAGCATCTTCCATCGATTGTTCAGCTCCTTCCTTTTGCACTTCTTGCTGCCTCGGCATGGTCTGTCTGGGTGGGTACCTGCGCATAGAAAAACACATACCTGAGCAGTATCTTTTATAGAGAAAAACAGTGAAATTCATCAAACAAGGCAGATTATCTAATCTATGCAATTTTGTGTGTGGTTACCTAATAAATGCAACTAAAACATGCATAAATGCAACAATAATTGAGCTAAACTAGGGCTAAAATATAGGACTTTTACACACTTAACAAGTGCTCTCTGAAAAATGAGAAAGAAGAGCCGATTTTGGCTCAAATTTGGGGTTTAAATACCCTAGCCCAAACGACACCGTTTTGGTGCAGGGTTGTGAGGGTTCATTATGATGAGATGTTATTGCAACATTAACAAGTGAGATAATTGTAGCAAATTAATGTATACTAAGTGGGAATCTTTGGAGTGCAAACTTAGCTAGTGTTCCATTATGATGAGATGTTATTGCAACATTGGCTTTGAAGAAAAACACTTAGTATCCATTATAACTTAGAATTGAATAAGTAACCTAGATAGATAATTAGAGCCTTAATTAGGTTTACTACTTTAAATAATTAGAATAACGATAAATTAGTGAATATTATCTAAATCTTAGGGTTTTGATATGGATGGTATTCAAGTAATTGGTACTATCTCATAAAAACCTTTAGATTTAATAATATTCATAGTTTAACCAATTTAATTAAATAGAGCCTAATTAATTTAGAACTTAAAATCAATATTACAATAAATAAATTATGCATTCAAACCTTTTATGTTGGAAATATATTTTTAATATGAATGGGGGTGCCTCGAATATAAAGGGTGATTTTAATCTCATATTCGGATAAAAATACATTTCCTTATAAAAGGAATATCTCTATTTGGAATTAAAATCTATTCAATAATTAAAGGATAAATTAAATTCAAAACATCATTCAAAATGCCACGTAAAATTAAAAAGTACTTATAACGGGTGTTTGTGGAGGTGACAACCCTTTCCCACATGTAAGCGACTCCAGAACCCGGATTTTAAATAAAGAATCTCTAGCTGTTTTTACGGTGTTAGATCTACCAATGTGACCGGTGGCGGCTCCAAATTTTCTTTTTCAAAGATAAATAAAAGGGTAAATTTTATTTTTTAAAAAAATCAGTTAATTTGATTTAAAAGCAAAGTCTATTTTCAAGATTAAAAATAAAAATGATTTTAAAGATTAATTTTAAGATTAAATAAATAGTAAAAACCTTATTTTCATGGTTTAATTGGAAAACCCAATTTAATATGAAAAAAATTCTAGTTTTTCAAGATTAAATGAATAAAAAGGAAGAACCTTAATTTTAAAGATAATTCGTCGAGCTATTTTCACATCCGGTTCCAAAATTGTTTCGACACACAGCCTACAAAACTCCAATAGGGATGTCTCCCTATCAGTTATTTTATGGCAAAGCATGTCATTTACCCATGGAAATCGAGCATAAAGCATATTGGGTGATTCGTCGATGCATCATAGACTTGGACAAAGCTAGAATGTCAAGGTTACTACAATTGCAAGAATTGGAGGAGCTTCGTTTAGATGCTTATGAGAATTCAAGGATCTACAAAGAAAAATCAAAGTTGTTTCACGATAACATGATTATTAAGAAACAATTTGAGATTGGTCAAAAGGTGTTGTTGTATAATGCCCGATTAAAACTCATGCCAGGTAAGCTTCATTTCCGATGGCTAGGACCATTTGTTGTTACTAATGTATTCTCTCATGGCGCAGGGGAAATCAAAAATTTGGATTCAGATGCATAAGGTGTGACCACGCTTTAATACATACAAGCTTTTAAGTTCAGATTCCATTAAACCTGATTTTAGGCAGTAGACAGGTTCGAATGGAGCGTGACCACACTCTATTGAAATTAACATACTGGAACCATGAGCAAGAATTAGAACACTGAATTTCACGAATAGAAAAGAACTTGGAAGCCCAACATTGTGGAATCACACTTCCTTGTCTACCATCACCTTGAACCATCTCTGCCCGACTTGCTCACACATCAGGGGAGTTTTCTTTTCTTTTAAACTCTTTTGTGAGCATTATATTTTGATATAGGCATAAGGTCAAAAATAGCCCCTAATGTTTCACCTTTTGGTCATTTTATCCCTATCCTCTTTTTTGGTGCAAACAACTACATAATGTTTATTTTTTGTTCAAATTTCACCCTTGTTGGATGAAAACCGTTGGTAAACTAACAATCAACGCCTGAGGCTGACGTGGCATGTCTGCAGGGCATGGGGAAATGATGTGGTGGTGCCACATGGCACTTTGCTGATGTGGCAATTGGTTAAAAATATTTTCTTTAAAAAATAAATAATTAGTTTTTTTAATTTTTAAAAATGTCACATCAGCAAAATGCCATGTGGCATCACCACCTCATCTCCCCATGCCCTACAGACATGCCACTTAAGCCTTAGGCATTGAATGTTAGTTGACTAACGATTTTCATCCAACAATGGTGAAATTTGAACAAAAAATGAAACGTTAGGTCGTTATTTGCACCGAAAAAAGGATAGGGTTAAAATGACTAAAATGTGAAATGTTGGGGGCTATTTTTGACCTTTTGCCTTTGATATACATTGAGGACAATGTAAGGTTTAGGTGTTGGGGAGATATTTCATACATGATTTCATTTGCTAGATTGTTTTCATTTAAGTCTATGTAAAATTTTCAAATTTTTTCGCTTTCTTTTTGAAAATTGTGTTTTTGTGCTTGGATTTTGGTGTGCTTCATTCTCATATGTTGATTTTTCCTTTGAAACCTTGATTATTTGTTTAATATCTTGGAATACCTTGTAAATTTTGGATACATTGTGGTTTGAATTATAATGCATGAAAGTGAAGAGTATGACTAGCGTTTTCTTAAAATTTGGATGATGTCTCATTGGTTTTTTAGTTGAAAAATGCACAAGACTTAATGCAAATTACACAATTTGGTAAGATTTTGATCCTAAGAGCAATTCATCATATCGTGCTCATTTTCCTTTTTGTTGAGTATGTTGAACTTAGCGTGTTTATTCTAGAACTTTGCTTATGAATGCATTTTTAAGATCACATTTTTTGATCGATGCTTTAAGATGATAATGGCAATTAGGTTTAACCCATTTCTTATAATTTCAAAAAGCATACCCATATGTTTTTCCCCTTAGCTAGCCAATTTGAGCTTATTTCTTTTTTTTCTTTGTCTTACCACATCTGAACCCAAAACCTTTTTGTATGTTGTCCCTTCTTTTTGCTACCCTTGTCAAGAAAAGAAGAAAATGTTGTTCCACAAAAAGAACAAAAAGAAAAAAAAGAAAATGAAAAAAAACTAAAGTTTGTTCCTTGAAAGAAGATATTTGGAGATATGTTTGTAAAAGCAATTAAATGTCACTTCTCCAAATTTTCTTAGTGCTTAAAAGTGACGTCAGAATAAATTTCAAGAAGTTGGTAGTATGTTACATATTGCTCTGTGGAATTTATACATTAACTCTTGTCTTGACTCATAAACCTTCATTTTTTTCCTTTTACCATACCCTTACCTAAGCCCTGTTACAACCCTTCTAAAGGCCCTTTGATTTTTGCATCAATTCATATGCAGTGATGGAGATTTGATTCATTTGCAATATTATGGTAATATCGTGCTATATTTTGATATTGAGAGTAAAATGCACCCTAAACACTTTGAGAGTATTGAGTGAAACCATGCGAGTGTGTTAAGTCTTGTTGCATTTGATATTGGTAGATTGATGAGGAGTTTGATTTTTGTGGCAAAATTTATCCTATGAATGCTCATTCTCTTAATTGTCGTTATGATTCAAATCCTTGATGTGTGCTTGTAACACCCGTGTTTTGGGCCTAGGAGTTAACCGGGTTTATAGTTCGAGTCAAATGAAATTTAATTAAATTAATTCAACTCTAAATAAAGACCTAATTGAGCTTTGGAAAAAGGGGAGGGACCTATGTTGTGAATTACCCAAAATATTTAAAAAAAAGATGACAACTTTCCATATTGTCATCTTCTCCCCCTTTTCCCCCACAATCCCACGTGAAACACCCCCTCCCCCTTCTCCAAACACTCTCAAACTTCAAACAACTATTCCATTGATTTGCAACTTGGTTTCAACACCATTTTAAGAGGTAAAGATGTTTTCTTAATCTCCTTTTTATTCCCTATCAACTCATGGTCTTAGATTTCAAAGTTATGGGGTTTTGAAAATTAGGGTTCATACCAAAGTTTGGGTTTTTAAGGGGGTTTTCCATTTGGTTTTGATAAATTGTGTTGGGGCTTTGCTTAATCAAGTTGAAATACACAATATATGTTAATTTGGTTAAGTTTCAATGAAAATCCGAAGTGAGCTCTATTACCCATTTTTGAGTTGTCAAAAACACCATTTTTGGTGGGTTTTTGGTTGAAAACTAAGGGCTGATGGTTAGGGTATGTTAGGAGGGTGATTTGGGACTTTTTGGAGGTCATTTGGATATTTGGAAATTGAGATTTCAGCAAGGCTTTAGGGGAGCACGAAAATTGGGTTTTTAGGAGATTATGTGGTTTGGGAAATTGTGGATTTTGGCTTGTGATTGTAAAGTAAGTTGATGGTTGAGTTTAGCATTGAATTGGGAAGTAATGTATATGTTTTGTTTGGCTAGAAGCAAGAGGAAACATTGAAGAGGCTTTGGGACCGAATCCGGGTTCGTAGGAGGATTGTTTCGAATTGCTAAGAAAGGGCGGTGAGTGGTTTCAAACTTGTTTTAAAGATTGGTTCGAGTATGTGTAGTGTGTGTGTGTAAAGTGTGCTTGGTAGGCCACTTCTATTTAATTAAAGTTGTAAATTGAGCCATTGATTTCATTACATGCTTCAATGTTTGCCTATCTATGCTCTTATGAAATGTAGATGAATTGGTGCATGTATATCATGAATTGTGTATATGTGAATGGCATGAAATGTGGTTGATGATATGTGATGAGATAAATAAAATTGGCACTAAATAATTATCGGTTGTAAATGATCGATCATTAGGATAGTGTGCACACAAATTGAGTCAAAACGTACGTGGCCTTGATGGCGTTAAGTCATCAAGGAGGAGTACGGTGATGTAACATTCCACCGGAAGCTTTTTATACATTTCTACGGGATGATAAGTGGAATCCCATCCGTAGGGCATGTGGCGATGAGTGGAATCCCGCACATGCAAGGTCCGGTGATGAGTGTAATCCCACTGAGGTAAAGTGTTGTTGAGGTTTAAATCCGCACAATCGGGGTAATTAAAATGGCCAATTAACTTGTTCATATATTGTGATATATGGTGTTGATGTATGATTGTTGATATTAATGCTTGATGCCTAGTATGACGTAAGATGCCATATTATGCCACTTGAGAGACTAGCTAGGTCTACTTGTGAAATTGTCTATGCATGTTTGATTTGAGGTTTAGGGATTACATGCTTGAACCCTGCATTTTTGTTGTTTTTCGTTTTAGAGCACCCTCACTAAGCTTATAGCTTACGCTCTCAATGTTCAACAATGCAGATCATTAGCGTGGTGTTAGCTCGGAGCAAGGCAAGAAGGGCTTTCCAAGTTGTTGCTCAAGTATGGTTAATTATGTAGTAGTTAAGCAATGTGGCAAGAGGGTGTGTTTGTATGAGCTTGTATGACTCATTTGTGATTTTGATGTTTATGCTTGACTTGGTTTGTAAGCATGATGTACATTGCCAAATGCTTATTTTTGATGTATGCCTTTTAAATGTTTAAGGTTGTTTTGATGGCATGTAAAGCTATATGTGATTGAATTGGTATCTTATGCCTATTTAAGCCTTCAAGCATGCTCTTCTTGATATTGCCTCAATGTGTTCTTGCCATGTGTGTGTGATTGATTAAATCCATGTTGGTGAGTGTTTGAATATGTTAAACCTAGGATGGATGCCTCTAGACTATGTATGTTGGTGTTGTGTGCCTTTAGGGGGTCCTAAGGGACCTTTAGACCAGTCAAGACTCGCCTAAGTCCCAATTTCAAAGGTTGCAGACTGCCAACCTTTCGAAACGGGAGGGATCATTCCGGAACGGGTAGGCTTCAGGGACCCCGTATCGGAACGCGTTTCGATACGGTATGGCCTTTGAAACCCCTGTTCCGAAACGCGTATCGGAACGTTTTGGCTACTGGAATTTTGAGAAATTCATGAGATGAAGGTGTTTCGAAATGGGTATAAAGTTTTCGAAACGGTCAAAATCTCGTTGACCACGAGATATTGACCGTCGTGGGCGTTTCGAAACGGTTGACCACCGTTTCAATACGGCCCCTTGTACAGGCTCTGGGACAGTTGACCTAGTCAAGGCGTTTCGATACGCCTCAAGGGTGTTTCGAAACGGCCTGTTAAAAAGATTAAAATTGGGCTGTAAATAGGTTGGTTTGGGTCCGTTTGATTGTCTCGTGTATGTTGTTCCGCTGTATGATCACTTAGGATTTATTACTACTCTAGACAAGATAAAAAGAAAAAAATTTTATAGGGTTGCTAACCGAGGGGGAATCCTTAAGGGGTTTTCACTCGGTTTTCCCCGCGTGGCTCACTCGGACCGGTCATCCGGCCAGACCGGGACGAGGGGGTTACATTTGTTGGTATCAGAGCCTGAGGTTACCGAGACCTCGGGCAGGTAAGTGAGGTAAGCTCAACGTATTAAATGATTGAGTTGTCCGATGCATATCTTGCCTTGAATGTTTGACTGTTAGTATGATGTTTTGAAGCATGAATTGTCGTGTCTGGTGTGAGTGTGTGCCCATTGCTACTATTACTTAATTTAAAAGAGATTATTGGAAAAAGGAGTACTTGAGCACTATTGGACCCTTGCTTTGACTAACGTAATCCTTATATGTTTCTTGTTGTAGTTTATACCTTGCTAGCTGTAGCATGAGACCACGTGGGAGGCCTAGGATGATTCGACCGGAACCACGGGCAGAGGCTCCGAGAGTTGAGCCAGTTGTGAGAGTTGAGGCTCAAGTGGGAGAGCCAGTGGATGGGGTTGGAGCTCCTCCACCACCTCCACCACCACCTCCACCACCACCACCTCCTCCATCGGGAGCGGAAGGTGAGGCCGGGGCCGAAGAAGAGGGACCACTAGGAGGTCAAGGTGGCCAAGGACCGGCCGGGATTGACTTAGCTTCGTTGGTTCAGGCAATAGCCGGGACATTCCAGGCTGCAGTAGCTGGAGGTCAGGCAGCTCATCATCAGGGTGAGGGCACCGGATTACCTTTAGAGAGACTTCGAGGCCTTGGGGCCGAAGAGTTTAGAGGTGCTACTCCAGAGCGATCAGAGTTATGGTTTGAGAAGACTGTCCGTATTCTTGCTCAGATGGGATGTACTGGTGAGCGCAAGTTGGGATGTGTTGAGTCTCTGCTTCAGGGTGATGCCTACACTTGGTGGGTCACCATTACCACGGGTATGGATGGGACCGAGATCACTTGGGAGTTCTTTGTGACAGCTTTCCGGAAGAAGTATTTAGGTCCGCGATACCTCGATGAGAGGAAGAGGGAGTTTATGGCATTGCTTCAGGGGAGTATGTCTGTGACTGATTATGAGATTCGGTTTGTCAGATTGAGTCAGTATGCACCTGAGCTTGTACCTACTGAGGTGGAGCGTTGTAACCGCTTCCGATATGGGCTGAGTGAAGAGATCAAGACGTATATTCTAGCTTCAGATTACACTGATTTTGATGTCTTGGTCGCGAGGGCCAAGGACTTAGAGCACAGTTTGAGTTTGACCAGGCGGTCAGGTGGATCTAGTTCGGGTAAGAGGTCCAGCAACTTTGATAGAGGTGATGCCAAGAGGCATCGGGACAACAGACATCATTTTGATCATAGGCGTGGTGGCGGTAACCACGGTAGGGGCCATCAGGGTCAGAGAGCTGGTGGGAAGTTGCCCACATGTGCTACTTGCGGGAGGAACCACACCGGTGAGTGTTGGGGAAATTATTATTCTTGCTGGAGTTGTGGTGCTAGAGACCACATTAGGCGTGACTGTCCACATCAGGTGGGACAGGCACCAGCTCAGGCTCCTGCTAGGGCCAATGACTTTTAGAGAGGCCGCGGGCGCGGTAGAGGTAACTTCCAGCCGAGGAACGATGGTCAGAGGAACATATCACATGTAGTTGCAGTTCAGCCAGAGGGCGGAGGTCAGGCCAGAGTTTATGCTCAGCACGGGGATCAGCATGACACCGATGTGATCGCAGGTAACTTCTCGATACAGCCTTTGGGTTTGCTTTCTTTGATTGACTCTGGGTCTACACATTCCTACATATTGAGTGAGCATGCACGGTCTTTGAATTTGCCTTGTAAGATGTTAGAGGTAGGAGTTAGTGTTACTAGTTCCTTTGGGGACACGATAGTAGTTAGGAAGATGTACCGAAGGTGTCCGTTGATGGTTCAGGGGCATGTGTTTCCAGTGGATATGATGGAGCTTCCTTTCTATGGTTTTGATGTGATTCTGGGTATGGACTGGCTCACGGAGCGTAGAGCTAGGATAGATTTTGAAACTAAACGGATTTCCTTGAAGCTCACAGATGACTATGAGATTGTAGTGGTGGGCGAGAACATGAAGTTCTTGTCCAATGTGGTTTCAGTGTTAGAGGCTAAGAGATTAGTTGAGTTGGGGTGTGAAGCATACCTAGCGTATGTGATGAACCCTAACATGAGTGAGGTTAGACCTCAGGACATCCGGACAATATGTGACTTTCCTAGTGTGTTTCCGGAAGAATTGCCAGGGTTGCCACCGGACAGAGAGGTAGAGTTCAGCATTGAGACTTATTCTGATTCAGCTCCTGTTTCGATTGCTCCGTATCACATGGCACCGAAAGAATTGAAAGAGTTGAAGACTCAGTTGCAAGAATTGACAGATAGAGGTTTTATTAGGCCTAGTTCTTCACCTTGGGGTGCGCCAGTTTTGTTTGTGAAGAAGAAAGATGGAAGTATGAGAATGTACATAGATTACAGACAGTTAAATCAGTTGACAATGAAGAACAAATATCTGTTGCCTAGAATTGACGACTTGTTTGACCAGTTGAGAGGAGCATCGGTCTTTTCGAAGATTGATTTGAGATCGGGTTACTACCAGCTAAAGGTAAGAGAGGTTGATGTACCGAAGACGGCCTTTAGGACTAGGTATGGTCATTATGAGTTTTTAGTCATGCCATTTGGGTTGACTAACGCACCGGCAGCTTTCATGGACATGATGAACAGGATCTTTCATCAGTATCTAGATCAGTTTGTAGTTGTATTTATTGATGACATTTTGGTGTACTCGCGAACTGAAGAAGACCATGACCGACACTTGAGACTTGTTTTGAAGACTTTGCTAGATCATCAGTTGTATGCGAAGCTCAGCAAGTGTGAATTCTGGATCCATGAGGTAGTCTTCTTAGGACATGTAGTGTCAGCCGATGGAATTAGAGTTGATCCAAAGAAGATTGAAGCCATCGTTGAGTGGAAGCAACCGAAGTCTGTGACAGAGGTACGCAGCTTCCTAGGCTTAGCCGGATACTATAGGAGGTTTGTAGAGGGTTTCTCTAAGTTAGCCGCTCTATTGACACAGTTACTTAAGAAGAGTGTTCAGTTTGAGTGGACAGATGCAAGACAGAAAGCCTTTGAGAAATTGAAGGAAGCTTTGACCCAAGCTCCGATTTTGATTCAGCTTGAGCCCGGGAAGGACTATGTAGTTTACAATGATGCTTCTTATGTAGGGCTAGGATGTGTTCTTATGCAAGACCAGAGAGTAGTGGCTTATGCCTCAAGACAGTTGAAGACCCATGAGCGCAACTATCCGACACATGACATAGAGTTAGCTGCAGTTGTGTTTGCTCTGAAGATTTGGAGGCACTATTTGTACGGTGAGAAATGCACAGTGTACACCGATCACAAGAGTTTGAAATACATTATGACTCAGCGAGATTTGAATCTCAGACAGCGTAGGTGGTTAGAGTTGCTAAAAGACTATGATCTTACTATTGAGTACCATCCGGGTAAGGCCAATGTAGTGGCTGATGCATTGAGTAGGAAGGTGGCCGTGGACTTGAGAGCTATGTTTGCTAGATTGAGTTTGTCCAGAGATGGCGGCTTGGTAGCCGAGCTTCAGGTTAGACCTACTCTAGGTCAGTTGATTCGAGAGAAACAGCTCTTAGATAGATCTTTGGCACCTCACGTGTAAGATGTAGCTGAGGGTAGATCTTCAGACTACAGTTTCAGTACTGATGGGGTTTTGTGTTTCAAAGATAGAATAGTTGTGCCAGAGGAAAGTGATTTGAGACGAACGATCTTGACTGAAGCCCACAATAGTCCGTTTGCTATGCATCCTGGAAGTACGAAGATGTACCGTGATTTGAAGAATGAGTACTATTGGGTTGGCTTGAAGAGAGATGTAGCCGACTTTGTGAGTAAGTGCTTAGTGTGTCAGAGAGTGAAGGCGGAACATCAGGTTCCCTCAGGTTTGTTACAGCCGTTGAGAATTCCGGAATGGAAATGGGAGAACATCACCATGGATTTTGTTTCGGGTTTGCCTTTGACTCCTACGAAGAAGAACTCAGTTTGGGTGATAGTAGATCGTTTTACGAAGTGTGCTCACTTCTTGGCAGTCAACACTACATACACCTTAGATAGATTGGCAGATTTGTACATTGGTGAGATCGTTAGACTGCATGGTGTGCCGAAGTCCATTGTGTCAGATAGAGATCCGCGGTTTACTTCTAGATTTTAGGAGTGTCTGCATACAGCTTTGGGTACCCGTTTGAACTTCAGCACTTCTTATCATCCTCAGTCAGATGGTCAGTCAGAGAGGGTTATTCAGATCTTAGAGGATATGCTGCGTTGTTGTATCATTGACTTTCAGGGTACTTGGGAGAAGCATTCGCCTCTAGTAGAGTTTGCATACAATAACAGCTTTCAGTCGAGCATTCAGATGGCTCCGTATGAGGCCTTGTATGGCCGGAAGTGTAGAACTCCAGTGTGTTGGGCCGAGGTAGGACAGAAATTGTTACCTATGCCGGATTGGCTCAAGGGGACGACCGACAAGGTAAAATTGATTTGTGACCGTTTGAAAGCTGCTTCGGGTAGGCAGACGTCCTATGCCGATTTGAAGAGGAAGGAAGTTGAGTTCTCAGTGGGTGAGAAGGTATTCTTGAAGGTGTCTCTGTGGAAGAAAGTGATGAGGTTTGGCCGAAAAGGGAAGTTGAGTCCTAGGTACATAGGACCGTATGAGATTGTGAAGAGGGTTGGTCCCGTTGCTTATCAGTTGCGTTTGCCATCCGAGCTTGAGAAGATACATGATGTGTTCCATGTTTCGATGCTTCCTAAGTGTAGGTCCGATCCATCACATGTTATGCCCGTAGAAGAGATTGAATTGAATCCGGATTTGACTTATGAAGAAGAACCAGTGGAGATCTTAGCTTCTCACAGTAAGGTGTTGAGGGGTAGATCGATTGAGTTAGTGAAGGTGCGGTGGCAACGTAGAGGTGTGGACGATGCCACTTGGGAGAGGAAGGAGGATATGGAAAAGCAGTTTTTGTATCTCTTTCAGTCAGGTAATTTCGGGGACGAAATTCCTTAAGTGGGAGAGAGTTGTAGCACCCGTGTTTTGGGCCTAGGAGTTAACCGGGTTTATAGTTCGAGTCAAATGAAATTTAATTAAATTAATTCAACTCTAAATAATGACCTAATTGAGCTTTGGAAAAAGGGGAGGGACCTATGTAGTGAATTACCCAAAATATTTGAAAAAAAGATGACAACTTTCCATATTGTCATCTTCTCCCCCTTTCCCCCCACAATCCCACGTGAAACACCCCCTCTCCCTTCTCCATACACTCTCAAACTTCAAACAACTATTTCATTGATTTGCAACTTGGTTTCAACACCATTTTAAGAGGTAAACATGTTTTCTTAATCTCCTTTTTATTCCCTATCAACTCATGGTCTTAGATTTCAAAGTTATGGGGTTTTGAAAATTAGGGTTCATACCAAAGTTTGGGTTTTTAAGGGGGTTTTCCATTTGGTTTTGATAAATTGTGTTGGGGCTTTGCTTAATCAAGTTGAAATACACAATATATGTTAATTTGGTTAAGTTTCAATGAAAATCCGAAGTGAGCTCTATTACCCATTTTTTAGTTGTCAAAAACACCATTTTTGGTGGGTTTTTTGTTGAAAACTAAGGGCTGATGGTTAGGGTATGTTAGGAGGGTGATTTGGGACTTTTTGGAGGTCATTTGGATGTTTGGAAATTGAGATTTCAGCAAGGCTTTAGGGGAGCACGAAAATTGGGTTTTTAGGAGATTATGTGGTTTGGGAAATTGTGGATTTTGGCTTGTGATTGTAAAGTAAGTTGATGGTTGAGTTTAGCATTGAATTGGGAAGTAATGTATATGTTTTGTTTGGCTAGAAGCAAGAGGAAACGTTGAAGAGGCTTTGGGACCGAATCCGGGTTCGTAGGAGGATTGTTTCGAATTGCTAAGGAAGGGCGGTGAGTGGTTTCAAACTTGTTTTAAAGATGGTTCGAGTATGTGTAGTGTGTGTGTGTGTGTAAAGTGTGCTTGGTAGGCCACTTCTATTTAATTACAGTTGTAAATTGAGCCATTGATTTCATTACATGCTTCAATGTTTGCCTATCTATGCTCTTATGAAATGTATATGAATTGGTGCATGTATATCATGAATTGTGTATATGTGAAGGGCATGAAATGTGGCTGATGATATGTGATGAGATAAATAAAATTGGCACTAAATAATTACCGGTTGTAAATGATCGATCATTAGGATAGTGTGCACACAAATTGAGTCAAAACGTACGTGGCCTTGATGGCGTTAAGTCATCAAGGAGGAGTACGGTGATGTAACATTCCACCGGAAGCTTTTTATACATTTCTACGGGATGATGAGTGGAATCCCATCCGTAGGGCATGTGGCGATGAGTGGAATCCCGCACATGCAAGGTCCGGTGATGAGTGTAATCCCACCGAGGTAAAGTGTTGTTGAGGTTTAAATCCGCACAATCGGGGTAATTAAAGTGGCCAATTAACTTGTTCATATATTGTGATATATGGTGTTGATGTATTATTGTTGATATTAATGCTTGATGCCTAGTATGACGTAAGATGCCATATTATGCCACTTGAGAGACTAGCTAGGTCTACTTGTGAAATTGTCTATGCATGTTTGATTTGAGGTTTAGGGATTACATGCTTGAACCCTGCATTGTTGTTGTTTTTCGTTTTAGAGAACCCTCACTAAGCTTATAACTTACGCTCTCAATGTTCAACAATGCAGATCATTAGCGTGGTGTTAGCTCGGAGCAAGGCAAGAAGGGCTTTCCAAGTTGTTGCTCAAGTATGGTTAATTATGTAGTAGTTAAGCAATGTGGCAAGAGGGTGTGTTTGTATGAGCTTGTATGACTCATTTGTGATTTTGATGTTTATGCTTGACTTGGTTTGTAAGCATGATGTACCTTGCCAAATGCTTATTTTGATGTATGCCTTTTAAATGTTTAAGGTTGTTTTGATGGCATGTAAAGCTTTATGTGATTGAATTGGTATCTTATGCCTATTTAAGCCTTCAAGCATGCTCTTCTTGATATTGCCTCAATGTGTTCTTGCCATGTGTGTGTGATTGATTAAATCCATGTTGGTGAGTGTTTGAGTATGTTAAACATAGGATGGATGCCTCTAGACTATGTATGTTGGTGTTGTGTGCCTTTAGGGGGTCCTAAGGGACCTTTAGACCAGTCAAGACTCACCTAAGTCCCAATTTCAAAGGTTGCAGACTGCCAACGTTTCGAAACGGGAGGGATCGTTTCAGAACGAGTAGGCTTCAGGGACCCCGTATTGGAACGCGTTTCGATACGGTATGGCCTTTGAAACCCCTGTTCCGAAACGCGTATCGGAACGTTTTGGCTACTGGAATTTTGAGAAATTCACGAGATGAAGGTGTTTCGAAACGGGTATAAAGGTTTCGAAATGGTCAAAATCTCGTTGACCACGAGATATTGACCGTCGTGGGCGTTTCGAAACGGTTGACCACCGTTTCGATACGACCCCTTGTACAGGCTCTAGGACAGTTGACCTAGTCAAGGCGTTTCGATACGCCTCAAGGGTGTTTCGAAACGGCCTGTTAAAAAGATTAAAATTGGGCTGTAAATAGGTTGGTTTGGGTCCGTTTGATTGTCTCGTGTATGTTGTTCCGCTGTATGATCACTTAGGATTTATTACTACTCTAGACAAGATAAAAAGAAAAAAGAATTTATAGGGTTGCTAACCGAGGGGGAATCCTTAAGGAGTTTTCACTCGGTTTTCCCCGTGTGGCTCACTCGGACCGGTCATCCGGCCAGACCGGGACGAGGGGGTTACAGTGCTTAACTTTATTGGTATTGTAAGATATTAAACAAGATGAAAAAGAGACAGATGGGAGAGTTGGTATTTTGAATTAAGGTATGCTTGAGGACAAGCATGAATTAGGTGTGGGGGAATTTGATAGATTATAATTATATACTCTTTGTTATGATTAATTCCTTCATATCCTATTATATTTTGAGCTTAATTGTGGAAATTATGTTTGTTCTGATTTAAGAGGTGAAATATGGATGCAAAGGTGAAATTCAATTCAAAATCATGTTTTTAGCTTCCTATGTGAAAACCAAGTCTTTTAGAAGATAGTAGAAACGAGCAGAAGATTATTTTTGATAAGGCGTGACCACGCCTTGTGACTTATGTGAGATTGCTTTTCTAACATGAGAAATTCGAAATTTTGGAAGCAAACTTGTGTTGAAGCCCACTTTTATGGTTATTTTCATTATTTTGGAAGTATTGGACCAAGAATTAATCTCTTTTATTAATTACGATTTTATTTATTTATATTTTCCTTTATATTATCTTTCTTTATTGCATTGAAACTCAATTAAAGGAGAATATTTTTCTAGGGTTAGGGTTTTTGCTCTCTATCAAAAGAGCACATTAGACCCTCTAGAAATCATCTTATCTTTTACAATACTTCTTCTTCATCATCTCTTGTTGTTTTCTTCCATCATGTGTGGCTAAGGCTTTTATTTCCGATTCAAGGTTGAAGTGATTCCGCTATAATTTTGTGAGGCTTGTACTAAACTAGTATTTCTCCTTCAATCCGAGTAATCTTTATTTCTTGTTCTTATTTTTATGAATGTTTGATGTTGATTAAATTGACGCCTTAATTTGATATTGAATGTTCTATCGCTATCCATGACGCAAGTAACGAAAGGTAAGGCTCATGTTTTGTGTCAGTTAGACTACACATCACGCATGATAGTTGTCGCAACGAACTTTTAAAGGGAGGCTTCGACTTTTTGGAAAACTTTTAAAAAATACAGAGTCGCCACCAATCTTTTTTGAAAAAAGGTGTGATTGGATCACTTTCAAAACTAGGGTTATTTTAATAAAACATTTTTTGGTTTTAATAAAACAACAGTTTTGGTCTGCGAAAATCAGAAAACATGTTCGGTGGTCGGTTACGTGTGGGGAAGGGTTAGCACCCCCACGACGCACAAAATTGGTACCTAATTGGTTTTCAAAATCGTTTTCAAAACTGGAATTTGCAAGTTCAAAAAGGTTCAACTTTATTTGTCCATTTAATAAATATTAGTCTATTTTAACGACCTTATCACCCGGGATATGAACTTTAATCACCGCCAACATTTCTGGCGCTAACACGTCATTTCCGTTTGATAAGACACCGCATTGATTAGGATTTCACTTTTCAAACAACAAAGAAATTTAGGTGTGTTGAGCATTTTATTTAATTCTAAGTTCGATTATTTAAAAGCCCTAAAAATGTCTAAGTCTTTTATTCCTAAGTTAAGGTTTAAGTATGCTGAAGTGTATTTTATTTTTGTTAAGAAAATTTTTCAACAAACAAGTCTCTATCTAAGCTTTAGTATCTAATCCTAAATTTCACCTATTTCTAAAAAAACAAGCAAGCAAACTTTTATTCTCTTTGAGTTTTTACCCTTTTTATTATTCCTTTAAAAAACTTATTTCTTTTTTACTTATTTTATTTTTAAAGCCAAGACCCCTTTTTACATTTTTTCATTTTTTATGTTTTTTACCGTTTTATGTTTTCCTTTTTCAAAACAAAGATTTTTCTCTCGTTTAAAATTTATTTTTATTTTTTCTATTTTTAAGTTTTTTTCTTTTAAAACGACCCCTTTTAAAAATAAACTTCACTTTTCCTTAAAGAACTTCTTTTTAATTTTTTTCTCAAAAATTTATTTTTATCCTAGATCCTAAACTTTTATTTAAAACCTTTTTATTTTCTTTTTCTTGAAAACTTATTTCTTTTTTTTTCTAAAAAAAAACATCTTTATTATTTTTTTCTTTTAAAATCATTTTTCTCATTTATTATTTAAAACTAAATTTCATCTCGAGTTGAATTTTCCCCTTAATTCGAGCCTAGGGTTTGACTACTCATCTCGGTTTTTTACAGATTCCAGCGAGCATAGGCGGCGGCGGCGAGCGTGGTTGGTGGCCTTGGGTCGGCAGCGATGAGACGGACCGGCCGGTACCAACGGCGTCGGCGGCCGTGGCCTGTAGGCGCCGATCGGCCACCTTGAAGCTGCGGCAAGGGTTTGGTTTGGGGAACCAGCCCACGCGCTGGCGCGTGGCGCGCGTTGGTTCCCCTCTTTTTATTTTTTTCTTTTTTTTGCTGATTTTTTGTTGCTGTTTTTTTGCTTTTTTGTATCACATTTATTTTTTCACCTTACTTTATTTCCCCTTTTTCCCATAATTATTATTTGTACCATAATTATCATTTTCCCCTTTTTTTCCTTTTTTCTGTAAAAGTGGGCTTCAAAATAAAAAATGGGCTTTTTCTCTTTATTTAAAAGTGGGCTTTTAAAATGGGCTTTTTGAAGATGGGTCTTTATTTATTTAAAAAGTGGGCCTTTCAAAGGATTTTTTCTTTTTTTTTCTTTTATATTTTTTATATTTTTTTGTTATTGAAAGCTAAGGTGAAAATTTAGTGACAACAGCTGCATCTCTTTGGTTATCTCTGTGAAACAAAGATAAAGAAAAGACAAAAAGACACAAATTTTCACCAATTTACTAGTTGGATCCATTCTTCAAATGCTCGAACGGATAGGGGTGTTCTATTCTCCTTATGCTCGAATAACTGAGCTGGGTTCCATTCTCCAAATGCTCGAACGGATAGGCGTGTTCTATTCTTCTTATGCTCGAATAGCTAAGCTGGGTTCCATTCTTCAAATGCCCGAACGGATAGGCTGGTTCTATTCTCCTTATGCTCGAATAGTTGAGTTGGGTTCTATTCTCCCAAAATGCTTAAGCAACTGAGTTGGGTTTTGTCCTCCCAAATGCTCAATTAGGCCAAGTCTTCTGAAAACTTTCATCCTCCTTATGCTTGGATGAATAAGTAAGCTCCATTCTCTTTATGCCCGAACGAATAGGGTAATCTTCTAAAACACTTCATCCTCCTTATTCTTGGATGAATAAGAAAACTCTATTCTCCTTTTGTCTGAACGGATAGGCAAATCTTCTTAAACACTTCATCCTCCTTATGCTTGGATGAATAAGAAAACAGACTTCAAAAGCTTTCATCCTTCTTATGCCTAGATGAATAAGAAAACATTCTCTTTCCTCCCGAATAGATAGGTGAATCTTCTTAAAAATTTCATCATCCTTATGCTTGGATGAATAAGAGAACATTCTCTTTCCTCCCGAACGGATAGGTGAATCTTTTGAAAAAATCCATCCTCCTTATGCTTGGATGAATAAGCGAACTCCATTCTCCTTACGCCTGAACGAATAAGTGAATCTTCTGAAGAATTTTCATCCTTCTTATGCTTGGATGAATAAGCAAACCTCAAAAAAATTTCATCCTCCTTATTCTTGGATGAATAAGCGAGTTCTATTCTCCTTGTGCTCGAATAGATAAGCGGATCTTCTGAAAAACTTCATCCTCCTTATGCTTGGATGAATAAGCGAACTCTATTTTCCTTGCGCCCAAACGGATAGGCGAATCTTCTAAAAAACTTCATCCTCCTTATGCTTGGATGAATAAGCAACCTCAATTTTCCTTACGCCTGGCTAGGCGAATCTTCTGGAAAAAACTTTATCATCCTTATGCTTGGATGAATAAGCGGGTTCTAAAAAAGGGTTCCATCCTCGTCATGCTCGGATGAATAAACAGGTTCCAAAAAGTGTTTCATCCACCTTACGCTTGGATGAATAAGCTGGCTCTTAAAAGGGGTTCCATCCTCCTCATGCTCGGATGAATAAGCAGGTTCCAGAAAGTGTTTCATCCACCTTACGCTTGGATGAATAAGCGGGTTCCATTCTCCAAATACCTGAACGAATAGGCGGGTTCTTTTGCTGAAAGGTCCTTCGTGTACCTGAAAAAAATGTGATATTCAATGCAATTATGATGTACATGCCCCTAGGGATGCCTAAAACATGAATGCATGTCTCATTTCTTTTCCTTTTGAATTCTTTCTCAAAAATTAAATTTTTCTGCACATTTGCTCAATCAATCTAGATAAGCAGTTGTACTTTTTCTCTGTATTTTTTGACTCATAGAAACATCTGATCTTTGCTCGTTTAATCCAGTGATCTTGTACTCTTGGTTGGAATGACAGAGTCCTTCAATTGTCATTGCCTCGCCATTCTCTTTCTTCATATCTCTTTGCTTTATTGAAAATGTTCGATCTTCGTAGGCGAATGTCTCAAGATCTACCATCATTGTAGTTGATACATCAAGGTTGAGTGAAAGGCTCCCTTGTGTGGTTTTTAATGCTTCAAGTCTTCATATGCCCCTTATCTAGCATCTTCAATGCTTCATGTGAATTCTTAAATTCTTGCCCTTGCAGGACATCTTGAATTTCTTGTATATGAAAGCTTATTTCCACCTTGAATACCTTCGAATGATATTGGCGCTTTAATCTCTTCTTCTCACGCCTATTAATACTGAGGGTCTGAAATCATTAGCCAGTGTAGATTGCCCCAATCTGAGGGCATCGTTTGCTTATCAAGTGCAATTCTTTCTCTTTTCATGCTTTTGAGCATCTGCATCTTATATGTGGACCTTTATTGACGACACGACCCACTTCAGACTCTTCAACGCATGTGCTTTTTCTTTCTTTCTTTTTCTTTTTATCTTCTCATGCAAGGCGATGCCCCCATTCAATACTGAGGTTCAATTGTTTTCTGAAGTAATGAAAACATCCATTCATGGTCTCCTACAATTAAGATAAATACCAAGAAATCTTTTGCTTTTCATTAATCTTTGTCAGCCTACTTGTAGGATACAAGGAAAGGCTAGAAATAATAGTTCAAAGGAAAAAGGTCATAACAAACGCAAGAAAAGGTTAAAAATGGTCTTAAGAAAATAGTCATGGCAAACACAAGAAAAAGGCAAAGTCGGATGCCCCAAAATTCAAAGCATGAATGATTCAAAAATCCATCAACCGGATAATGCCCCATTTTAGTGGCTCTCTTTTCCTTACACACTCCCCAAATTTAAATTTCCCTCTTTTCTAATCTCAATCAGACATTAGAAGCTCGAAGTCCCTGAAGAAAGGTTAACTCAATTAGGTGAAATGTGTTTTGAAGATGAACTCGTTTTCTCAAATATTCATGTGTGATCCATATGGTCTTTTAAGGCTTGTAATGTAGGCTAGGCTCGGGTTGCCAAAGAAAGGATATATAGGCTCAAACTCATATTTTAAGGGTGATTGAACCAAGGATCAACTTTTCCTGATAAAATCTCTGTTCTTCTTCTTTTATTCTTTCGATCACTCTAGACTGCCCATTTTGGGTTTTCACCCTAGAGTTCATTTCCTTTTCTGGTACACGTCTCATTTGAAGGATTTATTTCAAAATTTCCTTCACATTTCTTCTTTTCTTCTTTTCTATCTTTTTTCTTTATTTTCTTTCTTCTCTTCTCTTCTCTTTTCTTTTCTTCTTTTCTACTTTTTCTTCTCTTTTCATTTTTTTCTATTTTTCTTGTTTTTCCTTTTTGTGTACTTTTTGCTTAGAGTTTAGGACATTCAACTTAATCTAACATGTTTCCTTCAAAAAGTTTTTCAGTTTCTTTACCCCCCCCCGGTGTTGGGAGTGATCCTTGGTTAGGGTTAAATTACAAGAAAATTAATATCAGGCTCAAAAGGGGACAACAAATGGATTTTTCTTATTCGTGAAGAGAAATGAAGGAATGCCAAATGTCATTTCACACACAAATATCGTCGAAGAAAAGCAGTCTTCAGTTGGTAGATATTTTAGAGTTATCACTTCATTCAAGGACCCTAACAACAATGTCTGAGAGGAAAATTCACTCAAATATGTATTCTAAACCTAAACTCACATTTTTGCCCCTCTATCTCAGGATTAGATTCATGAATCATTCATACAATCAATAATAAGGACTATGCAAAGAAAATGCATGCTTGAAAAGAACTGGATGAAGAATGCAAAAAAAAGGGAAATGATGAAACAAAAATGAGAAATGTTTTCCACTTGAAAAAATGCATCTTGAAAGAAGTAAACTGAAGTAGAAGCCCTTACAAAAGATCCCTAATGCTCGCGAGCAAAAGCAAGAGGGTTGGTTCTAAGCATGATCTCAACTGTTTAGAAAAAATTGAGTATTATTCCATGAAAACACGAATCTCAGCCAATCTTGCCTCCAACGAGTTCGTGATGAAACTCTAAACGCGCTCGTCCTTGTCATCTTCTTCTTTTCCGAGTCTTCCACTTATGATGGCTGCCAATATTAACTCTCCATTCATGACCATGTTTGCAAAACTTTCGGTGGCGTGATTTAACATGTAGTCATAGAAAGGTCCATTTAGAGTTTCCACAAACATTTGGGTAGCTTCATTTTCTGACAGTGGAGGTTGAACTTGGGATGCCACATCTCGCCATATCTGGGCATACTGGCGGAAGCTCTCATTGGGCTTTTGTTCCAAATTCTGTAGCACAATCCTGCTTGGGGCCATGTCTGTTACATACTTGTACTGTTTGAGGAAGGCTCTCGATAGATCCCTCCAAGTGCATATATTGACCTGACTCAATTGAGCATACCATCGGATAGCAGACCCAGATAAACTGTCTTGGAAGCAATGAATCAATAATTTCTCATTTTCCAAGTGTAGTGACATTTTCCTACAGTACATGGTCAAATGCGCCAATGGGCATGTAGTTCCTTTATACTTCTTGAAGTTAGGGGCCTTAAACTTTGGAGGTGCCACCAAGTCAGAAACTAGACTCAAATCTCTTGCATCTTTGCCACTATAATTGCTTCCTTCTTGATAGAACTTAATCATTCCCACCAGCTTCTTGTAGCGGTCTTCCCATTTCTTCTCGACCTTTGCCATGTAAGTTTCTTCATTGAGGTCAGGCATCTCAGGGCTGCGAACCTCGTCGGTGTTGTCTTCAGTACGGACAGAAGATTCTGAGATCTTGATTTTAGGTAAAACTACTTTCTTTTGTACGAAATCCATCCCCAGGAAAGTGTTGGTGCCTTCTCTCACTTCTGGGTCTTTGAACCCAAAGATGGCTGCGATTTGGCTGACTGTTTTCTGGTGTGATATCTCAATCTCTTTCTTCAGATTATTTACCATCTTCTCAAGCTTGTAACAAATGCTCTTCTGATTTGCTTACAGAGTTGTCAATCTTTCCTCAGTGCTCATGACTCAAGTCGTGTTTGCGCGGGATTTTTACTACTTAAATGGATTTTTCCAAAATTAATCTTTTTTATTTTACATGAATGAATGTAATGATTGAAACATTATTTAATGCAAACAAAAAACAAATGCATGGAAGCAAATATATGTGTGCACAAAACAACGAAGCAAGCAAAACAGTGCAAATGCATGAATGCGGTCGAAGGGCCATCAATTCCATTGAAAATCTGCTCATGAAAGGAAATTCTTTATTAAATTCGAAAGCTTTTATTACATCTTTTGTAAATTACAAACATCTTTCTGCTTGAACGCCTAACTCCTTGATTTCTTCAACTAGCCACATGAGCCTTGGTCCAGCTTCTCCAACAGGCTTGATGTACCGACAAAGAGTCGCAGCTTCAGTCGCCAATATTGTCACGTGCTTGGTTCTCCTCCCTTTTTAAAGAGCTTTCCATTCATAATTTGAACAATTTTTCAGAATCAAACCCTTCTAAATATGGAATGCATGTAATAAATACATATACTATTCACACACAAAAGATTAGTAATAGACATGCTACAAAAAACAACACAAAAAGGTTAGTAACAAATAAATATGCTACAAAACAAAACTCACACACACAAAGGTTGGTAATATGCTACAAAAACAAAACAAAGCTCACACACAAAAAGGTTAATAATCTTTAGGGAAAACTACACCAATGGTCCCCAAACTATCATTGTTTTCCTATTTTGGTCCCCAAAGTATTTTTTTTCGGCAAAATCATCCCTTTTGTTACATTGTTCTTCTATTTTGGTCCCCGTCGTTAAAAACTAACGAAATTGCTGACGTGGAATTTTTTATTTTTTAAATATTTTTTATTATTTTCTCTCTCCTCTATATATATTATTAAAAAAATTTATTCAGACTAATGTGGTGGTGACATGTGTCACGACCATAACAAAAAAAATAATGTAAATTTGGGGGGGGAGCTGGGATTCAAACCTTCGTCCCCAAGCCATTAAGTCAATGGGTTAACCGCTGGACTAAACTCCAAGTATTGTTATGTTTTAGCACAAATTACTTTTAAAACAATCAAATGAATCCCCAAAAACCAACAAAATAGTTGAAACAAATGACTTGCAATAAGATTCAAACCCATGTGCCATGGCATAAAAAGGCCAAGCATAAACCAAATGTGCCAAAGAATTATTTCGACTAAAATTTATATTTAACGTATATTAATTTACAAACAACACAAAATAAAATATTAAACCTAGGTAGGGATTCGAACACAAAACCTTATTGATAAATTAATGTATGTTAAATATAAATTTTAGTATGCATTAAATATTTTATCCGAACACAAAACCTTATTGGTAAATTAATAGAATATATATTAAATATACATTTTAGTATACGTTAAATATTTTATTCGAATGCAAAACCTTATTGATAAATTAATATACCTTAAATATAAATTTTAGTATATGTTAAATATTTTATTCGAACACATAACCTTATTGATAAATTAATAGAATATATGTTAAATATAAATTTTAGTATGCGTTAAATATTTTATTCGAATACAAAACCTTATTGATAAATTAATATACATTAAATATAAATTTTAGTATATATTAAATATTTTATTCGAACACAAAACCTTATTGATAAATTAATGGAATATACGTTAAATATAAATTTTAGTATACGTTAAATATTTTTGTTGAGTGTGTAAAAGTTCTATAATTTACCCCCTATTTAACCCATATTTCTGCTGCATTCAAGCATAATTCATTGCATTTAGGATAGATTTCATTCATACATCACAATTATATTAATTGGCACAGTTTCTACTGAAATTGGTCACTTTTGCAGGTAGCTGCTGTAGCAGACGCTGGGCAGTGGAGAAGCAGAGCTGGAACACTGGACTGTAGACAAGAAGGACGACGTTGCCAAGGCCGCTGCCGTGGTAGCTAAGGACGACAACAAAGGTGAAGGGAAGAAGTGAAGTGGAGCTCGACAGAAAGATGAAATCAAGCCGGTCTTTCGTGAAGCACTCTTATATTTTTTCTGAGCCCTAGATCAGAATGAAGGTCAAGCCCAAAGTTCAAGGAAGAAACTCCAAGCAAGAAGGAAGGACGAATTAAAGACATATACTCTGAAGATTTAGTCTCTACTAGAGTTGTACTTTAATTTAAACTTATATTCTTGCCATATTAGAAAACTTGAACCCAAGGCCTATATAAAGACATGTAATTCAACCTAGGGAAGGATATCTCATTCTCTAGCCGTCTTCCCCTAAAACCTAGTCGTTTTCCCCCTTCTCATCATGTTCTAAACTTCCCCTAGGGCTAAGGGTTGATTCTGTAAAGTAGTTGCAAGGATTGCATTGTTTTAGGATTTTTTATGTTCAATAAAATATACTTCAAGTTTGCTTATTCTGGTTTTCAACATCTTGCAAGAGTATCGGGAGAGCATTGTGAGATTACACATTTACTTAATATCAGGAGAGTTAAGTATACGAAAGGAATAAGTACGGGTTCTCTAGTTTATGGTTGAACTATCTCGGACCTAGGGATAGGACGAGGTTAAGTGGCTAAGGAAGAATTCAACAACATCGGTGTTCATCCTTCGATTCACGCCGGGAGGTATCATCAAAGACGTGTTCATCGACAGACTTGGACCTAGGGATAGGCCAAGGCATAGCAAGGATTCTTGCCAAGCTTGAAGTACTGAGTTGTGTGTTCGCTGCCGCGAAAACAACAGACCGCTGCCGCAGCAGGTGCTGCCGCGACAGGCGCTATGACAGAATAGAGAAGTCTTAGACATTGCAAACAACTGCACTACGGAGCAGATCAATACCGACCCATTCTTTACTCTGAATATTTTCATCCTTTATTTTCAGTCTTCTTTATTATTTCGTGACAAACAATTAAATTATTTCTTATCCCTCTTGTGCAGAAATCCAAGGTTAAAGCTATTAGCCCAGTCCCTGTGGAGACGATATCTGATACTTCGTATCACTTTACTACTTGCGTCGTGTACACTTGCACTACATTGCGATAGACTTTTTTACACGCAATAAGTTTTTGGCGCCGTTGCCGGGGACTGGCAACATAACTTTACCCTTACTTTTTACTGCACATTCTTTTTATTTTTTCTGTTTTGTTTTACTTGGATTGTTCAACTTGTGCTTTTCACAAGGTTTTCTGTTTATGCGCAGATCGAAACGAGGAGAGGAACCTGAGTATCCACTAGACCCTGAAATCGAACGCTCGTACAATCTTAGGAACCGACTTCACCTCGTGTTAGCCAGAAACGAATACCTTGAAGAACAGTTAGAGGCCATGAACAACCAAGGGAATTTCTAAGATCCTAACGATCCCGTCGGGGATGGAGAAAACGGACGGCCTGTTATTCCTGCTGCCGGAGCCGCACGCCGATCCTGCCGAGACTACATGATCAATGATTATGAGGAACTAGAGACCACCCTGCCAGACGTAGAAGCTGAAAACTTCGAGCTGAAACATGTCATGTTCAGCATGATTAATAACGCTGGCCAATTTAGTGGTGCTGCTACAGAAGATGCTAGGGAACATCTGAAAACGTTCCAGGAAATCTGTGGTTCGTTTAGACTACCAGGAGTAAATCCGGAGATACTGAGGCTTCAGCTATTTCCTCATTCATTGACGGACAAGGCGAAAACTTGGTGGAATAAACTAACGTCGGGTTCAATACGAACTTGGACAGATTTAACTCGTGAATTTTTGTCTCGTTTTAATCCTTCACATTTATCTAAGCGATTACGTAACGAAATTGCTACTTTTCAACAGGAAGATGACGAGCCAATGCACGAGGCATGGGACAGATTTACCACTCTACTGAGGAACTGCCCGATGCATGGATTCCTCGTTTGGAACCAGGTAATTAAGTTTTATAATGCTGCCAACTTACAGACTCGTATGAGAATTGATTCAGCAGCAAATGGATTGCTGTTGGACAAAGATCCAGATGAAGCAATGGTAGTATTGAAAAACCTGGCAAAGAACGAGGAACAGTTTCCTACAGCAAGAAGAGGGGGTAAACGAGTACTAGCTGTGAAAGATTATGAGGCCGACAATTCCCTAAAAACACGGGTGGCATATCTCACAAAGGCAGTGGAAAAGCTATTGAAGAAAGATTCAAAACCTGTCTACTCTGCTGAAGAGGTATGTGAAACTTGCGATGGGAATCATAGTTCGGAAGATTGTCCGCTACAGTTAGAGGAAGGGATGTATGTTGGGAACTACAACAAGTAGAACTACAATTCCAACAACTACAATCCCAACTGGAGAAAAAATCCCAAATTTTCTTGGAGCAACCCGAACAATGCCCTGAATCCTCAAACACAGAACACTCAGAATCAGGGGGCACCTAGACTTCTGACGCGGCAGCAACCGCAATAGCAGCCGCAACAGCCACCAGCAACCACAACTAGTATATTGGAACAGACCTTGGCTACGTTTATGTCCCAGACAGGAACTTACATTGAAAACATGAATCACTTCGTCAAGAAGACTGAGTCATTCATGGATAAAACAGAGATGCGGATGACTAACCATGAAGCTACTCTGAAATCACTAGAGACACAGATGGGTCAGGTTTCCCAGCATATTAAGCCAAGGCAGAATGGAGGATTCCCTAGCGATACTGAGAACGTTAGACAACCCACACATGAGCAGTGTAAAGTTATCACAACTAGGAGTGGGAAGATATTGCCAAGGCCAGAGAAGGAAGCTGAACCAGTTAATGAACCAGCCCTAAAATCGACTGCCGAGAACGCTGCCCCGGTAGACGATAAACAGCCTGCTGCCGTGAACCTGTCATGACAGTAGAAGGGACAGGGGAGAAGGATAAAGAACCTAAGCCTCCTCAGATCTGAATGCAGTGGGAAGGACGCATTGCAGATTATCGTCCTCCACCTCCTTTTCCTCAACGGTTACAGAAGTTGAAACAGGAATCCCAGCTTAAGAATATCTATGATATTTTTAAGCCGGTCCACATCAATATTCCGCTGTTAGATGCTATCAAGGAGATGCCTGGTTATGCCAAATTTCTCAAGGATGTCATGTCGAAGAAATCCAGATTTGGGGAATTTGAGACGGTTAAAATGATAGAAGGATGCATGACTATTCTACACAAGCATTCACCCCAGAAAAAGAAGGATCCTGGGAGTTTCATAATACCGTGCATAATCGGAGATAAATTTGTGGGTAAGACACTTTGTGATCTTGGTGCTAGTATAAATTTAATGCCCAAATTTGTATTTCAGAAATTAGGTATTGGACAAGCACGACCCACAACAGTCGTACTGCAGCTGGCAGGCCGCTCTTACGTACATTCGGAAGGGAAGATAGAAGATATCCTGGTAAGAGTGGATAAATTTATTTTTCCTGATGACTTTCTTGTTTTAGATTGTGAAGCAGATGAGAATGCACCAATCATCCTGGGCGACCCTTCTTAGCCACAGGAAGATCACTGATTGATGTAGAGAAGGGAGAACTCACTATGAGAGTGAATGATCAAGAGATCAAGTTGAATGTTCTCCAAGCAATAAAGCACGCTGATGCAATAGAAGAATGCAAGGTTATCACTGAAGTTAACCTTGACCAACCCTGCATCAGGTCGGACTGCCAGGACATCAAATTTGGCCATTGCCCCAACAGCCATTTAGAAGACTGTCACGGAAGCGACGACGACGACAGCTCCTCAGACTCTGACATATCTGATATTGAAGATCATGAGGAGGTAAACTGGATAGGCAATCGTCCAAGTAAGTTATTCGAGCCTTTAAATTATACCTCGAATGAACATATCGTCCAAAAGCCATCAACTGTAGAGCCTCCTGTTCTAGATCTTAAGCCCCTGCCAGGGCAGCTTAAATATGTTTTTCTTGGATTAAATGATACGTTACCCGTAATCATCTCTTCTAAGTTGATGCATGAACAGGAACAACAGCTGATAGGGATGCTGCTACAGCACAAAAATGCTATTGGATGACGATAGTTGATATCCAAGGCATTAGTCTGGCACTATGCATGCATAAAATCCTCTTAGAGGATGATCACAAGCCGACCATTGATGCCTAGAGACGTCTGAATGATGCTATGCGAGAAGTGGTCCGAAAAGAAATTATCAAATGGCTAGATGATGAGATAATTTATGCCATCTCGGATAGTAAGTGGGTGAGCCTGGTGCAGTGCGTTCCTAAGAAAGGGGGAATAACTGTGGTGACCAACGAAGAAAACGAGTTAATCCCAACCAAGACTGTGACCGGTTGGAGGGTTTGTATGGACTACCGGAAGCTTAACAAAGCTACCCGGAAGGACCACTTTCCCCTACCTTTTATTGATCAAATGCTTGATAGATTAGCAAGGAAGCCTTATTACTGTTTTCTTGGTGGATACTCAGGTTATAACCAAATAGCCATCGCACCGGAAGATCAAGAGAAGACGACGTTTACGTGCCCATACGGTACTTACGCTTTTCGGAGGATGCCATTTGGACTTTGTAATGCACCAGCAACCTTTCAGAGGTGTATGATGGCAATATTCTCCGACATGGTGGAGGATTTCCTGGAGATATTCATGGACGATTTTTCCGTCTTTGGAGACAGTTTTGAAAGCTGCTTAGGAAACCTACAGAAGGTACTCGAAAGATCTGAAAAAGTGAACTTGGTTTTGAACTGGGAGAAATGTCACTTCATGGTGGATGAAGGGATAGTCCTAGGCCATAAAGTAAGCTGCCGCGGCATAGAAGTCGACAGAGCTAAGATTGAGGTAATTGGAAAGCTGCCGCCACCCACACAGTCAAGGGAATCAGGAGTTTCTTAGGGCATACTGGGTTTTATCGAAGGTTTATCGCAAACTTTTCGAAGATCACCAAGCCTTTGTGCCTCCTTCTGGAGCAGAATCGTCCCTTCAATTTTCAATACTGAATGTACTGAGGCATTCAGAGTTCTAAAAGAAAAACTGGTAACAGCCCCGATAGTACAGCCACCAAATTGGAAACTACCATTTGAGATCATGTGTGATGCTAGTGACTATGCTGTTGGGGCAGCACTTGGGCAGAGGAAGGACAAGCTCTTTCATATTATATACTATGCCAGTAAAACACTGAACGACGCCCAAGTAAACTACACCGCAACAGAGAAGGAACTGTTAGCTGTGGTGTTCTCAATTGACAAGTTTCGTTCATATATACTTGGAACGAAGGTCATAGTCCACACAGACCACTCTGCACTAAAGTATCTGTTCGCCAAAAAGGATGCGAAGACTAGACTGATACGTTGGATTCTGCTACTACAAGAGTTGGAACTTGAGGTCAAGGATAAAAAGGGGACAGAAAACCAAGTTGCAGATCACTTGTCAAGATTAGAGAAGGGAAAGAGTCTCTCAACGGATGAGACACACATACTGGAGACCTTCCCTCACGAGCAGTTGTTCGTTGCCACAAGCACTGCCGCGACAGCCATGGTGGCAGGTAAGTTTCCTGAACTCCACTGGTATGCTGATTTCGTTAATTATTTAGTTAGCGGAATATCTCCTCCTGACCTTAACTACCAAGCTAGGAAGAGGTTCCAAAATGGTGTTAAGCATTATTATTGGGACGAACCTCTTCTTTTTAAATGTTGTGCAGATCAGGTTATCAGGAGATGCATACCACAGGATGAACAGAAAGTTGTGCTTCATCACTGCCATGCTTCACAATATGGAGGACACTTAGGTGGTAACAAAACTGCTGCCAAGGTTTTGCAGTCTGGATTTTATTGGTCGTCACTGTTCAAGGATGCCAGACATTCTACAAAAGCTATGATAAATGTCAACGGACTGTAAATATCTCAAAAAGATATGAGATGCTGCTGCAAAACATTCTTGAAGTTGAAATCTTAGACGTTTGGGGGATTGATTTTATGGGACCATTCCCAGCATCATGTAGGAACTTATATATCCTCCTGGCAGTGGACTATGTGTCCAAATGGGTTGAAGCGATCGCTACACAGAAAAACGATGCCAAAACTGTTCAGAGGTTTTTGCACAAAAACATTTTTTCTAGATTTGGCATCCCTAAGGCGATCATCAGTGATGAAGGGAGGCATTTTGATAATAGGGTTATAGTTGCTGCCTTAAAAAAGTATGGTGTCAAACATCGGATCGCAACAGCTTACCACCCTCAGACCAATGGACAGGCTGAAATATCCAACAGAGAGGTAAAGAACATTCTTGAGAAGATGGTTAAGCCAACTCGAAAGGACTGGTCTCTACACCTTAATGATGCACTATGGGCCTACAAAACAACATTTAAAACTCCAAAAGGAATGTCACCCTACCGGTTGATTTATGAAAAAACATGCCATCTACCTGTTGAGATTGAGCACAGAGCATACTGGGCCATCAAGGCAGTGAATATGGACTTGGAAAAGGCAGGACAGAAAAGGCTACTTGACTTGAATGAGATAGACGAAATTCAAGCAATGGCCCATGACAACGCAAAGATTTACAAAGACAAGACGAAGAAGTGGCATGACAAGAAGCTGCTGCCACGACAGTTCTGCCCAGGGCAACTTGTGTTGTTGTTCAACTCTAGGTTGAAACTTTTCCCAGGGAAGTTGAAATCTAGGTGGTCCGGCCCATTCCAATCGGTGCAAGTTTTTCCTCATGGTGCCATCACGATCAAATCTTTAAAAGACGGGCACAATTTAAAGTCAACGGACAGAGATTAAAGCATTATCAGGGGACTGAAGCCCCAAGAATGCAGGAAGTGGTTACTTTAGGAGATGCCCCTCCTGGCATCCCTGATTTAACCTAATTTAATTTTATTTATTATTTATATATATTATTAGGTAATTAGAATTATTTTATTTTTAGGAACTAAATATTATTTTTATTTTTTAGGAAATAAAGGAGACAAGGAGAAGAGGAGAAGTAAATTCAGCCCACCATCTCACCATCAGCCCAAAAAGCCCAAAATAGGAGCCTGTCGTTACAGCTGCCGCGACAGACGCGGAAAATCTAGCATGTCAACACGCTGTCGCGGCAGACACGCAAACGCGCAGTAGACACGAAAACACGTGACAAACGCGTCAGAAACCGCGTAACAGTTGGCCCCGTTATTCGCGCCTACCATTACAGCTCCAACGGGCAGCAAACTCCTCATCTATATAAACCTCGTTTTACTATTCATTTTTCACTCACTTTCACTCTCTCTACTTGTTTCCTCTCTAGAATTTTATTTGCTTTCATTTTTTCTTTTCCAAAGAACCCTTGCAACCATGAGTACCAGAAATACCCGACGCAGTGCTGCTTCAGGATTTGCCCCAGCAGCAGCCACTCCCAGCTCCTTCCAAGCCAGAGATATGTGGGAAGAGAGAGGTTTCATTTATAGCACGAGAACAGAGAATCTCGGGCTAAAACCATTCATAGCCCGCAAGATCATAGCGCTATAGTGGCAGATGTTTGCCGAGCAGCCGGAAGAAATGAACGTCACCTTAGTCTGAGAATTTTATGCTGCCATCGGCAGCAGGGAGGCGACAGCAGTGACGGTTCGTGGTAAGGAAGTACCCTTTGAGCCAGAATACATCAACACCCTTTATGGGTTCTATGTTGGCAGAAAGGAAGACGGCCACCAAAGATTTGTGGAGAGCCTGGAGACAGCAGATTATGATGTTGTCATGGCAGAACTCACCGAGGAAAGCACCGAATGGAATACCAATCCCAAACATCCAAGGACGGTAAAACGAGTTCAACTAACTCCCGAAGCCAAGCTGTGGAACGCATTTGTTAAAAAGATGATTATGCCATCCTCACACAACAGCACGGTAGATCAACCAAGGTTAGCTCTCGTCCACTCAATTTTAAACGCGAGGCCTATCAATGTTGGTAGATATGCTCGGAAGGGAATTTTGGATTGCGTATACCGGCCATCGGGACCACTCGTCTTCCCCTACCTCATAACAACCCTCTATCGTGGCCACAGTGTCCCTGAAGCTGCCGAGGATTTGAGAATCCTAGGAAAAGGATGGACGGAGAAGAACATCCTTAGCTTGATGGAGCTAAAGGCTGCAACGCCAATATCCAGCTATAACCCTTCTGCCGCGGCAGGTGAGCCGACAGAGCCCATCCAGACAGAGCCTGCCGCCACAGAACAAAGACAGCCCACTACAGCAGCTCCCCCAGCAGACTCCGCAACCCAAATCCTTGATGCCCTGCAAAAAATGGAGTAACGGAAGTTGGGCCTGATGAGCTTTATACGAGACTTCACAATAGCGATGGTACATTTCATTAAAACCAATCTTAATTTTCCTGATGTATTGTTTCTTGCCTTCCCCGACCCCTATTTTGCTGCCCCCACACCTGCCCATACCCCTACCCATGCTGCCACACCGAGAACACCATCTGCCGCGTCCACCCCAACACCAGCCACGACAGCTGCAGGCGGCAGCCACACTGCCACAGCATCTGCCAGGGGAGAGAAGAGAAAAGAGCCCATGTCCGACCTCAACAGGTATATAGTTGACTTCTCCTCCTCCTCTATTTGGGGGGAATCTGATGACGAGCCCTCGGTCAAGAGGAACCTGTCCAAGGAGTTCACCCAGATGAAACGGCAGAAACCAAACACTGGAGTCGGATCATTCAGCCAAGGGAAATCCGGCAGCGGCAGCAGCGGTAGTAGCAGCAGCAGCAGCAGCAGCAGTAGCTCTTCCAAGGAGGTTCAGGTGCTGGAGAAACCACCACATATTCTGAGGGAAGCCAAGAACAAGACCACCTCTGCCTCTCCCAGCCATCTGCCGGCACCAACAAGGAAAGGTACTGCCCGCCGGGAGATTCGGATCAGCAGCAGTAGCAGCAGCGACGACAACACTTGAAATTTAAGTTTCTTTTCTTATATTTGATGTCTGTTATTTTGTTATAAGTGTGATGTCATTTTTATTTTCTTTTTTCTCATTCTGTCATTTTGCATTGAGGGCAATGCAACCCTTGAGTTTGGGGGTGGCATCCCTCCATTAATGAAGTGTCTTTAAGTTTAAAAATTGTGTCTATTATTTAGTTTATTTTTGCTTAAAAATAAAAAATAATAAATCTGAAAATTTGGCTTAAGTCTTTGAACTGAACTTACCTGCCGTGACAGCCTCTGTCGTGGGAGTGCCTTTAGGATAGTTTTAGGAGCAGTTTAGAGCCTTACTATAGTTCTGATTCTCAAACACCCTTTGTGACTTTTATACTGTCTAGAACTCTGCTAGTAAACTAGAATAGGGAAAAGCTTAACACTTGAATTGCCCCTAGAGGTGCCTAACACTGGCTCTAGGGAAAGAAGTTAAGAAAAAAGTAGACTCAATACACCTAGAGGTGCCCGAAACCGGCTCTAGGAAGTTAGCTAGAGGTGCCCGAAACCAGCTCTAGGAAGTTAGCTAGAGGTGCCCGAAACAGGCTCTAGTCAAACTTAAATTGAGAAAAGAGGATCGAGTCTAAATAAAAACTAAAGGAACCTAAAATTTGCCTCCAAAAAGATGAAAGTTGGCATAAAAATTCAAGTTAGAAGTTTAGCTATTCTAGTAAACTAAGGGAGTCTAGGAATATAATTGTTCACAAAACATGCACACACTACACGAGAATTATAGCAAGGTTCCGGATGAATTATGAATTATCTAATAGGGTGTTGCTTACAGCAAGGAATGAAGGCTAGGTAAGGCAAAGTTCATTGTTTTAAGCCAAACAAAAATTTTATTTCTTTTTTAGGTTTTATTTGCTTGAGGGCAAGCAAAAACTTGAGTTTGGGGGTGTGTTGAGTGTGTAAAAGTTCTATAATTTACCCCCTATTTAACCCATATTTATGCTGCATTCAAGCATAATTCATTGCATTTAGGATAGATTTCATTCATACATCACAATTATATTAAATGGCACAGTTTCTACTGAAATTGGTCACTTTTGTAGGTAGCTGCTGTAGCAGACGCTGGGCAGTGGAGAAGCAGAGCTGGAACACTGGACTGTAGACAAGAAGGACGACGCAGCCAAGTCCGCTGCCGTGGCAGCTAAGGACGATAGCAAAGGTGAAGGGAAGGAGTGAAGTGGAGCTCAACAGAAAGAGGAAATCAAGCTGGTCTTTCGTGAAGCGCTCTTATATTTTTCTAAGCCCTAGATCAGAATGAAGGCCAAGCCCAAAGTTCAAGGAAGAAACTCCAAACAAGAAGGAAGGACAAATTAAAGTCATATACTCTGAAGATTTAGTCTCTACTAGAGTTGTACTTTAATTTAAACTTATATTCTTGCCATATTAGAAAACTTGAACCCAAGGCCTATATAAAGGCATGTAATTCGACCTAGGGAAGGATATCTCATTCTATAGCTGTCTTCCCCTAAACCCTAGTCGTTTTCCCCCTTCTCATCATGTTCTAAACTTCCCCTAGGGCTAAGGGTTGATTTTGTATAGTAGTTGCAAGGATTGCATCGTTTTAGGATTTTTTTCTATTCAATAAAATAGACTTCAAGTTTGCTTATTCTGGTTTTCAACATCTTGCAAGAGTATCGGGAGAGCATTGTGAGATTACACATTTACTTAATATCGGGAGCGTTAAGTATACGAAAGGAATAAGTACGTGTTCTCTAGTTTATGGTTGAACTATCTCGGACCTAGGGATAGGACGAGGTTAAGTGGCTAAGGAAGAATTCAACAACATCGGTGTTCATCCTTCGATTCACGCGGGGAGGTATCATCAAAGACGTGTTCATCGATAGACTTAGACCTAGGGATAGGCCAAGGCATAGCAGGGATTCTTGCCAAGCTTGAAGTGCTGAGTTGTGTGTTCGCTGCCGCGAAAACAACAGACCGCTGCCGCAGCAGGTGCTGCCGCGACAGGTGCTACGACAGAACGGAGAAGTCTTAGACATTGCAAACACCTGCACTACGGAGCAGATCAATACCGGCCCATTCTTTACTCTGAATATTTTCATCATTTATTTTCAGTCTTCTTTATTATTTCGTGACAAACAATTAAACTATTTCTTTTCCCTCTTGTGCAGAAATCCAAGGTTAAAGCTATTAGCCCAGTCCCTATGGAGACGATATACGATACTTCGTATCACTTTACTACTTGCGTCGTGTACACTTGCACTACATTGCGATAGACACTTTTACACGCAACAATTTTATTCGAATACAAAACCTTATTGATAAATTAATATACCTTAAATATAAATTTTAGTATATGTTAAATATTTTATTCGAACACAAAACCTTATTGTTAAATTAATAGAATATATGTTAAATATAAATTTTAGTATACGTTAAATATTTTATTCGAATACAAAACCTTATTGATAAATTAATATACCTTAAATATAAATTTTAGTATATGTTAAATATTTTATTCGAACACAAAACCTTATTGATAAATTAATGGAATATATGTTAAATATAAATTTTAGTATACGTTAAATATTTTATTCGAATACAAAACCTTATTGATAAATTAATATACCTTAAATATAAATTTTAGTATATGTTAAATATTTTATTCGAACACAAAACCTTATTGATAAATTAATGGAATATAAGTTAAATATAAATTTTAGTATACATTAAATATTTTATTTGAATACAAAACCTTATTGATAAATTAATATACCTTAAATATAAATTTTAATATATGTTAAATATTTTATTCTAACACAAAACCTTATTGATAAATTAATAGAATATATGTTAAATATAAATTTTAGTATACGTTAAATATTTTATTCGAATACAAAATCTTATTGATAAATTAATATACCTTAAATATAAATTTTAGTATATGTTAAATATTTTATTCGAACACAAAACCTTATTGATAAATTAATGGAATATACGTTAAATATAAATTTTAGTATACGTTAAATTTTTTTCGAATACAAAATCTTATTGATAAATTAATATACCTTAAATATAAATTTAGTATATGTTAAATATTTTATTCAAACACAAAACCCTATTGATAAATTAATATGTGTTGTTGGTAAACTAATATACGTTAGATATAAATTTTTAGTTGAAATAATTTTAGTATATGTAAAACATTTGGTTTATGCTTGGCCTTTTTATGCCATGACACATTGGTTCGAATCTTATTGCAAGTCATTTGTTTCAACTATGTTTTTGGTGTTTAGGGGTTCATTTAATTGTTTTAAAGGTAATTTATGCTAAAATGTAGTAATACTTGGAGTTTAGCCTAGCGGTTAACTCATTGACTTAAAAGCTTGGGGACGTGGGTTTGAATCCCAACTCCCTCCAATTTATATTATTTTCTTTGTTATGGTGGTGACACGTGTCACCACTACATTAGTCTGAATAAAAAATTTAAATGATATATATAGAGGAGAGAGAAAATAAAAAAATTTAAAAATAAGAAAAAGTTTCCCATCAGCAAGTCTGTTATTTTTTAATGACGGTGGACAAAAACAGGAGAACTATATAACAGAAGGGACGATTTTGCCGAAAAAATAGTTTGGGGACCAAAATAGAAAAACAATGATAGTTTGGGGACCACCTGTGTAGTTTTCCCTAATCGTTATGCCACAAAAACACAACACAAAAAAGGTTAGTAAATTTTAATATATAAAAAAGAAACAAAACCTAAAAGATCCAAAACAATTTAATTGCATGATAATTCTGGGCAGCCATTCCAACATTCCAGGACATGTCTCCGCGGATTATTCTTGCGACTCTGACCAGACTCAACACCTTAGGCTTTCCGCATGGCTCTATTGGGGTAGGCTCTAAATTCTCAAACTTGGTTTGGTTCTAAAAAGGTACCCGAACTGTCCTTGTTGTCCTCTACTAAGAGTAGCAAAGCCCTCGATTCTCACCCATTATAGGCTACAAACGAATCGAGTTCAACTCAGGAGGACTCATCACTGAAGCCTTCTCGAAGAATCAATATCCTTAAAAAGGCAAAGAGATTGAGTCCCGAAGGTACTTGCTATGGTCATACGAAGAATCGATATTCTTACATGAGCAAAGCGTGTTCCCCCCACTTAAACGAATGGGACAAAGCTCGGGAATAGAGCTTGGAATTAAGTCTTAAATGCGTAAAATATAATTATATTCATTTAAACGAACAAATAAATATAACTTATCACGAATTTGCAAATTCTATATTTTAAAAAAAAATTGAAAACTATTTAAAATCGATTTGTGGTCTGACCCTCTTTTGTTTTTATTTTTAAAAAACAAAAACATGCCCTAGTGAAGTCGCAACCACCTTTTAAAGGGAGGCTTCGACTTTTTGGAAAACTTTTAAAAAACACGAAGTCGCCACCAATCTTTTTTGAAAAAAGTGTGATTGGATCACTTTCAAAAATTGGGTTATTTTAATAAAACGTTTTTTGGTTTTAATAAAACAACAATTTTGGTTTGCGAAAATTAGAAAACAGGTTCGGGGTCAGTTACGCGTAGGGAAGGATTAGCACCCCCACGACGCCCAAAATTGGTACCTAATTGGTTTTAAAATCGTTTTCAAAACTGTAACACCCAGGTTTAGGGGTCGAAAGTTAAGTGTGAGAATCGGGTTCGAGTCGTGGGCTTGTTTTAAATTAAAAATGGGCTTGGTTTCAATTAAAAAGGCTTGTGGTTCATTAAGGGAAAAAGAGGAATTTTCTAAATTTATGAATTAAAACAAGTAAAAGAGTTTTTATGTTTGAATGCTATCATCTTCTTCCCTTCATCTAAAACCACGACAAAACCTCCCCAAACCCCCAAGTTACTGTTCCATTCTTTCCTTCATCAATTTCAAGTGTTTTCATCAAGGTAAGAGCGTTTTTGATTTCTCCTCATCATTCCAAACGTTTCCATGGCTTTAGATTTTCATAAGCTTCATTTTGGGTTGTTCATGTTTTCAAAATTTTAAGTTAAAGGTGGGAGCTTTAATGGTTTTTCTTTTTAGCTTTTGATTTGTAAAGGTAATATAAGTTATAATCTCACCTTTAAGTGTATTACATCTTAATGTGGTGAAGTTTTGTGAAAATCCCGAAATGGGTTTTTGTGGGTGTTTTAAAGGGTTGAAAACTTGGGTCTTTGAGGTAGTTTGGTGTAAGAGAGTTGGGCTGATGTTATAGTGATGCTTGAGAGTTGTTTTGAAGGTGCTTTATGATGATTTGAGTGTAGAGATTGATGGGTTTCTGCTGGGTTAAGTTCAAGTCCGAAAATGAGGATTTTTGTGTTAGTTTTGGCTTGGAAATGTAGAGAATAGTCTTGTGGTTATAATCTGATTTGTGATAGTGGTTTTGAGGATGATTTGTTGAGTAATATGTTGTTTTTGATTGATTAGAATCAAGGGAAATCGTTGGAGAAGCTTCGGGCTCGATTCCAGGAAATTTGGAGGCTTGATCGGCTTTCTCGGTTTGCTTAAGGGTGTCCGGTGAGTGGATTATTTAAAATGGTTTTAAATTGGTTCAAGTGTGTGGTTGAGGTGTTAGATTGTGCTTGGTAGGCCAATATAAGGTGGAGATTAAGTTGGTAGCTTAATCTCTTGTTTGATTTTATGAGTTCCTCGTTAATTGTGTAAATGTGGACTTGGGTAGTATGTGTTCGTTATGCATGTTGATATATATATATATATATATATATATATATATATTAATGTTGTTTATTGGTGATGATATGTTGTGTTGCATGATTGTGATATCATGGTGAGACTTGTTTAGTATGTTGGCACTAGTTATAATTACCGGGTATAAATGGTCGATCATTAGGATGAGTGTGCACGCAGTAAGAGTCAGATTCGTGCATGACCTTGGTGACGTGTAGTCATCAAGGAGGATTACAGTGAGGTAACATCCCGCCGAAAAATGTTAGTATGTGATGATGAGTGTAATCTCATCCATAAGTGAAAACGATGATGTGTGTAATCCCACTGGAAGGTAATATGGTTGTTTGAGTACGTTGGGGCAAAAATCCCAACGGAAGTTATCCGCATATCCGTGTAAGCTATATAGTTGCCAATGTACTTGTTCATGTGTGGTTGTTGTGTAAGATATTTGATATATCCTTGTTTAGCATAACATGAGGTAAGATGTCATGTTCATGTATTCTTGTAGTTGTGGCTATGTAGCTTGTTAGTGTATACGAGTGCCTTGTGGATGTTTCATGGATGTCATGCTTGAACCATGCATTGTCGATGTTTTGCATTGAGCTCCCTCACTAAGCTTCTAGCTTACGCTCTCGTTTTCGGCAATCAGATCACTAGTGTGGAGTTAGCAAGGAGCAAGGAAAGGGGCATCCAAGCGCGTTTGTGGTTGCTCAAGTATGATTTTATGGAATAATGTAGTACTTAGCAATGGGGATGCTACGTGTTATAAGAGCATGTGTTAGACTCCTATTTTGTTAATGCTTTTGTATTGAGGAATTGTAAACCATGTTTTATGAGATGTCTAAGTGTTTTGTGTGAGAAGCATGTAACCTTGTTTATGCTATGTTTATGTGGATGTATGTTTCTTTGAATGAAATGGACATGTTATGTGTTTGATCAAGCTTGGGGTAGGATGTAATGCCTCTAGATTAAGTGTTTGATTGATTTTTCATGATTCTTGTTGATTTGGGGCATGTTTGGGAAAGTTTGGAGATGCAAAAAACTGTTTTTAGGGTCACAAAGAGTGCAAGCGTTTTGAAACGCTCGTGGTTGTTTCAGAACAGATGTAGCTCTAGGGATACTCATATAAAAACGGGGGTGGTACCGTTTCGATACGATTTGACACTGTGAGCTCTCGTTTCGTTACGCGTTTCGATACAGCTGCCCTCTGCGAGTGCCTGTTTCGGAACGAGTTCCGAAACGTTTTTTTACTAGAGACCCCCGTACCGGAACGGAGTGGACCGTATCGGTACGGCCTGGTCTAGCTTTTAAACTGGAGCCCGCGTATCAAAACAGGCAAGCCTATTTCGAAACGTCGGCTTATATTTGGGCTTTTTAGCATCTTCAAAGGTTCTCGAATGTTGTGTTTTAGTCCCGCTGTTTGTAAGTTTCCTTGTTAGGCTCGTGTGTATCGTTTATGTATGGTTTTGGTTTTGTAAGCATGCAATCGGACTATTATGACACTTGGTAAATTCAAATTACATTACGTTCTGCTTGCATCTTCTCGTTATCGTTTTCCGCTGTCGTTTTCACACATAGAACTAAATGATACATTTAGACAAGATAATTAAAAGAAAAATTTTCTAGGGTTGCTAATCGAAGTGGAGCCTTCACTGGTTTCACTTTGGTTTTCCCCGTGTAACCTGTTCGGACTGGACTGTCGTCTAGACCGGGACGAGGGGGTTACATTTGTTGGTATCAGAGCCTGAGGTTTTCGCGACCTCGGGTAGGTAAGTATGGTAAGCATGAAGTGTTGTGTTGAAATATCTCGGTGTATGTTTTATGGTGAGTGCTTTGCTATGAATGCTTGTTGTTTGCTTGCATGGTTGTTGTGTTTAGGCGTAGTGTCGAGTTCCCATTGCTACTATTGCTTATTTGAAAAGATTTTGTAAAGGAGTACTTGAGCACGTTGGACCCTTGCCTTTGCTAACTTAATCCTTGTGTGTTTGTTGGTTTGTAGTTGTTATCTTGCTAGCCGTAAGATGAGACCTAGAGGCAGGCCTAGGATGGTTCATCTGGAACCACGGGCAGCAGCTCCGGAAGTTGAGCCGGTTGTAGAGGCGGAGGCTCCTCCACCTCCTCATTCTCCTCCTCGTCAAGAGGGAGGTGAGGCGAGAGTTGAGGGTGTAGGACCTCAGGTTGGCCAAGGTCTGGCCGGTATAGATTTGGCTCTGTTAGTTCAGGCTATAGCTGGGGCTTTTCAAGCAGTTGTGGCTGGGATACAAGCAGTGGCACAACCTCAGGATGAGGGCACCGGGTTGCCACTAGAGAGGCTTCGTGGTTTGGGAGGCGAAGAGTTCCGAGGGTTGGCGCCCGAGAGATTAGAAGCTTGGTTTGACAAGACCGTTCGTATTTTGTCTCAGATGGGTTGTACTGGAGCTCGCAGACTAGGGTGTGTTGTTTCTCTGCTTCAGGGTGATGCCTACACTTGGTGGGTCACCATTATTACCGGCATGCCAGATGTCGAGGTTACTTGGGAGTTCTTTGAGTCTTCTTTCCACAAGAAGTATTGGGGTCCTCGTTATCTCGATGAGAAGAAGAGAGAGTTCATGGCATTGCTTCAGGGGAACATGACAGTGACTGAGTATGAGATACAGTTTGTCAGATTGAGTCAGTATACGTCAAAGCTAGTTCCTACTGAGAGGGAATGATGCGACCGTTTCCGTTATAGATTGAGTATGAAGTGAAGAGGTACACTTTGGCTACGGACTTTGATGTCTTGGTCGCTAGGGCCAAGTACATCGAGCACAGTTTGGGTCTGACCAAACGCTCAGGTGGTTCTAGTTCAGAGAAGAGGTCTGATGACTTTGATAGAGGTGATGCCAAGAGGCACCGGGACAATAGACATCATTTTGATCACAGACGTGGTGGTGGTAACCACGAGAGAGACCATCAGGGCCAGAGAGCTGGTGGGCGTTTTCCTGAGTGTACTAGATGCGGGAGGCATCACACCGGAGAGTGTTGGGGAAACTTCCATTCGTGTTGGAACTGTGGGGCTAGAGATCACCTTAGGCGTGATTGTCCACATCAGGCTGGGTTTGCACCAGTTCAGGTTCAGGCTCCTGCTAGAGCTATTGATTATCCGAGAGGCTGTAGGCGCGGTCAAGGTAACTTCTAGCCGGGGAACAAGGGCTAGAAAAATATAGCACATGTAGTTGCGGTTCATCTAGAGGGTGGAGGTCAGGCTAGAGTTTATGCTCAGCGAGAGGGACAGAACGACACGTATGTGATTGCAGGTAATTTCTCGATACAGTCTCTGAGTTTGCTTTCCTTGATTGACTCCGGGTCTACGCATTCATACATTTTGAGTGAGTATGCAAAGATGTTGAATTTACCTTGTGAGGTACTAGAGGTAGATGTTAGTGTTACTATTTTCTTCGGGGATACAGTAGTGGTTAGGAAGATGTACAGAAGGTGTCCGCTAATGGTTTAGGGGCATATATTTCCAGTTGACATGATGGAGTTACCGTTCTATGGCTTTGATGTGATTTTGGGTATGGACTGGCTTACAAAACATAGAGCTGGGATAGATTTCGAAACTAAGAGAGTCTTCTTGAAGCTTGCGGATGACTATGAGATTGTGGTAGTGTGTGAGAATGTGAATTTCTTATCGAATGTTGTTTCAGCCTTAGAGGCTCAAAGGTTAGTTGAGTTGGGTTGTGAGGCGTACTTGGCCTACGTGATGAATCCAAACATTAATGAAGTCAGACATCAGAACATTGTGTGATTTTCTGAGTGTGTTTCCGGAAGAGTTGACAGGTTTACCGCCTGATAGAGAGGTAGAGTTTGCTATAGAGACATATTCAGATTCTACTCTCGTTTCGATTGCTCTGTACCGTATGGCACCGAAAGAACTAAAAGAGTTGAAGACTCAGTTGCAAGAGTTGTCAGATAGAGGTTTTATCTGCCTGAGTTCTTCGCCTTGGGGCGCTCCGGTATTATTTGTGAAGAAGAAAGACGGTAGTATGAGAATGTGTATTGATTATATACAGTTGAATTAGTTGACAGTGAAAAACAAGTTTCCCTTGCCGCGTATCAATGATTTGTTTGATTAGTTGAGAGGGACATCAGTCTTTTCGAAGATAGATTTGAGATCTGGTTACTACCAGTTGAAGGTAAAAGTGGTTGATGTACCGAAGACAGCTTTTAGGACTAGATATGGTCACTACGAGTTTTTAGTTATGCCGTTTGGGTTGACAAACACACCGGCTGCTTTCATGGACATGATGAACAGAATCTTCCATCAGTACTTAGATCAGTTTGTGGTTGTTTTTATATATGACATTTTGGTGTATTCGCGTACCGAGGAAGATTATGACCGGCATTTAAGGATAGTTTTGCAGACTTTTCTAGACAACCAGTTGTACGCTAAGTTGAGTAAGTGTGAGTTCTGGATCCGAGAAGTAGTTTTCCTAGGACATGTAGTGTCAGCCGAGGGGATTAGAGTTGATCCGAAGAAGGTAGAAGTCATTGTTGAGTGGAAGCAACCAAAGTCTGTGACAGAAATTCGTAGTTTTCTAGGCTTAGCAGGTTATTATAGAAGGTTTGTGGATGGTTTTCGAAGATAGCCGATCCTTTGACAAAATTGCTTCAGAAGAATGTTCAATTTGAGTGATCAGATGCAAGACAACAAGCCTTTGAGAAATTGAAAGAAGCTTTGACCAATGCACCGGTTTAGATTCAGCCAGAGTCGGGGAAAGATCATGTGATCTACAGTGATTTTGGTATCAGATCCAAGTTTCCATGACCTTGGGAAGGTAAGTGAGGTAAGTTTGAGGTGTATGTTGTACGGTGAATGTTTTGCCATGTATGCTCGTTGGTTTCTTGTTCGCATGGTGTTTGAAAGCTTGTGTTAGCATGATTGATGTGTTGAGGCGTAGTGTCGAGTTCTCAGTGCTACTATTACTTATTTGAAAAGATTTTGTTAAGGAATACTTGAGCATGTTGGACCCTTGCTTTTGCTAACTTAATCATTGTGTGTTTGTTTGTTTGTAGTTGTTATCTTGCTAGCCGTAAGATGAGACCTAGAGGCAGGCCTAGGATGGCTCATCCGGAACCACGGGCAACAGCTCTGGAGGTTGAGCCGGTTGTTGAGGCGCAGGCTCTTCCACCTCCTTCTTCTCCTCCTCGTCAAGAGGGGGTGAGGCGAGAGCTGAGGGCGTAGGACCTCAGGTTGGCCAAGGTCCGGCCGGTATAGATTTGGCTCCGTTAGTTTAGGCAATAGATGGGGCTTTCCAGGCAGCAGTGGCTGGGGGACAGGCGGTGGCACAACCTCAGGGTGAGGGCACCGGTTTGCCACTTGAGAGGCATCGCAGTTTGGGAGGTGAAGAGTTCTGAGGGTTGGCACCTGAGAGATCCGAGGCTTGGTTTAACAAGACTGTCCATATTTTGTCTCAGATGGGTTGTACTGGAGCACGTAGACTTGGGTGTGTTGTTTCTCTGCTTCAGGGTGATGCCTACACTTTGTGGGTCACCATTACTACGGGCATGCCAGATGCCGAGATCACTTAGGAGTTCTTTGAGTCTACTTTCCGCAAGAAGTATCTGGGTCCCCGTTACCTTGATGAGAAGAAGAGAGAGTTCATGGCTTTGCTTCAGGGTAACTTGACAGTGACTGAGTATGAGATACGGTTTGTTAGGTTGAGTCAGTATGCGTCCGAGCTAGTTTCTACTGAGAGGGAACGTTGCGACCGATTCCGTTACGGGTTGAGTGAGGAGATAAAGAATTACACTTTGGCTATGGACTACACAGACTTTGATGTCTTGGTCGCTAGGGCCAAGGATATAGAGCACAGTTTGGGTTTGACCAAATGTTCTGGTGGTTCTAGTTCAGGGAAGAGGTCTGGCGACTTTGATAGAGGTGATGCCAAGAGGCAACGGGACAATAGGCATCATTTTGATCACAGACGTGGTGGTGGTAACCACGGTAGAGGCCATCAGGGCCAAAGAGCTGGTGGGTGTTTGCCCGAGTGTGCTCGATGCGGGAGGAATCACACCGGTGAGTGTTGGGGGAATTTTCATTCGTGTTGGAACTGTGGAGCTAGATATCACCTTAGGCATGATTGTCCACATCAGGCTGGGTTTGCACCAGTTCAGGTTCAGGCTCCTACTAGAGCTAATGATTATCCGAGAGGCAGTGGGCGCGATCGAGGTAACTTCCAGCCGAGAAAAGATGGCCAGACGAATATAGCACATGTAGTTACGGTTCAGCCAGAGGGCGGAGGTCAGGCTAGAGTTTAAGCTCAACGAGAGGGACATAACGACATGGATGTGATTGCAGGTTATTTCTCGATACAGTCTCTGAGTTTGCTTTCCTTGATTGACTCTGGGTCTATGCATTCATACATTTTGAGTGAGCATGCAAAGATGGCCTCGCCACCGCTGTCCCAATGCCACCAACCCCGCGTGCCGCCGCCGCCTGTGCTCGCCTGAATCTGCAAAAAACCGAGATGAGTAGTCAAACCCTAGACTTGAATCAAGGGGAAAATTCAGCTCGAATATTCAACCAAATCGGATGTGGATAGAGAACTTTTGCTGAGAATCAAGCCCTTGGTGGATTTAGGCTTCAATTTGGGGATTAAATCTCGATTTGGCTTGAATTTGAAGCTCAATTTTTGGTATAAATACCCCCTTTTACTTGTTCAACAGACACAATTGAGAGAAAAATCACTTAAAAAGGTTTGAGAAAAATCCAAAAAATTCTCTGAATTTTTCAAGAGTTGGCTGGAAATTTTTTTGGAGAAAAGTTCGAGTTTGGAGCAATTTTCTGGAGGTGGTTTGGAGCATTTCGAGAAGCTTGAATTCGAGTTCATCATTCGTCATTTTCTCGGTAAAATTTCTATCTTTTCTTTGTTTATTTTTATGTTGATTTTATGTTTGTTCTTTGTTGAATTTTTGGTGTTTTTGTTTGTGTTGTTTGTGAATTTTTAGGTTGCTCTCTCGAAGTCGGAAAATCGTTCGTGATTCCGGTAATTTTTTTAAAATTCCGTTTTAATTTTAGTTTGATCTTAAGAAATTTTTGCATGCTTAAAAAATGTTGTTAGAGGTATTTTGATCTTTAGGAATGAATAAATTAATTTAAAAGGTGTTTGGATTTTAAATGCATGATAAATTAAATAAATGTGGTTAAATTGAAAAACTTGAAATTAGGAATTTAATTAGAAGGAATAATAATGTGAGGTGTAAAATAATAAAGGGGCTTGATTTTTTTTTTAAAAAAATATTTTTATGAAATTTGGTTTTTAATAAATGGGCAAAATGATTCTAAAAGAAAAATAATAAAGATGTTTTTTTTAGAAAAAAAGGGAAAAAGAAATAAGTGTTGTAAATAAAGTAAAGAAGAACAAAAGAGATAAATAAGAGCAAAGATGAGAGACAAAGAGAGAGAGACTTTTATTATATTCTCAATGTAGGATTGTGTACAATGTTTTCTTCTAAAGTCTATCTTTATATGCATAAGATGGAAACCCTAATTCTAATGGCTATTAAACCTAAATAATAAAGCCCATTAAAGTCTCATTTAATATATGAATATCCACCATAAATAAAGATATTCATAACACTCTCCCTTGGATATCCATAAAGATAATGTGCCTCGTTAAAACCTTACTAAGATAAAAACCATGTGGGAAAAAAATTCTTAGTGAAGAAAAAAGAGTACACACATCTTTGATACGCATAATATGTTGCCTCATTAAAAACCTTACCAGGAAAACTTATTGGGACAAAACCTCGGTTAAGGGAAAAAGAGTGCAACGCGTATTTACTCCCCCTCATAAAAATATCACATAAGATCTTTGAATCTTCATAATTAAATCTTGAATATAATCTTCAAATGTTGAAATAGAGTATGCACTAGTGGATAAATCTTCCAAATTATTGCTTGAAATGATCCATCAAATACTATTCTTTTAAAGATCATGAGGGACGAAACTTTAAAGAGATATGTTTCGTTTTATACATTTGATGTATCCACCTTGAGATATAAATTCTGCATTATCTCTACATAAGATAGCTTGCATCTTATCTTGTGAAAGCAATTCACATATCTTAGGATTTGTTTAGCCAAACACATATTTCGACTTTGCCTCATACATAGCAATTATTTAAAGGCAATAGTCTCGTAGCACTTAGATAGTATTTCTAGACCAACTAAGATACGATGCTTCCAGATCAATTAATGTATATATGGTGCTTTTAGAGCAAGAATATCATCACCTTTTTCTCGAGGGCGGAATGGATCTTTGTTTACATTAAAAGACCTAGCAACCAAATAGTGATCAACGAATATGCATTATGCCTGTAAAGTCTCTTTAAACATTTTTCTGTGTATGCCGATTGCTGCACAAGGATTCCATTATTTAGGAGATTTCTTTATGAGTCTCAATGAATTGTCAACATACAAAATAAAAACAAATACAAATCCAGAGCTAAACCTCTTAATAAAATGCTCCGTAAATTAAATCATTCTTATAGCCTTCCGCTAATAAGTATTCAATAGGGCGATTATACCAAATGTGCCCAAAATATTTTAATCCATAAAAAGATATATTCAATATAATTGAATAATGTTCTCGAGAACTTGAATTAACTCCTTCTGCAGTCTAAATCCTTCCAGAAGCTTCATGTAAATGTTGTTATCAAGAGGCTCATACAAATAAGATGTAACAACATCCATTAGGCGAAAACTGAGTTATTTCATTTATTGTCAGACTATCTAAAAGTAACTGCATCCACCACCGAGAAATATATTTTCCTCATAATCAATTCCATGTCTTGTGAGAACCTTTGTGCAACAAAACGAGCTTATATCTCGTGATTTCTCATTTAGATTTCTCTTTCTCACAAAGGCTCATTAATATCCACGAGCTTTACACATTTTAATATACGGGCTATAGGCCCAAATACTTCTTTTTTCGAAAGAGATCTTAGTTTCGCCTCAATTGCCTCTTTCCATACTGACCAATCATTTCTTTGTTTACATTGTCCAATCGACAATGATTCATGATCCACATCATCAAATAAAATCTCTAGTGCCATATTGCATGCAAATGTATTATCGACGTCGATTTGATTTCAGTTCCACTTATTACCAGACATGACATAATCTATTGAGATCTCTTTATTATCAGGTACTTGAGTCATGTTGATGTCTCTATTGGAGACCTTTTAATCTCTTCTTGAGATTTTCATAATTCATTGATTCCTCAATTAGACCATCATAACTATAGCTCCCTACCTTTTTTTTCAAGGATTTTTTTTATCTTTGGAACCTACTTGTCTACCACGCTACAGGCGTAAGTTAGACTCATTAGCAACTAGAGTTTGTCCTTCCGGGACATCAAATTTAAACGGAGCATTCATAGCTGGTATATGTGACTTAGTCACTCTATTAGGGTCAGCAAAATCATCTGACAATTGATTTGCTAAATGAATTATCCTTTGAACTTATAGTTCACATTGTTGATTACGTGGATCAAACTAAGATAATGATAATTCATTCCAATTTATTTCTTTTTCCAGCTAATTTATTTTCTCCCCCTAATGTTGGGAAAACGGACTCATTAAAATGATAGTAGTAAATCGAGCTGTAAATAAATTCCCTATCAGAAGCTCAAGATATTTAATTATCAAGGGAAATTTAAATCTGACATATATTCCCAACCTCCTTTGAGAACTCATATTTGTGCGTTGTGGTGGAGGAATCAGAAGATATACCGCACAAAAAAAATCTAAGATGAGAAATATTTGGTTTTGACCAAAAACCATTTGTAATGGGGAAAACTTATGATAATTTGTTGGCTTGATGCGAATTAGTGATACTACATGTAAAATGACATGTCACCAGCATTATCAAGACCGATTGTCTTTATAAGGTAATTTGGAAAATGTGCTCATAATTTTATCAACTGAGCAAGTAGCCTCGCAAACACCAAGTTACGGGTTGATAACAAGGATACATATGACCATCTATTCGATGCATCGATTAAAATCGTAAAATATCTAGATGGACTATAAGAAAGGTGTATGGGCCCACATATATCACCTTGTATCCGTTCCAGAAAATTAATAGATTCACAATCTATCTTAGCTGATGATGATTGAATAATCGATTTGCTTTGATAGCAAGTATCACATGAAAAACATTGCCTTGAAGAAAATTTTAGTTCTTCAATAATGACCACATGAAAGTGAAAACAAATTTTTTGCATAATAATTGAACCGGGATGGCCTAACCGGTCATGCCAAATAATAAAATTATCAGTAAACTTCTGATTTACAATAGCATGAGCTTCAATTTGTACTAATTCTTGTGTAGTACAATATGGATGACAGTGCATATATTTTTTTCAAGATTTTATTATTGCCTTGAGTTATACTCGTAATATTGAGATAGTCGGCACCCCTCGACTAATATTCTCAATATATTTCTGCAAATATCTTTAAAATTCAATAAGTCTCTCTGCGTCTTTGATGAGTATAATGCACTATGAAAATGGAATAGAGTTCCATTTGGCAATAACATATTTACTCAGTCGAAGCCTTCTGTGATATTGGTACTTCCGGATATAATACTCACATTATTCCCTTGCATTTTAAATGGGAAAATATGCATAGTTATGCACCTTTCAAAATGTGCTTTGTTTCACTCACTTAGGGGAATGAAAAATATTAAATATAGCACATCATATCAAATCGGTATCTATCAGAGATAAACCCTCAAGAACTTATTGCTCTTACGAAGCATTGATATTTTAGTACTTTGGAAAATAGTACTAATATTTTTCCCTTGCATTTAAATGGGAAAATATTTCTTACGTTTAAGTATAGTATGAGTATTTGCACTGTTTGCTAGGCATAAATAACCACAATTTATTGTATATTTTATTCCGAAAGTAATCATATTCTTCAAAGAATAAATTAACTTAAAGCATAAATAAATAATATGTAAAACAAGTTAATATAAAGTAAATTAACATAAATAAATAATAAAATTAACATAAAACAAAATAAATAAAAGATCAATTATTCCCTTTAGAGGTTATAAGGGAAATAAAATAAATGGCGAATTATTCCCTTACAAGGTTATGAAGAAATTAACAATATCCAATTGAGTTGGACTAACAACGCCATAATTATTTTCGCCATAAACAAAACTTGTTTATATTTTCTTTCATTTATCATTCATGCTTATGGATAAAGTCCATAATACTTTGGCGTTTGACAAGTACGAGACCAATGGTTTGTACCATCGTATTGATAACATAAAGATTTTGATATGATATCTATCATTCTTGGCATCCTTATAATCCCACTTTCGGTGGATATAAACATTCTCAAAAGGATCATCTTATCCATGTCTATTTTTTATGGACTGAATCGCGACCACAATTGCTAAAGTGGCATTTTTATTTTTCCGCTATAAAAATATCACATTCACTTCAGGGAATGTAGCGGAGGCTAATAGGTCTTTAAAAACTCATCAGTGATAGTCTGGCACATAACTGAGTTTTATTCACTAACCATATAGTGAATTATCATGTTTGCATTCACATCAAGGAATGAAACAAATCCAATAATCGCATGGAATAAACATGTGAAACAAATATTTTAATTTTGATATAACTAAAAACCTAAGGACTAAATTGAAAATGTCAAAACGAATTTTAAGTCCTCAAAACATCCCCATATAATTTTAAGATTATGCCAAAGTTAAAAACAAAGTTTTTCAAATATTTTTCTAAGTGTTTAAAGCCAAAACAGTGATTTTCAAGTCCCTGTTTCGAAACGGCCTAAGGCGTGTCGAAACGTTTTCATCACTGCCAACCCCTGTTCCGAAACGTGTATCGAAACGGCTTTAGAACACTTGAACCCGTTTCGAAACGGTCTCATACGTTTCGAAACAGTTCTTCAATTTTGATTTGAAAAACTATAACGGTTATATTATTTAACCTATTTTTCAAAGATAAATAGGGTGTTTTGAAACGGGCTAAGACTATTTCGAAACGACCCTTGACAGTAGCAAAACCGTTTTGAAACGAGGCCAAGCGTTTCGAAACTGTTCTTCATTTTGAATTGAAAATATGACCGTTGAAATTGTTTTTAACTGATTTTCTGAAACAGTTAGGATGTTTCGAAACGGGCTAAGACTGTTTCGAAACGACCCTTGACAGTGGCAAAAGTGTTTCGAAACGGCTCTAAAGCGTTTCGAAACGGGCTCTTAAATGCACCCCAACGGCTCTTTCTATTTTAGTCCGTTCCGAAACAGGTACCCCGCGTTTCGAAACGGGTTGTTGCAGACTGCATTTATAGAGGTGAGATAACATCCCAACGGCTCTATTGATGAGTGCAACAACCACAACGCCTAGAAATCAATGAGAATGTATAAAAGGGACCTCTAAAAGCTCCAGCAACAACTATTGATCCTAAAGCAAACATCCAAACATCAAATCCAAGCATTTGAGCAAAAATCCCATTTTGTCTAGAAACCCCAATTGTAATTTTCATTCTTATCTTGTTCAATTGGGTTGAGTGCTTGTAATTGGGCTATCATTTGTATTGAGAGATACCTTATTAGCCAACAAATTTCTTTGTTCACTTGTGTGAGGATTGGGTTGAATTTTGGGTAGAAAATTCAACCGAAATTGTAAGGGTTGCCTCCTTAGCCTAGAAAAGGGGAAGAGAAATTAGTGGAATTGTTGCAAATCCTTAGTGAAGCTAAGGTAGTGGATGTAGAGTTTATTTGGAACTTGAACCACCCTAAAATCCCTTGTCTATTATTTTTAATTTTTAATTTCCACCACAAAGTCTTTAAAAATCCAATTCACCCCCCTCTTGGTTTATATCGATCTTTCGATCCACTCAACAATTGGTATCAGAGCCTACCTCTTTGAGGATTAACAACCACAAGAGGAGTTCCTTGGAAGAGTGTGATCATCAAAATATCAAGAGATGGCCTCAACCTCCGGTTCGGGGCTGTACGAGTCACAATCCACTACAAAGCCTCCTTTCTTCAACGGTGATAACTATTCTTTTTGGAAAAATAGAATGTGTCTCTTCATCAAGTCAAATGACTATCTAGTGTGGGACACTCTTGGGCCATATATTCCATTGAAGTAAGATGGTGAAGGCAAGATGGTTTTGAAGAAGAAAGTGGAGATGAGTGAAGAGGAGAGGAAAAAGATTCAAGTCAATGATAAAGCTCTCCACATGCTATTTTGTTCTTTCGGTCCGGACATAAAGAAGTGTGAGACACTCTTGAGACTACTTATGAAGGCACCAACGATGTTAAAGAAACTAAGATTGGAATTCTCAATCTTAGTTATGAAAATTTCAAGATGGAGCCTGATGAGACGGTGTCAAAGATGTTTGATCGTTTCTCCACGATTGTCAATGGGCTAAAGGGCTTTGGAGAGATCATACCGGAAGACAAGCTTGTCCGGAAGCTACTCTATTCACTTCCCGAGTCTTGGGATGGGAAGAGAACCGCTATCATTGAAGCTAAGAACTTGAAGACTTTGAAGCTTGATGAGCTTGTGGGTTCTCTCCTTACTAATGAGATCATGAAGCAAGGGTTGAATTTTGTGAGGATTGGGTTGAATTTTGGGTAGAAAATTTCTTTGTTCACTTGTGTGAGGATTGGGTTGAATTTTGGGTAGAAAATTCAACCGAAATTGTAAGGGTTGCCTCCTTAGCCTAGAAAAGGGGAAGAGCAATTAGTGGAATTGTTGCAAATCCTTAGTGAAGCTAAGGTAGTGGATGTAGAGTTCATTTGGAACTTGAACAACTCTAAAATCCCTTGTCTATTATTTTTAATTTGCAATTTCCACCACAAAGTCTTTAAAAATCCAATTCACGCCCCTCTTGGTTTATATCGATCTTTCGATCCACTCAACAAAACATCATGCTTGCATTCACTTCAAGGAATGACATAAGTCCAATAATCGCATGGAATAAACATCATGCTTGCATTCACTTCAGGGAATGCCTCCCATAAATTTTTTTTTGGATCAAGACGATTTTCGTAACTTGAACTTGGGAGAAGTCTATAGTCAAATTTTTCGACGCAAAAATAATATTGCTTTCAAGCAAATATAGACTTTATAACCATAAAAAAACATAAATCACCATAATTTATAACACCTTAAAATCATAAATTAAAGAATAAAAATAGAGTTTACCGATAATGATTTTCCTCTCGATGGCAATGGAGACATAGTAAATGACCAAAACAACTTATCATAACTTTTTTCATCTTATGTCTCTTCTCAAGTCATTCAAACATATTATGTAAAACTCAAACACGGTTAAAAATACCAATTTTATCAATAAAATAAAATAAAATAAATATTGATCTTTAGGTTATGAACTAAAGAAATAAGAAAATCTCAAAATTGAGTTTACAGAAGTGTAAGGACTTAACCAAGTAGATTAAAAACTTTAGGATTCATGTCATAATTTTCTCTTTTCATAGCAATAGTTGCATAAACACAATACAAACGTAAATCAAAACTTTATTTATTTATTTATTTATTTATTTATTATTATAGCGCAAAGAAAAAAATTGAAGAACTTATCACTATTCAAATTCTTATACCAATCTCGACAAGTGAAACCTCCCAAAATTAAATTCTTGTTCCCTTGTCATGAAAATCATCAATAGCCAATGAACTACGCGGCTGGGATTAGCATTTTGAATTTAGCTCAAACATTAAATATTTAAGTCTTGCGCCCAAAGTCAAAAAAAAATATTAAAACCAAATTAAAATATAGAGAGAAAAAAATAATCAGTAATTTAAAAGAAATTGAGGGAAAAAATTATCTTCGATTTAACGTAGGAGCAAACTTGTTTCTGTAACTTCTTTGGGATTAGAACAAAGAGCACCAAAATCTTTCGAGCAAACTCGTGCTGATAATGTGTTGTGAATAATGTAAAGAAGAACAAAAGAGATAAATAAGAGCAAAGATGAGAGACAAAGAGAGAGACTTTTATTATATTCTCAATGTAGGGTTGTGTACAATGTTTTCTTCTAAAGTCTATATTCATAGGCATAAGATGGAAACCCTAGTTCTAATGGGTATTAAACCTAAATAATAAAGCCCATTAAAGTCTCATTTAATATATGGATATCCACCATAAATAAAGATATTCAAGAAAAAGAAAATAAAAATATTTTAAATAAAAGTTTAGGGTGTAGGATGCCTCCAAATATAATATATGGAGGACAATGATGTGACTTGGGCGTTCTTCTTGAACGCGTTCAAGCGGAAGTATCTGGGTGTGCGATACCTAGATGAGAAGAAAAGAGAATTTATGTCTCTTGTGCAAGGAAGCATGACGGTAGCTGAGTATGAGATTCAGTTTGTCCGTCTTAGTCAGTATGCACATGAGCTTATCCCTGATGAGCGGGAGAGGTGTGAAAGTTTCCGTTATGGATTGGTGACGGACGTGAAGACTTTTATGCTTGCGGCTGAGTATACAGATTTTGATGTGCTTGTGAGTAGAGCGAAGGACATTGAGCAGAATTTGGGTTTGTCGTCCAGAGGCGTTAGTTCGAGCTCGGGAAAAAGAGCTGCTGATCATAGTTCTGGTGGTGGATGGAACAAGAGAGGACGAGATAAGAGGTATCAGTCTTCTGCTAGGCGTGGTAATGGAGGGCATGGTGCGCCTGTTCAGGGAGATAGGATGAGGGCTGATCAGAACACGTGTTGGATGTGTGGATCTCGTGGCCATCTGAGGCGAGATTGTCCTCGAGCAGCGAGGGAGATTTAGGCTCCTGTTGCAATGACAAGTAATTCATGCTGGAATTGTGGATCGGCAGATCACATGAGGAGGGAGTGTCCGTTAATGGCCGGTGGTGGTCAGGGACGTGCTCCTGGGGTAGTTGCACCACAGAGAGGTCGTGGGTGCAGCCGTGGTAACTTCCAGTGCAGAGATGATGGTGGGAGGAATGTGGCGCATGTGGTGGCTGTTCAACCTGAGGGTGGTGGCCAGGCTCGAGTGTATGCTCAGCGTGAGGGGAGGAATGATACGGATATGATCGCAGGTACCTTTACTTTGCAACCCTTGTCATTACTTTCCTTGATTGATTCTGGATCTACACACTCATACATATTACGTGAACATGCTCAATTGCTTGGTTTACCTGTTGAGTCTTTGGATGTTGGTATGCGTGTAACTAGTTCCTTTGGTGAGACCGTTGTGACACGAAAGTTGTATAGAAGATGTCCCTTGAAAGTGCAAAACCATGTTTTTCTTGTTGATCTCATGGAATTGCCATTCTATGGTTTTGATGTAATCCTTGGAATGGATTGGCTTGTTGAACATCGAGCTATAGTGGATTTTGAGAACAAGCGTGTTTTGTTGAAACTTGCGAATGATTATGAGGTAGTGGTGGTTGGTGAGAATGTGAAGTTTCTTGCCAATGTGGTGTCTACGTTGGAAGCAAGCCGAATGATGAGGCAAGGTTGTGAGGCTTATCTAGCCTTTGTGATGAATCCTAGCTCTAAGGAGTTGCGCGTTAGGGATATCAGGACTGTGCGAGAGTTCCCTGGTGTGTTTCCGGGGGAGTTACCTGGACTGCCACCTAGTCGAGAGGTGGAGTTTGGAATTGAGTTGTATGAAAACACAACTCCAGTGTCCATTACTCCTTACCGAATGGCACCGAAGGAGTTGAAGACGCAACTTCAGAAGTTGCTTGATCGATCTTTCGATCCACTCAACAATTGGTATCAGAGCCTACCACTTTGAGGATTAACAACCACAAGAGGAGTTCCTTGGAAGAGTGTGATCATCAAAATATCAAGAGATGGCTTCAACCTCCGGTTCAGGGCTGTACGAGTCACAATCCACTACAAAGCCTCCTTTCTTCAACGGTGATAACTATTCTTTTTGGAAAAATAGAATGCGTCTCTTCATCAAGTCAAATGACTATCTAGTGTGGGATGTCATTGAAGATGGGCCATATATTCCATTGAAGCAAGATGGTGAAGGCAAGATGGTTTTGAAGAAGAAAGTGGAGATGAGTGAAGAGGAGAGGAAAAAGATTCAAGTCAATGATAAAGCTCTCCACATGCTATTTTGTTCTTTCGGTCCGGACATAAAGAAGTGTGGGACACTCTTGAGACTACTTATGAAGGCACTAACGATGTTAAAGAAACTAAGATTGGAATTCTCAATCTTAGTTATGAAAATTTCAAGATCGAGCCCGATGAGACGGTGTCAAAGATGTTTGATCGTTTCTCCACGATTGTCAATGGGCTAAAGGGCTTTGGAGAGATCATACCGGAAGACAAGCTTGTCCGGAAGCTACTCTATTCACTTCTTGAGTCTTGGGATGGGAAGAGAACCGCTATCATTGAAGCTAAGAACTTGAAGACTTTGAAGCTTGATGAGCTTGTGGGTTCTCTCCTTACTCATGAGATCATGAAGCAAGGAAGGGAAGATGAGAAGAAGAAAGAAGAGAAAAGGGTAGAGAAGCTTGAGGTTGAGAAGAAGAAGAAGATGGGAATAGCTCTCAAAGCTAAAGCTTCACAACTTGAAGAGAGCTCATCTAGTGAGGAGGATGAACTTGAAGAATTGGCTATGATAGCCAAACGATTCTCACGCTTTATAAGGTCCAACCGGGGAAGAAAAATACAAAGGAAGATGGACTTCAAAAGCAAGAACAAAGAAGAAGGAAGGGATCCTATCATTTGCTTTGAGTGCAAACAACCCGGCCACATACGTTCGGAGTGCCCTCAACTCAAGAAGAAGGGCTTTGAGAAGAAGAAGAGGCTCAAAGCCAAGCTTGCTACTTGGAGTGATGAGGAGTCATCGGAGGATGACGAACAAGAAGTGGCTAACCTTTGCCTCATGGCACTTGAGGAAGATTCCTCCATGGTAACCTCTAACTCGTCTATTTTAGATTTTGAAGAATTAAATGATGCATATGATGAGTTACAAGAGGTATATGATGAATTAGTTGAGAAATATAAGGAGTCGGTCATTAGGAATAAAAAGATTATTCTAGAACTAAATGAGAAAAATGACTCACTTACTCAAGCTAATTCAAAATTTGAGAAAAAGATATTAGGATTAAAAGATGAACTAAAATTTTTTCAAGATGAAAATGTTGATCTTAATAATCTTTTATCTCAATGTAATAGTGAACACCAAAAAGGTGTTGGTTGAGCTAAATGAGCTCAAAAAGTCTTTGAAAAATGTTGGTAGTGTCAAGCATGAAATAGGTGAATCCTCTAGAACACACCAACCTAAGAAAAAGACTAACTAGTACAAACAAGGTAGCTATTCTAGACATAGTAGAGCTAAAAGAATTAGAAGTGTATGGGTTCCTAAGGAACTTGTAAAATCTAATAATATTATTGCTATGTCATCTTGGATTCCTAAGGGAACCAAGGTTTTGGGAGCTAACACTCATGGACCCAAAATGATTTGGGTACCAAAAACCAAAGTTTAATATCTTTGTTTGTAGGGGGAGCATTGCTACAAGGCCAAAGCACAAAGTCAAAACTCATGGTACCTTGATAGTGGATGCTCGAGGCACATGACCGGAGACAAGAGTAGATTCATGGATCTAAAGCCAAAAAGTGGAGGAGTAGTAACATTTGGTGACAACTCCAAAGGCCACATTAAAGGTATTGGCTCCATAGGTAATCACTCTACTATTCTCATTGAAAATGTCTTATATGTCGATGGTCTTAAACACAATTTATTGAGCATAAGTCAATTGTGTGATAAAGGATTTAATGTTTTATTTGATAAAAATGGTTGCAAAATTTTGGACATTAAATCTAATAATATTATGCTCATAGGTCATCGCATAGGGAACATATACATGGTGCATCTAGATGACATTCATACATCTCATGCATGCTTAGTTGCACAAAATGAAAATGATGCATGGTTGTGGCATAGGAAGCTAGGACATGCTAGCATAAGTGTTTTAGAAAAACTAGTCTCCCTAAATCTAGTTAGAGGTTTACCCAAGATAAAATTTTCAAATGATAAAATTTGTGATGCATGCTCAAAGGGTAAACAACATAGATCTTCCTTTAAATCCATTAATGATGTTTCTACTAGTAAATGCTTACAATTAATCCATATGGATTTATTTGGGCCAATTAGGACTATGAGCTTGGGTGGTAAGTCTTATGCTTTTGTACTTGTTGATGATTTTTCTAGATTTACTTGGGTTCTATTTTTAAGTACTAAAGATGAGGCTTTGGAAAAATTCATCACATTTTCAAAATTAACCCAAAATGATCTTGAACTTAGAATTTCACATATTAGAAGTTATCATGGAACCGAGTTTCAAAATTTAGGGTTTGAAGATTTTTTAAATGAAAATGGTATTAGCCATAATTTTTCGGCTCCTCGAACTCCTCAACAAAATGGGGTAGTTGAGAGGAAAAATAGAACTTTACAAGAAATGGCTAGAAATATGCTTTGTGAAAACAATTTACCTAAATATTTTTGGGCGGAAGCCACAAACACCGCTTGCTATATTGTAAATCGAGTAATGATTAGGCCAATTTTAAAGAAAACACCTTATGAGATTTTAAAATCTAAAAAGCCTAACATTAGCTATTTTCACCCTTTCGGTTGCAAGTGTTTTGTTTTAAATAATGGAAAAGACAACTTAGGTAAATTTGATGCAAAAAGTGATGAAGCTATTTTTATAGGTTACTCTTTAACCTCTAAAGCCTATCGAGTATTTAACAAAAGAACTTTAGTAGTAGAAGAATTTATTCATGTTGTATTCGATGATAACCTCCTTCCTAGGAAGGATTCTTGTGATGATGATGATGTAGGAATCATAAATGCCTTTGATGGAGGTCAAACTTCAAAGAAGGATGAGATTCCAACAAAAGAAGAGGACTCACAAGATCCACCTCTTGAAGCCTTGAAGGACTTGCCTATTGAGGAAAAGGAAGTGAGCTACCCAAGGGAGTTGAACTATGTCAAAGATGGTGAAATCTTGGGTGATCCATCCAAGGGGGTAACCACTCGATCTTCTCTTAGATTAATGAACCATGTTGCATTTATCTCATGCATAGAGCCTAAGAATATTAAAGAAGCATTGAAAGATGACTTTTGGATTATGGCTATGCAAGAAGAGTTAAATCAATTTGAGAGAAGTAATGTTTGGACATTAGTTGATAGGCCTAGTAATCAATCTACAATAGGAACTAAATGGGTCTTTAGGAACAAGCTAGATGAGAGTGGTAACATTGTAAGAAATAAAGCTAGACTTGTAGCACAAGGTTACACTCAAGAAGAGGGAATAGATTTTGATGAAACCTATGCACCCGTAGCTAGAATGGAAGCCATTAGGATGTTGCTTGCATATGCATGTTATCATAATTTCAAGCTTTTTCAAATGGATGTTAAAAGCGCATTTTTAAATGGTTTTATAAATGAAGAAGTGTATGTGGAACAACCACCGGGTTTTGAAGATTCAAAATTTCCAAATCATGTTTTCAAACTTACCAAAGCTCTTTATGGTTTAAAACAAGCTCCTAGAGCTTGGTATGAAAGACTTTCAAATTTTTGATTGAAAAAGGATTTGAAAAAGGTAAGGTGGACACTACACTTTTTATAAAAATGTATAAAAATGACATCTTAGTAGTTCAAATTTATGTTGATGATATTATTTTTGGTTCTACTAATGAATGTCATTGTCAAGAGTTTGCTAAGTTAATGCAAGGTGAATTTGAGATGAGCATGATGGGGGAGCTCTCATTCTTTTTGGGACTCCAAATCAAGCAAAAGAAGGATGGCACCATCATCAACCAAGCAAAATACATAAAGGATATACTCAAGAAGTTTGGCTTGGAGAATGCAAAGCCTCAAGCCACTCCTATGAGCTCATCTACAAAGCTTGACAAAGATGAAGGAGGTAAGTGTGTTGAATCTAAGCTCTATCGTTCTATGATTGGATCATTGCTTTACCTTACCGCAAGTTGACCGGATATCTTGTTTAGTGTTTGCTTGTGTGCTAGGTTTCAAGCTAGTCCTAGAGAGTCTCACCTTATAGTCGTTAAGAGAATCTTTAGATACCTTAGAGATACTCCTTGTTTAGGTCTTTGGTATCCTAGAGACTCCACCTTCAACCTTCATGCTTACTCGGATGCGGATTATGGGGGCTGCAAAATCGATAGCAAAAGTACTTCGGGAACTTGTCAATTTCTAGGTAGTATGCTCATATCTCGGTTCTCTAAGAAACAAAATAGTGTAGCCCTATCTACCACCAAAGCCGAGTACATATCCTTAGGGAGTTGTTGTGCTCAAGTCCTTTGGATGAAACAACAACTCTTAGATTATGGAATTAAAGTTGAAACCATACCCCTAAAATGTGACAACACTAGTGCAATATGTTTAACAAAAAATCCCATCCAACACTCTAGAACCAAACACATAGAAATAAGGCATCATTTCATTAGAGATCATGTCCTTAAGGAAGATGTGGTTATAGAGTATGTAGACACCTTAAATCAATTAGCGGACATATTTACAAAACCCTTAGACAAAGAGCGTTTTTTGTCCCTTAGGAGAGAGTTAGGTCTAGCTAGCCTATCTTGACCTTTAGGGCCTCTTTTGTGCTTAAATATGCTTGATTTTGTGAAATGCCATGATTATGTGTTTAGACTCCTAATTTCATCCATGCTTATAGCTAGGGGGAGTATGTTTATGTTTGAATATGTTTTGCCTGCTCATTCATGACATTTATGCATGTTAGGCCTAAGAAAATATCATTTTTCTGCACTTTTAGAGCCTCTTCTGCACTTCCAGGCCCAGGTGTATCGAAACGGGTGACCCTGTTTCGATATGGATACCTTAAATCCAGTTTTGAGAGAAGGGCATTTCGAAACGCCTCCAAAGTGTTTCGAAACGTTTTGGCTACTGCCAAGGGGTGTATCGAAACGTGTTTCGATACGGGTCAACAGGGCTTCGATACGGTCAACACTGTATCGAAACAGTCAGCTGACGGTCTCAAAACGGTCAAACCCTAGTCGTCTCGTTTCGAAACGGTCCTGACCGTTCCGAAACGGTATCGCGGATAGCTTTATTTAGGGCTTTTAATGTTAAATTTCTACTTTAACTCAAACTCTTAAAAAACCCTAAAACCCTAAACCGCCTCCCTCTCTATAAATACCCTCTCAAACTCTTTATTTTTCACAAAATTGTGAGGGGTTTTACTCTAAAACTCAAGTCTAAGCAAGTTTCATCAACATTGTGCAAGGATTTTCATCAAATCATCCAAAATCCCTACCTAAGGTATTTTTCCCTTTTTTATTTTTTCTTTCAATTTATGTTCGAATCTTAGGTTAGAAAATTTTATTTTTGTATAAATTATATGTTTTTTTATGTGTGAGTTTTCCATATCTTGTAAAATTTTTTCAAAATCTCAAATTTTTTTATTCGAATATAAATTTTTTCAGTCGTATTTTTCCTTTACTGTTTTTTTTTATTTTTTTGTTTTGTTTTGTTTGTTTTAATTTTGTTTCAAAAACCTAAGTGGGATTTATTATTGGATTGATTTTAAATATCAATGCATACTTAATTTTAAAACATACTTGCTTAATGTTTTTAGATGGCGGAACAAGCTAACAAAAAGCGTAAGGCCGTTCAAACCGGTGATTCAAGCATTCGTCCGAATCTTGCTCTGCTTTTTTCAGAAATCCCTTCGAACTAACGAGATGCGAGCTCGTTTCACTTATGTCAAGGTTTTTGAAGTTCATAGAGAACGTGTCATTGATCTTGATTTCCTCAATTCCGAGCGTTTCCTATTCTGTTATCTCGAGCGTTTGAGTGAGTGGAATCTTCTCTTTTTGTTGAGCATTCCGGATATTCGCTACAAACATATGGTACTCATCTTTTACTCTAATGCTCGTTTTATTCATGATGAGACCAAAACTGAGATTATAGGAATTGAATCTTTCATATTGGGTAAAAAGTTTGTTGTTGATATTGCTCTCTTGGAGTCAACTTTCAAACTTAAAAATGAAGGTCTTGAGGATGAACGTCACTTTGGCACTTTCACCGGTCCGGCACTTACTTTGGATGTGCACGATCGCTTTCTTCACTTTATGGTTTCGTGGTTCCTTCGACCTTCCGGAGGTAAATACTCTCATATCCGTCAAGTTGATCATTTTTGGCTTGAATGTTTCCGTAGAGGTGAGCGCCCTAATGTGCCTAAGATTATTTTTGCCGAGATGGTCAATAATGTTAAGCTTATTGACACAAATGAGTTGAAGTCTTTTACTTATGGCACAATCTTGAGCTACATCTTTAATGACCTTGGTATCGATTGTACCTACGACTCTCCGGAACCTCGTAAGTGCAAGCTTGGTGAGTCCTCCCTACGCAAATCCGGGTTTCGATATTTGAATGATGTTTGGGAAAGAGTTGATAGAGAAGCTCCTCCTCCTCCCGTTGCTCCTCAACCGCAAGTTCAAGTTGGAAATAATGAAGCCCTTACGGCTCTCATTATCGAGCGGTTCAATGCTTTGGAAACTCGCATTACTTCGGGTTTTGATGCCATGGACAATCGCTTGAAGAATGTCGAGGATCGCCTTCATACTCTTGAGACTTCCCATTCTAACTTGGATTTTTCCTTCTCTACTCTCTATGGGCAATGGACGAAGTTTCACCGTTCTCAAGTCAAGAGCGACGATGAGACTTCCGATGATGATGACGAGGCTTAGGACTATCATATCATATCATATCATATTATTTATGCTTTTTAGGATTAAGATTGCATCTTTATGTTTTATTATGTTTTAAGAACCTATGCTTTTGATCTTTTGTTTGGGATTTTATTATGAACTTAATGTTGGTTTATGTTTTGGATATTTTGATATTATGAATTAATATTATTGTTGCTTATTAATGCTTATTGGTACTAATCCTTGTCTTCTCTATGAGCTTTCATTATTCTTTTTGATCTAACAAAAAGGGGGAGAAGAAATTTAAGAGCCACAAACTAAAATTCGTTTTAAATTTTTAAAAGGTTTTTTAAGCTTTACAACTTGGATTTCAAGTCAAACAATTTTTTAAACTTTAAAAACCTATCTTAAATTAAGGGGGAGTTAGAATATTTTCAAAACTTTCAAAATTCTTGAAAATTCTAACTTTGGTTTTGTTATATCAAAAAGGGGGAGATTGTGAAACAAATATTTTAATTTTGATATAACTAAAAACCTAAGGACTAAATTGAAAATGTCAAAACGAATTTTAAGTCCTCAAAACATCCCCATATAATTTTAAGATTATGCCAAAGTTAAAAACAAAGTTTTTCAAATATTTTTCTAAGTGTTTAAAGCCAAAATAGTGATTTTCAAGTCCCTGTTTCGAAACGGCCTAAGGCGTGTCGAAACGTTTTCATCACTGCCAACCCCTGTTCCGAAACGTGTATCGAAACGGCTTTAGAACACTTGAACCCGTTTCGAAACGGTCTCATACGTTTCGAAACAGTTCTTCAATTTTGATTTGAAAAACTATAACGGTTGTTATATTATTTAACCTATTTTTCAAAGATAAATAGGGTGTTTCGAAACGGGCTAAGACTGTTTCGAAACGACCCTTGACAGTAGCAAAACCGTTTCGAAACGAGGCCAAGCGTTTCGAAACTGTTCTTCATTTTGAATTGAAAATATGACAGTTGAAATTGTTTTTAACTGATTTTCTGAAACCGTTAGGGTGTTTCGAAACGGGCTAAGACTGTTTCGAAACGACCCTTGACAGTGGCAAAAGTGTTTCGAAACGGCTCTAAAGCGTTTCGAAATGGGCTCTTAAATGCACCCCAACGGCTCTTTCTATTTTAGTCCGTTCCGAAACAGGTACCCCGCGTTTCGAAACGGGTTGTTGCAGACTGCATTTATAGAGGTGAGATAACATCCCAACGGCTCTATTGATGAGTGCAACAACCACAACGGCTAGAAATCAATGGGAATGTATGAAAGGGACCTCTAAAAGCTCCAGCAACAACTATTGATCCTAAAGCAAACATCCAAACATCAAATCCAAGCATTTGAGTAAAAATCCCATTTTGTCTAGAAACCCCAATTGTAATTTTCATTCTTATCTTGTTCAATTGGGTTGAGTGCTTGTAATTGGGCTATCATTTGTATTGAGAGATACCTTATTAGCCAACAAATTTCTTTGTTCACTTGTGTGAGGATTGGGTTGAATTTTGGGTAGAAAATTCAACCGAAATTGTAAGGGTTGCCTCCTTAGCCTAGAAAAGGGGAAGAGAAATTAGTGGAATTGTTGCAAATCCTTAGTGAAGCTAAGGTAGTGGATGTAGAGTTTATTTGGAACTTGAACCACTCTAAAATCCCTTGTCTATTATTTTTAATTTTTAATTTCCACCACAAAGTCTTTAAAAATCCAATTCACCCCCCTCTTGGTTTATATCGATCTTTCGATCCACTCAACAATTGGTATCAGAGCCTACCTCTTTGAGGATTAACAACCACAAGAGGAGTTCCTTGGAAGAGTGTGATCATCAAAATATCAAGAGATGGCTTCAACCTCCGGTTCGGGGCTGTACGAGTCACAATCCACTACAAAGCCTCCTTTCTTCAACGGTGATAACTATTCTTTTTGGAAAAATAGAATGTGTCTCTTCATCAAGTCAAATGACTATCTAGTGTGGGACACTCTTGGGCCATATATTCCATTGAAGTAAGATGGTGAAGGCAAGATGGTTTTGAAGAAGAAAGTGGAGATGAGTGAAGAGGAGAGGAAAAAGATTCAAGTCAATGATAAAGCTCTCCACATGCTATTTTGTTCTTTCGGTCCGGACATAAAGAAGTGTGGGACACTCTTGAGACTACTTATGAAGGCACCAACGATGTTAAAGAAACTAAGATTGGAATTCTCAATCTTAGTTATGAAAATTTCAAGATGGAGCCCGATGAGACGGTGTCAAAGATGTTTGATCGTTTCTCCACGATTGTCAATGGGCTAAAGGGCTTTGGTGAGATCATACCGGAAGGCAAGCTTGTCCGGAAGCTACTCTATTCACTTCCCGAGTCTTGGGATGGGAAGAGAACCGCTATCATTGAAGCTAAGAACTTGAAGACTTTGAAGCTTGATGAGCTTGTGGGTTCTCTCCTTACTAATGAGATCATGAAGCAAGGGTTGAATTTTGTGAGGATTGGGTTGAATTTTGGGTAGAAAATTTCTTTGTTCACTTGTGTGAGGATTGGGTTGAATTTTGGGTAGAAAATTCAACCGAAATTGTAAGGGTTGCCTCCTTAGCCTAGAAAAGGGGAAGAGCAATTAGTGGAATTGTTGCAAATCCTTAGTGAAGCTAAGGTAGTGGATGTAGAGTTCATTTGGAACTTGAACCACTCTAAAATCCCTTGTCTATTATTTTTAATTTGCAATTTCCACCACAAAGTCTTTAAAAATCCAATTCACGCCCCTCTTGGTTTATATCGATCTTTCGATCCACTCAACAAAACATCATGCTTGCATTCACTTCAAGGAATGACATAAGTCCAATAATCGCATGGAATAAACAACATGCTTGCATTCACTTCAGGGAATGCCTCCCATAAAATTTTTTTTGGATCAAGACGATTTTCGTAACTTGAACTTGGGAGAAGTCTATAGTCAAATTTTTCGACGCAAAAATAATATTGCTTTCAAGCAAATATAGACTTTATAACCATAAAAAAACATAAATCACCATAATTTATAACACCTTAAAATCATAAATTAAAGAATAAAAATAGAGTTTACCGATAATGATTTTCCTCTCGATGGCAATGGAGACATAGTAAATGACCAAAACAACTTCTCATAACTTTTTTCATCTTATGTCTCTTCTCAAGTCATTCAAACATATTATGTAAAACTCAAACACGGTTAAAAATACCAATTTTATTAATAAAATAAAATAAAATAAATATTGGTCTTTAGGTTATGAACTAAAGAAATAAGAAAATCTCAAAATTGAGTTTACAGAAGTGTAAGGACTTAACCAAGTAGATTAAAAACTTTAGGATTCATGTCATAATTTTCTCTTTTCATAGCAATAGTTGCATAAACACAATACAAACGTAAATCAAAACTTTATTTATTTATTTATTTATTTATTTATTTATTATTATAGCGCAAAGAAAAAAATTGAAGAACTTATCACTATTCAAATTCTTATACCAATCTCGACAAGTGAAACCTCCCAAAATTAAATTCTTGTTCCCTTGTCATGAAAATCATCAATAGCCAATGAACTACGCGGCTGGGATTAGCATTTTGAATTTAGCTCAAACATTAAATATTTAAGTCTTGCGCCCAAAGTCAAAAAAAATATTAAAACCAAGTTAAAATATAGAGAGAAAAAAATAATCAGTAATTTAAAAGAAATTGAGGGAAAAAAATTATCTTCGATTTAACGTAGGAGCAAACTTGTTTCTGTAACTTCTTTGGGATTGGAACAAAGAGCACCAAAATCTTTCGAGCAAACTCGTGCTGATAATGTGTTGTGAATAAAGTAAAGAAGAACAAAAGAGATAAATAAGAGCAAAGATGAGAGACAAAGAGAGAGACTTTTATTATATTCTCAATGTAGGGTTGTGTACAATGTTTTCTTCTAAAGTCTATATTCATAGGCATAAGATGGAAACCCTAATTCTAATGGGTATTAAACCTAAATAATAAAGCCCATTAAAGTCTCATTTAATATATGGATATCCACCATAAATAAAGATATTCAAGAAAAAGAAAATAAAAATATTTTAAATAAAAGTTTAGGGTGTAGGATGCCTCCAAATATAATATATGGAGGACAATGATGTGACTTGGGCGTTCTTCTTGAACGCGTTCAAGCGGAAGTATTTGGGTGTGCGATACCTAGATGAGAAGAAAAGAGAATTTATGTCTCTTGTGCAAGGAAGCATGACGGTAGCTGAGTATGAGATCCAGTTTGTCCGTCTTAGTCAGTATGCACATGAGCTTATCCCTGATGAGCGGGAGAGGTGTGAAAGTTTCCGTTTTGGATTGGTGACGGACGTGAAGACTTTTATGCTTGCGGCTGAGTATACAGATTTTGATGTGCTTGTGAGTAGAGCGAAGGACATTGAGCAGAATTTGGGTTTGTCGTCCAGAGGCGTTAGTTCGAGCTTAGGAAAAAGAGCTGCTGATCATAGTTCTGGTGGTGGATGGAACAAGAGAGGACGAGATAAGAGGTATCAGTCTTCTGCTAGGCGTGGTAATGGAGGGCATGGTGCGCCTGTTCAGGGAGATAGGATGAGGGCTGATCAGAACACGTGCTGGATGTGTGGATCTCGTGGCCATCTGAGGCGAGATTGTCCTCGAGCAGCGAGGGAGATTCAGGCTCATGTTGCAATGACAAGTAATTCATGCTGGAATTGTGGATCGGCATATCACATGAGGAGGGAGTGTCCGTTAATGGCCGGTGGTGGTCAGGGACGTGCTCCTGGGGTAGTTGCACCATAGAGAGGTCGTGGGTGCAGCCGTGGTAACTTCCAGCGCAGAGATGATGGTGGGAGGAATGTGGCGCATGTGGTGGCTGTTCAACCTGAGGGTGGTGGCCAGGCTCGAGTGTATGCTCAGCGTGAGGGGAGGAATGATACGGATGTGATTGCAGGTACCTTTACTTTGCAATCCTTGTCATTACTTTCCTTGATTGATTCTGGATCTACACACTCATACATATTACGTGAACATGCTCAATTGCTTGGTTTACCTGTTGAGTCTTTGGATGTTGGTATACGTGTAACTAGTTCCTTTGGTGAGACCGTTGTGACACGGAAGTTGTATAGAAGATGTCCCTTGAAAGTGCAAAACCATGTTTTTCTTGTTGATCTCATGGAATTGCCATTCTATGGTTTTGATGTAATCCTTGGAATGGATTGGCTTGTTGAACATCGAGCTATAGTGGATTTTGAGAACAAGCGTGTTTTGTTGAAACTTGCGAATGATTATGAGGTAGTGGTGGTTGGTGAGAATGTGAAGTTTCTTGCCAATGTGGTGTCTACGTTGGAAGCAAGCCAATGCTGAGGCAAGGTTGTGAGGCTTATCTAGCCTCTGTGATGAATCCTAGCTCTAAGGAGTTGCGCGTTAGGGATATCAGGACTGTGCGAGAGTTCCCTGGTGTGTTTCCGGGGGAGTTACCTGGACTGCCACCTAGTCGAGAGGTGGAGTTTGGAATTGAGTTGTATGAAAACACAACTCCAGTGTCCATTACTCCTTACCGAATGGCACCGAAGGAGTTGAAGACGCAACTTCAGAAGTTGCTTGATCATGGTTTCATTCGGCCGAGTGTGTAACCTTGGGGTGCACCGGTCTTGTTTGTGAAGAAGAAAGATGGCACTATGAGAATGTGCATCGATTATCGTCAACTCAACAAGTTGACTATAAAGAATCGGTATCCTTTGCCGAGGATTTATGATCTTTTTGATCAGTTTCAGGGAGCGGCTGTGTTTTCCAAGATTGACTTAAGGTCAGGTTACTACTAGCTTAAGGTGAAGGATGTGGATGTACCAAAAACAGCCTTTAGAACGAGGTATGGGCATTATGAGTTCCTTGTGATGCCGTTTGGCTTGACAAATGCTCCTGCAGCTTTTATGGACATGATGAATAGAGTGTTCCATGAATACATGGACAAGTTTGTTGTGGTGTTCATTGATGATATTCTTGTGTATTCTCGTACTGAGGAGGAGCATGAGGGGCATTTGAGGATTGTGTTGTAGGCGCTGTTGGAGAATCAGCTTTATGCTAAGTTGAGCAAGTGCGAATTCTGGCTTAAGGACGTTGTTTTCCTTGGTCATATGGTTTCTGCTGAGGGGATTCGTGTTGATCCTTAGAAGATTGAGGCGGTGATGAATTGGAAGCCTCCTAAGTCTGTTCATGAAGTTCGTAGTTTCCTTGGGTTGGCAAGATATTACTGGAGATTTGTGGATGGATTTTCGAAGATTGTTGCTCCTTTGACGAAGTTGTTGCAAAAGGATGTCAAGTATGAGTGGACAGAAGCAAGGCAGCATGCTTTGAGAAGCTTAAGGCAGCTTTGACGCAAGCTCCTATTTTGGTTCAACCTGAATCAGGGAAAGAGTTTGTGGTGTACAGCGACGCATCTTATGTTGGTTTGGGGTGTGTGCTGATGCAAGAGGGTAAGGTGGTGGCTTATGCATCGCGCTAGTTGAAGGTGCATGAGCGCAATTATCCTACGCATGATATAGAGTTAGTTGCGGTAGTTTTTTCTTTGAAGATCTGGAGACATTACCTGTATGGTGAGAAGTGTACTGTGTACACGGATCACAAAAGTTTGAAGTATTTGATGTCTCGGAAAGAGTTGAATCTTAGGCAACGAAGTTGGGTGGAGTTGCTTAAAGATTATGATCTGACGATCGAATACCATCCGGGGAAAGCTAATGTTGTAGCGGATGCCTTGAGTAGAAAGGTGGCAGTGGAGTTAAGGGCTATGTTTGCCAGCCTGAGTATATCGCGGGATGAAGGTCTTGTGGCTGAATTACAAGTGAAACCATCTTTGGTTCAGTTGATAAAGGTTAAGCAGTTGTTGGATGATTCTTTGGTGCCTCATGTTCAGGATATTGCTGAGGATAGACCATCAGATTTCTGTTTTAATGATGATGGAGGTCTATGTTTTGGGAGTCGGATAGTAGTGCTGAATGATGCGGAGTTGAGGCGTACTATTCTGACTGAAGCTCGAAGTAGTCCTTTTGTTATGCACCCTGGTAGTACAAAGATGTATCGTGATCTTAAGGATGAGTACTATTGGGTGGGTTTGAAGAAAGATGTTGCGGAGTACGTGAGTAGGTGCAAGGTTTGTCAGCGGGTTAAGGCTGAGCATCAGTTTCCTTCAGGGTTGCTACAACCGTTGAGGATTCTGAGTGGAAGTGGGAAAGGATTACCATGGACTTTGTGTCTGGTTTGCCTTTGTCGCCATCAAAGAAGAATTCGGTGTGGGTGATTGTAGATCGCCTTACGAAGTGTGCGCATTTCTTACCTGTGCATACTACGTATACCTTGGACAAGCTTGCAGAATTGTACATTGCTGAGATTGTGCGACTGTATGGTGTGCCAAAGTCTATAGTGTCGGATAGGGATCCAAGGTTTACATCGCGTTTTTGGGAGTGTTTTCATCAAGCTTTGGGTACACAGTTGAATTTCAGTACTTCTTATCATCCACAGTCGGATGGACAGTCCGAGCGTGTTATCCAAGTGCTTGATAATATGTTGAGGTGTTGTGTGATTGAGTTTCAAGGTTCTTGGGAGAAGCATTTGCCTTTGGTGGAGTTTGCTTATAATAATAGCTTCCAGTCAAGTATTCAAATGGCACCTTATGAAGCCTTGTATGGGAGGAAATGCAGAACTCCTCTTTGCTGGGCTGAAACAGGTCAGAATTTGGTTTCAATGTCGGTTTTGTTGAAAGGAACCACCGAGAAGGTGAAGCTCATTTGTGAGTAGTTGAAGGCAGCTTCTGATCAACAGAAGTCTTACGCGGATTTGAAGAGTAAGGAGATTGAGCTTGCGGTAGGTGACCGTGTGTTCTTGAAGGTTTCGCCTTGGAAGAAGGTGATGAGGTTTGGCCGAAAGGGTAAGTTGAGCCCTAGGTATATTGGACCATACGAGGTGATTGAACGTGTGGGTCCTGTTGCGTACAAGCTGAGGTTACCACAAGAGTTGGAAAAGATACATGATGTGTTTCATGTTTCTATGCTTAGGAGGTATAGGTCGGATCCTTCGCATGTTATGCCTGTGGAGGAAGTGGAGTTGAATCCAGATTTGACCTATGATGAAGAGCCGGTTGAAATTCTGGATTCGGACAGTAAGGTTCTTCGAGGCAAGACCATTGAATTGGTTAAGGTGTTGTGAAAGCATCGTGGTGTTGAGGAAGCCACGTGGGAAAGAAAGAATGACATGAAGAAGCAGTTTCCGTACCTTTTTCCTCCAGTTAAATTTTGAGGATGAAATTTCTTAAGGGGGGAGAGTTGTAACACCCCAATTTTGGGCTTAGAAGTTTAGGGTGTGGTCGGACCGGTCTGAGAAACGGTTCGAATATAAAAGGAGGTTTTAGGGAAAGCCTAGTTCGGGATGCTTTAAAAATATGGAAAAATATCTAAAAATCATCTTTTAATATATATAAGAGAGTGGTGAAATCAATTTTACAAAATAAGGTTGGGAAATATTACATTTCGGTGTAGTGACCAAAATGCGATTTTTGAAAAGTTTAGTGGTGACTGTTTTGTAAAGGATTGAAACTTTGAATCTTTAAGGAGCTAATTACCCAAAATGTTTTTCTCCAGATTTTTCCTTAATTTGGGTGATTTAATTAATGTTTTAATTAAATAAAATAAAGATGGAAACTACTTTTAGATTCTCATAACTACTTTTTCCTAATTTTCTCTCATTTTTTTCCTCTCAAAATCCCATCATCCAAACACATTTTCTCTAGCACAAATCACTTTGATCTTCACCTCATTTGATGAGATTTCCATCACTCATTGTTCCATAAGCAATCTAGCAACAAAACCTTTTGATTTCCACATTGATTTTCATGGAATTTTGCCCAAATCAATGAGGAATCACCATTTAGAGGTAAGATTGTTCTTCTCCTCTAAATACTCAGTTCTTTACTGAAATTCCCAAGTTGTCAATCCTTAATTTAAGTTTTATAAATGGTTTTAATGTTAGAAACTTGATTTTGGCTTAAAACTCAAGATTTGGAAGAAATCTTGAAGAATTTCGTTGAGTTTGATTGGGCTTTGTTTTGAGGTGGGTTTTTAATGTATTTTCGATATTAAATGATGTTAGAAATGAGGTTTTATCAATGCAATCCCGAATAGGTTGTGTTTCCTAAGTTTTTGCTCAAGAAAATGGTGGTTTTGGAGGTGTTCTTGGTGTTCTGTTATAGCTAGAGGTATAAGGACGAGTTTAGGTTTATTTTGGATGTTAATTGATGTTTAGAAATGGTTAGAAGTGATGGATCTTGGTTGGGTTAAGTTTTGGAAGGGTTTGGAGGTGTTTTCGGTTGTGTTTGGTAGCCGAAATGTTGGTTTTAGGTAGAGCAGCGAGTTTAGGTGTGTTGGCTGAAGATTTCAATGCATGATGATGCATTAATCCTATGCTTTGATGTCTTAAAAACAGGGGAGACATCTTCGGACACTTTTGGAGTTGATCTGGAAGCTTGATTGGTGTTTCGGCAAGCAAGCGAAACGAAATTGGTGAGTGGAGTTGGTTTCCAGCTTTGGAACAATTATTTGGAGGTTTTGGGAGCTTAGTTTAAGTCTAAACAACTTAGCTAAGCTCAAGAGTAAGTTTTCGGAAAAACTCCCTCGGATGTGCTATGAAGTGGTTTGTTGCATTGGTTACAAATTGCATGTTTAAATTCTGTTTTGAAAGCATGTTTTAGCATGGATAATGCTGGTTTTGAAAGCCATGTATTGAAGGATGCTCAAGGTAAGAGATCCTTGGTTTGACATATTATTAATATGGTTTTGATGCATAGTGATGCATGATGTTAAATGGCTTTGATTAATGCTTTAAAACAGTGAATTGTTGATGGTATATGATGTATATTGGCAAGTGATGTAATGGTTTTAAAGTACTTGAATCGGATATAGTTAGCCGGCTATAGGATTGGGTGCACCGTGAATAAAGTCGCCTTGGATGTTGAGGGGTTGTGATTGTACCGTAAACTCCATCCAAGTACCCGAACGAGTGAGGTAAGATCACAACGGTGGTTAAAAGTCCGTGTGTGGATCTTGTGTTATGTGTCCCTTGCTCTCGTTAGTGGAATTATACAAATACCGATGAGTGATGTTGAGGGGTTGTGATTGTACCGTTAAACTCCATCACGGGTGTTGAGGGGTTGTGATTGTACCGATAAACTCCACCTTGTGTTGTTCGGTAGTGTGTATGAAGTGTGTGGGACAACACTTGTAATCCGCGTATCCGATTGTGTTTTGGGTTGTAAATGGTTATGAACTATCACTTGAAAGCCAATATAGTGTAATGAATGTAATGAAACATGAGATGCTTGTAAAGTATGCAAGGTTGCATGAAAAGAGATGAGCATGTGTTTAAAAGCTTTGTTCAAGTGTTTTCTAAAAATGCATTATTATGTTGGTTTATTTAGAGCATGCCTCACTAAGAATTTATGCTTACGCTCTCTCTCTTTTACCGATAATGCAGATAATTGAAGTGTTGAGGGCAACAAGGAAGCTAAGAGTGTCCAAGGGAAACCAAGCTCGTGTATGGTGATGTTTTCATACACTGTTAGTTTTGGTAATTTGGCAATGGGAACCTAAGATGTGTTTTGGGAGATGTGTTGAACTCCCTAGGTTGTGGCATGTTGCCTTTGATGGTTTGAACTTGTAAATGGTCTTTTAATGCTTGTTTTGAAGTTTGGTTGTTTGCTTGGTTTTGGATAATAGGAAGCATGCCTCTAGACATGTGAAATTTCATGTTTGATGCTATGAATGTGTTTAGGAGTTATAAACCTGCACCATATATGTATGATGACTTGTTGGTATGACTAGGAAGTCATTAGGTAGTGTTTGAATGGATTTATGTATGAAAAACCAGCAAAATTTGCAGCTTCTGGGCAAACCGTATCGGAACACTCACTGGCGTTTCGAAACGGGGGCCTGTAATGGCCTTCGTGTTTCGAAACGGCTGGAGGTTGTTCCGAAACATTTTGGCTACTGGAATGCCCTGTTTCGAAACCAATCTCGGAACCAACCCGCGTTTCGGAACGGTCAATGCCGTTTCGAAATAGGTGACCGTTGGGCACTGATTTGAATGGTGTTTGAAGTATGCAAGCTTTACGTTTTAGTCCCAAAAGTTGTAATTGCAATTGTATGAGTTCGAGATGTCCAATTAAGGTGAAACTTGACAGGGAAGCATGTAATGTGACTAATTTCATATTGGTAACTTTAAAATCAATTATGACCTTCTAATTTACAAAATTTACATTTTGGTCCCTAAACTTGTAATAAGTGCAATTGAGTCCCTCTTGTTGTTCGATCGCTGTGCCTTTCTCATATATGTTTCATGAGTACTCACTTAGGGTTAACGTGCATCTATACAAGATTAAAAAGAAAAAAAGGGTCGTTAATCAAGGTTGACTTTCGGGTTGACTTTGGTTTTCCCCGTGTAATCTTCATAGTTCAGGTCAACCGTCTAGGCCGGGCTAAGGGGGTTACATTATTCATCCATGCATAGGGAGGATGAAGTGTTTAAGAAGATTCGCATATCCGTTCAGGCATAAGGAGAATGGAGTTTGCTTATTCATCTAAGCATAGGGAGGATGGAGTGTTTAAGAAGATTCGTCTATCCGTTCAGGCAAAAGGAGATAGGGGCTTGCTTATTCATCCAAGCATAAGAAGGATGAAGTGTTTAAGAAGATTCACCTATCCGTTCAGGCATTAGGAGAATGGAGCCTGCTTATTCATCCAAGCATAAGGAGGATGAAAGTTTTCAGAAGACTTGACCTAATTGAGCATTTCGAAGAATGAAACCAGTTCAGCTGCTTATGCATTTTGGGAGATAGAACCCATCTTAGCTATTCCAGCATAAGGAGAATGGAGCACGCCTATCCGTTCGGGCATTTGGAGAATGGAACCTAACTCAACTATTCGAGCATAAGGAGAATAGAACCAGCCTATCCGTTCGAGAATTTGGAGAATGGAACCCAACTCAGCTATTCGAGCATTAGGAGAATAGAACACACCTATCCGTTTGGGCATTTGGAGAATAGAGTCAACTAGTAAATCGGTGAAAATTTGTGTCTTTTTTCTTTGCTTTATCTATGTTTCACAAAGATAAGCAAAGAGGGGCAGATGTTGTCACTAAATTTTTACCTTAGCTTTTAATAACCAATTTTTTTTTAAAAAAAAGAAAATATAAAATATAAAAAAAACCTTTTAAAGGCCCACTTTAAAAATAAATAAAGACCAATTTTCAAGAAAACCATTTTAGAAGCCCATTTTTAAGAACACTGTCCACTTTCTATTTTGAAACCCATTTCTTTTTAAAAGAAAAAATGAAAAATAAGGGAAAAAAAGAAAAATGAGAAAAAATTAATTATGGTGTTTAATCATTATGAAAAAAAAAAAGAAATAAAGTGAGGTGATAATAATGAAAATGTGATATAAAAAAAGCAAAGAAAATGAAAAAAAAAGCAAAAAATTAGCAAAAAAAGAAAGAAAATAAATATATAAAAAAGGGGAACCAACGCGCGCCACGCGCCAGCGCGTAGGCTGCACGCGCGCGGGCTGGTTCCCCAAACCCTTGTCGCACGTTCTCGGTGGCCGACCAACACTTACAAGCCACGGTGGCCGACCGACACTTACAAGCCACGGCCGTCGACGCCGTTGGTAACGGACAGTCTACCTCGCCGCCGCCGTCCCAATGCCACCAACCCCGCTCGCCGCCGCCGCCTGTGCTCGCCGGAATCTGCAAAAATTCGAGATAAGTAGTCAAACTCTAGGCTCGAATCAAGGGGAAAATTCAGCTCGAATATTCAACCAAATCAGATGAGGATAGAGGGCTTTTCCCGAGAATCAAGCCCTTGGTCGGATTTAGGCTTCAATTTGGGGATTAAATCCCGGTTTGGCTTGAATTTGAAGCTCAATTTTTAGTATAAATACCCCCTTTTACTTGTTCAACACACACAATTGAGAGAAATATCACTTGAAAATGTTTGAGAAAAATCCGAAAAATTCTCTAAATTTTTCAAGAGTTGGCTGGAAATTTTTTTGGAGAAAAGTTCGAGTTTGGAGCAATTTTCAGGAGGTGGTTTGGAGCATTTCGAGAAGCTTGAATTCGAGTTCATCGTTCGTTGTTTTCTCGGTAAAATTTCTATATTTTCTTTGTTTATTTTTATGTTGATTTTATGTTTGTTCTTGGTTGAATTTTTGATGTGTTTTTTGTGAATTTTTAGGTTGCTCTCTCGAAGTCGGAAAATCGTTTGCGATTTCGGTAGTTTTTTTAAATTCCATTTAAGTTTTAGTTTGATCTTAAGAAATTTTTGCATGCTTAAAAAATGTTGTTTGAGGTATTTTAATCTTTAGGAATGAATAAATTAATTTAAAAGGTGTTTGGATTTTAAATGCATGAATAAATTAAATAAATATGGTTAAATTGAAAAACTTGAAATTAAGGATTTAATTAGAAGGAATAATAATGTGAGGTGTAAAATAATAAAATGGCTTGGTTTTTTTTAAAATAAAAAAAGATTTTTTATGAAATTTGGTTTTTAATAAATGTGTAAAATGACTTTAAAAGAAAAAATAATAAAGATGTTTTTTAGAAAAAAAAGGGAAAAAGAAATAAGTTTTTTTCAAGAAAAAGAAAATAAAAAGGTTTTAAATAAAAGTTTAGGGTCTATGATAAAAATAAATTTTTAAAAAGAGAAAAAAATTCAAAAAGAAATTCTTTAGGGAAAATAAAGTTTTTAAAGGGATCATTTTAAAAGAAAACCTTTAGAAAAATAAAAAAGAAATGAAAATGAATTTCTTTTAAAAAGAGAAAAATTCTTTTTTGAAAAGGAAAAAACATAAAATGGTAAAAGAATATAAAAATGAAAAAAAGGTAAAAAAATACAAAAGGGTCTTAGCTTTTAAAAAAAATAAAAGAGTTAAAAAAGAAATAAAGGTTTTAAAAGGAATAATAAAAGGGTAAAAACTCAAAAAGAATAAAAGTTGCTTGCTTGTTTTAGAAATAGGTGAAAACTTAGGATTAGGGACTAAAGCTTAGATAGAGACTTGTTTTGTTTAAAAATGTTCTTTAGAATAAAATAAAATACACTTAAGCACACTTAAACTTTAAATTAGGAATAAAAGACTTAGACGTTTTTAGGGTTTTTTTAATAATCAAACCTAGAATAAAATAAAATGCTCAACACACCTAAATCTCTTTGTTGTTTGCAAAAGTGAAATTAATTTAATGCGGTGTCTTATCAAACGAGAATTACGGGTTAGTGCCAGAAATGTTGGCGGTGATTAAAGTTCATCACTCGGGCGATAAGACCGTTAAAATAGACTAATATTCATTAAACGGAAAAGTAAAGTCGAACTTTTTTGAACATGCAAATTCCAGTTTTGAAAACAATTTTTAAAACCAATTAAGTACCAATTTTGGGCGTCGTGGGGGTGCTAACCCTTCCCCACGCGTAACTGACCCCCGAACCTGTTTTCTGATTTTCACATACCAAAAACGTTGTTTTATTAAAACCAAAAAATGTTTTATTAAAATAACCCTATTTTTAAAAGTGATCCAATCACACATTTTTTCAATAAAAAAGATTGGCGGCGACTCCGTTAATTTTGTAAAAGTATTTTTCAAAATAGTCGAAGCCTCCTAAAAAGTGGTTGCGACACCTGGAGGTGTAAGTTGTGAGACAATCTCACATCCTTTAAGGAGTTCATCAAACTCTAGGCTTAAGTATTCTTCTCCTCGATCTGATCGAAGAGCTTTGATACTCTTTCCTAACTAGTTTTGTACTTCATTCTTAAATTCTTTGAACTTTTCAATGGCTTCAGATTTATGATGCATTAGGTAAACATACTCGTATCTACTGAAGTCGTCAGTGAAAGTAATGAAGTATTGAAACCCTCCTATGGCTTGTGTATTCATCGGTCCACATACATCATTATGTATTAGACCTAATAAATCACTTGTTCGCTCATTTTTACCATCAAATGGTGATTTGGTCATTTTTCCCATTAAGCAAGGTTCACATATATCTAATTGTTCGAAAACAAAAGAATCCAAAAATTCATCTTTATGAAATTTTGATATGTGTTTCTCACTTATATGACCAAAGCGACAATGCCAAAGATAAGTTTTATTAGAGTCATTTGTTTTTGATTTTTTTCGTATTTATGTTATATATGGAGTTGTCTTGATCTAAGATATAGAGGCCATTGATTAATTGAGTCGTACCATAAAAAACATTATTGAGTGAAAAAGAACAACTAGTATTCTTAATGATAATCTCAAAACCAATCTTGTCCAACCAAGAAATTGAAATAATGTTTTAGTCAAACTAGGTACGAAATAGCAATCTTCTAAATCTAAAACAAGTCCATTAGGTAGACAAAGTATATGTTTCTATAGTTAATGCAGCAACTCTTGCTCCATTTCCCAGTCTATGTCCCCTTTTGCAAATTTTCTACTCCTTTTTAGTCCATGTACAGAAGTACAAATGTGTGAACCACAACCAGTATCTAATACCCAAAAAGTAGATGTTGATATATTAATATCAATAACATAAATACATGATCTGGATTGTCCATTTTCTCTTGCCTTCTTGATGTCCTCAAGATAGACAGGGTAGTTTCTCTTCCAATGTCCAGCATTGTTGCAATGGAAACACTTTCCTTCTTTTGCAACTCCTCCTTTGGGATTCAATACTGCTTTTCCTTTGTTGGGCTTTGGCTTTACCTTGGTGTTGGGCTTTCCTTTTTTGTTATCCTTTCAGACCATCAGAATAGGTTTGCAACAAACTGTTTTCATGTTGTTTTCCGTTGTTCTTAACAGACCAAGCAACTGGGGCAATGATTTTTTAATTTCATCCATATTGAAATTAAGAACAAACTGATTAAAACTATCCAGCAACGATTGCAAGATAACATCAGTAGCCAATTCAACACTAAGAGGGAAGCCCAATTATCAAGGGTCTGAATATACCCTATCATTTTGAGAACATGAGTTCCCACTGGAGTTCCATCCAACATTTTGCATCGAAACAAAGCCTTAGAGGCCTCATACCTCTCTTGATGAGCTTTTCCCTCATACAATTCTTTGAGATTTTTAACCATCTCATAGGGAACCATGTCTTCATGTTGCTTTTGAAGCTTAGGGGTCATGGTCACAAGCATCCAATATCTACCATGTCATTTGAGTATTTCTCAAAGGCTTCCCTTTCATCTTTAGAGGCATCATCCGCTGGATTTTTAGGGACAGGTTCTTCGATGATTTGCAGTTTCCGTTCTTGATTAAGGACAATCTTTAAGTTACGGAACCAATCAAGGAAGTTCAAGCCATTAAATTTGTCCTTCTCAAGGACAGATCAGAATGATAACGTGTTTGAGTTTGTCATAAAATCTACAATGATAAAATATGATTTATAAGTACATTTTATCATGTTTATAAAAAAATTACATTCCCCTATTAAAACCCCTCAAAGTTGAAAAACTTACAAAAAGTATTTCTAGTGGGTAAGGATCCATATTTCATTTTATTCCAAGTCAGCTTTGGCTTTACTCTTAGAGTCCAATTATTTAGGTAAGGAACACTTGCTAATTACATCTCATGTAATTCCTATATTTGATGAACAATTATTTGTCCAAAACAAAAGTTCATATGGTCTAATAGAAAGCACAATAATGAACAATGCACCATGTAGGTAACTTATGAGAAGAGAGGTGGTGTACTGGGCACGCTTAAATACCAAGTCTTTCAAAGAACCAATCCTAGACATGCACTTTCGTATTGTATTTCAATTACCAAAGTGTTTGAACAATCATTAGACTTTAGGTTTCTAATCTTATTAGAACAACCTAGTTGAACCAATATTACTACCATTGAATATCACTTGCTTATTCTTCGCATTTAACCAAGATAGATCTAAGTATTTTGCTTTGGCAAAACCTATATAGTACCGATCGATGTTTTAACGAGAGTTAATATTGGATGACTAATTTTATTAAATATGGAGGGTTTTTGTTATATCAATCTCACCATTCTATTATGATTTAAGCAGTTACCATTAGGGGTGATAATGAGCCTGACCGGCTCGCGAGCTACTCGTGCTCGGCTCGAGTGAGCTCGACTCGAGCTCGGGCTCGGCAAAGCTCGTGAACAGGCTCGGAATCTACTTATGCACTAAAATAAATTATGTGTTTGAATTTTCTTTCTTTAGTTGGTTGTTGTTTAATTTTGTATTTTCTTTAATTATGTGTTTGTATTATAAGAATATTTATTGATTATTTGGATTAATATAATTTTGGCACTTTTTCCCCTTTCCAGTCATTGAATTTTGTTTTAGTGTTGGTTATGAAATGGATTTTTAACGAATCTTTTATAAAAAAAACTATAGCAAAATTTTTCATTTCGAGTCGAGCCCAAACCGAGCCTGACAAGCTTCGAGCCCGAGCCGAGCCCAATACTATTGTTTTCAAGCCGAGCTCAAGCCTAAAATTCCGAGCTCGGCGAGCCTCGAGCCCGAGCTGAGCCCAATTACACTGTTTCCGAGCCGAGCCTGGCCAAGCTCAGCTCCCACCCCTAGTTACCATCATGCTAAAAAATATATTGTATCACATACATATAAAGCAGTAAATATAAATGCAATGGTTATAGCCCTTAAAGCTAAGGTGGCACATCCCAAGCCAATGGGAGAACCAAAATTACTAAAGATGGAACTTGCTTCTCAAGCACCTAATCCACCTTTGATCGGCCTATCATTCTACTCCTTTGGTCCACGCTTTCTTCGTAAATATTACAATTTTTCAGAAACTTATTTTTCATACGAGGGAGTAAGATGAGAAGAGAATTACAATAGAAGAAAGAAAGACACGACACACAAGTCATATTTATTTAAAACAAAAATAAAAGGGCTATTGGGCTATAACAATCATTTCAAACACAAAATCGAGCCGTTTATTATTGAGGTCTTGACAGATTGTACCTACGCATAGGTCAAGGGGCGAGGGGGTCCGGCTGCCCCGCGGCTGCCGGCGGGGTGCCTCTGCTGGTCAGCGGCGGGGAAAGTTTTAAAGATCATCATCTTAATTGTTGTGTAAAAACCTCACGATTTGATAACTTTTATCAACATTATCGCATTTTTCAAGACTACAAAATCCATGAAGTTTTTACATGAACAACTCTTTGTTACTTTCCCCGCACGTTATCTATAGGCTAACAATTAGTCTAAATATAACTGTTACCCGTATATGTTAACGCTTAACATCCGAAAACCCTAACATATCTGTGACTAACTCTTTAATCACTTAGAACAATCAATTTAATTTATTCAGATTAGGCGTAAAACAATTTAATATGTGAAAATAAGCATGTGAGATAAATATAGTCTAGATGGCATATATAAGGCTTTACTATCTATGAGTTATCATCTAGCCTATACTAGCAGAATCTCCCATCGGCCCTCGAGTATCTTTGAATGAGACACGGGGCCATATAACATCGAGAACATACATTCGACATCTCTGACCATGGTGTTGCTGTTGGGAAACGCCGGTACACCATATGGCACAACGAAAATTTATCCAGTGAATTCCGCCAGTGATCTATGTACAAGGGATGAATTCGGGGTGAGTAGTGATGAAATATTACCTTAATAAATCTGGTAACTTGATATCCTTAGGGAGTTAGGATAAACCAAATCGAATATGAGTCGTCACAATAGCGCTCCAATCTTTACGCAGTTCACTCGAACGAAACGAACAATATTTTCTCTTCTCTAACTGTTAGAGAAGTTTTCCGAAAAGCATATTTTGGCTGCTAGACCTTATGCCTTTATATAGCATTCAAAAACCTAATTCTAATTAAATTCAGATTCATTAAAAATACAATATATTTAACAGAATATAATTAAATATGTAGAATCTAATTCTACTTTAATTCGAATTCATTAAATATACAATATATTTAACCGAATACAATTAAATATGTAGAATCTGATTCTACTTTAATTAGGTTTCTTTAGGGATATATATATATATATATTAATAGTGTTTGATAATTACAATAATTATCTAATTATTAAAAAATATATATAAACGAGATTATCTATAATTACAATAATTATAATAATTTCATCTTTAATAATTATTACGTGTACATTAAGTTTGTACACATGCTATCTAGTTGATATTTGTTCGTTTCAATAATAGGGTGTGACCCTTGTAGGTTCATGCAACGTTAGTAATAATATCTTGAACAATTCTAATATTACAAACAATGAGTGGCATCTAGCAATACATCATTGCTACCTAAGTTACATGAAGTCGTGATTCGACTTTACCTTTTTCTGTGATTAACTTCTTTTATGTATTACATCCTTTTGTCCTTATATCTAGATCGAACACAAGTCATGGATTAGTCACACTTGTATAGTCCATCTAATATTTCTTGATATCTTGAGTAGACTATGATAAACGAATAACTATGATATCTCATATCAATTTATTCGAGCATGACCATACATTTTCTAGTCTCACTCATTCAAGTGGCCTACGATATTACTCCTATTATGTAGGAGGGACAAATCCTATCTTGATCAACCATATTTCGCTATATATAGTGTAACATATCCAATATCAGTCTTTATAGTGTAGTCTATTACAACACACATTTGACTACATCAAAATGTGTCACTCTCTATAGAAATAATGATGATCTCAAGTCTGAGGATCATACACTTAGTTATCACCATGAGCAATGTTGTGACTGTCACATAATAATCCAAGAAACATGCTCATAGCGGGTCAGTCCAGTATGTCGTTCTCTAACACATACTTATGTATTGATTTTTGACATCTTTAAGTCAATAACAACACTTTGTTATCAATCAACTACATATTAATCTTAATATATTATTGTTGTCCACGCCCACAATAATTCTCGACTAAGGACATTCAAGAATAACTATATTATTCTAAGGACTTTATTATAATCTAGTTTATAGATGCACAGAATAAAACTGAAATAATAATAATAATAATAATAATAATAATAATAATAATAATAATAATAATAATAATAATAATAATAATAATAATAATAATAATAATAATAATAATAATAATAATAATAATAATAATAATAATGACTTTATTAATAAATAAGATAAAATAAGTATGTCTTTTACAATCATCTCATGAGTGGTCTTTGGGCATACTCCAATAGTTGCAACACTCTCATTGGGTATCCGGATCCCATCAATCAAAAGACATCAACCAACCAAATGCCTACCCGACATACAAACAACATGATCCCAAGGATCTCCCTATCGTTGCTACTCATCATCGCGCCATTTATTTTACATTACTGAGTTGTTAATACATTATGGAGAAGTATATAATTATTCTCATTAATCCATATCATCATTTTAATCAAGACGACTCGACCAAGCAAGTGCCTACATGGCACACATCATCCTTAATAATACCACCACTCTATGGTTTCTATTATTAGCAAGTCACCCAAAGTTTACCAAGTTATTACACATTATGCTCATGCATGAAGGTTAAATCTCGATTTTTCTGTTTTACAATTCGTTTTACCACATTACAAGTCCATTAGACCGTTGTCCTTGAATTGTCAGCCCTTCTAACTCAAATTCACATTTTCAGGCAAATTGCCTAGTGGGTATCAGTACAGGTCCTCGCGTACCGGTACGGTATCTTGGGTATCAGTACTCACAATGTATCGACACCAAAAGAGCTTACTAGAATTTAAAATGCCCATACTGATACCCATTTGCATGACGTACAAGTACAAGTTGAACATCGTACTGGTAGCCCCTCGAATAGTTCATCTTTAAGAGAACAATGTTCTTCAACCCAAAAAAACTTAAGGTACCGGTATGGGCTCCTTGTGTATCGATATTGAAGCCCTAAAATGGCTTCTTAGGCTCAAGAAATCATCCCCAAAGCCCTCAAATCTCAACCAACAACTCCTTAACTCGACCTTATATCTTATGAAAGTTATTTAGGTGGTTTACTACCATTTTTACACATGATTAACATTTAATTTAGATTTTATCATTAACAAGGTTTTAAGCTACCCAAACACTAAAACTAGCAATCACGAAATCAAACAAGACAATTACTTTATGATCTTTAAGAAGAATAAGAGTCAGAAATGTACTTACCTTAGCTAAAGATCCTGATTTTAAGCTTTCAAGCAAAACCCTTCAACTTTTTCTTTTGATCCAAGCTTGATGAAACCCCAAAATCTCCTCCTTTTGCCAAATCAACATGAAAAACGAAGCAATACTTGAGATAACAGCTAGAGTAAGCTTAGTTATGAATTTAAAACATCAAAACAAAGCTTCAAAAACCTATAAAGCTCCGAACTTTCCAAAAATTCAAAAAGTCTCTTATCTCCTCTCCAAAAGATTTCGGTCTCTTTAGAAAGCTTTTCATATGTTGATCAACATACTTAACTCTTGAATCTTGGATGATAGAAATGATTTAGAAAGTTGGCTCATTTAATCAAAATCTTATTTTTAAGTATTAATATGTAAACCTGTGTTCGAGCTTCAGTAATGCATGCATTCATTTTTTCTTAACTTTCTGACAACATATATACACTTTATGACAAATTATTCGAATTTAAATCTTATTTTTGAACAAAATGTGGACTAAACCCAGAATTTTTCAGCAAATTATTCGAATCTAAATCTTTTAAAATGGGTTTGGTGAACAAGACAAGAACTAAAATTTGGACCAAAAGCCCAATCGAACATGAACAGTTACAGACCCAAACATGGAATAACGTTTGAGAGCAGAGAACTGAGAAGCGGTCAGAAACAATAGACTGAAAAATTCAACGACTTCAGAATTCCCATTTCCCATCACTGAAAATCCCAGTGTTTCTCAAGGGTTTTGAGTCCTCAAATCTCCCATTTTCATCCCGATATGATCCTCTGAAAACTCAAATCAAAGCAAACCCAGAATTTCTCTGCAAATCAACCATGGCGGCCGTGGCGACCATGCCCGTATCAGATCTGTTAAAGTCCTTCAAACTCAAAACCAAGCAGCAAGAACTCTTGATCCGTGTGTCGATCCTCTGTCTCGTCTACATTTTGGCCTTTATCACCCGTCTTTTCTCCGTCCTCCGTTATGAATCCATGATCCATGAATTCGATCCCTACTTCAATTATCGTACCACTCTTTACCTTACCCAAAATGGGTTTTACGATTTCTGGAACTGGTTCGACTACGAAAGCTGGTACCCTTTGGGCCGAATCGTCGGCGGCACCCTTTACCCCGGTCTCATGGTCACCGCCGCTCTCATTTATCGCATCCTCCATTTCCTTCGTTTCGCCGTCCATATCCGCGAGGTCTGCGTTTTAACAGCCCCGTTTTTCGCTTCGAATACGACCCTCGTCGCTTATTTCTTCGGGAAAGAAATCTGGGATACTGGCGCCGGGCTCGTCGCCGCCATTCTGATCGCCGTTTGTCCTGGTTACATATCGAGGTCCGTCGCTGGTTCTTATGATAATGAAGGGGTCGCCATTTTCGCTTTGCTTTTCACCTTTTACTTATTCGTGAAGGCGGTTAATACGGGATCGTTAGCTTGGAGTTTGGCTTCGGCGTTTGGTTATTTTTACATGGTTTCAGCTTGGGGAGGATATGTTTTTATTATTAACTTGATCCCATTATACGTGCTGGTTCTTTTGATTACTGGGAGGTATTCGATGAGATTATATGTTGCATATAATTGCATGTATGTTTTGGGAATGTTGCTTGCGATGCAGATTCGGTTTGTCGGGTTTCAACATGTGCAATCTGGTGAACATATGGCCGCCATGGGAGTCTTCTTCTTGATGCAGGTTTGGCACATTATTTCAAGCATAATGAATTTTTGGTAATATTGTAGTGTTTGAAAATCGGGTATATTTGAGCTTAAGCCATGAAAACATACTAAAACACAATCAAAGCATGAAGCTGATACATGAATGTTTTTAAACCTATATAATATGATTTATTCATGTATCAGAGTCTATTTAAATATAAAATATCTTAAATTAAATACAATTATGACTCAGTAACATATATGAACATGACAAGGATATACTAATAGCCAAGTCTAAGCAAAAGCATTAACTGAAGAGAACTTCTTTGGCATTTGGCAATGTATGGTTTGGTCTATTTTAGTGGGACTAGTGGTTTTTAGTAATCAAAATTTGAAGGTAACATAGAAAAGGTACTTTCGTTTTTGATGGAAACTGTTTTTGAGTGGGATAATTTGGCTTTGTGTTCCTTCTAGTTTTTCAAAGGTCACTGCAAGTAGAAAAAAATTAATTTTATTTGCGAATGATGAAATGGAATCGATTTGCTGAAAGTTGTTCAGCGATTATTTGTCTTAGCTTTGAACTGGTAATGAAAGTTGCATTAATCATATTTGGAATACTTGTGCAGGTTTTCTACTTTTTAGATTGGGTGAAGCACATGCTAAGTGACACGAAATTGTTTCAAGCTTTTTTGAGGATTACTGTGACTTGTGCAGTTGCTGTGGGCACTATTGCTTTGGGCTTAGGGATGTTATCTGGTTATATTTCTCCTTGGACAGGAAGGTTTTACTCTTTGCTGGATCCAACCTACGCCAAGGATCACATCCCCATTATTGCATCTGTCTCCGAGCATCAGCCAACAGCGTGGTCATCTTTCATGTTTGATTTCCATATCCTGCTTTTCCTTTTCCCAGCTGGTCTTTATTTCTGCTTCAAGCGGTTGTCAGATGCCACCATATTTATTGTCATGTATGGTCTGACAAGCATGTACTTTGCTGGTGTTATGGTTCGGTTGATTCTTGTTGCTACACCTGCTGTTTGCCTTATTAGTTCTATTGCTGTTTCCGCCACTGTGAAGAACTTGACTGTGCTGTTGAGGTCGAAGAACAAGGGTGTCCAAACCGGCTCCACTAAGGGAAGTAGCAGCTCAAAGGCCTCTTCTAAGGTAACATCTCCCTGCTGTTCTCTCTCTCTCTCTCTCTCTCTCATGTAGATGTGCTTCAGTTTTACTGTCCATATAATTCGTCAGTTGTTTGGCATCATTTTGCCTGCTTTGCTCTAACTCTTCAATTTCTCTGGCACCCGCACCAGAGTCCGAATAAGACAGGCCTGCTATTCCTTCAGATTCGAGCTGGTGGTACTGAACTGATAATACTTGTGGTCCTTTGCCTAATAAATCATTACTTAAAACTTGTAGTATAATAATTTGTATTGGTGCTTTTGTTTTTGCTAATGGAGCTAATGCTTGTTTCAAATTTTTTTTGGTGTTATTGTTAATACTCCGTGTTTCAAAATTTGTTTTTGCTAAGGCATTGTAATGCATTGATGATAGCAACATATCATTCTAGCGGTATTGAAGAAATTCCTGAACCGTGGGAGCTAGGAGTAGACATTGCCAATATTTTAATATTTTTTGTTTCTAGCCAAGAAATAATGTATCTTCTTTATTTTCCAAGCAGGCTTTACTCGATCAATCCCAGCCTTTCCAGAAAAATGGGGCTATTGCACTGCTCTTTGGTGCCTTTTACTTGCTCAGTAAGTACGCTACCCACTGTACATGGGTCACATCAGAAGCTTACTCATCTCCTTCAATTGTGCTGGCTGCGAGAGGTGCCCATGGGAATAGAGTTATTTTTGATGATTATCGTGAAGCATACTTTTGGCTTCGGCAAAATACACCTCCAGATGCTAAGGTGATGTCTTGGTGGGATTATGGGTATCAAATCACTGCCATGGGAAACAGAACTGTTATTGTTGACAACAACACTTGGAATAATACGCATATCGCCACGGTTGGGCGTGCAATGTCATCTTATGAAGATGAGGCAATTGAGATAATGAGATCCCTTGACGTGAATTATGTATTAGTTGTCTTTGGTGGTGTTACAGGTTATTCTTCCGATGACATTAACAAGTAAGACCCCCAAATCCTCGTATTTTATCCATTATTTTTGTGTGTATACTGTCACTTCATGCATTGTTTGAAAGGTGCCTTGAATGGTGAATGCTGTCATTCTTTTCTTCAGATCATGGAAACTCATTTTGTTCATACTTGGGTAGTTGGATTGGTAGGTTTAATCTGATTAAATGATTAATCTTCATCTGTACTTTTAAAGCATGATAATCAACGTAGGCTCTTTTTGTGTATGCATGGTATGAAAAACATAAGAAATTGTATGAAAAATTGAAAATCTTGCTTCGTTATTTAATGATTATTGCTGCTTTTTTCTTGAAATTATGAAAAAAATGATGCATTTCTGGACTTCGATTGGTGGATGTATTTAATCATTCTTTGCAAATCGCTACTGTATGCCTTACTTTTACATGTAACCCAAGCCCTTCCTCCCTAACAAGAGCAGAACAAAGCGGACAAAAAAGAAATAGGAAATCATGCTTGTCTCGGGCTTATGGAAGTTCTTTACCTTCTCTATGCTAATGCTGTCACCATAATCTTTTGTTTTGGGTTTCCCAAGTTCTGCTTTTCTTCTGTCCTGATCTTGTGAAGTGTAATTATCATACACTAATTATATATTATCGACAAATAGATTTTTGTGGATGGTGAGAATCGGAGGTGGAGTATTCCCTGTAATTAAGGAACCCGATTACCTTGTTAATGGTGAATATCGTGTTGATAAAGGCGCTGCTCCTAAAATGTTGAACTGCCTCATGTAAGTTTTCAAAGTTATCATTTCTATCTTTTGGTATATAGCATACATATTCATTCTTTGGTAATCTTTGTTTATATGTATTTATCTCTTTGGTTAGGTACAAGCTATGTTACTATCGGTTTGGAGAGATGTTGACGGAATATGGCAAGCCTCCTGGGTAAGTGTGTCATTTTCAACCTATTGGTAGTAAATATGTCGGCACCTATATACATAGGTATATCTGTTTAATGTTAAAAGAATCGGACCAAAGTTTGACTTTTCGGTTTTGGTGTAAACATATAAATATTTCATTTGTCCCATTGGCTTCTGGTTCTGGTTTTTTATTGTATTGGGGTATATATGTATGAGAAAGGTGTTCATGATTATAGCTATAGTGCTAAATCTGTTACGACTCTATTCTAATATTGCAGCTATGATCGTGCGCGAGGTGTTGAAATCGGGAATAAAGACATTAAACTGGAGCACTTGGAAGAGGCATTCACGACATCAAACTGGATAGTTCGTATTTATAAGGTTAAACCGCCAAATAACAGGTGGTAAGGATCGACCCCTCTGCGATCGTCTTTGCAGATCTTGAAAAAGGACAATGCTAGTTTTTCTATGGTGCCCGAGACTTGGAATTGTAGGCTTAGTTTTAGCAACAAATCTTTTCTACTTGAGACCGAGTTGTTGACATTATTCAAGGCTACCAGGCTCTTTAGAACCTGTGTTTTGTCAGATTTTAGAACCCCATTTTTGCAGATTTATGAATTACTAAGATTTAACCTTTATTTAAACTGTCTTAAAGTTATTTATGCATCTTCGTTATGGTGCGATGGATCAGTCGGATAGATTGAATTGAGGAACAAATATATAGGTTTAAAAACAAATATATCAATTTTCTTCCAAAAATAATAATTCAATTATTCAATTATAGGTTTAGCAATAAATAAGCTACTCAATTAAAATTATTATGTGATACACAAATTATTCTATCATTAAATATGAAACAATTTTAGTCGTTGAAACTTATTAAAACAATTTAATAAATTTAACTTTTTATATTTAAGAATTTTGACACTATGATTTTGACACACCATTCGACCATTTATCACACTCCATGTTATTCATCAAATGTGATAATTTTACAGAAACAATCACTTCACTATTGGACAACTGATGGGGAAATACATTCACTATGACCTTAACACCCCGTTGTTAGTAGATATAATCACTTCACTACTAGAATTTTAAAATACAAGGGATTAAGTTATTGAATTATTTTAAATTATGACCAATTAATAAAATAAATAAGTTTTGGAGACTAAAGTTTTTATTATACCGAGCGCTTATTTTAATTTTAAAGATAATATAACTTGTTTGTCACAAAATTTTAATCGAGTGACATGTTTGTTCCTAAACCTATAGTTGAGTGGCTCAATTGTTACTTTTAGAAGAAAAATGATCTGTTTATTATTCAACATATAACTAAGTGACATGTGTCGTAAAATACTCTTTAATAAAATATAGATAATCTTATATTTTGTCAATAAAATATTATAATATTGCATTATGTTCGAATAAACAAATAATATACTGTAACATTCTTATTGATATGTCAACTAATCTTACATTTTAATTTGGTGATCATATTTTTAAAGGTAATTTTATATTATGTGAATTGTATTATGTAAACTTAAAATACATATGCTGCTAAAAAACACATAATGAAAACCCTAACACGAGTTTTGTAGCTGCTCTCATCGAAGATCTGTCTGGCAATTCGGGTGGTCGGCCACCTGACGGGGTTGTGGTCCTCACTACGTCGATCGACCTGAGCGACAATGTTCATCGATTCCTGATGCAATTCAACCTGTGGTTAAAAAGGGTCGTGGTGAAGATAAGACTATCTATGACGATGGTGTTTCTATACAAGAGCATATGGAAGGCAGTGATACTTGCACGAGTGAGGCAACTGTGATTGTTCTTATTATGGTGAATGAGAACATGAATGTGAATCCTGCTTTTGCCATTGGGGGTGTAACCCCCTCGTCCCGGTATGGCCGGATGATCGGTCCGAGTAGGCCACACGGGGAAAATCGAAGCGAAATCCGTTAAGGTTCCTCCTCGGTTAGCAACCCTAATTTTTTTCTTTTTAATTTAATCTTTCCTAAAGGCTCATTCAAATCCTATGTGATCATAACATCGGAATAAAACGCGGAAGACAAACATTCGAACCCAAAACAACATTTAAACAGCCCAATTTTAATCCATTAAGCAGGCCGTTTCGAAACGCTCTTAAAGCGTATCGAAACGCCTTGACCAGGTCAACTGCCCCAAGCCCATACGAAGAGGCCGTATCGAAACGGAGGTCAACCGTTCCGAAACGCCCTCAACGGTCAACTTCTCGTGGTCAACGAGATTTTGACCGTTTCGAAACCCTTAGACCTGTTTCGAAACGCTTTCATCTCGTCATTTTCTCAGATTTCCAGTAGCCAAAACGTTCCAAAACCCGTATCAGAACATGGGCTCTCAGTGGCCAAACTGTATCGAAACACGTTCCGATACGGGGTCCCTGAAGCCTACCCGTTCCGAAACGGCCCAGCTCGTTTCGAAACGCGGGCTGTATGCAACCCTTAAAAACCAGACTTAGGCATTTCTCAACAAATCTAAAGGTCCCAAACGACCTCTAAAGGCACTCAACTCAAGCATACAACGTCTAGAGGCATGATTCCTATGTTAAACTTGCTCAAACGTACGAGACATAGATTGAAACATTTATTCATGGCATTCACACATTAGCAACATTTCATATAAGGCATGCTTGAAGACATTAAAAGCCAAAGGCACAATCCAACTCAAAAATGTTTACATGCCATCAAAGCAACTTAAACATCCATAGGCATACATCACACAAGCATTTGGCAAGTCATCACAAGTTTACAATCAAGGCAAATCATAGTCATCAACCACATATAGGAGTCATACATAGCTCATACAAAACACACTCTTGCCACATTGCTAAACTACTACATAATTGTTTAACCGTACTTGAGCAACAAAAACTTGGAAAGCCCCTTATGCCTTGCTCCGAGCTAACACCACACTAATGATCTGCATTGTTGAAAATGAGAGCGTAAGCTATAAGCTTAGTGAGGATGCTCTAAAATCGAAAACATCAACAATGCAGAGTTTAAGCATGTATTCACTAATTCTCATATACAACATGCATAGGTAAATTCACAAGTAGACCTAGCTAGTCTTTCAAGAGTCATAATATGGCATCTCACATCATACTAAGCTCAAACATCATATATCAACATCACACATCACAATTATAAGAACAAGTTCAATTGGCCACTATTAGTTTACCCGGAGGTGTGGATTTAATCTCAACAATCACATTACCTCGGTGGGATTACACTCATCACCGGACCTTGCATGGGCGGGATTCCACTCATCACCACATGCCCTGCGGATGAGATTCCACTCATCATCCCGTAGAATATAAATAAATTTCCGGTGGAATGTTACATCACCGTACTCCTCCTTGATGACTCAACGCCATCAAGGTCACGTACGTTTTGACTCAATTTGTGTGCACACTAATCCTAATGATCGATCATTTACACCCGGTAAGTTAATTAGTGCCAATTTCATTTATCACATCTCAAATCCACCAATCATATCTCATGCTTATCACATACACATATCGTGGTACACATGTGCGAAACAACCCACATTTCACAAGAGCAAATAGGCAAGCATAAATAACATTAAAAAGGAAATCAAAGAGCTAAGTTACCGATTTAACTCCACATAGAAATGACCTACCAAGCACATTTCAACTCATACACTACACACACTTGAACCAACTTTAAAACACATTTAAAGTCACCCACCACCCTTCCTTAGCAACCAAAGCAAGCCTCCTACAAGCCCGGATTCGATCCCGATGCCTCTCCAACGCCTCCTCTTGCTTCTAGCCAATAAAAAACACATCCATTAATCTCAATCAATGCTAAAACTCAGTCATCAACTAAACTCTTAAGCCCAAGCCAAACTTCAAAAATTTCCAATCAAATTAATCCCCCAAAATGCCCATTTTCGTGCTCCTTCAAAAACTAGCTGAAAATCCTATTTTCAAACACCCAAATGACACCCAATTGGCCCCAAAACACCTTCCTATCATACTTAAACCATCAGCCCTTCAAATTTACCCTAAAACTCACCAAAAACCAAGTTTTAAACACTTTAAAATTGGCCACAAGAACCCATTTCGGGTTTTCACCCAAACCTAATCATTTTAACATATTATATGTATTTTAAGGTGACTAAATCAAAACCCAACCTAACATTTCAAAACAAGTTGAAAAACTCCATAAAAATCCATTCTTTCTTTAAAACTTGAAAATCAAAAAAGTGGGTGGTTTTGAAATATTAAGCTATACAATCGTAGAGGATGAAGAGGAGAGTGAGAGGATGTATTTACCTTTGAAAATGGTCTTGGAATGAAGAAGGAATTTAATATAATAGTAGATTTTGTGTTTGGGAGGGTTTGAATAGGTTTTTGGGGGTTTTCCAACGGGTGAGAGGGGGAGTGAGGATGATAACTCTTTTTTTTGTTTTGTTTTCAAAAAGGTGGTCCACTTTTTCCTTGTTTTGGGAAATTTACTAAAAGGCCCCTCCTCTTTAGTTAAAACTCAATTAGATCCAAATTAGGGTTAAATAGATTGAAATTTATTTTACTGACTCGGACCTACGAACCCGACTAACTCCTAACCCCAAAACACGGGTGTTACAACTCTCTCCCACTTAAGGAATTTCGTCCCCGAAATTACCTGAATGAAAGAGATACGGAAACTGCCTTTACATATCCTCCTTCCTTTCCCAAGTGGCTTCGTCCACACCTCGACGTTGCCACCGCACCTTTACTCACTCAATCGATCTACCCCGCAACACCTTACTGTCAGAAGCTAGGATCTCAACTGGTTCTTCCTCATAAGTCAAATCCGGATTCAATTCAATCTCCTCTACGGGCATAACATGTGATGGATCGGACCTATACTTACGGAGCATCAAACATGGAATACATCGTGTATCTTTTCTAGCTCGGATGGCAAACGCAACTGATAAGCAACTGGACAAACTCTCTTCACAATCTCATACGGTCCTATGTACCTCGGACTCAACTTCCCCTTTCGGCCAAATCTCATTACTTTCTTCCACGGAGACACCTTCTCACCCACTGAGAACTCAACTTCCTTCCTCTTCAAGTCGGCATAGGACTTCTGCCTATCCGAAGCAGCCTTCAATCGATCACAAATCAATTTTACCTTGTCAGTTGTCCCCTTGAGCAAATCCGGCATAGGTAACAACTTCTATCCCACTTCGACCCAACAAACTGGAGTCCTACACTTCCGGCCATACAAGGCCTCATACGGAGCCATCTGAATGCTCGACTGGAAGCTATTATTGTAAGTAAACTCTACTAGAGGCAAGTGCTTCTCCCACGTACCCTGAAAGTCAATGATGCAACAACGCAACATATCCTCTAAGATCTGAATAACTCTCTCTGACTGACCATCTGACTGAGGATGATAAGACGTGCTGAAGTTCAAACGGGTACCCAAAGCTGTATGCAGACACTCCTAAAATCGAGATGTAAACCGTAGATCTCTATCTGACACAATAGACTTCGGCACACCATGCAGTCTAACAATCTCACCAATGTACAAGTCGGCCAATCTATCTAAAGTGTAAGTAATATTGACTGCCAAGAAGTGAGCACACTTTGTAAAACGATCTACTATCACCCAAACTGAGTTCTTCTTCGTAGGAGTCAAAGGCAAACCCGAAACAAAATCCATGGTGATATTCTCCCATTTCCATTCCGAAATTCTCAACGGTTGCAACAAACCTGAGGGAACCTGATGTTTCGTCTTCACCCTCTGACATACTAAACACTTACTCACAAAGTCGGCTACATCTCTCTTCAAGCCAACCCAAAAGTACTCATTCTTCAAATCACGGTACATCTTCGTACTTCCAGGATGCATAGCAAACGGACTACTGTGGGCTTCAGTCAAGATTGTACGTCTCAAATCATTGTCCTCTGGCACAACTATCCTATTTTTGAAACACAAAACCCCATCGGTACTGAAACTGTAGTCTGACGATCTACCTTCGGCTACATCTTGCACGTGAGGTGCCAACGATCTATCTAAAAGATGCTTCTCTCTAATCAACTGACCTAAAGTAGGTCTAACCTGAAGCTCGGCTACCAAGCCACCATCTCCGGACAAGCTCAATCTAGCAAACATGGCTCTCAAATCCATGACTATCTTTCTACTCAATGCATCGGCCACTACATTGGCCTTACCCGGATGATACTCAATGGTAAGATCATAGTCTTTTAGCAACTCTAACCACCTACGCTGTCTGAGATTCAAATCTCGCTGTGTCATAATGTACTTCAAACTCTTGTGATCGGTGTACACTGTGCATTTCTCACCGTACAAATAGTGCCTCCAAATCTTCAGAGCAAACACAACTGCAGCTAACTTTATGTCATGGGTCAGATAGTTGCGCTCATGGGTCTTCAACTGTCTTGAAGCATAAGCCACCACTCTCTTGTCTTGCATAAGAACACAACCTAGGCCTACATAAGAAGTATCACTGTAAACTACATAGTCCTTCCCGGACTCTGGCTGGATCAAGATCGGTGCTTGGGTCAAAGCTTCTTTCAATTTCTCAAAGGCTCTCTGTCTTGCATCTGTCCACTCAAACTGAACACTCTTCTGAAGTAACTGTGTCAATGGAGCGACTAACTTAGAGAAACCTTCTACGAATCTTCTATAGTATCCAGCTAAGCCTAGGAAGCTACGTACCTCTGTTACAGACTTCGGTTGCTTCCATTCAACAATGGCCTCTATCTTCTTAGGATCAACTCTAATCCCATCAGCTAACACTACATGTCCTAAGAAGACTACTTCTCGGATCCAGAATTCACACTTGCTCAACTTCGCGTACAACTGATGATCTAGCAAAGTCTTCAAAACTAGTCTCAAGTGTCGGTCATGGTCTTCTCCAATTCGCGAATATACCAAGATGTCATCTATAAACACAACTACAAACTGATCTAGGTACTGATGAAAAATCCTATTCATCATATCCATGAAAGCAGCATGTGCATTAGTCAACCCAAAAGGCATGACTAAAAACTCATAGTGACCATACCTAGTCCTAAAGGCCGTCTTCGGTACATCAACCTCTCTTACCTTTAGCTGGTAGTAACCCGATCTCAAGTCAATCTTCGAAAAGACTGATGCTCCTCTCAACTGGTCAAACAAATCATCAATTCTAGGCAACGAATATTTATTCTTCACTGTTAACTGATTCAACTGTCTGTAATTTATACACATTCTCATGCTTCCATCTTTCTTCTTTACAAACAAAACTGGTGCACCCCAAGGTGAAGAAATAGGTCGGATGAAGCCTCTATCTGTTAACTCTTGCAACTGAGTCTTCAACTCTTTCAGTTCTTTCGGTGCCATGCGATACGGAGCAATCGAAACAGGAGCTGAATCAGAATAAGTCTCAATAGTGAACTCTACCTCTCTGTCTGGTGGTAACCCTGGCAACACTTCCAGAAACACACTAGGAAAGTCACATACTGTCCGGATGTCTTGAGGTCTAACCTCACTCATTTTAGGGTTCATCACATATGCCAAGTATGCTTCACACCCCAACTCAACTAACCTCTTAGCCTCTAGAACTGAAACTACATTGAACAAGAACTTCACGTTTTCACCCACCACTACAATCTCATAATCATCTGTGAGCCTCAAGGAAATCCTCTTAGTTTCAAAGTCTATCCTAGCTCTATGCTCCGTGAGCCAGTCCATACCCAGAATTACATAAAAACCATAGAAAGGTAGCTCCATCATATCCACTAGAAACACATGTCCCTGAACCATCAACGGACACCTTTTGTACATTTTTCTTACTACAACCGTGTCCCCAAAGGAACTAGTAACACTAACTCCTACCTCTAACATTTCTCAAGGTAAGTTCAACGACTGTGCATGCTCACTCAATATGTAGGAATGTGTAGGCCCAGAGTCAATCAAAGAAAGCAAACCCAAAGACTGTATTGAGAAGTTACCTGCGATCACATCGGTGTCATGCTGATCCCCGCGCTGAGCGTAAACTCTGGCCTGACCTCCGCCCTCCGGCTGAACTGCAACTACATGTTCTATGTTCCTCTGACCATCATTCCTCGGCTGGAAGTTACCTCTACCGCGCCCGCGGCCTCTCTGGAAGTCATTGGCTCTAGTAGGAGCCTGAGCTGGTTCCTGTCCCACCTGATGTGGACAGTCACGTCTAATGTGGTCTCTAGCTCCACAACTCCAACACGAGTGGAAATTTCCCCAACACTCACCGGTGTGGTTCCTCCCGCAAGTAGTACATGTGGGCAACTTCCCACCAGCTCTCTGGCCCTGTTGGCCCCTACCGTGGTTGCCGCCACCACGCCTATGATCATAATGATGCCTATTGTCCCGATGCCTCTTGGCATCACCTCTATCATATTCACTGGACCTCTTACCCGAACTAGGACCACCAGATCGTTTGGTCAAGCCCAAACTGTGCTCTAAGTCCTTGGCCCTCGCGACCAAGACATCAAAATCAGTGTAGTCTGAAGCTAGAGTGTACCTCTTGATCTCTTCATTCAGCCCATAACGGAAACGGTTACATCGTTCCACCTCAGTAGGAACAAGCTCAGACGCATACTGACTCAGCCTGACAAATCAAATATCATAATTGGTCACAGTCATACTCCCCTGAAGCAAAGCCATAAACTCCCTCTTCCTCTCATCGAGGTATCGCGGACCCAGATACTTCTTACGGAATGCTGACTCAAAGAACTCCCAAGTAATCTCGGCCTCATCCATACCCGAAGTGATGGTGACCCACCAAGTGTAGGCATCACCCTGAAGCAAAGACTCAACACACCCTAACTTACGCTCACCAGTACATCCCATCTGTGCGAGGATACGTACAGTCTTCCCAAACCACAACTTAGATCTCTCTGGAGTAGACCCTCTGAACTCTTCGGCCCCTAGACCACGGAGTCTCTCTAACGACAAACCAGTGCCCTCTCCCTGATGATGTGCTGCTGCCTGACCCCCAGCTACTGCAGCCTGAAATCCCCCGGCTATCGCCTGAACCAAAGGAGCTAAGTCTATTCCGGCCGGCCTTTGGCCACCTTGGCCTCCCTGAGGTCCCTCTCCATCGGCCCCGGCCTTGCCTCCTACTCCAAGTGGAGGATGTGGTGGTGGTGGAGGTGGTGGATGAGCTCCAACTCTAACCACAGGCTCTCCCACTTGAGCCTCAACTCTAACTACTGACTCAACTCCTGGAGCCGCTGCCCGTGGTTCCGGTCGAACAATCCTAGGCCTCTCACGTGGTCTCATGGTACAACTAGCAAGGTGATAACTACAACAACAAACAAATAGGGATTACGTTAGCCGAAGCAAGGGTCCAATAGTGCTCAAGTACTCCCTTTACCATAAAATCTTTTTAAATTAAGTAATAGTAGCAATGGGCACACAATCTACACCAAACGCGACAACTCATGCTTCAAATCATCATACGAACAGTCAAATAATAAGAATTCATGGCAAGGCAAGCATCGAACAAGACAATCACTTAACATATCAAGCTTACCTCACTTACCTGCCCGAGGTTCGGTAACCTTAGGCTCTGATACCAACAAATGTAACTCCCTCGTCCCGGTCTGGCCGGATGACCGGTCCGAGTAGGTCACACGGGGAAAACCGAAGCGAAACCCGTTAAGGTTCCCCCTCAGTTAGCAACCCTAATTTTTTCTTTTTAATTTAATCTTTTCTAAAGGCTCATTCAAATCCTATGTGATCATAACAACGGAATAAAACGCGGAAGACAAACATTCGAACCCAAAAAAGCATTTAAACAGCCCAATTTTATTCCATTAAGCAGACCGTTTCGAAACGCCTTGACCAGGTCAACTGCCCCAAGCCCATACGGAGAGGTCGTATCGAAACGGAGGTCAACCGTTCTGAAACGCCCTCAACGGTCAACTTCTCGTGGTTAACGAGATTTTGACCGTTTCGAAACCCTTAGACCTGTTTCGAAACGCTTTCATCTCGTCATTTTCTCAGATTTCCAGTAGCCAAAATGTTCCGAAACCCGTATCAAAATAGGGGCTCTCAGTGGCCAAACCGTATTGAAACACATTCCGATACGGGGTCCCTGAAGCCTACCCGTTCCGAAACAGCCCAGCTCGTTTCGAAACGCGGGCTGTCTGCAACCCTCAAAAACCAGACTTAGGCATTTCTCAACAAATCTAAAGGTCCCAAACGACTTCTAAAGGCACTCAACTCAAGCATACAAGGTCTAGAGGCATGATTCCTATGTTAAACTTGCTCAAACGTACGAGACATAGATTGAAACATTTATTCATGGCATTCACAGATTAGCAACATTTCATATAAGGCATGCTTGAAGACATTAAAAGCCAAAGGCACAATCCAACTCAAAAAGGTTTACATGCCATCAAAGCAACTTAAACATCCATAGGCATACATCACACAAGCATTTGGCAAGTCATCACAAGTTTACAATCAAGGCAAATCATAGTCATCAACCACATATAGGATTCATACATAACTCATACAAAACACACTCGTGCCACATTGATAAACTACTACATAATTGTTTAACCGTACTTGAGCAACAAAAACTTGGAAAGCCCCTTACGCCTTGCTCCGAGCTAACACCACGCTAATGATCTGCATTGTTGAAAATGAGAGCGTAAGCTATAAGCTTAGTGAGGATGCTCTAAAATCGAAAACATCAACAATGCAGGGTTCAAGCATGTATTCCTTAATTCTCATATACAACATGCATAGGTAAATTCACAAGTAGACCTAGCTAGTCTTTCAAGAGTCATAATATGGCATCTCACATCATACTAAGCTCAAACATCGTATATCAACATCACACATCACAGTTATAAGAACAAGTTCAATTGGCCACTATTAGTTTACCCGGATGTGCGGATTTAATCTCAACAATCACATTACCTCGGTGGGATTACACTCATCACCGGACCTTGCATGGGCGGGATTCCACTCATCACCACATGCCCTACGGTTGGGATTCCACTCAACATCTCGTAGAATATAAATAAATTTCTGGTGGAATGTTACATCACCGTACTCCTCCTTGATGACTCAACGCCATCAAGGCCACGTACGTTTTGACTCAATTTGTGTGCACACTAATCCTAATGATCGATCATTTACACCCGGTAAGTTAATTAGTGCCAATTTCATTTATCACATCTCAAATCCACCAATCATATCTCATGCTTATCACATACACATATCGTGGTACACATGTGCAAAACAACCCACATTTCATAAGAGCAAATAGGCAAGCATAAATAACATTAAAAAGGAAATCAAAGAGCTAAGTTACCGATTTAACTCCACATAGAAATGGCCTACCAAGCACATTCCAACTCTTACACTACACACACTTGAACCAACTTTAAAACACATTTAAAGTCACTCACCACCCTTCCTTAGTAACCAAAGGAAGCCTCCTACAAGCCCGGATTCGATCCCGATGCCTCTCCAACGCCTCATCTTGCTACTAGCCAATCAAAAACACATCCATTACTATTAATCAATGCTAAAACTCAGTCATCAACTCAACTCTTAAGCCCAAGCCAAACTTCAACAATTTCCAATCAAATTAATCCCCCAAAATGCCCATTTTCGTGCTCCTTTAAAAACTAGCTGAAAATCCTATTTTCAAACACCCAAATGACACCCAATTGGCCCCAAAACACCTTCCTATCATACTTAAACCATCAGCCCTTCAAATTTACCCTAAAACTCACCAAAAACCAAGTTTTAAACACTTTAAAATTGGCCACAAGAACCTATTTCGGGTTTTCACCCAAACCTAACCATTTTAACATATTATATGTATTTTAAGGTGGCTAAATCAAAACCCAACCTAACATTTCAAAACAAGTTGAAAAACTCCATAAAAATCCATTCTTTCTTTAAAACTTGAAAATCACAAAAGTGGGTGGTTTTGAAATATTAAGCTATACAAACGTAGAGGATGAAGAGGAGAGTGAGAGGATGTATTTACCTTTGAAAATGGTCTTGGAATGAAGAAGGAATTTAATGGAATAGTAGATTTTGTGTTTGGGAGGGTTTGAATAGGTTTTGGGGGTTTTCCAACGGGTGAGAGGGGGAGTGAGGATGATAACTCTTTTTTTTTGTTTTGTTTTCAAAAAGGTGGTCCACTTTTTCCTTATTTTGGGAAATTTACTAAAAGGCCCCTCCTCTTTAGTTAAAACTCAATTAGATCCAAATTAGGGTTAAATAGATTGAAATTTATTTTACTGACTCGGACCTACGAACCCGACTAACTCCTAACCCCAAAACAAGGGTGTTATAGGGGGATCCTGGATTACTTCAAGGCAGGGTCACGAGCAAGCCCTCTTTTAGGGATACGTTTGTTGGCGCGACTGAATTGTTGAAACAAACCCATATGATAAGCGTGCTTGATGTGAAGTGCGTGCAGAGGATGTCATTATCGGAGGAGAATGCACACTGCCAGAGATTAGATTTTCTGATAGAGTCCATGACGCTATAGATACGAAATTGGCAACCTTGGTTATCGTTCGTCTATTGGGGGAAGAAAATTGAATATCAGGCTCTCCTAAATCAAATTCAATCCTTATGGAATCCTGAAGGGGACACGAGTCTTATTGATCTAGATAACGACTACTGTCTTGTCCGTTTTACCCGCGAAGGTGATTTTCATAAGGTTTTGGATAGAAGACCATGGGTCATATATGGGAACTATCTTACGGTCCAACAATGGAGAAGATATTTTTCCACATCAGAATCCCACCCAACAAGGATAATGGTTTGGATGCGTATACCAAAGCTTCTTTATCGATATTATACAAAGAGTTTGTTTCGCTATATAGCGAGCTCTCTTGGTAAGGTTGTGCGAGTGGACTATAACACAACAGAAGGAAAAAAGGGAAGGTTCGCTCGTCTTGCTATTATGATTGATCTCGATAAACCTTTGATGTCAGGAGTGGTTATTGATGGTCAACGTTTTGATATTGAATATGAAGGATTGCCTTTTATTTGTTACACTTGTGGGAAATATGGCCATGTGAGGGATACGTGTGGTCAAGAGAAGGCTAATGGGGGTGAAGGAAGGAATGCCAGTAATGCTAGAGATCCTACTGATCGGTATGGACCCTGGATGCAAGTTGTGAACCGAAAAAGGAGGAACCATGTTAACCGAGAAAAGGATGATGTTGTGTCGTCGAATAACAATTCTAATGGCTCGAGGTTCGCGGCCTTGGATAGTGATCAGGGGCTTGAGAGGCCAATGGATGTGTCAATGCCGGTGCAACCTGGTGCCTCTACCACGCTTGACAAGATTTCAACCTTGGCTAAAGCCAAGGTCACAACATCGCCACATGCTCAGTCCAATAAGCATGTTGGTAGTATGGATGGGTTCGATGGGGGCGCTATAGAAGGGTCCAAGATTAGTAGTGGGTTACAGGAAGGAATTGTTCTAAGTTCTACTTTGAATTCCAAGGTTGATACAACACCAAGTGAGCCTGTTTCGGTTGACACTCCCCACGTTGCTTTAAGGGACAAGGTCGTACAATTGAAAACTACCTTAAACAAGGACAAGCATACGATGGTTCAAGTGGTTGGTACTGTGGAGAGCCGAGTGCCCAAAGATAAAAACAGTCGCGTTCTATCAAAATCTATTCAAGGGCTAAGCAGTAAGGGGTCTTCCAAGACTATAGTGGATATTAAAGGGGTGCAATGGCCAGGCTTCAAAAATAAGAAGAGGGATGAGCGGGGTTCTTCTAATCCAGTTTTAGCTACTTGTGTTTCGTCTCTTGTCTTGAAACTTGACAAGGCTAAAGCTACAGAGATCGCGTGGCAATCTATTGTCCAGGTGTCCCCTATAAAGAACGATAACGAGGTACAATGGCGAGCCAATACAGCTTTTGAGCAACCAAGTGAGAATGATATACATGTCTATTTATCGCAAGCACGATGATCCCGGAGACTAAGTATTGTCCCATGGTTTTGAGCCTTTGGTTTGTGGTTTGTAGTTGGATTTTATTAGGCTTTGTTTTGTTGTTATTTTTGTCGAATTTATATCGACTTGGTTTCTGTAAAATATTACCATAAGGTACTCTTTCCCCTCATTTAGGTTTAAAGAGGTTTTTAACGAGGCATGTGGTAGTATCCCACTCTTTATCAAAAAAAAATTCATAAATTAAACGTCTCTTAGAGTATCTTTGGATGACGAGCTTTCAAGAAGAAGTTCACTTGGAATTTTAAAATACTCAAAAGTGAAAATTTTCGTGTACTTTATGATAGATATATGACTTGGGGGTATTGTTGACAAGTATTTTAAAGGTGTTTTTATCTTCATCATTACGATGTTCCGTGGTGGTGAGACGAACTCGTAGGCTCTCACTGTGAGACATAACTTACTTCAGACCGTTGTGGTGTTTCATTGGATAGAAAGTTTTCATCAATAAATCTGACAAAAAATTGTCACCCCGTTGACACCTTGATGTAACCCTCAGATGTGTGTGACGATAAATTGTCAAACTATCTTCTTTACTTCATTTTGGTTCGGGGAGGAAGCTTTGCATGGTGATTATGTCATTTTCAATGTCCATTACCGTTATTGATTTAACCATTGACATCATCGATTGTAGATATCTAATATGCTAGGAGTGTCATTAGGAAGTTACCGTGACTGATTATCTGACCCATAGGATTTTTGTGTTCACCGCACCAATTGTTGATGTCAAAATGAGAAGACATCGAACATGAAAGGTGATGACGGTAAACTAAGGTGATTGTGAGAATTTCAAGTTGTTTATCCTTATAGACTTGAGGCAAATAACTGCATTAGCCGTGGTTTCGACTCTTTCTTTGCCAAAAGGTATTTCAAAGCTGCATGATTAGAATACACAATAATTTCAGATCCAAGTACATAAGTTCTAAATTTTTCAAGAGCAAATACAGTTGACAAGAGTTATTATTCTATGGTAGAATAGTTGCATTGGGCAGCGTTCAAGGTACGAGAAGTGATAGCTATGCTATTACCTCTATATTTATGCCTATTTGCTATAGCAATTGCATGTTTTCAAGTGCATTACATTGAATGTAGGCTGCATTTTTAGTATATTATGGGTGCTTTTTAATTTCTTGCTCGTGTGGAGTTGGTGCTACGTGAAAGGTAGTTTTTGGCTGTTTGTGTGCAGGATGACAGAGCAGAACGTGGAGGAAGAAGCAAGGAGCAAAATGCTATAGCAAAGGAGGAGAAAGAAGGCTAACTGGCACACGAAAGTACAAGCACGTGAAGTGCAGAGAAGGACGTCTGACACTGTCAGACAGCTTTATGCAGCCGCTGCACCCCAGTTGCAGACCGTCCTCTTTGTCTCCTGATGGACAGAGCTTGTCGGAGAATATTCTTTGGGATCCCCAAGGAGATACCAAGGCACCAAAACCCTAGAAGACCCCCATTATATAAAGGCTTCATCTTTTCAAAGAAAAGATGAGGCGAATGTGAGGAGAGAAAGGAAAGTGTGCAAGAGGAAGCACAACAAGAGGGGAGGAGGACTTCATCGTTGACCAAACTTGGTGTCCTTCATCGGGAAGTTCAAGGCGTGGCCTCGCCGTCCTCTTCTGAGGCGGTGAGCCTAGGGCGGTCATGGCAGTCCACCAGCGAACTGGGAGTTTATCTTTCCTTTTTGCTATAGTATTTATTTATCTGAAGGGCTATATGATGATGATACGTTTGATTATTGCCCAACCATGAACTGTTTTAGATGGCTCGGGTTTTGTTGGATGATACTCTGTTTATTTTCTTAATCTCATGTTAATGTTTACTGTTCTCTCTTGATCTTTACTTTGTTTGTGGTGTGCTTAATTTCCTAACGTTGTAAGAGCTTAGGGTTGTCAGTACCTTGAGAGTTAGGCCCTACCTTAAGCGCCTTCGAGAGTTGGCCTTTCTTTAGGAATAGCCCAGGGTTGTAAAAGATTAGGGATGTTAGTGCCTCGAGAGACAGGCCATTCCTTAAGATGCCTTTGAGTGATGGTCGTTCCCTAGGTACAAATGGGGGTAGTGATTGAGGGAGCAAGCCTGAGCTAATAGTGACAGTTAGAGTAGTGCGTGATAACCTTCTAGAGAAGGTCATTGCTTTAGCATTAGCTTGGAGGAGTGAACGAGAGAGCTAGCATTAGATCCTCATAAACAATGGAGTAACCACCAAGGGGAAGGACTCCAACCTACCTTAGAGATAAGTGATGGGTTTAAACGGTTAAGAGAGATAGATATTAGGAGAGTAAAGTGTTTAGAGTTAAGCCGAGAGGTACTGCTTTAGCATTTTAGTCCTCCAGCCTTCTTGCTAGAGATAGTTTAGAAGCAGCCATAGTAAATCTCGCCGAGCATAGTGGAGAGAACTAGGATTCGTTAGCATTGTTAAGAGGTTTAAGAAGGTTATCCTTCATGAGCTAGCCAGCCATTTCGTAGAGAGCTTCGTATCCGAGAGAGGACCTATATGCTAATTGATTATCTCTTCGTTGTCTGCTTGTTTTGCTGCTTCATTTTTCCCTTCATTCATTCTGCCTCAGCATACTCACATTACAATTTGGTTACTATAGCAATTTGGAAACGAAATTGTGTTCACCTCCAATCCCTGTGGAGACGATACTCACTCATCACTTTATTACTCGTTCGACGTGTATACTTGCACAATTAGCGTATCATTTATAGTACTGCACGAACGCGAACAAGAAGCGTAATAAATGACATGACTTTTATTGTCAACTCGTTGTCCAAGAACGGCTCCTACGACATAATTGCTTGCATCACACATAATCTCAAATGGTAAATTCCATTGAGGTGGTCGAATGATTGGTGTGCTTGTCAACAAATATTTGAGCTTATCAAACGCCTCCTTGCATTCTTTCACAAACTCAAACTGAACTTCCTTTCGCACAAATTTGTTAATGGCAAGGCAATCTTGGAGAAATCCCTAATAAACATGCGATAAAACTCTGCATGTCTAAGAAAAGAACACACTTCCCTAGCATTCGTAGGTTAAGGTTAGTTTGCAATTATGTCTACTTTCGCTTTATCAACCTTTGCACCCTTAGAAGAAATCACATGTCCAATACTATGTCTTGAGAAACCATAAAATGACACTTTTTATAATTTAAAACCAAGTTAGTTTCAATGCATCTCTTTAAAACATTGGTTAAATTATTTAAGCATTCATCAAATGAATCACCATATACAGTGAAATCATCCATAAAAACCTCAATGCATTTTTCAATATATTCAAAAAATACTCACCATGCATCTTTGGAACACACATGGAGCATTACAAAGGCCAAAAGGCATTTGCCTATATGCATAGGTTCCGAATGGACAAGTGAATTTCAAATAAACAAAAGAAAGACTTTCCCCAATCTCTCTAACATTTGGTCTTTGAAAGGTAAAGGAAAATGGTCTTTCCTAGTCACGTGATTAAGCTTCCTAAAATCTATGCACATTCTTACCACGGTGATCCCCCATTCTCTAACATTTTGTTTAACACCCTTTTCCCGACCTAGTAGGGAATTGGGTTAGACAGTGTTACCGGAAAACATGTTCAGAGATCGAAAGTTAAATTCAGAGTTCAGAAACTTATTCGATCCGAATTTTATTCTTTTTAAAACTTAACACATTAACTCATTAGCAATTTACTCAAATTGGGGTCAATTTTAAACTTTTTCGAACTTAGGACTAAATTGTAAATTTTACAAATTAGGGGTATTTATCTGAAATTCGTGTTATCATACTAAATTTAAACTTACTAATTATTAGCCTGTGAAATTTTATTACTAACGGAGGTCATTTACCTATCCGATTAGACGATATAATATTTTGTGACTATTTTGTAAATTGTTGAAAGCTGTTTCCATTCGAATTAACCCATCAAACGAATTCCAAATCTTACCAAAATTTATCATCAAGTATTAAATCTATATTTTTAATAGCAAGTCAAGTTCTAAAGCGTTTCGAATCAATTTTCCTAGTTTTTACCTTTTAGCACATATAAGCTAATTTTATTTGTTTTATGCCAAAAATCAGATTTAACCCTTGCACAATATTAGGCTATCATATACATATCAAAAAGCACATATATGACATGTTTAGACCATATGTCACCTTACTATGAGTTCAGAGCAGAAGATTAATATACATATGATTTGTAGAAGTGTCTTGCAACTACAACAACATGATCGAATGTCAGAATTCTTATGGTCCTGATATGCATAAGACACAAAAATGTTAGGCTTACATATCCTAGTGAGGTAGTTATAACAATTAAAATAAATGATCACTATTATGAAATGCATGATAATCAAATGTACAAGTCATATCACACTATACACAATTCAGGCTTATTCCACTTATTTTCATGCTTTCATATTCACATATATATTTCACACATTAATATCATAATCATAATGTCATAGCATAATTTATAAATACATATCACATTAAGAACCATTGGATACGCGGGTTCCTTGTACACCAAATCACATAATCGGAAAATGGGCCGTAGCCCTTGAGCCATAGCTCTGGAACATATCCCTTACACATCCGCCCTTATTTCTCCCACATATAGGCCGTAGCCTTGGACCGTAGTCCTCCCTTACATGGTGAGCTCAAATAATCATATGGCATGCCAATTGTATCCAATGTTCATAAATACACAAATTCACATAGTCCATAATTTTCATATCATATCATGTTATTTCCACATTTATCACATACATGTAGCATATCATAGTCATATTCGAACATATCAAAAGCAATGCAAGGCACTTACCAAATTTACCATTCGAACATAATTGCTCTACGTGAGCCCTTAACAAATACAAACATAATCATAAATAATGCAACGGGGCGGCACCGAGCCTATCCCTTGACACAACTACACTCACCTCGATATTAAGGCTCTCAGATAACGATTCTTTTGTTCCTAACGTTTGTTGGAGATATCAGATTAATTTTTTCCAATTCTTGGGCTAGGTTAATTAATAAGAATTGATTAGAATTGATAAAACAATATCAAATTAATACAAAAATATTAAAATCAATATCAAAACTTAAATTAATTAAAGACTTGATCTTACTCCAACGATAGCAAAAATTCGATATTGCTAAACCGAAGAATTCGAGCTTAACAAACATAACACTGAATCGTTTCTGTCCCTCACTTTGTTGTGCCTCTTGCACGCATACTCTCCCCCATTTATACACAACAATCGGCCTCATCATTGCCCCCCCCCCCCCCCCCCCCCCCCTCTCAAACTCCACGTATGCTTGAATGGTGGCAATTATTTGCGGCATAATGCCCTTATGCGTGTCCACGTGGTGGACACTCCACCCCTTAATGCCGCATCATCCACCAATCCATGGGGCAATTCCTTCGATTTGAAGGAATTGGTCGTGGGTCCCACAGCCTTTTTTAATAATAATAATAATAATACCCCTAATTGTTTCAGGTTAGGTACGAAATCGAACAATTACATCGTTCGAATATAACAGTACAAACTATTCAGTCACCAGTACTTAATTTCGACTAAACCAATTTTTGAGGTGTGATATTTTGCACACGTATTGGAATTACCCATTTACTATCCGAGATTGGATAGATTATGCCCGCATCTTTAAATTTGAGTATCTCCTTCAGCATTACTTCGTTCATGGCTTGGTTTAACCTCTTTTGTGGTTCCCTTTAAGGCTTGGCATCTTCTTCAAGAAGTATTCTATGCATACAAATTGACAAATTTATACCTTTGATTTCGGCCAAGGTCCACCCAATTGCCGCTTTATACTTCTTTAAGATTCGAACCAACTTCTCTTTTTGTTCAATTGTGATTCCTTTTGCGATTATGACCTGCAATGACTCATCTTCACCTAATACACGTAAATTAGGTGGTCAGGTAAGTGTTTTAGCTCCAACTTCGGGGCCTACACAGCAGAAGGAAGAATTTGTTATTGTCTGAACTTGCTTACTCAAGAGATGATGTTGAAAATATTTCTTCCGAGCGAATCTCATCATTAATTTCTTCGGGCCCGAGTACTGTTCGTGATTTCTTCAGTAGTGTTTCTGTCGAAAATCATCTCCTGTTGTATCCTGGGAGACTGACGACTAAAGAACTCAAGCACCAAGGAGTGGTCGAATCTGTCTCAAGGAAACTGTGTTCGTGCAGGCCTCGACAATTATTTTCGGTTATTCCAGATCTGTTAATTTCGATATTTGGTTTATTTAAATTAATTTATTTTATTTATTTCGAATTTAACCCTCTTATTCTATGCTATAATCTTAAGACAGATTATATCCAAGGCGATTTGAAAGAAATAAAGTTGTGAGAAAGCAAACAAATTTTTTTCAGGAATTATCATGTCGTTTTACGGGTTTTCTTAGATCTCAGAAATAAACGGGACAAATCCGTGTTACAGAAACTGTCGTTAAGAGTAACCGAGGTTACAGATTTTGTGAAAAACTAAAAATCGAAAATAAACGAAATTGAATTTCGATTTATTGGAAGTATAATTGATTCTGGGTATTGGTGTCTTTGCCAACAGGAACAGTGAAACAAATAAGTCTGTTGATTCGTCGAACACCAAGGTGTCGACCCAGGGCCAAGGTTCGAAACAACCTATCCCAAATCTGAACGCAACGACAGCGGCAATGAACCACAATGAGAAGCCGCAGAAATTCTGATAACTGAATTTCAAAACATGGAAACAAAAGATGTTGTTCTAGCTGACCAAGTTGAACCTGATAAAATATCTAAAGGAAGATCCTCCGGTTCTCATGGTAGGAGACGAAGAATAGGAGGTGGACGAACTCACCGTCTTCCGCATTACGAAGGACTGGGAAAATGGGGATTACCTATGTCGGAATTACATCCTCAATGGACTACAAGATTTGTTGTATCCAGAATATGATGTGTACAAAACAACATTAGAATTGTGGGATGCATTGGACAGAAAGTACAAAGCAGAAGATGCTGGAACTAAGAAATTCTTAGTCGCAAAATTCTTGAATTCTACTATGGTTTATTCAAAACTAGTAGTAAATCAAGTGGAGGAAATCCAACTGATTATTCATGGAATCCTTGTTGAAGGAATGATAATAAGCGACTCTTTTCAAGTAGCTGCCATCACGGAAAAACTGCCTCCCGAATGGAATGACTTCAAAAATTACTTGAAGCACAAAAGAAAAGAGATGTCGGTGGAGGAACTGATTCTCATACTTCGTATTGAAGAAGACAACAGAGGCAAAGCTAGAAATCTCGATAAAAAAACCTTTAAAAAGGCTAAGGCAAATATTGTCGAAGACAGGAGGGGAAGACAACCCCAACAACACCAAGCCAGAACAAGGTTAGCGCCTAATGGTGGAATTTCCAAAAAAAAATATATATATTCAAGGGAGGGTGTTTCAACTGTGGCAAGGTGGGGCACATATCCTCTAAATGCAGACATGCAAAGAAAGCCAATGAGGCTAATATTGTGGTGGAGGAAGAATTATATGCCTAAGGGAATGGTTGTGGGTAGGGATATGTTATAATCTCTGTAAAACTCAAGAATTACGAATAAAGAATATTGTTCTTTTTGTTTACATGATTTATGGCATGAACATGTTAATTATGATTCTTTGTGTAGACTAATTAAAATGGAACAAATCCCTTTCGTTTCAAATATGAAACATACGAAGAAGTACGAAACTACTTGATCTAAATCATAGCGATGTCTATTCAAACGATAGAACAAACTAATTTTGCTTAAGATCACAGATACCATAGAGAAATTGTTTTCTATGAGTAAGATGTTGAAACCCAAAATTAATAAATTGACTAATTTAAGGGAAAACTATGTGAGAGTAACGTCACAAAATCAAAGGGTACAATGATTTTGAAGATTCAAAATGTGTCTAACATGTGGGGGAGTTATTCTGTCAACTAATTAGACACCATATGAGTTATGGAATGAAGTAAAATCTTCTTACAACTACATATAAATGTGGGGGTGTCTTGCAAAGGTAATATTCCTATTACCGAAGTAAATGAAAATAAGTGGACTATATTTTTATTGAATGTGTAACGGATATCAATTTATTTTGTAAAAATAGATTCACAAGAATGTGATAACGAAAAGAAAAGAATGTCTAATTCCTTGAAATATAATTCCTAAATATTTAGGGAAGTTGGTCGAAGTTCAATGTGTGACCAATGTGTGCAGTAGGATATACGATCCTATGACACACTCATTGTTATAAGCAACAAAAGGTTGAAACGATGACAAATAATAGTGTGACCAATGTGTGCAGTAGGATATATGATCCTATGACACACTCATTGTTATAAGCAACAATGAAATGGTAAAACATACCAAAAGACATGTTAAATTCAAGATTTGACATGAAAGATATGAGATTATATGACATGAATTTGAACATCCAAATCAAGCGGTCACATGAAGATCTCATATTGATTTAGTCACACTATATGGATAAGTTCATGATAAATATGACAAGGATGATTCTCATATAGCCAGAACTCCAATACACACATGCCAACATTTGTCCAAGAATAAAGGTCAAAATGTTGATCAAGTGGAATATGCAAGGGTCATAGGCAGTCTAATGTACCTCATTAGCTGCACTAGATCAGATATAGCTTTTACTGTGAGCAATTTAAGCAGATTCACAATCAATCCAAGTGAAACCCACTAGAAAGCGTTTGTGACTATATTGAGATATCTTATATATACTAAAGATTACAGATTGCATTATTCCAAAGATCTTATGCTAGTTGGATATCTAATATTCAAGATATCAAAGGCATAAGTGGATGGAAATCTTCAAGACAAACGACTATAACCAGATCCATAATTGAATCTGAATTTGTAATTTTAGACGAGTCTAGAGAGGAAGTTAAATGGCTTTAGAAATTGTTGGAGGATATTCCAGAATGGCCAAAACCTGTGCCCACAGTATATATGTACTGCGATAACCAAACAACGTTTGCTAAGGCACATAGTTGCATAATTCGAGACATATGCGTCGTGGACATAACACTGTTAGACAATTGATCTCAAATGGAGTTATCTCTGTTGATTTTGTACAATCAAAAGATAACGTTGCAGATCCTTTAACCAAAGGGATAAGTCGAGATCAAATTGAGAAAACATCAAAAGGAATGTAACTAAAGCCAAGGAAAATGTAAAGGCGCTATGAGAAGGAAACCATACCTAGTTGACTAGAGATCCCAAGATCTAGGTTCAAAGGGACAACCTAATCACATAGACCTTGTGCGGTCACTGTGGGGGATTACTCTCCCAAGTCCATTCCTATGATATAAATAGTGACTAAAAACGGAACAAGCTAAGAAATGCTTTTAATGACCATTGTGTGCATTATTGAACCGAGAAACAAAAGTCATCTATGTAAGAGTGAAGTGGGGCTTCTTCAAGGAGACTATTTGGGCATAGTTCTCTTAAACTCTCGCAGAACCAGACGATGTCCATGGCCATTTGAACATAACCATGAGAACTAAACTCGTGTAAGAAAGGTAGTTGTGTGAAGTATACCATCGTTTACACAAATGAAAAAATAGTTCAAGGATGAATCTGTGCCTCACGCGTAGAGGGGTGCGAATCCAATTCATTCGGGTTGAGGCGCACCCGCACAACGTGTGTGACGCGAATGTCTGGACCGGTCGGGCCCTACGTGGACCTGTGGATATTTTACCCTGTTTGAATTAAATTTTTTTCCTTTTGAATAACATATTATCCCAAAAATTACATTATTTTTGGTGATAGTCAAAGGCCTAGTACTATTCTAGATTTCTTTAGTAGTTCTTTTATCGAAATTCATCTGATGTTGTATCCTAGGAGACTGGCGACTAAAGAACTCAAGCATCGAGGAGTGGTCGAATCTGTCTTAAGGAAACCATGTTCGTGCAGGGTTCAGCAATTATTTTCGGCTATTCCAGATCTGTTAATTTCGGTATTTCATTTATTTAAATTAATTTATTTTATTTATTTTGAATTTAACCCTATTTGTCCAACAATTTCGAAGAAGAATTACCTTACATCTCAAAGATATAAAAACTTACAGTAAAAAGTAGCTCATTAGCCTGCACCAAAATATCTTTAACAACTCCAAGCGGGTGAATATAAGAACGATCGGCTAATTGAATTACCACACCCGTCTTTTGTAGGTCATTTAATTTTAATTCTTGGTAAATAGAAAAAGCCATGACATTTATTGAAGCTCCCAAATCTAACAGCATGCTCAATTTTTTTTATTACCAATAATGCAAGGTAGAGAAAACATACCTGCAAGATTGCCGACACATTCTTATTTACCTGAATTCTCTCCTTTTCTTTCAATTAGAATCCTTTATTTACACCTCATTGTTTACAGCAAAGAATGTATAACCCTAAAAATGCCAAACATAATATGTGAGATTGTTAAAATTTGAAACTATAATGAGAGTTTATAATCATGATGTAAACTAAACACATATTTTGGATATTTTTATAGTCATAGAAACAAAAAACTCGTCACTTGAAGATCATAAGAGGACTATACAAGGAAAAGGTTAAAAACTTAATAAAAAAAACTCGAACACGATAAATAATCAGAAAATATTAAAATAAAAAAGTCGTGACTTCAAGTATATGTATAGGATAGTTATGCTTGATTTATTTTTATTTTTTTAACACATTAAAAATTTAGAAAATATTAAAATTTCATATCCTTAGAATGTTATGGGTAAAATTTCATGGTAATCGGATTATGATAGCCTTGTCAAAATGTGTAAAAACCAACTAAAATCTGTCATTTCTGGCCTGCCGTTTCGAAACGGGTTGGAGTGTTTCGAAACGTTTTGGCCACTAGAGACCCCTGTTTCGAAACGGGTTCCGAAACGGGTCTAAGTCAAGTCAAGGTCAGTCAACCCGTATCGATACAGGTCAAGCCGTATCGATACGGTCAAGAAGGAAAAATCAAAGTTTTGACCGTGGTCAAGCCGTACCGAAACGGCTTAGGGCGTTTCGATACGGGCAGCTTCTTTTTGGCTTTTATAAGGTTAAATGGATTAATTTGTAAACCCGGTAAAGATTACAAGTATAGAGATTAATAAGATTCAGTTACTAAGTCAACTCGGTTTAAAAAGGTACATTAAGTTTTAATAAGTCAAGATGTTAAGAAAGTTTTTGAAGAAAAAGAGTTAAAGGTTTTATCGCATTGTTTTCCGGTAACGCTCTCCGACCCGGTTCTCTACCAGGCCGGGAAGGGTGGTTACACACATTTTGAATATTTAATATTTTCAGGAATATTTTATCAGTATATAATTTGCGATATTATTATTATTATTATCTATTTTGGAAATTAAAGTTTTGAGTCGGTTACTTGTGTGAGGGATAAGCTTTGAGTTTTACTCCTTATATTCGACCCAGTTCTTCTGGGTCGGGTTTAGGGGGTTACACCAAAACTGCGTCAAAGGCATTAACCTGTGTCCATTGGGCATAGGTGCCAACCTAAGGGAATACCTTAGGAACGGTACGGTAGGAATTACCCTAGCCGAAGCATAGGAACCTGTAACGGTAAGGAATTACCAGCTGGATCAGAGCTAAACCTGCGGTCACTTCATATTCTATCCCCCGTACCCCCAGTAACAACCTATGTAGTAGTTCGATAATTAATAGCAATTGTAATTTCGGTAAATATAAAATAGGCATGCATTTTCAATAAAACGGTAACCAGAGAGCATATTGTTCAATCAAAACTAAGATGTATCATACATACAATATAATCATGCTTACTTTAGAAATCATATCATAATCATGCGAAAACACCTTATCAATCATGTGCATATGTTCAATTTAATGACATATATTCGTCATGTAAAATAATATTTAAACGGTTATATAGCACACAAGGAACACACCTCAAAAGATCAGATCGGTTGGTCAGAAAATCTACCGAGCACCGGGATCACTCTCTGCTACGGTAACTTAGATAGACAAGCATTGTGGTTACTATCAGATTTACACCTTGATCGAAACAAAATACTAAGTTTTTAGGGTCGTACGAGTGACGATAGGATCACGAGGTGGTTAAATTATTTAAGCATTCATCAAATTAAATTATTTAAGCATTCATCAAATTAATCTCCATATACGGTGAAATCATCCATAGAAACCTCAATGCATTTCTCAATATATTCAGAAAAAATACTCATCATGCATCTTTGGAAAGTACCTAAAGCATTACAAAGGCTGAAAGGCATTCACTTATATGCATAGGTTCCAAATGGACAAGTGAACGTTGTCTTTTCTTGGTCCTCTAAAGCAATAGGGATTTGATAAAAACCTCAAAAAACGTCAAGAAAACAAAAGAAAGACTTCCCTCAATCTCTCTAACATTTGGTCTATGAAAGGTAAAGGAAAATGGTCTTTCCTAGTCACATGATTAAGCTTGCTAAAATCTATGTACATTCTCCAACCATTTTGCACACGCATTGGTACAAGTTCATTGTTCGAGTTTCTTACCACGGTGATCCCCGGCTTCTTTGGGACAACATGTATTTAACTTTCCCATTTACTATCTGAGATTGGATAGATTATGCATGTGTCTTTAAGTTTGAGTATCTCCTTCAGCACTACTTCGTTCATGGCCTGGTTTAACCTCTTTTGTGGTTCCCTTGAAGGCTTGGCATCATCTTCAAGAAGTATTCTATGCATACAAATTGACAAACTTATACCTTTGATTTCGGCCAAGGTCCACCCAATTGCCGCTTTATACTCATTTAAGATTCGAACCAACTTCTCTTTTTGTTAAACTGTGATTCCTTTTGCGATTATGACCGGAAATGACACATCTTAACCTAATACACGTAAATTAGGTGGTCAGGTATGTCTTTTAGCTCCAACTTTGGGGCCTACACATCAGAAGGAAGAATTTTGTTATTGTCTGAACTAGCTTACTCAAGAGATGATGTTGAAAATATTTCTTCCGAGCCGATCTCATCATCAATTTCTTCGGGCCCGAGTACTGTTCGTGATTTCCTCAGTGGTGCTTCTGTCGAAAATCATCCCTTGTTGTATCCTGGGAGACTGACGACTAAAGAACTCAAGCACCGACGAGTGGTCGAATCTGTCTTAAGGAAAATGTGTTCGTGCAGGCCTCATCAATTATTTTCGGTTATTCCAGATTTGTTAATTTCAGTATTTTGTTTATTTAAATTAATTTATTTTATTTATTTCGAATTTAACCCTCTTATTCTATGCTATAATCTTAAGACAGATTATATCCAAGGCGATTCAAAAGAAATACAGTTGTGAGAAAGCAAACAAATTTGTTTCAGGAATTATCCTATCGTTTTATGGGTTTTCTTAGATCTCAGAAATAAACAGGACAAATCCGTGTTACAGAAATTGTCGTTAAGAGTAACCGAGGTTACAGATTTTGTGAAAAACTAAAAATTGGAAATAAACGAAATTGAATTTCAATTTATTGGAAGTATAATTGATTCCGGGTATTGGTGTCTTTGCTAACAGGAACAATGAAACAGATAAGTCTGTTGACTCGTCGAACACCAAGGTGTCGACCCAGGCCCAAAGTTCGAAACAACCTATCCCAAATCTGAACGCAACAACATCGGCAATGAACCACAATGAGAAGCCGCAAAAATTCTGTGAACTGAATTTTAAAACATGGAAACAAAAGATGTTGTTCTAGCTGACGATGTTGAACCTGATAAAATATCTACTGGAAGATCCTCCGGTTCTCACGGTAGGAGACGAAGTATGAGAGGTGGACAAACTCACTGCCTTCCGCATTACTAAGGACTGGGAAAATGGGGATTACCTATGTCGGAATTACATCCTCAATGGACTACAAGATTTGTTGTATCCAATATATGATGTGTACAAAACAACATTAGAATCGTGGGATGCATTGGACATAAAGTACAAAGCAGGAGATGTTGGAACTAAGAAATTCTTAGTCGTGAAATTCTTGAATTCTACTATGGTTGATTCAAAACCAGTAGTAAATCAAGTGGAGGAAATCCAACTGATTATTCATGGAATCCTTGCTGAAGGAATGATGATAATCGACTCTTTTCAAGTAGTTTCCATCACGGAAAAACTGCCTCCCGGATGGAATGACTTCAAAAATTACTTGAAGCACAAAAGAAAAGAGATGTCGGTGGAGGAACTGATTGTCAGACTTCGTATTGAAGAAGACAACAGAGGCAACGCTAGAAATCACAATAAAAAAACCCTTCAAAAGGCTAAGGCAAATATTGTCGAAGACAAGAGGGGAAGACAACCCCAACAACACCAAGCCAAAACAAGGTTGGCGCCTAATGGAGGAATTTCCAAAAAAAAAAAGATAAATTCAAGGGAAGGTGTTTCAACTGTGGCAAGGTGGGGCACATATCCTCTAAATGCATACATGCAAAGAAAGCCAATGAGGCTAATATTGTGGAGGAGGAAGAATTATATTCCTAAGGGAATGGTTGTGAGTAGGGATATGTTATAATCTCAGTAAAACCCAAGAATTATGAATAAAGAATATTGTTCTTTTTGTTTACATGATTTATGACATGAACATGTTAATTATGATTCTTTGTGTAGACTAATTAAAATGGAACAAATCCCTTTCGCATCAAATTTGAAACATACGAAGAAGTACGAAACTACTTGATCTAAATCATAACGATGTCTATTCAAACGATAGAACAAACTAATTTTGCTTAAGATCAAAGATACCATAGAGAAATTGTTCTCTATGTGTAAGATGTTGAAACCTAAAATTAATAAATTGATTAAATTGGGGGAAAACTCTGTGAGAGTAACGTCACAAAATCAAAGGGTACAATGATTTTGAAGATTCAAAATGTGCCTAACATGTGGGGGAGTTATTCTGTCAACTAATTAGACACCATATGAGTTATGGAATGAAGTAAAACCTTCTTACAACTACATAAAAATGTGGGGGTGTCTTGCAAAGGTAATATTCCTATTACCGAAGTAAATGAAAATAAGTGGACTATATTTTTATTGACTGTGTAACAGATATCAATTTATTGTGTAAAAATAGATTCACAAGAATGTGATAACGAAAAGAAAAGAATGTCAAATTCCTTGAAATATAATTCCTAAATATTTAGGGAAGTTGGTCGAAGTTCAATGTGTGACCAATGTGTGCAGTAGGATATATGATCCTATGACACACTCATTGTTATAAGCAACAAAAGGTTGAAACGATGACAAATAATAGTGTGACCAATGTGTGTAGTAGGATATATGATCCTATGACACACTCAATGTTATAAGCAACAATGAAATGGTAAAACGTGCCAAAAGACATGTTAAATTCAAGACTTGACATGAAAGATATGAGATTACATGACATGAATTTGGACATCCAAATCAAGTGGTCACATGAAGATCTCATATTGATTTAGTCACACTATATGGATAAGTTATTGATAAATTTGACAAGGATGATTCTCATATAGCCAGAACTCCAATACACACATGCCAACATTTGTCCAAGAATAAAGGTCAAAATGTTGATCAAGTGGAATATGCAAGGGTCATAGGCAGTCTAATGTACCTCATTAGCTGCACTAGACCAGATATAGCTTTTACTGTGAGCAGTTTAAGCAGATTCACAATCAATCCAAGTGAAACCCACTAGAAAGTGTTTGTGACTATATTGAGATATCTTATATATACTCAAGATTACATATTGCATTATTCCAAAGATCCTATGCTAGTTGGATATCTAATATTCAAGATATCAAAGGCATAAGTGGATGGAAATCTTCAAGACAAACGACTATAACCAGATCCATAATGGAATTTGAATTTGTAATTCTAGACGAGTCTAGAGAGGAAATTAAATGGCTTTAGAATGTCTTGAAGGATATTCCAGAATGACCAAAACTTGTGCCCACAGTATATATGTACTGCGATAACCAAGCAACGTTTGCTAAGGCATAGAGTTGCATAAGTCGAGACATGTGTCGTTGATATAACACCATCAGACAATTGATCTCAAATGGAGTTATCTCTGTTGATTTTGTAAAACCAAAAGATAACGTTGCAGATCTGTTAACCAAAGGGATAAATCGAGATCAAGTTGAGAAATCATCGAAAGGAATGTGACTAAAGCCAAGGAAAATTTAAAGGCGCTTTGAGAAGGAAAGCCCTACCTAGTTGACTAGAGATCCCAAGATCTAGGTTCAAAGGGAAAACCTAATCACATAGACCTTGTGCGGTCACTGTGGGGGATTACTCTCCCAAGTCCATTCCTATGATGTAAATAGTGACTAAAAATGGAACAGGCTAAGAAATGCTTTTAATGACCATTGTGTGCATTAGTGAACCGAGAAACATAAGTCATCTATGTAAGAGTGAAGTGGGTCTTCTTCAAGGAAACTATTTGAGCATAGTTCTCTCAAACTCTCGCAGAACCAGGCGATGTCCATGGCCATATGGACATAACCATGAGAACTAAACTAGTGTAAGAAAGGTAGTTGCGTGAAGTATATCATCGTTTACACAAACGGAAAAATAGTTCAAGGATGAACCTGTGCCTCGCGTGTAGAGGGGTGCGAATCCAATTCATTCGGGTTGGGGCGCACCCGCACAATGTGTGCGACGCGAATGTCTGGACCGGTCGGGCCCTACGTGGACGTGTGGATATTTTACCCCGTTTGAATTAATTTTTTCCGTTTGAATAGCATATTATCCCAAAAATTAAGGGATATTTTTAGATTTAAAATTCGGTTTTTTCTTGCAACCCACTCAATTATCCGATTATGGGCATAATCGGAATAATGTTTCTCATGTTTAACAAAATTTTCTCCTATAAATACATGGATTATTTCTGGTTTTAAACATAATTCGAAAATCTCTTCTTCTCCCAAAAATTACATTATTTTTGGTGATAGTCAAAGGCCCTAGTACTGTTATAGATTTCTTCAGTAGTTCTTCTATCGAAATTCATCTGATGTTGTATCCTAGGAGACTGGCGACTAAAGAACTCAAACATCGAGGAGTGGTCAAATTTGTCTTAAGAAAACTGTGATCGTGCAGGCCTCAACAATTATTTTTGGCTATTCCATATCTGTTAATTTTGGTATTTCATTTATTTAAATTATTTTTATTTTATTTGTTTTGAATTTAACCATATTTGTCCAACAATTTCAAAGAAGAATTACCTTACATCTCCAAGATATAAAAACTTACAGTAAAAAGTAGCTCATTAGCCTGCACCAAAACATCTTTAACAACTCCAAGCGGGTGAATATAAGAACGATCAGGTAATTGAATTACCACACCCGTCTTTTGTAGGTCAATATTTTAGTGCTAATTACGCTTAAATAGTTGATTTGTGTTGTTGAATTGTGCTCTATTGTGTGCTTTTCTGTGCAGGACTTCATGGTTGAAAAACATATTAGAAAAGGTTGGATTCTGCAAAGATTTCTGGATTTATGGCCGGATTAGTGGGCATAAATTGGGGCATGAATGCACTGACTCAACGACACGTCAGCAGGCTTCTAAAAGATGATGTCAGCAGTGCGTGATAGCTTATCAGCCGCGTTCTGGATCACTTATCAGCCGAGATTTAGATCAATGCTTGGGGATTACCTTTTATTTTTAAATTTAAACACTTTAAGATTTATTTCTTATCTCTTAGGAATTATCTTTTGTATTTTAAATATTTTAGGAATTATCTCTTACAATTTTAGAGTTATATTAGGGTTTTTTAGATACTATAAATACCCCTTGGGGGTAAACTTCAAAAATCACCTCTCATCTTTTATCTTTTATTTGTTCTTAAGAATTTTACTTTAATAAAGTTTTATTTTTTTCATTAGCCAAAAGCTAAGCTAAACTCGATTTACCTCGTGAGAATAGACAAAGTTCTTCAAAACCTTCGATTTCTTTCTTGATTTTCAATAAAATTGGATTGGCAATTGGCCTTTCCTTTAGGCACCACTATTACTTCATTCCGAAAGCGCGCATCGGGTTGACGTGGTTTTGATCCACCGTTGGGACGAGATTAGGCTTGTAGCAAATTCAACTCCCTAAGAACAAACTTAGTGGTGGTCCACCAAGGGGAATTAAGATCGGATACAATTCTCGTCGAGATAATCCATCCGAGCACAGGCTTTTCCAGCACTAAACGGAGAATTTGCATTAGCATCGATTGACGGAGCGAATCAAACAAAAACTGGATTTCAAGGATTGGCCTTGGGATTTAGTTTACCGTAAAGAAGCAAGTTATAAGGGTTGTGCCTTGTAGACTGTAACTGGCAAGAACTCGAAGCAATATCCCTTTTAATGATCGAGACAAGTCGAGGAGAAGCAAAGCTAGAGGCTAACTCTTATCATAATCTATTTCAATTATTTCTTTCGCTTTATTTATTTTAATCTTCTCAAATTATTTCGCTAAACCCCCCTTTTGTTACTTGCAGATTACTTGGTTAAAGACCAATTCAAATCGATATTGGGAACTCCTTAGTCCTTGCAGATCGATCCTTACTCTCACTATTCTACTTAAATTATTTCTTTAATTGAGTTTAAGGAATTTTGTTTGATAGTTCACGACACTTGTCAGTGTGCGACGCGAATGTCTGGACCGGTCGGGCCCTACGTGGACCTGTGGATATTTTACCCTGTTTGAATTAAATTTTTTTCCTTTTGAATAACATATTATCCCGAAAATTAAGGGATATTTTTAGATTTAAAATTCGAGTTTTTGCTTGCAGCCCACTCAATTATCCGATTAGAGGCATAATTGGAATAATGTTTCTCATGTTTAACCTAATTTTCTCCTATAAATACATGGATTATTTCTGGTTTTAAACACAATTCGAAAATCTCTTTTTCTCCCAAAAATTACATTATTTTTGGTGATAGTCAAAGGCCTAGTACTGTTCTAGATTTCTTCAGTAGTTCTTTTATCGAAATTCATCTGAAGTTGTATCCTAGGAGACTGGCGACTAAAGAACTCAAGCATCGAGTGGTCGAATTTGTCTTAAGAAAACTTTGTTCGTGCAGGTCTCAACAATTATTTTCGGCTATTCCTGATCTGTTAATTTCGGTATTTCATTTATTTAAATTAATTTATTTTATTTATTTTGAATTTAACCCTATTTGTCCAACAATTTCGAAGAAGAATTACCTTACATCTCAAAGATATAAAAACTTACAGTAAAAAGTAGCTCATTAGCCTGCACCAAAATATCTTTAACAACTCCAAGCGGGTGAATATAAGAACGATCGGCTAATTGAATTACCACACCCGTCTTTTGTAGGTCATTTAATTTTAATTCTTGGTAAATAGAAAAAGCCATGACATTTATTGAAGCTACCAAATCTAACAGCATGCTCAATTTTTTTTTATTACCAATAATGCAAGGTAGAGAAAACATACCTGCAAGATTGCCGACACATTCTTATTTACCTGAAGTCTCTCCTTTTCTTTCAATTAGAATCCTTTATTTACACCTCATTATTTACAGCAAAGAATGTATAACCCTAAAAATGCCAACATAATATGTGAGATTGTTAAAATTTGAAACTATAATGAGAGTTTATAATCATGATGTAAACTAAACACATATTTTGGATATTTTTATAGTCATAGAAACAAAAAACTCGTCACTTGAAGATCATAAGAGGACTATACAAGGAAAAGGTTAAAAACTTAATAAAAAAACTCGAACACGATAAATAATCAGAAAATCTTAAAATAAAAAAGTCGTGACTTCAAGTATATGTATAGGATAGTTATGCTTGATTTATTTTTATTTTTTTAACACATTAAAAATTTAGAAAATATTAAAATAAAAATCAGAAAATATAAACAAATAGTATTTGTTGAGTTCTTCTTAAAGAAATTTGTAGGGATATTTATGATTTCATTTTGCTGCATATGAATTCTGCTGTTCGCGTCTCTACTCTGTATGCGCAACTTTCAAAGGAAAATGGTAAAATCGCAGCTTTAGGATAAAACTTCAAAACGAAGTGCTGGCTGTGGGGTTCGAACCCACGCGCACTTCTGTGCAGCAGATCTTAAGTCTGCCCCCTTAACCTCTCGGGCAAACAAGCTAATTTGCTAACAGTAAATCACAGAAGAGAAATAATCGTTCTTATTGTTAAATATAGAGTACCAATGATACTCATCATATCCGTATTCAGCTTCTCATTTAAGAGGCTTGAGATTTTGGAATAACTTCTTGTTCAATAGATTGTGGTAACCACAGCCGATCACTGGAGGTGGTATGGGAGACAATGTCCGTCGTCGATGACAGTAGCTTTCTTGAACCTTCAATATCATGGGAAAATTAACAAAGAAGAAACTAGGCGATCTTGTATGCAACATAAGTGGATGAACATCTGATTCTGATGTATATCTAACTTTTCCTGTTACCTCTCATGAGTTGTTGAATTCATTGGTTCGGGAATGTTATATCGGTCGCTTATGACTTGCTCGAATGCAACACCGAGAACCTTGAGTTGTCGCAGATTACGCAACTAGTACATGTCAGTGCATTTGATTGGGTAAGGGTGTCAAATCTCGTTTGATGAGTTTAAAAGTTTCCATGCCATGGTTTTGATCAGATTTTTAGTTTTAAGGTTTGGTTGAAGGTGTTAAAATCAGTTTTCAAATAAAAACCTGCAGATGGGATACATTACGAGTCAATCCAATGTCCGAATGTAACGTTCCCACACGACCAAAGCACAACAATACTATAGTTCATTCAAAATGCAACGATATTTTTTAACAAAATAATATATTTGTTCCATGGGGAAATTAAGTTGAGAGACATCTGCATCAAACTGTATCATCCAACATAAGTGGACGAACTTCTGATTCTGGTGTAGATGTAATGTTGTGTCGAGAATGAAGTGAAATCCCAACTTTCACTCGATTTTCTCGCAACGACCTCAGATTGTTTTGTTTGATCAGTAGGGATGCGGTCACCTCCAGTTCCATTGTTGGTCTATGACTCCCATCTAAGTTCAAGCATTTTTCTTTTGCAAGTTGAGCAACTGCAACTACTTCATCCATTAGAGTTAGACCAATTCCGGCATCAACAATATGCGGCAGGTGATTTTTCTTCCATCGCCGACATCAAATACGAGATTAAGCCTTTTTTTTCTTGCGGTCCAAATGTCCCGTTAAGGGCTTGACAATCACCACTCTGAAACTATAAACATCACTTTTTTCAGTGAATTGGCTTGACCGGAAGTATTCAAGATCTACATACGCACAAGTCTCTAGCACTTGACTAGTCAAGTGAGTTCGATCAATGTCGACCCGTAAATCTGATACTTTTGCTCGTATAGTATATCTCGGTGACCGACGCAAATAATTGCAACTTCGGCTGCAATGCGCAATCTTGAGAACATTTCTGGAATGTAAAAATTAAAGTTCAGGATCAAAGAATATAATAAAATAGTAAAGAATATGATAAAGCAATTACTGCACATGAATTATGCTTCTTTGACTGCACCTTTCAAAGGAAAATGGTAAAATCGATGTTTAAGGAGAACAGTTGAAAATGCTGGCTGTGGGGTTCGAACCCACGCGCACTTCAGTGCAGCAGATCTTAAGTCTGCCCCCTTAACCACTCGGGCAAACCAGCTAATTTTATTTAATATAGAGTATCATTACTTATTTTCGCTTCTCTACAAGTTTGATTCCCTACTGTCCAATCAAGTTTCATTTATCACATCCGACACGGCACTACAAAATGTTAAGCATCCGGTTGAATAGTCGAGTCCGATGGTGGATGTACTGAAGTAGTAGATAGTGTCGCAACCGACGGCAGCCGTGAACTTGTTTCTAGTATGAGATACGACGAGCTGAGCAAGCGAGAATAGACGTCTATAGGTATATGACGTACGCCCTAATAAATTATAACAGTCATAGTTAAGGCCGGAGCCATGTAATGGAAACACCTTAAATTCTTTTTTCTATATAAAAATTAAATATACATAAATGACGCTCCTTTATAAATAAAATGGCACCTCTTTATAAATAACATAACACCTTTTGAACAATTTTCTGGCTCCACCCCTGATTTTGGTTGAGTTGTTACTGAACAAATTGCTTTTTTAATCTTTGATAATAATTCCAATGCTTCCTCTTGCACAACAAACCCTGTTGTTATTCCTCCCAGAGATGTGCTCCCTAATGGTCAGGGTACATGCAATCCCTTGAACCTCGGTGTGTGTCATAATCTATTGAGCTTGGAGGATGTCGAGCTCAGTAACGTACCGACAAAATCTTGTTGCAGCCTGATCGAAGGCTTGCTCGATCTTGAAGCTGCGGTGTGCCTTTCCGCTGCTGTGAGAGCCAATGTGTTAGGCATTAACATAAACCTTCCTATTTCCTTGAATCTCTTTCTCAACAACTGTGGAAGAAGAGTCCCTACCGAATACATTTGCAGCCTTATGTAGTCTATGTTTCAAGACTCTTTGGTTTTACTTTTATTGTGTGTCAAACTTGTCACTCTTTATTTGTTGGATTTTATATTCTCATTCCCAATATGTCTTTGCATTGTTCCCATTTCATTCTTATTATAAATAAATGTGCACTTCTTGTTTCTCGCTTTGAGATTTTAAATTGCATTTGTAAAAGTATTTTCGATTGTCTTGTGTTGATTATAATTGATAACACGAATTGTTATTGCAAAGAATTGTAGTATTTAAACTTGTCATTCTTTATTTGTTTGATTTTGTATTCCCACTCCCAATATGTCATTGTATTGTTACTCACTGATCGAGAATTAACAAAATTTATATGCTCTTTTCCTGTGCATCACCAATGATTTTATGTCATGAGTATTAATGATTATTTTTCATTGATTGTTTCTATTTTATTGAGAATACATGTGGCATAAAATCATTAATGTGACATATAAAGAGACACAAAAAGGTACAAACGCATTTTATTCGATTGAGAATGTTTTTCACCTTCCTTTTTCAGTTTTCATCTAAATAAATGTGTACTTCTAGCCATGCTCGTTCCTAAGAGTTTTTTTAGTGACCTATAGGCGAATCTAAAAATTAAGGTACTAATAAGAAGTATTGGAGTTGTTTCCTTCCCGGTAATTAGGTGATTCTTGGGCGGCTTGTAGTATAGTGGTTGTGTATTGTTCTTGTTTTGGAGTGGTAGTGTTGTCGTAGTCCAGGTAGAAATCATTGTTGATTAATGATTCAAGACATGGGTAGAAAACCTATGACATTTGATATTGTGTTAATCTTTTAATGTTTTTGATTCATATAAATGGGACAATGTTACATCTACCCAGTTGAGGTAGTACATGACATTGCATTTAAGATGTATATAATTGAAGAACAAAATTAAAATATCTTTTACCAAATAAACAATTTTCAAGACTATAAATGCAATGCAATTAATACATCTTTTAGTAATAAATAATTTTTAAGACTATAAATGCAATGTAATTAATACATCTTTTACCAATTAATATTTTTTTAAAATTATTTAATTATATAACAAATTACAACACACAAAATATTGGATATAAAATATGCTAAATATAGAAATAGGCACCTAAAATATAATGACAAATGTTATTCCGACGAAGCTCGAGTATAGAGCTTATTATGCCAAACTTTAAATGCGTAAAATGAAATCATATTCATAAATTGATAAAATTAATTTTTACACGAACTTTAGCAAATTTCGACATTAACACAAAGTATTATTGGTTCAATAGATCATGTGTTAGTGGCGTTTTATATTATAAACGCTGCAGTAGGTTTTGATTTAATTTCCCTCACTCTCCCAGACGCGTGCAAACGTGTAAAATCCCCAAATCTCAAATCCCTAATCGATTATGCTCCTCATTGTTGTGCAGCTCATCTCCATCGCTCGTTGCCATCGCTCCTCGCCGTCGACCATCCTTCAGGCCGCTATAGAAACGACAACGTCGAGGATCTTAGTGCATGTACTAGTACTACCGTCACCATCTCGTTTTTTGTCTGAAATTTGTTTATAGGCGCTGGCAAAGCTGACTGCATATTATGCTAGCCTCATTCTTAGGTTAATTTTATTTTTTTTCCTAATTAATGGGAATGTCTTAATCTTCTATGATGCACTTAACTCTTTTACATGCTTATATATCGTTTGACGTCTCCATTCACTTTATGGTTGTGATAATTCTTGGTCTCAGGAACAGATTAGGCCATGTAATGGAGTAAATTGTTTAATTTTTAAATTTTTTGTTTACAAACTTACAAACTTCAAGCTCACGAGACATGATACTTATGATTTTCATCTTCTTGCATATTTTAATTACCGTCTAAAAATTGACTTGAGTAAGTTCCTATTCTGTGTCTTAAACAATACACTGTTCATGGATTAAATATCAATATAGATGTTCCAATGATTTTTTTCTCTTCATTGGGAATACTATAGAGTATCAAATATCAGCCGAAGGATCTGCGAGCAGTCGTCAAAGATTGGGAATATATATGTGCAGATGAATCCGAACTGGTTGAATATGTTGTTAGTTCAATGACATTAATAGTATTGTCATTTGGTAGTAAATTTTTTTGTTTGTTTATTGCAGATATTATGCCTAGGCGGAAGTTAAGTGATATGCGGATGATTCAAGTTCCTCGAGCAGAGGAAACAATAAATAATGAGAGTTCTTCCGCTGTTGGATCTTCAGAAGTTCCGGAAATAGTTGAGAATGTGGAAATATAAGGTATTGTTCAACACTTTATTATAACTTCTAACTATTGACTTGATATTAAAAATTGTACTGAATTATTTCTTATTTAGGTGACAATGGTCGAAGGCGCAAAACTAGAGGGCGCACGACATTGAATGAATTGTACGAGCTTCCTCCCGGGGAACGTGTGAAAGTTTCACGAAATGATGTCGGCCAACCAATTAGGGAAGAAACACATGTTTTGGCCAGTTACTTAGGCATTGTTGCACGCAATGCTACGATTTTGCCAATCAATTATGAGTCATGGCGTCAAATGCCGAATAGTAACAAAACCATGCTCTGGATCTGGTTAAGGTAATAATGTCATTGAAATATATAATTCATTACAATTACATAATAATGATATTTACTTTGACTGTGTAATTTGTAGGATAAATTTTCTTTGGGGGTTTCAGATGACTATTTGAAAAATGCACTAGGAAATAAATGGAGAGACCATAAGAGCGCATTGAAGAAGACATATTTCAAAAATAATCTCAGTCTTCAAGAAAAGCTACAAAATGTCCCACCAAGAATGCTCCGATATTAGTGGGAAGATGCACTTAGGTTTTATAGTTCAACTAAAGGAGATGTATGATCGATCCAATTTTAAAAAAAATAATACTATGTCCTTATAACATTGACTTTATACGTAATGTAAATTTTAAATTGTAGGAGCGAGAGTGCATTGGAGTTTCTAGCAGACAGTAACATAAGTTTACTCACACTGCTGGGTCGAAGAGCTTTGCTCGTATAGCTAATGACGAGATATTTTTTTAACTATTGATTGTTTCAATGTATTACTTTTTCATAAGTACTAATTTCTATTATACGTTGTAGCAAGTTGCGACCGGTACTAATGTTGGACAGATAAAGCTATTCGACATTACACACACCAAAAAGGATGGCTCTCCTATGACTCATGAAGCTGCAGACATTATGGTATATTTGTTGGATAAAAATATGGATTATGTTATATTTATATCAATAGTATAACATTTTTATTTTAAATAATCTTTTGAATTTGTTAACAATTTTTATTTGATTATCAGACAAAATTGAGGGGGGAAAGGGCGGAGTATGAAGTTACGGCTTCAACTGATGGTTCTACTAATGTGCATGAGATGGAAAATCAAGTTATTGCTGATGTTTTGGGTCCTGAAAGATATGGTCGGGTTCGCTGTCAAGGATCATTTGTTACTCCAACAAGATATTTTGGACCTAGCTCATCTCAGTACATGCCATCACAGAGTCAGTCTCCGCAGGCAGAAATTAATCGTTTAAAACAACAATTAGCTCAATTTAAAGCCGAAGTAGTAGTGAAGAAAACTGAGAGAGAATCGAAAGAACTTGAGAGAGAAGAGAGAGAAGCTGCGAGAGAAGCTGAGAGACAAACGAGAGACGCTGAAAGAGAAGCATCATATCAGGCTCTCCAGAATCAATTTCAAGAACTGATGGTGATGTTAAAGAAGAATCCTCCATCTTAGTTGATTTTAGATTTGTTCATGTGTTCATTATAATGAACTTTTAATTATATTTTAAACGTTGAACATTTTAAATGTTGAATTACATTTTAGTATTATTTCTACTTCATTTGCTTTGGTTGGTTGATAAATATTTCTACTTCATTTTACTATTAACTTTTACAGGTTAAATTTGGGTACTATAACATCAAAAATGAGGTTTTGTAAAGGTAGTAACCTTAGCGGCGTTTGCTAACAAAAGCGCCACTAAAAAACATTGCTTTTTGTGGCGTTTGTGAAAAAAAACGCCGCGATAAACCAAACATTTTTCGGCGTTTTGGTACAGAAACGCCGCTATAGGTCATGATTTTTTGTGGCGTTTGTGTTCTCAAACGACGCTAAATCCATTATATTTCCGGCGTTTTTCTCCATAAACGCCGCTATAGGTCATGATTTATTGCGGCGTTTGTGAATCCAAACGTCGCTAAATCCCTTACATTCTCGACGTTTTATTATCCAAACGCCGCTATAGGTTATGATTTTTCGTGACGTTTTTTGAACATAAACGTCGCTATCTTTTGCGTCGCCGCTTATAGCGGCACTTTGACTAGCGCCACCAATGTTTTTAGCGGCGCTTAAAAACGCCGCTAAAAACCCAGTTTGGTGTAGTGTAAACAAAAAATTAACGTTACAGTTTAATGAGTGTTTTAAGAAAAAAAGTTTTTATGGGGATTTTTAATGTGGGTCGCTCTTGTGACCTTAATGTGACTTCCTAAGATCCGCAGTAACGCATAGGCAGGTCTAGAAGGTTACATTTGTGGTTACTTTAGCGAGGAGTTTCATGCAGGGAGGTTTCTGCTACCTACTGATCGTATGATTTAAAAGTGTAATTTGCAATTAACCTTGCCGTGCATTGTATGGTGCAAGAGTATTGTTTGTTTTATTAGGTGTATTCCAGGTGTTTTGGACCATGTTCTGGTTTTGTTTAAATCGGTATGCGTTGTATTCTTTTTTTTTTCATTTAGAATTAAGGAGATTTTTAATTAGGCACATATACTCGGTTAAGGCGATATGTTCATGAATAAAATCATAATTGCCTAGCAAAAAAATGTTATATATTTACGCAATTGTGGCTTAGAACTGGTTTTCTTTGTAATGTAATTTGGACTATTGAACTCAGATTTTCCGAGATCAGATTTATTGTTTTCATTAAGTGACAATCCGGATTCAGTAAAAACTACCCTACTGAGCCTGGGGGTGTCACACTTAACTTGCTTACGTTATCTACTTCATGTTGCATAATTTGAGTGGTGTGTATTGTTGGGCTCACAAAGCTCAGCCTCCGAATTAGTTAATGTTTACGTTCAGTAAGGGTATCAACATCGTCGAGATAGTTCCAACTATTCAGCTTAGAAGGACGCATATTATTAATAGTAAGTAATCGATAATAGAAAATGATAATAAAATTTATAATTATAATTGTAAAAAATATATAAACTTATAATAAGATCCGACACAAAGATAACAAACAAATCACAGCCGAATATGGAGCAAAATCAATTAGCCTTGGTCGCATGCATGTCTGCAGACACATAAACAACTTTAACGTTGTACTCATTTTCTTAATTAAATCAATTAAACATGATTTGGGGTTTTATATTATGCATCATGGACTTGGGAGATTTGGAAATATAATAATATACACGCACATAATTGCCAACCCAACAAATATTCCAGGATCCAAATTCTCCAATTAATCAGACTGAGTGGCTCCCATTTTCTACTTCTAAAAGACCTTAAGATTTCATATGTATTAGCTATAAAAACCCTTTGCTCACTTCACCAACATCATCTGCCATTGTCTTAGAATAACAGCTTTGAGCTCATAAAAAAACTGTTTCCTCAATCACTTGAAATCATTTTCTCTTCCGAAATGGGTTTCGGTGCTAACGCATCAACTGCTCTACTTGTTTCCCTCAACCTTGTTTTGTTTGCTTTAGTAAGCTCTCATAATGTTGATAATAATTCCAATGCTTCCTCTTGCACAACAAACCCTGTTGTTATTCGTCCCAGAGATGTGCTCCCTAATGGTCAGGGTACATGCAATCCCTTGAACCTCGGTGTGTGTCTTAATCTATTGAGCTTGGTGGATGTCGAGCTCGGTAACGTACCTACAAAACCTTGTTGCAGCCTGATCGAAGGCTTGGTCGATCTTGAAGCTGCGGTGTGCCTTTGCACTGCTGTGAGAGCCAATGTGTTAGGCATTAACATAAACCTTCCTATTTCCTTGAATCTCTTTCTCAACAACTGTGGAAGAAGAGTCCCTACCGAATACATTTGCAGCCTTATGTAGTCTATGTTTCAAGACTCTTTGGTTTTACTTTTATTGTGTGTCAAACTTGTCACTCTTTATTTGTTGGATTTTATATTCCCATTCCCAATATGTCTTTGCATTGTTCCCATTTCATTCTTATTATAAATAAATGTGCACTTCTTGTTTCTCGCTTTGAGATAGTATTTTAAATTGCATTTGTAAAAGTATTTTCGATTGTCTTGTGTTGATTATAATTGATAAAACGAAATGTTATTGTAAACAATTGTATTATTTCAATGATGAATGTGATAAATCAAATTGTCACGATTATAGTTTATTAGTACTGATTTTGCAACATCACAAGTTCAAATTGAAACATCATAATAATAATTTGTCATTAATAATTCAAATTGATAAAATTGTTGTATGAATTTTGTGTTATATCAATAATTTTACCGAATGCACCTTAAGATGCCGGTAAGTGATCTAAAAAGACATCCCAATGTCTTCCATAAAAAGTTACCAACTCTCAATATAAACTACCAAAATATCAAAGGTATGGAATCATTAAGAGCATTAAACGAGTTCATCCTCACATGATTCATCGAGAGAGATATGTCTTAAGCCAATTGGTAAAGAAATTTTTAGTGAAAATTCAACTTAATTTTCTAAGTTCAATGTGGTCAAACGAAATCGTTGAAAGACTCATAGTATACAATTTTACCTATTCCTATAGCAAACATTGTACATCAATAAGGTAAAGATTTTGCTCTCAATAAATTCATATCTAAAGCTTGGGGGGGGTCCTAGTGGGAAAAACTTAATGGAATTACCGAGGTTGAAGAATGAGTATCTACTCTTGATGAAATCTTTCGGGGGAAACTATATTGTTGGGAGAGGAGCAACTTTTCAATGCTTAAGGTATCGGTACCTGCCCTAGGGTGTATTCACCTCAAGCTAACTATCAATATTATAGTCCGAAGATTTTATCTTTCAAAACATTGAAGCCAAATTTGATATCTATATCTAGGGGTATTGTATTTATACTAATTCCATGCTATTGATACCATGACCCTATTGACTAGTGCTTAAATTATACATAATTTTATTAATAATTACTTCTTGATTAGTTGTTTTAAGCGGCTTAGCTGGTGATTTTCTGTTCTTTTCGGTGCAGGACTTTGTGGCTGGAAATTAGACTAAAAGGCTAGATTTCGCATGTTTTCTGGATTCATGGTTGGATTAGTGGGCATGAACTGGGGCATGAAAGTGCTGACTAGGCGCGATACGTCAGCAATACGAAAGATGACGTCAGCTACAACATAGTGGGATGATGACGTCAGCAGCGACGGTGATAGCTTATCAAGTCCATTTTGATAGCTTATCAACAAGATTTAAATTTTAAACTTGGGGATTTATCTTTTGTATTATCTTTTTAGGAATTATCTTTTTACCTTTTATCTTTAGGATTTAAATTTTGAGAATTATCTTTTGTATTTTTAGGATTTTATCTCTTATATTTTTTTAGGGTTTTTGAGGACTATAAATACCATATTGGGGTAAGCCTCAGAATATCTCATCATTTGTTCCATTCGAGTCGGTTTTTAGTGAGCTTAAAACGACCTTGGTCTACAACATTGTTGTTGATTAAGATCAAGTTCGGACATCGATATCAAAGATAGAACTTGGGTATTCGGTATACAAAGTGAAGTCTCAAGGATTGAACCTTGTAGACAAGTAACCGACGTAAATCCTAAAGTGGAAATCTTTCTCCAATGATCCAAAGAAATTACGTCAAAGCGAAAGCCCGAGGCTAGTTTTTAGATATCAAATTTATTTACCTTCAACTATTTCAACCACAATTTTTATTTATTACCTTTCTTTAATCAACCACCCATTACCTAAAAAAACTCAATCCACTTCAAGGCTCATAGGTCAAAAATCATAATCAGGAAGTTTCCTAAATCCCTACGGGATCGACCCTTACTTTCACTATTCTACTTTAATTTAATTTCTTTATTGTAGAATAAGGAATTATTTTTACGCGAAAAGGACACGTGTCAAATTGGCTTCGTTTCCGGGGAGTTCGGCAAAAATTTACTGATTATTTTTGTTTGTTTATGATCAGGAAGAATCCAGGAGAACTAGCACGCTACATCCCGGAGATCGAAGCATTCACATGACGTCAGAACGCACAAGAAAAACTAGAAAAGGAAAATTGATTGCGCCAACAAAGGTTACAACAAAATCTTGAGCTAGCATCCCAAACCGCAACACACTCTAAGAATACCAACAAAGAACAAAATCCAATGGCCGACGAACAAACAATCCAGCAACTGACTAGGGCAACAGATGACAATCAGCCCCTGTGCATAACCTTCCTGAATGGTACACCGTTATTCCAATTGAAGACCGATTTGATTCATCTTCTACCGAAATTTCACAGCTTGCCCTCTGAGAACCCTCACAAGCACCTTAAGGAGTTTCATATGGTTTGTCTAAGTACAAAACCGCAGGGAGTTTCCGAAGATCAAATTAAACTTTGAGCCTTTCCTTTTTCTTTATCTGATATCGCCAACGATTGGTCATTTGATCTTCCTTCTAACTCTATTACAACCTGGACTGATATGGCTCGTTTATTTCTTGGTAGGTTCTTCCTAGCAGCTAAGCCGAGTGAGCTAAGGCGTAGTATCCTTAGTATCCGACAAAAGGATACTGAATCATTGTATGACTATTGGGAGCGTTTCAAAAAGCTATGCGCCAACTATCCTCAACACGGGTTGTTTGAACAAACGCTTCTCCAGTACTTCTACGAGGGGTTGACGCCTATGGACATGAAGGTAGTTGATGCAGCAAGTGGAGGAGCACTTGTTAACATGACCCCAACTGCAGCTCGAACCTTAATAACGACTATGGAATCCAACTCGCAACGGTTTCACCATTCAACTGAACCGTCTCGACGAGTCAATGAGGTATGTTTTATGGAAAATAAAATTGATAAGTTGGATGACATAGTTCAATCTCTTGTTGCAGATAAAAAAATTGCAGCCAGACTTTGTGGAATATGTACAAGTCTAGAACATCCGACGGACTGCTCTCCAATGGTGCAAGAAGAAGACAATGCACAAGTAAATGCAATAGGGAACTTTCCGGGACCTTCACAAAGACAGTACAACTCAAACCCCAGCTCGTATAATCCGGGATGGCGAGACCCTTCGAACTTCAGTTATGCGCAGAACCAAAGGCCAAATCAATAATACCAGAAAAAACAATCTTATCAACAATATAAGTCAAATTTGGAATCCATTGTTGAGCGGTTGGCAATATCCCAGGAGAAGTTCTAGAACCGTACTAAGACCCATCTTCAAAACTTAGATAAACAAGTGAGCCAATTAGCTCAAGCAATAGGAAGATTAGAGTCACAACGAAAACTTCCATCTCAAACGAAACCAAATCCGAAGGAGAACGTCAGTGCTATCACCCTCAGAAGCGGAACCATAGTCAACCCTGAAGTTCTAGCGAAGGAAACCGAACAAACCAAGGAAGACGATGAAATGCCACCTTCAAACTCCGAAGGTACAACTTCAACACGTACGCCTCCTCCACCTCCTTCTCATGCAATCACACCGCCTTTTCCATCAAGATTGGTGATGCGAGATAAACGAGCCGAAGAAAAGGAAATAATAGAGGTATTCCAAAAAGTACAAGTCAACATACCTCTTTTAGAAATAATTTGGCAAGTACCAAGGTATGCTAGATTTTTAAAAGAACTTTGTACAACAACGAAGAGAAAGCTAACATGACGTGAAAAGGTAAATTTGGGAGAGAATGTATCCGCAGTATTCCAGCGAAAGCTCCCACCAAAGATGAAGGACCAAGGTATGTTCGCTATACCCTGCAAAATAGGAGATGTTTCAATAAAACGCGCGATGTGTGACTTAGGAGCTTCAATTAACGTTATGCCTCTTTCTGTTTATAAAGTGATTTCTAACGAGCCTTTGAAGGAAACAAAAGTCACCATTTAGTTGGTTGATCGATCTATCATCTACCCAGAGGGAGTCCTCAAAAATGTCTTAGTCAAGGTAAACGAACTTATTTTTCCAGCAGATTTTTATGTCATTGACATGGAAAATGACCGATCAAACACCTCTTCTGAAGTTCTGCTTGGCCGTCCCTTCCTTAGTACGACAAATACAAAGATTGATGTGAGAAGCGGTATGTTAACAATGGAATTTGATGGTGAGGTCGTAGAATTTGATGTTTATAAGGCGATAGAACACCCGGATTCTATGGAAAACGTTAGCTTTGTTGGTGTTTATGAACCTTTAGTTGATGATTTTTTGGAAACTAACTTATCTGATAATTTGTGCAGGAAATTGGAAGGGCATGATGAAAAAATTAGGGAGTTGGAAAACACTTCATTTTTTAATCCTGATCTACACCTAACTCCCTCAAAAATTAAAAATTTTCCTTCCATCTTGCGGGCACCGGATATCGAGTTAAAATTACCGTCAGATAAATTAAAGAGTAAAGGAGATATTTTTTTCAGAAAAAATAAAGGAACGCCATGGTCGTAAAATTTCTCGTAGGGAAATTCTTAGTTGGATTAAGCACATGAATTGGAAGGAGTGTTTATTGCAGTACCTGTAGTCTGAATCAGGCCGTCGAGCTTAACGACGTTAAATAAAGCGCTAAATGGGAGGCAACCCATTGTTTTTATTTTGTTTATTTTCGTTATTTAATTTAGTGAATTTATTTACATTATTTAAATTACTTCTTTTATTTATATATTTTTATTTTATTTATTTTAATTTTTCATATTTTAATTTTAGTTTAATTTCCTTTTTCTATTTTTTAGGTACACCAGAATAAATCCAAGCGAATATGAATGTTCGCCTGCTGATAACCATCCGATGGATTGAGATAGCAAAACCCAGATTATCCTCACATTTTTTAACCTTGCAAACCCATGTTTTCTTTCCTCTTTATCCTTTTTTTAATTCACATGAGCCATATAGATATATATCTACTTATATTTTAAATTTTAAATATATATATTATCTTTATCCCTTCCTTTGACCGGATTAACTTAAACCAATCCCTTTCCCTAGCTTTAAGTTGCATGGGCCCCATTTTTTTTCAATTCCCATGTGTTTTTAATAAAGTAAACAAAACCACCTTTTGCGTTGTTTTACTAAAACCCACGTGATTTCTTTTCATTAAACCTAATTATTTTTCCTTTTTCCCTCTACCCACTCCCAACCTCAAAACATCATCACAAATCCTCCATTTTTTCTCACAATGGTGAGAGCAAGACAACAAGCACCCCCACCTCCCCCGATCGAACTCGAGTACCGTCGCAATCGTCACTAGCTCATGGAGTTTCCTGTTTCCTCTCTTTTTTATTTTTTATTCTACATTTTGGGACAAAATGACTTAAGTGAGGGGGAATAGAGTTTGAGTCAAAATCTGTTTCTTGCCTATTTTGATTAATTGCCTTAGTTGAAAGTTCTTGTTGCAAATCCTTATTTTCACCTTGTCTCTCTGATTTCCTTATGCCTTGGTATTTTTTCTTGTTTTGAACTTTAGGATGCATGATAGACTATGGCTTGGCTTGTTTTTATAAATTTTTGTATGTCATTCCTTGATTTGATTATTCGACATGATACTTGCCTTGGTACAAACAAACCCTTCATGTGAGTTCTTGAGCTTAATGAGCTTATCTTCTATTCTTGTTCTTTGTTTCAATTGAGTGTGTTGATTTAATCAATTGCATTCTAGAACTTGTGGCATGATACTTGTTGAGACTAATTTTTTGACTGTGATGCATTAATATGATAGAGGCATTAAGTTTATCCTCATTCTCTTCCCAAAAAGCCTACCTTTTGTTATTATCCCTTTGTGATACAATTTTGAGCCTTAGACTTTTTCATTGGATTGCCTTATTATTTAACCCACATCAATCATGTTTTCCCCCTTTTCTGTCACCTATTTCCAGGACGAAGTCGAGATTATTTAGAAGAGAAAAAAAAACAGATTTGAATCAACACTACAGAAAAATCAGATTCGAATTGTGCAATGTAGAAAAAATAGTTTCTAACAATGCAAAAAATACTGTAGAGTGCAGAAAATGAAAAAATAGTGCAGTTTGGTTCAAACACTGTAGGGAAAATAATGTGCAGATTAAAACGAGCAGAATTGTTTGAACAAAAAAAAAGAAAAAAAGAGAAAAAAAAACAGTGAGCTCGAAAAAAAGTACAAAAAAAGAGAGAATTTTTTTGTTTGATTTCTCGTTTCATTCTTTGGAATAACTCTTCTTCTTCTTGAACTTTAAAACTCATTAAATAACCTTTATCCTACCCGAACCTTACCCCTCGTTACAACCCTTTTAAAAGACCTCTTGATTTTTGCATCACATTCATACTTAGTAGTGGAGATTAGATTTAGTTACAAGCTTATGGTAATGCTTTGGTTAAATTTTGGCTTGAGCGTTCAAATTTTTTACCCTAAACAGTTGAGTGGAATGAGTGAAACCATGAGAGGGTACTAGGCTTGTTTCATTAAAGTTAACAAGTCATTGGAATGTTCTACTTTGCTAAACTATCTCTAGTCTCGCCATTTTCTAATTGTTTCCTTAAAATTCACACATGTTTAGATGCCATGTCATGTTGACATCTTAAAGACTTTGTGAAATCAAGGATAAGGGCTTGAACTTTGATACTTGAGGGCAAACATCAAATAAGTGAGGGGAAATTTGACTAGTGCTTAAATTATACATTATTTTCTTAATAATTACTCCTTGATTAGTTGTTTTATGCTGCTTAGCTGGTGATTTTCTGTTCTTTTCGGTGCAGGACTATGTGGTTGGAAAGTAGACTGAAAAAGGCTGGATTTCGCATGTTTTCTGGATTCATGGTTGGATTAGTGGGCATGAACTGGGGCATGAAAGTGCTGACTGGGCGCGACACATCACCAGATGACGTCAGCGGTACGAAAGATGACATCAGCTACAGCAGAGTGGGATGATGGCGTTAGCAGCGACGATGATAGCTTATCAAGCCCATTTTTTGTAGCTTATCAACAAGATTTAAATTTTAAACTTGGGGATTTATCTTTTGTATTATCTTTTTAGGAATTATCTTTTTACCATTTATATTTAGGATTTAAATTTTGAGAATTATCTTTTGTATTTTTAGGATTTTATCTCTTAGGTTTTTAAGGTTTTGAGGACTATAAATACCCCATTGGGGTAAGCCTCAGAATATCTCACCATTTGTTCTTCATTTTATTTCTACTTTGAGTTTTATAAATCTCCTTTTCTTTTCAGTTCTTATTTTCTATGTTTTTTTACTTTATTTTTCGGAAATTATGCTAAGTATGGTTAATTCAATAATCATGCAAAGCTAAATTTTCTATTGCCAAAGGCAGTAGCAATGACTCGGTTTCAACGTGAGGAATGAAAATCGCTTAAATAACTTCAGGTTTCATTTCTCTCTATTTTCTAAAGCTAAACTTCAAACCAAAACGATTTTCGAAACAGAAGATTGACTTTTATCGAAATATGGTTTTTGGTTAATATGTGGGAGGAAGGATCGGCTATTGAAGCACATTCGACTTCCTAGGAACACACTTAGTAAATTGATTACTAAGGGAAAATTTGAGATCGAAACTGTTATTATTGAAATAACATCATTCGAGTCGGTTTTTATTAGGCTTAAAACGACCTTGGTCTACAATATTGTTGCTGATTAAGATCAAGTTCAGATATCGATATCAAAGATAGAACTTGTGTATTTGGTATACAAAGTGAAGTCTCAAGGATTGAACATTGTGGACAAGTAACCGGCGTAAATCCTAAAGTGAAAGTCTTTCTCCAATGATCCAAAGAAATTGCGTCAAAACAAAAGCCTGAGGCTAGTTTTTAGATATGAAATTTATTTACCTTCAACTATTTCAACCACAATTTTTATTTATTACCTTTCTTTAATCAACCACCCCTACCTAAAAACTCAATCCACTTCAAGGCTCATAGGTCAACAATCATAATCAGGAAGTTTCCTAAATCCCTGTGGGATCGACCTTTACTCTCACTATTCTACTTTAATTTAATTTCTTTATTTGAGAATAAGAAATTATTTTGACGCAAAAACGACGCTTGTCAAATTGGTGCCAAAAATTAATAAAAGGAAAAAATAATAATATTAAAGTTAATAAAAATAATAAAATAAATATAATTCAATAACAAAAACAACTAACACCAAGTGCCAATCCTCGGCAACAACACCAAAAATTTGTTGTGAAATTTAAGTGTTACGCAAATGGTGCAAGTATACACGTCGACAAGTGATAGTATAGTTTAAAGATCTTATCCACAGAAATTGGTTTGTGCCATTTTGCTTAAGTTATTGCACTCTAAAAGGGATAATGTAGAACTAATGTTTTGATATAATAATTGAAAAATGTTTTGGACTGATTTAAAAAGTATTTAAAACATCTCCAAAGTCCAAACAACTTGAAATATTATTTAAGGAATTTTTCATTAAGGTTTTTCATGTTTTCAAAGGCCTATTTTCACAAATAAGACCAAGTGTTTCGAAACACCCTAGGGCGTTTCGAAACGGGTGCCTTCCAGTGGCCAAATGTTTCGATACTCGTATCGAAGCGGGGCCAGTGTTTCGAAACAGGCTAGGCCGTTTCGATACGCCCACGTGGCACTGACCCCAACGGTCATAAACCCCAACGGCTCTTTCCCAACTAACTTTTAAATGCAGGTCGTTTCGATACGGGCTAAGGGTGTTCCGATACGCGTTCCGAAACGGCAAAGGGGTGTTCCGAAACGGGTACCCTGACAGACTGCAACGGCTCTTTCTATATTGAGGGTGTTCCGAAACGGGTTCAAGCGTTTCGAAACGGGGAGCTGCAGAACTGCATTTATGGAGGGAATTAAAGGCTCCAACGACTCTATTTCAACCCCAACGGTCCTAAACGGCTATAAACTCAATTGGGAGTATAAAAGGGACCTCCAAGCATCAAGAGAAGACTAATGCTTCAATTGTCAATCAACAAATGATCAAGAAATTGTCTTAGTGCTTAAAGTGTCATTTCTTGTATAGACAAACACTAGTGAGCCAAAATTGTCAAATTTGCTCAAGTGTTTTAGGTTTTGGGTGAGTGCTTAAGTGTGCAAACAAACACCTATTAGAGGGTTTAAGTTTGCTTTCATTTGTCTCTTTGTAAAAGAGGGTTTTGATCAAGGCTTGGGTAGAAGCTTGATCGGTTGTAAGGGTTTCCTCCTAATCCTAGAAAAGGGGACGAATCAATTAGTGGATTGATTGTGAAATCCTTAGTGGGAAGCTAAGGTAGTGGATGTAGGTGCTTGTTAGAAGGCCGAACCACTATAAATCTTTGTGTCTTTAATCTTTCTAGCTTCCTAAACCCTTCCACCCAAATATCCACCTCTCCACCACTTGGTGAGCATAATTGGTTGATCGAATCGAGCTCCACACAACCCAACAATTGGTATCAGAGCTTGGTTCAATCGGTGAGGATTCACATCCTATTGAGAAGATCCGGCAAGCTCGATCACTTTTTCATCAACCGGCTCAAATGGCGCAATCCATAGACAAACCGCCTTTCTTTGACGGAGACCACTACGCCCATTGGAAGACAAAGATGAAATTCTTCATCAAATCAAAAGATTACAAGTTATGGGATGTAGTTGAAGATGGTCCGTTCGTGCCTAAGAGAAGTAAAGCGGAATGGAGTGCCGACGATCGCAAGAAGATGGAGCTTAATTGCAAAGCCTTGCACATCTTGTTTTGTGCATTTGGTCCATCCATCTATGAGAAGATGTCTTCTTGTGAGAGTGCCAAGGAGGTATGGGACAAGCTTGAAGTCACATACGAGGGAACCAATGAAGTCAAGGAGACCAAGATTGGGCTCCTAACTCTTGAGTATGAGAACTTCAAAATGGATCCGGAAGAGAACATCGAGAAGATGTTTGATAGATTCTCCACCATCACCAATGGTCTTAAAAGTTTTGGAGAAGCCATCCCGGAAGAAAAGCTTGTTCGAAAGCTCATCTACTCACTTCCCGAGTCTTGGGACTCAAAGAGGACCGCCATCATCGAAGCCAAAAATTTGAAGACTTTGAAGCTTGATGAACTCATGGGGTCACTCCTTACTCATCAAATCATGAAGAAGAACAAAGAGGATGAGAAGAAGAGGGAAGAAATTAGAGCTATGGGAGAGAAGAAAATCAAAGGGCTTGGCATCAATGCTAGTGCCATGGCTCTCAAGTCCTCCACTTGCCATCATGTCTACTCAAGTGAAGAGGAGGAAGATGAAGAGATAGTTCATCTCTTCAAGAAGTGTGCCCCTTTCATGAAGAAAGCTTTGAGAGAGCTTGAACGAGAACCTAAAAGAAAGGAGAGGGCAAGCACTTCAAGCCATAAGAAGAAGGCACAATTGGCTACTTGGAGTGATGAAGACTCCACCGATGATGAACAAGCCAACCTTTGCCTTATGGCCATCGAAGAAGATTCAAGGGTAACTTCTAATTCATCTACTTCATGTTCTTACACTTTTGATGAATTACAAGATGCCTATGATGATTTGGTTTTAGATTTTAAAAGCCACATTTTGAAAAACAATAAATTGATTTCAAAGTTAAAAATTCAAAATGATTTGCTTTCTAAAACCAAACTTGAACTTGAAGCAAAACTTGAAGAGTTTGAACTAAAATGTCTTGATTTACAAAAATTGCTTCAAAAAGTTCAAGGAGAAAAAGATTTGATTTCCAAAGAGCTTGAAAAGAAAAACAATTTTGGAAAATCAAATTTTTATGTTAGACAATCTAGTGCCCCTAGATTTATAAATGGTAAATGTTTTAGAAGTGTTTGGGTCCCAAAAGGACTTAATACTTCAACTAAAAAGGATGAAATTGAAAAATGGATTCCAAAGGGGACTAAAGTTTGTGCAACTAACGTTTATGGATCCAAAGCAATTTGGATACCAAAAGTTACTTGATTGTCTATTGTAGGTGTGATGGAGATGTTCAACAAGTCAAACATTGAGGGGGAGCTCCATGCACACAAGGAAGAACACTTGGAGAAGGAAGGCTTCACATCCTCCCTTAAATTCAAGTGTTGGTAAAATTCTAGTTGTTTTTGCTTTTATTTGTTTATTTTAATTTAAATTCAACTAGATGATCATATATGTTGGACTAACATTTTGATGATGCTTTGAGTAAGGGGGAGCCATTTTTAAAACCAAAATTCATATTTTGTCAAATTTTGCCTCTATTGTTATTTTTGAACTTAATGTTTTAAATCTTTTTGATATAACAAAAAGGGGGAGAAATGGTTTGAAAAATTGATTTTTCAAATGAATAAGGGGGAGTTTTATTTGAATTAATTTCTTAATCTCTTATTCACATTTTTAAAGTTAAAGGGGGAGAATTCCAAACAATTTTTCAAGTGGTTTTATTATATCAAAAAGGGGGAGATTGTAGAACTAATGTTTTGATATAATAATTGAAAAATGTTTTGGACTGATTTAAAAAGTATTTAAAACATCTCCAAAGTCCAAACAACTTGAAATATTATTTAAGGAATTTTTCATTAAGGTTTTTCATGTTTTCAAAGGCCTATTTTCACAAATCAGACCAAGTGTTTCGAAACACCCTAGGGCGTTTCGAAACGGGTGCCTTCCAGTGGCCAAATGTTTCGATACTCGTATCGAAACGGGGCCAGCGTTTCGAAACAGGCTAGGCCGTTTCGATACGCCCACGTGGCACTGACCCCAACGGTCATAAACCCCAACGGCTCTTTCCCAACTAACTTTTAAATGCAGGTCGTTTCGATACGGGCTAAGGGCGTTCCGATACGCGTTCCGAAACGGCAAAGGGGTGTTCCGAAACGGGTACCCTAACAGACTGCAACGGCTCTTTCTATATTGAGGGTGTTCCGAAACGGGTTCAAGCGTTTCGAAACGGGGAGCTGCAGAACTGCATTTATGGAGGGAATTAAAGGCTCCAACGACTCTATTTCAACCCCAACGGTCCTAAACGGCTATAAACTCAATTGGGAGTATAAAAGGGACCTCCAAGCATCAAGAGAAGACTAATGCTTCAATTGTCAATCAACAAATGATCAAGAAATTGTCTTAGTGCTTAAAGTGTCATTTCTTGTATAGACAAACACTAGTGAGCCAAAATTGTCAAATTTGCTCAAGTGTTTTAGGTTTTGGGTGAGTGCTTAAGTGTGCAAACAAACACCTATTAGAGGGTTTAAGTTTGCTTTCATTTGTCTCTTTGTAAAAGAGGGTTTTGATCAAGGCTTGGGTAGAAGCTTGATCGGTTGTAAGGGTTTCCTCCTAATCCTAGAAAAGGGGACGAATCAATTAGTGGATTGATTGTGAAATCCTTAGTGGGAAGCTAAGGTAGTGGATGTAGGTGCTTGTTAGAAGGCCGAACCACTATAAATCTTTGTGTCTTTAATCTTTCTAGCTTCCTAAACCCTTCCACCCAAATATCCACCTCTCCACCACTTGGTGAGCATAATTGGTTGATCGAATCGAGCTCCACACAACCCAACAGATAAGATTGATAGTGATGGAACGGGGTGAAGTATAGCTAAGATTATTGTAAAGTAAAAGAGAGCATAATAAATTCAAATAACAAGATAAGAAATAAAATGTTGATAATGAGGCAAGGTTATTGGGTGTCTCGATGTTGTTTCTGTTTGACTTGCCATGGCAACTTCACTTATATATATATGCTCGATAGAGTTTCTCTTGCCTTCTAATTATGTCTAACAAATAACTCTAATGACCAACATGCCATGGCAATACATGTTTGTGTCAACCTTGGGATGTTTTTCACCGATTAAGCTTATTCTTCTTAATCGCCTGAAATTCTTCCTTATGTCTAAGGAGAATTAGGCTTCATTAACTCTCGAATAATGAAAACTTGTATACAATAAGTAGACTTTGTCAACCCAACTCTCTCGAGTCCAAGTAAATGGGCGAGCATCAAGTATTTTTGTCTAAACTACTTGAATAACAATGAAGAAGAAGATATCGGATAAACATCTAAATAAATTAAAGCCAAAGAGAAATCATTTGTTCACAACATCAAAACCTAATAACTCAAGTCAATTTAATTAGTTCATGGTTGGTGTAGATCATTCAACATTACGGACCCAATCATTGAATGAATTAAGGAATAGAGAAGATAAACTAAGATTTGATCGGAATAGATCAGATCTCTTTCGTTGTCCTCTCGCCAGAATTGAGCAGTGCTTTTGGGCTAGGCCTTTGTCGATGGCCTAGTGTGATAAGTGTTCGACCCCAATTCTAGTAATGTCGGTTGCCCCTCACGATGGAAAAGATGACATTAGGGTTTCTTTCTACTTTGCGTTATTTATCCTATCTCCTTTGATCTACGCATCACTCTTTTATAGAGGGGAAAATTTGAATTGAATTTCAAATGGTTGTTTTATCCTCTTATCTTTAGTTGTAACAGCTTCTCTCATTCAAATCTCCACGAATCTAGGAGATTCTTTGGTCAAAACGAATCGATTAGAGTGATCAGATTTTTCCTGAGATTGTTGCGGTAACTTTTTCCGTAGGCCAACAATTATCTAGAAAAATCGAAGCAAAACAACAACATTTCTCCCAAAAAAATAGAAAAACACAAGGCGAGATGCACAAAATAGAAAATTTCAAATAAATGCGAGAAAATATGATTATGCGGTTAAAATGGCCCTAAGTACAAGCAATAATCGACATAAAGGGATACAAATTACACTATTTTTTTAGTTATCACCTAGCCTCTGTCAGTAAACCCTCTATCGTAAGTACAATCACATAGCCGATGATTGAACTGTTTTCGCCATCATTCTCATAACCTCACCCATTTTTCTAAAATCTGGGTGTTTACAAAAGAATGAAACTCTCTGTCAGTAAACCCATTTTTCATTTTTTTATTGATTGTTTCTATTTTATTGAGATTACATGTGGCATAAAATCATTAATATGACATATAAAGAGACACAAAAAAGGTACAAACGCATTTTATTCAATTGAGAATGTTTTTCACATTCCTTTTTTAGTTTTCATCTAAATAAATGTGTACTTATAGTCAGGCTCGTTCCTAAGAGTTTTTTAGTGACCTATAGACGAATCTAAAAATTAAGGTATTAATAAGAAGTATTGGAGTTGTTGCCTTCCTGGAAATTAGGTAATTCCTGGGCGGCTTGTGGTATAGTGGTTGTGTATTGTTCTTGTTTTGGAGTGGTAGTGTTGTCGTAGTCCAGGTAGAAATCTTTGTTGATTAATGAGGCAAGACATGGGTAGAAAACCTATGACATTGGATATTGTGTTAATCTTTTAATGCTTTTGATTCCTATAAATGGGACAACGATACATCTACCCACTAGGTCATCTTTTAAGATGGATATAATTGAAGAAGAAAACTAAAATATCTTTTACCAAATAAACAATTTTCAAGACCATAAATGCAAGGCAATTAAGACATCTTTTAGTAATAAGTAATTTTAAAGACTATAAATGCAATGTAATTAATACATCTTTTACCAATAACTATTTTTAAATTATTTAATCATATAACAAATTACAACACACAAAATATTGGATATAAAATATTAGTATAATTTAAAATATGCTAAATATACAAGTAGGCACCTAAAATATAATGACAAATGTTATTCTGACGAAGCTCGGGTATAGAGCTTATTATGCCAAACTTTAAATGTGTAAAATGAAATCATATTCATAAGTGGATGATTAAAATAAATTTTACACGAACTTTAGCAAATTCCGACATTAAGACAAAGTGTAATCGGCTTGTGGCTAGACTCTCTTTTTAGTAAAATCAAAAAATGTCCCCAATGGAGTCGCCAAGATGTCGCAGCCTCTTTTAGAGCTCAACATTTAAAAGTAAAAACAACGAATTCGCCACCAATCTTTTAAAAGGTGTGATTGGATCACCTAAAAATATGTCATTTTAATAAAACCATTTTTATTTCATTAAAACGGCCATTTTATCAAATATTGATAAGGAGGCACGATTATTGGGTGTCGTAATGTTGTTTTCGTTTGACTTGCCATGGCAACTTCACTTATATAGATGCTCGATAGAGTTTCTTTCTTGCCTTCTAATTATGTCTAATAAAAGACCCTAATGATCAACATGCCACGACAATACACGTTTGCGTGAACCTTGGGATGTTTTTCAACGATTAAGCTTATTCTTCTTAATCGCCTAAAATTATTCCTTATGTTTAAGAAGAATTAGGCTTCATTAACTCTCGAATAATGAAAACTTGTATACAATAAGTAGACTTTGTGAACCCAACTCTCTCGAGTCTAAGTAAATGGGCGAGCATCAAGTATTTTTATCTAACCTACTTGAATAACAATGAAGAAGAAGATATCGGATAAACATCTAAATAAATTAAAGCCAAAGAGAAATCATTTGTTCACTACATCAAAACCCACTAACTCAAGCCAATTTAATTATTTCATGGTTTGTGTAGATCATTCGACATTACGGGCCTAATCATTGAATAAGTTACTTACCTACAATTGTCTCTTTTTTCGAAGCCTTTGGATGAAAAATTGTTTTTTTAATCTTAAATTAAAAAAAAAAACTATTGCTTCAAAGTAAGATAGTGTTGGAATTCTTTTATAAACTAAAATAAATGGGTAAACTATTGGAATGATCACTTATGTTTAGGGTTTGTACAATGTTGATCATCGATATGTAAATTCGATCATTATGGTCACTTACATTTTCGATCTATAAACTTATGGTCACTGGACATTTGTTGTAGTTAAAGGCTGATCTGCCACAGTAAAAAGAAGGATAAATTACCTAGATACTCTCTAAACTATTACTCCACTCCTATTTTGACCACCAAAATAAAAACAATTTGTATAATTACACATTTAATCCTCCTTATTTACAATGTTTTTATTTTTTCTCCCCTCCACCATCTTCCATATTCTTCTTCATATAACCCCACCCCTAATTTTCTACTATATTAATCTCCAATTCACACCATTCCAGTAGTTTACCCTTAATTTTATTCAATAATGAAGGATATTCATTTATTTTGAATCAACGAAAAGTTGTGATCCAATCGGTTAGGAGCAATATACCTCTAATTTCCGAAATAAAGAACATTACCTCGTGTTATTGAGAAGTTAAACAGACCTTATAAATGGTGTATTTAAATAGTTTAAAGTAATCACAAGGATCTAATTATAAACGTAAAATTACAATGCATGATTGGAAACAAATTATCTAAACTAAGGATGAAATGGATGTAAATTAATCGCACAAATTAAAGCATAGTTAGATTTAAATCAATGACAGAATTGAAATAAAGCACAATTTAAAGTTACAATTAAAATGACATGAAATTAGATTGCAAAGAAAATACAACTAAATTAAAAGAGCATGGAAATACAAGGCGAAAGTTAAAGCAAGAAATAATAATCAATCAAATAAGAATGGTGATTAATATTTACCATATTTACCATCTAGTCCAAAAATATATGGCATGAATTGGGGATTGATATAGTAGAAAATTAGGGATTGAGTTACATGAAGAATAATATGGAAGATGGTGTAGGGGAGAAGAAATAAAAAATTGTAAATATGGAGGATTAAATGTGTAATTATACAAATTATTTTTATTTCGGTGGTAAAAATAGAAATGGAGTAATAGTTAGAGACTATCTAGGTAATTTATCATTCTTTTTACCGTGCCAGATTAGCCTCACGTTAACGCTTAACGACAACAAATGTCCCAGTGGCCATAAGTTTACAGGTAAAAAACGTAAGTGACCATAACGGTCGAATTTCAAAATTGGTGACCATTCCAGTAGTTTACCCAAAATAAATTTAAAGAGAAACATAAAAGAAATAAAATAATAAAAGAAAGAGAGTAACTAGATTTATAATGAAGCATTTAATACTGATGTGTGCATCTCTAGTCGGCCTTTTCAAAGTAAAATGGTAAGCTTTTAGGGCTTCATAATTTTAAATTTTGATTTTCTTTTTTTAAATGAAAAACTTTGGATGTGGGGTTCGAACATACGCACACTTCAATGTAGTAGATCTTAAGTATGCCCCCTTAACCTCTCGTGCAAACAAGCTAATTTAATAACAATAAATCACATAATAGTAATAATCGTTTTTATTGTTAATGTTGTAAAAAAAAGATTCCAGGGGATGTTCTCTAGGAGATAGATTATGAGTTGCAAGAATGTTTATTAGCTCACATGTTTGTGTCACTTGATTTAATTTACATTTTGGTGGGTTAATAGTGGCTGGGATTAAGAGATTCCAGGGTAAGTTTTCTTTGTGTGTAATGTAAAGACCAGTGGTTGATCCAAAAATTTAAAAATGGGGGTCCAAAATTCGTGGGAGAAAAGTGTCACAACAAATAGTTCACAACCAAAGAAACGAATGGCAACCTGTAACGCCTCGGTTTTGGGCCTAGGAGTCTTTAAGGTTGACTCTGGGTTCGTAGGACCTAGACTAGAGATTTGGGTTAGTTCAGGAGTGGTTCAGGGAAAACAAGGTTCGGGATATGATAAAATTATGGGGAAAATTCCTAAAATCCTCTAACAATATATATAAAGGTTTGGTGAAGTCAATTTTGGAAAATGATTTTTGGAAGATTGACATTTTGGGTTAGTGACTAATTTGTAAAAATGTAAAATTTGTTTTTAAAGAACTATTTTGAAATAGGGCCAAAACTTAGAATCTTTAGAGAGCTAATATGTCATTAATTAGCCTTTTCCTTTAATTGACTATTTTAAAGGTGCTTTATTAAAAAGAATAAAAATAGATTTTATTTATAAAGGATATAGTCTTCTAAAAACTATTTTGACGTAACTTCCTTATCTCTCATTTTTTCATCAGCCAAACATTTCATTTTCTCTCAAAACTTCCAGAGGTTTTCATATTTCCACTTCACTTTGATTTACAAATGATTTCCTTGGTGTTTCTTCGATTTATCTCAAAGGAATTTTTGAAGATTTTGCAACAAATCTTGTCAACTGAAGGAATAGGCAAGGGTTAGAGGTAATTTCCGTTCACCTCCCTTAATCAAGGTTCTTTAATGAAATTTCCAAGCCTTTGGCTCTCTAACCCTTGTTATTAAAAACCTTGTTATTAAACACAATTAAAGAGCCAAAGGCTTGGAAATTTCATTAAAGAACCTTGATTAGAGGAGGTGAACGGAAATTACCTCTAACCCTTGCTTATTCCTTCAATTGACAAGATTTGTTGCAAAAACTTCAAAAATCCTTTGAGATAAATCGAAGAAATACCAAGGAAATCATTTGTAAATCAAAGTGAAGTGGAAATATGAAAACCTCTGGAAGTTTTGAGAGAAAATAAAGTGTTTGGCTGATGAAAACCTCTAATCAAGGTTCTTTAATGAAATTTCCAAGCATTTGGCTCTCTAATTGTGTTTAGTAACAAGGTTTTATAATCTATTTGATGAAAATGGTTAAATCAAGCATTGAAAGATGATTTCTCAAGATTTTCGTAATGTTATAGTTTTGGTTAATTTGAGATTAATTTTAATCATGATTTGGATGTTAAATGATGTTGAAATGAAGGTTTTATCATAGGAACCCCGAAATAGATTGGATCTCTAGTTATTTAGGTTGTTAGATTTGGGTTTTGTGGTGATAATTTGGTTTTGGTGTTGCTGGAGATATAAGGGTGCAAATAGATTGTTTTCGGATGCTATTTAATGATTAAAAATGGATTGAAATGTTACGTTTTGGCTGGGTTGAGTTTGTAGGGTAATCGAAAGTGTTTTCGGTTGTTTCAGTTAGTCTTTTTGGTGTTTTTGGGCATAGCAGCGAAGTGGCTTTGGTTGCTGGTGTTTTTAATGCATTGAGATGCATAAATCCTTTGTTCTTGTGTGATATAAACATGGGAGAACGTATCGGAAGAAATCAGCGAAGTTCTGAGAACGTATCAAAAGTGTTTTCGGTTGTTTCAGTTAGGCATTTTGCTTCGCTTCAGAAGCTCGATTATGAATTTCCATTTCATTTCAGCTTGGTCACACGTAGCCAGCCCGTTACTTGAGTTCCAAGACTCGTTTGTGTTAGCATTTAATTCTGTTGTGCGCATCTCTAGGCAGCCTTCCCAATAGAAAATGGTAGGGTACTTCATAATTTTAAATTTGATTTTACCTTATTAACTTGATATTCTTTATTTTCATAAAACTTAAAAACAATTGCTGGCTATTCCGAATTTACACTTCATTTCAGCTTGGTCACACGTAGCCAGGCCGTTACTTGGGTTCTGAGACCCGTCCGTGTTAGCATTTAATTTTGATGTGTGCATCTCTAGGCGGCCTTCCCAAAAAGAAGTTATTGGTTGTGGGGTTCGAACCCACGTGCACTTCAGTACAGTAGATCTTAAGTTTGGTCCCTTAACCTCTCAGGAAAACCAACTAATCGTATTTATTGTTAATGTTGTAAAAAAAATTCCATGGGTTGTTCTCTAGGAGATAGATTATTTAACCAAGTTAGTTTCAATGCATCTCTTTAAAACATTGGTTAAATTATTTAAGCATTCATCAAATTAATCTCCATATACGGTGAAATCATCCATAGAAACCTCAATGCATTTCTCAATATATTCATAAAAAATACTCATCATGCATCTTTGGAAAGTACCTGGAGCATTACAAAGGCCGAAAGGCATTCACCTATATGCATAGGTTCCGAATGGTCAAGTGAACGTTGTCTTTTCTTGGTCCTCTTGAGCAATAGGGATTTGATAAATAACCGAAGCCTTAGTATCTCCAGATTTACTCCTGGTAGTCTAAACAAACCACAGATTTCTTGGAACGTTTTCAGATGTTCCCTAGCATCCTCTGTAGCAGCACCACTAAATTGGCCAGCGGAATTAATCATGCTGAACATCACAGGTTTCAGCTCGAAATTTTCAGCTTCCACGTCTGGCAGGGTGGTTTCTAGTTCCACATGATCATTGATCATGTAATCACGGCATGACCGGCGTACGGCCGCAGCAGCAGGAGGATCGACAGGCTGTCCGTTTTCTCTATCTCTGATTGGATCGTTAGGATCTTTGGGATTCCCTTGGTTGTTCCTCCTGTCTTCGTGTCTTCCGTTCTCCATTGCTTCTAATTGTTCCTCCAAGTACTCGTTTCTTTCTACTAGGAGGTGGACTCCTTTTCATGAGGTTGCACGTTCGTTCGATTTCAGGGTCTAATTTGTGCTCAGGTTCTTTACCTCGTTGAGATCTGCGCATAAGCAAACGAAAGACCTTGTGAAAAGCATAGGGTGAACAATCCAATTAAAAACAGAAAAATTAAAAAGAATGTGCAGTAAAAGTAGGGTAAAGATATGTTGCAAGTCCCCGGCAACGACGCCAAAAACTTGTTGCGTGTAAAAGAGTCTATCACAATAGAGTGCAAGTGTACACGACGCAAGTAGTAAAGTGATACACAAAGTATCGGATGTCGAATCCACAGGGACTGGAAATAGCCTTAACCTTGAATTGCTGCACAAGAAAGAAGAAGATAATTTTAATTGTTTGTCAGGGAATACTAAAGAATACTGAAGATAAAGGATTAAAGAAATCCGGATAGAGAGAATAGCCCGGTATTGATTTGCTCAGTAGTGTAGGTGTTGCAATGTATAGAACTCCCTATTCTGTCGTTGCACCTATCGCGGCAGCACCTGCGGCGGCAGAGGTCTGTTGATGTCGCGGCAGCGATCACACAACTCTGTACTTCAAGTTTGGCAAGATTCCCTGCTGTGTCTTGTCCTATCCCTAGGTCCAAGTCTGTCAATGAACACGTCTTTGATGATACCTCTCGGCGTGAATCGAAGGATGAAAACCGATGTTGTTGAATTCTTCCTTAGCCACTTAACCTCGTCCTATCCCTAGGTCCGAGATAGTTCAACCATAAACTGGAGAACCCGTACTTATTCCTTTCGTATACTTAACTCTCCCGATATTAAGTAAATGTATAATCTCACAATGCTCTCCCGATACTCTAGCAAGATGTTGAAAACCAGAATAAGCAAACTTGAAGTCTATTTTATTGAATAGAAAAAATCCTAAAACAATGCAATCCTTGCAACTACTTTACAGAATCAACCCTTATCCCTAAGGGAAGTTTAGAACATGATGAGAAGGGGGAAAATGACTAGGGTTTAGGGGAAGACGGCTAGAGAATAAGATATCCTTCCCTAGGTCGAATTACATGCCTTTATATAGGCCTTGGGTTCAAGTTTTCTAATATGGCAAGAATAGAAGTTTAAATTAAAGTACAACTCTATTAAAGACTAAATCTTCAGAGTAGATGTCTTTAATTCGTCCTCTTTTCTTGCTTGGAGTTTCTTCCTTGAACTTTGGGCTTGGCCTTTATTCTGATCTAGGGCTCGGAAAAATATATGAGTGCTCCACGACAGACCGGCTTAATTTCCTCTTTCTGTCGAGCTCCATTTCACTTTTTCCCTCCACCATTGATGTCGTCCTTAGTTGCCATGGCAGCGGCCTCGACAGCATCGTCCTTCTCGACTTCAGTCCTGTGTTCCAGCTCTGCTTCTCCACTGCCCTGAGTCTGCTACAGCAGCTACCTATAAAAGTAACCAAAATCAGTAGCAACTGTGCCTTTTTATATAATTGTGATGTATAATTGAAATCTATCCTAAATGCAATAAAATATGCTTGAATGCAGCAAGAATATGAGGTAAATAAGGGGTAAAAAGTAGAACTTTTGCACACTCAACAAAAGACTTCCCCCAATCTCTTTGTAACCCCCTCGTCCCGGGCTAGACGACAGACTGGTCCGAGCAGGTTACACGGGGAAAACCGAAGCGAAACCCGTTAAGTCTCCACTCCGATTAGGAACCCTAGAAAAATTTCATTTACTTATCTTGTCTAAATGTATCGTTTAGTCCTATTTGAGAAACGACAGCGGGAAAAGATAAAGAAAGCATCCAAGCAAACGTAAGGTAGCTTAAATTTACCGAGTGACATATTAGTCAGATTGCATGCTTACGAAACCAAAACCATACATAAAAGATGCATATAAACTTAACAAGGAAGTAAACAAACAAACAAGACTAAAACACGACATCCAGGAACCTTTGAAGATGCCAAAAAGCCCAAATACATGCTTGCGTTTCGAAACTGGCTTGCCCGTTTCGATACGCGAGCTCTAGTTTAAAAGCCAGACCAGGCCGTACCGATACGGTCCACTTTGTTCCGGTACGGGGTTCTCCAGTGTCGAAACGTTTCAGAACTGGTTCTGAAACAGGCACACACAGTGGCAATCTGTATCGAAACGCGTACCGAAATGGGAGCTCATAGTGTCAAATCGTATCTAAACGGCACCACCCTCGTTCTGATACGAGTATCCCTGGAGCTACAACTGTTCCGAAACAACCACGAGCGTTTCAGAACGCCTGCACTCTAAGTAAACCTGAAAATAGTTTTATGCATCTTCAAACATTCCAAAACATGCTCCAAAACAATAAGAATCATGAAACAACAATCATACAAATAATCGAAAGGTATTTCATCCTACCACAAGCATGATCAAACATATAAACATACATGACAAGACCATTTCATTCATAGGAAACATACATCCACATAAACATAACATAAAACAAGGTTTACATGCTTTTTTCACACAAACATATAAACATCTCATAAATCATAGGTTACACTCTTCAACACAAAAACATAGGCATTTAACAACATGTAAGCCAAACACATAGGAGTCTAACACATGCTCCTACAACACGTAGCATCCCCATTGCTAACTATTACATTATTCAATAAAACCATACTTGAGCAACCACACACGCGCTTGGATGCCCCTTCCTTGCTCTTTGCTAACTTCCACACTAATGATCTGCATTGTCGAAAATGATACCGTAAGCTAGAAGCTTAGTGAGGGAGCTCTAAAACAAAACATCGACAATACAGGGTTCAAGCATGGCATCCATGAAACATTCACAATGCATACATTTACACTAACATAGCAACATAGCCAACTACTACAAGAATGGATGAGCATGGCATCTTACCTCATGTTATGCTTAGCACAAATGCAATAGAACATCTTATCACAACCACCACACATAGACAAGTATATTGACAACTATATAGCTTACTCGGATATGCGGATAACTTCCGTTGGGATTTTCGCCCCAACGTACTCAAACAACCATATTACCTTCCGGTGGGATTACACACATCACCGTTTTCATTTACGGATGGGATTTTACTCATCATCACACACTTATGTTTTCTGGTGGAATGTAACCTCACCGTACTCCTCCTTGGTGACTACACATCACTAATGCCACGCGCGAATTTGACTCTTACCGTGTGCACACTCATCCTAATGGTCGATCATTTATACCCGGTAATTATAACTGGTGCCAACATACTAAACAAGTCTCACCATGATTTCACAATCATGCAACACAACATATCATCACCATTATACAACATATATATAGCAACATGCATAAACGAACATGTATCACACAAACCACATTTGCACATTTAACAAGAAACTCATAAAGTTAAACAAGAGATTAAACTACCAACTTAATCTCCACATTATATTGGCCTACCAAGCACAATCTAACACCTCAATCACACACTTGAACCAATTTAAAATCGTTTTAAACAATCCACTCACCGAACACCGTTAAAGCAAACCGAGAAAGCCGATCAAGCCTCCAAATTTCTCAGAATCGAGCCTGAAGCTTCTCCAACGGTTTCCCTTGATTCTAATCAATAAAAAACAACATATTACTCAACAAATCATCCACAAAACCACTGCCACAAATTAGATTACAACCACAAGACCATTCTTTATATTTTCAAGGCATGAACTAACCCAAAATCCTCATTTTTGGACTTGAACTTAACCCAGCATAAACCCATCAATTTCAACACCCAAATCATCACTAAACACACTCAAAACAACCCCAAGCATAACCATATCTTCAACCCAACTTTCCCACACCAAACTACCTCAAAAACCCAAGTTTTCTACCCTTTAAAACACCCACAAAACCCATTTCGGGGTTTTCTTCAAAACACCACCGTTTTCACATATGATACACCTAAGGGTAAGAGTTTAACATAAATTAACTTTACAAATCGAAAACCAAACAAAAACTCATCAAATCTTCCTCCTTTTTCCCAAAATTCAAAAACTTGAAGAACTTCAAAAATAGAGTTTACTAAAAACTAAAACCATAGAAGTGTTAAGAAAGATGAGGAGAAGTCGAAAACGTATTTACCTCGATGAAAACACTTGAAATTGATGAAGAAATGGATGGAACAGTGTTTTGGGGTTTGGGGAGGTTTAGGAGTCATGATTTTAGTTTGAAAGGGGAGGAAGAAGATGACTAGTAAAAAGTCCCTTTTTACTCATCTTATTTCCTTTATTTAGAAAATTACTCATTTGCCTTTAATGAAATCTCATGGCCTTTTTTTATTAAAACAAAGCCCATTACGATTTAGAACAAGCCCAACGACTCGAACCCGATTTAACTCTCTTAACACCCGACCCCTAAACTCGGGTGTTACACTATCTAACATTTGGTCTATGAAAGGTAAAGGAAAATGGTCTTTCCTAGTCACATGATTAAGCTTGCTAAAATCTATGCACATTCTCCAACCATTTTGCACACGCATTGGTACAAGTTCATTGTTCGAGTTTCTTACCATGGTGATCCTCGTCTTCTTTGGGACAACATGTATTAGACTTTCCCATTTACTATCCGAGAATGGATAGATTATGCATGCGTCTTTAAGTTTGAGTATCTCCTTCAGCACTACTTCGTTCATGGCCTGGTTTAACCTCCTTTGTGGTTCCCTTGAAGGCTTGGCATCATCTTCAAGAAGTATTCTATGCATACAAATCAACAAACTTATACCTTTGATTTCGGCCAAGGTCCACCCAATTTCCGCTTTATACTCCTTTAAGATCCGAACCAACTTCTCTTTTTGTTCAATTGTGATTCCTTTTGCGATTATGACCTGCAATGACTCATCTTCACCTAATACACGTAAATTAGGTGGTCAGGTAAGTCTTTTAGCTCCAACTTCGGGGCCTACACAAGAGAAGGAAGAATGTGTTATTATCTAAACTTGCTTACTCAAGAGATGATGTTGAAAATATTTCTTCCGAGCCAATCTCTTCATAAATTTCTTCGAGCCCGAGTACTGTTCATGATTTCTTCAGTAGTGCTTCTATCGAAAATCATCCCCTGTTGTATCCTGGGAGACTAACGACTAAAGAACTCAAGCACCGAGGAGTGGTCGAATCTGTCTTAAGGAAACTGTGTTCGTGCAGGCCTCATATATTATATTCGGTTATTCCAGATCTGTTAATTTCGGTATTTTGTTTATTTAAATTAATTTATTTTATTTATTTCGAATTTAACCCTCTTATTCTATGCTATAATCTTAAGACAGATTATATCCAAGGCGATTCGAAAGAAATATAGTTGTGAGAAAGCAAACAAATTTGTTTCAGGAATTATCCTGTCATTTTACGGGTTTTCTTAGATCTCAGAAATAAACGTGTAACCCCCTAGACCGGCTTATGAGAAATGATCATGTCTAGTAAGGCACATCACAATTAAATCTCAAGAGGAAAACCTGTTGGCAAATTAAGTAATTATTTCGACAGCAAAACAGTAGGACTCAGTGAAAACCATCAAGTTAGATAACTTGTTTAGTACATTAAATAGCATTTCCAAAGTCATTCATAACATAGACTTATAAAACAATGTAGGCAGACATGACCACATATGTAAACCCGTCATAGGATGGTTACAAAACTGGTATCAATTAGCGTAACCAAATATTTCTAGTTTAATACCATACATATCAAAATATAGGCACATGTCACCCTGAAAGTACAAACGGTGGATAGAAACATTACATTCAAATAGAATACCAAATGTGTCGATCCTCCAAGTGTCAGCTACGGGGTGGCGTATCCAAAATATCTGAAAGGGGAAAAGTTTGGGGGTGTGAACTAGGAAGCTCAGTGTGTTCCAAAAGTGTAAGCAAAACATGTACAACAACAACATAATACACATTTCTAGTTCAGAAAGCATAAAATTCAAGTAACAATACGGTTCAGTTTAATATTCTATCTACCCTCCAACCATACTCTAAGAGGCAGTTTCCCCAAATGTAACACCCCAATTTTGCTCTAATTGAAAACCCTAATAATTGGGAATTTTAATTTAAAAACCTAATTGAATTTCAGTGACCAAATTGCAAAGGTTGTAAAAATTAGGTGCCATTTCATAAACTCCAGAAAGTTTAGTGGCACGCTTCGTGATTTACCCATTTGTTAGGGTATTTGTATTCTTTTGAATCCCATTTCAGATATGGGAGTTGTGCGCCATTTTTTCCCTTTTTGTGTTTCAGTAAAAGAAAAGAACCCAAACCTTGTGTTTCCATTTACCGTCTGGCAAGGGGCCAAACGCCGTCCGTTCGACAGTCCGACGCCACCGTTCAATTCTCCGTAGCCGCGCGGTCAAACCCTTGCCGTCATCTTTTGTTTTTCGTCCGCCGTCGTTAGGAAGCGATTCGAAAACCGTTTGAACTCGTGTTCGTTCGTGTTCCTCGCTGTTTGGGTGTTTAGGGGTAAGGTTTGGTTACGTTTGAGGTTATCCGTGTGTGTGTGTGTGTGTGTGTGTTGGTCGGAAAAACAGCCCTTAGAGGCCATCAGAGCGTCGCCACCGGTGAGAAATTGAGAATTGGTGTTTGAACCCTAATTTCAAATTGGGGATTTTGGGCTTGAACCGATCTGAACCGGTCCAGGGGGCTGAATCGGGTTGACAGAACCGAACCGGTTCATATTATAAAACAGTCGGCTGACGTCAGTGTTGACCCGTTTGACCGTTGACCGTTGACCGTTGACTTTTTCAGAAAATGCCCATCTTATGTTTTTCGACATCCTGATTCCGTTTCCGCTGCCCGTTTCCTCAAATTCGAACCCGAAAGATTGTTTTGACTGCTTTTGTTCAAGTATGCTTAGTTTTTAAAAAGTTGAATATCAAAAAATTAATTGGTATTATTCGTATTTGCAGACGACATTGACTCGGATACTGAGATCCTTCCTCCTCCTCCACCTGGATGACCTCCTGTTGCTCAGACATCGGGATCCGCTCGTGAGTTTAATTGTTAATATATATTTGATATTTATATTATCATATCTTGGCATAGTAGTAGTTTTCTTGATGGAGTATTTAATTGTTATAGGAGTTGACTCTGACCGACCTAGAGATAGAGTTGAGCGTGGGAAACGTCACCGTCGACGTTGAGTGTTAGCTATTTGAGGTGTGTTCTCTTCTGTGCTATCTGTTTACAGTGCTCTATATGTAAATGTATCGATTTGCTGAAATGTATACTTGATGTGGTCTGATAGTATATGATTGTAATATTCTGTTGATCTGTGATGTTGGGCTTGTTCAGCATTCTGTTACCTTATGAAATATTTGTATATATATTCAGATTCAGATTAATGTATATCATATTATATTATTATGCATTTCTGTTGATAAACAATGCATTCAGATTCAGAACTCAGATTTTATGTCATCTCATTATGGGTGGGATTTTGTACGGGGAAGTTCAGTAGCTTGATCCTGCGAGATGATGTCTAGTTCGGATCAGTGGTTTCGCCTACGGGCTGGATTCCACTTCGGATGGTGACGAGGTAGAGAGTGGTTCTGGGGAACCTTACTCTTCGGATGGTGATGTAGTTGGGTGCATGTCATATTGTGTTGCATTTTCATTCGCACTTGTTTATGTGTTTGAACCGATTCATAATGAAAAATTGTATTCTGATAATATTTGATTGATTCTGTTGATATGTTGATATTGTTAGTTCTGTTTTCACTATAGAGACACACTGAGCGCTATCGCTGACTCCCCCTTAGTTTCTATTTTCATATACTCAGGTCTAGGCTACGGTACTTGGAGAACCTCGTTCTCCAGCTTATTTATTTACTATTATCAGTATGAGACGTGGACTTATTTTTATTATATGTTTTATCAGATTGTTTATAATTTTAGATTTCTGGATATTTTATTTGGGGTTATAGCGTTTTATCATGCATGCACATTTTGAATATTTAATATTTTCAGAAATACTTTATCAGTATATAATATGCGATATTATTATTATTATCTATTTTGGAAATTAAAGTTTTGAGTCAGGTTACTTGTGTGAGGGATAAGCTTTGAGTTTTACTCCTTATATTCGACCCAGTTCTTCTGGGTCGGGTTTAGGGGTTACATTTAGTGGTATCAGAGCCAGGTTCAACACTCGGCCTGGGTGATTTAAATCAACTTTAAATTAAAAAAATAAAATTTTGCATGCATTCTCAAATGTTTTCGGGGTAAAACGGGAATTTCAGATAAACTTATGATCTATTATGAATATATTTATACATATTCTGAATAAGGTCTCCAAGTACCGAATCTAATCTTAGGATTCTGTCTTTTGTAGATATACTACTATGCCACCTCGGAGAAGTTCTAGAGTAGCGGCCGGTCGAGGTCGTACCGCGACTGCAGATAGTGACGTTCCATCTCTTGAGGGTTCGATACAAATTCAGAATGAGGTCCAGGGTGCAGATGTGGAGGAGCAACATGTGGAGCAGACTGGAGCTCAGCAGACTGGAGCCCAGCAGACTGGAGCTCAGCAGACCGGTGGGGGAGACCCACATGTTCAGCCTGCTCAGAGTGGTGGTCATCGTGATTCAGGGGATAGTGAGACAGTGGGCATGGATGATGTTACTGTTCAGAGAGAGTTATTGAGATACCTTCGTTAGTCTGAGGGTGTTCGGAGACCCATATCCACAGAGTTTCTCGCTGCTAGGATGACTATGTTTGAGGGAAAGACGGGTACAGACCCAGTCGATGCAGAGTACTTGCTGAAGAAGCTTCAGCGATTATTTGTTGAGATGGATTATCCTACCGATCGAAAACTCAGGGTTGTCGTTTCACTACTGCAGGGTGAAGCCCAGAATTGGTGGGAGGCTGAGGAGCTTGTTACTCCAGCTAGTAGGGTTACTTGGGATCATTTCAGACAGGCTTTCCGTGATCATTATGTCGGAGCTGAGTATATTGCTAAGTGCAGAGATAATTTTATGAATCTGAAACAGAATGATATGACTGTTAATGATTATGAGATCAAGTTTATGAGATTGATGCAGTACGTCCCAGGGTTAGTGACCACATAAAAAGAAAAGTGCGATTGATTTTTGAAGGGATTGCGTCCTACGATAAAGACCGATGTTGCTTTACATATGGATCAGGAATACAAAGACATTACTCGACGAGCTAGGACAGCTGAGCGTAATGAGGCAGAGTTGAGACAGCTTGTGTTGCATGGATCTGATAGAGGGAAGAGACCAGTGTCAGTGCCAGTTCAGCATAGTCAGGGAAATCAGTCTAGAAAGAGAGCCAGAGACGAGTCAGTCTATTAGAGTTATTCGAGAGCTAGACTAGTGACTCCTTCTGTTCCGACTGTCAGTGCTGGTGGTTCGACTGGTACTCGAGGGATGCCACAGTGTTCTTTCTGTAAGAAGTGGCATTCGGGCGAGTGTAGGAGGCAGACTGGAGCTTGTTTTAGATGTGGTTCATTCGAGCATCATTTCAGAGATTGTCTGGTTCCACCTCCCTCAGCTTTTTGCTACTACTCAGTCTCAGGCATCAGTACAGACTCCCGCCAGGAGAAGAGGTCAGGTCAGATCTGTTACTTCAGGCTCTGCTAGTAGAGGTAGACCAGCTCCGAGTAGAGGATCAGCAGGATCAGGGGCCAGACTGCCAGGGTTGGTTTATTCTACTAGGAGACACGAGGATCGTGATGAGCCAGATGTTATTGCCGGTACATTCTCTATCTATTCTATTCCGTATTTTGCTATGCTAGATAATGGTTCGACTCATTCATATGTTGCGAGTTCTGTGTCTGGGGGTCTTGAGATTTCTGTTGAGGATACTATTAGTGATGTTACTGTACACAGTCCAGTGGGTAGTCCAGTTGAGGTTACTAAAGTTTATAGGAATTGTCCTCTTGAGATTCAAGGAGAGATCTTTCCAGCTGATTTGATGGAGTTACCCTTTAGGGAGTTCGATCTTATTTTGGGTATGGATTGGTTGTCTGCACACCGTGTTACCTTAGATTGTGAAAAGAAAAGGGCTACACTGAGAACTCCTGATGATCGTGAGGTGATTCTGATTGATGAGCGCAGAGGGTTCCTATGTAATATCGTCTCAGCTCTCAAAGCTAAGAAAATGATCAGGAAAGGCTCTATTGCTTATCTTGCCTATATCCTTCATTCGAGATAGTCAGATTCCGGATTAGATAAGATTCGAGTTGTGAAAGACATTCCAGACGTTTTTCCGGAAGAATTACCTGGAGTGCCGCCGAAATGGGATGAGGTTGAGTTTGGCATCGAGGTTTATCCGGGTACAACTCATGTGTCTATGGCACATTACCGGATGGCACCGAAGGAACTTAAAGAGTTGAGGATTTAGTTGCAAGAACTGTTGGATCGAGGTTTCATTCGACCCAGTGTTTCTCCTTGGGGCGCTCCTATTCTGTTTGTTAAGAAAAAGGATGGGACACTTCGACTCTTTATAGATTATCAGAAGCTAAACAAGCTGACGATAAAGGACAAATATCCTCTTCCTCGTATTGATGATCTATTTGACCAGCTTCGGGGAGCTACGGTATTCTCTAAGATAGACTTGAGATCTGGTTATTACCAACTCAAGGTTAAGGATTCTGATGTGTTCAAAACAGCTTTCCGGACACGATATGGTCATTATGAGTTCCTTGTGATGCCTTTTGGGTTGACTAATGCTCCTGCCGCTTTTATGGATATGATGAATAGGGTGTTTCAACCCTATCTTGACCAGTTTGTTGTGGTATTTATTGATGATATACTGGTATATTCTAGATCTGAGGCTGAGCATGAGGAACATCTTCGGATTGTATTACAGATTCTGCGAGAGAAACAGCTGTATGCAAAATTCAGTAAGTGTGAATTCTGGCTTTCTGAGGTTATGTTTCTGGGTCATATAGTTTCAGCTCAGGGTATTCAGGTTGATCCGATGAAGGTCGAGGCTATTATGAGTTGGAAGCAACCCAAGAACGTTCATGAGGTTCGAAGCTTCTTGGGTTTAGCTAGTTATTATCGGAGATTCGTTGAGGGCTTCTCATCTATTGCAGCTCCGTTGACTAAGCTTCTGAGGAAGGATGTTCCCTTCGTTTGGGCTGAGGCTCAGCAGTCTAGTTTTGAGAAGCTTAAGTCTATGTTGACTGAAGCTCCAGTTTTCATACAGCCTGAGCCTAGTAAGGCTTATACAGTTTTTAGTGATGCTTCGTACACCGAATTGGGGTGTGTTCTAATGCAGGACGGGAAGGTAGTGGCTTATGCGTCTCGACAGTTGAAACCGCATGAGTGTAACTATCCTACCCATGATCTAGAGCTTGTTGTTGTTATCTTTGCACTTAAGATCTGGAGACATTATCTCTACGGAGAGAAGTGTTATATCTATACAGACCATAAGAGTCTGAAATACCTCCTCACTTAGAAAGAGATTAATCTAAGACAGCGTCGCTGGTTAGAGCTTCTCAAGGATTATGATTGTGAGATTGAGTATCATCCGGGTAAAGCTAATGTCGTTGCTGATGCATTGAGCCGTAACGCCATTTCAGATCTGAGAGCTTTGTTTGCTCGGATGAGTTTGTACGACGATGGCAGTCTGTTGGCAGAGCTTCGGGTTATTCCTACATTGATTTCTGATATTCGAGCTGAGCAACCTAGTGATCCGTTTTTGATGCATCGTATTAGAGAGGTGCATGAGGGTACATCTCGGGATTACTCTATTGATCAGGATGGGGTATTATGTTTCCGTGGCCGGTATTGCATTCTGAGGAAATCTGGGTTAAAACAGGTTATTCTCCGTGAGGCCCATGACAGTCCTTATTCTATGCATCCTGGTGGTGACAAGATGTATAAGAATCTTCGTGAAAGGTACTGGTGGAAAGGTCTCAAGCGAGACGTCGTCGGATTTGTATCGAAGTGTTTGACTTGTCAGAAAGTCAAAGTAGAGCATCAGCGTCCGTCTGGGTTACTACAGCATATTGAGATTCCTCAGTGGAAGTGGGAGCGCGTGACTATGGACTTTGTTAGTGGACTTCCTTTGAATCCGTCGAAGAAGGATTCCATCTGGGTTATTGTTGATCGTTTGACGAAGTCCGCGCATTTCATTCCTGTCTGAGTTAACTATTCTTTGAGTAAGTTAGCCCGGCTTTATATTTATGAGATCGTTTGTAACCCTCTTAACCCGGCCTAGACGGTTGACCCGAATTAAGAAAGTCACACGGGGAAAACCAAAGTCAACCCGAAAGTCAACCTTGATTAACGACCCTTTTTTTTCTTTTTAATCTTATCTAGATGCATATTAAACCTTAGATATGATCATTCAATAGCATACTCAAAGATCATAAACATCAGAGATCAAACAGGGACCCAATTGAACAAACTACAACTTTAGGGACCAAATTGTAATTTCTGATAAATATGAGGACTTAACCCAAATTAAAGTTACCAGCTTGTAATTAGTCAGGTTTCATGCTTCACTGTGAAATTTCAGCTCAAAAGGACATCCCAAACTCATACAATTGCACAAATAAGTTTCAGGACCAAAATGCAAACATTTCAAAACATTTAACTGCCAATGTCAGCCCCCAACGGTCACCCGTTCCGAAACAGGCAGAGCCCGTTTCGAAACACGGGGCCGTTCCGCAACGCGTACCGCAACACGGGCTGGCAGTAGCCAAACCGTTTCGGAACGGTCTCTCCCGTTTCGGACGCCTGGGCTTGTTTAAGGCACCTGTTCCGAAACGGGTGGCACTGTTCCGAAACACCCTGCACAGATTGCCCCAAAATGCATTCTTAAACATGCAATTAAACATCCAATCATGCTCCAATTGCCACCAAACTTTACCAGCATGCAATTCAACATATTTGGGACATACTTGCATCAACAATTCATCAAAACAACATCATATACGAAAAGCCCCAAATCTATAGGCATGCTTCCTACACAAGCAAGCCATACAAGCATAAACTTCCAATTCAAGCATATAGAGGCCAAACACTAAAACCAACATTCTCATCAACATTCAACATACTTAGGGAGTTCAAAACCTCTCCCAAAACATACACATAGGTCCCCTATTTCCAAATTACCAAAAGCTAAAAATGTACTTAAGAAACCTTCCATACTTTGAGCTTTACTTTCACTTGAATGCTTGCCCTTCTTGCTGCCCTCCAAGTACTCTAATGTTCTGCATTATTTAATTAAGAAAACGAAAGAGAGCGTAAGCAAAAGCTTAGTGAGGAATGCTCATAAACCATTCAATAATGCATTTATAAAACACTTTATAAATCAGGCTTCAAATCAACATTTGCACATGCTCAAAAGCATACTTAAAACAAGCATCTCATGCTTCATATCATAACATGTCATATTGGCCACAAGTGATAAGTTCCATTCCTTTAAAAACAAGTTCATCAACTTTCACCCCAAGGACTTTTAAACACCTTGGCCCCAAGGACTTTTAAACACCTTGGCCCATGGACTTTTAACCACCATGGAAAGGACCACACAAGGACTTTTAACCACCTTTGTGTCCGTATCAAGTTTCACCCCAAGGACTTTTAAACACCTTGGCCCCAAGGACTTTTAAACACCTTGGCCCCATGGACTTTTAAACACCATGGCCCCATGGACTTTTAAACACCATGGAAAGGATCACACAAGGACTTTTAACCACCTTTGTGTCCATAGCAAGAACCATCCAAGGACTTTTAACCACCTTGATGTTCTTAAGTAAACAAGGCTCACTCAAGGACTTTTAACCACCTTAGTGACCTTAACCTTTTCAAAACATCACTTGCCAATATACATCATTATCATCAATTTATCCACTGTTTTAAAGCATTAAACCAAGCCATATTCATCATGCATTTAAAAGCATCAAACCACATTTAATCAATGTACAAAAACAAGGAACTCTTACCTTGAGCTTCCTTCAGCATATGGCTTACAAAAACAACAATTACCATGCTAAATCATGCTTTCAAAACAGTATTTAAATCATGCAATAAACCACATTGCATCACAACAAAATCATGGCCACCACAAGAGAGTATTTCTGAAAACTTACGCTTGAGCTTAGCAAAGTTGTTTAGACTTAAACTAAGCTCCCAAGACATTGGTTTCAAAGCTGAAAACCCAATTTCACTCACCGATTCCACTTCGCCTCTTGCTAAAGCACCAAAACAAGCTTCCGGATCAACAACTCTTGGATCCAAAGATGCCTCCCCTGTTTTAACACATCAAAGCAGAGGATTAATGCATCATCATGCATTAATTGCTTCAATGAAAGCACCTAAACTCGCTGCTCTCATCCACACTCCATTTTCGGCTACCAAACACAACCGAAAATGCATCCAAACCACTTCTCAACAAAGCCCAGCCATAAACCATCAAAACCTAACATCATTTAACATCTAAAAAGAGCCTAATAACATCCTTATACCTCCAGCAACATCAGATCCACAAGATCACCTCAAAAACAAACAAGAATCACAAGCTAAACTTAGGAAACTCAACCTATCCGGGATTGCATTAATCAAAACTCAATTCCTTATCAATTTAGTGTTCAATTAACATCAAAAACACATCTCAAATCACAGATTAATCAGATCAAACGAAAATCACCAAAAATCACCAAATCTTGCATTATAAGCCAAGATCCATTTCTCAACTCAAAAGCCTTTAATAAAACATCAATTAAGGATTGAAAACTTAGGAATTTCAGTAAAGAACTGATAGTTTAGAGGAGAAGGACGTTCTTACCTCCAAACTTGAGTTTCTCCTCTTTTTGGAATCAAAAACCTTGATGAATCAAGTAGCAAATGATGAGGTTTTGTAGATATGTTGATTAGGAATCAAAAGAGAGTTGAAAGGAGAGATTTAGGAGAGAAAACCAGAAACAATTCTCTGAAAAGAAGGTGTTTGGGTTGAGAGAAAATGAGAGAAAGAAAATTGGAAAGTTAGTTAACAAAATAGCCAAAATGGCTTTCCCTCCTCTTTTGACATATTTTAAAATCAGAATAAATCTCAAAATATCTTAGAAAAATCTGGAGAAACTACTTTTGGATTAATAGCTCCTTAAAGATTCAAAGTTTCAACCCTTTCGAAAACAGTCACCAAACTTTCAAAAATTACATTTTGGTCACTAGCCAAAATGTCACCCTTCCAAAACTCATTTTCCAAAATTGATTTCACAGTTCACTTAATTATATTAAAAGATGATTTTAGAACATTTTTCCATATTTTTAATGCAACCCGAACTAGGCTTTCCTAATTTCGCCTCTTTAGATTCGAACAGCACTTTGACCAAACCGGTCAACGCCCAAAACTACTAAGCCCAAAACCGGGGCGTTACAACTCTCCCCCCTTAAGAAATTTCGTCCTCGAAATTTACCTGAAGGAAAGAGATAAGGAAACTGCTTCAGCATGTCTTCCTTCCGCTCCCACGTGGCTTCCTCAACACCTCGATGCTTCCACAGCATCTTCACCAACTCAATGATCTTGCCACGAAGAACCTTGCTATCCGAATCCAGAACCTTCACCGGTTCCTCATCATAGGTCAAATCCGGATTCAAAACCACTTCCTCCACAGGCATCACATGCGAAGGATCAGATCTATACTTCCGGAGCATAGAAACATGGAACACATCATGAATCTTCTCCAACTCCTGAGGTAACCTCAACCGATACGCAACAGAACCCACACGCTCAACCACCTCATATGGTCCAATGTACCTAGGGCTCAACTTACCCTTCCGGCCAAACCTCATCACCTTCTTCCAAGGCGAAACCTTCAAGAACACACGGTCACCCACCGCATACTCTATCTCCTTACGCTTCAAATCCGCGTAAGACTTTTGCCGATCAGAGGCAGCCTTCAACCGCTCACAGATAAGCTTCACCTTCTTAGTGGTCCCTTTCAACAAAGTCGGCATCGAAACCAACTTTTGACCAGTTTCAGCCCAACAAAGAGGAGTCCTACACTTCCTCCCGTACAAAGCCTCATAAGGTGCCATCTGTATACTCGCCTGATAACTATTGTTATAAGCGAACTCAACCAAAGGCAGATGCTTCTCCCAAGAACCTTGGAACTCAATCACGCAGCACCTCAACATATCCTCCAAAATCTGGATAACTCGCTCAGACTGACCATCCGACTGAGGATGATAGGATGTACTGAAATGCAATCTTGTACCCAGAGCTTGATGCAAACACTACCAGAAACGCGATGTGAACCTCGGATCCCTATCCGACACAATCGACTTAGGCACACCATGCAGCCTCACATTCTCAGCAATGTACAGCTCTGCCAGCTTATCCAAAGAAAACGTAGTATGCACAGGCAAGAAATGCGCACACTTCGTCAGGCGATCCACAATCACCCAAACCGAATTCTTCTTCGATGGAGACAAAGGTAAACCAGATACAAAATCCATGGTAACCCTCTCCCACTTCCACTCAGGGATTTTCAACGGTTGCAACAACCCAGAAGGAACCTGATGTTCAGCCTTAACTCGCTGACACACCAAACACTTGCTCACAAACTCCGCAACGTCCTTCTTCAAACCCACCCAATAGTACTCATCACGAAGATCACGGTACATCTTAGTACTACCAGGATGCATAGCAAAAGGACTACTATGACCTTCAGTCAGAATAGCACGCCTCAACTCAGCATCAGCAGGCACTACTATCCGACTCCCAAAACACAACACACCATCATCATTAAAGCAGAAGTCTGAAGGTATACCCTCCGCTATATCCTGAACATGAGACACCAAGGAATCATCGAGCAACTGCTTATCCTTGATCAACTGAACCAACGATGGTTTCACTTGCAACTCAGCAACAAGACCACCATCTCGCGATATGCTCAAGCTAGCAAACATAGCCCTCAGCTCAACAGCTACTTTCCTACTCAAGGCATCCGCAACAACATTAGCTTTTCCAGGATGGTACTCAATCGTCAGATCATAATCCTTGAGCAACTCCAACCAACGACGCTGCCTAAGATTCAACTCCTTCTGTGACATCAGATACCTCAAGCTCTTGTGATCCGTGTACACAGTACACTTCTCACCATACAGATAATGCCTCCAGATCTTCAGAGCAAAAACCACTGCAGCCAGCTCAATATCATGCGTAGGGTAATTGCGCTCATGCCCTTTCAACTGCCGCGATGCATAAGCCACCACCTTACCCTCTTGCATCAGCACACACCCCAAACCAACATAGGATGCATCACTATAGACCACAAACTCTTTCCCTGATTCAGGCTGAACCAAGATAGGAGCTTGCGTCAAAGCCGCCTTCAGCTTCTCAAAAGCCTGTTGTCTCGCTTCCGTCCACTCATACTTAACATCCTTCTGCAACAGCTTCGTCAAAGGAGCAGCAATCTTGGAAAAACCATCCACAAACCTTCGGTAGTATCCTGCCAAACCAAGGAAACTACGGACCTCATGAACAGACTTAGGAACTTTCCAGTTCATCACTGCCTCAATCTTCTGTGGATCAACACGAATCCCCTCAGCTGAGACCACATGCCCAAGAAACACCACCTCCTTAAGCCAGAACTCACACTTGCTCAGCTTAGCATAAAGCTGATTCTCCAACAAAGCTTGCAAAACAATCCTCAAATGCTCTTCATGCTCCTCCTCAGTACGCGAGTACACAAGGATATCATCAATGAACACCACAACGAACTTGTCCAGGTATTCATGAAACACACGATTCATCATGTCCATGAAAGCAGCAGGAGCATTTGTCAAACCAAACGGCATCACAAGGAACTCATAATGCCCATACCTTGTCCTGAAAGCTGTCTTAGGCACATCCACATCTTTCACCTTCAACTGGTAATTCCCTGACCTCAAGTCAATCTTAGAGAACACAGCAGCTCCCCGAAATTGATCAAAGAGATCATCAATCCTCGGCAAAGGATACCGATTCTTGATAGTCAACTTGTTCAGCTGACGATAATCAACGCACATCCTCATAGTGCCATCTTTCTTCTTCACAAACAAGACCGGTGCTCCCCAAGGTGACACACTCGGCCGGATGAAACCACGATCAAGCAGCTCTTGCAACTGCGTCTTCAGCTCCTTCAGCTCCTTAGGTGCCATTCTATAGGGAGTAATGGACACAGGAGTTGTATTCTCATACAGCTCAATTCCAAACTCCACCTCGCGATTAGGAGGTAAACCAGGCAACTCCTCAGGAAAAACACCAGGAAACTCCTTCACAACTCTGATATCTTGCACCCTCAACTCCTTAGAGCTAGGATTCATCACAAAAGCTAGATAAGCTTCGCAACCTTGCCTCAGCATCCTGCTCGCCTCCAAGGTAGACACCACATTGGCAAGGAACTTCACATTCTCACCAACCACAACAACTTCATAATCATCCGCAAGCTTAAGCGAAACTCGCTTATTTTCACAATCCACAACAGCACGATGCTCAGCAAGCCAATCCATACCAAGGATCACATCAAAACCATAAAAGGGCAACTCCATAAGATCAACATGAAAAACATGTTCTTGAACAACCAAGGGACACCTTCTATAAAGCTTTCGAGTCACAACAGTTTCACCAAAAGAACTAGTGACACGAACACCAACATCCAAAGACTCAACAGGCAAACCAAGCAATTCAGCATGCTCACGCAAAATGTATGAATGCGTAGATCCAGAATCAATCAAAGAAAGCAATGACAAGGATTGCAAAGTAAAGGTACCTGCAATCACATCTGCATCATTCCTTCCCTCACGCTGAGCATACACCCTCGCTTGGCCTCCACCTTCAGGCTGAATAGCCACAACATGGGCTACTCCACGACCACCTTCCTCACGCCTCTGAAAATTACCACGGCCGCGCCCACGACCTCTCTGTGGTGCAGCAACAGCAGGTGCACGCACTGGATCACCAGCCAACCTAGGACAATCTCGCCTCAAGTGATCTGCGGATCCACTATTCCAGCATCCAATACCAGCTGCCACAACAGGAGCTTGCACCTCCCTCACAGCACGAGGACAGTCACGCTTCATGTGACCACGCGAACCACAGATCCAACAAGCACTAGGGTCAGCTCTAGCATTGCCTCCTCTAGCAGGTGCACCACCACCTCTCTTAGCTGAGGACTGATACTTCTGATCTCGTCCCCTCTTGTTCCGTCCACCACCGGAACTAAACTCAGCAGCTCTCTTGCCAGAACTTGCTCCGGCACCTTTCGCAGATAAACCCAAGTTCATCTCAATGTCCTTGGCTCGGCCCACCAACACATCAAAATCATCATATTCGGTGGCCAGCACATACATCTTAACATCTGTCACAAGACCATAACGGAACCTCTCGCACCTTGCCCGCTCATCAGGTATCAGCTCAGGTGCATAATGACTGAGTCGCACAAACTGCACTTCATACTCAGCCACACTCATGCTCCCTTGGGTAAGAGACATGAATTCACGCTTCTTTTCATCAAGATATCTCACACCAAGATATCTCCTCTTGAACACATTCTGAAAGAATGTCCAAGTCACATCAGCTTCAGCCATTCCAGCTATGGTGGTCGTCCACCACGTATACGCATCGTCCTGCAGCAAGGACACAACACAACCCAGCTTTTGCACATCCGTGCAACTCATCTGTCCCAAGATTCGCTTGGTACTCTCTAGCCAAGCTTCTGAACTCTCAGCAGACATACCCCTGAACTCAGTCCCACCAAGACTGCGCAGACGCTCCAAAGGTAGTCTAACTCCAGCATCTCCCTGATGCCCAGCTCCTTGAGCTCCAGCTACTGCTGCTCGAAAAGCACCCGCAATAGCTTGAACTAACATCGTCATATCAGGCATAGCTTGCCCCTGACCAACCTCTGGTCCAGCAGCTCCAGCACCAGCTGCAGCTTCAGCTCTTCCTCCCTCAGCACCACCACCACCAGGTGGAGGAGGAGGTAACACCGCACTACCCGTATTTTCCTCGTTCTCATTCTCATTAGGAGCCGTAGCTCGCACACTACCTCGTAACTCTCTACGTGGTGCCATACTTTTACCATGCAATAACAATGCAATAAAACAAAGTCAGGCCCAGCAAGGTAAGCAATCCAAGTATTCAAGCTCAATTTCATTCAAAATCAACATCATTTCATTAGCTTTGATTTGGCAATGGGTACCCACAACATGCTACATCACAACATACATCTCAATTGCATCCAAATCACAAGCCACTAAACATGCTTTCAAACAACAAGCATACAAGGCATACATACTTCAATCATGCACACATTCATTCCCAATTACTCGAGAACTCAGCTCTGATACCACCAAATGTAACCCTCTTAACCCGGCCTAGACGGTTGACCCGAATTAAGAAAGTCACACGGGGAAAACCAAAGTCAACCCGAAAGTCAACCTTGATTAACGACCCTTTTTTTTCTTTTAAATCTTATCTAGATGCATATTAAACCTTAGTATGATCATTCAACAGCATACTCAAAGATCATAAACATCAGAGATCAAACAGGGACCCAATTGAACAAACTACAACTTTAGGGACCAAATTGTAATTTCTGATAAATATGAGGACTTAACCCAAATTAAAGTTACCAGCTTGTAATTAGTCAGGTTTCATGCTTCACTGTGAAATTTCAGCTCAAAAGGACATCCCAAACTCATACAATTGCACAAACAAGATTCAGGACCAAAATGCAAACATTTCAAAACATTTAACTGCCAATGTCAGCCCCCAACGGTCACCCGTTCCGAAACAGGCAGAGCCCGTTTCGAAACACGGGGTCGTTCCGCAACGCGTACCGCAACACGGGCTGGCAGTAGCCAAACCGTTTCGGAACGGTCTCTCCCGTTTCGGACGCCTGGGCTTGTTTAAGGCACCTGTTCCGAAACGGGTGGCACTGTTCCGAAACACCCTGCACAGATTGCCCCAAAATGCATTCTTAAACATGCAATTAAACATCCAATCATGCTCCAATTGCCACCAAACTTTACCAGCATGCAATTCAACATATTTGAGACATACTTGCATCAACAATTCATCAAAACAACATCATATACGAAAAGCCCCAAATCTATAGGCATGCTTCCTACACAAGCAAGCCATACAAGCATAAACTTCCAATTCAAGCATATAGAGGCCAAACACTAAAACCAGCATTCTCATCAACATTCAACATACTTAGGGAGTTCAAAACCTCTCCCAAAACATACACATAGGTCCCCCATTGCCAAATTACCAAAAGCTAAAAATGTACTTAAGAAACCTTCCATACTTTGAGCTTTACTTTCACTTGAATGCTTGCCCTTCTTGCTGCCCTCCAAGTACTGTAATGTTCTGCATTATTTAATTAAGAAAACGAAAGAGAGCGTAAGCAAAAGCTTAGTGAGGAATGCTCATAAACCATTCTATAATGCATTTATAAAACACTTTATAAATCAGGCTTCAAATCAACATTTGCACATGCTCAAAAGCATACTTAAAACAAGCATCTCATGCTTCATATCATAACATGTCATATTGGCCACAAGTGATAAGTTCCATTCCTTTAAAAACAAGTTCATCAACTTTCACCCCAAGGACTTTTAAACACCTTGGCCCCAAGGACTTTTAAACACCTTGGCCCATGGACTTTTAACCACCATGGAAAGGACCACACAAGGACTTTTAACCACCTTTGTGTCCGTATCAAGTTTCACCCCAAGGACTTTTAAACACCTTGGCCCCAAGGACTTTTAAACACCTTGGCCCCATGGACTTTTAAACACCATGGCCCCATGGACTTTTAAACACCATGGAAAGGATCACACAAGGACTTTTAACCACCTTTGTGTCCATAGCAAGAACCATCCAAGGACTTTTAACCACCTTGATGTTCTTAAGTAAACAAGGCTCACTCAAGGACTTTTAACCACCTTAGTGACCTTAACCTTTTCAAAACATCACTTGCCAATATACATCATTATCATCAATTTATCCATTGTTTTAAAGCATTAAACCAAGCCATATTCATCATGCATTTAAAAGCATCAAACCACATTTAATCAATGTACAAAAACAAGGAACTCTTACCTTGAGCTTCCTTCAGCATATGGCTTACAAAAACAGCAATTACCATGCTAAATCATGCTTTCAAAACAGTATTTAAATCATGCAATAAACCACATTGCATCACAACAAAATCATGGCCACCACTAGAGAGTATTTCCGAAAACTTACGCTTGAGCTTAGCAAAGTTGTTTAGACTTAAACTAAGCTCCCAAGACATTGGTTTCAAAGCTGAAAACCCAATTTCACTCACCGATTCCACTTCGCCTCTTGCTAAAGCACCAAAACAAGCTTCCGGATCAACAACTCTTGGATCCAAAGATGCCTCCCCTGTTTTAACACATCAAAGCAGAGGATTAATGCATCATCATGCATTAATTGCTTCAATGAAAGCACCTAAACTCGCTGCTCTCATCCACACTCCATTTTCGGCTACCAAACACAACCGAAAATGCATCCAAACCACTTCTCAACAAAGCCCAGCCATAAACCATCAAAACCTAACATCATTTAACATCTAAAAAGAGCATAATAACATCTTTATACCTCCAGCAACATCAGATCCACAAGATCACCTCAAAAACAAACAAGAATCACAAGCTAAACTTAGGAAACTCAACCTATCCGGGATTGCATTAATCAAAACTCAATTCCTTATCAATTTAGTGTTCAATTAACATCAAAAACACATCTCAAATCACAGATTAATCAGATCAAACGAAAATCACCAAAAATCACCAAATCTTGCATTATAAGCCAAGATCCATTTCTCAACTCAAAAGCCTTTAATAAAACATCAATTAAGGATTGAAAACTTAGGAATTTCAGTAAAGAACTGATAGTTTAGAGGAGAAGGACGTTCTTACCTCCAAACTTGAGTTTCTCCTCTTTTTGGAATCAAAAACCTTGATGAATCAAGTAGCAAATGATGAGGTTTTGTAGATATGTTGATTAGGAATCAAAAGAGAGTTGAAAGGGGAGATTTAGGAGAGAAAGTCAGAAACAATTCTCTGAAAAGAAGGTGTTTGGGTTGAGAGAAAATGAGAGAAAGAAAATTGGAAAGTTAGTTAACAAAATAGCCAAAATGGCTTTCCCTCCTCTTTTGACATATTTTAAAATCAGAATAAATCTCAAAAAATCTTAGAAAAATCTGGAGAAACTACTTTTGGATTAATAGCTCCTTAAAGATTCAAAGTTTCAACCCTTTCGAAAACAGTCACCAAACTTTCAAAAATTACATTTTGGTCACTAGCCAAAATGTCACCCTTCCAAAACTCATTTTCCAAAATTGATTTCACAGTTCACTTAATTATATTAAAAGATGATTTTAGAACATTTTTCCATATTTTTAATGCAACCCGAACTAGGCTTTCCTAATTTCGCCTCTTTAGATTTGAACAGCACTTTGACCAAACCGGTCAACGCCCAAAACTACTAAGCCCAAAACCGGGGCGTTACATCGTTCGACTTCACGGGGTACCGCTATCTATTACTTCTGACAGAGATCCAAGGTTCACTGCAAGATTTTGGGGGTCTCTTCATTCTGCTTTGGGTACTCGGTTGAACTTCAGTACATCTTATCATCCGCAGACAGATGGTCAGTCTGAGCGTGTGATCCAGATTCTTGAGGATATGTTGAGGGGCTGTATTCTTGACTTCAAAGGCAGTTGGGAGGATTTCCTACCGCTTGCAGAGTTTGCTTATAATAACAGTTACCAGGCCAGTATCAAGATGGCACCGTATGAGGCTTTGTATGGGCGTAGGTGTCATTCACCTATTGGTTGGACTGAGTTGAATGAGCACAGATTGTTGGGACCGAAAATTGTACACTAGGCTGATCAGACTGTCAGATTGATTCGGGATCGACTCAAGGCTGCTTTTGACAGAAATAAGTCTTATGCTGATTTGAGACGTCGTGATCTTGAGTTTGAGGTGGGTGATGAGGTTTTCTTGGAAGTATCTCCTTGGAGGAAGGTACTTCGGTTTGGTCGGAAGGGCAAGCTGAGTCCTCGCTACATTAGCCCTTATCAGATTATTCGTCGAGTTGGACCAGTTGCCTATCAGCTAGAGTTACCACCATAGCTTCAGCATATTCACGACGTTTTCCATGTTTCAGTGTTGAGACGTCATCATCCTGATCCGTCACATGTTATGCCTGTTGAGGATATTGAGGTTCGTCCTGATTTGCGTTTTGAGGAGGAGCCTATTGAGATTCTTGCTCAGGATAACAAGGTTCTCAGAAGGAAGACCATTAAGACGGTCAAAGTTCTGTGGTGTGGTCGTAGTCATGATGAGGCTACATGGGAGCCCAAGACTGTCATCCGAGCTCAGTATCCGCATCTTTTTGCTCCAGGTAAAATTTCGAGGTCGAAATTTCTTTTTAACAGGGGGAGAGTTGTAACACCCCAATTTTGCTCTAATTGAAAACCCTAATAATTAGGAATTTTAATTTAAAAACCTAATTGAATTTCAGTGACCAAATTGCAAAGGTTGTAAAAATTAGGTGCCATTTCATAAACTCTAGAAAGTTTAGTGGCACGCTTCGTGATTTACCCATTTGTTAGGGTATTTGTATTCTTTTGAATCCCATTTCAGATATGGGAGTTGTGCGCCGTTTTTTTCCATGTTCGTGTTTTAGTGAAAGAAAAGAACCCAACCCTTGTGTTTCCGTTTACCATCCGGCAAGGGGCCAAACGCCATCCGTTCGACAGTCCGACGCCACCGTTCAATTCTCCGTGGCCGCGCGGTCAAACCCTTGCCGTCATCTTTTGTTTTTCCATCCCCCGTCGTTAGGAAGCGATTCGAAAACCGTTCGAAATTGTGTCCGTTCGTGTTCCTCGTCGTTTGGATGTTTAGGGGTAAGGTTTGGTTGCGTTTGAGGTTATTCGTGTGTGTGTGTGTTGGTCGGAAAAACGGCCCTCAGAGGCCATCGGAGCGTCGCCGCCGGTGAGAAATCGAGAATTGGTGTTTGAACCCTAATTTCAAATTGGGGATTTTGGGCTTGAACCGGTCTGAACCGATCCAGGGGGCTGAACCGGGTTGACAGAATCAAACCGGTTCATATTATAAAACAGCCGGCTGACGTCAGCGTTGACCCGTTTGACCTGTTGACCCGTTTGACCCGTTGACCGTTGACCCGTTGACCGTTGACCGTTGACCGTTGACCTTTTCAGAAAAGGCCCATTTTATGTTTTTCGACGTACTGCTTCCGTTTCCGCTGGCCGTTTCCTCAAATTCGAACCCAAAAGACTGTTTTGACCGCTTTTGTTCAAGTATGCTTAGTTTTTAAAAAGTTGAATATCAGATAATTAATTGGTATTATTCGTATTTGCAGACGACATTGACTCGGATACTGAGATCCTTCCTCCTCCTCCACCTGGACGACCTCCTGTTGCTCAGACATCGAGATCCGCTCGTGAGTTTAATTGTTAATATATATTCGATATTTATATTATCAGTATCTTGGCATAGTAGTAGTTTTCTTGATGGAGTATTTAGTTGTTATAGGAGTTGACTCTGACCGACCTAGAGATAGAGCTGAGCGTGGGAGACGTCACCGTCGACGTTGAGTGTTAGCTATTTGAGGTGTGTTCTCTTCTGTGCTATCTGTTTACAGTGCTCTGTATGTAAATGTATCGATTTGCTGAAATGTATACTTGATGTGGTCTGATAGTATATGATTGTAATATTCTGTTGATCTGTGATGTTGGACTTGTTCAGCATTCTGTTACATTATGAAATATTTGTATATATATTCAGATTCGGATTAATGTATATCAGATTATATGATTATGCATTTCTGTTGATAAACAATGCATTCAGATTCAGAACTCAGATTTTATGTCATCTCATTATGGGTGGGATTTTGTACGGGGAAGTTCAGTAGCTCCATCCTGTGAGATGATGTCTACTTCGGATCAGTGGTTTCACCTACGGGCTGGATTCCACTTCGGATGGTGACGAGGTAGAGAGTGGTTCTGGGGAACCTTACTCTTCGGATGGTGATGTAGTTGGGTGCATGTCATATTATGTTGCATTTTCGTTCGCACTTGTTTATGTGTTTGAACCGATTCATGATGGAAAATTGTATTATGATAATATTTGATTGATTCTGTTGATATTGTTAGTTCTGTTTGCACTGTAGAGACATACTGAGCGTTATCGCTGACTCCCCCTTAGTTTCTATTTTCATATACTCAGGTCTAGGCTATGGTACTTGGAGGACCTCGTTTTCCAGCTTATTTATTTACTATTATCAGTATGAGACTTGGACTTATTTTTATTTATATGTTTTATCAGATTGTTTATAATTTCAGATTTCTGGATATTTTTTTTGGGGTTATAGTGTTTTATCATGCATGCACATTGTAACACCCCGAAAACCGGTCTGGTCGGAAATAGGTTCCGATGGTTGAATTTTGGTGTTAAAAAAATCTTAAATTTTGATTAGTTTATGTTCTAAAATTTTTATGAAACCTAAAAGTCAAGTTAAGCTTGTTTTATGTGCTCAAGTTAACGTTTCTGGGCCAAGCGTTTCGATACACCTGAGACCCGTATCGAAACGGCCTGGCTAAGGCATACCGAAACTGATTTCAGGTGTTCCGATACGGTCCAACGGTAATAACTACCTTTTTGGCATGTTGCTAGACCGTATTGAAACGGCCTCGACCGTTCCAAAACGGTACCCTGCAGAAAATAGGGCAAGTGTCCCAAAAGTCAAGGATTGCGGCCTTTGGTGAATCACCAGCTTGGTTGGCATGTTCTTCCATGTTTTTAGCTGGATAAATAGCTGAGTATCAGCTATTGGATTGTAAGAGGGAAAAAGAAATATTAATAAGGATTCTTGAAGGTGAGGAAATGTTTTGATTGGTAAATTAAGTGGTGTATGGGGTTTAGCAAACCCTTAGGTAAGGGAAAGCTTTTAATTGGCTGATGTGGGAGGTGGAATTGAATATCTAATTCCTTAAGTTCTCTATAAATAGAAGAAAGATGATAAGAGCTTTGTTTTTGTTCTTGCTACGTAAGCTTAAACACCTTTCTTTCCTAAGTAAGCTAGCACCACCATTATCGTTTTCTACCTCAAGCTTAAGCAAGCACCTCCATAGAAGCTTGACCGAAGCTTTGTCTTTCCTTGTTTCTAAGTCTAGTTTAATCCGTACAATCGCAAGGAAGAGGACTCAAACAATCAAGCAAGGTATTATCAACCTTAGGAGCCTTAGCCGATCAAGGTGAGTGTATTAGCGTCTCGGGTATAGGCAAGGGCCTACCCGGATCTGTTGTTATTTTGTTAATACTAACCTTGAGTTAGTAGTTTTACACCATTGATTGTATGTTGGTAAGTACATGGTAAGGTTGCATCAATTCTTTGATTTACACTATGTTCATGATTGTCATGTAATATGTATACTTATGATATGATGTTGATATGAACTATGAAATATTGTTAAGGAACTTGGATTCGAGGTATCGTATACGGTTGGCATACCAATGAATTTATGAGCTCTATGAAAGAAGAATGACTTGGTGTAGTGGAGGGATGTGTTGTGTGATGGTCAAACCGGTGTAGTAGAGGGTATAGACCATGTTGATTATGAATGGTGTAGTGGTGGAATTCGTGTATCCGTATATAAGGAACCGATCCAAGGGAAATTATGAATTCAAGATAGTGTGTGCCATGAGGCCATGATGATGATTTATGTTATGTTATGACTATGATATGTGCTATGACATTGCATGTTTGGTGAAATGATTTATTGAGCATGTTGTAAGGCATGTTATATGTTATGCATGGTTATGTGACTACCTCACTAGGAAAATGTGCCTAATGCATTTCATGCATCCATTTCAGGATAAGCAAGTAGAAGGGATCGAGATCGGAGAAGTTGGAGCGTTGCACAAGTCACAACCAAGTTCAAGTAAAGTGTTTTGTCTTTTAAACTCCTAGTATGGTGGCAAGGTCTATGTATTAGGCTTGGTATGCTCGTTTAGTATGTCTATGTGATGTGCAAGTGCTTTTGGTATAAATAGTATGTAATGAGTTATGTTGTTTAAGAGTAAAGCCTTAAAGTTTATGTTTTGGCACTAAGTTGGTAAAACCAAGTAATCGGATTCAAATGACTTTAAAACTTGGCATGATAATAGTTCATATCCTTAGAATGTTATGGGTAAAATTTCATTGTAATCGGATTATGATAGCCTTGTCAAAATGAGTAAAAACCAACTAAAATCTTTCATTTCTGGCTTGCCGTTTCGAAACGGGTTGGAGTGTTTCGAAACGTTTTGGCCACTGGAGACCCCTGTTTCGAAACGGGTTCCGAAACGGGTCTAAGTCAAGTCAAGGTCAGTCAACCCGTATCGATACAGGTCAAGCCGTATCGATACGGTCAAGAAGGAAAAGTCAAAGTTTTGACCGTGGTCAAGCCGTACCGAAACGACTTAGGGCGTTTCGGTACGGGCAGCTTCTTTTTGGCTTTTATAAGGTTAAATGGATTAATTTGTAAACCCGGTAAAGATTACAAGTATAGAGATTAATAAGATTCAGTTACTAAGTCAACTCGGTTTAAAAAGGTACATTAAGTTTTAATAAGTCAAGATGTTAAGAAAGTTTTTGAAGAAAAAAAGATAAAGGTTTTATCGCATTGTTTTCCGGTAACACTCTCCGACCCGGTTCTCTACCAGGCTGGGAAGGGGGTGTTACAATTGTGGTATCAGAGCTAGAGTTTAGTCGGTTCTGGACTAAACTTAAGTATGTTTGAATTGTGTGTTAAGTTACTTTGCCACCTAGGAGTTGTTCTGTTAAGAATTGTGACTTGTCAACTGATCCGATCTCTTTTATATATATAGATATGTCTTGTACTAACGAAGCTTGTAACAATGAGTCTGCTGCTAATTCCTCGAATGGTGGCGAGGAAGTGCAAGGAGGAAATCCTCCGAATCCTAGAAACCCACCTGTTCAGAATGTAGAGTCTGAAGCACCTGCCGCTCGGACAACATGCTACCAGAACATGGCTGATATGTTTCAGCAATTTTTGAATGCGATGAAGGCTAGCCAAGTAGTGCAACCTACGTTGCCTGTTGCTCAACCTTTTCGAGCCCCCAATCAATAAGTTGTCTTAATACAGGGCTTATACCTTTACTGGTCGAGACGATGATGATCCCGAAATAGCTGAGTATTGGTTGGATAATACCATGAGGATTTTGGATAAGCAGTTAAGATGTTCGGATGAACATAAGCTCGAATGTGCTCTCGCATTGCTTGCTGATGAAGCTTTGCAGTGGTGGGAAACTACCGTTCTTACCGTCTCCGAGGAAACAGTGAATTGGGAATTCTTTCTGAGAGAGTTCCGTAATAAGTATATAAGTGAATTTTACATTGCCGAGAGGCGAAGCATTTTTCTTCATCTTTAGCAAGGAGGGCGGCCAATCGAACAGTACATCCACGACTTTTGCAAATATTGTAGATATGGTGCAGAATTTATCAAGAAGGAAGAAGAGAAGTGTCGGATGTTTATCGCAGGACTTAACGATGAGTTACGTCCCATGTTTACCGCCTTGAGTATCTCAAATTTTCAAGATCTCGTAAATAGAGTTAAAGCTACAGAAGGAGCGAAAAGAGTGCAGTCAGTTAATGAGTTCAGTAAATCCGAAAAGAGAAATCGGAATGAATCTCATTTCTTGAGGTCTTCTAAGAAGTGGAAGCATTACGATTCGGATCAAAAGGTGTACTCACAACCTTCTCAGTTTAAGCATGTTGATAGAACTATGGAAAGTATTAATGGTTCGGGACAAGGAATGAAGTTTCAAGTCTGTGGCTATTGCCGACGCAAACACCCAGAGGGGCAATGTCGCAAGAAATCCGGAGCTTGCTTCTTTTGTGGAGAAATGGGGCATCTTAGGCGAGACTGTCCCAAAAACAAGTTTGCTAATTCGACCCCTATCCAATCCTTACGAAGCAAGGGAATAAGACAAGAATCCTTCGGAAGGTCAGGAATTTTCTCTAAAGCATCATATAGACCCGAAATGAAAACTTCTGCACAGATGTGCCACATGGAGGGCAAGGAACTAATGGATGATCACATTTCAGGTAATAGATTTATTCTTTATGTCTAAATATAGATTAAGAAAATCCTTGCTTAAATAAGCTTAGTTATGGCTTCTCTGTAGATTATAAATATGAATTTGGTTTGGGCGTATCTATACGAACGAGAGTGTATCGATACGAGAAATTCAAGTTTTGAGTAGAAACTGTAAGAAAAATGGCATGAATTATAGATTGATGACTCATCCTATGTGTTGGACATCTAAGGTATTGAATGTTAGTACAAGTGTCAGGTAAATACGAAGAGGTGAAAGGATAAGCTTTGCAAAGCCTTAAGAGAAGTTGTGATTGGTTCTTGGAAAGGTGGGAAAAAGACAAAATTGCAATCTATATAATAGCTAACTCCAGCAAAGTAAAACCAAAACCCACCTCTGTTCCTAGAAGTTGAGATAAGTATTTTTCTTGGAAAGTACCTACGTTCCTAAGTAATGTCAAATTCAACCGAGAAGTCGAGTGAAACAAAACGAGAAAGATTTCTGTGTAGCTCGTGCCAGGGCAATCATCCGAACGGACAGTGTTCAAAGGAAATTAAAGTTTGTTTCGATTGTGGTAAGATTGGTCATCTCGCTCGGAATTGTCCTAAGAAATTTCTCAAGAAGCGTCGACACGTAAGTGCGAAGCGAACATGGCCAGAAGGTTTAGGAAAGGTGAATTCCTCATCTCCAGAAGATTCTGACCCCGAAGAATGCACGGGTGAACAAATCAAAGCTTTAGGTAAGAATTCGAGGACGAATTCTTTTTAAAAGGGGGAGAGTTGTAACACCCCGAAAACCGGTCTGGTCGGAAATAGGTTCCGATGGTTGAATTTTGGTGTTAAAAAAATCTTAAATTTTGATTAGTTTATGTTCTAAAATTTTTATGAAACCTAAAAGTCAAGTTAAGCTTGTTTTATGTGCTCAAGTTAACATTTCTGGGCCAAGCGTTTCGATACACCTGAGACCCGTATCGAAACGGCCTGGCTAAGGCGTACCGAAACGGATTTCAGGCGTTCCGATACGGTCCAACGGTAATAACTACCTTTTTGGCATTTTGCTAGACCGTATCGAAACGGCCTCGACCGTTCCGAAACGGTACCCTGCAGAAAACAGGGCAAGTGTCCCAAAAGTCAAGGATTGCGGCCTTTGGTGAATCACCAGCTTGGTTGGTATGTTTTTCCACGTTTTTAGCTGGATAAATAGCTGAGTATCAGCTATTGGATTGTAAGAGGGAAAAAGAAATATTAATAAGGATTCTTAAAGGTGAGGAAATGTTTTGATTGGTAAATTAAGTGGTGTATGGGGTTTAGCAAACCCTTAGGTAAGGGAAAGCTTTTAATTGGCTGATGTGGGAGGTGGAATTGAATATCTAATTCCTTAAGTTCTCCATAAATAGAAGAAAGATGATAAGAGCTTTGTTTTTGTTCTTGCTACGTAAGCTTAAACACCCTTCTTTCCTAAATAAGCTAGCACCACCATTATCGTCTTCTACCTCAAGCTTAAGCAAGCACCTCCATAGAAGCTTGACCGAAGCTTTGTCTTTCCTTGTTTCTAAGTCTAGTTTAATCCGTACAATCGCAAGGAAGAGGACTCAAACAATCAAGCATGGTATTATCAACCTTAGGAGCCTTAGCCGATCAAGGTGAGTGTAGTAGCGTCTCGGGTATAGGCAAGGGCCTACCCGGATCTGTTGTTATTTTGTTAATACTAACCTTGAGTTAGTAGTTTTACACCATTGATTGTATGTTGGTAAGTACATGGTAAGGTTGCATCAATTCTTTGATTTACACTATGTTCATGATTGTCATGTAATATGTATACTTATGATATGATGTTGATATGAACTATGAAATATTGTTAAGGACCTTGGATTCGAGGTATCAGATACGGTTGGCATGCCAATGAATTTATGAGCTCTATGGAAGAAGAATGACTTGGTGTAGTGGAGGGATGTGTTGTGTGATGGTCAAACCGGTGTAGTAGAGGGTATAGACCATGTTGATTATGAATGGTGTAGTGGTGGAATTCGTGTATCCGTATATAAGGAACCGATCCAAGGGAAATTATGAATTCAAGATAGTGATGTGCCATGAGGCCATGATGATGATTTATGTTATGTTATGACTATGATATGTGCTATGACATTGCATGTTTGGTGAAATGATTTATTGAGCATGTTGTAAGGCATGTTATATGTTATGCATGGTTATGTGACTACCTCACTAGGCAAGTGTGCCTAATGCATTTCATGCATCCATTTCAGGATAAGCAAGTAGAAGGGATCGAGATCGGAGAAGTTGGAGCGTTGCACAAGTCACAACCAAGTTCAAGTAAAGTGTTTTGTCTTTTAAACTCCTAGTATGGTGGCAAGGTCTATGTATTAGGCTTGGTATGCTCGTTTAGTATGTCTATGTGATGTGCAAGTGCTTTTGGTATAAATAGTATGTAATGAGTTATGTTGTTTAAGAGTAAAGCCTTAAAGTTTATGTTTTGGCACTAAGTTGGTAAAACCAAGTAATCGGATTCAAATGACCTTAAAACTTGGCATGATAATAGTTCATATCCTTAGAATGTTATGGGTAAAATTTCATGGTAATCGGATTATGATAGCCTTGTCAAAATGTGTAAAAACCAACTAAAATCTGTCATTTCTGGCCTGCCGTTTCGAAACGGGTTGGAGTGTTTCGAAACGTTTTGGCCACTAGAGACCCCTGTTTCGAAACGGGTTCCGAAACGGGTCTAAGTCAAGTCAAGGTCAGTCAACCCGTATCGATACAGGTCAAGCCGTATTGATACGGTCAAGAAGGAAAAATCAAAGTTTTGACCGTGGTCAAGCCGTACCGAAACGGCTTAGGGCGTTTCGATACGGGCATCTTCTTTTTGGCTTTTATAAGGTTAAATGGATTAATTTGTAAACCCGGTAAAGATTACAAGTATAGAGATTAATAAGATTCAGTTACTAAGTCAACTCGGTTTAAAAAGGTACATTAAGTTTTAATAAGTCAAGATGTTAAGAAAGTTTTTGAAGAAAAAGAGTTAAAGGTTTTATCGCATTGTTTTCCGGTAACGCTCTCCGACCCGGTTCTCTACCAGGCCGGGAAGGGTGGTTACACACATTTTGAATATTTAATATTTTCAGGAATATTTTATCAGTATATAATTTGCGATATTATTATTATTATTATCTATTTTGGAAATTAAAGTTTTGAGTCGGTTACTTGTGTGAGGGATAAGCTTTGAGTTTTACTCCTTATATTCGACCCAGTTCTTCTGGGTCGGGTTTAGGGGGTTACACCAAAACTGCGTCAAAGGCATTAACCTGTGTCCATTGGGCATAGGTGCCAACCTAAGGGAATACCTTAGGAACGGTACGGTAGGAATTACCCTAGCCGAAGCATAGGAACCTGTAACGGTAAGGAATTACCAGCTGGATCAGAGCTAAACCTGCGGTCACTTCATATTCTATCCCCCGTACCCCCAGTAACAACCTATGTAGTAGTTCGATAATTAATAGCAATTGTAATTTCGGTAAATATAAAACAGGCATGCATTTTCAATAAAACGGTAACCAGAGAGCATATTGTTCAATCAAAACTAAGATGTATCATACATACAATATAATCATGCTTACTTTAGAAATCATATCATAATCATGCGAAAACACCTTATCAATCATGTGCATATGTTCAATTTAATGACATATATTCGTCATGTAAAATAATATTTAAACGGTTATATAGCACACAAGGAACACACCTCAAAAGATCAGATCGGTTGGTCAGAAAATCTACCGAGCACCGGGATCACTCTCTGCTACGGTAACTTAGATAGACAAGCATTGTGGTTACTATCAGATTTACACCTTGATCGAAACAAAATACTAAGTTTTTAGGGTCGTACGAGTGACGATAGGATCACGAGGTGGTTAAATTATTTAAGCATTCATCAAATTAAATTATTTAAGCATTCATCAAATTAATCTCCATATACGGTGAAATCATCCATAGAAACCTCAATGCATTTCTCAATATATTCAGAAAAAATACTCATCATGCATCTTTGGAAAGTACCTAAAGCATTACAAAGGCTGAAAGGCATTCACTTATATGCATAGGTTCCAAATGGACAAGTGAACGTTGTCTTTTCTTGGTCCTCTAAAGCAATAGGGATTTGATAAAAACCTCAAAAAACGTCAAGAAAATAAAAGAAAGACTTCCCTCAATCTCTCTAACATTTGGTCTATGAAAGGTAAAGGAAAATGGTCTTTCCTAGTCACATGATTAAGCTTGCTAAAATCTATGTACATTCTCCAACCATTTTGCACACGCATTGGTACAAGTTCATTGTTCGAGTTTCTTACCACGGTGATCCCCGGCTTCTTTGGGACAACATGTATTTAACTTTCCCATTTACTATCTGAGATTGGATAGATTATGCATGTGTCTTTAAGTTTGAGTATCTCCTTCAGCACTACTTCGTTCATGGCCTGGTTTAACCTCTTTTGTGGTTCCCTTGAAGGCTTGGCATCATCTTCAAGAAGTATTCTATGCATACAAATTGACAAACTTATACCTTTGATTTCGGCCAAGGTCCACCCAATTGCCGCTTTATACTCATTTAAGATTCGAACCAACTTCTCTTTTTGTTCAACTGTGATTCCTTTTGCGATTATGACCGGAAATGACACATCTTAACCTAATACACGTAAATTAGGTGGTCAGGTATGTCTTTTAGCTCCAACTTTGGGGCCTACACATCAGAAGGAAGAATTTTGTTATTGTCTGAACTAGCTTACTCAAGAGATGATGTTGAAAATATTTCTTCCGAGCCGATCTCATCATCAATTTCTTCGGGCCCGAGTACTGTTCGTGATTTCCTCAGTGGTGCTTCTGTCGAAAATCATCCCTTGTTGTATCCTGGGAGACTGACGACTAAAGAACTCAAGCACCGACGAGTGGTCGAATCTGTCTTAAGGAAAATGTGTTCGTGCAGGCCTCATCAATTATTTTCGGTTATTCTAGATTTGTTAATTTCAGTATTTTGTTTATTTAAATTAATTTATTTTATTTATTTCGAATTTAACCCTCTTATTCTATGCTATAATCTTAAGACAGATTATATCCAAGGCGATTCAAAAGAAATACAGTTGTGAGAAAGCAAACAAATTTGTTTCAGGAATTATCCTATCGTTTTATGGGTTTTCTTAGATCTCAGAAATAAACAGGACAAATCCGTGTTACAGAAATTGTCGTTAAGAGTAACCGAGGTTACAGATTTTGTGAAAAACTAAAAATTGGAAATAAACGAAATTGAATTTCAATTTATTGGAAGTATAATTGATTCCGGGTATTGGTGTCTTTGCTAACAGGAACAATGAAACAGATAAGTCTGTTGACTCGTCGAACACCAAGGTGTCGACCCAGGCCCAAAGTTCGAAACAACCTATCCCAAATCTGAATGCAACAACATCGGCAATGAACCACAATGAGAAGCCGCAAAAATTCTGTGAACTGAATTTTAAAACATGGAAACAAAAGATGTTGTTCTAGCTGACCATGTTGAACCTGATAAAATATCTACAGGAAGATCCTCCGGTTCTCACGGTAGGAGACGAAGTATGAGAGGTGGACAAACTCACTGCCTTCCGCATTACTAAGGACTGGGAAAATGGGGATTACCTATGTCGGAATTACATCCTCAATGGACTACAAGATTTGTTGTATCCAATATATGATGTGTACAAAACAACATTAGAATCGTGGGATGCATTGGACATAAAGTACAAAGCAGGAGATGTTGGAACTAAGAAATTCTTAGTCGTGAAATTCTTGAATTCTACTATGGTTGATTCAAAACCAGTAGTAAATCAAGTGGAGGAAATCCAACTGATTATTCATGGAATCCTTGCTGAAGGAATGATGATAATCGACTCTTTTCAAGTAGTTTCCATCACGGAAAAACTGTCTCCCGGATGGAATGACTTCAAAAATTACTTGAAGCACAAAAGAAAAGAGATGTCGGTGGAGGAACTGATTGTCAGACTTCATATTGAAGAAGACAACAGAGGCAACGCTAGAAATCACAATAAAAAAACCCTTCAAAAGGCTAAGGCAAATATTGTCGAAGACAAGAGGGGAAGACAACCCCAACAACACCAAGCCAAAACAAGGTTGGCGCCTAATGGAGGAATTTCCAAAAAAAAAAAGATAAATTCAAGGGAAGGTGTTTCAACTGTGGCAAGGTGGGGCACATATCCTCTAAATGCATACATGCAAAGAAAGCCAATGAGGCTAATATTGTGGAGGAGGAAGAATTATATTCCTAAGGGAATGGTTGTGAGTAGGGATATGTTATAATCTCAGTAAAACCCAAGAATTATGAATAAAGAATATTGTTCTTTTTGTTTACATGATTTATGACATGAACATGTTAATTATGATTCTTTGTGTAGACTAATTAAAATGGAACAAATCCCTTTCGCATCAAATTTGAAACATACGAAGAAGTACGAAACTACTTGATCTAAATCATAACGATGTCTATTCAAACGATAGAACAAACTAATTTTGCTTAAGATCAAAGATACCATAGAGAAATTGTTCTCTATGTGTAAGATGTTGAAACCTAAAATTAATAAATTGATTAAATTGGGGGAAAACTCTGTGAGAGTAACGTCACAAAATCAAAGGGTACAATGATTTTGAAGATTCAAAATGTGCCTAACATGTGGGGGAGTTATTCTGTCAACTAATTAGACACCATATGAGTTATGGAATGAAGTAAAACCTTCTTACAACTACATAAAAATGTGGGGGTGTCTTGCAAAGGTAATATTCCTATTACCGAAGTAAATGAAAATAAGTGGACTATATTTTTATTGACTGTGTAACAGATATCAATTTATTGTGTAAAAATAGATTCACAAGAATGTGATAACGAAAAGAAAAGAATGTCAAATTCCTTGAAATATAATTCCTAAATATTTAGGGAAGTTGGTCGAAGTTCAATGTGTGACCAATGTGTGCAGTAGGATATATGATCCTATGACACACTCATTGTTATAAGCAACAAAAGGTTGAAACGATGACAAATAATAGTGTGACCAATGTGTGTAGTAGGATATATGATCCTATGACACACTCAATGTTATAAGCAACAATGAAATGGTAAAACGTGCCAAAAGACATGTTAAATTCAAGACTTGACATGAAAGATATGAGATTATATGACATGAATTTGGACATCCAAATCAAGTGGTCACATGAAGATCTCATATTGATTTAGTCACACTATATGGATAAGTTATTGATAAATTTGACAAGGATGATTCTCATATAGCCAGAACTCCAATACACACATGCCAACATTTGTCCAAGAATAAAGGTCAAAATGTTGATCAAGTGGAATATGCAAGGGTCATAGGCAGTCTAATGTACCTCATTAGCTGCACTAGACCAGATATAGCTTTTACTGTGAGCAGTTTAAGCAGATTCACAATCAATCCAAGTGAAACCCACTAGAAAGTGTTTGTGACTATATTGAGATATCTTATATATACTCAAGATTACATATTGCATTATTCCAAAGATCCTATGCTAGTTGGATATCTAATATTCAAGATATCAAAGGCATAAGTGGATGGAAATCTTCAAGACAAACGACTATAACCAGATCCATAATGGAATTTGAATTTGTAATTCTAGACGAGTCTAGAGAGGAAATTAAATGGCTTTAGAATGTCTTGAAGGATATTCCAGAATGACCAAAACTTGTGCCCACAGTATATATGTACTGCGATAACCAAGCAACGTTTGCTAAGGCATAGAGTTGCATAAGTCGAGACATGTGTCGTTGATATAACACCATCAGACAATTGATCTCAAATGGAGTTATCTCTGTTGATTTTGTAAAACCAAAAGATAACGTTGCAGATCTGTTAACCAAAGGGATAAATCGAGATCAAGTTGAGAAATCATCGAAAGGAATGTGACTAAAGCCAAGGAAAATTTAAAGGCGCTATGAGAAGGAAAGCCCTACCTAGTTGACTAGAGATCCCAAGATCTAGGTTCAAAGGGAAAACCTAATCACATAGACCTTGTGCGGTCACTGTGGGGGATTACTCTCCCAAGTCCATTCCTATGATGTAAATAGTGACTAAAAATGGAACAGGCTAAGAAATGCTTTTAATGACCATTGTGTGCATTAGTGAACCGAGAAACATAAGTCATCTATGTAAGAGTGAAGTGGGTCTTCTTCAAGGAAACTATTTGAGCATAGTTCTCTCAAACTCTCGCAGAACCAGGCGATGTCCATGGCCATATGGACATAACCATGAGAACTAAACTAGTGTAAGAAAGGTAGTTGCGTGAAGTATATCATCGTTTACACAAACGGAAAAATAGTTCAAGGATGAACCTGTGCCTCGCGTGTAGAGGGGTGCAAATCCAATTCATTCGGGTTGGGGCGCACCCGCACAATGTGTGCGACGCGAATGTCTGGACCGGTCGGGCCCTACGTGGACGTGTGGATATTTTACCCCGTTTGAATTAATTTTTTCCGTTTGAATAGCATATTATCCCAAAAATTAAGGGATATTTTTAGATTTAAAATTCGGTTTTTTCTTGCAACCCACTCAATTATCCGATTATGGGCATAATCGGAATAATGTTTCTCATGTTTAACATAATTTTCTCCTATAAATACATGGATTATTTCTGGTTTTAAACACAATTCGAAAATCTCTTCTTCTCCCAAAAATTACATTATTTTTGGTGATAGTCAAAGGCCCTAGTACTGTTATAGATTTCTTCAGTAGTTCTTCTATCGAAATTCATCTGATGTTGTATCCTAGGAGACTGGCGACTAAAGAACTCAAACATCGAGGAGTGGTCGAATTTGTCTTAAGAAAACTGTGATCGTGCAGGCCTCAACAATTATTTTTGGCTATTCCATATCTGTTAATTTTGGTATTTCATTTATTTAAATTATTTTTATTTTATTTGTTTTGAATTTAACCCTATTTGTCCAACAATTTCAAAGAAGAATTACCTTACATCTCCAAGATATAAAAACTTACAGTAAAAAGTAGCTCATTAGCCTGCACCAAAACATCTTTAACAACTCCAAGCGGGTGAATATAAGAACGATCAGGTAATTGAATTACCACACCCGTCTTTTGTAGGTCAATATTTTAGTGCTAATTACGCTTAAATAGTTGATTTGTGGTGTTGAATTGTGCTCTATTGTGTGCTTTTCTGTGCAGGACTTCATGGTTGAAAAACATATTAGAAAAGGTTGGATTCTGCAAAGATTTCTGGATTTATGGCCGGATTAGTGGGCATAAATTGGGGCATGAATGCACTGACTCAACGACATGTCAGCAGGCTTCTAAAAGATGATGTCAGCAGTGCGTGATAGCTTATCAGCCGCGTTCTGGATCACTTATCAGCCGAGATTTAGATCAATGCTTGGGGATTACCTTTTATTTTTAAATTTAAACACTTTAAGATTTATTTCTTATCTCTTAGGAATTATCTTTTGTATTTTAAATATTTTAGGAATTATCTCTTACAATTTTAGAGTTATATTAGGGTTTTTTAGATACTATAAATACCCCTTGGGGGGTAAACTTCAAAAATCACCTCTCATCTTTTATCTTTTATTTGTTCTTAAGAATTTTACTTTAATAAAGTTTTATTTTTTTCATTAGCCAAAAGCTAAGCTAAACCCGATTTACCTCGTGAGAATAGACAAAGTTCTTCAAAACCTTCGATTTCTTTCTTGATTTTCAATAAAATTGGATTGGCAATTGGCCTTTCCTTTAGGCACCACTATTACTTCATTCCGAAAGCGCGCATCGGGTTGACGTGGTTTTGATCCACCGTTGGGACGAGATTAGGCTTGTAGCAAATTCAACTCCCTAAGAACAAACTTAGTGGTGGTCCACCAAGGGGAATCAAGATCGGATACAATTCTCGTCGAGATAATCCATCCGAGCACAGGCTTTTCCAGCACTAAACGGAGAATTTGCATTAGCATCGATTGACGGAGCGAATCAAACAAAAACTGGATTTCAAGGATTGGCCTTGGGATTTAGTTTACCGTAAAGAAGCAAGTTATAAGGGTTGTGCCTTGTAGACTGTAACTGGCAAGAACTCGAAGCAATATCCCTTTTAATGATCGAGACAAGTCGAGGAGAAGCAAAGCTAGAGGCTAACTCTTATCATAATCTATTTCAATTATTTCTTTCGCTTTATTTATTTTAATCTTCTCAAATTATTTCGCTAAACCCCCCTTTTGTTACTTGCAGATTACTTGGTTAAAGACCAATTCAAATCGATATTGGGGACTCCTTAGTCCTTGCAGATCGATCCTTACTCTCACTATTCTACTTAAATTATTTCTTTAATTGAGTTTAAGGAATTTTGTTTGATAGTTCACGACACTTGTCAGTGTGCGACGCGAATGTCTGGACCGGTCGGGCCCTACGTGGACCTGTGGATATTTTACCCTGTTTGAATTAAATTTTTTTCCTTTTGAATAACATATTATCCCGAAAATTAAGGGATATTTTTAGATTTAAAATTCGAGTTTTTGCTTGCAGCCCACTCAATTATCCGATTAGAGGCATAATTGGAATAATGTTTCTCATGTTTAACCTAATTTTCTCCTATAAATACATGGATTATTTCTGGTTTTAAACACAATTCGAAAATCTCTTTTTCTCCCAAAAATTACATTATTTTTGGTGATAGTCAAAGGCCTAGTACTGTTCTAGATTTCTTCAGTAGTTCTTTTATCGAAATTCATCTGAAGTTGTATCCTAGGAGACTGGCGACTAAAGAACTCAAGCATCGAGTGGTCGAATTTGTCTTAAGAAAACTTTGTTCGTGCAGGTCTCAACAATTATTTTCGGCTATTCCTGATCTGTTAATTTCGGTATTTCATTTATTTAAATTAATTTATTTTATTTATTTTGAATTTAACCCTATTTGTCCAACAATTTCGAAGAAGAATTACCTTACATCTCAAAGATATAAAAACTTACAGTAAAAAGTAGCTCATTAGCCTGCACCAAAATATCTTTAACAACTCCAAGCGGGTGAATATAAGAACGATCGGCTAATTGAATTACCACACCCGTCTTTTGTAGGTCATTTAATTTTAATTCTTGGTAAATAGAAAAAGCCATGACATTTATTGAAGCTCCCAAATCTAACAGCATGCTCAATTTTTTTTTATTACCAATAATGCAAGGTAGAGAAAACATACTTGCAAGATTGCCGACACATTCTTATTTACCTGAATTCTCTCCTTTTCTTTCAATTAGAATCCTTTATTTACACCTCATTATTTACAGCAAAGAATGTATAACCCTAAAAATGCCAACATAATATGTGAGATTGTTAAAATTTGAAACTATAATGAGAGTTTATAATCATGATGTAAACTAAACACATATTTTGGATATTTTTATAGTCATAGAAACAAAAAACTCGTCACTTGAAGATCATAAGAGGACTATACAAGGAAAAGGTTAAAAACTTAATAAAAAAACTCGAACACGATAAATAATCAGAAAATATTAAAATAAAAAAGTCGTGACTTCAAGTATATGTATAGGATAGTTATGCTTGATTTATTTTTATTTTTTTAACACATTAAAAATTTAGAAAATATTAAAATAAAAATCAGAAAATATAAACAAATAGTATTTGTTGAGTTCTTCTTAAAGAAATTTGTAGGGATATTTATGATTTCATTTTGCTGCATATGAATTCTGCTGTTCGCGTCTCTACTCTGTATGCGCAACTTTCAAAGGAAAATGGTAAAATCGCAGCTTTAGGATAAAACTTCAAAACGAAGTGCTGGCTGTGGGGTTCGAACCCACGCGCACTTCTGTGCAGCAGATCTTAAGTCTGCCCCCTTAACCTCTCGGGCAAACAAGCTAATTTGCTAACAGTAAATCACAGAAGAGAAATAATCGTTCTTATTGTTAAATATAGAGTACCAATGATACTCATCATATCCGTATTCAGCTTCTCATTTAAGAGGCTTGAGATTTTGGAATAACTTCTTGTTCAATAGATTGTGGTAACCACAGCCGATCACTGGAGGTGGTATGGGAGACAATGTCCGTCGTCGATGACAGTAGCTTTCTTGAACCTTCAATATCATGGGAAAATTAACAAAGAAGAAACTAGGCGATCTTGTATGCAACATAAGTGGATGAACATCTGATTCTGATGTATATCTAACTTTTCCTGTTACCTCTCATGAGTTGTTGAATTCATTGGTTCGGGAATGTTATATCGGTCGCTTATGACTTGCTCGAATGCAACACCGAGAACCTTGAGTTGTCGCAGATTACGCAACTAGTACATGTCAGTGCATTTGATTGGGTAAGGGTGTCAAATCTCGTTTGATGAGTTTAAAAGTTTCCATGCCATGGTTTTGATCAGATTTTTAGTTTTAAGGTTTGGTTGAAGGTGTTAAAATCAGTTTTCAAATAAAAACCTGCAGATGGGATACATTACGAGTCAATCCAATGTCCGAATGTAACGTTCCCACACGACCAAAGCACAACAATACTATAGTTCATTCAAAATGCAACGATATTTTTTAACAAAATAATATATTTGTTCCATGGGGAAATTAAGTTGAGAGACATCTGCATCAAACTGTATCATCCAACATAAGTGGACGAACTTCTGATTCTGGTGTAGATGTAATGTTGTGTCGAGAATGAAGTGAAATCCCAACTTTCACTCGATTTTCTCGCAACGACCTCAGATTGTTTTGTTTGATCAGTAGGGATGCGGTCACCTCCAGTTCCATTGTTGGTCTATGACTCCCATCTAAGTTCAAGCATTTTTCTTTTGCAAGTTGAGCAACTGCAACTACTTCATCCATTAGAGTTAGACCAATTCCGGCATCAACAATATGCGGCAGGTGATTTTTCTTCCATCGCCGACATCAAATACGAGATTAAGCCTTTTTTTTCTTGCGGTCCAAATGTCCCGTTAAGGGCTTGACAATCACCACTCTGAAACTATAAACATCACTTTTTTCAGTGAATTGGCTTGACCGGAAGTATTCAAGATCTACATACGCACAAGTCTCTAGCACTTGACTAGTCAAGTGAGTTCGATCAATGTCGACCCGTAAATCTGATACTTTTGCTCGTATAGTATATCTCGGTGACCGACGCAAATAATTGCAACTTCGGCTGCAATGCGCAATCTTGAGAACATTTCTGGAATGTAAAAATTAAAGTTCAGGATCAAAGAATATAATAAAATAGTAAAGAATATGATAAAGCAATTACTGCACATGAATTATGCTTCTTTGACTGCACCTTTCAAAGGAAAATGGTAAAATCGATGTTTAAGGAGAACAGTTGAAAATGCTGGCTGTGGGGTTCGAACCCACGCGCACTTCAGTGCAGCAGATCTTAAGTCTGCCCCCTTAACCACTCGGGCAAACCAGCTAATTTTATTTAATATAGAGTATCATTACTTATTTTCGCTTCTCTACAAGTTTGACTCCCTACTGTCCAATCAAGTTTCATTTATCACATCCGACACGGCACTACAAAATGTTAAGCATCCGGTTGAATAGTCGAGTCCGATGGTGGATGTACTGAAGTAGTAGATAGTGTCGCAACCGACGGCAGCCGTGAACTTGTTTCTAGTATGAGATACGACGAGCTGAGCAAGCGAGAATAGACGTCTATAGGTATATGACGTACGCCCTAATAAATTATAACAGTCATAGTTAAGGCCGGAGCCATGTAATGGAAACACCTTAAATTCTTTTTTCTATATAAAAATTAAATATACATAAATGACGCTCCTTTATAAATAAAATGGCACCTCTTTATAAATAACATAACACCTTTTGAACAATTTTCTGGCTCCACCCCTGATTTTGGTTGAGTTGTTACTGAACAAATTGTTTTTTTAATCTTTGATAATAATTCCAATGCTTCCTCTTGCACAACAAACCCTGTTGTTATTCCTCCCGGAGATGTGCTCCCTAATGGTCAGGGTACATGCAATCCCTTGAACCTCGGTGTGTGTCATAATCTATTGAGCTTGGTGGATGTCGAGCTCAGTAACGTACCTACAAAACCTTGTTGCAGCCTGATCGAAGGCTTGCTCGATCTTGAAGCTGCGGTGTGCCTTTCCGCTGCTGTGAGAGCCAATGTGTTAGGCATTAACATAAATCTTCCTATTTTCTTGAATCTCTTTCTCAACAACTGTGGAAGAAGAGTCCCTATCGAATACATTTGCAGTCTTATGTAGTCTATGTTTCAAGATTATTTGGTTTTACTTTTATTGTGTGTCAAACTTGTCACTCTTTATTTGTTGGATTTTATATTCTCATTCCCAATATGTCTTTACATTGTTCCCATTTCATTCTTATTATAAATAAATGTGCACTTCTTGTTTCTCGCTTTGAGATTTTAAATTGCATTTGTAAAAGTATTTTTGATTGTCTTGTGTTGATTATAATTGATAACACCAATTGTTATTGCAAAGAATTGTAGTATTTAAACTTGTCATTCTTTATTTGTTTGATTTTGTATTCTCACTCCCAATATGTCTTTGTATTGTTACTCACTGATCGAGAATTAACAAAATTTATATGCTCTTTTCCTGTGCATCGCCAATGATTTTATGTCATGAGTATTAATGATTATTTTTAATTGATTGTTTTTTATTTTATTGAGAATACATGTGGCATAAAATCATTAATGTGACATATAAAGAGACACAAAAAAGGTACAAACACATTTTATTCGATTGAGAATGTTTTTCACCTTCCTTTTTCAGTTTTCATCTAAATAAATGTGTACTTCTAGCCATGCCCGTTCCTAAGAGTTTTTTTAGTGACCTATAGGCGAATCTAAAAATTAAGGTACTAATAAGAAGTATTGGAGTTGTTTCCTTCCCGGTAATTAGGTGATTCTTGGGCGGCTTGTAGTATAGTGGTTGTGTATTGTTCTTGTTTTGGAGTGGTAGTGTTGTCGTAGTCCAGGTAGAAATCATTGTTGATTAATGATTCAAGACATGGGTAGAAAACCTATGACATTTGATATTGTGTTAATCTTTTAATGTTTTTGATTCATATAAATGGGACAATGTTACATCTACCCAGTTGAGGTAGTACATGACATTGCATTTAAGATGTATATAATTGAAGAACAAAATTAAAATATCTTTTACCAAATAAACAATTTTCAAGACTATAAATGCAATGCAATTAATACATCTTTTAGTAATAAATAATTTTTAAGACTATAAATGCAATGTAATTAATACATCTTTTACCAATTAATATTTTTTTTAAAATTATTTAATTATATAACAAATTACAACACACAAAATATTGGATATAAAATATGCTAAATATAGAAATAGGCACCTAAAATATAATGACAAATGTTATTCCGACGAAGCTCGAGTATAGAGCTTATTATGCCAAACTTTAAATGCGTAAAACGAAATCATATTCATAAATTGATAATTAAATTAATTTTTACACGAACTTTAGCAAATTTCGACATTAACACAACGTATTATTGGTTCAATAGATCATGTGTTAGTGGCGTTTTATATTATAAACGCTGCAGTAGGTTTTGATTTAATTTCCCTCACTCTCCCAGGCGCGTGCAAACGTGTAAAATCCCCAAATCTCAAATCCCTAATCGATTATGCTCCTCATTGTTGTGCAGCTCATCTCCATCGCTCGTTGCCATCGCTCCTCGCCGTCGACCATCCTTCAGGCCGCTATAGAAACGACAACGTCGAGGATCTTAGTGCATGTACTAGTACTACCGTCACCATCTCGTTTTTTGTCTGAAATTTGTTTATAGGCGCTGGCAAAGCTGACTGCATATTATGCTAGCCTCATTCTTAGGTTAATTTTATTTTTTTTCCTAATTAATGGGAATGTCTTAATCTTCTATGATGCACTTAACTCTTTTACATGCTTATATATCGTTTGACGTCTCCATTCACTTTATGGTTGTGATAATTCTTGGTCTCAGGAACAGATTAGGCCATGTAATGGAGTAAATTGTTTAATTTTTAAATTTTTTGTTTACAAACTTACAAACTTCAAGCTCACGAGACATGATACTTATGATTTTCATCTTCTTGCATATTTTAATTACCGTCTAAAAATTGACTTGAGTAAGTTCCTATTCTGTGTCTTAAACAATACACTGTTCATGGATTAAATATCAATATAGATGTTCCAATGATTTTTTTTCTCTTCATTGGGAATATTATAGAGTATCAAATATCAGCCGAAGGATCTGCGAGCAGTCGTCAAAGATTGGGAATATATATGTGCAGATGAATCCGAACTGGTTGAATATGTTGTTGGTTCAATGACATTAATAGTATTGTCATTTGGTAGTAAATTTTTTTGTTTGTTTATTGCAGATATTATGCCTAGGCGGAAGTTAAGTGATATGCGGATGATTCAAGTTCCTCGAGCAGAGGAAACAGTAAATAATGAGAGTTCTTCCGCTGTTGGATCTTCAGAAGTTCCGGAAATAGTTGAGAATGTGGAAATATAAGGTATTGTTCAACACTTTATTATAACTTCTAACTATTGACTTGATATTAAAAATTGTACTGAATTATTTCTTATTTAGGTGACAATGGTCGAAGGCGCAAAACTAGAGGGCGCACGACATTGAATGAATTGTACGAGCTTCCTCCCGGGGAACGTGTGAAAGTTTCACGAAATGATGTCGGCCAACCAATTAGGGAAGAAACACATGTTTTGGCCAGTTACTTAGGCATTGTTGCACGCAATGCTACGATTTTGCCAATCAATTATGAGTCATGGCGTCAAATGCCGAATAGTAACAAAACCATGCTCTGGATCTGGTTAAGGTAATAATGTCATTGAAATATATAATTCATTACAATTACATAATAATGATATTTACTTTGATTGTGTAATTTGTAGGATAAATTTTCTTTGGGGGTTTCAGATGACTATTTGAAAAATGCACTAGGAAATAAATGGAGAGACCATAAGAGCGCATTGAAGAAGACATATTTCAAAAATAATCTCAGTCTTCAAGAAAAGCTACAAAATGTCCCACCAAGAATGCTCCGATATTAGTGGGAAGATGCACTTAGGTTTTATAGTTCAACTAAAGGAGATGTATGATCGACCCAATTTTAAAAAAAATAATACTATGTCCTTATAACATTGACTTTATACGTAATGTAAATTTTAAATTGTAGGAGCGAGAGTGCATTGGAGTTTCTAGCAGACAGTAACATAAGTTTACTCACACTGCTGGGTCGAAGAGCTTTGCTCGTATAGCTAATGACGAGATATTTTTTTAACTATTGATTGTTTCAATGTATTACTTTTTCATAAGTACTAATTTCTATTATACGTTGTAGCAAGTTGCGACCGGTACTAATGTTGGACGGATAAAGCTATTCGACATTACACACACCAAAAAGGATGGCTCTCCTATGACTCATGAAGCTGCAGACATTATGGTATATTTGTTGGATAAAAATATGGATTATGTTATATTTATATCAATAGTATAACATTTTTATTTTAAATAATCTTTTGAATTTGTTAACAATTTTTATTTGATTATCAGACAAAATTGAGGGGGGAAAGGGCGGAGTATGAAGTTACGGCTTCAACTGATGGTTCTACTAATGTGCATGAGATGGAAAATCAAGTTATTGCTGATGTTTTGGGTCCTTAAAGATATGGTCGGGTTCGCTGTCAAGGATCATTTGTTACTCCAACAAGATATTTTGGACCTAGCTCATCTCAGTACATGCCATCACAGAGTCAGTCTTCGCAGGCAGAAATTAATCGTTTAAAACAACAATTAGCTCAATTTAAAGCCGAAGTAGTAGTGAAGAAAGCTGAGAGAGAAGCGAAAGAACTTGAGAGAGAAGAGAGAGAAGCTGCGAGAGAAGCTGAGAGACAAACGAGAGACGCTGAAAGAGAAGCAGCATATCAGGCTCTCCAGAATCAATTTCAAGAACTGATGGTGATGTTAAAGAAGAATCCTCCATCTTAGTTGATTTTAGATTTGTTCATGTGTTCATTATAATGAACTTTTAATTATATTTTAAACGTTGAACATTTTAAATGTTGAATTACATTTTAGTATTATTTCTACTTCATTTGCTTTGGTTGGTTGATAAATATTTCTATTTCATTTTACTATTAACTTTTACAGGTTAAATTTGGGTACTATAACATCAAAAATGAGGTTTTGTAAAGGTAGTAACCTTAGCGGCGTTTGCTAACAAAAGCGCCACTAAAAAACATTGCTTTTTGTGGCGTTTGTGAAAAAAAAAACGCCGCGATAAACCAAACATTTTTCGGCGTTTTGGTACAGAAACGCCGCTATAGGTCATGATTTTTTGCGGCGTTTGTGTTCTCAAACGACGCTAAATCCATTATATTTCCGGCGTTTTTCTCCATAAACGCCGCTATAGGTCATGATTTATTGCGGCGTTTGTGAATCCAAACGTCGCTAAATCCCTTACATTCTCGACGTTTTATTATCCAAACGCCGCTATAGGTTATGATTTTTCGTGACGTTTTTTGAACATAAACGTCGCTATCTTTTGCGGCGCCGCTTATAGCGGCACTTTGACTAGCGCCACCAATGTTTTTAGCGGCGCTTAAAAACGCCGCTAAAAACCCAGTTTGGTGTAGTGTAAACAAAAAATTAACGTTACAGTTTAATGAGTGTTTTAAGAAAAAAAGTTTTTATGGGGATTTTTAATGTGGGTCGCTCTTGTGACCTTAATGTGACTTCCTAAGATCCGCAGTAACGCATAGGCAGGTCTAGAAGGTTACATTTGTGGTTACTTTAGCGAGGAGTTTCATGCAGGGAGGTTTCTGCTACCTACTGATCGTATGATTTAAAAGTGTAATTTGCAATTAACCTTGCCGTGCATTGTATGGTGCAAGAGTATTGTTTGTTTTATTAGGTGTATTCCAGGTGTTTTGGACCATGTTCTGGTTTTGTTTAAATCGGTATGCGTTGTATTCTTTTTTTTTTTCATTTAGAATTAAGGAGATTTTTAATTAGGCACATATACTCGGTTAAGGCGATATGTTCATGAATAAAATCATAATTGCCTAGCAAAAAAATGTTATATATTTACGCAATTGTGGCTTAGAACTGGTTTTCTTTGTAATGTAATTTGGACTATTGAACTCAGATTTTCCGAGATCAGATTTATTGTTTTCATTAAGTGACAATCCGGATTCAGTAAAAACTACCCTACTGAGCCTGGGGGTGTCACACTTAACTTGCTTACGTTATCTACTTCATGTTGCATAATTTGAGTGGTGTGTATTGTTGGGCTCACAAAGCTCAGCCTCCGAATTAGTTAATGTTTACGTTCAGTAAGGGTATCAACATCGTCGAGATAGTTCCAACTATTCAGCTTAGAAGGACGCATATTATTAATAGTAAGTAATCGATAATAGAAAATGATAATAAAATTTATAATTATAATTGTAAAAAATATATAAACTTATAATAAGATCCGACACAAAGATAACAAACAAATCACAGCCGAATATGGAGCAAAATCAATTAGCCTTGGTCGCATGCATGTCTGCAGACACATAAACAACTTTAACGTTGTACTCATTTTCTTAATTAAATCAATTAAACATGATTTGGGGTTTTATATTATGCATCATGGACTTGGGAGATTTGGAAATATAATAATATACACGCACATAATTGCCAACCCAACAAATATTCCAGGATCCAAATTCTCCAATTAATCAGACTGAGTGGCTCCCATTTTCTACTTCTAAAAGACCTTAAGATTTCATATGTATTAGCTATAAAAACCCTTTGCTCACTTCACCAACATCATCTGCCATTGTCTTAGAATAACAGCTTTGAGCTCATAAAAAAACTGTTTCCTCAATCACTTGAAATCATTTTCTCTTCCGAAATGGGTTTCGGTGCTAACGCATCAACTGCTCTACTTGTTTCCCTCAACCTTGTTTTGTTTGCTTTAGTAAGCTCTCATAATGTTGATAATAATTCCAATGCTTCCTCTTGCACAACAAACCCTGTTGTTATTCGTCCCAGAGATGTGCTCCCTAATGGTCAGGGTACATGCAATCCCTTGAACCTCGGTGTGTGTCTTAATCTATTGAGCTTGGTGGATGTCGAGCTCGGTAACGTACCTACAAAACCTTGTTGCAGCCTGATCGAAGGCTTGGTCGATCTTGAAGCTGCGGTGTGCCTTTGCACTGCTGTGAGAGCCAATGTGTTAGGCATTAACATAAACCTTCCTATTTCCTTGAATCTCTTTCTCAACAACTGTGGAAGAAGAGTCCCTACCGAATACATTTGCAGCCTTATGTAGTCTATGTTTCAAGACTCTTTGGTTTTACTTTTATTGTGTGTCAAACTTGTCACTCTTTATTTGTTGGATTTTATATTCCCATTCCCAATATGTCTTTGCATTGTTCCCATTTCATTCTTATTATAAATAAATGTGCACTTCTTGTTTCTCGCTTTGAGATAGTATTTTAAATTGCATTTGTAAAAGTATTTTCGATTGTCTTGTGTTGATTATAATTGATAAAACGAAATGTTATTGTAAACAATTGTATTATTTCAATGATGAATGTGATAAATCAAATTGTCACGATTATAGTTTATTAGTACTGATTTTGCAACATCACAAGTTCAAATTGAAACATCATAATAATAATTTGTCATTAATAATTCAAATTGATAAAATTGTTGTATGAATTTTGTGTTATATCAATAATTTTACCGAATGCACCTTAAGATGCCGGTAAGTGATCTAAAAAGACATCCCAATGTCTTCCATAAAAAGTTACCAGCTCTTCACACTTAATTACGTGATCTCATCAAGTCCATCTCAATATAAACTACCAAAATATCAAAGGTATGGAATCATTAAGAGCATTAAACGAGTTCATCCTCACATGATTCATCGAGAGAGATATGTCTTAAGCCAATTGGTAAAGAAATTTTTAGTGAAAATTCAACTTAATTTTCTAAGTTCAATGTGGTCAAACGAAATCGTTGAAAGACTCATAGTATACAATTTTACCTATTCCTATAGCAAACATTGTACATCAATAAGGTAAAGATTTTGCTCTCAATAAATTCATATCTAAAGCTTGGGGGGGGGTCCTAGTGGGAAAAACTTAATGGAATTACCGAGGTTGAAGAATGAGTATCTACTCTTGATAAAATCTTTCGGGGGAAACTATATTGTTGGGAGAGGAGCAACTTTTCAATGCTTAAGGTATCGGTACCTGCCCTAGGGTGTATTCACCTCAAGCTAACTATAAATATTATAGTCCGAAGATTTTATCTTTCAAAACATTGAAGCCAAATTTGATATCTATATCTAGGGGTATTGTATTTATACTAATTCCATGCTATTGATACCATGACCCTATTGACTAGTGCTTAAATTATACATAATTTTATTAATAATTACTTCTTGATTAGTTGTTTTAAGCGGCTTAGCTGGTGATTTTCTGTTCTTTTCGGTGCAGGACTTTGTGGCTGGAAATTAGACTAAAAGGCTAGATTTCGCATGTTTTCTGGATTCATGGTTGGATTAGTGGGCATGAACTGGGGCATGAAAGTGCTGACTAGGCGCGATACGTCAGCAATACGAAAGATGACGTCAGCTACAACATAGTGGGATGATGACGTCAGCAGCGACGGTGATAGCTTATCAAGTCCATTTTGATAGCTTATCAACAAGATTTAAATTTTAAACTTGGGGATTTATCTTTTGTATTATCTTTTTAGGAATTATCTTTTTACCTTTTATCTTTAGGATTTAAATTTTGAGAATTATCTTTTGTATTTTTAGGATTTTATCTCTTATATTTTTTAGGGTTTTTGAGGACTATAAATACCATATTGGGGTAAGCCTCAGAATATCTCATCATTTGTTCCATTCGAGTCGGTTTTTATTGAGCTTAAAACGACCTTGGTCTACAACATTGTTGTTGATTAAGATCAAGTTCGGACATCGATATCAAAGATAGAACTTGGGTATTCGGTATACAAAGTGAAGTCTCAAGGATTGAACCTTGTAGACAAGTAACCGACGTAAATCCTAAAGTGGAAATCTTTCTCCAATGATCCAAAGAAATTGCGTCAAAGCGAAAGCCCGAGGCTAGTTTTTAGATATCAAATTTATTTACCTTCAACTATTTCAACCACAATTTTTATTTATTACCTTTCTTTAATCAACCACCCATTACCTAAAAAAACTCAATCCACTTCAAGGCTCATAGGTCAAAAATCATAATCAGGAAGTTTCCTAAATCCCTGCGGGATCGACCCTTACTTTCACTATTCTACTTTAATTTAATTTCTTTATTGTAGAATAAGGAATTATTTTTACGCGAAAAGGACACGTGTCAAATTGGCGTCGTTTCCGGGGAGTTCGGCAAAAATTTACTGATTATTTTTGTTTGTTTATGATCAGGAAGAATCCAGGAGAACTAGCACGCTACATCCCGGAGATCGAAGCATTCACATGACGTCAGAACGCACAAGAAAAACTAGAAAATGAAAATTGATTGCGCCAACAAAGGTTACAACAAAATCTTGAGCTAGCATCCCAAACCGCAACACACTCTAAGAATACCAACAAAGAACAAAATCCAATGGCCGACGAACAAACAATCCAGCAACTGACTAGGGCAACAGATGACAATCAGCCCCTGTGCATAACCTTCCTGAATGGTACACCGTTATTCCAATTGAAGACCGATTTGATTCATCTTCTACCGAAATTTCACAGCTTGCCCTCTGAGAACCCTCACAAGCACCTTAAGGAGTTTCATATGGTTTGTCTAAGTACAAAACCGCAGGGAGTTTCCGAAGATCAAATTAAACTTTGAGCCTTTCCTTTTTCTTTATCTAATATCGCCAACGATTGGTCATTTGATCTTCCTTCTAACTCTATTACAACCTGGACTGATATGGCTCGTTTATTTCTTGGTAGGTTCTTCCTAGCAGCTAAGCCGAGTGAGCTAAGGCGTAGTATCCTTAGTATCCGACAAAAGGATACTGAATCATTGTATGACTATTGGGAGCGTTTCAAAAAGCTATGCGCCAACTATCCTCAACACGGGTTGTTTGAACAAACGCTTCTCCAGTACTTCTACGAGGGGTTGACGCCTATGGACATGAAGGTAGTTGATGCAGCAAGTGGAGGAGCACTTGTTAACATGACCCCAACTGCAGCTCGAACCTTAATAACGACTATGGAATCCAACTCGCAACGGTTTCACCATTCAACTGAACCATCTCGACGAGTCAATGAGGTATGTTTTCTGGAAAATAAAATTGATAAGTTGGATGACATAGTTCAATCTCTTGTTGCAGATAAAAAAATTGCAGCCAGACTTTGTGGAATATGTACAAGTCTAGAACATCCGACGGACTGCTCTCCAATGGTGCAAGAAGAAGACAATGCACAAGTAAATGCAATAGGGAACTTTCTGGGACCTTCACAAAGACAGTACAACTCAAACCCCAGCTCGTATAATCCGGGATGGCGAGACCCTTCGAACTTCAGTTATGCGCAGAACCAAAGGCCAAATCAGTAATACCAGAAAAAACAATCTTATCAACAATATAAGTCAAATTTGGAATCCATTGTTGAGCGGTTGGCAATATCCCAGGAGAAGTTCTAGAACCGTACTAAGACCCATCTTCAAAACTTAGATAAACAAGTGAGCCAATTAGCTCAAGCAATAGGAAGATTAGAGTCACAACGAAAACTTCCATCTCAAACGAAACCAAATCCGAAGGAGAACGTCAGTGCTATCACCCTCAGAAGCGGAACCATGGTCAACCCTGAAGTTCTAGCGAAGGAAACCGAACAAACCACGGAAGACGATGAAATGCCACCTTCAAACTCCGAAGGTACAACTTCAACACGTACGCCTCCTCCACCTCCTTCTCATGCAATCACACCGCCTTTTCCATCAAGATTGGTGATGCGAGATAAACGAGCCGAAGAAAAGGAAATAATAGAGGTATTCCAAAAAGTACAAGTCAACATACCTCTTTTAGAAATAATTTGGCAAGTACCAAGGTATGCTAGATTTTTAAAAGAACTTTGTACAACAACGAAGAGAAAGCTAACATGACGTGAAAAGGTAAATTTGGGAGAGAATGTATCCGCAGTATTCCAGCGAAAGCTCCCACCAAAGATGAAGGACCAAGGTATGTTCGCTATACCCTGCAAAATAGGAGATGTTTCAATAAAACGCGCGATGTGTGACTTAGGAGCTTAAATTAACGTTATGCCTCTTTCTGTTTATAAAGTGATTTCTAACGAGCCTTTGAAGGAAACAAAAGTCACCATTTAGTTGGTTGATCGATCTATCATCTACCCAGAGGGAGTCCTCAAAAATGTCTTAGTCAAGGTAAACGAACTTATTTTTCCAGCAGATTTTTATGTCATTGACATGGAAAATGACCGATCAAACACCTCTTCTGAAGTTCTGCTTGGCCGTCCCTTCCTTAGTACGACAAATACAAAGATTGATGTGAGAAGCGGTATGTTAACAATGGAATTTGATGGTGAGGTCGTAGAATTTGATGTTTATAAGGCGATAGAACACCCGGATTCTATGGAAAACGTTAGCTTTGTTGGTGTTTATGAACCTTTAGTTGATGATTTTGTGGAAACTAACTTATCTGATAATTTGTGCAGGAAATTGGAAGGGCATGATGAAAAAATTAGGGAGTTGGAAAACACTTCATTTTTTAATCCTGATCTACACCTAACTCCCTCAAAAATTAAAAATTTTCCTTCCATCTTGCGGGCACCGGATATCGAGTTAAAATTACCGTCAGATAAATTAAAGAGTAAAGGAGATATTTTTTTCAGAAAAAATAAAGGAACGCCATGGTCGTAAAATTTCTCGTAGGGAAATTCTTAGTTGGATTAAGCACATGAATTGGAAGGAGTGTTTATTGCAGTACCTGTAGTCTGAATCAGGCCGTCGAGCTTAACGACGTTAAATAAAGCGCTAAATGGGAGGCAACCCATTGTTTTTATTTTGTTTATTTTCGTTATTTAATTTAGTGAATTTATTTACATTATTTAAATTACTTCTTTTATTTATATATTTTTATTTTATTTATTTTAATTTTTCATATTTTAATTTTAGTTTAATTTCCTTTTTCTATTTTTTAGGTACACCAGAATAAATCCAATCGAATATGAATGTTCGCCTGCTGATAACCATCCGATGGATTGAGATAGCAAAACCCAGATTATCCTCACATTTTTTAACCTTGCAAACCCATGTTTTCTTTCCTCTTTATCCTTTTTTTTAATTCACATGAGCCATATAGATATATATCTACTTATATTTTAAATTTTAAATATATATATTATCTTTATCCCTTCCTTTGACCGGATTAACTTAAACCAATCCCTTTCCCTAGCTTTAAGTTGCATGGGCCCCATTTTTTTTCAATTCCCATGTGTTTTTAATAAAGTAAACAAAACCACCTTTTGCGTTGTTTTACTAAAACCCACGTGATTTCTTTTCATTAAACCTAATTATTTTTCCTTTTTCCCTCTACCCACTCCCAACCTCAAAACATCATCACAAATCCTCCATTTTTTCTCACAATGGTGAGAGCAAGACAACAAGCACCCCCACCTCCCCCGATCGAACTCGAGTACCGTCGCAATCGTCACTAGCTCATGGAGTTTCCTGTTTCCTCTCTTTTTTATTTTTTATTCTACATTTTGGGACAAAATGACTTAAGTGAGGGGGAATAGAGTTTGAGTCAAAATCTGTTTCTTGCCTATTTTGATTAATTGCCTTAGTTGAAAGTTCTTGTTGCAAATCCTTATTTTCACCTTGTCTCTCCGATTTCCTTATGCCTTGGTATTTTTTCTTGTTTTGAACTTTAGGATGCATGATAGACTATGGCTTGGCTTGTTTTTATAAATTTTTGTATGTCATTCCTTGATTTGATTATTCGACATGATACTTGCCTTGGTACAAACAAACCCTTCATGTGAGTTCTTGAGCTTAATGAGCTTATCTTCTATTCTTGTTCTTTGTTTCAATTGAGTGTGTTGATTTAATCAATTGCATTCTAGAACTTGTGGCATGATACTTGTTGAGACTAATTTTTTGACTGTGATGCATTAATATGATAGAGGCATTAAGTTTATCCTCATTCTCTTCCCAAAAAGCCTACCTTTTGTTATTATCCCTTAGTGATACAATTTTGAGCCTTAGACTTTTTCATTGGATTGCCTTATTATTTAACCCACATCAATCATGTTTTCCCCCTTTTTTGTAACCTATTTCCAGGATGAAGTCGAGATTATTTAGAAGAGAAAAAAAAAACAGATTTGAATCAACACTACAGAAAAATCAGATTCGAATTGTGCAATGTAGAAAAAATAGTTTCTAACAATGCAAAAAATACTGTAGAGTGCAGAAAATGAAAAAATAGTGCAGTTTGGTTCAAACACTGTAGGGAAAATAATGTGCAGATTAAAACGAGCAGAATTGTTTGAACAAAAAAAAAAAGAAAAAAAGAGAAAAAAAAACAGTGAGCTCGAAAAAAAGTACAAAAAAAGAGAGAATTTTTTTGTTTGATTTCTCGTTTCATTCTTTGGAATAACTCTTCTTCTTCTTGAACTTTAAAACTCATTAAATAACCTTTATCCTACCCGAACCTTACCCCTCGTTACAACCCTTTTAAAAGACCTCTTGATTTTTGCATCACATTCATACTTAGTAGTGGAGATTAGATTTAGTTACAAGCTTATGGTAATGCTTTGGTTAAATTTTGGCTTGAGCGTTCAAATTTTTTACCCTAAACAGTTGAGTGGAATGAGTGAAACCATGAGAGGGTACTAGGCTTGTTTCATTAAAGTTAACAAGTCATTGGAATGTTCTACTTTGCTAAACTATCTCTAGTCTCGCCATTTTCTAATTGTTTCCTTAAAATTCACACATGTTTAGATGCCATGTCATGTTGACATCTTAAAGACTTTGTGAAATCAAGGATAAGGGCTTGAACTTTGATACTTGAGGGCAAACATCAAATAAGTGAGGGGAAATTTGACTAGTGCTTAAATTATACATTATTTTATTAATAATTACTCCTTGATTAGTTGTTTTATGCTGCTTAGCTGGTGATTTTCTGTTCTTTTCGGTGCAGGACTATGTGGTTGGAAAGTAGACTGAAAAAGGCTGGATTTCGCATGTTTTCTGGATTCATGGTTGGATTAGTGGGCATGAACTGGGGCATGAAAGTTCTGACTGGGCGCGACACATCACCAGATGACGTCAGCGGTACGAAAGATGACATCAGCTACAGCAGAGTGGGATGATGGCGTTAGCAGCGGCGATGATAGCTTATCAAGCCCATTTTTTGTAGCTTATCAACAAGATTTAAATTTTAAACTTGGGGATTTATCTTTTGTATTATCTTTTTAGGAATTATCTTTTTACCATTTATATTTAGGATTTAAATTTTGAGAATTATCTTTTGTATTTTTAGGATTTTATCTCTTAGGTTTTTAAGGTTTTGAGGACTATAAATACCCCATTGGGGTAAGCCTCAGAATATCTCACCATTTGTTCTTCATTTTATTTCTACTTTGAGTTTTATAAATCTCCTTTTCTTTTCAGTTCTTATTTTCTATGTTTTTTTACTTTATTTTTCGGAAATTATGCTAAGTATGGTTAATTCAATAATCATGCAAAGCTAAATTTTCTATTGCCAAAGGCAGTAGCAATGACTCGGTTTCAACGTGAGGAATGAAAATCGCTTAAATAACTTCAGGTTTCATTTCTCTCTATTTTCTAAAGCTAAACTTCAAACCAAAACGATTTTCGAAACAGAAGATTGACTTTTATCGAAATATGGTTTTTGGTTAATATGTGGGAGGAAGGATCGGCTATTGAAGCACATTCGACTTCCTAGGAACACACTTAGTAAATTGATTACTAAGGGAAAATTTGAGATCGAAACTGTTATTATTGAAATAACATCATTCGAGTCGGTTTTTATTAGGCTTAAAACGACCTTGGTCTACAACATTGTTGCTGATTAAGATCAAGTTCAGATATCGATATCAAAGATAGAACTTGTGTATTTGGTATACAAAGTGAAGTCTCAAGGATTGAACATTGTGGACAAGTAACCGGCGTAAATCCTAAAGTGAAAGTCTTTCTCCAATGATCCAAAGAAATTGCGTCAAAACAAAAGCCTGAGGCTAGTTTTTAGATATGAAATTTATTTACCTTCAACTATTTCAACCACAATTTTTATTTATTACCTTTCTTTAATCAACCACCCCTACCTAAAAACTCAATCCACTTCAAGGCTCATAGGTCAACAATCATAATCAGGAAGTTTCCTAAATCCCTGTGGGATCGACCTTTACTCTCATTATTCTACTTTAATTTAATTTCTTTATTTGAGAATAAGAAATTATTTTGACGCAAAAACGACGCTTGTCAAATTGGTGCCAAAAATTAATAAAAGGAAAAAATAATAATATTAAAGTTAATAAAAATAATAAAATAAATATAATTCAATAACAAAAACAACTAACACCAAGTGCCAATCCTCGGCAACAACACCAAAAATTTTTTGTGTAATTTAAGTGTTACGCAAATGGTGCAAGTATACACGTCGACAAGTGATAGTATAGTTTAAAGATCTTATCCACAGAAATTGGTTTGTGCCATTTTGCTTAAGTTATTGCACTCTAAAAGGGATAAGATTGATAGTGATGGAACGGGGTGAAGTATAGCTAAGATTATTGTAAAGTAAAAGAGAGCATAATAAATTCAAATAACAAGATAAGAAATAAAATGTTGATAATGAGGCAAGGTTATTGGGTGTCTCGATGTTGTTTCTGTTTGACTTGCCATGGCAACTTCACTTATATATATATGCTCGATAGAGTTTCTCTTGCCTTCTAATTATGTCTAACAAATAACTCTAATGACCAACATGCCATGGCAATACATGTTTGTGTCAACCTTGGGATGTTTTTCACCGATTAAGCTTATTCTTCTTAATCGCCTGAAATTCTTCCTTATGTCTAAGGAGAATTAGGCTTCATTAACTCTCGAATAATGAAAACTTGTATACAATAAGTAGACTTTGTCAACCCAACTCTCTCGAGTCCAAGTTAATGGGCGAGCATCAAGTATTTTTGTCTAAACTACTTGAATAACAATGAAGAAGAAGATATCGGATAAACATCTAAATAAATTAAAGCCAAAGAGAAATCATTTGTTCACAACATCAAAACCTAATAACTCAAGTCAATTTAATTAGTTCATGGTTGGTGTAGATCATTCAACATTACGGACCCAATCATTGAATGAATTAAGGAATAGAGAAGATAAACTAAGATTTGATCGGAATAGATCAGATCTCTTTCGTTGTCCTCTCGCCAGAATTGAGCAGTGCTTTTGGGCTAGGCCTTTGTCGATGGCCTAGTGTGATAAGTGTTCGACCCCAATTCTAGTAATGTCGGTTGCCCCTCACGATGGCAAAGATGACATTAGGGTTTCTTTCTACTTTGCGTTATTTGTCCTATCTCCTTTGATCTACGCATCACTCTTTTATAGAGGGGAAAATTCGAATTGAATTTCAAATGGTTGTTTTATCCTCTTATCTTTAGTTGTAACAACTTCTCTCATTCAAATCTCCACGAATCTAGGAGATTCTTTGGTCAAAACGAATCGATTAGAGTGATCAGATTTTTCCTGAGATTGTTGCGGTAACTTTTTCCGTAGGCCAACAATTATCTAGCAAAATCGAAGCAAAACAACAACATTTCTCCCACAAAAATAGAAAAACACAAGGCGAGATGCACAAAATAGAAAATTTCAAATAAATGCGAGAAAATATGATTATGCGGTTAAAATGGCCCTAAGTACAAGCAATAATCGACATAAAGGGATACAAATTACACTATTTTTTTAGTTATCACCTAGCCTCTGTCAGTAAACCCTCTATCGTAAGTACAATCACATAGCCGATGATTGAACTGTTTTCGCCATCATTCTCATAACCTCACCCATTTTTCTAAAATCTGGGTGTTTACAAAAGAATGAAACTCTCTGTCAGTAAACCCATTTTTCATTTTTTTATTGATTGTTTCTATTTTATTGAGATTACATGTGGCATAAAATCATTAATATGACATATAAAGAGACACAAAAAAGGTACAAACGCATTTTATTCAATTGAGAATGTTTTTCACATTCCTTTTTTAGTTTTCATCTAAATAAATGTGTACTTATAGTCAGGCTCGTTCCTAAGAGTTTTTTAGTGACCTATAGACGAATCTAAAAATTAAGGTATTAATAAGAAGTATTGGAGTTGTTGACTTCCTGGAAATTAGGTAATTCCTGGGCGGCTTGTGGTATAGTGGTTGTGTATTGTTCTTGTTTTGGAGTGGTAGTGTTGTCGTAGTCCAGGTAGAAATCTTTGTTGATTAATGAGGCAAGACATGGGTAGAAAACCTATGACATTGGATATTGTGTTAATCTTTTAATGCTTTTGATTCCTATAAATGGGACAACGATACATCTACCCACTAGGTCATCTTTTAAGATGGATATAATTGAAGAAGAAAACTAAAATATCTTTTACCAAATAAACAATTTTCAAGACCATAAATGCAAGGCAATTAAGACATCTTTTAGTAATAAGTAATTTTAAAGACTATAAATGCAATGTAATTAATACATCTTTTACCAATAACTATTTTTAAATTATTTAATCATATAACAAATTACAACACACAAAATATTGGATATAAAATATTAGTATAATTTAAAATATGCTAAATATACAAGTAGGCACCTAAAATATAATGACAAATGTTATTCTGACGAAGCTCGGGTATAGAGCTTATTATGCCAAACTTTAAATGTGTAAAATGAAATCATATTCATAAGTGGATGATTAAAATAAATTTTACACGAACTTTAGCAAATTCCGACATTAAGACAAAGTGTAACCGGCTTGTGGCTAGACTCTCTTTTTAGTAAAATCAAAAAATGTCCCCAATGGAGTCGCCAAGATGTCGCAGCCTCTTTTAGAGCTCAACATTTAAAAGTAAAAACAACGAATTCGCCACCAATCTTTTAAAAGGTGTGATTGGATCACCTAAAAATATGTCATTTTAATAAAACCATTTTTATTTCATTAAAACGGCCATTTTATCAAATATTGATAAGGAGGCACGATTATTGGGTGTCGCAATGTTGTTTTCGTTTGACTTGCCATGGCAACTTCACTTATATAGATGCTCGATAGAGTTTCTTTCTTGCCTTCTAATTATGTCTAATAAAAGACCCTAATGATCAACATGCCACGACAATACACGTTTGCGTGAACCTTGGGATGTTTTTCAACGATTAAGCTTATTCTTCTTAATCGCCTAAAATTATTCCTTATGTTTAAGAAGAATTAGGCTTCATTAACTCTCGAATAATGAAAACTTGTATACAATAAGTAGACTTTGTGAACCCAACTCTCTCGAGTCTAAGTAAATGGGCGAGCATCAAGTATTTTTATCTAACCTACTTGAATAACAATGAAGAAGAAGATGTCGGATAAACATCTAAATAAATTAAAGCCAAAGAGAAATCATTTGTTCACTACATCAAAACCCACTAACTCAAGCCAATTTAATTATTTCATGGTTTGTGTAGATCATTCGACATTACGGGCCTAATCATTGAATAAGTTACTTACCTACAATTGTCTCTTTTTTCGAAGCCTTTGGATGAAAAATTGTTTTTTTAATCTTAAATTAAAAAAAAAACTATTGCTTCAAAGTAAGATAGTGTTGGAATTCTTTTATAAACTAAAATAAATGGGTAAACTATTGGAATGATCACTTATGTTTAGGGTTTGTACAATGTTGATCATCGATATGTAAATTCGATCATTATGGTCACTTACATTTTCGATCTATAAACTTATGGTCACTGGACATTTGTTGTAGTTAAAGGCTGATCTGCCACAGTAAAAAGAAGGATAAATTACCTAGATACTCTCTAAACTATTACTCCACTCCTATTTTGACCACCAAAATAAAAACAATTTGTATAATTACACATTTAATCCTCCTTATTTACAATGTTTTTATTTTTTCTCCCCTCCACCATCTTCCATATTCTTCTTCATATAACCCCACCCCTAATTTTCTACTATATTAATCTCCAATTCACACCATTCCAGTAGTTTACCCTTAATTTTATTCAATAATGAAGGATATTCATTTATTTTGAATCAACGAAAAGTTGTGATCCAATCGGTTAGGAGCAATATACCTCTAATTTCCGAAATAAAGAACATTACCTCGTGTTATTGAGAAGTTAAACAGACCTTATAAATGATGTATTTAAATAGTTTAAAGTAATCACAAGGATCTAATTATAAACGTAAAATTACAATGCATGATTGGAAACAAATTATCTAAACTAAGGATGAAATGGATGTAAATTAATCGCACAAATTAAAGCATAGTTAGATTTAAATCAATGACAGAATTGAAATAAAGCACAATTTAAAGTTACAATTAAAATGACATGAAATTAGATTGCAAAGAAAATACAACTAAATTAAAAGAGTATGGAAATACAAGGCGAAAGTTAAATCAAGAAATAATAATCAATCAAATAAGAATGGTGATTAATATTTACCATATTTACCATCTAGTCCAAAAATATATGGCATGAATTGGGGATTAATATAGTAGAAAATTAGGGATTGAGTTACATGAAGAATAATATGGAAGATGGTGTAGGGGAGAAGAAATAAAAAATTGTAAATATGGAGGATTAAATGTGTAATTATACAAATTATTTTTATTTCGGTGGTAAAAATAGAAATGGAGTAATAGTTAGAGACTATCTAGGTAATTTATCATTCTTTTTACCGTGCCAGATTAGCCTCACGTTAACGCTTAACGACAACAAATGTCCCAGTGGCCATAAGTTTACAGGTAAAAAACGTAAGTGACCATAACGGTCGAATTTCAAAATTGGTGACCATTCCAGTAGTTTACCCAAAATAAATTTAAAGAGAAACATAAAAGAAATAAAATAATAAAAGAAAGAGAGTAACTAGATTTATAATGAAGCATTTAATACTGATGTGTGCATCTCTAGTCGGCCTTTTCAAAGTAAAATGGTAAGCTTTTAGGGCTTCATAATTTTAAATTTTGATTTTCTTTTTTTAAATGAAAAACTTTGGATGTGGGGTTCGAACATACGCACACTTCAATGTAGTATATCTTAAGTATGCCCCCTTAACCTCTCGAGCAAACAAGCTAATTTAATAACAATAAATCACATAATAGTAATAATCGTTTTTATTGTTAATGTTGTAAAAAAAAGATTCCAGGGGATGTTCTCTAGGAGATAGATTATGAGTTGCAAGAATGTTTATTAGCTCACATGATGAGAGATTTTGTGTCACTTGATTTAATTTACATTTTGGTGGGTTAATAGTGGCTGGGATTAAGAGATTCCAGGGTAAGTTTTCTTTGTGTGTAATGTAAAGACCAGTGGTTGATCCAAAAATTTAAAAATGGGGGTCCAAAATTCGTGGGAGAAAAGTGTCACAACAAATAGTTCACAACCAAAGAAACGAATGGCAACCTGTAACGCCTCGGTTTTGGGCCTAGGAGTCTTTAAGGTTGACTCTGGGTTCGTAGGACCTAGACTAGAGATTTGGGTTAGTTCAGGAGTGGTTCAGGGAAAACAAGGTTCGGGATATGATAAAATTATGGGGAAAATTCCTAAAATCCTCTAACAATATATATAAAGGTTTGGTGAAGTCAATTTTGGAAAATGATTTTTGGAAGATTGACATTTTGGGTTAGTGACTAATTTGTAAAAATGTAAAATTTGTTTTTAAAGAACTATTTTGAAATAGGGCCAAAACTTAGAATCTTTAGAGAGCTAATATGTCATTAATTAGCCTTTTCCTTTAATTGACTATTTTAAAGGTGCTTTATTAAAAAGAATAAAAATAGATTTTATTTATAAAGGATATAGTCTTCTAAAAACTATTTTGACGTAACTTCCTTATCTCTCATTTTTTCATCAGCCAAACATTTCATTTTCTCTCAAAACTTCCAGAGGTTTTCATATTTCCACTTCACTTTGATTTACAAATGATTTCCTTGGTGTTTCTTCGATTTATCTCAAAGGAATTTTTGAAGATTTTGCAACAAATCTTGTCAATTGAAGGAATAGGCAAGGGTTAGAGGTAATTTCCGTTCACCTCCCTTAATCAAGGTTCTTTAATGAAATTTCCAAGCCTTTGGCTCTCTAACCCTTGTTATTAAAAACCTTGTTATTAAACACAATTAAAGAGCCAAAGGCTTGGAAATTTCATTAAAGAACCTTGATTAGAGGAGGTGAACGGAAATTACCTCTAACCCTTGCTTATTCCTTCAATTGACAAGATTTGTTGCAAAAACTTCAAAAATCCTTTGAGATAAATCGAAGAAATACCAAGGAAATCATTTGTAAATCAAAGTGAAGTGGAAATATGAAAACCTCTGGAAGTTTTGAGAGAAAATAAAGTGTTTGGCTGATGAAAACCTCTAATCAAGGTTCTTTAATGAAATTTCCAAGCATTTGGCTCTCTAATTGTGTTTAGTAACAAGGTTTTATAATCTATTTGATGAAAATGGTTAAATCAAGCATTGAAAGATGATTTCTCAAGATTTTGGTAATGTTATAGTTTTGGTTAATTTGAGATTAATTTTAATCATGATTTGGATGTTAAATGATGTTGAAATGAAGGTTTTATCATAGGAATCCCGAAATAGATTGGATCTCTAGTTATTTAGGTTGTTAGATTTTGGTTTTGTGCTGATAATTTGGTTTTGGTGTTGCTGGAGATATAAGGGTGCAAATAGATTGTTTTCGGATGCTATTTAATGATTAAAAATGGATTGAAATGTTACGTTTTGGCTGGGTTGAGTTTGTAGGGTAATCGAAAGTGTTTTCGGTTGTTTCAGTTAGTCTTTTTGGTGTTTTTGGGCATAGCAGCGAAGTGGCTTTGGTTGCTGGTGTTTTTAATGCATTGAGATGCATAAATCCTTTGTTCTTGTGTGATATAAACATGGGAGAACGTATCGGAAGAAATCAGCGAAGTTCTGAGAACGTATCAAAAGTGTTTTCGGTTGTTTCAGTTAGGCATTTTGCTTCGCTTCAGAAGCTTGATTATGAATTTCCATTTCATTTCAGCTTGGTCACACGTAGCCAGCCCGTTACTTGAGTTCCAAGACTCGTTTGTGTTAGCATTTAATTCTGTTGTGCGCATCTCTAGGCAGCCTTCCCAATAGAAAATGGTAGGGTACTTCATAATTTTAAATTTGATTTTGCCTTATTAACTTGATATTCTTTATTTTCATAAAACTTAAAAACAATTGCTGGCTATTCCGAATTTACACTTCATTTCAGCTTGGTCACATGTAGCCAGGCCGTTACTTGGGTTCTGAGACCCGTCCGTGTTAGCATTTAATTTTGATGTGTGCATCTCTAGGCGGCCTTCCCAAAAAGAAGTTATTGGTTGTGGGGTTCGAACCCACGTGCACTTCAGTACAGTAGATCTTAAGTTTGGTCCCTTAACCTCTCAGGAAAACCAACTAATCGTATTTATTGTTAATGTTGTAAAAAAAATTCCATGGGTTGTTCTCTAGGAGATAGATTATTTAACCAAGTTAGTTTCAATGCATCTCTTTAAAACATTGGTTAAATTATTTAAGCATTCATTAAATTAATCTCCATATACGGTGAAATCATCCATAGAAACCTCAATGCATTTCTCAATATATTCATAAAAAATACTCATCATGCATCTTTGGAAAGTACCTGGAGCATTACAAAGGCCGAAAGGCATTCACCTATATGCATAGGTTCCGAATGGTCAAGTGAACGTTGTCTTTTCTTGGTCCTCTTGAGCAATAGGGATTTGATAAATAACCGAAGCCTCAGTATCTCCAGATTTACTCCTGGTAGTCTAAACAAACCACAGATTTCTTGGAACGTTTTCAGATGTTCCCTAGCATCCTCTGTAGCAGCACCACTAAATTGGCCAGCGGAATTAATCATGCTGAACATCACAGGTTTCAGCTCGAAATTTTCAGCTTCCACGTCTGGCAGGGTGGTTTCTAGTTCCACATGATCATTGATCATGTAATCACGGCATGACCGGCGTACGGCCGCAGCAGCAGGAGGATCGACAGGCTGTCCGTTTCCTCTATATCTGATTGGATCGTTAGGATCTTTGGGATTCCCTTGGTTGTTCCTCCTGTCTTCGTGTCTTCCGTTCTCCATTGCTTCTAATTGTTCCTCCAAGTACTCGTTTCTTTCTACTAGGAGGTGGACTCCTTTTCATGAGGTTGCACGTTCGTTCGATTTCAGGGTCTAATTTGTGCTCAGGTTCTTTACCTCGTTGAGATCTGCGCATAAGCAAACGAAAGACCTTGTGAAAAGCATAGGGTGAACAATCCAATTAAAAACAGAAAAATTAAAAAGAATGTGCAGTAAAAGTAGGGTAAAGATATGTTACAAGTCCCCGGCAACGACGCCAAAAACTTGTTGCGTGTAAAAGAGCCTATCACAATAGAGTGCAAGTGTACACGACGCAAGTAGTAAAGTGATACACAAAGTATCGGATGTCGAATCCACAGGGACTGGAAATAGCCTTAACCTTGAATTGCTGCACAAGAAAGAAGAAGATAATTTTAATTGTTTGTCAGGGAATACTAAAGAATACTGAAGATAAAGGATTAAAGAAATCCGGATAGAGAGAATAACCCGGTATTGATTTGCTCAGTAGTGTAGGTGTTGCAATGTATAGAACTCCCTATTCTGTCGTTGCACCTATCGCGGCAGCACCTGCGGCGGCAGAGGTCTGTTGATGTCGCGACAGCGATCACACAACTCTGTACTTCAAGTTTGGCAAGATTCCCTGCTGTGTCTTGTCCTATCCCTAGGTCCAAGTCTGTCGATGAACACGTCTTTGATGATACCTCTCGGCGTGAATCGAAGGATGAAAACCGATGTTATTGAATTCTTCCTTAGCCACTTAACCTCGTCCTATCCCTAGGTCCGAGATAGTTCAACCATAAACTGGAGAACCCGTACTTATTCCTTTCGTATACTTAACTCTCCCGATATTAAGTAAATGTATAATCTCACAATGCTCTCCCGATACTCTAGCAAGATGTTGAAAACCAGAATAAGCAAACTTGAAGTCTATTTTATTGAACAGAAAAAATCCTAAAACAATGCAATCCTTGCAACTACTTTACAGAATCAACCCTTATCCCTAAGGGAAGTTTAGAACATGATGAGAAGGGGGAAAATGACTAGGGTTTAGGGGAAGACGGCTAGAGAATAAGATATCCTTCCCTAGGTCGAATTACATGCCTTTATATAGGCCTTGGGTTCAAGTTTTCTAATATGGCAAGAATAGAAGTTTAAATTAAAGTACAACTCTATTAAAGACTAAATCTTCAGAGTAGATGTCTTTAATTCGTCCTCTTTTCTTGCTTGGAGTTTCTTCCTTGAACTTTTGGCTTGGCCTTTATTCTGATCTAGGGCTCGGAAAAATATATGAGTGTTCCACGACAGACCGGCTTAATTTCCTCTTTCTGTCGAGCTCCATTTCACTTTTTCCCTCCACCATTGATGTCGTCCTTAGTTGCCATGGCAGCGGCCTCGACAGCATCGTCCTTCTCGACTTCAGTCCTGTGTTCCAGCTCTGCTTCTCCACTGCCCTGAGTCTGCTACAGCAGCTACCTATAAAAGTAACCAAAATCAGTAGCAACTATGCCTTTTTATATAATTGTGATGTATAATTGAAATCTATCCTAAATGCAATAAAATATGCTTGAATGCAGCAAGAATATGAGGTAAATAAGGGGTAAAAAGTAGAACTTTTGCACACTCAACAAAAGACTTCCCCCAATCTCTTTGTAACCCCCTCGTCCCGGGCTAGACGACAGACTGGTCCGAGCAGGTTACACGGGGAAAACCGAAGCGAAACCCGTTAAGTCTCCACTCCGATTAGGAACCCTAGAAAAATTTCATTTACTTATCTTGTCTAAATGTATCGTTTAGTCCTATTTGAGAAACGACAGCGGAAAAAGATAAAGAAAACATCCAAGCAAACGTAAGGTAGCTTAAATTTACCGAGTGACATATTAGTCAGATTGCATGCTTACGAAACCAAAACCATACATAAAAGATGCATATAAACTTAACAAGGAAGTAAACAAACAAACAAGACTAAAACACGACATCCAGGAACCTTTGAAGATGCCAAAAAGCCCAAATACATGCTTGCGTTTCGAAACTGGCTTGCCCGTTTCGATACGCGAGCTCTAGTTTAAAAGCCAGACCAGGCCGTACCGATACGGTCCACTTTGTTCCGGTACGGGGTTCTCCAGTGTCGAAACGTTTCAGAACTGGTTCTGAAACAGGCACACACAGTGGCAATCTGTATCGAAACGCGTACCGAAATGGGAGCTCATAGTGTCAAATCGTATCTAAACGGCACCACCCTCGTTCTGATACGAGTATCCCTGGAGCTACAACTGTTCCGAAACAACCACGAGCGTTTCAGAACGCCTGCACTCTGAGTAACCCTGAAAATAGTTTTATGCATCTTCAAACATTCCAAAACATGCTCCAAAACAATAAGAATCATGAAACAACAATCATACAAATAATCGAAAGGTATTTCATCCTACCACAAGCATGATCAAACATATAAACATACATGACAAGACCATTTCATTCATAGGAAACATACATCCACATAAACATAACATAAAACAAGGTTTACATGCTTTTTTCACACAAACATATAAACATCTCATAAATCATAGGTTACACTCTTCAACACAAAAACATAGGCATTTAACAACATGTAAGCCAAACACATAGGAGTCTAACACATGCTCCTACAACACGTAGCATCCCCATTGCTAACTATTACATTATTCAATAAAACCATACTTGAGCAACCACACACGCGCTTGGATGCCCCTTCCTTGCTCTTTGCTAACTTCCACACTAATGATCTGCATTGTCAAAAATGATACCGTAAGCTAGAAGCTTAGTGAGGGAGCTCTAAAACAAAACATCGACAATACAGGGTTCAAGCATGGCATCCATGAAACATTCACAATGCATACATTTACACTAACATAACAACATAGCCAACTACTACAAGAATGCATGAGCATGGCATCTTACCTCATGTTATGCTTAGCACAAATGCAATAGAACATCTTATCACAACCACCACACATAGACAAGTATATTGACAACTATATAGCTTACTCGGATATGCGGATAACTTCCGTTGGGATTTTCGCCCCAACGTACTCAAACAACCATATTACCTTCCGGTGGGATTACACACATCACCGTTTTCATTTACGGATGGGATTTTACTCATCATCACACACTTATGTTTTCTGGTGGAATGTAACCTCACCGTACTCCTCCTTGGTGACTACACATCACTAATGCCACGCGCGAATTTGACTCTTACCGTGTGCACACTCATCCTAATGGTCGATCATTTATACCCGGTAATTATAACTGGTGCCAACATACTAAACAAGTCTCACCATGATTTCACAATCATGCAACACAACATATCATCACCATTATACAACATCAATATATAGCAACATGCATAAACGAACATGTATCACACAAACCACATTTGCACATTTAACAAGAAACTCATAAAGTTAAACAAGAGATTAAACTACCAACTTAATCTCCACATTATATTGGCCTACCAAGCACAATCTAACACCTCAATCACACACTTGAACCAATTTAAAATCGTTTTAAACAATCCACTCACCGAACACCGTTAAAGCAAATCGAGAAAGCCGATCAAGTCTCCAAATTTCTCAGAATCGAGCCTGAAGCTTCTCCAACGGTTTCCCTTGATTCTAATCAATAAAAAACAACATATTACTCAACAAATCATCCACAAAACCACTGCCACAAATTAGATTACAACCACAAGACCATTCTTTATATTTTCAAGGCATGAACTAACCCAAAATCCTCATTTTTGGACTTGAACTTAACCCAGCATAAACCCATCAATTTCAACACCCAAATCATCACTAAACACACTCAAAACAACCCCAAGCATAACCATATCTTCAACCCAACTTTCCCACACCAAACTACCTCAAAAACCCAAGTTTTCTACCCTTTAAAACACCCACAAAACCTATTTCGGGGTTTTCTTCAAAACACCACCGTTTTCACATATGATACACCTAAGGGTAAGAGTTTAACATAAATTAACTTTACAAATTGAAAACCAAACAAAAACTCATCAAATCTTCCTCCTTTTTCCCAAAATTCAAAAACTTGAAGAACTTCAAAAATAGAGTTTACTAAAAACTAAAACCATAGAAGTGTTAAGAAAGATGAGGAGAAGTCGAAAACGTATTTACCTCGATGAAAACACTTGAAATTGATGAAGAAATGGATGGAACAGTGTTTTGGGGTTTGGGGAGGTTTAGGAGTCATGATTTTAGTTTGAAAGGGGAGGAAGAAGATGACTAGTAAAAAGTCCCTTTTTACTCATCTTATTTCCTTTATTTAGAAAATTACTCATTTGCCTTTAATGAAATCTCATGGCCTTCTTTTATTAAAACAAAGCCCATTACGATTTAGAACAAGCCCAATGACTCGAACCCGATTTAACTCTCTTAACACCCGACCCCTAAACTCGGGTGTTACACTATCTAACATTTGGTCTATGAAAGGTAAAGGAAAATGGTCTTTCCTAGTCACATGATTAAGCTTGCTAAAATCTATGCACATTCTCCAACCATTTTGCACACGCATTGGTACAAGTTCATTGTTCGAGTTTCTTACCATGGTGATCCTCGTCTTCTTTGGGACAACATGTATTAGACTTTCCCATTTACTATCCGAGAATGGATAGATTATGCATGCGTCTTTAAGTTTGAGTATCTCCTTCAGCACTACTTCGTTCATGGCCTGGTTTAACCTCCTTTGTGGTTCCCTTAAAGGCTTGGCATCATCTTCAAGAAGTATTCTATGCATACAAATCAACAAACTTATACCTTTGATTTCGGCCAAGGTCCACCCAATTTCCGCTTTATACTCCTTTAAGATCCGAACCAACTTCTCTTTTTGTTCAATTGTGATTCCTTTTGCGATTATGACCTGCAATGACTCATCTTCACCTAATACACGTAAATTAGGTGGTCAGGTAAGTCTTTTAGCTCCAACTTCGGGGCCTACACAAGAGAAGGAAGAATTTGTTATTATCTAAACTTGCTTACTCAAGAGATGATGTTGAAAATATTTCTTCCGAGCCAATCTCTTCATAAATTTCTTCGAGCCCGAGTACTGTTCATGATTTCTTCAGTAGTGCTTCTATCGAAAATCATCCCCTGTTGTATCCTGGGAGACTAACGACTAAAGAACTCAAGCACCGAGGAGTGGTCGAATCTGTCTTAAGGAAACTGTGTTCGTGCAGGCCTCATATATTATATTCGGTTATTCCAGATCTGTTAATTTCGGTATTTTGTTTATTTAAATTAATTTATTTTATTTATTTCGAATTTAACCCTCTTATTCTATGCTATAATCTTAAGACAGATTATATCCAAGGTGATTCGAAAGAAATATAGTTGTGAGAAAGCAAACAAATTTGTTTCAGGAATTATCCTGTCATTCTACGGGTTTTCTTAGATCTCAGAAATAAACGTGTAACCCCCTAGACCGACTTATGAGAAATGATCATGTCTAGTAAGGCACATCACAATTAAATCTCAAGAGGAAAACCTGTTGGCAAATTAAGTAATTATTTTGACAGCATAACAGTAGGACTCAGTGAAAACCATCAAGTTAGATAACTTGTTTAGTACATTAAATAGCATTTCCAAAGTCATTCATAACATAGACTTATAAAACAATGTAGGCAGACATGACCACATATGTAAACCCGTCATAGGATGGTTACAAAATTGGTATCAATTAGCGTAACCAAATATTTCTAGTTTAATACCATACATATCAAAATATAGGCACATGTCACCCTGAAAGTACAAACGGTGGATAGAAACATTACATTCAAATAGAATACCAAATGTGTCAATCCTCCAAGTGTCAGCTACGGGGTGGCCTATCCAAAATATCTGAAAGGGGAAAAGTTTGGGGGTGTGAACTAGGAAGCTCAGTGTGTTCCAAAAGTGCAAGCAAAACATGTACAACAACAACATAATACACATTTCTAGTTCAGAAAGCATAAAATTCAAGTAACAATACGGTTCAGTTTAATATTCTATCTACCCTCCAACCATACTCTAAGAGGCAGTTTCCCCAAATGTAACACCCCAATTTTGCTCTAATTGAAAACCCTAATAATTGGGAATTTTAATTTAAAAACCTAATTGAATTTCAGTGACCAAATTGCAAAGGTTGTAAAAATTAGGTGCCATTTCATAAACTCCAGAAAGTTTAGTGGCACGCTTCGTGATTTACCCATTTGTTAGGGTATTTGTATTCTTTTGAATCCCATTTCAGATATGGGAGTTGTGCGCCATTTTTTCCCTCTTTGTGTTTCAGTAAAAGAAAAGAACCCAAACCTTGTGTTTCCGTTTACCGTCTGGCAAGGGGCCAAAGGCCGTCCGTTCGACAGTCCGACGCCACCGTTCAATTCTCCGTAGCCGCGCGGTCAAACCCTTGCCGTCATCTTTTGTTTTTCGTCCGCCGTCGTTAGGAAGCGTTTCGAAAACCGTTTGAACTCGTGTTCGTTCGTGTTCCTCGCTGTTTGGGTGTTTAGGGGTAAGGTTTGGTTATGTTTGAGGTTATCCGTATGTGTGTGTGTGTGTGTGTTGGTCGGAAAAACAGCCCTTAGAGGCCATCAGAGCGTCGCCGCCGGTGAGAAATTGAGAATTGGTGTTTGAACCCTAATTTCAAATTGGGGATTTTGGGCTTGAACCGATCTGAACCGGTCCAGGGGGCTGAATCGGGTTGACAGAACCGAACCGGTTCATATTATAAAACAGTCGGCTGACGTCAGTGTTGACCCGTTTGACCGTTGACTTTTTCAGAAAATGCCCATCTTAAGTTTTTCGACATCTTGATTCCGTTTCCGCTGCCCGTTTCCTCAAATTCGAACCCGAAAGATTGTTTTGACTGCTTTTGTTCAAGTATGCTTAGTTTTTAAAAAGTTGAATATCAAAAAATTAATTGGTATTATTCGTATTTGCAGACGACATTGACTCGGATACTGAGATCCTTCCTCCTCCTCCACCTGGATGACCTCCTATTGCTCAGACATCGGGATCCGCTCGTGAGTTTAATTGTTAATATATATTTGATATTTATATTATCATATCTTGGCATAGTAGTAGTTTTCTTGATGGAGTATTTAATTGTTATAGGAGTTGACTCTGACCGACCTAGAGATAGAGTTGAGCGTGGGAAACGTCACCGTCGACGTTGAGTGTTAGCTATTTGAGGTGTGTTCTCTTCTGTGCTATCTGTTTACAGTGCTCTATATGTAAATGTATCGATTTGCTGAAATGTATACTTGATGTGGTCTGATAGTATATGATTGTAATATTCTGTTGATCTGTGATGTTGGACTTGTTCAGCATTCTGTTACCTTATGAAATATTTGTATATATATTCAGATTCAGATTAATGTATATCATATTATATGATTATGCATTTCTGTTGATAAACAATGCATTCAGATTCAGAACTCAGATTTTATGTCATCTCATTATGGGTGGGATTTTGTACGGGGAAGTTCAGTAGCTTGATCCTGCGAGATGATGTCTAGTTCGGATCAGTGGTTTCGCCTACGGGCTGGATTCCACTTCGGATGGTGACGAGGTAGAGAGTGGTTCTGGGGAACCTTACTCTTCGGATGGTGATGTAGTTGGGTGCATGTCATATTGTGTTGCATTTTCATTCGCACTTGTTTATGTGTTTGAACCGATTCATAATGGAAAATTGTATTCTGATAATATTTGATTGATTCTGTTGATATGTTGATATTGTTAGTTCTGTTTTCACTATAGAGACACACTGAGTGTTATCGCTGACTCCCCCTTAGTTTCTATTTTCATATACTCAGGTCTAGGCTACGGTACTTGGAGAACCTCGTTCTCCAGCTTATTTATTTACTATTATCAGTATGAGACGTGGACTTATTTTTATTATATGTTTTATCAGATTGTTTATAATTTTAGATTTCTGGATATTTTATTTGGGGTTATAGCGTTTTATCATGCATGCACATTTTGAATATTTAATATTTTCAGAAATACTTTATCAGTATATAATATGCGATATTATTATTATTATCTATTTTGGAAATTAAAGTTTTGAGTCAGGTTACTTGTGTGAGGGATAAGCTTTGAGTTTTACTCCTTATATTCGACCCAGTTCTTCTGGGTCGGGTTTAGGGGTTACATTTAGTGGTATCAGAGCCAGGTTCAACACTCGGCCTGGGTGATTTAAATCAACTTTAAATTAAAAAAATAAAATTTTGCATGCATTCTCAAATGTTTTCGGGGTAAAACGGGAATTTCAGATAAACTTATGATCTATTATGAATATATTTATACATATTCTGAATAAGGTCTCCAAGTACCGAATCTAATCTTAGGATTCTGTCTTTTGTAGATATACTACTATGCCACCTCGGAGAAGTTCTAGAGTAGCGGCCGGTCGAGGTCGTACCGCGACTGCAGATAGTGACGTTCCATCTCTTGAGGGTTCGATACAAATTCAGAATGAGGTCCAGGGTGCAGATGTGGAGGAGCAACATGTGGAGCAGACTGGAGCTCAGCAGACTGGAGCCCAGCAGACTGGAGCTCAGCAGACCGGTGGGGGAGACCCACATGTTCAGCCTGCTCAGAGTGGTGGTCATCGTGATTCAGGGGATAGTGAGACAGTGGGCATGGATGATGTTACTGTTCAGAGAGAGTTATTGAGATACCTTCGTCAGTCTGAGGGTGTTCGGAGACCCATATCCACAGAGTTTCTCGCTGCTAGGATGACTATGTTTGAGGGAAAGACGGGTACAGACCCAGTCGATGCAGAGTACTTGCTGAAGAAGCTTCAACGATTATTTGTTGAGATGGATTATCCTACCGACCGAAAACTCAGGGTTGTCGTTTCACTACTGCAGGGTGAAGCCCAGAATTGGTGGGAGGCTGAGGAGCTTGTTACTCCAGCTAATAGGGTTACTTGGGATCATTTCAGACAGGCTTTCCGTGATCGTTATGTCGGAGCTGAGTATATTGCTAAGTGCAGAGATAATTTTATGAATCTGAAACAGAATGATATGACTGTTAACGATTATGAGATCAAGTTTATGAGATTGATGCAGTACGTCCCAGGGTTAGTGACCACATAAAAAGAAAAGTGCGATTGATTTTTGAAGGGATTGCGTCCTACGATAAAGACCGATGTTGCTTTACATATGGATCAGGAATACAAAGACATTACTCGACGAGCTAGGACAGCTGAGCGTAATGAGGCAGAGTTGAGACAGCTTGTGTTGCATGGATCTGATAGAGGGAAGAGACCAGTGTCAGTGCCAGTTCAGCATAGTCAGGGAAATCAGTCTAGAAAGAGAGCCAGAGACGAGTCAGTCTATTAGAGTTATTCGAGAGCTAGACCAGTGACTCCTTCTGTTCCGACTGTCAGTGCTGGTGGTTCGACTGGTACTCGAGGGATGCCACAGTGTTCTTTCTGTAAGAAGTGGCATTCGGGCGAGTGTAGGAGGCAGACTGGAGCTTGTTTTAGATGTGGTTCATTCAAGCATCATTTCAGAGATTGTCTGGTTCCACCTCCCTCAGCTTTTTGCTACTACTCAGTCTCAGGCATCAGTACAGACTCCCGCCAGGAGAAGAGGTCAGGTCAGATCTGTTACTTCAGGCTCTGCTAGTAGAGGTAGACCAGCTCCGAGTAGAGGATCAGCAGGATCAGGGGCCAGACTGTAACCCCCGTAGCCCGGTCTAGACGGTTGACCCGAACTACGAAGATTACACGGGGAAAACCAAAGTCAACCCGAAAGTCAACCTTGATTAACGACCCTTTTTTTTTCTTTTTAGACTTGTCTAGATGCACATTAACCTTAATTGTGATCATACAAACAACATATCAAAAGATCACAAACATCAGAGATCAAACAGGGACCCAATTGAACAAATTACAACTTTAGGGACCAAATTGCAATTTCTGGTAAATTAAGGGACTTAACCCAAATTAAAGTTACCATCTTGAAATTAGTCAGGTTTCATGCTTCTCTGTGAAATTTCAGCTCAAACGGACAATCCAAACTCATACAATTGATCATACAAGATTTAGGACCAAAACGCAAACATTTCGAAACATATAACTACCATGTCAGCCCCTTAACGGTCGACCGTTCCGGAACAGGCTAGCCCTGTTCCGAAACACGGGTCGTTCCGAAACGGGTTCCGGAACATGGCCTCGGCAGAGGCTAAACCGTTTCGAAACGGTGCATACCGTTTCGGACGCCTGGGTTCATGCAAGGCACCCGTTCCGAAACGGTACACCCCTGTTCCGAAACGCCTGCACGAAAAACAGCAAACAAGCATACTAGATCATGCAATTGGACATTCAAACATGCTCCAAACACCACCAAACTTTACCAGCATGCAATTAAACATATTTAAGACATAAGAGCTTCATCAATTCAACAAGATAACAACACATGCAAAAAGCCCCAAATCAATGGTCATGCTTCCAACACAAGCTATCTACTCAAGCTTCAACTTGCAAAACAAGCATATATGGTTCAATCCAAAAACCAGCAACAACATTAACATTCAACATACTTAGGGAGTCTTAAACACCTCCCAAAACACATATACATATCGGTCCCCCATTGCCAAAACATACAAAAGCTAAAACACTTATAAAACCTTCATACATTGAGCTTTACTTGTACTTGTTTGCTTGCCTCCTCTTGCTGCCCTCAATGCACTCTAATGCTCTGCATTATTGAATCAAGAAAACGAGAGAGCGTAAGCCAAAGCTTAGTGAGGAGTGCTCTTTAAAAAAAACCATTCAATAATGCAATAAAAACCATTTGTAAATCATGCTTGAAAACAACCTTTACACATGCTCAAAGCATACTTTAAATCAAGCAATATCATGCTTCCACATTTCATTTAAACAAGCATCTCATGCTTCAACATAAACATTAAATCATGCATCTCATGTACTATACATGTCATATTGGCTCAAGTGATACATTTCATTTGTGAAATCAAGTTCAACAACTTTCCCCAAGGACTTTTAAACACCTTGGACCCCAAGGACTTTTAAACACCTTGGCCATGGACTTTTAAACACCATGAAAGGACCACACAAGGACTTTTAACCACCTTTGTGTCCGTAGCTTGAATTATCCCAAGGACTTTTAAACACCTTGGCCCCAAGGACTTTTAAACACCTTGGAAAGGAGCACCTAAGGACTTTTAACCACCTTAGAGTCCGCAACAAGATTCATCCAAGGACTTTTAACCACCTTGATGATCTTAGATAATAAGGCTCACTCAAGGACTTTTAACCACCTTAGTGACCTTCACTTTTACAAACCATCACTTGCCAATATACACTTATTACATCACATAGTCCACTGTTTTAAAGCATTTAAACCAAGCCATTTCATCATGCATTTCAAAGCATTAAATCATCATTTAACAATGCATAAAAACAAGGCTCTCTTACCTAGAGACACCTTCAACACATGGCTTAAATCATCAGCATAAATCATGCTAAAACATCAGCAATTAACATGCTAAAACATGCTTTCCAAAACAGTAGCAAATCATGCAAAATCATCATTTCACATTTCATCAAAACGTGGCCACCACTTAAAGAGAGTAATCCGAAAACTTACACTTGAGCTTAGCAAAGTTGTTTAGACTTAAACTAAGCTCCCAAAACCTTCAACCCTTGGTTTAAAAGCTGAAAATCCATTTTTCACTCACCGATTACCACTTCGCTTCAAGCCAAAGCACCAAAACAAGCCTCCGGATCAACAAATCTTGGATCCAAGGATGCCTCCCCTGTTTCAACACATTAAAGCAGAGGATTAATGCATTATCATGCATTAATTGCTTCAATTAAAACATCTAAACTCGCTGCTCTCACTAAACCTCCATTTTCGGCCACCAAACACAACCGAAAATGCATCCGAAACACTTCTAAGCAAAGCCCAGCCACAAACCAGCAAAACCTCACTTCCATCAACATCATTTAACATCTAAAAACAACCTACAACCATCCTTATACCTCCAGCAACACCAGATCACCAAGATCACCACAAAAGCTACCTTAAAACACAAGCTAAACTTAGGAAATCCAACCTATCTGGGATTGCATCAATCAAAACTCATTTCCACATCAATTTAATGATCATTTAACATCAAAAACACTTCTCAAAACACTGATTTAACAGATCAAACGAAAATCAAGTGAAATCATCAAAATCTTGCATAATTAGCCAAGATCCATAAATCAACCTTTAAACCTTTAATCAATTATCAAATTAGGATTCAAAACTTTAGGAATTTCATTAAAGAACTTGAAGTTCAGAGGAGAAGGACGTTCTTACCTCCAAACTTGAGTTTCTCCTCTTTTTGGAATAGAAAAGCTTGATGAAACTTGAAGCAATTGATGAGGTTTTGAAGACACAATGATTTGCAATCAAATGAGAGTTGAAAGAAGGTTTTTAGGTGATGAAAATCAGACTTAGATCTCTGGAATTGAGTGTTTGGGTTGAGAGAAAAGATAGAGAGAAAATAGGTAGTTAAAAGAGAAAATGGCCAAAATAGATTTTTCCCTCCTTTTGATTCCTTTAAAATCAGAATTATGAGTTAAAATATCTTAGAAAAATCTGGAGAAACTCCCTTTGGGTAAATAGCTCCTTAAAGATTCAAAGTTTCAACCCTTTATAAAAATAGCCACCAAACTTTCAAAAATTACATTTTGGTCACTAGCCAAAATGTCACATTTCCGAAACTCATTTTCCAAAATTGATTTCACAGTTCACTTAATTATAATAAAAGATGATTTTAGAACATTTTTCCATAATTTTTATGCAACCCGAACTAGGCTTTCCTAATTTAACCTCTTACGATTCGAACAGCACTTTGACCAACCGGTCAACGCCCAAGACTTCTAAGCCCAAAACCGGGGCGTTACAACTCTCCCCCCCTTAAGAAATTTCGTCCTCGAAATTTACCTGAAGGAAAGAGATAAGGAAACTGCTTCAGCATATCATCCTTCCGCTCCCACGTGGCTTCCTCAACACCGCGATGCTTCCACAGCACCTTCACCAACTCAATGGTCTTGCCACGAAGAACTTTGCTATCTGAATCCAGAACCTTCACCGGTTCCTCATCATAGGTCAAATCCGGATTCAATTCTACTTCCTCCACAGGCAACACATGCGAAGGATCAGATCTATACCTCCGGAGCATAGAAACATGGAACACATCATGAATCTTCTCCAGCTCCTGAGGTAACCTCAACCGATACGCAACAGGACCCACTCGCTCAACAACCTCATACGGTCCAATGTATCTAGGGCTCAGCTTACCCTTCCGACCAAACCTCATCACCTTCTTCCAAGGCGAAACCTTCAAGAACACGCGATCACCCACCACAAACTCTATCTCCTTACGCTTCAAATCCGCGTAAGACTTCTGCCGATCAGAAGCAGCCTTCAACCTCTCACATATGAGCTTCACCTTCTCGGTGGTACCTTTCAACAAAGCTGGCATCGAAACCAACTTTTGACCAGTTTCAGCCCAACACAGAGGAGTCCTACACTTCCTCCCATACAGAGCCTCATAAGGTGCCATCTGTATACTTGCCTGAAAACTGTTGTTGTAAGCGAACTCAACCAAAGGCAGATGCTTCTCCCAAGAACCTCGGAACTCTATTACACAGCATCTCAACATATCCTCCAAAATCTGAATAACCCGCTCAGACTGGCCATCCGACTGAGGATGATAGGATGTACTGAAATGCAACCTTGTACCCAGAGCTTGATGCAAACACTGCCAAAAACGCGATGTGAACCTCGGATCCCTATCCGACACGATCGACTTAGGCACACCATGCAACCTCACAACCTCAGCAATGTACAGCTCTGCCAACTTATCCAAAGAAAACGTAGTATGCACAGGCAAGAAATGTGCACACTTCGTCAGGCGATCCACAATCACCCAAATAGAATTCTTCTTCGACGGAGACAAAGGCAAACCAGATACAAAATCCATGGTAACCCTCTCCCACTTCCATTCAGGGATCTTCAACGGTTGCAACAAACCAGAAGGAACCTGATGTTCAGCCTTAACTCGCTGACACACCAAACACTTGCTCACGAACTCTGCCACATCCTTCTTCAGACCTACCCAATAGTACTCATCACGAAGATCGCGATACATCTTTGTACTACCAGGATGCATAGCAAAAGGACTGCTATGACCTTCAGCCAGAATGGTACGCCTCAACTCAGCATCTGCAGGCACTACTATCCGACTACCAAAACACAACACCCCATCCTCATTAAAACAGAAATCCGAAGGTCTACCCTCCGCGATATCCTGAACATGAGACACCAAGGATTCATCCAACAACTGCTTTTCCTTGATCAACTGAACCAACGAAGGTTTCACTTGCAACTCAGCAACAAGGCCACCATCCTGCGATATACTCAAGCTAGCCAACATAGCTCTCAGCTCAACAGCTACCTTTCTACTCAAGGCATCCGCAACAACATTGGCCTTTCCCGGATGATACTCAATCATCAGATCATAATCCTTGAGCAACTCCAACCAACGTCGCTGCCTGAGATTCAACTCCTTCTGAGACATCAGATACCTCAAACTCTTGTGATCCGTGTACACAGTACACTTCTCATCATACAGATAATGCCTCCAGATCTTCAGAGCAAAAACCACCGCAGCCAGCTCAATATCATGCGTAGGATAATTGCGCTCATGCACCTTCAACTGCCGCGACGCATAAGCCACAACCTTACCCTCTTGCATCAGCACACACCCCAAACCAACATAGGATGCATCACTGTAGACTACAAACTCTTTCCCTGATTCAGGCTGAATCAAGATAGGAGCTTGCGTCAAAGCCATCTTCAGCTTCTCAAAAGCTTGCTGCCTCGCTTCTGTCCACTCATACTTAACATCTTTCTGCAGCAACTTCGTCAAAGGAGCAGCAATCTTGGAAAAACCATCCACAAACCTTCGGTAGTATCCTGCCAAACCAAGGAAACTACGAACCTCCTGAACAGACTTAGGAACTTTCCAGTTCATCACCGCTTCAATCTTCTGAGGATCAACACGAATCCCCTCAGCTGAGACCACATGCCCAAGAAAAACCACCTCTCTAAGCCAGAACTCACACTTGCTCAACTTAGCATAAAGCTGATTCTCCAACAAAGCTTGCAACACAACCCTCAAATGCTCTTCGTGCTCTTCCTCGGTACGCGAGTACACAAGGATATCATCAATGAACACCACAACAAACTTGTCCAGGTATTCATGAAAAACACGATTCATCATGTCCATGAAAGCAGCAGGAGCATTTGTCAAACCAAACGGCATCACAAGGAACTCATAATGCCCATACCTAGTCCTGAAAGCTGTCTTAGGCACATCCACATCCTTCACCTTCAACTGATAATACCCTGACCTCAAGTCAATCTTGGAGAACACAGCAGCTCCCCGAAATTGATCAAAGAGATCATCAATCCTCGGCAAAGGATACCGATTCTTGATAGTCAACTTGTTCAGCTGACGGTAATCAATGCACATCCTCATCGTGCCATCTTTCTTCTTCACAAACAAGACGGGAGCACCCCAAGGCGAAACACTCGGCCGGATGAAACCACGATCAAGCAACTCTTGCAACTGCGTCTTCAGCTCCTTCAGCTCCTTAGGTGCCATTCTATAGGGAGTAATGGACACAGGAGTGGTATTCTCATACAGCTCAATACCAAACTCCACCTCGCGATTAGGAGGTAAACCAGGCAACTCCTCAGGAAAACATCAGGAAACTCCTTCACAACCCTGATATCCTGCACCCTCAGCTCCTTCGAACTAGGATTCATCACAAAAGCTAGAAAAGCTTCACAACCTTGCCTCAGCATCCTGCTCGCCTCCAAGGTAGAAACAACATTGGCAAGAAACTTCACATTCTCACCAACCACCACCACTTCATAATCATCCGCAAGCTTAAGCGAAACCCGCTTATTCTTACAATCCACCACAGCACGATGCTCAGCCAGCCAATCCATACCAAGGATCACATCAAAACCATAAAAGGGCAACTCCATAAGATCAACATGAAAGACATGCTCTTGAACAACCAAAGGACACCTTCTATAAAGCTTACGAGTCACAACAGTTTCACCAAAAGAACTAGTGACTCTAACACCAACATCCAAAGACTCAACAGGCAAACTAAGCAACTCAGCATGCTCACGAAGAATGTATGAATGCGTAGATCCAGAATCTATCAAAGAAAGCAATGACAAGGATTGCAAAGTAAAGGTACCTGCAATCACATCAGCATCATTCCTTCCCTCGCGCTGAGCATACACCCTCGCTTGGCCTCCACCCTCAGGTTGAATAGCCACAACATGAGCTACACCGCGGCCACCTTCCTCTCGCCTCTGGAAATTACCACGGCCGCGCCCACGACCTCTCTGCGGTGCTGCAACAGGAGCACGCTCTTGACCACCAGCCATCCTCGGACAATCACGTCTCAAATGATCAGCTGAACCACAGTTCCAGCACTCATAACCAGCTGCCAACACAGGAGCTTGCACCTCCCTTCCAGCACGAGGACAGTCACGTCTCAAGTGACCACGAGAACCACAAATCCAACAAGCACTAGGGTCAGCTCTAGCATTGCCACCCCTAGCAGGTGCACCTCCACCTCTCTTAGACGAAGACTGAAACCTCTGATCGCGCCCCCTCTTGTTCCGACCACCGGAACTATACTCAGCAGCTCTCTTTCCAGAACTAGCTCCAGCACCCTTAGCAGACAAACTCAGGTTCATCTCGATGTCCTTGGACCGACTAACCAGCACATCGAAATCATTGTACTCAGCTGCCAACATATAGGTCTTAACCTCCGTCACCAAACCATAACGGAACCTTTCGCACCTCTCGCGCTCATCAGGTATCAGCTCCGGTGCATACTGGCTAAGACGTACGAACTGTACCTCATACTCAGCCACACTCATGTTCCCTTGGGTCAGAGACATGAATTCACGCTTCTTCTCATCCAGATATCTAACTCCCAGATATCTCCTCTTGAACGCATGCTGAAAGAACGTCCAAGTAACATCAGCATCAGCCATCCCAGAGATTGTGGTCGTCCACCACGTATAAGCATCACCTTGCAGCAGTGACACCACACATCCCAGCTTTTGCACATCAGTGCAACTCATCTGTCCTAAGACACGCTTGGTACTCTCCAACCATGCTTCAGACCTCTCAGCCGACATACCCCTAAACTCAGTCCCACCAAGACTGCGCAAACGTTCCAAGGGTAGTCTAGCACCAGCATCTCCCTGATGCCCAGCTCCTTGATCTCCAGCTACTGCTGCTCGAAACGCACCCGCAATAGCTTGTATCAGCACAGACATGTCAGGCATCGCTTGCCCCTGACCAACCTCAGGTCCTGCAGCTCCAGCACCAGCTGCCTCAGCTCCAGCTCTTTCCCTCTCCGCACCACCACCACCAGGTGGAGGAGGAGGTATCACAGCACTACCAGTGTGCTCATCATTCACATTCCCCTCCGGGGTCGTAGCTCTCGCGCTACTCCGTAACTCTCTACGTGGTGCCATACTATTACCATGCATAACAATACAAAAATAAAACAAGTCAGGACCAGCAAGGTAAGCAAATTCCAAGTATTCAAGCTCAATTTCCTTCAAAAACAACATTATCTCTTTAGCTTTTGTTTGGCAATGGGTACCCTCATCATGCATCATCACAACATGCATCACATATGCATCATCATCACAAATCACTGAACATGCTTTCACACCACAAGCATACGAATCAAACCATGCTTCAATCATGCATACACGCATTCCCAATTACTCGAGAACTCAGCTCTGATACCACCAAATGTAACCCCCGTAGCCCGGTCTAGACGGTTGACCCGAACTACGAAGATTACACAGGGAAAACCAAAGTCAACCCGAAAGTCAACCTTGATTAACGACCCTTTTTTTTTCTTTTTAGACTTGTCTAGATGCACATTAACCTTAATTGTGATCATACAAACAACATATCAAAAGATCACAAACATCAGAGATCAAACAGGGACCCAATTGAACAAATTACAACTTTAGGGACCAAATTGCAATTTCTGGTAAATTAAGGGACTTAACCCAAATTAAAGTTACCATCTTGAAATTAGTCAGGTTTCATGCTTCTCTGTGAAATTTCAGCTCAAACGGACAATCCAAACTCATACAATTGATCATACAAGATTTAGGACCAAAACGCAAACATTTCGAAACATATAACTACCATGTCAGCCCCTTAACGGTCGACCGTTCCGGAACAGGCTAGCCCTGTTCCGAAACACGGGTCGTTCCGAAACGGGTTCCGGAACATGGCCTCGGCAGAGGCTAAACCGTTTCGAAACGGTGCATACCGTTTCGGACGCCTGGGTTCATGCAAGGCACCCGTTCCGAAACGGTACACCCCTGTTCCGAAACGCCTGCACGAAAAACAGCAAACAAGCATACTAGATCATGCAATTGGACATTCAAACATGCTCCAAACACCACCAAACTTTACCAGCATGCAATTAAACATATTTAAGACATAAGAGCTTCATCAATTCAACAAGATAACAACACATGCAAAAAGCCCCAAATCAATGGTCATGCTTCCAACACAAGCTATCTACTCAAGCTTCAACTTGCAAAACAAGCATATATGGTTCAATCCAAAAACCAGCAACAACATTAACATTCAACATACTTAGGGAGTCTTAAACACCTCCCAAAACACATATACATATCGGTCCCCCATTGCCAAAACATACAAAAGCTAAAACACTTATAAAACCTTCATACATTGAGCTTTACTTGTACTTGTTTGCTTGCCTCCTCTTGCTGCCCTCAATGCACTCTAATGCTCTGCATTATTGAATCAAGAAAACGAGAGAGCGTAAGCCAAAGCTTAGTGAGGAGTGCTCTTTAAAAAAAACCATTCAATAATGCAATAAAAACCATTTGTAAATCATGCTTGAAAACAACCTTTACACATGCTCAAAGCATACTTTAAATCAAGCAATATCATGCTTCCACATTTCATTTAAACAAGCATCTCATGCTTCAACATAAACATTAAATCATGCATCTCATGTACTATACATGTCATATTGGCTCAAGTGATACATTTCATTTGTGAAATCAAGTTCAACAACTTTCCCCAAGGACTTTTAAACACCTTGGACCCCAAGGACTTTTAAACACCTTGGCCATGGACTTTTAAACACCATGAAAGGACCACACAAGGACTTTTAACCACCTTTGTGTCCGTAGCTTGAATTATCCCAAGGACTTTTAAACACCTTGGCCCCAAGGACTTTTAAACACCTTGGAAAGGAGCACCTAAGGACTTTTAACCACCTTAGAGTCCGCAACAAGATTCATCCAAGGACTTTTAACCACCTTGATGATCTTAGATAATAAGGCTCACTCAAGGACTTTTAACCACCTTAGTGACCTTCACTTTTACAAACCATCACTTGCCAATATACACTTATTACATCACATAGTCCACTGTTTTAAAGCATTTAAACCAAGCCATTTCATCATGCATTTCAAAGCATTAAATCATCATTTAACAATGCATAAAAACAAGGCTCTCTTACCTAGAGACACCTTCAACACATGGCTTAAATCATCAGCATAAATCATGCTAAAACATCAGCAATTAACATGCTAAAACATGCTTTCCAAAACAGTAGCAAATCATGCAAAATCATCATTTCACATTTCATCAAAACGTGGCCACCACTTAAAGAGAGTAATCCGAAAACTTACACTTGAGCTTAGCAAAGTTGTTTAGACTTAAACTAAGCTCCCAAAACCTTCAACCCTTGGTTTAAAAGCTGAAAATCCATTTTTCACTCACCGATTACCACTTCGCTTCAAGCCAAAGCACCAAAACAAGCCTCCGGATCAACAAATCTTGGATCCAAGGATGCCTCCCCTGTTTCAACACATTAAAGCAGAGGATTAATGCATTATCATGCATTAATTGCTTCAATTAAAACATCTAAACTCGCTGCTCTCACTAAACCTCCATTTTCGGCCACCAAACACAACCGAAAATGCATCCGAAACACTTCTAAGCAAAGCCCAGCCACAAACCAGCAAAACCTCACTTCCATCAACATCATTTAACATCTAAAAACAACCTACAACCATCCTTATACCTCCAGCAACACCAGATCACCAAGATCACCACAAAAGCTACCTTAAAACACAAGCTAAACTTAGGAAATCCAACCTATCTGGGATTGCATCAATCAAAACTCATTTCCACATCAATTTAATGATCATTTAACATCAAAAACACTTCTCAAAACACTGATTTAACAGATCAAACGAAAATCAAGTGAAATCATCAAAATCTTGCATAATTAGCCAAGATCCATAAATCAACCTTTAAACCTTTAATCAATTATCAAATTAGGATTCAAAACTTTAGGAATTTCATTAAAGAACTTGAAGTTCAGAGGAGAAGGACGTTCTTACCTCCAAACTTGAGTTTCTCCTCTTTTTGGAATAGAAAAGCTTGATGAAACTTGAAGCAATTGATGAGGTTTTGAAGACACAATGATTTGCAATCAAATGAGAGTTGAAAGAAGGTTTTTAGGTGATGAAAATCAGACTTAGATCTCTGGAATTGAGTGTTTGGGTTGAGAGAAAAGATAGAGAGAAAATAGGTAGTTAAAAGAGAAAATGGCCAAAATAGATTTTTCCCTCCTTTTGATTCCTTTAAAATCAGAATTATGAGTTAAAATATCTTAGAAAAATCTGGAGAAACTCCCTTTGGGTAAATAGCTCCTTAAAGATTCAAAGTTTCAACCCTTTATAAAAATAGCCACCAAACTTTCAAAAATTACATTTTGGTCACTAGCCAAAATGTCACATTTCCGAAACTCATTTTCCAAAATTGATTTCACAGTTCACTTAATTATAATAAAAGATGATTTTAGAACATTTTTCCATAATTTTTATGCAACCCGAACTAGGCTTTCCTAATTTAACCTCTTACGATTCGAACAGCACTTTGACCAACCGGTCAACGCCCAAGACTTCTAAGCCCAAAACCGGGGCGTTACACAGACTGCCAGGGTTGGTTTATTCTACTAGGAGACACGAGGATCGTGATGAGCCAGATGTTATTGCCGGTACATTCTCTATCTATTCTATTCCGTATTTTGCTATGCTAGATAATGGTTCGACTCATTCATATGTTGCGAGTTCTGTGTCTGGGGGTCTTGAGATTTCTGTTGAGGATACTATTAGTGATGTTACTGTACACAGTCCAGTGGGTAGTCCAGTTGAGGTTACTAAAGTTTATAGGAATTGTCCTCTTGAGATTCAAGGAGAGATCTTTCCAGCTGATTTGATGGAGTTACCCTTTAGGGAGTTCGATCTTATTTTGGGTATGGATTGGTTGTCTGCACACCGTGTTACCTTAGATTGTGAAAAGAAAAGGGCTACACTGAGAACTCCTGATGATCGTGAGGTGATTCTGATTGATGAGCGTCGAGGGTTCCTATGTAATATCGTCTCAGCTCTCAAAGCTAAGAAAATGACCAGGAAAGGCTCTATTGCTTATCTTGCCTATATCCTTCATTCGAGATAGTCAGATTCCGGATTAGATAAGATTCGAGTTGTGAAAGACATTCCAGACGTTTTTCCGGAAGAATTACCTGGAGTGCCGCCGAAACGGGATGAGGTTGAGTTTGGCATCGAGGTTTATCCGGGTACAGCTCATGTGTATATGGCACATTACCGGATGGCACCGAAGGAACTTAAAGAGTTGAGGATTTAGTTGCAAGAACTGTTGGATCGAGGTTTCATTCGACCCAGTGTTTCTCCTTGGGGCGCTCCTATTCTGTTTGTTAAGAAAAAGGATGGGACACTTCGACTCTTTATAGATTATCAGAAGCTAAACAAGCTGACGATAAAGGACAAATATCCTCTTCCTCGTATTGATGATCTATTTGACCAGCTTCGGGGAGCTACGGTATTCTCTAAGATAGACTTGAGATCTGGTTATTACCAACTCAAGGTTAAGGATTCTGATGTGTTCAAAACAGCTTTCCGGACACGATATGGTCATTATGAGTTCCTTGTGATGCCTTTTGGGTTGACTAATGCTCCTGCCGCTTTTATGGATATGATGAATAGGGTGTTTCAACCCTATCTTGACCAGTTTGTTGTGGTATTTATTGATGATATACTGGTATATTCTAGATCTGAGGCTGAGCATGAGGAACATCTTCGGATTGTATTACAGATTCTGCGAGAGAAACAGCTGTATGCAAAATTCAGTAAGTGTGAATTCTGGCTTTCTGAGGTTATGTTTCTGGGTCATATAGTTTCAGCTCAGGGTATTCAGGTTGATCCGATGAAGGTCGAGGCTATTATGAGTTGGAAGCAACCCAAGAACGTTCATGAGGTTCGAAGCTTCTTGGGTTTAGCTAGTTATTATCGGAGATTCGTTGAGGGCTTCTCATCTATTGCAGCTCCGTTGACTAAGCTTCTGAGGAAGGATGTTCCCTTCGTTTGGGCTGAGGCTCAGCAGTCTAGTTTTGAGAAGCTTAAGTCTATGTTGACTGAAGCTCCAGTTTTGATACAGCCTGAGCCTAGTAAGGCTTATACAGTTTTTAGTGATGCTTCGTACACCGAATTGGGGTGTGTTCTAATGCAGGACAAGAAGGTAGTGGCTTATGCGTCTCGACAATTGAAACCGCATGAGTGTAACTATCCTACCCATGATCTAGAGCTTGTTGTTGTTATCTTTGCACTTAAGATCTGGAGACACTATCTCTACGGAGAGAAGTGTTATATCTATACAGACCATAAGAGTCTGAAATACCTCCTCACTTAGAAAGAGATTAATCTGAGACAGCGTCGCTGGTTAGAGCTTCTCAAGGATTATGATTGTGAGATTGAGTATCATCCGGGTAAAGCTAATGTCGTTGCTGATGCATTGAGCCGTAACGCCATTTCAGATCTGAGAGCTTTGTTTGCTCGGATGAGTTTGTACGACGATGGCAGTCTGTTGGCAGAGCTTCGGGTTATTCCTACATTGATTTCTGATATTCGAGCTGAGCAACCTAGTGATCCGTTTTTGATGCATCGTATTAGAGAGGTGCATGAGGGTACATCTCGGGATTACTCTATTGAATAGGATGGGGTATTATGTTTCCGTGGCCGGTATTGCATTCTGAGGAAATCTGGGTTAAAACAGGTTATTCTCCGTGAGGCCCATGACAGTCCTTATTCTATGCATCCTGGTGGTGACAAGATGTATAAGAATCTTCGTGAAAGGTACTGGTGGAAAGGTCTCAAGCGAGACGTCGTCGGATTTGTATCGAAGTGTTTGACTTGTCAGAAAGTCAAAGTAGAGCATCAGCGTCCGTCTGGGTTACTACAGCATATTGAGATTCCTCAGTGGAAGTGGGAGCGCGTGACTATGGACTTTGTTAGTGGACTTCCTTTGAATCCGTCGAAGAAGGATTCCATCTGGGTTATTGTTGATCGTTTGACGAAGTCCGCGCATTTCATTCCTGTCTGAGTTAACTATTCTTTGAGTAAGTTAGCCCGGCTTTATATTTATGAGATCGTTTGTAACCCTCTTAACCCGGCCTAGACGGTTGACCCGAATTAAGAAAGTCACACGGGGAAAACCAAAGTCAACCCGAAAGTCAACCTTGATTAACGACCCTTTTTTTTCTTTTTAATCTTATCTAGATGCATATTAAACCTTAGATATGATCATTCAACAGCATACTCAAAGATCATAAACATCAGAGATCAAACAGGGACCCAATTGAACAAACTACAACTTTAGGGACCAAATTGTAATTTCTGATAAATATGAGGACTTAACCCAAATTAAAGTTACCAGCTTGTAATTAGTCAGGTTTCATGCTTCACTGTGAAATTTCAGCTCAAAAGGACATCCCAAACTCATACAATTGCACAAACAAGATTCAGGACCAAAATGCAAACATTTCAAAACATTTAACTGCCAATGTCAGCCCCCAACGGTCACCCGTTCCGAAACAGGCAGAGCCCGTTTCGAAACACGGGGCCGTTCCGCAACGCGTACCGCAACACGGGCTGGCAGTAGCCAAACCGTTTCGGAACGGTCTCTCCCGTTTCGGACGCCTGGGCTTGTTTAAGGCACCTGTTCCGAAACGGGTGGCACTGTTCCGAAACACCCTGCACAGATTGCCCCAAAATGCATTCTTAAACATGCAATTAAACATCCAATCATGCTCCAATTGCCACCAAACTTTACCAGCATGCAATTCAACATATTTGGGACATACTTGCATCAACAATTCATCAAAACAACATCATATACGAAAAGCCCCAAATCTATAGGCATGCTTCCTACACAAGCAAGCCATACAAGCATAAACTTCCAATTCAAGCATATAGAGGCCAAACACTAAAACCAGCATTCTCATCAACATTCAACATACTTAGGGAGTTCAAAACCTCTCCCAAAACATACACATAGGTCCCCCATTGCCAAATTACCAAAAGCTAAAAATGTACTTAAGAAACCTTCCATACTTTGAGCTTTACTTTCACTTGAATGCTTGCCCTTCTTGCTGCCCTCCAAGTACTCTAATGTTCTGCATTATTGAATTAAGAAAACGAAAGAGAGCGTAAGCAAAAGCTTAGTGAGGAATGCTCATAAACCATTCAATAATGCATTTATAAAACACTTTATAAATCAGGCTTCAAATCAACATTTGCACATGCTCAAAAGCATACTTAAAACAAGCATCTCATGCTTCATATCATAACATGTCATATTGGCCACAAGTGATAAGTTCCATTCCTTTAAAAACAAGTTCATCAACTTTCACCCCAAGGACTTTTAAACACCTTGGCCCCAAGGACTTTTAAACACCTTGGCCCATGGACTTTTAACCACCATGGAAAGGACCACACAAGGACTTTTAACCACCTTTGTGTCCGTATCAAGTTTCACCCCAAGGACTTTTAAACACCTTGGCCCCAAGGACTTTTAAACACCTTGGCCCCATGGACTTTTAAACACCACGGCCCCATGGACTTTTAAACACCATGGAAAGGATCACACAAGGACTTTTAACCACCTTTGTGTCCATAGCAAGAACCATCCAAGGACTTTTAACCACCTTGATGTTCTTAAGTAAACAAGGCTCACTCAAGGACTTTTAACCACCTTAGTGACCTTAACCTTTTCAAAACATCACTTGCCAATATACATCATTATCATCAATTTATCCACTGTTTTAAAGCATTAAACCAAGCCATATTCATCATGCATTTAAAAGCATCAAACCACATTTAATCAATGTACAAAAACAAGGAACTCTTACCTTGAGCTTCCTTCAGCATATGGCTTACAAAAACAGCAATTACCATGCTAAATCATGCTTTCAAAACAGTATTTAAATCATGCAATAAACCACATTGCATCACAACAAAATCATGGCCACCACTAGAGAGTATTTCTGAAAACTTACGCTTGAGCTTAGCAAAGTTGTTTAGACTTAAACTAAGCTCCCAAGACATTGGTTTCAAAGCTGAAAACCCAATTTCACTCACCGATTCCACTTCGCCTCTTGCTAAAGCACCAAAACAAGCTTCCGGATCAACAACTCTTGGATCCAAAGATGCCTCCCCTGTTTTAACACATCAAAGCAGAGGATTAATGCATCATCATGCATTAATTGCTTCAATGAAAGCACCTAAACTCGCTGCTCTCATCCACACTCCATTTTCGGCTACCAAACACAACCGAAAATGCATCCAAACCACTTCTCAACAAAGCCCAGCCATAAACCATCAAAACCTAACATCATTTAACATCTAAAAAGAGCCTAATAACATCCTTATACCTCCAGCAACATCAGATCCACAAGATCACCTCAAAAACAAACAAGAATCACAAGCTAAACTTAGGAAACTCAACCTATCCGGGATTGCATTAATCAAAACTCAATTCCTTATCAATTTAGTGTTCAATTAACATCAAAAACACATCTCAAATCACAGATTAATCAGATCAAACGAAAATCACCAAAAATCACCAAATCTTGCATTATAAGCCAAGATCCATTTCTCAACTCAAAAGCCTTTAATAAAACATCAATTAAGGATTGAAAACTTAGGAATTTCAGTAAAGAACTGATAGTTTAGAGGAGAGGGACGTTCTTACCTCCAAACTTGAGTTTCTCCTCTTTTTGGAATCAAAAACCTTGATGAATCAAGTAGCAAATGATGAGGTTTTGTAGATATGTTGATTAGGAATCAAAAGAGAGTTGAAAGGAGAGATTTAGGAGAGAAAATCAGAAACAATTCTCTGAAAAGAAGGTGTTTGGGTTGAGAGAAAATGAGAGAAAGAAAATTGGAAAGTTAGTTAACAAAATAGCCAAAATGGCTTTCCCTCCTCTTTTGACATATTTTAAAATCAGAATAAATCTCAAAATATCTTAGAAAAATCTGGAGAAACTACTTTTGGATTAATAGCTCCTTAAAGATTCAAAGTTTCAACCCTTTCGAAAACAGTCACCAAACTTTCAAAAATTACATTTTGGTCACTAGCCAAAATGTCACCCTTCCAAAACTCATTTTCCAAAATTGATTTCACAGTTCACTTAATTATATTAAAAGATGATTTTAGAACATTTTTCCATATTTTTAATGCAACCCGAACTAGGCTTTCCTAATTTCGCCTCTTTAGATTCGAACAGCACTTTGACCAAACCGGTCAACGCCCAAAACTACTAAGCCCAAAACCGGGGCGTTACAACTCTCCCCCCCTTAAGAAATTTCGTCCTCGAAATTTACCTGAAGGAAAGAGATAAGGAAACTGCTTCAGCATGTCTTCCTTCCGCTCCCACGTGGCTTCCTCAACACCTCGATGCTTCCACAGCACCTTCACCAACTCAATGGTCTTGCCACGAAGAACCTTGCTATCCGAATCCAGAACCTTCACCGGTTCCTCATCATAGGTCAAATCCGGATTCAAAACCACTTCCTCCACAGGCATCACATGCGAAGGATCAGATCTATACTTCCGGAGCATAGAAACATGGAACACATCATGAATCTTCTCCAACTCCTGAGGTAACCTCAACCGATACGCAACAGAACCCACACGCTCAACCACCTCATATGGTCCAATGTACCTAGGGCTCAACTTACCCTTCCGGCCAAACCTCATCACCTTCTTCCAAGGCGAAACCTTCAAGAACACACGGTCACCCACCGCATACTCTATCTCCTTACGCTTCAAATCCGCGTAAGACTTTTGCCGATCAGAGGCAGCCTTCAACCGCACACAGATAAGCTTCACCTTCTCAGTGGTCACTTTCAACAATGCCGGCATCGAAACCAACTTTTGACCAGTTTCAGCCCAACAAAGAGGAGTCCTACACTTCCTCCCGTACAAAGCCTCATAAGGTGCCATCTGTATACTCGCCTGATAACTATTGTTATAAGCGAACTCAACCAAAGGCAGATGCTTCTCCCAAGAACCTTGGAACTCAATCACGCAGCACCTCAACATATCCTCCAAAATCTGGATAACTCGCTCAGACTGACCATCCGACTGAGGATGATAGGATGTACTGAAATGCAATCTTGTACCCAGAGCTTGATGCAAACACTGCCAGAAACGCGATGTGAACCTCGGATCCCTATCCGACACAATCGACTTAGGCACACCATGCAGCCTCACAATCTCAGCAATGTACAGCTCTGCCAGCTTATCCAAAGAAAACGTAGTATGCACAGGCAAGAAATGCGCACACTTCGTCAGGCGATCCACAATCACCCAAACCGAATTCTTCTTCGATGGAGACAAAGGTAAACCAGATACAAAATCCATGGTAACCCTCTCCCACTTCCACTCAGGGATTTTCAACGGTTGCAACAACCCAGAAGGAACCTGATGTTCAGCCTTAACTCGCTGACACACCAAACACTTGCTCACAAACTCCGCAACGTCCTTCTTCAAACCCACCCAATAGTACTCATCACGAAGATCACGGTACATCTTAGTACTACCAGGATGCATAGCAAAAGGACTACTATGACCTTCAGTCAGAATAGCACGCCTCAACTCAGCATCAGCAGGCACTACTATCCGACTCCCAAAACACAACACACCATCATCATTAAAGCAGAAGTCTGAAGGTCTACCCTCCGCTATATCCTGAACATGAGACACCAAGGAATCATCGAGCAACTGCTTATCCTTGATCAACTGAACCAACGATGGTTTCACTTGCAACTCAGCAACAAGACCACCATCTCGCGATATGCTCAAGCTAGCAAACATAGCCCTCAGCTCAACAGCTACTTTCCTACACAAGGCATCCGCAACAACATTAGCTTTTCCAGGATGGTACTCAATCGTCAGATCATAATCCTTGAGCAACTCCAACCAACGACGCTGCCTGAGATTCAACTCCTTCTGTGACATCAGATACCTCAAGCTCTTGTGATCCGTGTACACAGTACACTTCTCACCATACAGATAATGCCTCCAGATCTTCAGAGCAAAAACCACTGCAGCCAGCTCAATATCATGCGTAGGGTAATTGCGCTCATGCACTTTCAACTGTCGCGATGCATAAGCCACCACCTTACCCTCTTGCATCAGCACACACCCCAAACCAACATAGGATGCATCACTATAGACCACAAACTCTTTCCCTGATTCAGGCTGAACCAAGATAGGAGCTTGCGTCAAAGCCGCCTTCAGCTTCTCAAAAGCCTGCTGTCTCGCTTCCGTCCACTCATACTTAACATCCTTCTGCAACAGCTTCGTCAAAGGAGCAGCAATCTTGGAAAAACCATCCACAAACCTTCGGTAGTATCCTGCCAAACCAAGGAAACTACGGACCTCATGAACAGACTTAGGAACTTTCCAGTTCATCACTGCCTCAATCTTCTGAGGATCAACACGAATCCCCTCAGCTGAGACCACATGCCCAAGAAACACCACCTCCTTAAGCCAGAACTCACACTTGCTCAGCTTAGCATAAAGCTGATTCTCCAACAAAGCTTGCAAAACAATCCTCAAATGCTCTTCATGCTCCTCCTCAGTACGCGAGTACACAAGGATATCATCAATGAACACCACAACGAACTTGTCCAGGTATTCATGAAACACACGATTCATCATGTCCATGAAAGCAGCAGGAGCATTTGTCAAACCAAACGGCATCACAAGGAACTCATAATGCCCATACCTTGTCCTGAAAGCTGTCTTAGGCACATCCACATCTTTCACCTTCAACTGGTAATTCCCTGACCTCAAGTCAATCTTAGAGAACATAGCAGCTCCCCGAAATTGATCAAAGAGATCATCAATCCTCGGCAAAGGATACCGATTCTTGATAGTCAACTTGTTCAGCTGACGATAATCAATGCACATCCTCATAGTGCCATCTTTCTTCTTCACAAACAAGACCGGTGCTCCCCAAGGTGACACACTCGGCCGGATGAAACCACGATCAAGCAGCTCTTGCAACTGCGTCTTCAGCTCCTTCAGCTCCTTAGGTGCCATTCTATACGGAGTAATGGACACAGGAGTTGTATTCTCATACAGCTCAATTCCAAACTCCACCTCGCGATTAGGAGGTAAACCAGGCAACTCCTCAGGAAAAACACCAGGAAACTCCTTCACAACTCTGATATCTTGCACCCTCAACTCCTTAGAGCTAGGATTCATCACAAAAGCTAGATAAGCTTCGCAACCTTGCCTCAGCATCCTGCTCGCCTCCAAGGTAGACACCACATTGGCAAGGAACTTCACATTCTCACCAACCACAACAACTTCATAATCATCCGCAAGCTTAAGCGAAACTCGCTTATTTTCACAATCCACAACAGCACGATGCTCAGCAAGCCAATCCATACCAAGGATCACATCAAAACCATAAAAGGGCAACTCCATAAGATCAACATGAAAAACATGTTCTTGAACAACCAAGGGACACCTTCTATAAAGCTTTCGAGTCACAACAGTTTCACCAAAAGAACTAGTGACACGAACACCAACATCCAAAGACTCAACAGGCAAACCAAGCAATTCAGCATGCTCACGCAAAATGTATGAATGCGTAGATCCAGAATCAATCAAAGAAAGCAATGACAAGGATTGCAAAGTAAAGGTACCTGCAATCACATCTGCATCATTCCTTCCCTCACGCTGAGCATACACCCTCGCTTGGCCTCCACCTTCAGGCTGAATAGCCACAACATGGGCTACTCCACGACCACCTTCCTCACGCCTCTGAAAATTACCACGGCCGCGCCCACGACCTCTCTGTGGTGCAGCAACAGCAGGTGCACGCACTGGATCACCAGCCAACCTAGGACAATCTCGCCTCAAGTGATCTGCGGATCCACTATTCCAGCATCCAATACCAGCTGCCACAACAGGAGCTTGCACCTCCCTCACAGCACGAGGACAGTCACGCTTCATGTGACCACGTGAACCACAGATCCAACAAGCACTAGGGTCAGCTCTAGCATTGCCTCCTCTAGCAGGTGCACCACCACCTCTCTTAGCTGAGGACTGATACTTCTGATCTCGTCCCCTCTTGTTTCGTCCACCACCGGAACTAAACTCAGCAGCTCTCTTGCCAGAACTTGCTCCAGCACCTTTCGCAGATAAACCCAAGTTCATCTCAATGTCCTTGGCTCGGCCCACCAACACATCAAAATCATCATATTCGGTGGCCAGCACATACATCTTAACATCTGTCACAAGACCATAACGGAACCTCTCGCACCTTGCCCGCTCATCAGGTATCAGCTCAGGTGCATAATAACTGAGTCGCACAAACTGCACTTCATACTCAGCCACACTCATGCTCCCTTGGGTAAGAGACATGAATTCACGCTTCTTTTCATCAAGATATCTCACACCAAGATATCTCCTCTTGAACACATTCTGAAAGAATGTCCAAGTCACATCAGCTTCAGCCATTCCAGCTATGGTGGTCGTCCACCACGTATACGCATCATCCTGCAGCAAGGACACAACACAACCCAGCTTTTGCACATCCGTGCAACTCATCTGTCCCAAGATTCGCTTGGTACTCTCTAGCCAAGCTTCTGAACTCTCAGCAGACATACCCCTGAACTCAGTCCCACCAAGACTGCGCAGACGCTCCAAAGGTAGTCTAACTCCAGCATCTCCCTGATGCCCAGCTCCTTGAGCTCCAGCTACTGCTGCTCGAAAAGCACCCGCAATAGCTTGAACTAACATCGTCATATCAGGCATAGCTTGCCCCTGACCAACCTCTGGTCCAGCAGCTCCAGCACCAGCTGCAGCTTCAGCTCTTCCTCCCTCAGCACCACCACCACCAGGTGGAGGAGGAGGTAACACCGCACTACCCGTATTTTCCTCGTTCTCATTCTCATTAGGAGCTGTAGCTCGCACACTACCTCGTAACTCTCTACGTGGTGCCATACTTTTACCATGCAATAACAATGCAATAAAACAAAGTCAGGCCCAGCAAGGTAAGCAATCCAAGTATTCAAGCTCAATTTCATTCAAAATCAACATCATTTCATTAGCTTTGATTTGGCAATGGGTTCCCACAACATGCTACATCACAACATACATCTCAATTGCATCCAAATCACAAGCCACTAAACATGCTTTCAAACAACAAGCATACAAGGCATACATACTTCAATCATGCACACATTCATTCCCAATTACTCGAGAACTCAACTCTGATACCACCAAATGTAACCCTCTTAACCCGGCCTAGACGGTTGACCCGAATTAAGAAAGTCACACGGGGAAAACCAAAGTCAACCCGAAAGTCAACCTTGATTAACGACCCTTTTTTTTTCTTTTTAATCTTATCTAGATGCATATTAAACCTTAGTATGATCATTCAACAGCATACTCAAAGATCATAAACATCAGAGATCAAACAGGGACCCAATTGAACAAACTACAACTTTAGGGACCAAATTGTAATTTCTGATAAATATGAGGACTTAACCCAAATTAAAGTTACCAGCTTGTAATTAGTCAGGTTTCATGCTTCACTGTGAAATTTCAGCTCAAAAGGACATCCCAAACTCATACAATTGCACAAAAAGGATTCAGGACCAAAATGCAAACATTTCAAAACATTTAACTGCCAATGTCAGCCCCCAACGGTCACCCGTTCCGAAACAGGCAGAGCCCGTTTCGAAACACGGGGTCGTTCCGCAACGCGTACCGCAACACGGGCTGGCAGTAGCCAAACCGTTTCGGAACGGTCTCTCCCGTTTCGGACGCCTGGGCTTGTTTAAGGCACCTGTTCCGAAACGGGTGGCACTGTTCCGAAACACCCTGCACAGATTGCCCCAAAATGCATTCTTAAACATGCAATTAAACATCCAATCATGCTCCAATTGCCACCAAACTTTACCAGCATGCAATTCAACATATTTGAGACATACTTGCATCAACAATTCATCAAAACAACATCATATACGAAAAGCCCCAAATCTATAGGCATGCTTCCTACACAAGCAAGCCATACAAGCATAAACTTCCAATTCAAGCATATAGAGGCCAAACACTAAAACCAGCATTCTCGTCAACATTCAACATACTTAGGGAGTTCAAAACCTCTCCCAAAACATACACATAGGTCCCCCATTGCCAAATTACCAAAAGCTAAAAATGTACTTAAGAAACCTTCCATACTTTGAGCTTTACTTTCACTTGAATGCTTGCCCTTCTTGCTGCCCTCCAAGTACTCTAATGTTCTGCATTATTGAATTAAGAAAACGAAAGAGAGCGTAAGCAAAAGCTTAGTGAGGAATGCTCATAAACCATTCAATAATGCATTTATAAAACACTTTATAAATCAGGCTTCAAATCAACATTTGCACATGCTCAAAAGCATACTTAAAACAAGCATCTCATGCTTCATATCATAACATGTCATATTGGCCACAAGTGATAAGTTCCATTCCTTTAAAAACAAGTTCATCAACATTCACCCCAAGGACTTTTAAACACCTTGGCCCCAAGGACTTTTAAACACCTTGGCCCATGGACTTTTAACCACCATGGAAAGGACCACACAAGGACTTTTAACCACCTTTGTGTCCGTATCAAGTTTCACCCCAAGAACTTTTAAACACCTTGGCCCCAAGGACTTTTAAACACCTTGGCCCCATGGACTTTTAAACACCATGGCCCCATGGAATTTTAAACACCATGGAAAGGATCACACAAGGACTTTTAACCACCTTTGTGTCCATAGCAAGAACCATCCAAGGACTTTTAACCACCTTGATGTTCTTAAGTAAACAAGGCTCACTCAAGGACTTTTAACCACCTTAGTGACCTTAACCTTTTCAAAACATCACTTGCCAATATACATCATTATCATCAATTTATCCATTGTTTTAAAGCATTAAACCAAGCCATATTCATCATGCATTTAAAAGCATCAAACCACATTTAATCAATGTACAAAAACAAGGAACTCTTACCTTGAGCTTCCTTCAGCATATGGCTTACAAAAACAGCAATTACCATGCTAAATCATGCTTTCAAAACAGTATTTAAATCATGCAATAAACCACATTGCATCACAACAAAATCATGGCCACCACTAGAGAGTATTTCCGAAAACTTACGCTTGAGCTTAGCAAAGTTGTTTAGACTTAAACTAAGCTCCCAAGACATTGGTTTCAAAGCTGAAAACCCAATTTCACTCACCGATTCCACTTCGCCTCTTGCTAAAGCACCAAAACATGCTTCCGGATCAACAACTCTTGGATCCAAAGATGCCTCCCCTGTTTTAACACATCAAAGCAGAGGATTAATGCATCATCATGCATTAATTGCTTCAATGAAAGCACCTAAACTCGCTGCTCTCATCCACACTCCATTTTCGGCTACCAAACACAACCGAAAATGCATCCAAACCACTTCTCAACAAAGCCCAGCCATAAACCATCAAAACCTAACATCATTTAACATCTAAAAAGAGCCTAATAACATCTTTATACCTCCAGCAACATCAGATCCACAAGATCACCTCAAAAACAAACAAGAATCACAAGCTAAACTTAGGAAACTCAACCTATCCGGGATTGCATTAATCAAAACTCAATTCCTTATCAATTTAGTGTTCAATTAACATCAAAAACACATCTCAAATCACAGATTAATCAGATCAAACGAAAATCACCAAAAATCACCAAATCTTGCATTATAAGCCAAGATCCATTTCTCAACTCAAAAGCCTTTAATAAAACATCAATTAAGGATTGAAAACTTAGGAATTTCAGTAAAGAACTGATAGTTTAGAGGAGAAGGACGTTCTTACCTCCAAACTTGAGTTTCTCCTCTTTTTGGAATCAAAAACCTTGATGAATCAAGTAGCAAATGATGAGGTTTTGTAGATATGTTGATTAGGAATCAAAAGAGAGTTGAAAGGGGAGATTTAGGAGAGAAAATCAGAAACAATTCTCTGAAAAGAAGGTGTTTGGGTTGAGAGAAAATGAGAGAAAGAAAATTGGAAAGTTAGTTAACAAAATAGCCAAAATGGCTTTCCCTCCTCTTTTGACATATTTTAAAATCAGAATAAATCTCAAAATATCTTAGAAAAATCTGGAGAAACTACTTTTGGATTAATAGCTCCTTAAAGATTCAAAGTTTCAACCCTTTCGAAAACAGTCACCAAACTTTCAAATTTTACATTTTGGTCACTAGCCAAAATGTCACCCTTCCAAAACTCATTTTCCAAAATTGATTTCACAGTTCACTTAATTATATTAAAAGATGATTTTAGAACATTTTTCCATATTTTTAATGCAACCCGAACTATGCTTTCCTAATTTCGCCTCTTTAGATTTGAACAGCACTTTGACCAAACCGGTCAACGCCCAAAACTACTAAGCCCAAAACCGGGGCGTTACATCGTTCGACTTCACGGGGTACCGCTATCTATTATTTCTGACAGAGATCCAAGGTTCACTGCAAGATTTTGGGGGTCTCTTCATTCTGCTTTGGGTACTCGGTTGAACTTCAGTACATCTTATCATCCGCAGACAGATGGTCAGTCTGAGCGTGTGATCCAGATTCTTGAGGATATGTTGAGGGGCTGTATTCTTGACTTCAAAGGGAGTTGGGAGGATTTCCTACCGCTTGCAGAGTTTGCTTATAATAACAGTTACCAGGCCAGTATCAAGATGGCACCGTATGAGGCTTTGTATGGGCGTAGGTGTCATTCACCTATTGGTTGGACTGAGTTGAATGAGCACAGATTGTTGGGACCGAAAATTGTACACGAGGCTGATCAGACTGTCAGATTGATTCGGGATCGACTTAAGGCTGCTTTTGACAGAAATAAGTCCTATGCTGATTTGAGACGTCGTGATCTTGAGTTTGAGGTGGGTGATGAGGTTTTCTTGGAAGTATCTCCTTGGAGGAAGGTACTTCGGTTTGGTCGGAAGGGCAAGCTGAGTCCTCGCTACATTAGCCCTTATCAGATTATTCGTCGAGTTGGACCAGTTGCCTATCAGCTAGAGTTACCACCATAGCTTCAGCATATTCACGACGTTTTCCATGTTTCAGTGTTGAGACGTCATCATCCTGATCCGTCACATGTTATGCCTGTTGAGGATATTGAGGTTCGTCCTGATTTGCGTTTTGAGGAGGAGCCTATTGAGATTCTTGCTCAGGATAACAAGGTTCTCAGAAGGAAGACCATTAAGACGGTCAAAGTTCTGTGGTGTGGTCGTAGTCATGATGAGGCTACATGGGAGCCCAAGACTGTCATCCGAGCTTAGTATCCGCATCTTTTTGCTCCAGGTAAAATTTCGAGGTCGAAATTTCTTTTTAACAGGGGGAGAGTTGTAACACCCCAATTTTGCTCTAATTGAAAACCCTAATAATTAGGAATTTTAATTTAAAAACCTAATTGAATTTCAGTGACCAAATTGCAAAGGTTGTAAAAATTAGGTGCCATTTCATAAACTCCAGAAAGTTTAGTGGCACGCTTCGTGATTTACCCATTTGTTAGGGTATTTGTATTCTTTTGAATCCCATTTCAGATATGGGAGTTGTGCGCCGTTTTTTTCCCTGTTCGTGTTTTAGTGAAAGAAAAGAACCCAACCCTTGTGTTTCCGTTTACCATCCGGCAAGGGGCCAAACGCCATCCGTTCGACAGTCCGACGCCACCGTTCAATTCTCCGTGGCCGCGCGGTCAAACCCTTGCCGTCATCTTTTGTTTTTCCATCCCCCGTCGTTAGGAAGCGATTCGAAAACCGTTCGAAATCGTGTCCGTTCGTGTTCCTCGCCGTTTGGATGTTTAGGGGTAAGGTTTGGTTGCGTTTGAGGTTATTCGTGTGTGTGTGTGTTGGTCGGAAAAACGGCCCTCAGAGGCCATCGGAGCGTCGCCGCCGGTGAGAAATCGAGAATTGGTGTTTGAACCCTAATTTCAAATTGGGGATTTTGGGCTTGAACCGGTCTGAACCGATCCAGGGGGCTGAACCGGGTTGACAGAATCAAACTGGTTCATATTATAAAACAGCCGGCTGACGTCAGCGTTGACCCGTTTGACCTGTTGACCCGTTTGACCCGTTGACCGTTGACTCGTTGACCGTTGACCGTTGACCTTTTCAGAAAAGGCCCATTTTATGTTTTTCGACGTACTGCTTCCGTTTCCGCTGCCCGTTTCCTCAAATCCGAACCCAAAAGACTGTTTTGACCGCTTTTGTTCAAGTATGCTTAGTTTTTAAAAAGTTGAATATCAGATAATTAATTGGTATTATTCGTATTTGCAGACGACATTGACTCGGATACTGAGATCCTTCCTCCTCCTCCACCTGGACGACCTCCTGTTGCTCAGACATCGGGATCCGCTCGTGAGTTTAATTGTTAATATATATTCGATATTTATATTATCAGTATCTTGGCATAGTAGTAGTTTTCTTGATGAAGTATTTAGTTGTTATAGGAGTTGACTCTGACCGACCTAGAGATAGAGCTGAGCGTGGGAGACGTCACCGTCGACGTTGAGTGTTAGCTATTTGAGGTGTGTTCTCTTCTGTGCTATCTGTTTACAGTGCTCTGTATGTAAATGTATCGATTTGCTGAAATGTATACTTGATGTGGTCTGATAGTATATGATTGTAATATTCTGTTGATCTGTGATGTTGGACTTGTTCAGCATTCTGTTACATTATGAAATATTTGTATATATATTCAGATTCGGATTAATGTATATCAGATTATATGATTATGCATTTCTGTTGATAAACAATGCATTCAGATTCAGAACTCAGATTTTATGTCATCTCATTATGGGTGGGATTTTGTACGAGGAAGTTCAGTAGCTCCATCCTGTGAGATGATGTCTACTTCGGATCAGTGGTTTCACCTACGGGCTGGATTCCACTTCGGATGGTGACGAGGTAGAGAGTGGTTCTTGGGAACCTTACTCTTCGGATGGTGATGTAGTTGGGTGCATGTCATATTATGTTGCATTTTCGTTCGCACTTGTTTATGTGTTTGAACCGATTCATGATGGAAAATTGTATTATGATAATATTTGATTGATTCTGTTGATATTGTTAGTTCTGTTTGCACTGTAGAGACATACTGAGCGTTATCGCTGACTCCCCCTTAGTTTCTATTTTCATATACTCAGGTCTAGGCTATGGTACTTGGAGGACCTCGTTTTCCAGCTTATTTATTTACTATTATCAGTATGAGACTTGGACTTATTTTTATTTATATGTTTTATCAGATTGTTTATAATTTCAGATTTCTGGATATTTTTTTTGGGGTTATAGTGTTTTATCATGCATGCACATTGTAACACCCCGAAAACCGGTCTGGTCGGAAATAGGTTCCGATGGTTGAATTTTGGTGTTAAAAAAATCTTAAATTTTGATTAGTTTATGTTCTAAAATTTTTATGAAACCTAAAAGTCAAGTTAAGCTTGTTTTATGTGCTCAAGTTAACGTTTCTGGGCCAAGCGTTTCGATACACCTGAGACCCGTATCGAAACGGCCTGGCTAAGGCATACCGAAACTGATTTCAGGTGTTCTGATACGGTCCAACGGTAATAACTACCCTTTTGGCATGTTGCTAGACCGTATTGAAACGGCCTCGACCGTTCCGAAACGGTACCCTGCAGAAAATAGGGCAAGTGTCCCAAAAGTCAAGGATTGCGGCCTTTGGTGAATCACCAACTTGGTTGGCATGTTCTTCCATGTTTTTAGCTGGATAAATAGCTGAGTATCAGCTATTGGATTGTAAGAGGGAAAAAGAAATATTAATAGGGATTCTTGAAGGTGAGGAAATGTTTTGATTGGTAAATTAAGTGGTGTATGGGGTTTAGCAAACCCTTAGGTAAGGGAAAGCTTTTAATTGGCTGATGTGGGAGGTGGAATTGAATATCTAATTCCTTAAGTTCTCTATAAATAGAAGAAAGATGATAAGAGCTTTGTTTTTGTTCTTGCTACGTAAGCTTAAACACCCTTCTTTCCTAAATAAGCTAGCACCACCATTATCGTTTTCTACCTCAAGCTTAAGCAAGCACCTCCATAGAAGCTTGACCGAAGCTTTGTCTTTCCTTGTTTCTAAGTCTAGTTTAATCCGTACAATCGCAAGGAAGAGGACTCAAACAATCAAGCAAGGTATTATCAACCTTAGGAGCCTTAGCCGATCAAGGTGAGTGTATTAGCGTCTCGGGTATAGGCAAGGGCCTACCCGGATCTGTTGTTATTTTGTTAATACTAACCTTGAGTTAGTAGTTTTACACCATTGATTGTATGTTGGTAAGTACATGGTAAGGTCGCATCAATTCTTTGATTTACACTATGTTCATGATTGTCATGTAATATGTATACTTATGATATGATGTTGATATGAACTATGAAATATTGTTAAGGAACTTGGATTCGAGGTATCGTATACGGTTGGCATACCAATGAATTTATGAGCTCTATGGAAGAATAATGACTTGGTGTAGTGGAGGGATGTGTTGTGTGATGGTCAAACCGGTGTAGTAGAGGGTATAGACCATGTTGATTATGAATGGTGTAGTGGTGGAATTCGTGTATCCGTATATAAGGAACCGATCCAAGGGAAATTATGAATTCAAGATAGTGTGTGCCATGAGGCCATGATGATGATTTATGTTATGTTATGACTATGATATGTGCTATGACATTGCATGTTTGGTGAAATGATTTATTGAGCATGTTGTAAGGCATGTTATATGTTATGCATGGTTATGTGACTACCTCACTAGGCAAGTGTGCCTAATGCATTTCATGCATCCATTTCAGGATAAGCAAGTAGAAGGGATCGAGATCGGAGAAGTTGGAGCGTTGCACAAGTCACAACCAAGTTCAAGTAAAGTGTTTTGTCTTTTAAACTCCTAGTATGGTGGCAAGGTCTATGTATTAGGCTTGGTATGCTCGTTTAGTATGTCTATGTGATGTGCAAGTGCTTTTGGTATAAATAGTATGTAATGAGTTATGTTGTTTAAGAGTAAAGCCTTAAAGTTTATGTTTTGGCACTAAGTTGGTAGAACCAAGTAATCGGATTCAAATGACTTTAAAACTTGGCATGATAATAGTTCATATCCTTAGAATGTTATGGGTAAAATTTCATTGTAATCGGATTATGATAGCCTTGTCAAAATGTGTAAAAACCAACTAAAATCTTTCATTTCTGGCCTGCCGTTTCGAAACGGGTTGGAGTGTTTCGAAACGTTTTGGCCACTGGAGACCCCTGTTTCGAAACGGGTTCCGAAACGGGTCTAAGTCAAGTCAAGGTCAGTCAACCCGTATCGATACAGGTCAAGCCGTATCGATACGGTCAAGAAGGAAAAGTCAAAGTTTTGACCGTGGTCAAGCCGTACCGAAACGACTTAGGGCGTTTCGGTACAGGCAGCTTCTTTTTGGCTTTTATAAGGTTAAATGGATTAATTTGTAAACCCGGTAAAGATTACAAGTATAGAGATTAATAAGATTCAGTTACTAAGTCAACTCGGTTTAAAAAGGTACATTAAGTTTTAATAAGTCAAGATGTTAAGAAAGTTTTTGAAGAAAAAGAGTTAAAGGTTTTATCGCATTGTTTTTCGGTAACACTCTCCGACCCGGTTCTCTACCAGGCTGGGAAGGGGGTGTTACAATTGTGGTATCAGAGCTAGAGTTTAGTCGGTTCTGGACTAAACTTAAGTATGTTTGAATTGTGTGTTAAGTTACTTTGCCACCTAGGAGTTGTTCTGTTAAGAATTGTGACTTGTCAACTGATCCGATCTCTTTTATATATATAGATATGTCTCGTACTAACGAAGCTTGTAACAATGAGTCTGCTGCTAATTCCTCGAATGGTGGCGAGGAAGTGCAAGGAGGAAATCCTCCGAATCCTAGAAACCCACCTGTTCAGAATGTAGAGTCTGAAGCACCTGCCGCTCGGACAACATGCTACCAGAACATGGCTGATATGTTTCAGCAATTTTTGAATGCGATGAAGGCTAGCCAAGTAGTGCAACCTACATTGCCTGTTGCTCAACCTTTTCGAGCCCCAATCAATAAGTTGTCTTAATACAGGGCTTATACCTTTACTGGTCAAGACGATGATGATCCCGAAATAGCTGAGTATTGGTTGGATAATACCATGAGGATTTTGGATAAGCAGTTAAGATGTTCGGATGAACATAAGCTCGAATGCGCTCTCGCATTGCTTGCTGATGAAGCTTTGCAGTGGTGGGAAACTACCGTTCTTACCGTCTCCGAGGAAACAGTGAATTGGGAATTCTTTCTGAGAGAGTTCCGTAATAAGTATATAAGTGAATTTTACATTGCCGAGAGGCGAAGCATTTTTCTTCATCTTTAGCAAGGAGGGCGGCCAATCGAACAGTACATCCACGACTTTTGCAAATATTGTAGATATGGTGCAGAATTTATCAAGAAGGAAGAAGAGAAGTGTCGGATGTTTATCGCAGGACTTAACGATGAGTTACGTCCCATGTTTACCGCCTTGAGTATCTCAAATTTTCAAGATCTCGTAAATAGAGTTAAAGCTACAGAAGGAGCGAAAAGAGTGCAGTCAGTTAATGAGTTCAGTAAATCCGAAAAGAGAAATCGGAATGAATCTCATTTCTTGAGGTCTTCTAAGAAGTGGAAGCATTACAATTCGGATCAAAAGGTGTACTCACAACCTTCTCAGTTTGAGCATGTTGATAGAACTATGGAAAGTATTAATGGTTCGGGACAAGGAATGAAGTTTCAAGTCTGTGGCTATTGCCGACGCAAACACCCAGAGGGGCAATGTCGCAAGAAATCCAGAGCTTGCTTCTTTTGTGGAGAAATGGGGCATCTTAGGCGAGACTGTCCCAAAAACAAGTTTGCTAATTCGACCCTTATCCAATCCTTACGAAGCAAGGGAATAAGACAAGAATCCTTCGGAAGGTCAGGAATTTCCTCTAAAGCATCATATAGACCCGAAATGAAAACTTCTGCACAGATGTGCCACATGGAGGGCAAGGAACTAATGGATGATCACATTTCAGGTAATAGATTTATTCTTTATGTCTAAATATAGATTAAGAAAATCCTTGCTTAAATAAGCTTAGTTATGGCTTCTCTGTAGATTATAAATATGAATTTGGTTTGGGCGTATCTATACGAACGAGAGTGTATCGATACGAGAAATTCAAGTTTTGAGTAGAAACTGTAAGAAAAATGGCATGAATTATAGATTGATGACTCATCCTATGTGTTGGACATCTAAGGTATTGAATGTTAGTACAAGTGTCAGGTAAATACGAAGAGGTGAAAGGATAAGCTTTGCAAAGCCTTAAGAGAAGTTGTGATTGGTTCTTGGAAAGGTGGGAAAAAGACAAAATTGCAATCTATATAATAGCTAACTCCAGCAAAGTAAAACCAAAACCCACCTCTGTTCCTAGAAGTTGAGATAAGTATTTTTCTTGGAAAGTACCTACGTTCCTAAGTAATGTCAAATTCAACCGAGAAGTCGAGTGAAACAAAACGAGAAAGATTTCTGTGTAGCTCGTGCCAGGGCAATCATCCGAACGGACAGTGTTCAAAGGAAATTAAAGTTTGTTTCGATTGTGGTAAGATTGGTCATCTCGCTCGGAATTGTCCTAAGAAATTTCTCAAGAAGCGTCGACACGTAAGTGCGAAGCGAACATGGCCAGAAGGTTTAGGAAAGGTGAATTCCTCATCTCCAGAAGATTCTGACCCCGAAGAATGCACGGGTGAACAAATCGAAGCTTTAGGTAAGAATTCGAGGACGAATTCTTTTTAAAAGGGGGAGAGTTGTAACACCCCGAAAACCGGTCTGGTCGGAAATAGGTTCCGATGGTTGAATTTTGGTGTTAAAAAAATCTTAAATTTTGATTAGTTTATGTTCTAAATTTTTTATGAAACCTAAAAGTCAAGTTAAGCTTGTTTTATGTGCTCAAGTTAACATTTCTGGGCCAAGCGTTTCGATACACCTGAGACCCGTATCGAAACGGCCTGGCTAAGGCGTACCGAAACGGATTTCAGGCATTCCGATACGGTCCAACGGTAATAACTACCTTTTTGGCATTTTGCTAGACCGTATCGAAACGGCCTCGACCGTTCCGAAATGGTACCCTGCAGAAAACAGGGCAAGTGTCCCAAAAGTCAAGGATTGCGGCCTTTGGTGAATCACCAGCTTGGTTGGTATGTTTTTCCACGTTTTTAGCTGGATAAATAGCTGAGTATCAGCTATTGGATTGTAAGAGGGAAAAAGAAATATTAATAAGGATTCTTAAAGGTGAGGAAATGTTTTGATTGGTAAATTAAGTGGTGTATGGGGTTTAGCAAACCCTTAGGTAAGGGAAAGCTTTTAATTGGCTGATGTGGGAGGTGGAATTGAATATCTAATTCCTTAAGTTCTCCATAAATAGAAGAAAGATGATAAGAGCTTTGTTTTTGTTCTTGCTACGTAAGCTTAAACACCCTTCTTTCCTAAATAAGCTAGCACCACCATTATCGTCTTCTACCTCAAGCTTAAGCAAGCACCTCCATAGAAGCTTGACCGAAGCTTTGTCTTTCCTTGTTTCTAAGTCTAGTTTAATCCGTACAATCGCAAGGAAGAGGACTCAAACAATCAAGCAGGGTATTATCAACCTTAGGAGCCTTAGCCGATCAAGGTGAGTGTAGTAGCGTCTCGGGTATAGGCAAGGGCCTACCCGGATCTGTTGTTATTTTGTTAATACTAACCTTGAGTTAGTAGTTTTACACCATTGATTGTATGTTGGTAAGTACATGGTAAGGTTGCATCAATTCTTTGATTTACACTATGTTCATGATTGTCATGTAATATGTATACTTATGATATGATGTTGATATGAACTATGAAATATTGTTAAGGACCTTGGATTCGAGGTATCGGATACGGTTGGCATGCCAATGAATTTATGAGCTCTATGGAAGAAGAATGACTTGGTGTAGTGGAGGGATGTGTTGTGTGATGGTCAAACCGGTGTAGTAGAGGGTATAGACCATGTTGATTATGAATGGTGTAGTGGTGGAATTCGTGTATCCGTATATAAGGAACCGATCCAAGGGAAATTATGAATTCAAGATAGTGATGTGCCATGAGGCCATGATGATGATTTATGTTATGTTATGACTGTGATATGTGCTATGACATTGCATGTTTGGTGAAATGATTTATTGAGCATGTTGTAAGGCATGTTATATGTTATGCATGGTTATGTGACTACCTCACTAGGCAAGTGTGCCTAATGCATTTCATGCATCCATTTCAGGATAAGCAAGTAGAAGGGATCGAGATCGGAGAAGTTGGAGCGTTGCACAAGTCACAACCAAGTTCAAGTAAAGTGTTTTGTCTTTTAAACTCCTAGTATGGTGGCAAGGTCTATGTATTAGGCTTGGTATGCTCGTTTAGTATGTCTATGTGATGTGCAAGTGCTTTTGGTATAAATAGTATGTAATGAGTTATGTTGTTTAAGAGTAAAGCCTTAAAGTTTATGTTTTGGCACTAAGTTGGTAAAACCAAGTAATCGGATTCAAATGACCTTAAAACTTGGCATGATAATAGTTCATATCCTTAGAATGTTATGGGTAAAATTTCATGGTAATCGGATTATGATAGCCTTGTCAAAATGTGTAAAAACCAACTAAAATCTGTCATTTCTGGCCTGCCGTTTCGAAACGGGTTGGAGTGTTTCGAAACGTTTTGGCCACTAGAGACCCCTGTTTCGAAACGGGTTCCGAAACGGGTCTAAGTCAAGTCAAGGTCAGTCAACCCGTATCGATACAGGTCAAGCCGTATCGATACGGTCAAGAAGGAAAAATCAAAGTTTTGACCGTGGTCAAGCCGTACCGAAACGGCTTAGGGCGTTTCGATACGGGCAGCTTCTTTTTGGCTTTTATAAGGTTAAATGGATTAATTTGTAAACCCGGTAAAGATTACAAGTATAGAGATTAATAAGATTCAGTTACTAAGTCAACTCGGTTTAAAAAGGTACATTAAGTTTTAATAAGTCAAGATGTTAAGAAAGTTTTTGAAGAAAAAGAGTTAAAGGTTTTATCGCATTGTTTTCCGGTAACGCTCTCCGACCCGGTTCTCTACCAGGCCGGGAAGGGTGGTTACACACATTTTGAATATTTAATATTTTCAGGAATATTTTATCAGTATATAATTTGCGATATTATTATTATTATTATCTATTTTGAAAATTAAAGTTTTGAGTCGGTTACTTGTGTGAGGGATAAGCTTTGAGTTTTACTCCTTATATTCGACCCAGTTCTTGTGGGTCGGGTTTAGGGGGTTACACCAAAACTGCGTCAAAGGCATTAACCTGTGTCCATTGGGCATAGGTGCCAACCTAAGGGAATACCTTAGGAACGGTACGGTAGGAATTACCCTAGCCGAAGCATAGGAACCTGTAACGGTAAGGAATTACCAGCTGGATCAGAGCTAAACCTGCGGTCACTTCATATTCTATCCCCCGTACCCCCAGTAACAACCTATGTAGTAGTTCGATAATTAATAGCAATTGTAATTTCGGTAAATATAAAATAGGCATGCATTTTCAATAAAACGGTAACCAGAGAGCATATTGTTCAATCAAAACTAAGATGTATCATACATACAATATAATCATGCTTACTTTAGAAATCATATCATAATCATGCGAAAACACCTTATCAATCATGAGCATATGTTCAATTTAATGACATATATTCGTCATGTAAAATAATATTTAAACGGTTATATAGCACACAAGGAACACACCTCAAAAGATCAGATCGGTTGGTCAGAAAATCTACCGAGCACCGGGATCACTCTCTGCTACGGTAACTTAGATAGACAAGCATTGTGGTTACTATCAGATTTACACCTTGATCGAAACAAAATACTAAGTTTTTAGGGTCGTACGAGTGACGATAGGATCACGAGGTGGTTAAATTATTTAAGCATTCATCAAATTAAATTATTTAAGCATTCATCAAATTAATCTCCATATACGGTGAAATCATCCATAGAAACCTCAATGCATTTCTCAATATATTCAGAAAAAATACTCATCATGCATCTTTGGAAAGTACCTAAAGCATTACAAAGGCTGAAAGGCATTCACTTATATGCATAGGTTCCAAATGGACAAGTGAACGTTGTCTTTTCTTGGTCCTCTAAAGCAATAGGGATTTGATAAAAACCTCAAAAAACGTCAAGAAAACAAAAGAAAGACTTCCCTCAATCTCTCTAACATTTGGTCTATGAAAGGTAAAGGAAAATGGTCTTTCCTAGTCACATGATTAAGCTTGCTAAAATCTATGTACATTCTCCAACCATTTTGCACACGCATTGGTACAAGTTCATTGTTCGAGTTTCTTACCACGGTGATCCCCGGCTTCTTACCACGCATGTGTCTTTAAGTTTGAGTATCTCCTTCAGCACTACTTCGTTCATGGCCTGGTTTAACCTTTTTTGTGGTTCCCTTGAAGGCTTGGCATCATCTTCAAGAAGTATTCTATGCATACAAATTGACAAACTTATACCTTTGATTTCGGCCAAGGTCCACCCAATTGCCGCTTTATACTCATTTAAGATTCGAACCAACTTCTCTTTTTGTTCAACTGTGATTCCTTTTGCGATTATGACCGGAAATGACACATCTTAACCTAATACACGTAAATTAGGTGGTCAGGTATGTCTTTTAGCTCCAACTTTGGGGCCTACACATCAGAAGGAAGAATTTTGTTATTGTCTGAACTAGCTTACTCAAGAGATGATGTTGAAAATATTTCTTCCGAGCCGATCTCATCATCAATTTCTTCGGGCCCGAGTACTGTTCGTGATTTCCTCAGTGGTGCTTCTGTCGAAAATCATCCCTTGTTGTATCCTGGGAGACTGACGACTAAAGAACTCAAGCACCGACGAGTGGTCGAATCTGTCTTAAGGAAAATGTGTTCGTGCAGGCCTCATCAATTATTTTCGGTTATTCCAGATTTGTTAATTTCAGTATTTTGTTTATTTAAATTAATTTATTTTATTTATTTCGAATTTAACCCTCTTATTCTATGCTATAATCTTAAGACAGATTATATCCAAGGCGATTCAAAAGAAATACAGTTGTGAGAAAGCAAACAAATTTGTTTCAGGAATTATCCTATCGTTTTATGGGTTTTCTTAGATCTCAGAAATAAACAGGACAAATCCGTGTTACAGAAATTGTCGTTAAGAGTAACCGAGGTTACAGATTTTGTGAAAAACTAAAAATTGGAAATAAACGAAATTGAATTTCAATTTATTGGAAGTATAATTGATTCCGGGTATTGGTGTCTTTGCTAACAGGAACAATGAAACAGATAAGTCTGTTGACTCGTCGAACACCAAGGTGTCGACCCAGGCCCAAAGTTCGAAACAACCTATCCCAAATCTGAACGCAACAACATCGGCAATGAACCACAATGAGAAGCCGCAAAAATTCTGTGAACTGAATTTTAAAACATGGAAACAAAAGATGTTGTTCTAGCTGACGATGTTGAACCTGATAAAATATCTACTGGAAGATCCTCCGGTTCTCACGGTAGGAGACGAAGTATGAGAGGTGGACAAACTCACTGCCTTCCGCATTACTAAGGACTGGGAAAATGGGGATTACCTATGTCGGAATTACATCCTCAATGGACTACAAGATTTGTTGTATCCAATATATGATGTGTACAAAACAACATTAGAATCGTGGGATGCATTGGACATAAAGTACAAAGCAGGAGATGTTGGAACTAAGAAATTCTTAGTCGTGAAATTCTTGAATTCTACTATGGTTGATTCAAAACCAGTAGTAAATCAAGTGGAGGAAATCCAACTGATTATTCATGGAATCCTTGCTGAAGGAATGATGATAATCGACTCTTTTCAAGTAGTTTCCATCACGGAAAAACTGCCTCCCGGATGGAATGACTTCAAAAATTACTTGAAGCACAAAAGAAAAGAGATGTCGGTGGAGGAACTGATTGTCAGACTTCGTATTGAAGAAGACAACAGAGGCAACGCTAGAAATCACAATAAAAAAACCCTTCAAAAGGCTAAGGCAAATATTGTCGAAGACAAGAGGGGAAGACAACCCCAACAACACCAAGCCAAAACAAGGTTGGCGCCTAATGGAGGAATTTCCAAAAAAAAAAAGATAAATTCAAGGGAAGGTGTTTCAACTGTGGCAAGGTGGGGCACATATCCTCTAAATGCATACATGCAAAGAAAGCCAATGAGGCTAATATTGTGGAGGAGGAAGAATTATATTCCTAAGGGAATGGTTGTGAGTAGGGATATGTTATAATCTCAGTAAAACCCAAGAATTATGAATAAAGAATATTGTTCTTTTTGTTTACATGATTTATGACATGAACATGTTAATTATGATTCTTTGTGTAGACTAATTAAAATGGAACAAATCCCTTTCGCATCAAATTTGAAACATACGAAGAAGTACGAAACTACTTGATCTAAATCATAACGATGTCTATTCAAACGATAGAACAAACTAATTTTGCTTAAGATCAAAGATACCATAGAGAAATTGTTCTCTATGTGTAAGATGTTGAAACCTAAAATTAATAAATTGATTAAATTGGGGGAAAACTCTGTGAGAGTAACGTCACAAAATCAAAGGGTACAATGATTTTGAAGATTCAAAATGTGCCTAACATGTGGGGGAGTTATTCTGTCAACTAATTAGACACCATATGAGTTATGGAATGAAGTAAAACCTTCTTACAACTACATAAAAATGTGGGGGTGTCTTGCAAAGGTAATATTCCTATTACCGAAGTAAATGAAAATAAGTGGACTATATTTTTATTGACTGTGTAACAGATATCAATTTATTGTGTAAAAATAGATTCACAAGAATGTGATAACGAAAAGAAAAGAATGTCAAATTCCTTGAAATATAATTCCTAAATATTTAGGGAAGTTGGTCGAAGTTCAATGTGTGACCAATGTGTGCAGTAGGATATATGATCCTATGACACACTCATTGTTATAAGCAACAAAAGGTTGAAACGATGACAAATAATAGTGTGACCAATGTGTGTAGTAGGATATATGATCCTATGACACACTCAATGTTATAAGCAACAATGAAATGGTAAAACGTGCCAAAAGACATGTTAAATTCAAGACTTGACATGAAAGATATGAGATTATATGACATGAATTTGGACATCGAAATCAAGTGGTCACATGAAGATCTCATATTGATTTAGTCACACTATATGGATAAGTTATTGATAAATTTGACAAGGATGATTCTCATATAGCCAGAACTCCAATACACACATGCCAACATTTGTCCAAGAATAAAGGTCAAAATGTTGATCAAGTGGAATATGCAAGGGTCATAGGCAGTCTAATGTACCTCATTAGCTGCACTAGACCAGATATAGCTTTTACTGTGAGCAGTTTAAGCAGATTCACAATCAATCCAAGTGAAACCCACTAGAAAGTGTTTGTGACTATATTGAGATATCTTATATATACTCAAGATTACATATTGCATTATTCCAAAGATCCTATGCTAGTTGGATATCTAATATTCAAGATATCAAAGGCATAAGTGGATTGAAATCTTCAAGACAAACGACTATAACCAGATCCATAATGGAATTTGAATTTGTAATTCTAGACGAGTCTAGAGAGGAAATTAAATGGCTTTAGAATGTCTTGAAGGATATTCCAGAATGACCAAAACTTGTGCCCACAGTATATATGTACTGCCATAACCAAGCAACGTTTGCTAAGGCATAGAGTTGCATAAGTCGAGACATGTGTCGTTGATATAACACCATCAGACAATTGATCTCAAATGGAGTTATCTCTGTTGATTTTGTAAAACCAAAAGATAACGTTGCAGATCTGTTAACCAAAGGGATAAATCGAGATCAAGTTGAGAAATCATCGAAAGGAATGTGACTAAAGCCAAGGAAAATTTAAAGGCGCTATGAGAAGGAAAGCCCTACCTAGTTGACTAGAGATCCCAAGATCTAGGTTCAAAGGGAAAACCTAATCACATAGACCTTGTGCGGTCACTGTGGGGGATTACTCTCCCAAGTCCATTCCTATGATGTAAATAGTGACTAAAAACGGAACAGGCTAAGAAATGCTTTTAATGACCATTGTGTGCATTAGTGAACCGAGAAACATAAGTCATCTATGTAAGAGTGAAGTGGGTCTTCTTCAAGGAAACTATTTGAGCATAGTTCTCTCAAACTCTCGCAGAACCAGGCGATGTCCATGGCCATATGGACATAACCATGAGAACTAAACTAGTGTAAGAAAGGTAGTTGCGTGAAGTATATCATCGTTTACACAAACGGAAAAATAGTTCAAGGATGAACCTGTGCCTCGCGTGTAGAGGGGTGCGAATCCAATTCATTCGGGTTGGGGCGCACCCGCACAATGTGTGCGACGCGAATGTCTGGACCGGTCAGGCCCTACGTGGACGTGTGGATATTTTACCCCGTTTGAATTAATTTTTTCCGTTTGAATAGCATATTATCCCAAAAATTAAGGGATATTTTTAGATTTAAAATTCGGTTTTTTCTTGCAACCCACTCAATTATCCGATTATGGGCATAATCGGAATAATGTTTCTCATGTTTAACATGATTTTCTCCTATAAATACATGGATTATTTCTGGTTTTAAACACAATTCGAAAATCTCTTCTTCTCCCAAAAATTACATTATTTTTGGTGATAGTCAAAGGCCCTAGTACTGTTATAGATTTCTTCAGTAGTTCTTCTATCGAAATTCATCTGATGTTGTATCCTAGGAGACTGGCGACTAAAGAACTCAAACATCGAGGAGTGGTCGAATTTGTCTTAAGAAAACTGTGTTCGTGCAGGCCTCAACAATTATTTTTGGCTATTCCATATCTGTTAATTTTGGTATTTCATTTATTTAAATTATTTTTATTTTATTTGTTTTGAATTTAACCCTATTTGTCCAACAATTTCAAAGAAGAATTACCTTACATCTCCAAGATATAAAAACTTACAGTAAAAAGTAGCTCATTAGCCTGCACCAAAACATCTTTAACAACTCCAAGCGGGTGAATATAAGAACGATCAGGTAATTGAATTACCACACCCGTCTTTTGTAGGTCAATATTTTAGTGCTAATTACGCTTAAATAGTTGATTTGTGGTGTTGAATTGTGCTCTATTGTGTGCTTTTCTGTGCAGGACTTCATGGTTGAAAAACATATTAGAAAAGGTTGGATTCTGCAAAGATTTCTGGATTTATGGCCGGATTAGTGGGCATAAATTGGGGCATGAATGCACTGACTCAACGACACGTCAGCAGGCTTCTAAAAGATGATGTCAGCAGTGCGTGATAGCTTATCAGCCGCGTTCTGGATCACTTATCAGCCGAGATTTAGATCAATGCTTGGGGATTACCTTTTATTTTTAAATTTAAACACTTTAAGATTTATTTCTTATCTCTTAGGAATTATCTTTTGTATTTTAAATATTTTAGGAATTATCTCTTACAATTTTAGAGTTATATTAGGGTTTTTTAGATACTATAAATACCCCTTGGGGGTAAACTTCAAAAATCACCTCTCATCTTTTATCTTTTATTTGTTCTTAAGAATTTTACTTTAATAAAGTTTTATTTTTTTCATTAGCCAAAAGCTAAGCTAAACCCGATTTACCTCGTGAGAATAGACAAAGTTCTTCAAAACCTTCGATTTCTTTCTTGATTTTCAATAAAATTGGATTGGCAATTGGCCTTTCCTTTAGGCACCACTATTACTTCATTCCGAAAGCGCGCATCGGGTTGACGTGGTTTTGATCCACCGTTGGGACGAGATTAGGCTTGTAGCAAATTCAACTCCCTAAGAACAAACTTAGTGGTGGTCCACCAAGGGGAATCAAGATCGGATACAATTCTCGTCGAGATAATCCATCCGAGCACAGGCTTTTCCAGCACTAAACGGAGAATTTGCATTAGCATCGATTGACGGAGCGAATCAAACAAAAACTGGATTTCAAGGATTGGCCTTGGGATTTAGTTTACCGTAAAGAAGCAAGTTATAAGGGTTGTGCCTTGTAGACTGTAACTGGCAAGAACTCGAAGCAATATCCCTTTTAATGATCGAGACAAGTCGAGGAGAAGCAAAGCTAGAGGCTAACTCTTATCATAATCTATTTCAATTATTTCTTTCGCTTTATTTATTTTAATCTTCTCAAATTATTTCGCTAAACCCCCCTTTTGTTACTTGCAGATTACTTGGTTAAAGACCAATTCAAATCGATATTGGGAACTCCTTAGTCCTTGCAGATCGATACTTACTCTCACTATTCTACTTAAATTATTTCTTTAATTGAGTTTAAGGGATTTTGTTTGATAGTTCACGACACTTGTCAGTGTGCGACGCGAATGTCTGGACCGGTCGGGCCCTACGTGGACCTGTGGATATTTTACCCTGTTTGAATTAAATTTTTTTCCTTTTGAATAACATATTATCCCGAAAATTAAGGGATATTTTTAGATTTAAAATTCGAGTTTTTGCTTGCAGCCCACTCAATTATCCGATTAGAGGCATAATTGGAATAATGTTTCTCATGTTTAACCTAATTTTCTCCTATAAATACATGGATTATTTCTGGTTTTAAACACAATTCGAAAATCTCTTTTTCTCCCAAAAATTACATTATTTTTGGTGATAGTCAAAGGCCTAGTACTGTTCTAGATTTCTTCAGTAGTTCTTTTATCGAAATTCATCTGAAGTTGTATCCTAGGAGACTGGCGACTAAAGAACTCAAGCATCGAGTGGTCGAATTTGTCTTAAGAAAACTTTGTTCGTGCAGGTCTCAACAATTATTTTCGGCTATTCCTGATCTGTTAATTTCGGTATTTCATTTATTTAAATTAATTTATTTTATTTATTTTGAATTTAACCCTATTTGTCCAACAATTTCGAAGAAGAATTACCTTACATCTCAAAGATATAAAAACTTACAGTAAAAAGTAGCTCATTAGCCTGCACCAAAATATCTTTAACAACTCCAAGCGGGTGAATATAAGAACGATCGGCTAATTGAATTACCACACCCGTCTTTTGTAGGTCATTTAATTTTAATTCTTGGTAAATAGAAAAAGCCATGACATTTATTGAAGCTCCCAAATCTAACAGCATGCTCAATTTTTTTTTATTACCAATAATGCAAGGTAGAGAAAACATACTTGCAAGATTGCCGACACATTCTTATTTACCTGAATTCTCTCCTTTTCTTTCAATTAGAATCCTTTATTTACACCTCATTATTTACAGCAAAGAATGTATAACCCTAAAAATGCCAACATAATATGTGAGATTGTTAAAATTTGAAACTATAATGAGAGTTTATAATCATGATGTAAACTAAACACATATTTTGGATATTTTTATAGTCATAGAAACAAAAAACTCGTCACTTGAAGATCATAAGAGGACTATACAAGGAAAAGGTTAAAAACTTAATAAAAAAAACTCGAACACGATAAATAATCAGAAAATATTAAAATAAAAAAGTCGTGACTTCAAGTATATGTATAGGATAGTTATGCTTGATTTATTTTTATTTTTTTAACACATTAAAAATTTAGAAAATATTAAAATAAAAATCAGAAAATATAAACAAATAGTATTTGTTGAGTTCTTCTTAAAGAAATTTGTAGGGATATTTATGATTTCATTTTGCTGCATATGAATTCTGCTGTTCGCGTCTCTACTCTGTATGCGCAACTTTCAAAGGAAAATGGTAAAATCGCAGCTTTAGGATAAAACTTCAAAACGAAGTGCTGGCTGTGGGGTTCGAACGCACGCGCACTTCTGTGCAGCAGATCTTAAGTCTGCCCCCTTAACCTCTCGGGCAAACAAGCTAATTTGCTAACAGTAAATCACAGAAGAGAAATAATCGTTCTTATTGTTAAATATAGAGTACCAATGATACTCATCATATCCGTATTCAGCTTCTCATTTAAGAGGCTTGAGATTTTGGAATAACTTCTTGTTCAATAGATTGTGGTAACCACAGCCGATCACTGGAGGTGGTATGGGAGACAATGTCCGTCGTCGATGACAGTAGCTTTCTTGAACCTTCAATATCATGGGAAAATTAACAAAGAAGAAACTAGGCGATCTTGTATGCAACATAAGTGGATGAACATCTGATTCTGATGTATATCTAACTTTTCCTGTTACCTCTCATGAGTTGTTGAATTCATTGGTTCGGGAATGTTATATCGGTCGCTTATGACTTGCTCGAATGCAACACCGAGAACCTTGAGTTGTCGCAGATTACGCAACTAGTACATGTCAGTGCATTTGATTGGGTAAGGGTGTCAAATCTCGTTTGATGAGTTTAAAAGTTTCCATGCCATGGTTTTGATCAGATTTTTAGTTTTAAGGTTTGGTTGAAGGTGTTAAAATCAGTTTTCAAATAAAAACCTGCAGATGGGATACATTACGAGTCAATCCAATGTCCGAATGTAACGTTCCCACACGACCAAAGCACAACAATACTATAGTTCATTCAAAATGCAACGATATTTTTTAACAAAATAATATATTTGTTCCATGGGGAAATTAAGTTGAGAGACATCTGCATCAAACTGTATCATCCAACATAAGTGGACGAACTTCTGATTCTGGTGTAGATGTAATGTTGTGTCGAGAATGAAGTGAAATCCCAACTTTCACTCGATTTTCTGGCAACGACCTCAGATTGTTTTGTTTGATCAGTAGGGATGCGGTCACCTCCAGTTCCATTGTTGGTCTATGACTCCCATCTAAGTTCAAGCATTTTTCTTTTGCAAGTTGAGCAACTGCAACTACTTCATCCATTAGAGTTAGACCAATTCCGGCATCAACAATATGCGGCAGGTGATTTTTCTTCCATCGCCGACATCAAATACGAGATTAAGCCTTTTTTTTCTTGCGGTCCAAATGTCCCGTTAAGGGCTTGACAATCACCACTCTGAAACTATAAACATCACTTTTTTCAGTGAATTGGCTTGACCGGAAGTATTCAAGATCTACATACGCACAAGTCTCTAGCACTTGACTAGTCAAGTGAGTTCGATCAATGTCGACCCGTAAATCTGATACTTTTGCTCGTATAGTATATCTCGGTGACCGACGCAAATAATTGCAACTTCGGCTGCAATGCGCAATCTTGAGAACATTTCTGGAATGTAAAAATTAAAGTTCAGGATCAAAGAATATAATAAAATAGTAAAGAATATGATAAAGCAATTACTGCACATGAATTATGCTTCTTTGACTGCACCTTTCAAAGGAAAATGGTAAAATCGATGTTTAAGGAGAACAGTTGAAAATGCTGGCTGTGGGGTTCGAACCCACGCGCACTTCAGTGCAGCAGATCTTAAGTCTGCCCCCTTAACCACTCGGGCAAACCAGCTAATTTTATTTAATATAGAGTATCATTACTTATTTTCGCTTCTCTACAAGTTTGACTCCCTACTGTCCAATCAAGTTTCATTTATCACATCCGACACGGCACTACAAAATGTTAAGCATCCGGTTGAATAGTCGAGTCCGATGGTGGATGTACTGAAGTAGTAGATAGTGTCGCAACCGACGGCAGCCGTGAACTTGTTTCTAGTATGAGATACGACGAGCTGAGCAAGCGAGAATAGACGTCTATAGGTATATGACGTACGCCCTAATAAATTATAACAGTCATAGTTAAGGCCGGAGCCATGTAATGGAAACACCTTAAATTCTTTTTTCTATATAAAAATTAAATATACATAAATGACGCTCCTTTATAAATAAAATGGCACCTCTTTATAAATAACATAACACCTTTTGAACAATTTTCTGGCTCCACCCCTGATTTTGGTTGAGTTGTTACTGAACAAATTGTTTTTTTAATCTTTGATAATAATTCCAATGCTTCCTCTTGCACAACAAACCCTGTTGTTATTCCTCCCGGAGATGTGCTCCCTAATGGTCAGGGTACATGCAATCCCTTGAACCTCGGTGTGTGTCATAATCTATTGAGCTTGGTGGATGTCGAGCTCAGTAACGTACCTACAAAACCTTGTTGCAGCCTGATCGAAGGCTTGCTCGATCTTGAAGCTGCGGTGTGCCTTTCCGCTGCTGTGAGAGCCAATGTGTTAGGCATTAACATAAACCTTCCTATTTCCTTGAATCTCTTTCTCAACAACTGTGGAAGAAGAGTCCCTACCGAATACATTTGCAGCCTTATGTAGTCTATGTTTCAAGACTCTTTGGTTTTACTTTTATTGTGTGTCAAACTTGTCACTCTTTATTTGTTGGATTTTATATTCTCATTCCCAATATGTCTTTACATTGTTCCCATTTCATTCTTATTATAAATAAATGTGCACTTCTTGTTTCTCGCTTTGAGATTTTAAATTGCATTTGTAAAAGTATTTTCGATTGTCTTGTGTTGATTATAATTGATAACACCAATTGTTATTGCAAAGAATTGTAGTATTTAAACTTGTCATTCTTTATTTGTTTGATTTTGTATTCTCACTCCCAATATGTCTTTGTATTGTTACTCACTGATCGAGAATTAACAAAATTTATATGCTCTTTTCCTGTGCATCGCCAATGATTTTATGTCATGAGTATTAATGATTATTTTTCATTGATTGTTTTTTATTTTATTGAGAATACATGTGGCATAAAATCATTAATGTGACATATAAAGAGACACAAAAAAGGTACAAAAACATTTTATTCGATTGAGAATGTTTTTCACCTTCCTTTTTCAGTTTTCATCTAAATAAATGTGTACTTCTAGCCATGCCCGTTCCTAAGAGTTTTTTTAGTGACCTATAGGCGAATCTAAAAATTAAGGTACTAATAAGAAGTATTGGAGTTGTTTCCTTCCCGGTAATTAGGTGATTCTTGGGCGGCTTGTAGTATAGTGGTTGTGTATTGTTCTTGTTTTGGAGTGGTAGTGTTGTCGTAGTCCAGGTAGAAATCATTGTTGATTAATGATTCAAGACATGGGTAGAAAACCTATGACATTTGATATTGTGTTAATCTTTTAATGTTTTTGATTCATATAAATGGGACAATGTTACATCTACCCAGTTGAGGTAGTACATGACATTGCATTTAAGATGTATATAATTGAAGAACAAAATTAAAATATCTTTTACCAAATAAACAATTTTCAAGACTATAAATGCAATGCAATTAATACATCTTTTAGTAATAAATAATTTTTAAGACTATAAATGCAATGTAATTAATACATCTTTTACCAATTAATATTTTTTTAAAATTATTTAATTATATAACAAATTACAACACACAAAATATTGGATATAAAATATGCTAAATATAGAAATAGGCACCTAAAATATAATGACAAATGTTATTCCGACGAAGCTCGAGTATAGAGCTTATTATGCCAAACTTTAAATGCGTAAAACGAAATCATATTCATAAATTGATAATTAAATTAATTTTTACACGAACTTTAGCAAATTTCGACATTAACACAAAGTATTATTGGTTCAATAGATCATGTGTTAGTGGCGTTTTATATTATAAACGCTGCAGTAGGTTTTGATTTAATTTCCCTCACTCTCCCAGACGCGTGCAAACGTGTAAAATCCCCAAATCTCAAATCCCTAATCGATTATGCTCCTCATTGTTGTGCAGCTCATCTCCATCGCTCGTTGCCATCGCTCCTCGCCGTCGACCATCCTTCAGGCCGCTATAGAAACGACAACGTCGAGGATCTTAGTGCATGTACTAGTACTACCGTCACCATCTCGTTTTTTGTCTGAAATTTGTTTATAGGCGCTGGCAAAGCTGACTGCATATTATGCTAGCCTCATTCTTAGGTTAATTTTATTTTTTTTCCTAATTAATGGGAATGTCTTAATCTTCTATGATGCACTTAACTCTTTTACATGCTTATATATCGTTTGACGTCTCCATTCACTTTATGGTTGTGATAATTCTTGGTCTCAGGAACAGATTAGGCCATGTAATGGAGTAAATTGTTTAATTTTTAAATTTTTTGTTTACAAACTTACAAACTTCAAGCTCACGAGACATGATACTTATGATTTTCATCTTCTTGCATATTTTAATTACCGTCTAAAAATTGACTTGAGTAAGTTCCTATTCTGTGTCTTAAACAATACACTGTTCATGGATTAAATATCAATATAGATGTTCCAATGATTTTTTTTCTCTTCATTGGGAATATTATAGAGTATCAAATATCAGCCGAAGGATCTGCGAGCAGTCGTCAAAGATTGGGAATATATATGTGCAGATGAATCCGAACTGGTTGAATATGCTGTTGGTTCAATGACATTAATAGTATTGTCATTTGGTAGTAAATTTTTTTGTTTGTTTATTGCAGATATTATGCCTAGGCGAAAGTTAAGTGATATGCGGATGATTCAAGTTCCTCGAGCAGAGGAAACAGTAAATAATGAGAGTTCTTCCGCTGTTGGATCTTCAGAAGTTCCGGAAATAGTTGAGAATGTGGAAATATAAGGTATTGTTCAACACTTTATTATAACTTCTAACTATTGACTTGATATTAAAAATTGTACTGAATTATTTCTTATTTAGGTGACAATGGTCGAAGGCGCAAAACTAGAGGGCGCACGACATTGAATGAATTGTACGAGCTTCCTCCCGGGGAACGTGTGAAAGTTTCACGAAATGATGTCGGCCAACCAATTAGGGAAGAAACACATGTTTTGGCCAGTTACTTAGGCATTGTTGCACGCAATGCTACGATTTTGCCAATCAATTATGAGTCATGGCGTCAAATGCCGAATAGTAACAAAACCATGCTCTGGATCTGGTTAAGGTAATAATGTCATTGAAATATATAATTCATTACAATTACATAATAATGATATTTACTTTGATTGTGTAATTTGTAGGATAAATTTTCTTTGGGGGTTTCAGATGACTATTTGAAAAATGCACTAGGAAATAAATGGAGAGACCATAAGAGCGCATTGAAGAAGACATATTTCAAAAATAATCTCAGTCTTCAAGAAAAGCTACAAAATGTCCCACCAAGAATGCTCCGATATTAGTGGGAAGATGCACTTAGGTTTTATAGTTCAACTAAAGGAGATGTATGATCGACCCAATTTTAAAAAAAATAATACTATGTCCTTATAACATTGACTTTATACGTAATGTAAATTTTAAATTGTAGGAGCGAGAGTGCATTGGAGTTTCTAGCAGACAGTAACATAAGTTTACTCACACTGCTGGGTCGAAGAGCTTTGCTCGTATAGCTAATGACGAGATATTTTTTTAACTATTGATTGTTTCAATGTATTACTTTTTCATAAGTACTAATTTCTATTATACGTTGTAGCAAGTTGCGACCGGTACTAATGTTGGACGGATAAAGCTATTCGACATTACACACACCAAAAAGGATGGCTCTCCTATGACTCATGAAGCTGCAGACATTATGGTATATTTGTTGGATAAAAATATGGATTATGTTATATTTATATCAATAGTATAACATTTTTATTTTAAATAATGTTTTGAATTTGTTAACAATTTTTATTTGATTATCAGACAAAATTGAGGGGGGAAAGGGCGGAGTATGAAGTTACGGCTTCAACTGATGGTTCTACTAATGTGCATGAGATGGAAAATCAAGTTATTGCTGATGTTTTGGGTCCTGAAAGATGTGGTCGGGTTCGCTGTCAAGGATCATTTGTTACTCCAACAAGATATTTTGGACCTAGCTCATCTCAGTACATGCCATCACAGAGTCAGTCTTCGCAGGCAGAAATTAATCGTTTAAAACAACAATTAGCTCAATTTAAAGCCGAAGTAGTAGTGAAGAAAGTTGAGAGAGAAGCGAAAGAACTTGAGAGAGAAGAGAGAGAAGCTGCGAGAGAAGCTGAGAGACAAACGAGAGACGCTGAAAGAGAAGCAGCATATCAGGCTCTCCAGAATCAATTTCAAGAACTGATGGTGATGTTAAAGAAGAATCCTCCATCTTAGTTGATTTTAGATTTGTTCATGTGTTCATTATAATGAACTTTTAATTATATTTTAAACGTTGAACATTTTAAATGTTGAATTACATTTTAGTATTATTTCTACTTCATTTGCTTTGGTTGGTTGATAAATATTTCTATTTCATTTTACTATTAACTTTTACAGGTTAAATTTGGGTACTATAACATCAAAAATGAGGTTTTGTAAAGGTAGTAACCTTAGCGGCGTTTGCTAACAAAAGCGCCACTAAAAAACATTGCTTTTTGTGGCGTTTGTGAAAAAAAAAACGCCGCGATAAACCAAACATTTTTCGGCGTTTTGGTACAGAAACGCCGCTATAGGTCATGATTTTTTGCGGCGTTTGTGTTCTCAAACGACGCTAAATCCATTATATTTCCGGCGTTTTTCTCCATAAACGCCGCTATAGGTCATGATTTATTGCGGCGTTTGTGAATCCAAACGTCGCTAAATCCCTTACATTCTCGACGTTTTATTATCCAAACGCCGCTATAGGTTATGATTTTTCGTGACGTTTTTTGAACATAAACGTCGCTATCTTTTGCGGCGCCGCTTATAGCGGCACTTTGACTAGCGCCACCAATGTTTTTAGCGGCGCTTAAAAACGCCGCTAAAAACCCAGTTTGGTGTAGTGTAAACAAAAAATTAACGTTACAGTTTAATGAGTGTTTTAAGAAAAAAAGTTTTTATGGGGATTTTTAATGTGGGTCGCTCTTGTGACCTTAATGTGACTTCCTAAGATCCGCAGTAACGCATAGGCAGGTCTAGAAGGTTACATTTGTGGTTACTTTAGCGAGGAGTTTCATGCAGGGAGGTTTCTGCTACCTACTGATCGTATGATTTAAAAGTGTAATTTGCAATTAACCTTGCCGTGCATTGTATGGTGCAAGAGTATTGTTTGTTTTATTAGGTGTATTCCAGGTGTTTTGGACCATGTTCTGGTTTTGTTTAAATCGGTATGCGTTGTATTCTTTTTTTTTTTTCATTTAGAATTAAGGAGATTTTTAATTAGGCACATATACTCGGTTAAGGCGATATGTTCATGAATAAAATCATAATTGCCTAGCAAAAAAATGTTATATATTTACGCAATTGTGGCTTAGAACTGGTTTTCTTTGTAATGTAATTTGGACTATTGAACTCAGATTTTCCGAGATCAGATTTATTGTTTTCATTAAGTGACAATCCGGATTCAGTAAAAACTACCCTACTGAGCCTGGGGGTGTCACACTTAACTTGCTTACGTTATCTACTTCATGTTGCATAATTTGAGTGGTGTGTATTGTTGGGCTCACAAAGCTCAGCCTCCGAATTAGTTAATGTTTACGTTCAGTAAGGGTATCAACATCGTCGAGATAGTTCCAACTATTCAGCTTAGAAGGACGCATATTATTAATAGTAAGTAATCGATAATAGAAAATGATAATAAAATTTATAATTATAATTGTAAAAAATATATAAACTTATAATAAGATCCGACACAAAGATAACAAACAAATCACAGCCGAATATGGAGCAAAATCAATTAGCCTTGGTCGCATGCATGTCTGCAGACACATAAACAACTTTAACGTTGTACTCATTTTCTTAATTAAATCAATTAAACATGATTTGGGGTTTTATATTATGCATCATGGACTTGGGAGATTTGGAAATATAATAATATACACGCACATAATTGCCAACCCAACAAATATTCCAGGATCCAAATTCTCCAATTAATCAGACTGAGTGGCTCCCATTTTCTACTTCTAAAAGACCTTAAGATTTCATATGTATTAGCTATAAAAACCCTTTGCTCACTTCACCAACATCATCTGCCATTGTCTTAGAATAACAGCTTTGAGCTCATAAAAAAACTGTTTCCTCAATCACTTGAAATCATTTTCTCTTCCGAAATGGGTTTCGGTGCTAACGCATCAACTGCTCTACTTGTTTCCCTCAACCTTGTTTTGTTTGCTTTAGTAAGCTCTCATAATGTTGATAATAATTCCAATGCTTCCTCTTGCACAACAAACCCTGTTGTTATTCGTCCCAGAGATGTGCTCCCTAATGGTCAGGGTACATGCAATCCCTTGAACCTCGGTGTGTGTCTTAATCTATTGAGCTTGGTGGATGTCGAGCTCGGTAACGTACCTACAAAACCTTGTTGCAGCCTGATCGAAGGCTTGGTCGATCTTGAAGCTGCGGTGTGCCTTTGCACTGCTGTGAGAGCCAATGTGTTAGGCATTAACATAAACCTTCCTATTTCCTTGAATCTCTTTCTCAACAACTGTGGAAGAAGAGTCCCTACCGAATACATTTGCAGCCTTATGTAGTCTATGTTTCAAGACTCTTTGGTTTTACTTTTATTGTGTGTCAAACTTGTCACTCTTTATTTGTTGGATTTTATATTCCCATTCCCAATATGTCTTTGCATTGTTCCCATTTCATTCTTATTATAAATAAATGTGCACTTCTTGTTTCTCGCTTTGAGATAGTATTTTAAATTGCATTTGTAAAAGTATTTTCGATTGTCTTGTGTTGATTATAATTGATAAAACGAAATGTTATTGTAAACAATTGTATTATTTCAATGATGAATGTGATAAATCAAATTGTCACGATTATAGTTTATTAGTACTGATTTTGCAACATCACAAGTTCAAATTGAAACATCATAATAATAATTTGTCATTAATAATTCAAATTGATAAAATTGTTGTATGAATTTTGTGTTATATCAATAATTTTACCGAATGCACCTTAAGATGCCGGTAAGTGATCTAAAAAGACATCCCAATGTCTTCCATAAAAAGTTACCAACTCTTCACACTTAATTACGTGATCTCATCAAGTCCATCTCAATATAAACTACCAAAATATCAAAGGTATGGAATCATTAAGAGCATTAAACGAGTTCATCCTCACATGATTCATCGAGAGAGATATGTCTTAAGCCAATTGGTAAAGAAATTTTTAGTGAAAATTCAACTTAATTTTCTAAGTTCAATGTGGTCAAACGAAATCGTTGAAAGACTCATAGTATACAATTTTACCTATTCCTATAGCAAACATTGTACATCAATAAGGTAAAGATTTTGCTCTCAATAAATTCATATCTAAAGCTTGGGGGGGGTCCTAGTGGGAAAAACTTAATGGAATTACCGAGGTTGAAGAATGAGTATCTACTCTTGATGAAATCTTTCGGGGGAAACTATATTGTTGGGAGAGGAGCAACTTTTCAATGCTTAAGGTATCGGTACCTGCCCTAGGGTGTATTCACCTCAAGCTAACTATCAATATTATAGTCCGAAGATTTTATCTTTCAAAACATTGAAGCCAAATTTGATATCTATATCTAGGGGTATTGTATTTATACTAATTCCATGCTATTGATACCATGACCCTATTGACTAGTGCTTAAATTATACATAATTTTATTAATAATTACTTCTTGATTAGTTGTTTTAAGCTGCTTAGCTGGTGATTTTCTGTTCTTTTCGGTGCAGGACTTTGTGGCTGGAAATTAGACTAAAAGGCTAGATTTCGCATGTTTTCTGGATTCATGGTTGGATTAGTGGGCATGAACTGGGGCATGAAAGTGCTGACTAGGCGCGATACGTCAGCAATACGAAAGATGACGTCAGCTACAACATAGTGGGATGATGACGTCAGCAGCGACGGTGATAGCTTATCAAGTCCATTTTGATAGCTTATCAACAAGATTTAAATTTTAAACTTGGGGATTTATCTTTTGTATTATCTTTTTAGGAATTATCTTTTTACCTTTTATCTTTAGGATTTAAATTTTGAGAATTATCTTTTGTATTTTTAGGATTTTATCTCTTATATTTTTTAGGGTTTTTGAGGACTATAAATACCATATTGGGGTAAGCCTCAGAATATCTCATCATTTGTTCCATTCGAGTCGGTTTTTATTGAGCTTAAAATGACCTTGGTCTACAACATTGTTGTTGATTAAGATCAAGTTCGGACATCGATATCAAAGATAGAACTTGGGTATTCGGTATACAAAGTGAAGTCTCAAGGATTGAACCTTGTAGACAAGTAACCGACGTAAATCCTAAAGTGGAAATCTTTCTCCAATGATCCAAAGAAATTGCGTCAAAGCGAAAGCCCGAGGCTAGTTTTTAGATATCAAATTTATTTACCTTCAACTATTTCAACCACAATTTTTATTTATTACCTTTCTTTAATCAACCACCCATTACCTAAAAAAACTCAATCCACTTCAAGGCTCATAGGTCAAAAATCATAATCAGGAAGTTTCCTAAATCCCTGCGGGATCGACCCTTACTTTCACTATTCTACTTTAATTTAATTTCTTTATTATAGAATAAGGAAATATTTTTACGCGAAAAGGACACGTGTCAAATTGGCGTCATTGCCGGGGAGTTCAGCAAAAATTTACTGATTATTTTTGTTTGTTTATGATCAGGAAGAATCCAGGAGAACTAGCACGCTACATCCCGGAGATCGAAGCATTCACATGACGTCAGAACGCACAAGAAAAACTAGAAAAGGAAAATTGATTGCGCCAACAAAGGTTACAACAAAATCTTGAGCTAGCATCCCAAACCGCAACACACTCTAAGAATACCAACAAAGAACAAAATCCAATGGCCGACGAACAAACAATCCAGCAACTGACTAGGGCAACAGATGACAATCAGCCCCTGTGCATAACCTTCCTGAATGGTACACCGTTATTCCAATTGAAGACCGATTTGATTCATCTTCTACCAAAATTTCACAGCTTGCCCTCTGAGAACCCTCACAAGCACCTTAAGGAGTTTCATATGGTTTGTCTAAGTACAAAACCGCAGGGAGTTTCCGAAGATCAAATTAAACTTTGAGCCTTTCCTTTTTCTTTATCTGATATCGCCAACGATTGGTCATTTGATCTTCCTTCTAACTCTATTACAACCTGGACTGATATGGCTCGTTTATTTCTTGGTAGGTCTTCCTAGCAGCTAAGCCGAGTGAGCTAAGGCGTAGTATCCTTAGTATCCGACAAAAGGATACTGAATCATTGTATGACTATTGGGAGCGTTTCAAAAAGCTATGCGCCAACTATCCTCAACATGGGTTGTTTGAACAAACGCTTCTCCAGTACTTCTACGAGGGGTTGACGCCTATGGACATGAAGGTAGTTGATGCAGCAAGTGGAGGAGCACTTGTTAACATGACCCCAACTGCAGCTCGAACCTTAATAACGACTATGGCATCCAACTCGCAACGGTTTCACCATTCAACTGAACCGTCTCGACGAGTCAATGAGGTATGTTTTATGGAAAATAAAATTGATAAGTTTGATGACATAGTTCAATCTCTTGTTGCAGATAAAAAAATTGCAGCCAGACTTTGTGGAATATGTACAAGTCTAGAACATCCGACGGACTGCTCTCCAATGGTGCAAGAAGAAGACAATGCACAAGTAAATGCAATAGGGAACTTTCTGGGACCTTCACAAAGACAGTACAACTCAAACCCCAGCTCGTATAATCCGGGATGGCGAGACCCTTCGAACTTCAGTTATGCGCAGAACCAAAGGCCAAATCAGTAATACCAGCAGAAACAATCTTATCAACAATATAAGTCAAATTTGGAATCCATTGTTGAGCGGTTGGCAATATCCCAGGAGAAGTTCTAGAACCGTACTAAGACCCATCTTCAAAACTTAGATAAACAAGTGAGCCAATTAGCTCAAGCAATAGGAAGATTAGAGTCACAACGAAAACTTCCATCTCAAACGAAACCAAATCCGAAGGAGAACGTCAGTGCTATCACCCTCAGAAGCGGAACCATAGTCAACCCTGAAGTTCTAGCGAAGGAAACCGAACAAACCAAGGAAGACGATGAAATGCCACCTTCAAACTCCGAAGGTACAACTTCAACACGTGCGCCTCCTCCACCTCCTTCTCATGCAATCACACCGCCTTTTCCATTAAGATTGGTGATGCGAGATAAACGAGCCGAAGAAAAGGAAATAATAGAGGTATTCCAAAAAGTACAAGTCAGCATACCTCTTTTAGAAATAATTTGGCAAGTACCAAGGTATGCTAGATTTTTAAAAGAACTTTGTACAACAACGAAGAGAAAGCTAACATGACGTGAAAAGGTAAATTTGGGAGAGAATGTATCCGCAGTATTCCAGCGAAAGCTCCCACCAAAGATGAAGGACCAAGGTATGTTCGCTATACCCTGCAAAATAGGAGATGTTTCAATAAAACGCGCGATGTGTGACTTAGGAGCTTCAATTAACGTTATGCCTCTTTCTGTTTATAAAGTGATTTCTAACGAGCCTTTGAAGGAAACAAAAGTCACCATTTAGTTGGTTGATCGATCTATCATCTACCCAGAGGGAGTCCTCAAAAATGTCTTAGTCAAGGTAAACGAACTTATTTTTCCAGCAGATTTTTATGTCATTGACATGGAAAATGACCGATCAAACACCTCTTCTGAAGTTCTGCTTGGCCGTCCCTTCCTTAGTACGACAAATACAAAGATTGATGTGAGAAGCGGTATGTTAACAATGGAATTTGATGGTGAGGTCGTAGAATTTGATGTTTATAAGGCGATAGAACACCCGGATTCTATGGAAAACGTTAGCTTCGTTGGTGTTTATGAACCTTTAGTTGATGATTTTGTGGAAACTAACTTATCTGATAATTTGTGCAGGAAATTGGAAGGGCATGATGAAAAAATTAGGGAGTTGGAAAACACTTCATTTTTTAATCCTGATCTACACCTAACTCCCTCAAAAATTAAAAATTTCCCTTCCATTTTGCGGGCACCGGATATCGAGTTAAAATTACCGTCAGATAAATTAAAGAGTAAAGGAGATATTTTTTTTTCAGAAAAAATAAAGGAACGCCATGGTCGTAAAATTTCTCGTAGGGAAATTCTTAGTTGGATTAAGCACATGAATTGGAAGGAGTGTTTATTGCAGTACCTGTAGTCTGAATCAGGCCGTCGAGCTTAACGACGTTAAATAAAGCGCTAAATGGGAGGCAACCCATTGTTTTTATTTTGTTTATTTTCGTTATTTAATTTAGTGAATTTATTTACATTATTTAAATTACTTCTTTTATTTATATATTTTTAATTTATTTATTTTAATTTTTCATATTTTAATTTTAGTTTAATTTCCTTTTTCTATTTTTTAGGTACACCAGAATAAATCCAATCGAATATGAATGTTCGCCTGCTGATAACCATCCGATGGATTGAGATAGCAAAACCCAGATTATCCTCACATTTTTTAACCTTGCAAACCCATGTTTTCTTTCCTCTTTATCCTTTTTTTAATTCACATGAGCCATATAGATATATATCTACTTATATTTTAAATTTTAAATATATATATTATCTTTATCCCTTCCTTTGACCGGATTAACTTAAACCAATCCCTTTCCCTAGCTTTAAGTTGCATGGGCCCCATTTTTTTTCAATTCCCATGTGTTTTTAATAAAGTAAACAAAACCACCTTTTGCTTTGTTTTACTAAAACCCACGTGATTTCTTTTCATTAAACCTAATTATTTTTCCTTTTTCCCTCTACCCACTCCCAACCTCAAAACATCATCACAAATCCTCCATTTTTTCTCACAATGGTGAGAGCAAGACAACAAGCACCCCCACCTCCCCCGATCGAACTCGAGTACCGTCGCAATCGTCACTAGCTCATGGAGTTTCCTGTTTCCTCTCTTTTTTATTTTTTATTCTACATTTTGGGACAAAATGACTTAAGTGAGGGGGAATAGAATTTGAGTCAAAATCTGTTTCTTGCCTATTTTGATTGATTGCCTTAGTTGAAAGTTCTTGTTGCAAATCCTTATTTTCACCTTGTCTCTCCGATTTCCTTATGCCTTGGTATTTTTTCTTGTTTTGAACTTTAGGATGCATGATAGACTATGGCTTGGCTTGTTTTTATAAATTTTTGTATGGCATTCCTTGATTTGATTATTCGACATGATACTTGCCTTGGTACAAACAAACCCTTCATGTGAGTTCTTGAGCTTAATGAGCTTATCTTCTATTCTTGTTCTTTGTTTCAATTGAGTGTGTTGATTTAATCAATTGCATTCTAGAACTTGTGGCATGATACTTGTTGAGACTAATTTTTTGACTGTGATGCATTAATATGATAGAGGCATTAAGTTTATCCTCATTCTCTTCCCAAAAAGCCTACCTTTTGTTATTATCCCTTAGTGAGACAATTTTGAGCCTTAGACTTTTTCATTGGATTGCCTTATTATTTAACCCACATCAATCATGTTTTCCCCCTTTTCTGTCACCAATTTCCAGGATGAAGTCGAGATTATTTAGAAGAGAAAAAAAACAGATTTGAATCAACACTACAGAAAAATCAGATTCGAATTGTGCAGTGTAGAAAAAACAGTTTCTAACAATGCAAAAAATACTGTAGAGTGCAGAAAATGAAAAAATAGTGCAGTTTGGTTCAAACACTGTAGGAAAAATAATGTGCAGATAAAAACGAGCAGAATTGTTTGAACAAAAAAGAGAAAAAAACAGTGAGCTCGAAAAAAAGTACAAAAAAAAGAGAGAATTTTTTTGTTTGATTTCTCGTTTCATTCTTTGGAATAACTCTTCTTCTTCTTGAACTTTAAAACTCATTAAATAACCTTTATCCTACCCGAACCTTACCCCTCGTTACAACCCTTTTAAAAGACCTCTTGATTTTTGCATCACATTCATACTTGGTAGTGGAGATTAGATTTAGTTACAAGCTTATGGTAATGCTTTGGTTAAATTTTGGCTTGAGCGTTCAAATTGTTTACCCTAAACAGTTGAGTGGAATGAGTGAAACCATGAGAGGGTACTAGGTTTGTTTCATTAAAGTTAACAAGTCATTGGAATGTTCTACTTTGCTAAACTATCTCTAGTCTCGCCATTTTCTAATTGTTTCCTTAAAATTTACACATGTTTAGATGCCATGTCATGTTGACATCTTAAAGACTTTGTGAAATCAAGGATAAGGGCTTGAACTTTGATACTTGAGGGCAAACATCAAATAAGTGAGGGGAAATTTGACTAGTGCTTAAACTATACATTATTTTATTAATAATTACTCCTTGATTAGTTGTTTTATGCTGCTTAGCTGGTGATTTTCTGTTCTTTTCGGTGCAGGACTATGTGGTTGGAAAGTAGACTGAAAAAGGCTGGATTTCGCATGTTTTCTGGATTCATGGTTGGATTAGTGGGCATGAACTGGGGCATGAAAGTGCTGACTGGGCACGACACATCACCAGATGACGTCAGCGGTACGAAAGATGACATCAGCTACAGCAGAGTGGGATGATGGCGTTAGCAGCGACGATGATAGCTTATCAAGCCCATTTTTGTAGCTTATCAACAAGATTTAAATTTTAAACTTGGGGATTTATCTTTTGTATTATCTTTTTAGGAATTATCTTTTTACCATTTATATTTAGGATTTAAATTTTGAGAATTATCTTTTGTATTTTTAGGATTTTATCTCTTAGGTTTTTAAGGTTTTGAGGACTATAAATACCCCATTGGGGTAAGCCTCAGAATATCTCACCATTTGTTCTTCATTTTATTTCTACTTTGAGTTTTATAAATCTCCTTTTCTTTTCAGTTCTTATTTTCTATGTTTTTTTACTTTATTTTTCGGAAATTATGCTAAGTATGGTTAATTCAATAATCATGCAAAGCTAAATTTTCTATTGCCAAAGGCAGTAGCAATGACTCGGTTTCAACGTGAGGAATGAAAATCGCTTAAATAACTTCAGGTTTCATTTCTCTCTATTTTCTAAAGCTAAACTTCAAACCAAAACGATTTTCGAAACAGAAGATTGACTTTTATCGAAATATGGTTTTTGGTTAATATGTGGGAGGAAGGATCGGCTATTGAAGCACATTCGACTTCCTAGGAACACACTTAGTAAATTGATTACTAAGGGAAATTTTGAGATCGAAACCGTTATTATTGAAATAACATCATTCGAGTCGGTTTTTATTAGGCTTAAAACGACCTTGGTCTACAACATTGTTGCTGATTAAGATCAAGTTCAGATTTCGATATCAAAGATAGAACTTGTGTATTTGGTATACAAAGTGAAGTCTCAAGGATTGAACATTGTGGACAAGTAACCGGCGTAAATCCTAAAGTGAAAATCTTTCTCCAATGATCCAAAGAAATTGCGTCAAAACAAAAGCCTGAGGCTAGTTTTTAGATATGAAATTTATTTACCTTCAACTATTTCAACCACAATTTTTATTTATTACCTTTCTTTAATCAACCACCCCTACCTAAAAACTCAATCCACTTCAAGGCTCATAGGTCAACAATCATAATCAGGAAGTTTCCTAAATCCCTGTGGGATCGACCTTTACTCTCACTATTCTACTTTAATTTAATTTCTTTATTTGAGAATAAGAAATTATTTTGACGCAAAAACGACGCTTGTCAAATTGGTGCCAAAAATTAATAAAAGGAAAAATAATAATATTAAAGTTAATAAAAATAATAAAATAAATATAATTCAATAACAAAAACAACTAACACCAAGTGCCAATCCTCGGCAACAACACCAAAAATTTGTTGTGTAATTTAAGTGTTACGCAAATGGTGCAAGTATACACGTCGACAAGTGATAGTATAGTTTAAAGATCTTATCCACAGAAATTGGTTTGTGCCATTTTGCTTAAGTTATTGCACTCTAAAAGGGATAAGATTGATAGTGATGGAATGGGGTGAAGTATAGCTAAGATTATTGTAAAGTAAAAGAGAGCATAATAAATTCAAATAACAAGATAAGAAATAAAATGTTGATAAGGAGGCAAGGTTATTGGGTGTCTCGATGTTGTTTCTGTTTGACTTGCCATGGAAACTTCACTTATATATATATGCTCGATAGAGTTTCTCTTGACTTCTAATTATGTCTAACAAATAACTCTAATGACCAACATGCCATGGAAATACATGTTTGTGTCAACCTTGGGATGTTTTTCACCGATTAAGCTTATTCTTCTTAATCGCCTGAAATTCTTCCTTATGTCTAAGGAGAATTAGGCTTCATTAACTCTCGAATAATGAAAACTTGTATACAATAAGTAGACTTTGTCAACCCAACTCTCTCGAGTCCAAGTAAATGGGCGAGCATCAAGTATTTTTGTCTAAACTACTTGAATAACAATGAAGAAGAAGATATCGGATAAACATCTAAATAAATTAAAGCCAAAGAGAAATCATTTGTTCACAACATCAAAACCTAATAACTCAAGTCAATTTAATTAGTTCATGGTTGGTGTAGATCATTCAACATTACGGACCCAATCATTGAATGGATTAAGGAATAGAGAAGATAAACTAAGATTTGATCGGAATAGATCAGATCTCTTTCGTTGTCCTCTCGCCAGAATTGAGCAGTGCTTTTGGGCTAGGCCTTTGTCGATGGCCTAGTGTGATAAGTGTTCGACCCCAATTCTAGTAATGTCGGTTGCCCCTCACGATGGCAAAGATGACATTAGGGTTTCTTTCTACTTTGCGTTATTTGTCCTATCTCCTTTGATCTACGCATCACTCTTTTATAGAGGGGAAAATTCGAATTGAATTTCAAATGGTTGTTTTATCCTCTTATCTTTAGTTGTAACAGCTTCTCTCATTCAAATCTCCACGAATCTAGGAGATTCTTTGGTCAAAACGAATCGATTAGAGTGATCAGATTTTTCCTGAGATTGTTGCGGTAACTTTTTCCGTAGGCCAACAATTATCTAGCAAAATCGAAGCAAAACAACAACATTTCTCCCACAAAAATAGAAAAACACAAGGCGAGATGCACAAAATAGAAAATTTCAAATAAATGCGAGAAAATATGATTATGCGGTTAAAATGGCCCTAAGTACAAGCAATAATCGACATAAAGGGATACAAATTACACTATTTTTTTAGTTATCACCTAGCCTCTGTCAGTAAACCCTCTATCGTAAGTACAATCACATAGCCGATGATTGAACTGTTTTCGCCATCATTCTCATAACCTCACCCATTTTTCTAAAATCTGGGTGTTTACAAAAGAATGAAACTCTCTGTCAGTAAACCCATTTTTCATTTTTTTTATTGATTGTTTCTATTTTATTGAGATTACATGTGGCATAAAATCATTAATATGACATATAAAGAGACACAAAAAAGGTACAAACGCATTTTATTCAATTGAGAATGTTTTTCACATTCCTTTTTTAGTTTTCATCTAAATAAATGTGTACTTCTAGTCAGGCTCGTTCCTAAGAGTTTTTTAGTGACCTATAGACGAACCTAAAAATTAAGGTATTAATAAGAAGTATTGGAGTTGTTGCCTTCCTGGAAATTAGGTAATTCCTGGGCGGCTTGTGGTATAGTGGTTGTGTATTGTTCTTGTTTTGGAGTGGTAGTGTTGTCGTAGTCCAGGTAGAAATCTTTGTTGATTAATGACGCAAGATTAATGACGCAAGACATGGGTAGAAAACCTATGACATTGGATATTGTGTTAATCTTTTAATGCTTTTGATTCCTATAAATGGGACAACGATACATCTACCCACTAGGTCATCTTTTAAGATGGATATAATTGAAGAAGAAAACTAAAATATCTTTTACCAAATAAACAATTTTCAAGACCATAAATGCAAGGCAATTAAGACATCTTTTAGTAATAAGTAATTTTAAAGACTATAAATGCAATGTAATTAATACATCTTTTACCAATAACTAATTTTTTAAATTATTTAATTATATAACAAATTACAACACACAAAATATTGGATATAAAATATTAGTATAATTTAAAATATGCTAAATATACAAGTAGGCACCTAAAATATAATGACAAATGTTATTCTGACGAAGCTCGGGTATAGAGCTTATTATGCCAAACTTTAAATGTGTAAAATGAAATCATATTCATAAGTGGATGATTAAATTAAATTTTACACGAACTTTAGCAAATTCCGACATTAAGACAAAGTGTAATCGGCTTGTGGCTAGACTCTCTTTTTAGTAAAATCAAAAAATGTCCCCAATGGAGTCGCCAAGATGTCGCAGCCTCTTTTAGAGCTCAACATTTAAAAGTAAAAACAACGAATTCGCCACCAATCTTTTAAAAGGTGTGATTGGATCACCTAAAAATATGTCATTTTAATAAAACCATTTTTATTTCATTAAAACGGCCATTTTATCAAATGTTGATAAGGAGGCACGATTATTGGGTGTCGCAATGTTGTTTTCGTTTGACTTGCCATGGCAACTTCACTTATATAGATGCTCGATAGAGTTTCTTTCTTGCCTTCTAATTATGTCTAACAAAAGACCCTAATGATCAACATGCCACGACAATACACGTTTGCGTGAACCTTGGGATGTTTTTCAACGATTAAGCTTATTCTTCTTAATCGCCTAAAATTATTCCTTATGTTTAAGAAGAATTAGGCTTCATTAACTCTCGAATAATGAAAACTTGTATACAATAAGTAGACTTTGTGAACCCAACTCTCTCGAGTCTAAGTAAATGGGCGAGCATCAAGTATTTTTATCTAACCTACTTGAATAACAATGAAGAAGAAGATATCGGATAAACATCTAAATAAATTAAAGCCAAAGAGAAATCATTTGTTCACTACATCAAAACCCACTAACTCAAGCCAATTTAATTATTTCATGGTTTGTGTAGATCATTCGACATTACGGGCCTAATCATTGAATAAGTTACTTACCTACAATTGTCTCTTTTTTCGAAGCCTTTGGATGAAAAATTGTTTTTTTAATCTTAAATTAAAAAAAACTATTGCTTCAAAGTAAGATAGTGTTGGAATTCTTTTATAAACTAAAATAAATGGGTAAACTATTGGAATGATCACTTATGTTTAGGGTTTGTACAATGTTGATCATCGATATGTAAATTCGATCATTATGGTCACTTACATTTTCGATCTATAAACTTATGGTCACTGGACATTTGTTGTAGTTAAAGGCTGATCTGCCACAGTAAAAAGAAGGATAAATTACCTAGATACTCTCTAAACTATTACTCCACTCCTATTTTGACCACCAAAATAAAAACAATTTGTATAATTACACATTTAATCCTCCTTATTTACAATGTTTTTATTTTTTCTCCCCTCCACCATCTTCCATATTCTTCTTCATATAACCCCACCCCTAATTTTCTACTATATTAATCTCCAATTCACACCATTCCAGTAGTTTACCCTTAATTTTATTCAATAATGAAGGATATTCATTTATTTTGAATCAACGAAAAGTTGTGATCCAATCGGTTAGGAGCAATATACCTCTAATTTCCGAAATAAAGAACATTACCTCGTGTTATTGAGAAGTTAAACGGACCTTATAAATGGTGTATTTAAATAGTTTAAAGTAATCACAAGGATCTAATTATAAACGTAAAATTACAATGCATGATTGGAAACAAATTATCTAAACTAAGGATGAAATGGATGTAAATTAATCGCACAAATTAAAGCATAGTTAGATTTAAATTAATGACAGAATTGAAATAAAGCACAATTTAAAGTTATAATTAAAATGACATGAAATTAGATTGCAAAGAAAATACAACTAAATTAAAAGAGTATGGAAATACAAGGCGAAAGTTAAAGCAAGAAATAATAATCAATCAAATAAGAATGGTGATTAATATTTACCATATTTACCATCTAGTCCAAAAATATATGGCATGAATTGGGGATTAATATAGTAGAAAATTAGGGTTTGAGTTACATGAAGAATAATATGGAAGATGGTGTAGGGGAGAAGAAATAAAAAATTGTAAATATGGAGGATGAAATGTGTAATTATACAAATTATTTTTATTTCGGTGGTAAAAATAGAAATGGAGTAATAGTTAGAGACTATCTAGGTAATTTATCATTCTTTTTACCGTGCCAGATTAGCCTCACGTTAACGCTTAACGACAACAAATGTCCCAGTGGCCATAAGTTTACAGGTAAAAAACGTAAGTGACCATAACGGTCGAATTTCAAAATTAGTGACCATTCCAGTAGTTTACCCAAAATAAATTTAAAGAGAAACATAAAAGAAACAAAATAATAAAAGAAAGAGAGTAACTAGATTTATAATGAAGCATTTAATACTGATGTGTGCATCTCTAGTCGGCCTTTTCAAAGTAAAATGGTAAGCTTTTAGGGCTTCATAATTTTAAATTTTGATTTTCTTTTTTTAAATGAAAAACTTTGGATGTGGGGTTCGAACATACGCGCACTTCAATGTAGTAGATCTTAAGTATGCCCCCCTAACCTCTCGGGCAAACAAGCTAATTTAATAACAATAAATCACATAATAGTAATAATCGTTTTTATTGTTAATGTTGTAAAAAAAAGATTCCAGGGGATGTTCTCTAGGAGATAGATTATGAGTTGCAAGAATGTTTATTAGCTCACAGGATGAGAGATTTTGTGTCACTTGATTTAATTTACATTTTGGTGGGTTAATAGTGGCTGGGATTAAGAGATTCCAGGGTAAGTTTTCTTTGTGTGTAATGTAAAGACCAGTGGTTGATCCAAAAATTTAAAAATGGGGGTCCAAAATTCGTGGGAGAAAAGTGTCACAACAAATAGTTCACAACCAAAGAAACGAATGGCAACCTGTAACGCCTCGGTTTTGGGCCTAGGAGTCTTTAAGGTTGACTCTGGGTTCGTAGGACGTAGACTAGAGATTTGGGTTAGTTCGGGAGTGGTTCAGGGAAAACAAGGTTCGGGATATGATAAAATTATGGGGAAAATTCCTAAAATCCTCTAACAATATATATAAAGGTTTGGTGAAGTCAATTTTGGAAAATGATTTTTGGAAGATTGACATTTTGGGTTAGTGACTAATTTGTAAAAATGTAAAATTTGTTTTTAAAGAACTATTTTGAAATAGGGCCAAAACTTAGAATCTTTAGAGAGCTAATATGTCATTAATTAGCCTTTTCCTTTAATTGACTATTTTAAAGGTGCTTTATTAAAAAGAATAAAAAAAGATTTTATTTATAAAGGATATAGTCTTCTAAAAACTATTTTGACGTAACTTCCTTATCTCTCATTTTTTCATCAGCCAAACATTTCATTTTCTCTCAAAACTTCCAGAGGTTTTCATATTTCCACTTCACTTTGATTTACAAATGATTTCCTTGGTGTTTCTTCGATTTATCTCAAAGGATTTTTTGAAGATTTTGCAACAAATCTTGTCAATTGAAGGAATAGGCAAGGGTTAGAGGTAATTTCCGTTCACCTCCCTTAATCAAGGTTCTTTAATGAAATTTCCAAGACTTTGGCTCTCTAACCCTTGTTATTAAAAACCTTGTTATTAAACACAATTAAAGAGCCAAAGGCTTGGAAATTTCATTAAAGAACCTTGATTAGAGGAGGTGAACGGAAATTACCTCTAACCCTTGCTTATTCCTTCAATTGACAAGATTTGTTGCAAAAACTTCAAAAATCCTTTGAGATAAATCGAAGAAATACCAAGGAAATCATTTGTAAATCAAAGTGAAGTGGAAATATGAAAACCTCTGGAAGTTTTGAGAGAAAATAAAGTGTTTGGCTAATGAAAACCTCTAATCAAGGTTCTTTAATGAAATTTCAAAGCATTTGGCTCTCTAATTGTGTTTAGTAACAAGGTTTTATAATCTATTTGATGAAAATGGTTAAATCAAGCATTGAAAGATGATTTCTCAAGATTTTCGTAATGTTATAGTTTTGGTTAATTTGAGATTAATTTTAATCATGATTTGGATGTTAAATGATGTTGAAATGAAGGTTTTATCATAGGAATCCCGAAATAGATTGGATCTCTAGTTATTTAGGTTGTTAGATTTGGGTTTTGTGGTGATAATTTGGTTTTGGTGTTGCTGGAGATATAAGGGTGCAAATAGATTGTTTTCAGATGTTATTTAATGATTAAAAATGGATTGAAATGTTACGTTTTGGCTGGGTTGAGTTTGTAGGGTAATCGAAAGTGTTTTCGGTTGTTTCAGTTAGGCTTTTTGGTGTTTTTGGGCATAGCAGCGAAGTGGCTTTGGTTGCTGGTGTTTTTAATGCATTGAGATGCATAAATCCTTTGTTCTTGTGTGATATAAACATGGGAGAACGTATCGGAAGAAATCAACGAAGTTCTGAGAACGTATCAAAAGTGTTTTCGGTTGTATCAGTTAGGCATTTTGCTTCGCTTCAGAAGCTCAATTATGAATTTCCATTTCATTTCAGCTTGGTCACACGTAGCCAGCCCGTTACTTGAGTTCCAAGACTCGTTTGTGTTAGCATTTAATTCTGTTGTGCGCATCTCTAGGCAGCCTTCCCAATAGAAAATGGTAGGGTACTTCATAATTTTAAATTTGATTTTGTCTTACTAACTTGATATTCTTTATTTTCATAAAACTTAAAAACAATTGCTGGCTATTCCGAATTTACACTTCATTTCAGCTTGGTCACACGTAGCCAGGCCGTTACTTGGGTTCTGAGACCCGTCCGTGTTAGCATTTAATTTTGATGTGTGCATCTCTAGGCGGCCTTCCCAATAAAAATGGTAGGCTCCTTCATAATTTTAAGTTTGATTTTGTATTATTAACTTGATTTTCTTTATTTTCATAAAACCAAAAAGAAGTTATTGGTTGTGGGGTTCGAACCCACGTGCACTTCAGTACAGTAGATCTTAAGTTTGGTCCCTTAACCTCTCAGGAAAATCAACTAATCGTATTTATTGTTAATGTTGTAAAAAAAATTCCATGGGTTGTTCTCTAGGAGATAGATTATTTAACCAAGTTAGTTTCAATGCATCTCTTTAAAACATTGGTTAAATTATTTAAGCATTCATCAAATTAATCTCCATATACGGTGAAATCATCCATAGAAACCTCAATGCATTTCTCAATATATTCATAAAAAATACTCATCATGCATCTTTGGAAAGTACCTGGAGCATTACAAAGGCCGAAAGGCATTCACCTATATGCATAGGTTCCGAATGGTCAAGTGAACGTTGTCTTTTCTTGGTCCTCTTGAGCAATAGGGATTTGATAAATAACCGAAGCCTCAGTATCTCCGGATTTACTCCTGGTAGTCTAAACAAACCACAGATTTCTTGGAACATTTTCAAATGTTCCCTAGCATCCTCTGTAGCAGCACCACTAAATTGGCCAGCGGAATTAATCATGCTGAACATCACAGGTTTCAGCTCGAAATTTTCAGCTTCCACGTCTGGCAGGGTGGTTTCTAGTTCCACATGATCATTGATCATGTAATCACGGCATGACCGGCGTGCGGCCGCAGCAGCAGGAGGATCAGCAGGCTGTCCGTTTCCTCTATCTCTGATTGGATCGTTAGGATCTTTGGGATTCCCTTGGTTGTTCCTCCTGTCTTCGTGTCTTCCGTTGTCCATTGGTTCTAATTGTTCCTCCAAGTACTCGTTTCTTTCTACTAGGAGGTGGACTCCTTTTCATGAGGTTGCACGTTCGTTCGATTTCAGGGTCTAATTTGTGCTCAGGTTCTTTGCCTCGTTGAGATCTGCGCATAAGCAAACGAAAGACCTTGTGAAAAGCATAGGGTGAACAATCCAATTAAAAACAGAAAAATTAAAAAGAATGTGCAGTAAAAGTAGGGTAAAGATATGTTGCAAGTCCCCGGCAACGACGCCAAAAACTTGTTGCGTGTAAAAGAGTCTATCACAATAGAGTGCAAGTGTACACGGCGCAAGTAGTAAAGTGATACACAAAGTATCGGATGTCGAATCCACAGGGACTGGAAAATAGCCTTAACCTTGAATTGCTGCACAAGAAAGAAGAAGATAATTTTAATTGTTTGTCAGGGAATACTAAAGAATACTGAAGATAAAGGATTAAAGAAATCCGGATAGAGAGAATAGCCCGGTATTGATTTGCTCAGTAGTATAGGTGTTGCAATGTATAGAACTCCCTATTCTGTCGTTGCACCTATCGCGGCAGCACCTGCGGCGGCAGAGGTCTGTTGATGTCGCGGCAGCGATCACACAACTCTGTACTTCAAGTTTGGCAAGATTCCCTGCTGTGTCTTGTCCTATCCCTAGGTCCAAGTCTGTCGATGAACACGTCTTTGATGATACCTCTCGGCGTGAATCGAAGGATGAAAACCGATGTTGTTGAATTCTTCCTTAGCCACTTAACCTCATCCTATCCCTAGGTCCGAGATAGTCCAACCATAAACTGGAGAACCCGTACTTATTCCTTTCGTATACTTAACTCTCCCGATATTAAGTAAATGTATAATCTCACAATGCTCTCCCGATACTCTAGCAAGATGTTGAAAACCAAAATAAGCAAACTTGAAGTCTATTTTATTGAACAGAAAAAATCCTAAAACAATGCAATCCTTGCAACTACTTTACAGAATCAACCCTTATCCCTAAGGGAAGTTTAGAACATGATGAGAAGGGGGAAAATGACTAGGGTTTAGGGGAAGACGGCTAGAGAATAAGATATCCTTCCCTAGGTCGAATTACATGCCTTTATATAGGCCTTGGGTTCAAGTTTTCTAATATGGCAAGAATAGAAGTTTAAATTAAAGTACAACTCTATTAAAGACTAAATCTTCAGAGTAGATGTCTTTAATTCGTCCTCTTTTCTTGCTTGGAGTTTCTTCCTTGAACTTTGGGCTTGGCCTTTATTCTGATCTAGGGCTCGAAAAAATATATGAGTGCTCCACGACAGACCGGCTTAATTTCCTCTTTCTGTCGAGCTCCATTTCACTTTTTCCCTCCACCATTGATGTCGTCCTTAGTTTCCATGGCAGCGGCCTCGACAACATCGTCCTTCTCGACTTCAGTCCTGTGTTCCAGCTCTGCTTCTCCACTGCCCTGAGTCTGCTACAGCAGCTACCTATAAAAGTAACCAAAATCAGTAGCAACTGTGCCTTTTCATATAATTGTGATGTATAATTGAAATCTATCCTAAATGCAATAAAATATGCTTGAATGCAGCAGGAATATGAGGTAAATAAGGGGTAAAAAGTAGAACTTTTGCACACTCAACAAAAGACTTCCCCCAATCTCTTTGTAACCCCCTCGTCTCGGGCTAGACGACAGACTGGTCCGAGCAGGCTACACGAGGAAAACCGAAGCGAAACCCGTTAAGGCTCCACTCCGATTAGGAACCCTAGAAAAATTTCATTTACTTATCTTGTCTAAATGTATCGTTTAGTCCTATTTGAGAAATGACAGCGGAAAAAGATAAAGAAAGCATCCAAGCAAACGTAAGGTAGCTTAAATTTACCGAGTGACATATTAGTCAGATTGCATGCTTACGAAACCAAAACCATACATAAAAGATGCATATAAACTTAACAAGGAAGTAAACAAACAAACAAGACTAAAACACGACATCCAGGAACCTTTGAAGATGCCAAAAAGCCCAAATACATGCTTGCGTTTCGAAACTGGCTTGCCCGTTTCGATACGCGAGCTCTAGTTTAAAAGCCAGACCAGGCCATACCGATACGGTCCACTTTGTTCCGGTACGGGGTTCTCCAGTGTCGAAACGTTTCAGAACTGGTTCTGAAACAGGCACACACAGTGGCAATCTGTATCGAAACGCGTACCGAAATGGGAGCTCATAGTATCAAATCGTATCTAAACGGCACCACCCTCGTTCTGATACGAGTATCCCTGGAGCTACAACTGTTCCGAAACAACCACGAGCGTTTCAGAACGCCTGCACTCTGAGTAACCCTGAAAATAGTTTTATGCATCTTCAAACATTCCCAAACATGCTCCAAAACAATAAGAATCATGAAACAACAATCATACAAATAATCGAAAGGTATTTCATCCTACCACAAGCATGATCAAACATATAAACATACATGACAAGACCATTTCATTCATAGGAAACATACATCCACATAAACATAACATAAAACAAGGTTTACATGCTTTTTTCACACAAACATATAAACATCTCATAAATCATAGGTTACACTCTTCAACGCAAAAACATAGGCATTTAACAACATGTAAGCCAAACACATAGGAGTCTAACACATGCTCCTACAACACGTAGCATCCCCATTTCTAACTATTACATTATTCAATAAAACCATACTTGAGCAACCACACACGCGCTTGGATGCCCCTTCCTTTCTCTTTGCTAACTTCCACACTAATGATCTGCATTGTCAAAAATGATACCGTAAGCTAGAAGCTTAGTGAGGGAGCTCTAAAACAAAACATCGACAATACAGGGTTCAAGCATGGCATCCATGAAACATTCACAATGCATACATTTACGCTAACATAGCAACATAGCCAACTACTACAAGAATGCATGAGCATGGCATCTTACCTCATGTTATGCTTAGCACAAATGCAATAGAACATCTTATCACAACCACCACACATAGACAAGTATATTGGCAACTATATAGCTTACTCGGATATGCGGATAACTTCCGTTGGGATTTTCGCCCCAACGTACTCAAACAACCATATTACCTTCTGGTGGGATTACACACATCACCGTTTTCATTTACGGATGGGATTTTACTCATCATCACACACTTATGTTTTCTTGTGGAATGTAACCTCACTGTACTCCTCCTTGGTGACTACACATCACTAATGCCACGCGCGAATTTGACTCTTACCGTGTGCACACTCATCCTAATGGTCGATCATTTATACCCGGTAATTATAACTGGTGCCAACATACTAAACAAGTCTCACCATGATTTCACAATCATGCAACACAACATATCATCACCATTATACAACATCAATATATAGCAACATGCATAAACGAACATGTATCACACAAACCACATTTGCACATTTAACAAGAAACTCATAAAGTTAAACAAGAGATTAAACTACCAACTTAATCTCCACATTATATTGGCCTACCAAGCACAATCTAACACCTCAACCACACACTTGAACCAATTTAAAATCGTTTTAAACAATCCACTCACCGAACACTGTTAAAGCAAACCGAGAAAGCCGATCAAGCCTCCAAATTTCTCAGAATCGAGCCTGAAGCTTCTCCAACGGTTTCCCTTGATTCTAATCAATAAAAAAACAACATATTACTCAACAAATCATCCACAAAACCACTGCCACAAATTAGATTACAACCACAAGACCATTCTTTACATTTTCAAGGCATGAACTAACCCAAAATCCTCATTTTCGGACTTGAACTTAACCCAGCATAAACCCATCAATTTCAACACCCAAATCATCACTAAACACACTCAAAACAACCCCAAGCATAACCATATCTTCAACCCAACTTTCCCACACCAAACTACCTCAAAAACCCAAGTTTTCTACCCTTTAAAACACCCACAAAACCCATTTCGGGGTTTTCTTCAAAACACCACCGTTTTCACATATGATACACCTAAGGGTAAGAGTTTAACATAAATTAACTTTACAAATCGAAAACCAAACAAAAACTCATCAAAGCTTCCTCCTTTTTCCCAAAATTCAAAAACTTGAAGAACTTCAAAAATAGAGTTTACTAAAAACTAAAACCATAGAAATGTTAAGAAAGACGAGGAGAAGTCGAAAACGTATTTACCTCGATGAAAACACTTGAAATTGATGAAGAAATGGATGGAACAGTGTTTTGGGGTTTGGGGAGGTTTAGGAGTCATGATTTTAGTTTGAAAGGGGAGGAAGAAGATGACTTGTAAAAAGTCCCTTTTTACTCATCTTATTTCCTTTATTTAGAAAATTACTCATTTGCCTTTAATGAAATCTCATGGCCTTTTTTTATTAAAACCAAGCCCATTACGATTTAGAACAAGCCCAACGACTCGAACCCGATTTAACTCTCTTAACACCCGACCCCTAAACTCGGGTGTTACACTATCTAACATTTGGTCTATGAAAGGTAAAGGAAAATGGTCTTTCCTAGTCACATGATTAAGCTTGCTAAAATCTATGCACATTCTCCAACCATTTTGCACACGCATTGGTACAAGTTCATTGTTCGAGTTTCTTACCATGGTGATCCTCGTCTTCTTTGGGACAACATGTATTAGACTTTCCCATTTACTATCCGAGAATGGATAGATTATGCATGCATCTTTAAGTTTGAGTATCTCCTTCAGCACTACTTCGTTCATGGCCTGGTTTAACCTCCTTTGTGGTTCCCTTGAAGGCTTGGCATCATCTTCAAGAAGTATTCTATGCATACAAATCAACAAACTTATACCTTTGATTTCGGCCAAGGTCCACCCAATTTCCGTTTTATACTCCTTTAAGATCCGAACCAACTTCTCTTTTTGTTCAATTGTGATTCCTTTTGCGATTATGACCTGCAATGACTCATCTTCACCTAATACACGTAAATTAGGTGGTCAGGTAAGTCTTTTAGCTCTAACTTCGGGGCCTACATAAGAGAAGGAAGAATTTGTTATTATCTAAACTTGCTTACTCAAGAGATGATGTTGAAAATATTTCTTCCGAGCCAATCTCTTCATCAATTTCTTCGAGCCCGAGTACTGTTCATGATTTCTTCAGTAGTGCTTCTATCGAAAATCATCCCCTGTTGTATCCTAGGAGACTAACGACTAAAGAACTCAAGCACCGAGGAGTGGTCGAATCTGTCTTAAGGAAACTGTGTTCGTGCAGGCCTCATATATTATATTCGGTTATTCCAGATCTGTTAATTTCGGTATTTTGTTTATTTAAATTAATTTATTTTATTTATTTCGAATTTAACCCTCTTATTCTATGCTATAATCTTAAGACAGATTATATCCAAGGCGATTCGAAAGAAATATAGTTGTGAGAAAGCAAACAAATTTGTTTCAGGAATTATCCGGTCATTTTACGGGTTTTCTTAGATCTCAGAAATAAACGTGTAACCCCCTAGACCGGCTTATGCGAAATGATCATGTCTAGTAAGGCACATCACAATTAAATCTCAAGAGGAAAACCTGTTGGCAAATTAAGTAATTATTTCGACAGCATAACAGTAGGACTCAGTGAAAACCATCAAGTTAGATAACTTGTTTAGTACATCAAATAGCATTTCCAAAGTCATTCATAACATAGACTCATAAAACAATGTAGCCAGACATGACCACATATGTAAACCCATCATAGGATGGTTACAAAATTGGTATCAATTAGCGTAACCAAATATTTCTAGTTTAATACCATACATATCAAAATATAGTCACATGTCACCCTGAAAGTACAAACGGTGGATAGAAACATTTCATTCAAATAGAATACCAAATGTGTCGATCCTCCAAGTGTCAGCTATGGGGTGGCCTATCCAAAATATCTGAAAGGGGAAAAGTTTGGGGGTGTGAACTAGGAAGCTCAGTGTGTTCCAAAAGTGCAAGCAAAACATGTACAACAACAGCATAATACACATTTCTAGTTCAGAAAGCATAAAATTCAAGTAACAATACGGTTCAGTTTAATATTCTATCTACCCTCCAACCATACTCTAAGAGGCAGTTTCCCCAAATGTAACACCTCAATTTTGCTCTAATTGAAAACCCTAATAATTGGGAATTTTAATTTAAAAACCTAATTGAATTTCAGTGACCAAATTGCAAAGGTTGTAAAAATTAGGTGCCATTTCATAAACTCCAGAAAGTTTAGTGGCACGCTTCGTGATTTACCCATTTGTTAGTGTAACGCCCCGGTTTTGGGCTTGGAAGTCTTGGGCGTTGACCGGTTGGTCAAAGTGCTGTTCGAATCGTAAGAGGTTAAATTAGGAAAGCCTAGTTCGGGTTGCATAAAAATTATGGAAAAATGTTCTAAAATCATCTTTTATTATAATTAAGTGAACTGTGAAATCAATTTTGGAAAATGAGTTTCGGAAGTGTGACATTTTGGCTAGTGACCAAAATGTAATTTTTGGAAGTTTGGTGGCTATTTTATAAAGGGTTGAAACTTTGAATCTTTAAGGAGCTATTTACCCAAAGGGAGTTTCTCCAGATTTTTCTAAGATATTTTAACTCATAATTCTGATTTTAAAAGAATCAAAAGGAGGGAAATCCAATTTTAGCTATTTTCTCATTTAACCACCTATTTTCTCTCTATCTTTTCTCTCAACCCAAACACTCAATTCCAGAGATTTTATTCTGATTTTCATCACCTAAAATCATTCTTTCAACTCTCAATTGATTGCAAATCATTGTGTCTTCAAATCCTCTTCAATTGCTTCAAGTTTCATCAAGCTTTTCTATTCCAAAAAGAGGAGAAACTCAAGTTTGGAGGTAAGAACGTCCTTCTCCTCTGAACTTCAAGTTCTTTAATGAAATTCCTAAAGTTTTCAATCCTAATTTGATAATTGATTAAAGGTTTTAAAGAGGATTTATGGATCTTGGCTAATTATGCAAGATTTTGATGATTTCACTTGATTTTCGTTTGATCTGTTAAATCTGTGTTTTGAGAAGTGATTTTGATGTTAAATGATCATTAAATTGATGTGGAAATGAGTCTTGAAAGATGCAATCCCGGATAGGTTGGGTTTCCTAAGTTTAGCTTGTGTTTTAAGGTAGCTTTTGTGGTGATCTTGGTGATCTGATGTTGCTGGAGGTATAAGGATGTTTATAGGTTGTTTTTAGATGTGTTTTGATGTTGATGGAAGTAAGGTTTTGCTGGTTTGTGGCTGGGCTTTGTTTAGAAGTGTTTCGGATGCATTTTCGGTTGGGTTTGGTGGCCGAAAATGGAGGTTTAGTGAGAGCAGCGAGTTTTGATGCTTTCATTGAAGCAATTAATGCATGATGATGCATTAATCCTCTGCTTTAATATGTTGAAACAGGGGAGGCATCCTAGGATCCAAGATTTGTTGATCCGGAGGCTTGTTTTGGTGCTTTGGCTTGAAGCGAAGTGGTAATCGGTGAGTGAAAACGGATTTTCAGCTTTTTAACCAAGGGTTGAAGGTTTTGGGAGCTTAGTTTAAGTCTAAATAACTTTGCTAAGCTCAAGCGTAAGTTTTCGGATTACTCTCTCTAAGTGGTGGCCATGTTTTGTTGAAATGTGAAATGATGATTTTGCATGATTTGCTACTGTTTTGGAAAGCATGTTTTAGTATGTTAATTGCTGATGTTTTAGCATGATTTATGCTGATGATTTAAGCCATGTGTTGAAGGTGTCTCTAGGTAAGAGTGCCTTGTTTTATGCATTGTTAAATGATGATTTAATGCTTTGAAATGCATGATGAAATGGCTTGGTTTAAATGCTTTAAAACAGTGGATTATATGATGTATAAAGTGTATATTGGCAAGTGATGGTTTGTAAAAGTGAAGGTCACTAAGGTGGTTAAAAGTCCTTGAGTGAGCCTTGTTATCTAAGATCATCAAGGTGGTTAAAAGTCCTTGGATGAATCTTGTTGCGGACACTAAGGTGGTTAAAAGTCCTTAGGTGCTCCTTTCCATGGTGGTTAAAAGTCCATGGGGCCAAGGTGTTTAAAAGTCCTTGGGGCCAAGGTGTTTAAAAGTCCTTGGGGTAATTCAAGCTACGGACACAAAGGTGGTTAAAAGTCCTTGTGTGGTCCTTTCATGGTGTTTAAAAGTCCATGGCCAAGGTGTTTAAAAGTCCTTGGGGTCCAAGGTGTTTAAAAGTCCTTGGGAAAAGTTGTTGAACTTGATTTCTAAATGAAATGTATCACTTGAGCCAATATGACATGTATAGTACATGAGATGCATGAGATGCATGATTTAATGTTTTTGTTGAAGCATGAGATGCTTGTTTAAATGAAATGTGGAAGCATGTTATTGCTTGACTTAAAGTATGCTTTGAGCATGTGTAAAGGTGGTTTACAAGCATGATTTACAAATGGTTTTAATTGCATTATTGAATGGTTTTTAAAGAGCACCCCTCACTAAGCTTTGGCTTACGCTCTCTCGTTTTCTTGATTCAATAATGCAGAACATTAGAGTGCATTGTGGGCAGCAAGAGGAGGCAAGCAAACAAGTACAAGTAAAGCTCAATGTATGAAGGTTTTATAAGTGTTTTAGCTTTTGTATGTTTTGGCAATGGGGGACCAATGTATATGTTTTGGGAGGTGTTTAAGACTCCCTAAGTATGTTAAATGTTGCTGTGGTTGCTGGATTTTGGTTCGAATTTCTATTGCTTGCTTTTGAAGGTTTAAGGCTTGAATGTTAGCTTGTGTAGGAAGTATGACCTTAAATTTGGGGCTTTTTGCACGTGATGATATTTTGTTGAATTGATGATGCTCTTATGTCTTAATTATGTTTAATTGCATGCTGGTAAAGTTTGATGATGATCAGAGCATGTTTGAGTGGTCAATTGCATGATCTTGTATGCTTGTATGCTGGTTTTTGTGCAGGCGTTTCGGAACAGGGTGTACCGTTTCGGAACGGGTGCCTTGCATGAACCCAGGCGTCCGAAACGGTATACACCGTTTCGAAACGGTTTAGCCTCTGCCGAGGCCATGTTCCGGAACCCGTTTCGGAACGGCCCGTGTTTCGAAACAGGGCTAGCCTGTTTCGGAACGGTCGACCGTTAGGGGGCTGACATGGTAGTTGTATGTTTTGATTTGTTTGCGTTTTGGTCCCGAATCTTGTATGATCAATTGCATGAGCTGTGGATGTCCTTTTGAGCTGAAATTTCACAGAGAAGCATGAAACCTGACTAATTTCAAGATGGTAACTTTAATTTGGGTTAAGTCCCTTAATTTATCAGAATTTACAATTTGGTCCCTAAAGTTGTAATTTGTTCAATTGGGTCCCTGTTTGATCTCTGATGTTTGTGATCTTTTAATATGTTGTTTGTATGATCACAACTAGGGTTAACGTGCATCTAGACAAGATTAAAAAAAAAAGGGTCGTTAATCAAGGTTGACTTTCGGGTTGACTTTGGTTTTCCCCGTGTGACTTTCTTAATTCGGGTCAACCGTCTGGACCGGGTTAAGGGGGTTACATTTGGTGGTATCAGAGCTGAGTTCTCGAGTAATTGGGAATGTGTGTATGCATGATTGAAGCATGGTTTGGTTTGTATGCTTGTTGAGTGAAAGCATGTTCAGTGTTGTGATGTGATGATGTGTATGTGATGCATGTTGTGATGATGCATGATGAGGGTACCCATTGCCAAACAAAAGCTAAAGAGATGATATTGTTTTTGGAAGAAATTGAGCTTGAATACTTGGAATTTGCTTACCTTGCTGGTCCTGACTTGTTTTATTTTGTATTGTTATGCATGGTAAAAGTATGGCACCACGTAGAGAGTTAAGGAGTAGCGTGAGAGCTACGACCCCGGAGGGGAATGTGAATGATGAGCACACTGGTAGTGCTGTGTTACCTCCTCCTCCACCTGGTGGTGGTGGTGCGGAGAGGGGAAGAGCTGGAGCTGGAGCTGAGGCAGCTGGTGCTGGAGCTGCTGGACCTGAGGTTGGTCAGGGGCAAGCGATGCCTGACATGTCTGTGCTGGTACAAGCTATTGCGGGTGCGTTCCGAGCAGCAGTAGCTGGAGCTCAAGGAGCTGGGCATCAGGGAGATGCTGGTGCTAGACTACCCTTGGAACGTTTGCGCAGTCTTGGTGGGACTGAGTTTAGGGGTATGTCGGCTGAGAGGTCAGAAGCATGGTTGGAGAGTACCAAGCGTGTCTTGGGACAGATGAGTTGCACTGATGTGCAGAAGCTGGGATGTGTGGTGTCACTGCTGCAAGGTGATGCTTATACGTGGTGGACGACCACAATCTCTGGGATGGCTGATGCTGATGTTACTTGGACGTTCTTTCAGCATGCGTTCAAGAGGAGATATCTGGGAGTTAGATATCTGGATGAAAAGAAGCGTGAATTCATGTCTCTTACCCAAGGGAACATGAGTGTGGCTGAGTATGAGGTACAGTTTGTACGTCTTAGCCAGTATGCACCGGAGCTGGTACCTGATGAGCGCGAGAGGTGCGAAAGGTTCCGTTATGGCTTGGTAACGGAGGTTAAGACCTATATGTTGGCTGCTGAGTACAATGATTTCGATGTGTTGGTTAGTCGGTCCAAGGACATCGAGATGAACCTGAGTTTGTCTGCTAAGGGTGCTGGAGTTAGTTCTGGAAAGAGAGCTGCTGAGTATAGTTCCGGTGGTCGGAACAAGAGAGGGCGTGATCAGAGGTTTCAGTCTTCGTCTAAGAGAGGTGGAGGTGCACCTGCTAGGGGTGGTAATGCTAGAGCTGACCCTAGTGCTTGCTGGATTTGTGGTTCCCGTGGTCACTTGAAGCGTGACTGTCCTCGTGCTAGAAGGGAGGTGCAAGCTCCTGTGATGACAGCTGGTTATGAGTGCTGGAACTGTGGTTCAGCTGATCATCTGAGACGTGATTGTCCGAGGATGGCTGGTGGTCAAGAGCGTGCTCCTGTTGTTGCAGCACCGCAGAGAGGTCGTGGGCGCGGCCGTGGTAATTTCCAGAGGCGAGAGGAAGGTGGTCGTGGAGTAGCTCATGTTGTGGCTATTCAACCAGAGGGTGGGGGCCAAGCGAGGGTGTATGCTCAGCGTGAAGGAAGGAATGATGCTGATGTGATTGCAGGTACCTTTACTTTGCAATCCTTGTCATTGCTTTCTTTGATTGATTCTGGATCTACGCATTCATACATTCTTCGTGAGCATGCTGAGTTGCTTGGTTTGCCTGTTGAGTCTTTGGATGTTGGTGTTAGAGTCACTAGTTCTTTTGGTGAAACTGTTGTGACTCGTAAGCTTTATAGAAGGTGTCCTTTGGTTGTTCAAGAGCATGTCTTTCATGTTGATCTTATGGAGTTGCCCTTTTATGGTTTTGATGTGATCCTTGGTATGGATTGGCTTGCTGAGCATCGTGCTGTTGTGGATTGTGAGAATAAGCGGGTTTCGCTTAAGCTTGCGGATGATTATGAAGTGGTGGTGGTTGGTGAGAATGTGAAGTTTCTTGCCAATGTTGTTTCTACCTTGGAGGCGAGCAGGATGCTGAGGCAAGGTTGTGAAGCTTTTCTAGCTTTCGTGATGAATCCTAGTTCGAAGGAGCTGAGGGTGCAGGATATCAGGGTTGTGAAGGAGTTTCCTGATGTTTTTCCTGAGGAGTTGCCTGGTTTACCTCCTAATCGTGAGGTGGAGTTTGGTATTGAGCTGTATGAGAATACCACTCCTGTGTCCATTACTCCCTATAGAATGGCACCTAAAGAGCTGAAGGAGCTGAAGACGCAGTTGCAAGAGTTGCTTGATCGTGGTTTCATCCGGCCGAGTGTTTCGCCTTGGGGTGCTCCTGTCTTGTTTGTGAAGAAGAAAGATGGCACGATGAGAATGTGCATTGATTACCGTCAGCTGAACAAGTTGACTATCAAGAATCGGTATCCTTTGCCGAGGATTGATGATCTCTTTGATCAATTTCGGGGAGCTGCTGTGTTCTCTAAGATTGACTTGAGGTCAGGGTATTATCAGTTGAAGGTAAAGGATGTGGATGTGCGTAAGACAGCTTTTAGGACAAGGTATGGGCATTATGAGTTCCTAGTGATGCCGTTTGGTCTGACAAATGCTCCTGCTGCTTTCATGGACATGATGAATCGTGTTTTTCATGAATACCTGGACAAGTTCGTTGTGGTGTTCATTGATGATATCCTTGTGTACTCGCGTACTGAGGAGGAGCACGAAGAGCATTTGAGGATTGTGTTGCAAGCTTTGTTGGAGAATCAGCTTTATGCTAAGTTGAGCAAGTGTGAGTTCTGGCTTAGAGAGGTGGTTTTTCTTGGTCATGTGGTCTCAGCTGAGGGGATTCGTGTTGATCCTCAGAAGATTGAAGCAGTGATGAACTGGAAAGTTCCTAAGTCTGTTCAGGAGGCTCGTAGTTTCCTTGGTTTGGCAGGATACTACCGGAGGTTTGTGGATGGTTTTTCCAAGATTGCTGCTCCTTTGACGAAGTTGCTGCAGAAAGATGTTAAGTATGAGTGGACAGAAGCGAGGCAGCAAGCTTTTGAGAAGCTGAAGTTGGCTTTGACGCAAGCTCCTATCTTGATTCAGCCTGAATCAGGGAAAGAGTTTGTAGTCTACAGTGATGCATCCTATGTTGGTTTGGGGTGTGTGCTGATGCAAGAGGGTAAGGTTGTGGCTTATGCGTCGCGGCAGTTGAAGGTGCATGAGCGCAATTATCCTACGCATGATATTGAGCTGGCTGCAGTGGTTTTTGCTCTGAAGATCTGGAGGCATTATCTGTATGGTGAGAAGTGTACTGTGTACACGGATCACAAGAGTTTGAGGTATCTGATGTCTCAGAAGGAGTTGAATCTCAGGCAGCGACGTTGGTTGGAGTTGCTCAAGGATTATGATCTGACAATAGAGTATCATCCTGGAAAGGCCAATGTTGTTGCGGATGCCTTGAGTAGAAAGGTAGCTGTTGAGCTGAGAGCTATGTTTGCTAGCTTGAGTATATCGCAGGATGGTGGTCTTGTTGCTGAGTTTCAAGTGAAACCTTCGTTGGTTCAGTTGATCAAGGATAAGCAGTTGTTGGATGATTCCTTGGTGCCTCATGTTCAGGATATCGCGGAGGGTAGGCCTTCGGATTTCTGCTTTAATGAGGATGGGGTGTTGTGTTTTGGTAATCGGATAGTAGTGCCTGCAGATGCTGAGTTGAGGCGTGCTATTCTAGCTGAAGGTCATAGTAGTCCTTTTGCTATGCATCCTGGTAGTACAAAGATGTATCGCGATCTTCGTGATGAGTACTATTGGGTAGGCTTGAAGAAGGATGTGGCTGAGTTCGTGAGCAAGTGTTTGGTGTGTCAGCGAGTTAAGGCTGAACATCAGGTTCCTTCTGGGTTGTTGCAACCGTTGAAGATCCCTGAATGGAAGTGGGAGAGGGTTACCATGGATTTTGTATCTGGTTTGCCTCTGTCTCCGTCGAAGAAGAATTCTGTTTGGGTGATTGTGGATCGCCTGACGAAGTGTGCACATTTCTTGCCTGTGCATACTACGTTTTCTTTGGATAAGCTGGCAGAGCTGTACATTGCTGAGGTTGTGAGGTTGCATGGTGTGCCTAAGTCGATCGTGTCGGATAGGGATCCGAGGTTCACATCGCGTTTTTGGCAGTGTTTGCATCAAGCTCTGGGTACAAGGTTGCATTTTAGTACATCCTATCATCCTCAGTCGGATGGCCAGTCTGAGCTGGTTATTCAGATTTTGGAGGATATGTTGAGATACTGTGTGATAGAGTTTCAAGGTTCTTGGGAGAAGCATCTGCCTTTGGTTGAGTTCGCTTACAACAACAGTTTTCAGGCGAGTATACAGATGGCACCTTATGAGGCTCTGTATGGGAGGAGGTGTAGGACTCCTCTGTGTTGGGCTGAAACTGGTCAAAAGTTGGTTTCGATGCCTGCTTTGTTGAAAGGTACCACCGAGAAGGTGAAGCTCATATGTGAGCGGTTGAAGGCTGCTTCTGATCGGCAGAAGTCTTACGCGGATTTGAAGCGTAAGGAGATAGAGTTTGCGGTGGGTGATCGCGTGTTCTTGAAGGTTTCGCCTTGGAAGAAGGTGATGAGGTTTGGGCGGAAGGGTAAGCTGAGCCCTAGATACATTGGACCGTATGAGGTTGTGGAGCGTGTGGGTCCTGTTGCGTATCGGTTGAGGTTACCTCAGGAGTTGGAGAAGATTCATGATGTGTTCCATGTTTCTATGCTCCGGAGGTACAGATCTGATCCTTCGCATGTGTTGCCTGTGGAGGAAGTGGAATTGAATCCGGATTTGACCTATGATGAGGAACCGGTGAAGGTTCTGGGTTCAGACAGCAAAGTTCTTCGTGGCAAGACCATTGAGTTGGTGAAGGTGCTGTGGAAGCATCGAGGTGTTGAGGAAGCCACGTGGGAGCGGAAGGAAGATATGCTGAAGCAGTTTCCTTATCTCTTTCCTTCAGGTAAATTTCGAGGACGAAATTTCTTAAGGGGGGGAGAGTTGTAACGCCCCGGTTTTGGGCTTGGAAGTCTTGGGCGTTGACCGGTTGGTCAAAGTGCTGTTCGAATCGTAAGAGGTTAAATTAGGAAAGCCTAGTTCGGGTTGCATAAAAATTATGGAAAAATGTTCTAAAATCATCTTTTATTATAATTAAGTGAACTGTGAAATCAATTTTGGAAAATGAGTTTCGGAAGTGTGACATTTTGGCTAGTGACCAAAATGTAATTTTTGGAAGTTTGGTGGCTATTTTATAAAGGGTTGAAACTTTGAATCTTTAAGGAGCTATTTACCCAAAGGGAGTTTCTCCAGATTTTTCTAAGATATTTTAACTCATAATTCTGATTTTAAAAGAATCAAAAGGAGGGAAATCCAATTTTAGCTATTTTCTCATTTAACCACCTATTTTCTCTCTATCTTTTCTCTCAACCCAAACACTCAATTCCAGAGATTTTATTCTGATTTTCATCACCTAAAATCATTCTTTCAACTCTCAATTGATTGCAAATCATTGTGTCTTCAAATCCTCTTCAATTGCTTCAAGTTTCATCAAGCTTTTCTATTCCAAAAAGAGGAGAAACTCAAGTTTGGAGGTAAGAACGTCCTTCTCCTCTGAACTTCAAGTTCTTTAATGAAATTCCTAAAGTTTTCAATCCTAATTTGATAATTGATTAAAGGTTTTAAAGAGGATTTATGGATCTTGGCTAATTATGCAAGATTTTGATGATTTCACTTGATTTTCGTTTGATCTGTTAAATCTGTGTTTTGAGAAGTGATTTTGATGTTAAATGATCATTAAATTGATGTGGAAATGAGTCTTGAAAGATGCAATCCCGGATAGGTTGGGTTTCCTAAGTTTAGCTTGTGTTTTAAGGTAGCTTTTGTGGTGATCTTGGTGATCTGATGTTGCTGGAGGTATAAGGATGTTTATAGGTTGTTTTTAGATGTGTTTTGATGTTGATGGAAGTAAGGTTTTGCTGGTTTGTGGCTGGGCTTTGTTTAGAAGTGTTTCGGATGCATTTTCGGTTGGGTTTGGTGGCCGAAAATGGAGGTTTAGTGAGAGCAGCGAGTTTTGATGCTTTCATTGAAGCAATTAATGCATGATGATGCATTAATCCTCTGCTTTAATATGTTGAAACAGGGGAGGCATCCTAGGATCCAAGATTTGTTGATCCGGAGGCTTGTTTTGGTGCTTTGGCTTGAAGCGAAGTGGTAATCGGTGAGTGAAAACGGATTTTCAACTTTTTAACCAAGGGTTGAAGGTTTTGGGAGCTTAGTTTAAGTCTAAATAACTTTGCTAAGCTCAAGCGTAAGTTTTCGGATTACTCTCTCTAAGTGGTGGCCATGTTTTGTTGAAATGTGAAATGATGATTTTGCATGATTTGCTACTGTTTTGGAAAGCATGTTTTAGTATGTTAATTGCTGATGTTTTAGCATGATTTATGCTGATGATTTAAGCCATGTGTTGAAGGTGTCTCTAGGTAAGAGTGCCTTGTTTTATGCATTGTTAAATGATGATTTAATGCTTTGAAATGCATGATGAAATGGCTTGGTTTAAATGCTTTAAAATAGTGGATTATATGATGTATAAAGTGTATATTGGCAAGTGATGGTTTGTAAAAGTGAAGGTCACTAAGGTGGTTAAAAGTCCTTGAGTGAGCCTTGTTATCTAAGATCATCAAGGTGGTTAAAAGTCCTTGGATGAATCTTGTTGCGGACACTAAGGTGGTTAAAAGTCCTTAGGTGCTCCTTTCCATGGTGGTTAAAAGTCCATGGGGCCAAGGTGTTTAAAAGTCCTTGGGGCCAAGGTGTTTAAAAGTCCTTGGGGTAATTCAAGCTACGGACACAAAGGTGGTTAAAAGTCCTTGTGTGGTCCTTTCATGGTGTTTAAAAGTCCATGGCCAAGGTGTTTAAAAGTCCTTGGGGTCCAAGGTGTTTAAAAGTCCTTGGGAAAAGTTGTTGAACTTGATTTCTAAATGAAATGTATCACTTGAGCCAATATGACATGTATAGTACATGAGATGCATGAGATGCATGATTTAATGTTTTTGTTGAAGCATGAGATGCTTGTTTAAATGAAATGTGGAAGCATGTTATTGCTTGACTTAAAGTATGCTTTGAGCATGTGTAAAGGTGGTTTACAAGCATGATTTACAAATGGTTTTAATTGCATTATTGAATGGTTTTTAAAGAGCACCCCTCACTAAGCTTTGGCTTACGCTCTCTCGTTTTCTTGATTCAATAATGCAGAACATTAGAGTGCATTGTGGGCAGCAAGAGGAGGCAAGCAAACAAGTACAAGTAAAGCTCAATGTATGAAGGTTTTATAAGTGTTTTAGCTTTTGTATGTTTTGGCAATGGGGGACCAATGTATATGTTTTGGGAGGTGTTTAAGACTCCCTAAGTATGTTAAATGTTGCTGTGGTTGCTGGATTTTGGTTCGAATTTCTATTGCTTGCTTTTGAAGGTTTAAGGCTTGAATGTTAGCTTGTGTAGGAAGTATGACCTTAAATTTGGGGCTTTTTGCACGTGATGATATTTTGTTGAATTGATGATGCTCTTATGTCTTAATTATGTTTAATTGCATGCTGGTAAAGTTTGATGATGATCAGAGCATGTTTGAGTGGTCAATTGCATGATCTTGTATGCTTGTATGCTGGTTTTTGTGCAGGCGTTTCGGAACAGGGTGTACCGTTTCGGAACGGGTGCCTTGCATGAACCCAGGCGTCCGAAACGGTATACACCGTTTCGAAACGGTTTAGCCTCTGCCGAGGCCATGTTCCGGAACCCGTTTCGGAACGGCCCGTGTTTCGGAACAGGGCTAGCCTGTTTCGGAACGGTCGACCGTTAGGGGGCTGACATGGTAGTTGTATGTTTTGATTTGTTTGCGTTTTGGTCCCGAATCTTGTATGATCAATTGCATGAGCTGTGGATGTCCTTTTGAGCTGAAATTTCACAGAGAAGCATGAAACCTGACTAATTTCAAGATGGTAACTTTAATTTGGGTTAAGTCCCTTAATTTATCAGAATTTACAATTTGGTCCCTAAAGTTGTAATTTGTTCAATTGGGTCCCTGTTTGATCTCTGATGTTTGTGATCTTTTAATATGTTGTTTGTATGATCACAACTAGGGTTAACGTGCATCTAGACAAGATTAAAAAAAAAGGGTCGTTAATCAAGGTTGACTTTCGGGTTGACTTTGGTTTTCCCCGTGTGACTTTCTTAATTCGGGTCAACCGTCTGGACCGGGTTAAGGGGGTTACATTTGGTGGTATCAGAGCTGAGTTCTCGAGTAATTGGGAATGTGTGTATGCATGATTGAAGCATGGTTTGGTTTGTATGCTTGTTGAGTGAAAGCATGTTCAGTGTTGTGATGTGATGATGTGTATGTGATGCATGTTGTGATGATGCATGATGAGGGTACCCATTGCCAAACAAAAGCTAAAGAGATGATATTGTTTTTGGAAGAAATTGAGCTTGAATACTTGGAATTTGCTTACCTTGCTGGTCCTGACTTGTTTTATTTTGTATTGTTATGCATGGTAAAAGTATGGCACCACGTAGAGAGTTAAGGAGTAGCGCGAGAGCTACGACCCCGGAGGGGAATGTGAATGATGAGCACACTGGTAGTGTTGTGTTACCTCCTCCTCCACCTGGTGGTGGTGGTGCGGAGAGGGGAAGAGCTGGAGCTGGAGCTGAGGCAGCTGGTGCTGGAGCTGCTGGACCTGAGGTTGGTCAGGGGCAAGCGATGCCTGACATGTCTGTGCTGGTACAAGCTATTGCGGGTGCGTTCCGAGCAGCAGTAGCTGGAGCTCAAGGAGCTGGGCATCAGGGAGATGCTGGTGCTAGACTACCCTTGGAACGTTTGCGCAGTCTTGGTGGGACTGAGTTTAGGGGTATGTCGGCTGAGAGGTCAGAAGCATGGTTGGAGAGTACCAAGCGTGTCTTGGGACAGATGAGTTGCACTGATGTGCAGAAGCTGGGATGTGTGGTGTCACTGCTGCAAGGTGATGCTTATACGTGGTGGACGACCACAATCTCTGGGATGGCTGATGCTGATGTTACTTGGACGTTCTTTCAGCATGCGTTCAAGAGGAGATATCTGGGAGTTAGATATCTGGATGAAAAGAAGCGTGAATTCATGTCTCTTACCCAAGGGAACATGAGTGTGGCTGAGTATGAGGTACAGTTTGTACGTCTTAGCCAGTATGCACCGGAGCTGGTACCTGATGAGCGCGAGAGGTGCGAAAGGTTCCGTTATGGCTTGGTAACGGAGGTTAAGACCTATATGTTGGCTGCTGAGTACAATGATTTCGATGTGTTGGTTAGTCGGTCCAAGGACATCGAGATGAACCTGAGTTTGTCTGCTAAGGGTGCTGGAGTTAGTTCTGGAAAGAGAGCTGCTGAGTATAGTTCCGGTGGTCGGAACAAGAGAGGGCGTGATCAGAGGTTTCAGTCTTCGTCTAAGAGAGGTGGAGGTGCACCTGCTAGGGGTGGTAATGCTAGAGCTGACCCTAGTGCTTGCTGGATTTGTGGTTCCCGTGGTCACTTGAAGCGTGACTGTCCTCGTGCTGGAAGGGAGGTGCAAGCTCCTGTGATGACAGCTGGTTATGAGTGCTGGAACTGTGGTTCAGCTGATCATCTGAGACGTGATTGTCCGAGGATGGCTGGTGGTCAAGAGCGTGCTCCTGTTGTTGCAGCACCGCAGAGAGGTCGTGGGCGCGGCCGTGGTAATTTCCAGAGGCGAGAGGAAGGTGGTCGTGGAGTAGCTCATGTTGTGGCTATTCAACCAGAGGGTGGGGGCCAAGCGAGGGTGTATGCTCAGCGTGAAGGAAGGAATGATGCTGATGTGATTGCAGGTACCTTTACTTTGCAATCCTTGTCATTGCTTTCTTTGATTGATTCTGGATCTACGCATTCATACATTCTTCGTGAGCATGCTGAGTTGCTTGGTTTGCCTGTTGAGTCTTTGGATGTTGGTGTTAGAGTCACTAGTTCTTTTGGTGAAACTGTTGTGACTCGTAAGCTTTATAGAAGGTGTCCTTTGGTTGTTCAAGAGCATGTCTTTCATGTTGATCTTATGGAGTTGCCCTTTTATGGTTTTGATGTGATCCTTGGTATGGATTGGCTTGCTGAGCATCGTGCTGTTGTGGATTGTGAGAATAAGCGGGTTTCGCTTAAGCTTGCGGATGATTATGAAGTGGTGGTGGTTGGTGAGAATGTGAAGTTTCTTGCCAATGTTGTTTCTACCTTGGAGGCGAGCAGGATGCTGAGGCAAGGTTGTGAAGCTTTTCTAGCTTTCGTGATGAATCCTAGTTCGAAGGAGCTGAGGGTGCAGGATATCAGGGTTGTGAAGGAGTTTCCTGATGTTTTTCCTGAGGAGTTGCCTGGTTTACCTCCTAATCGTGAGGTGGAGTTTGGTATTGAGCTGTATGAGAATACCACTCCTGTGTCCATTACTCCCTATAGAATGGCACCTAAAGAGCTGAAGGAGCTGAAGACGCAGTTGCAAGAGTTGCTTGATCGTGGTTTCATCCGGCCGAGTGTTTCGCCTTGGGGTGCTCCTGTCTTGTTTGTGAAGAAGAAAGATGGCACGATGAGAATGTGCATTGATTACCGTCAGCTGAACAAGTTGACTATCAAGAATCGGTATCCTTTGCCGAGGATTGATGATCTCTTTGATCAATTTCGGGGAGCTGCTGTGTTCTCTAAGATTGACTTGAGGTCAGGGTATTATCAGTTGAAGGTAAAGGATGTGGATGTGCGTAAGACAGCTTTTAGGACAAGGTATGGGCATTATGAGTTCCTAGTGATGCCGTTTGGTCTGACAAATGCTCCTGCTGCTTTCATGGACATGATGAATCGTGTTTTTCATGAATACCTGGACAAGTTCGTTGTGGTGTTCATTGATGATATCCTTGTGTACTCGCGTACTGAGGAGGAGCACGAAGAGCATTTGAGGATTGTGTTGCAAGCTTTGTTGGAGAATCAGCTTTATGCTAAGTTGAGCAAGTGTGAGTTCTGGCTTAGAGAGGTGGTTTTTCTTGGTCATGTGGTCTCAGCTGAGGGGATTCGTGTTGATCCTCAGAAGATTGAAGCAGTGATGAACTGGAAAGTTCCTAAGTCTGTTCAGGAGGCTCGTAGTTTCCTTGGTTTGGCAGGATACTACCGGAGGTTTGTGGATGGTTTTTCCAAGATTGCTGCTCCTTTGACGAAGTTGCTGCAGAAAGATGTTAAGTATGAGTGGACAGAAGCGAGGCAGCAAGCTTTTGAGAAGCTGAAGTTGGCTTTGACGCAAGCTCCTATCTTGATTCAGCCTGAATCAGGGAAAGAGTTTGTAGTCTACAGTGATGCATCCTATGTTGGTTTGGGGTGTGTGCTGATGCAAGAGGGTAAGGTTGTGGCTTATGCGTCGCGGCAGTTGAAGGTGCATGAGCGCAATTATCCTACGCATGATATTGAGCTGGCTGCAGTGGTTTTTGCTCTGAAGATCTGGAGGCATTATCTGTATGGTGAGAAGTGTACTGTGTACACGGATCACAAGAGTTTGAGGTATCTAATGTCTCAGAAGGAGTTGAATCTCAGGCAGCGACGTTGGTTGGAGTTGCTCAAGGATTATGATCTGACAATAGAGTATCATCCTGGAAAGGCCAATGTTGTTGCGGATGCCTTGAGTAGAAAGGTAGCTGTTGAGCTGAGAGCTATGTTTGCTAGCTTGAGTATATCGCAGGATGGTGGTCTTGTTGCTGAGTTGCAAGTGAAACCTTCGTTGGTTCAGTTGATCAAGGATAAGCAGTTGTTGGATGATTCCTTGGTGCCTCATGTTCAGGATATCGCGGAGGGTAGGCCTTCGGATTTCTGCTTTAATGAGGATGGGGTGTTGTGTTTTGGTAATCGGATAGTAGTGCCTGCAGATGCTGAGTTGAGGCGTGCTATTCTAGCTGAAGGTCATAGTAGTCCTTTTGCTATGCATCCTGGTAGTACAAAGATGTATCGCGATCTTCGTGATGAGTACTATTGGGTAGGCTTGAAGAAGGATGTGGCTGAGTTCGTGAGCAAGTGTTTGGTGTGTCAGCGAGTTAAGGCTGAACATCAGGTTCCTTCTGGGTTGTTGCAACCGTTGAAGATCCCTGAATGGAAGTGGGAGAGGGTTACCATGGATTTTGTATCTGGTTTGCCTCTGTCTCCGTCGAAGAAGAATTCTGTTTGGGTGATTGTGGATCGCCTGACGAAGTGTGCACATTTCTTGCCTGTGCATACTACGTTTTCTTTGGATAAGCTGGCAGAGCTGTACATTGCTGAGGTTGTGAGGTTGCATGGTGTGCCTAAGTCGATCGTGTCGGATAGGGATCCGAGGTTCACATCGCGTTTTTGGCAGTGTTTGCATCAAGCTCTGGGTACAAGGTTGCATTTTAGTACATCCTATCATCCTCAGTCGGATGGCCAGTCTGAGCGGGTTATTCAGATTTTGGAGGATATGTTGAGATGCTGTGTGATAGAGTTTCAAGGTTCTTGGGAGAAGCATCTGCCTTTGGTTGAGTTCGCTTACAACAACAGTTTTCAGGCGAGTATACAGATGGCACCTTATGAGGCTCTGTATGGGAGGAGGTGTAGGACTCCTCTGTGTTGGGCTGAAACTGGTCAAAAGTTGGTTTCGATGCCTGCTTTGTTGAAAGGTACCACCGAGAAGGTGAAGCTCATATGTGAGCGGTTGAAGGCTGCTTCTGATCGGCAGAAGTCTTACGCGGATTTGAAGCGTAAGGAGATAGAGTTTGCGGTGGGTGATCGCGTGTTCTTGAAGGTTTCGCCTTGGAAGAAGGTGATGAGGTTTGGGCGGAAGGGTAAGCTGAGCCCTAGATACATTGGACCGTATGAGGTTGTGGAGCGTGTGGGTCCTGTTGCGTATCGGTTGAGGTTACCTCAGGAGTTGGAGAAGATTCATGATGTGTTCCATGTTTCTATGCTCCGGAGGTACAGATCTGATCCTTCGCATGTGTTGCCTGTGGAGGAAGTGGAATTGAATCCGGATTTGACCTATGATGAGGAACCGGTGAAGGTTCTGGGTTCAGACAGCAAAGTTCTTCGTGGCAAGACCATTGAGTTGGTGAAGGTGCTGTGGAAGCATCGAGGTGTTGAGGAAGCCACGTGGGAGCGGAAGGAAGATATGCTGAAGCAGTTTCCTTATCTCTTTCCTTCAGGTAAATTTCGAGGACGAAATTTCTTAAGGGGGGGAGAGTTGTAACGCCCCGGTTTTGGGCTTGGAAGTCTTGGGCGTTGACCGGTTGGTCAAAGTGCTGTTCGAATCGTAAGAGGTTAAATTAGGAAAGCCTAGTTCGGGTTGCATAAAAATTATGGAAAAATGTTCTAAAATCATCTTTTATTATAATTAAGTGAACTGTGAAATCAATTTTGGAAAATGAGTTTCGGAAGTGTGACATTTTGGCTAGTGACCAAAATGTAATTTTTGGAAGTTTGGTGGCTATTTTATAAAGGGTTGAAACTTTGAATCTTTAAGGAGCTATTTACCCAAAGGGAGTTTCTCCAGATTTTTCTAAGATATTTTAACTCATAATTCTGATTTTAAAAGAATCAAAAGGAGGGAAATCCAATTTTAGCTATTTTCTCATTTAACCACCTATTTTCTCTCTATCTTTTCTCTCAACCCAAACACTCAATTCCAGAGATTTTATTCTGATTTTCATCACCTAAAATCATTCTTTCAACTCTCAATTGATTGCAAATCATTGTGTCTTCAAATCCTCTTCAATTGCTTCAAGTTTCATCAAGCTTTTCTATTCCAAAAAGAGGAGAAACTCAAGTTTGGAGGTAAGAACGTCCTTCTCCTCTGAACTTCAAGTTCTTTAATGAAATTCCTAAAGTTTTCAATCCTAATTTGATAATTGATTAAAGGTTTTAAAGAGGATTTATGGATCTTGGCTAATTATGCAAGATTTTGATGATTTCACTTGATTTTCGTTTGATCTGTTAAATCTGTGTTTTGAGAAGTGATTTTGATGTTAAATGATCATTAAATTGATGTGGAAATGAGTCTTGAAAGATGCAATCCCGGATAGGTTGGGTTTCCTAAGTTTAGCTTGTGTTTTAAGGTAGCTTTTGTGGTGATCTTGGTGATCTGATGTTGCTGGAGGTATAAGGATGTTTATAGGTTGTTTTTAGATGTGTTTTGATGTTGATGGAAGTAAGGTTTTGCTGGTTTGTGGCTGGGCTTTGTTTAGAAGTGTTTCGGATGCATTTTCGGTTGGGTTTGGTGGCCGAAAATGGAGGTTTAGTGAGAGCAGCGAGTTTTGATGCTTTCATTGAAGCAATTAATGCATGATGATGCATTAATCCTCTGCTTTAATATGTTGAAACAGGGGAGGCATCCTAGGATCCAAGATTTGTTGATCCGGAGGCTTGTTTTGGTGCTTTGGCTTGAAGCGAAGTGGTAATCGGTGAGTGAAAACGGATTTTCAACTTTTTAACCAAGGGTTGAAGGTTTTGGGAGCTTAGTTTAAGTCTAAATAACTTTGCTAAGCTCAAGCGTAAGTTTTCGGATTACTCTCTCTAAGTGGTGGCCATGTTTTGTTGAAATGTGAAATGATGATTTTGCATGATTTGCTACTGTTTTGGAAAGCATGTTTTAGTATGTTAATTGCTGATGTTTTAGCATGATTTATGCTGATGATTTAAGCCATGTGTTGAAGGTGTCTCTAGGTAAGAGTGCCTTGTTTTATGCATTGTTAAATGATGATTTAATGCTTTGAAATGCATGATGAAATGGCTTGGTTTAAATGCTTTAAAATAGTGGATTATATGATGTATAAAGTGTATATTGGCAAGTGATGGTTTGTAAAAGTGAAGGTCACTAAGGTGGTTAAAAGTCCTTGAGTGAGCCTTGTTATCTAAGATCATCAAGGTGGTTAAAAGTCCTTGGATGAATCTTGTTGCGGACACTAAGGTGGTTAAAAGTCCTTAGGTGCTCCTTTCCATGGTGGTTAAAAGTCCATGGGGCCAAGGTGTTTAAAAGTCCTTGGGGCCAAGGTGTTTAAAAGTCCTTGGGGTAATTCAAGCTACGGACACAAAGGTGGTTAAAAGTCCTTGTGTGGTCCTTTCATGGTGTTTAAAAGTCCATGGCCAAGGTGTTTAAAAGTCCTTGGGGTCCAAGGTGTTTAAAAGTCCTTGGGAAAAGTTGTTGAACTTGATTTCTAAATGAAATGTATCACTTGAGCCAATATGACATGTATAGTACATGAGATGCATGAGATGCATGATTTAATGTTTTTGTTGAAGCATGAGATGCTTGTTTAAATGAAATGTGGAAGCATGTTATTGCTTGACTTAAAGTATGCTTTGAGCATGTGTAAAGGTGGTTTACAAGCATGATTTACAAATGGTTTTAATTGCATTATTGAATGGTTTTTAAAGAGCACCCCTCACTAAGCTTTGGCTTACGCTCTCTCGTTTTCTTGATTCAATAATGCAGAACATTAGAGTGCATTGTGGGCAGCAAGAGGAGGCAAGCAAACAAGTACAAGTAAAGCTCAATGTATGAAGGTTTTATAAGTGTTTTAGCTTTTGTATGTTTTGGCAATGGGGGACCAATGTATATGTTTTGGGAGGTGTTTAAGACTCCCTAAGTATGTTAAATGTTGCTGTGGTTGCTGGATTTTGGTTCGAATTTCTATTGCTTGCTTTTGAAGGTTTAAGGCTTGAATGTTAGCTTGTGTAGGAAGTATGACCTTAAATTTGGGGCTTTTTGCACGTGATGATATTTTGTTGAATTGATGATGCTCTTATGTCTTAATTATGTTTAATTGCATGCTGGTAAAGTTTGATGATGATCAGAGCATGTTTGAGTGGTCAATTGCATGATCTTGTATGCTTGTATGCTGGTTTTTGTGCAGGCGTTTTGGAACAGGGTGTACCGTTTCGGAACGGGTGCCTTGCATGAACCCAGGCGTCCGAAACGGTATACACCGTTTCGAAACGGTTTAGCCTCTGCCGAGGCCATGTTCCGGAACCCGTTTCGGAACGGCCCGTGTTTCGGAACAGGGCTAGCCTGTTTCGGAACGGTCGACCGTTAGGGGGCTGACATGGTAGTTGTATGTTTTGATTTGTTTGCGTTTTGGTCCCGAATCTTGTATGATCAATTGCATGAGCTGTGGATGTCCTTTTGAGCTGAAATTTCACAGAGAAGCATGAAACCTGACTAATTTCAAGATGGTAACTTTAATTTGGGTTAAGTCCCTTAATTTATCAGAATTTACAATTTGGTCCCTAAAGTTGTAATTTGTTCAATTGGGTCCCTGTTTGATCTCTGATGTTTGTGATCTTTTAATATGTTGTTTGTATGATCACAACTAGGGTTAACGTGCATCTAGACAAGATTAAAAAAAAAAGGGTCGTTAATCAAGGTTGACTTTCGGGTTGACTTTGGTTTTCCCCGTGTGACTTTCTTAATTCGGGTCAACCGTCTGGACCGGGTTAAGGGGGTTACAGTTAGGGTATTTGTATTCTTTTGAATCCCATTTCAGATATGGGAGTTGTGCGCCATTTTTTCCCTCTTTGTGTTTCAGTAAAAGAAAAGAACCCAAACCTTGTGTTTCCGTTTACCGTCCGGCAAGTGGCCAAACGTCGTCCGTTCGACAGTCCGACGCCACCGTTCAATTCTCCGTAGCCGCGCGGTCAAACCCTTGCCGTCATCTTTTGTTTTTCGTCCGCTGTCGTTAGGAAGCGATTCGAAAACCGTTTGAACTCGTGTTCGTTCGTGTTCCTCGCTGTTTGGGTGTTTAGGGGTAAGGTTTGGTTGCGTTTGAGGTTATCCGTGTGTGTGTGTGTGTGTGATGGTCGGAAAAACGGCCCTTAAAGGCCATCAGAGCGTCGCCGCCGGTGAGAAATCGAGAATTGGTGTTTGAACCCTAATTTCAAATTGGGGATTTTGGACTTGAACCGATCTGAACCGGTCCAGGGGGCTGAATCGGGTTGACAGAACCGAACCGGTTCATATTATAAAACAGTCGGCTGACGTCAGTGTTGACCCGTTTGACCCGTTGACCCGTTTGACCGTTGACCGTTGACTTTTTCAGAAAATGTCCATCTTATGTTTTTCGACGTCCTGATTCCGTTTCCGCTGCCCGTTTCCTCAAATTCGAATTTGAAAGATTGTTTTGACCGCTTTTGTTCAAGTATGCTTAGTTTTTAAAAAGTTGAATATCAAAAATTAATTGGTATTATTCGTATTTGCAGACGACATTGACTCGGATACTGAGATCCTTCCTCCTCCTCCACCTGGATAACCTCCTGTTGCTCAGACATCGGGATCCGCTCGTGAGTTTAATTGTTAATATATATTTGATATTTATATTATCATATCTTGGCATAGTAGTAGTTTTCTTGATGGAGTATTTAATTGTTATAGGAGTTGACTCTGACCGACCTAGAGATAGAGCTGAGCGTGGGAAACGTCACCGTCAACGTTGAGTGTTAGCTATTTGAGGTGTGTTCTCTTCTGTGCTATCTGTTTACAGTGCTCTATATGTAAATGTATCGATTTGCTGAAATGTATACTTGATGTGGTCTGATAGTATATGATTGTAATATTCTGTTGATCTGTGATGTTGGACTTGTTCAGCATTCTGTTACCTTATGAAATATTTGTATATATATTCAGATTCAGATTAATGTATATCATATTATATGATTATGCATTTCTGTTGATAAACAATGCATTCAGATTCAGAACTCAGATTTTATGTCATCTCATTATGGGTGGGATTTTGTACGGGGAAGTTCAGTAGCTTCATCCTGCGAGATGATGTCTACTTCGGATCAGTGGTTTCGCCTACGGGCTGGATTCCACTTCGGATGGTGACGAGGTAGAGAGTGGTTCTGGGGAACCTTACTCTTCGGATGGTGATGTAGTTGGGTGCATGTCATATTGTGTTGCATTTTCATTCGCACTTGTTTATGTGTTTGAACCGATTCATAATGGAAAATTGTATTCTGATAATATTTGATTGATTCTGTTGATATGTTGATATTGTTAGTTCTGTTTGCACTATAGAGACACATTGAACGTTATCGCTGACTCCCCCTTAGTTTCTATTTTCATATACTCAGGTCTAGGCTACGGTACTTGGAGAACCTCGTTCTCCAGCTTATTTATTTACTATTATCAGTATGAGACTTGGACTTATTTTTATTATATGTTTTATCAGATTGTTTATAATTTTAGATTTCTGGATATTTATTTGGGGTTATAGCGTTTTATCATGCATGCACATTTTGAATATTTAATATTTTCAGAAATATTTTATCAGTATATAATATGCGATATTATTATTATTATCTATTTTGGAAATTAAAGTTTTGAGTCAAGTTACTTGTGTGAGGGATAAGCTTTGAGTTTTACTCCTTATATTCGACCCAGTTCTTCTGGGTCGGGTTTAGGGGTTACATTTAGTGGTATCAGAGCCAGGTTCAACACTCGGCCTGGGTGATTTAAATTAACTTTAAATTAAAAAAAATAAAATTTTGCATGCATTCTCAAATGTTTTCGGGGTAAAACGGGAATTTCAGATAAACTTATGATCTATTATGAATATATTTATACATATTCTGAATAAGGTCTCCAAGTACCGAATCTAATCTTAGGATTCTGTCTTTTGTAGATATACTACTATGCCACCTCGGAGAAGTTCTAGAGTAGCGGCCGGTCGAGGTCGTACCGCGACTGCAGATAGTGACGTTCCATCTCTTGAGGGTTCGATACAAATTCAGAATGAGGTCCAGGGTGCAGATGTGGAGGAGCAACATGTGGAGCAGACTGGAGCTCAGCAGACTGGAGCCCAGCAGACTGGAGCTCAGCAGACCGGTGGGGGAGACCCACATGTTCAGCCTGCTCAGAGTGGTGGTCATCGTGATTCAGGGGATAGTGAGACAGTGGGCATGGATGATTTTACTGTTCAGAGAGAGTTATTGAGATACCTTCGTCAGTCTGAGGGTGTTCGGAGACCCATATCCACAGAGTTTCTCGCTGCTAGGATGACTATGTTTGAGGGAAAGACGGGTACAGACCCAGTCGATGCAGAGTACTTGCTGAAGAAGCTTCAGCGATTATTTGTTGAGATGGATTATCCTACCGACCGAAAACTCAGGGTTGTCGTTTCACTACTGCAGGGTGAAGCCCAGAATTGGTGGGAGGCTGAGGAGCTTGTTACTCCAGCTAGTAGGGTTACTTGGGATCATTTCTGACAGGCTTTCCGTGATCGTTATGTCGGAGCTGAGTATATTGCTAAGTGTAGAGATAATTTTATGAATCTGAAACAGAATGATATGACTGTTAACGATTATGAGATCAAGTTTATGAGATTGATGCAGTACGTCCCAGGGTTAGTGACCACAGAAAAAGAAAAGTCCGATTGGTTTTTGAAGGGATTGCGTCCTACGATAAAGACCGATGTTGCTTTACATATGGATCAGGAATACAAAGACATTACTCGACGAGCTAGGACAGCTGAGCGTAATGAGGCAGAGTTGAGACAGCTTGTGTTGCATGGATCTGATAGAGGGAAGAGACCAGTGTCAGTGCCAGTTCAGCATAGTCAGGGAAATCAGTCTAGAAAGAGAGCCAGAGACGAGTCAGTCTATTAGAGTTATTCGAGAGCTAGACCAATGACTCCTTCTATTCCGACTGTCAGTGCTGGTGGTTCGACTGGTACTCGAGGGATGCCACAGTGTTCTTTCTGTAAGAAGTGGCATTCGGGCGAGTGTAGGAGGCAGACTGGAGCTTGTTTTAGATGTGGTTCATTCGAGCATCATTTCAGAGATTGTCTGGTTCCACCTCCCTCAGCTTTTTGCTACTACTCAGTCTCAGGCATCAGTACAGACTCCCGCCAGGAGAAGAGGTCAGGTCAGATCTGTTACTTCAGGCTCTGCTAGTAGAGGTAGACCAGCTCCGAGTAGAGGATCAGCAGGATCAGGGGCCAGACAGCCAGGGTTGGTTTATTCTACTAGGAGACACGAGGATCGTGATGAGCCAGATGTTATTGCCGGTACATTCTCTATCCATTCTATTCCGTATTTTGCTATGCTAGATAATGGTTCGACTCATTCATATGTTGCGAGTTCTATGTCTGGGGGTCTTGAGATTTCTGTTGAGGATACTATTAGTGATGTTACTGTACACAGTCCAGTGGGTAGTCCAGTTGAGGTTACTAAAGTTTATAGGAATTGTCCTCTTGAGATTCAAGGAGAGATCTTTCCAACTGATTTGATGGAGTTACCCTTTGGGGAGTTCGATCTTATTTTGGGTATGGATTGGTTGTTTGCACACCGTGTTACCTTAGATTGTGAAAGGAAAAGGGCTACACTGAGAACTTCTGATGATCGTGAGGTGATTCTGATTGGTGAGCGCAGAGGGTTCCTATGTAATATCGTCTCAGCTCTCAAAGCTAAGAAAATGATCAGGAAAGGCTCTATTGCTTATCTTGCCTATATCCTTCATTCGAGATAGTCAGATTCCGGATTAGATAAGATTCGAGTTGTGAAAGACTTTCCAGATGTTTTTCCGGAAGAATTACCTGGAGTGCCGCCGAAACGGGATGAGGTTGAGTTTGGCATCGAGGTTTATCTGGGTACAGCTCATGTGTCTATGGCACATTACCGGATGGCACCGAAGGAACTTAAAGAGTTGAGGATTTAGTTGCAAGAACTGTTGGATCGAGGTTTCATTCGACCCAGTGTTTCTCCTTGGGGCGCTCCTATTCTGTTTGTTAAGAAAAAGGATGGGACACTTCGACTCTTTATAGATTATCGGAAGCTAAACAAGCTGACGATAAAGGACAAATATCCTCTTCCTCGTATTGATGATCTATTTGACCAGCTTCGGGGAGCTACGGTATTCTCTAAGATAGACTTGAGATCTGGTTATTACCAACTCAAGGTTAAGGATTCTGATGTGTTCAAAACAGCTTTCCGGACACGATATGGTCATTATGAGTTCCTTGTGATACCTTTTGGGTTGACTAACGCTCCTGCCGCTTTTATGGATATGATGAATAGGGTGTTTCAACCCTATCTTGACCAGTTTGTTGTGGTATTTATTGATGATATACTGGTATATTCTAGATCTGAGGCTGAGCATGAGGAATATCTTCGAATTGTATTACAGATTCTACGAGAGAAACAGCTGTATGCAAAATTCAGTAAGTGTGAATTCTGGCTTTCTGAGGTTATGTTTCTGGGTCATATAGTTTCAGCTCAGGGTATTCAGGTTGATCCGATGAAGGTCGAGGCTATTATGAGTTGGAAGCAACCCAAGAACGTTCATGAGGTTCGAAGCTTCTTGGGTTTAGCTAGTTATTATCGGAGATTCGTTGAGGGCTTCTCATCTATTGCAGCTCCGTTGACTAAGCTTCTGAGGAAGGATATTCCCTTCGTTTGGGCTGAGGCTCAGCAGTCTAGTTTTGAGAAGCTTAAGTCTATGTTGACTGAAGCTCTAGTTTTGATACAGCCTGAGCCTAGTAAGGCTTATACAGTTTTTAGTGATGCTTCGTACACCGAATTGGGGTGTGTTCTGATGTAGGACGGGAAGGTAGTGGCTTATGCGTCTCGACAGTTGAAACCGCATGAGTGTAACTATCCTACCCATGATCTAGAGCTTGTTGCTGTTATCTTTGCACTTAAGATCTGGAGACACTATCTCTACGAAGAGAAGTGTTATATCTATACAGACCATAAGAGTCTGAAATACCTCCTCACTTAGAAAGAGATTAATCTGTGACAGCGTCGCTGTTTAGAGCTTCTCAAGGATTATGATTGTGAGATTGAGTATCATCCGGGTAAAGCTAATGTCGTTGCTGATGCATTGAGCCGTAACGCCATTTCAGATCTGAGAGCTTTGTTTGCTCGGATGAGTTTGTACGACGATGGCAGTCTGTTGGCAGAGCTTCGGGTTATTCCTACATTGATTTCTGATATTCGAGCTGAGCAGCCTAGTGATCCGTTTTTGATGCATCGTATTAGAGAGGTGCATGAGGGTACATCTCGGGATTACTCTATTGATCAGGATGGGGTATTATGTTTCCGTGGCCGGTATTGCATTCTGAGGAAATCTGGGTTAAAACAGGTTATTCTCCGTGAGGCCCATGACAGTCCTTATTCTATGCATCCTGGTGGTGACAAGATGTATAAGAATCTTCGTGAAAGGTACTGGTGGAAAGGTCTCAAGCGAGACGTTGTCGGATTTGTATTGAAGTGTTTGACTTGTCAGAAAGTCAAAGTAGAGCATCAGCGTCCGTCTGGGTTACTACAGCATATTGAGATTCCTCAGTGGAAGTGTGAGCGCGTGACTATGGACTTTGTTAGTGGACTTCCTTTGACTCCGTCGAAGAAGGATTCCATCTGGGTTATTGTTGATCATTTGACGAAGTCCGCGCATTTCATTCCTGTCTGAGTTAACTATTCTTTGAGTAAGTTAGCCCGGCTTTATATTTATGAGATCGTTCGACTTCACGGGGTACCGCTATCTATTATTTCTGACAGAGATCCAAGGTTCACTGCAAGATTTTGGGGGTCTCTTCATTCTGCTTTGGGTACTCGGTTGAACTTCAGTACATCTTATCATCCGCAGACAGATGGTCAGTCTGAGCGTGTGATCCAGATTCTTGAGGATATGTTGAGGGGGTGTATTCTTGACTTCAGAGGCAGTTGGGAGGATTTCCTACCGCTTGCAGAGTTTGCTTATAATAACAGTTACCAGGCCAGTATCAAGATGGCACCGTATGAGGCTCTGTATGGGCGTAGGTGTCATTCACCTATTGGTTGGACTGAGTTGAATGAGCACAGATTGTTGGGACCGAAAATTGTACACGAGGCTGAGCAGACTGTCAGATTGATTCGGGATCGACTTAAGGCTGCTTTTGACAGACATAAGTCTTATGCTGATTTGAGACGTCGTGATCTTGAGTTTGAGGTGGGTGATGAGGTTTTCTTGGAAGTATCTCCTTGGAGGAAGGTACTTCGGTTTGGTCGGAAGGGCAAGCTGAGTCCTCGCTACATTGGCCCTTATCAGATTATTCGTCGAGTTGGACCAGTTGCCTATCAGCTAGAGTTACCACCATAGCTTCAGCATATTCACGACGTTTTCCATGTTTCAGTGTTGAGACGTCATCATCCTGATCTGTCACATGTTATGCCTGTTGAGGATATTGAGGTTCGTCCTGATTTGCGTTTTGAGGAGGAGCCTATTGAGATTCTTGCTCAGGATAACAAAGTTCTCAGAAGGAAGACCATTAAGACGGTCAAAGTTATGTGGCGTGGTCGTAGTCATGATGAGGCTACATGGGAGCCCAAGACTGTCATCCGAGCTCAGTATCCGCATCTTTTTGCTCCAGGTAAAATTTCGAGGCCGAAATTTCTTTTTAACAGGGGGAGAGTTGTAACACCCCAATTTTGCTCTAATTGAAAACCCTAATAATTGGGAATTTTAATTTAAAAACCTAATTGAATTTCAGTGACCAAATTGCAAAGGTTGTAAAAATTAGGTGCCATTTCATAAACTCCAGAAAGTTTAGTGGCATGCTTCGTGATTTACCCATTTGTTAGGGTATTTGTATTCTTTTGAATCCCATTTCAGATATGGGAGTTGTGCGCCGTTTTTTTCCCTGTTCGTGTTTCAGTGAAAGAAAAGAACCCAACCCTTGTGTTTCCGTTTACCATCCGGCAAGGGGCCAAACGCCATCCGTTCGACAGTCCGACGCCATCGTTCAATTCTCCGTGGCCGCGCGGTCAAACCCTTGCCGTCATCTTTTGTTTTTCCATCCGCCGTCGTTAGGAAGCGATTCGAAAACCGTTCGAACTCGTGTCCGTTCGTGTTCCTCGCCGTTTGGATGTTTAGGGGTAAGGTTTGGTTGCGTTTGAGGTTATTCGTGTGTGTGTGTGTTGGTCGGAAAAACGGCCCTCAGAGGCCATCGGAGCATCGCCGCCGGTGAGAAATCGAGAATTGGTGTTTGAACCCTAATTTCAAATTGGGGATTCTGGGCTTGAACCGGTCTGAACCGATCCAGGGGGCTGAACCGGGTTGACAGAATCAAACCGGTTCATATTATAAAACAGCCGGCTGACGTCAGCGTTGACCTGTTTGACCCGTTGACCCGTTTGACCCGTTGACCGTTGACCCGTTGACCGTTGACCCGTTGACCGTTGACCTTTTCAGAAAAGGCCCATTTTATGTTCTTCGACGTACTGCTTCCGCTTTCGCTGCCCGTTTCCTCAAATTCGAACCCAAAAGACTGTTTTGACCGCTTTTGTTCAAGTATGCTTAGTTTTTAAAAAGTTGAATATCAGAAAATTAATTGGTATTATTCGTATTTGCAGACGATATTGACTCGGATACTGAGATCCTTCCTCCTCCTCCACCTGGACGACCTCCTGTTGCTCAGACATCGGGATCCGCTCGTGTGTTTAATTGTTAATATATATTCGATATTTATATTATCAGTATCTTGGCATAGTAGTAGTTTTCTTGATGGAGTATTTAGTTGTTATAGGAGTTGACTCTGACCGACCTAGAGATAGAGCTGAGCGTGGGAGACGTCACCGTCGACGTTGAGTGTTAGCTATTTGAGGTGTGTTCTCTTTTGTGCTATCTGTTTACAGTGCTCTGTATGTAAATGTATCGATTTGCTGAAATGTATACTTGATGTGGTCTGATAGTATATGATTGTAATATTCTGTTGATCTGTGATGTTGGACTTGTTCAGCATTCTGTTACATTATGAAATATTTGTATATATATTCAGATTCAGATTAATGTATATGAGATTATATGATTATGCATTTCTGTTGATAAATAATGCATTCAGATTCAGAACTCAGATTTTATGTCATCTCATTATGGGTGGGATTTTGTACGGGGAAGTTCAGTAGCTTCATCCTGTGAGATGATGTCTACTTTGGATCAGTGGTTTCACCTACGGGCTGGATTCCACTTCGGATGGTGACGAGGTAGAGAGTGGTTCTGGGGAACCTTACTCTTCGGATGGTGATGTAGTTGGGTGCATGTCATATTATGTTGCATTTTCATTCGCACTTGTTTATGTGTTTGAACCGATTCATGATGGAAAATTGTATTATGATAATATTTGATTGATTCTGTTGATATTGTTAGTTTTGTTTGCACTGTAGAGACATACTGAGCGTTATCGCTGACTCCCCCTTAGTTTCTATTTTCATATACTCAGGTCTAGGCTATGGTACTTGGAGGACCTCGTTTTCCAGCTTATTTATTTACTATTATCAGTATGAGACTTGGACTTATTTTTATTATATGTTTTATCAGATTGTTTATAATTTCAGATTTCTGGATATTTTATTTGGGGTTATAGTGTTTTATCGTGCATGCACATTGTAACACCCCGAAAACCGGTCTGGTCGGAAATAGGTTCCGATGGTTGAATTTTGGTGTTAAAAAAATCATAAATTTTGATTAGTTTATGTTCTAAAATTTTTATGAAACCTAAAAGTCAAGTTAAGCTTGTTTTATGTGCTCAAGTTAACGTTTCTGGGCCAAGCGTTTCGATACACCTGAGACCCGTATCGAAACGGCCTGGCTAAGGCATACCGAAACTGATTTCAGGCGTTCCGATACGGTCCAACGGTAATAACTACCTTTTTGGCATTTTGCTAGACCGTATCGAAACGGCCTCGACCGTTCCGAAACGGTACCCTGCAGAAAACAGGGTAAGTGTCCCAAAAGTCAAGGATTGCGGCCTTTGGTGAATCACCAGCTTGGTTGGCATGTTCTTCCATGTTTTTAGCTGGATAAATAGCTGAGTATCAGCTATTGGATTGTAAGAGGGAAAAAGAAATATTAATAAGGATTCTTGAAGGTGAGGAAATGTTTTGATTGGTAAATTAAGTGGTGTATGGGGTTTAGCAAACCCTTAGGTAAGGGAAAGCTTTTAATTGGCTGATGTGGGAGGTGGAATTGAATATCTAATTCCTTAAGTTCTCTATAAATAGAAGAAAGATGATAAGAGCTTTGTTTTTGTTCTTGCTACGTAAGCTTAAACACCCTTCTTTCCTAAATAAGCTAGCACCACCATTATCGTTTTCTACCTCAAGCTTAAGCAAGCACCTCCATAGAAGCTTGACCGAAGCTTTGTCTTTCCTTGTTTCTAAGTCTAGTTTAATCCGTACAATCCAAGGAAGAGGACTCAAACAATCAAGCAAGGTATTATCAACCTTAGGAGCCTTAGCCGATCAAGGTGAGTGTATTAGCGTCTCGGGTATAGGCAAGGGCCTACCCGGATCTGTTGTTATTTTGTTAATACTAACCTTGAGTTACTAGTTTTACACCATTGATTGTATGTTGGTAAGTACATGGTAAGGTTGCATCAATTCTTTGATTTACACTATGTTCATGATTGTCATGTAATATGTATACTTATGATATGATGTTGATATGAACTATGAAATATTGTTAAGGACCTTGGATTCGAGGTATCGGATACGGTTGGCATGCCAATGAATTTATGAGCTCTATGGAAGAAGAATGACTTGGTGTAGTGGAGGGATGTGTTGTGTGATGGTCAAACCGGTGTAGTAGAGGGTATAGACCATGTTGATTATGAATGGTGTAGTGGTGGAATTTGTGTATCCGTATATAGGGAACCGATCCAAGGGAAATTATGAATTCAAGATAGTGATGTGCCATGAGGCCATGATGATGATTTATGTTATGTTATGACTATGATATGTGCTATGACATTGCATGTTTGGTGAAATGATTTATTGAGCATGTTGTAAGGCATGTTATATGTTATGCATGGTTATGTGACTACCTCACTAGGCAAGTGTGCCTAATGCATTTCATGCATCCATTTCAGGATAAGCAAGTAGAAGGGATCGAGATCGGAGAAGTTGGAGCGTTGCACAAGTCACAACCAAGTTCAAGTAAAGTGTTTTGTCTTTTAAACTCCTAGTATGGTGGCAAGGTCTATGTATTAGGCTTGGTATGCTCGTTTAGTATGTCTATGTGATGTGCAAGTGCTTTTGGTATAAATAGTATGTAATGAGTTATGTTGTTTAAGAGTAAAGCCTTAAAGTTTATGTTTTGGCACTAAGTTGGTAAAACCAAGTAATCGGATTCAAATGACCTTAAAACTTGGCATGATAATAGTTCATATCCTTAGAATGTTATGGGTAAAATTTCATGGTAATCGGATTATGATAGCCTTGTCAAAATGTGTAAAAACCAACTAAAATCTGTCATTTCTGGCATGCCGTTTCGAAACGGGTTGGAGTGTTTCGAAACGTTTTGGCCACTGGAGACCCCTGTTTCGAAACGGGTTCCGAAACGGGTCTAAGTCAAGTCAAGGACAGTCAACCCGTATCGATACAGGTCAAGCCGTATCGATACGATCAAGAAGGAAAAATCAAAGTTTTGACCATGGTCAAGCCGTACCGAAACGGCTTAGGGCGTTTCGATACGGGCAGTTTCTTTTTGGCTTTTATAAGGTTAAATGGATTAATTTGTAAACCCGGTAAAGATTACAAGTATAGAGATTAATAAGATTCAGTTACTAAGTAAACTCGGTTTAAAAAGGTACATTAAGTTTTAATAAGTCAAGATGTTAAGAAAGTTTTTGAAGAAAAAGAGTTAAAGGTTTTATCGCATTGTTTTCCGGTAACACTCTCCGACCCGGTTCTCTACCAGGCTGGGAAGGGGGTGTTACAATTGTGGTATCAGAGCTAGAGTTTAGTCGGTTCTGGACTAAACTTAAGTATGTTTGAATTGTGTGTTAAGTTACTTTGCCACCTAGGAGTTGTTCTGTTAAGAATTGTGACTTGTCAACTGATCCGATCTCTTATATATATATAGATATGTCTCGTACTAACGAAGCTTGTAACAATGAGTCTGCTGCTAATTCCTCGAATGGTGGCGAGGAAGTGCAAGGAGGAAATCCTCCGAATCCTAGAAACCCACCTGTTCAGAATGTAGAGTCTGAAGCACCTGCCGCTCGGACAACATGCTACCAGAACATGGCTGATATGTTTCAGCAATTTTTGAATGCGATGAAGGCTAGCCAAGTAGTCCAACCTACGTTGCCTGTTGCTCAACCTTTTCGAGCCCCAATCAATAAGTTGTCTTAATACAGGGCTTATACCTTTACTGGTCGAGACGATGATGATCCCGAAATAGCTGAGTATTGGTTGGATAATACCATGAGGATTTTGGATAAGCAGTTAAGATGTTCGGATGAACATAAGCTCGAATGCGCTCTCGCATTGCTTGCTGGTGAAGCTTTGCAGTGGTGGGAAACTACCGTTCTTACCGTCTCCGAGGAAACAGTGAATTGGGAATTCTTTCTGAGAGAGTTCTGTAATAAGTATATAAGTGAATTTTACATTGCCAAGAGGCGAAGCATTTTTCTTCATCTTTAGCAAGGAGGGCGGCCAATCGAACAGTACATCCACGACTTTTGCAAATATTGTAGATATGGTGCAGAATTTATCAAGAAGGAAGAAGAGAAGTGTCGGATGTTTATCGCAGGACTTAACGATGAGTTACGTCCCATGTTTACCGCCTTGAGTATCTCAAATTTTCAAGATCTCGTAAATAGAGTTAAAGCTACAGAAGGAGCGAAAAGAGTGCAGTCAGTTAATGAGTTCAGTAAATCCGAAAAGAGAAATCGGAATGAATCTCATTTCTCGAGGTCTTCTAAGAAGTGGAAGCATTACGATTCGGATCAAAAGGTGTACTCACAACCTTCTCAGTTTGAGCATGTTGATAGAACTATGGAAAGTATTAATGGTTCGGGGCAAGGAATGAAGTTTCAAGTCTGTGGCTATTGCCGACGCAAACACCCAGAGGGGCAATGTCGCAAGAAATCCGGAGCTTGCTTCTTTTGTGGAGAAATGGGGCATCTTAGGCGAGACTGTCCCAAAAACAAGTTTGCTAATTCGACCCCTATCCAATCCTTACGAAGCAAGGGAATAAGACAAGAATCCTTCGGAAGGTCAGGAATTTCCTCTAAAGCATCATATAGACCCGAAATGAAAACTTCTGCACAGATGTGCCACATGGAGGGCAAGGAACTAATGGATGATCACATTTCAGGTAATAGATTTATTCTTTATGTCTAAATATAGATTAAGAAAATCCTTGCTTAAATAAGCTTAGTTATGGCTTCTCTGTACATTATAAATATGAATTTGGTTTGGGCGTATCGATACGAACGAGAGTGTATCGATACGAGAAATTCAAGTTTTGAGTAGAAACTGTAAGAAAAATGGCATGAAATATAGATTGATGACTCATCCTATGTGTTGGACATCTAAGGTATTGAATGTTAGTACAAGTGTCAGGTAAATACGAAGAGGTGAAAGGATAAGCTTTGCAAAGCCTTAAGAGAAGTTGTGATTGGTTCTTGGAAAGGTGGGAAAAAGACAAAATTGCAATCTATATAATAGCTAACTCCAGCAAAGTAAAACCAAAACCCACCTCTGTTCCTAGAAGTTGAGATAAGTATTTTTCTTGGAAAGTACCTACGTTCCTAAGTAATGTCAAATTCAACCGAGAAGTCGAGTGAAACAAAACGAGAAAGATTTCTGTGTAGCTCGTGCCAGGGCAATCATCCGAACGGACAGTGTTCAAAGGAAATTAAAGTATGTTTCGATTGTGGTAAGATTGGTCATCTCACTCGGAATTGTCCTAAGAAATTTCTCAAGAAGCGTCGACACGTAAGTGCGAAGCGAACATGGCCAGAAGGTTTAGGAAAGGTGAATTCCTCATCTCCAGAAGATTCTGACCCCGAAGAATGCACGGGTGAACAAATCGAAGCTTTAGGTAAGAATTCGAGGACAAATTCTTTTTAAAAGGGGGGGAGAGTTGTAACACCCCGAAAACCGGTCTGGTCGGAAATAGGTTCCGATGGTTGAATTTTGGTGTTAAAAAAAATCTTAAATTTTGATTAGTTTATGTTCTAAAATTTTTATGAAACCTAAAAGTCAAGTTAAGCTTGTTTTATGTGCTCAAGTTAACATTTCTGGGCCAAGCGTTTCGATACACCTGAGACTCGTATCGAAACGGCCTGGCTAAGGCGTACCGAAACGGATTTCAGGCGTTCCGATACGGTCCAACGGTAATAACTACCTTTTTGGCATTTTGCTAGACCGTATCGAAACGGCCTCGACCGTTCCGAAACGGTACCCTGCAGAAAACAGGGCAAGTGTCCCAAAAGTCAAGGATTGCGGCCTTTGGTGAATCACCAGCTTGGTTGGCATGTTTTTCCACGTTTTTAGCTGGATAAATAGCTGAGTATCAGCTATTGGATTGTAAGAGGGAAAAAGAAATATTAATAAGGATTCTTAAAGGTGAGGAAATGTTTTGATTGGTAAACTAAGTGGTGTATGGGGTTTAGCAAACCCTTAGGTAAGGGAAAGCTTTTAATTGGCTGATGTGGGAGGTGGAATTGAATATCTAATTCCTTAAGTTCTCTATAAATAGAAGAAAGATGATAAGAGCTTTGTTTTTGTTCTTGCTACGTAAGCTTAAACACCCTTCTTTCCTAAATAAGCTAGCACCACCATTATCGTCTTCTACCTCAAGCTTAAGCAAGCACCTCCATAGAAGCTTGACCGAAGCTTTGTCTTTCCTTGTTTCTAAGTCTAGTTTAATCCGTACAATCGCAAGGAAGAGGACTCAAACAATCAAGCAAGGTATTATCAAGCTTAGGAGCCTTAGCCGATCAAGGTGAGTGTAGTAGCGTCTCGGGTATAGGCAAGGGCCTACCCAGATCTGTTGTTATTTTGTTAATACTAACCTTGAGTTAGTAGTTTTACACCATTGATTGTATGTTGGTAAGTACATGGTAAGGTTGCATCAATTCTTTGATTTACACTATGTTCATGATTGTCATGTAATATGTATACTTATGATATGATGTTGATATGAACTATGAAATATTGTTAAGGACCTTGGATTCGAGGTATCGGATACGGTTGGCATGCCAATGAATTTATGAGCTCTATGGAAGAAGAATGACTTGGTGTAGTGGAGGGATGTGTTGTGTGATGGTCAAACCGGTGTAGTAGAGGGTATAGACCATGTTGATTATGAATGGTGTAGTGGTGGAATTTGTGTATCCGTATATAGGGAACCGATCCAAGAGAAATTATGAATTCAAGATAGTGATGTGCCATGAGGCCATGATGATGATTTATGTTATGTTATGACTATGATATGTGCTATGACATTGCATGTTTGGTGAAATGATTTATTGAGCATGTTGTAAGGCATGTTATATGTTATGCATGGTTATGTGACTACCTCCCTAGGCAAGTGTGCCTAATGCATTTCATGCATCCATTTCAGGATAAGCAAGTAGAAGGGATCGAGATCGGAGAAGTTGGAGCGTTGCACAAGTCACAACCAAGTTCAAGTAAAGTGTTTTGTCTTTTAAACTCCTAGTATGGTGGCAAGGTCTATGTATTAGGCTTGGTATGCTCGTTTAGTATGTCTATGTGATGTGCAAGTGCTTTTGGTATAAATAGTATGTAATGAGTTATGTTGTTTAAGAGTAAAGCCTTAAAGTTTATGTTTTGGCACTAAGTTGGTAAAACCAAGTAATCGGATTCAAATGACCTTAAAACTTGGCATGATAATAGTTCATATCCTTAGAATGTTATGGGTAAAATTTCATGGTAATCGGATTATGATAGCCTTGTCAAAATGTGTAAAAACCAACTAAAATCTGTCATTTCTGGCATGCCGTTTCGAAACGGGTTGGAGTGTTCGAAACGTTTTGGCCACTGGAGACCCCTGTTTCGAAACGGGTTCCGAAACGGGTCTAAGTCAAGTCAAGGTCAGTCAACCCGTATCGATACAGGTCAAGCCGTATCGATACGGTCAAGAAGGAAAAATCAAAGTTTTGACCGTGGTCAAGCCGTACCGAAACGGCTTAGGGCGTTTCGATACGGGCAGTTTCTTTTTGGCTTTTATAAGGTTAAATGGATTAATTTGTAAACCCGGTAAAGATTACAAGTATAGAGATTAATAAGATTCAGTTACTAAGTCAACTCGGTTTAAAAAGGTACATTAAGTTTTAATAAGTCAAGATGTTAAGAAAGTTTTTGAAGAAAAAGAGTTAAAGGTTTTATCGCATTGTTTTCTGGTAACGCTCTCCGACCCGGTTCTCTACCAGGCCGGGAAGGGTGGTTACACACATTTTGAATATTTAATATTTTCAGGAATATTTTATCTGTATATAATTTGCGATATTATTATTATTATTATCTATTTTGGAAATTAAAGTTTTGAGTCGGTTACTTGTGTGAGGGATAAGCTTTGAGTTTTACTCCTTATATTCGACCCAGTTCTTCTGGGTCGGGTTTAGGGGGTTACACCAAAACTGCGTCAAAGGCATTAATATGTGTCCATTGGGCATAGGTGCCAACCTAAGGGAATACCTGAGGAACGGTACGGTAGGAATTACCCTAGCCGAAGCATAGGAACCTGTAACGGTAAGGAATTACCAGCTGGATCAGAGCTAAACCTGCGGTCACTTCATATTCTATCCCAAGTACCCCCAGTAACAACCTATGTAGTAGTTCGATAATTAATAGCAATTGTAATTTCGGTAAATATAAAATAGGCATGCATTTTCAATAAAACGGTAACCAGAGAGCATATTGTTCAATCAAAACTAAGATGTATCATACATACAATATAATCATGCTTACTTTAGAAATCATATCATAATCATGCGAAAACACCTTATCAATCATGAGCATATGTTCAATTTAATGACATATATTCGTCATGTAAAATAATATTTAAACGGTTATATAGCACACAATGAACACACCTCAAAAGATCAGATCGGTTGGTCAGAAAATCTACCGAGCACCGGGATCACTCTCTGCTACGGTAAGCTAGATAGACAAGCATTGTGGTTACTATCAGATTTACACCTTGATCGAAACAAAATACTAAGTTTTTAGGGTCGTACGAGTGACGATAGGATCACGAGGTGGTTAAATTATTTAAGCATTCATCAAATTAATTTATTTAAGCATTCATCAAATTAATCTCCATATACGGTGAAATCATCCATAGAAACCTCAATGCATTTCTTAATATATTCAGAAAAAATACTCATCATGCATCTTTGGAAAGTACCTAAAGCATTACAAAGGCTGAAAGGCATTCACTTATATGCATAGGTTCCAAATGGACAAGTGAACGTTGTCTTTTCTTGGTCCTCTAAAGCAATAGGGATTTGATAAAAACCTCAAAAAACGTCAAGAAAACAAAAGAAAGACTTCCCTCAATCTCTCTAACATTTGGTCTATGAAAGGTAAAGGAAAATGGTCTTTCCTAGTCACATGATTAAGCTTGCTAAAATCTATGCACATTCTCCAACCATTTTGCACACGCATTGGTACAAGTTCATTGTTCGAGTTTCTTACCACGGTGATCCCCGTCTTCTTTGGGACAACATGTATTTAACTTTCCCATTTACTATATGAGATTGGATAGATTATGCATGTGTCTTTAAGTTTGAGTATCTCCTTCAGCACTACTTCGTTCATGGCCTGGTTTAACCTCTTTTGTGGTTCCCTTGAAGGCTTGGCATCATCTTCAAGAAGTATTCTATGCATACAAATTGACAAACTTATACCTTTGATTTCGGCCAAGGTCCACCCAATTGCCACTTTATACTCATTTAAGATTCGAACCAACTTCTCTTTTTGTTCAATTGTGATTCCTTTTGCGATTATGACCGGAAATGACACATCTTCACCTAATACACGTAAATTAGGTGGTCAGGTATGTCTTTTAGCTCCAACTTTGGGGCCTACACATAAGAAGGAAGAATTTTGTTATTGTCTGAACTAGCTTACTCAAGAGATGATGTTGAAAATATTTCTTCCGAGCCAATCTCATCATCAATTTCTTTGGGCCCGAGTACTGTTCGTGATTTCCTCAGTGGTGCTTCTGTCGAAAATCATCCCTTGTTGTATCCTGGGAGACTGACGACTAAAGAACTCAAGCACCGACGAGTGGTCGAATCTGTCTTAAGGAAAATGTGTTCGTGCAGGCCTCATCAATTATTTTCGGTTATTCCAGATTTGTTAATTTCAGTATTTTGTTTATTTAAATTAATTTATTTTATTTATTTCAAATTTAACCCTCTTATTCTATGCTATAATCTTAAGACAGATTATATCCAAGGTGATTCAAAAGAAATACAGTTGTGAGAAAGCAAACAAATTTGTTTCAGGAATTATCCTATCGTTTTATGGGTTTTCTTAGATCTCAGAAATAAACAGGACAAATCCGTGTTACAGAAATTGTCGTTAAGAGTAACCGAGGTTACAGATTTTGTGAAAAACTAAAAATTGGAAATAAACAAAATTGAATTTCAATTTATTGGAAGTATAATTGATTCCGGGTATTGGTGTCTTTGCTAACAGGAACAATGAAACAGATAAGACTGTTGACTCGTCGAACACCAAGGTGTCGACCCAGGCCCAAAGTTCGAAACAACCTATCCCAAATCTGAACGCAACAACATCGGCAATGAACCACAATGAGAAGCCGCAAAAATTCTGTGAACTGAATTTTAAAACATGGAAACAAAAGATGTTGTTCTAGCTGACCATGTTGAACCTGATAAAATATCTACAGGAAGATCCTCCGGTTCTCACGGTAGGAGACGGAGTATGAGAGGTGGACAAACTCACTGCCTTCCGCATTACTAAGGACTGGGAAAATGGGGATTACCTATGTCGGAATTACATCCTCAATGGACTACAAGATTTGTTGTATCCAATATATGATGTGTACAAAACAACATTAGAATCGTGGGATGCATTGGACATAAAGTACAAAGCAGGAGATGTTGGAACTAAGAAATTCTTAGTCGTGAAATTCTTGAATTCTACTATGGTTGATTCAAAACCAGTAGTAAATCAAGTGGAGGAAATCCAACTGATTATTCATGGAATCCTTGCTGAAGGAATGATGATAAGCGACTCTTTTCAAGTAGTTTCCATCACGGAAAAACTGCCTCCCGGATGGAATGACTTCAAAAATTACTTGAAGCACAAAAGAAAAGAGATGTCGGTGGAGGAACTGATTGTTAGACTTCGTATTGAAGAAGACAACAGAGGCAACGCTAGAAATCACAATAAAAAACCCCTTCAAAAGGCTAAGGCAAATATTGTCGAAGACAAGAGGGGAAGACAACCCCAACAACACCAAGCCAGAACAAGGTTGGCGCCTAATGGAGGAATTTCCAAAAAAAAAAGATAAATTCAAGGGAGGGTGTTTCAACTGTGGCAAGGTGGGGCACATATCCTCTAAATGCATACATGCAAAGAAAGCCAATGAGGCTAATATTGTGGAGGAGGAAGAATTATATTCCTAAGGGAGGGTGTTATAATCTCTGTAAAACCCAAGAATTATGAATAAAGAATATTGTTCTTTTTGTTTACATGATTTATGACATGAACATGTTAATTATGATTCTTTGTGTAGACTAATTAAAATGGAACAAATCCCTTTCGCATCAAATTTGAAACATACGAAGAAGTACGAAACTACTTGATCTAAATTATAACGATGTCTATTCAAACGATAGAACAAACTAATTTTGCCTAAGATCAAAGATACCATAGAGAAATTGTTTTCTATGTGTAAGATGTTGAAACCTAAAATTAATAAATTGATTAAATTGGGGGAAAACTCTGTGAGAGTAACGTCACAAAATCAAAGGGTACAATGATTTTGAAGATTCAAAATGTGCCTAACATGTGGGGGAGTTATTCTGTCAACTAATTAGACACCATATGAGTTATGGAATGAAGTAAAACCTTCTTACAACTACATAAAAATGTGGGGGTGTCTTGCAAAGGTAATATTCCTATTACCGAAGTAAATGAAAATAAGTGGACTATATTTTTATTGACTGTGTAAGAGATATCAATTTATTGTGTAAAAATAGATTCACAAGAATGTGATAACGAAAAGAAAAGAATGTCAAATTCCTTGAAATATAATTCCTAAATATTTAGGGAAGTTGGTCGAAGTTCAATGTGTGACCAATGTGTGCAGTAGGATATATGATCCTATGACACACTCATTGTTATAAGCAACAAAAGGTTGAAACGATGACAAATAATAGTGTGACCAATGTGTGTAGTAGGATATATGATCCTATGACACACTCAATGTTATAAGCAACAATGAAATGGTAAAACGTGCCAAAAGACATGTTAAATTCAAGACTTGACATGAAAGATATGAGATTATATGACATGAATTTGGACATCCAAATCAAGTGGTCACATGAAGATCTCATATTGATTTAGTCACACTATATGGATAAGTTATTGATAAATTTGACAAGGATGATTCTCATATAGCCAGAATTCCAATACACACATGCCAACATTTTTCCAAGAATAAAGGTCAAAATGTTGATCAAGTGGAATATGCAAGGGTCATAGGCAGTCTAATGTACCTCATTAGCTGCACTAGACCAGATATAGCTTTTACTGTGAGCAGTTTAAGCAGATTCACAATCAATCCAAGTGAAACCCACTAGAAAGCGTTTGTGACTATATTGAGATATCTTATATATACTCAAGATTACAGATTGCATTATTCCAAAGATCCTATGCTAGTTGGATATCTAATATTCAAGATATCAAAGGGATAAGTGGATGGAAATCTTCAAGACAAACGACTATAACCAGATCCATAATGGAATTTGAATTTGTAATTCTAGACGAGTCTAGAGAGGAAATTAAATGGCTTTAGAATGTCTTGAAGGATATTCCAGAATGACCAAAACTTGTGCCCACAGTATATATGTACTGCGATAACCAAGCAACGTTTGCTAAGGCATAGAGTTGCATAAGTCGAGACATGTGTCGTTGATATAACACCATCAGACAATTGATCTCAAATGGAGTTATCTCTGTTGATTTTGTAAAACCAAAAGATAACGTTGCAGATCTGTTAACCAAAGGGATAAATCGAGATCAAGTTGAGAAATCATCGAAAGGAATGTGACTAAAGCCAAGGAAAATTTAAAGGCGCTATGAGAAGGAAAGCCCTACCTAGTTGACTAGAGATCCCAAGATCTAGGTTCAAAGGGAAAACCTAATCACATAGACCTTGTGCGGTCACTGTGGGGGATTACTCTCCAAAGTCCATTCCTATGATGTAAATAGTGACTAAAAACGGAACAGGCTAAGAAATGCTTTTAATGACCATTGTGTGCATTAGTGAACCGAGAAACATAAGTCATCTATGTAAGAGTGAAGTGGGTCTTCTTCAAGGAAACTATTTGAGCATAGTTCTCTCAAACTCTCGCAGAACCAAGCGATGTCCATGGCCATATGGACATAACCATGAGAACTAAACTAGTGTAAGAAAGGTAGTTGCGTGAAGTATATCATCGTTTACACAAACGGAAAAATAGTTCAAGGATGAACCTGTGCCTCGCGTGTAGAGGTGTAACGCCCCGGTTTTGGGCTTAGAAGTCTTGGGCGTTGACCGGTCGGTCAAAGTGTTGTTCGAATCATAAGAGGTTAAATTAGGAAAGCCTAGTTCGGGTTGCATTAAAAATATGGAAAAATGTTCTAAAATCATCTTTTAATATAATTAAGTGAACTGTGAAATCAATTTTGGAAAATGAGTTTTGGAAGGGTGACATTTTGGCTAGTGACCAAAATGTAATTTTTGCAAGTTTGGTGGCTGTTTTATAAAGGGTTGAAACTTTGAATCTTTAAGGAGCTATTTACCCAAAGGGAGTTTCTCCAGATTTTTCTAAGATATTTTGAGTTATAATTCTGATTTTAAAGATATCAAAAAGGAGGGAAAAGCTCATTTGGCTATTTTCTCAACTAACTTCTCTATTTTCTTTCTCTCTTTTTCTCTCAACCCAAACACTCCATTTCCAGAGATTTGATTCTGATTTTCTCACCTAAATTCCTCCTTTCAACTCTCATTTGATTCCTAATCATTGTATCTTCAAAACCTCTTCAATTGCTATTTGTTTCAACAAGGATTTTGATTCCAAAAAGAGGAGAAACTCAAGTTTGGAGGTAAGAACGTCCTTCTCCTCTAAACTATCAGTTCTTTACTGAAATTCCTAAGTTTTCAATCCTAAATTGATGTTTAATTAAAGGTTTTAAAGTGTTGAAATGGATCTTGGCTTATTATGCAAGATTGTGATGATTTTTGATGATTTTCGATAGATCTGAGTAATCTGTGATTTGAGAGGTGTTTTTGATGTTAAATGATCTCTAAATTGATAAGGAATTGAGTTTTGATTGATACAATCCCGGATAGGTTGAGTTTCCTAAGTTTAGCTTGTGTTTCAAGGTAGTTTTTGTGGTGATCTTGTGGATCTGATGTTGCTGGAGGTATAAGGTTGTTAATAGGTTGTTTTTAGATGTTTTATGATGTTAATGGAAGTGAGGTTTTGCTGGTTTATGGCTGGGCTTTGTTTAGAAGTGTTTTGGATGCATTTTCGGTTGTGTTTGGTGGCCGAAAATGGAGGTTGTATGAGAGCAGCGAGTTTAGGTGCTTTCATTGAAGCAATTAATGCATGATGATGCATTAATCCTCTGCTTTGATGTGTTGAAACAGGGGAGGCATCTTTGGATCCAAGAGTTGTTGATCCGGAAGCTCAAGAGTAAGTTTTCGGATTTTCTCTCTAGTGGTGGCCATGATTTTGTTGTGATGCAAAATGGTGAAATGCATGTTTTAATTACTGTTTTGAAAGCATGTTTTAGCATGGTATTTGCTGATGTTTTAAGCCATATGTTGAAGGTAACTCTAGGTAGGAGTTCCTTGATTTTATACATTGAAATAATGAGGTTTGATGCTTTGAAATGCATGTTGAATATGGCTTGGTTTAATGCTTTAAAATAGTGGATTATATGATGTAAAAGATGTATATTGGCAAGTGATGTTTTGAAAATGTTAAGGTCACTAAGGTGGTTAAAAGTCCTTGAGTGAGCCTTGTTACTTAAGAACATCAAGGTGGTTAAAAGTCCTTGGATGGTTCTTGTTGCGGACACTAAGGTGGTTAAAAGTCCTTAGGTGATCCTTTCCATGGTGTTTAAAAGTCCATGGGGCCAAGGTGTTTAAAAGTCCTTGGGGCCAAGGTGTTTAAAAGTCCTTGGGGTGATTCAAGCATTGGACACAAAGGTGGTTAAAAGTCCTTGTGTGGTCCTCATTCATGGTGTTTAAAAGTCCATGGCCAAGGTGTTTAAAAGTCCTTGGGAAAGTTGTTGAACTTGTTTTAATAAATGAAATGTATCACTTGAGCCAATATGACATGTTAAGAATATTGTGAAGCATGAGATGCTTGTTTTAATGTTTATTTTGAAGCATGGGATTGCTTGTTTAAAAGTATGCTATTGAGCATGTGCAAAGGTTGATTATAAGCATGATTTGTAAATGTTTTTAATTGCATTATTGAATGGTTTAAAGAGCACTCCTCACTAAGCTTTTGCTTACGCTCTCTCGTTTTCTTAATTCAATAATGCAGAGCACTAGAGTATCTTGAAGGGCAGCAAGAAGGGCAAGAGTTCAAGTACAAGTAGAGCTCAATGTATGGAAGGTTTTTGTTAAACATTTTAGCTTTTGGATGATTTGGCAATGGGGGACCAATGTGTATGTTTTGGGAGGTGTTTGGAACTCCCTAAGTATGTTGAATGATGATTTGAATGCTGGTTTTGGATTGGATTCTTACATGCTTGTTGTGGAAGTTAATGCTTGAATAGCTAGCTTGTGTAGGAAGCATGCCTATAGAATTGGGGCTTTTTGCATGTGATGTTGTTTTGATGAATTGATGATGCAAATATGTCCTATATATGTTGAATTGCATGCTGGTAAAGTTTGGTAGCATTTGGAGCATGTTTGAGTGATCAATTGCATGTTTTGGTATGCTAGTTTGCTGAATTTTGTGCAGGCGTTTCGGAACAGTGTGCACCGTTTCGGAACGGGTGCCTGGAATGAACCCAGGGGTCCGAAACGGTAGGCACCGTTTCGAAACGGTTTGGTCTCTGCCAGACCCCCGTTGCGGAACTGGTTTCGGAACGGCCCGTGTTTCGGAACAGGGTCAACCTGTTTCGGAACGGTCGACCGTTGGGGGCTGACATGAGCAGTTATATGTTTTGAATTGTTTGCGTTTTGGTCCTAAATCTTGTTTGTTCAATTGTTTGAGTTTGAGAAGTCCTTTTGAGCTGAAATTTCACAGAGAAGCATGAAACCTGACTAATTTCAAGTTGGTAAGATTAATTTGGGTTAAGTCCTTTAATTTATCAGAAATTACAATTTGGTCCCTAAAGTTGTAATTTGTTCATTTGGGTCCCTGTTTGATCTCTGATGTTTGTGAACTTTGAGTATGTTGCTTGAGTGATCACCACTAGGGTTAATGTGCATCTAGATAAGATTAAAAAGAAAAAAAAGGGTCGTTAATCAAGGTTGACTTTCGGGTTGACTTTGGTTTTCCCCGTGTGACTTTCTTAATTCGGGTCAACCGTCTAGGCCGGGTTAAGGGGGTTACATTTGGTGGTATCAGAGCTGAGTTCTCGAGTAATTGGGAATGTTTGTATGCATGATTGAAGTATGTTTGGCTTGTATGCTTGTTGTATGAAAGCATGTTCAGTGGCTTGAGATGTTGATGCTTTTGAGATGTATGCTGTGATGATGCATAATGAGGGTACCCATTGCCAAACAAAAGCTAAAGAAATGATGTTGATTTTGAAAGAAATTGAGCTTGAATACTTGGAATTGCTTACCTTGCTGGGCCTGACTATGTTTTATTTGTATTGTTATGCATGGTAAAAATATGGCACCACGTAGAGAGTTAAGGAGTAGCGTGAGAGCTACGACCCCGGATGGGAATGAGAATGATGAGAATGCGGGTAGTGCTGTGTTACCTCCTCCTCCACCTGGTGGTGGTGGTGCTGAGGGAGGGAGAGCTGGAGCTGAAGCAGCTGGTGCTAGAGCTGCAGGACCTGAGGTTGGTCAGGGGCAAGCTATGCCTGATATGACGATGCTGGTACAAGCTATTGCGGGTGCTTTTCGAGCAGCAGTAGCTGGAGCTCAAGGAGCTGGGCATCAGGGAGATGCTGGTGTTAGACTACCCTTAGAGCGTCTGCGCAGTCTTGGTGGGACTGAGTTTAGGGTTATGTCTGCTGAGAGGTCAGAAGCTTGGCTAGAAAGTACCAAGCGTATCTTGGGACAGATGAGTTGCACTGATGTGCAAAAGTTGGGATGTGTTGTGTCCTTGCTGCAGGGCGATGCTTATACGTGGTGGATGACCACAATCTCTGGAATGGCTGAAGCTGATGTCACTTGGACATTCTTTCAGAATGCGTTCAAGAGGAGATATCTGGGAGTGAGATATCTGGATGAGAAAAAGCGTGAATTCATGACTCTGACCCAAGGGAGCATGAGTGTGGCTGAGTATGAGGTGCAGTTTGTGCGACTCAGTCAGTATGCACCGGAGCTGATTCCTGATGAGCGGGAGAGGTGCGAGAGGTTTCGTTATGGTCTCATAACGGAGGTAAAGATGTATGTGCTGGCCACTGAATATGATGATTTTGATGTGTTAGTGGGTCGAGCAAAGGACATTGAGATGAATTTGAGTTTGTCTGCAAAGGGTGCTGGAACAAGTTCTGGGAAGAGAGCTGCTGAGTATAGTTCCGGAGGTGGACGAAACAAGAGGGGGCGTGATCAGAGGTATCAGTCCTCAGCTAAGAGAGGTGGAGGTGCACCTGCTAGGGGTGGCAATGCTAGAGCTGACCCTAGTGCTTGTTGGATCTGTGGTTCGCGTGGTCACTTGAAGCGTGACTGTCCTCGTGCTGTGAGAGAGGTGCAAGCTCCTGTTGCGGCAGCTGGTTATGAATGATGGAATTGTGGTTCTGCTGACCACTTGAGGCGAGATTGTCCGAGGTTGGCTGGTGGCCAAGAGCGTGCTCCTGTTGTTGCTGCACCGCAGAGAGGTCGTGGGCGCGGCCATGGTAATTTTCAGAGGCGAGAGGAAGGTGGTCGTGGAGTAGCCCATGTTGTGGCTATTCAGCCTGAGGGTGGAGGCCAGGCGAGAGTGTATGCTCAGCGCGAGGGAAGGAATGATGCAGATGTGATTGCAGGTACCTTTACTTTGCAATCCTTGACATTGCTTTCTTTGATTGAATCTGGATCTACGCATTCATACATTTTGCGTGAGCATGCTGAATTGCTTGGTTTGCCTGTTGAGTCTTTGGATGTTGGTGTTCGTGTCACTAGTTCTTTTGGTGAAACAGTTGTGACTTGAAAGCTTTATAGAAGGTGTCCTTTGGTTGTTCAAGAGCATGTCTTTCATGTTGATTTTATGGAGTTGCCTTTTTATGGTTTTGATGTAATCCTTGGTATGGATTGGCTTGCTGAGCATCGTGCTGTTGTGGATTGTGAGAATAAGCGGGTTTCGCTTAAGCTTGCGGATGATTATGAAGTGGTGGTGGTTGGTGAGAATGTGAAGTTTCTTGCCAATGTTGTTTCTACCTTGGAGGCGAGCAGGATGCTGAGGCAAGGTTGTGAAGCTTATCTGGCTTTTGTGATGAATCCTTGTTCTAAGGAGTTGAGGATGCAAGATATCAGGGTTGTGAAGGAGTTTCCTGGTGTTTTTCCTGAGGAGTTGCCTGGTTTACCTCCTAATCGCGAGGTGGAGTTTGGAATTGAGCTGTATGAGAATACAACTCCTGTGTCCATTACTCCCTATAGAATGGCACCTAAGGAGCTGAAGGAGCTGAAGACGCAGTTACAAGAGCTGCTTGATCGTGGTTTCATCCGGCCGAGTGTGTCGCCTTGGGGAGCACCAGTCTTGTTTGTGAAGAAGAAAGATGGCACTATGAGGATGTGCATTGATTAGCGTCAGCTGAACAAGTTGACTATCAAGAATCGGTATCCTTTGCCGAGGATTGATGATCTCTTTGATCAATTTTGGGGAGCTGCTGTGTTCTCTAAGATTGACTTGAGGTCAGGGTATTATCAGTTGAAAGTGAAGGATGTGGATGTGCCTAAGACAGCTTTCAGGACAAGGTATGGGCATTATGAGTTCCTTGTGATACCGTTTGGTTTGACAAATGCTCCTGCTGCTTTCATGGACATGATGAATCGTGTGTTTCATGAATACCTGGACAAGTTCGTTGTGGTGTTCATTGATGATATTCTCGTGTACTCGCGTACTGAGGAGGAGCACGAAGAGCATTTGAGGATTGTGCTGCAAGCTTTGTTGGAGAATCAGCTTTATGCTAAGTTGAGCAAGTGTGAGTTTTGGCTTAGGGAGGTGGTGTTTCTTGGGCATGTGGTCTCAGCTGAGGGGATTCGTGTTGATCCTTAGAAGATTGAAGTGGTGATGAACTGGAAAGTTCCTAAGTCTGTTCATGAGGTCCGTAGTTTCCTTGGTTTGGTAGGATACTACCGAAGGTTTGTGGATGGTTTTTCCAAGATTGCTGCTCCTTTGACGAAGCTGTTGCAGAAAGATGTTAAGTATGAGTGGACAGAAGCGAGACAGCAGGCTTTTGAGAAGCTGAAGATGGATTTGACGCAAGCTCCTATCTTGATTCAGCCTGAATCAGGGAAAGAGTTTATGGTCTACAGTGATGCATCCTATGTTGGTTTGGGGTGTGTGCTGATGCAAGAGGGTAAGGTGGTGGCTTATGCATCGTGGCAGTTGAAAGTGCATGAGCGCAATTATCCTACGCATGATATTGAGCTGGCAGCAGTGGTTTTTGCTATGAAGATCTAGAGGCATTATCTGTATGGTGAGAAGTGTACTGTGTACACGGATCACAAGAGTTTGAGGTATCTGATGTCGCAGAAGGAGTTGAATCTTAGGCAGCGGCGTTGGTTGGAGTTGCTCAAGGATTATGATATGACGATTGAGTATCATCCTGGAAAGGCTAATGTTGTTGCAGATGCCTTGAGTAGGAAGGTAGCTGTTGAGCTGAGAGCTATGTTTGCTAGCTTGAGTATATCGCGGGATGGTGGTCTTGTTGCTGAGTTGCAGGTGAAACCATCTTTGGTACAGTTGATCAAGGATAAGAAGTTGTTGGATGATTCCTTGGTATCTCATGTTCAGGATATCGCGGAGGGTAGACCTTCGGATTTCTGCTTTAATGAGGATGGAGTGTTGTGTTTTGGGAGTCGAATAGTAGTGCCTGCTGATGTTGAGTTGAGGCGTGCTATTCTGACTGAAGGTCATAGTAGTCCTTTTGCTATGCACCCTGGTAGTACTAAGATGTATCGTGATCTTCGTGATGAGTACTATTGGGTAGGTTTGAAGAAGGATGTTGCAGAGTTTGTGAGCAAGTGTTTGGTGTGTCAGCGGGTTAAGGCTGAACATCAGGTTCCTTCTGGTTTGTTGCAACCGTTGAAAATCCCTGAATGGAAGTGGGAGAGGGTTACCATGGATTTTGTATCTGGTTTACCTTTGTCTCCATCGAAGAAGAATTCTGTTTGGGTGATTGTGGATCGCCTGACGAAGTGTGCGCATTTCTTGCCTGTGCATACTACGTTTTCTTTGGATAAGCTGGCAGAGCTGTACATTGCTGAGATTGTGAGGCTGCATGGTGTGCCTAAGTCGATCGTGTCGGATAGGGATCCGAGGTTCACATCGCGTTTCTGGCAGTGTTTGCATCAAGCTCTGGGTACAAGGTTGCATTTCAGTACATCCTATCATCCTCAGTCGGATGGTCAGTCTGAACGAGTTATTCAGATTTTGGAGGATATGTTGAGATGCTGCGTGATAGAGTTCCAAGGTTCTTGGGAGAAGCATCTGCCTTTGGTTGAGTTCGCTTATAACAATAGTTATCAGGCGAGTATACAGATGGCACCTTATGAGGCTCTGTATGGGAGGAAGTGTAGGACTCCTCTTTGTTGGGCTGAAACTGGTCAAAAGTTGGTTTCGATGCCGGCTTTGTTGAATGGAACCACCGAGAAGGTGAAGCTCATTTGTGAGCGGTTGAAGGCTGCTTCTGACCGGCAGAAATCTTACGCGGATTTGAAGCGTAAGGAGATAGAGTATGCGGTGGGTGATCGTGTGTTCTTGAAGGTTTCGCCTTGGAAGAAGGTGATGAGGTTTGGTCGGAAGGGTAAGTTGAGCCCTAGATACATTGGACCGTATGAGGTTGTTGAGCGTGTGGGTCCTGTTGCGTATCGGTTGAGGTTACCTCAGGAGCTAGAGAAGATTCATGATGTGTTCCATGTTTCTATGCTCCGGAAGTATAGATCTGATCCTTCGCATGTGATGCCTGTGGAGGAAGTGGAATTGAATCCGGATTTGACCTATGATGAGGAACCGGTGAAGGTTCTGGATTCGGATAGTAAGGTTCTTCGTGGCAAGACCATTGAGTTGGTGAAGGTGCTGTGGAAGCATCGAGGTGTTGAGGAAGCCACGTGGGAGCGGAAGGAAGACATGCTGAAGCAGTTTCCTTATCTCTTTCCTTCAGGTAAATTTCGAGGACGAAATTTCTTAAGGGGGGGAGAGTTGTAACGCCCCGGTTTTGGGCTTAGAAGTCTTGGGCGTTGACCGGTCGGTCAAAGTGCTGTTCGAATCATAAGAGGTTAAATTAGGAAAGCCTAGTTCGGGTTGCATTAAAAATATGGAAAAATGTTCTAAAATCATCTTTTAATATTATTAAGTGAACTGTGAAATCAATTTTGGAAAATGAGTTTTGGAAGGGTGACATTTTGGCTAGTGACCAAAATGTAATTTTTGCAAGTTTGGTGGCTGTTTTATAAAGGGTTGAAACTTTGAATCTTTAAGGAGCTATTTACCCAAAGGGAGTTTCTCCAGATTTTTCTAAGATATTTTGAGTTATAATTCTGATTTTAAAGATATCAAAAAGGAGGGAAAAGCTCATTTGGCTATTTTCTCAACTAACTTCTCTATTTTCTTTCTCTCTTTTTCTCTCAACCCAAACACTCCATTTCCAGAGATTTGATTCTGATTTTCTCACCTAAATTCCTCCTTTCAACTCTCATTTGATTCCTAATCATTGTATCTTCAAAACCTCTTCAATTGCTATTTGTTTCAACAAGGATTTTGATTCCAAAAAGAGGAGAAACTCAAGTTTGGAGGTAAGAACGTCCTTCTCCTCTAAACTATCAGTTCTTTACTGAAATTCCTAAGTTTTCAATCCTAAATTGATGTTTAATTAAAGGTTTTAAAGTGTTGAAATGGATCTTGGCTTATTATGCAAGATTGTGATGATTTTTGATGATTTTCGTTAGATCTGAGTAACCTGTGATTTGAGAGGTGTTTTTGATGTTAAATGATCTCTAAATTGATAAGGAATTGATTTTTGATTGATGCAATCCCGGATAGGTTGAGTTTCCTAAGTTTAGCTTGTGTTTCAAGGTAGTTTTTGTGGTGATCTTGTGGATCTGATGTTGCTGGAGGTATAAGGTTGTTAATAGGTTGTTTTTAGATGTTAATGGAAGTGAGGTTTTGCTGGTTTATGGCTGGGCTTTGTTTAGAAGTGGTTTGGATGCATTTTCGGTTGTGTTTGGTGGCCGAAAATGGAGGTTGTATGAGAGCAGCGAGTTTAGGTGCTTTCATTGAAGCAATTAATGCATGATGATGCATTAATCCTCTGCTTTGATGTGTTGAAACAGGGGAGGCATCTTCGGATCCAAGAGTTGTTGATCCGGAAGCTTGATTTGGTGCTTTGGCTTGAAGCAAAGTGGAAATCGGTGAGTGAAGTTGGGTTTTCAGATTTTAAAACCAAGGTTTGAAGGTTTTGGGGGCTTAGTCTAAGTCTAAACAACTTTGCTAAGCTCAAGAGTAAGTTTTCGGATTTTCTCTCTAGTGGTGGCCATGATTTTGTTGTGATGCAAAATGGTGAAATGCATGTTTTAATTACTGTTTTGAAAGCATGTTTTAGCATGGTATTTGCTGATGTTTTAAGCCATATGTTGAAGGTAACTCTAGGTAGGAGTTCCTTGATTTTATACATTGAAATAATGAGGTTTGATGCTTTGAAATGCATGTTGAATATGGCTTGGTTTAATGCTTTAAAACAGTGGATTATATGATGTAAAAGATGTATATTGGCAAGTGATGTTTTGAAAATGTTAAGGTCACTAAGGTGGTTAAAAGTCCTTGAGTGAGCCTTGTTACTTAAGAACATCAAGGTGGTTAAAAGTCCTTGGATGGTTCTTGTTGCGGACACTAAGGTGGTTAAAAGTCCTTAGGTGATCCTTTCCATGGTGTTTAAAAGTCCATGGGGCCAAGGTGTTTAAAAGTCCTTGGGGCCAAGGTGTTTAAAAGTCCTTGGGGTGATTCAAGCATTGGACACAAAGGTTGTTAAAAGTCCTTGTGTGGTCCTCATTCATGGTGTTTAAAAGTCCATGGCCAAGGTGTTTAAAAGTCCTTGGGAAAGTTGTTGAACTTGTTTTAATAAATGAAATGTATCACTTGAGCCAATATGACATGTTAAGAATATTGTGAAGCATGAGATGCTTGTTTTAATGTTTATTTTGAAGCATGGGATTGCTTGTTTAAAAGTATGCTATTGAGCATGTGCAAAGGTTGATTATAAGCATGATTTGTAAATGTTTTTAATTGCATTATTGAATGGTTTAAAGAGCACTCCCCACTAAGCTTTTGCTTACGCTCTCTCGTTTTCTTAATTCAATAATGCAGAGCACTAGAGTATCTTGAAGGGCAGCAAGAAGGGCAAGAGTTCAAGTACAAGTAGAGCTCAATGTATGGAAGGTTTTTGTTAAACATTTTAGCTTTTGGATGATTTGGCAATGGGGGACCAATGTGTATGTTTTGGGGGGTGTTTGGAACTCCCTAAGTATGTTGAATGATGATTTGAATGCTGGTTTTGGATTGGATTCTTACATGCTTGTTGTGGAAGTTAATGCTTGAATAGCTAGCTTGTGTAGGAAGCATGCCTATAGAATTGGGGCTTTTTGCATGTGATGTTGTTTTGATGAATTGATGATGCAAATATGTCCTATATATGTTGAATTGCATGCTGGTAAAGTTTGGTAGCATTTGGAGCATGTTTGAGTGATCAATTGCATGTTTTGGTATGCTAGTTTGCTGAATTTTGTGCAGGCGTTTCGGAACAGTGTGCACCGTTTCGGAACGGGTGCCTGGAATGAACCCAGGGGTCCGAAACGGTAGGCACCGTTTCGAAACGGTTTGGTCTCTGCCAGACCCCCGTTGCAGAACTGGTTTCGGAATGGCCCGTGTTTCGGAACAGGGTCAACCTGTTTCGGAACGGTCGACCGTTGGGGGCTGACATGAGCAGTTATATGTTTTGAATTGTTTGCGTTTTGGTCCTGAATCTTGTTTGTTCAATTGTTTGAGTTTGAGAAGTCCTTTTGAGCTGAAATTTCACAGAGAAGCATGAAACCTGACTAATTTCAAGTTGGTAAGATTAATTTGGGTTAAGTCCTTTAATTTATCAGAAATTACAATTTGGTCCCTAAAGTTGTAATTTGTTCATTTGGGTCCCTGTTTGATCTCTGATGTTTGTGAACTTTGAGTATGTTGCTTGAGTGATCACCACTAGGGTTAATGTGCATCTAGATAAGATTAAAAAGAAAAAAAAGGGTCGTTAATCAAGGTTGACTTTCGGGTTGACTTTGGTTTTCCCCGTGTGACTTTCTTAATTCGGGTCAACCGTCTAGGCCGGGTTAAGGGGGGTTACATTTGGTGGTATCAAAGCTGAGTTCTCGAGTAATTGGGAATGTTTGTATGCATGATTGAAGTATGTTTGGCTTGTATGCTTGTTGTATGAAAGCATGTTCAGTGGCTTGAGATGTTGATGCTTTTGAGATGTATGCTGTGATGATGCATAATGAGGGTACCCATTGCCAGACAAAAGCTAAAGAAATGATGTTGATTTTGAAAGAAATTGAGCTTGAATACTTGGAATTGCTTACCTTGCTGGGCCTGACTATGTTTTATTTGTATTGTTATGCATGGTAAAAGTATGACACCACGTAGAGAGTTAAGGAGTAGCGTGAGAGCTACGACCCCGGATGGGAATGAGAATGATGAGAATGCGGGTAGTGCTGTGTTACCTCCTCCTCCACCTGGTGGTGGTGGTGCTGAGGGAGGGAGAGCTGGAGGTGAAGCAGCTGGTGCTAGAGCTGCAGGACCTGAGGTTGGTCAGGGGCAAGCTATGCCTGATATGACGATGCTGGTACAAGCTATTGCGGGTGCTTTTCGAGCAGCAGTAGCTGGAGCTCAAGGAGCTGGGCATCAGGGAGATGCTGGTGTTAGACTACCCTTAGAGCGTCTGCGCAGTCTTGGTGGGACTGAGTTTAGGGGTATGTCTGCTGAGAGGTCGGAAGCTTGGCTAGAAAGTACCAAGCGTATCTTGGGACAGATGAGTTGCACTGATGTGCAAAAGTTGGGATGTGTTGTGTCCTTGCTGCAGGGCGATGCTTATACGTGGTGGATGACCACAATCTCTGGAATGGCTGAAGCTGATGTCACTTGGACATTCTTTCAGAATGCGTTCAAGAGGAGATATCTGGGAGTGAGATATCTGGATGAGAAAAAGCGTGAATTCATGACTCTGACCCAAGGGAGCATGAGTGTGGCTGAGTATGAGGTGCAGTTTGTGCGACTCAGTCAGTATGCACCGGAGCTGATTCCTGATGAGCGGGAGAGGTGCGAGAGGTTTCGTTATGGTCTCATAACGGAGGTAAAGATGTATGTGCTGGCCACTGAATATGATGATTTTGATGTGTTAGTGGGTCGAGCAAAGGACATTGAGATGAATTTGAGTTTGTCTGCAAAGGGTGCTGGAACAAGTTCTGGGAAGAGAGCTGCTGAGTATAGTTCCGGAGGTGGACGAAACAAGAGGGGGCGTGATCAGAGGTATCAGTCCTCAGCTAAGAGAGGTGGAGGTGCACCTGCTAGGGGTGGCAATGCTAGAGCTGACCCTAGTGCTTGTTGGATCTGTGGTTCGCGTGGTCACTTGAAGCGTGACTGTCCTCGTCCTGTGAGAGAGGTGCAAGCTCCTGTTGCGGCAGCTGGTTATGAATGATGGAATTGTGGTTCTGCTGACCACTTGAGGCGAGATTGTCCGAGGTTGGCTGGTGGCCAAGAGCGTGCTCCTGTTGTTGCTGCACCGCAGAGAGGTCGTGGGCGCGGCCGTGGTAATTTTCAGAGGCGAGAGGAAGGTGGTCGTGGAGTAGCCCATGTTGTGGCTATTCAGCCTGAGGGTGGAGGCCAGGCGAGAGTGTATGCTCAGCGCGAGGGAAGGAATGATGCAGATGTGATTGCAGGTACCTTTACTTTGCAATCCTTGACATTGCTTTCTTTGATTGAATCTGGATCTACGCATTCATACATTTTGCGTGAGCATGCTGAATTGCTTGGTTTGCCTGTTGAGTCTTTGGATGTTGGTGTTCGTGTCACTAGTTCTTTTGGTGAAACTGTTGTGACTCGAAAGCTTTATAGAAGGTGTCCTTTGGTTGTTCAAGAGCATGTCTTTCATGTTGATTTTATGGAGTTGCCTTTTTATGGTTTTGATGTAATCCTTGGTATGGATTGGCTTGTTGAGCATCGTGCTGTTGTGGATTGTGAGAATAAGCGGGTTTCGCTTAAGCTTGCGGATGATTATGAAGTGGTGGTGGTTGGTGAGAATGTGAAGTTTCTTGCCAATGTTGTTTCTACCTTGGAGGCGAGCAGGATGCTGAGGCAAGGTTGTGAAGCTTATCTGGCTTTTGTGATGAATCCTTGTTCTAAGGAGTTGAGGATGCAAGATATCAGGGTTGTGAAGGAGTTTCCTGGTGTTTTTCCTGAGGAGTTGCCTGGTTTACCTCCTAATCGCGAGGTGGAGTTTGGAATTGAGCTGTATGAGAATACAACTCCTGTGTCCATTACTCCCTATAGAATGGCACCTAAGGAGCTGAAGGAGCTGAAGACGCAGTTACAAGAGCTACTTGATCGTGGTTTCATCCGGCCGAGTGTGTCGCCTTGGGGAGCACCGGTCTTGTTTGTGAAGAAGAAAGATGGCACTATGAGGATGTGCATTGATTACCGTCAGCTGAACAAGTTGACTATCAAGAATCGGTATCCTTTGCCGAGGATTGATGATCTCTTTGATCAATTTTGGGGAGCTGTTGTGTTCTCTAAGATTGACTTGAGGTCAGGGTATTATCAGTTGAAGGTGAAGGATGTGGATGTGCCTAAGACAGCTTTCAGGACAAGGTATGGGCATTATGAGTTCCTTGTGATACTGTTTGGTTTGACAAATGCTCCTGCTGCTTTCATGGACATGATGAATCGTGTGTTTCATGAATACCTGGACAAGTTCGTTGTGGTGTTCATTGATGATATTCTCGTGTACTCGCGTACTGAGGAGGAGCACGAAGAGCATTTGAGGATTGTGCTGCAAGCTTTGTTGGAGAATCAGCTTTATGCTAAGTTGAGCAAGTGTGAGTTTTGGCTTAGAGAGGTGGTGTTTCTTGGGCATGTGGTCTCAGCTGAGGGGATTCGTGTTGATCCTCAGAAGATTGAAGCGGTGATGAACTGGAAAGTTCCTAAGTCTGTTCATGAGGTCCGTAGTTTCCTTGGTTTGGCAGGATACTACCGAAGGTTTGTGGATGGTTTTTCCAAGATTGCTGCTCCTTTGACGAAGCTGTTGCAGAAAGATGTTAAGTATGAGTGGACAGAAGCGAGACAGCACGCTTTTGAGAAGCTGAAGATGGATTTGACGCAAGCTCCTATCTTGATTCAGCCTGAATCAGGGAAAGAGTTTATGGTCTACAGTGATGCATCCTATGTTGGTTTGGGGTGTGTGCTGATGCAAGAGGGTAAGGTGGTGGCTTATGCATCGTGGCAGTTGAAAGTGCATGAGCGCAATTATCCTACGCATGATATTGAGCTGGCAGCAGTGGTTTTTGCTCTGAAGATCTGGAGGCATTATCTGTATGGTGAGAAGTGTACTGTGTACACGGATCACAAGAGTTTGAGGTATCTGATGTCGCAGAAGGAGTTGAATCTTAGGCAGCGGCGTTGGTTGGAGTTGCTCAAGGATTATGATCTGACGATTGAGTATCATCCTGGAAAGGCTAATGTTGTTGCGGATGCCTTGAGTAGGAAGGTAGCTGTTGAGCTGAGAGCTATGTTTGCTAGCTTGAGTATATCGCGGGATGGTGGTCTTGTTGCTGAGTTGCAGGTGAAACCATCTTTGGTACAGTTGATCAAGGATAAGCAGTTGTTGGATGATTCCTTGGTATCTCATGTTCAGGATATCGCGGAGGGTAGACCTTCGGATTTCTGCTTTAATGAGGATGGAGTGTTGTGTTTTGGGAGTCGAATAGTAGTGCCTGCTGATGTTGAGTTGAGGCGTGCTATTCTGACTGAAGGTCATAGTAGTCCTTTTGCTATGCACCCTGGTAGTACTAAGATGTATCGTGATCTTCGTGATGAGTACTATTGGGTAGGTTTGAAGAAGGATGTTGCAGAGTTTGTGAGCAAGTGTTTGGTGTGTCAGCGGGTTAAGGCTGAACATCAGGTTCCTTCTGGTTTGTTGCAACCGTTGAAAATCCCTGAATGGAAGTGGGAGAGGGTTACCATGGATTTTGTATCTGGTTTACCTTTGTCTCCATCGAAGAAGAATTCTGTTTGGGTGATTGTGGATCGCCTGACGAAGTGTGCGCATTTCTTGCCTGTGCATACTACGTTTTCTTTGGATAAGCTGGCAGAGCTGTACATTGCTGAGATTGTGAGGCTGCATGGTGTGCCTAAGTCGATCGTGTCGGATAGGGATCCGAGGTTCACATCGCGTTTCTGGCAGTGTTTGCATCAAGCTCTGGGTACAAGGTTGCATTTCAGTACATCCTATCATCCTCAGTCGGATGGTCAGTCTGAACGAGTTATTCAGATTTTGGAGGATATGTTGAGATGCTGCGTGATAGAGTTCCAAGGTTCTTGGGAGAAGCATCTGCCTTTGGTTGAGTTCGCTTATAACAATAGTTATCAGGCGAGTATACAGATGGCACCTTATGAGGCTCTGTATGGGAGAAAGTGTAGGACTCCTCTTTGTTGGGCTGAAACTGGTCAAAAGTTGGTTTCGATGCCGGCTTTGTTGAAAGGAACCACCGAGAAGGTGAAGCTCATTTGTGAGCGGTTGAAGGCTGCTTCTGACCGGCAGAAATCTTACGCGGATTTGAAGCGTAAGGAGATAGAGTATGCGGTGGGTGATCGTGTGTTCTTGAAGGTTTCGCCTTGGAAGAAGGTGATGAGGTTTGGTCGGAAGGGTAAGTTGAGCCCTAGATACATTGGACCGTATGAGGTTGTTGAGCGTGTGGGTCCTGTTGCGTATCGGTTGAGGTTACCTCAGGAGCTAGAGAAGATTCATGATGTGTTCCATGTTTCTATGCTCCGGAAGTATAGATCTGATCCTTCGCATGTGATGCCTGTGGAGGAAGTGGAATTGAATCCGGATTTGACCTATGATGAGGAACCGGTGAAGGTTCTGGATTCGGATAGTAAGGTTCTTCGTGGCAAGACCATTGAGTTGGTGAAGGTGCTGTGGAAGCATCGAGGTGTTGAGGAAGCCACGTGGGAGCGGAAGGAAGACATGCTGAAGCAGTTTCCTTATCTCTTTCCTTCAGGTAAATTTCGAGGACGAAATTTCTTAAGGGGGGGAGAGTTGTAACGCCCCGGTTTTGGGCTTAGAAGTCTTGGGCGTTGACCGGTCGGTCAAAGTGCTGTTCGAATCATAAGAGGTTAAATTAGGAAAGCCTAGTTCGGGTTGCATTAAAAATATGGAAAAATGTTCTAAAATCATCTTTTAATATTATTAAGTGAACTGTGAAATCAATTTTGGAAAATGAGTTTTGGAAGGGTGACATTTTGGCTAGTGACCAAAATGTAATTTTTGCAAGTTTGGTGGCTGTTTTATAAAGGGTTGAAACTTTGAATCTTTAAGGAGCTATTTACCCAAAGGGAGTTTCTCCAGATTTTTCTAAGATATTTTGAGTTATAATTCTGATTTTAAAGATATCAAAAAGGAGGGAAAAGCTCATTTGGCTATTTTCTCAACTAACTTCTCTATTTTCTTTCTCTCTTTTTCTCTCAACCCAAACACTCCATTTCCAGAGATTTGATTCTGATTTTCTCACCTAAATTCCTCCTTTCAACTCTCATTTGATTCCTAATCATTGTATCTTCAAAACCTCTTCAATTGCTATTTGTTTCAACAAGGATTTTGATTCCAAAAAGAGGAGAAACTCAAGTTTGGAGGTAAGAACGTCCTTCTCCTCTAAACTATCAGTTCTTTACTGAAATTCCTAAGTTTTCAATCCTAAATTGATGTTTAATTAAAGGTTTTAAAGTGTTGAAATGGATCTTGGCTTATTATGCAAGATTGTGATGATTTTTGATGATTTTCGTTAGATCTGAGTAACCTGTGATTTGAGAGGTGTTTTTGATGTTAAATGATCTCTAAATTGATAAGGAATTGATTTTTGATTGATGCAATCCCGGATAGGTTGAGTTTCCTAAGTTTAGCTTGTGTTTCAAGGTAGTTTTTGTGGTGATCTTGTGGATCTGATGTTGCTGGAGGTATAAGGTTGTTAATAGGTTGTTTTTAGATGTTAATGGAAGTGAGGTTTTGCTGGTTTATGGCTGGGCTTTGTTTAGAAGTGGTTTGGATGCATTTTCGGTTGTGTTTGGTGGCCGAAAATGGAGGTTGTATGAGAGCAGCGAGTTTAGGTGCTTTCATTGAAGCAATTAATGCATGATGATGCATTAATCCTCTGCTTTGATGTGTTGAAACAGGGGAGGCATCTTCGGATCCAAGAGTTGTTGATCCGGAAGCTTGATTTGGTGCTTTGGCTTGAAGCAAAGTGGAAATCGGTGAGTGAAGTTGGGTTTTCAGATTTTAAAACCAAGGTTTGAAGGTTTTGGGGGCTTAGTCTAAGTCTAAACAACTTTGCTAAGCTCAAGAGTAAGTTTTCGGATTTTCTCTCTAGTGGTGGCCATGATTTTGTTGTGATGCAAAATGGTGAAATGCATGTTTTAATTACTGTTTTGAAAGCATGTTTTAGCATGGTATTTGCTGATGTTTTAAGCCATATGTTGAAGGTAACTCTAGGTAGGAGTTCCTTGATTTTATACATTGAAATAATGAGGTTTGATGCTTTGAAATGCATGTTGAATATGGCTTGGTTTAATGCTTTAAAACAGTGGATTATATGATGTAAAAGATGTATATTGGCAAGTGATGTTTTGAAAATGTTAAGGTCACTAAGGTGGTTAAAAGTCCTTGAGTGAGCCTTGTTACTTAAGAACATCAAGGTGGTTAAAAGTCCTTGGATGGTTCTTGTTGCGGACACTAAGGTGGTTAAAAGTCCTTAGGTGATCCTTTCCATGGTGTTTAAAAGTCCATGGGGCCAAGGTGTTTAAAAGTCCTTGGGGCCAAGGTGTTTAAAAGTCCTTGGGGTGATTCAAGCATTGGACACAAAGGTTGTTAAAAGTCCTTGTGTGGTCCTCATTCATGGTGTTTAAAAGTCCATGGCCAAGGTGTTTAAAAGTCCTTGGGAAAGTTGTTGAACTTGTTTTAATAAATGAAATGTATCACTTGAGCCAATATGACATGTTAAGAATATTGTGAAGCATGAGATGCTTGTTTTAATGTTTATTTTGAAGCATGGGATTGCTTGTTTAAAAGTATGCTATTGAGCATGTGCAAAGGTTGATTATAAGCATGATTTGTAAATGTTTTTAATTGCATTATTGAATGGTTTAAAGAGCACTCCCCACTAAGCTTTTGCTTACGCTCTCTCGTTTTCTTAATTCAATAATGCAGAGCACTAGAGTATCTTGAAGGGCAGCAAGAAGGGCAAGAGTTCAAGTACAAGTAGAGCTCAATGTATGGAAGGTTTTTGTTAAACATTTTAGCTTTTGGATGATTTGGCAATGGGGGACCAATGTGTATGTTTTGGGGGGTGTTTGGAACTCCCTAAGTATGTTGAATGATGATTTGAATGCTGGTTTTGGATTGGATTCTTACATGCTTGTTGTGGAAGTTAATGCTTGAATAGCTAGCTTGTGTAGGAAGCATGCCTATAGAATTGGGGCTTTTTGCATGTGATGTTGTTTTGATGAATTGATGATGCAAATATGTCCTATATATGTTGAATTGCATGCTGGTAAAGTTTGGTAGCATTTGGAGCATGTTTGAGTGATCAATTGCATGTTTTGGTATGCTAGTTTGCTGAATTTTGTGCAGGCGTTTCGGAACAGTGTGCACCGTTTCGGAACGGGTGCCTGGAATGAACCCAGGGGTCCGAAACGGTAGGCACCGTTTCGAAACGGTTTGGTCTCTGCCAGACCCCCGTTGCAGAACTGGTTTCGGAATGGCCCGTGTTTCGGAACAGGGTCAACCTGTTTCGGAACGGTCGACCGTTGGGGGCTGACATGAGCAGTTATATGTTTTGAATTGTTTGCGTTTTGGTCCTGAATCTTGTTTGTTCAATTGTTTGAGTTTGAGAAGTCCTTTTGAGCTGAAATTTCACAGAGAAGCATGAAACCTGACTAATTTCAAGTTGGTAAGATTAATTTGGGTTAAGTCCTTTAATTTATCAGAAATTACAATTTGGTCCCTAAAGTTGTAATTTGTTCATTTGGGTCCCTGTTTGATCTCTGATGTTTGTGAACTTTGAGTATGTTGCTTGAGTGATCACCACTAGGGTTAATGTGCATCTAGATAAGATTAAAAAGAAAAAAAAGGGTCGTTAATCAAGGTTGACTTTCGGGTTGACTTTGGTTTTCCCCGTGTGACTTTCTTAATTCGGGTCAACCGTCTAGGCCGGGTTAAGGGGGGTTACATTTGGTGGTATCAAAGCTGAGTTCTCGAGTAATTGGGAATGTTTGTATGCATGATTGAAGTATGTTTGGCTTGTATGCTTGTTGTATGAAAGCATGTTCAGTGGCTTGAGATGTTGATGCTTTTGAGATGTATGCTGTGATGATGCATAATGAGGGTACCCATTGCCAGACAAAAGCTAAAGAAATGATGTTGATTTTGAAAGAAATTGAGCTTGAATACTTGGAATTGCTTACCTTGCTGGGCCTGACTATGTTTTATTTGTATTGTTATGCATGGTAAAAGTATGACACCACGTAGAGAGTTAAGGAGTAGCGTGAGAGCTACGACCCCGGATGGGAATGAGAATGATGAGAATGCGGGTAGTGCTGTGTTACCTCCTCCTCCACCTGGTGGTGGTGGTGCTGAGGGAGGGAGAGCTGGAGGTGAAGCAGCTGGTGCTAGAGCTGCAGGACCTGAGGTTGGTCAGGGGCAAGCTATGCCTGATATGACGATGCTGGTACAAGCTATTGCGGGTGCTTTTCGAGCAGCAGTAGCTGGAGCTCAAGGAGCTGGGCATCAGGGAGATGCTGGTGTTAGACTACCCTTAGAGCGTCTGCGCAGTCTTGGTGGGACTGAGTTTAGGGGTATGTCTGCTGAGAGGTCGGAAGCTTGGCTAGAAAGTACCAAGCGTATCTTGGGACAGATGAGTTGCACTGATGTGCAAAAGTTGGGATGTGTTGTGTCCTTGCTGCAGGGCGATGCTTATACGTGGTGGATGACCACAATCTCTGGAATGGCTGAAGCTGATGTCACTTGGACATTCTTTCAGAATGCGTTCAAGAGGAGATATCTGGGAGTGAGATATCTGGATGAGAAAAAGCGTGAATTCATGACTCTGACCCAAGGGAGCATGAGTGTGGCTGAGTATGAGGTGCAGTTTGTGCGACTCAGTCAGTATGCACCGGAGCTGATTCCTGATGAGCGGGAGAGGTGCGAGAGGTTTCGTTATGGTCTCATAACGGAGGTAAAGATGTATGTGCTGGCCACTGAATATGATGATTTTGATGTGTTAGTGGGTCGAGCAAAGGACATTGAGATGAATTTGAGTTTGTCTGCAAAGGGTGCTGGAACAAGTTCTGGGAAGAGAGCTGCTGAGTATAGTTCCGGAGGTGGACGAAACAAGAGGGGGCGTGATCAGAGGTATCAGTCCTCAGCTAAGAGAGGTGGAGGTGCACCTGCTAGGGGTGGCAATGCTAGAGCTGACCCTAGTGCTTGTTGGATCTGTGGTTCGCGTGGTCACTTGAAGCGTGACTGTCCTCGTCCTGTGAGAGAGGTGCAAGCTCCTGTTGCGGCAGCTGGTTATGAATGATGGAATTGTGGTTCTGCTGACCACTTGAGGCGAGATTGTCCGAGGTTGGCTGGTGGCCAAGAGCGTGCTCCTGTTGTTGCTGCACCGCAGAGAGGTCGTGGGCGCGGCCGTGGTAATTTTCAGAGGCGAGAGGAAGGTGGTCGTGGAGTAGCCCATGTTGTGGCTATTCAGCCTGAGGGTGGAGGCCAGGCGAGAGTGTATGCTCAGCGCGAGGGAAGGAATGATGCAGATGTGATTGCAGGTACCTTTACTTTGCAATCCTTGACATTGCTTTCTTTGATTGAATCTGGATCTACGCATTCATACATTTTGCGTGAGCATGCTGAATTGCTTGGTTTGCCTGTTGAGTCTTTGGATGTTGGTGTTCGTGTCACTAGTTCTTTTGGTGAAACTGTTGTGACTCGAAAGCTTTATAGAAGGTGTCCTTTGGTTGTTCAAGAGCATGTCTTTCATGTTGATTTTATGGAGTTGCCTTTTTATGGTTTTGATGTAATCCTTGGTATGGATTGGCTTGTTGAGCATCGTGCTGTTGTGGATTGTGAGAATAAGCGGGTTTCGCTTAAGCTTGCGGATGATTATGAAGTGGTGGTGGTTGGTGAGAATGTGAAGTTTCTTGCCAATGTTGTTTCTACCTTGGAGGCGAGCAGGATGCTGAGGCAAGGTTGTGAAGCTTATCTGGCTTTTGTGATGAATCCTTGTTCTAAGGAGTTGAGGATGCAAGATATCAGGGTTGTGAAGGAGTTTCCTGGTGTTTTTCCTGAGGAGTTGCCTGGTTTACCTCCTAATCGCGAGGTGGAGTTTGGAATTGAGCTGTATGAGAATACAACTCCTGTGTCCATTACTCCCTATAGAATGGCACCTAAGGAGCTGAAGGAGCTGAAGACGCAGTTACAAGAGCTACTTGATCGTGGTTTCATCCGGCCGAGTGTGTCGCCTTGGGGAGCACCGGTCTTGTTTGTGAAGAAGAAAGATGGCACTATGAGGATGTGCATTGATTACCGTCAGCTGAACAAGTTGACTATCAAGAATCGGTATCCTTTGCCGAGGATTGATGATCTCTTTGATCAATTTTGGGGAGCTGTTGTGTTCTCTAAGATTGACTTGAGGTCAGGGTATTATCAGTTGAAGGTGAAGGATGTGGATGTGCCTAAGACAGCTTTCAGGACAAGGTATGGGCATTATGAGTTCCTTGTGATACTGTTTGGTTTGACAAATGCTCCTGCTGCTTTCATGGACATGATGAATCGTGTGTTTCATGAATACCTGGACAAGTTCGTTGTGGTGTTCATTGATGATATTCTCGTGTACTCGCGTACTGAGGAGGAGCACGAAGAGCATTTGAGGATTGTGCTGCAAGCTTTGTTGGAGAATCAGCTTTATGCTAAGTTGAGCAAGTGTGAGTTTTGGCTTAGAGAGGTGGTGTTTCTTGGGCATGTGGTCTCAGCTGAGGGGATTCGTGTTGATCCTCAGAAGATTGAAGCGGTGATGAACTGGAAAGTTCCTAAGTCTGTTCATGAGGTCCGTAGTTTCCTTGGTTTGGCAGGATACTACCGAAGGTTTGTGGATGGTTTTTCCAAGATTGCTGCTCCTTTGACGAAGCTGTTGCAGAAAGATGTTAAGTATGAGTGGACAGAAGCGAGACAGCACGCTTTTGAGAAGCTGAAGATGGATTTGACGCAAGCTCCTATCTTGATTCAGCCTGAATCAGGGAAAGAGTTTATGGTCTACAGTGATGCATCCTATGTTGGTTTGGGGTGTGTGCTGATGCAAGAGGGTAAGGTGGTGGCTTATGCATCGTGGCAGTTGAAAGTGCATGAGCGCAATTATCCTACGCATGATATTGAGCTGGCAGCAGTGGTTTTTGCTCTGAAGATCTGGAGGCATTATCTGTATGGTGAGAAGTGTACTGTGTACACGGATCACAAGAGTTTGAGGTATCTGATGTCGCAGAAGGAGTTGAATCTTAGGCAGCGGCGTTGGTTGGAGTTGCTCAAGGATTATGATCTGACGATTGAGTATCATCCTGGAAAGGCTAATGTTGTTGCGGATGCCTTGAGTAGGAAGGTAGCTGTTGAGCTGAGAGCTATGTTTGCTAGCTTGAGTATATCGCGGGATGGTGGTCTTGTTGCTGAGTTGCAGGTGAAACCATCTTTGGTACAGTTGATCAAGGATAAGCAGTTGTTGGATGATTCCTTGGTATCTCATGTTCAGGATATCGCGGAGGGTAGACCTTCGGATTTCTGCTTTAATGAGGATGGAGTGTTGTGTTTTGGGAGTCGAATAGTAGTGCCTGCTGATGTTGAGTTGAGGCGTGCTATTCTGACTGAAGGTCATAGTAGTCCTTTTGCTATGCACCCTGGTAGTACTAAGATGTATCGTGATCTTCGTGATGAGTACTATTGGGTAGGTTTGAAGAAGGATGTTGCAGAGTTTGTGAGCAAGTGTTTGGTGTGTCAGCGGGTTAAGGCTGAACATCAGGTTCCTTCTGGTTTGTTGCAACCGTTGAAAATCCCTGAATGGAAGTGGGAGAGGGTTACCATGGATTTTGTATCTGGTTTACCTTTGTCTCCATCGAAGAAGAATTCTGTTTGGGTGATTGTGGATCGCCTGACGAAGTGTGCGCATTTCTTGCCTGTGCATACTACGTTTTCTTTGGATAAGCTGGCAGAGCTGTACATTGCTGAGATTGTGAGGCTGCATGGTGTGCCTAAGTCGATCGTGTCGGATAGGGATCCGAGGTTCACATCGCGTTTCTGGCAGTGTTTGCATCAAGCTCTGGGTACAAGGTTGCATTTCAGTACATCCTATCATCCTCAGTCGGATGGTCAGTCTGAACGAGTTATTCAGATTTTGGAGGATATGTTGAGATGCTGCGTGATAGAGTTCCAAGGTTCTTGGGAGAAGCATCTGCCTTTGGTTGAGTTCGCTTATAACAATAGTTATCAGGCGAGTATACAGATGGCACCTTATGAGGCTCTGTATGGGAGAAAGTGTAGGACTCCTCTTTGTTGGGCTGAAACTGGTCAAAAGTTGGTTTCGATGCCGGCTTTGTTGAAAGGAACCACCGAGAAGGTGAAGCTCATTTGTGAGCGGTTGAAGGCTGCTTCTGACCGGCAGAAATCTTACGCGGATTTGAAGCGTAAGGAGATAGAGTATGCGGTGGGTGATCGTGTGTTCTTGAAGGTTTCGCCTTGGAAGAAGGTGATGAGGTTTGGTCGGAAGGGTAAGTTGAGCCCTAGATACATTGGACCGTATGAGGTTGTTGAGCGTGTGGGTCCTGTTGCGTATCGGTTGAGGTTACCTCAGGAGCTGGAGAAGATTCATGATGTGTTCCATGTTTCTATGCTCCGGAAGTATAGATCTGATCCTTCGCATGTGATGCCTGTGGAGGAAGTGGAATTGAATCCGGATTTGACCTATGATGAGGAACCGGTGAAGGTTCTGGATTCGGATAGTAAGGTTCTTCGTGGCAAGACCATTGAGTTGGTGAAGGTGCTGTGGAAGCATCGAGGTGTTGAGGAAGCCACGTGGGAGCAGAAGGAAGACATGCTGAAGCAGTTTCCTTATCTCTTTCCTTCAGGTAAATTTCGAGGACGAAATTTCTTAAGGGGGGGAGAGTTGTAACGCCCCGGTTTTGGGCTTAGAAGTCTTGGGCGTTGACCGGTCGGTCAAAGTGCTGTTCGAATCATAAGAGGTTAAATTAGGAAAGCCTAGTTCGGGTTGCATTAAAAATATGGAAAAATGTTCTAAAATCATCTTTTAATATAATTAAGTAAACTGTGAAATCAATTTTGGAAAATGAGTTTTGGAAGGGTGACATTTTGGCTAGTGACCAAAATGTAATTTTTGCAAGTTTGGTGGCCCTTTTATAAAGGGTTGAAACTTTGAATCTTTAAGGAGCTATTTACCCAAAGGGAGTTTCTCCAGATTTTTCTAAGATATTTTGAGTTATAATTCTGATTTTAAAGATATCAAAAAGGAGGGAAAAGCTCATTTGGCTATTTTCTCAACTAACTTCTCTATTTTCTTTCTCTCTTTTTCTCTCAACCCAAACACTCCATTTCCAGAGATTTGATTCTGATTTTCTCACCTAAATTCCTCCTTTCAACTCTCATTTGATTCCTAATCATTGTATCTTCAAAACCTCTTCAATTGCTATTTGTTTCAACAAGGATTTTGATTCCAAAAAGAGGAGAAACTCAAGTTTGGAGGTAAGAACGTCCTTCTCCTCTAAACTATCAGTTCTTTACTGAAATTCCTAAGTTTTCAATCCTAAATTGATGTTTAATTAAAGGTTTTAAAGTGTTGAAATGGATCTTGGCTTATTATGCAAGATTGTGATGATTTTTGATGATTTTCGTTAGATCTGAGTAACCTGTGATTTGAGAGGTGTTTTTGATGTTAAATGATCTCTAAATTGATAAGGAATTGAGTTTTGATTGATGCAATCCCGGATAGGTTGAGTTTCCTAAGTTTAGCTTGTGTTTCAAGGTAGTTTTTGTGGTGATCTTGTGGATCTGATGTTGCTGGAGGTATAAGGTTGTTAATAGGTTGTTTTTAGATGTTTTATGATGTTAATGGAAGTGAGGTTTTGCTGGTTTATGGCTGGGCTTTGTTTAGAAGTGGTTTGGATGCATTTTCGGTTGTGTTTGGTGGCCGAAAATGGAGGTTGTATGAGAGCAGCGAGTTTAGGTGCTTTCATTGAAGCAATTAATGCATGATGATGCATTAATCCTCTGCTTTGATGTGTTGAAACAGGGGAGGCATCTTTGGATCCAAGAGTTGTTGATCCGGAAGCTTGATTTGGTGCTTTGGCTTGAAGCAAAGTGGAAATCGGTGAGTGAAGTTGGGTTTTCAGATTTTAAAACCAAGGTTTGAAGGTTTTGGGGGCTTAGTCTAAGTCTAAACAACTTTGCTAAGCTCAAGAGTAAGTTTTCGGATTTTCTCTCTAGTGGTGGCCATGATTTTGTTGTGATGCAAAATGGTGAAATGCATGTTTTAATTACTGTTTTGAAAGCATGTTTTAGCATGGTATTTGCTGATGTTTTAAGCCATATGTTGAAGGTAACTCTAGGTAGGAGTTCCTTGATTTTATACATTGAAATAATGAGGTTTGATGCTTTGAAATGCATGTTGAATATGGCTTGGTTTAATGCTTTAAAACAGTGGATTATATGATGTAAAAGATGTATATTGGCAAGTGATGTTTTGAAAATGTTAAGGTCACTAAGGTGGTTAAAAGTCCTTGAGTGAGCCTTGTTACTTAAGAACATCAAGGTGGTTAAAAGTCCTTGGATGATTCTTGTTGCGGACACTAAGGTGGTTAAAAGTCCTTAGGTGATCCTTTCCATGGTGTTTAAAAGTCCATGGGGCCAAGGTGTTTAAAAGTCCTTGGGGCCAAGGTGTTTAAAAGTCCTTGGGGTGATTCAAGCATTGGACACAAAGGTGGTTAAAAGTCCTTGTGTGGTCCTCATTCATGGTGTTTAAAAGTCCATGGCCAAGGTGTTTAAAAGTCCTTGGGAAAGTTGTTGAACTTGTTTTAATAAATGAAATGTATCACTTGAGCCAATATGACATGTTAAGAATATTGTGAAGCATGAGATGCTTGTTTTAATGTTTATTTTGAAGCATGGGATTGCTTGTTTAAAAGTATGCTATTGAGCATGTGCAAAGGTTGATTATAAGCATGATTTGTAAATGTTTTTAATTGCATTATTGAATGGTTTAAAGAGCACTCCTCACTAAGCTTTTGCTTACGCTCTCTCGTTTTCTTAATTCAATAATGCAGAGCACTAGAGTATCTTGAAGGGCAGCAAGAAGGGCAAGAGTTCAAGTACAAGTAGAGCTCAATGTATGGAAGGTTTTTGTTAAACATTTTAGCTTTTGGATGATTTGGCAATGGGGGACCAATGTGTATGTTTTGGGAGGTGTTTGGAACTCCCTAAGTATGTTGAATGATGATTTGAATGCTGGTTTTGGATTGGATTCTTACATGCTTGTTGTGGAAGTTAATGCTTGAATAGCTAGCTTGTGTAGGAAGCATGCCTATAGAATTGGGGCTTTTTGCATGTGATGTTGTTTTGATGAATTGATGATGCAAATATGTCCTATATATGTTGAATTGCATGCTGGTAAAGTTTGGTAGCATTTGGAGCATGTTTGAGTGATCAATTGCATGTTTTGGTATGCTAGTTTGCTGAATTTTGTGCAGGCGTTTCGGAACAGTGTGCACCGTTTCGGAACGGGTGCCTGGAATGAACCTAGGGGTCCGAAACGGTAGGCACCGTTTCGAAACGGTTTGGTCTCTGCCAGACCCCCGTTGCGGAACTGGTTTCGGAACGGCCCGTGTTTCGGAACAGGGTCAACCTGTTTCGGAACGGTCGACCGTTGGGGGCTGACATGAGCAGTTATATGTTTTGAATTGTTTGCGTTTTGGTCCTAAATCTTGTTTGTTCAATTGTTTGAGTTTGAGAAGTCTTTTTGAGCTAAAATTTCACAGAGAAGCATGAAACCTGACTAATTTCAAGTTGGTAAGATTAATTTGGGTTAAGTCCTTTAATTTATCAGAAATTACAATTTGGTCCCTAAAGTTGTAATTTGTTCATTTGGGTCCCTGTTTGATCTCTGATGTTTGTGAACTTTGAGTATGTTGCTTGAGTGATCACCACTAGGGTTAATGTGCATCTAGATAAGATTAAAAAGAAAAAAAAGGGGTCGTTAATCAAGGTTAACTTTCGGGTTGACTTTGGTTTTCCCCGTGTGACTTTCTTAATTCGGGTCAACCGTCTAGGCCGGGTTAAGGGGGTTACAAGAGGGGTGCGAATCCAATTCATTCGGGTTGGGGCGCACCCGCACAATGTGTGTGACGCGAATGTCTGGACCGGTCGGGCCCTACGTGGACCTGTGGATATTTTACCTCGTTTGAATTAATTGTTTCCGTTTGAATAGCATATTATCCCAAAAATTAAGGGATATTTTTAGATTTAAAATTCGGTTTTTTCTTGCAACCCACTCAATTATCCGATTATGGGCATAATCGGAATAATGTTTCTCATGTTTAACATAATTTTCTCCTATAAATACATGGATTATTTCTGGTTTTAAACACAATTCGAAAATCTCTTCTTCTCCCAAAAATTACATTATTTTTGGTGATAGTCAAAGGCCCTAGTACTGTTATAGATTTCTTCAGTAGTTCTTCTATCGAAATTCATCTGATGTTGTATCCTAGGAGACTGGCGACTAAAGAACTCAAACATCGAGGAGTGGTCGAATTTGTCTTAAGAAAACTGTGTTCGTGCAGGCCTCAACAATTATTTTTGGCTATTCCATATCTGTTAATTTTGGTATTTCATTTATTTAAATTATTTTTATTTTATTTGTTTTGAATTTAACCCTATTTGTCCAACAATCTCAAAGAAGAATTACGTTACATCTCCAAGATATAAAAACTTACAGTAAAAAGTAGCTCATTAGCCTGCACCAAAACATCTTTAACAACTCCAAGCGGGTGAATATAAGAACGATCAGGTAATTGAATTACCACACCCGTCTTTTGTAGGTCAATATTTTAGTGCTAATTACGCTTAAATAGTTGATTTGTGGTGTTGAATTGTGCTCTATTGTGTGCTTTTCTGTGCAGGACTTCATGGTTGAAAAACAGATTAGAAAAGGTTGGATTTTGCAAAGATTTCTGGATTTATGGCCGGATTAGTGGGCATGAATTGGGGCATGAATGCACTGACTCAACGACACGTCAGCAGACTTCTAAAAGATGATGTCAGCAGTGCGTGATAGCTTATCAGCCGCGTTCTGGATCACTTATCAGCCGAGATTTAGATCAATGCTTGGGGATTACCTTTTATTTTTAAATTTAAACACTTTAAGATTTATTTCTTATCTCTTAGGAATTATCTTTTGTATTTTAAATATTTTAGGAATTATCTCTTACAATTTTAGAGTTATATTAGGGTTTTTTAGATACTATAAATACCCCTTGGGGGGTAAACTTCACAAATCACCTCTCATCTTTTATCTTTTATTTGTTCTTAAGAATTTTACTTTAATAAAGTTTTATTTTTTTTCATTAGCCAAAAGCTAAGCTAAACCCGATTTACCTCGTGAGAATAGACAAAGTTCTTCAAAACCTTCGATTTCTTTCTTGATTTTCAATAAAATTGGATTGGCAATTGGCCTTTCCTTTAGGCACCACTATTACTTCATTCCGAAAGCGCGCATCGGGTTGACGTGGTTTTGATCCACCGTTGGGACGAGATTAGGCTTGTAGCAGATTCAACTCCTTAAGAACAAACTTAGTGGCGGTCCACTAAGGGGAATCAAGATCGGATACGATTCTCGTCGAGATAATCCATCCGAGCACAGGCTTTTCCAGCACTAAATGGAGAATTTGCATTAGCATCGATTGACGGAGCGAATCAAACAAAAACTGGATTTCAAGGATTGGCCTTGGAATTTAGTTTACCGTAAAGAAGAATGTTATAAGGGTTGTGCCTTGTAGACTGTAACCGGCAAGAACTCGAAGCAATATCCCTTTTAGTGATCGAGACAAGTCGAGGCGAAGCAAAGCTAGAGGCTAACTCTTATCATAATCTATTTCAATTATTTCTTTCGCTTTATTTATTTTAATCTTCTCAAATTATTTCGCTAAACCCCATTTTGTTACTTGCAGATTACTTGGTTAAAGACCAATTCAAATCGATATTGGGAACTCCTTAGTCCTTGCAGATCGACCCTTACTCTCACTAGTCTACTTAAATTATTTCTTTAATTGAGTTTAAGGAATTTTGTTTGATAGTTCGAATTAAGTTTTTCTTTTGAATATCATATTATCCCGAAAATTAAAGGATATTTTTAGATTTAAAATTCGAGTTTTTGCTTGCAGCCCACTCAATTATCCGATTACGGCATAATCGGAATAATGTTCTCATGTTTAACATAATTTTCTCCTATAAATACATGGATAAATTTTTGTTTTAACACAATTCGAAAATCTCTTCTTCTCCCAAAAATTACATTATTTTTGGTGATAGTCAAAGGCCCTAGTACTGTTCTAAATTTCTTCAGTAGTTTTTCTATCGAAATTCATCTGAAGTTGTATCCTAGGAGACTGGCGACTAAAGAACTCAAGCATCGAGGAGTGGTCGAATTTGTCTTAAGAAAACTTTGTTCGTGCAGGTCTCAGCAATTATTTTCGGCTATTCCAGATCTGTTAATTTCGGTATTTCATTTATTTAAATTAATTTATTTTATTTATTTTGAATTTAACCCTATTTGTCCAACAATTTCGAAGAAGAATTACCTTACATCTCAAAGATATAAAAACTTACAGTAAAAAGTAGCTCATTAGCCTGCACCAAAATATCTTTAACAACTCCAAGCGGGTGAATATAAGAACGGTCAGCTAATTGAATTACCACACTCGTCTTTTGTAGGTCATTTAATTTTAATTCTTGGTAAATAGAAAAAGCCATGACATTTATTGAAGCTCCCAAATCTAACAGCATGCTCAATTTTTTTTATTACCAATAATGCAAGGTAGAGAAAACATACCTGCAAGATTGCCGACACATTCTTATATACCTGAATTCTCTCCTTTTCTTTAAATTAGAATCCTTTATTTACACCTCATTATTTACAGCAAAGAATGTATAACCCTAAAAATGCCAAACATAATATGTGAGATTGTTAAAATTTGAAACTATAATGAGAGTTTATAATCATGATGTAAACTAAACACATATTTTGGATATTTTTATAGTCATAGAAACAAAAAACTCGTCACTTGAAGATCATAAGAGGACTATACAAGGAAAAGGTTAAAAACTTAATAAAAAAAACTTGAACACGATAAATAATCAGAAAATATTAAAATAAAAAACTCGTGACTTCAAGTATATGTATAGGATAGTTATGCTTGATTTATTTTTATTTTTTTAACACATTAAAAATTTAGAAAATATTAAAATAAAAATCAGAAAATATAAACAAATAGTATTTGTTGAGTTCTTCTTAAAGAAATTTGTAGGGATATTTATGATTTCATTTTGCTGCATATGAATTCTGCTGTTCGCGTCTCTACTCTGTATGCGCAACTTTCAAAGGAAAATGGTAAAATCGCAGCTTTAGGATAAAACTTAAAAAACGAAGTGCTGGCTGTGGGGTTCGAACCCACGCGCACTTCTGTGCAGCAGATCTTAAGTCTGCCCCCTTAACCTCTCGGGCAAACCAGCTAATTTGCTAACAGTAAATCACAGAAGAGAAATAATCGTTCTTATTGTTAAATATAGAGTACCAATGATACTCATCATATCCGTATTCAGCTTCTCATTTAAGAGGCTTGAGATTTTGGAATAACTTCTTGTTCAATAGATTGTGGTAACCACAGCCGATCACTGGAGGTGGTATGGGAGACAATGTCCGTCGTCGATGACAGTAGCTTTCTTGAACCTTCAATATCATGGGAAAATTAACAAAGAAGAAACTAGGCGATCTTGTATGCAACATAAGTGGATGAACATCTGATTCTGATGTATATCTAACTTTTCCTGTTACCTCTCATGAGTTGTTGAATTCATTGGTTCGGGAATGTTATATCGGTCGCTTATGACTTGCTCGAATGCAACACCGAGAACCTTGAGTTGTCGCAGATTACGCAACTAGTACATGTCAGTGCATTTGATTGGGTAAGGGTGTCAAATCTCGTTTGATGAGTTTAAAAGTTTCCATGCCATGGTTTTGATCAGATTTTTAGTTTTAAGGTTTGGTTGAAGGTGTTAAAATCAGTTTTCAAATAAAAACCTGCAGATGGGATACATTACGAGTCAATCCAATGTCCGAATGTAACGTTCCCACACGACCAAAGCACAACAATACTATAGTTCATTCAAAATGCAACGATATTTTTTAACAAAATAATATATTTGTTCCATGGGGAAATTAAGTTGAGAGACATCTGCATCAAACTGTATCATCCAACATAAGTGGACGAACTTCTGATTCTGGTGTAGATGTAATGTTGTGTCGAGAATGAAGTGAAATCCCAACTTTCACTCGATTTTCTCGCAACGACCTCAGATTGTTTTGTTTGATCAGTAGGGATGCGGTCACCTCCAGTTCCATTGTTGGTCTATGACTCCCATCTAAGTTCAAGCATTTTTCTTTTGCAAGTTGAGCAACTGCAACTACTTCATCCATTAGAGTTAGACCAATTCCGGCATCAACAATATGCGGCAGGTGATTTTTCTTCCATCGCCGACATCAAATACGAGATTAAGCCTTTTTTTTCTTGCGGTCCAAATGTCCCGTTAAGGGCTTGACAATCACCACTCTGAAACTATAAACATCACTTTTTTCAGTGAATTGGCTTGACCGGAAGTATTCAAGATCTACATACGCACAAGTCTCTAGCACTTGACTAGTCAAGTGAGTTCGATCAATGTCGACCCGTAAATCTGATACTTTTGCTCGTATAGTATATCTCGGTGACCGACGCAAATAATTGCAACTTCGGCTGCAATGCGCAATCTTGAGAACATTTCTGGAATGTAAAAATTAAAGTTCAGGATCAAAGAATATAATAAAATAGTAAAGAATATGATAAAGCAATTACTGCACATGAATTATGCTTCTTTGACTGCACCTTTCAAAGGAAAATGGTAAAATCGATGTTTAAGGAGAACAGTTGAAAATGCTGGCTGTGGGGTTCAAACCCACGCGCACTTCAATGCAGCAGATCTTAAGTCTGCCCCCTTAACCACTCGGGCAAACCAGCTAATTTTATTTAATATAGAGTATCATTACTTATTTTCGCTTCTCTACAAGTTTGATTCCCTACTGTCCAATCAAGTTTCATTTATCACATCCGACACGGCACTACAAAATGTTAAGCATCCGGTTGAATAGTCGAGTCCGATGGTGGATGTACTGAAGTAGTAGATAGTGTCGCAACCGACGGCAGCCGTGAACTTGTTTCTAGTATGAGATACGACGAGCTGAGCAAGCGAGAATAGACGTCTATAGGTATATGACGTACGCCCTAATAAATTATAATAGTCATAGTTAAGGCCGGAGCCATGTAATGGAAACACCTTAAATTCTTTTTTCTATATAAAAATTAAATATACATAAATGACGCTCCTTTATAAATAAAATGGCACCTCTTTATAAATAACATAACACCTTTTGAACAATTTTCTGGCTCCACCCCTGATTTTGGTTGAGTTGTTACTGAACAAATTGTTTTTTTAATCTTTGATAATAATTCCAATGCTTCCTCTTGCACAACAAACCCTGTTGTTATTCCTCCCGGAGATGTGCTCCCTAATGGTCAGGGTACATGCAATCCCTTGAACCTCGGTGTGTGTCATAATCTATTGAGCTTGGTGGATGTCGAGCTCAGTAACGTACCTACAAAACCTTGTTGCAGCCTGATCGAAGGCTTGCTCGATCTTGAAGCTGCGGTGTGCCTTTCCGCTGCTGTGAGAGCCAATGTGTTAGGCATTAACATAAACCTTCCTATTTCCTTGAATCTCTTTCTCAACAACTGTGGAAGAAGAGTCCCTACCGAATACATTTGCAGCCTTATGTAGTCTATGTTTCAAGACTCTTTGGTTTTACTTTTATTGTGTGTCAAACTTGTCACTCTTTATTTGTTGGATTTTATATTCTCATTCCCAATATGTCTTTACATTGTTCCCATTTCATTCTTATTATAAATAAATGTGCACTTCTTGTTTCTCGCTTTGAGATTTTAAATTGCATTTGTAAAAGTATTTTCGATTGTCTTGTGTTGATTATAATTGATAACACCAATTGTTATTGCAAAGAATTGTAGTATTTAAACTTGTCATTCTTTATTTGTTTGATTTTGTATTCTCACTCCCAATATGTCTTTGTATTGTTACTCACTGATCGAGAATTAACAAAATTTATATGCTCTTTTCCTGTGCATCGCCAATGATTTTATGTCATGAGTATTAATGATTATTTTTAATTGATTGTTTTTTATTTTATTGAGAATACATGTGGCATAAAATCATTAATGTGACATATAAAGAGACACAAAAAAGGTACAAACACATTTTATTCGATTGAGAATGTTTTTCACCTTCCTTTTTCAGTTTTCATCTAAATAAATGTGTACTTCTAGCCATGCCCGTTCCTAAGAGTTTTTTTAGTGACCTATAGGTGAATCTAAAAATTAAGGTACTAATAAGAAGTATTGGAGTTGTTTCCTTCCCGGTAATTAGGTGATTCTTGGGCGGCTTGTAGTATAGTGGTTGTGTATTGTTCTTGTTTTGGAGTGGTAGTGTTGTCGTAGTCCAGGTAGAAATCATTGTTGATTAATGATTCAAGACATGGGTAGAAAACCTATGACATTTGATATTGTGTTAATCTTTTAATGTTTTTGATTCATATAAATGGGACAATGTTACATCTACCCAGTTGAGGTAGTACATGACATTGCATTTAAGATGTATATAATTGAAGAACAAAATTAAAATATCTTTTACCAAATAAACAATTTTCAAGACTATAAATGCAATGCAATTAATACATCTTTTAGTAATAAATAATTTTTAAGACTATAAATGCAATGTAATTAATACATCTTTTACCAATTAATATTTTTTTTTAAAATTATTTAATTATATAACAAATTACAACACACAAAATATTGGATATAAAATATGCTAAATATAGAAATAGGCACCTAAAATATAATGACAAATGTTATTCCGACGAAGCTCGAGTATAGAGCTTATTATGCCAAACTTTAAATGCGTAAAACGAAATTATATTCATAAATTGATAATTAAATTAATTTTTACACGAACTTTAGCAAATTTCGACATTAACACAACGTATTATTGGTTCAATAGATCATGTGTTAGTGGCGTTTTATATTATAAACGCTGCAGTAGGTTTTGATTTAATTTCCCTCACTCTCCCAGGCGCGTGCAAACGTGTAAAATCCCCAAATCTCAAATCCCTAATCGATTATGCTCCTCATTGTTGTGCAGCTCATCTCCATCGCTCGTTGCCATCGCTCCTCGCCGTCGACCATCCTTCAGGCCGCTATAGAAACGACAACGTCGAGGATCTTAGTGCATGTACTAGTACTACCGTCACCATCTCGTTTTTTGTCTGAAATTTGTTTATAGGCGCTGGCAAAGCTGACTGCATATTATGCTAGCCTCATTCTTAGGTTAATTTTATTTTTTTTCCTAATTAATGGGAATGTCTTAATCTTCTATGATGCACTTAACTCTTTTACATGCTTATATATCGTTTGACGTCTCCATTCACTTTATGGTTGTGATAATTCTTGGTCTCAGGAACAGATTAGGCCATGTAATGGAGTAAATTGTTTAATTTTTAAATTTTTTGTTTACAAACTTACAAACTTCAAGCTCACGAGACATGATACTTATGATTTTCATCTTCTTGCATATTTTAATTACCGTCTAAAAATTGACTTGAGTAAGTTCCTATTCTGTGTCTTAAACAATACACTGTTCATGGATTAAATATCAATATAGATGTTCCAATGATTTTTTTTCTCTTCATTGGGAATATTATAGAGTATCAAATATCAGCCGAAGGATCTGCGAGCAGTCGTCAAAGATTGGGAATATATATGTGCAGATGAATCCGAACTGGTTGAATATGTTGTTGGTTCAATGACATTAATAGTATTGTCATTTGGTAGTAAATTTTTTTGTTTGTTTATTGCAGATATTATGCCTAGGCGGAAGTTAAGTGATATGCGGATGATTCAAGTTCCTCGAGCAGAGGAAACAGTAAATAATGAGAGTTCTTCCGCTGTTGGATCTTCAGAAGTTCCGGAAATAGTTGAGAATGTGGAAATATAAGGTATTGTTCAACACTTTATTATAACTTCTAACTATTGACTTGATATTAAAAATTGTACTGAATTATTTCTTATTTAGGTGACAATGGTCGAAGGCGCAAAACTAGAGGGCGCACGACATTGAATGAATTGTACGAGCTTCCTCCCGGGGAACGTGTGAAAGTTTCACGAAATGATGTCGGCCAACCAATTAGGGAAGAAACACATGTTTTGGCCAGTTACTTAGGCATTGTTGCACGCAATGCTACGATTTTGCCAATCAATTATGAGTCATGGCGTCAAATGCCGAATAGTAACAAAACCATGCTCTGGATCTGGTTAAGGTAATAATGTCATTGAAATATATAATTCATTACAATTACATAATAATGATATTTACTTTGATTGTGTAATTTGTAGGATAAATTTTCTTTGGGGGTTTCAGATGACTATTTGAAAAATGCACTAGGAAATAAATGGAGAGACCATAAGAGCGCATTGAAGAAGACATATTTCAAAAATAATCTCAGTCTTCAAGAAAAGCTACAAAATGTCCCACCAAGAATGCTCCGATATTAGTGGGAAGATGCACTTAGGTTTTATAGTTCAACTAAAGGAGATGTATGATCGACCCAATTTTAAAAAAAATAATACTATGTCCTTATAACATTGACTTTATACGTAATGTAAATTTTAAATTGTAGGAGCGAGAGTGCATTGGAGTTTCTAGCAGACAGTAACATAAGTTTACTCACACTGCTGGGTCGAAGAGCTTTGCTCGTATAGCTAATGACGAGATATTTTTTTAACTATTGATTGTTTCAATGTATTACTTTTTCATAAGTACTAATTTCTATTATACGTTGTAGCAAGTTGCGACCGGTACTAATGTTGGACGGATAAAGCTATTCGACATTACACACACCAAAAAGGATGGCTCTCCTATGACTCATGAAGCTGCAGACATTATGGTATATTTGTTGGATAAAAATATGGATTATGTTATATTTATATCAATAGTATAACATTTTTATTTTAAATAATCTTTTGAATTTGTTAACAATTTTTATTTGATTATCAGACAAAATTGAGGGGGGAAAGGGCGGAGTATGAAGTTACGGCTTCAACTGATGGTTCTACTAATGTGCATGAGATGGAAAATCAAGTTATTGCTGATGTTTTGGGTCCTTAAAGATATGGTCGGGTTCGCTGTCAAGGATCATTTGTTACTCCAACAAGATATTTTGGACCTAGCTCATCTCAGTACATGCCATCACAGAGTCAGTCTTCGCAGGCAGAAATTAATCGTTTAAAACAACAATTAGCTCAATTTAAAGCCGAAGTAGTAGTGAAGAAAGCTGAGAGAGAAGCGAAAGAACTTGAGAGAGAAGAGAGAGAAGCTGCGAGAGAAGCTGAGAGACAAACGAGAGACGCTGAAAGAGAAGCAGCATATCAGGCTCTCCAGAATCAATTTCAAGAACTGATGGTGATGTTAAAGAAGAATCCTCCATCTTAGTTGATTTTAGATTTGTTCATGTGTTCATTATAATGAACTTTTAATTATATTTTAAACGTTGAACATTTTAAATGTTGAATTACATTTTAGTATTATTTCTACTTCATTTGCTTTGGTTGGTTGATAAATATTTCTATTTCATTTTACTATTAACTTTTACAGGTTAAATTTGGGTACTATAACATCAAAAATGAGGTTTTGTAAAGGTAGTAACCTTAGCGGCGTTTGCTAACAAAAGCGCCACTAAAAACATTGCTTTTTGTGGCGTTTGTGAAAAAAAAACGCCGCGATAAACCAAACATTTTTCGGTGTTTTGGTACAGAAACGCCGCTATAGGTCATGATTTTTTGCGGCGTTTGTGTTCTCAAACGACGCTAAATCCATTATATTTCCGGCGTTTTTCTCCATAAACGCCGCTATAGGTCATGATTTATTGCGGCGTTTGTGAATCCAAACGTCGCTAAATCCCTTACATTCTCGACGTTTTATTATCCAAACGCCGCTATAGGTTATGATTTTTCGTGACGTTTTTTGAACATAAACGTCGCTATCTTTTGCGGCGGCGCTTATAGCGGCACTTTGACTAGCGCCACCAATGTTTTTAGCGGCGCTTAAAAACGCCGCTAAAAACCCAGTTTGGTGTAGTGTAAACAAAAAATTAACGTTACAGTTTAATGAGTGTTTTAAGAAAAAAAGTTTTTATGGGGATTTTTAATGTGGGTCGCTCTTGTGACCTTAATGTGACTTCCTAAGATCCGCAGTAACGCATAGGCAGGTCTAGAAGGTTACATTTGTGGTTACTTTAGCGAGGAGTTTCATGCAGGGAGGTTTCTGCTACCTACTGATCGTATGATTTAAAAGTGTAATTTGCAATTAACCTTGCCGTGCATTGTATGGTGCAAGAGTATTGTTTGTTTTATTAGGTGTATTCCAGGTGTTTTGGACCATGTTCTGGTTTTGTCTAAATAAATGTGTACTTCTAGCCATGCCCGTTCCTAAGAGTTTTTTTAGTGACCTATAGGCGAATCTAAAAATTAAGGTATTAATAAGAAGTATTGGAGTTGTTTCCTTCCCGGTAATTAGGTGATTCTTGGGCGGCTTGTAGTTTAGTGGTTGTGTATTGTTCTTGTTTTGGAGTGGTAGTGTTGTCGTAGTCCAGGTAGAAATCATTGTTGATTAATGATGCAAGACATGGGTAGAAAACCTATGACATTTGATATTGTGTTAATCTTTTAATGCTTTTGATTCATATAAATGGGACAATGCTACATCTACCCACTAGGTCATCTACCCAGTTGAGGTAGTACATGACATTGCATTTAAGATGGATATAATTGAAGAACAAAATTAAAATATCTTTTACCAAATAAACAATTTTCAAGACTATAAATGCAATGCAATTAATACATCTTTTAGTAATAAATAATTTTTAAGACTATAAATGCAATGTAATTAATACATCTTTTACCAATTAATATTTTTTTAAATTATTTAATTATATAACAAATTACAACACACAAAATATTGGATATAAAATATGCTAAATATACAAATAGGCACCTAAAATATAATGACAAATGTTATTTCGACGAATCTCGAGTATAGAGCTTATTATGCCAAACTTTAAATGCGTAAAATGAAATCATATTCATAAATTGATAATTAAATTAAATTTTACACGAACTTTAGCAAATTTCGACATTAAGAAAAAGTATTATTGGTTCAATAGATCATGTGTTAGTGGCGTTTTATATTATAAACGCTGCAGTAGGTTTTGATTTAATTTCCCTCACTCTCCCAGACGCTTGCAAACGTGTAAAATCCCCATATCTCAAATCCCTAATCGATTATGCTCCTCGTTGTTGTGCAGCTCATCTCCATCGCTCGTTGCCATCGCTCCTCGCCGTCGACCGTCCTTCAGGCCGCTATAGAAACGACAACGTCGAGGATCTTAGTGCAGGTACTAGTACTACCGTCACCATCTCGTTTTTTGTCTGAAATTTGTTTATAGGCGCTGGCAAAGCTGACTGCATATTATGCTAGCCTCATTCTTAGGTTAATTTTATTTTTTTCCTAATTAATGGGAATGTCTTAATCTTCTATGATGCACTTAACTCTTTTACATGCTTATATATCCTTTGACGTCTCCATTCACTTTATGGTTGTGATAATTCTTGGTCTCGGGAACAAATTAGGCCATGTAATTAATGGGAATGTCTTTGCATTGTTCCCATTTCATTCTTATTATAAATAAATGTGCACTTCTTGTTTCTCGCTTTGAGATTTTAAATTGCATTTGTAAATGTATTTTCGATTGTCTTGTGTTGATTATAATTGATAACACGAATTGTTATTGCAAAGAATTGTAGTATTTAAACTTGTCATTCTTTATTTGTTTGATTTTGTATTCTCACTCCCAATATGTCTTTGCATTGTTCCCATTTCATTCTTAATATAAATAAATGTGCACTTCTTGTTTCTCGCTTTGAGATAGTATTTTAAATTGCATTTGTAAAAGTATTTTCGATTGTCTTGGGTTGATTATAATTGATAAAATGAAATGTTATTGTAAACAATTGTATTATTTCAATGATGAATGTGATAAATCAAATTGTCACGATTATAGTTTATTAGTACTGATTTTGCAACATCACAAGTTCAAATTGAAACATCATAATAATAATTTGTCATTAATAATTCAAATTGATAAAATTGTTGTATGAATTTTGTGTTATATCAATAATTTTACCGAATGCACCTTAAGATGCCGGTAAGTGATCTAAAAAACATCCCAATGTCTTCCATAAAAAGTTATCAACTCTTCACACTTAATTGTGTGATCTCATCAAGTCCATCTCAATATAAACTACCAAAATATCAAAGGTATGGAATCATTAAGAGTATTAAACGAGCTCATCCTCACATGATTCATCGAGAGAGATATGTCTTAAGCCAATTGGTAAAGAAATTTTTAGTGAAAATTCAACTTAATTTTCTAAGTTCAATGTGGTCAAACGAAATCGTTGAAAGACTCATAGTATACAATTTTACATATTCCTATAGCAAACGTTGTACATCAATAAGGTAAAGATTTTGCTCTCAATAAATTCATATCTAAAGCTTGGGGGGTCCTAGTGGGAAAAACTTAATGGAATTACCGAGGTTGAAGAATGAGTATCTACTCTTGATGAAGTCTTTCGGGGAAAACTATATTGTTGGGAGAGGAGCAACTTTTCCATGCTTAAGGTATCGGTACCTGCCCTAGGGTGTATTTACCTCAAGCTAACTATCAATACTATAGTCCGAAGATTTTATCTTTCAAAACATTGAAGCCAAATTTGATATCGATATCTAGGGGTATTGTATTCATACTAATTCCATGCTATTGATACCATGACCCTATTGACTAGTGCTTAAATTATACATAATTTTATTAATAATTACTCCTTGGTTAGTTGTTTTAAGCTGCTTAGTTGGTGATTTTCTGTTCTTTTCGGTGTAGGACTTTGTGGCTGGAAAGTAAACTGAAAAAGGTTAGATTTCGCATGTTTTCTATATTCATGGTTGGATTAGTGGGATTGAACTGGGGCATGAAAGTGCTGACTGGGTGCGATATGTCAGCAATACGAAAGATGACGTCAGCTACAACATAGTTGGATGATGACGTCAACAGCGACGGTGATAGCTTATCAAGTCCATTTTGATAGCTTATCAACAAGATTTAAATTTTAAACTTGGGGATTTATCTTTTGTATTATCTTTTTAGGAATTATCTTTTTACCTTTTATCTTTAGGATTTAAATTTTGAGAATTATCTTCTGTATTTTTAGGATTTTCTCTTAGGTTTTTTAGGGTTTTTGAGGACTATAAATACCCCATTGGGGTAAGCCTCAGAATATCTCATCATTTGTTCTTCATTTTATTTCTACTTTGGGTTTATAAATATCCTTTTCTTTTCGGTTCTTATTTTCTAAGTTTTTTACTTTATTTTTTGGAAATTATGCTAAGTATGGTTAATTCAATAATCATGCAAAGCTAAATTTTCCATAGCCAAAGGCAATAGTAATGACTCGGTTTCAACATGAGGAATGAAAAGTGCTTAAATAACTTCATGTTTTATTTCTCTCTATTTTCTAAAGCTAAACTTCAAACCAAAATGATTTTCGAAATGGAAGATTGACTTTTATCGAAATATGGTTTTCGGTTAATATGTGGGAGGAAGGATCAGCTATTGAAGCACATTCGACTTCCTGGGAACACACTTAGTAAATTGATTACTAAGGGAAAATTTGAGATCGAAACCGTTATTATTGAAATAACACCATTCGAGTCGGTTTTTATTGGGCTTAAAACAACCTTGGTCTACAACATTGTTGTTTATTAAGATCAAGTTTGGATATCGATATCAAAGATAGAACTTGGGTATTCGGTATACAAAGTGAAGTCTGAAGGATTGAACCTTATGGACAAGTAACCGACGTAAATCCTAAAGTGAAAATCTTTCTCCAATGATCCAAAGAAATTGCGTCAAAGCGAGAGCATGAGGCTAGTTTTTAGATATCAAATTTATTTACCTTCAACTATTTCAACCACAATTTTTATTTATTACCTTTCTTTAATCAACTACCCCTTACCTAAAAACTCAATCCACTTCAAGGCTCATAGGTCAACAATCATAATCAGGAAGTTTCCTAAATCCCTGTGGGATCGACCCTTACTCTCACTATTCTACTTTAATTTAATTTCTTTATTTGAGAATAAGGAATTATTTTGACGCGAAAACGACGCGTGTCAAATTGGCGTCATTGCGGGGAGTTCGGAAAAAATTTACTGATTATTTTTGTTTGTTTATGATAAGGAAGAATCCGGGAGAACTAACACGCTACATCCCGGAGATCGAAGCATTCACATGATGTCAGAATGCACATGCAAAACAAGAAAAGGAAAATAGATTGCGCCAACAAAGGTTACAACAAAATCTTGAGCTAGCATCCCAAACCGCAACACACTCTGAGAATACCAACAAAGAACAAAATCCAATGGCAGACGAACAAACAATCTAGCAACTGACTAGGGCAACAGATGACAATCATCCCCTGTGCATAACCTTCCCGAATGGTACACCGCCATTCCAATTGAAGACCGATTAGATTTATCTTCTACCAAAATTTCACGGCTTGCCCTCTAAGAACCCTCACAAGCACCTTAGGAGTTTCATATGGTTTGTCTAAGTACAAAACCCCAGGGAGTTTCCGAAGATCAAATTAAACTTTGAGCCTTTCCTTTTTCTTTATTTGATATCGCCAAAGATTGGTTGTTTGATCTTTCTTCTAACTCTGTTACAACCTGGACTGATATGACTCGTTTATTTCTTGACGGGTTCTTCCCAGCAGCTAAGGTGTAACACCCGGGTTTAGGGGTTGGGTGTTAGGAGAGTTAAATCGGGTTCGGGTCGTTGGGCTTGTTTTAAATAAAATGGGCTTGGTTTTAAACTAAAAAGGGCCTTGTGTTTTCATTAAGGGCAAAATGGAGATTTTCTAAATAAATGATATAAGACTAGTAAAAGGAAATATTTTGGAAAACCATCTTCTTCTTCCTTGTAACCAAAAACCCAAGACAAAACCTCCCTTCACCCCCAAAACATTGTTCCATCTCTTTCCTCAGTGATTTCAAGTGTTTTCTTTAAGGTAAATATGTTTTTTACTTCTTCTCTTCATCCTTAACGTTTCTATGGTCTTAGATTTTCATAAACTTCATTTTTGAAGTTCTTCAAGTATTCAAATTTTAGGTAAAAGGAGGAAACTTTAATGAGTTTTAATGGATTTTTTATTTGTAAAGATATTATGTGTATCTTGCCCTTAAGTGTATTATATCTTAAAATGGGGGAGTTTTGTTGAAATCCCAAAATGGGTTTTTGTGGGTGTGTTTAAGGGTAGAAATCTTGAGTTTTTGAGGTAGTTTTGTGAGGGAAAGTTAGGCTGATGATATGGTTATGTTTGGGGGTTGTTTTTAGCATGTTTAATGATGATTTGGGTGTTGGAATCGATGGGTATTTGCTGGCTTGTGTGTAAGTCCGAAAATGAAGAGTTTGTGTTAGTTTTGGCTTGGAAATGTAGTGAAATGATCTTGAGATTGTAATCTGATTTTTGGCAGTGGTTTTGTGGATGATTTGTTGAGTAATACGTTGTTTTTGGTTGATTAGAAACAAGGGAAAATGTTGGAGAAGCTTCGGGCTCGATTCAGGGAAACTTGGAGGCTTGATCGACATTCTTGGCTTGTATTGAGGGTGTTTGGTGAGTGGACTGTTTTCAATGGTTTCAAATTGGTTCAAAGTATGTTGTTGAGGTATTAGATTGTGCTTGGTAGGCCAATCTAATGTGGGGATTAAGTTGGTAGCTTAATCTCTTGTTTAGCTTTATATATATTCCTTGTTAAATGTGCATAAATGTGATCTTGTGTGATATGTGTTCGATTATGCATGTTGCAATATATTTATGTTGTATGATGGTGGTTGGTTTGTTGTATTGCATGATTGTGAAATCATGGTGAGACTCGTTTAGTATGTTGGCACTAGTTATAATTACCGGATATAAATGATCGATCATTAGGATGAGTGTGCACACGGTAAGAGTCAAATTCGCGCGTGGCCTTGGTGATGTGTAGTCACCAAGGAGGAGTACGGTGAAGTAACATTTCACCGGAAAGTGTTTGTGTGTGATGATGAGTGGAATCACATCCATGAAAGAAAACGATGATGTGTGAAATCCCACCGGAAGGTAATATTGTTGTTTGAGTACGTTGGGTGAAAATCCCAACGGAAGTTATCCGCATATCCGAGTAAGATATATAGTTGCCAATATACCTTGTTCATGTGTGGTTGATGTGGTGAGATGTTTAGTTACATCTATGCTAAGCATAACATGAGGTAAGATGCCATGTTCATGCATTCTTGTAGCGGTTGGTTATGTTGTTATGTTGGGTAAATGTATGCCTTGTGGATGTTTTATGGATACCATGCTTTGGACCCTGAATTGTCGATAATTGTTTTTGAGCTCATTCACTAAGCTTTCAAGCTTACACTCTCATTTCCGATAATGCAGATCATTAGTGTGGAAGTTAGCAAGGAGCAAGGAAGGGGCACCCAAGAGCGTGTGTTGCTGCTCAAGTATGGTTTTTCTTAAATTATGTAATAGATAGTAATGGGGATGCTATGTGTTGTAGGAGCGTATGTTAGACTCCTATGTGTTGGCTTTAATGTTGATGATGGATGCTTATGTTTTTGCGTTGGTGGATGTTTATGTTCTTATGTGATGGAATGAAAACCTTGTTTTTGTGATGCTTAAGTTGCTACATGTTTCTTTTGGTTAAATAGACTCGTTATGTATACTTGTATGCAAGTCTCCTCTATGAATGCTTATCTTGTTGATTGTTGCTTCGTTGCTTGCCTAAATCGCTTTGTATGTGTATCCATGGTTTCCTTATGATGTATGAGTGTTTGTATGTTGCTCGTCGAGTCGTTAAATGCCTTTAGAGTTGAGTCCTTGTGTTTTTAGCAGCCAAAATAAGGTTTGCAGTGCAGGGCATATCAATACGCGTAAGGGTCGTATCGATACGGTTCTATGCTTTGAACCTTGTTTTAGGCTATGCATATCGATACGTGGGGGTGCATCGATACGCCAAAAGCTCTCCAGAAATCTGAGAAATTGATGAGATTTTGGCGTGTCGATACGCGTCCTAGGTGTATTGATACGGTCTTCGTAGTTTGACCGTGAGAAGTTGACCGTTGAGAGCATATTGGTACGGTCTTCTAGAGTATCGATACAGTCTCCCTAGGTTGACTTTGGGGAGTTGATCAAGTCTAGGCGTATCGATACAGTCTCCTAGCGTATCGATACGACCTGTTGTTTAAGTTAAAATGGGTTGTTAAATTGCTTGTTTCGCGTGTTTTGTATCCGTGTGTGTTTCCGCTGCGTGTCCTCTCACATAGGATATAATAAAAGCATCTAGACAAGACAACGTTAAAAGGAATTTTTCTATGGTTGCTAATCGGAGTGGAGCCTTAGCGGGTTTCGCTCCGGTTTTCCCCGTGTAACCTGTTCGGATCGGCTTGTCGGCTAGACCGGGACGAGGGGGTTACATAAGGCGAGTAAGCTAAGGCGTAGTATCCTTAGTATCCGACAAAAGGATACTGAATCACTGTATGACTATTGGGAGTGTTTCAAAAAGCTATGCGCCAACTGTCCTCAACACGGTTTGTCTGAACAAACGCTTCTCCAGTACTTCTACGAGGGGTTGACGCCTATGGACATGAAGGTAGTTGATGCAGCAAGTGGAGGAGCACTTGTTAACATGACCCCAACTGCAGCTCAAACCTTAATAACGACTATGGCATCCAACTCGCAATGGTTTCACCATTCAACTGAACCGTCTCGGTGAGTTAATGAGGTAAGTTTTCTGGAAAATAAAATTGATATGTTGGATGACATAGTTCAATCTCTTGTTGCAGATAAAAAATTGCAGCCATGATTTATGGAATATGTACTAGTTCAGAACATCCGATGGACTGTTGTCAGATGGTGCAAGAAGAAGACAATGCACAAGTAAATGCAATAGTGAACTTTCTAGGACCTTCACAAAGACAGTACAACTCAAACCCCAGCTCGTATAATTCGGGATGGCGAGACCCTCCGAACTTCAGTTATGCGCAGAACCAAAGGCCAAATCAATAATACCAGCAAAAACAATCTTATCAACAACATAAGTCAAATTTGGAATCCATTGTTGAGCGGTTGGCAATATCCCAGGAGAAGTTCTAGAACCGTACTGAGACCCATCTTTAAAACTTAGATAAACAAGCGAGCCAGTTAGCTCAATCAATAGGAAGATTGGAGTCACTACGAAAACTTCCATCTCAAAGGAAACCAAATTTGAAGGAGAACGCCAGTGCTATCACCCTCAGAAGCATAACCATAGTCAACCCTAAAGTTCCAGCGAAGGAAACCGAACAAACCAAGGAAGACGATGAAACGCCACCTTCAAACTCCGAAGGTACAACTTCATCACGTACGCCTCCTCCACCTTCTTCTCATGCAATCACACCACCTTTTCCATCAAGATTGGTGAGGCGAGATAAACGAGGCGAAGAAAAGGAAATAATAGAGGTATTCCAAAAAGTACAAGTTAACATACCTCTTCTAGAAATAATTTGGCAAGTACCAAGGTATGCTAGATTTTTAAAAGAACTTTGTACAACAACGAAGAGAAAGCTAACAGGACGTGAAAAGGTAAATTTGGGAGAGAATGTATCCGCAGTATTCTAGCGAAAGCTTCCACCAAAGATGAAGGACCAAGGTATGTTCGCTATACCCTGCAAAATAGGAGATGTTTCAATAAAACGCGCGATGTGTGACTTAGGAGCTTCAATTAACGTTATGCCTCTTTCTATTTATAAAGTGATTTCTAACGAGCCTTTGAAGGAAAGAAAAGTCACCATTTAGTTGGCTGATCGATCTATCATCTACCCATAGGGAGTCCTTAAAATTTTCTTAGTCAAGGTAAACGAACTTATTTTTCCGGCAGATTTTTATGTCATTGACATGGAAAATGACCGATCAAACGCCTCTTCTGAAGTTCTTCTTGGCCGTCCCTTCCTTAGTACGACAAATACAAAGTTTGATGTGAGAAGCAGTATGTTAACAATGGAATTTGATGGTGAGGTCGTAGAATTTGATGTTTATAAGGCGATGGAACATCCGGATTCTATGGCAAACGTTAGCTTCGTTGGTGTTTATGAACCTTTAGTTGATGATTTTGTGGAAACTAACTTATCTGATAATTTGTGCAAGAAATTGGAATGGCATGATGAAAAAATTAGGGAGTTGGAAAACACTTCATTTGTTAATCTTGATCTACACTTAACTCCCTCAAAAATTAAAAATTTCCCTTCCATTTTGCGGGCACTGGATATCAGTTAAAATTACCGCCGGATAAATTAAAGAGTAAAGGAGATATTTTTTTCAGAAAAAATAAAGAAACGTCATGGTCGTAAAATTTCTCGTAGGGAAATTCTTAGTTGGATTAAGCACATGAATTGAAAGGAGTATTTATCGCAGTACCTGTAGTCTGAATCAGGCCGTCGAGCTTAACGACGTTAAATAAAGCGCTAAATGGGAGGCAACCCATTGTTTTTATTTTGTTTATTTTCGTTATTTAATTTAGTGATTTTATTTACATTATTTAAATTACTTCTTTTATTTATATATTTATTTATTTATTTATTTTAATTTCTCATATTTTAATTTTAGTTTAATTTTCTTTTTCTATTTTTCAGGTACACCAGAATAAATCCAATCGAATATGAATGTTCGCCTGCTGATAACCATTCGGTGGATTGAGATAGCAAAACCCAGATTATCCTCACATTTTTTAACCTTGCAAACCCACATTTTCTTTCCTCTTTATCCTTTTTTCTAATTCACATGAGTCATATAGATATATATCTACTTATATTTTAAATTTTAAATATATATATTATCTTTATCCCTTCCTTTCACCGAATTAACTTAAACCAATCCCCTTCCCTAGCTTTAAGTTGCATGGGCCCCATTTTTTTTCAATTCTCATGTGTTTTTAATAAAGTAAACAAAACCACATTTTGCTTTGTTTTACTAAAACCCACGTGATTTCTTTTCATTAAACCTAATTATTTTTCCTTTTCCCTCTACCGCATACCCACTCTCAACCTCAAAACATCATCACAAATCCTCCATTTTTTTCTCGCAATGGTGAGAGCAAGACAACAAGCACCCCCACCTCCTCCGATCGAACTCGAGTACCGCCGCGATCATCGCTAGCTTAGAGAGTTTCCTGTTTCCTCTCTTTTTTTAATTTTTTATTTTACATTTTGGGACAAAATGACTTAAGTGAGGGGAATAGAATTTGAGTCAAATTCTTTTCATTAAACCTAATTATTTTTCCTTTTGTTCGATTTCTTGTTTCATTCTTTGGAATAACTCTTCTTCGTCTTGAACTTTAAAACTCATTAAATAGCCTTTATCCTACCCGAACCTTACCCCTCGTTACAACCCTTTTAAAAGACCTCTTGATTTTGCATCACATTCATACTTGGTAGTGGAGATTAGATTTAGTTACAAGCTTATGGTAATGCTTTGGTTAAATTTCGGCTTGAGCGTTCAAAATTTTTACCCTAAACACTTGAGTGGAATGAGTGAAACCGTGAGAGGGTACTAGGTTTGTTTCATTAAAGTTAACAAGTCATTGGAATGTTCTACTTTGCTAAACTATCTCTAGTCTCGCCATTTTCTAATTGTTTCCTTAAACTTCATACATGTTTAGATTCCATGTCATGTTGAAATCTTAAAGACTTTGTGAAATCAAGGATAAGGGCTTAAACTTTGATACTTGAGGGCAAACATCGAATAAGTGCGGGGGAATTTGACTAGTGCTTAAATTATACATTATTTTATTAATAATTACTCATTGATTAGTTATTTTAAGCCGCTTAGCTAGTGATTTTTTGTTCTTTTCGGTGCAGGACTTTGTGGCTTGAAAGTAGACTGAAAAGGCTGAATTTCGCATGTTTTCTGGATTCATGGTTGGTGATGAGTGGATCAATGAAATGATATAAGCCAAGAGGGGCGTGAATTGGATTTTTTGAACTTTTGGTGGTGGAGTGGAAAATTAAAATTGATGGACAAGAGGATTTAGAGTGGTTCAAGTTCCAATCGAACTCTACATCCACTACCTTAGATTCACTAAGGATTTTCCAACAATCCACAAATTGTTCTTCCCCTTTTCTAGGCTAAGGAGGTAACCTTTACAAAACCGGTCAAATTTTCTACCCAAAATTTGACCCAATCCTCACACAAGTGATACAAAGAATATGAAAGCTAAAACAAGTATCTCTCAATACAAAATGTAGCCCAATTACAAGAACTCAACCCAATTGAATAGATAAGAATGAAAATTACAACTTCACAATTGGGGTTTACAAGAAATAATGGGATTTTGGCACAAATGCTTGGCTTTGATGTTTGGATGTTTCTTTTGAGATCAATAGTTGTTGCTGAAGCTTTTAGAGGTCCCTTTTATACATTCTCATTGAATTCTAGCCGTTGGGGTTGTTGCATTCATCAATAGAGCTGTTGGGATGTTATCTTCCCTCCAAAAATGCAGTCTGCAACCACCCGTTTAGAAATGCCCGATCCTATTTCGAAACAGACCAAAAAAGAAAAAGTCGTTGGGGTGGATTAAATAGACCATACCGAAACGGGCACGATCGTTTCGATACGCTAAGAGACCGTTTCGAAACTCGTTTCGAAACACTTTGCCACTGTCAAAGCCTATATCGAAACGGTATGGAAGCGTTTCGATACGCCTTAACGACAAGTTTAAAATCAGTTAAAAACTTCAACGGTCATATATTTTAAACAGGTTTGAATGTTGTTTTGAAACGTTTGAGGTCGTTTCGATACTACCGTATCGAAACGGATCAAACCATTCTGATGTTCTTCATCCATTTCGAAACAGAGGTTAACAGTTTCAAAAGTGTTACGGAACGCCCAATGACCGTTCCAAAACGGTGACTCGAAAATCACTATTTTGGCTTCAAAAACACTTAGAAAACTTTTGACAAGTTGAGTTTTTAACTTAACCATTTTTCTTTAAATATATAGAGAGGTTTGGGGACTTAAAAATCCGTTTTCTATTTTTCAAATTAGTCCTTAAATTCTTTAGTTATATCAAAATCAATTTATCGGTTTCACAATCTCCCCCTTTTTGATATAACAAAACTGAGTTAGAATTTTTAAGAGTTTTGAATTTTTGAAGACGTTCTAACTCCCCCTCAATTTAAGATTGGTTTTTAAGTTTTTGAAAAGATTTAAAATTCAAGTTTTAAAACTCAAAACCGACTTAAAACAAATTTTGGCTCTTATATTTTCTCCCCCTTTTTGTTAGATCAAAAAGAATAATAAACAAGGCTCAAAAAGAAGAAACAAGGTTAAAAGCAATAGACAACATAATATAGATTCATATAATTCAAATATCCAAACATAAAACTTAAACAATAAGGTTCAAAGCTCAATCCCAAACAAAGTAATCAAAGCATAGGTTCATGAAACATAAATAAAATAGAGGTGCAAACTTAGTCCTAATATGATAATCTAATATGCGATGCAATAAAGACCCTAAGCCTCGTCATCGTCACCATCAACATCTGAGGAATCATCATCGTTCTTAGCTTGAGAGCGACGAAAGGTCATTCATTAACCATAAAAGGTAGAGAATGACAAGTCCATTGATTGATGTTGATTCTCAAGGGAGGTGAGACGATTCTCCACAGATTGCAAACGATTATTAATAACACCAAAACCCGACTCCATTGTGTTGAACCGCTCGGTTAGAAAAGCCATAAGAGCTTCATTGTTAGGACCCGGAGCTTGATGTTGAGGTTCAACTTGAGGTGGAGGGGCATGCCTATCAACTCGTTCCCATTGGCCATGAGTGTAATGGAACCCAGACTTGTAGAGAGAAGATTCACCAATCTTTTGCTTACGGAGTTCCGGAGAGTCATATGAGCAATCAAAGTTGAGCATGCCAAAGATATAGCTCAAAAAAGTCCCATAGTTGAAGGATTTGAGAGCATCGGTTTCACGAAGCTTCACATTATTGACCATCTCGGCGAACATAATCTTGACAAGATTTGGGCGTTCTCCTCGACGAAAGCACTCAAGCCAAAAATAATCAACTTGACGAATATGAGAGAATTTACTTTCGGAGGGGCGAATAAACCATGAAATCATCAAGTGTAGGAACCGATCATGGGCATCCAAGGAAAGCACGGAACCGCTGTGAGCACCAAAATGGGTTTCATCCTCAATGCCTTCGTTCTTGAGCCCAAGACAATTCTCTAAAAAGGAGATGTTGATAACAAAACTCTTTCCCAAGAGATATGACTCAATGTCAATGACTTCGGAGTGATCTTCATTATCAATAAGTTGCGCATTGGAGTAGAAGATGAGAACCATGTTCTTGTAGACAATATCCGGTATGTTCAAGAAAGCCATGAAGTTCCATTCTTGTAGACGCACTAGATAGCGGAAAGCGAAACGTTCAGAATCAAGGAATGTGACATCAACAACACGCTCGCGACGAACGACAATATCCTTGACATAAGTGAAACGCTCATTCATCTCTGGAGTCCGAAGAATTTTGAGAAAAAGTTGGGTGAGATTAGAACGGATACTGACTTGACTAGCAGCTTCACTCGATTGACCCATCTTACGTTTCTTGTTAGCATTTTCCATTGAAAAAATCCTAAAAACATAAAGCAAGCAATTTTTAAAATTAAAGTGTATGCATGAATATCCTCAATTCAATCCAATAACAAATCCCATTTAGGTTTAAAAAAATAAGAGAAAAACAACTTTTGAAAACCAAAAAAAATATACGAGTAAAAAATAATATATTCGAACCAAAAATTTTAAGATTTTGAATTTTTTTTACAAATTTTGAAAAACCCAAGAGGAAAAACATATAATCTATACAAAATTGAGATTTTCAAACCTAAAAATCGAATAAAATCAAAGGAAAAAGAAAAAAGAAGAAGAAAATATACCTTAGATGGGGATTTTGGGTGAATGAATGGAAGATCTTGCACAAGTTTGATAAGGCTTGCTTAGACTTGAGTTTGTGTGTAAAAGCCCTCAAGATTTGATGAAAAACAATGAGGTTTAGAGGGTTTTTATAGGGAAAACTGGGTTAGGGTTTTTAGGGTTTTTGAAGAGTTTTAAATTAAAGTGAATTTTATCATTAAAATCCCTCTTTAAAGTTGTCCGCATACCCATTTCGGAACAGGCACACGCGTTCTGAAACGTGGGTACCGAAACGCTGATTATCGTTTCAAGACTAGTTGACCGTTCTGATACGTCTTTGACTGTATCGAATCCCACGAGTTGACCCGTATCGAAACTCGTTTCGATACACGTCTTGGCAGAGGCAAAATCGTTTCGAAACCCTTTTAAGGCGTTTCGAAACACCCTACTCAGAGATCACTCTTTTAAGCACCCGTATCGAAATAGTTGGACCCGTTTCGATACACCTAGGCCTAGAAGTGCAGATGAGGCTCTAATATTGCAGAAAAATGGATTTCATGAAGTCCTATATGCATAAATGACATGAATGAGCAGGAAAGACATGTATAAACAAAAACATACTCCCCCTAACTATTAGCATGGATGAAATTAGGAGTAAAAACACATAAACATGGCATTTTCAAGAAATCAAGCAATTTAAGCACAAAAAGGGTCCTAAAAGGTCAAGAAAGGCTAGTTAGACCTAACTCTCTCCTAAGGGACCAAAAACGCTCCTTATCCAAAGGCTTTGTAAAAATGTCCGCTAGTTGGTTTAAGGTGTCAACGTACTCTACAACAACATCTTCCTTAAGGACATGATCTCTAATGAAATGATGCCTTATCTCTATATGTTTGGTTCTAGAGTGTTGGATGGGATTTTTAGTTAAGCATATGGCACTAGTGTTATCACACTTAAGGGATATGGTTTCAACTTTAATACCATAATCTAAGAGTTGTTGCTTCATCCAAATGACTTGAGCACAACAACTCCCTAAGGATATGTACTCGGCTTCGGTGGTAGATAGATCTACACTATTTTGTTTCTTAGAGAACCAAGATATGAGCATACTACCTAAGAATTGACATGTTCTCGAAGTACTCTTCTTATCGATTTTACACCCCCCCATAATCTGCATCCGAATAAGCATAAAGGTTGAAGGTTGAGTCTCTAGGGTTCCAAAGACCTAAACAAGGGGTATCTTTAAGGTACCTAAGGATTCTCTTAACGGCTATAAGGTGAGACTCTCTAGGACTAGCTTGAAACCTAGCACACAAGAAAACACTAAACAAAATATCCGGTCTACTTGCGGTAAGGTAAAGCAAAGATCCAATCATAGAGCGACAAAGCTTAGAATCAACACACTTACCTCCTTCATCTTTGTCAAGATTTGTAGATGAACTCATAGGTGTGGCTTGAGGCTTTGCATTCTCCAAGCCAAACTTCTTGAGCATATCCTTGATGTATTTTGCTTGATTAATGAAGGTTTCATCCTTGCTTTGCTTGATTTGGAGTCCCAAAAAGAATTAGAGCTCCCCCATCATGCTCATCTCGAATTCACCTTGCATTAACTTAGCAAACTCTTTGCAATGACACTAATTAGTAGATCCAAAAATAATATCATCAACATATATTTGTACTACTAAGATGTCATTTTTATACCTTTTTATGAAAAGTGTAGTGTCCACCTTACCTTTTTCAAAACCTTTTTCAATCAAAAAGTTTGAAAGTCTTTCATACCAAGCTCTAGGAGCTTGTTTTAAACCATAAAGTGCTTTAGTTAATTTGAAAACATGATTTGGAAATTGTGAATCTTCAAAACCCAGTGGTTGTTCCACATACACTTCCTCATTTATAAAACCATTTAAAAATGTGCTTTTAACATCCATTCGAAAAAGCTTGAAATCATGATAACATGCATATGCAAGCAACATTCTAATGGCCTCCATTCTAGCTATGAGTGCATAGGTTTCATCAAAATCTATTCCCTCTTCTTGAGTGTAACCTTGAGCAACTAATCTAGCTTTATTTCTCACAATGTTACCACTCTCATCTAGTTTGTTCCTAAATACCCATTTAGTTCCTATAGTAGATAGAATACTAGGCCTTTCAACTAGTGTCCAAACATTACTTCTCTCAAATTGATTTAACTCTTTTTGCATAGCCATAATCCAAAAGTCATCTTTTAATGCTTCTTTAATGTTCTTAGGCTCTATGCATGAGATAAAAGCAACATGATTCATGAGTTTAAGAGAAGATCTAGTAGTTACCCCCTTGGATGGATCACCCAAGATTTCACCACCTTTGACATAGTTGTACTCCCTTGGGTAGCTCATTCCTTTTCCTCAAGAGCCAAGTCCTTCAAGGCTTCAAGAGGTGGATCTTGTGTATCCTCTTCTTTTGTTGGAATCTCATCCTCCTTTGAAGTTTTTCCTCCATCAAAGGCATCAAGGATTCCTACATCATCACCATTACAAGAATCCTTCCTTGGAAGGAGGTTATCATCAAATACAACATGAATAGACTCTTCTACTACTAAAGTTCTCTTATTAAATACACGATAGGCTTTAGAGTTTAAGGAATAACCTAAGAAAATAGCTTCATCACTTTTAGCATCAAAATTACCTAAGTTATCTTTTCCATTGTTTAAAACAAAACACTTGCAACCAAATGGATGAAAATAGCTAATGTTAGGCTTTTTAGATTTTAAAATCTCATATGGTGTTTTCTTTAAAAGTGGCCTAATCATTACTCGGTTTACAATGTAATAAGCGGTGTTTGTGGCTTCCGCCCAAAATATTTAGGTAAATTGTTTTTGTAACCCCCTTAGTCCGGCCTAGACAGTTGACCCGAACTACGAAGATTACACGGGGAAAACCAAAGTCAACCCGAAAGTCAACCTTGATTCACAACCCTTTTTTTCTTTTTAATCTTGTCTAGATGCACATTAACCCTAAGTGAGTTCCCATAAAACTTATTTGAGAAAGGCATAGCGATCGGATAACAAACAGGGACTCAGTTCCACTTATTACTAAAATAGGGACCAAAATGTAAATTCTGTAAATTAGAGGGTCTTTACTGATTTTTATGTCACCAATATGAAATTAGTCATGTTACATGCTCCCCTGCCAAATTTCACCTTAATTGGACATCTCAGACTCATACAATTGCAAACTCAACTTTCGGGACTAAAATGTAAAGCTTGCAACTTCAACACCATTCAAATCAGTGCCCAACGGTCAATTGTTTCGAAACGTTCACCTGTTGTATCGGAACGAGGACCGAAACGGTGTTGACCATTCCGAAACGCGGGTTGATTTTGAAACGGGGCATTCCTGTAGCCAATTCGTTTCGAAACAACCCTTACCGTTTCGAAACACGAAGGCCATTACAAGCTCCCGTTTCGAAACACTAGGGGGTGTTTCGATACGGATTGCCCAGAAACAGCAGCAAAACCTGGTTTTTCATGCATAAACCCATTCAAACACAATCTAATGACTCCCTAATCATGTAAAGAAGTCATCATACATAAAGGGTACATATTTAGGATGCCCTAACACATTCATATCATCAAACATGAAATTTCCCAAGTCTAGAGGCATGCTTCCTATTATCAAAACCCAAAAGGCAAACAAACTTCAATTCAAGAATTTAAAGGCCATTTACAATTCAAACCATCAAAGGCAAACATGCCACAACCTTAGGGAGTTCAATACATCTCCCAAAACAAATCTTAGGTTCCCATTGCCAATTTATCAAAACTAATAGTGTATGAAAACTTCACCATACGTGAGCTTGGATTTCCTTGGATGAACTTAGTTTCCTTGATGCCCAAAGAACCTCAATTATCTGCATTATTGGTAAAAGAGAGCGTAAGCACAATTGCTTAGTAAGGCATGCTCTAAACAAAACCAATACAACAATGCATTTTTAGAAAACTCTTTCAACAAAGCTTTAAACCACATGCTCAACTCTTTCTCATGCTATCTAGCATCATTTTCAAGCATCTCATGCTTCGTTACATTTAAATATATTATATTGGCTTTCAAGTGATAGTTCATAACCATTTCAACACAAAACACAATCGGATACGCGGATTACAAGCGTTGTCCCACACGCTTCATACACACTACCGGACTACACAAGGTTCACACTCAAGAGCAATCCCTCCATTGATGTGACACCCGTGGTGGAGTATAACGGTACAATCTCAACCCCCCAACACCACTCATCGGTAGTTGTATAATTTCACTAACGAGAGCAAGGGACACATAACACAAGATCCACACACGGAATTTACAACCACCGTTGTGATCTTACCTCAATCGTTAGGATACTTGGATGGAGTTTACGGTACAATCACAACCCCTCAACATCCAAGGCGACTTTACTTACGGTGCACCCAATCCTATAGCCGGCTAACTATATCCGATTCAAGTACTTTAAAACCATTTCATCACTTGCCAATATACATCAAATACCAGCATCATTTCACTGGTTTAAAGCATTAATCAAAGCCACTTATCATCATGTATCACAATGCATCAAAACCATATTAATAATATGTCAAACCGAGGATCTCTTACCTTGAGCATCCCTCAATACAAAGCTTTCAAAACCAGCATTTAATCATGCTAAAACATGCTTTCAAAACAGTAATTAAACATGCATTTCATAACTAATGCATCAAACCATAACTTAGCACATCCAAGGGAGTTTCTCCGAAAACTTACTCTTGAGCTTAGCTAAGTTGTTTAGACTTAAACTAAGCTCCCAAAACCTCCAAATAATTGTTTCAAAGCTGGAAACCAACTCCACTCACCAATTTCGTTTCGCTTGCTTGTCGAAACGTCAATTAAGCTTCAGGATCAACTCCAAAAGTGTCTGAAGATGTCTCCCTTATTTTAGACACATCAAAGCAGAGGATTAATGCATCATCATGCATTAAAATCTTCAGCCAACACTCCTAAACTCGCTGCTCTACCCAAAACCAACATTTCGGCTACCAAACACAACCGAAAACACCTCCAAACTCTTCCAAAACTTAACCCAGCCAAGATCCATCACTTCTAACCATCTCTAAACATCAATCAACATCAAAAACAAACCTAAACTCGTCTGTATACCTCCAGCTATAACAGAACACCAAAAACACCTCAAAAACCACCATTTTCACAAGCAAAAACTTAGGAAATACAACCTATTCGGGATTGGATTGATAAAACCTCATTCCTAACATCATTTGACATCCAAAATACATTAGAGAATCATCTCAAAACAGAGCCCAATCCATTACAACGAAAATCTTCAAGATCTCTTCCAAAATCTTGAGTTTTAAGCCAAAATCATGTTTCTAACATTAAAACCATTTATAAAACTTTAATAAAGGATTGACAACTTGGGAATTTCAGTAAAGAATTGAATATTTAGAGGAGAAGAACAATCTTACCTCTAAATGATGATTTCTCCTTGATTTGGGCCAAATTCCATGAAAATTCAATGTGGAAATCAAAAGGATTTGATGCAAGATTGATTAGGAACCATTAGATGATAGAAATCTCATCAATTGAAGTGAAGATCAATGTGAATTTTGCTGGAGAAAATGTGTTTGGATGATGAGATTTTGAGAGAAAAAGGAATGAGAGAAAATTAGGAAAAGGTAGTTATGAAAATCCAAAAGGTAGTTTCCCTTTTCCTTTTATTTAATTAAAACATTAATTAAATCACCCAAATTAAGGAAAAATCTGGAGAAAAACATTTTGGGTAAATTAGCTCCTTAAAGATTCAAAGTTTCAATCCTTTACAAAACAGTCACTACTAAACTTTGCAAAAATCGCATTTTGGTCACTACACCGAAATGTAGTATTTCCAAACCTAATTTTGTAAAATTGATTTCACCACTCTCTTATATATATTAAATGAGGATTTTTAGATATTTTTCTATATTTTTAAAGCATCCCGAACTGGGCTTTCCCTAAAACCTCCTTTTATATTCGAACCGTTTATCAGACCGGTCCGGTTCAGACCATAAACTTCTAAGCCCAAAATTAGGGTGTTACAACTCTCCCCCTCTTAAGAAATTTCGTCCTCGAAATTTACCTGGAGGAAAAAGGTAAGGAAACTGCTTCTTCATGTCATCTTTTCTTTCCCAAGTGGCTTCCTCAACGCCACGATGCCTCCACAACACCTTAACCAACTCAATGGTCTTACCTCGAAGAACTTTACTCTCCGAATCCAGAATCTCAACCGGCTCCTCGTCATAGGTCAAATATGGATTCAACTCTACTTCTTCCACATGCATAACATGCGAAGGATCCGATCTATACCTCTAAAGCAGAGAGACATGAAACACATCGTGTATCTTTTCCAACTCTTGCGGTAACCTCAACTTATACGCGACAGGACCCACACATTCAATCACCTCGTATGGTCCAATATACCTAGGGCTCAACTTACCCTTCCGGCCAAACCTCATCACCTTCTTCCAAGGTGAAACCTTCAAGAACACACGGTCACCCACTACAAACTCAATCTCCTTACGCTTTAAATCCGCGTAAGACTTCTATCGATCAGAAGCTGCCTTTCAACTGCTCACAAATGAGCTTCACCTTCTCGGTGGTTCTTTTCAACAAAGCCGGCATTGAAACCAACTTCTGACCTGTTTCAGCCCAGCAAAGAGGAGTTCTGCACTTCCTCCCATACAAGGATTCATAAGGTGCCATTTAAATACTTGCCTGGAAGCTATTATTATAAGAAAACTCCACCAAAGGCAAATGCTTCTCCAAAGAGCCTTGAAACTCAATCACACAGCACCTCAACATATCCTCAAGCACTTGGATAACACACTCAGACTGTCCATCCGACTGTGGATGATAAGAAGTACTGAAATTCAGCCGCGTACCCAAAGCTTGATGCAAACACTCCCAAAAACGCGATGTGAACCTCGAATCTCTATCCGACATTATAGACTTTGTCACACCATGCAGTCACACAATCTCAGCAATGTACAGCTCTGCAAGCTTATCCAAGGTATACGTAGTATGCACAGGTAAGAAATGCGCACACTTCGTAAGGCGATCCACAATCATCCACACCGAATTTTTCTTCGATGGCGACAATGGTAAACCAGACACAAAGTCCATGGTGACTCTTTCCCACTTCCATTCAGGAATCCTCAACGGTTGCAACAACCCTGAAGGAAACTGATGCTCAGCCTTAACCCGCTAACAAACCATACTGTTGAGTGTGTAAAAGTTCTATTATTTACACCCTTTTTAACCCATATTTCTGCTGCATTCAAGCATCATTGCATTCCATTTAGGTTAGTTTTCAATAAAACATCACAAATGGATTAAAAGCACGGATTCTACTAAAAGATGGCTATTTTCGCAGGTATCTGCCATAGTAGACGTTGAAGGCAGGCGCAGGGCAGAGAAGCACGAAAGCTGAACTGGACAAGCAGACGAAGAAGACGAAGCTGCCATGGACCTGTCGTGACAGCATGGTGACAGCAGACTTATGAAGAGGAAAAGCAAAGTGGACCTTGATAGATAGAGAAAAATCTGCTCGTCTGTCGTGCGAAAGCCACATATTTTTCCAAGCCCTGGATCAAAAGATATGTCAAGCCAAAGCTCAAGGAGAGGAAATTCCTAGAAACAAGGATGGCGGCTGTAAAGTAGGAATCATTAGAGATTAAGTCTTTATTAGAATCTTACTTTTAATTAAAGTTGTAATCCTTATTACCTTAGATAACTTGAGCCCAAAGCTTATATAAGGGCATAGATTTAACCTAGAAGGACAACCGATTACCCCATAACCGAAACCAAAAAACCCTGCCGTTTACCCATCACCGACATGTTCTAAATTCCCCCTGGGGCTACGGGTTGTTTTGTAAAGTAGTTGCAAGGAGTGTTTTGTTTTAGGATTTTTCCAAGTTCAATAAAATAGACTTCAAGTTCTCTTATTTTGGTTTTAATATCTTGCAAGAGCATCGGGAGAGCATTGTGAGGTTATCCATTTACTTAGCATCGGGAGAGTTAAGTATACGAAAGAAATAAGAGCGCGTTCTCTAGTTTATAGTTGAACCATCTCGTGCCTAGGGATAGGGTGAGGTTAAGTGGCTAAGGAAGAATTCATACACATCGGTGTTCATCCTTCGATTCACGCCGGGAGGTATCATCAAAGACGTGATCGCCGACAGACTTGGACCTAGGGATAGGCCAAGGCAGATCTGGGATTCTTTCCAAACTTGGAGTACGGAGTTAGTATTCGCTGCCGCGACAGCTAACGGACAGCCGCCGCGACAGGTGCTGTCGGTGACGGGCGCGACGACAGAACTGGAGATCCTAAGCAATCCAATACCTGCACTACTGAGCAATTCAATACCAGCCCATTCTCTCTATCTTGATAACTCAATTCTTTTATTTGCGATTTTACTTTATTATTCTCGTGACAACTCTCAAATATTTCTCTTTACTTCGTGCAGTGAATTTAGGTGAAGTCATTAGCCCAATCCCTGTGGAGACGATATCCGATACTTCGTATCACTTTACTACTTGCGTCGTGTACACTTGCACTACAATTGCGATAGACTCTTTTACAAGCAACAAGTTTTTGGCGCCGTTGCCGGGGATTGGCAACATAACTACACCTTTCTTTCCTTGCACTCTTTGTTTTTATTTTCGTTTTTGTTTTTATTTAAATTTTCTTTTTCTTTTGTGTTTTAAACTCTCGCTTTTCACGAGGTTTTCTTGTTTATGCGCAGATCTAAAAGAGGCGAAGATCCTGAGTATAAATTAGATCCGGAAATCGAACGTTCCTTCAATCTCAAGAAACAAATTCGCCACCTTTTAGACAGAAACGAATACCTCGAGGAACAACTAGAGAAGATGGGCCATAACCAACCTGCCGGTGGTCGCATACCAACCCTTGGCGATAACCACCCACCTGTCGGCGACCCGCCGAGGGCAGATGGACGACAGTCATGTCGTGACTACATGCTGAACGATCATGTAGAGCTGGAGACCACGCTGCCGGATATTGATGTTGACAACTTCGAACTCAAACCTGTCATGTTTAGTATGATCAACAACGCCGGACAGTTCAGTGGTTCTGCGACAGAAGATGCTAGGGAGCATCTCAAAACGTTCCAGGAGATCTGTGGTTCGTTTAGACTGCCAGGAGTTAGTCCGGAGATACTGAGGCTTCGATTATTCCCCCATTCATTGAGGGACAGAGTTAAAACTTGGTGGAATAAACTTACACCGGGTTCAATTATGACTTGGGCAGATCTAACTCGTGAATTTTTATCTCGTTTTAATCCTTCACATTTATCTGAACGATTACGTAATGAAATTGCTACTTTTCAACAGGAAGATGACGAGCCGATGCACGAGGCCTGGGACAGATTTACTACTCTTCTACGGAACTGCCCAATGCATGGATTCCCTGTCTGGAATCAGGTAACTAAGTTCTATAATGCTGCTAACTTACAAACTCGCATTCGGATTGATTCTGCAGCAAATGGACTATTATTGGATAAAGATCCGGACGAGGCATTGCAAGTCTTGAAAAATCTAGCTAAGAACGAGGAGCAGTTTCCGACCGCTAGAAGAGGAGGTAAACGGGTACTTGCTGTCAAGGACTATGAGGCCGACATCACTATGAAATCACAGGTAGCATTCCTTACTAAGGCAATGAAACACTTATTGAATGAAGAAGAATTACAAGGATTTGCTGTCGAGGAAGTTTGTGCTACTTGTGAGGGAAATCATAGTAGGGATGAGTGTCCAATAAATATAGAAGAGGGAAAATATGTTGGAAATTACAAGCCGAATTATAACTCCAACAACTACAACCCTAATTGGAGGAAGGATCCCAAATTTTCCTGGAGTAATCCTAACAATGCCCTGAATCCACAAGCACATAATCAGAATCAGGGGGGTCCTAGATTGCTGACGCGACAACAACTGCCGCCGCAGAACCTGCCGCCGCACCAGCAACAACCACCACCTGCCACGAGTAGTATATTGGAACAGACTTTGGCCACCTTTATGTCTCAGACCGGTACGTATATGGAGAATATAAATCAGTTTGTCAAGAAGACGGAAAATTTTATAGATAAAACCGAGATGAGAATGACAAATCATGAGGCTACGTTGAAATCTCTAGAGACACAAATGGGTCAGGTGTCGCAACATATTAAGCCAAGGCAGAATGGAGGTTTCCCTAGCAATACTGAAAACGCTAGACCGCCCCCACATGAGCAATGTAAGGAGATTACTACTAGGAGTGGGAAGAAGTTACTAGGGCCGGAAAAAGCAGAAACAGAGAAGGAACCCGCCTTGGATAAACCTGCCGAGGAAGCTGCCCCGACAGGTGATAAACAGACTACTGCCGATGAGCCTGTCACGACAGCAGAAGCGACAGAGGAGAAAAACGATGATTACCGTCCTCAAATTCGCATGCAGTGGGAAGGACGCATTGCTGATTATCGTCCTCCACCACCTTTTCCTCAACGGATACAGCAAGCTAAGCATGAATCTCAACTTAAAAAGATTTATGATATTTTTAAACAGGTTCATATCAATATTCCGTTGTTAGATGTTGTTAGGGAGATGTCCGGTTATGCTAAATTTCTCAAGGATGTTATGTCGAAAAAATCTAAACTTGGGGAATTTGAAACGGTAAGGATGCAAGAAGGTTGCATGAGTATTCTTCATAGGCAGCCACCCCAGAAAAAGAAGGATCCGGGGAGCTTCATCATACCTTGTGTAATCGGCGACAAATTCGTGGGTAAGGCACTTTGTGATCTTTTTGCCAGTGTTAATCTAATGCCCAAATCTATTTTTCAAAAACTAGGTATTGGCAAGGCGCGGCCTACGACAGTTACCCTACAGCTAGCCGACCGCTCTTACGTTCACCCCGAGGGAAAAATTGAAGATATTTTGGTAAGAGTGGATAAGCTTATTTTTCCTGCTGACTTTCTTATCTTAGATTGTGAGGCAGATGAAAACGCACCAGTCATCCTTGGGCGACCCTTCTTAGCCACGGGAAGATCATTGATTGATGTGGAGAAAGGAGAACTCACCATGCGCGTGAACGATCAAGAAATTAAGTTGAATGTTCTCCAAGCAATGAAACATGCTGATGTGGACGAGGAGTGTAAGGCAATCATTGAGGTGACCTTTGATCAACCCTGCATCAGGTCGGGCTGCCGTGATATAAAATTTGGTCACTGCCACGACAGCCACTTACAGGCCTGTCACGACAGTAACGACGACAGCAACGACGACAGCACCGACGACAGCGACTCCTCTGAATCCGATACATCCGATACTGAAGGTCAGAACGAAGTAAACTGGTTAGGCAATCGTCCAGGTAAGTTATTCGAACCTTTGAATTATACTTCGGATAACCATTTCATCCAAAAGCCATCTACTGTTGAACCACCTGTCTTAGAACTTAAGCCCATGCCAGGGCAGTTAAAATATGCTTATCTTGGTTCCAATAACACACTGCTCGTAATCATCTCTACTAAGCTGCCGCAGGAACAGGAACGACAGCTAATCGACATGCTAAGACAGCACAAGAAGGTGATTGGATGGACGATAGCAGACATTCAAGGCATTAGTCCGGCGTTATGCATCCACAAAATCCTCCTAGAGGAAGATCATAAGCCGACTATTGATGCCCAAAGGCGGCTAAACCATGCGATGAAGGAGGTAGTGCGTAAGGAGATAATTAAATGGTTAGATGCTGGTATTATTTACGCCATCTCCGACAGCAATTGGGTAAGCCCGGTGCAATGCGTTCCAAAGAAAGGAGGAATGACCGTGGTAACCAACGAGAACAATGAGTTAATGTAACCCCCTTAACCCGGCCTAGACGGTTGACCCGAATTAAGAAAGTCACACGGGGAAAACCAAAGTCAACCCGAAAGTCAACCTTGATTAACGACCCTTTTTTTTCTTTTTAAACTTGTCTAGATGCATATTAACCCTAGTTATGATCAAACAAACAACATTCTCAAAGATCATAAACATCAGAGATTAAACAGGGACCCAATTGAACAATTTACAACTTAAGGGACCAAATTGTAAATTTTGTAAATTATGAGGCCTTCATCCAAATTAAAGTTACCATCTTGAAATTATTCAGGTTTCATGCTTCTCTGTAAAATTTCAGCTCAAAAGGACATCCCAAACTCATACAATTGCACAAACAAGATTCGGGACCAAAATGCAAACATTCCAAAACATTTAACTGCCATTGTCAGCCCTCAACGGTCGGCTGTTCCGAAACAGGGTGAGCCTGTTTCGAAACACGGGGCCGTTCCGCAACGCGTACCGATACGCGGGCTGGCAGTGGCCTTTCCGTTTCGGAACGGTGCCTACCGTTTCAGACGCCTGGGTTCATGCAAGGCACCCGTTCCGAAACGGTCGCCTCTGTTCCGAAACGCCCTGCACAGAATGCAGCAAAAGACTTCCTGAAACATGCAATTGATCAACCATACATGCTCCAATTGCTACCAAACTTGACCAGCATGAAATTCAACATATAAGAGACATGCTTGCATCAACAATTCATCATTATAACATCATGTAAGAAAAGCCCCAATTCTAATGGCATGCTTCCTACACAAGCTAACCATTCATGCATAAGCCTTCAAAACCACGCACAAAAAGACCAATTACAAAACCAGCATTTCCAACAACATTAAACAACCTTAGGGAGTTCCAAACGTCTCCCAAAACATACACATAGGTCCCCCATTGCCAAATTACCAAAAGCTAAAATGTGTTCAAGAAAACCTTCCATACTTTGAGCTTAATCCCACTTGATTGCTTGCCTTCCTTGCTGCCCTCAAAGTACCTTAATGATCTGCATTATTGGTTTAAGAAAACGAAAGAGAGCGTAAGCAAAAGCTTAGTGAGGAAAGCTCTTAAAAACCATTCAATAATGCATTTGCAAAACACTTGTAAATCATACTCCCAAAACATCATATATACATGCTCATTAGCATTCTTAAACAAGCAATACATGCTTCCACATCAATTCATGTCATATTGGCCACAAGTGATAAGTTTCATCTTTTAAAAACAAGATCAACATAAGACTCACACATGGACTTTTAAACACCATTGTGATCTTATAATTCTCAAGAACCACATAAGGACTTTTAACCACCTTAGTGTTCTTCCCACGGACTTTTAAACACCTTGGCCCCAAGGACTTTTAAACACCTTGGCCCATGGACTTTTAAACACCATGGCAAGGACCACACAAGGAATTTTAACCACCTTTGTGTCCTCAACAAGAATCATCCAAGGACTTTTAACCACCTTGATGTTCTTAAGTAACAAGGCTCACTCAAGGACTTTTAACCACCTTAGTGACCTTAACAAGAATCATCATGGACTTTTAACCACCATGAAGTTCTTAGAAACCACAAGGCTCACTCAAGGACTTTTAACCACCTTAGTGACCTTAACCTTTTCAAAACATCACTTGCCAATATACATCATTATCATCAAATAATCCACTGTTTTAAAGCATTAAACCAAGCCATAAACATCATGCATTTATAAGCATCAAACCACATTTTAACAATGCTCAAAAACAAGGAACTCTTACCTTGAGCTTCCTTCAACATATGGCTTACAAAATCAGCAATAACCATGCTAAATCATGCTTTCAAAACAGAATTTAAAACATGCAATAAACCACATTGCACAACAATCAATTCATGGCCACCACTAGAGAGTTTTTCCGAAAACTTACACTTGAGCTTAGCAAAGTGGTTTAGACTTAAAACTAAGCTCCCAAGACATTGGTTTCAAATCTGAAAACCCATTTTCACTCACCGATTCCACTTCGCCTCTTGCCGAAGCACAAATCAAGCTACCGGATCACCTCCACTTGGATCCAAAGATGACTCCCCTGTTTTAAACACATCAAAGCAGAGGATTAATGCATCATCATGCATTAATAGCTTCAATGAAAGCACCTAAACTCGCTGCTCTCATCCACACTCCATTTTCGGCCACCAAACACAACCAAAAATGCCTCCAAACCACTTCTCAACAAAGCCCAGCCATAAACCATCAAAACCACACATCCTTTAGCATCACTTAACATCTAAAAAGAACATATTAACCTCCTTATACCTCCAGCAACATCAGATCCACAAGATCACCTCAAAAACAACCAAGAATCACAAGCTAAACTTAGGAAATTCAACCTATCCGAGATTGCATTAATCAAAACTCAATTCCTTATCAAATTAACATTCATTAATCATCAAAAACACATCTCAAATCACAGCTTTAACAGATCCAACGAAAAATCAACAAAAATCATCAAATCTTACATTTTAAGCCAAGATTCATTTACACAACTTAAAAGCCAATTATAAAACATCAATTAAGGATTGAGAACTTAGGAATTTCAGTAAAGAACTGAGAGTTTAGAGGAGAAGGACGTTCTTACCTCCAAACTTGAGTTTCTCCTCTTTTAGAACCAAAAAGCTTGAAGAATCAACTTGAAATTGGTGAGGTTTTGTTGTAGAGATGATTAGCAATCAAAAGAGATTTGAAAAGATAGATTTGGGTGACAAAATCTGAAAAGAAACTTTGGAGGAAATATGTTTGGCTTGAGAGAAAATGAGAGAAAATAGAATTGAGAGAAAAGTTAGTTAAAACCCAAAAATATCTTCCCTCCACTTTTTAATTCATTTAAAATCAGAATAAAACCTTAAAATATCTTAGAAAATTCTGGAGAAACTCCCTTTGGAATAATAGCTCCTTAAAGATTCAAAGTTTCAACCCTTTCTAAAACAGTCACGCAACTTTCAAAAATTACATTTTGGTCACTAGCCAAAATGTCAGCCTTTCAAAACTCATTTTGTAAAATTGATTTCACAGTTCACTTATTTATATTAAAAGATGATTTTAGAACATTTTTCCATATTTTTAATGCAACCCGAACTAGGCTTTCCTAATTTTACCTTTTTAAATTCGAACAGCACTTTGACCAAACCGGTCAACGCCCAAAACTTCTAAGCCCAAAACCGGGGCGTTACAACTCTCCCCCCCTTAAGAAATTTCGTCCCCAAAATTTACCTGAAGGAAAGAGATAAGGAAACTGCTTCAGCATGTCTTACTTCCGCTCCCACGTGGCTTCCTCAACACCTCGATGCTTCCACAGCACCTTTACCAACTCAATGGTCTTGCCACGAAGAACCTTGCTATCCGAATCCAGAACCTTCACCGGTTCCTCATCATAGGTCAAATTCGGATTCAATTCCACTTCCTCCACAGGCATCACATGCGAAGGATCAGATCTATACTTCCGGAGCATAGAAACATGGAACACATCATGAATCTTCTCCAACTCTTGAGGTAGCCTCAACTTGTACGCAACAGGACCCACACGCTCAACCACCTCATATGGTCCAATGTACCTAGGGCTCAACTTACCCTTCCGGCCAAACCTCATCACCTTCTTCCAAGGCAAAACCTTCAAGAACACACGGTCACCCACCGCATACTCAACCTCCTTACGCTTCAAATCCGCGTAAGACTTTTGCCGATCAGAAGCCGCCTTCAAACGCTCACAAATGAGCTTCACCTTCTCGGTGGTTCCTTTCAACAAAGTCGGCATCGAAACCAACTTCTGACCCGTTTCAGCCCAACAAAGAGGAGTCCTACACTTCCTCCCGTACAAAGCCTCATATGGTGCCATCTGTATACTCGCCTGATAACTGTTGTTATAAGCAAACTCCACCAAAGGCAAATGCTTCTCCCAAGAGCCCTGAAACTCAATCACGCAGCACCTCAGCATATCCTCCAAAATCTGAATAACACGCTCAGATTGACCATCCGACTGAGGATGATAGGATGTACTGAAATTCAACCTTGTGCCCAAAGCTTGATGCAAACACTGCCAGAAACGCGATGTGAACCTCGGATCCCTATCCGACACAATCGACCTAGGCACACCATGCAGCCGCACAATCTCAGCAATGTACAGCTCCGCCAGCTTATCCAAAGAAAACGTAGTATGCACAGGCAAGAAATGCGCACACTTCGTCAGGCGATCCACAATCACCCAAACAGAATTATTCTTCGATGGAGACAAAGGTAAACCGGATACAAAATCCATGGTAACCCTTTCCCACTTCCATTCAGGGATTCTCAACGGTTGCAACAACCTTGAAGGAACCTGATGCTCAGCCTTAACTCGCTGACACACCAAACACTTGCTCACAAACTCCGCAACATCATTTTTCAAACCCACCCAATAGTACTCATCACGAAGATCACGGTACATCTTAGTACTACCAGGGTGCATAGCAAAAGGACTACTATGACCTTCAGTCAGAATAGCACGCCTCAACTCAGCATCATTGGGCACTACTATTCGACTACCAAAACACAACACACCATCATCATTAAAACAGAAATCCGAAGGTCTACCCTCCGCAATATCCTGAACATGAGACACCAAGGAATCACCCAGCAACTGCTTTTCCTTTATCAACTGAACCATAGATGGCTTCACTTGCAACTCAGCTATAAGACCACCATCACGCGATATACTCAGGCTAGCAAACATAGCTCTCAGCTTAACAACCACCTTCCTGCTCAAGGCATCCGCAACAACATTAGCTTTTCCAGGATGGTACTCAATCGTCAAATCATAATCCTTGAGCAACTCCAACCAACGCCGCTGCCTAAGATTCAACTCCTTCTGAGACATCAGATACCTCAAACTCTTGTGATCCGTGTACACCGTACACTTCTCACCATACAGATAATGTCTCCAGATCTTCAGAGCAAAAACCACTGCAGCCAACTCAATATCATGCGTAGGGTAATTGCGCTCATGCACCTTCAACTGCCGTGACGCATAAGCAACCACCTTACCCTCTTGCATCAGCACACATCCCAAACTAACATAGGACACATCACTGTAGACCACAAACTCTTTCCCTGATTCAGGCTGAACCAAGATAGGAGCTTGCGTCAAAGCCGCCTTAAGCTTCTCAAAAGCCTGTTGTCTCGCTTCTGTCCACTCATACTTAACATCCTTTTGCAACAGCTTCGTCAAAGGTGCAGCAATCTTAGAAAACCCATCCACAAACCTCCGGTAGTATCCTGCCAAACCAAGGAAACTACGAACCTCATGAACAGACTTAGGAACCTTCCAGTTCATCACCGCCTCAATCTTCTGAGGATCAACACGAATCCCCTCAGCAGAAACTACATGCCCAAGGAACACCACCTCCTTAAGCCAAAACTCGCACTTGCTCAGCTTAGCATAAAGCTGATTCTCCAACAAAGCTTGCAAAACAATCCTCAAATGCTCTTCATGCTCCTCCTCAGTACGCGAGTACACGAGGATATCATCAATGAACACCACAACAAACTTGTCCAGGTACTCATGAAACACACGATTCATCATGTCCATGAAAGCAGCAGGAGCATTTGTCAAACCAAACGGCATCACAAGAAACTCATAATGCCCATACCTTGTCCTGAAAGCTGTCTTAGGCACATCCACATCCTTCACCTTCAACTGATAATACCCTGACCTCAAGTCAATCTTAGAGAACACAGCTGCTCCCCGAAATTGATCAAAGAGATCATCAATCCTCGGCAAAGGATATCGATTCTTGATAGTCAACTTGTTCAGCTGACGGTAATCAATGCACATCCTCATAGTGCCATCCTTCTTCTTCACAAACAAGACCGGTGCACCCCAAGGTGACACACTCGGCCGGATGAAACCACGATCAAGCATCTCTTGCAACTGCGTCTTCAGCTCCTTCAGCTCCTTAGGTGCCATTCTATAGGGAGTAATGGACACAGGAGTCGTATTCTCATACAGCTCAATTCCAAACTCCACCTCGCGATTAGGAGGTAAACCAGGCAACTCCTCAGGAAACACTCCAGGAAACTCCTTCACAACTCTGATATCTTGCACCCTCAACTCCTTAGAGCTAGGATTCATCACAAAGGCTAGATAAGCTTCACAGCCTTGCCTCAGCATCCTGCTCGCCTCCAAGGTAGACACCACATTGGCAAGAAACTTCACATTCTCACCAACCACAACAACTTGGTAATCATCCGCAAGCTTCAACGAAACTCGCTTATTCTCACAATCCACAACAGCACGATGCTCAGCAAGCCAATCTGCAATCACATCCGCGTCATTCCTCCCCTCACGCTGAGCATACACCCTCGCTTGACCACCACTTTCAGGCTGAATAGCCACCACATGGGCCACTCCACGACCACCTTCCTCTCTCCTCTGGAAATTACCATGGCCGCGTCCACGACCTCTCTGCGGTGCAGCAACAACAGGAGCACGCACTTGGCCACCGGCCAGCATAGGGCAATCTCGCCTCAAGTGGTCCGCAGATCCACAATTCCAGCATCCATTACTAGCTGCCGCAACAGGAGCTTGCACCTCCCTCACAGCACGAGGACAGTCACGCTTCATGTGACCACGTGAACCACAAATCCAACAAGCACTCGGATCAGCTCTAGGATTGCCTCCTCTAGCAGGTGCACCACCACCTCTCTTAGCTGAGGACTGATACTTCTGATCACGTCCCCTCTTGTTCCGTCCACCACCGGAACTAAACTCAGCAGCTCTCTTACCAGAACTTGCTCCAGCACCTCTAGCAGACAAACCCAAGTTCATCTCAATATCCTTGGCTCGGCCCACCAGCACATCAAAATCATCATACTCAATGGACAGCACATACATCTTCACCTCCGTCACTAAACCATAACGGAACCTTTCGCACCTCTCCCGCTCATCCGGTACTAGCTCAGGTGCATATTGACTGAGTCTAACAAACTGAACTTCATACTCAGCCACAGTCATGCTCCCTTGGGTAAGAGACATGAACTCACGCTTCTTTTCATTAAGATATCTCGCACCAAGATATCTCCTCTTAAACACATTCTGAAAGAATGTCCAGGTCACATCAGCTTCAGCCATCCCAGCTATAGTGGTCGTCCACCACGTATAAGCATCATCCTGTAGTAAAGATACTACACAACCCAGCTTTTGCACATCAGTGCAACTCATCTGACCCAAGATCCTCTTGGTACTCTCTAACCAAGCTTCAGAACCCTCAGCAGACATACCCTTGAACTCAGTCCCACCAAGACTGCGCAAACGCTCCAAAGGTAGTCTAACACTAGCATCTCCCTGATGCCCAGCTCCTTGAGCTCCAGCTACTGCCGCTCGAAAAGCACCCGCAATAGCTTGAACCAACATAGACATGTCAGGCATAGCTTGCCCTTGACCAACCTCAGGACCAGCAGCTCCAGCACCAGCTGCAGCTTCAGCTCTTTCTTCCTCAGCACCACCACCACCAGGTGGAGGACGAGGTAACACCGCACTACCCGCATTTTCCTCATTCTCATTCTCATTAGGAGCCGTAACTCGCACATTACTTCGCAACTCTCTACGTGGTGGCATACTATAACCATGCAATCACAATGCAAATAAAACAAGTCAGGCCCAGCAAGGTAAGCAATCCAAGTACTCAAGCTCAATTTCATTCAAAATCAACATCATTCATTAGCTTTGATTTGGCAATGGGTACCCACAACATGCTACATCCCATCATACAACTCAATTGCATCAAAAATCACAAGCCACTAAACATGCTTTCACTCAACAAGCATACAAGGCATACACACTTCAATCATGCACACATTCATTCCCAATTACTCGAGAACTCAGCTCTGATACCACCAAATGTAACCCCCTTAACCCGGCCTAGACGGTTGACCCAAATTAAGAAAGTCACACGGGGAAAACCAAAGTCAACCCGAAAGTCAACCTTGATTAACGACCCTTTTTTTCTTTTTAAACTTGTCTAGATGCATATTAACCCTAGTTATGATCAAACAAACAACATTCTCAAAGATCATAAACATCAGAGATTAAACAGGGACCCAATTGAACAATTTACAACTTAAGGGACCAAATTGTAAATTCTGTAAATTATGAGGCCTTCATCCAAATTAAAGTTACCATCTTGAAATTATTCAGGTTTCATGCTTCTCTGTAAAATTTCAGCTCAAAAGGGCATCCCAAACTCATACAATTGCACAAACAAGATTCGGGACCAAAATGCAAACATTCCAAAACATTTAACTGCCATTGTCAGCCCTCAACGGTCGGCTGTTCCGAAACAGGGTGAGCATGTTTCGAAACACGGGGTCGTTCCGCAACGCGTATCGATACGCGGGCTGGCAGTGGCCTTTCCGTTTCGGAACGGTGCCTACCGTTTCGGACGCCTGGGTTCATGCAAGGCACCCGTTCCGAAACGGTCGCCTCTGTTCCGAAACGCCCTGCACAGAATGCAACAAAAGACTTCCTAAAACATGCAATTGATCAACCATACATGCTCCAATTGCTACCAAACTTGACCAGCATGAAATTCAACATATAAGAGACATGCTTGCATCAACAATTCATCATTATAACATCATGTAAGAAAAGCCCCAATTCTAATGGCATGCTTCCTACACAAGCTAACCATTCATGCATAAGCCTTCAAAACCACGCACAAAAAGACCAATTACAAAACCAGCATTTCCAACAACATTAAACAACCTTAGGGAGTTCCAAACGTCTCCCAAAACATACACATAGGCCCCCCATTGCCAAATTACCAAAAGCTAAAATGTGTTCAAGAAAACCTTCCATACTTTGAGCTTAATCCCACTTGATTGCTTGCCTTCCTTGCTGCCCTCAAAGTACCTTAATGATCTGCATTATTGGTTTAAGAAAACGAAAGAGAGCGTAAGCAAAAGCTTAGTGAGGAAAGCTCTTAAAAACCATTCAATAATGCATTTGCAAAACACTTGTAAATCATACTCCCAAAACATCATATATACATGCTCATTAGCATTCTTAAACAAGCAATACATGCTTCCACATCAATTCATGTCATATTGGCCACAAGTGATAAGTTTCATCTTTTAAAAACAAGATCAACATAAGACTCACACATGGACTTTTAAACACCATTGTGATCTTATAATTCTCAAGAACCACATAAGGACTTTTAACCACCTTAGTGTTCTTCCCAAGGACTTTTAAACACCTTGGCCCATGGACTTTTAAACACCATGGCAAGGACCACACAAGGAATTTTAACCACCTTTGTGTCCTCAACAAGAATCATCCAAGGACTTTTAACCACCTTAATGTTCTTAAGTAACAAGGCTCACTCAAGGACTTTTAACCACCTTAGTGACCTTAACAAGAATCATCATGGACTTTTAACCACCATGAAGTTCTTAGAAACCACAAGGCTCACTCAAGGACTTTTAACCACCTTAGTGACCTTAACCTTTTCAAAACATCACTTGCCAATATACATCATTATCATCAAATAATCCACTGTTTTAAAGCATTAAACCAAGCCATAAACATCATGCATTTATAAGCATTAAACCACATTTTAACAATGCTCAAAAACAAGGAACTCTTACCTTGAGCTTCCTTCAACATATGGCTTACAAAATCAGCAATAACCATGCTAAATCATGCTTTCAAAACAGAATTTAAAACATGCAATAAACCACATTGCACAACAATCAATTCATGGCCACCACTAGAGAGTTTTTCCGAAAACTTACACTTGAGCTTAGCAAAGTGGTTTAGACTTAAAACTAAGCTCCCAAGACATTGGTTTCAAATCTGAAAACCCATTTTCACTCACCGATTCCACTTCGCCTCTTGCCGAAGCACAAATCAAGCTACCGGATCACCTCCACTTGGATCCAAAGATGACTCCCCTGTTTTAAACACATCAAAGCAGAGGATTAATGCATCATCATGCATTAATAGCTTGAATGAAAGCACCTAAACTCGCTGCTCTCATCCACACTCCATTTCGGCCACCAAACACAACCAAAAATGCCTCCAAACCACTTCTCAACAAAGCCCAGCCATAAACCATCAAAACCACACATCCTTTAGCATCACTTAACATCTAAAAAGAACCTATTAACCTCCTTATACCTCCAGCAACATCAGATCCACAAGATCACCTAAAAAACAACCAAGAATCACAAGCTAAACTTAGGAAATTCAACCTATCCGGGATTGCATTAATGAAAACTCAATTCCTTATCAAATTAACATTCATTAATCATCAAAAACACATCTCAAATCACAGCTTTAACAGATCCAACGAAAAATCAACAAAAATCATCAAATCTTGCATTTTAAGCCAAGATTCATTTACACAACTTAAAAGCCAATTATAAAACATCAATTAAGGATTGAGAACTTAGGAATTTCAGTAAAGAACTGAGAGTTTAGAGGAGAAGGACGTTCTTACCTCCAAACTTGAGTTTCTCCTCTTTTAGAACCAAAAAGCTTGAAGAATCAACTTGAAATTGGTGAGGTTTTGTTGTAGAGATGATTAGCAATCAAAAGAGATTTGAAAAGATAGATTTAGGTGACAAAATCTGAAAAGAAACTCTGGAGGAAATATGTTTGGCTTGAGAGAAAATGAGAGAAAATAGAATTGAGAGAAAAGTTAGTTAAAACCCAAAAATATCTTCCCTCCACTTTTTAATTCATTTAAAATCAGAATAAAACCTTAAAATATCTTAGAAAATTCTGGAGAAACTCCCTTTGGAATAATAGCTCCTTAAAGATTCAAAGTTTCAACCCTTTCTAAAACAGTCACGCAACTTTCAAAAATTACATTTTGGTCACTAGCCAAAATGTCAGCCTTCCAAAACTCATTTTGTAAAATTGATTTCACAGTTCACTTATTTATATTAAAAGATGATTTTAGAACATTTTTCCATATTTTTAATGCAACCCGAACTAGGCTTTCCTAATTTTACCTTTTTAAATTCGAACAGCACTTTGACCAAACCGGTCAACGCCCAAAACTTCTAAGCCCAAAACCGGGGCGTTACAGTTAATCCCAACCAGGACTGTGACCGGTTAGAGGGTTTGTATGGACTATCGGAAGCTTAACAAAGCTACCCGAAAGGACCACTTTCCTTTACCCTTTATTGATCAAATGCTTGATAGATTAGCGGGTAAATCTTACTATTGTTTTCTTGATGGTTACTCAGGTTATAACCAAATTGCTATTGCACCGGAGGATCAAGAAAAGACGACTTTCACATGCCCCTACGGAACATACGCGTTTAAGAGGATGCCGTTTGGACTCTGTAATGCACCTGCCACCTTCCAAAGGTGCATGATGGCCATATTCTCCGACATGGTAGAGGACTTCCTAGAGATTTTCATGGATGATTTTTCCGTCTTTGGAGACGATTTTGAAAGCTGCCTCGGCAATCTTCAAAAGGTACTTGAAAGATGTGAAAAATCTAATCTTGTTTTAAATTGGGAAAAATGCCATTTTATGGTGGACGAAGGGCTAATAGTCCTTGGCCATAAGATTAGCTGCCGTGGGATATAAGTCGACAGGGCTAAGATTGAAGTCATTGAGAAGCTGCCGCCGCCAACCACAGTCAAGGGCATTAGGAGTTTTCTAGGGCATGTTGGGTTTTATCGGAGATTTATTGCTAATTTCTCAAAAATCACGAAGCCCCTATGTCATCTCTTAGAGCAGAACCGACCCTTTGACTTTAATGAAGAATGTACTGAAGCATTCAAGGTTCTGAAGGAAAAACTAGTGACAGCCCCCATAGTACAGCCACCAGACTGGACACAGCCATTCGAGATTATGTGTGATGCAAGTGACTATGCTGTCGGGGCAGCACTTGGGCAGCGCAGAGATAAGCTGTTTCACGTCATATACTATGCCAGCAAGACGTTAAATGACGCCCAAGTGAACTACACCACCACAGAAAAGGAGCTGTTAGCTGTGGTGTTCTCCATCGACAAGTTTCGTTCCTACATACTTGGGACGAAAGTAATAATACACACCGACCATTCTGCCCTAAAGTATTTGTTCGCAAAAAAGGATGCAAAGCCTAGATTGATACGGTGGATCTTGCTATTACAAGAATTCGACATTGAGATCAAGGACAAAAAGGGGACAAAAAATCAGGTGGCAGACCACTTGTCGAGGTTGGAAAAGGGACAGAGTCTACCCATAGACGAAACAAACATACTAGAGACCTTCCCTGATGAGCAGCTCTTTGCTGCCGCAATCGCTGTCGCGACAGCCATGGCGGCAGGTAAGTCTTCTGACCTTCCCTGGTATGCTGATTTCGTTAATTTTATAGTTAGCGGAATATTACCTTCTGATCTTAATTATCAAGCCAGGAAAAAGTTCCAAAATGATGTTAAGCATTATTATTGGGACGAACCTCTTCTTTTCAAAATGTGTGCAGATCAGGTTATAAGGAGGTGTATACCACAAGAAGAGAAAGAAGACATTCTCCATCACTGCCATGCTTCACAATATGGAGGTCACTTAGGAGGCAATAAAACTGCTGCCAAGGTGCTGCAGTCAGGGTTCTACTGGCCGACACTATATAAAGATGCACAGAACTTTTATAAGAACTGTGACAGGTGCCAGCGGACAGGTAACATCTCAAGGAGAAACGAGATGCCACTGCAGAACATCCTAGAAGTCGAGATCTTCGACGTTTGGGGGATCGATTTTATGGGACCCTTTCCATCTTCACGTGGAAATCTGTACATCCTCCTAGCAGTGGACTATGTCTCTAAGTGGGTTGAAGCTATCGCCACTCAAAAGAATGATGCCAAGACGGTCCAAAAGTTTTTGCACAAAAACATTTTTTCTAGATTTGGCATCCCTAGGGCGATTATCAGTGATGAAGGGAGACATTTTGATAATAGGGTAATTGCTGCCGCCTTGAAGAAATATGGTGTCAAGCACAGGATCGCGACAACATACCACCCACAGACCAATGGACAGGCTGAGATATCCAATAGGGAAGTGAAGAACATTCTTGAAAAGATGGTTAAGCCAACTACGAAAGATTGGTCTTTACTTCTGAACGATGCATTATGGGCATACAGGACAACTTTCAAGACTCCATTGGGCATGTCTCCATACCGTTTGATTTATGGGAAAACCTATCACTTGCCTGTCGAAATAGAGCACAAGGCATATTGGGCAATCAAGGCAGTGAACATGGACTTGGACAAGGCCGACCAGAAAAGGTTATTAGATCTGAATGAGATTGAGGAATTACGGACAATGGCCTACGACAATGCAAGAATTTACAAGGAAAAGACTAAGAAGTGGCATGACAAGAAACTGCTGCCACGATAGTTCTGCCCAGGGCAGCTTGTGTTGTTGTTTAATTTTAGACTTAAACTCTTCCCAGGAAAGCTAAAGTCTAGATGGTCTGGCCCGTTCCAAGTGGTTCAAGTTTTTCCCCATGGTGCCATCACGATACAATCATTAAAAGATGAGCACCAATTCAAAGTCAATGGACAACGCCTCAAGCATTATCAGGGGACTGAAGCCCCAGGAATACAAGAAGTGGTTACTTTAGGAGATGCCCCACAAGGCACCCCTAATTTAACCTAAGTTTTATTTTTATTTTTATTATTATTATTATTTATTAGGAATTAGGTTTGTTTTATTCGAGTAATGTTTTTTATATTTCCTGTTTTTAGGAAATAAAGGAGTCAAAAAGAAAAGGAGAAGTGACCCAAGCCCACCACCCATCCATCAGCCCCACGACCGCTATAAAACCCCATTCCCATTTTCATTTTTTCTCACTTCTGCTTATTCTTCTTTTATTTCTCCTATAGTTTTGTTTGCTTTCTTCAGATTTCACAATCCTTGCAACCAACATGTCTACTAGACAGACCCGTCGTAGTGCTGCCTCAGCATCCTCCTCAGCAGCAGCAATGCCCTTTGCCAACAAGGAGCTATGGGAAGAACGTGGTTTCGTTTACATCCGCAAAGCACCCAATATGGGACTTCGGCCGTTCATCGTAAAGGCCATCACGGCTCAATTATGGGAGCACTTTGCTGAACAACCGGCAGAGCTAAACGACAACTTAGTCTGGGAGTTCTACGCGGCCTTAGACAGCAGAACGGCGACATCTGTCACCGTTCGAGGAGTGGAAGTGCCCTTCACTGCCGACAGCATCAATCACATGTTTGGCCTCTTCTTTGGCCCCGATGATGACGCTCACCAAAAATTTCTCGACACCCTCGATGCGGCCGCTTATGATGCTGTCATGGTGGAGTTGACAGAGGAGGGAACATCATGGACAACCAGCAAAAAGAACCCCCACTCCGTCAACAGGGGGCAGCTCCTCCCCGAAGCAAAACTTTGGAACGCGTTCATCAAAAAGCGTATCCTGCCTTCTTCCCACCACACGACAGTCAACCGGCAGCGGCTCGCCCTCATCCACTCTATCATGCACGACAGGCCTATCAATGTGGGACGATATATGAGGGACAGCATCCTGGACTGCGCCTTCCGCTCCGACTCACGCCTCTGCCTGCCATTCACCATAACTTCCCTCTGCCGATGTGCTGCTGTACCCGAGGAACCATCCAACAAAATAAGGAAGGGCAGAGGCTGGACAGACAACAACCTCAACAGCCTCATGGAGTTGATCGTGGCTACACTTGTCTCCTCCTTCAACCCTGCCGGCTCTCCAGAGGAATCATCAGAGGAGCCTGCTCAGGAACCTGCTGCCGCCACCGCTCCGACAGACCAGTCTGCCCTCCTCCTTGCGACACTACAACGGGTAGAGGAGCGACAAATGGGATTGATGACTTTCATCCGGGACTTCACAAATTCGACGGTAAATTTTATTACCCAAACTTTAAATTTTCCCGATGTTCAATTCCCTATTTTTCCTGCCCATTATTTCCGTATCCCCACTCCTGTCCATACCCCTGTTCACACACCCACCCCACCTGCCTCCCCGCATTCCAACTCTACTGCCTCCACCACATCACCTGCCCCTCCGGCAGCGGACAGCCCTCCGGCAGACACCTCTCCTAGAGGAACAAAGCGGTCTGCCTCTGATGACAGCCCTCTGCTCCGGAGAAATTTGGAGAGGGAATTTACACCGGTCAAGAGGATCAAACATGTGGCAAACAAGAAACGGCTGCTGTTGCGTGTAAAATAGTCTATCGCAATTGTAGTGCAAGTGTACACGACGCAAGTAGTAAGTGATACGAAGTATCGGATATCGTTTCCACAGGGATTGGGCTAATGACTTCACCTTGTTTACTGCACAAAGGTAAAGGAAATAATTAAGAGTTGTCACGAGAATAATAGAGTAAAAACGTAAATAAAAGGATTGAGAAATCAAGATAGAGAGAATGGGCTGGTATTGAATTGCTCAGTAGTGCAGGTATTGAATTGCTTAAGATTTCTAGTTCTATCGTCGCGCCCGTCGCCGACAGCACCTGTCGCGACAGCTGTCCGTTAGCTGTCGCGGTAGCGAACACTAACTCCGTACTTCAAGCTTGGCAAGAATCCCAGATCTGCCTTGCCCTATCCCTAGGCACAAGTCTGTCGATGATCACGTCTTTGATGATACCTCCCGGCGTGAATCGAAGGATGAACACCGATGTGTATGAATTCTTCCTTAGCCACTTAACCTCGCCCTATCCCTAGGCACGAGATGGTTCAACTATAAACTAGAGAACGCGCTTTTATCTCTTTCGTATACTTAACTCTCCCGATGCTAAGTAAATGGATAACCTCACAATGCTCTCCCGATGCTCTTGCAAGATATTAAAACCAAGATAAAAGAACTTGAAGTCTATTTTATTGAACTTGAAAAATCCTAAAACAAAACAACCCTTGCAACTACTTTACAAAACAACCCGTAGCCCTAGGGGGAATTTAGAACATGTCGGTGACGGGTGGACGGCAGGGGTTTGGTTTTGGTTATGGGGTATTCGGTTATGCCCTAGGTTAAATCTATGCCCTTATATAAGCTTTGGGCTCAAGTTATCTAAGGAAACAAGGATTACAACTTTAATTAAAAGTAAGATTCTAATAAAGACTAAATCTCTAAAGTCTCCTACTTTCCAGCCGCATCCTTATTTTGTGGGAATTTCTTCTCCGTGAGCTTTGGCTTGACATATCTTTTGATCCGGGGTTTGGAAAAATATTTGGCTTTCACACGACAGACGAGCAGATTTTTCTCTATCTATCGAGGTCCACTTTGCTTTTCCTCTTCATAAGTCTGTTGTCACCATGCTGTCACGACAGGTCCATGACAGGTTCGTCTTCTTCGGCTGCTTGTCTAGTTCAGCTTTCCTGCTTATATGCCCTGCGCCTGCCTTCAACATCTACTGTGGCAGATACCTGCAAAGATAGCCATCTTTCAGTAGAATCCGTGCCTTTTATATAATTGTGATGTTTTATTGAAAACTAACCTAAATGCAATGCAATGATGCTTGAATGCAGCAGAAATATGGGTTAAAAAGGGTGTAAATAATAGAACTTTTACACACTCAACACACCCCCAAACTCAAGTTTTTGCTTGCCCTCAAGCAATGAAGACTTAAAAGAAAACTGAAAATTTTTGTGTTGGCCTTCAAACAGTGAACTGTCCCTTACCTGTCGCTCATTCTCTATGGCGGCAGCAACCTGTCGGAAAGGTTAGGATCTGTCCGGAATCTCCCTATAGTTCTCGTGCAGTGTGTGCATGCTTGTGAAAAGTTATATGCTAAGACTCTCTTAGTTTCACTAGAATATTCAACTTCTTAACTCGAATTTTTATGCCAAAGTTTATTTTTTTTAGAAGGCACATTTTCATGCTTCTTTTTCTTCTATTTTCAAGCTAAGTGTTTCTAGAGCCAGTTTCGGGCACCTCTAGTTAGCTTCCTAGAGCCGGTTTCGGGCACCTCTAGGTTTTTGATTTTCTTTTGCTAAACTTCTTTCCTAGAGCCAGTGTTAGGCACCTCTAGGGGCTATCCAAGTTCTAAGCTTCCTATTCTAGTTTGGCTAAAAGAAATCTAAGCAATATAACAGTCACAAAAGCGTTTAAGTTTTCAGAACTATAGAAAGGCTCTAAACTTTTCCTTAACTTGTCCTAAAGATGCTGCCACGACAGAGCTGTCATGACAGGTAAGTTAACTTCAAAGTTTTTAAGCCAACAATTTAAATTTTTTTTTAAAGAACTTAAATAAATAACACAACAATTAATAAAAAGACTTAAAACTCCATTGATGATGGAGGGTTGCCACCCCCAAACTCAAGGGTAGCATTGCCCTCAATGCAAAATGACATGAAAAATAAAGAAAAACAAGATAAATAAAAGTACATCACAAAAGATAAGGCAGGCAGCATTAAAGGAAAAATAAAAACTTAAATTTTCACTCGCTGTCCTCGCTGCTGCTGCTGATGCGGATCTGATGGCGGCGTCTGCGCTGTGGAGGGGGCTGGGCAGGTTCAGGAGCAGGTGCATCGGCAGGTGGAGGGGCAGGGTGCTCAGCATGTTCATCAGCAGGTGGAGGGGCAGGGTGCTCCACTAGCCGGACGTCGGAACTGCTACCGCTGTCCCAAGAGCTGCTGGTGGTGATGGCTTTGGACAGCCTTCTCTTGTTTGCCACGTGCTTAATTCGTTTTACCCGCGTAAAGTCGCTCTCCAAATTCCTCCGGATAAGAGGGCTGTCAGCAGTGGCAGGTCTTTTGGTTCCTCGAGGGGAGGTGTCTGCCGGTGGGCTGCCTTCCGCCGTTGGGGCAGGGGTTGGTGTGGGAGTAGCAGAATGCATATGGGGAGAGACAGGTGGTGTGGGAGTAGGGGAGGGGATATGGAAATAATGGGCGGGGAAGGTGGGGAAGATGACATCCGAATAATGTAAAGTATTAGTAATGAAATTTACCGTTGCATTTGAGAAGTCACGGATAAAAGTCATCAAACCCATTTGGCGCTCCTCTATCCTTAGGATGGCAGCAAGGATGTGTGCAGATTGATCTGTCTGAGCGGTGTCGGCGGCAGCATCTGGGGCAGGTTCGGTGGCAGGTTCATCATTGGAATCAGCAGGAGGGGCATTTGGGTCGAAGGCGTTGATGGGTGATATGACTATGACTTCCATGAGGCTGGAGATGTTGTTGTCAGTCCAGCCGCTGCCCGTTTTGATTTTGTCGGAGGGTTCCTCTGGTACGGCAGCACAGCGGCAGAGGGCGGTGATGGTGAACGGCAGGCATAGTCGTGAGTCCGAGCGGAAGGCACAATCGAGGATGATGTCCCGCATGTACCTGCCCACATTGATGGGCCTGTCATGCATAATCGAGTGAATGAGGGCCAAGCGCTGTCGGTTGACTGTTGTATGGTGGGACGAGGGCAGGATACGCTTTTTGATAAAAGCGTTCCATAGTTTTGCTTCAGGGAGTAGCTGCCCCCTATTGACGGAGTGGGGGTTCTTCTTGCTGGTGGTCCATGTCGTCCCAGCCTCTGTCAGTTCCATCATGACAGCATCATGGGCAGCAGCGTCGAGGGTGTCCCAAAATTGTTGGTGAGCATCCTCATTGGGGCCAAAGAAAAGGCCGAACGTGTGGTTGATGCTGTTGGCGATGAAGGGTACTGCCACTCCTCGGACGGTGACAGATGTCGCCGTTTTGCTGTCGATGGCCTCGTAAAATTCTCGAACTAAAGTATCATTTAACTCTGCCGGCTGCTCGGCGAAGTCCTCCCATAGCTGTGTCGTTATGGCCTTCATAATGAACGGCCGGAGTCTCATATGAGGGGCATCTCTGTTGTATATAAAGCCACGCTCCTCCCATAGTTCCTTTTTGGCGAATGGTGATGCTGCTGCTGAAGAAGAAGCCGCAGCAGCGTTCTGACGGGTTTGTCTTGACGACATTTTGGTTGCAAGGGCTGTGAAAGAAAGAAAACAAATAAAACTAGAGGAGAATAACAAGAGAGAAAAATCAGAAGTGATGAAAAATGAAAATGGGAAGGGGTTTATATAGCGGTCGAGTAGCTGCCCATTTAATGCCGCAACGGTAGGCGGGAATAACGGGGCGGCAGATTGAATGTAGCGTGTCTGACACGTCTGACACGCATTTATGCGTCTGCTACGCGTCTGCCGCACGCTTCTGCGTCTGCCGCGTCAGTCTGTTGACAGCCTGTCATATCCGTCTGCGGCGGCAGCCGAAACGACAGGTTTCCATAAATGGGCTTTAGTGGGCTGATGGATGGGCGGTGGGCTTGGGTCACTTCTCCTTTTCTTCTTGACTCCTTTATTTCCTAAAAACTGAAATTAGAGAAACAAAACATTATTCGAATAAAATAAACCTAATTTCCTAATAAATAATAATAAATAATAAAATAAATAAAAATAAAAATTAGGTTAAATTAGGGATGCCTTGTGGGGCATCACCTAAAGTAACCACTTCCTGTATTCCTGGGGCTTTAGTCCCCTAATAATGCTTGAGGCGTTTTCCATTGACTTTGAATTGGTGCCCGTCCTTTAATGATTGAATTGTAATGGCACCATGTGGAAAAACTTGAACCACTTGGAATGGGCCAGACCATCTAGATTTGAGCTTCCCTGGAAAGAGTTTCAACCTAGAATTAAACAACAACACAAGCTGCCCTGGACAGAACTGTCGTGGCAGCAGCTTCTTGTCATGCCACTTCTTAGTATTTTCCTTGTAAATCCTTGCATTGTCGTAGGCCATTGTCCGTATTTCATCGATCTCATTCAAATCTAACAGCCTTTTCTGGCCTGCCTTGTCCAAGTCCATGTTTACTGCCTTGATTGCCCAATATGCCTTGTGCTCTATCTCGACAGGCAGGTGACAGGTTTTCCCATAAATCAAACAGTATGGAGACATGCCCAATGGAGTTTTGAAAGCTGTCCTGTATGCCCATAATGCATCATTCAGAAGTAGAGACCAATCTTTCCTAGTTGGTTTAACCATCTTTTCAAGAATGTTCTTCACTTCCCTGCTGGAAATCTCAGCCTGTCCATTGGTCTGTGGATGGTATGCTGTCGCGATGCTATGTTTAACACCATATTTCTTTAAGGCGGCAGCAATTACCCTATTATCAAAATGTCTCCCTTCATCACTGATAATCGCCCTAGGGATGCCAAATCTAGAAAATATGTCTTTGTGCAAAAACTTTTGGACCGTTTTGGCATCATTCTTTTGAGTTGCGATTGCTTCTACCCACTTGGAGACATAATCCACTGCTAGGAGGATGTAAAGATTTCCACATGAAGATGGAAAAGGTCCCATAAAATCAATCCCCCAAACGTCGAAGATCTCAACTTCTAGAATGTTCTGCAGTGGCATCTCGTTTCTCCTCGAGATGTTACTTGTCCGCTGGCACCTGTCACAGTTCTTGTAAAAGTCCTGTGCATCCTTATACAGTGTCGGCCAGTAGAACCCTGACTGCAACACCTTGGCATCAATTTTGTTGCCTCCTAAGTGTCCTCCATATTGTGAAGCATGACAGTGATGGAGAATGTCTTCTTGCTCTTCCTATGGTACACACCTCCTTATGACCTGATCTGCGCACATTTTGAAAAGAAGAGGCTCGTCCCAATAATAATGCTTAACATCATTTTGGAACCTCTTCCTGGCTTGATAATTAAGATCAGAAGGAAATATTCCGCTAACTATAAAATTAACGAAATCAGCATACCAGGGAAGGTCAGAAGACTTACCTGCCGCCATGGCTGTCGCGACAGCGATTACGGCAGCAAAGAGTTGCTCATCTGGGAAGGTCTCCAATATGTGTGTCTCATCGAATGGTAGACTCTGTCCCTTCTCCAACCTCGACAAGTGATCTGCCACCTGATTTTCTGTCCCCTTTTTGTCTTTGATCTCAAGGTCGAATTCTTGTAATAGCAAGATCCACCGTATCAATCTAGGCTTGGCATCCTTCTTTGCGAACAAGTACTTAAGGGCAGAATGGTCGGTGTGCACTATTACTTTCGTCCCAAGTATGTAAGAACGAAACTTGTCGATGGAGAACACCACAGCTAACAGCTCCTTTTCTGTGGTGGTATAGTTCACTTGGGCATCATTCAATGTTTTACTGGCATAGTATATGACATGAAACAGCCTGTCCTTGCGCTGCCCAAGTGCTGCCCCGACAGCATAGTCACTGGCATCACACATGATCTCAAATGGTTGTGTCCAGTCTGGTGGCTGTACTATGGGGGCTGTCACTAGCTTTTCCTTCAGAACCTTGAATGCTTCAGTACATTCTTCATTAAAGTCAAAGGGTCGGTTCTGCTCTAAGAGATGACATAGGGGCTTCGTGATTTTTGAGAAATTCGCAATAAATCTCCTATAAAAACCAGCATGCCCTAGAAAACTCCTAATGCCCTTGACTGTGGTTGGCGGCGGCAGCTTCTCAATTACCTCTATTTTGGCCCTGTCGACTTCTATCCCACGGCAGCTAATCTTGTGGCCAAGAACTATCCCCTCATCCACCATAAAGTGGCATTTTTCCCAATTTAAAACAAGATTAGCTTTTTCACATCTTTCAAGTTCCTTTTGTAAGTTCCCGAGGCAGCTCTCAAAATCGTCTCCAAAGACAGAAAAATCATCCATGAAAATCTCAAGGAAGTCCTCAACCATGTCGGAGAATATAGCCATCATGCACCTTTGGAAGGTGGCAGGTGCATTACAGAGTCCAAAACGCATCCTCCTAAATGCGTATGTTCCGTAGGGGCAGGTGAAAGTCGTTTTCTCTTGATCTTCTGGTGCAATAGCAATTTGATTGTAACCTGAGTAACCATCAAGAAAACAATAGTAAGGTTTACCCGCTAATCTATCAAGCATTTGATCAATAAAGGGTAAAGGAAAGTGGTCCTTTTGGGTAGCTTTGTTAAGCTTCCGATAGTCCATACAAACCCTCCAACCGGTCACAGTCCTGGTTGGGATTAACTCATTGTTTTCGTTGGTTATCACGGTCATGCCTCCTTTCTTGGGAACACATTGCACCGGGCTTGCCCATTTGCTGTCGGAGATGGCGTAAATAATACCAGCATCTAACCATTTGATTATCTCTTTACGCACTACCTCCTTCATCGCAAGGTTTAACCGCCTTTGGGCATCAATAGTCGGCTTATGATCTTCCTCTAGGAGGATTTTGTGCATGCATATTGCCGGACTGATGCCATGTATATCTGCTATCGTCCATCCAATCGCCTTTTTGTGCTGCCTTAACATGTCAATCAGCTGTCGTTCCTGTTCTTGCGGCAGCTTAGCAGAGATGATTACGGGCAGTGTGTCATTACAACCAAGATAAGCATATTTAAGCTGCCCTGGCAGGGGCTTAAGTTCTAAGACAGGTGGTTCAACAGTAGATGGCTTTTGGATTAAATGGTTATCCGAAGTGTAATTCAAGGGTTCGAATAACTTACCTGGACGATGGTCTAACCAGTCTACCTCCTCATGACCTTCAGTATCAGATGTATCGGATTCAGAGGAGTCGCTGTCGTCGGTGCTGTCATCGTTGCTGTCGTCATTGCTGTCGTGACAGGCCTGTAGATGGCTGTCGCAGTAGTGACCAAATTTTATATCACGGCAGCCCGACCTGATGCAGGGTTTATCAAGGTCACCTCAATGATGGCCTTGCATTCCTCATCCACATCAGCATGTTTCATCGCTTGGAGAACATTCAACTTAATTTCTTGATCGTTCACGCGCATGGTGAGTTCTCCTTTCTCCACATCAATCAATGATCTGCCCGTGGCTAAGAAGGGTCGCCCAAGGATGACTGGTGCGTTTTCGTCTGCCTCACAGTCTAAGATAAGAAAGTCAGCAGGAAATATAAGCTTATCCACTCTTACCAAAATATCTTCAATTTTTCCCTCGGGGTGAACGTAAGAGCGGTCGGCTAGCTGTAGGGTAACTGTCGTGGGCCGCGCCTTGCCAATACCTAATTTCTGAAAAACAGATTTGGGCATTAGATTAACACTAGCACCAAGATCACATAATGCCTTACCCACAAATTTGTCGCCGATTACGCAAGGTATGATGAAGCTCCCCGGATCCTTCTTTTTCTGGGGTGGCTGCCGATGAAGAATACTCATGCAACCTTCTTGCATCCTTACCGTTTCAAATTCCCCAAGTTTAGATTTTGTCGACATAACATCCTTGAGAAATTTAGCATAACCGGGCATCTCTCTAACAGCATCTAACAACGGAATATTAATATGAACCTGTTTAAAGATATCATAAATCTTTTTAAGTTGAGATTCATGCTTAGCTTGCTGTATCCGTTGCGGAAAAGGTGGTGGAGGACGATAATCAGCAATGCGTCCTTCCCACTGCATGCGAATCTGAGGACGATAATCTTCTTTTTTCTCCTCTGTCGCTTCTGCTGTCGTGACAAGCTCATCGGCAGCAGTCTGTTTATCACCTGTCGGGGCAGCTTCCTCGGCAGGTTTATCAAGGCTGGATCCTCTTCTGTTTCAGCTTTTTCTTCCGGCCCTGGTAACTTTTTCCCACTCCTAGTAGTAATCGCCTTACATTGCTCATGTGGGGGCGGTCTAGCATTTTCAGTATTGCTAGGGAATCCTCCATTCTGCCGTGGCTTAATATGCTGCGACACCTGACCCATTTGTGTCTCTAGAGATTTCAAGGTAGCCTCATGATTTGTCATTCTCATCTTGGTTTCATCCATAAAGTTTTCCGTCTTCTTGAAAAACTGATTAATATTCTCCATATACGTACCAGTCTGAGACATAAAGGTGGCCAGAGTCTGCTCCAATATACTACTCGTGGCAGGTGGTGGCTGCTGTTGTTGCTGAGGTGGCAGGTTCTGCGGCAGGTTCTGCGGCAGATGCTGTCGCGTCAACAATCTAGGACCCCCTGATTCTGATTATGCGCTTGTGGATTCAGGGCGTTGTTGGGGTTACTCCAGGAGAATTTGGGATCCTTCCTCCAATTGGGATTATAGTTGTTGGAATTGTAGTTCGGCTTGTAATTTCCAACATATTTTCCCTCTTCTATATTTATTGGGCACTCATCCCTACTATGATTTCCCTCACAAGTAGCACAAACTTCCTCGATAGCAAATCCTTGTAATTCATCTTCGTTTAATAACCGTTTCATTGCTTTAGTAAGGAATGCTACCTGTGTTTTCATAGTGCTGTCGGCTTCATAGTCCTTGACAGCAAGTACCCGTTTACCTCCTCTTCTAGCGGTCGGAAACTGCTCCTCATTCTTAGCTAGATGTTTCAAAACTTGCAGGGCCTCGTCCGGATCTTTATCCAATAATAGTCCATTTGCTGCAGAATCAATTCGAATGCGAGTTTGTAAGTTAGCAGCATTATAAAACTTAGTTACCTGATTCCAGACGGGGAATCCATGCATTGGGCAGTTCCGGAGAAGAGTTGTAAATCTGTCCCAGGCCTCGTGCATTGGCTCGTCATCTTCCTGTTGAAAAGTAGCAATTTCATTACGTAGTCGCTCAGCTAAATGTGAAGGATTAAAACGAGACAAAAATTCACGAGTTAAATCCGCCCAAGTCATAATAGAACCCGGCGTAAGTTTATTCCACCAAGTTTTAGCTCTGTCCCTCAATGAATGGGGGAATAACCGAAGCCTCAGTATCTCCGGACTAACTCCTGGCAGCCTAAACGAACCACAGATCTCCTGGAACGTTTTGAGATGCTCCATGGCATCTTCTGTCGCAGAACCACTAAACTGCCCGGCGTTGTTGATCATACTAAACATGACAGGTTTAAGTTCGAAGTTGTCAACATCAATATCCGGCAGCGTGGTCTCCAGTTCTACATGATCGTTCAGCATGTAGTCACGACATGACTGTCGTCCACCTGCCGCGGGCGGGTCACCGACAGGTGGTATAATTCCATCACCGGCAGGCTGATTACGGGCCATCTGCTCTAGCTGTTCTTCAAGGTACTCGTTCCGGTCTAAAAGGTGGCGAATCTGTTTCTTGAGATTGAAGGAACGTTCAATTTCCGGATCTAACTTATACCCAAGATCTTCGCCTCTTTTAGATCTGCGCATAAACAGGAAAACCTCGTGAAAAGCAAGAGTTTAAAACAAAAAAGAAAAATTAAAGAAAATTTAAATAAAAACAAAAACGAAAATAAAAACAAAAAGTGCAAGGAAAGAAAGGTGTAGTTATGTTGCCAATCCCCGGCAACGGCGCCAAAAACTTGTTGCGTGTAAAATAGTCTATCGCAATTGTAGTGCAAGTGTACACGACGCAAGTAGTAAGTGATACGAAGTATCGGATATCGTCTCCACAGGGATTGGGCTAATGACTTCACCTTGTTTACTGCACAAAGGTAAAGGAAATAATTAAGAGTTGTCACGAGAATAATAGAGTAAAAACGTAAATAAAAGGATTGAGAAATCAAGATAGAGAGAACGGGCTGGTATTGAATTGCTCAGTAGTGCAGGTATTGAATTGCTTAAGATTTCCAGTTCTGTCGCCGCGCCCGTCGCCAACAGCACCTGTTGCGGCGGCTGTCCGTTAGCTGTCGCGGCAGCGAACACTAACTCCGTACTTCAAGCTTGGCAAGAATCCCAGATCTGCCTTGCCCTATCCCTAGGCACAAGTCTGTCGATGATCACGTCTTTGATGATACCTCCCGACGTGAATCGAAGGATGAACACCGATGTGTATGAATTCTTCCTTAGCCACTTAACCTCGCCCTATCCCTAGGCACGAGATGGTTCAACTATAAACTAGAGAACGCGCTTTTATCTCTTTCGTATACTTAACTCTCCCGATGCTAAGTAAATGGATAACCTCACAATGCTCTCCCGATGCTCTTGCAAGATATTAAAACCAAGATAAAAGAACTTGAAGTCTATTTTATTGAACTTGAAAAATCCTAAAACAAAACAACCCTTGCAACTACTTTACAAAACAACCCGTAGCCCTAGGGGGAATTTAGAACATGTCGGTGACGGGTGGACGGCAGGGGTTTGGTTTTGGTTATGGGGTATTCGGTTATGCCCTAGGTTAAATCTATGCCCTTATATAAGCTTTGGGCTCAAGTTATCTAAGGAAACAAGGATTACAACTTTAATTAAAAGTAAGATTCTAATAAAGACTAAATCTCTAAAGTCTCCTACTTTCCAGCCGCATCCTTATTTTGTGGGAATTTCTTCTCCGTGAGCTTTGGCTTGACATATCTCTTGATCCGGGGCTTGGAAAAATATTTGGCTTTCACACGACAGACGAGCAGATTTTTCTCTATCTATCGAGGTCCACTTTGCTTTTCCTCTTCATAAGTCTGCTGTCACCATGCTGTCACGACAGGTCCATGACAGGTTCGTCTTCTTCGGCTGCTTGTCTAGTTCAGCTTTCCTGCTTATCTGCCCTGCGCCTGCCTTCAACATCTACTGTGGCAGATACCTGCAAAAATAGCCATCTTTCAGTAGAATCCGTGCCTTTTATATAATTGTGATGTTTTATTGAAAACTAACCTAAATGCAATGCAATGATGCTTGAATGCAGCATAAATATGGGTTAAAAAGGGTGTAAATAATAGAACTTTTACACACTCAACAGCTGCCCAAAACTAGCACCACCACCAGCAGCTCCTGGGACAGTGGCAGCAGTTCTGATGTTCAGCTCGTGGAGCAGCCTGCCCCTGAACCTGCCCAGCCTCCTCCACAGCCCAGACGCCGCCGTCAGATCCGTATCAGCAGCAGCAGTGAGGACAACGACTAAAAATTTAAGTTCTTATTTTCCTCTTATTGCTGCCTGCTTTTATCTTTTGTGATGTATTTTTCATGTTTTTATTTTCTGTCATTTTGCATTGAGGGCAATACAACCCTTGAGTTTGGGGGTGGCAACCCTCCATCATTAAATGGAGTCTTAAGTACATCTTTTTATTAATTGTTGTGTCTTTTATTTATTTAATTTCTCTTAAAAAAATCAGAAAATTTAAACTGTTGGCTTAAAACTGTGAAGTTAACTTACCTGTCATGACGGCTCTGTCGTGGCAGCATCTTTAGGACAGGTTAAGGAAAAGTTTAGAGCCTTTCTATAGTTTTGAAAACTTAAACACCATTGTGACTGTTATACTGCTTAGATTTCTTTTTAGCCAAACTAGAATAGGAAGCTTAGCACTTGAATAGCCCCTAGAGGTGCCTAACACTGGCTCTAGGAAAGAAGTTTAGCAAAAGAAAATCAAAAACCTAGAGGTGCCCGAAACCGGCTCTAGGAAGCTAATTAGAGGTGCCCGAAACTGGCTCTAGAAAAACTTAGCTTGAAAAGAGAAGAAAAAGAAGCATGAAAATGTGCCTTCTAAAAAAATAAACTTTGGCATAAAAATTCGAGTTAAGAAGTTGAATATTCTAGTGAAACTAAGAGAGTCTTAGCATATAACTGTTCACAAGCACGGACACACTGCATGAGAGCTATAGGGAGATTCCGGACAGATCCTAACCTTTCCGACAGGTTGCTGCCGCCATAGAGAATGAGCGACGGGTAAGGGACAGTTCACTGTTTGAAGGCCAACACAAAAATTTTCATTTTTCTTTTAAGTCTTAATTGCTTGAGGGCAAGCAAAAACTTGAGTTTGGGGGTGTGTTGAGTGTGTAAAAGTTCTATTATTTACACCCTTTTTAACCCATATTTCTGCTGCATTCAAGCATCATTGCATTGCATTTAGGTTAGTTTTCAATAAAACATCACAAATGGATTAAAAGCACGGATACTACTAAAAGATGGCTATTTTTGCAGGTATCTGCCATAGTAGACGTTGAAGGCAGGCGCAGGGCAGAGAAGCAGGAAAGCTGAACTGGACAAGCAGACGAAGAAGACGAAGCTGCCATGGACCTGTCGTGACAGCATGGTGACAGCAGACTTATGAAGAGGAAAAGCAAAGTGGACCTCGATAGATAGAGAAAAATCTGCTCGTCTGTCGTGCGAAAGCCACATATTTTTCCAAGCCCTGGATCAAAAGATATGTCAAGCCAAAGCTCAAGGAGAGGAAATTCCTAGAAACAAGGATGGCGGCTGTAAAGTAGGAATCATTAGAGATTAAGTCTTTATTAGAATCTTACTTTTAATTAAAGTTGTAATCCTTGTTACCTTAGATAACTTGAGCCCAAAGCTTATATAAGGGCATAGATTTAACCTAGAAGGACAACCGATTACCCCATAACCGAAACCAAAAACCCCTGTCGTTTACCCGTCATCGACATGTTCTAAATTCCCCCTAGGGCTACGGGTTGTTTTGTAAAGTAGTTGCAAGGATTGTTTTGTTTTAGGATTTTTCCAAGTTCAATAAAATAGACTTCAAGTTCTCTTATTTTGGTTTTAATATCTTGCAAGAGCATCGGGAGAGCATTGTGAGGTTATCCATTTACTTAGCATCGGGAGAGTTAAGTATACGAAAGAAATAAGAGCGCGTTCTCTAGTTTATAGTTGAACCATCTCGTGCCTAGGGATAGGGCGAGGTTAAGTGGCTAAGGAAGAATTCATACACATCGGTGTTCATCCTTCGATTCACGTCGGGAGGTATCATCAAAGACGTGATCGCCGTCAGACTTGGACCTAGGGATAGGCCAAGGCAGATCTGGGATTCTTGCCAAACTTGGAGTACAGAGTTAGTATTTGCTGCCGCGACAGCTAACGGACAGCCGCCGCGACAGGTGCTGTCGGCGACGGGCGCGACGACAGAACTGGAGATCCTAAGCAATCCAATACCTGCACTACTGAGCAATTGAATGCCAGCCCATTTTCTCTATCTTGATAACTCAATTCTTTTATTTGCGATTTTACTTTATTATTCTCGTGACAACTCTCAAATATTTCTCTTTACTTCGTGCAGTGAATTTAGGTGAAGTCATTAGCCCAATCCCTGTGGAGACGATATATGATACTTCGTATCACTTTACTACTTGCGTCGTGTACACTTGCACTACAATTGCGATAGACTCTTTTACACGCAACACATACACTTACTCACATACTCCGCAACATCTTTCTTCAATCCCACCCAATAGTACTCATCCTTCCAATCACGATACATCTTTGTGCTACCAGGGTGCATAGCAAAATGACTATTATGAGCTTCAGTCAGAATAGTACGCCTCAACTCCGCATCATTTGGCACTACTATCCGCCTTCCGAAACACAAAACTCCATCATCATTATAACAGAAATCTGATGGTCTATCCTCAACAATATCCTGAACATGAGACACCAAGGAATCATCCAACAACTGCTTATCCTTTATCAACTGAACCAGAGATGGTTTCACTTGTAGTTCAGCCACAAGACCTCCATCTCGCGAAATGCTCAAGCTAGCAAACATAGCCCTTAGCTCTACCGCCACCTTCCTACTCAAGGCATCCGCTACAACATTAGCTTTTCCCGGATGATACTCGATCGTCAGATCATAATCTTTAAGCAACTCCACCCAACGTCGTTGCCTAAGATTCAACTCCTTCTGAGACATCAGATACTTCAAACATTTATGATCCGTGTACACAGTACACTTCTCACCATACAGATAATGTCTCCAGATCTTCAAAGCAAAAACCCCCGCAGCTAACTCAATATCATGCGTAGGATAATTGCGCTCATGCACCTTCAACAGTCACGATGCATAAGCCACCACCTTACCCTCCTGCATTAGCACACACCCCAAACCAACATAGGATGCGTCGCTGTACACCACAAACTCTTTTCCTGATTCAGGTTGAACCAAGATAGGAGCTTGTGTCAGAGCTGCCTTAAGCTTCTCAAAAGCTTGTTGTCTCGCTTCCGTCCACTCATATTTAACATCCTTTTGCAACAACTTTGTCAAAGGGGCGGCAATCTTTTAGAATCCATCCACAAACCTCCGGTAATATCCTGCCAACCCAAGGAAACTACGGACTTCATGAGCAGACTTAGGAGGCTTCCAATTCATCACCGCCTCAACCTTCTGAGGATCAACACGAATGCCCTCAGCAGAAACCACATGACCAAGGAAAACAACTTCCCTAAGCCAGAATTCGCATTTGCTCAGCTTAGCATAAAGCTGATTCTCCAGAAGCGCTTGCAAGACAACCCTCAAATGACCTTCATGCTCCTCTTCAGTACGAGAGTACACAAGGATATCGTCAATGAACACCACAACAAACTTGTCCAAGTATTCATGGAACAATCTATTCATCATGTCCATAAAAGCTGCAGGAACATTCGTCAAACCAAACGGCATTACAAGGAACTCATAATGCCCATACCTCGTTCTAAAGGCTGTTTTTGGCACATCAACATCTTTCACCTTAAGCTGGTAATACTCTGACCTTAAGTCAATCTTGGAGAACATAGCCGCTCCCCGAAATTGATCAAAAAGATCATCAATCCTCGGCAAAGGATACCGATTCTTGATAGTCAACTTATTCAGCTGACGATAATCAATGCGCATTCTCATAGTGCCATCCTTCTTCTTCACAAATAAGACCGATGCACCCCAAGGTGACACACTTGGCCGGATGAAGCCACGGTCAAGAAACTCCTGAAGCTGCGTCTTCAATTCCTTCAACTCCTTAGGTGCCATGCGATAAGGAGCAACAGACACTAGAGTTGTGTTTTCATACAACTCAATTCCAAACTCCACCTCTCGGCTAGGAGGCAATCCAGGTAATTCCTCCGGAAATACTCCAGGAAATTCTCGTACGGTTCTGATATCCTGAACACGCAACTCCTTTGAACTAGGGTTCATCACAAAAGCTAGGTAAGCCTCGCAACCTTGCCTCAACATCCGACTTGCTTCCAACGTAGACACCACATTGGCAAGAAACTTCACATTCTCACCAACCACCACTACTTCGTAATCATCCGCTAGTTTCAACGAAACTCGCTTGCTTTCAAAATCCACCACCGCTCTATTCTCCACTAGCCAATCCATACCAAGGATTACATCAAAGCCATAGAATGGCAACTCCATGAGATCAACAAGAAAAACATGGCTTTGCACTTTCAAGGGACATCTCCTATACAACTTTCATGTTACATCTGTCTCACCAAAGGAACTAGTCACACGCATACCAACATCCAAAGACTCAACAGGTAAACCAAGCATTTGAGCATGTTCACGCAATATGTATGAGTGTGTAGATCCAGAATCAATCAAAGAAAGTAATGATAAGGATTGCAAAGTAAAGGTACCTGCGATCACATCCGTATCATTCCTTCCCTCACGCTGAGCATACACTCGAGCCTGGCCACCACCCTCAGGTTGAACGGCCACAACATGCGCTACATTCCTCCCACCATCATCTATGCGCTGAAAGTTACCACGGCCGCGCCCACGGCCTCTCTGAGGTGCAACTACCCCAGGAGCACGTCCCTGACCACCATCGGCCAACAAAGGACACTCTCTCCTCATGTGGTCTGTCGAATCACAATTCCAACATGAGTTACTTGTCACTGCAACAGGAGCCTGAACCTCCCTCGCTGCTCGAGGACAATCTCGCCTCAAATGGCCACGAGATCCACACATCCAGCACGTGTTCTGATCAACCCTCATCCTATCTCCCTGAACAATCGTACCATGTCCTCCACTACCACGCCTAGCAGTAGACTGATACCTCCTATCTCGTCCTCTCTTGTTCCGCCCACCACTAGAGCTATGATCAGCAGCTCTTTTACCCGAGCTAGAACGAACGCCTCTGGAAGACAAACACAAGTTTTGCTCGGTGTCCTTCGCTCGACACACAAGCACATCAAAATCGGTATAATCAGTCGCAAGCATATATGTCTTCTCGTCCGTCACCAATCCATAACGGAATCGTTCACACCTCTCCCGCTCATTAGGAATCAGCTCAGGTGCATACTAACTAAGGCGGACAAACTGGATCTCATACTCAGCTACCATCATACTGCCTTGCACAAGAGACATAAATTCTCTTTTCTTCTCATCTAGGTATCGCACACCCAGATACTTCCGCTTGAACGCATTCAGGAAAAACGTCCAAGTTACATCATTGTTCTCCATTCCAGAGATAGTGGTCGTCCACCACATATAAGCATCACCATGCAGCAGTGACACCACACAACCCAATTTCTGCACATTATTGCAGTTCATTTGTCCCAAAATCCTCTTGGTGCTTTCCAACCAAGACTGAGATCCCTCCGGAGACAAACCGTTGAACTCAGTCCCGCCCAGACTACGAAGACGTTCTAGAGGCAATCTCACATTAGCATCATCCTGATGCGCAGCGCCATGAGCTCCTGCTACTACTGCCTGAAAGGCTCCAACAATAACCTGAATCAACACAGTCATGTCAGGAGCAGCTTGCCCATGCACACCTTCAAGTCCAGCGACCCCAACATCAGCACCAACATTACCAGCTCCAGCACCACCATCACCACCAGGTGGTCCACCACCAGGAGGAGGAGGTATATCCACAACATTCTCAGCATTCTCCACATTCTCATTCTGAGCCATAGCTCTTGTATTAATCCTCGTTTCTCTACGTGGCCCCATTTACAAAGAAAACAATGCACTGACACAAATGCAATAAACACAATTAGGCTCAACAAGGTAAGTAATCCAAGTACTCAAGCTCATTTTCCAAAACAATTCCTTTCATTAGTTTTGATATGGTAATGGGTTCCCAAACATGCTTCAACATAGCATATCATCACAATTGCAACCACGCATCACTATTCATAAAACATTCTTTCGCCTAAAAGACTCATCATACAAAGACACATACATCACCCACATAACAATTCCCAATTACACGAGAACCAAGCTCTGATACCACCAAATGTAACCCCCTTAGTCCGGCCTAGACGGTTGACCCGAACTACGAAGATTACACGGGGAAAACCAAAGTCAACCCAAAAGTCAACCTTGATTCACAACCCTTTTTTTCTTTTTAATCTTGTCTAGATGCACATTAACCCTAAGTGAGTTCCCATAAAACTTAATTGAGAAAGGCACAACGATCGGATAACAAACAGGGACTCAATTGCACATATTACTAAAATAGGGGCCAAAATGTAAATTCTATAAATTAAAGGGTCTTTACTGATTTTTATGTTACCAATATGAAATTAATCATGTTACATGCTTCCCTGCCAAATTTCACCTTAATTGGACATCTCAAACTCATACAATTGCAAACTCAACTTTCGGGACTAAAATGTAAAGCTTGCAACTTCAGCACCATTCAAATCAGTGCACAACGGTCACCTGTTTCGAAACATTCACCTACTGTATCGGAACGAGGACCGAAACAGCGTTGACCGTTCTGAAACGCGGGTTGGTTCCGAGACTGGTTCCGAAATGGGGCATTCCAGTAGCCAATTCGTTTCGAAACAGCCCTTACCGTTTCGAAACACGAAGGCCATTATAGGCCCCCGTTTCGAAACACTAGGGGGTGTTTCGATACGGATTGCCCAGAAACAGCAGCAAAACCTGGTTTTTCATGCATAAACCCATTCAAACACCATCTAATGACTCCCTAATCATGTCAACAAGTCATCATACATAAAGGGTACATATTTAGGACGCCCTAACACATTCATATCATCAAACATGAAATTTTGCAAGTCTAGAGGCATGCTTCCTATTATCAAAACCCAAAAGGCAAACAAACTTCAATTTAAGCATTTAAAAGCCATTTAAAATTCAAACCATCAAAGGCAAACATGCCACAACCTTAGGGAGTTCAATACATCTCCCAAAACAAATCTTAGGTTCCCATTGCCAATTTATCAAAACTAATAGTGTATGAAAACTTCACCATATGTGAGCTTGGATTTCCTTGGATGAACTTAGTTTCCTTGATGCCCAAAGAACCTCAATTATCTGCATTATTGGTAAAAGAGAGCGTAAGCACAATTGCTTAGTGATGCATGCTCTAAACAAAACCGATACAACAATGCATTTTTAGAAAACTCTTTCAACAAAGCTTTAAACCACATGCTCAACTCTTTCTCATGCTATCTAGCATCATTTTCAAGCATCTCATGCTTCGTTACATTTAAATACATTATACTGGCTTTCAAGTGATAGTTCATAACCATTTCAACACAAAACACAATCGGATACGCGGATTACAAGCGTTATCCCACACGCTTCATACACAGTACCGGACTACATAAGGTTCACACTCAAGAGCAATCCCTCCATTGATGTGACACTCGTGGTGGAGTATAACGGTACAATCTCAACCCCTCAGCACCACTCATCGGTAGTTGTATAATTTCACTAACGAGAGCAAGGGACACATAACACAAGATCCACACACGAAATTTACAACCACCGTTGTGATCTTACCTCAATCGTTAGGATACTTGGATGGAGTTTACGGTACAATCACAACCCCTCAACATCCAAGGTGACTTTACTTATGGTGCACCCAATCCTATAGCCGGGTAACTATATCCGATTCAAGTACTTTAAAACCATTTCATCACTTGCCAATATACGTCAAATACCAGCATCATTTCACTAGTTTAAAGCATTAATCAAAGCCACTTATCATCATGCATCACAATGCATCAAAACCATATTAATAACATGTCAAACCGAGGATCTCTTACCTTGAGCATCCCTCAATACAAAGCTTTCAAAATCAGCATTTAATCATGCTAAAACATGCTTTCAAAACAGTAATTAAACATGCATTTCATAACTAATGCATCAAACCATAACTTAGCACACCCAAGGGAGTTTTTCCGAAAACTTACTCTTGAGCTTAGCTAAGTTGTTTAGACTTAAACTAAGCTCCCAAAACCTCCAAATAATTGTTTCAAAGCTGGAAACCAACTCCACTCACCAATTTCGTTTCGCTTGCTTGCCGAAACGTCAATTAAGCTTCCGGATCAACTCCAAAAGTGTCCGAAGATGTCTCCCCTGTTTTAGACACATCAAAGCAGAGGATTAATGCATCATCATGCATTGAAATCTTCAGCCAACACTCCTAAACTCGCTGCTCTACCCAAAACCAACATTTCGGCTACCAAACACAACCGAAAACACCTCCAAACTCTTCCAAAACTTAACCCAGCCAAGATCCATCCCTTCTAACCATCTCTAAACATCAATCAACGTCAAAAACAAACCTAAACTCGTCCTTATACCTCCAGCTATAACAGAACACCAAAAACACCTCAAAACCACCATTTTCACAAGCAAAAACTTAGGAAATGCAACCTATTCGGGATTGGATTGATAAAATCTCATTCCTAAAATCATTTGACATACAAAATACATTAGAGAATCATCTCAAAACAGAGCCCAATCCATTACAACGAAAATATTCAAGATCTCTTCCAAAATCTTGAGTTTTAAGCCAAAATCATGTTTCTAACATTAAAACCATTTATAAAACTTTAATAAAGGATTGACAACTTGGGAATTTCAGTAAAGAACTGAATATTTAGAGGAGAAGAATAGTCTTACCTCTAAATGATGATTTCTCCTTGATTTGGGCCAAATTCCATGAAAATTCAATGTGGAAATCAAAAGGATTTGATGCAAGATTGATTAGGAACCATTAGATGATTGAAATCTCATCAATTGAAGTGAAGATCAATGTGAATTTTGCTGGAGAAAATGTGTTTGGGTGATGGGATTTTGAGAGGAAAAGGAATGAGAGAAAATTAGGAAAAGGTAGTTATGAAAATCCAAAAGGTAGTTTCCCCTTTCTTTTTATTTAATTAAAGCATTAATTAAATCACCCAAATTAAGGAAAAATCTGGTGAAAAACATTTTGGGTAAATTAGCTCCTTAAAGATTCAAAGTTTCAATCCTTTACAAAACAATCACTACTAAACTTTGCAAAAATCGCATTTTGGTCACTACACCGAAATGTAGTATTTCCAAACCTAATTTTGTAAAATTGATTTCACCACTCTCTTATATATTAAATGAGGATTTTTAGATATTTTTCTATATTTTTAAAGCATCCCGAACTAGGCTTTCCCTAAAACCTCCTTTTATATTCGAACCGTTTATCAGACCGGTCCGGTTCAGACCCTAAACTTCTAAGCCCAAAATTGGGGTGTTACAGTTTTCACAATGCATGGTTCTAGCCATTTCTTGTAAAGTTCTATTTTTCCTCTCAACTACCCCATTTTGTTGAGGAGTTCTAGGAGCCGAAAAATTGTGGCTAATACCATTTTCATTTAAAAACTCTTCAAAACCTAGATTTTGAAATTCGGTTCCATGATCACTTCTAATATGATAAATTCTAAGTTCAAGATCATTTTGACTTAATTTTGAAAATGTGATGAATTTTTCTAAAGCCTCATCTTTAGTACTTAAAAATAGAACCCAAGTAAATCTAGAATAGTCATCAACAAATACAAATGCATAAGATTTACCACCCAAGCTCGTAGTTCTAATAGGCCCAAATAAATCCATGTGAATAAGTTGTAAACACCTACTTGTAGAAACATCATTAATGGATTTTAAGGATGATTTATGTTGTTTACCCTTAGAGCATGCATCACAAATTTTGTCATTTGAGAACTTAATTTTGGGTAAACCTCTAACTATATCTAGGGAAACTAATTTTTCTAAAACACTAATGCTAGCATGTCCTAGTTTCCTATGCCATAGCCATGCATCATTTTCATTTTGAGCAACAAAGCATGCATGTGATGTATGAATGTCATCTAAATGCACCATGTATATATTACCTATGCGATGACCAATGAGCATTATATTATTTGATTTAATGTCAACAATTTTTCACCCATTTTTATCAAATAAGACATTAAACCCTTTGTCACATAATTGACTAATGCTCAATAAGTTATATTTTAGACCATCGACATATAAAACATTTTCAATGAGAATAGTAGAGTGATTACCTACGGATCCAATACCTTTAATGTGGCCTTTGGAGTTGTCACCAAATGTCACTACTCCTCCACTTTTTTGCTTTAAGTCCATGAATCGACTCTTGTCTCCGGTCATGTGCCTCGAGCATCCACTATCAAGGTACCATGAATTTTGACTTTGTGCTTTGCCCTTGTAGCAATGCTCCCCCTACAAACAAAGATATTAAGCTTTGGTTTTTGGCACCCAAATCATTTTGGGCCCACGGGTGTTAGCTCCCAAAATCTTGGTTCCCTTAGGAATCCAAGGTGACATAGCATCAACATTATTAGACTTGACGAGTTCCTTAGGAACCCATACACTTCTAATTTTCCTAGTTCTATTATGTCTATGGAAGCCACTTTGTTTGTAGTTATATGTCTTTCTCCTAGGTTGGTTTGTTTTAGATGATTCACCTTTTTCATGTTTCACATTACCAACATTTTTGAAAGACTCCTTGAGCTTGTTAAGCTCATCTAACACCTTTTGGTGTTCACTATTGCATTGAGAAATAAGATTATTTAGGTCTACATTTTCATTCTGGAAGAATTTAAGTTCATCATGCAAACCTAAGATCTTTTTCTCAAATTTTAAGTTAGCTTGAGAAAGTGAGTCATTTTTAGCATTTAATTCAGAAATAACTTTTTTATTTCTTATGACCGACTCTTTATATTTCTCAACTAACTCATCATATACCTCTTGTAACTCATCATAAGCATCATGCAATTCATCAAATGTAAAATCAAAAGATGATGAGTTAGAGGTTACCATGGAAGAATCCTCTTCAAGTGCCATGAGGCAAAGGTTGGCCACTTCATGTTCCTCATCCTCGGATGACTCCTCGTCACTCCAAGTAGCAAGCTTGGCTTTGAGCTTCTTCTTCTTTTCAAAGCCATTCTTCTTGAGTTGAGGGCACTCCGAACGAATGTGACCAGGTTTTTTACACTCAAAGCAAATAATTTGATCCCTCTCTTCTTCTTTGTTTTTGGTTTTGAAGTCCATTTTTCTTTGAATCTTCCTTCCTCGGTTGGACCTCATAAACCGTGAGAACCTTTTGGCTATCATAGCCCATTCTTCTAGGTCATCCTCCTCACTAGAAGTGATCTCCTCATGTAGTGAAACTTTGAGAGCCACTCCTATCTTCTTCTTCTTTTCTACCTCTAGCTTCTCCACTCTTCTCTCTTCCTTTTTCTTTTCATCTTCCCTTCCTTGCTTCATTATCTCATGAGTAAGGAGAGAACCCACTAGCTCATCAAGCTTGAGTGTCTTCAAGTTTTTGGCCTCAATGATGGCGGTTCTCTTCCTATCCCAAGACTCGGGAAGTGAGTAGAGTAGCTTCCAGACTAGTTTGTCTTCCAGGATTATCTCTCCAAAACCCTTAAGCACGTTGACGATTGTTGAGAAACGATCGAACATCTTGGACACGGTATCGGGCTCCATTTTGAAATTCTCATAGCTATGATTGAGAATTCCAATCTTTGTCTCCTTCACATCACTTGTTCCTTTATAAATGGTCTCTAGTGTATCCCACACTTCCTTTTCACTTTCAATGGAGGAAACTTTGGAGTAGATGTCGAGACCGAAAGAGCAAAACAACATGTGAAGAGCTTTATCATTGATTTGAATCTTCTTTCTCTCTTCTTCACTTATCTCAATATTCTTCTTTAGCACCAATCTTCCTTCGTTGTCTCTCTTAATTGGAATGTAGGGACCATCTTCAATGGCATCCCAAACAAGATAATCGTTGGATTTGATGAAGAGGCGCATCCGGTTCTTCCAAAATACGTAGTTATCACCATTGAAGAACGACGGTTTGGTGGTTGATTGAAATTCGTACAAGCTTGACCCGGAGGTAGATGCCATGTCTTGATTTTTGGATGATCACACTCTTCCTAGGAACTCCTCTTGTGGTTGTTAATCCTTCAAAGAGGTAGGCTCTAATACCAATTGTTGAGTGGACCAATGAAATGATATAAGCCAATAGGGGGTGAATTAGATTTTTTTAACTTTTGGTGGTGGAGTGGAAAATTAAAATTGATGGACAAGAGGATTTAGAGTGGTTCAAGTTCCAATCGAACTCTACATCCACTACCTTAGCTTCACTAAGAATTTTCCAACAATCCACTAATTGTTCTTCCCCTTTTCTAGTCTAAGGAGGTAACCTTTACAAAACCGGTTAAATTTTCTACCCAAAATTTGACCCAATCCTCACACAAGTGACACAAAGAAGATGAAGGCTAAAACAAGTATCTCTCAATACAAAATGTAGCCCAATTACAAGCACTCAACCCAATTGAATAGATAAGAATGAAAATTACAACTTCACAATTGGGGTTTACAAGAAATAATGGGATTTTGGCACAAATGCTTGGCTTTGATGCTTGGATGTTTCTTTTGAGATCAATAGTTGTTACTGGAGCTTTTAGAGGTCCTTTTTATACCTTCTCATTGAATTCTAGTCGTTGGGGTTGTTGCATTCATCAATAGAGCCGTTGGGATGTTATCTTCCCTCCATAAATGTTGTCTGCAACCACCCGTTTCGAAATGCCCGATCCTGTTTCGAAACAGACCAAAAAAAAGAGTCGTTGGGGTGTATTAAATAGACCGTACCGAAACGAGCACGATCATTTCGATACGCTAAGAGACTGTTTCGAAACTTGTTTCGAAACACTTTGCCACTATCAAAGCCTGTATCGAAACGGCTTGGAAGCGTTTTGATACGCCTTAACGACAAGTTTAAAATTAGCTAAAAACTTCAACGGTCATATTTTTAAACCAGGTTTGAATGCCGTTTCGAAACGTTTGAAGTCGTTTCGATAATACCGTATCGAAACGGGTCAAACAGTTCCGATATTCTTCATTCGTTTCGAAACTCGTTTCGAAACAGAAGTTAACAGTTTCAAAAGTATTCCGGAACGCCCAATGGCCGTTCTGAAACGGTGACTCGAAAATCACTGTTTTGGCTTCAAAAACACTTAGAAAACTTTTGACAAGTTGATTTTTTAACTGAACCATTTTTCTTTAAATATATAGAGAGGTTTGGGGACTTAAAAATTCGTTTTCTCTTTTTCAAGTTAGTCCTTAAATTCTTTAGTTATGTTAAAATCAATTTATCGGTTTCACAGTTGGATTAGTGGGCATGAAAGTGCTGACTGGGCGCGACACATCAGCCAATGACGTCAACAGTACGAAAGATGACGTCAGCTACAACATAGTGGGATGATGACATCAGCAGCGACAATGATATTTTTGGTAGCTTATCAACAAGATTTAAATTTTAAACTTGGGGATTTATCTTTTTTATTATCTTTTTAGGATTTATCTTTTTACCTTTTATCTTTAGGATTTAAATTTTGAGAATTATCTTTTGTATTTTTAGGATTTTATCTCTTAGGTTTTTTAGGGTTTTTGAGGACTATAAATACCCCATTGGGGTAAGCCTCGGAATATCTCACCATTTTAGTTCTTATTTTCTAAGTTTTTTTACTTTATTTTTCGAAAATTATGCTAAGTATGGTTAATTCAATAATCATGCAAAGCTAAATTTTCCATAGCCAAAGACAGTAGCAATGACTCGGTTTCAACATGAGGAATGAAAAGTGCTTAAATAACTTCAAGTTTCATTTCTCTCTATTTTCTAAAGCTAAACTTCAAACCAAAACGATTTTTGAAACGGAAGATTGACTTTTATCGAAATATGGTTTTCGGTTAATACGTGGGAGGAAGGATCGGCTATTGAAGCACATTCGACTTCCTGGGAACACACTTAGTAAATTGATTACTAAGGGCAAATTTTAGATCAAAACCTTTATTATTGAAATAACACCATTCGAGTCGGTTTTTATTGGGCTTAAAACGATCTTGGTCTACAACATTGTTGTTGATTAAGATCAAGTTCGGATATCGATATCAAAGATAGAACTTGGGTATTTGGTATACAAAGTGAAGTCTCAAGGATTGAACCTTGTGGACAAGTAACCGACGTTAATCCTAAATTGAAAATCTTTCTCCAATGATTTAGCCTTCAACTATTTCAACCACAATTTTTATTTATTACCTTTCTTTAATCAACCACCCTACCTAAAACCTCAATCCACTTCAAGGCTCATAGGTCAACAATCATAATCAGGAAATGTAACGCCCTGGTTTTGGGCCTGGATGTTTTAGACGTCGAATCGGACCGGCTGAGAACGGTTCGAATCGCGTAAGGTGATTTTTGGAAATCAAGGATCGGGATAGGATAAAATTGTGATAAAAATTGCTAAAATCCTATAAAAGTATAATTAAGAGGTTGGTCAAGTCAATTTTACAAAAAGAGTTTTGGAAGTGAGACATTTTGAGTAGTGACCAAATTGTAAAGTTTTAAAACTGGAAAAATGTGATTTTTAAAGTGGAAGCCAAAGTCTTAGAATCTTTAGGGGGCTTAATTTCAATTTGACATTTCTTCAACAGGACATGTGATTTAAAAGGGTTTTTAATTAAATGATTTTTAATTGGATTTTTATAATTAATTAATTAAAAGGTAGTTAATGAGATTTTCACTTACGTAACTACTTTTCCCTCTCTCATTTTAGCCAAACACCATCTTCTATCATCTTTTCTAGAATTCTTTCTCCCAAAAATCCTCTCAACATTTCCTAAATCATTTTCAAGAGATCTTCCTTAATTCTTCAAGATTATTGCAAGGAAAACTTGTCATCTATTGAAAGAAGCAAGGATTGGAGGTAAATCCCTCTAATCTAAGTTTTTTATTGAAATTCCCAAGATATTTGGCTTCTAAATACTATTCTTGAGTGAGTTTTCAATATAGTTTTGATTTGAGATCAAAATCTTATGAAATTGTGGATGAAATCTTGATTTTCGGACTTGATAAGTTGGGCTCTGTTTTGTATTGATTTTAATTGAGTTCTAAGTTGATTTATATGTTTAAATGAAGTATTGATAACCTAGATCCCGAAATCCTAGAGATCCTTGAGTTTCTTGGTTGTTTTAAGTGAGATTTTGAGGTGAAATGGTGGAATCTTGCTTGCTGGAGGTATAAGGATGAGTTAGGTTGTTTAATTGATGTGTTTTAATGTTGATAATGCTTTGGAAGTGATGTATGTTGGCTGGGCTTGGTTTAGGAAGCAATCGATTGAGTTTTCGGTTGTTTTGGAAGGGTATTTTGGTGTAGTTTGAGTGGGCAACGAGTTTGTGATTTCTTGCTGGTGTTAGAATGCATTTTAATGCATTTAGATCTCTGTTTTGATGATGTGAAAACAGGAGATCTAGATCCGGAAGCAAATGAGGTGATTTTGGAGGCTCCTGAGGTGTAATTCCCGTGTCGGCGAGCAAGGCTTCGTGTATCGGTGAGTGGAAAAGAGTTTTCCAGCTTTGAAACGATTTGAATGTGGTTTTGGGGTCTTAGTGTAAGTTTGAAACACTTAGCTAAGCTCAAGAGTAAGTAAATCGAAAGTCTCTCTCTCGGATTGTGCTATGTTTTGGCTTAAAAATGCACTTGGTTTAAATATGTTTTGATTACTGTTCTAAGGCATGTTTTAAGCATGAGTGTTGCTGGATTTTAATGACATTATGTTAAGGATGCACTAGGTAAGTGATCCTTGGTTTTTATGTGTTGAATGCATATGATGTAAGCATGTTATGCTTGTGGAAATGGCAATGTGTTTATGCTTGTAAAACAGTGGATTAATGTGGTTAAATGATTATATTAGCACGTGATGTAAATGGATTTTGGTCACTTTAATCGGATATAGTTAGCCGGCTATAGGATTGGGTGCACCGTAAATAAAGTCGCCTTGGATGTCGAGGGGTTGTGATTGTGCCATAATCTCCATCCGAGTACCCTAGTGATTGAGGAATTAGAATCACCACGATGGAGGTAGGCTCTCGTGGGTAGACTTAGTTAAGCGTCACTACGGTGGAGGAATGCTCACGTGTGTGAGCTTGGTTAAGGTGATTACAATGGTTGAGGTAACTTTCATGTGTAAGCCTTGTTTGTGTCCCGACTCTCGCTAGTGGGTTATACAACTACCGATGAGTGATGTTGAGGGGTTGAGATTGTGCCATTAACTCCACCATGGGTGTTGAGGGGTTGTGATTGTTCCATTAACTCCACCACGGGTGTTGAGGGGTTGTGATTGTGCCATTTATCTCCATCACGGGTGTTGAGGTGTTGTGATTGTGCCATTTATCTCCACCTTATGTAGTCCGGTAGTGTGTATGAAGCGTGTGGGACAAGGCTTGTGATCCGCGTATCCGATTGTGTGAAGTGTGATGTGTTTTGTTATGATATACGTTTGAATCACTTATGAGCCAATATGATGATGGTGACTCAACGTTTAATGAAAAACATTTGTTTTGTGAAAGCATGTGATGCTTGAGAATTATGCTAGAATGTATAAGATGCTTGGTTTAAGCATGAGTAAAGGCTCTTGTTATTGTATTTAATGATATTATGAGCATGTGGATTTGAAAGTGATTTTGGTACTTTAAAGTGCATGTTTTAAAGGAAGGCAAATGTTTTCAAAGGACGATGTTTTGGTTTTAAAATGCATTGATGAATGTTTGGTTTTATAGCGGACCTCACTAAGCTTATTGCTTACGCTCATTTGTTTCATCAATGTAGAGAATTGAGCAATCAAGGCAGCCAAAGAGCAAGCGAATTCCAAGAGTTTTGGTTAAACAATGTATGTGGTTTTTCTCAAGTGTAATAAGAGGCAATGGGTGGGATTTATACTTCGGAATGTTTGAGAATGTTTCCCTTTACTTTCAGCATGTTGGTTTGGCTATATATGAGTTGTAAATGGCATTGGGTGTTTGGATTTTGGTTTATATGATGTTATAGCTTGTTATGGTTTTGGTGAACTAGGGAGCATGCCTTTAGTGCCTGTACTTATGTGTTGGTTGCTATGTTTAAGCTAATACCTTGGTATGGTGATTGTTGATATGTATCCATGTTTTATGCATGTTGCGTGATGTCTTGGGGTTGATTCGAGTGTGAAAAAGCATGAAAAACCAACATTTTCTGCTGTCACAGTGCAGGGTGTAGCGAAACACCCTTAACTGTTCTGAAACGGGGGCCTGTAATGGCCATAGCGTTTCGGTACGGTTGAAGGTGTTTCGGAACATTGTGGCTACTAGAAAGGCTTGTTTCGATACCGGTCTCGGAACATACCCGAGTACCAAAACGGTCAACACCATTTCGATATGGGCATTTCGGTACGAAGGTTGGTGTTTCAAAACGGATGACCATTGGATGAAGTTTTGAATTGTTCCAAGTTTTTGTTTCTTGCATTTTGGTCCCTAAATGTTGGATGCTTAATTCAATGAGTCTGGATGGTCCGTTTGAGTTAAAGTTTGGCATGCAAGCATGTTACATGACTAATTGAAGGTTGGTAACTTTAAAATCATGAAATTTCTTGTATTTTATGAAAATTACCGTTTAGTCCCTAAAAGTATAATGTATGCAATTGAACCCTTAAATAAACTTTGATCGTTGTGTTGTTTCCTTCTGAGTGTCTTGCTGGACATATATGATAATAACGAGCATCTAGATAAGATAAAAAAGAAAAAAAAAGGTCATGAATCAAGGTTGACTTTCGGGTTGACTTTGGTTTTCCCCGTGTAATCTTCGTAGTCCGGGTCAAACGTCTAGGCCGGGCTTAGGGGGTTACAGGAAGTTTCCTAAATCCCTATGGGATCGACCCTCACTCTCACTATTCTACTTTACTTTAATTTCTTTATTTGAGAATAAGGAATTAATTTTACGTGAAAGCGACGCTTGTCAAATTGGTGCCAAAAATTAATAAAAGGAAAAAATAATAATATTAAAGTTAAAAAAAGTAATAAAATAAATATAATTCAATAACAAAAAAAACTAACGCCAAGTGTCAATCCTCGGCAACAGCACCAAAAATTTGTTGTGTAATTTAAGTGTTACACAAATGGTGCAAGTATACACGTCGACAAGTGATAGTATAGTTTAAAGATCGTCTCCACAGGAATTGGTGTGTGCCATTTTGTTTAAGTTATTGCACTCTAAAAGGAATAAGATTGATAGTGATGGAACGGGGTGAACTAGGGAGCATGCCTTTAGTGCCTCTACTTATGTGTTGGTTGCTATGTTTAAGCTAATACCTTGGTATGGTGATTGTTGATATGTATCCATGTTTTATGCATGTTGTGTGATGTCTCGGGGTTGATTTGAGTGTTAAAAATCATGAAAAACAGCATTTTCTGCTGTTACAGGGCAGGGTGTATCGAAACACCCTTAACTGTTCCGAAACGGGGGCCTGTAATGGCCATAGCGTTTCGGTACGGTTGAAGGTGTTTCGAAACATTTTGGCTACTAGAGAGGCCTGTTTCGATACCGGTCTCGAAACGTACCTGAGTACCGAAACGGTCAACACCTTTTCGATATGGGCGTTTCGATACGAAGGTTGGTGTTTCGAAACGGATGGTCGTTGGATGAAGTTTTGAATTTTTTCATGTTTTTGGTTCTTGCATTTTGGTCCCTAAATGTTGGATGCTTAATTCAATGAGTCTGGATGGTTCGTTTGAGTTGAAGTTTGGCATGCAAGCATGTTACATGACTAATTGAAGGTTGGTAACTTTAAAATCATGAAAGTCCTTGTATTTTATGAAAATTACCATTCAGTCCCTAAAAGTCTAATGTATGCAATTGAACCCTTAAATAAACTCTAATCGCTGTGTTGTTTCCTTCTGAGTGTCTTGCTGAAAATATAGGATAATAACGAGCATATAGATAAGATAAAAAGGAAAAAAAGAGTTGTGAATCAAGGTTGACTTTTGGGTTGACTTTGGTTTTCCCTGTGTAATCTTTGTAGTCCGGGTCAAACGTCTAGCTCGGGCTTAGGGGGTTACATTTGTTGGTATCATAGCTAGGTTACGAAAGAAGTGGGAATGTTGGCATGTGAAATTGTTATGTGTTGAAGTATGATATTTGAAAAGAATGCGATTGGTTGAATTTTGAAGTTTATGATATGCTTGATTTATGTGAATCGCATGTGAAATGAATGTGAGTGTGTGGTGATGATGCAATGATGTTATGTGCTGATTTTGGATGATGAAAAGCATGTTGAGCATGATGTGTCACTGTATGCTATGCCATGTTGAGGGAAATTGGGGTACCCATTGCCTTATTACACTGATCAATTGTTTTGTAAACTCAGATCCTTGCTTGAGGCTGGCCAAAATCATGGTTTGATTTGTTGTTTTTGTTATTATGCCTTGTTAAAATATCATGATGAGTCCGAGGAGAGAGTTGGGATCGGATACGATCGTACCTGCGGGTGAGCAGGGTAGTCAAGGGAATGATGTTCCGCCTTTCGAGAATGTGTCTGTTCAGCCGTTCTCATCTGGATTTAAGGTGATAGGGCAGCGTGAAGGGGCTAGCCTGGTGGTGAAAGTTTTATCGTCTGTAGTTCAGGAGATGTCCGGAGCATCTCAGGTCGCGGGAAATGAAAAGCCTACTCACATACCGTCTGTCGAACAGGCTGGTTTGTCAAAACAACGTATGCATGGTTTGGGAGCTATTGAGTATCATGGGTCGACACCGGAGGCATTCGAGGGTTGGTTAGCCAGTACAATCTCAATCTTGGATTGGGAAGGGTGTGATCATGCTTGTAAGCTGGGAAGCGTTGTCACATTAATGTTGAAGAATGCTAGTATGTGGTGGACATCTGTGTTGGTGGCATCGAATATTCAGGATGTGGATTGGGAATTCTTTTCAGCTGCCTTTATGAAGATGTATATTGGAGATAAGCTTTTGGGTAGCCAAGAGCGCGAGGGTATGGTTTCAGTTTATGTTGATGTGCAGAATTTGGGTCTGGCATCTCATATTGGTGGTTCTAGCTCTGGTAAGAGAGCTACTGAATTCGATTTTGGAAGTAAACAAACCAAGAAAGGTCGAGATAGGAGGTATCAATCTGTTGTTAGGCGAGGTAACCTTGGACATGGTGCATTGGTTCAAGGGAACAGAGTGAGGATGAAGCAGCACACGTGTTAGACGTGTGGTTCTCGGGAACACTTGAGGAGGGGCTATCCTTGCGCGGCTGGAGAGGTACATGCTCCTATTAAAGTGACAGGGAATTCTTGCTGGAACTGTGGTTCAGCAGATCATTTGAGGTGTGAGTGTCCTCTGTTAGCAAGTAGAGGCCAAGGACGTGCACCTGTTGTGGTTGCACCTCAGAATGGCCGTGAGCATGGCCGAGACAGGGTTCAAAGGTGGAAAGAAAGGCAGAGAGGTGCAGGGTATTTGTTGGTTGAATCTTGTTGGAGTTGTGGGTCTATTGGACATTTGAGGCGAGATCGTCCAGTGTTAGCTCGGGGTGGTGTAGGTGGGGTGTCCTTTGAAGCTCCCCGTGGTCGTGAGTGCAGTTATGATTCTTTCCAACAAGGAGACCATGGTGGCTCTGCGGAAGAGGGTGTGGGTGTTCGTTGTTTGGAACACAATGATGTGATTGCATGTATCTTTTCTGTGCAATCCGTGTTATTGTTATCTTTGCTTGGTTTTGCTTTACATTTTCTTGGGTAGTGTTGGGATTCGATAGTTAATGAGTTATGAGTAGTGTCGTTGTTGTTTTTAGAAAAATATTGGTGAAGAGGAATAGTAGTTCAAATAGTGTTGTAATAAGTTGTGAGGATGGTGGAGTAGGAAAAGTTTGGAAATAGGACGTGGAGTTGTCCCAAGTATGGTTCGGAGACGTTATTAGTATGTGTGAACCGACATGCATGCACAATTTAAATCATTTGTATACATATATATTACATATGTTGGTACATGCATACATTGGTCATGACATTAGAAGTATGCATACATGTGCATAGGCATTCGTAAGGGCATGTAAGCAATCATGTACATGAATGTTCACACTTATTAATAGCTAATTTGGATATGGTAGTGGAGTGTTATGATTAGAGTAGTTTGTGGGTTTAAGGTTTGTTTTGGCAAGAGGTGAGGAAGTCAATAAGTTCACCATTAGGAGTGAGTATGGTCTAGTTTGGGCTACCCGGAAGAAAAGTTTACTAGATGTTTTAAGGCCTTGGCAGATTGATGGTAGAGAGGGGACCGTTTTGGTTAGAATGCGGTCGAGGATGAATTTGTGAAGTTAAAAGCATTTTGTGTGTAGCCATGGGGTGTTGTCGTTTCTCTGGGTTGAACGGTTGTTGCAGGTTTCGGTTGTGGTTTTTAAAGTGCGCTGCATTCTTGCTTGAACAGTCATAGTAGGATGATTGTTTTAGATGGTTAAGGTTTTGACGGAGACCCTGAAGGAGTTGGAAGGAAGTTCTGACAATAGGTTTAATTGAGGTTTAGTTGGGTTGTGTAGAGAGATCTTAACTCTTGTATAAGTTGTAGGATGTGTCTTCAGTCGAGTGCAAGTGTTTAGGGAATGAGCTTTACGCATGGTTATGTAAGCTCAAGAGCCATGATGTTTTGGCTGGTTTCTCGTGTGAGTGTGGTATGTTGGCTGTGTGTAAGTAAACCTTTTTGTGATGGTTGTTGTGAGTGAAGTGATGGTTGGAGACGGTGTTAGAATCTTGTGATGAGGTATCAGGTTGGAAAGGCCAATGTTGGGGCCAATGCTTGAGTAGCAAGGTGGTTGTGGAGTAGGGGGTGATGCTTACTCGCTTGAGTATATCGCAAGATGGTGATCTTGTGGCCGATTTGTGAATGGGAAGCCTTGTGGTTTGGTGTCAATGATGTTAGTGTTTTGAGCTTTGGGAGAATTGAATAGAGGTGCCAAGTGATATTGAGTTGAGGTGCTCTCATCTGGATGAACTCTTAGAGATTCTTCCGTAGTGTGCCCTGGTTGTACAAAGGTGTATTGTAATTTGAGGGTTGACGGATAAGATGGGAAAGGAAGTTAATGAATTTGTAGGCAAATGTTTGGATTGTTAGTAGGTGGAAGCTGAGTTTGTTTATCGTTTAGGTGTGGTACTGTTGGGGTTATTAGGAAGGGAGTTGAGGGGGGATGGATTGTCGTGGATTCGTGGTTGGATTATTGTGGATTTTATCCAGAGGAATATTGTTGAGTGGATGTTGATCATTTTGCAAAGAGTGCGCATTCCTTGGAAGTGCATACTACGTATGAGATGGGTAGGGTAGTTGAGTTGAGCTTGGAGTACGCGGTTGAGTTTCGGTACTCCTTATCATCCTTTGATGGATGGGTAACCGGAGCATGTTTTTCAGGTGCTTGAGGTTATGTTGAGATTTTGTGTTTAGAATCCCAAGGTTCATCGGAAAGGCTTTCGCCTTGGTTGAGATTGCTTGTAACATTGGTGGTCAGGCGAGTATCGGGTGGCTCCTTACGAAGCTTTGTATGGGAGAAGGTGTAGAACTCCTCTCTGTTGGGCAGAAATTGGGCAAAAGTTGATTTTAGTGCCAACTATACTTAAGGGAACTACCGAAAAGGTGAAGTTCATTTGTGAGTGTTTGAAGGCAGCATCAGTTAGGTAAAAGTCTTGTGCGGACTTGAAGTGTTAGGAAATTGAGTTCGCGGTTAGCGGACGTGTGCTTTTGAAGGTATTGTCTTGGAGGAATGTGATGAGATTTGGGTGTAAGGGTAAGCTTAGCCCAAGGATCTTTAGACCTTACGAGTTTGTGGAGCGTATTGGTCCTGTGGCATATCGGTTGAGATTACCTTCAGAGTTGGAGAAGATACATGGTGTGTTTCATGTCTCTATGTTACGAAAATACAGATCGGATCCTTCGCATATGATGCCTGTTGAGGAGATAGAGTTGAATCCGGAATCTGTCGGGTGATGAGGAACCAGTAAAGGTTCTGGACGTGAGTAGCAAAGTTCTTCGTGGCAAGACGATAGAACTTGTGAAGGTGTTGTGGCGACACCGAGGGGTTAAGGAAGCCACGTGGGAAAGTAGGGCGGTCTTGTTGAGGTAGTTTCCACATCTCAGGTGAGAATTTTGAGGACGAAATTTCCTAAGTGGGGGAGGGTTGTAACGCCCTGGTTTTGGACCTGGATGTTTTAGACGTCGGACCAGACCGGCTGAGAACAGTACGAATCGCGTAAGGTGATTTTTTGAAATCAAGGATCGAGATAGGATAAAATTGTAATAAAAATTGCTAAAATCCTCTAAAAATATAATTAAGAGGTTGGTCAAGTCAATTTCACAAAAAGAGTTTTAGAAGTGAGACAATTTGAGTAGTGACCAAATTGTAAAGTTTTAAAACTGGGGAAAATGTGATTTTTAAAATGGAAGCCAAAGTCTTAGAATCTTTAGGGGGCTTAAAGTCAATTTGACCTTTCTTCAATAGGATATGTGATTTAAAAGGGTTTTTAATTAAATGATTTTTAATTGGATTTTTATAATTAATTAATTAAAAGGTGGTTAATGAGATTTTCACTTACGTAACTACTTTTCCCTCTCTCATTTTAGCCAAACACCATTTTCTCTCATCTTTTCCAAAAATTATTTCTCCCAAAAATCCTCTCAACATTTCCTAAATCATTTTTAAGAGATCTTCCTTAATTCTTCAAGATTTTTGCAAGGAAAACTTGTCATCTATTGAAGGAAGCAAGGATTGGAGGTAAATCCCGTTCTCAACCTCTAATCTAAGTTCTTTATTGAAATTACCAAGATATTTGGCTTCTAAATACTATTCTTGAGTGAGTTTTCAATATAGTTTTGATTTGAGATCAAAATCTTGTGAAATTGTGGATGAAATCTTGATTTTTGGACTTGATGAGTTGGGCTCTGTTTTGTATTGATTTTAATTGAGTTCTAAGTTGATTTATATGTTTAATTGAAGTATTGATAACCTAGATCCCGAAATCCTAGAGATCATTGAGTTTCTTGGTTGTTTTAAGTTAGATTTTGAGGTGAAATGGTGGAATCTTGCTTGCTGGAGGTATAATGATGAGTTAGGTTGTTTAATTGATGTGTTTTAATGTTGATAATGCTTTGGAAGTGATGTATGTTGACTGGGCTTGGTTTAGGAAGCAATCGATTGAGTTTTCGGTTGTTTTGGAAGGGTATTTTGGTGTAGTTGTAGTGGGCAACGAGTTTGTGATTTGTTGCTAGTGTTAGAAAGCATTTTAATGCATTTAAATCTCTGTTTTGATGATCCGAAAACAGGGGATCTTGATCCGGAAGCAAATGAGGTGATTTTGGAGGCTCCAGAAGTGTAATTTTCGTGTTGGAGAGCAAGGCTTCGTGTATCGGTGAGTGGAAAAGAGTTTTCCAGCTTTGAAACGATTTGAATGTGGTTTTGGGGGCTTAGTGTAAGTTTGAAACACTTAGCTAAGCTCAAGAGTAAGTAAATCGAAAGTCTCTCTCTCGGATTGTGCTATGTTTTGGCTTAAAAATGCACTTGGTTTAAATATGTTTTGATTACTGTTCTAAGGCATGTTTTAAGCATGAGTGTTGCTGGATTTTAATGACATTATGTTAAGGATGCACTAGGTAAGTGATCCTTGGTTTTTATGTGTTGAATGCATATGATGTAAGCATGTTATGCTTGTGGAAATGGCAATGTGTTTATGCTTGTAAAACAGTGGATTAATGTGGTTAAATGATTATATTAGCACGTGATGTAAATGGATTTTGGTCACTTTAATCGGATATAGTTAGCCGGCTATAGGATTGGGTGCACCGTAAATAAAGTCGCCTTGGATGTCGAGGGGTTGTGATTGTGCCATAATCTCCATCCGAGTACCCTAGTGATTGAGGAATTAGAATCACCACGATGGAGGTAGGCTCTCGTGGGTAGACTTAGTTAAGCGTCACTACGGTGGAGGAATGCTCACGTGTGTGAGCTTGGTTAAGGTGATTACAATGGTTGAGGTAACTTTCATGTGTAAGCCTTGTTTGTGTCCCGACTCTCGCTAGTGGGTTATACAACTACCGATGAGTGATGTTGAGGGGTTGAGATTGTGCCATTAACTCCACCATGGGTGTTGAGGGGTTGTGATTGTTCCATTAACTCCACCACGGGTGTTGAGGGGTTGTGATTGTGCCATTTATCTCCATCACGGGTGTTGAGGTGTTGTGATTGTGCCATTTATCTCCACCTTATGTAGTCCGGTAGTGTGTATGAAGCGTGTGGGACAAGGCTTGTGATCCGCGTATCCGATTGTGTGAAGTGTGATGTGTTTTGTTATGATATACGTTTGAATCACTTATGAGCCAATATGATGATGGTGACTCAACGTTTAATGAAAAACATTTGTTTTGTGAAAGCATGTGATGCTTGAGAATTATGCTAGAATGTATAAGATGCTTGGTTTAAGCATGAGTAAAGGCTCTTGTTATTGTATTTAATGATATTATGAGCATGTGGATTTGAAAGTGATTTTGGTACTTTAAAGTGCATGTTTTAAAGGAAGGCAAATGTTTTCAAAGGACGATGTTTTGGTTTTAAAATGCATTGATGAATGTTTGGTTTTATAGCGGACCTCACTAAGCTTATTGCTTACGCTCATTTGTTTCATCAATGTAGAGAATTGAGCAATCAAGGCAGCCAAAGAGCAAGCGAATTCCAAGAGTTTTGGTTAAACAATGTATGTGGTTTTTCTCAAGTGTAATAAGAGGCAATGGGTGGGATTTATACTTCGGAATGTTTGAGAATGTTTCCCTTTACTTTCAGCATGTTGGTTTGGCTATATATGAGTTGTAAATGGCATTGGGTGTTTGGATTTTGGTTTATATGATGTTATAGCTTGTTATGGTTTTGGTGAACTAGGGAGCATGCCTTTAGTGCCTGTACTTATGTGTTGGTTGCTATGTTTAAGCTAATACCTTGGTATGGTGATTGTTGATATGTATCCATGTTTTATGCATGTTGCGTGATGTCTTGGGGTTGATTCGAGTGTGAAAAAGCATGAAAAACCAACATTTTCTGCTGTCACAGTGCAGGGTGTAGCGAAACACCCTTAACTGTTCTGAAACGGGGGCCTGTAATGGCCATAGCGTTTCGGTACGGTTGAAGGTGTTTCGGAACATTGTGGCTACTAGAAAGGCTTGTTTCGATACCGGTCTCGGAACATACCCGAGTACCAAAACGGTCAACACCATTTCGATATGGGCATTTCGGTACGAAGGTTGGTGTTTCAAAACGGATGACCATTGGATGAAGTTTTGAATTGTTCCAAGTTTTTGTTTCTTGCATTTTGGTCCCTAAATGTTGGATGCTTAATTCAATGAGTCTGGATGGTCCGTTTGAGTTAAAGTTTGGCATGCAAGCATGTTACATGACTAATTGAAGGTTGGTAACTTTAAAATCATGAAATTTCTTGTATTTTATGAAAATTACCGTTTAGTCCCTAAAAGTATAATGTATGCAATTGAACCCTTAAATAAACTTTGATCGTTGTGTTGTTTCCTTCTGAGTGTCTTGCTGGACATATATGATAATAACGAGCATCTAGATAAGATAAAAAAGAAAAAAAAAGGTCATGAATCAAGGTTGACTTTCGGGTTGACTTTGGTTTTCCCCGTGTAATCTTCGTAGTCCGGGTCAAACGTCTAGGCCGGGCTTAGGGGGTTACAGGAAGTTTCCTAAATCCCTATGGGATCGACCCTCACTCTCACTATTCTACTTTACTTTAATTTCTTTATTTGAGAATAAGGAATTAATTTTACGTGAAAGCGACGCTTGTCAAATTGGTGCCAAAAATTAATAAAAGGAAAAAATAATAATATTAAAGTTAAAAAAAGTAATAAAATAAATATAATTCAATAACAAAAAAAACTAACGCCAAGTGTCAATCCTCGGCAACAGCACCAAAAATTTGTTGTGTAATTTAAGTGTTACACAAATGGTGCAAGTATACACGTCGACAAGTGATAGTATAGTTTAAAGATCGTCTCCACAGGAATTGGTGTGTGCCATTTTGTTTAAGTTATTGCACTCTAAAAGGAATAAGATTGATAGTGATGGAACGGGGTGAAGTATAGCTAAGATTATTGTAAAGTAAAAGAGAGCATAATAAATTCAAATAACAAGATAAGAAATAAAATGTTTATAAGGAGGCGAGGTTATTGGGTGTCTCGATGTTGTTTCCGTTTGACTTGCCATGGCAACTTCACTTATATATATGCTCGATAGAGTTTCTTTCTTGCCATCTAATTATGTCTAACAAAAGACTCTAATGACCAACATGCCACGACAATACATGTTTGTGTGAACCTTGGGATATTTTTCACCGATTAAGCTTATTCTTCTTAACCGCCTGAAATTCTTCCTTATGTCTAAGGAGAATTAGGCTTCATTAACTCTCGAACAATGAAAACTTGTATACAATAAGTAGACTTTGTGAACCAAACTCTCTCGAGTCCAAGTAAATGGGCGAGCATCAAGTATTTTTGTCTAAACTACTTGAATAACAATGAAGAAGAAGATATCGGATAAACATCTAAATAAATTAAAGCCAAAGAGAAATCATTTGTTCACAACATCAAAACCTAATAACTCAAGCCAATTTAATTAGTTCATGGTTGGTGTAGATCATTCAACATTACGGACCCAATCATTGAATGAATTAAGGAATATAGAAGATAAACTAAGATTTGATCGGAACAGATCTCTTCTGTTGTCCTCTCGCCAGAATTGAGTGGTGCTTTTGGGCTAGGCCTTTGTCGATGGCCTAGTGTGATAAGTGTTCGACCCCAATTTCAATAATGGCAGTTGCCCCTCACGACGGCGAAGATGAAATTAGGGTTTCTTTCTACTTTGCTTTATTTGTCCTTTCTCCTTTGATCTACGCATCACTCTTTTATAGAGGGGAAAATTTGAATTGAATTTCAAATGGTTGTTTTATCCTCTTATCTTTAGCTGTAACAGCTTCTCTCATTCAAATCTCCACGAATCTAGGAGATTCTTTGGTCAAAACGAATCGATTAGAGTAATCAGATTTTTCTCGAGATTGTACTTTTTCCGTAGGCCAACAATTATCTAGCAAAATCGAAGCAAAACAACAACATTTCTCCCACAAAAATAGAAAAACACAAGGCGAGATGCACAAAACAGAAAACTTCAAATAAATGCGAGAAAATATAATTATGCAATTAAAAAGGCCCTAAGTACAAGCAATAATCGACATAAAGGGATACAAATTACACTGTTTTTTCGAGTTATCACCTAACCTCTGTCAGTAAACCCTCTATCGTAAGTACAATCACATAGCCGGTGATTGAACTGTTTTCGCCATCATTGTCATAACCTCACCCATTTTTCTAAAATCGGGGTGTTTACAAAAGAATGAAACTCTCTGTCAGTAAACCCATTTTTCATTTTTTTATTGATTGTTTCTATTTTATTTTTTTTTATTTTTTTTTTGAAATGAAGGGAAACGCACCTACGCCACGCCTCATTAAAAAACCTCCCTAATCCTAATCGGAGGAAAAGGAGTACGTAACGTAGGGCGATACAAACACTTAAGCATAAAGCGAGAGAAACAAAGAAACCCAAACCATGCATCTAATTCCCTATGCAATCCTGCATCACCGCACCATCCCACGGTACCAACAAAAGCAGTTGCTGCCAGTGCCCACAACTCCAGGTAAGCCTATAAAGAGACACAAAAAAGGTACAAAGGCATTTTATTCAATTGAGAATGTTTTTCACCTTCCTTTTTCAGTTTTCATCTAAATAAATGTGTACTTCTAGTCAGGCCCGTTCCTAAGAGTTTTTTTAGTGACCTATAGGCGAATCTAAAAATTAAGGTATTAATAAGAAGTATTGGAGTTGTTGCCTTCCCGGTAATTAGGTAATTCTTGGGCGGCTTGTGGTATAGTGGTTGTGTATTGTTCTTGTTTTGGAGTGGTAGTGTTGTCGTAGTCCGGGTAGAAATCATTGTTGATTAATGACGCAAGACATGGGTAGAAAACCTATGACATTGGATATTGTGTTAATCTTTTAATGCTTTTGGTTCCTATAAATGGGACAACGGTACATCTACCTACTAGGTCATCTACTCAGCTGAGGTAGTACATGACATTGCATTTAAGATGGATATAATTGAAGAAGAAAACTAAAATATCTTTTACCAAATAAACAAATTTTCAAGACTATAAATGCAATGCAATTAAGACATCTTTTAGTAATAAGTAATTTTAAAGACTATAAATGCAATGTAATTAATACATCTTTTACCAATAACTATTTTTTAAAATTATTTAATTATATAACAAATTACAACACACAAAATATTGGATATAAAATATTAGTATAATTTAAAATATGCTAAATATACAAGTAGGCACCTAAAATATAATGACAAATGTTATTCCGACGAAGCTCGGGTATAGAGCTTATTATGCCAAACTTTAATTGCGTAAAATGAAATCATATTCATAAATGGATAATTAAATTAAATTTTACACGAACTTTAGCAAATTCCGACATTAAGACAAAGTGTAATCGGCTTGTGGCTAGACTCTCTTTTTAGTAAAATCAAAAAATGTCCCTAGTGGAGTCGCCAAGCTATCGCGGCCACTTTTAGAGCTCAACGTTTAAAAGCAAAAACAACGAATTCGTCACCAATCTTTTAGAAGGTATGATTGGATCACCTAAAATTATGTTATTTTAATAAAACCATTTTTATTTCATTAAAACGGCCATTTTATCAAATGTTGATAAGAAGGCAAGGTTATTGGGTGTCGCAATGTTGTTTTCGTTTGACTTGCCATGGCAACTTCACTTATATAGATGCTCGATAGAGTTTCTTTCTTGCCTTCTAATTATGTCTAACAAAAGACCCTAATGATCAACATGCCACGGCAATACATGTTTGCGTGAACCTTGGGTTGTTTTTCAACGATTAAGCTTATAATTCTTAATCGCCTGAAATTCTTCCTTATGTCTAAGAAGAATTAGGCTTCATTAACTCTCGAATAATGAAAACTTGTATACAATAAGTAGACTTTGTGAACCCAACTCTCTCGAGTCTAAGTAAATGGGCGAGCATCAAGTCTTTTTATCTAAACTACTTGAATAACAATGAAGAAGAAGAAGATATCGGATAAACATCTAAATAAATTAAAGCCAAAGAGAAATCATTTGTTCACTACATCAAAACCCAATAACTCAAGCCAATCTAATTAGTTCATGGTTGGTGTAGATCATTCGACATTACGGGCCCAATCATTGAATAAATTACTTACCTACATTTGTCTCTTTTTTTGAAGCCTTTCGATGAAATTTTTTTTTAATCTTTGATTAAAAAAAACTATTGCTTCGAAGTAAGATAGTGTTGGAATTATGTTATAAACTAAAATAAATGGGTAAACTATTGTAATGATCACTTATGTTTAGGGTTTGTACACTGTTGGTCACCGATATATAAATTCAATCGTTATGGTCACTTACATTTTCGATCTATAAACTTATGGTCACTGGACATTTGTTGCAGTTAAAGGATGATCTGCCACAGTAAAAAGAAGGATAAATTACCTAGATAATCCCTAAACTATTACTCCACTCCTATTTTGACCACCAAAATAAAAACAATTTGTATAATTACACATTTAATCCTCCATATTTACAATGTTTTGATTTCTTCTCCCCTCCACCATCTTCCATATTCTTCTTCATATAACCCCATCCCTAATTTTCTACTATATTAATCTCCAATTCACACCATTCCAGTAGTTTACCCTTAATTTTATTCAATAATGAAGGATATTCAGTTATTTCGGATCAATCGTGTTATTGAGAAGTTAAACGGACCTTATAAATGGTGTATTTAAATAGTTTAAAGTAATGACAAGGATCTAATTATAAACGTAAAATTACAATGCATGATTGGAAACAAATTATCTAAACTAAGGATGAAATGGATGTAAATTAATCGCACAAATTAAAGCATAGTTAGATTTAAATTAATGACAGAATTGAAATAAAGCAAAATTTAAAGGTATAATTAAAATGACATGAAATTAGATAGCAAAGAAAATACAACTAAATTAAAAGAATATGGAAATACAAGGCGAAGTTAAAGCAAGAAATAATAATCAATCAAATAAGAATGGTGATTAATATTTACCATATTTACCATCTAGTCAAAAAATATATGGCATGAATTGGGGATTAATATAGTAGGAAATTAGGGATTGAGTTACATGAAGAATAATATGGAAGATAGTGTAGGGGAGAAGAAATAAAAAAAAATTAAATATGGAGGATTAAATGTGTAATTATACAAATTATTTTTACTTCGGTGGTAAAAATAGAAATGAAGTAATAGTTAGAGAGTATCTAGGTAATTTATCATTCTTTTTACTGTGCCAGATTAGCCTCACGTTAACGCTTAACGGCAACAAACGTCCCAGGGGCCATAAGTTTACATGTAAAAAACGTTAGTGGCCATAACGGTCGAATTTCAAAATTTGTGACCATTCCAGTAGTTTACCCAAAATAAATTTAAAGAGAAACATAAAAGAAATAAAATAATAAAAGAAAGAGAATAACTAGATTTGTAATGAAGCATTTAATACTTATGTGTGCATCTCTAGTCGGCCTTTTCAAAGTAAAATGGTAAGTTTTTAGGGCTTCATAATTTTAAATTTTGATTTTCTTTTTTTTAAAATGAAAAACTTTGGATGTGGGGTTCGAACATACGCGCACTTCAATGTAGTAGATCTTAATTATGCCCCCCTTAACCTCTCATGCAAACAAGCTAATTTAATAACAATAAATCACATTATAGTAATAATTGTTTTTATTGTTAATGTTGTAAAAAAAGATTCCAGGGGATGTTCACTAGGAGATAGATTATGAGTTGGAAGAATGTTTATTAGCTCACAGGACGAGAGATTTTGTGCCACTTGATTTAATTTACATTTTGGTGGGTTAATAGTTGCTAGGATTAAGAGATTCTAGGGTATGTTTTCTTTGTGTGTAATGTAAAGACCAATAGTTGATCCAAAAATTTTAAAATGGGGGTCCAAAATTCGTGGGAGAACAGTGTCACAACAGATAGTTCATAACCAAAAAACGAATCGCAACTTATAACGCCCCGGTTTTGGGCCTAAGAGTCTTTAAGGTTGACTCTGGGTTCGTAGGACCTAGACTAGAGATTTGGGTTAGTTCGGGAGTGGTTCAGGGAAAACAAGGTTTGGGATATGATAAAATTATGGGGAAAATTCCTAAATCCTCTAAATATATATATAAAGGTTTGGTGAAGTCAATTTTGGAAAATGGTTTTTGGAAGATTGACAATTTGGGTTAGTGACTAATTTGTAAAAATGTAAAATATGTTTTTAAAGGACTATTTTGAAATAGGGCCAAAACTTAGAATCTTTAGGGAGGTAATATGTCATTAATTAGCCTTTTCCTTTAATTGACTATTTTAAAGGTGCTTTATAAAAATAATAAAAAGAAATTTTATTAAAAAGGGATATAGTCTTCTAAAAACTATTTTGACGTAACTTCTTTTTCTCTCATTTTTCATCAGCCAAACACTTCATTTTCTCTCGAAACTTCCAGAGGTTTTCATATTTCCACTTCACTTTGATTTACAAATGATTTTCTTGGTGTTTCTTCGATTTATCTCAAAGGATTCTTGAAGATTTTGCAACAAATCTTGTCAATTGAAGGAATAGGCAAGGGTTAGAGGTAATTTCCGCTCACCTTCTCTAATCAAGGTTCTTTAATGAAATTTCCAAGCCTTTGGCTCTTTAATTGTGTTTAATAACAAGGTTTTATAATCTAATTGATGAAAATGGTTAAATCAAGCTTTGAAAGATGATTCCTCAAGATTTTCGTAATGGTGCTATTTTGGTTAATTTGAGATTGATTTTAATCATGATTTGGATGTTAAATGATGTTGAAATGAAGGTTTTATCATAGGAATCCCGAAATATATTGGATCCCTAGTTGTTTAGGTTGTTAGATTTGGGTTTTGTGGTGATAATTTGGTTTTGGTGTTGTTGGAGATATAAGGGTGCAAATAGATTGTTTCGGATGTTATTTAATGATTAAAAATGGATTGAAATGTTACGTTTTGGCTGGGTTGAGTTTGTAGGGTAATCGAAAGTGTTTTCGGTTGTTTTAGTTAGGCTTTTTTGTGTTTAGGGGCATAGCAGCGAAGTGGCTTTAGTTGCTGGTGTTTTTAATGCATTGAGATGCATAAATCCTCTATTCTTGTGTGGTATAAACATGGGAGAACGTATCGGAAGAAATCAGTGAAGTTCTGAGAACGTATCAAAAGTGTTTTCGGTTGTTTCAGTTAGGCGTTTTGCTTCGCTTCAGAAGCTCGATTCTGAATTTCCATTTCATTTCAGCTTGGTCACACGTAGCCAGCCCGTTACTTGAGTTCCAAGACTCGTCTGTGTTAGCATTTAATTCTGTTGTGTGCATCTCTAGGCAGCCTTCCCAATAGAAAATGGTAGGGTACTTCATAATTTTAAATTTGATTTTGTCTTATTAACTTGATATTCTTTATTTTCGTAAAACTTAAAAACAATTGCTGGCTATTCTGAATTTCCACTTCATTTTAGCTTGGTCACACGTAGCCAAGCCGGTACTTGGGTTCTGAGACCCATCTGTGTTAGCATTTAATTTTGATGTGCGCATCTCTAGGCGGCCTTCCCAATAAAAATGGTAGGCTCCTTCATAATTTTAAATTTGATTTTGTCTTATTAACTTGATTTTCTTTATTTTCATAAAACCAAAAAGAAGTTATTGGTTGTGGGGTTCGAACCCACACGCACTTCAGTACAGTAGATCTTAAGTTTGGTCCCTTAACCTTTCAGGCAAACCAACTAATCATATTTATTGTTAATGTTGTAAAAAAGATTACATGGGTTGTTCTCTAGGAGATAGATTATTTAACCAAGTTAGTTTCAATGCATCTCTTTAAAACATTGGTTAAATTATTTAAGCATTCATCAAATTAATCTCCATATACGGTGAAATCATCCATAGAAACCTCAATGCATTTCTAAATATATTCAGAAAAAATACTCATCATGCATCTTTGGAAAGTACCTGGAGCATTACAAAGGCCGAAAGGCATTCACCTATATGCATAGGTTCCGAATGGACAAGTGAACGTTGTCTTTTCTTGGTCCTCTTGAGCAATAGGGATTTGATAAAAACCTGAAAAACGTCAAGAAAACAAAAGAAAGACTTCCCCCAATCTCTCTGTAACCCCCTCGTCCCGGGCTAGGCGACAGACTAGTCTGAGCAGGTTACACAGGGAAAACCGAAGCGAAACCCGTTAAGGCTCCACTCCGATTAGCAACCTTAGAAAAATTTCATTTACTTATCTTGTGTAAATGTATCGTTTAGTCCTATGTGAGAAACGACAGCGGAAAAAGATAAAGAAAGCATCCAAGCAAACGTAAGGTAGCTTAAATTTACCGAGTGACATATTAGTCTGATTGCATGCTTACGAAACCAAAACCATACATAAAAGATGCATATAAACTTAACAAGGAAGCAAACAAACAAACGGGACTAAAACACGACATCCAGGAACCTTTGAAGATGCCAAAAAGCCCAAATACATGCTTGTGTTTCGAAACAGACTTGCCCGTTTCGATACGTGGGCTCCAGTTTAAAAGCCAGACCAGGTCGTACTGATACAGTCCACTTTGTTCCGGTACGGGGTTCTCTAGTGTCGAAACATTTCAGAACTGGTTCCGAAACAGGCACACACAGTGGTAAACTGCATCGAAACGCGTACCAAAACGGGAGCTCACAGTGTCAAATCGTATCGAAACGTCACCACCCTCGTTCCGATACGAGTATCCCTGGAGCTACAACCGTTGCGAAACAACCACGAGAATTTCAAAATGCCTGCACTCTGAGTGACCCTGAAAATAGTTTTATGCATCTTCAAACATTCCCAAACATGCTCCAAAACAACAAGAATCATGAAACAACAATCATACACATAATCGAAAGGTATTTCATCCTACCACAAGCATGATCAAACATATAAACATACATGACAAGACCATTTCATTCATAGGAAACATACATCCACATAAACATAACATAAAACAAGGTTTACATGCTTTTTTCACACAAACACATAAACATCTCATAAATCATAGGTTACACTCTTCCACACAAAAACATAGGCATTTAACAACATGTAAGCCAAACACATAGGAGTCTAACACATGCTCCTACAATATGTAGCATCCCCATTGCTAACTATTACATTATTCAATAAAACCATACTTGAGCAACCACACATGCGCTTGGATGCTCCTTGCTAACTTCAACACTAATGATCTGCATTGTCAAAAACGAGAGCGTAATCTAGAAGCTTAGTGAGGGAGCTCTAAAACAAAACATCGACAATACAGGGTTCAAGCACGACGTCCATGAAACATTCACAAGGCATACATTTACACTAACATAGCAACATAGCCAACTACTACAAGAATGCATGAGCATGGCATCTTACCTCATGTTATGCTTAGCACAAATGCAATAGAACATCTTATCACAACCACCACACATAGACAAGTATATTGGCAACTATATAGCATACTCGGATATGCGGATAACTTCCGTTAGGATTTTCGCCCCAACGTACTCAAACAACCATATTACCTTCCGGTGGGATTACACACATCACCGTTTTCATTTACGGATGGGATTTCACTCATCATCACACACTTATGTTTTCCGGTGGAATGTAACCTCATTGTACTCCTCCTTGGTGACTACACATCACCAAGGCCACGCGCAAATTTGACTCTTACCGTGTGCACGCTCATCCTAATGATCGATCATTTATACCCGGTAATTATAACTGGTGCCAACATACTAAACAAGTCTCACCATGATTTCACAATCATGCAACACAACATATCATCACCATTATACAACATCAATATATAGAAACATGCATAACCGAACATGTATCACACAAACCACAATTGCACATTTAACAAGAAACTCATAAAGTCAAACAAGAGATTAAACTACCAACTTAATCTCCACATTATATTGGCCTACCAAGCATAATCTAACACCTCAACCACACACTTGAACCAATTTAAAACCGTTTTAAACAATCCACTCACCGAACACCCTTAAAGCAAACCGAGAAAGCCGATCAAGCCTCCAAATTTCCTGGAATCTTGCTCAAAGCTTCTCCAACGGTTTCCCTTGATTCTAATCAATCAAAAACAACATATTACTCAACAAATCATCCACAAAACCACTGCCACAAATCAGATTACAACCACAAGACCATTCTCTACATTTTCAAGCCATGAACTAACCCAAAATCCTCATTTTCGGACTTGAACTTAACCTGGTATAAACCCATCAATTTCCCACACCAAAACAACTCAAAAACCCAAGTTTTCTACCCTTTAAAACACCCACAAAAACCCATTTCGGGGTTTTCTTCAAAACACCACCGTTTTCACATATGATACACCTAAGGGCAAGAGTTTAACATAAATTAACTTTACAAATCGAAAACCAAACAAAAACTCATCAAAGATTCCTCCTTTTTCCCAAAATTCAAAAACTTGAAGAACTTCAAAAATGGAGTTTACTAAAAACTAAAACCATAGAAATGTTAAGAAAGATGAGGAGAAGTCGAAAACGTATTTACCTCGATGAAAACACTTGAAATTGATGAAGAAATGGATGGGACAGTGTTTTGGGGTTTGGGGAGGTTTAGGAGTCATGATTTTAGTTTGAAAGGGGAGGAAGAAGATGACTAGTAAAAAGTCCCTTTTTACTTATCTTATTTCCTTTATTTAGAAAATTACTCATTTGCCCTTAATGAAATCTCATGGCCCTTTTTTTATTAAAACCAAGCCCATTTTGATTTAAAACAAGCCCAACGACTCGAACCCGATTTAACTCTCTTAACACCCGACCCCTAAACCCAGGTGTTACACTCTCTAACATTTGGTCTCTGAAAGGTAAAGGAAAATGGTCTTTCCTAGTCACATGATTAAGCTTGCTAAAATCTACGCACATTCTCCAACCATTTTGCACACGCATTGGTACAAGTTCATTGTTTGAGTTTCTTACCATTGTGATCCTCGTCCTCTTTGGGACAACATGTATTGGACTTTCCCATTTACTATCTGAGAATGGATAGATTACGCATGCGTCTTTAAGTTTGAGTATCTCCTTCAGCACTACTTCGTTCATGGCCTGGGTTAACCTCCTTTGTGGTTCCCTTGAAGGCTTGGCATCATCTTCAAGAAGTATTCTATGCATACAAATCAACAAACTTATACTTTTGATTTCGGCCAAGGTCCACCCAATTTCCGCTTTATACTCCTTTAAGATTCGAACCAACTTCTCTTTTTGTTCAATTGTGATTCCTTTTGCGATTATGACCTGCAATGACTCATCTTCACCTAATACACATAAATTAGGTGGTCAGGTAAGTCTTTTAGCTCCAACTTGAGGCCTACACAGGAGAAGGAAGAATTTGTTATTGTCTGAACTTGCTTACTCAAGAGATGATGTTGAAAATATTTCTTCCGGGCCAATCTCATCATCAATTTCTTCGGGCCCGTGTATTGTTCATGATTTCTTCAGTAGTGCTTCTGTCGAAAATCATCTCATGTTGTATCCTGGGAGACTGACGACTAAAGAACTCAAGCACCGAGGAGTGGTCGAATCTGTTTTAAGGAAACTATTTTTGTGCATGCCTAAGATATTGTTTTCGGTTATTCCAGATCAGTTAATTTTGGTATTTTGTTTATTTAAATTAATTTATTTTATTTATTTCGAATTTAACCATCTTATTCTATGCTATAATCTTAAGACAGGTTATATCCAAGGCGATTCGAAAGAAATACAGTTGTGAGAAAGCAAACAAATTTGTTTCAGGAATTATCCTGTCGTTTTACGGGTTTTCTTAGATCTCAGAAATAAACGTGTAACCCCCTAGACTGGCCTATGCGAAATGACCATGTCTAGTAAGGCACATCACAATTAAACCTCAAGAGGAAAACTTGTTGGCAAATTAAGTAATTATTTCGACAGCATAACATCAGGACTCAGTGAATATCATCAAGTTATATAAACTTGTTTAGTACATCAAATAGCATTTCCAAAGTCATTCATAACATAGACTCATAAAATAATGTAGGCAGCCATGACCACATATGTAAACCCATCATAGGATGGTTACAAAATAGGTATCAATTAGCGTAACCAAATATTTCTAGTTTAACACCATACATATCAAAATATAGGCACATGTCACCCTGAAAGTACAAACGGTGGATAGAAACATTACATTCAAATAGAATACCAAATGTGTCGATCCTCCAAGTGTCAGCTACGGGGTGGCCTATCCAAAATATCTGAAAGGGGAAAAGTTTGGGGGTGTGATCTAGGAAGCTCAGTGTGTTCCAAAAGTGCAAGCAAAACATGTACAACAACAGCATAATACACATTTCTAGTTCAAAAAGAATAAAATTCAAGTAACAATACAGTTCGGTTTAATACTCTATCTACCCTCCAACCATGCTCCAAGAGGCAGTTTCCCCAAAACTGCGTCAAAGGCATTAACATGTGTCCATTGGGCATCGGTGCCAACCTAAGGGAATACCTTAGGAACAGTACGGTAGGAATTACCCTAGCCGAAGCATAGGAACCTGTAACGGTAAGGAATTACCAGTTGGATCAGAGCTGAACCTGCAGTCACTTCATATTCTATCCCAAGTACCCCAATAACAACCTATGTAGCAGTTTGATAATTAATAGCAACTGTAATTTCGGTAAATATAAAATAGGCATGCATTTTCAATAAAACGATAACAAGAGAGCATACTGTTCAATCAAAACTAAGACGTATCATACATACAATATAATCATGCTTACTTTAGAAATCATATCATAATCATGCAAAAACACCTTATCAATCATGATCATATGTTCAATTTAATGACATATATTCGTCATGTAAAATAATATTTAAACGGTTAGATAGCACACAAGGAACACACCTCAAAAGATTAGATCGATCGGTCAGAAGATCTTCCGAGCACCCGGATCACACTCTGCTACGGTATTGGAACCTAGATAGACAAGGATTATGCTTACTATCAGATATACACCTTGATCGAAACAAAATACTAAGTTTTTAGGGTCGTACGAGCGATGATAGGATCACGAGGCGGTACAGATCGGGACGAGCTGGGCTGGGCGTAGGCACGATCGGGAGATCCACGAGTACCTATTAAATAAGAAGATCAATATTAGTCCTTAATCATCAATTTCTATTAAATGACATAACTTATACATATGCATGTTCGGGTTCAACATCCAATTCGGAGGCTTTCGAGTTAGAATTTTGCGAAATGGGCTTCAAAATCAGACACAAGACGTCGAAAAACATAAAATAGGGCTTTTCGAGAAAAATTGACTTTTTTATCAAAGTCAACGTTGACGTCAGCGGTCAAAGTCAACACTGACGTCACTGGTCCAAGGCTGACACGGAGAGTTGACTCATTGAGTTAACTTAGACGAGTTGACTCACTGAGTTGACTCGGTCAACGTGTCGGGTCAGTCAACGAGTCGAATCGGGTCAGTCAACGGGTCGGGTCGGTCAACGGGTCAGGTCAGTCAACGGGTCGGGTTACCATTGGGCTTGGGCCGGTTTGTTTGGATCGGTTCGGGCGGCTCAGTTCAAAGCCAGACTGGGTCTGAGCCGGCCGGATCCACAGCCACCATCTAGGGAGGCCAGAAATTGTCTTGGACGGTGCGTGGGGCCCACGTGTGGCCCTAGACGGATGAAAATGGGCCAGAAAACACCCCGATCACACCATTACCATTATTTTCTCAACTATAGCTCGATTAATTCAAGTTTTGGCCAGAAAGCTTACCGAACTTACCAAACGGAGAGGGGGAGGACCAGTTTCGGCGTAACTCCAGTGAGGTGGGAAACAATGTCGGTTCGGTGAATGGGAACTTGGGTTTTGCTCGCCTCGCAACGGGGAACCCATCGACGGTGGTGGCGCGGCGAACGGAAGTTGATCGACACCGAAAAAGTCGAGCAACGGAGGTAACGCAAGTTTAGGTTGTAGTCGAACCCTTCGACTGTTCTCAACGGCGCACAGCGGAGGATTAGGGCGAGTGGCGGTCGTGGTTTGATCGAGAAGGGGCGGCGGTCACTCTAACGGTGGCGGTGCAAGAAATGACACGGCGCTGGAGGTGAATGCACGGTGGCTGGTTCAATTTATGGGAATAAACTGGTAAAACACGTTAGAGGGGTTTTCTGGATACTTCTTGGGACTGTAATCTCATTAATTCCCAATAAAGATGGTAGGTAAGATATTTTAAGTTTAATATTATTTTATTTCAAAATGACATGTTGGTTTAATGAACTATGGGGAAAATTAGAGCCAAGAGCTCTCTTAGCTCTGTGGCTGGGCACCCGGATGAAGAAGCAAAGGTTGTGGGTTCCATTCCCACAACCCTCGCCTCCCTTCCTATATTTTTTGCCACTTTATGGGTGTTACAACTCTCCCCCCCCCCTAAAAAAATTTCGTCCTCGAAATTTACCTGAATTGAACAGATGTGGAAACTGCTCTTCCATTGACTCTAGAGTCTCCCAGGTAGCTTCTTCAGGACCTCGATTACTCCACTGTACTTTGACCATTAGAATACGTCGATTCCTTAGAACTCTCTCGTCTTGATCTAAGATCCGAACGAGTTCCTCCTCATAAGACAAATCTGGCCTCAACTCCACATCATGTACCTGAATAACATGACTCGGATCCGGGTGGTACTACCTCAACATAGATACATGGAACACATCATGAATGCGGCTAAGCTGAGGAGGTAAATCAAGCTGATAAGCAACAGGCCGACTCTCTTCCAAATACGGTATGGCCCAATAAATCTTGGACTCAATTTGCCTTTGCGCCCAAATCTTAGAACTTTCTTCCATGGAGACATCTTCAGAAAAACCTGATCACCAACCTCAAACTCAATGTATTTCCTCCTCCGGTCAGCATAGGACTTCTGTCTATCAAAAGCCTCTTTCGAACGGATACGGATCAACCTAACGGTCTCCTCGGTCTCTCGAACCAACTCTGGGCCTAAGGTATTTTATCATACAACTCTGTCCAATAGATGGGAGTACGACACTTACGGTCATACAGAGCCATGCGGATACCAGCCTGATAGTTGTTATTATATGCAAACTCAGCCAAGGGCAAGAAATCCTCCCAACTACCATGGAAATCAATCACACATCCCCGTAACATGTCCTCAAGAATCTTTATCACCCTCTCTGACTGTCCATCGGTCTGTGGATGATAGGATGTACTGAAATTCATACGTGTGCCCAAGGCCTCCTATAAGGCCTTCCAGAACCGAAAGGTAAACCTTGGATCTCGATTCGAAATGATAGACAATGGTACACCATGAAGTCTGACAATCTCAAAAATATACAATTTAGCCAGCCTCTTCAGGGGATAAGTAATTCGGACAGGGATAAAATGAGCTAACTTAGTGAGTCTATCAACAATTACCCAGACAAAGTCCTTCTTGGAAGGAGTCAGAGGTAATCTTGTAACAAAATCCATCGTAATACGCTCCCGATTCCACTCGGGAATCTTGATGGGCTGCAACAGACCAGAAGGGTGCTGATGTTCTGCCTTAACCTGTTGGCAAGTCAAACACCGAGATACATAATCTGAAATTTCTTTCTTCATACCTTCCCAACGATATATTTGCCTTAGGTTTTGGTACATCTTATGCCCACTGGGATGCATAGCATATGGGTTGTTATAAGCCTCTCTAAGAATGGCCCGCTTCAACTCGGCATCATCCGGTACACAATAACGGCCCTTGAAGCACAGAATCCCATCCAGATCAAAGGCATATATAGAAGTAGATCCCTGCTCAACCTGTTGTATCACAGGGAGTAAGGAACTGTCTAGAAGTTGTTTGGCCCTAATTTCCTCGGCCAAAGTCGGTTTAACCTGTAGATCGGCTAGTAAACTGCTATCACTATATATACTCATCTTGGCAAACAAGGATCTCAAGTCTGGTATAGTATTACGACTCAAAGCATCAGCAATAACATTAGCCTTCCCCGGGTGGTACTCAATCACACAGTCATAGTCTTTAAGAAGCTCAATCCAACGACGTTGTCTCATATTAAGCTTTCTCTATGTAAGAATGTACTTTAAGCTCTTGTGATCTGTGTAGATATAACACTTCTCTCCATAGAGATAGTGTCTCCAAATCTTCAGGGAAAAGACCACAGCGGCCAGCTCTAGATCGTGGGTAGGATAATTACACTCATGCGGCCTCAACTGACGAGACACATAAGCTATTACCCTGCCATCCTACATCAAAATACAACCAAGCCCGGAACGCGATGCATCACTATAAACTGCAAAATCCTTCCCAGATTCGGGTTGAGTCAAAATTGGGGCTTGCGTTAGAGCTGTCTTCAACCTCTCGAAACTATCCTGCTGAACATCTGTCTAGATGAATCGAACATCCTTCCTCAACAGCCTCGTCAAGGGAGCGGCAATAATGGAAAAGCCCTCGACGAAACGCCTGTAATACCCAGCTAAACCCAAGAAACTACGGATCTCGGACACATTCTTGGGTTCCTTCCAACTTACAATGGCCACTATCTTGCTCGGATCAACCTGAATACCCCGAGCCGATACCACATGCCCCAGAAATGTCACCTCACTGAGACAAAATTCACACTTGCTCAATTTGGCATACAATTTGTGTTCTCTAAGAGTCTGCATAACAATCCTCAAATGCTCAATATGTTTTGCTTCAGTCCGGGAGTAGACTAGGATGTCATCAATGAACACCACAACAAACGGATCCAATTAGGGCCGGAACACACGGTTCATCATATCCATAAAGGCGGCAGGAGCATTAGTCAGACCAAACGGCATCACTAAAAACTCATAATTCCCATATCTGGTGCGAATGGCCGTCTTTGCTACATCAGACCCCTTTATCTTTAGCTGATAGTACCCGGAACGAAGATCAATCTTCGAGAAAATTGTGGCTCCTCGAAACTAATCAAACAAGTCATCGATCCTGGGTAGAGGATACTTGTTCTTGACTGTCAGCTTGTTCAGCTTACGATAATCGATACAAAGGCGAAGGGAGCCATCCTTATTTTTCACAAACAAGACCGGAGCTCCCCAAGGTGAAGAGCTATATCGAATGAAACCTCGGTCAAGGAGCTCTTGCAACTGAATCTTTAGCTCTTTAAGTTCCTTTGGAGTCATACGGTAAGGGTTCATAGAGATTGGTGCAGATCCAGGATAGGTTTCAATCTCGAACTCAACATCTCTATCTGGTGGCAACCCAGGTAACTCCTCAGGAAAAACATCAGGGAACTCGCTAACAGTGCGAATATCTTCAATCTTTGACAAAGAACCCTTGGTATTCAAGAAACAGGCGGTGAAAGACTGATAGCCCTTCCGGATCATCCTGTCGGTTGCCAAAGCAGATATCATATTAGACAAATACCCTCGGCGCTCACCAACAAGAACCACTGTGCGATCATCAGAGGTTTCTAGGGTTGCTCTCTTGGACTCACAATCCAGGTTAACCCGGTGTTCAGTCAACCAATCCATGCCAAGAATCAAATCAAACTCTTCTAATGGTAGTTCTATAAGGTCAGCGGGGAAGATTTCCCCTTGAACCTCGAGGGGACATCGCCGGAAAACCTTATTTACAACCACAGACTAGCCCACCAGACTCATAACGGTAACTGAATTCTCGGTGGTCTCATCAGGAATCTGAAGGTCTTAGGACACAGATCTCGATACATAGGAATGGGTAGAACCATTGTGGAGCAATGCAAAGTATGGGATAGAAAACATAGTAAATGTACCTGCAATGACGTCTGGCTCATCTCTGTCATCTCGACGTCTGGTGGCATAAACAAGGGCAGGCTGCCTAGCCTCGGTCATAACTGGTCCCCCACTCTGATAGGATCGTCCTTTACTCTCGTATCTAATAGCAGACCTAGAAGCTCTACCCTGATTACAGCCTCTAGTCGGAGTCTGAACAGATGTCTGTGAACGAGCATGTGTCTGAGTACGGCCAGGAGTCTGAGTGGATACTCCCGTGGGAGGTGAACGTGGGCATTCCTTAAAGAATTGATCCATAGACCCACACCGGAAGCAAGCACCAATCATCTTCCAACACTCTCCTTCGTGCTTCCTACCGCAGTGCTCACATGCAGGCACAGACAAAAATCCCAAAGAATCACCTTGACTGTCAGCTGGGACAGAAGGTGCTAAAGACCTAGAACTCGTATTACTCTTCTGAGAGTCAGCGATGCGGGTTCTCTTATCTGGACGTCCGTAGGACTCACCCTGACTAGGTCTCCTAGATCGATCCCAATCTCGGCCTCGGTTTCGACCTCGATCTCGGTCTCTATCCATGTCGCTCTGACTAGCTGCCAAAATATCCATCTGTTCTGCAGTTTTAGCCCGACCTACTAAATTCTCAAATACCTCATCGTGATGCGTAGCCACTCTGTCACGTATCCCAATACGGAGGCCCTCTAAGAACTTTTCACATCTGCCCTTCTCGGTAGAAACCAAACCAGGACCATACTTTTGTAACTCTAGAAACTGTATCTCATACTCGGCCACTATCATAGAACCCTGCACCAAGTCCTTGAATGTCTGACGTCTCTCCCTCAAGAATCACTCGCCCAGATAACGGTTCCTAAAACGCTTCTTAAAGAAATCACATGTCAACCGATCAGAGGGAACGCTACTCATAATAGACTCCCACCAGGTGAGGGCATTCCCATTCAGCATAGATACAACACCCAAGTATTTCTTGGATGGCTCAAAACCCATCTCTGTCATACGTCGCTCGATGTCATACAACCATTCCTCAGCCTCGGTCGGTGCTCCACTAAGAGATCCTGAAAAGGTCTTGATCCCGTTAGCAAGCAAAGTCTGGAAGATAGGGACTTCTGGAGCGACACACGATGCTCTAACTACACCCTGAATCAACTGAAGAAACTATCTACTCAAACCCTCATCAGTAACCCCAGTCATAGGCTCGGGCCCAGAAATCATCGCTCCTCTAATCGGAGTAGTCACATCAATATTAAGAGTAGCTGACAGAGCAGTCGGGGCAGATGTCGGAGCAATTGGGATGGTCGAACTGAAGGACCACGAGGGGCAGAAGGCTCAGTAGAGATTGGAGGATCTACGGGGACATGAGCATCAACATGAGTAGATGGACCAACCATCGGGTCGTCCATCGAGTCTGCAAATCTAACGGGTTGGTGATCATCTCGAAGAATCTCTACAAGGATAGAACTTAGGATCAGTTTATGACACTAGATAATCGAACACAATTAAACAGGTAAAGTTTGGTGACATGGCCTCTTTTCACAAGACTTTGAGAAACGTTCTAAAACAGTACTTTAAAATGACTTATCCACGGTCCGAGGTTTTAAAACCAAAAGCTCTGATACCAACCAAATGTAACCCCCTAGACCGACCTATGCGAAATGACCATGTATAGTAAGGCACGTCACAATTAAATCTCAAGAGGAAAACCTGTTGGCAAATTAAGTAATTATTTCGACAACATAACAGCAAGACTCGGTGAAAACCATCAAGTTAGATAAACATGTTTAGTACATCAAATAGCATTTCCAAAGTCATTCATAACATAAACTCATAAAATAATGTAGGCAGCCATGACCACATATGTAAACCCATCATAGGATGGTTACAAAATAGGTATCAATTAGCGTAACCAAATATTTATAGTTTAATACCATACATATCAAAATATAGGCACATGTCACCCTGAAAGTACAAACGGTAGATAGAAACATTACATTCAAATACAATACCAAATGTGTCGATCCTCCAAGTGTCAACTACGGGGTGGCCTATCCAAAATATCTGAAAGGGGAAAAGTTTGGGGGTGTGAGCTAGGAAGCTCAGTGTGTTCCAAAAGTGCAAGCTAAAACATGTACAACAACAGCATAATACACATTTCTAGTTCAGAAAGCATAAAATTCAAGTAACAATACGGTTCAGTTTAATATTCTATCTACCCTCCAACCATACTCCAAGAGGCAGTTTCCCCAAAATTGCGTCAAAGGAATTAACTTGTGTCCATTGGGCATAGGTGCCAACCTAAGGGAATACCTTAGGAACGGTACGGTAGGAATTACCCTAGCCGAAGCATAGGAACCTGTAACGGTAAGGAATTACCAGCTGGATCAGAGCTGAACCTACGGTCACTTTATATTCTATCTCAAGTACCCCAGTAACAACCTATGTAGCAGTTCGATAATTAATAGCAACTGTAATTTTGATAAATATAAAATAGGCATGCATTTTCAATAAAACGGTAACCAGAGAGCATATTGTTCAATCAAAACTAAGACGCATCATACATACAATATAATCATGCTTACTTTTGAAATCATATCATAATCATGCGAAAACACCTTATCAATCATGAGCATATGTTCAATTTAATGACATATATTCGTCATGTAAAATAATATTTAAACGGTTATATAACACACAAGGAACACACCTCAAAAGATCAGATCGGTCGGTCAGAAGATCTACTGATCATCGGGATCACGCTCTGCTACAATAATGGAACCTATATAGACAAGGATTATGGTTACTATCAGATTTACACCTTGATCGAAACAAAATACTAAGTTTTTAGGGTCGTACGAGTGACGATAAGATCACGAGGCGGTACAGATCGGGACGAGCTGGGCTGGGCGTAGGCACAATCGGGAGATCCACGAGTACCTATTAAATTAGAAGATCAATATTAGTCCTTAATCATCAATTTCTCTTAAATGACATAACTTATACATATGCATGTTCATGTTGAACGTCAAATTCAGAGGCTTTCGGGTTAGAATTTCGCGAAACGGGCTTCAAAATCAGACTCAAGACATCAAAAAACATAAAATAGGGCTTTTCGAGAAAAGTTGATTTTTTGGTCAAAGTCAACGCTGACATCATGTTGACGTCACTAGTCCAGTCTGACACGGCGAGTTGACTCACTGAGTTGACTCGGACGAGTTGACTCATTGAGTTGACTCGGACGAGTTGACTCACTCAGTTGACTCGGACGAGTTGACTCACTAAGGTTACTTGGTCAACGGGTTGGGTCGGTCAACGGGTCTGGTCAGTCAACGGGTCGATTCAGTCAACGAGTCGGGTTACCATTGGGTTTGGGTCGGTTTGTTTGGACCGGTTCGGGCGGCTCGGTTCAAAGCCAGACCGGGTCTGAGCCGGCCGGTTCCACAGCCACCGTCTTGGGCGGCCGAAAATCGCGTTGGACGGCGTGTGGGGCCACGTGCGGCCCTAGACGGTCGAAAATGGGCCGGAAAACACCCCGATCACACCATTACCATTATTTTCTCAACTATAGCTCGATTAATTCAAGTTTTTAGCCAGAAAGCTTACCAAACTTACCAAACGGAGAGGGGGAGGACCGGTTTCGGCGTAACTCTGGCGAGGTGGGAAATGATGTTGGGTCGGTGAACGAGAACTTGGGTTTTGCTCGCCTTATGATGGGGAACTCATCGACGGTGGTGGCGCAGCGAACGGACGTCGATCGACGCCGGAAAAGTCGAGCAACAGAGGTAGCGCAAGTTTGGGTTGTAGCCGAACCCTTTGACTGTTCTCAACGGCGCACGGCGGAGGATTAGGGCGAGTGGCGGTCGTGGTTTGATTAGAAAGGGGCGGCGGTCACTCTGACGGTGGCGGTGCAAAAAACTGCATGGCGGTGGAGGTGAATAGACGGTGGCCGGTTCGGTTTAAGAGAATAAACTGGTAAAACACGTTAGAGGGGTTTTCTGGATACTTCTTGGGACTGCAATCTCATTAATTCCTAATAAAGATGGTAGGTAAGATATTTTAAGTTTAATATTATTTTATTTCAAAATGACATGTTGGTTTAATGAACCATAGGGAAAATTAAAGCCAAGAGCTCTCTTAGCTCAGTGGTTGGGCACCCGGCTGAAGAAGCAAAGGATGTGGGATCGATTCCCACAACCCTCACCTCCCTTCCTATATTTTTTGCCACTTTATGGGTGTTACAAAACGGGACAAATCCGTGTTATAGAAATTGTCGTTAAGAGTAACTAAGGTTACAAATTTTGTGAAAAACTAAAAATCGGAAATGAACGAAATTAATTTCGATTTATTGGAAGTATAATTGATTATGGGTATTGGTGTCTTTGCTAACAGGAACAATCAAACAGATAAGTCTGTTGATTCGTCGAACACCAAGGTGTCGACCCAGGGCCAAGGTTTGAAACAACCTATCCCAAATCTGAACGCAACGACAGCGGCAATGAACCACAATGAGAAGTCGCAGAAATTCTGATAACTGAATTTCGAAACATGGAAACAAAAGATGTTGTTCTAGCTGACCATGTTGAACCTGATAAAATATATAAAGGAAGATCCTCCGGTTCTCATGGTAGGAGACGAAGAATGAGAGGTAGATGAACTCACCGCCTTTCGCATTTGTAAGGACTGGGAAAATGGGGATTACCTATGTCGGAATTACATCCTCAATAGACTACAAGATTTTTTGTATCCAGTATATGATGTGTACAAAACAACATTAGAATTGTGGGATGCATTGGACAGAAAGTACAAAGCAGAAGATGCTGGAACTAAGAAATTCTTAGTCGCGAAATTCTTGAATTCTACTATGGTTGATTCAAAACCAGTAGTAAATCAAGTGGAGGAAATCCAACTGATTATTCATGGAATCCTTGCTGAAGGAATGATAATAAGCGACTCTTTTCAAGTAGCTGCCATCACGGAAAAACTGCCTCCCGGATGGAATGACTTCAAAAATTACTTGAAGCACAAAAGAAAAGAGATGTCGGTGGAGGAACTGATTGTCAGACTTCGTATTGAAGAAGACAACAGTGGCAATGCTAGAAATCTCAATAAAAACCTTTCAAAAGGCTAAGGCAAATATTGTCGAAGACAGGAGGGGAAGACAACCCCAACAACACCAAGACAGAACAAGGTTGGTGCCTAATGGTGGAATTTCCAAAAAAAAGATAAATTCTAGGGAGGGTGTTTCAACTGTGGCAAGGTGGGGTACATATCCTCTAAATGCAGACATGCAAAGAAAGCCAATGAGGCTAATATTGTGGTGGAGGAAAAATTATATGCCTAAGGGAATGGTTGTGGGTAGGGATATGTTATAATCTCTGTAAAACCCAAGAATTATGAATAAAGAATATTGTTCTTTTTGTTTACATGATTTATGGCATGAACTTGTTAATTATGATTCTTTGTGTAGACTAATTAAAATGGAACAAATCCCTTTCACTTCAAATATGAAACATACGAAGAAGTACGAAACTACTTGATCTAAATCATAGCGATGTCTATTCAAACGATAGAACAAACTAATTTTGCTTAAGATCAAAGATACCATAGAGAAATTGTTCTCTATGAGTAAGATGTTGAAACCCAAAATTAATAAATTGATTAACTTGGGGGGAAAACTCTGTGAGAGTAACGTCACAAAATCAAAGGGTACAATGATTTTGAGGATTCAAAATGTGCCTAACATGTGGGGGAGTTATTCTGTCAACTAATTAGACACCATATGAGTTATGGAATGAAGTAAAACCTTCTTACAACTACATATAAATGCGGGGGTGTCTTGCAAAGGTAATATTCCTATTACCGAAGTAAATGAAAATAAGTGGACTATATTTTTATTGACTGTGTAACGGATATCAATTTATTGTGTAAAAATAGATTCACAAGAATGTGATAACGAAAAGAAAAGAATGTCTAATTCCTTGAAATATAATTCATAAATATTTAGGGAAGATGGTCGAAGTTCAATGTGTGCAGTAGGATATACGATTCTATGACACACTCATTGTTATAAGCAACAAAAGGTTGAAACGATGACAAATAATAGTGTGACCAATGTGTGCAGTAGGATATATGATCCTATGACACACTCATTGTTATAAGCAACAATGAAATGGTAAAACATACAAAAAGACATGTTAAATTCAAGATTTGACATGAAAGATATGAAATTATATGACATGAATTTGAACATCCAAATCAAGCGGTCACATGAAGATCTCATATTGATTTAGTCACACTATATGGATAAGTTCTTGATAAATATGACAAGGATGATTCTCATATAGCCAGAACTCTAATACACACATGCCAACATTTGTCCAAGAATAAAGGTCAAAATATTGATCAAGTGGAATATGCAAGGGTCATAGGCAGTCTAATGTACCTCATTAGCTGCACTAGACCATATATAGCTTTTATTGTGAGCAGTTTAAGCAGATTCACAATCAATCCAAGTGAAACCCACTAGAAAGCGTTTGTGACTATATGGAGATATCTTATATATACTCAAGATTACAGATTGCATTATTCCAAAGATCCTATGCTAGTTGGATATCTAATATTCAAGATATCAAAGGCATAAGTGGATGGAAATCTTCAAGACAAACGACTATAACCAGGTCCATAATGGAATCTGAATTTTTAATTTTAGACGAGTCTAGAGAGGAAGTTAAATGGCTTTAGAATGTCTTGGAGGATATTCCATAATGGCCAAAACCTGTGCCCACAATATATATGTACTGCGATAACCAAACAACGTTTTCTAAGGCACAGAGTTGCATAAGTCGAGACATATGCGTTGTCGACATAACACCGTTAGACAATTGATCTCAAATGGAGTTATCTCTGTTGATTTTGTAAAATCAAAAGATAACGTTGCAGATCTGTTAACCAAAGGGATAAGTCGAGATCAAATTGAGAAAACATCGAAAGGAATGTGACTAAAGCCAAGGAAAATTTTAAGGCGCCATGAGAAGGAAAACCCTACCTAGTTGACTAGAGATCCCAAGATCTAGGTTCAAAGGGACAACCTAATCACATAGACCTTGTGCGGTCATTGTGGGGGATTACTCTCCCAAGTCCATTCCTATGATGTAAATAGTGACTAAAAACGGAACAGGCTAAGAAATGTTTTTAATGACCATTGTGTGTGCATTATTGAACCGAGAAACATAAGTCATCTATGTAAGAGTGAAGTGGAGATTCTTCAAGGAGACTATTTTGGCATAGTTCTCTCAAACTCTCGTAAAACCAGGCGATGTTCATGGCCATATGGACATAACCATGAGAACTAAACTCGTGTAAGAAAGGTAGTTGTGTGAAGTATACCATCGTTTACAAAAAACGAAAAAATAGTTCAAGGATGAATCTGTGCCTCGTGCGTAGAGGGGTGCGAATCCAATTTATTCGGGTTGGGGCGCACCTACACAACGTGTGTGACGCGAATGTCTGGACCGGTCGGGCCCTACGTGGACCTGTGGATATTTTACCCCGTTTGAATTAATTTTTTTCCTTTTGAATAACATATTATCCCGAAAATTAAGGGATATTTTTAGATTTAAAATTCGAGTTTTTGCTTGCAGCCCACTCAATTATCCGATTAGAGGCATAATTGGAATAATGTTTCTCATGTTTAACCTAATTTTCTCCTATAAATACATGGATTATTTCTGGTTTTAAACACAATTCGAAAATCTCTTTTTCTCCCAAAAATTACATTATTTTTGGTGATAGTCAAAGGCCTAGTATTGTTCTAGATTTCTTCAGTAGTTCTTTTATCGAAATTCATATGATGTTGTATCCTAGGAGACTGGCGACTAAAGAACTCAAGCATCGAGGAGTGGTCGAATCTGTCTTAAAGAAACCATGTTCGTGCAGGGTTCAGCAATTATTTTCGGCTATTCCAGATCTGTTAATTTCGGTATTTCATTTATTTAAATTAATTTATTTTATTTATTTTGAATTTAACCCTATTTGTCCAACAATTTCGAAGAAGAATTACCTTACATCTCAAAGATATAAAAACTTACAGTAAAAAGTAGCTCATTAGCCTGCACCAAAATATCTTTAACAACTCCAAGCGGGTGAATATAAGAACGATCAGCTAATTGAATTACCACACCCCTCTTTTGTAGGTCATTTAATTTTAATTCTTGGTAAATAGAAAAAGCCATGACATTTATTGAAGCTCCCAAATCTAACAGCATGCTCAATTTTTTTTTTATTACCAATAATGCAAGGTAGAGAAAACATACCTGCAAGATTGCCGACACATTCTTATTTACCTGAATTCTCTCCTTTTCTTTCAATTAGAATCCTTTATTTACACCTCATTATTTACAGCAAAGAATGTATAACCCTAAAAATGCCAAACATAATATGTGAGATTGTTAAAATTTGAAACTATAATGAGAGTTTATAATCATGATGTAAACTAAACACATATTTTGGATATTTTTATAGTCATAGAAACAAAAAACTTGTCACTTGAAGATCATAAGAGGACTATACAAGGAAAAGGTTAAAAACTTAATAAAAAAAACTCGAACACGATAAATAATCAGAAAATATTAAAATAAAAAACTCGTGACTTCAAGTATATGTATAGGATAGTTATGCTTGATTTATTTTTATTTTTTTAACACATTAAAAATTTAGAAAATATTAAAATAAAAATCAGAAAATATAAACAAATAGTATTTGTTGAGTTCTTCTTAAAGAAATTTGTAGGGATATTTATGATTTCATTTTGCTGCATATGAATTCTGCTGTTCGCGTCTCTACTCTGTATGCGCAACTTTCAAAGGAAAACGGTAAAATCGCAGCTTTAGGATAAAACTTAAAAACGAAGTGCTGGCTGTGGGGTTCGAACTCACGCGCACTTCTGTGCAGCAGATCTTAAGTCTGCCCCCTTAACCACTCGGGCAAACCAGCTAATTTTATTTAACATAGAGTATCATTACTTATTTTCGCTTCTCTACAAGTTTGATTCCCTACTGTCCAATCAAGTTTCATTTATCACATCCGACACGGCACTACAAAATGTTAAGCATCCGGTTGAATAGTCGAGTCCGATGGTGGATGTACTGAAGTAGTAGATAGTGTCGCAACCGACGGCAGCCGTGAACTTGTTTCTAGTATGAGATACGACGAGCTGAGCAAGCGAGAATAGACGACTATAGGTATATGACGTACGCCCTAATAAATTATAACAGTCATAGTTAAGGCCGGAGCCATGTAATGGAAACACCTTAAATTCTTTTTTCTATATAAAAATTAAATATACATAAATGACGCTCCTTTATAAATAAAATGGCACCTCTTTATAAATAACATAACACCTTTTGAACAATTTTCTGGCTCCACCCCTGATTTTGGTTGAGTTGTTACTGAACAAATTGTTTTTTTAATCTTTGATAATAATTCCAATGCTTCCTCTTGCACAACAAACCCTGTTGTTATTCCTCCCGGAGATGTGCTCCCTAATGGTCAGGGTACATGCAATCCCTTGAACCTCGGTGTGTGTCATAATCTATTGAGCTTGGTGGATGTCGAGCTCAGTAACGTACCTACAAAACCTTGTTGCAGCCTGATCGAAGGCTTGCTCGATCTTGAAGCTGCGGTGTGCCTTTCCGCTGCTGTGAGAGCCAATGTGTTAGGCATTAACATAAACCTTCCTATTTCCTTGAATCTCTTTCTCAACAACTGTGGAAGAAGAGTCCCTACCGAATACATTTGCAGCCTTATGTAGTATATGTTTCAAGACTCTTTGGTTTTACTTTTATTGTGTGTCAAACTTGTCACTCTTTATTTGTTGGATTTTATATTCTCATTCCCAATATGTCTTTACATTGTTCCCATTTCATTCTTATTATAAATAAATGTGCACTTCTTGTTTCTCGCTTTGAGATTTTAAATTGCATTTGTAAAAGTATTTTCGATTGTCTTGTGTTGATTATAATTGATAACACCAATTGTTATTGCAAAGAATTGTAGTATTTAAACTTGTCATTCTTTATTTGTTTGATTTTGTATTCTCACTCCCAATATGTCTTTGTATTGTTACTCACTAATCGAGAATTAACAAAATTTATATGCTCTTTTCCTGTGCATCACCAATGATTTTATGTCATGAGTATTAATGATTATTTTTCATTGATTGTTTTTTATTTTATTGAGAATACATGTGGCATAAAATCATTAATGTGACATATAAAGAGACACAAAAAAGGTACAAACACATTTTATTCGATTGAGAATGTTTTTCACCTTCCTTTTTCAGTTTTCATCTAAATAAATGTGTACTTCTAGCCATGCCCGTTCCTAAGAGTTTTTTTAGTGACCTATAGGCGAATCTAAAAATTAAGGTACTAATAAGAAGTATTGGAGTTGTTTCCTTCCCGGTAATTAGGTGATTCTTGGGCGGCTTGTAGTATAGTGGTTGTGTATTGTTCTTGTTTTGGAGTGGTAGTGTTGTCGTAGTCCAGGTAGAAATCATTGTTGATTAATGATTCAAGACATGGGTAGAAAACCTATGACATTTGATATTGTGTTAATCTTTTAATGTTTTTGATTCATATAAATGGGACAATGTTACATCTACCCAGTTGAGGTAGTACATGACATTGCATTTAAGATGTATATAATTGAAGAACAAAATTAAAATATCTTTTACCAAATAAACAATTTTCAAGACTATAAATGCAATGCAATTAATACATCTTTTAGTAATAAATAATTTTTAAGACTATAAATGCAATGTAATTAATACATCTTTTACCAATTAATATTTTTTTAAAATTATTTAATTATATAACAAATTAGAACACACAAAATATTGGATATAAAATATGTTAAATATAGAAATAGGCACCTAAAATATAATGACAAATGTTATTCCGGCGAAGCTCGAGTATAGAGCTTATTATGCCAAACTTTAAATGCGTAAAATGAAATCATATTCATAAATTGATAATTAAATTAAATTTTACACGAACTTTAGCAAATTTCGACATTAACACAAAGTATTATTGGTTCAATAGATCATGTGTTAGTGGCGTTTTATATTATAAACGCTGCAGTAGGTTTTGATTTAATTTCCCTCACTCTCCCAGACGCGTGCAAACGTGTAAAATCCCCAAATCTCAAATCCCTAATCGATTATGCTCCTCATTGTTGTGCAGCTCATCTCCATCGCTCGTTGCCATCGCTCCTCGCCGTCGACCATCCTTCAGGCCGCTATAGAAACGACAACGTCGAGGATCTTAGTGCATGTACTAGTACTACCGTCACCATCTCGTTTTTTGTCTGAAATTTGTTTATAGGCGCTGGCAAAGCTGACTGCATATTATGCTAGCCTCATTCTTAGGTTAATTTTATTTTTTTTCCTAATTAATGGGAATGTCTTAATCTTCTATGATGCACTTAACTCTTTTACATGCTTATATATCGTTTGACGTCTCCATTCACTTTATGGTTGTGATAATTCTTGGTCTCAGGAACAGATTAGGCCATGTAATGGAGTAAATTGTTTAATTTTTAAATTTTTTGTTTACAAACTTACAAACTTCAAGCTCACGAGACATGATACTTATGATTTTCATCTTCTTGCATATTTTAATTACCGTCTAAAAATTGACTTGAGTAAGTTCCTATTCCGTGTCTTAAACAATACACTGTTCATGGATTAAATATCAATATAGATGTTCCAATGATTTTTTTTCTCTTCATTGGGAATATTATAGAGTATCAAATATCAGCCGAAGGATCTGCGAGCAGTCGTCAAAGATTGGGAATATATATGTGCAGATGAATCCGAACTGGTTGAATATGTTGTTGGTTCAATGACATTAATAGTATTGGCATTTGGTAGTAAATTTTTTTGTTTGTTTATTGCAGATATTATGCCTAGGCGGAAGTTAAGTGATATGCGGATGATTCAAGTTCCTCGAGCAGAGGAAACAGTAAATAATGAGAGTTCTTCCGCTGTTGGATCTTCAGAAGTTCCGGAAATAGTTGAGAATGTGGAAATATAAGGTATTGTTCAACACTTTATTATAACTTCTAACTATTGACTTGATATTAAAAATTGTACTGAATTATTTCTTATTTAGGTGACAATGGTCGAAGGCGCAAAACTAGAGGGCGCACGACATTGAATGAATTGTACGAGCTTCCTCCCGGGGAACGTGTGAAAGTTTCACGAAATGATGTCGGCCAACCAATTAGGGAAGAAACACATGTTTTGGCCAGTTACTTAGGCATTGTTGCACGCAATGCTACGATTTTGCCAATCAATTATGAGTCATGGCGTCAAATGTCGAATAGTAACAAAACCATGCTCTGGATCTGGTTAAGGTAATAATGTCATTGAAATATATAATTCATTACAATTACATAATAATGATATTTACTTTGATTGTGTAATTTGTAGGATAAATTTTCTTTGGGGGTTTCAGATGACTATTTGAAAAATGCACTAGGAAATAAATGGAGAGACCATAAGAGCGCATTGAAGAAGACATATTTCAAAAATAATCTCAGTCTTCAAGAAAAGCTACAAAATGTCCCACCAAGAATGCTCCGATATTAGTGGGAAGATGCGCTTAGGTTTTATAGTTCAACTAAAGGAGATGTATGATCGACCCAATTTTAAAAAAAAATAATACTATGTCCTTATAACATTGACTTTATACGTAATGTAAATTTTAAATTGTAGGAGCGAGAGTGAATTGGAGTTTCTAGCAGACAGTAACATAAGTTTACTCACACTGCTGGGTCGAAGAGCTTTGCTCGTATAGCTAATGACGAGATATTTTTTTAACTATTGATTGTTTCAATGTATTACTTTTTCATAAGTACTAATTTCTATTATACGTTGTAGCAAGTTGCGACCGGTACTAATGTTGGACGGATAAAGCTATTCGACATTACACACACCAAAAAGGATGGCTCTCCTATGACTCATGAAGCTGCAGACATTATGGTATATTTGTTGGATAAAAATATGGATTATGTTATATTTATATCAATAGTATAACATTTTTATTTTAAATAATCTTTTGAATTTGTTAACAATTTTTATTTGATTATCAGACAAAATTGAGGGGGGAAAGGGCGGAGTATGAAGTTACGGCTTCAACTGATGGTTCTACTAATGTGCATGAGATGGAAAATCAAGTTATTGCTGATGTTTTGGGTCCTGAAAGATATGGTCGGGTTCGCTGTCAAGGATCATTTGTTACTCCAACAAGATATTTTGGACCTAGCTCATCTCAGTACATGCCATCACAGAGTCAGTCTTCGCAGGCAGAAATTAATCGTTTAAAACAACAATTAGCTCAATTTAAAGCCGAAGTAGTAGTGAAGAAAGCTGAGAGAGAAGCGAAAGAACTTGAGAGAGAAGAGAGAGAAGCTGCGAGACAAGCTGAGAGACAAACGAGAGACGCTGAAAGAGAAGCAGCATATCAGGCTCTCCAGAATCAATTTCAAGAACTGATGGTGATGTTAAAGAAGAATCCTCCATCTTAGTTGATTTTAGATTTGTTCATGTGTTCATTATAATGAACTTTTAATTATATTTTAAACGTTGAACATTTTAAATGTTGAATTACATTTTAGTATTATTTCTACTTCATTTGCTTTGGTTGGTTGATAAATATTTCTACTTCATTTTACTATTAACTTTTACAGGTTAAATTTGGGTACTATAACATCAAAAATGAGGTTTTGTAAAGGTAGTAACCTTAGCGGCGTTTGCTAACAAAAGCGCCACTAAAAAACATTGCTTTTTGTGGCGTTTGTGAAAAAAAAACGCCGCGATAAACCAAACATTTTTCGGCGTTTTGGTACAGAAACGCCGCTATAGGTCATGATTTTTTGCGGCGTTTGTGTTCTCAAACGACGCTAAATCCATTATATTTCTGGCGTTTTTCTCCATAAACGCCGCTATAGGTCATGATTTATTGCGGCGTTTGTGAATCCAAACGTCGCTAAATCCCTTACATTCTCGACGTTTTATTATCCAAACGCCGCTATAGGTTATGATTTTTCGTGACGTTTTTTGAACATAAACGTCGCTATCTTTTGCGGCGCCGTTTATAGCGGCACTTTGACTAGCGCCACCAATGTTTTTAGCGGCGCTTAAAAACGCCGCTAAAAACCCAGTTTGGTGTAGTGTAAACAAAAAATTAACGTTACAGTTTAATGAGTGTTTTAAGAAAAAAAGTTTTTATGGGGATTTTTAATGTGGGTCGCTCTTGTGACCTTAATGTGACTTCCTAAGATCCGCAGTAACGCATAGGCAGGTCTAGAAGGTTACATTTGTGGTTACTTTAGCGAGGAGTTTCATGCAGGGAGGTTTCTGCTACCTACTGATCGTATGATTTAAAAGTGTAATTTGCAATTAACCTTGCCGTGCATTGTATGGTGCAAGAGTATTGTTTGTTTTATTAGGTGTATTCCAGGTGTTTTGGACCATGTTCTGGTTTTGTTTAAATCGGTATGCGTTGTATTCTTTTTTTTTTCATTTAGAATTAAGGAGATTTTTAATTAGGCACATATACTCGGTTAAGGCGATATGTTCATGAATAAAATCATAATTGCCTAGCAAAAAAATGTTATATATTTACGCAATTGTGGCTTAGAACTGGTTTTCTTTGTAATGTAATTTGGACTATTGAACTCAGATTTTCCGAGATCAGATTTATTGTTTTCATTAAGTGACAATCCGGATTCAGTAAAAACTACCCTACTGAGCCTGGGGGTGTCACACTTAACTTGCTTACGTTATCTACTTCATGTTGCATAATTTGAGTGGTGTGTATTGTTGGGCTCACAAAGCTCAGCCTCCGAATTAGTTAATGTTTACGTTCAGTAAGGGTATCAACATCGTCGAGATAGTTCCAACTATTCAGCTTAGAAGGACGCATATTATTAATAGTAAGTAATCGATAATAGAAAATGATAATAAAATTTATAATTATAATTGTAAAAAATATATAAACTTATAATAAGATCCGACACAAAGATAACAAACAAATCACAGCCGAATATGGAGCAAAATCAATTAGCCTTGGTCGCATGCATGTCTGCAGACACATAAACAACTTTAACGTTGTACTCATTTTCTTAATTAAATCAATTAAACATGATTTGGGGTTTTATATTATGCATCATGGACTTGGGAGATTTGGAAATATAATAATATACACGCACATAATTGCCAACCCAACAAATATTCCAGGATCCAAATTCTCCAATTAATCAGACTGAGTGGCTCCCATTTTCTACTTCTAAAAGACCTTAAGATTTCATATGTATTAGCTATAAAAACCCTTTGCTCACTTCACCAACATCATCTGCCATTGTCTTAGAATAACAGCTTTGAGCTCATAAAAAAACTGTTTCCTCAATCACTTGAAATCATTTTCTCTTCCGAAATGGGTTTCGGTGCTAACGCATCAACTGCTCTACTTGTTTCCCTCAACCTTGTTTTGTTTGCTTTAGTAAGCTCTCATAATGTTGATAATAATTCCAATGCTTCCTCTTGCACAACAAACCCTGTTGTTATTCGTCCCAGAGATGTGCTCCCTAATGGTCAGGGTACATGCAATCCCTTGAACCTCGGTGTGTGTCTTAATCTATTGAGCTTGGTGGATGTCGAGCTCGGTAACGTACCTACAAAACCTTGTTGCAGCCTGATCGAAGGCTTGGTCGATCTTGAAGCTGCGGTGTGCCTTTGCACTGCTGTGAGAGCCAATGTGTTAGGCATTAACATAAACCTTCCTATTTCCTTGAATCTCTTTCTCAACAACTGTGGAAGAAGAGTCCCTACCGAATACATTTGCAGCCTTATGTAGTCTATGTTTCAAGACTCTTTGGTTTTACTTTTATTGTGTGTCAAACTTGTCACTCTTTATTTGTTGGATTTTATATTCCCATTCCCAATATGTCTTTGCATTGTTCCCATTTCATTCTTATTATAAATAAATGTGCACTTCTTGTTTCTCGCTTTGAGATAGTATTTTAAATTGCATTTGTAAAAGTATTTTCGATTGTCTTGTGTTGATTATAATTGATAAAACGAAATGTTATTGTAAACAATTGTATTATTTCAATGATGAATGTGATAAATCAAATTGTCACGATTATAGTTTATTAGTACTGATTTTGCAACATCACAAGTTCAAATTGAAACATCATAATAATAATTTGTCATTAATAATTCAAATTGATAAAATTGTTGTATGAATTTTGTGTTATATCAATAATTTTACCGAATGCACCTTAAGATGCCGGTAAGTGATCTAAAAAGACATCCCAATGTCTTCCATAAAAAGTTACCAACTCTTCACACTTAATTACGTGATCTCATCAAGTCCATCTCAATATAAACTACCAAAATATCAAAGGTATGGAATCATTAAGAGCATTAAACGAGTTCATCCTCACATGATTCATCGAGAGAGATATGTCTTAAGCCAATTGGTAAAGAAATTTTTAGTGAAAATTCAACTTAATTTTCTAAGTTCAATGTGGTCAAACGAAATCGTTGAAAGACTCATAGTATACAATTTTACCTATTCCTATAGCAAACATTGTACATCAATAAGGTAAAGATTTTGCTCTCAATAAATTCATATCTAAAGCTTGGGGGGGGGTCCTAGTGGGAAAAACTTAATGGAATTACCGAGGTTGAAGAATGAGTATCTACTCTTGATGAAATCTTTCGGGGGAAACTATATTGTTGGGAGAGGAGCAACTTTTCAATGCTTAAGGTATCGGTACCTGCCCTAGGGTGTATTCACCTCAAGCTAACTATCAATATTATAGTCCGAAGATTTTATCTTTCAAAACATTGAAGCCAAATTTGATATCTATATCTAGGGGTATTGTATTTATACTAATTCCATGCTATTGATACCATGACCCTATTGACTAGTGCTTAAATTATACATAATTTTATTAATAATTACTTCTTGATTAGTTGTTTTAAGCTGCTTAGCTGGTGATTTTCTGTTCTTTTCGGTGCAGGACTTTGTGGCTGGAAATTAGACTAAAAGGCTAGATTTCGCATGTTTTCTGGATTCATGGTTGGATTAGTGGGCATGAACTGGGGCATGAAAGTGCTGACTAGGCGCGATACGTCAGCAATACGAAAGATGACGTCAGCTACAACATAGTGGGATGATGACGTCAGCAGCGACGGTGATAGCTTATCAAGTCCATTTTGATAGCTTATCAACAAGATTTAAATTTTAAACTTGGGGATTTATCTTTTGTATTATCTTTTTAGGAATTATCTTTTTACCTTTTATCTTTAGGATTTAAATTTTGAGAATTATCTTTTGTATTTTTAGGATTTTATCTCTTATATTTTTTAGGGTTTTTGAGGACTATAAATACCATATTGGGGTAAGCCTCAGAATATCTCATCATTTGTTCCATTCGAGTCGGTTTTTATTGAGCTTAAAACGACCTTGGTCTACAACATTGTTGTTGATTAAGATCAAGTTCGGACATCGATATCAAAGATAGAACTTGGGTATTCGGTATACAAAGTGAAGTCTCAAGGATTGAACCTTGTAGACAAGTAACCGACGTAAATCCTAAAGTGGAAATCTTTCTCCAATGATCCAAAGAAATTGCGTCAAAGCGAAAGCCCGAGGCTAGTTTTTAGATATCAAATTTATTTACCTTCAACTATTTCAACCACAATTTTTATTTATTACCTTTCTTTAATCAACCACCCATTACCTAAAAAAACTCAATCCACTTCAAGGCTCATAGGTCAAAAATCATAATCAGGAAGTTTCCTAAATCCCTGCGGGATCGACCCTTACTTTCACTATTCTACTTTAATTTAATTTCTTTATTGTAGAATAAGGAATTATTTTTACGCGAAAAGGACACGTGTCAAATTGGCGTCATTGCCGGGGAGTTCGGCAAAAATTTACTGATTATTTTTGTTTGTTTATGATCAGGAAGAATCCAGGAGAACTAGCACGCTACATCCCGGAGATCGAAGCATTCACATGACGTCAGAACGCACAAGAAAAACTAGAAAAGGAAAATTGATTGCGCCAACAAAGGTTACAACAAAATCTTGAGCTAGCATCCCAAACCGCAACACACTCTAAGAATACCAACAAAGAACAAAATCCAATGGCCGACGAACAAACAATCTAGCAACTGACTAGGGCAACAGATGACAATCAGCCCCTGTGCATAACCTTCCTGAATGGTACACCGTTATTCCAATTGAAGACCGATTTGATTCATCTTCTACCAAAATTTCACAGCTTGCCCTCTGAGAACCCTCACAAGCACCTTAAGGAGTTTCATATGGTTTGTCTAAGTACAAAACCGCAGGGAGTTTCCGAAGATCAAATTAAACTTTGAGCCTTTCCTTTTTCTTTATCTGATATCGCCAACGATTGGTCATTTGATCTTCCTTCTAACTCTATTACAACCTGGACTGATATGGCTCGTTTATTTCTTGGTAGGTCTTCCTAGCAGCTAAGCCGAGTGAGCTAAGGCGTAGTATCCTTAGTATCCGACAAAAGGATACTGAATCATTGTATGACTATTGGGAGCGTTTCAAAAAGCTATGCGCCAACTATCCTCAACATGGGTTGTTTGAACAAACGCTTCTCCAGTACTTCTACGAGGGGTTGACGCCTATGGACATGAAGGTAGTTGATGCAGCAAGTGGAGGAGCACTTGTTAACATGACCCCAACTGCAGCTCGAACCTTAATAACGACTATGGCATCCAACTCGCAACGGTTTCACCATTCAACTGAACCGTCTCGACGAGTCAATGAGGTATGTTTTATGGAAAATAAAATTGATAAGTTGGATGACATAGTTCAATCTCTTGTTGCAGATAAAAAAATTGCAGCCAGACTTTGTGGAATATGTACAAGTCTAGAACATCCGACGGACTGCTCTCCAATGGTGCAAGAAGAAGACAATGCACAAGTAAATGCAATAGGGAACTTTCTGGGACCTTCACAAAGACAGTACAACTCAAACCCCAGCTCGTATAATCCGGGATGGCGAGACCCTTCGAACTTCAGTTATGCGCAGAACCAAAGGCCAAATCAGTAATACCAGCAGAAACAATCTTATCAACAATATAAGTCAAATTTGGAATCCATTGTTGAGCGGTTGGCAATATCCCAGGAGAAGTTCTAGAACCGTACTAAGACCCATCTTCAAAACTTAGATAAACAAGTGAGCCAATTAGCTCAAGCAATAGGAAGATTAGAGTCACAACGAAAACTTCCATCTCAAACGAAACCAAATCCGAAGGAGAACGTCAGTGCTATCACCCTCAGAAGCGGAACCATAGTCAACCGTGAAGTTCTAGCGAAGGAAACCGAACAAACCAAGGAAGACGATGAAATGCCACCTTCAAACTCCGAAGGTACAACTTCAACACGTGCGCCTCCTCCACCTCCTTCTCATGCAATCACACCGCCTTTTCCATTAAGATTGGTGATGCGAGATAAACGAGCCGAAGAAAAGGAAATAATAGAGGTATTCCAAAAAGTACAAGTCAGCATACCTCTTTTAGAAATAATTTGGCAAGTACCAAGGTATGCTAGATTTTTAAAAGAACTTTGTACAACAACGAAGAGAAAGCTAACATGACGTGAAAAGGTAAATTTGGGAGAGAATGTATCCGCAGTATTCCAGCGAAAGCTCCCACCAAAGATGAAGGACCAAGGTATGTTCGCTATACCCTGCAAAATAGGAGATGTTTCAATAAAACGCGCGATGTGTGACTTAGGAGCTTCAATTAACGTTATGCCTCTTTCTGTTTATAAAGTGATTTCTAACGAGCCTTTGAAGGAAACAAAAGTCACCATTTAGTTGGTTGATCGATCTATCATCTACCCAGAGGGAGTCCTCAAAAATGTCTTAGTCAAGGTAAACGAACTTATTTTTCCAGCAGATTTTTATGTCATTGACATGGAAAATGACCGATCAAACACCTCTTCTGAAGTTCTGCTTGGCCGTCCCTTCCTTAGTACGACAAATACAAAGATTGATGTGAGAAGCGGTATGTTAACAATGGAATTTGATGGTGAGGTCGTAGAATTTGATGTTTATAAGGCGATAGAACACCCGGATTCTATGGAAAACGTTAGCTTCGTTGGTGTTTATGAACCTTTAGTTGATGATTTTGTGTAAACTAACTTATCTGATAATTTGTGCAGGAAATTGGAAGGGCATGATGAAAAAATTAGGGAGTTGGAAAACACTTCATTTTTTAATCCTGATCTACACCTAACTCCCTCAAAAATTAAAAATTTCCCTTCCATTTTGCGGGCACCGGATATCGAGTTAAAATTACCGTCAGATAAATTAAAGAGTAAAGGAGATATTTTTTTTTCAGAAAAAATAAAGGAACGCCATGGTCGTAAAATTTCTCGTAGGGAAATTCTTAGTTGGATTAAGCACATGAATTGGAAGGAGTGTTTATTGCAGTACCTGTAGTCTGAATCAGGCCGTCGAGCTTAACGACGTTAAATAAAGCGCTAAATGGGAGGCAACCCATTGTTTTTATTTTGTTTATTTTCGTTATTTAATTTAGTGAATTTATTTACATTATTTAAATTACTTCTTTTATTTATATATTTTTAATTTATTTATTTTAATTTTTCATATTTTAATTTTAGTTTAATTTCCTTTTTCTATTTTTTAGGTACACCAGAATAAATCCAATCGAATATGAATGTTCGCCTGCTGATAACCATCCGATGGATTGAGATAGCAAAACCCAGATTATCCTCACATTTTTTAACCTTGCAAACCCATGTTTTCTTTCCTCCTTATCCTTTTTTTAATTCACATGAGCCATATAGATATATATCTACTTATATTTTAAATTTTAAATATATATATTATCTTTATCCCTTCCTTTGACCGGATTAACTTAAACCAATCCCTTTCCCTAGCTTTAAGTTGCATGGGCCCCATTTTTTTCAATTCCCATGTGTTTTTAATAAAGTAAACAAAACCACCTTTTGCTTTGTTTTACTAAAACCCACGTGATTTCCTTTCATTAAACCTAATTATTTTTCCTTTTTCCCTCTACCCACTCCCAACCTCAAAACATCATCACAAATCCTCCATTTTTTCTCACAATGGTGAGAGCAAGACAACAAGCACCCCCACCTCCCCCGATCGAACTCGAGTACCGTCGCAATCGTCACTAGCTCATGGAGTTTCCTGTTTCCTCTCTTTTTTATTTTTTATTCTACATTTTGGGACAAAATGACTTAAGTGAGGGGGAATAGAATTTGAGTCAAAATCTGTTTCTTGCCTATTTTGATTGATTGCCTTAGTTGAAAGTTCTTGTTGCAAATCCTTATTTTCACCTTGTCTCTCCGATTTCCTTATGCCTTGGTATTTTTTCTTGTTTTGAACTTTAGGATGCATGATAGACTATGGCTTGGCTTGTTTTTATAAATTTTTGTATGGCATTCCTTGATTTGATTATTCGACATGATACTTGCCTTGGTACAAACAAACCCTTCATGTGAGTTCTTGAGCTTAATGAGCTTATCTTCTATTCTTGTTCTTTGTTTCAATTGAGTGTGTTGATTTAATCAATTGCATTCTAGAACTTGTGGCATGATACTTGTTGAGACTAATTTTTTGACTGTGATGCATTAATATGATAGAGGCATTAAGTTTATCCTCATTCTCTTCCCAAAAAGCCTACCTTTTGTTATTATCCCTTAGTGAGACAATTTTGAGCCTTAGACTTTTTCATTGGATTGCCTTATTATTTAACCCACATCAATCATGTTTTCCCCCTTTTCTGTCACCTATTTCCAGGATGAAGTCGAGATTATTTAGAAGAGAAAAAAAACAGATTTGAATCAACACTACAGAAAAATCAGATTCGAATTGTGCAGTGTAGAAAAAACAGTTTCTAACAATGCAAAAAATACTGTAGAGTGCAGAAAATGAAAAAATAGTGCAGTTTGGTTCAAACACTGTAGGAAAAATAATGTGCAGATAAAAACGAGCAGAATTGTTTGAACAAAAAAAAGAAAAAAAGAGAAAAAAACAGTGAGCTCGAAAAAAAGTACAAAAAAAGAGAGAATTTTTTTGTTTGATTTCTCGTTTCATTCTTTGGAATAACTCTTCTTCTTCTTGATCTTTAAAACTCATTAAATAACCTTTATCCTACCCGAACCTTACCCCTCGTTACAACCCTTTTAAAAGACCTCTTGATTTTTTGCATCACATTCATACTTGGTAGTGGAGATTAGATTTAGTTACAAGCTTATGGTAATGCTTTGGTTAAATTTTGGCTTGAGCGTTCAAATTGTTTACCCTAAACAGTTGAGTGGAATGAGTGAAACCATGAGAGGGTACTAGGTTTGTTTCATTAAAGTTAACAAGTCATTGGAATGTTCTACTTTGCTAAACTATCTCTAGTCTCGCCATTTTCTAATTGTTTCCTTAAAATTCACACATGTTTAGATGCCATGTCATGTTGACATCTTAAAGACTTTGTGAAATCAAGGATAAGGGCTTGAACTTTGATACTTGAGGGCAAACATCAAATAAGTGAGGGGAAATTTGACTAGTGCTTAAACTATACATTATTTTATTAATAATTACTCCTTGATTAGTTGTTTTATGCTGCTTAGCTGGTGATTTTCTGTTCTTTTCGGTGCAGGACTATGTGGTTGGAAAGTAGACTGAAAAAGGCTGGATTTCGCATGTTTTCTGGATTCATGGTTGGATTAGTGGGCATGAACTGGGGCATGAAAGTGCTGACTGGGCGCGACACATCACCAGATGACGTCAGCGGTACGAAAGATGACATCAGCTACAGCAGAGTGGGATGATGGCGTTAGCAGCGACGATGATAGCTTATCAAGCCCATTTTTGTAGCTTATCAACAAGATTTAAATTTTAAACTTGGGGATTTATCTTTTGTATTATCTTTTTAGGAATTATCTTTTTACCATTTATATTTAGGATTTAAATTTTGAGAATTATCTTTTGTATTTTTAGGATTTTATCTCTTAGGTTTTTAAGGTTTTGAGGACTATAAATACCCCATTGGGGTAAGCCTCAGAATATCTCACCATTTGTTCTTCATTTTATTTCTACTTTGAGTTTTATAAATCTCCTTTTCTTTTCAGTTCTTATTTTCTATGTTTTTTTACTTTATTTTTCGGAAATTATGCTAAGTATGGTTAATTCAATAATCATGCAAAGCTAAATTTTCTATTGCCAAAGGCAGTAGCAATGACTCGGTTTCAACGTGAGGAATGAAAATCGCTTAAATAACTTCAGGTTTCATTTCTCTCTATTTTCTAAAGCTAAACTTCAAACCAAAACGATTTTCGAAACAGAAGATTGACTTTTATCGAAATATGGTTTTTGGTTAATATGTGGGAGGAAGGATCGGCTATTGAAGCACATTCGACTTCCTAGGAACACACTTAGTAAATTGATTACTAAGGGAAATTTTGAGATCGAAACCGTTATTATTGAAATAACATCATTCGAGTCGGTTTTTATTAGGCTTAAAACGACCTTGGTCTACAACATTGTTGCTGATTAAGATCAAGTTCAGATTTCGATATCAAAGATAGAACTTGTGTATTTGGTATACAAAGTGAAGTCTCAAGGATTGAACATTGTGGACAAGTAACCGGCGTAAATCCTAAAGTGAAAATCTTTCTCCAATGATCCAAAGAAATTGCGTCAAAACAAAAGCCTGAGGCTAGTTTTTAGATATGAAATTTATTTACCTTCAACTATTTCAACCACAATTTTTATTTATTACCTTTCTTTAATCAACCACCCCTACCTAAAAACTCAATCCACTTCAAGGCTCATAGGTCAACAATCATAATCAGGAAGTTTCCTAAATCCCTGTGGGATCGACCTTTACTCTCACTATTCTACTTTAATTTAATTTCTTTATTTGAGAATAAGAAATTATTTTGACGCAAAAACGACGCTTGTCAAATTGGTGCCAAAAATTAATAAAAGGAAAAATAATAATATTAAAGTTAATAAAAATAATAAAATAAATATAATTCAATAACAAAAACAACTAACACCAAGTGCCAATCCTCGGCAACAACACCAAAAATTTGTTGTGTAATTTAAGTGTTACGCAAATGGTGCAAGTATACACGTCGACAAGTGATAGTATAGTTTAAAGATCTTATCCACAGAAATTGGTTTGTGCCATTTTGCTTAAGTTATTGCACTCTAAAAGGGATAAGATTGATAGTGATGGAATGGGGTGAAGTATAGCTAAGATTATTGTAAAGTAAAAGAGAGCATAATAAATTCAAATAACAAGATAAGAAATAAAATGTTGATAAGGAGGCAAGGTTATTGGGTGTCTCGATGTTGTTTCTGTTTGACTTGCCATGGCAACTTCACTTATATATATATGCTCGATAGAGTTTCTCTTGACTTCTAATTATGTCTAACAAATAACTCTAATGACCAACATGCCATGGCAATACATGTTTGTGTCAACCTTGGGATGTTTTTCACCGATTAAGCTTATTCTTCTTAATCGCCTGAAATTCTTCCTTATGTCTAAGGAGAATTAGGCTTCATTAACTCTCGAATAATGAAAACTTGTATACAATAAGTAGACTTTGTCAACCCAACTCTCTCGAGTCCAAGTAAATGGGCGAGCATCAAGTATTTTTGTCTAAACTACTTGAATAACAATGAAGAAGAAGATATCGGATAAACATCTAAATAAATTAAAGCCAAAGAGAAATCATTTGTTCACAACATCAAAACCTAATAACTCAAGTCAATTTAATTAGTTCATGGTTGGTGTAGATCATTCAACATTACGGACCCAATCATTGAATGAATTAAGGAATAGAGAAGATAAACTAAGATTTGATCGGAATAGATCAGATCTCTTTCGTTGTCCTCTCGCCAGAATTGAGCAGTGCTTTTGGGCTAGGCCTTTGTCGATGGCCTAGTGTGATAAGTGTTCGACCCCAATTCTAGTAATGTCGGTTGCCCCTCACGATGGCAAAGATGACATTAGGGTTTCTTTCTACTTTGCGTTATTTGTCCTATCTCCTTTGATCTACGCATCACTCTTTTATAGAGGGGAAAATTCGAATTGAATTTCAAATGGTTGTTTTATCCTCTTATCTTTAGTTGTAACAACTTCTCTCATTCAAATCTCCACGAATCTAGGAGATTCTTTGGTCAAAACGAATCGATTAGAGTGATCAGATTTTTCCTGAGATTGTTGCGGTAACTTTTTCCGTAGGCCAACAATTATCTAGCAAAATCGAAGCAAAACAACAACATTTCTCCCACAAAAATAGAAAAACACAAGGCGAGATGCACAAAATAGAAAATTTCAAATAAATGCGAGAAAATATGATTATGAGGTTAAAATGGCCCTAAGTACAAGCAATAATCGACATAAAGGGATACAAATTACACTATTTTTTTAGTTATCACCTAGCCTCTGTCAGTAAACCCTCTATCGTAAGTACAATCACATAGCCGATGATTGAACTGTTTTCGCCATCATTCTCATAACCTCACCCGTTTTTCTAAAATCTGGGTGTTTACAAAAGAATGAAACTCTCTGTCAGTAAACCCATTTTTCATTTTTTTTATTGATTGTTTCTATTTTATTGAGATTACATGTGGCATAAAATCATTAATATGACATATAAAGAGACACAAAAAAGGTACAAACGCATTTTATTCAATTGAGAATGTTTTTCACATTCCTTTTTTAGTTTTCATCTAAATAAATGTGTACTTCTAGTCAGGCTCGTTCCTAAGAGTTTTTTAGTGACCTATAGACGAACCTAAAAATTAAGGTATTAATAAGAAGTATTGGAGTTGTTGCCTTCCTGGAAATTAGGTAATTCCTGGGCGGCTTGTGGTATAGTGGTTGTGTATTGTTCTTGTTTTGGAGTGGTAGTGTTGTCGTAGTCCAGGTAGAAATCTTTGTTGATTAATGACGCAAGATTAATGACGCAAGACATGGGTAGAAAACCTATGACATTGGATATTGTGTTAATCTTTTAATGCTTTTGATTCCTATAAATGGGACAACGATACATCTACCCACTAGGTCATCTTTTAAGATGGATATAATTGAAGAAGAAAACTAAAATATCTTTTACCAAATAAACAATTTTCAAGACCATAAATGCAAGGCAATTAAGACATCTTTTAGTAATAAGTAATTTTAAAGACTATAAATGCAATGTAATTAATACATCTTTTACCAATAACTATTTTTTTAAATTATTTAATTATATAACAAATTACAACACACAAAATATTGGATATAAAATATTAGTATAATTTAAAATATGCTAAATATACAAGTAGGCACCTAAAATATAATGACAAATGTTATTCTGACGAAGCTCGGGTATAGAGCTTATTATGCCAAACTTTAAATGTGTAAAATGAAATCATATTCATAAGTGGATGATTAAATTAAATTTTACACGAACTTTAGCAAATTTCGACATTTTAATAAAACCATTTTTATTTCATTAAAACGGCCATTTTATCAAATGTTGATAAGGAGGCACGATTATTGGGTGTCGCAATGTTGTTTTCGTTTGACTTGCCATGGCAACTTCACTTATATAGATGCTCGATAGAGTTTCTTTCTTGCCTTCTAATTATGTCTAACAAAAGACCCTAATGATCAACATGCCACGACAATACACGTTTGCGTGAACCTTGGGATGTTTTTCAACGATTAAGCTTATTCTTCTTAATCGCCTAAAATTATTCCTTATGTTTAAGAAGAATTAGGCTTCATTAACTCTCGAATAATGAAAACTTGTATACAATAAGTAGACTTTGTGAACCCAACTCTCTCGAGTCTAAGTAAATGGGCGAGCATCAAGTATTTTTATCTAACCTACTTGAATAACAATGAAGAAGAAGATATCGGATAAACATCTAAATAAATTAAAGCCAAAGAGAAATCATTTGTTCACTACATCAAAACCCACTAACTCAAGCCAATTTAATTATTTCATGGTTTGTGTAGATCATTCGACATTACGGGCCTAATCATTGAATAAGTTACTTACCTACAATTGTCTCTTTTTTCGAAGCCTTTGGATGAAAAATTGTTTTTTTAATCTTAAATTAAAAAAAAACTATTGCTTCAAAGTAAGATAGTGTTGGAATTCTTTTATAAACTAAAATAAATGGGTAAACTATTGGAATGATCACTTATGTTTAGGGTTTGTACAATGTTGATCATCGATATGTAAATTCGATCATTATGGTCACTTACATTTTCGATCTATAAACTTATGGTCACTGGACATTTGTTGTAGTTAAAGGCTGATCTGCCATAGTAAAAAGAAGGATAAATTACCTAGATACTCTCTAAACTATTACTCCACTCCTATTTTGACCACCAAAATAAAAACAATTTGTATAATTACACATTTAATCCTCCTTATTTACAATGTTTTTATTTTTTCTCCCCTCCACCATCTTCCATATTCTTCTTCATATAACCCCACCCCTAATTTTCTACTATATTAATCTCCAATTCACACCATTCCAGTAGTTTACCCTTAATTTTATTCAATAATGAAGGATATTCATTTATTTTGAATCAACGAAAAGTTGTGATCCAATCGGTTAGGAGCAATATACCTCTAATTTCCGAAATAAAGAACATTACCTCGTGTTATTGAGAAGTTAAACGGACCTTATAAATGGTGTATTTAAATAGTTTAAAGTAATCACAAGGATCTAATTATAAACGTAAAATTACAATGCATGATTGGAAACAAATTATCTAAACTAAGGATGAAATGGATGTAAATTAATCGCACAAATTAAAGCATAGTTAGATTTAAATTAATGACAGAATTGAAATAAAGCACAATTTAAAGTCATAATTAAAATGACATGAAATTAGATTGCAAAGAAAATACAACTAAATTAAAAGAGTATGGAAATACAAGGCGAAAGTTAAAGCAAGAAATAATAATCAATCAAATAAGAATGGTGATTAATATTTACCATATTTACCATCTAGTCCAAAAATATATGGCATGAATTGGGGATTAATATAGTAGAAAATTAGGGTTTGAGTTACATGAAGAATAATATGGAAGATGGTGTAGGGGAGAAGAAATAAAAAATTGTAAATATGGAGGATGAAATGTGTAATTATACAAATTATTTTTATTTCGGTGGTAAAAATAGAAATGGAGTAATAGTTAGAGACTATCTAGGTAATTTATCATTCTTTTTACCGTGCCAGATTAGCCTCACGTTAACGCTTAACGACAACAAATGTCCCAGTGGCCATAAGTTTACAGGTAAAAAACGTAAGTGACCATAACGGTCGAATTTCAAAATTGGTGACCATTCCAGTAGTTTACCCAAAATAAATTTAAAGAGAAACATAAAAGAAACAAAATAATAAAAGAAAGAGAGTAACTAGATTTATAATGAAGCATTTAATACTGATGTGTGCATCTCTAGTCGGCCTTTTCAAAGTAAAATGGTAAGCTTTTAGGGCTTCATAATTTTAAATTTTGATTTTCTTTTTTTAAATGAAAAACTTTGGATGTGGGGTTCGAACATACGCGCACTTCAATGTAGTAGATCTTAAGTATGCCCCCTTAACCTCTCGTGCAAACAAGCTAATTTAATAACAATAAATCACATAATAGTAATAATCGTTTTTATTGTTAATGTTGTAAAAAAAAAGATTCCAGGGGATGTTCTCTAGGAGATAGATTATGAGTTGCAAGAATGTTTATTAGCTCACAGGATGAGAGATTTTGTGTCACTTGATTTAATTTACATTTTGGTGGGTTAATAGTGGCTGGGATTAAGAGATTCCAGGGTAAGTTTTCTTTGTGTGTAATGTAAAGACCAGTGGTTGATCCAAAAATTTAAAAATTGGGGTCCAAAATTCGTGGGAGAAAAGTGTCACAACAAATAGTTCACAACCAAAGAAACGAATGGCAACCTGTAACGCCTCGGTTTTGGGCCTAGGAGTCTTTAAGGTTGACTCTGGGTTCGTAGGACCTAGACTAGAGATTTGGGTTAGTTCGGGAGTGGTTCAGGGAAAACAAGGTTCGGGATATGATAAAATTATGGGGAAAATTCCTAAAATCCTCTAACAATATATATAAAGGTTTGGTGAAGTCAATTTTGGAAAATGATTTTTGGAAGATTGACATTTTGGGTTAGTGACTAATTTGTAAAAATGTAAAATTTGTTTTTAAAGAACTATTTTGAAATAGGGCCAAAACTTAGAATCTTTAGAGAGCTAATATGTCATTAATTAGCCTTTTCCTTTAATTGACTATTTTAAAGGTGCTTTATTAAAAAGAATAAAAAAAGATTTTATTTATAAAGGATATAGTCTTCTAAAAACTATTTTGACGTAACTTCCTTATCTCTCATTTTTTCATCAGCCAAACATTTCATTTTCTCTCAAAACTTCCAGATGTTTTCATATTTCCACTTCACTTTGATTTACAAATGATTTCCTTGGTGTTTCTTCGATTTATCTCAAAGGATTTTTTGAAGATTTTGCAACAAATCTTGTCAATTGAAGGAATAGGCAAGGGTTAGAGGTAATTTCCGTTCACCTCCCTTAATCAAGGTTCTTTAATGAAATTTCCAAGACTTTGGCTCTCTAACCCTTGTTATTAAAAACCTTGTTATTAAACACAATTAAAGAGCCAAAGGCTTGGAAATTTCATTAAAGAACCTTGATTAGAGGAGGTGAACGGAAATTACCTCTAACCCTTGCTTATTCCTTCAATTGACAAGATTTGTTGCAAAAACTTCAAAAATCCTTTGAGATAAATCGAAGAAATACCAAGGAAATCATTTGTAAATCAAAGTGAAGTGGAAATATGAAAACCTCTGGAAGTTTTGAGAGAAAATAAAGTGTTTGGCTAATGAAAACCTCTAATCAAGGTTCTTTAATGAAATTTCCAAGCATTTGGCTCTCTAATTGTGTTTAGTAACAAGGTTTTATAATCTATTTGATGAAAATGGTTAAATCAAGCATTGAAAGATGATTTCTCAAGATTTTCGTAATGTTATAGTTTTGGTTAATTTGAGATTAATTTTAATCATGATTTGGATGTTAAATGATGTTGAAATGAAGGTTTTATCATAGGAATCCCGAAATAGATTGGATCTCTAGTTATTTAGGTTGTTAGATTTGGGTTTTGTGGTGATAATTTGGTTTTGGTGTTGCTGGAGATATAAGGGTGCAAATAGATTGTTTTCAGATGTTATTTAATGATTAAAAATGGATTGAAATGTTACGTTTTGGCTGGGTTGAGTTTGTAGGGTAATCGAAAGTGTTTTCGGTTGTTTCAGTTAGGCTTTTTGGTGTTTTTGGGCATAGCAGCGAAGTGGCTTTGGTTGCTGGTGTTTTTAATGCATTGAGATGCATAAATCCTTTGTTCTTGTGTGATATAAACATGGGAGAACGTATCGGAAGAAATCAGCGAAGTTCTGAGAACGTATCAAAAGTGTTTTCGGTTGTTTCAGTTAGGCATTTTGCTTCGCTTCAGAAGCTCAATTATGAATTTCCATTTCATTTCAGCTTGGTCACACGTAGCCAGCCCGTTACTTGAGTTCCAAGACTCGTTTGTGTTAGCATTTAATTCTGTTGTGCGCATCTCTAGGCAGCCTTCCCAATAGAAAATGGTAGGGTACTTCATAATTTTAAATTTGATTTTGTCTTACTAACTTGATATTCTTTATTTTCATAAAACTTAAAAACAATTGCTGGCTATTCCGAATTTACACTTCATTTCAGCTTGGTCACACGTAGCCAGGCCGTTACTTGGGTTCTGAGACCCGTCCGTGTTAGCATTTAATTTTGATGTGTGCATCTCTAGGCGGCCTTCCCAATAAAAATGGTAGGCTCCTTCATAATTTTAAGTTTGATTTTGTATTATTAACTTGATTTTCTTTATTTTCATAAAACCAAAAAGAAGTTATTGGTTGTGGGGTTCGAACCCACGTGCACTTCAGTACAGTAGATCTTAAGTTTGGTCCCTTAACCTCTCAGGAAAATCAACTAATCGTATTTATTGTTAATGTTGTAAAAAAAATTCCATGGGTTGTTCTCTAGGAGATAGATTATTTAACCAAGTTAGTTTCAATGCATCTCTTTAAAACATTGGTTAAATTATTTAAGCATTCATCAAATTAATCTCCATATACGGTGAAATCATCCATAGAAACCTCAATGCATTTCTCAATATATTCATAAAAAAATACTCATCATGCATCTTTGGAAAGTACCTGGAGCATTACAAAGGCCGAAAGGCATTCACCTATATGCATAGGTTCCGAATGGTCAAGTGAACGTTGTCTTTTCTTGGTCCTCTTGAGCAATAGGGATTTGATAAATAACCGAAGCCTCAGTATCTCCGGATTTACTCCTGGTAGTCTAAACAAACCACAGATTTCTTGGAACATTTTCAAATGTTCCCTAGCATCCTCTGTAGCAGCACCACTAAATTGGCCAGCGGAATTAATCATGCTGAACATCACAGGTTTCAGCTCGAAATTTTCAGCTTCCACGTCTGGCAGGGTGGTTTCTAGTTCCACATGATCATTGATCATGTAATCACGGCATGACCGGCGTGCGGCCGCAGCAGCAGGAGGATCGGCAGGCTGTCCGTTTCCTCTATCTCTGATTGGATCATTAGGATCTTTGGGATTCCCTTGGTTGTTCCTCCTGTCTTCGTGTCTTCCGTTCTCCATTGCTTCTAATTGTTCCTCCAAGTACTCGTTTCTTTCTACTAGGAGGTGGACTCCTTTTCATGAGGTTGCACGTTCGTTCGATTTCAGGGTCTAATTTGTGCTCAGGTTCTTTGCCTCGTTGAGATCTGCGCATAAGCAAACGAAAGACCTTGTGAAAAGCATAGGGTGAACAATCCAATTAAAAACAGAAAAATTAAAAAGAATGTGCAGTAAAAGTAGGGTAAAGATATGTTGCAAGTCCCCGGCAACGACGCCAAAAACTTGTTGCGTGTAAAAGAGTCTATCACAATAGAGTGCAAGTGTACACGACGCAAGTAGTAAAGTGATACACAAAGTATCGGATGTCGAATCCACAGGGACTGGAAATAGCCTTAACCTTGAATTGCTGCACAAGAAAGAAGAAGATAATTTTAATTGTTTGTCAGGGAATACTAAAGAATACTGAAGATAAAGGATTAAAGAAATCTGGATAGAGAGAATAGCCCGGTATTGATTTGCTCAGTAGTGTAGGTGTTGCAATGTATAGAACTCCCTATTCTGTCGTTGCACCTATCGCGGCAGCACCTGCGGCGGCAGAGGTCTGTTGATGTCGCGGCAGCGATCACACAACTCTGTACTTCAAGTTTGGCAAGATTCCCTGCTGTGTCTTGTCCTATCCCTAGGTCCAAGTCTGTCGATGAACACGTCTTTGATGATACCTCTCGGCGTGAATCGAAGGATGAAAACCGATGTTGTTGAATTCTTCCTTAGCCACTTAACCTCATCCTATCCCTAGGTCCGAGATAGTCCAACCATAAACTGGAGAACCCGTACTTATTCCTTTCGTATACTTAACTCTCCCGATATTAAGTAAATGTATAATCTCACAATGCTCTCCCGATACTCTAGCAAGATGTTGAAAACCAAAATAAGCAAACTTGAAGTCTATTTTATTGAACAGAAAAAATCCTAAAACAATGCAATCCTTGCAACTACTTTACAGAATCAACCCTTATCCCTAAGGGAAGTTTAGAACATGATGAGAAGGGGGAAAATGACTAGGGTTTAGGGGAAGACGGCTAGAGAATAAGATATCCTTCCCTAGGTCGAATTACATGCCTTTATATAGGCCTTGGGTTCAAGTTTTCTAATATGGCAAGAATAGAAGTTTAAATTAAAGTACAACTCTATTAAAGACTAAATCTTCAGAGTAGATGTCTTTAATTCGTCCTCTTTTCTTGCTTGGAGTTTCTTCCTTGAACTTTGGGCTTGGCCTTTATTCTGATCTAGGGCTCGGAAAAATATATGAGTGCTCCACGACAGACCAGCTTAATTTCCTCTTTCTGTCGAGCTCCATTTCACTTTTTCCCTCCACCATTGATGTCGTCCTTAGTTTCCATGGCAGCGGCCTCGACAACATCGTCCTTCTCGACTTCAGTCCTGTGTTCCAGCTCTGCTTCTCCACTGCCCTGAGTCTGCTACAGCAGCTACCTATAAAAGTAACCAAAATCAGTAGCAACTGTGCCTTTTCATATAATTGTGATGTATAATTGAAATCTATCCTAAATGCAATAAAATATGCTTGAATGCAGCAGGAATATGAGGTAAATAAGGGGTAAAAAGTAGAACTTTTGCACACTCAACAAAAGACTTCCCCCAATCTCTTTGTAACCCCCTCGTCTCGGGCTAGACGACAGACTGGTCCGAGCAGGTTACACGAGGAAAACCGAAGCGAAACCCGTTAAGGCTCCACTCCGATTAGGAACCCTAGAAAAATTTCATTTACTTATCTTGTCTAAATGTATCGTTTAGTCCTATTTTAGAAATGACAGCGGAAAAAGATAAAGAAAGCATCCAAGCAAACGTAAGGTAGCTTAAATTTACCGAGTGACATATTAGTCAGATTGCATGCTTACGAAACCAAAACCATACATAAAAGATGCATATAAACTTAACAAGGAAGTAAACAAACAAGACTAAAACACGACATCCAGGAACCTTTGAAGATGCCAAAAAGCCCAAATACATGCTTGCGTTTCGAAACTGGCTTGCCCGTTTCGATACGCGAGCTCTAGTTTAAAAGCCAGACCAGGCCGTACCGATACGGTCCACTTTGTTCCGGTACGGGGTTCTCCAGTGTCGAAACGTTTCAGAACTGGTTCTGAAACAGGCACACACAGTGGCAATCTGTATCGAAACGCGTACCGAAATGGGAGCTCATAGTATCAAATCGTATCTAAACGGCACCACCCTCGTTCTGATACGAGTATCCCTGGAGCTACAACTGTTCCGAAACAACCACGAGCGTTTCAGAACGCCTGCACTCTGAGTAACCCTAAAAATAGTTTTATGCATCTTTAAACATTCCCAAACATGCTCCAAAACAATAAGAATCATGAAACAACAATCATACAAATAATCGAAAGGTATTTCATCCTACCACAAGCATGATCAAACATATAAACATACATGACAAGACCATTTCATTCATAGGAAACATACATCCACATAAACATAACATAAAACAAGGTTTACATGCTTTTTTCACACAAACATATAAACATCTCATAAATCATAGGTTACACTCTTCAACACAAAAACATAGGCATTTAACAACATGTAAGCCAAACACATAGGAGTCTAACACATGCTCCTACAACACGTAGCATCCCCATTTCTAACTATTACATTATTCAATAAAACCATACTTGAGCAACCACACACGCGCTTGGATGCCCCTTCCTTTCTCTTTGCTAACTTCCACACTAATGATCTGCATTGTCAAAAATGATACCGTAAGCTAGAAGCTTAGTGAGGGAGCTCTAAAACAAAACATCGACAATACAGGGTTCAAGCATGGCATCCATGAAACATTCACAATGCATACATTTACGCTAACATAGCAACATAGCCAACTACTACAAGAATGCATGAGCATGGCATCTTACCTCATGTTATGCTTAGCACAAATGCAATAGAACATCTTATCACAACCACCACACATAGACAAGTATATTGGCAACTATATAGCTTACTCGGATATGCGGATAACTTCCGTTGGGATTTTCGCCCCAACGTACTCAAACAACCATATTACCTTCCGGTGGGATTACACACATCACCGTTTTCATTTACGGATGGGATTTTACTCATCATCACACACTTATGTTTTCTTGTGGAATGTAACCTCACTGTACTCCTCCTTGGTGACTACACATCACTAATGCCACGCGCGAATTTGACTCTTACCGTGTGCACACTCATCCTAATGGTCGATCATTTATACCCGGTAATTATAACTGGTGCCAACATACTAAACAAGTCTCACCATGATTTCACAATCATGCAACACAACATATCATCACCATTATACAACATCAATATATAGCAACATGCATAAACGAACATGTATCACACAAACCACATTTGCACATTTAACAAGAAACTCATAAAGTTAAACAAGAGATTAAACTACCAACTTAATCTCCACATTATATTGGCCTACCAAGCACAATCTAACACCTCAACCACACACTTGAACCAATTTAAAATCGTTTTAAACAATCCACTCACCGAACACCGTTAAAGCAAACCGAGAAAGCCGATCAAGCCTCCAAATTTCTCAGAATCGAGCCTGAAGCTTCTCCAACGGTTTCCCTTGATTCTAATCAATAAAAAACAACATATTACTCAACAAATCATCCACAAAACCACTGCCACAAATTAGATTACAACCACAAGACCATTCTTTACATTTTCAAGGCATGAACTAACCCAAAATCCTCATTTTCGGACTTGAACTTAACCCAGCATAAACCCATCAATTTCAACACCCAAATCATCACTAAACACACTCAAAACAACCCCAAGCATAACCATATCTTCAACCCAACTTTCCCACACCAAACTACCTCAAAAACCCAAGTTTTCTACCCTTTAAAACACCCACAAAACCCATTTCGGGGTTTTCTTCAAAACACCACCGTTTTCACATATGATACACCTAAGGGTAAGAGTTTAACATAAATTAACTTTACAAATCGAAAACCAAACAAAAACTCATCAAAGCTTCCTCCTTTTTCCCAAAATTCAAAAACTTGAAGAACTTCAAAAATAGAGTTTACTAAAAACTAAAACCATAGAAATGTTAAGAAAGACGAGGAGAAGTCGAAAACGTATTTACCTCGATGAAAACACTTGAAATTGATGAAGAAATGGATGGAACAGTGTTTTGGGGTTTGGGGAGGTTTAGGAGTCATGATTTTAGTTTGAAAGGGGAGGAAGAAGATGACTTGTAAAAAGTCCCTTTTTACTCATCTTATTTCCTTTATTTAGAAAATTACTCATTTGCCTTTAATGAAATCTCATGGCCTTTTTTTATTAAAACCAAGCCCATTACGATTTAGAACAAGCCCAACGACTCGAACCCGATTTAACTCTCTTAACACCCGACCCCTAAACTCGGGTGTTACACTATCTAACATTTGGTCTATGAAAGGTAAAGGAAAATGGTCTTTCCTAGTCACATGATTAAGCTTGCTAAAATCTATGCACATTCTCCAACCATTTTGCACACGCATTGGTACAAGTTCATTGTTCGAGTTTCTTACCATGGTGATCCTCGTCTTCTTTGGGACAACATGTATTAGACTTTCCCATTTACTATCCGAGAATGGATAGATTATGCATGCATCTTTAAGTTTGAGTATCTCCTTCAGCACTACTTCGTTCATGGCCTGGTTTAACCTCCTTTGTGGTTCCCTTGAAGGCTTGGCATCATCTTCAAGAAGTATTCTATGCATACAAATCAACAAACTTATACCTTTGATTTCGGCCAAGGTCCACCCAATTTCCGTTTTATACTCCTTTAAGATCCGAACCAACTTCTCTTTTTGTTCAATTGTGATTCCTTTTGCGATTATGACCTGCAATGACTCATCTTCACCTAATACACGTAAATTAGGTGGTCAGGTAAGTCTTTTAGCTCTAACTTCGGGGCCTACATAAGAGAAGGAAGAATTTGTTATTATCTAAACTTGCTTACTCAAGAGATGATGTTGAAAATATTTCTTCCGAGCCAATCTCTTCATCAATTTCTTCGAGCCCGAGTACTGTTCATGATTTCTTCAGTAGTGCTTCTATCGAAAATCATCCCCTGTTGTATCCTAGGAGACTAACGACTAAAGAACTCAAGCACCGAGGAGTGGTCGAATCTGTCTTAAGGAAACTGTGTTCGTGCAGGCCTCATATATTATATTCGGTTATTCCAGATCTGTTAATTTCGGTATTTTGTTTATTTAAATTAATTTATTTTATTTATTTCGAATTTAACCCTCTTATTCTATGCTATAATCTTAAGACAGATTATATCCAAGGCGATTCGAAAGAAATATAGTTGTGAGAAAGCAAACAAATTTGTTTCAGGAATTATCCGGTCATTTTACGGGTTTTCTTAGATCTCAGAAATAAACGTGTAACCCCCTAGACCGGCTTATGCGAAATGATCATGTCTAGTAAGGCACATCACAATTAAATCTCAAGAGGAAAACCTGTTGGCAAATTAAGTAATTATTTCGACAGCATAACAGTAGGACTCAGTGAAAACCATCAAGTTAGATAACTTGTTTAGTACATCAAATAGCATTTCCAAAGTCATTCATAACATAGACTCATAAAACAATGTAGGCAGACATGACCACATATGTAAACCCATCATAGGATGGTTACAAAATTGGTATCAATTAGCGTAACCAAATATTTCTAGTTTAATACCATACATATCAAAATATAGTCACATGTCACCCTGAAAGTACAAACGGTGGATAGAAACATTTCATTCAAATAGAATACCAAATGTGTCGATCCTCCAAGTGTCAGCTACGGGGTGGCCTATCCAAAATATCTGAAAGGGGAAAAGTTTGGGGGTGTGAACTAGGAAGCTCAGTGTGTTCCAAAATTGCAAGCAAAACATGTACAACAACAGCATAATACACATTTCTAGTTCAGAAAGCATAAAATTCAAGTAACAATACGGTTCAGTTTAATATTCTATCTACCCTCCAACCATACTCTAAGAGGCAGTTTCCCCAAATGTAACACCTCAATTTTGCTCTAATTGAAAACCCTAATAATTGGGAATTTTAATTTAAAAACCTAATTGAATTTCAGTGACCAAATTGCAAAGGTTGTAAAAATTAGGTGCCATTTCATAAACTCCAGAAAGTTTAGTGGCACGCTTCGTGATTTACCCATTTGTTAGGGTATTTGTATTCTTTTGAATCCCATTTCAGATATGGGAGTTGTGCGCCATTTTTTCCCTCTTTGTGTTTCAGTAAAAGAAAAGAACCCAAACCTTGTGTTTCCGTTTATCGTCCGGCAAGGGGCCAAACGTCGTCCGTTCGACAGTCCGACGCCACCGTTCAATTCTCCGTAGCCGCGCGGTCAAACCCTTGCCGTCATCTTTTGTTTTTCGTCCGCCGTCGTTAGGAAGCGATTCGAAAACCGTTTGAACTCGTGTTCGTTCGTGTTCCTCGCTGTTTGGGTGTTTAGGGGTAAGGTTTGGTTGCGTTTGAGGTTATTCGTGTGTGTGTGTGTGTGTGATGGTCGGAAAAACGGCCCTTAAAGGCCATCAGAGCGTCGCCGCCGGTGAGAAATCGAGAATTGGTGTTTGAACCCTAATTTCAAATTGGGGATTTTGGACTTGAACCGATCTGAACCGGTCCAGGGGACTGAATCGGGTTGACAGAACCGAACCGGTTCATATTATAAAACAGTCGGCTGACGTCAGTGTTGACCCGTTTGACCCGTTTGACCGTTGACCGTTGACTTTTTCAGAAAATGTCCATCTTATGTTTTTCGACGTCCTGATTCCGTTTCCGCTGCCCGTTTCCTCAAATTCGAATTCGAAAGATTGTTTTGACCGCTTTTGTTCAAGTATGCTTAGTTTTTAAAAAGTTGAATATCAAAAATTAATTGGTATTATTCGTATTTGCAGACGACATTGACTCGGATACTGAGATCCTTCCTCCTCCTCCACCTGGATAACCTCCTGTTGCTCAGACATCGGGATCCGCTCGTGAGTTTAATTGTTAATATATATTTGATATTTATATTATCATATCTTGGCATAGTAGTAGTTTTCTTGATGGAGTATTTAATTGTTATAGGAGTTGACTCTGACCGACCTAGAGATAGAGCTGAGCGTGGGAAACGTCACCGTCGACGTTGAGTGTTAGCTATTTGAGGTGTGTTCTCTTCTGTGCTATCTGTTTACAGTGCTCTATATGTAAATGTATCGATTTGCTGAAATGTATACTTGATGTGGTCTGATAGTATATGATTGTAATATTCTGTTGATCTGTGATGTTGGACTTGTTCAGCATTCTGTTACCTTATGAAATATTTGTATATATATTCAGATTCAGATTAATGTATATCATATTATATGATTATGCATTTCTGTTGATAAACAATGCATTCAGATTCAGAACTCAGATTTTATGTCATCTCATTATGGGTGGGATTTTGTACGGGGAAGTTCAGTAGCTTCATCCTGCGAGATGATGTCTACTTCGGATCAGTGGTTTCGCCTACGGGCTGGATTCCACTTCGGATGGTGACGAGGTAGAGAGTGGTTCTGGGGAACCTTACTCTTCGGATGGTGATGTAGTTGGGTGCATGTCATATTGTGTTGCATTTTCATTCGCACTTGTTTATGTGTTTGAACCGATTCATAATGGAAAATTGTATTCTGATAATATTTGATTGATTCTGTTGATATGTTGATATTGTTAGTTCTGTTTGCACTATAGAGACACATTGAACGTTATCGCTGACTCCCCCTTAGTTTCTATTTTCATATACTCAGGTCTAGGCTACGGTACTTGGAGAACCTCGTTCTCCAGCTTATTTATTTACTATTATCAGTATGAGACTTGGACTTATTTTTATTATATGTTTTATCAGATTGTTTATAATTTTAGATTTCTAGATATTTATTTGGGGTTATAGCGTTTTATCATGCATGCACATTTTGAATATTTAATATTTTCAGAAATATTTTATCAGTATATAATATGCGATATTATTATTATTATCTATTTTGGAAATTAAAGTTTTGAGTCAGGTTACTTGTGTGAGGGATAAGCTTTGAGTTTTACTCCTTATATTCGACCCAGTTCTTCTGGGTCGGGTTTAGGGGTTACATTTAGTGGTATCAGAGCCAGGTTCAACACTCGGCCTGGGTGATTTAAATTAACTTTAAATTAAAAAAATAAAATTTTGCATGCATTCTCAAATGTTTTCGGGGTAAAATGGGAATTTCAGATAAACTTATGATCTATTATGAATATATTTATACATATTCTGAATAAGGTCTCCAAGTACCGAATCTAATCTTAGGATTCTGTCTTTTGTAGATATACTACTATGCCACCTCGGAGAAGTTCTAGAGTAGCGGCCGGTCGAGGTCGTACCGCGACTGCAGATAGTGACGTTCCATCTCTTGAGGGTTCGATACAAATTCAGAATGAGGTCCAGGGTGCAGATGTGGAGGAGCAACATGTGGAGCAGACTGGAGCTCAGCAGAATGGAGCCCAGCAGACTGGAGCTCAGCAGACCGGTTGGGGAGACCCACATGTTCAGCCTGCTCAGAGTGGTGGTCATCGTGATTCAGGGGATAGTGAGACAGTGGGCATGGATGATGTTACTGTTCAGAGAGAGTTATTGAGATACCTTCGTCAGTCTGAGGGTGTTCGGAGACCCATATCCACAGAGTTTCTCGCTGCTAGGATGACTATGTTTGAGGGAAAGACGGGTACAGACCCAGTCGATGCAGAGTACTTGCTGAAGAAGCTTCAACGATTATTTGTTGAGATGGATTATCCTACCGACCGAAAACTCAGGGTTGTCATTTCACTACTGCAGGGTGAAGCCCAGAATTGGTGGGAGGCTGAGGAGCTTGTTACTCCAGCTAGTAGGGTTACTTGGGATCATTTCTGACAGGCTTTCCGTGATCGTTATGTCGGAGCTGAGTATATTGCTAAGTGCAGAGATAATTTTATGAATCTGAAACAGAATGATATGACTGTTAACGATTATGAGATCAAGTTTATGAGATTGATGCAGTACGTCCCAGGGTTAGTGACCACAGAAAAAGAAAAGTCTGATTGGTTTTTGAAGGGATTGCGTCCTACGATAAAGACCGATGTTGCTTTACATATGGATCAGGAATACAAAGACATTACTCGACGAGCTAGGACAGCTGAGCGTAATGAGGCAGAGTTGAGACAGCTTGTGTTGCATGGATCTGATAGAGGGAAGAGACCAGTGTCAGTGCCAGTTCAGCATAGTCAGGGAAATCAGTCTAGAAAGAGAGCCAGAGACGAGTCAGTCTATTAGAGTTATTCGAGAGCTAGACCAATGACTCCTTCTATTCCGACTGTCAGTGCTGGTGGTTCGACTGGTACTCGAGGGATGCCACAGTGTTCTTTCTGTAAGAAGTGGCATTCGGGCGAGTGTAGGAGGCAGACTGGAGCTTGTTTTAGATGTGGTTCATTCGAGCATCATTTCAGAGATTGTCTGGTTCCACCTCCCTCAGCTTTTTGCTACTACTCAGTCTCAGGCATCAGTACAGACTCCTGCCAGGAGAAGAGGTCAGGTCAGATCTGTTACTTCAGGCTCTGCTAGTAGAGGTAGACCAGTTCCGAGTAGAGGATCAGCAGGATCAGGGGCCAGACAGCCAGGGTTGGTTTATTCTACTAGGAGACACGAGGATCGTGATGAGCCAGATGTTATTGCCGGTACATTCTCTATCCATTCTATTCCGTATTTTGCTATGCTAGATAATGGTTCGACTCATTCATATGTTGCGAGTTCTATGTCTGGGGGTCTTGAGATTTCTGTTGAGGATACTATTAGTGATGTTACTGTACACAGTCCAGTGGGTAGTCCAGTTGAGGTTACTAAAGTTTATAGGAATTGTCCTCTTGAGATTCAAGGAGAGATCTTTCCAACTGATTTGATGGAGTTACCCTTTGGGGAGTTCGATCTTATTTTGGGTATGGATTGGTTGTTTGCACACCGTGTTACCTTAGATTGTGAAAGGAAAAGGGCTACACTGAGAACTTCTGATGATCGTGAGGTGATTCTGATTGGTGAGCGCAGAGGGTTCCTATGTAATATCGTCTCAGCTCTCAAAGCTAAGAAAATGATCAGGAAAGGCTCTATTGCTTATCTTGCCTATATCCTTCATTCGAGATAGTCAGATTCCGGATTAGATAAGATTCGAGTTGTGAAAGACTTTCCAGATGTTTTTCCGGAAGAATTACCTGGAGTGCCGCCGAAACGGGATGAGGTTGAGTTTGGCATCGAGGTTTATCTGGGTACAGCTCATGTGTCTATGGCACATTACCGGATGGCACCGAAGGAACTTAAAGAGTTGAGGATTTAGTTGCAAGAACTGTTGGATCGAGGTTTCATTCGACCCAGTGTTTCTCCTTGGGGCGCTCCTATTCTGTTTGTTAAGAAAAAGGATGGGACACTTCGACTCTTTATAGATTATCGGAAGCTAAACAAGCTGACGATAAAGGACAAATATCCTCTTCCTCGTATTGATGATCTATTTGACCAGCTTCGGGGAGCTACGGTATTCTCTAAGATAGACTTGAGATCTGGTTATTACCAACTCAAGGTTAAGGATTCTGATGTGTTCAAAACAGCTTTCCGGACACGATATGGTCATTATGAGTTCCTTGTGATACCTTTTGGGTTGACTAACGCTCCTGCCGCTTTTATGGATATGATGAATAGGGTGTTTCAACCCTATCTTGACCAGTTTGTTGTGGTATTTATTGATGATATACTGGTATATTCTAGATCTGAGGCTGAGCATGAGGAATATCTTCGAATTGTATTACAGATTCTACGAGAGAAACAGCTGTATGCAAAATTCAGTAAGTGTGAATTCTGGCTTTCTGAGGTTATGTTTCTGGGTCATATAGTTTCAGCTCAGGGTATTCAGGTTGATCCGATGAAGGTCGAGGCTATTATGAGTTGGAAGCAACCCAAGAACGTTCATGAGGTTCGAAGCTTCTTGGGTTTAGCTAGTTATTATCGGAGATTCGTTGAGGGCTTCTCATCTATTGCAGCTCCGTTGACTAAGCTTCTGAGGAAGGATATTCCCTTCGTTTGGGCTGAGGCTCAGCAGTCTAGTTTTGAGAAGCTTAAGTCTATGTTGACTGAAGCTCTAGTTTTGATACAGCCTGAGCCTAGTAAGGCTTATACAGTTTTTAGTGATGCTTCGTACACCGAATTGGGGTGTGTTCTGATGCAGGACGGGAAGGTAGTGGCTTATGCGTCTCGACAGTTGAAACCGCATGAGTGTAACTATCCTACCCATGATCTAGAGCTTGTTGCTGTTATCTTTGCACTTAAGATCTGGAGACACTATCTCTACGAAGAGAAGTGTTATATCTATACAGACCATAAGAGTCTGAAATACCTCCTCACTTAGAAAGAGATTAATCTGTGACAGCGTCGCTGTTTAGAGCTTCTCAAGGATTATGATTGTGAGATTGAGTATCATCCGGGTAAAGCTAATGTCGTTGCTGATGCATTGAGCCGTAACGCCATTTCAGATCTGAGAGCTTTGTTTGCTCGGATGAGTTTGTACGACGATGGCAGTCTGTTGGCAGAGCTTCGGGTTATTCCTACATTGGTTTCTGATATTCGAGCTGAGCAGCCTAGTGATCCGTTTTTGATGCATCGTATTAGAGAGGTGCATGAGGGTACATCTCGGGATTACTCTATTGATCAGGATGGGGTATTATGTTTCTGTGGCCGGTATTGCATTCTGAGGAAATCTGGGTTAAAACAGGTTATTCTCCGTGAGGCCCATGACAGTCCTTATTCTATGCATCCTGGTGGTGACAAGATGTATAAGAATCTTCGTGAAAGGTACTGGTGGAAAGGTCTCAAGCGAGACGTCGTCGGATTTGTATCGAAGTGTTTGACTTGTCAGAAAGTCAAAGTAGAGCATCAGCGTCCGTCTGGGTTACTACAGCATATTGAGATTCCTCAGTGGAAGTGTGAGCGCGTGACTATGGACTTTGTTAGTGGACTTCCTTTGACTCCGTCGAAGAAGGATTCCATCTGGGTTATTGTTGATCATTTGACGAAGTCCGCGCATTTCATTCCTGTCTGAGTTAACTATTCTTTGAGTAAGTTAGCCCGGCTTTATATTTATGAGATCGTTCGACTTCACGGGGTACCGCTATCTATTATTTCTGACAGAGATCCAAGGTTCACTGCAAGATTTTGGGGGTCTCTTCATTCTGCTTTGGGTACTCGGTTGAACTTCAGTACATCTTATCATCCGCAGACAGATGGTCAGTCTGAGCGTGTGATCCAGATTCTTGAGGATATGTTGAGGGGGTGTATTCTTGACTTCAGAGGCAGTTGGGAGGATTTCCTACCGCTTGCAGAGTTTGCTTATAATAACAGTTACCAGGCCAGTATCAAGATGGCACCGTATGAGGCTCTGTATGGGCGTAGGTGTCATTCACCTATTGGTTGGACTGAGTTGAATGAGCACAGATTGTTGGGACCGAAAATTGTACACGAGGCTGAGCAGACTGTCAGATTGATTCGGGATCGACTTAAGGCTGCTTTTGACAGACATAAGTCTTATGCTGATTTGAGACGTCGTGATCTTGAGTTTGAGGTGGGTGATGAGGTTTTCTTGGAAGTATCTCCTTGGAGGAAGGTACTTCGGTTTGGTCGGAAGGGCAAGCTGAGTCCTCGCTACATTGGCCCTTATCAGATTATTCGTCGAGTTGGACCAGTTGCCTATCAGCTAGAGTTACCACCATAGCTTCAGCATATTCACGACGTTTTCCATGTTTCAGTGTTGAGACGTCATCATCCTGATCTGTCACATGTTATGCCTGTTGAGGATATTGAGGTTCGTCCTGATTTGCGTTTTGAGGAGGAGCCTATTGAGATTCTTGCTCAGGATAACAAAGTTCTCAGAAGGAAGACCATTAAGACGGTCAAAGTTATGTGGCGTGGTCGTAGTCATGATGAGGCTACATGGGAGCCCAAGACTGTCATCCGAGCTCAGTATCCGCATCTTTTTGCTCCAGGTAAAATTTCGAGGCCGAAATTTCTTTTTAACAGGGGGAGAGTTGTAACACCCCAATTTTGCTCTAATTGAAAACCCTAATAATTGGGAATTTTAATTTAAAAACCTAATTGAATTTCAGTGACCAAATTGCAAAGGTTGTAAAAATTAGGTGCCATTTCATAAACTCCAGAAAGTTTAGTGGCATGCTTCGTGATTTACCCATTTGTTAGGGTATTTGTATTCTTTTGAATCCCATTTCAGATATGGGAGTTGTGCGCCGTTTTTTTCCCTGTTCGTGTTTCAGTGAAAGAAAAGAACCCAACCCTTGTGTTTCCGTTTACCATCCGGCAAGGGGCCAAACGCCATCCGTTCGACAGTCCGACGCCATCGTTCAATTCTCCGTGGCCGCGCGGTCAAACCCTTGCCGTCATCTTTTGTTTTTCCATCCGCCGTCGTTAGGAAGCGATTCGAAAACCGTTCGAACTCGTGTCCGTTCGTGTTCCTCGCCGTTTGGATGTTTAGGGGTAAGGTTTGGTTGCGTTTGAGGTTATTCGTGTGTGTGTGTGTTGGTCGGAAAAACGGCCCTCAGAGGCCATCGGAGCATCACCGCCGGTGAGAAATCGAGAATTGGTGTTTGAACCCTAATTTCAAATTGGGGATTCTGGGCTTGAACCGGTCTGAACCGATCCAGGGGGCTGAACCGGGTTGACAGAATCAAACCGGTTCATATTATAAAACAGCCGGCTGACGTCAGCGTTGACCTGTTTGACCCGTTGACCCGTTTGACCCGTTGACCGTTGACCCGTTGACCGTTGACCGTTGACCTTTTCAGAAAAAGGCCCATTTTATGTTTTTCGACGTACTGCTTCCGTTTTCGCTGCCCGTTTCCTCAAATTCGAACCCAAAAGACTGTTTTGACCGCTTTTGTTCAAGTATGCTTAGTTTTTAAAAAGTTGAATATCAGAAAATTAATTGGTATTATTCGTATTTGCAGACGACATTGACTCGGATACTGAGATCCTTCCTCCTCCTCCACCTGGACGACCTCCTGTTGCTCAGACATCGGGATCCGCTCGTGAGTTTAATTGTTAATATATATTCGATATTTATATTATCAGTATCTTGGCATAGTAGTAGTTTTCTTGATGGAGTATTTAGTTGTTATAGGAGTTGACTCTGACCGACCTAGAGATAGAGCTGAGCGTGGGAGACGTCACCGTCGACGTTGAGTGTTAGCTATTTGAGGTGTGTTCTCTTTTGTGCTATCTGTTTACAGTGCTCTGTATGTAAATGTATCGATTTGCTGAAATGTATACTTGATGTGGTCTGATAGTATATGATTGTAATATTCTGTTGATCTGTGATGTTGGACTTGTTCAACATTCTGTTACATTATGAAATATTTGTATATATATTCAGATTCAGATTAATGTATATCAGATTATATGATTATGCATTTCTGTTGATAAATAATGCATTCAGATTCAGAACTCAGATTTTATGTCATCTCATTATGGGTGGGATTTTGTACGGGGAAGTTCAGTAGCTTCATCCTGTGAGATGATGTCTACTTCGGATCAGTGGTTTCACCTACGGGCTGGATTCCACTTCGGATGGTGACGAGGTAGAGAGTGGTTCTGGGGAACCTTACTCTTCGGATGGTGATGTAGTTGGGTGCATGTCATATTATGTTGCATTTTCATTCGCACTTGTTTATGTGTTTGAACCGATTCATGATGGAAAATTGTATTATGATAATATTTGATTGATTCTGTTGATATTGTTAGTTTTGTTTGCACTGTAGAGACATACTGAGCGTTATCGCTGACTCCCCCTTAGTTTCTATTTTCATATACTCAGGTCTAGGCTATGGTACTTGGAGGACCTCGTTTTCCAGCTTATTTATTTACTATTATCAGTATGAGACTTGGACTTATTTTTATTATATGTTTTATCAGATTGTTTATAATTTCAGATTTCTGGATATTTTATTTGGGGTTATAGTGTTTTATCGTGCATGCACATTGTAACACCCCGAAAACCGGTCTTGTCGGAAATAGGTTCCGATGGTTGAATTTTGGTGTTAAAAAAATCATAAATTTTGATTAGTTTATGTTCTAAAATTTTTATGAAACCTAAAAGTCAAGTTAAGCTTGTTTTATGTGCTCAAGTTAACGTTTCTGGGCCAAGCGTTTCGATACACCTGAGACCCGTATCGAAACGGCCTGGATAAGGCATACCGAAACTGATTTCAGGCGTTCCGATACGGTCCAACGGTAATAACTACCTTTTTGGCATTTTGCTAGACCGTATCGAAACGGCCTCGACCGTTCCGAAACGGTACCCTGCAGAAAACAGGGCAAGTGTCCCAAAAGTCAAGGATTGCGGCCTTTGGTGAATCACCAGCTTGGTTGGCATGTTCTTCCATGTTTTTAGCTGGATAAATAGCTGAGTATCAGCTATTGGATTGTAAGAGGGAAAAAGAAATATTAATAAGGATTCTTGAAGGTGAGGAAATGTTTTGATTGGTAAATTAAGTGGTGTATGGGGTTTAGCAAACCCTTAGGTAAGGGAAAGCTTTTAATTGGCTGATGTGGGAGGTGGAATTGAATATCTAATTCCTTAAGTTCTCTATAAATAGAAGAAAGATGATAAGAGCTTTGTTTTTGTTCTTGCTACGTAAGCTTAAACACCCTTCTTTCCTAAATAAGCTAGCACCACCATTATCGTTTTCTACCTCAAGCTTAAGCAAGCACCTCCATAGAAGCTTGACCGAAGCTTTGTCTTTCCTTGTTTCTAAGTCTAGTTTAATCCGTACAATCCAAGGAAGAGGACTCAAACAATCAAGCAAGGTATTATCAACCTTAGGAGCCTTAGCCGATCAAGGTGAGTGTATTAGCGTCTCGGGTATAGGCAAGGGCCTACCCGGATCTGTTGTTATTTTGTTAATACTAACCTTGAGTTAGTAGTTTTACACCATTGATTGTATGTTGGTAAGTACATGGTAAGGTTGCATCAATTCTTTGATTTACACTATGTTCATGATTGTCATGTAATATGTATACTTATGATATGATGTTGATATGAACTATGAAATATTGTTAAGGACCTTGGATTCGAGGTATCGGATACGGTTGGCATGCCAATGAATTTATGAGCTCTATGGAAGAAGAATGACTTGGTGTAGTAGAGGGATGTGTTGTGTGATGGTCAAACCGGTGTAGTAGAGGGTATAGACCATGTTGATTATGAATGGTGTAGTGGTGGAATTTGTGTATCCGTATATAGGGAACCGATCCAAGGGAAATTATGAATTCAAGATAGTGATGTGCCATGAGGCCATGATGATGATTTATGTTATGTTATGACTATGATATGTGCTATGACATTGCATGTTTGGTGAAATGATTTATTGAGCATGTTGTAAGGCATGTTATATGTTATGCATGGTTATGTGACTACCTCACTAGGCAAGTGTGCCTAATGCATTTCATGCATCCATTTCAGGATAAGCAAGTAGAAGGGATCGAGATCGGAGAAGTTGGAGCGTTGCACAAGTCACAACCAAGTTCAAGTAAAGTGTTTTGTCTTTTAAACTCCTAGTATGGTGGCAAGGTCTATGTATTAGGCTTGGTATGCTCGTTTAGTATGTCTATGTGATGTGCAAGTGCTTTTGGTATAAATAGTATGTAATGAGTTATGTTGTTTAAGAGTAAAGCCTTAAAGTTTATGTTTTGGCACTAAGTTGGTAAAACCTAGTAATCGGATTCAAATGACCTTAAAACTTGGCATGATAATAGTTCATATCCTTAGAATGTTATGGGTAAAATTTCATGGTAATCGGATTATGATAGCCTTGTCAAAATGTGTAAAAACCAACTAAAATCTGTCATTTCTGGCATGCCGTTTCGAAACGGGTTGGAGTGTTTCGAAACGTTTTGGCCACTGGAGACCCCTGTTTCGAAACGGGTTCCGAAACGGGTCTAAGTCAAGTCAAGGTCAGTCAACCCGTATCGATACAGGTCAAGCCGTATCGATACGGTCAAGAAGGAAAAATCAAAGTTTTGACCGTGGTCAAGCCGTACCGAAACGGCTTAGGGCGTTTCGATACGGGCAGTTTCTTTTTGGCTTTTATAAGGTTAAATGGATTAATTTGTAAACCCGGTAAAGATTACAAGTATAGAGATTAATAAGATTCAGTTACTAAGTAAACTCGGTTTAAAAAGGTACATTAAGTTTTAATAAGTCAAGATGTTAAGAAAGTTTTTGAAGAAAAAGAGTTAAAGGTTTTATCGCATTGTTTTCCGGTAACACTCTCTGACCCGGTTCTCTACCAGGCTGGGAAGGGGGTGTTACAATTGTGGTATCAGAGCTAGAGTTTAGTCGGTTCTGGACTAAACTTAAGTATGTTTGAATTGTGTGTTAAGTTACTTTGCCACCTAGGAGTTGTTCTGTTAAGAATTGTGACTTGTCAACTGATCTGATCTCTTATATATATATAGATATGTCTCGTACTAACGAAGCTTGTAACAATGAGTCTGCTGCTAATTCCTCGAATGGTGGCGAGGAAGTGCAAGGAGGAAATCCTCCGAATCCTAGAAACCCACCTGTTCAGAATGTAGAGTCTGAAGCACCTGCCGCTCGGACAACATGCTACCAGAACATGGCTGATATGTTTCAGCAATTTTTGAATGCGATGAAGGCTAGCCAAGTAGTCCAACCTACGTTGCCTGTTGCTCAACCTTTTCGAGCCCCAATCAATAAGTTGTCTTAATACAGGGCTTATACCTTTACTGGTCGAGACGATGATGATCCCGAAATAGCTGAGTATTGGTTGGATAATACCATGAGGATTTTGGATAAGCAGTTAAGATGTTCGGATGAACATAAGCTCGAATGCGCTCTCGCATTGCTTGCTGGTGAAGCTTTGCAGTGGTGGGAAACTACCGTTCTTACCGTCTCCGAGGAAACAGTGAATTGGGAATTCTTTCTGAGAGAGTTCTGTAATAAGTATATAAGTGAATTTTACATTGCCGAGAGGCGAAGCATTTTTCTTCATCTTTAGCAAGGAGGGCGGCCAATCGAACAGTACATCCACGACTTTTGCAAATATTGTAGATATGGTGCAGAATTTATCAAGAAGGAAGAAGAGAAGTGTCAGATGTTTATCGCAGGACTTAACGATGAGTTACGTTCCATGTTTACCGCCTTGAGTATCTCAAATTTTCAAGATCTCGTAAATAGAGTTAAAGCTACAGAAGGAGCGAAAAGAGTGCAGTCAGTTAATGAGTTCAGTAAATCCGAAAAGAGAAATCGGAATGAATCTCATTTCTCGAGGTCTTCTAAGAAGTGGAAGCATTACGATTCGGATCAAAAGGTGTACTCACAACCTTCTCAGTTTGAGCATGTTGATAGAACTATGGAAAGTATTAATGGTTCGGGGCAAGGAATGAAGTTTCAAGTCTGTGGCTATTGCCGACGCAAACACCCAGAGGGGCAATGTCGCAAGAAATCCGGAGCTTGCTTCTTTTGTGGAGAAATGGGGCATCTTAGGCGAGACTGTCCCAAAAACAAGTTTGCTAATTCGACCCCTATCCAATCCTTACGAAGCAAGGGAATAAGACAAGAATCCTTCGGAAGGTCAGGAATTTCCTCTAAAGCATCATATAGACCCGAAATGAAAACTTCTGCACAGATGTGCCACATGGAGGGCAAGGAACTAATAGATGATCACATATCAGGTAATAGATTTATTCTTTATGTCTAAATATAGATTAAGAAAATCCTTGCTTAAATAAGCTTAGTTATGGCTTCTCTGTACATTATAAATATGAATTTGGTTTGGGCGTATCGATACGAACGAGAGTGTATCGATACGAGAAATTCAAGTTTTGAGTAGAAACTGTAAGAAAAATGGCATGAATTATAGATTGATGACTCATCCTATGTGTTGGACATCTAAGGTATTGAATGTTAGTACAAGTGTCAGGTAAATACGAAGAGGTGAAAGGATAAGCTTTGCAAAGCCTTAAGAGAAGTTGTGATTGGTTCTTGGAAAGGTGGGAAAAAGACAAAATTGCAATCTATATAATAGCTAACTCCAGCAAAGTAAAACCAAAACCCACCTCTGTTCCTAGAAGTTGAGATAAGTATTTTTCTTGGAAAGTACCTACGTTCCTAAGTAATGTCAAATTCAACCGAGAAGTCGAGTGAAACAAAACGAGAAAGATTTCTGTGTAGCTCGTGCCAGGGCAATCATCCGAACGGACAGTGTTCAAAGGAAATTAAAGTATGTTTCGATTGTGGTAAGATTGGTCATCTCACTCGGAATTGTCCTAAGAAATTTCTCAAGAAGCGTCGACACGTAAGTGCGAAGCGAACATGGCCAGAAGGTTTAGGAAAGGTGAATTCCTCATCTCCAGAAGATTCTGACCCCGAAGAATGCACGGGTGAACAAATCGAAGCTTTAGGTAAGAATTCGAGGACAAATTCTTTTTAAAAGGGGGGGGAGAGTTGTAACACCCCGAAAACCGGTCTGGTCGGAAATAGGTTCCGATGGTTGAATTTTGGTGTTAAAAAAAATCTTAAATTTTGATTAGTTTATGTTCTAAAATTTTTATGAAACCTAAAAGTCAAGTTAAGCTTGTTTTATGTGCTCAAGTTAACATTTCTGGGCCAAGCGTTTCGATACACCTGAGACTCGTATCGAAACGGCCTGGCTAAGGCGTACCGAAACGGATTTCAGGCGTTCCGATACGGTCCAACGGTAATAACTACCTTTTTGGCATTTTGCTAGACCGTATCGAAACGGCCTCGACCGTTCCGAAACGGTACCCTGCAGAAAACAGGGCAAGTGTCCCAAAAGTCAAGGATTGCGGCCTTTGGTGAATCACCAGCTTGGTTGGCATGTTTTTCCACGTTTTTAGCTGGATAAATAGCTGAGTATCAGCTATTGGATTGTAAGAGGGAAAAAGAAATACTAATAAGGATTCTTAAAGGTGAGGAAATGTTTTGATTGGTAAACTAAGTGGTGTATGGGGTTTAGCAAACCCTTAGGTAAGGGAAAGCTTTTAATTGGCTGATGTGGGAGGTGGAATTGAATATCTAATTCCTTAAGTTCTCTATAAATAGAAGAAAGATGATAAGAGCTTTGTTTTTGTTCTTGCTACGTAAGCTTAAACACCCTTCTTTCCTAAATAAGCTAGCACCACCATTATCGTCTTCTACCTCAAGCTTAAGCAAGCACCTCCATAGAAGCTTGACCGAAGCTTTGTCTTTCCTTGTTTCTAAGTCTAGTTTAATCCGTACAATCGCAAGGAAGAGGACTCAAACAATCAAGCAAGGTATTATCAACCTTAGGAGCCTTAGTCGATCAAGGTGAGTGTAGTAGCGTCTCGGGTATAGGCAAGGGCCTACCCAGATCTGTTGTTATTTTGTTAATACTAACCTTGAGTTAGTAGTTTTACACCATTGATTGTATGTTGGTAAGTACATGGTAAGGTTGCATCAATTCTTTGATTTACACTATGTTCATGATTGTCATGTAATATGTATACTTATGATATGATGTTGATATGAACTATGAAATATTGTTAAGGACCTTGGATTCGAGGTATCGGATACGGTTGGCATGCCAATGAATTTATGAGCTCTATAGAAGAAGAATGACTTGGTGTAGTGGAGGGATGTGTTGTGTGATGGTCAAACCGGTGTAGTAGAGGGTATAGACCATGTTGATTATGAATGGTGTAGTGGTGGAATTTGTGTATCCGTATATAGGGAACCGATCCAAGGGAAATTATGAATTCAAGATAGTGATGTGCCATGAGGCCATGATGATGATTTATGTTATGTTATGACTATGATATGTGCTATGACATTGCATGTTTGGTGAAATGATTTATTGAGCATGTTGTAAGGCATGTTATATGTTATGCATGGTTATGTGACTACCTCACTAGGCAAGTGTGCCTAATGCATTTCATGCATCCATTTCAGGATAAGCAAGTAGAAGGGATCGAGATCGGAGAAGTTGGAGCGTTGCACAAGTCACAACCAAGTTCAAGTAAAGTGTTTTGTCTTTTAAACTCCTAGTATGGTGGCAAGGTCTATGTATTAGGCTTGGTATGCTCGTTTAGTATGTCTATATGATGTGCAAGTGCTTTTGGTATAAATAGTATGTAATGAGTTATGTTGTTTAAGAGTAAAGCCTTGAAGTTTATGTTTTGGCACTAAGTTGGTAAAACCAAGTAATCGGATTCAAATGACCTTAAAACTTGGCATGATAATAGTTCATATCCTTAGAATGTTATGGGTAAAATTTCATGGTAATCGGATTATGATAGCCTTGTCAAAATGTGTAAAAACCAACTAAAATCTGTCATTTCTGGCATGCCGTTTCGAAACGGGTTGGAGTGTTTCGAAACGTTTTGGCCACTGGAGACCCCTGTTTCGAAACGGGTTCCGAAACGGGTCTAAGTCAAGTCAAGGTCAGTCAACCCGTATCGATACAGGTCAAGCCGTATCGATACGGTCAAGAAGGAAAAATCAAAGTTTTGACCGTGGTCAAGCCGTACCGAAATGGCTTAGGGCGTTTCGATACGGGCAGCTTCTTTTTGGCTTTTATAAGGTTAAATGGATTAATTTGTAAACCCGGTAAAGATTACAAGTATAGAGATTAATAAGATTCAGTTACTAAGTCAACTCGGTTTAAAAAGGTACATTAAGTTTTAATAAGTCAAGATGTTAAGAAAGTTTTTGAAGAAAAAGAGTTAAAGGTTTTATCGCATTGTTTTCCGGTAACGCTCTCCGACCCGGTTCTCTACCAGGCCGGGAAGGGTGGTTACACACATTTTGAATATTTAATATTTTCAGGAATATTTTATCTGTATATAATTTGCGATATTATTATTATTATTATCTATTTTGGAAATTAAAGTTTTGAGTCGGTTACTTGTGTGAGGGATAAGCTTTGAGTTTTACTCCTTATATTCGACCCAGTTCTTCTGGGTCGGGTTTAGGGGGTTACACCAAAACTGCGTCAAAGGCATTAACATGTGTCCATTGGGCATAGGTGCCAACCTAAGGGAATACCTGAGGAACGGTACGGTAGGAATTACCCTAGCCGAAGCATAGGAACCTGTAACGGTAAGGAATTACCAGCTGGATCAGAGCTAAACCTGCGGTCACTTCATATTCTATCCCAAGTACCCCCAGTAACAACCTATGTAGTAGTTCAATAATTAATAGCAATTGTAATTTCGGTAAATATAAAATAGGCATGCATTTTCAATAAAACGGTAACCAGAGAGCATATTGTTCAATCAAAACTAAGATGTATCATACATACAATATAATCATGCTTACTTTAGAAATCATATCATAATCATGCGAAAACACCTTATCAATCATGAGCATATGTTCAATTTAATGACATATATTCGTCATGTAAAATAATATTTAAACGGTTATATAGCACACAATGAACACACCTCAAAAGATCAGATCGGTTGGTCAGAAAATCTACCGAGCACCGGGATCACTCTCTGCTACGGTAACCTAGATAGACAAGCATTGTGGTTACTATCAGATTTACACCTTGATCGAAACAAAATACTAAGTTTTTAGGGTCGTACGAGTGACGATAGGATCACGAGGTGGTTAAATTATTTAAGCATTCATCAAATTAATTTATTTAAGCATTCATCAAATTAATCTCCATATACGGTGAAATCATCCATAGAAACCTCAATGCATTTCTTAATATATTCAGAAAAAATACTCATCATGCATCTTTGGAAAGTACCTAAAGCATTACAAAGGCTGAAAGGCATTCACTTATATGCATAGGTTCCAAATGGACAAGTGAACGTTGTCTTTTCTTGGTCCTCTAAAGCAATAGGGATTTGATAAAAACCTCAAAAAACGTCAAGAAAACAAAAGAAAGACTTCCCTCAATCTCTCTAACATTTGGTCTATGAAAGGTAAAGGAAAATGGTCTTTCCTAGTCACATGATTAAGCTTGCTAAAATCTATGCACATTCTCCAACCATTTTGCACACGCATTGGTACAAGTTCATTGTTCGAGTTTCTTACCACGGTGATCCCCGTCTTCTTTGGGACAACATGTATTTAACTTTCCCATTTACTATCTGAGATTGGATAGATTATGCATGTGTCTTTAAGTTTGAGTATCTCCTTCAGCACTACTTCGTTCATGGCCTGGTTTAACCTCTTTTGTGGTTCCCTTGAAGGCTTGGCATCATCTTCAAGAAGTATTCTATGCATACAAATTGACAAACTTATACCTTTGATTTCGGCCAAGGTCCACCCAATTGCCGCTTTATACTCATTTAAGATTCGAACCAACTTCTCTTTTTGTTCAATTGTGATTCCTTTTGCGATTATGACCGGAAATGACACATCTTCACCTAATACACGTAAATTAGGTGGTCAGGTATGTCTTTTAGCTCCAACTTTGGGGCCTACACATAAGAAGGAAGAATTTTGTTATTGTCTGAACTAGCTTACTCAAGAGATGATGTTGAAAATATTTCTTCCGAGCCAATCTCATCATCAATTTCTTTGGGCCCGAGTACTGTTCGTGATTTCCTCAGTGGTGCTTCTGTCGAAAATCATCCCTTGTTGTATCCTGGGAGACTGACGACTAAAGAACTCAAGCACCGACGAGTGGTCGAATCTGTCTTAAGGAAAATGTGTTCGTGCAGGCCTCATCAATTATTTTCGGTTATTCCAGATTTGTTAATTTCAGTATTTTGTTTATTTAAATTAATTTATTTTATTTATTTCAAATTTAACCCTCTTATTCTATGCTATAATCTTAAGACAGATTATATCCAAGGTGATTCAAAAGAAATACAGTTGTGAGAAAGCAAACAAATTTGTTTCAGGAATTATCCTATCGTTTTATGGGTTTTCTTAGATCTCAGAAATAAACAGGACAAATCCGTGTTACAGAAATTGTCGTTAAGAGTAACCGAGGTTACAGATTTTGTGAAAACTAAAAATTGGAAATAAACAAAATTGAATTTCAATTTATTGGAAGTATAATTGATTCCGGGTATTGGTGTCTTTGCTAACAGGAACAATGAAACAGATAAGACTGTTGACTCGTCGAACACCAAGGTGTCGACCCAGGCCCAAAGTTCGAAACAACCTATCCCAAATCTGAACGCAACAACATCGGCAATGAACCACAATGAGAAGCCGCAAAAATTCTGTGAACTGAATTTTAAAACATGGAAACAAAAGATGTTGTTCTAGCTGACCATGTTGAACCTGATAAAATATCTACAGGAAGATCCTCCGGTTCTCACGGTAGGAGACGAAGTATGAGAGGTGGACAAACTCACTGCCTTCCGCATTACTAAGGACTGGGAAAATGGGGATTACCTATGTCGGAATTACATCCTCAATGGACTACAAGATTTGTTGTATCCAATATATGATGTGTACAAAACAACATTAGAATCGTGGGATGCATTGGACATAAAGTACAAAGCAGGAGATGTTGGAACTAAGAAATTCTTAGTCGTGAAATTCTTGAATTCTACTATGGTTGATTCAAAACCAGTAGTAAATCAAGTGGAGGAAATCCAACTGATTATTCATGGAATCCTTGCTGAAGGAATGATGATAAGCGACTCTTTTCAAGTAGTTTCCATCACGGAAAAACTGCCTCCCGGATGGAATGACTTCAAAAATTACTTGAAGCACAAAAGAAAAGAGATGTCGGTGGAGGAACTGATTGTTAGACTTCGTATTGAAGAAGACAACAGAGGCAACGCTAGAAATCACAATAAAAAACCCCTTCAAAAGGCTAAGGCAAATATTGTCGAAGACAAGAGGGGAAGACAACCCCAACAACACCAAGCCAGAACAAGGTTGGCGCCTAATGGAGGAATTTCCAAAAAAAAAAGATAAATTCAAGGGAGGGTGTTTCAACTGTGGTAAGGTGGGGCACATATCCTCTAAATGCATACATGCAAAGAAAGCCAATGAGGCTAATATTGTGGAGGAGGAAGAATTATATTCCTAAGGGAGGGTGTTATAATCTCTGTAAAACCTAAGAATTATGAATAAAGAATATTGTTCTTTTTGTTTACATGATTTATGACATGAACATGTTAATTATGATTCTTTGTGTAGACTAATTAAAATGGAACAAATCCCTTTCGCATCAAATTTGAAACATACGAAGAAGTACGAAACTACTTGATCTAAATTATAACGATGTCTATTCAAACGATAGAACAAACTAATTTTGCCTAAGATCAAAGATACCATAGAGAAATTGTTTTCTATGTGTAAGATGTTGAAACCTAAAATTAATAAATTGATTAAATTGGGGGAAAACTCTGTGAGAGTAACGTCACAAAATCAAAGGGTACAATGATTTTGAAGATTCAAAATGTGCCTAACATGTGGGGGAGTTATTCTGTCAACTAATTAGACACCATATGAGTTATGGAATGAAGTAAAACCTTCTTACAACTACATAAAAATGTGGGGGTGTCTTGCAAAGGTAATATTCCTATTACCGAAGTAAATGAAAATAAGTGGACTATATTTTTATTGACTGTGTAAGAGATATCAATTTATTGTGTAAAAATAGATTCACAAGAATGTGATAACGAAAAGAAAAGAATGTCAAATTCCTTGAAATATAATTCCTAAATATTTAGGGAAGTTGGTCGAAGTTCAATGTGTGACCAATGTGTGCAGTAGGATATATGATCCTATGACACACTCATTGTTATAAGCAACAAAAGGTTGAAACGATGACAAATAATAGTGTGACCAATGTGTGTAGTAGGATATATGATCCTATGACACACTCAATGTTATAAGCAACAATGAAATGGTAAAACGTGCCAAAAGACATGTTAAATTCAAGACTTGACATGAAAGATATGAGATTATATGACATGAATTTGGACATCCAAATCAAGTGGTCACATGAAGATCTCATATTGATTTAGTCACACTATATGGATAAGTTATTGATAAATTTGACAAGGATGATTCTCATATAGCCAGAACTCCAATACACACATGCCAACATTTTTCCAAGAATAAAGGTCAAAATGTTGATCAAGTGGAATATGCAAGGGTCATAGGCAGTCTAATGTACCTCATTAGCTGCACTAGACCAGATATAGCTTTTACTGTGAGCAGTTTAAGCAGATTCACAATCAATCCAAGTGAAACCCACTAGAAAGCGTTTGTGACTATATTGAGATATCTTATATATACTCAAGATTACAGATTGCATTATTCCAAAGATCCTATGCTAGTTGGATATCTAATATTCAAGATATCAAAGGCATAAGTGGATGGAAATCTTCAAGACAAACGACTATAACCAGATCCATAATGGAATTTGAATTTGTAATTCTAGATGAGTCTAGAGAGGAAATTAAATGGCTTTAGAATGTCTTGAAGGATATTCCAGAATGACCAAAACTTGTGCCCACAGTATATATGTACTGCGATAACCAAGCAACGTTTGCTAAGGCATAGAGTTGCATAAGTCGAGACATGTGTCGTTGATATAACACCATCAGACAATTGATCTCAAATGGAGTTATCTCTGTTGATTTTGTAAAACCAAAAGATAACGTTGCAGATCTGTTAACCAAAGGGATAAATCGAGATCAAGTTGAGAAATCATCGAAAGGAATGTGACTAAAGCCAAGGAAAATTTAAAGGCGCTATGAGAAGGAAAGCCCTACCTAGTTGACTAGAGATCCCAAGATCTAGGTTCAAAGGGAAAACCTAATCACATAGACCTTGTGCGGTCACTGTGGGGGATTACTCTCCCAAGTCCATTCCTATGATGTAAATAGTGACTAAAAACGGAACAGGCTAAGAAATGCTTTTAATGACCATTGTGTGCATTAGTGAACCGAGAAACATAAGTCATCTATGTAAGAGTGAAGTGGGTCTTCTTCAAGGAAACTATTTGAGCATAGTTCTCTCAAACTCTCGCAGAACCAAGCGATGTCCATGGCCATATGGACATAACCATGAGAACTAAACTAGTGTAAGAAAGGTAGTTGCGTGAAGTATATCATCGTTTACACAAACGGAAAAATAGTTCAAGGATGAACATGTGCCTCGCGTGTAGAGGTGTAACGCCCCGGTTTTGAGCTTAGAAGTCTTGGGCGTTGACCGGTCGGTCAAAGTGTTGTTCGAATCATAAGAGGTTAAATTAGGAAAGCCTAGTTCGGGTTGCATTAAAAATATGGAAAAATGTTCTAAAATCATCTTTTAATATAATTAAGTGAACTGTGAAATCAATTTTGGAAAATGAGTTTTGGAAGGGTGACATTTTGGCTAGTGACCAAAATGTAATTTTTGCAAGTTTGGTGGCTGTTTTATAAAGGGTTGAAACTTTGAATCTTTAAGGAGCTATTTACCCAAAGGGAGTTTCTCCAGATTTTTCTAAGATATTTTGAGTTATAATTCTGATTTTAAAGATATCAAAAAGGAGGGAAAAGCTCATTTGGCTATTTTCTCAACTAACTTCTCTATTTTCTTTCTCTCTTTTTCTCTCAACCCAAACACTCCATTTCCAGAGATTTGATTCTGATTTTCTCACCTAAATTCCTCCTTTCAACTCTCATTTGATTCCTAATCATTGTATCTTCAAAACCTCTTCAATTGCTATTTGTTTCAACAAGGATTTTGATTCTAAAAAGAGGAGAAACTCAAGTTTGGAGGTAAGAACGTCCTTCTCCTCTAAACTATCAGTTCTTTACTGAAATTCCTAAGTTTTCAATCCTAAATTGATGTTTAATTAAAGGTTTTAAAGTGTTGAAATGGATCTTGGCTTATTATGCAAGATTGTGATGATTTTTGATGATTTTCGTTAGATCTGAGTAATCTGTGATTTGAGAGGTGTTTTTGATGTTAAATGATCTCTAAATTGATAAGGAATTGAGTTTTGATTGATACAATCCCGGATAGGTTGAGTTTCCTAAGTTTAGCTTGTGTTTCAAGGTAGTTTTTGTGGTGATCTTGTGGATCTGATGTTGCTGGAGGTATAAGGTTGTTAATAGGTTGTTTTTAGATGTTTTATGATGTTAATGGAAGTGAGGTTTTGCTGGTTTATGGCTGGGCTTTGTTTAGAAGTGGTTTGGATGCATTTTCGGTTGTGTTTGGTGGCCGAAAATGGAGGTTGTATGAGAGCAGCGAGTTTAGGTGCTTTCATTGAAGCAATTAATGCATGATGATGCATTAATCCTCTGCTTTGATGTGTTGAAACAGGGGAGGCATCTTTGGATCCAAGAGTTGTTGATCCGGAAGCTTGATTTGGTGCTTTGGCTTGAAGCAAAGTGGAAATTGGTGAGTGAAGTTGGGTTTTCAGATTTTAAAACCAAGGTTTGAAGGTTTTGGGGGCTTAGTCTAAGTCTAAACAACTTTGCTAAGCTCAAGAGTAAGTTTTCGGATTTTCTCTCTAGTGGTGGCCATGATTTTGTTGTGATGCAAAATGGTGAAATGCATGTTTTAATTACTGTTTTGAAAGCATGTTTTAGCATGGTATTTGCTGATGTTTTAAGCCATATGTTGAAGGTAACTCTAGGTAGGAGTTCCTTGATTTTATACATTGAAATAATGAGGTTTGATGCTTTGAAATGCATGTTGAATATGGCTTGGTTTAATGCTTTAAAACAGTGGATTATATGATGTAAAAGATGTATATTGGCAAGTGATGTTTTGAAAATGTTAAGGTCACTAAGGTGGTTAAAAGTCCTTGAGTGAGCCTTGTTACTTAAGAACATCAAGGTGGTTAAAAGTCCTTGGATGGTTCTTGTTGCGGACACTAAGGTGGTTAAAAGTCCTTAGGTGATCCTTTCCATGGTGTTTAAAAGTCCATGGGGCCAAGGTGTTTAAAAGTCCTTGGGGCCAAGGTGTTTAAAAGTCCTTGGGGTGATTCAAGCATTGGACACAAAGGTGGTTAAAAGTCCTTGTGTGGTCCTCATTCATGGTGTTTAAAAGTCCATGGCCAAGGTGTTTAAAAGTCCTTGGGAAAGTTGTTGAACTTGTTTTAATAAATGAAATGTATCACTTGAGCCAATATGACATGTTAAGAATATTGTGAAGCATGAGATGCTTGTTTTAATGTTTATTTTGAAGCATGGGATTGCTTGTTTAAAAGTATGCTATTGAGCATGTGCAAAGGTTGATTATAAGCATGATTTGTAAATGTTTTTAATTGCATTATTGAATGGTTTAAAGAGCACTCCTCACTAAGCTTTTGCTTACGCTCTCTCGTTTTCTTAATTCAATAATGCAGAGCACTAGAGTATCTTGAAGGGCAGCAAGAAGGGCAAGAGTTCAAGTACAAGTAGAGCTCAATGTATGGAAGGTTTTTGTTAAACATTTTAGCTTTTGGATGATTTGGCAATGGGGGACCAATGTGTATGTTTTGGGAGGTGTTTGGAACTCCCTAAGTATGTTGAATGATGATTTGAATGCTGGTTTTGGATTGGATTCTTACATGCTTGTTGTGGAAGTTAATGCTTGAATAGCTAGCTTGTGTAGGAAGCATGCCTATAGAATTGGGGCTTTTTGCATGTGATGTTGTTTTGATGAATTGATGATGCAAATATGTCCTATATATGTTGAATTGCATGCTGGTAAAGTTTGGTAGCATTTGGAGCATGTTTGAGTGATCAATTGCATGTTTTGGTATGCTAGTTTGCTGAATTTTGTGCAGGCGTTTCGGAACAGTGTGCACCGTTTCGGAACGGGTGCCTGGAATGAACCCAGGGGTCCGAAACGGTAGGCACCGTTTCGAAACGGTTTGGTCTCTGCCAGACCCCCGTTGCGGAACTGGTTTCGGAACGGCCCGTGTTTCGGAACAGGGTCAACCTGTTTCGGAACGGTCGACCGTTGGGGGCTGACATGAGCAGTTATATGTTTTGAATTGTTTGCGTTTTGGTCCTAAATCTTGTTTGTTCAATTGTTTGAGTTTGAGAAGTCCTTTTGAGCTGAAATTTCACAGAGAAGCATGAAACCTGACTAATTTCAAGTTGGTAAGATTAATTTGGGTTAAGTCCTTTAATTTATCAGAAATTACAATTTGGTCCCTAAAGTTGTAATTTGTTCATTTGGGTCCCTGTTTGATCTCTGATGTTTGTGAACTTTGAGTATGTTGCTTGAGTGATCACCACTAGGGTTAATGTGCATCTAGATAAGATTAAAAAGAAAAAAAAAGGGTCGTTAATCAAGGTTGACTTTCAGGTTGACTTTGGTTTTCCCCGTGTGACTTTCTTAATTCGGGTCAACCGTCTAGGCCGGGTTAAGGGGGTTACATTTGGTGGTATCAGAGCTGAGTTCTCGAGTAATTGGGAATGTTTGTATGCATGATTGAAGTATGTTTGGCTTGTATGCTTGTTGTATGAAAGCATGTTCAGTGGCTTGAGATGTTGATGCTTTTGAGATGTATGCTGTGATGATGCATAATGAGGGTACCCATTGCCAAACAAAAGCTAAAGAAATGATGTTGATTTTGAAAGAAATTGAGCTTGAATACTTGGAATTGCTTACCTTGCTGGGCCTGACTATGTTTTATTTGTATTGTTATGCATGGTAAAAGTATGGCACCACGTAGAGAGTTAAGGAGTAGCGTGAGAGCTACGACCCCGGATGGGAATGAGAATGATGAGAATGCGGGTAGTGCTGTGTTACCTCCTCCTCCACCTGGTGGTGGTGGTGCTGAGGGAGGGAGAGCTGGAGCTGAAGCAGCTGGTGCTAGAGCTGCAGGACCTGAGGTTGGTCAGGGGCAAGCTATGCCTGATATGACGATGCTGGTACAAGCTATTGCGGGTGCTTTTCGAGCAGCAGTAGCTGGAGCTCAAGGAGCTGGGCATCAGGGAGATGCTGGTGTTAGACTACCCTTAGAGCGTCTGCGCAGTCTTGGTGGGACTGAGTTTAGGGGTATGTCTGCTGAGAGGTCGGAAGCTTGGCTAGAAAGTACCAAGCGTATCTTGGGACAGATGAGTTGCACTGATGTGCAAAAGTTGGGATGTGTTGTGTCCTTGCTGCAGGGCGATGCTTATACGTGGTGGATGACCACAATCTCTGGAATGGCTGAAGCTGATGTCACTTGGACATTCTTTCAGAATGCGTTCAAGAGGAGATATCTGGGAGTGAGATATCTGGATGAGAAAAAGCGTGAATTCATGACTCTGACCCAAGGGAGCATGAGTGTGGCTGAGTATGAGGTGCAGTTTGTGCGACTCAGTCAGTATGCACCGGAGCTGATTCCTGATGAGCGGGAGAGGTGCGAGAGGTTTCGTTATGGTCTCATAACGGAGGTAAAGATGTATGTGCTGGCCACTGAATATGATGATTTTGATGTGTTAGTGGGCCGAGCAAAGGACATTGAGATGAATTTGAGTTTGTCTGCAAAGGGTGCTGGAACAAGTTCTGGGAAGAGAGCTGCTGAGTATAGTTCTGGAGGTGGACGAAACAAGAGGGGGCGTGATCAGAGGTATCAGTCCTCAGCTAAGAGAGGTGGAGGTGCACCTGCTAGGGGTGGCAATGCTAGAGCTGACCCTAGTGCTTGTTGGATCTTTGGTTCGCGTGGTCACTTGAAGCGTGACTGTCCTCGTGCTGTGAGAGAGGTGCAAGCTCCTGTTGCGGCAGCTGGTTATGAATGATGGAATTGTGGTTCTGCTGACCACTTGAGGCGAGATTGTCCGAGGTTGGCTGGTGGCCAAGAGCGTGCTCCTGTTGTTGCTGCACCGCAGAGAGGTCGTGGGCGCGGCCGTGGTAATTTTCAGAGGCGAGAGGAAGGTGGTCGTGGAGTAGCCCATGTTGTGGCTATTCAGCCTGAGGGTGGAGGCCAGGCGAGAGTGTATGCTCAGCGCGAGGGAAGGAATGATGCAGATGTGATTGCAGGTACCTTTACTTTGCAATCCTTGACATTGCTTTCTTTGATTGAATCTGGATCTACGCATTCATACATTTTGCGTGAGCATGCTGAATTGCTTGGTTTGCCTGTTGAGTCTTTGGATGTTGGTGTTCGTGTCACTAGTTCTTTTGGTGAAACTGTTGTGACTTGAAAGCTTTATAGAAGGTGTCCTTTGGTTGTTCAAGAGCATGTCTTTCATGTTGATTTTATGGAGTTGCCTTTTTATGGTTTTGATGTAATCCTTGGTATGGATTGGCTTGCTGAGCATCGTGCTGTTGTGGATTGTGAGAATAAGCGGGTTTCGCTTAAGCTTGCGGATGATTATGAAGTGGTGGTGGTTGGTGAGAATGTGAAGTTTCTTGCCAATGTTGTTTCTACCTTGGAGGCGAGCAGGATGCTGAGGCAAGGTTGTGAAGCTTATCTGGCTTTTGTGATGAATCCTTGTTCTAAGGAGTTGAGGATGCAAGATATCAGGGTTGTGAAGGAGTTTCTTGGTGTTTTTCCTGAGGAGTTGCCTGGTTTACCTCCTAATCGCGAGGTGGAGTTTGGAATTGAGCTGTATGAGAATACAACTCCTGTGTCCATTACTCCCTATAGAATGGCACCTAAGGAGCTGAAGGAGCTGAAGACGCAGTTACAAGAGTTGCTTGATCGTGGTTTCATCCGGCCGAGTGTGTCGCCTTGGGGAGCACCGGTCTTGTTTGTGAAGAAGAAAGATGGCACTATGAGGATGTGCATTGATTACCGTCAGCTGAACAAGTTGACTATCAAGAATCGGTATCCTTTGCCGAGGATTGATGATCTCTTTGATCAATTTTGGGGAGCTGCTGTGTTCTCTAAGATTGACTTGAGGTCAGGGTATTATCAGTTGAAAGTGAAGGATGTGGATGTGCCTAAGACAACTTTCAGGACAAGGTATGGGCATTATGAGTTCCTTGTGATACCGTTTGGTTTGACAAATGCTCTTGCTGCTTTCATGGACATGATGAATCGTGTGTTTCATGAATACCTGGACAAGTTCGTTGTGGTGTTCATTGATGATATTCTCGTGTACTCGCGTACTGAGGAGGAGCACGAAGAGCATTTGAGGATTGTGCTGCAAGCTTTGTTGGAGAATCAGCTTTATGCTAAGTTGAGCAAGTGTGAGTTTTGGCTTAGGGAGGTGGTGTTTCTTGGGCATGTGGTCTCAGCTGAGGGGATTCGTGTTGATCCTCAGAAGATTGAAGTGGTGATGAACTGGAAAGTTCCTAAGTCTGTTCATGAGGTCCGTAGTTTCCTTGGTTTGGCAGGATACTACCGAAGGTTTGTGGATGGTTTTTCCAAGATTGCTGCTCCTTTGACGAAGCTGTTGCAGAAAGATGTTAAGTATGAGTGGACAGAAGCGAGACAGCAGGCTTTTGAGAAGCTGAAGATGGATTTGACGCAAGCTCCTATCTTGATTCAGCCTGAATCAGGGAAAGAGTTTATGGTCTACAGTGATGCATCCTATGTTGGTTTGGGGTGTGTGCTGATGCAAGAGGGTAAGGTGGTGGCTTATGCATCGTGGCAGTTGAAAGTGCATGAGCGCAATTATCCTACGCATGATATTGAGCTGGCAGCAGTGGTTTTTGCTCTGAAGATCTGGAGGCATTATCTGTATGGTGAGAAGTGTACTGTGTACACGGATCACAAGAGTTTGAGGTATCTGATGTCGCAGAAGGAGTTGAATCTTAGGCAGCGGCGTTGGTTGGAGTTGCTCAAGGATTATGATATGACGATTGAGTATCATCCTGGAAAGGCTAATATTGTTGCGGATGCCTTGAGTAGGAAGGTAGCTGTTGAGCTGAGAGCTATGTTTGCTAGCTTGAGTATATCGCGGGATGGTGGTCTTGTTGCTGAGTTGCAGGTGAAACCATCTTTGGTACAGTTGATCAAGGATAAGCAGTTGTTGGATGATTCCTTGGTATCTCATGTTCAGGATATCGCGGAGGGTAGACCTTCGGATTTCTGCTTTAATGAGGATGGAGTGTTGTGTTTTGGGAGTCGAATAGTAGTGCCTGCTGATGTTGAGTTGAGGCGTGCTATTCTGACTGAAGGTCATAGTAGTCCTTTTGCTATGCACCCTGGTAGTACTAAGATGTATCGTGATCTTCGTGATGAGTACTATTGGGTAGGTTTGAAGAAGGATGTTGCAGAGTTTGTGAGCAAGTGTTTGGTGTGTCAGCGGGTTAAGGCTGAACATCAGGTTCCTTCTGGTTTGTTGCAACCGTTGAAAATCCCTGAATGGAAGTGGGAGAGGGTTACCATGGATTTTGTATCTGGTTTACCTTTGTCTCCATCGAAGAAGAATTCTGTTTGGGTGATTGTGGATCGCCTGACGAAGTGTGCGCATTTCTTGCCTGTGCATACTACGTTTTCTTTGGATAAGCTGGCAGAGCTGTACATTGCTGAGATTGTGAGGCTGCATGGTGTGCCTAAGTCGATCGTGTCGGATAGGGATCCGAGGTTCACATCGCGTTTCTGGCAGTGTTTGCATCAAGCTCTGGGTACAAGGTTGCATTTCAGTACATCCTATCATCCTCAGTCGGATGGTCAGTCTGAACGAGTTATTCAGATTTTGGAGGATATGTTGAGATGCTGCGTGATAGAGTTCCAAGGTTCTTGGGAGAAGCATCTGCCTTTGGTTGAGTTCGCTTATAACAATAGTTATCAGGCGAGTATACAGATGGCACCTTATGAGGCTCTGTATGGGAGAAAGTGTAGGACTCCTCTTTGTTGGGCTGAAACTGGTCAAAAGTTGGTTTCGATGCCGGCTTTGTTGAAAGGAACCACCGAGAAGGTGAAGCTCATTTGTGAGCGGTTGAAGGCTGCTTCTGACCGGCAGAAATCTTACGCGGATTTGAAGCGTAAGGAGATAGAGTATGCGGTGGGTGATCGTGTGTTCTTGAAGGTTTCGCCTTGGAAGAAGGTGATGAGGTTTGGTCGGAAGGGTAAGTTGAGCCCTAGATACATTGGACCGTATGAGGTTGTTGAGCGTGTGGGTCCTGTTGCGTATCGGTTGAGGTTACCTCAGGAGCTGGAGAAGATTCATGATGTGTTCCATGTTTCTATGCTCCGGAAGTATAGATCTGATCCTTCGCATGTGATGCCTGTGGAGGAAGTGGAATTGAATCCGGATTTGACCTATGATGAGGAACCGGTGAAGGTTCTGGATTCGGATAGTAAGGTTCTTCGTGGCAAGACCATTGAGTTGGTGAAGGTGCTGTGGCAGCATCGAGGTGTTGAGGAAGCCACGTGGGAGCGGAAGGAAGACATGCTGAAGCAGTTTCCTTATCTCTTTCCTTCAGGTAAATTTCGAGGACGAAATTTCTTAAGGGGGGAGAGTTGTAATGCCCCGGTTTTGGGCTTAGAAGTCTTGGGCGTTGACCGGTCGGTCAAAGTGCTGTTCGAATCATAAGAGGTTAAATTAGGAAAGCCTAGTTCGGGTTGCATTAAAAATATGGAAAATGTTCTAAAATCATCTTTTAATATAATTAAGTAAACTGTGAAATCAATTTTGGAAAATGAGTTTTGGAAGGGTGACATTTTGGCTAGTGACCAAAATGTAATTTTTGCAAGTTTGGTGGCTGTTTTATAAAGGGTTGAAACTTTGAATCTTTAAGGAGCTATTTACCCAAAGGGAGTTTCTCCAGATTTTTCTAAGATATTTTGAGTTATAATTCTGATTTTAAAGATATCAAAAAGGAGGGAAAAGCTCATTTGGCTATTTTCTCAACTAACTTCTCTATTTTCTTTCTCTCTTTTTCTCTCAACCCAAACACTCCATTTCCAGAGATTTGATTCTGATTTTCTCACCTAAATTCCTCCTTTCAACTCTCATTTGATTCCTAATCATTGTATCTTCAAAACCTCTTCAATTGCTATTTGTTTCAACAAGGATTTTGATTCCAAAAAGAGGAGAAACTCAAGTTTGGAGGTAAGAACGTCCTTCTCCTCTAAACTATCAGTTCTTTACTGAAATTCCTAAGTTTTCAATCCTAAATTGATGTTTAATTAAAGGTTTTAAAGTGTTGAAATTCCTAAGTTTTCAATCCTAAGTTTGGAGGTAAGAACGGCCCGTGTTTCGGAACAGGGTCAACCTGTTTCGGAACGGTCGACCGTTGGGGGCTGACATGAGCAGTTATATGTTTTGAATTGTTTGCGTTTTGGTCCTAAATCTTGTTTGTTCAATTGTTTGAGTTTGAGAAGTCTTTTTGAGCTGAAATTTCACAGAGAAGCATGAAACCTGACTAATTTCAAGTTGGTAAGATTAATTTGGGTTAAGTCCTTTAATTTATCAGAAATTACAATTTGGTCCCTAAAGTTGTAATTTGTTCATTTGGGTCCCTGTTTGATCTCTGATGTTTGTGAACTTTGAGTATGTTGCTTGAGTGATCACCACTAGGGTTAATGTGCATCTAGATAAGATTAAAAAGAAAAAAAAGGGGTCGTTAATCAAGGTTGACTTTCGGGTTGACTTTGGTTTTCCCCGTGTGACTTTCTTAATTCGGGTCAACCGTCTAGGCCGGGTTAAGGGGGTTACAAGAGGGGTGCGAATCCAATTCATTCGGGTTGGGGCGCACCCGCACAATGTGTGCGACGCGAATGTCTGGACCGGTCGGGCCCTACGTGGACCTGTGGATATTTTACCTCGTTTGAATTAATTGTTTCCGTTTGAATAGCATATTATCCCAAAAATTAAGGGATATTTTTAGATTTAAAATTCGGTTTTTTCTTGCAACCCACTCAATTATCCGATTATGGGCATAATCGGAATAATGTTTCTCATGTTTAACATAATTTTCTCCTATAAATACATGGATTATTTCTGGTTTTAAACACAATTCGAAAATCTCTTCTTCTCCCAAAAATTACATTATTTTTGGTGATAGTCAAAGGCCCTAGTACTGTTATAGATTTCTTCAGTAGTTCTTCTATCGAAATTCATCTGATGTTGTATCCTAGGAGACTGGCGACTAAAGAACTCAAACATCGAGGAGTGGTCGAATTTGTCTTAAGAAAACTGTGTTCGTGCAGGCCTCAACAATTATTTTTGGCTATTCCATATCTGTTAATTTTGGTATTTCATTTATTTAAATTATTTTTATTTTATTTGTTTTGAATTTAACCCTATTTGTCCAACAATCTCAAAGAAGAATTACCTTACATCTCCAAGATATAAAAACTTACAGTAAAAAGTAGCTCATTAGCCTGCACCAAAACATCTTTAACAACTCCAAGCGGGTGAATATAAGAACGATCAGGTAATTGAATTACCACACCCGTCTTTTGTAGGTCAATATTTTAGTGCTAATTACGCTTAAATAGTTGATTTGTGGTGTTGAATTGTGCTCTATTGTGTGCTTTTCTGTGCAGGACTTCATGGTTGAAAAACAAATTAGAAAAGGTTGGATTCTGCAAAGATTTCTGGATTTATGGCCGGATTAGTGGGCATGAATTGGGGCATGAATGCACTGACTCAACGACACGTCAGCAGACTTCTAAAAGATGATGTCAGCAGTGCGTGATAGCTTATCAGCCGCGTTCTGGATCACTTATCAGCCGAGATTTAGATCAATGCTTGGGGATTACCTTTTATTTTTAAATTTAAACACTTTAAGATTTATTTCTTATCTCTTAGGAATTATCTTTTGTATTTTAAATATTTAAAGAATTATCTCTTACAATTTTAGAGTTATATTAGGGTTTTTTAGATACTATAAATACCCCTTGGGGGGTAAACTTCACAAATCACCTCTCATCTTTTATCTTTTATTTGTTCTTAAGAATTTTACTTTAATAAAGTTTTATTTTTTTTCATTAGCCAAAAGCTAAGCTAAACTCGATTTACCTCGTGAGAATAGACAAAGTTCTTCAAAACCTTCGATTTCTTTCTTGATTTTCAATAAAATTGGATTGGCAATTGGCCTTTCCTTTAGGCACCACTATTACTTCATTCCGAAAGCGCGCATCGGGTTGACATGGTTTTGATCCACCGTTGGGACGAGATTAGGCTTGTAGCAGATTCAACTCCTTAAGAACAAACTTAGTGGCGGTCCACTAAGGGGAATCAAGATCGGATACGATTCTCGTCGAGATAATCCATCCGAGCACAGGCTTTTCCAGCACTAAATGGAGAATTTGCATTAGCATCGATTGACGGAGCGAATCAAACAAAAACTGGATTTCAAGGATTGGCCTTGGAATTTAGTTTACCGTAAAGAAGAATGTTATAAGGGTTGTGCCTTGTAGACTGTAACCGGCAAGAACTCGAAGCAATATCCCTTTTAGTGATCGAGACAAGTCGAGGCGAAGCAAAGCTAGAGGCTAACTCTTATCATAATCTATTTCAATTATTTCTTTCGCTTTATTTATTTTAATCTTCTCAAATTATTTCGCTAAACCCCATTTTGTTACTTGCAGATTACTTGGTTAAAGACCAATTCAAATCGATATTGGGAACTCCTTAGTCCTTGCAGATCGACCCTTACTCTCACTAGTCTACTTAAATTATTTCTTTAATTGAGTTTAAGGAATTTTGTTTGATAGTTCGAATTAAGTTTTTCTTTTGAATATCATATTATCCCGAAAATTAAAGGATATTTTTAGATTTAAAATTCGAGTTTTTGCTTGCAGCCCACTCAATTATCCGATTACGGCATAATCGGAATAATGTTCTCATGTTTAACATAATTTTCTCCTATAAATACATGGATAAATTTTTGTTTTAACACAATTCGAAAATCTCTTCTTCTCCCAAAAATTACATTATTTTTGGTGATAGTCAAAGGCCCTAGTACTGTTCTAGATTTCTTCAGTAGTTTTTCTATCGAAATTCATCTGAAGTTGTATCCTAGGAGACTGGCGACTAAAGAACTCAAGCATCGAGGAGTGGTCGAATTTGTCTTAAGAAAACTTTGTTCGTGCAGGTCTCAGCAATTATTTTCGGCTATTCCAGATCTGTTAATTTCGGTATTTCATTTATTTAAATTAATTTATTTTATTTATTTTGAATTTAACCCTATTTGTCCAACAATTTCGAAGAAGAATTACCTTACATCTCAAAGATATAAAAACTTACAGTAAAAAGTAGCTCATTAGCCTGCACCAAAATATCTTTAACAACTCCAAGCGGGTGAATATAAGAACGGTCAGCTAATTGAATTACCACACTCGTCTTTTGTAGGTCATTTAATTTTAATTCTTGGTAAATAGAAAAAGCCATGACATTTATTGAAGCTCCCAAATCTAACAGCATGCTCAATTTTTTTTATTACCAATAATGCAAGGTAGAGAAAACATACCTGCAAGATTGCCGACACATTCTTATATACCTGAATTCTCTCCTTTTCTTTCAATTAGAATCCTTTATTTACACCTCATTATTTACAGCAAAGAATGTATAACCCTAAAAATGCCAAACATAATATGTGAGATTGTTAAAATTTGAAACTATAATGAGAGTTTATAATCATGATGTAAACTAAACACATATTTTGGATATTTTTATAGTCATAGAAACAAAAAACTCGTCACTTGAAGATCATAAGAGGACTATACAAGAAAAAGGTTAAAAACTTAATAAAAAAACTCAAACACGATAAATAATCAGAAAATATTAAAATAAAAAACTCGTGACTTCAAGTATATGTATAGGATAGTTATGCTTGATTTATTTTTATTTTTTTAACACATTAAAAATTTAGAAAATATTAAAATAAAAATCAGAAAATATAAACAAATAGTATTTGTTGAGTTCTTCTTAAAGAAATTTGTAGGGATATTTATGATTTCATTTTGCTGCATATGAATTCTGCTGTTCGCGTCTCTACTCTGTATGCGCAACTTTCAAAGGAAAATGGTAAAATCGCAGCTTTAGGATAAAACTTCAAAACGAAGTGCTGGCTGTGGGGTTCGAACCCACGCGCACTTCTGTGCAGCAGATCTTAAGTCTGCCCCCTTAACCTCTCGGGCAAACAAGCTAATTTGCTAACAGTAAATCACAGAAGAGAAATAATCGTTCTTATTGTTAAATATAGAGTACCAATGATACTCATCATATCCGTATTCAGCTTCTCATTTAAGAGGCTTGAGATTTTGGAATAACTTCTTGTTCAATAGATTGTGGTAACCACAGCCGATCACTGGAGGTGGTATGGGAGACAATGTCCGTCGTCGATGACAGTAGCTTTCTTGAACCTTCAATATCATGGGAAAATTAACAAAGAAGAAACTAGGCGATCTTGTATGCAACATAAGTGGATGAACATCTGATTCTGATGTATATCTAACTTTTCCTGTTACCTCTCATGAGTTGTTGAATTCATTGGTTCGGGAATGTTATATCGGTCGCTTATGACTTGCTCGAATGCAACACCGAGAACCTTGAGTTGTCGCAGATTACGCAACTAGTACATGTCAGTGCATTTGATTGGGTAAGGGTGTCAAATCTCGTTTGATGAGTTTAAAAGTTTCCATGCCATGGTTTTGATCAGATTTTTAGTTTTAAGGTTTGGTTGAAGGTGTTAAAATCAGTTTTCAAATAAAAACCTGCAGATGGGATACATTACGAGTCAATCCAATGTCCGAATGTAACGTTCCCACACGACCAAAGCACAACAATACTATAGTTCATTCAAAATGCAACGATATTTTTTAACAAAATAATATATTTGTTCCATGGGGAAATTAAGTTGAGAGACATCTGCATCAAACTGTATCATCCAACATAAGTGGACGAACTTCTGATTCTGGTGTAGATGTAATGTTGTGTCGAGAATGAAGTGAAATCCCAACTTTCACTCGATTTTCTCGCAACGACCTCAGATTGTTTTGTTTGATCAGTAGGGATGCGGTCACCTCCAGTTCCATTGTTGGTCTATGACTCCCATCTAAGTTCAAGCATTTTTCTTTTGCAAGTTGAGCAACTGCAACTACTTCATCCATTAGAGTTAGACCAATTCCGGCATCAACAATATGCGGCAGGTGATTTTTCTTCCATCGCCGACATCAAATACGAGATTAAGCCTTTTTTTTCTTGCGGTCCAAATGTCCCGTTAAGGGCTTGACAATCACCACTCTGAAACTATAAACATCACTTTTTTCAGTGAATTGGCTTGACCGGAAGTATTCAAGATCTACATACGCACAAGTCTCTAGCACTTGACTAGTCAAGTGAGTTCGATCAATGTCGACCCGTAAATCTGATACTTTTGCTCGTATAGTATATCTCGGTGACCGACGCAAATAATTGCAACTTCGGCTGCAATGCGCAATCTTGAGAACATTTCTGGAATGTAAAAATTAAAGTTCAGGATCAAAGAATATAATAAAATAGTAAAGAATATGATAAAGCAATTACTGCACATGAATTATGCTTCTTTGACTGCACCTTTCAAAGGAAAATGGTAAAATCGATGTTTAAGGAGAACAGTTGAAAATGCTGGCTGTGGGGTTCAAACCCACGCGCACTTCAATGCAGCAGATCTTAAGTCTGCCCCCTTAACCACTCGGGCAAACCAGCTAATTTTATTTAATATAGAGTATCATTACTTATTTTCGCTTCTCTACAAGTTTGATTCCCTACTGTCCAATCAAGTTTCATTTATCACATCCGACACGGCACTACAAAATGTTAAGCATCCGGTTGAATAGTCGAGTCCGATGGTGGATGTACTGAAGTAGTAGATAGTGTCGCAACCGACGGCAGCCGTGAACTTGTTTCTAGTATGAGATACGACGAGCTGAGCAAGCGAGAATAGACGTCTATAGGTATATGACGTACGCCCTAATAAATTATAACAGTCATAGTTAAGGCCGGAGCCATGTAATGGAAACACCTTAAATTCTTTTTTCTATATAAAAATTAAATATACATAAATGACGCTCCTTTATAAATAAAATGGCACCTCTTTATAAATAACATAACACCTTTTGAACAATTTTCTGGCTCCACCCCTGATTTTGGTTGAGTTGTTACTGAACAAATTGTTTTTTTAATCTTTGATAATAATTCCAATGCTTCCTCTTGCACAACAAACCCTGTTGTTATTCCTCCCGGAGATGTGCTCCCTAATGGTCAGGGTACATGCAATCCCTTGAACCTCGGTGTGTGTCATAATCTATTGAGGTTGGTGGATGTCGAGCTCAGTAACGTACCTACAAAATCTTGTTGCAGCCTGATCGAAGGCTTGCTCGATCTTGAAGCTGCGGTGTGCCTTTCCGCTGCTGTGAGAGCCAATGTGTTAGGCATTAACATAAACCTTCCTATTTCCTTGAATCTCTTTCTCAACAACTGTGGAAGAAGAGTCCCTACCGAATACATTTGCAGCCTTATGTAGTCTATGTTTCAAGACTCTTTGGTTTTACTTTTATTGTGTGTCAAACTTGTCACTCTTTATTTGTTGGATTTTATATTCTCATTCCCAATATGTCTTTACATTGTTCCCATTTCATTCTTATTATAAATAAATGTGCACTTCTTGTTTCTCGCTTTGAGATTTTAAATTGCATTTGTAAAAGTATTTTCGATTGTCTTGTGTTGATTATAATTGATAACACCAATTGTTATTGCAAAGAATTGTAGTATTTAAACTTGTCATTCTTTATTTGTTTGATTTTGTATTCCCACTCCCAATATGTCATTGTATTGTTACTCACTGATCGAGAATTAACAAAATTTATATGCTCTTTTCCTGTGCATCACCAATGATTTTATGTCATGAGTATTAATGATTATTTTTCATTGATTGTTTCTATGTTATTGAGAATACATGTGGCATAAAATCATTAATGTGACATATAAAGAGACACAAAAAGGTACAAACGCATTTTATTCGATTGAGAATGTTTTTCACCTTCCTTTTTCAGTTTTCATCTAAATAAATTTATACTTCTAGCCATGCCCGTTCCTAAGAGTTTTTTTAGTGACCTATAGGGGAATCTAAAAATTAAGGTATTAATAAGAAGTATTGGAGTTGTTTCCTTCCCGGTAATTAGGTGATTCTTGGGCGGCTTGTAGTATAGTGGTTGTGTATTGTTCTTGTTTTGGAGTGGTAGTGTTGTCATAGTCCAGGTAGAAATCATTGTTGATTAATGATGCAAGACATGGGTAGAAAACCTATGACATTTGATATTGTGTTAATCTTTTAATGCTTTTGATTCATATAAATGGGACAATGCTACATCTACCCACTAGGTCATCTACCCAGTTGAGGTAGTACATGACATTGCATTTAAGATGGATATAATTGAAGAACAAAATTAAAATATCTTTTACCAAATAAACAATTTTCAAGACTATAAATGCAATGCAATTAATACATCTTTTAGTAATAAATAATTTTTAAGACTATAAATGCAATGTAATTAATACATCTTTTACCAATTAATATTTTTTTAAATTATTTAATTATATAACAAATTACAACACACAAAATATTGGATATAAAATATGCTAAATATACAAATAGGCACCTAAAATATAATGACAAATGTTATTTCGACGAATCTCGAGTATAGAGCTTATTATGCCAAACTTTAAATGCGTAAAATGAAATCATATTCAAAAATTGATAATTAAATTAAATTTTACACGAACTTTAGCAAATTTCGACATTAAGACAAAGTATTATTGGTTCAATAGATCATGTGTTAGTGGCGTTTTATATTATAAACGCTGCAGTAGGTTTTGATTTAATTTCCCTCACTCTCCCAGACGCGTGCAAACGTGTAAAATCCCCATATCTCAAATCCCTAATCGATTATGCTCCTCGTTGTTGTGCAGCTCATCTCCATCGCTCGTTGCCATCGCTCCTCGCCGTCGACCGTCCTTCAGGCCGCTATAGAAACGACAACGTCGAGGATCTTAGTGCAGGTACTAGTACTACCGTCACCATCTCGTTTTTTGTCTGAAATTTGTTTATTGGCGCTGGCAAAGCTGACTGCATATTATGCTAGCCTCATTCTTAGGTTAATTTTATTTTTTTCCTAATTAATGGGAATGTCTTAATCTTCTATGATGCACTTAACTCTTTTACATGCTTATATATCCTTTGACGTCTCCATTCACTTTATGGTTGTGATAATTCTTGGTGTCGGGAACAGATTAGGCCATGTAATTAATGGGAATGTCTTTGCATTGTTCCCATTTCATTCTTATTATAAATAAATGTGCACTTCTTGTTTCTCGCTTTGAGATTTTAAATTGCATTTGTAAAAGTATTTTCGATTGTCTTGTGTTGATTATAATTGATAACACGAATTGTTATTGCAAAGAATTGTAGTATTTAAACTTGTCATTCTTTATTTGTTTGATTTTGTATTCTCACTCCCAATATGTCTTTGCATTGTTCCCATTTCATTCTTAATATAAATAAATGTGCACTTCTTGTTTCTCGCTTTGAGATAGTATTTTAAATTGCATTTGTAAAAGTATTTTCGATTGTCTTGGGTTGATTATAATTGATAAAATGAAATGTTATTGCAAACAATTGTATTATTTCAATGATGAATGTGATAAATCAAATTGTCACGATTATAGTTTATTAGTACTGATTTTGCAACATCACAAGTTCAAATTGAAACATCATAATAATAATTTGTCATTAATAATTCAAATTGATAAAATTGTTGTATGAATTTTGTGTTATATCAATAATTTTACCGAATGCACCTTAAGATGCCGGTAAGTGATCTAAAAAGACATCCCAATGTCTTCCATAAAAAGTTATCAACTCTTCACACTTAATTGTGTGATCTCATCAAGTCCATCTCAATATAAACTACCAAAATATCAAAGGTATGGAATCATTAAGAGTATTAAACGAGCTCATCCTCACATGATTCATCGAGAGAGATATGTCTTAAGCCAATTGGTAAAGAAATTTTTAGTGAAAATTCAACTTAATTTTCTAAGTTCAATGTGGTCAAACGAAATCGTTGAAAGACTCATAGTATACAATTTTACATATTCTTATAGCAAACGTTGTACATCAATAAGGTAAAGATTTTGCTCTCAATAAATTCATATCTAAAGCTTGGGGGGGTCCTAGTGGGAAAAACTTAATGGAATTACCGAGGTTGAAGAATGAGTATCTACTCTTGATGAAGTCTTTCGGGGGAAACTATATTGTTGGGAGAGGAGCAACTTTTCCATGCTTAAGGTATCGGTACCTGCCCTAGGGTGTATTTACCTCAAGCTAACTATCAATACTATAGTCCGAAGATTTTATCTTTCAAAACATTGAAGCCAAATTTGATATCGATATCTAGGGGTATTGTATTCATACTAATTCCATGCTATTGATACCATGACCCTATTGACTAGTGCTTAAATTATACATAATTTTATTAATAATTACTCCTTGGTTAGTTGTTTTAAGCTGCTTAGTTGGTGATTTTCTGTTCTTTTCGGTGTAGGACTTTGTGGCTGGAAAGTAGACTGAAAAAGGTTAGATTTCACATGTTTTCTATATTCATGGTTGGATTAGTGGGATTGAACTGGGGCATGAAAGTGCTGACTGGGTGCGATACGTCAGCAATACGAAAGATGACGTCAGCTACAACATAGTGGGATGATGACGTCAACAGCGACGGTGATAGCTTATCAAGTCCATTTTGATAGCTTATCAACAAGATTTAAATTTTAAACTTGGGGATTTATCTTTTGTATTATCTTTTTAGGAATTATCTTTTTACCTTTTATCTTTAGGATTTAAATTTTGAGAATTATCTTCTGTATTTTTAGGATTTTATCTCTTAGGTTTTTTAGGTTTTTGAGGACTATAAATACCCCATTGGGGTAAGCCTCAGAATATCTCATCATTTGTTCTTCATTTTATTTCTACTTTGGGTTTATAAATATCCTTTTCTTTTTGGTTCTTATTTTCTAAGTTTTTTACTTTATTTTTTGGAAATTATGCCAAGTATGGTTAATTCAATAATCATGCAAAGCTAAATTTTCCATAGCCAAAGGCAGTAGTAATGACTCGGTTTCAACATGAGGAATGAAAAGCGCTTAAATAACTTCATGTTTTATTTCTCTCTATTTTCTAAAGCTAAACTTCAAACCAAAACGATTTTCGAAACGGAAGATTGGCTTTTATCGAAATATGGTTTTCTGTTAATATGTGAGAGGAAGGATCAGCTATTGAAGCACATTCGACTTCCTGGGAACACACTTAGTAAATTGATTACTAAGGGAAAATTTGAGATCGAAATCGTTATTATTGAAATAACACCATTCGAGTCGGTTTTTATTGGGCTTAAAACAACCTTGGTCTACAACATTGTTGTTGATTAAGATCAAGTTCGGATATCGATATCAAAGATAGAACTTGGGTATTCGGTATACAAAGTGAAGTCTGAAGGATTGAACCTTATGGACAAGTAACCGACGTAAATCCTAAAGTGAAAATCTTTCTCCAATGATCCAAAGAAATTGCGTCAAAGCGAGAGCATGAGGCTAGTTTTTAGATATCAAATTTATTTACCTTCAACTATTTCAACCACAATTTTTATTTATTACCTTTCTTTAATCAACTACCCCTTACCTAAAAACTCAATCCACTTCAAGGCTCATAGGTCAACAATCATAATCAGGAAGTTTCCTAAATCCCTGTGGGATCGACCCTTACTCTCACTATTCTACTTTAATTTAATTTCTTTATTTGAGAATAAGGAATTATTTTGACGCGAAAACGACGCGTGTCAAATTGGCGCCATTGCAGGGAGTTCGGAAAAAATTTACTAATTATTTTTGTTTGTTTATGATAAGGAAGAATCCGGGAGAACTAACACGCTACATCCCGGAGATCGAAGCATTCACATGACGTCAGAACGCACAAGCAAAACGAGAAAAGGAAAATAGATTGCGCCAACAAAGGTTACAACAAAATCTTGAGCTAGCATCCCAAACCGCAACACACTCTGAGAATACCAACAAAGAACAAAATCCAATGGCAGACGAACAAACAATCTAGCAACTGACTAGGGCAACAGATGACAATCATCCCCTGTGCATAACCTTCTCGAATGGTACACCGCCATTCCAATTGAAGACCGATTAGATTTATCTTCTACCAAAATTTCACGGCTTGCCCTCTAAGAACCCTCACAAGCACCTTAGGAGTTTCATATGGTTTGTCTAAGTACAAAACCCTAGGGAGTTTCCGAAGATCAAATTAAACTTTGAGCCTTTCCTTTTTCTTTATTTGATATCGCCAAAGATTGGTTGTTTGATCTTTCTTCTAACTCTGTTACAACCTGGACTGATATGACTCGTTTATTTCTTGACGGGTTCTTCCCAGCAGCTAAGGTGTAACACCCGAGTTTAGGGGTTGGGTGTTAGGAGAGTTAAATCGGGTTCGGGTCGTTGGGCTTGTTTTAAATAAAATGGGCTTGGTTTTAAACTAAAAAGGGCCTTGTGTTTTCATTAAGGGCAAAATGGAGATTTTCTAAATAAATGATATAAGACTAGTAAAAGGAAATATTTTGGAAAACCATCTTCTTCTTCCTTGTAACCAAAAACCCAAGACAAAACCTCCCTTCACCCCCAAAACATTGTTCCATCTCTTTCTTCAGTGATTTCAAGTGTTTTCGTTAAGGTAAATATGTTTTTTACTTCTTCTCTTCATCCTTAACGTTTCTATGGTCTTAGATTTTCATAAACTTCATTTTTGAAGTTCTTCAAGTATTCAAATTTTAGGTAAAAGGAGGAAACTTTAATGAGTTTTAATGGATTTTTTATTTGTAAAGATATTATGTGTATCTTGCCCTTAAGTGTATTATATCTTAAAATGGGGGAGTTTTGTTGAAATCCCAAAATGGGTTTTTGTGGGTGTGTTTAAGGGTAGAAATCTTGAGTTTTTGAGGTAGTTTTGTGAGGGAAAGTTAGGTTGATGATATGGTTATGCTTGGGGGTTGTTTTTAGCATGTTTAATGATGATTTGGGTGTTGGAATCGATGGGTATTTGCTGGGTTGTGTGTAAGTCCGAAAATGAAGAGTTTGTGTTAGTTTTGGCTTGGAAATGTAGTGAAATGATCTTGAGATTGTAATCTGATTTGTGGCAGTGGTTTTGTGGATGATTTGTTATGTAATACGTTGTTTTTGGTTGATTAGAAACAAGGGAAAACGTTGGAGAAGCTTTGGGCTCGATTCAGGGAAACTTGGAGGCTTGATCGACATTCTTGGCTTGTATTGAGGGTGTTTGGTGAGTGGACTGTTTTCAATGGTTTTAAATTGGTTCAAAGTATGTTGTTGAGGTATTAGATTGTGCTTGGTAGGCCAATCTAATGTGGGGATTAAGTTGGTAGCTTAATCTCTTGTTTAGCTTTATATATATTCCTTGTTAAATGTGCATAAATGTGATCTTGTGTGATATGTGTTCGATGATGCATGTTGCAATATATTTATGTTGTATGATGGTGGTTGGTTTGTTGTATTGCATGATTGTGAAATCATGGTGAGACTCGTTTAGTATGTTGGAACTAGTTATAATTACCGGATATAAATGAGCGATCATTAGGATGAGTGTGCACACGGTAAGAGTCAAATTCGCGTGTGGCCTTGGTGATGTGTAGTCACCAAGGAGGAGTACGGTGAAGTAACATTTCACCGGAAAGTGTTTGTGTGTGATGATGAGTGGAATCCCATCCATGAAAGAAAACGATGATGTGTGAAATCCCACCAGAAGGTAATATTGTTGTTTGAGTACGTTGGGTGAAAATCCCAACGGAAGTTATCCGCATATCCGAGTAAGATATATAGTTGCCAATATACCTTGTTCATGTGTGGTTGATGTGGTGAGATGTTTAGTTACATCTATGCTAAGCATAACATGAGGTAAGATGCCATGTTCATGCATTCTTGTAGTGGTTGGTTATGTTGTTATGTTGGGTAAATGTATGCCTTGTGGATGTTTTATGGATACCATGCTTTGGACCCTGAATTGTCGATAATTGTTTTTGAGCTCATTCACTAAGCTTTCAAGCTTACACTCTCATTTCCGATAATGCAGATCATTAGTGTGGAAGTTAGCAAGGAGCAAGGAAGGGGCACCCAAGAGCGTGTGTTGCTGCTCAAGTATGGTTTTTCTTAAATTATGTAATAGATAGTAATGGGGATGCTATGTGTTGTAGGAGCGTATGTTAGACTCCTATGTGTTGTCTTTAATGTTGATGATGGATGCTTATGTTTTTGCATTGGTGTATGTTTATGTTCTTATGTGATGGGATAAAAACCTTGTTTTTGTGATGCTTAAGTTGCTACATGTTTCTTTTATCACATCCGACACGGCACTACAAAATGTTAAGCATCTGGTTGAATAGTCGAGTCCGATGGTGGATGTACTGAAGTAGGAGATAGTGTCGCAACCGACGGCAGCCGTGAACTTGTTTCTAGTATGAGATACGACGAGTTGAGCAAGCGAGAATAGACGTCTATAGGTATATGGCGTACGCCCTAATAAATTATAACAGTCATAGTTAAGGCCGGAGCCATGTAATGGAAACACCTTAAATTCTTTTTTCTATATAAAAATTAAATATACATAAATGACGCTCCTTTATAAATAAAATGGCACCTCTTTATAAATAACATAACACCTTTTGAACAATTTTCTGGATCCACCCCTGATTTTGGTTGAGTTGTTACTGAACAAATTGTTTTTTTAATCTTTGATAATAATTCCAATGCTTCCTCTTGCACAACAAACCTTGTTGTTATTCCTCCCGGAGATGTGCTCCCTAATGGTCAGGGTACATGCAATCCCTTGAACCTCGGTGTGTGTCTTAATCTATTGAGCTTGGTGGATGTCGAGCTCAGTAACGTACCTACAAAACCTTGTTGCAGCCTGATCGAAGGCTTGCTCGATCTTGAAGCTGCGGTGTGCCTTTCCGCTGCTGTGAGAGCCAATGTGTTAGGCATTAACATAAACCTTCCTATTTCCTTGAATCTCTTTCTCAACAACTGTGGAAGAAGAGTCCCTACCGAATACATTTGCAGCCTTATGTAGTCTATGTTTCAAGACTCTTTGGTTTTACTTTTATTGTGTGTCAAACTTGTCACTCTTTATTTGTTGGATTTTATATTCCCATTCCCAATATGTCTTTGCATTGTTCCCATTTCATTCTTTTTTTTTTGAAACAAACTGGATTATATTAAAAGTGATAGGATTACAAAGGATCACACCTAAAATTAAAAATTCAATGTATAAAGATAAATACAATAAAACATAAGGGTATGAAAGACATTAAATAACAAACTTGAAGCAACTTCTGAAAAACAGAAAAACAACAACATTTCTCCCACAAAAACAGAAAAACACAAGAAGAGATGGACAAATAGAAAACTTCAAATAAATGCGAGAAAATATAATTATGCAATTAAAAAGGCCTTAAGTACAAGCAATAATCGACATAAAAGGATACAAATTACACTGTTTTTTCGAGTTATCACCTAGCCTCTATCAGTAAACCCTCTATCCTAATTACAATCACATAGCCGGTGATTGAACTGTTTTCGCCATCATTTTCATAACCTCACCCATTTTTCTAAAATCGAGGTGTTTACAAAAGAATGAAACCCTCTGTCAGTAAACCCATTTTTCATTGTTTTATTGATTGTTTCTATTTTATTGAGAATACATGTGATATAAAATCATTAATGTGATATATAAAGAGATACAAAAAGGTGCAAACGCATTTTATTCGATTGAGAATGTTTTTCACCTTCCTTTTTTAATTTTCATCTCAATAAATGTGTACTTGTAGTCAAGCTCGTTCCTAAGAGTTTTTTAATGACCTATAAGGTATTAATAAGAAGTATTTGAGTTGTTTCCTTCCTTGTAATTAAGTGATTCTTGGGCGTCTTGTGGTACAGTGGTTGTTATTGTTCTTGTTTTGGAGTGGTAGTGTTGTCGTAGTCCGGGTAGAAATCATTGTTGATTAATGATGCAAGACATAGGTAGAAAACCTATGACGTTGTATATTGTGTTGATCTTTTAATGCTTTGATTCTTTTAAATGGGACAATGCTACATCTACCCATTAGATCATCTATGTTGCGTGTAAAAGAGTCTTATCGCAAATAGTGCAAGTGTACACGACGCAAGTAGTAAAGTGATACTCGGAGTATCGGATATCGTCTCCACAGGGACTGGAAATAACTATATCCTTGAATTCCTGCACAAGAGAGAGAGAAATGGTTGAATTGAATGGGTGAAGTAATCTTGAGAAAACAAGTAAAGTAAAAGAATAAGGAATCAAGTTTAAAGAATAGGCCAGTATTGAATTGCTCAGTAGTGCAGGTGTTGCACTGTAAGAGGAACTTATGTTTTCTGTCGTCATTCCTGTCGCGGCAGCACCTGTCGCGGCAGAGGTATGTTGATGTCGCGGAAGCGATCACACAACTCTATACTTCAAGCTTGGCAAGAATCCCTACTATGACTTGTCCTATCCCTAGGTCCAAGTTCTATTGATGGACACTTCTTGGATGATACCTCCCGGCGTGAATCGAAGGGTGAACACCAATGTTGTTGAATTCTTCTTTAGCCACTTAACCTCGTACTTATCCCTAAGCCGAGATGGTTTAACCATAAACTAGAAAACGCGTATTTATTTCGTTTGTATGCTTGACTCTCCCGATATCAAACAAATAGATAACCTCACAATGCTCTCCCGATACTCTTGTGAGATATGAAAAACCAGAATAAATAAACTTGAAGTTTTTATTACTTGACAGAAAATTCCTAAAACAATACAATCCTTGCAACTACTTTACATAATCAACCCTTAGCCCTAGAGGGAGTTTAGAACATGATGAAGAGGGGGAAACGACAAGGGTTTAGGGGAAGACGGCTAGGAATGAGATATCCTTCCCTAGGTCGAATTACATGCATATATATAGGCATTGGGTCCAAGTTTTCTAATATGGAAAGAATACAAGTTTAAACTAAAGTACAACTCTATTAAAGATTAAATCTTCTGAGTAGATGCCTTTAATTCGTCCTCTTTTCTTGCCTTGAGTTTCTTCCTTGGACTTTGGGCTTGGCTTTCATTCTGCTTCAGGGCTTAGAAAAATATAGGAGTGGTCCACGACAGACCGACTTGAAATCTTCTATCTGTCGAGCTCCACTTCACTTTTCCACCTCACCATTCTATCGTCATGGCTGCCACAGCAGTATCTACGACAGCGTTTGCTTCTCGCCTCCAGTTCTGCAGTCCACCTCTGTTCCTGTGCTGCCTCGAGTCTGTCGCAGCAGATACCTGCAAAAGTAACCAAAATCAGTAGCAACTGTGCCATTTTATCTAATTGTGATGTATATGCAAAACTCTATCCTAAATGCAATGAATTATGCTTGAATGAAGCAGAAATATGGGTAAATGAGGGGTAAAATATAGAACTTTCATACACTAAACACACCCCAAACTCAAGTTCTTGCTTGTCCTCAAGCAAATACTACCTAACTAAAAAAAACTTTTTGGTTTGGCTTAATTCAGTGAACTTTTCATTACCTACCACATATTCACTATCAAGAGCAATACATTGTCGGGTGTTTTCTGGGTTTATCCGAAACAATGCTATAGTTCTTGTGTAGTGTGTGCAGGTTTTGTGAACAAATATGTGCCTAGACTCCCTTAGCTTACCAGAATAGTTATGCTTAAAACTTGAGTTTTATGCCAATTCATTTTTCTGGAGGCAATTCTTAGGCTCCTTTAGTTTTTTTCTCACTCTTGACTCAACTTTATTTTTTTCTGGAGGCAATTCTTAGGCTCCTTTAGTTTTTTTTCTAACCTTAGACTTCATCTTTTCTGGAGGCAATTCTTAGGATCCTTTAGTTTTTTCTAACTTAAGCTCAAAGAAAAATCTTCCTAAAATCCTTGTAAGGTAGTTTTGCAAGCAAGTGAGTCTAAAATGTTTCTTTCTTTTATTTCTTTCCTAGAGCCAGTGATAGGCACCTCTAGGGGCAACTCAAGTGGGTAAACATTCTTATTCCAGTGCACTACAGAAGTCTAGACAGCATAAGAGTCACAAAGGGTGTTCTAAGGATCAGAACTATAGCAAGGCTCTAAAGAGTTCCTAAAAACATCCTAAAGGCACTGTCACGACAGAGTATGTCGCGGCAGGTAAGTTCAGTTCAAAGACTTAAACCAAAATTTTGTTTTTATTTTCATTTTTTTTACACAAAAATAAACTAACAATTAGACACAAATTAAAGACATGACTGATAGGTTCATTAATGGAGGGATGCCCACCCCCAAACTCGAGGGTTGTATTGCCCTCAATGCATGACAATGATAAAAATAAAAACCGAAAATACATCACAAAATAGATAAAACAACAAAGACAGCAAAATATAAGAAAAGAAACTTAAGCTGAGGAGCTGTCGTCGCTGCTACTGCTGACTTGGAGTTGCCGGCGGGCAATGACCTTAACGGCCGGGGCTAGCAGGTTGCTGGGGGACGCAGATGCCATTTTCATCTTAGCCTCTCGAGGTGGCTAGACGCGGGTTGGTGAGATGTGTGGGGGCTGGTCCAGGACCTTGAGATCATCATCGCTGCTGATGTTACTGCTGCTGGCAGATCTACCGTGGCAGGGTCCTTCGACAGTCTCATTCAGCTTCTTCCTTTTCATCGAAGGAAAGTCCTTGGAGATGTCTCAGGCTAAGGATGGCTCGGAGTTAGAGTCCTGCCAGATGGAGGAGGAAGAGAACCCTTCAAAGTATTTGGGGTCGATCTCCGGTAGGGGGTCCTTCCTCTTCTCTCCTCTGGGAGTGGCAGACTTTCTGCCGCCTTCACCGGTCGTGGTAGGTGTGGGTGTGGAGGCAGCAGAGGGCGTTCTGGGGCTCGCAGTAGGAGTGGTGCAACAAAGATATTTTTTGGGAAGGAGGGAATTGCACATTGGTAAAATTTAAATCATTCTTAATAAAATTTACCGTTGCAGCAGTGAAGTCCCTCATAAAGCCCATCAGGTCGAGCTGTCGTTCCTCCATCCTTTGCAGCATCGTCAGAATCTGGTTGAGGGTGTTTGTCGGTGGTGCTGCTGCCGTTTGCTCTGGGTCTGTTGCGACAGGTTCAGGGAAACTAGGGTCTGCCGTCGGTTCTGTCGTAGTAGAGGGGTTTATGTACGACAGAGGAGTGGTAGCTTTCAATTCCATCAGACTGTAGATATTCTGCTGCGTCCACCCCTTCCCTTGGACCTTGACATCTTCTTCGATTTTTGGTACGTTGTTGCCCCGGCAGATTGTGGTGATGAGATAGGGGAAGACTAAGGGGTCGGACGGTCGTAGAGCACACTCAAGAATTCCGTCTCGGATGTAGCGGCTGACGTTGATTTGCCTTTCGTTTAGGATGGAGTGGATGAGTGCTAACCTATGTCGGTCGACAGTGGTGTTGTGGGAGGTAGGCATGAGGCATTTCTTGACAAAATGGTTCCACAGCTTGGCTTGTGGGGTCAGTTGGGTCCTCCTCACGGTCCACCGATGCTTTGGGTCTTTGTTCCACTCTGTGCCTTCCTCTTTCACTTCTGCCATGACAGCGTCATAGTCTGCTGATGACAGACTATTCACAAACCTCCGGTGGGCGTCCTTCTTGCTCACGTACAGCCCATATAGTGTGTTGATGTACGCCGGCTCGAGAGAGATTTCTTTGCCTCGAACGGTCACTGTCGTTGCATCCTTATTAGTGACGCAGCGTAGAATTCACGAACGAGGGTCACGTTCATTTCCTCGGGCTGAGCAGCAAATTTCTCCCACTTGAGGGCTTGTATCTTCTTAGCAATGAAACCTTCTAGCCCTAGCTCTCCCGTTTGTTGGGTATAGATGAACCCTCGTTCCTCCCACATTTCCCTCTTTTGGAAAAAGAACTGCAGTACCTCGATGCTGAGTCTGTGGATGCGAACCGGTTAGGTATGCCGCTGTGGCTTGGGGTTGACACTGCCGTGGCAGAGGTGAAGGCAGCGCTGCGTCGGGTGTTTCTGCTGGCCATTGCAAGGAACTGTAGCAAAAATGAAAAAGAAATTTCTGAGATCTAAAATAGAGGAAGCAAGTTGAGAGAATGAGAATGAGATGAAAAATGAATAGGGAGTGGGGGTTTATATAGAACGGGGTTTTTTGCCCGTTGGGACTATAACGGCAGGCGCGAATAATAGGGCCAGCTGTTACGCGATTTTGACGCGTTTGTCACGCGTTTCCGTGTCTGCTGCGCGTCTGTTACACGTTTGTGTGTCTATCTCGACAGCTCTGTGACAGGCTATCTTCTCCGCGTCTGTCGCGACAGCTGGTGACAGGCTGTGACAACAGGCATGTCTGTTGGGCTTTTTGGTCTGTTATGAATGCGTTGGGCTGGTTCATTCCTCCTCTTTGTTTTGCTTCCTTTATTTCCTAAAAATAATAAAATAAATAAACTGAATTAAAATCTTAGTTCCTAAAATAAATAAATAAAAATCTTAATTCCTAATAAATAAATAATTTAAATAAATAAAATAAAATAAAATTAAGTTAAATTATGGATGCCTTGAGAGGCATCTCCTAAAGTAACTACTTCCCGCATCCTTGGGGCTTCAGTCCCCTGATAATGCTTGAGCCTTTGTCCATTGACCTTGAATTGGTGCCCATCTGTAACCCCCTCGTCCCGGTCTGGCCGGACGACCGGTCCGAGTGGGCCACACGGGGAAAACCGAAGCGAAACCCGTTATGTAACCCCCTTAACCCGGTCTAGACGGTTGACCCGAATTAAGAAAGTCACACGGGGAAAACCAAAGTCAACCCGAAAGTCAACCTTGATTAACGACCCTTTTTTTTCTTTTTAATCTTATCTAGATGCACATTAACCCTAATTGTGATCACACAAACAACATACTCAAAGATCACAAACATCAGAGATCGAACAGGGACCCAATTGAACAAATTACAACTTTAGGGACCAAATTGTAATTTCTGATAAATTAAGGGACTTAACCCAAATTAAAGTTACCATCTTGAAATTAGTCAGGTTTCATGCTTCCCTGTGAAATTTCAGCTCAAAAGGACTTCTCAAACTCATTCAATTGAACAAACAAGATTCAGGACCAAAACGTAAACAAAACAAAACATACAAAGATACTTTCAACCGATTTAACGGTCAGGTATCGATACGCCTAGGTGTCGTATCGATACGCGGGGAAGGCAGTAACCAAACTTCCAAGACGGTATCGATACGCGTTCCCCCGTTTCGATACGGCATTCATACGATATCGATACCTGTTCAACCGTACCGATACGCCTGGGCAGAAATGTGCATATTTGGCTCAGGCGTATCGATACGCAAGCCCGAGTACCGATACCTCTGCCTGAAATTGGCTCGAAAACAACATCAAACATGCTTCAAACTCCAAATTAACAACACCAAACCATAACACATAATCAACCAACATGCAGGGACCATAATTGCATCATCAATTCAACATATATTCATCACATATGAAAAGCCCCAATTTAAATGGCATGCTTCCTACTTAAGCTAACCATTCATGCATAAACCTTCATAACCAAGCATAAAAGGATTCAATCCAAAAACCAGCAACCACAGCAACATTTAACATACTTAGGGAGTCTCAAACACCTCCCAAAACATACACATTGGTCCCCCATTGCCAAATCAACCAAAAGCTAAAAGTACTTATAAAACCTTCATACATTGAGCTTTACTTGAACTTGATTGCTTGCCCTTTCTTGCTGCCCTTCCAAGGTACTCTAATGCTCTGCATTATTGAATTAAGAAAACGAGAGAGCGTAAGCAAAAGCTTAGTGAGGAGTGCTCTTTAAAAACCATTCAATAATGCAATTAAAACCATTTACAAAACATGCTTATAATCAACCTTTGCACATGCTCAAAAGCATACTTTAAGACAAGCAATTCCATGCTTCAAAATACATTTAAACAAGCATCTCATGCTTCAACATAATCATTAAAACAAGCATCTCATACTTCACAATGTACTTTACATGTCATATTGGCTCAAGTGATACATTTCATTTATTAAAACAAGTTCACAACTTTCCCCAAGGACTTTTAAACACCTTGGCCCCAAGGACTTTTAAACACCTTGGCCATGGACTTTTAAACACCATGAATAAGGACCACACAAGGACTTTTAACCACCTTTGTGTCCAATGCTTGAATCACCCCAAGGACTTTTAAACACCTTGGCCCCAAGGACTTTTAAACACCTTGGCCCCATGGACTTTTAAACACCATGGAAAGGAGCACCTAAGGACTTTTAACCACCTTAGTGTCCGCAACAAGAACCATCCAAGGACTTTTAACCACCTTGATGTTCTTAGGTAACAAGGCTCACTCAAGGACTTTTAACCACCTTAGTGACCTTCACTTTTACAAACCATCACTTGCCAATATACATCTTATACATCATATAATCCACTGTTTTAAAGCATTAAACCAAGCCATTTCATCATGCATTTCAAAGCATCAAATCCACATTTAATCAATGCATAAAAGCAAGGTACTCCTACCTAGAGTTACCTTCAACACATGGCTTAAAACATCAGCAAATATCATGCTAAAACATCAGCAAATTCCATGCTTAAACATGCTTTCAAAACAGTAATTAAAACATGCAAATCATCATTTTGCATCACACCAAAACATGGCCACCACTTAGAGAGAAATCCGAAAACTTACACTTGAGCTTAGCAAAGTTGTTTAGACTTAAACTAAGCCCCCAAAACCTTGGTTTCAAAGCTGAAAACCATTTTCACAAATGCACTCACCGATTTCCACTTTGCTTCAAGCCAAAGCACCAAATCAAGCCTCCGGATCAACAACTCTTGGATCCAAGGATGCCTCCCCTGTTTCAACACATTAAAGCAGAGGATTAATGCATCATCATGCATTAATTGCTTCAATGAAAGCACCTAAACTCGCTGCTCTCACATAACCTCCATTTTCGGCCACCAAACACAACCGAAAATGCATCCAACACACTTCTAAACAAAGCCCAGCCATAAACCAGCAAATCCACACTTCCATTAACATCATTAAACATCTAAAAACAACCTACAACCATCCTTATACCTCCAGCAACACCAGATCCACAAGATCACCACAAAAACTACCTTAAAACACAAGCTAAACTTAGGAAACTCAACCTATCCGGGATTGCATCAATCAAAACTCAATTCCACATCATTTTAGAGATCATTTAACATCAAAAACACCTCTCAAATCACAGATATAACAGATCAAACGAAAATCATGTGAAATCATCAAAATCTTGCATAATTAGCCAAGATCCATAAATCAACTTAAAAGCCTTTTATTAAACATCAATCTAGGATTGAAAACTTAGGAATTTCAATAAAGAACTTGAAGTTCAGAGGAGAAGGACGTTCTTACCTCCAAACTTGAGTTTCTCCTCTTTTTGGAATGAAAAACCTTGAAGAAACTTGTAGCAATTGAAGAGGTTTTGAAGAAATGTTGATTTGGAATCAAATGAGAGTTGAAAGGAGGATTTTAGGTGAGAAAATCAAAATTAAAACTCTGGAAATGGAGTGTTTGGGTTGAGAGAAAAAGAGAGAAAGAAAATGAGAAGTTAGTTGAGAAAATGACTAAAATGAGATTTCCCTCCTTTTTGTTATCTTTAAAATCAGAATTATAACTCAAAATATCTTAGAAAAATCTGGAGAAACTCCCTTTGGGTAAATAGCTCCTTAAAGATTCAAAGTTTCAACCCTTTATAAAACAGCCACCAAACTTTCAAAAATTACATTTTGGTCACTAGCCAAAATGTCACCCTTCCAAAACTCATTTTCCAAAATTGATTTCACAGTTCACTTAATTATATTAAAAGATGATTTTAGAACATTTTTCCATATTTTTAATGCAACCCGAACTAGGCTTTCCTAATTTAACCTCTTACGATTCGAACAGCACTTTGACCAACCGGTCAACGCCCAAGATTTCTAAGCCCAAAACCGGGGCGTTACAACTCTCCCCCCCTTAAGAAATTTCGTCCTCGAAATTTACCTGAAGGAAAGAGATAAGGAAACTGCTTCAGCATGTCTTCCTTCCGCTCCCACGTGGCTTCCTCAACACCTCGATGCTTCCACAGCACCTTCACCAACTCAATGGTCTTGCCACGAAGAACCTTGCTATCTGAATCCAGAACCTTCACCGGTTCCTCATCATAGGTCAAATCCGGATTCAAAACCACTTCCTCCACAGGCATCACATGCGAAGGATCAGATCTATACTTCCGGAGCATAGAAACATGGAACACATCATGAATCTTCTCCAGCTCCTGAGGTAACCTCAACCGATACGCAACAGGACCCACACGCTCAACAACCTCATACGGTCCAATGTATCTAGGGCTCAACTTACCCTTCCGACCAAACCTCATCACCTTCTTCCAAGGCGAAACCTTCAAGAACACACGATCACCCACCGCATACTCTATCTCCTTACGCTTCAAATCTGCGTAAGATTTCTGCCGATCAGAAGCAGCCTTCAACCGCTCACAAATGAGCTTTACCTTCTCAGTGGTTCCCTTCAACAAAGCAGGCATCGAAACCAACTTTTGACCAGTTTCAGCCCAACAAAGAGGAGTCCTACACTTCCTCCCATACAGAGCCTCATAAGGTGCCATCTGTATACTCGCCTGAAAACTGTTGTTATAAGCGAACTCAACCAAAGGCAGATGCTTCTCCCAAGAACCTTGGAACTCTATCACGCAGCATCTCAACATATCCTCCAAGATCTGAATAACTCGCTCAGACTGACCATCCGACTGAGGATGATAGGACGTACTGAAATGCAACCTTGTACCCAGAGCTTGATGCAAACACTGCCAGAAACGCGATGTGAACCTCGGATCCCTATCCGACACGATCGACTTAGGCACACCATGCAGCCTCACAATCTCAGCAATGTACAGCTCTGCCAGCTTATCCAAAGAAAACGTAGTATGCACAGGCAAGAAATGCGCACACTTCGTCAGGCGATCCACAATCACCCAAACAGAATTCTTCTTTGACGGAGACAAAGGTAAACCAGATACAAAATCCATGGTAACCCTCTCCCACTTCCATTCAGGGATTTTCAACGGTTGCAACAAACCAGAAGGAACCTGATGTTCAGCCTTAACCCGCTGACACACCAAACACTTGTTCACAAACTCCGCAACATCCTTCTTCAAACCCACCCAATAGTACTCATCACGAAGATCACGATACATCTTAGTACTACCAGGGTGCATAGCAAAAGGACTACTATGACCTTCAGTCAGAATAGCACGCCTCAACTCAGCATCAGCAGGCACTACTATTCGACTACCAAAACACAACACTCCATCCTCATTAAAGCAGAAATCTGAAGGTCTACCCTCCGCGATATCCTGAACATGAGACACCAAGGAATCATCCAACAACTGCTTATCCTTGATCAACTGAACCAACGATGGTTTCACTTGCAACTCAGCAACAAGACCACCATCTCGCGATATACTCAAGCTAGCAAACATAGCTCTCAGCTCAACAGCTACCTTCCTACTCAAGGCATCCGCAACAACATTGGCCTTTCCAGGATGATACTCTATCGTCAGATCATAATCCTTGAGCAACTCCAACCAACGCCGCTGCCTAAGATTCAACTCCTTCTGAGACATCAGATACCTCAAACTCTTGTGATCCGTGTACACCGTACACTTCTCACCATACAGATAATGCCTCCAGATCTTCAGAGCAAAAACCACTGCAGCCAGCTCAATATCATGCGTAGGATAATTGCGCTCATGCACCTTCAACTGTCGCGACGCATAAGCCACAACCTTACCCTCTTGCATCAGCACACACCCCAAACCAACATAGGATGCATCACTGTAGACCACAAACTCTTTCCCTGATTCAGGCTGAATCAAGATAGGAGCTTGCGTCAAAGCCATCTTCAGCTTCTCAAAAGCCTGCTGTCTCGCTTCTGTCCACTCATACTTAACATCTTTCTGCAACAGCTTCGTCAAAGGAGCAGCAATCTTGGAAAAACCATCCACAAACCTTCGGTAGTATCCTGCCAAACCAAGGAAACTACGAACCTCCTGAACAGACTTAGGAACTTTCCAGTTCATCACCGCTTCAATCTTCTGAGGATCAACACGAATCCCCTCAGCTGAGACCACATGCCCAAGAAACACCACTTCTCTAAGCCAAAACTCACACTTGCTCAGCTTAGCATAAAGCTGATTCTCCAACAAAGCTTGCAGCACAATCCTCAAATGCTCTTCGTGCTCTTCCTCAGTACGCGAGTACACAAGGATATCATCAATGAACACCACAACGAACTTGTCCAGGTATTCATGAAAAACACGATTCATCATGTCCATGAAAGCAGCAGGAGCATTTGTCAAACCAAACGGCATCACAAGGAACTCATAATGCCCATACCTTGTCCTGAAAGCTGTCTTAGGCACATCCACATCCTTAACCTTCAACTGATAATACCCTGACCTCAAGTCAATCTTAGAGAACACTGCAGCTCCCCGAAATTGATCAAAGAGATCATCAATCCTCGGCAAAGGATACCGATTCTTGATAGTCAACTTGTTCAGCTGACGGTAAACAATGCACATCCTCATAGTGCCATCTTTCTTCTTCACAAACAAGACAGGAGCACCCAAAGGCGACACACTCGGCCGGATGAAACCACGATCAAGCAGCTCTTGCAACTGCGTCTTCAGCTCCTTCAGCTCCTTAGGTGCCATTCTATAGGGAGTAATGGACACAGGAGTGGTATTCTCATACAGCTCAATACCAAACTCCACCTCGCGATTAGGAGGTAAACCAGGCAACTCCTCAGGAAAAACATCAGGAAACTCCTTCACAGCCCTGATATCTTGCACTCTCAACTCCTTAGAACAAGGATTCATCACGAAAGCCAGATAAGCTTCACAACCCTGCCTCAGCATCCTGCTCGCCTCCAAGGTAGAAACAACATTGGCAAGAAACTTCACATTCTCACCAACCACCACCACTTCATAATCATCCGCAAGCTTAAGCGAAACCCGTTTATTCTCACAATCCACAACAGCACGATGCTCAGCAAGCCAATCCATACCAAGGATCACATCGAAACCATAAAAGGGCAACTCCATAAGATCAACATGAAAGACATGCTCTTGAACAACCAAAGGACACCTTCTATAAAGCTTACGAGTCACAACAGTTTCACCAAAAGAACTAGTGACTCTAACACCAACATCCAAAGACTCAACAGGCAAACCAAGCAACTCAGCATGGTCACGCAAAATGTATGAATGCGTAGATCCAGAATCAATCAAAGAAAGCAATGACAAGGATTGCAAAGTAAAGGTACCTGCAATCACATCAGCATCATTCCTTCCCTCGCGCTGAGCATACACCCTCGCTTGGCCTCCACCCTCAAGCTGAATAGCTACAACATGAGCTACTCCACGACCACCTTCCTCACGCCTCTGAAAATTACCACGGCCGCGCCCACGACCTCTCTGCGGTGCTGCAACAACAGGAGCACGCTCTTGACCACCAGCCATCCTCGGACAGTCTCACCTCAAGTGATCAGCAGAACCACAATTCCAGCACTCATAACCAGCTGCCACAACAGGAGCTTGCACCTCCCTCCCAGCACGAGGACAGTCACGCTTCAAGTGACCACGCGAACCACAAATCCAACAAGCACTAGGGTCAGCTCTAGCATTGCCACCCCTAGCAGGTGCACCTCCACCTCTCTTAGCTGAGGACTGAAACCTCTGATCACGTCCCCTCTTGTTCCGTCCACCTCCGGAACTATACTCAGCAGCCCTCTTCCCAGAACTAGCTCCAGCACCTTTCGCAGACAAACTCAGATTCATCTCTATGTCCTTGGATCGACTAACCAACACATCAAAATCATTGTACTCAGCAGCCAACATGTAGGTCTTTACTTCCGTCACCAAGCCATAACGGAACCTTTCGCACCTCTCTCGCTCATCAGGTATCAGCTCCGGTGCATACTGACTGAGACGTACGAACTGTACCTCATACTCAGCCACACTCATGTTCCCTTGGGTCAGAGACATGAATTCACGCTTTTTCTCATCCAGATATCTCACTCCTAGATATCTCCTCTTGAACGCATTCTGAAAGAATGTCCAAGTGATGTCAGCTTCAGCCATCCCAGAGATTGTGGTCGTCCACCACGTATAAGCATCACCTTGCAGCAAAGACACCACACATCCCAACTTTTGCACATCAGTGCAACTCATCTGCCCCAAGATACGCTTGGTACTCTCTAGCCAAGCTTCCGACCTCTCAGCTGTCATACCCTTAAACTCAGTCCCACCAAGACTGCGCAGACGCTCTAAGGGTAGTCTAGCACCAGCATCTCCCTGATGCCCAGCTCCTTGAGCTCCAGCTACTGCTGCTCGAAAAGCACCCGCAATAGCTTGTACCAGCAACGACATGTCAGGCATCGCTTGCCCCTGACCAACCTCAGGTCCTGCAGCTCTAGCACCAGCTGCCACAGCTCCAGCTCTTTCCCTCTCCGCACCACCACCACCAGGTGGAGGAGGAGGTAACACAGCACTACCCGTATTCTCTTCATTCACATTACCATCCGGTGTTGTAGCTCTCACGCTACTCCTTAACTCTCTACGTGGTGCCATACTTTTACCATGCATAACAATACAAAATAAAACAAGTCAGGACCAGCAAGGTAAGCAATTCCAAGTATTCAAGCTCAATTTCTTTCAAAATCAACATCATTTCTTTAGCTTTTGTTTGGCAATGGGTACCCTCATCATGCATCATAACAACATACATCTCAAAAGCATCAATATCACAAATCACTGAACATGCTTTCATACAACAAGCATACAAGCCAAACCATGCTTCAATCATGCATACAAACATTCCCAATTACTCGAGAACTCAGCTCTGATACCACCAAATGTAACCCCCTTAACCCGGTCTAGACGGTTGACCCGAATTAAGAAAGTCACACGGGGAAAACCAAAGTCAACCCGAAAGTCAACCTTGATTAACGACCCTTTTTTTTTCTTTTTAATCTTATCTAGATGCACATTAACCCTAATTGTGATCACACAAACAACATACTCAAAGATCACAAACATCAGAGATCGAACAGGGACCCAATTGAACAAATTACAACTTTAGGGACCAAATTGTAATTTCTGATAAATTAAGGGACTTAACCCAAATTAAAGTTACCATCTTGAAATTAGTCAGGTTTCATGCTTCCCTGTGAAATTTCAGCTCAAAAGGACTTCTCAAACTCATTCAATTGAACAAACAAGATTCAGGACCAAAACGTAAACAAAACAAAACATACAAAGATACTTTCAACCGATTTAACGGTCAGGTATCGATACGCCTAGGTGTCGTATCGATACGCGGGGAAGGCAGTAACCAAACTTCCAAGACGGTATCGATACGCGTTCCCCCGTTTCGATACGGCATTCATACGGTATCGATACCCGTTCAACCGTACCGATACGCCTGGGCAGAAATGTGCATATTTGGCTCAGGCGTATCGATACGCAAGCCCGAGTACCGATACCTCTGCCTGAAATTGGCTCGAAAACAACATCAAACATGCTTCAAACTCCAAATTAACAACACCAAACCATAACACATAATCAACCAACATGCAGGGACCATAATTGCATCATCAATTCAACATATATTCATCACATATGAAAAGCCCCAATTTAAATGGCATGCTTCCTACTTAAGCTAACCATTCATGCATAAACCTTCATAACCAAGCATAAAAGGATTCAATCCAAAAACCAGCAACCACAGCAACATTTAACATACTTAGGGAGTCTCAAACACCTCCCAAAACATACACATTGGTCCCCCATTGCCAAATCAACCAAAAGCTAAAAGTACTTATAAAACCTTCATACATTGAGCTTTACTTGAACTTGATTGCTTGCCCTTTCTTGCTGCCCTTCCAAGGTACTCTAATGCTCTGCATTATTGAATTAAGAAAACGAGAGAGCGTAAGCAAAAGCTTAGTGAGGAGTGCTCTTTAAAAACCATTCAATAATGCAATTAAAACCATTTACAAAACATGCTTATAATCAACCTTTGCACATGCTCAAAAGCATACTTTAAGACAAGCAATTCCATGCTTCAAAATACATTTAAACAAGCATCTCATGCTTCAACATAATCATTAAAACAAGCATCTCATACTTCACAATGTACTTTACATGTCATATTGGCTCAAGTGATACATTTCATTTATTAAAACAAGTTCACAACTTTCCCCAAGGACTTTTAAACACCTTGGCCCCAAGGACTTTTAAACACCTTGGCCATGGACTTTTAAACACCATGAATAAGGACCACACAAGGACTTTTAACCACCTTTGTGTCCAATGCTTGAATCACCCCAAGGACTTTTAAACACCTTGGCCCCAAGGACTTTTAAACACCTTGGCCCCATGGACTTTTAAACACCATGGAAAGGAGCACCTAAGGACTTTTAACCACCTTAGTGTCCGCAACAAGAACCATCCAAGGACTTTTAACCACCTTGATGTTCTTAGGTAACAAGGCTCACTCAAGGACTTTTAACCACCTTAGTGACCTTCACTTTTACAAACCATCACTTGCCAATATACATCTTATACATCATATAATCCACTGTTTTAAAGCATTAAACCAAGTCATTTCATCATGCATTTCAAAGCATCAAATCCACATTTAATCAATGCATAAAAGCAAGGTACTCCTACCTAGAGTTACCTTCAACACATGGCTTAAAACATCAGCAAATATCATGCTAAAACATCAGCAAATTCCATGCTTAAACATGCTTTCAAAACAGTAATTAAAACATGCAAATCATCATTTTGCATCACACCAAAACATGGCCACCACTTAGAGAGAAATCCGAAAACTTACACTTGAGCTTAGCAAAGTTGTTTAGACTTAAACTAAGCCCCCAAAACCTTGGTTTCAAAGCTGAAAACCATTTTCACAAATGCACTCACCGATTTCCACTTTACTTCAAGCCAAAGCACCAAATCAAGCCTCCGGATCAACAACTCTTGGATCCAAGGATGCCTCCCCTATTTCAACACATTAAAGCAGAGGATTAATGCATCATCATGCATTAATTGCTTCAATGAAAGCACCTAAACTCGCTGCTCTCACATAACCTCCATTTTCGGCCACCAAACACAACCGAAAATGCATCCAACACACTTCTAAACAAAGCCCAGCCATAAACCAGCAAATCCACACTTCCATTAACATCATTAAACATCTAAAAACAACCTACAACCATCCTTATACCTCCAGCAACACCAGATCCACAAGATCACCACAAAAACTACCTTAAAACACAAGCTAAACTTAGGAAACTCAACCTATCCGGGATTGCATCAATCAAAACTCAATTCCACATCATTTTAGAGATCATTTAACATCAAAAACACCTCTCAAATCACAGATATAACAGATCAAACGAAAATCATGTGAAATCATCAAAATCTTGCATAATTAGCCAAGATCCATAAATCAACTTAAAAGCTTTTTATTAAACATCAATCTAGGATTGAAAACTTAGGAATTTCAATAAAGAACTTGAAGTTCAGAGGAGAAGGACGTTCTTACCTCCAAACTTGAGTTTCTCCTCTTTTTGGAATGAAAAACCTTGAAGAAACTTGTAGCAATTGAAGAGGTTTTGAAGAAATGTTGATTTGGAATCAAATGAGAGTTGAAAGGAGGATTTTAGGTGAGAAAATCAAAATTAAAACTCTGGAAATGGAGTGTTTGGGTTGAGAGAAAAAGAGAGAAAGAAAATGAGAAGTTAGTTGAGAAAATGACTAAAATGAGATTTCCCTCCTTTTTGTTATCTTTAAAATCAGAATTATAACTCAAAATATCTTAGAAAAATCTGGAGAAACTCCCTTTGGGTAAATAGCTCCTTAAAGATTCAAAGTTTCAACCCTTTATAAAACAGCCACCAAACTTTCAAAAATTACATTTTGGTCACTAGCCAAAATGTCACCCTTCCAAAACTCATTTTCCAAAATTGATTTCACAGTTCACTTAATTATATTAAAAGATGATTTTAGAACATTTTTCCATATTTTTAATGCAACCCGAACTAGGCTTTCCTAATTTAACCTCTTACGATTCGAACAGCACTTTGACCAACCGGTCAACGCCCAAGACTTCTAAGCCCAAAACCGGGGCGTTACAACTCTCCCCCCCCTTAAGAAATTTCGTCCTCGAAATTTACCTGAAGGAAAGAGATAAGGAAACTGCTTCAGCATGTCTTCCTTCCGCTCCCACGTGGCTTCCTCAACACCTCGATGCTTCCACAGCACCTTCACCAACTCAATGGTCTTGCCACGAAGAACCTTGCTATCTGAATCCAGAACCTTCACCGGTTCCTCATCATAGGTCAAATCCGGATTCAAAACCACTTCCTCCACAGGCATCACATGCGAAGGATCAGATCTATACTTCCGGAGCATAGAAACATGGAACACATCATGAATCTTCTCCAGCTCCTGAGGTAACCTCAACCGATACGCAACAGGACCCACACGCTCAACAACCTCATACGGTCCAATGTATCTAGGGCTCAACTTACCCTTCCGACCAAACCTCATCACCTTCTTCCAAGGCGAAACCTTCAAGAACACACGATCACCCACCGCATACTCTATCTCCTTACGCTTCAAATCTGCGTAAGATTTCTGCCGATCAGAAGCAGCCTTCAACCGCTCACAAATGAGCTTTACCTTCTCAGTGGTTCCCTTCAACAAAGCAGGCATCGAAACCAACTTTTGACCAGTTTCAGCCCAACAAAGAGGAGTCCTACACTTCCTCCCATACAGAGCCTCATAAGGTGCCATCTGTATACTCGCCTGAAAACTGTTGTTATAAGCGAACTCAACCAAAGGCAGATGCTTCTCCCAAGAACCTTGGAACTCTATCACGCAGCTTCTCAACATATCCTCCAAGATCTGAATAACTCGCTCAGACTGACCATCCGACTGAGGATGATAGGACGTACTGAAATGCAACCTTGTACCCAGAGCTTGATGCAAACACTGCCAGAAACGCGATGTGAACCTCGGATCCCTATCCGACACGATCGACTTAGGCACACCATGCAGCCTCACAATCTCAGCAATGTACAGCTCTGCCAGCTTATCCAAAGAAAACGTAGTATGCACAGGCAAGAAATGCGCACACTTCGTCAGGCGATCCACAATCACCCAAACAGAATTCTTCTTTGACGGAGACAAAGGTAAACCAGATACAAAATCCATGGTAACCCTCTCCCACTTCCATTCAGGGATTTTCAACGGTTGCAACAAACCAGAAGGAACCTGATGTTCAGCCTTAACCCGCTGACACACCAAACACTTGCTCACAAACTCCGCAACATCCTTCTTCAAACCCACCCAATAGTACTCATCACGAAGATCACGATACATCTTAGTACTACCAGGGTGCATAGCAAAAGGACTACTATGACCTTCAGTCAGAATAGCACGCCTCAACTCAGCATCAGCAGGCACTACTATTCGACTACCAAAACACAACACTCCATCCTCATTAAAGCAGAAATCCGAAGGTCTACCCTCCGCGATATCCTGAACATGAGACACCAAGGAATCATCCAACAACTGCTTATCCTTGATCAACTGAACCAACGATGGTTTCACTTGCAACTCAGCAACAAGACCACCATCTCGCGATATACTCAAGCTAGCAAACATAGCTCTCAGCTCAACAGCTACCTTCCTACTCAAGGCATCCGCAACAACATTGGCCTTTCCAGGATGATACTCTATCGTCAGATCATAATCCTTGAGCAACTCCAACCAACGCCGCTGCCTAAGATTCAACTCCTTCTGAGACATCAGATACCTCAAACTCTTGTGATCCGTGTACACCGTACACTTCTCACCATACAGATAATGCCTCCAGATCTTCAGAGCAAAAACCACTGCTGCCAGCTCAATATCATGCGTAGGATAATTGCGCTCATGCACCTTCAACTGTCGCGACGCATAAGCCACAACCTTACCCTCTTGCATCAGCACACACCCCAAACCAACATAGGATGCATCACTGTAGACCACAAACTCTTTCCCTGATTCAGGCTGAATCAAGATAGGAGCTTGCGTCAAAGCCATCTTCAGCTTCTCAAAAGCCTGCTGTCTCGCTTCTGTCCACTCATACTTAACATCTTTCTACAACAGCTTCGTCAAAGGAGCAGCAATCTTGGAAAAACCATCCACAAACCTTCGGTAGTATCCTGCCAAACCAAGGAAACTACGAACCTCCTGAACAGACTTAGGAACTTTCCAGTTCATCACCGCTTCAATCTTCTGAGGATCAACACGAATCCCCTCAGCTGAGACCACATGCCCAAGAAACACCACTTCTCTAAGCCAAAACTCACACTTGCTCAGCTTAGCATAAAGCTGATTCTCCAACAAAGCTTGCAGCACAATCCTCAAATGCTCTTCGTGCTCTTCCTCAGTACGCGAGTACACAAGGATATCATCAATGAACACCACAACGAACTTGTCCAGGTATTCATGAAAAACACGATTCATCATGTCCATGAAAGCAACAGGAGCATTTGTCAAACCAAACGGCATCACAAGGAACTCATAATGCCCATACCTTGTCCTGAAAGCTGTCTTAGGCACATCCACATCCTTAACCTTCAACTGATAATACCCTGACCTCAAGTCAATCTTAGAGAACACTGCAGCTCCCCGAAATTGATCAAAGAGATCATCAATCCTCGGCAAAGGATACCGATTCTTGATAGTCAACTTGTTCAGCTGACGGTAAACAATGCACATCCTCATAGTGCCATCTTTCTTCTTCACAAACAAGACAGGAGCACCCCAAGGCGACACACTCGGCCGGATGAAACCACGATCAAGCAGCTCTTGCAACTGCGTCTTCAGCTCCTTCAGCTCCTTAGGTGCCATTCTATAAGGAGTAATGGACACAGGAGTGGTATTCTCATACAGCTCAATACCAAACTCCACCTCGCGATTAGGAGGTAAACCAGGCAACTCCTCAGGAAAAACATCAGGAAACTCCTTCACAACCCTGATATCTTGCACTCTCAACTCCTTAGAACAAGGATTCATCACGAAAGCCAGATAAGCTTCACAACCCTGCCTCAGCATCCTGCTCGCCTCCAAGGTAGAAACAACATTGGCAAGAAACTTCACATTCTCACCAACCACCACCACTTCATAATCATCCGCAAGCTTAAGCGAAACCCGTTTATTCTCACAATCCACAACAGCACGATGCTCAGCAAGCCAATCCATACCAAGGATCACATCGAAACCATAAAAGGGCAACTCCATAAGATCAACATGAAAGACATGCTCTTGAACAACCAAAGGACACCTTCTATAAAGCTTACGAGTCACAACAGTTTCACCAAAAGAACTAGTGACTCTAACACCAACATCCAAAGACTCAACAGGAAAACCAAGCAACTCAGCATGCTCACGCAAAATGTATGATTGCGTAGATCCAGAATCAATCAAAGAAAGCAATGACAAGGATTGCAAAGTAAAGGTACCTGCAATCACATCAGCATCATTCCTTCCCTCGCGCTGAGCATACACCCTCGCTTGGCCTCCACCCTCAGGCTGAATAGCTACAACATGAGCTACTCCACGACCACCTTCCTCACGCCTCTGAAAATTACCACGGCCGCGCCCACGACCTCTCTGCGGTGCTGCAACAACAGGAGCACGCTCTTGACCACCAGCCATCCTCGGACAGTCTCGCCTCAAGTGATCAGCAGAACCACAATTCCAGCACTCATAACCAGCTGCCACAACAGGAGCTTGCACCTCCCTCCCAGCACGAGGACAGTCACGCTTCAAGTGACCACGCGAACCACAAATCCAACAAGCACTAGGGTCAGCTCTAGCATTGCCACCCCTAGCAGGTGCACCTCCACCTCTCTTAGCTGAGGACTGAAACCTCTGATCACGTCCCCTCTTGTTCCGTCCACCTCCGGAACTATACTCAGCAGCCCTCTTCCCAGAACTAGCTCCAGCACCTTTCGCAGACAAACTCAGATTCATCTCTATGTCCTTGGATCGACTAACCAACACATCAAAATCATTGTACTCAGCAGCCAACATGTAGGTCTTTACTTCCGTCACCAAGCCATAACGGAACCTTTCGCACCTCTCTCGCTCATCAGGTATCAGCTCCGGTGCATACTGACTGAGACGTACGAACTGTACCTCATACTCAGCCACACTCATGTTCCCTTGGGTCAGAGACATGAATTCACGCTTTTTCTCATCCAGATATCTCACTCCTAGATATCTCCTCTTGAACGCATTCTGAAAGAATGTCCAAGTGATGTCAGCTTCAGCCATCCCAGAGATTGTGGTCGTCCACCACGTATAAGCATCACCTTGCAGCAAAGACACCACACATCCCAACTTTTGCACATCAGTGCAACTCATCTGCCCCAAGATACGCTTGGTACTCTCTAGCCAAGCTTCCGACCTCTCAGCTGTCATACCCCTAAACTCAGTCCCACCAAGACTGCGCAGACGCTCTAAGGGTAGTCTAGCACCAGCATCTCCCTGATGCCCAGCTCCTTGAGCTCCAGCTACTGCTGCTCGAAAAGCACCCGCAATAGCTTGTACCAGCAACGACATGTCAGGCATCGCTTGCCCCTGACCAACCTCAGGTCCTGCAGCTCTAGCACCAGCTGCCACAGCTCCAGCTCTTTCCCTCTCCGCACCACCACCACCAGGTGGAGGAGGAGGTAACACAGCACTACCCGTATTCTCTTCATTCACATTACCATCCGGTGTTGTAGCTCTCACGCTACTCCTTAACTCTCTACGTGGTGCCATACTTTTACCATGCATAACAATACAAAATAAAACAAGTCAGGACCAGCAAGGTAAGCAATTCCAAGTATTCAAGCTCAATTTCTTTCAAAATCAACATCATTTCTTTAGCTTTTGTTTGGCAATGGGTACCCTCATCATGCATCATCACAACATACATCTCAAAAGCATCAATATCACAAATCACTGAACATGCTTTCATACAACAAGCATACAAGCCAAACCATGCTTCAATCATGCATACAAACATTCCCAATTACTCGAGAACTCAGCTCTAATACCACCAAATGTAACCCCCTTAACCCGGTCTAGACGGTTGACCCGAATTAAGAAAGTCACACGGGGAAAACCAAAGTCAACCCGAAAGTCAACCTTGATTAACGACCCTTTTTTTTCTTTTTAATCTTATCTAGATGCACATTAACCCTAATTATGATCACACAAACAACATACTCAAAGATCACAAACATCAGAGATCGAACAGGGACCCAATTGAACAAATTACAACTTTAGGGACCAAATTGTAATTTCTGATAAATTAAGGGACTTAACCCAAATTAAAGTTACCATCTTGAAATTAGTCAGGTTTCATGCTTCCCTGTGAAATTTCAGCTCAAAAGGACTTCTCAAACTCATTCAATTGAACAAACAAGATTCAGGACCAAAACGTAAACAAAACAAAACATACAAAGATACTTTCAACCGATTTAACGGTCAGGTATCGATACGCCTAGGTGTCGTATCGATACGCGGGGAAGGCAGTAACCAAACTTCCAAGACGGTATCGATACGCGTTCCCCCGTTTCGATACGGCATTCATACGGTATCGATACCCGTTCAACCGTACCGATACGCCTGGGCAGAAATGTGCATATTTGGCTCAGGCGTATCGATACGCAAGCCCGAGTACCGATACCTCTGCCTGAAATTGGCTCGAAAACAACATCAAACATGCTTCAAACTCCAAATTAACAACACCAAACCATAACACATAATCAACCAACATGCAGGGACCATAATTGCATCATCAATTCAACATATATTCATCACATATGAAAAGCCCCAATTTAAATGGCATGCTTCCTACTTAAGCTAACCATTCATGCATAAACCTTCATAACCAAGCATAAAAGGATTCAATCCAAAAACCAGCAACCACAGCAACATTTAACATACTTAGGGAGTCTCAAACACCTCCCAAAACATACACATTGGTCCCCCATTGCCAAATCAACCAAAAGCTAAAAGTACTTATAAAACCTTCATACATTAAGCTTTACTTGAACTTGATTGCTTGCCCTTTCTTGTTGCCCTTCCAAGGTACTCTAATGCTCTGCATTATTGAATTAAGAAAACGAGAGAGCGTAAGCAAAAGCTTAGTGAGGAGTGCTCTTTAAAAACCATTCAATAATGCAATTAAAACCATTTACAAAACATGCTTATAATCAACCTTTGCACATGCTCAAAAGCATACTTTAAGACAAGCAATTCCATGCTTCAAAATACATTTAAACAAGCATCTCATGCTTCAACATAATCATTAAAACAAGCATCTCATGCTTCACAATGTACTTTACATGTCATATTGGCTCAAGTGATACATTTCATTTATTAAAACAAGTTCACAACTTTCCCCAAGGACTTTTAAACACCTTGGCCCCAAGGACTTTTAAACACCTTGGCCATGGACTTTTAAACACCATGAATAAGGACCACACAAGGACTTTTAACCACCTTTGTGTCCAATGCTTGAATCACCCCAAGGACTTTTAAACACCTTGGCCCCAAGGACTTTTAAACACCTTGGCCCCATGGACTTTTAAACACCATGGAAAGGAGCACCTAAGGACTTTTAACCACCTTAGTGTCCGCAACAAGAACCATCCAAGGACTTTTAACCACCTTGATGTTCTTAGGAAACAAGGCTCACTCAAGGACTTTTAACCACCTTAGTGACCTTCACTTTTACAAACCATCACTTGCCAATATACATCTTATACATCATATAATCCACTGTTTTAAAGCATTAAACCAAGTCATTTCATCATGCATTTCAAAGCATCAAATCCACATTTAATCAATGCATAAAAGCAAGGTACTCCTACCTAGAGTTACCTTCAACACATGGCTTAAAACATCAGCAAATATCATGTTAAAACATCAGCAAATTCCATGCTTAAACATGCTTTCAAAACAGTAATTAAAACATGCAAATCATCATTTTGCATCACACCAAAACATGGCCACCACTTAGAGAGAAATCCGAAAACTTACACTTGAGCTTAGCAAAGTTGTTTAGACTTAAACTAAGCCCCCAAAACCTTGGTTTCAAAGCCGAAAACCATTTTCACAAATGCACTCACCGATTTCCACTTTGCTTCAAGCCAAAGCACCAAATCAAGCCTCCGGATCAACAACTCTTGGATCCAAGGATGCCTCCCCTGTTTCAACACATTAAAGCAAAGGATTAATGCATCATCATGCATTAATTGCTTCAATGAAAGCACCTAAACTCGCTGCTCTCACATAACCTCCATTTTCGGCCACCAAACACAACCGAAAATGCATCCAACACACTTCTAAACAAAGCCCAGCCATAAACCAGCAAATCTACACTTCCATTAACATCATTAAACATCTAAAAACAACCTACAACCATCCTTATACCTCCAGCAACACCAGATCCACAAGATCACCACAAAAACTACCTTAAAACACAAGCTAAACTTAGGAAACTCAACCTATCCGGGATTGCATCAATCAAAACTCAATTCCACATCATTTTAGAGATCATTTAACATCAAAAACACCTCTCAAATCACAGATATAACAGATCAAACGAAAATCATGTGAAATCATCAAAATCTTGCATAATTAGCCAAGATCCATAAATCAACTTAAAAGCCTTTTATTAAACATCAATCTAGGATTGAAAACTTAGGAATTTCAATAAAGAACTTGAAGTTCAGAGGAGAAGGACGTTCTTACCTCCAAACTTGAGTTTCTCCTCTTTTTGGAATGAAAAACCTTGAAGAAACTTGTAGCAATTGAAGAGGTTTTGAAGAAATGTTGATTTGGAATCAAATGAGAGTTGAAAGGAGGATTTTAGGTGAGAAATTCAGAATTAAAACTCTGGAAATGGAGTGTTTGGGTTGAGAGAAAAAGAGAGAAAGAAAATGAGAAGTTAGTTGAGTAAATGACTAAAATGAGATTTCCCTCCTTTTTGTTATCTTTAAAATCAGAATTATAACTCAAAATAGCTTAGAAAAATCTGGAGAAACTCCCTTTGGGTAAATAGCTCCTTAAAGATTCAAAGTTTCAACCCTTTATAAAACAGCCACCAAACTTTCAAAAATTACATTTTGGTCACTAGCCAAAATGTCACCCTTCCAAAACTCATTTTCCAAAATTAATTTCACAGTTCACTTAATTATATTAAAAGATGATTTTAGAACATTTTTCCATATTTTTAATGCAACCCGAACTAGGCTTTCCTAATTTAACCTCTTACGATTCGAACAGCACTTTGACCAACCGGTCAACGCCCAAGACTTCTAAGCCCAAAACCGGGGCGTTACACGTTAAGGTCCCACCTCGGTTAGCAACCCTAGAAAAATTTCTTTTATTTCTCTTGTCTAAAAGTCCATTTAAGTCCTATGTGATCAAACAACGGAATAAAATACATGAGACAAACAATCGATCCTAAAACAACAATTAAACAGCCCACTTTTAACACTTTAAGCAGGCCGTTTCGAAACACCCTTGAGGCGTATCGAAACTCCTTGACCAGGTCAACTGTCCCAGAGCCTCTACAAGGGGTCGTATCGAAACGGTAGTCAACCGTTTCGAAACGCCCACGACGGTCAATATCTCGTGGTCAACGAGATTTTGACCGTTTCGAAACCTTTACACCCGTTTCGAAACACCTTCATCTCGTGAATTTCTCAGAATTCCAGTAGCCAAAACGTTCCGATACGTGTTTCGGAACAGGGGTTCCAAAGGCCATACCGTATCGAAACGCGTTCCGATACGGGGTCCCTGAAGCCTACCCGTTCCGAAACGATCCCTCCCGTTTCGAAACGCTGGCAGTCTGTAGCCTTTGAAATACAGATTTAGGGGTGTTTTGACAAGTCTAAAGGTCCCATAGGACCCCTAAAGGCACACAAAACCATCAAACAAAGTCTAGAGGCATACATCCTAGATTTAACATACTCAAACACATACAAGCATGGATTTGGACAATCTTTCATACATAGCAAATTACACATTAAGAGCCTTTCATACAAGCATGCTTGAAGACATTAAAAGAACCAATAAGCATCATACATATCAAATAAGTTTACATGTCATTCAAGCAACTTAAGCATTCATAAGCCATCCATCATACAAACATTTGGCAAGATATAACATGCTTACAAACCAAGTCAACCATAGACATATATCAAACTCAAACCAACAATACCTATCCCATTGCTCTACTATTACAATCTTTAAATTTAAACATCATACTTGAGCTAACCGTAAGCAACACTTGGAGGCCTTTCCTTGCCCCTTGCCACCCTCAAACTATTGATCTGCATTGTCGAACAAAAGAGAGCGTAAGCATAAAAGCTTAGTGAGGGTAAGCTCTTTAAAAACAAACCTCGACAATGCAGGGTCCAAGCACGAGCCACAACCAAGATAAAATGCATGATCTTACCTCCGATCCACGCGAGCCATAAATATAGATGATGCATGAACATATATTCAATATCATGTCATGCTCAACATGTTTAAATCCACAACATATGAAATCACATATATCACACCATGTTAGCAACACATCCCAAAGCACATTGTCTCACAATTAACCACATATGGGCAACATAAACTACAATCTGTATTGGCACCTAGCTATGACTCGAATACGCGGATAACCCGTTGGAACGCATTTCCAACAACAACATTACCTCGGTGGGATTCCACTCATCACCGGTCCTTGCATGTGCGGGATTCCACTCATCGCCACATGCCCTACGGATGGGATTCCACTCATCATCACGTAGAAATATAAATACAATTTCCGGGCGAACCCGTACTCCTCCTTGGTGACTCAACGCCACCAAGGCCACGCGCGACTTTTGACTCATGTGTACACACTAACATCCTAATGATCGATCATTTGTACCCAAGCATACTAGTGCCAATACTACACATTTCATTAATCATTCATAATATCAATTCATAACACTTTCGTGCTTAGCACGTACTCACCATGACTTACCATCATGTACAAACTACGTTTCCATGCCTAGCATGTACTCACCATGATCCTCGGATCATGAAACCACCTCATAATATCATTTCACATATCAACACCACATGTACAACATTAACAACCATATCACATTATAGTTTACACATGTGTATAACCATATCATATCTATCATCAACATGCATATAACAATACATCAAACATGCCCCAACATACATGTATACAACACATACATAATCAACACCATCCCAATTTAATACGAGGCATATACAACTATTAAAAAGTGCAACCAAAGTCTCTAATCAAAGCTTGGGATTAGGCCACCACTCTAATCCCAACTCTAGGTGGGTTTACCAAGCCCATCCTAGGTTCACATGCTTGAACCAAATACTCAAAACCAATTTGAAAATATTTAACCACTCACCTAAGCTTCCAAGCTCCAAGCCAAGCAAGCAATCATCTTCAATTTCCCGGATTCGGTCCCAAAGTCTCTTCCACGTTTCCTCTTGCTTCAAGTCAAACAAAACACTTACATTACTTCCCAATTCAATGCTAATTCAATCATCCATCTACTTTGCAAATCACAACCCATTTCCACAATTTTCCAAACCACATAACATCTCCAAAAACCCAATTTTCGGACTCCCACAACCAAGGACTGAAATACCCAATTCCAAGCACCCAAATGGCTTCCAAAACACCCCAAATCACCCTCATAGCATAGGTAAACCATCAGCCCTTCAATTCCAACATAAAACCCACCAAAAACTCAAGTTTTACAACCTTAAAACTAGCCTTAAGACCATACTACGAATTTTCATCCAAAATTAACCAAATTAAGATATGTTGTAAGTTTCATCATGATTAAACATAACCCCAAAACAATTTCTCAAAACAAATTGAAAAACCCCATCAAAACCCCAAATTTCCATATGAACCCTAATTTCTCAAAACCCATATTTTTGAAATTTAAGACAATATACAAGTAGAGGATGAAGAGGAGATTAAGAAAATATAATTACCTCTTAAAATGGTGTTGAAATCCGGTGCTAAAATAGATGGAATAGTAACTCAAAGCTTGTAGGGTTTTAGAAATGGTGGGGGTTTTCAAATGTGAAAAGGAGGAAGGCAACTTTACAATAAAGTGGTCTTGCTTTAATTAAAACTTGGGTAAATAGCAACATAGGTCCTTCCCTTCATATTAAAACTCAATTTGACCATTATTTGAAATTGAATTGTTTTAATTAAGTTTTATTTGACTCGAACTAATACCCAGCTAACTCCTACGCCCGAAACACGGGTGTTACAACTCTTCCCCACTTAAGGAAATTTCGTCCTCGAAATTTATCGGACAGGAACCCACTTTCTTTCACACCATAACACACTAACCAATCTCGGTGGACTTACCACACAACAATAGATATCTGATGCTAAGATCTCAACGGTTCTTTCAAGGCATGCCAATTCTAAACTCAACTCAATCTCTTCTACAGACATAGCACAAAACAGATCTGACTCACTCTTCTGAATCATAGATACACAGAACCCTTTACAAACCTCTTTCTAACTCTGGTGGTAACCGCAACAAATAAACAACAGAACTAGTCCGGTTCACAACTCATACAACACTGTTCAAAAATTGACCGAGGACTTTCTCTGACTGATCATCTGACTTCATCAATTAACCAAACACTACGCAGGCGTCTTCAAAAACAATCTAGCAGAAATTTCGGATCTCTATTACCCACTTCCATTATGAACCTTCCACGGATGTAACAAACTAGAAGAAAACTAACGCTCGGTCTTGACACGCTGACAATTTATACACTGACTCTCATACTGAACCACATTATTCATCCGCTCAATCTAGAAATACTCATCTTCAACCCACAATATGTCTTCATACTACTCGGATGCAATACAAAAGAAATACTGTGTGCTTCGGCCAAAACAATATGTCTCATAACACTATGTCAGTCGGTGTAACTATTCTGTCTCTGAAATGCAAAACTCTATCATCTCTGAAACTGTATTCTGAAGGTCTTCCCGTTACTATGCCTCGCACGTGAGGTGCCAAGAATCTGTCTTGCAACTGTTTCTCTTCAAGCATTCTGACTCACTGTAGGTTCAACATGAAACACGACCACAAGAACACTGTCATTTGGCAACTGAATTCGAAAAATACAACTTGCAACTCAACTACTAATCTAACAACAATTTCAACTCGAAACATCGGTTACTACACTGACTATCTTCGGACGGTACTCACTCTTGATATTACAGTCTTCAAGCAATTCTAACACTTTATGCTGTTCAAGTTCCAACCATTCCCAAGTCTTCAAATATTTCAAGCTCTAATGATACGTACATATTCACTGCGCATTTCTTACTATACAAGCTTGTCTCCAAGTCTTCGAAGCAATTACAACTGTAGTTAACTCTATGTCTCATATCGAATAACTCTTCTCACAGTTTTTCAACTAACTCGATGAACAAGTCGCAATCTTCCGTCTTGCATAAGCACACAACCTAACTCTACATGTAATGCATCACTGTGGTTCACAACCCCTTTCTCTGACATAAGTTGATTCAAGGTCGAAGCTCTCTTCAAAGTTTCTTTCAGCTTCTCAAGGGCTCATTGTCTCGCATCTAACCACACAACTGAACATTCTTCTGTAGCAATCTATCAACGGAGCAACTATCTTCAAACACTATTTACAATTCTCTGAAAGTAACAATGCTAGACCTAGTAACTATAGGTATCTGTCACAGTCTTCAATTTCTTCCAACTCATATCTTCTTTTGCCCACTAGGGATTTACTCTAACACACTCGGCTGATCTACATATCCTAGGAGAACATCTTCATTAACTCGGAGTTCACGTTGGCTCAACTTGGCATACCACTGATTCTCTAATAGAATCTACAATACTAACTCTAAAGCTTGCCATGGTCTTCTTTGGTACTTGAATATACTCGTGTGTCACCTATGAGAACTACTACAACTGATCAAGGAACTCGGGAATCATTCTGCTCAACATCTTTGTAAGAGTAACTAACACACTAGTCAAATAAAACGGCATAACTCGGAACTCAAGGCGATCACATCTTGCTCCAAAAGCTGTCTTCAAAACTTCAGCTTCTCACACTTCCAACTGGCAGTAATCGGATCTCGAATTAATCTTCAAATAGACTGAAGCACACACTAACTGACCAACAAATTACTGACACTCGAAAACGGTTACTAATTAATCACTGCCACTTGTTTCAACTGTCTGAATCTAAACACATTCTCGTATTGTCTTCTTCTTCTTCACAAATTTCACTGTAGAACTCTGAGATGATGCACTAGGTCTAATGAATCTAAGATCTAACAAGTCTCGAAGTTAATTCTTCAACATTCTCAATTCTTCCGGAATACATAAGTTATAGAACAACAAAACTGAAGCAACCTCGGAGACGGTCTCAATAACAAACTCTTATTCTCTATCAAGAGACAAACTGGGTGAATCTTCCAAACACTTCTAGGCAAACACAAACTAATTTAGTATTCTGTGGTCTAATCTTCATTCAAAATCAAATTCGTCACGCTTGCTAAGCAAGCCTGCCAACTAAACTCAATCAATCTTCGACGTCCAAAGCTGGATCAACATTCGACAAGAAGTTCACATCCTCACTTACCACTATAGTCTCACAAAAATCTGCGTCTTCAAAGCAACTCTCTCTTTGTCTCAACGTATATCCTAGCTTTGCGCTCTACAAGTCAAACCATGTCAAAAGGTACATCGAAACCGTAGGAAGACAATCACTTCACATCTACTAGAAACTAGCAACTCTGAACCACCAACAAACATCTTCTATACATCTTTCTGATCACTACTATCTCCCAAAAGGTCTAGTCACATGCGTCCCTACGTCTAAAATCTCAACAGAGATACGTCAAAATCTTTGCACGCTCACACAAACGGACGATTCTGCAAAAATTGTAACTTCACAAGTACACAACTGATAGTCTTCGGTCCTCTTGTTTTCAGACTGATTCTTCAACAAAATCCGACTCTTCTAGACTATTCGTAGAGCATTTCAAAACTTCAAAAACGCGGTTCTGGGCACACACAGACAACCATACTGGAAAACCACCCAGACGCACACTGGCCCCAAACACACAAATCGGTTCCCATTCACGGACACTGATCGGCCGCCTTGCATCGAAATCATAGACTAAACCCCAACGGTCACCACTAACACTTCTGAAATTCAGACTACTCACCCGAGACCCCTACCTTGATTTCGCTAAAAGAACCAAGGTGCTCGCACCTACCTCTAACACTTCACCGGGCAGATTCAAACTTGCAGGCTTGCTAACAATGTACAGAAATACGGACTTGGAACCAATCAGAAGAGACAACTCAAAACTGTACCAAGGGCTTATCCACTATAACATAGATACCACCTGACTCCCACTCATAGGTCTTCACTTCTTTTCACCAACTAATATCAGAATCGGCCTCGTCATCTCCCACCAACAAGAATCAACTCACGTGCACGCGGACTCGAGCAAACAAATTGTTCCTCAACTCCGGTACAACTATACTCCCCTAACTATAGCAAAGAACTTCCTCTACATCATCCCCATTTTCAAAACCACAACTTCCACTTATCGATTCACGGCCCACACACTGGCCCTAAACTTACTAAAAGCAATAAATCAATCACAATTTAACATACAAAATTGGGTTAGCAAAGGAAAGGTCCAAGTGGCTCAAGTATGATTTCCCTCACTTAAAATCCTTTTTCCGATGTAATAGAAGCAATGGGACTCTACTAAACATGTTTCAAACAAATCAACACACATACATGCTTAACCAAGCATATAACAAGGATTACTTGCTAAACAAGCAACACATGCGTACGATCAAACAACATGCATTCTCAATCAAACAATCACACATCACAGCATACACGGGTAACGAGCAACATGCTTTTAAACAAACAGTCAACATACTTGTCATACAAGCAATCATACTTACAAAACAAGATAACACCGTGCATATCAATTCAAAACTTAAACTTACCTCACTTACCCGCCCAAGGTCTCGGTAACCTTAGGCTCTGATACCAACAAATGTAACCCCCTCGTCCCGGTCTGGCTGGACGACCGGTCCGAGTGGGCCACACGGGGAAAACCGAAGCGAAACCCGTTAAGGTCCCACCTCGGTTAGAAACCCTAGAAAAATTTCTTTTATTTCTCTTGTCTAAAAGTCCATTTAAGTCCTATGTGATCAAACAACGGAATAAAATACATGAGACAAACATTCGATCCCAAAACAGCAATTAAACAGCCCACTTTTAACACTTTAAGCAGGCCGTTTCGAAACACCCTTGAGGCGTATCGAAACTCCTTGACCAGGTCAACTGTCCCAGAGCCTCTACAAGGGGTCGTATCGAAACGGTAGTCAACCGTTTCGAAACACCCACGACGGTCAATATCTCGTGGTCAACGAGATTTTGACCGTTTCGAAACCTTTACACCCGTTTCGAAACACCTTCATCTCGTGAATTTCTCAGAATTCCAGAAGCCAAAACGTTCCGATACGTGTTTCGGAATAGGGGTTCCAAAGGCCATACCGTATCGAAACGCGTTCCGATACGGGGTCCCTGAAGCCTACCCGTTCCGAAACGATCCCTCCCGTTTCGAAACGCTGGCAGTCTGTAGCCTTTGAAATACAGATTTAGGGGTGTTTTGACAAGTCTAAAGGTCCCATAGGACCCCTAAAGGCACACAAAACCATCAAACAAAGTCTAGAGGCATACATCCTAGATTTAACATACTCAAACACATACAAGCATGGATTTGGACAATCTTTCATACATAGCAAATTACACATTAAGAGCCTTTCATACAAGCATGCTTGAAGACATTAAAAGAACCAATAAGCATCATACATATCAAATAAGTTTACATGTCATTCAAGCAACTTAAGCATTCATAAGCCATCCTTCATGGATTTGATTGTAATGGCACCATGGGGGAAAACTTGGACAACCTGGAAAGGACCAGACCATCTAGATTTAAGCTTCCCTGGAAAAAGCTTAAACCTAGAGTTGAACAATAACACATGCTACCCTGGGCAGAACTGTCGTGGCAGCAGCTTTCTGTCGTGCCACTTCTTGGTTTTGTCCTTGTAGATCTTGGCATTGTCGTAGGCCATTGCTCGAATTTCCTCTATCTCATTCAAGTCTAGTAGCCTTTTCTGTCCTGCCTTATCCCAGTCCATATTTACTGCCTTGATAGCTTAGTAAGCTCTATGTTCTATCTCAACAGGTAAATGACAGGTTTTCCCATAGATGAGTCGATAGGATAAAATCCCCAATGGTGTCTTGAATGATGTTATGTAGGCCGAGAGTGCATTATTGAGATGTAGAGACCAATCCTTTCGAGTGGGTTTAACCATCTTCTCTAGTATGTTCTTTACTTCTCTGTTGGATATCTTGGCCTGCCCATTGGTTTGAGGGTGGTACGCTGTTGCAATTCGGTGTTTTACTCTGTATTTCCTTAAGGCAGCATCAATTACCTTGTTATCGAAGTATCTCCCCTCATCACTAATTATCGCCCTTGGAATGCCAAATCTGGATAAGATGTTCTTGTGAAGAAATCTTTGCACAGTCTTGGCATCATTCTTCTGAGTGGCGATTGCTTCTACCCACTTTATACATAGTCCACTGCCAGTAGGATGTACAAATTCCCACAAGATGCTGGGAATGGTCCCATGAAGTCGATTCCTCATACATCGAAGATTTCGACCTCCAGTATGTTCTGCAGTGGCATCTCATGCCTTCTTGATATGTTCCCAGTCCTTTGGCACTTGTCACAACTCTTGTAAAAAGCTTGTGCATCCTTGACTAGTGTGGGCCAATAGAGACCGGATTGCAGAACCTTGGCAGCGGTTTTGTTTCCACCTAGGTGTCCTCCATAAGGGGAATCATGGCAGTGGTGAAGCACAGCTTCCTGTTCGTCCTGACGTACGCATCTCCTGATAATTTGATCTGCACAGTGTTTGAAACAAAGAGGTTCGTCCCAATAATAATGTTTTGCATCATTTTGGAACCTCTTCCTTGCTTGGTAGTTAAGCTCATGAGGTAATAACCCACTTACAATGTAATTAACAATGTCAACATACCAAGGGCTTTTAGAAAGCTTACATGCCGCCATGGCTGTCACGGCACTGCTGGTGGCAGCAAACAACTGCTCATCTGGGAAAGTCTCCAGTATGTTGGTCTTGTCTGTGGATTGACTCCTTCCCGTCTCCAGCCTAGACAAGTGGTCTGCTACTTGGTTCTCTGTTCCCTTTTATCCTTGATGTCAATGTCAAATTCTTGCAGCAACAGAATCCAACATATCAATCTAGGTTTTGCATCCTTTTTCGTGGGCAGATATTTCAGTGTTGAATGGTCTGTATGGACCACCATCTTTGTTCCAAGTATATACAGACGGAACTTGTCGATTGAGAACACCACTGCTAACAGCTCCTTCTCTATCATGGTGTAGTTGATTTGGGCATCATTTAGTGTTTTGATGGCATAGTAAATCATATGGAAGAGCTTATCCTTCCTCTGCCTTAATGCTGCCCTGACAGCGTAGTCATTGCATCACACATTATTTCAAATGGCAAACTCTAGTCTGGTGGTTGTACGATCGGGGCTGTTATCAGCTTCTCCTTTAGTATTCTGAATGCCTCAGTACATTCAGCATTAAAATCAAAGGGACGATTCTGTTCCAACAGGTGCATAGGGGCTTGATAATCTTCGAGAAATTTGCTATAAATCGTCGATAAAACTCGGCATGCCCTAAGAAACTTTGAATCCCCTTGACTGTGGTGAGTGGCGGCAGCTTTTCGATAACCTCTATTTTGACTCTGTCCACCTCTATGTCGCGGCAGCTCACCTTGTGGCCCAGTACTATTCCTTCACCCACCATGAAGTGGCATTTTTCCCAGTTTAAAACCAAGTTCGCCTCTTTGCATCTCTCAAGAACCTTCTGTAAGTTGCCTAAACAACCTTCAAAGCTGTCTCCAAAGACGAAAAAGTTGTCCATGAAATTCCCTAGGAAATCCTCCATCATGTCGGAGAATATTGCCATCATACACTGTTAGAAAGTTGTTGGTGCATTGCAGAGCCCAAATGGCATTCTCCAAAAGGCATAGGTGTCGTACGGACATGTGAAAGTGGTTTTCTATTGGTCCTCCGGTACGATTGCTATTTGGTTATAATCTGAGTAACCATCAAGAAAACAGTAGTAAGGCTTCCCCGCTAATCTATCAAGCATTTGATCAATAAAAGGTAAGGGGAAGTGGTCCTTCCGGGTAGCTTTGCTAAGCTTCCGGTAATCCATACAAACCCTCCAACCGGTCACATTCCTTGTTGGGATTAGTTCGTTTTCTTCGTTGGTTACCACGGTTATGCCTCCCTTTTTGGGCACACACTACACCGGGCTCACCCACTTGTTATCTGAGATGGCGTATATGATTCCGGCGTCGAGCCATTTGATAATCTCTTTCCTTACTACCTCTCTCATAGCCTCGTTCAATCGTCTTTGGGCATCAATGGTTGGCTTATGATCATCCTCCAAGAGTATCTTGTGCATGCATAACGCCGGACTGATGCCTTGGACGTCGGCTATAGTCCATCCAATGGCCTTCTTATGCTGTTGTAGCATTTTGTTAACCTCTGCTCATGTTCCTGCATTAACTTGGAAGAGATGATTACGGGAAATGTATCATTTAAACCAAGAAAGACATATTTAAGCTGCCCTGGCAGGGGTTTAAGATCTAGAACATGTGGCTTTTCAATGGAAGGCTTCTGGATTACATGTTCATTCGAGGTATAATTCAGGGGCTCGAAGAACTTACCTGGACGTGTGCCTATCCAATTTACCTCTTCAGAACTGTAACACCCCAATTTTGGGCTTAGAAGTTTTGGGTTTGAATCGGACCGGTCGGATTTTCGGTTCGAATATAAAAGGTGGTTTTAAGGAAAGCCTAGTTCGGGATGCATTAAAAATATGGAAAAATGTCTAAAAATCCTCTTTTAATATATATAAGATAGTGGTGAAATCAATTTTACAAAATGAGGTTTGGAAATATGACATTTTGAGTTAGTGACTAAAATGTAATTTTTGAAAAGTTCGTGATTGTTTTAAAAGGATTGAAACTTCGAATCTTTAAGGAGCTAATTTACCCAAGGGAGGATTTCTCCAGATTTTTCTAGATTTTTAAAGACTCGTTTAATGTTTAATTAATGAAAAGAAAAGAGGGAAAAAGATATTTTTAGTTTCATAACTAACTTTTACCAAAATTTTCCTATTTCATTTTCTCTCAAAATTCCCTCAGCCAAACACATTTCCACAGCAACTTTTCCTTTTATTTTTACACCTAAAGTTGAGATTTCAATTCCTAAATGATTCCTAATCATTTCTACATCAAATCCTCACCATTTGCTTAATGAATTTTCAAGGATTTTGGCTCTAAACAAGGAGAAATCCACATTTAGAGGTATGAACGTCCTTCTCCTCTAAATACTCAGTTCTTTACTGAAATTCCCAAGTTCTCAATCCTTAAATTAAGTTTTATTAAAGGTTTTAATGTTGTGATCTTGATTTTGGCTTAAAATGCAAGATTTGGATTTAATTTTGAAGAAATTCGTATTGGATGATTGGGCTCTGTTTTGAGATGTCTTTTTGATGTATTTTGGATGTCTAAATGATGTGTGATTGAGGTTTAATCAATGCAATCCCGAATATGTTGATTTTCCTAAGTTTTTACTTGTGAAAATGGTGGTTTTTGGGGTGATCTTGGTGTTTTGTTAATGCTGGAGGTATAAGGACGTGTTTGGGATCATTTTGGATGTTAATTGATGTTTAAAAATGGTTAGAAGTGATGGATCTTGGCTGGGTTAAGTTTTGGAAGTGTTTGGATGTGATTTCGGTTGTGTTTGGTAGCCGAAATGTTGGATTTGCAAAGAGCAGCGAGTTTAGGTGTGTTGCTGGTGTTTTTAATGCATGATGATGCATTAATCCTCTGTTTTTATGTGCTTGAAACGGGGGACAATGATTCGTGAGCAATAGAGGTGGCGTTGAAGGTTTCGGATGCTTGGAAGGCTTGTTGGCTAGCCTAGTTTTGTGTATCGGTGAGTGAAGTTGGGTTTTCAGCTTTGAAACCAATGTTTGAAGTTTTTTGGGAGCTTAGTTTAAGTCTAAACAACTTAGCTAAGCTCAAGAGTAAGTAAATGGAATTTCTCTCTTGGTTTGTGTTATGAATTGGTTTTTAAAGCACTTGTGATTGTTGGATGCAATGCATGTGATTTGCATGTTTAAATTCTGTTTTGAAAGCATATTTTAGCATGGTTTAATGCTGGTTTTGAAAGTCATGTGTGAAGGATGCTCAAGGTAAGAGATCCTTGGTTTTGTGCATTGGAATTGTGGAATTGATGCATAGTGTTGCATGTTGTTTAATGGCTTTGTTTAATGCTTCAAAATAGTGAAGTGATGATGGTAATTGGTGGTTTTGGCATTTTGGTTATGCTTGTAAAAACAATGGATTAATGTGGTAAAATGGTTCTATTGGCAAGTGATGTAAGTGGTTCTTGGTTACTTTAATCAGATATAGTTAGCCGGCTATAGGATTGGGTGCACCGTGAATTGAGTCGCCTTGGATGTCGAGGGGGTTGTAATTGTACCGTAAACTCCATCCAAGAACCCTAGCGATTGAGGAAATTGGTGTCACCACGATGGAGGATGGCTCTCGTGGGTGGGCTTGGTTTAGTGCCACCACGATAGAGGATGGCTCTCGTGGGTGAACCTTGTTAAATGTCACCATGATGGAGGATGGCTCTCATGGGTGGACTTTGTTAAGTGTCACAACGGTGGAGGGTTGCTCCCGTGTGTGAGCTTGGTTAAGGTGATTACAATGGTTGTGGTATCTTCCATGTGTAAGCCTTGTGATGTGTCCCGGCTCTCGCTAGTGTATTATACAACTTCCGATGAGTGATGTTGAGGGGTTGTGATTGTACCGTTAAACTCCATCACGGGTGTTGAGGGGGTTGTGATTGTACCGGTAAACTCCACATTGTGTTGTTCGGTTGTGTGTATGGAGCGTGTGGGACAACGCTTGTAATCTGCGTATCTGATTGTGTCTTGTGTTATTATGGTTTGTGAATTATCACTTGGTAGCCAATATAATGTTCTTGAATGTAATGAAGCATGAGATGCTTGAAATGATGCATGGTTGCATGGGAAGTGTGTGATGTTCTAAGAATGCATGTATTACTTGTTAACTTGTACAAGTGTTTATCTTATATTAAGAATGGTGCATATGCGCATGGGAATCTCTTTAATGCATTGAAGTCTTGTGAAGGCTTGTTTTAAAAGGCACGTAATGCAAATGTTGATTTTGTGGTTCATGTATTGCATTTGTTTAATGCATGAGTTAGATTGAAGGAGTAAGTGGTTTTCAAAGGTTTCTTGCTTTGAGATGATTTTCAAGAATGAGAAAAGTATAATGTGAAGTGGAAGTGTTTTCCAAGGAGTTTGTATTTAACTTTGCATATGATGTTCATGCATGGAAAGGTTAAATTGATGGTTTTGCAAGGATGTGCTTTGAAGCGAGTTACTTAGCTTTTCTAAGCTAAGGGTTGGTTTTCATGTTGAGCAATGCATGATTTAAAGCATGTTGTTTAAAAAGGGTTTTTCAAACATTGCTTTGGTTTATCGGAATGTGTTTACTTTTTAAAGAGGTTTTATGACTCGCTGCATTGATGGTGTTTTGGTTTTGAGCATTCCTCACTAAGAATTATGTGCTTACGCTCCTTTTTGTCCATCAATGCAGATATTTGAAGTTGGGACAGCAAGAAGCAAGGGATTCAAGGAGAGCTCCACTTGAGATGTATGTCTCGGTTAATAGCTATAGATAATAAAGGCAATGGGGGGAGAGTCTTTTATATTGATGTACAATGAGATTGTGTATGTTGCACAAGTTTGGTTTATGATTTTGAACTATGTGGTTTAACACTTGCAACGTTTGAATCTTCTTATTCATAAGTCGTTATGTTATGCTTCTTGTTTCAAAAGCATGTTTAAGTGTTGGATGTGTTGAAAGAGTTGGTACACCTAGGGGTGGTTTTGTATCTAGATTTTAATGCAAATTGGTAGTTATGATGCTTGGCATGTTGCTGATTTGTTTTGGAATGGTTTGGAGCATGTTCGATGGGGTTTAAATGTGTTAAAACAGGCCTATCTGCTGTTTCTGGGCAGGGTGTTTCGAAACACCCTTGCCTGTTTCGAAACAGGTGCTTGATTTGGCCTGGGTGTTTCGAAACGGGTAGAGGTGTTTCGAAACACTTTGGCTACTGCCAAGCCCCGTTCCTGAACGGGCTAACCCCGTTTCGAAACACTTGACCGTTGGGCACTGATTTGAATGGTTTTGAGGTTTGCAAGCTTTACGTTTTAGTCCTGATTTTTGTATGTGCAATTGCTTGAGTTCGAGATGTCTGTTTGAGGTGAAATTTGGCAGAGAGGCATGAAACATGACTAATTTCATAATGGAAACTTTAAAATTGGTAAGGTCCTCTTAATTTTCAGAATTTACAAATTGGTCCCTAAATTCGTATTTTGTGCATTTGGGTCCCTTATTGTTTTCCGAATGCTGTGATTTTTGAGTATGCTTATCTCAAGAGTATGCCTAGGGTTAATGTGCATCTATACAAGTTTTAAAAGGAAAAAAATGGTCGTTAATCAAGGTTGACTTTCAGGTTGACTTTGGTTTTCCCCGTGTAATCTTCGTAGTCCGGGTCAACCGTCTAGGCCGGGCTAAGGGGGTTACATTTGGTGGTATCAGAGCTGAGTTGCGAATGCTTGGGGGAAATGGTAAATTGTTGTAATAAGTGTTTGATGTTTATTCTGATGTGTGGTTGAAAGTCAGTTGAAATGTCTATCTTTGAGCGAATTGTTGATGATTTTAGCATGTTTTTTTATTGTTAATCTTCATGGAGCTAATGTGGATTTGTGCTGATGATATGCTGGTGATGTAAGCTGATTTTATGATTGGTGAAAGTGTAGTGGGTATGATATGTTGATGTTATGATGTTGCGGGTGAATGTTGTTTGATGAGAGCGTGATCGAAGTATGTTGATTGATATGCTCGATGTTGTGATATACATGTTTTTATTGACTGTTATGTCATGTAAAAGGGGAGAATTCGGGATACCCATTGCCTTATTATTATAGCTATTGTGTTATGTTGGAATTGGAGTCTTGAATCCTTGCTTGAAGCTGGCCTGATCGTTTTGTTTGTTTTGTTATGATAGCTTGTTGTTAATAGCATGGTGAAATCGATGAGAGAATGGCAGTTGGGTGAGATGGTTGCTGCTTTAGAGCAGGTTGTTAAGGCGTGGAATTCACCTTTTAGTGGAGGTGTTTCGTCTCAGTCTTCTGTGCCTGGAGTTGAGGTAGTGAGGCAGGAGGAAGAAGCTGGTTCTGTGATGAAGAGTTCATCACCTATTGTTCAAGAGGTGTTGGGAACATCTCAGGCTGTGGCGAAAGTGAGGCCTGTAGACGTGCTGACTGTGGGACGTGCGAGTTTGTCGAAACAACGTTTACATGATTTGGGAGCTGTGGAGTATCATGGTTCGACACCTGAGGTGTTCGAGGCCTGGTTGGCCAGTGTAATTCTGATTTTGGATCAGGAAGGTTGTGACTACGCTTGTAAGCTAGGAAGTGTTGTCTCATTGATGTTGGAGGACGCCTGTGCCCGGTGGACATCTGTGGCGGTGGCATCGCATATCCATGATATAGATTGGGATTTCTTTGTGTCTGCCTTTTATGAAAGGTACCTTGGAAAGAAATTTCCCAGGGTTAAGCAGCATGGGGGTGTGGCTTCAGATTATGAAGGTGAGAAAAGTTTAAGCAAGAGAGTTGTGGGTACTGACCTCGAGAGCGGTCAGCGTAAGAGGCTATGTGATAGAAGGTTTTGCTTGAATCGAAGTCTGGGTGGTGGTGCAGACGTAGGTCAAGTGCGGTATGATCAAGGAGTGGTAGCTCGGTTGCCGAAGTGTGACCGTTGTAGAAGGTGTCATGTTGGAGGTTGTTGGGGCGCGGGAGTTTGTTGGAACTGTGGTTCTAAGGACCATGTGAAGCGAAATTGTCCTCATGTGGTGAGATCAGCTTTAGTGGTAGCAAAAGGGTCTCTGAAGGGTCGTGGGCGTGGCCGAGACAAAGTTCGAAGGTGGCAGGAAGGGCAGAAAGGTGTGAGAAGCTTGGGGAAAGAATCTTGTTGGAATTGTGGGTCTGTTGGGCATTTGAGACGAAATTGTTTGAAGTTGGCTCGGGGTAGTCAGGGTTCTTTACCGCAGGGAGATGGTGATGACCTTAATGTGTTAGCTGATGCTGCAGCGGTGCGGCTGGAGGATGATGGTTCTGCGAGGAAGAGAGCTCGTCTGTTGAAGCTCCGGGGCAGTGAGGTGTTGCAGGGAACCTTGTTAAGTAATCTTTGCCCTAGTTATCTTAGTTTGGTTTCGGTTTGGTTTTTCCTTGCGTAGTGGGTATGGTCTCGTTGCTAGCATGTTTGGGGTAGTAGTTGGTGTTGTTTTGAAAACAACTTTAGTGTGAAGAGGGCATTAGTGGAGTATTTTGTGGTTAGCGGATTGTTAGAATGGTGGAGTTGGACAAGTTAGAAGTGAGATAGGAGGTTGTTCTTAGGCAGATCCTGAGGATGTTATTGGTGGGTGTGAACCGACATACATGCACAGTTAAACCATTGTTATATACTATATTATATATATATATATATGTGTGTGTGTGTGTGTGTGTGTGTGTGTGTTGGTCCATGCATACATGTGACATGACATTAGAGGTTTTGCATACATGTACACAGGCATTGATAGGGCATATTGGTGACCATGCATACGTACGTTCACACTTGCTAATAGCTAATTGGGTCCGTTAGTGTTGGGATAGGGTTAGGTTGGATGATGGGTTTTAAAAGTTGTTTTGGTGCTAGGAGAATGTTTGGAGTAATGGAGGGTATTAAGCGAGCTGTCAGTAATAGTGAGTGCGGTATAGCATGTTGGCAGAAGGAAAGTGTTTTGGCACTTAAAGAGTTTAGTGGTGTGGTGGTGAGGAGATTACCGGTTGAAATTAGAATCGGTCAGAGTGGTTGTGAATAGCTAGTAGAAGTGGTAGTTTCTTGGTGTTAAGTGATGTTGCAGGTTAGTGGATGTGTTTCCAGAGTGCTGAGGTAACTTGGCATTGATGTTGTAGTAGAAGGGTTGTTTTTGTAGGTGATGGTTAGTAGCAACCTTCGAAGAATTGAGGAGAGGTTGTGTTGTGGGTTGTAGAAAAGGGTTGGCCTGGGATGAATAGAAGTTTCGTAATCTTAATATGTATGTATAGAATGGGCGGTGTCCTGGTAAGGCTAGTGTTGTAGTCAAAGTTTGAAGTGGAAAGGCAATGTAAGTTCAAGGGCCATTGTTGGTTGGACGGGTTCTTGTGAGAAGTGGTTGGCTAGTTGTGTATAAGTAAATTCCTTCTGAAGTCAGCTGGTGGTGTGTGGAACGGCTGGCGGAGTCAAGGTTGGGGTTTTGTGACGTGATTTTCGGATGTTAGGTGAGTAGTCCTGGTGAGTCGTTATGGTGATGATAGCGGCGGGTGTGAAGGAATGTCAGCAATACGTTGAGAAGTTTGAGTAAACAGTTGATGCTTAAGAATTCTTGCTTGATGTGGTAACCTTTGGAAGAGGTTGAGCAGTTGTGCAAGGGGTTTTAGAAGCAGAGAAGGTTGTGGGTCACATGGTGGCTGAACTGGATTGGTTGGTCGTGGCAGCTCGACCTGATGCAGGGTTGGTCAAGGACTACTTCAGAGATTGCCTTGCACTCTTCTTCTGCATCAGCCTATTTTATTGCTTGGAGAACATTGAGTTTGATTTGCTAGTCATTCACTCTCATGGTCAATTCTCCTTTCTCAACATCGATCACAGTTCTGCCTGTGGCTAGGAAGAGTCGCCCAGGATGATCGGTGCATTTTCATCTACTTCACAGTCTAAAACAAGAAAGTCAGCAGGGAAAATAAATTTATCCACTCTTACCAGAATATCTTCGATCTTCCCTTCTGGTTGTACATAAGAGCGGTCGGCCAGCTGCAGCATGACTGTCGTGGGCATTGCTTGTCCAATACCTAATTTCTGAAACACAGATTTGGGCATTAGATTTATGCTAGCACCAAGATCACAAAGTGCCTTACCCACGAATTTATCGCCAATTATGTACGGTATGATGAAGCTCCTAGGACCCTTCTTCTTTTGGGGTGGATGCTTATGCAAGATTGTCATGCATCCTTCTGTCATCTTCACCGTCTCAAATTCCCCAAGTCCAGACCTTTTTGACATTGCATCCTTGAGAAATTTCGCATAACCGGGCATCTGCTTGATGGCATCTAGCAGCGGTATGTTAATGTGTACCTGCTTAAAAATATCATAAATCTTCTTAAGCTGGTACTCATGTTTCTGTTTCTGTAACCGTTGTGGAAAAGGAGGTGAAGGACGGTAATCTTCAAGACGTCCCTCACATGGACTTCGGATCTGAGGAGGCTTGAGTTCGTCAGCATCTTATGTCTGCTCCTTTGTCCCTTCTGTTATCGTGGTAGGGGTGTTGACAGCAGGTTGTTCTTCCTCTGTCATGGCAGTGTTCACGGCAGGTGTTTCTGGGGTCGGATCCTCACTCAGTATATTCTTCATCTCAGACCCTTGTAACTGTTTCCCAGTCCTAGTTGTGATTGCTTTACACTGCTCATGTGTGGGCTTTCTAGTGACCTAAGTATCACTAGGGAATCCTTTGTTCTGCCTTGGCTTGATATACTGGGAAACTTGGCCCATTTGTGTCTCCAGAGATTTTAGGGTAGCCTCATAATTTGTCATCCTCATCTCTGTCTTGTCCATGAATGACTCAGTTTTCTTGACAAAGTGATCCATACTCGCCATGTATGCTCCTGTCTGTGACAGAAAAGTTGCCAAAGTATGTTCCAGTATACTAGGTGTTGTTGCGACTGCTGTTGTCGCGACAGAATTCTGGGTACCCCTTGGTTTTGGTTGTTCTGCACTGGAGGATTCAGTGCGTTGTTCGGATTGCTCCAGGAAAATCTTGGATCCTTTCTCCAGTTGGGATTGTAATTGTTGGAATCATAGTTTCTCGGCTTGTTGTAGTTTCCAACATACATCCCTTCTTCTAGCTGTAAAGGACAGTCTTTCGAACTGTGGTTTCCACTACAGGTTTCACATACCTCTTCTGCAGAATATATGGCTTTAGAATCTTTCTGATGCAAATTTTCGACTATCTTTGTGAGGTACGCAACCTGTGATTTCATTGAATTATCAGCTTCATAATCCTTTACAGATATTCCTCGTTTGCCCCCTCTCCTAGCTGTAGGAAATTGCTCATCGTTCTTTTCTAGCTTCTTCAACACATTCATTGCCTCGTCTGGTTCCTTATCCAGTAATAGCCCATTCGCTGCTGAATTTATTCTCGGTCGAGTGTGTGCGTTGGCAGCGTTGTAGAATTTGACAACCTGATTCCACACGGGGAATCCATGCATCGGGCAGTTCCGTAAAAGAGTTGTAAATTTGTCCCATGCCTCGTGCATTGGTTCGTCATCTTCCTGTTGAAATGTAGCAATCTCGTTACGCAATCTTTCAGATAAATGAGAAGGATTAAAACGAAAAAAGAATTCACGAGAGAGATCTGCCCAAGTCCGTATTGAACTCGGCGTTAATTTATTCCACCACGTTTTAGCTTTGTCTCTCAATGAATGAGGAAATAAAAGGAGCCTCAGTACTTCCGGATTTATTCCTGGCAGTCTGAATGATCCACAGATTTCTTGGAACATTTTCAGATGTTCTCGGGCATCCTCAGTTGCAGAACCACTAAATTGGCCAACGGAATTTATCATGCTGGACATGACAGTTTTCAGCTTCCACGTCTGGCAAGGTGGTTTCCAGTTCAACATGGTCATTATCTATGTAGTCTCGACAAGACTACCGTGCGGCAGCGGCAGCGGGCCGTTCATTCCGGGCATCTTGGGGAGGATCAACAATAACTCGCTGGTTATTGTTGTTGGGGTCATCTACCCCATCGTTTTGCCTTCCGTTCACCATTGCTTCTAGTATCTCCTCAAGATAGTTGTTTCTTGCTATCAAGATTCGAGCTTGGTTCTTGAGTTGGTACGTGCGTTCGATTTCTGGGTCTAGTTCGTACTCAGGTTCTTTACCTCGTCTAGATCTGTGCATAAGCAAACAGCAAACCTTGTGAAAAGCACGGGGTAAATAACACCACTAAAAACAGAAAAATAAAAAGAAAAGTGCAGTAATAAAAAGGGTAAAGATATGTTGCAGTCCCCGGCAACGGTGCCAAAAACTTGTTGTGTGTAAAAGAGTCATATCGCAAATAGTGCAAGTGTACACGATGCAAGTAGTAAAGTGATACTCGGAGTATCGGATATCGTCTCCACAGGGACTGGAAATAACTCTATCCTTGAATTCCTGCACAAGAGAGAGAGAAATAGTTGAATTGAATGGGTGAAGTAATCTTGAGGAAACAAGTAAAGTAAAAGAATAAGGAATCAGGTTTAAAGAATAGGCCGGTATTGAATTGCTCAGTAGTGCAGGTGTTGCACTGTAAGAGGAACTTCTGTTTTCTGTCGTCGTTCCTGTCGCGACAAAGGTATGTTGATGTCGCGGCAGCGATCACACAACTCTATACTTCAAGCTTGGCAAAAATCCCTACTATGACTTGTCCTATCCCTAGGTCCAAGTTCTATTGATGGACACTTCTTGGATGATACCTCCCGGCGTGAATCGAAGGGTGAACACCAATGTTGTTGAATTCTAATGAAATAATACTAAAAGATAACCAATTAAATTGCCTTCGTCACATAGTCATTGTGATTCGGAAAATAATTAGAGCTTGAACAAAAGAAAGAGCATATGTATACTTCAAAGTCAGATGGAGAAAGAAAGATCAACCAAAGTTGGGAAGGGAACTTAAAATTATATAATATAGAGAGAGAGAAAAGAACGATGTCAAAATATAAACAAAAAGGAAAAGTTCAAAGTTCAAATTCGTGGTTTAGGACATATCATCCACAACTGATCCAGGCCGTGGGAGCATCTTTAATAATTTACAACACATATTTTTTTCCTCTATTCATCAAACCAAAATTCGTGGTTTTGAGCTTCAGGTTTACGGGTTTATGGTTTTAATTTTAGGATTTAGGTTTATGAGTTTATAATTTATAGTTTATGGTTAGTGTTTTGGTTTTAGGGTTTAAGGTTAAATTATTTTTAATTAAAATAGGGTCAAATTGTAATGATGTGTAAATAATGATGGTTAAATTTATTATTTTTCCGAATTAGGACAATTTCTCGAATGTGCAAACATGGCGGACTAAATGTGTTATTATACAAAACATTTTAACTGTCACGTCAATTTTTTACGGTTGTTAATAGGTTAGTGACCAATTTGGTTTAATGGTAACTTTGAACCAATTGAAAGTTTGATGACCAAATTGAATAATTTACCAAAGTTCAGTTATCATTTATGTATTTTACCAAAAAAATCTGAAAAAAATAATATAAGTTTTGTTTTTTTAGATTTCATTATAAAAAAGGAATAATAACGTTTTCGGTCCCTATGATTTCAAAAGTAATTAAAATAGTTAATGGTATATAGCAGTACACATAATTAGTGGTGCATACCGGTACATGACATTTATTGCAAAATTATCAATAATTTTATACTTTTTGTGGATCATTCGATGGGTAAAATAAATAGTTAAGATTAACTCTTTATTTTTTCCCCAAGTGATAATATTTACGTAATCCATTATTAATCTCAATTATCCATTTCAATTATCCATCATAGACTTCGGGAGATTTGGAAATATAATAATATACACACATAATTGCTAACGAAACAATACTATGATCCGGTTTCTTCAAATAATCTGAGTTAGTGGCTCTCGTTTTCTACTTCTAAAACAGCATTGAGTTCATCTATGTCGGCTATAAAAATCCTTTGCTCACTTCACCAACATCATCTGAGAAGCAGTTTTAGATTTCTTACAACAAATAACTTGTTTTCTCAATCACTTAAAATCTTTTTTTTTTCAAAAATGGCTTCCGGTCAACTGCTCTACTTGTTTCCCTCAACCTTGTTTTGTTTGCTTTAGTAAGCTCTCATAATGTTGATAATAATTCCAATGCTTTCTCTTGCACAACAAATCATGTTGTTATTCTTCCCAGAGATGTGCTCCCTAATGGTCAGGGTACATGCAATCCCTTGAACCTCGGTGTGTGTCTTAATCTATTGAGTTTGGTGGATGTCGAGCTCGGCAACATACCTACAAAACCGTGTTGTAGCCTGATCAAAGGTTTGGTCGATGTCGAAGCTGCAGTTTGCCTTTGCACTGCTGTGAGAGCCAATGTGTTAGGCATTAACATAAACCTTCCTATTTCCTTGAATCTCTTTCTCAACAACCGTGAAAGAAGAGTCCCTACCGAATACATTTGTCTATGTTTCAAGAATCTTTAGTTTTACCTTTATTGTGTGTCAAATTTGTCATTCTTTATTTGTTGGATTTTATATTCTCATTCCCAATATGTCTTTGCATTGTTCCTCACTAATCGTGATTGCTTTTAGAACTCTTTTTTCATAGTAACAAGTCACGTCAGAATGAAAGCGAAATAAAAATTATGTGACCTCAATAAAAGTTTTAAAAGTTCAATGACCAAAATAAAAGTACTTTAAAAGTTTAGTGATCACTGATGTACTTTACCTTTAGTTTCTTTATTATTTTCTTAATTATTTTTCTTTTATTAATAATACAAATAAAGAGACAAAAAAAGGACAAACAAATTCTATTTTAGACTAAAGACAGGACAACCCTTGTTTTATTTTTCCATTCAGTTAATTCATATATTTATACTACAAAAGCAGGATAAAGGTAATGTTAGATCTTACAAAATCAAATATATATATATATATATATACGATAAATAAATGAGTACATAGAGATAAATAATTGACTTATCTCCATTTAGAATTTGAATATCCATAATAATATATAATATTTATAACAAATCACTTCTACAATATCCTAGATATATGCCCTAGTACCGGAATGCTATCAATTTTGAAGATATTTTATAATACATTTGAAAGATAAATGAAATATTTAAAATATTTATATTCTAGACCAAAATATTGTATAAATATTTTCATTTTGTCCCTTGTTCATATTTTTTTTGTTTCTGGACCAAAAGCAAAACATGCAATGCCTTAAATATCCTTCAAATGTTAATTAAATCTTAGGCATACCATGAATCTTCAGTTGCTCTTGCAGAAGATCCAACAAGAAAACACAGTTTGATTTGCCAATTTTCAAGGAGTATGATACACTAATCTGAACAGAAATTCACCATAACTCAAGCATGCATTTCTGCGAATTAATGAAAACCAACACGAATAAAATCGGTGGAATCTACCGATTCAAAAGGCACAGATAGGAACATTTATTATCAAGGACTCGATAACAAAACCTAGGAGCTGTCCAGAAAACCGAGTGTTTAAAAGTAGTTGCTTTTATAGAAATTCTTGAGGAAATCGGACGTGCCTTCGTCCTTGGTGTCTGAATCCTGAGCAAGCCCTTGACGACCCAGAACATACTGCCCGATAATGTGGTGCTGTTGTTTTGCATGTTCGACGATGTTGTTCAGCTCTTCCATACCCTTAAACAGCAGCATATCAATTACCTGCAGGTTTCTCACTATTAAGACAATTGAAACAGTGTTCTAAAATCACAGTCAAACAAACAATTGCAGTGTAAAGATTCAAGAATCCTTTCCGTAATTCCAGTGCCTATACAAACTTGTTCGTAAGCAGAAAAATGTAAAAACCATACGCCAATGTATCAAAGAAACAAACCCATATTGCAATTGAATCATCATCAGGAACAAAGCAGCTCTGCCAAATTACTCCAGTTCGATATCAATTACCAACAAGAAGGCAGAAAAAGAGAGAATGCATCAAGTATTGTGAAGAGTGTTTCTCGGAAAACCAAATATTCACCAACTGAGGCCCTTCTACAATCAATTTTGTAAGTCAGTACCTCCTATAAGTTGCAGTTCCTAATGTATGCTGAAGCCATTAAATCTTAACACTAGGGAGCTAATGAGACATTAAACAATTCATTTTCAGAGTAAAGAAACAGTTCTGGGTAAACATATATTGAAGACTTGAACATTAGAATAAAAGAAGGGAACTTTTCTATAGCACACATAGAATCCGACAATTCATTTTTTTCTAAAGTGCTTGTGTCCGAGACCATATTCAATGCATATTAGGACAAGTATGGAGACATGAAATAAATTAGAAAATGTACAACTCTTATAGCATCAACTATGTCATCAGTTTTCTCCAGAGAAAACCTGCAATGCACGGTAGCAAGATGAATTGATCAATTTCCATACAGAGAACTCCAGAATAAGCTTTAAACATCATTCCCAATGTTGAAAAACAGAAATTTATTTGCAGCACAAATCACATATGATCAATACACATGATCGTTTTGATCTGCAAAATAATCTCCCTTTCACCATCATCAGCCACAGTATCATCTGAGTAAAGTAAAAGAGTTGTTGACGATGAAAATACAAGAGACTATGACCTTAGCTGTAAGTGTCAAACACAGGTATGGTTACATTTTTCTAAGTTTTTCAAAATATTTGAAGGATCCTTGGAGGTCATATCTCCCATATCCAAGCGTCAGACACAAGTGTGGGTAAGGGTACTTCATGAAAATGAAGTTCGAGAAACATTGGCTTTCTCTATACCATTCAAAGGACATCAAACTCAAAACATCTTATGGGAAGATTACGTGAACTGGCATTCAGAAAATTAAGCTGTTTCTCAGAGAAATCATCGACCAAGCATGTGTAGGTAGAAACAGGAAACAGTGAAACAATTATTCACAAACCTACACATATCCCAGATTAATCCAAACAATTCGTTTCAACAAAATCCATTAGCTTTTTACCCAAGAAATCTTTGCAACCTACTATTTAGTATTTACAATGGAGCATAATTTAGAATTCCCATTAAATATAAAGATATCGCAAATCAAAGCATATATATCTCCAATTCAATTAAAAATACAAATATCCCAACTTTTTCACCCACAATCCCACATCTACTAAGCTAAGCTCAAATTCAGTTTTCAATAGGATAATCACCACTCTTGAATTATCTCATTTTTTTCATCGTTTTCTTCTCTTCTTTCAAACTGCTATAAATCTAAAAATTTATGCACACCCATACTCGACAAAATTACTGTCCTCCACGCTTAAAAAATGAAATTTTTTATAACCCCCCCCCCCCCCCAAAAAAAAAAATAACGAATCAAAATAAATAAATAAAATGATCTAAAACGGAGGGAGTGGGAGGCGGACCTTAGGGTTAGTAACATGGGTGTTCTTACGGATCTCAGAGGCGATGATGGAACGGAGCTGAGATTTGGTGACGACGTCGTCTAGGTTATAGATATCCATAATAGTCGGGATCGATCGACAAGCTTGTCTGAAGAAATCGAAGACTCGGCCCCTTGCTTCTTCCAAACTCGCTGAGTTCGGTGGTACTTTCACGCTCCTCAATGTGAACGCCATTTAGGTAAACTGAGTTCGAGCTCGACTCGTGCAGTAACTCTGAGTCAGAGGGTGAGAGGGATAATGGAAGGAAATGAACTTTGCACCTATGGCTGGCTATATCAATGTGTAGCCTCCGAAGGCGAAAACGCTGGCGTTTGTTACAGTGAGGTTTTCGAGTCGGGCTTGAATCAAGATTTTCGGTCCAAACTCTAAATCCGGTCCAGATCCAACTCAAATTCATCAGTTTATATTACATAAATAGTTTATAAATTTATGAGTTAATTGCCCCCATACAATCCCCAACTTGTGACCTCATTTTAAATTGGTCTTCCACCTTTTGAACATTTCAATTTCACCCTCAAACTATGACCCTTGTTCTAAATTGATCCCTAAACTTCTAAACTTTTCAAATTTCATTGACTCTCATTAAATTTTTTAACATTCTAATTATATTCTAAAATTATCCATATATGCTAATCCCATCTCATATTAATAAAACTGTTCTAAAATTATTAATTGACATGTAAGCACTGATGTATATTATGTAATATATAATGTCACATAAACAATGGGATTCAAAAGTTTGAGGACCACCCTAGAATAAAGGTCATAATTTGAAAATAGAACTGAAATATTTAAAAGTTTGGGGATCAATGTAAATGAGAATCATAGTTTAAGGACGTGTAGTGCAATTAACTTTAAAATTATCTATTTGCTTTAAAATATATGATATAAAATGTGGAGCGATAGTTATTCACCTCATTCCGAAGTTCGATCCCAAACTCTCGATGAAAATATTAGTCACAACCTGCGATTGAAACCGAGTTCGGTCCGATTAGGTTTTATATTCCATGCCCCTAGTCCGGTTTAAAATTGGTGATGCAAAGCTTTGTTATGTGTTCATTTGTTCATGTTGAGACAGTTAAACCAAATTCCAACACCTTAAACCCATAATGCAAACATTGTTAACATAGAACCATGACATGATCCAACGGGGAAATCTCTGTACTAAAGTCAAAACAGATCTAGAGAGTAAATAAATTCTAAAATGTTTACAGCAATCTCATTTATGGTTAATTCTCAGCAGATCAAGTTTTACATTTCGCCACACTCGGCAATAATGCATGGTAGTTTTGGCCTGTTATTTGGTCCAGTAGCCACATTCTCGATCTTACGAACAACAAGAAGACTATCGCCAAGCACCCTCTACATGATCACAGACGGAGTATTCTTAGTATTCAACTTTAAAAATCAGGGGAATCTGGATGTATTCTGACTAAAAGGCTAGAGAACATACCCCGAATACAACATGCTTATTATCAAGCCACTCGCATTTCGCACATGTTAAAAAGAACTGCAATCAATAAACAGCAAAATCAATATACAAAAGGTTTCATAATGTTAAACAAGATGAGATTTACCAAGAAGATTTTACAAATAGTTATCTTAAAAAGAAAAAACTAGACGTGCTCAAAGAATTTGTGACGGCAATATTTCCATCAAATTCCCGTTCACCTAGATGGGAGTGTGCACTGTGCAGCCAGAGAAATGTCTCTAAACTTAGATTTGGAAGAAATAGCAACATTCTACAATCTTGCCTTTAATAGAGGAGGCACTTGATCATTACTCATGCAGTGTGCATGAATGGAATCAGCATTTCTTTTAACATGCATCGGATTGCATACGTGTGTGTGTACAAGCTATGAAGTATGCATGAATGGAATCGGCATTTCTTTTTACATGCATCGGATTGCATACATGTGTTTGTGTGAGTATGAGTACAAGCACAAGTGAGAGAGAAATCAATAAGTTACCTGACAACCATTGGTATTTGGTCCACTGTTTGCCTGCAATGTAAAAGGTAAAAAAAATACAACATTAGTCAAATTTCAATGAACTTTTTCATACCCTATTACCTCTACTAGTCACTGTATAGTATACTTCTCTGTAACTTCCGTGCAAAACTATGTTACTCAGGCTCGACTGGGAGTGTAAAATGCGTGTATGTTCAACTATTTTATAAGTTTCTCCAAGTATTTGGAAGATCATATCACTATAACCATGTCCGAATATGCATAGAACATGCGTCAAACACGGGTACTTCAAGAAAAACGAAAACTTCGAGCAACATAAGTATGAAAGTTTAAAAATTAGAGAAAGGTAATTATATATAATATATTGCCACTCAATATTACATTAGAAGCAGCATACCATTGATAGCAGTCCAGGACCAGTGTGCTTGGCAATGAAATTTTCATCTTCGAACTTATGACCATAAATGGAAGTGCATCCGCTACCATCACCCTGCAAGGCAAGATTTTAAGGCAACAATTTTACAAAATCGGAGCAAAATCGATCACAAATAGCTTTATGTTATTGAATAACATGTATACTTTCGCTCATAGTTTAAACTACACGAATCAAAACAATCATCTAAGTTGTTGAAACATTGTTCCTTTGACAAACACCGCCCTCCATTTTGAGGAAAAACTATCCTTAATAGGAATTTGACTTGGCAACCAACGAAGAACATAACAGCAGCAAAACGACTACTTCAATCATATACTCAAAGTCAAACGAAGAATTCATAGTCTACAAGGCACTCGAGATTAATATGACTGAGCAGATTAGCTAAGATTGTAAATGTAAAACGAAAGCTCAGATAATAATAAACTACCAACCTTGAGAAAATCTCCAGCTTGAATCATAAAATCTTTAATAACCCTATGAAATTGGCAACCCTTGTAACCAACAGGCAGCCCTGCTTTCCTGATATCCAATCCAATTAATAAAATGGGTAAGTAGGAATTACTCATGAGATACAGAAAATTGAAGTTTACAAAGAAACAAAAACCTGTATTCGCCAGTGCATAGCTGCCTGCAAATGGGAAAAAATCAAACTTTAAACAGAGAAATTCAAGGAGTGCAAAATAATCGTAGAAAAAGAACAATAAGAAAAAGTAGAAATACCTGAAATTTTCGGCGGTTTTAGGGGCAATATCAGCGAAGAGTTCCATTTTGATACGACCGGCGGGGATAGAACCGATGGTTATATCGAAAAACACGATTGGGTTTTTGGGATTCGGTGGCCTAACGTGCCACTCCACACTTCCGCCGCCGCCTCCAAGTCCGGACGCCATCGCCGCCGTACGCGATGCTCTTTTCTCCTCTCGCAACTTGGGGTTCTAGAAGGTTCTGGTTGCAGTATTTTGAGTAGGGATTTAGTTTTCCTTGTACTATGCGTAAATTATGTATTCCGCTAGTATATTCTAATCTAATCATTTTTAGTCCCTTAATTTTTTTTAAAGGCTTATATTATAAATAAGTAAGCACATTAATTTTTTATTTAACTATTTAAAATATTTTTTTGGTCAAAAGGAAATAAAAAATAAGGGCTTTTCTAAAAACAAACAGCTTAAAAGTCGACTAAATACAAACCAAGAAAAAAGGACAATTGGATGAAGTCGGTTTCAATGTGGTCGTTGGATTAAAAAAAAAGGAAATATAGTTACCCGGTGAACCGGTAACCCTTTTATGATGGTATAACTTGAGAAAAAAACGAGGAGCGGGAAAAGGAAAACAAAATCTTAGGGCATCGAAACCAAGAGGACGAAGGCGTTATTACCATCAACCAAAGAAGAAAATCTGAAGGAAATTTGTCGAGGAGGTTGGGTTTGAGCACGGTTTGGAGGTTAGTTCTTGCTTCTTGCTTCTTGCTTCCTTTATTGTCGTTTTTTTATTTGAGCGAAACCACATTGCAAATGATGAAGGTTTTTGTATAAACCGTTTGAATGTGCTTCCATAAAAATTTCTTTGTACTTTATATGAATATTGTAGAGGAGATTAGATTGGAAGAAGGAATTTTTAAGGTTTAGGGTTATTGGCAGTTTAGGGTTCTGCTGCAATAAAAAAGTAATAGCAATAAAATTCATATAGAAAGTAGGAACAAAGATAACAGTAGTTAAAAGAAGTGTTGAACACCTTTATTAAGTAGTTTAGAGGCTTGAATAACTCGTTGACTTTATTCTTGAATAACAAAAGAAATAAGGTTAAATAATTAAGTGATGTTTCAGTTGGGAGTGATAAATATTACAAATGTAGAGTAGATTGGATTGGAAGAAGGAATGTTTAGGTTAGTTAGTGGTAGTTCCTTCAATTTCTCCTCTTTTTAATTGTAGTTGATAAGGTACGAAAAGGTGAAAGAAATATTGTCGAGGAGATTAGATTTGTAAGAATGATTTAGTTGAAATCCATGTAATGGTTATGATCGTTGGCTGAGATGGTTCTTATTTTTGGTTAAAAAACTGGTTTGCATATTCTCTACAGCTCTAGTATTGAATGTGTTGGAAGGTATGATTGTTTCTTAAGATCAAATAGGTGATTTGAAGTAGTATGTAAATTTGGGAAATGAGTTTTTATTACACATGGTTGAAAGCAATATTTCTTGGTTGATGGTATTTGTCGAACTTGAGAACGAATCAGAAACCTCCAAATATCATTACACATTTGAATGGAAAATTTAACCATAGGTAGTATTTCCAGAAAACTTTAGATTTTTAGACATAATCTTATAAGTAGTTGGCAAGTATTCATACTTTGCTAAAACTGAAATGTAGCTTTCATATGTCAATGTAAAGAGGTGAAATAGAACAAATCCTTGGAATCCATATGCAAAATCCTAGTCGTAAAGTTCAGATTTTGGAGAAATGTCATCAATTCTGTCTTTCAATGTTCTATCTTTGATTATTTTAGGTACGCGTTGCAGACAATGGAACATAAGAAGAAGTTCGATAAAGGGGAGGCTAAGGCTAAGGCACCTAAGATATGTACACCATATTTCCATTTCTAGTAAGTTGAAGTTTAATGTATATAGAACTGTCTAATTTATTAAATATGAGTTACATAAGATAACAGTGAAATTACGTTTTACAGTAAAAGAGAATGTAAACGTTTGGAGGGGGAGAAGAGAATGAACAACAGTGTAAGTGTGTTCTGTAATGATTTGTTAAGTGTACATGATATTTGTATTGGACTAATTGTGAGAGTGATACATGAAAGAAAAGCATTGGGTTTGAGGTGGAAGCAGATGAGTCAAGATGACAAGGAGCCTTATCAACAAATGTTCGAGGAGCAGAAGCAGGCTCTGGCCGAATGGAACGCCTCCAACGTGAAGGTTATTGTAGTATCTGAGAAAGACAAAAAAGTAAGTGAATTTTTGAAATTATTTATGGGGAAAGAGATGAAAATGTTCTAACATAATGTATATTCGTGTAACAGTCAAGTAATTAATGTTTTTATGAAATGTTGTAAGAGATATCTTCAAGATGTAGCCTCATTAAGCTCTCAGAGGTATTTGAAGAGATGAGGAAGTTGAATATTGAGGGTATGGTACATGAGTTAGGGTTTGGTCCTTTAATGGAAATAAAAACGAGAGCAATTCATCGCGACCTATGTCGCACTTTAGTAGAGAATTTTGATATCCAGAGCTCGGTCATGGAATTTGATGGACATAAAATTCCAGTGTTGGTGGAAGATGTGAAGGCTGTTTTGGGTTTGAAGAATGAAGGAGTCGATGTTGAAATTGGAACGAGAAATGTTAATGCAAAACAAATGGCATCGAAGTACGGAATAAGGAGGGATACCACAGTGAAAGAACTTGAGGAGGAGATACTTAGCGGTGATTTTGAGGGAGATGAGTTGAGAGCTCGCGTTCTTCTTTTCATTGTTGGTGTTTTTATAAGTCCAAATGCGAACTTGATGCCTTCCTCGGAACATTTGCGGTTGTTGTGCCAGAGGGGTTGAAGGGAAATCTCAATTGGTGCAAATATGCATACAAGAGGTTACTTGATGGAGTAGAGAAGTGGAAAGTTTGTGGTGGTTTGGCATACATGATCGGATGCATCGCGATATTAGAGGTAATATATCTTTAAAAGTATGTTTTGTTCGAACGTAGTAGTTGTTTCATGGGATTGAATTTATTGAGTTATATTATAATGTTTTGATTGATAATAAATGTAGGTGAGGTTATTTGATTTTTGGAGTGGAGTCGCGAGCAGAAGAGTTGTTGCCTTTGATGGTCGCGGTCGCATACATGCATGGGGCAACAAGAAGGAAGTAAGGAAGATTGTAAACAGCCTCAAGGAAGAAAGGCATCCAAAAAACCCAAGGTAAGTGGGTTAAACCATTTGGTATTATATAGGATGTTGTGGTTATATGAAATGATTTACTGATGATGTTTGAAGGTACTTGGGTATGATGATGAGAAAGTGGAAGTGGAAGAAGGGGATCGAAAGAATGGAACAAATGATGTTGTTATGGAGATGCTGCAGACTGTACTGTTAGAGTTGGGTGGAATAAAAGATAGTATGCAAGCCCGTGTGGAGAAAGAAAAAGAAATCGAAGAGAGTATAAGGGAATTGAAAGAGGAATGCAAGAATTTAAATGCCAACATGATAGAATTGCAGAAGTCATTGAGGAAATCTGATGGAGAACTTGTTGTTGCTGTTAAAGAAGAAGAAGAAGAAGTGGTTGACAAAGGGCAAGTCAAAGTGTCTGATCCGAACGAAGGACTTGATATTGACGAGGACCCAATGATGGACGACGATGTCGAGTGGTTGAATGAAGAATTCGTTGTTGTCCCGAAAACAAAGAAAAAGGTATAAGCATTATAAGTTCTTTTGATCAATGTTTCATGAAGTTAAGGTATGAGATTATTGTTGTTGATATTGTTTGTGTTAACTTGTAGGGCAAGACAATAGCAGTAGCTACTGCAAAGGTTAGTGGCAAAGGAATAAGAGTAGGAATCACAACTCGGAACATGAATAAAGTCAGCCATTGATTGACGAATGATATGGACAATGTTCGGTTTAAGTAGGATTTGTTTAGAACATTAAATGTTGTGTGTGTTTGATTCTTGAGGTTATAGACAAATATGGATGAAATTCGAATGTTATTCAAACTAATTGTAGGGGTTGAATAATTACTGAGGTTTTCTAATAAAACTTATTTCTTTAAACGTGCAGTACTTATTTGTGTTAGTAAGTATTGAACAACAAATGTGTAAGCATTGCAGATACTGGCATACGTGCAAGTACTGGAGGGAGTAGGCACGTCAGCGAAAAACACTTGTGACTATATATGGAATACGCCATTGCGTGAATGGTAAGCAATCTGAATCTGAAAGTATTCTACAATGATGTTGTTTTGTTCAATATAAATTGTAAGTTTTTTGTATGGGTGCAGTGAAGTCATTGTAGATTTTGGCCACTCAGATTTGTCTGTAAGCGATGCAGATACGATACGACTTGGAAGTTAGGTGGATTCAATGGTTAGTAGGTTTGACTATTCCTTTTAAGCATTTTGTAGCATATTTGAAGAAATTTAGTATGATAGTTGCTATATGTTTGTGGTTTAGGTTATAGATGTTGTTGGTTTTACCATTGTTAATGAAGATATAATGAAGCAATCTAAAAGAAGGAGAGGGTACATCCCGTGTACATTGAGTGTAAGTTTAATATTAAAGAATCTTATGTCTATTATGAACAAGTGGATGTCGTTTTGTAAGAATACATGGTTAATAATAAATGGTGTATTGTAGTCTCAGCTTCTAGAAGGGGTAAATGTTGGTACAATTGTTATTATTGGCGTAAGATTGGCAATTCGTATGGCGGGTTGACGGACTGTAAAGTGGTACGAAGAAGCATTAATATATTAAACATCCCATGCACTTTCATGTCATCTGTATATTAAAATGGAAATCGTTGCTTGTTTCAGCTCTTTATCCCCGTGAATGACAACAAGACTCATTGGTTTATGTGTGTCGTCGATCTTGATGCTGGTGTAGTGAAGCTAATCGACAGCTTGCCAACAACCCGATCCAATGCTGCAAGAGTGTCTATGGCTGAGAACCTGGTAATAAGCGATAACTACGAACTTTTATTCTTTCATTTTTTAAGATGTGACATAGTATGTAAAAATATAAAATTGTTTGTGCATGTAAACCAATAGTCTAAAAGAATGTTTAAAAGATAAGAAGTTTGTCCCAGTGTTTGGCTCACCATCAAGGCCGTTGAGCGATCTGCGTGTGATGGTGGAAAAAGTCAAACATCAGGATAATGGGTACAGAGTTGTTATATTGTAGTACTTTGTGTTAATTTTGTTTAACAAATTGGAAATGATTACTCGTGGTGTTATGTTAACATGAATTTGTATTCTAACAGAGATGATTGTGGTATGTTTTGCATCAAATGGATGCAGCTTTGGAATGATAAGCCTATAGGGGAAGTGGTAAGGGTTTAAGTTAATCTTCATTAAACTTTCCTTACTTTGGTCATCTATACTGAAAAAATGGTCTTTAATAAATGCTTAATTTGTTTATACTTGTCTTACTAGACCGTTGGAAAATGGGATCGGATAATTCTGTTGTATGATCTTATCAGTCATGATAAGAATCTTTTGCGGAGGTCTATCAATGTTGTTGTAGGTCAATGGTTTAACTTCAAGGCAAATGAACCAAAGGTTCCAAAACATGGCACCTTTCAGCATCCACAATGGTAAGGGTTTAGGAAGGAATGCATTGTTTATTATGTAATTGAATGCATTAGGACGTGTTGTTGATTATTGTAATCTAATGCAATTTTGTTTGATGAAGAACATGTCAGGGGAGGCACAGGTGAGTGGATGGCAACAGATGTTTGACTGTTTGTTTGTGGCGTGGCATTACGTAAAGGAACCCATTTTTATGGGTTGTAACCATGTTTGTATGTATATGTACTGAAAACATTTTGTAGTTGACATGTGGTGCAAGCATAAATAGGTTAGGTAAGAGTAAACTAAAAACATTTTGAATGTATATTATGCAATTTTGGGGCCATAATGTGTTAGAACGCTTGTACAGATTTTTGCAATATATGATAAATTTTAGTGGATAAAATTGGCACATGCACATGATTTCGTATGTCTGCAGAGGATATATTTAGTTGTATGTACAGGTATTTGAAGCATATTAGAGTGAGATAATTGTTTGGTTGTACTTACAGTGATTTGAATCATATATAAGTGAATTTGTATGTCTGATGAGGATCTACTCTGTACACGTTTGGAATCTGCATAACAGTAAATAATAAATTGACATTTGGAAACACGATGAATTTGTAGGTAAACTATAAACAAAAAGTGAATGAACTTGATTGAATCTTGATTAATACCTTCTATGTTGTGGTCGGAGATATGTTATCAACATGGAATCTACTAGTTATTCCAACAATATGCGCCGACCTAGGTGGAAGTTAATAGCAAACCCGTGTTAACTTTTCATGTATTGACATACAACATACGTAAGTAGAAATGACTCATAGTTGTATAAGGTTGGGACATGTCTAGGTCTGAACTTGTCCCGGAAGTACCCGTTGGAAGTTGAAGCTTCAGTCCCGGGCATGTGTTCTTATTGTGTCCCTCCATTTTGCAGAATGAACATTGATTCCTCCATTTTGTGGACGCATTAGGGTTTATTTTATGCTTTCGTTTTGCTTCCTTCTTTTGCGGGTCTCGAACACTGTGTTGGCTTACCCTATGTGATGAGGACTCATTCAAGGTTATGGACTGCTCAAATTCAGCAGTTAGTCGGAGTAACTCATCTTTTATGGTTTTGAAACTTTTGTCTGTTTGAGACGCAAGGTAGCACAACTGCGATGAAAGTGAGCGTAGCGGAGCAAATCGAGACATTTGTCTTAATTCGGGACAGACGTCGCTGTGAAGATAAGATGGAGCAGATACCTTAGCATTTTTTTCTAGCGCGGTAGTATTAAACAATTTGGGATCTCGGAGAAGTCTTCCAACTTAAGAACGTGCAGTTTATGGCGACATGGAAGTCCGAGCGTCTCAAATTTCCGACAAGTGCATGTAATGTTATTTGTTGTGACATCAAGCACAACCTCATACATTTGTTCCAGATCCTTATACTGTGTCAAACGATACGTCCACGCACCTTCAATCTCAAGTGTCGGATGTAGAGCACAATACAGTGTCTCATATTTCAGTTCCTCCTGAACAATTTCAAAGGATGCCCGGGTGAAGATGTCAGCTGCACTCCCTTCAAGGTCATGCAATTTGGTCATTGGGAAAGGCTTCGATGAAGAATTTTTGTATTCTTGGTTCAACTCTGTTATGTGCTTGTCATTTATACCCTTGTCAATGGCACAGACAACTTCAAGATATGTCTTCTTATGTTCGAGGATAATGTTGAGAGCGGAATTCATAGATTGGCAGCGTTGTGTGGAGCGAACATTTGCGAAGAAATATCCTGTAAGATATGCTTGTGCCCACATACCAACCGTGTGATCCTTCTCCACAACCCACGGATGCTGCTCCACGTTAAAATCTTTCATAACTGATCTACACTCGCGATCGAATTCCTCAATTGTCCACCAAGAGGACATGCACCGTGTAAAGGCGGGTGTAAATTTGGGATCACCTACGTTTGCCTGGGCATTTCGAGAAAGATTCCACAAACATATTCGATGATGTGCACATGGGAACACTGTCTTGATAGCCCTGTGCATGGCCCTATCACCATCCGTGACGACTGACACATGAGCTTTGTTAGACATTGCCTGCAAAAACAACCTCAGTACCCACTCAAATGTGTCTGCAGCCTCGTCAGCTAAAATTGTCACACTGAAGACAATGGTTTGATGGTGGTGATTAACACCAACAATAGGCATTATAGGCCGGCCATACATGTTACCCTTGTACGTTGTGTCAAATGCAATGACATCACCGAAGCATACGTAGTCGGACCCAAATGTCGAATCAGACCAAAATATATTATGCAATCCCCCTGATTGGTCAGTGTTGAACTGTATGTACAATCCTGTATCTTGATCTTTCTTGAAGTCAAAGTAAGCAAGAAGAGCATTGACATCACCGTCACGATATTCATCCGCCCTCGCTTTTTGAAAGGAGTTGTACAAGTCTTTCCGAATGAAACCAACATTGTGGAAACCACCCGACTGTTGCGTGAAATAATTCATTACTTCTGACGTTCGAAGGCCAACACTTTTCAAAGCTTGTGCTTCAAGTACATCATCCTTACTAACTTCTCTACTCGACCGAAGATATGTTTGCATTATAGGTGGGCACAACGGGTGATTATGTTCACTGTGACATACTGCTATCTCCCACCTTGATTCTTCTCTGCACTTGACAATAACCTTTGCCTTGCAACCAATTCGTTTTATATCATGTAGCGCACGTTTCCGGTAGGACTCATGAACTTTCGGTCTGCGCTGTCCTCCCCGTGAACAACAAAACTCTTGTGTATGTACATTTCCCATACCATCATGCCTAGTTGTTACACGACTGACACTGAACTTGTTATTCTTCGCATAAACCCGATAATAGTTCCACGCCTCGACACGAGAGTTAAATACCATACCAACCAAATTCTCTGAAGAACCAACTTGATTTGTTGTGCACTCATCTGGTTCACCAATTTGAGTTTCTTCCACTCTTATACCAGCCATGTTTCGACATGGAAGATGGAAAAAATCTCTACATCGATATGTTGTTTCTTCCTTCGTTTCTTACATCTGACGTCCAGGATGAAATAAGGAGAAGTAGTTGTGGAAAACCTTTATTATCAGCTGTCACTTTAAATTGCAATAACTTGACAGATGGTCTGGTAGGTAATACAATAAATGCTAAAACTTGAAATGGGTTTCGATACAATTTTACGGAGGTTTCGATACCCCATTCAACATCCACTAAAATTTGATGTTTCTGCCAAAACAGCATCGAAACCAAGTTATTGGTATCGTGCCCCCATGAAGAAGACTGCAATTGGGCATCTCTGCCAAACCGGCATCGAAACCAAACTTGAGGTATCGAACCCCAATATAGAAGACTGTAATTGGGCATCTCTGGACAAACAACATCGAAACCCCATTCCCGGTTTCGACACCACAATGAGGACATTCAAAATAGCGTTCTGCCAAACCAGCATCGAAACTGTGATCGTTGGTTGCGATACCCTAGAGAAAGGACTACATTTTAGTTAGCCTTTTGGAAATTAGCATCCAAACCCCATGTGGGGGTTCGAAACCTGTTTGAAATACTAAATAGCGGGAAATAAGTTATGTAAATGAAAACTTCCCTCCTTCATCTCGGAAAACATAATTTTCTAACCCTAACCCTAGAATTTTCAGGCATATAATTTTTTGTTCTTCGATTATCAGGCATATTCGAAACCTGAGATCGTTTGTTTCTTCTTCTTCGATTTTTACACAAATTTTCACATCCCCGACCAAAAACTCCTAAATGGCTCCTAAAAACAAACCCAGTAAAGGTAAACGAGGTCGGATTGAAACAAATGGTTCTATCCGTTCAAATGAAGGGGAAGTGCCACAACCTCGAAATATTTTGAGCCATTGTTTTCGTGATCCTGATTGTCTTTCGTATACTTTTCGATATGAAATTGTGTATGTGCACATATCATTTTTTTCTCGATGTCCCCATTTGTGTACATTTGCTACTACTAAGTGTATAAAGTACCGAAACCCCTTAAGATGGTTTTGATCCCAGTAAAAGGAATCTGCCTTTTCAATGTTCTGCCTTTTCACTATCATCACATGAACCGTTTCCTGTTCACCAAAAATAAAGCTGGTTTCGATACCCCCAGAACGAGTCAGCCTTTTCAGTTCCTGTCTTTTCACTAGAATCACATGAAGGGGTTAATGTTCATGTACCTGCTTCAATGAACAAACATGTCATGAGACATTTTAAACCTTACAAGTACATGAAGGGGCTAATATTTTATGTATATTCGCAAAACCTTATAAAGCTTGTACCAAAAAGGTAGAAACTTTTTCTGCACTTCAAACAGGCGGAACCCCATAGAGCTAGGTTCGATGCCCTCTACTGGAACTAAAGCACCGAAACCTTGTTTAGGTGGTTTCGATGCCCTCTCTAAATGATGTACTTTGCATTTGGTTAACAATTTCTGTATGTACATATTTCCTTACAATTAAATGACCCAACTTGAACCTTCGTGAAACTGTGTAATAAAGTTATGTATATACCGTTTCTCTTGCAAACTTATACCAATTTGTGTACATTATGCTACTACTAAGTGTATATAGTTCTGAAACCCCTTCAGATGGTTTCGATCCCGGTAAAAGGAATCTTGCTTTTCAATGTTCTGTCTTTTCACTAGAATCACATGAACCGTTTCATCTTCATCATCGTGTATACATTTGGTTTCGATACCAACCAGAATGAATTAGCCTTTTTAATTTCCTGTCTTTTCATTAATGAAGGGGTTCATGTTCATGTACCTCGTTCAATGAACAGACACACATTGTGCCTTCCTTCTCTCTCAGTTTCCCTCCACAGACTTTTCACTTTCCCTCCCAACTGAATTTCCCTATATATTAACAACTCTTCTCTTTACTTTTTACAACATCAAAAACTCATTATACTCAACTCAACCATTCGCTCTAAATTCAGTTCTTCACCAAATCCTTTTAAATTCCTTTAGATAAAATGAGTTCAAGCAGATCTTCGAGTCACAATCCTCACCAATTCGCAAAGAGGAAACTAGAATTTGAATCAGACTCAAACAGCGAGGATGATTTATATTTCGATTCTGACGAGGAGGATCAACCAAGCCATAACACACTCAAAAGAAGCAGATGGTTCAACAAGTTTTTCTAGACCATCGATACAATGCAGACAATCAATGACCCTTCTACTACATGGCTTTGTCCAGCATGTCAAGGAGGTCCTGGTGCCTCTCACAGGTTTAATGGCATTTAGTCTCTACGGACACATGCCAGAACCAAAGGCGGACCAAAGCTCAAACTCCATCGCCAACTTGCTGAGCTATTGGATGAGGAATTGCGTAGAAGGGGTACTTTGGCTATTCCTCAGGGTCAAGCTTTTGGCCAATGGACTGGTTTAAGAGATGATTCGAATGATGCTAATATTGCTTGCCCCCTGCCTGCAAACGACGAGGATGATGATCACCAAATACTCTGGCCACCCATGGTGATGATAATGAACACAAGGCTGGATAAAGATGATGTTGGGAAGGTAGTTATATAACAAATTTGAATTATGTTTTCAATAATATTACAATTGCTTAACTTCTAATCTCTTGCATTTTCTGCTTCAGTGGATTGGTATGGGAAACCAAGAGCTTCGTTCCTATTTCAGTTCCTACAATACTATTCTTAGGCCTCGCCACTCTTACGGTCCTCACGGCTATCGTGGAATGAGCCTTTTAATTTTTGAGAGCACGGCAACAGGTTATCTCGACGCTCAGCGTCTGTTTAACCAGTTTGCTGCCCAAGGTTTCGATAGAAATGCTTGGGAACAATGTCAAGGCTTCTTGTATGGTCCAGGCAGAGAGCGCCAACTTTATGGTTACATGCCTGCCAAAGAGGACATAGACGACTTCAACTGCCATTCTCAAGGTTTTCTCTATCATCAATTTCTTCTTTTATACAAGATGAACTTCTGCTCATACTAATGCATACATGTTTTGTTCATTAGGCAACAATAGGGTCAGATATGAGATCCGATCATATGTAGAGATGGTTGGTTAGCACCAACAAGAGGCTGGTTCCAGTGCCATGGGTGGCAGAGGGCATGGAGGTCGTTTCCCTAGGCAAGGATGAGGATTGACGAGGCGCCATTATTTTACTTTTTTTTATTTCAATATGTATTTGAAAAACTTTGGAATACATTTTATTTGTTTCCTAAATTACTTCATCTTTAGTTTTCATATGATCCTTCTCTCGTAAACCAAATGTTAATTTTCAACTCATAAGGTTGAAGTCCTGCAAATATTTTCGTATCTGCCAAACAAGCACCGAAACCACAAAATGGTGGTTTCGATGCCTCCGTCAAAAGGGCATCAAATTTTACCATTTTTTTATCTATATACATAAATATTTGTATATGTATGTAAATTATGTATGTACACAATTCCTTACAACAATATCCATTCTCACCCTAACAAAATTTAACATACGCCCCATTCCAGCTCAACCAGAACCGAAACCCTATATACGCGGTTTCGATGCTACATAAAAGACTTTAACTTTTGCCCATTCTGCAAAACCAGAACCGAAACCACATTTAGGTGGTTTCGATGCCCTTATAAAAACTTGTACGAAAGTATGTTTTTTGGTAAGAATTTTTGTATGTACACATTTCCTTACAAACACATTAGACATTTCGAGAAACCATGGAAAAATTGTGTAGTAAAAAAAGTATATACCATTTGCTCTTACAGAGTTGTACCATTTTGTGTATATTTGCTACTAATAATCGTATATACACTCATCCTAATAAAACTTGTACCAAAGTATGCTTTCGGTAAGATATTGTGTATGTACACATTTCCGTAAAAGTACAAGAGCCATTTCAACCTTCGTGAAACGTGTAATAAAATGGTATATACCGTTTTCTCATTCAATTTTTTTCCAAATTGTGTACATTTGCTATTAATATGCGTATATACCCAAATCTTTACAAAACTTGTACCAAAGTAGGCTTTACGGGTAAGAATTTATGTATGTACACATTTCCTTACAAGTACAAGAGCAATTTTCAACCTTCGTGAAACTTTGTAATAAATAAGGTATATAACATTTCCTCTTACAAATTTGTACCAATTTGTGTACATTGGGTACTAATACGTGTATATACACAAATCCTTACAGAACTTTTACCAAAATATGTTTTTCGGGTAAGAAATTGTGTATGTACACATTTCCTACAAGTACATGAGCCATTTTCAACCTTCGTAACAATGTAATAAATAAGGTATATACCGTTTCCTCTTACAAATTTGTTCCAATTTGTGTACATTTCGTCCTAATAAGTGTATATACACAAATCTTAACAAAACTTGTAACAAAGTATGCTTTTCGGGTAAGAATTTCTGTATGTACACATTTCCTTACAAGTACAAGTCCATTTTCAACCTTCGTGAAACCGTGTAATAGAAAAGGTATATACCTTTTCCTCTTACAAATTTGTACCAATTTCTGTATATTTGCTAGTAATATATGTATATACACAGTTCCTTACAAATATTGCACCAAAGTATGTTTTTCGGGTAAGAATTTTTGTATGTACACATTTCCTTACAAGTACAAGTCCATTTTCAACCTTCATGAAACCGTGTAATAGAAAAGGTATATACCTTTTCCTCTTACAAATTTGTACCATTTTCTGTATATTTGCTAGTAATATATGTATATACACAGTTCCTTACAAATATTGTACCAAATTATGCTTTTAGGTAAAAATTTGTGTATGTACACATTTCTTACACGTACAGGATCCATTTTGAAAGTTCGTGCATGTGTTATAAAAAGGTATATACATTCTTCTATTACAAATTGTACTAATTTGTGTACCGCTTCATGTAACAATTTGTGTACCACTTTTTATCAGGTAAACAGTGCATCTTTGTAATAAAAAGGTATATACATTCTTCTATTACAAAATTGTACCAATTTGTGTACCGCTTCATGTAACAATTTGTGTACCGTGTTTTACCCGGTAAACAGGTCTGCCGATTTTTAGCATGTATTTAAAGGTTGTTCCTAGAACTCCCCAAAAAATAAATTCCCTAATTCCACCCCTTCCTCTCTTCTCCCTGCCTCTAACCCAAAAACTCTAAGTTATAATATTTTTTTTATCGGCCACTAGTCGCTAGTGGTTAAACTCAACTCCCCTTCGACATAATAACCTTTCTTCCTCTTTTGGTGGGTAGACTGACTCCCCATAATGGTTGAAAGTCTTATTCTTTGGGCTCTTTTTTTTATTTGTTGTACCGGTGATTTTGAGGGGGCTTTTTTCTCGTTTTGGTGAAATTTTTTTTCGGCGCATGTTTAGGTGCTTTGGAAGCTAGGCCAAACTTTCATCACCTGGTGTTTTATCTATTTGTTTTCCTTTCTTTTTTTTTCTTTTTTATAGGTGTTTTCTCTATTTTTTTCTTCTGTTTTCTCTCTGTCGACGATGGCTCAATGGTTGTGTTTTTCAATCTCGTCTCTCTTTTAGACGTCGATGACTTCAGTTATGGCGTGTTTGTCAGTTGGACCGTTCACTTAGCAATTCTGCAACTGCCTTTACTCTTCAGTGACCCTTGGAGCGACATGCAGCAGGTGACCATGAATTTGTTGGCTTCATGTTCATCTCGGCTTCAATCGATGGCTTGTTGTTTCTTCGTCCTTCATGTTCTCCTCCCGGTTCTGCCGTGACCGATTGTGTTTTTGTTGTGTTTATATTTTTTATTCTTTTCGTTTCAGGTTTGAATTTGTTCTCTTTTTTTAGTTTGTTTGTTCTCATTTGTTCTTTGGTTCTTGTAATCGATCTGTTGTGTGTGTTTTTCTCATGAATGAAGCATGCTTTTCTTTTGTTCAAAAAGTATTTGTTAGTTAAAATAACTATCTAAATTATACTTTTTGGTTAAATTTAGTACCTTGTTAGAACCAAACCATAATAGATATGAAATTTAAACCCATGATCTATCAAGTCAAATCATCAAGAACAATAAATCGAAAGCGAAAGCGTACCTGAATTAATCGATAGATGAAAACCTTGAATCATTTGATGAAGATCGCCTAGAAGGTGTTTGTGATCTTCCAAGAAGATAGGTTAGCCCTTACCGTAAAAACTCTTTGACGCGAACAAGAGTAATACAAGTTAACCTATTTTTAGGACCACTACCTCTTTATATAGTTGATTATTAAATCAACTATTAAATATTTATAACTCTACCCCTCATTGAATTATAAATATATCTTATGGTATCTACACTTTTATTTCCATGACACTTTAATACCTATGACATGCCTAACATAATTGGTCACTTGATTTTGTGTCATACTTTATAATATCATCATACATTTTACATATGTGCCCATAATTGAGGATTTTAATCCAAAAATCTCCCACTTGGGCAACATATATTTCTTGATAAATGTACAACCTTATGAGCTCAAAAATTTGCTATTATATAATTGGTACTCTATAACAATCTCGTCCATCAACTATATCCATATAGGATCAAAGCGGTCTTCGCCATATCAATCATGACTGGACTTATCAATGGTCACGTATACAAACATAGTCAAATGACATAGATCAATCATGGATGTATAGCATGGAAAATTACATGAAATGTGAACCGAACATGTCTATTTCCAACCGGTTCTTCTAAATTTTAGTGAGATCAAACTTTAATGAATTCAAAGTGTGCATAAACTAAAAGAACTTTATTTTTACAGAAAATAATCTTAAATAACTTTAAACTGAAAGTAACTGAAATTGTGTCTAAACCAAATGAGATTTTTTTTAAATTACAAACTCTCACTAAAACTGAATATCCTTAAATAACATTACACCCACATGAGTAGTGTGCTCATGAAAGACCTAGGGTGATGGTTTCTTAATATGCGCACAATTATGAAGTTTGTACCAACATGCTCTATAGACACACACAATCACTCTGAATTTTCTTTAACAACTAGGAACTTAATATTTATGTGCTTCAAATTTGAAGTGTTCCTATTGTTTAGAGAATAAATGAATGCATATTTATTGTCACAAAACAACTAAAGTGGTCTTTCTATTCAATTTATAGTTAGCAGCTCAAGTGACAAAATTTTTTTGCATCAATATTCTATTAGAATCGAAGTTTGTAAATTTGATGATCTCTAACTTACCAGAACTTCGACATGTGAGCATGTAATTTTTGTTCTATAAAGATATCTCATAACTCTATTGGCTGTTATCCAATAGTCCATACTAGATTTTCTTAAACATTTATCTTACATTCCAACAATGTACACAATATCTAAACGCGTACATACTTGAACATAAATTAGATTCTCAATAGCTTGTGTATATGGAATCAATTGTATTTTTCTAAATTTTAAGGTTACTTTTAGGGCATTGAGTAAGACAATATTTGTCTTCTTTAGCAATATGAGTATCACTTGGTTTACTCCCACTGAACTAGTAGTACATACAATTCTCAACCAAATTTATCTCAAAACTGAATGAGATAATCAACATGAAATTTATAATTTCATTAATGTGAGTCCTACTTAAACTTATAGATAGATTTCTTTAATTTGCATATCATTGATATTGTATCATAAGACACAACTTTATGATTGTACCATATAGATAGTTTCTCCAATGTCGTCGTTGAAAAAAAACAAGCTTAACATCCATCTTATGTAGCTCAAGATTAAAATAAGCAACAAGCGTCATGATTATCCTGGAAGAGTCTTTCAATGAAACTGAAGAGAAAGTCTCTACAAAATTAATGTCTTCTTTTAGAGTGTATCATTTAAATATAAGACGTACTTTATACTTATCCACATTACTATTTCCATCCCTATTGGTTTTAAATATCCATTTACAACCAATTGGTTTGCACCTTCAGGTAATGAGATAAGTTCATAAACTTTATTGTCTTGCATAAAATTATACTTTTTTGAATGACATCAATTCACTTTTGAGAGTTAAACTTTTATGGTTTGATAAAAAAATGATTGATCATTTTATATCATTCTATTGTTACTTTATTTTCTTGAAGAAATACAATACAATAATTCAGAATAGTATTTCATCTTCCTCTCGTGGACCTCTTTAATGACACTTGTTGTTAAGGTTGTTGAGTTTGTTCTTCTGAAACAATTACCTTATCTTGAATGGGAGTTGTTCAACATTATTTTGCTGAGGTACTTGATTCACTTCTTGATTAATGATAGGTGTGAAAACCTAAATATCATCAAAAGTGATATTATGAATTAAATTATAATTCAATTCCTTCTCAATAATAATGTATCTAACCTCATTTCTCCCTACAAACTCAACATCTTAAAAAATTATAAATCTCTCCTTAAAATAATCTTAATTGTGGGATCATAAAATTTACAGCCCATGGATCACTCAAAATAACCGAAGTAGTTGCTCACTTTTAAACTTTCATTACTTCACATGTGTCCTAACTTATACAAAAGAATCAACACTTTGTAACTTATTGTTGTTTCTTTTTACTAGGACCCTTAACAATTTTATTCTAATATTTTCTTTTATTGCCTTTATTCTTAGAGACATTAACTAAATGAGCACCAACCAAATGAGTACTTGTACACTTATCATGCTTCAACTTTTCTTCTTCTTGAACACAATGAGAAATGATCTCAAATAGAGTCTATTTCTCCTTTTGACAATTGTAACTTGAATTAGTTAAATTGTATAAGAAGTGGTGCAAAAATAATAAGAACAAACAATTCTTAGAAAGTTCGATATTATGTGCCTTAAATTTTGAAGCATTAAACATTTTCATAATGTACTCCCTCCCATTTTCTTGACCCTTATACTTCATAGACATCAAAGAAGGCATAAGTTATGTCATCTTAACCTTAATGTTTTAGGAAAAACATTTCTTAATTTCGTCAAGAAAACTAATCTCTTTAGATTTGTGCTCCTAAAAACATCTAAAATGTTGTGTTTTATGATCATTAGACTCATGTGATTAGAACGATCTCACCTCTCAAAATATCTTTTATGGGTGCTTACCGCAGTGAGAAGTGCAAGATGTTCTTTCTTTAGTGCAAAGGCTATGTTCATACAATCAAATATTATATGTAAGTGTCTTTTATATTCCTTGAAATTAGTTTCACTAAACATGAGTGTGGAATGTATTTAACACATATTGTGATAGCAAAGATAAATTACCTAAATATAGAACAAAAATAAAATAAAATAAAATAAAATAAGCTCACATAAATATTCATAAGTAAACAAATAAATTCAAAATAATGGCTAGTTCCCCTCAAGATATCAGGCACAACATTAATATCAACTCTTTAGACAGTAATATTAACTGTAAATTGTACTCTTGTTGTAGCAATCAAATATTGACAATAAACTATGTCAAACAAAAGGCTAATCTTTGGACTAACGTATTGCTCACATAAAATACTTTATAATTGTCACACATTTATCGCCACAGTTGTCGTTGTAATTCTGTCAAATATTAACTTTCCTTTGGGTCAATTAATAAATGCATTAATTATAAAAACTCATAATTATCTTAATATTTTAAATAAATTAATCTACACAAAAGCGGTTACTTTGGTGACATTATGTTTCAATTAATCTATTAAAATATTAGACATCCGAAGCCAAAATATGAATTTAATTGTTTCAAAATATTTGTCTTAATTTTATCTCTCAATCAAATTAAAAGATAACTAAAATAATAATAAATTTGAATAAAGGTAAACCTCATATCAAGATATCGTACACTCCATTAATATTTCATCTTTGGACAAAACATTAACTTGCAAGTGATATCTTAGTACAGTAATCAAACATTGATATTAAGAACATGTCAACCAGAAATCTTCCTTTGGACTGATTTATTGCTCACATATAAAATTAAATAATCATCACTTGTTTATTACCACAGTTGCACATGTAATAATGTTAATTACTAACCTTCATTTGGGCCGATTAATACTAACATAATCCGACTTGCATGCACAAAACCTTCTATATTTTAAAATAAAATAATTTCCACAATAGAGGTCACTTTGGTGACTTAATGTTTCAATTAAATTATCTTAAAATATATAAAATAAATATACCGATATTCAAATTTAAAATTTTGTAACAGTCAAAACTGAAATTTTTTATAACACTTAAGTTTCCGAAATAACCCAAAATAAGGTTGTCTGAATGAGGCTATCAGAAATCGAATAAATCGAAATCTTTGACTGTTTCTCAAAAAATTCCTTAAGTATGCATTTACCAAAATTTTCACTATAAACTTAAAGACAAGATTAATAAATCATTAAACTAAATGCATTCGATCCTTAACTTCATAAATCACCAAAATCAAAGTCGAATTCAAAACATTCAATCATTAAATAAAAGCTAAAATCAAAAGTATCATATAAATAAATAATTCATATAATGATCACATGAAACTTTAATATATCCATAATAGCCTAACAATCAAAATTATAATTATCGATCAAACCAATTGATTATATATTCCAAAACTAAAACCAAATGCATAATTCAAGATCACAGTACTAGACGTACATTCAAAATTTACCTGGACTTATTTGATTAATAATATTAATCATCAATCCAACTTTATAATGCATTATTCCAGATTCATATATTTATCTAAATTTCCCATCAATCTCAATTTCCGATTTCAATATAAAAATACAATTAATATACATTTTACAGATTCTAATCATAGAATTCTTAAAAATGGATTTGAGAAGAAGGGAAAAATTAACCGTATGAATTCACTGTTTCCAAACATAATTTGGTCGCTTAAAAAATAAACCTAACTTTAGTTGGACAAATATATTTATAATATAAATTAAAGGGTCTACGAGTTATGCTTTGGTATTGAATTTCATTAGAAGATAATCAGAATAACTATTTATGTGCATAGTTAAGCACCCAAGATTAATACAGAAGAAAATCAGCCGAAATAGTCATGCAAATCCAAAGTTTCTAATCAAAAATTGTCATCAATTTATGATATCATATATGCTTTAAAAGAATACATAAAGTCAAAAGATCGCTTAATTAAAACAATAAACCCAGGATCTATCAAGAGCAATAAATCGAAAGCGGAAGCGTACCTAAATTAATCGATAGAAGAAAACTTTGAATCCTATAACTCTGCCCCTCATTGAATTATAAATATATCTTATGATATCTACACTTTTATTTCCATGATACTTTAATACCTATGACACGCCTAACATAATTGGTCACTTGATTTTGTTCATACTTTATAATAACATCATACATTTTACATATGTGCTCACAATTGCGGATTTTAATCCAACATTTAGTACCTAAAGTATACTTTTTGGTCAGTATTTTTTCGTCAAAATAGGTACCTAAAGTATTTTTTTGTCAAAATAGGTACTTAAAGTATATATATCTTTCATCTAAGTTCCTAAAAGTTGACATGGGACATTAATTAAAAAATACATTAGGTACCTATTTTAACAAAAAAATATACTTTAGGTACCTATTTTAACAAAAAAAATACTTTAGGTACCTACTTTGACGAAAATATATTTTAGATGCCTATTTTGACCAAAAAGTATACTTTAGGCACTAAACTTAACCAAAAATATACTTTAAATACTTATTTTAACCAAAAAATATTATAAGTACCTAAATAAAAAAATAGTATACTTTAAGGGTGTGTTTGGTTCACGGATTGTAAGATTATCTTTGGAGATAAGATTCTCGGAATGTAACATTACTTGACACATTACTGGGAATGTTATATTACCTTGTTTGGTTTATTGTGTGGGAATGTAAGATTATCGTGTTTATAAGGTTATTTGGAAGTAAAATTTACTAAATTGTCTATATGTTATATTTTCTTTTTAACATGTTAAACTTTCAATATTAACTTAAAAATACCTGCACAAAAATTAATAAAACTATTTTTGTTACACTATCTAAAATTTATAAAAAATTATATATTTATCATATTAAATATAATTATTATATTAACTATTCTTTAAAAGAACATACTAAGTGGCCTCACTGGAAAAATGGATGAGGTTTGTGCTAGAAGACTTAATTTCAATCACTTTGTCTATGCTACCTTGTAATCACCTTTAGACTATTAAAAAACTATTTTATATTTACTTGCCCTCGTTATCCTCTATTAAATTATTTTTGTGAATTTTTAAATGCTAGACATTTAATATGTTCAAATTTTTAATTTTTTATTACTTGTGACATGTCAAACAAATTAAAGTAAATAATAAAATAAATCTAAAAGTTGTATAATACTGATAAGAATTTATATTATAAGTTTAACCTACTAAAATATTTTATAAGATCATAAACATAAGAATAAAATTAAAAACATTAACTCTGAACTTATTAATTTTCAAGCAAATGCTATCCCAGTATATACCCTATAAACATAATAAATATAATATTAATAAAAATACATTAAATATTTAAATAATATTTAAATATTTGTAACACCATTTAAATATTAAATTAATATTAAATAAAAATATTTAATTAATTTACACCACACATATTTAATCATCTAATTAAATTTAACAAATGATCTATATGAACAAAATCTATTAACTTAGGGGCAATATGGTCCAAAGGGGAGTGAATCGACAAATACCTAAAAAATCCAAGGAATCACATTCCCACCATTTAATGAAAAAACTGTTACGGTTGGGAATGCAAAATTACCCCTTGGAGGAAATGCTCTCAAACCAAACGTGAGTATGTGATTCTGGAAAAGATCATTCCCTTAGGTAATGATCTTTTCCTCGAACCAAACACCCCCTAAATATTATTTTTAGTATAGTATACTTTAAATACTTATTTGTAATATAAACCTTTTTTAATGGGTTAACTACTGGAATAGTCACTTATGTTTCTCTCTAGTACAGAGTTGGTCACCGATTTTGAAAAACGACCAGTAAGGTCACTTACGTTTTCGGGGCGTAAATTTTTGGTCACTCGGCCGTTTATTGCCGTTAAACGTTGACAGCTTGGTGACCTGACAACGAAAAAATAAGGGTAAATTACTGCAATGGCCACTAAAGTTTATCCCATGTATATTTCTAGTCTCTGATTTTAAAAAAAATAAACATTATGGTCACTACTTAAAAAGTTTTTTCCTAATTTCACCATTGAATTTTTAAAAATTCATTTTCAACCCTAAAACTTTGCAATCAATTAGTACAATAATATTATAAAGGCTTAAATGAAAAATATGTGCCTAAAGTATACCCTTTTTGAATTTTAGGTGTCGAAAATATTTTTTTTGTAAAAATAAGTGCCTAAAATTTCAAAAGTTAAAATTTTAGATGTCTGGCCGTTAATGGGTGTTAATAAATATATATTTATCAATCAATGCTTGACACGTGGCACAAATTTAATTTTTTAAAGAGTTTACAATGTTCTAAAGGGACTAAAAAATGATGGTGTGTTAGATGAACTGTTTCTAATATATTCTTTTGGTTGAATTCTAATTTGCTACTTCATATATATAAATGAATATATCAGTGAAATTACATTACCTGCATACGAGAACTTGATCCCTCCATGCAATTGTGAGTCACAATTTAGATAGGAAGAAGATTGGGTACAACAATTGGTTCTGCACCTTGGAGGTAGGAACTTTACAAGTTCTCAATGGTTGTCGTTGCAACTCTTATTGGCCTCGGTGGTTCTCGTTCACCACTGCGTCGCCAGAAAATCCTCCTCCACTAAATTTTAATACAAACATCTACTATATTTAAAATTATATGTAAAGCTAAGCTGACAATTTCTGATGTCTCAAATAGATGTACATTGAAACTCTTGAAAGCCTACCAAAACTAGAATATAGCAAAATGCTGTAGAGAAGAAAATAAAAATAAAATTGGGTTTGTTCGAGGGAGCTATGGTTGAAACGAGGGAGGAAGAAGATGGCTAGATTGAATAAATAAAAAACTTGAGAGACTCAACATGTTATTTACCCATTTTTATTAAAGCCATTCGATTTTTTTGGTCAAAAGAGCCACATGGCGCGATCTAATTGGCACAATTTTTTTAAACGGACGTTAAAAAATAAGGACTAATGGAGGTCACGATTTTTAGCTCAGAGGGCAAAATGTCCCAAAAAATACTTTAGGAGGCAGTTCGATATTTTGCGTATACTTCAGGGGCCAAACGGGCCATTAAGCCTTTCTTTCTTTTCCCTGCTAAGAGTATTATTTATTTTAATATTTTATTTTAAGTTGGTTTTAATTTTTTTAAAAATAACTCGTTAACATTTCAATTTTTATCACTTTAACCTCTACTAACCTAACCACTGTAATTATTAATTAATATATATTATAAATTTACTTTTCAAAATAAATATATATATTATAAATTTAATGAATTTTTCCATCCATTTTGATTAATACTAACATGTATTGGTACTAATTGGTTGATACAAGATGTTAATATTTTAAATCAATCTGTTAATAATATTATTGGTATGAATTTGTTAATACTTTCGGCACCTAAAATTCAAAAAAGGTATTCTTTATGCACCTATTTTTCATTTAAGCCTTTATAATATTATTTTACTAATTGATTGCAAAGTTTTAGGGTTGAGAAATGAACTTTTAAAAGATTAAGGGTGAAATTAGAAAAAAAAATCATTTTTAATAGTGACCATAATGTTTATTTTTTAAAATTGGAGACCAGAAATTTACATGGGATAAACTTTAATGGCCATTGCAGTAATTTGCCCTTATTTTTCGCTGCCAGGTCACCAAGCCGTCAACGTTTAACGACAATAAACGGCTGAGTGACCAAAAGTTTACGCCCCGAAAACGTAAGTGACCTTACTGGTCGTTTTTCGAAATCGGTGACCAACTCTGTACTGGAAAAAAACATAAGTGACTATTCCAGTAATTAACCCTTTTTAAATCTTAAAATTTCAATCCTAACCCAAACCATCATCGTCATATATAAATATGTTTAATCTTGCTATTATCTCATGCATTATGCATATGTTGTAGCTTTAATATTTACTTTTCTAATTTTAGCATTATATTGTTCATATATTGTTTGAGCAGACCTAATAAATTTGATTAAAGATTTGAATTAATTTATTCGATTTGAGATCCATTATGAACCCCAAAATAATAGTTTAAATTTAATCCGAACTTAAAATAAATAAAAAAATTAATTTAAATCGAAAGTAACATGAACTAAAAATAACCTAAAAAACTGACTCTAACAATTCGACTAATCATGAAAAATCAACTCGTTTAATTTGAACTTAAAATTAACTTTGAGCCTAAAAATCATTTGAACATAATAACAATCAATACATGAAATAACCCAACTATAAATGAATCGAATAAATAATTTGAAATTATCTAAATTAGTAATCAACCAGCCTTAAATTAATCTAAAACAGAAAAAAATCTAAGCCTGATCCAAAAAAACCCCGAAATTGATGGGTTATTACCCATATAATGATCTGGGATTTTTTCATGAAGCATTTGTGTTTTAATTTTACAAATTAAAGATGATGCTACAATAAAAGTAAAATTGTTAAATTTTATGACGACTTCAAAACAATTTTTCTACATAGTCTCCACTTACATGCATCTATCAGAAGAAAAAATCGTCTGTATTTCACGACAACTTCTAATCGTCTATAGTTCTCGACGATTTTTTAAAAATATCTCTAATTGACGAAAAAATAATTATTCTATTCACAATCGCTTATATAAAATTTGTTTCTACAAAATTTTCGATTTTAAGGTTTAGAGACTTTGTTTAGGGGTTTAAGTGTAAGAATTTTAAATTTAAAAATTGTAGTTACAATTTAGGGTTTAAGGTTTATTGATTAAAACCTAAATCTCTAATCATATTACTCTAAAACCTAAACCCTAACATCCAAACCTTATATTCTAACTACAAAACTTAAATTCTAGACCCCTACAACTAAACCCCTAAAACTAGAAAATATTTCGTTACGCGTGAGATAATTTCCCTTGACAAAATAGTATAAAAACATTTATATTTCTTTATATAAAAAACTCAACATGTTTGAAAAAAGACACCAAAATTAACTCAATCCATACGCGAACTAGTGTTAGAAACCCCACCCAGCAATCAACATGACAATTGACAAGCAATCGCGTTAGTTTGTGTGGAGCGGAGCTAAACGGATAAGTGGATATGGCAGCATCTGTTGGTAATGGCAAAAGACAATCCACAAAAATCCCTTTTCTCACCTGCCTTGACCTTATCTCAAATCCCTCCAAATCCAAACTAGTTTCTTTTCTCTATCAACTTCAGAAACCGAAAAAGACATCCTTTCTTCATAAGAATCATAACCCAAACTCACATAACTTGTTTTCCCAGCCAAACCATACCGGCAATGGCAACTCTTAGGCTTCACTCACTGCCAGCAGCCAGGGAAGAGATCCCAACATCACCATCATCTGTTTCAAATCCAAGGGTGTTGTTGTCACCTTCATTTCACTGCAACAAAAAAAGGGTTTCAAGAAGAATGACTGTAACCGCCATGGGAGGAGGAGCCAAGTATAAAGGGACTCAAATGAGGGAGAAGCAGTTGACTGAGATGATTGAGAAGAAAGTGACAGAAGCCAAGCAAGTATGTGAAGGAGATGAGACATCTGATGAATGCAAAGTAGCCTGGGATGAAGTTGAAGAGGTGAGTCAAGCCAAAGCTGATCTCAGGCTCAGGCTTGAAGTTGAAAAGAAAGATCCTTTGGAATCTTTCTGTCAGGAAAACCCAGAGACTGAAGAGTGCAAGGTCTTTGAAGATTGATGAGCAAAATCCTTGGTTTATTGTTGTTATCAATCTGTGTCTGTTAAGCTATTTTTCTTTTCCAAGCTTCTGTTATGTTGTTGCATTGACTTGGGATTTGAATATCAATTGATGTTTAGATTTCCATCAAAATCTGATAGTTTTATGACTCATCTGTCTATCTGTTCCATGCTTCATACAACTTTGTATATCTAAAACAAATGATCCCCTTGGCATAATCATTAATCACATCATAGAAGAAAGCTCCATTTATAAGCTCAAAACACATAAGCAATACATTGAAGATCAGAACTACTGCAAAATGATAAAATCCAAGTAGAATTGGTTCGGTTCATGGAAAAATAGACAAATATGAGCTTACTCTCAGCCACTGTCTTCGTCAGGGCCGGCAGCTTCCTTGATATCGACATTGAAGCTATACTCCTGGTCACAACCTAGGTAAGAATCACACATGAAATACAAAGTGTACGCCTTCTCTGCAGCTTCTGTGGGAGCAGCGAATTCGAGTTTCACCTTTGCTTTCCTCTGAAGAGACCCTTTTTATAGCAAGGAGCTGGTTACTCTTGGTGTCACCAACAACCAACCACCACCCTTCGTCTTTGCATCAACTGGTCCGACCTCTGTTTTCCCCTCTAGATCCCTTTCGAGGGTAACCTGCAAGGTGGCGTATTCCCCAGCCCTCACATTCTCGCTGTCAATCAGATCATATGATAAATCAATGTTGGGGAAACGATTGCAGAACTTTGCAATGTCCAGCAGCTGCAAATCGGACATCTGTAACAGCTCACGCCTCTCGTCATCTTCCATCTCCACCAAATCAAAAATAGTCTCTATGTTCTTCCCAGGGTTCTCTTGGCATCTCTTGGCTAGTTCCTTAGTGAAGTGTGGGAGCAATAGAAGCATTGAATCTCGCTCCCACATACCTTGTGTCACCATTTGGCTCACCTCCATTGCAAGAAGAGCAAGGCTCAACCAGCCATTACTCGAAATAACATCAACCGTAGCTTGAAGCAGCCTAGTAGCATAAAACAGCACCTCTCGCTGGTCCAGTGATAGGATCCCACCCACATGCTGCCTAGAGAAGCGGGCTTGAAAACCGCTGGTGATTAATTAACCTCCGAAGAACCTCTTCTTCCCCAGGTCGAATAGGAAGATTTGCATACTCAGAAGCTGAGGCCAGAATCTCCAGAAGACCCTTCATCTTCGTTTTGGAAGTCAAAGACGAACTGAAGCGCTCAATGGTAGTGTAACTGATGTAATAGTACGAGGCTATCATGCCAAGATTCAAAGGAGAAAGATCCATGTCATCCTCTATGGTAATACATTTACTTGCTTCCAAATCATTTAATGTATTCTCAACAAGCTCCGAAAGGTGGTCAGAGAGATGTCTGTGACTTACTCCCTGGAGATTGTAGTAATTTGGATTTTGAGTGAGCCTCCTATACATGAAAGTCCATGTAAGATAATCCACAGCATCTTGCTTGTTCTCAATAACCGTCGCAACAATTTCCGCATTGAAGTTGTCATGTAGAAAAATGGTGCAAATGGCTTTCAACAGGGAATGCTTCATACAAGAACTTTTTGTAATACTCTTTGCGAGGGGCATGACAGAGGATGACACATTTGCCAGAATTATCAAGAAGAGGACGACTTGCATGGCCCATCATCTGCAACAAACCTGTAACCGGGTAATCAGTGTGAGCATTCTCCCTCCCATCATAATACTGAGTACCCATTACAACCACCAAGTGTGCTGATAACGGAACCCCCCAACATATCGCACTGCTCATAACACAAACCTGAATCCACCCAGCTTCAAAGAGCTGGGAAACAACTTCTTGATCCAAACTGCTTAAACCCTCATGCAAGTAGCCAGCTCCATGTTCTAGAGTAGCTCTCAATGTTTCTTCGCTAATCTTGTCAATGAAAAGGCTTAAGTTCTTCAGCAGATCGCGAGCGGAAATCTGGCTCCTCTTCATTATCCACTTTGGAGTAACTCGTTAGGTCCACAGCAGAGTCTTACATGCTTCCTTGTAGGAAAAAACACAATAGCTGGCTTCCCCCCTTTGGCATGTTGGACAATGGCAGTGTAAGTGGGTTTAGGCATCGCTTGCATCCTTGCTTCAAAATTGGCTATATCCACCCCTTGAATGTGTATTTCTAGTGGTACAGGACGAACGGTTCCAAGAACGATTTCTGCATTCAACTGATCAGCCAGTTTGGACACAAACTGACTTTCAATAGGAAGCTGCTGATTCATCAATCAAAGGTAGTACCGAAGTTCACTGTGGTCAGTGATGATGATTCCTTCCCCATATGAATCATATTGAGGCCTCCCAGCACGTCCCAGCATCTGCATCACATCTAGAGGGCTTAGCTCAGTCCACGCTCCTTTTTCTGGGCTATAAATCTGGGTCCCTTTAATAATGACTGTATGAGCAGGCAAGTTCACACCCCAAGAAAGCGTTGCAGTTGATACCAACACTTGAACATGTCCATCTGCAAAGAGTTCTTCAACAATTTGACGATCAGTCCTTGCCAGCCCAGCATGACGGATTGCAAAACCATAAGGCAATAGATCCTTGAGATCATTGCTTTTAACCATACTGTATGACTCTGGAGAATCTCACGACTAGCAGTGTCCTCTTTCAAGAATCTACTAAGGGTATCATTAGCAAGCGCGGTGTCTCGTACCTGATGCTTACCTGCCACTGCCATTACCTTTTCATAACAAATATCATTTCATCAACTGGAATCTCTGCAGTGGCTTCTTCACAGTGATTCCAATATACTGTTGAGAGAGGGGGCAGGTCTGTAGCTATTGTCAAAATGAAAGAGCCCCTTTTCAAGATTAACCCGCAAAAATAATGCTATGTCTTCAAAGTTTGGAAGTGTAGCTGACAGCCCGACCAACCGGATATGATCTTTCGAGGTTTCAATTTGCCGAACAGTCCTGGCAACAATACTTTCAAGCACAGGCCCTCTATTATCATGAAGAAGATGAATCTCATCAATAATGAGAAGTTTCACCAGCTTCCTGGTAATAATATCCCATTTTTCCGGAGTTGTCACAATAATCTGAGTCTCCTCAATTTGCTGGCGAGTCAGTGTCGGGTCTCCACTAAGCTCCCGCACAGTCGCACCATATGCCTCCAAACGATGTGAAAGATTACCAACAACTTCAGCAACCAAGGCTTTCATAGGTGCCACATACACAATCTTGTAGTCACTATGGTTAATTGAACCATCAGAATCCATATTCAAGGCAAGTTGTTGCAGTATGGTGAGTACAGCAACATTAGTTTTCCCAGCCCCAGTAGGAGCACAGAGTAGGATGTTATCAGCAGAAAAAAGGGCAGTTTCATACACTCTGCTCTGAACCCTATTCAACTGTTGCATCCCATTGAATGCCGGTTGAGCCCAGTCTGGCATCTCAGATATCTTTACAAGCCTCTCGTTCAATTCCAATGGTTTCGCCTTCAGTGCTGGCACATGGACTTCCTCATACCCCTTGCTATGATGCCTGTAAGAACCCACAGGAAGATCACATTTTTTATTCGCCGTCAAAAGACCACCCTGTTCGAAAGCAAGACTGTCCAGATCAAGCAACTGGCGCTGACCCTTCAGCCAACTGCCCTCAGCATCTCTATCAGCAAGGCCTCTCCTCTCCCTATCCCCATCTCCGCCACTTTCATCCTTCAATCTACGAGCCTCTTCTCTAATACTCTTCTCCAAGTTCTTCTGCCTCTCTTTTGCAGTTGCCCAGGTGGCATGCAACTGCTCAAGAATTGCAGCCAAACCCGGACCCAAGCTCATCATTTCCTCCTCAATTTTCTGCCTCTCTTCTTGGTCTTCAGCCCTAGCCAAGCAAGTGCACCATACAACCTTAAGCCGGTTCCGAAGAAGATACTTGATAAGGCTGAACTTATCGAACTGGAGATGCACCAATAGCTTGATCTCAACCTCCCTGTCATCACCTTCGGCAAGAATCTTAAGCGCCTCTTCAGCAAGCTTTTGACACTGTTGTGGGTCAATTTGTTGATCATAAGCCTGGGAGATCTTCCTCTGAAGCCAATAAGCATCAATGTCCTGGACATTCAGATTCATCCCCTCATTAGCCTCATGCATATCATCATCATCAATTCCACCACCCATCTGCATAGCCCCGGAACCATTGTATACCCCATCATCATCATCATCCTCATCCTCATCCTCCTGCACCATATCGAGATCACTTTCCTCTTCCTCATCTTCATTTTCTTCAAACTCAACCGCCACTCCCACGTCATCATCAAGTCCTTCATCCCCATTTGCAGCCGAACCCGCTGCTCCATCACCACCATCTTGATAATCCGTAATCAACTTCCAATTGAAACAAGCTGGTCAAAAACCTGACTCGGGATTGGATTCAACAACTTCTCAATCTCCTTCTTCTTATCCGGATTCTTAATCCCCTCGTTCTTAAGCACAGCCAAAATCTCATCAGCTGCACCACTAACAATATTAAGCGACTGTCCACCCAACTGCTGTTGAATCAAACTCAACATAGCCTCGTAAGCAGCCCTAGTCTCCTTCGTTTTCGGCTGATAAACCCCTTCCTCCGTAACAGTCAAAACACTCTCCTCATGTAACTTAGGCCTCTTACTCTGCCTAATCGGAACCGGCTCCGCGAGCGGGTCACGTTCTTCTTCTTAGACTTCTTAAGCTTCTCATCTAACTCCGGTGGCCTACCTTTATAAACACGGTCACCAAATGACCTAGGGTCAATCTTTCCCCAGAGAGATTCAGGCTCTCCGGTCGGCTCATGAGTATCACGAGGCCGAGAATCAGTTGTAAGAACTAAACTAGAATTCGCCCTATTTCATACTGCTTGAAACGGGTGTGTGCCTCAGCACCGCCTCCGAGATTGGCCATTAACACAAACTCCGAGAACCCTAAAAATCAATTGAAAATGAATTCAGAAAACGAAAACATCTCAACTAGGATTGAAACTGAGAAATGCAAAGAGAAAGAAACACTTACAAACGACACCGCTTTTGATATTTCAGTTCCCGGCTGGGCTGCAAGATTCAAACTTTCTGTTCTTTCTGGTATTTTTAGTGCATTTCAACACTGTTGGGTTATAGAGAGAGATCACATCGAACCGGACCGACTGTAAATTGGCAAGGCATGGATTTTTGAAGGGTTTGTCAACTGTCATTGGTTTGGGCCGTAGGGATGTAAAAACAGGTAATCGGACAGGTTTCAGGTCGGGTTCTGTCAGGTCGGGTAAAATCGGATACAGGTCATTTCAAGTAAAAAAAAAAATTGACTCGACTCGGGTCGGGTGCGGGTCCATTGCAGTCGGGTAATTTGCAGGTCGGGTCCATTTCAGGTCGGGTCAATTTTCAGGTCGGGTCCATTTCAGGTCAAACTCGTTGCAGATCGGGTAAAAACAGGTCGGGTAAAATCAGTTAATTGGCAGGTAAAATTGCAGGTCGGGTAAATTTCAGGTCGGATTCATTTCAGGTCGGGTTCATTTCAGGTCGGTTTCATTTCAGGTCGGGTTCATTTCAGGTCGGGTAATTCCAGGTCGTCGGGTTCATTTCAGTTCGGGATAATTCAGGTTCACCATAAATGAAGAATTTTGAATGAAAACAAAGTTTTTTGGACTATAGTGAAAAAAAATGAGAGCTAATTTGGACTAAAATAAAGTTTTATGGACTATAATAGGCTCATTTTTGAATAAAAACAAAGTTTTATGGACTATAGTGAAAAAAAATAATAAATAAGAGTTAATTTGAAGTAAAAATAAAGTTTTAAGGACTCAATTGAATTGAATTAAAACTTAAAGGACTTGAATAAAAACTTATATAATATAAAGGGCTTTATTTATAATTTACCCTAAATTGAAATTCAATTTGAAAATTTCCCGCCCATATATATTATAATTTAATATTATTTATTAATTATTATAATATAATATAACTTATTAATTAATATAATAACTTTATACTTATAAGTATAAATACATGTGATTATGTGTATATTATATATATATATATATGTATTTTTATGTATTCACATGTATATAAATTACAATATATAATTATATAATATACAAACATGTATGTATAATGTATAATGTATTTATGTATATGTAATGTATTATACATAAATACATAAATATATAAATTGAATTGAACTCAATTGAATTGAACAAAAACTTAAAGGACTTAACATCTAAAATTTAAAGGGCCACAAAATATTTAGCCCATCTAAAATTTGTAGCCCAAAGCCCAACAATTAATAAATATTATCAATTATTAAAAAATGAATGGTAGGATAAAAGCCCAAAGGCCCAAGGCCCAAACTATTACCAATTATTATTAATTATTATATAAATTATAAGTTATAAGTTTATATATTATATATATATATATATATATATATATATTAGGTTTTAGGGGCCCATCTAAAATAAATGGGTGGTGGGATAAGAGCCCAAAGGCACAATGCCCAAACTATTACTAATTATTATATAAATTATAAGTTATAAGTTTATATATATATATATATATATTATTTATACAATATAGGTTTTATTGTTTTAGGGCCCATCTAAAATAAATGTGTGGTGGGATATGAGACCAAAGGCCCAAGGCCCAAACTATTACTAATTATTAATTATTATATTATAAATACATTATATAAATTATAAGTTATAAGTTTATATATATATATATATATATATATATATATATATTATATTTATACAATATAGGTTTTAGGGCCCATCTAAAATAAATGGGTGGTGGGATAAGAGCCCAAAGGCCCAAAGCCCAAACTATTACTAATTATTAATTATTATATAAATTATAAGTTATAAGTTTATATATATATATATATTATATTTATACAATATAGGTTTTATTGTTTTAGGGCCCATCTAAAATAAATGTGTGGTGGAATAAGAGCCCAAAGGTCCAAGGCCCAAACTATTACTAATTATTAATTATTATATTATAAATACATTATATAAATTATAAGTTATAAGTTTATATATATATATATATATATATATATATATATATATATATATATATATATATATAATATAGGTTTTAGGGCCCATCTAAAATAAATGGGTGGTGGGATAAGAGCCCAAAGGCTCAAAGCCCAAACTATTACTAATTATAAATTATTATATAAATTATAAGTTATAAGTTTATATATATATATATATATTATATTTATACAATATAGGTTTTATTGTTTTAGGGCCCATCTAAAATAAATGTGTTGTGGGATAAGAGCCCAAAGGCCCAAGGCCCAAACTATTACTAATTATTAATTATTATATTATAAATACATTATATAAATTATAAGTTATAAGTTTATATATATATATATATATATATATATTATATTTATACATTATAGGTTTTAGGGGTCCATCTAAAATTAATGGGTGGTGGGATAAGAGCCCAAAGGCCCAAGGCCCAAACTATTACTAATTATTAATTATTATATAAATTATAAGTTATAAGTTTATATATATATATATATATATATATATTATATTTATACAATATAGGTTTTATTGTTTTAGGGCCCATCTAAAATAAATGTGTGGTTCCATAAGAGCCCAAAGGCCCAAGGACCAAAATATTACTAATTATTAATTATTATATTATAAATACATTATATAAATTATAAGTTATAAGTTTATATATATATATATATATATATATATATATATATATATATTATATTTATACAATATAGGTTTTAGGGCCCATCTAAAATAAATGGGTGGTGGGATAAGAGCCCAAAGGCCCAAGGCCCAAACTATTACTAATTATTAATTATTATATTATAAATACATTATATAAATTATATATATATATATATATATATTATATTATATTTATGAGTTAGTCTTTATATTCGATGGTTTAGGGTTTAGGGTGTTGTGTTATGATCACGAGCTATCATTATTGTTTATGGTTTAGAGTTGAAGGGTTTAATGTTTATGGTTTAACTTTAAGGTTCCATGGTTTATGGTTTAGGGTGTTGCATTAGGGTTTATGTGTTATCATTAATTCATTTTTGCAATATTGCTTATGGATTAGAGTACATTCCTACATCAACATGGTTTATAGCTTTAAGGTTTAGGGTTTAGGGGACACCGTACATAGTTCACATTTAAATGTTTAGGGTTGTTGTTATTGTTCATGGTTAGGGTTTAGAATCTAATGTGAAAGGTTTAGGGTTTAGGGTTTCTAAGTTATAACTTATAACTTATCATCATTGTTTAGTGGTTATAGTTTAGGGTTTAGTGTTTAGTGTTTAGGGTTTATGGTTTAGGGTGTATAGATTTGGCTTTATGGGTTTTCATTATTGTTCATGGTTTATAGTTTAGGGTATATGGTATAAGCCATATGGTTTAGGGTTTATGGTTTATAAGTTTTCATTAATCATTATATTTGTTCATGGTTTATAGTTAAGGGTTTAGTATTTAGGGCTAGGATTAGGGTTATACAATCGACTTTATGAGTTTAGGGTTTATGGTTTAGGGATTATGGGTTTATGAGATATGGTATTTAAGTTTTCATTATTGTATAATTTATGGTTTAGGGTTTAAGGTTAGGATTTATTAGTTTTCATTATTGTTTAGGGTTTCGTGATTGATACCTTAATTCAAAAGTCAAACCCATTAACCCTAAACATAACGGCTTCATAAACACTAACTCAATACCCTAAACCCTAAACATTTAACCTAAACCCTAAACTACAAACCTCAAATATTTAAACCTTAAACCTTAAAACTCAAACACTAATTGAAATAGTAACACTAATCCTTAAACCTTACCCCTAAGTTATAAGTTATAACCTTAAACTATAAATTATAACCCTAACTCCTAAATTAAAACCCCAAACCTTAAATTAAATCCTAACCCTAAACCCTAAACCTAAAGGCTTCATAAACACTAAATCAATACCCTAAACCCTAAACATTTAACATAAACCATAAACCACAAACCTTAAATATTTAAACCTTAAACCCCAAAACTCAAACCCTAATTGGAATAGTAGCACTAACCCTTAAACCTTACCCCTAAGTTATAACCTTAAACTATAAATTATAACCCTAACTCCTAAATTAAAACCCCAAACCTTAAATTAAATCCTAACCCTAAACCTTAACACTGAAATAAGGACCAAATCGAACATAAAACAAAAGTTTAAGCTGAATTTCACAAAAATCAGGACCAAATTGAAACAATTGAAAGTTAGAGTGCTTGCGGAGCAAGACCCGTGTAACCCGTTAAAAACACGCGGATCTTTTTGACCCGGCTCACCCCTATAAATAAACCCTCACCCCCAGCCCTTTTACACCATTTTTACCCTAGCGTTACTCTGCCGAAATTTCTCCTCGTTTTCTCTCTCTGAAAAACACAATTTCTCCCAGATTTCCTATCTATTCTCGATCAAAACCTCACTTTTTCCCAAAGTTCTTCACTGTTCTTCCCCAAAATCCTTCCAGATCTTATACAAACTTCCTACTTCAGTCTAAACTTGTTTCCTCTCGATCAAAACCAAACTTTTTCACCAAGTTCTTTACTGTTCTTTCCCAAACCCATTCTAGATCCTATACAAACATCCTACTTCAATCTAAACCTGTTTCCTCTCGATCAAACCCAAACTTTTTCTCAAGAACATCATCCTGTTCTTCCAATTTCTCATTTTCAATCCTTCAAAACCCTAATCCCCAAATCAAAAATGTTTTACCCTAAACCCCAAATTACTCGATACCCTAACCCATATACCCTAAACCCCAATCCCTAATCCACAAACCTTAATCCACCAACCCTAAACCCTTATCCCAAAATCGATTCGTATTCAAAAATCTTTTCATCTTCTTCAGAAAACCCTAATATCCCTTCTCCTTCTTCTGACTTCTGAGATCCCTGAAAGCCCTTCTCCTTCTTCTGACTTCTGAGATCCCTGAAAGCCCTTCTTCTTCTCCTGACTTCTGAGTTCCCTGGAAGCCCTTCTCCTTCTCCTGACTTCTGATATCCCTGGAAGCCCTAATCTTCTGGGATTTGGTAAGTTTTTTTCTCATATGTTCTTTTTATTTTTATTTTATTTTTAATTTTTTTAATTTTTTATACTCTGATTTATCCTAACTTTTTTTCTGTTTGGTTTGCATGTTTATTTTCTGGGAGCGGATCTTCTGGCATTTTCAGTTGTTGGTATATTTCTAAATCCCTAACTTCTGTTGGTATATTTCTGTTTATGTGTTTCTGGTTTATATTTATGTTTGATATGCATGCTTTTTCATTTGGTTTCTGATTCTGTTTTGTTTGTTTAGTATGCATGCTAGGGTTTCTGTTAAATAAATGTTTTTAAGTTTTTGTTTATGGTTCTGTATCTTGGTTTGGTTGCATGTCTACTTTGTTTGGTTGCATGTCTGTTTTGTTTTGTTTTTCTTTTGGTTTCTGTTTGTGTTGTTGATTTAGTATGCATGCTAGGGTTTCCTTGGTTTAATCCGAGTATATAGGCTGGAATACCAGACCTGCGGTGCTACTGGTGCCAAAAGGGGGTTTTTAAAGGACCCTGGGGTTCGGTGTAAACAACGCCACATACAAGGATTAAACTGAAACCACCCTCTGTTTCTGTATTGTTTGTTTAGTATGCATGCTAGGGTTTCTGTTTATTATATATTTATGTTTGATATGCATGCTTTTTCATTTGGTTTCTGTTTCTGTTTTGTTTGTTTAGTATGCATGCTAGGGTTTCTGTTAAATAAATGTTTTTAAGTTTCTGTTTATGGTTCTGTATCTTGGTTTGGTTGCATGTCTACTTTGTTTGGTTGCATGTCTGTTTTGTTTGGTTTTTCTTTTGGTTTCTGTTTCTGTGTTGTTGATTTAGTATGCATGCTAGGGTTTCCTTGGTTTAATCCGAGTATATAGGCTGGAATACCAGACCTGCGGGGCTACTGGTGCCAAAGGAGGTTTTTAAAGGACCCTGGGGTTCGGTGTAAACAACGCCACGTACAAGGATTAAACTGAAACCACCCTCTGTTTCTGTATTGTTTGTTTAGTATGCATGCTAGGGTTTTTTGTTTATTAAATGTTTTAAAGTTTCTGTTTCTGAATTTTGTTATGTAAATGTGTTATGTACTTGTTCTTTTTGCTGTTTCATTCATTTTCTGGGATTTCACATATTTTTCTTTTGTTCATTTAGCACATCTATGCCTATGGATAATATTTCTTACGAGTTGGAGTTTCCCGTTCAAAGAGGTATACTCTTTTAACTTCTTTATTTTCAGAAGATCATTTTTAGTATTTGATCAGTCACTAACTCATTTTTGTTAATGTTTTGTTTGAAGCGGATGAAAATGACCAAGCCTCTACTGTTCTTCCTTCCACTAGAAGGAGGGCTTCAACAACTTCATCAACAGAGTTTGGGAGAAGGACTTCTCCTGTTTGGGATCACTATTGCTTCATTAAGGAGGAGGATGGCATCTTTGCTGAATGTAAGTATTGCAAATCAAAAAGGTATAAAGCTGATTCCTATATTGGTACCTCTAACCCTAAAAGACACACTGAAAAATGCCCTGCCTATAAGGATTTCCTTGTATCCAATCCCAGTAGTTGTTTAGGAAGTTCTTTTGATCAGAAAACCTACTGTGATTTGTTTGCTGAAGCTATTTTGTGTCATGGATATGCATTGAGCATGGTTGAGCATGATAAACTTAGGATTTTGCATCGTTATCTTAATTCTAATGTCAAGGATATCTCTAGGTATACTGTTACTAAGCATTGCATGTTAAAGCATGAGAAGCATAAGAAGTTGTTAATTGATTCAATGCTTTCTGTTTCAAGTCGAATCTGTTTTACATGTGATGGTTGGTCTGCTTGCACTTCACGTTCATATTTTGCTCTGACTGCCCATTATGTTGATAATAATTGGAAACTTCAGTAAAAAATTCTTAACTTTCGTCGTTTCCCCCTCCCCATGATGGTGAGTCTATATATAAGTTTGTTAAGAAGTTGTTATGTGAGTGGGGTCTTGAAAGGAAAGTGTTTACTATAACCCTTGATAATGCATCTGCTAATGATAGAATGGTTAAGCGTCTCAAAGACGATTTGCATACCATATCTCCCCTTCCTTGCAATGGTAAATACTTTCACATTAGATGTGCTGCTCATATTCTGAACTTGATAGTTCAAAGAGGGTTGAAGGTTATTGATTCTTCTATTGTTAAGGTGCGTGAAATTGTTAAATTTATTGACTCTTCTGATTCTAGACTATGTGGTTTTGATTCTGCTGTTAGAGATTGTGGTTCTGATTTTTCTGGGAAGTTAGTTTTGGATGTCCCTACTAGGTGGAACTCCACTTATTTGATGCTACGTAGGGCTATTGATGCTAAGTTAGCTATCAATTTGTTTGTTAATAGAGAGAATGGCCTGGATATTATTTTAGAGGATGAGTGGGAAACTGCATCTTTGATCTGTGATTTTCTTGAGCCTTTTTATGAGATTACCACTCTGTTCTCAGGATCCAAGTATCATACTTCTAATTTATATCTGGCTAATGTTGTTGCTATTGAGAAACTTCTGTGTGATGCTCACAATGATCCTTGTGTTGGAATTTCTGCTATGGCTGGTCTTATGCTTGATTTGTATGAGAAATACTGATCTGAACGCTCTACTATTCTGTCTTTTGCTGTTTTACTTGATCCACGTTATAAGTTGCAACTTCTGAAGGAGTTGTATGGTGTCCTCTATGTTGAGGATGAGGTTGAGAGGAGGGTTAGTCTTGTGTACAATGAATTTGTGAATTTGTATATCTATTATTCTAGAACTGTTCTGTGTTCTTCATCTTCTTCTAATTCTTCTGTCCAATGCAATTCATCTCAAAGTACAAGTGTTTCGAGTTCGAATCGGCTTCGAACCTTCAAAAAGTCAAATCTGTTTCAGGTCAGTTTTGTTTTTGTTTATGTTTTCAGTTTTGTTTCTTTTACTTACAATTTTCTAACTAGTTTTATGTTTTTTTTTGTAGAACTTTGATGCTAATTTGGCCGCTTCTAGGAGTGGTAAATCTGATGTTGACTCTTACATATCTTTGCCCCTTCTCCCTCGGTCTGATGATTCTGAGTTTGATATATTAGAGTATTGGAAGTCACAGTCTGTTTCTTTTCCTACTCTTTCTCTCATGGCTAGAGATGTTTTAGCCATTCCAATTACTTCTGTTGCATCCGAATCCTCATTTAGTATGGGGGGTCGGATTTTGAACAAGTTGAGGGCTAGACTTTTGCCCAAAAATGTTGAAATTTTTGTTACAACCCGTAATTGGTTGTATGGATTTGAGCCTGAGGATAAAGATGATGCATATCTGGCTGTTGTGAATGAATCTTCTCTGCCTGATGTTGCTGTTGAAGATCCCATTCCTGAATGAGGTATTCTAATCTCTCTCTGTTTTTTATTTACATGTCTCATCTTTTTGTTTCTTTTTTTAAATGTCTTTTATTTCTGTTAGTGTTGTTTACTTTTTCTTATACCTTGTTTTTTTTTCATTTAGTGTTGTTTTGTTCTGGTTGCTGTTTAATGCTGAGTTTGATGCTGGTTGAAGTTCTTTGCTGGTTGCTGTCTTGCTGGTTGCTGGTTGCTGGGTATTAAGTTCTGTTGGTTTGTTGGTTTTATTTTGTTGCCCTTGTTTTAATTTTGCTGGTTTCTTAGCTTTCATAGCTTAGTTACCCATAATTAAAACTTGTTGGTAGCTTTATGTTGTTGCTCGATGATGATCTTTCTGGTAGCAAAGTCTTTTGACTTTGCTATAAGATCTGAGAGCAAAATTACTTATCATTTTGTAAGCTTCTATTATGTTTGTAAACTTAAAGTTTGTATTCTCTTTGTTATTAACTTATTTTAATTATATGTTTGTAAAATTATTATAATTTAAGTTAACTGTTAATATGAAGTTAACCCGATTACTTCATTTTGTTCATTGTTCGTTGTTAATTTAAGTTAACTGTTAATTTCAAGTTAGCAAAGTGACTTCATTTTATTCTTTGTTATTAACAAATTTAAGAAGTTAACCCGTTTAAATTAACAAAAAAGAGTTGTTATCCAGATTAATCTAAGTTAACTGTTAATTTGAATGACTTAATATATATTAATCATTTGAAAGACAATTGTCATAATACTAACTTAACTGTTAATTTGAAAGACTTATTATATATTAATCTAAGTTAACTGTCATAATACAAACTTAACTGTTAATTTGAAAAACTTAATAACTTAGCAAATTTTATGTCAATTGTCTTAGTATATATGTTTTATATAATTTAAGTTAACATAAATATGAAGCATAATAAGTACGAAAAATAAGACAAATTATAAGTTAATAACTTAGTATTTATTATGTCAATATGTTTTATATAATTTAAGTTAACATATATATGAAGCATAATAAGTACGAAAAATAAGACAAAATATAAGTTAATAACTTAGTATATATTATGACAATTGTCTTTCAATTAATATAATATATAATTAATATAATACTTAAAAGATTTTTCTTATTATGTTAATAACTTTAGTAAAATAAGTTATTATGTCAATTGAAAGACATTTGACATAATAAAGTATATAAGTTTAATATATTATATTAATTATATATTACTAATATATTATATATTTAGTATAAAATAAGACAAATATTTTAAGTATATAATTTTATTATACATAGTATTTATTTTTATACTTTAAACAAATTTTTAAGTATATAATTTTAAGTAATGAAATTAACATAATCTATTAAAAATTTATTAAGTTTATAATAAACAAGTCTACATTAGTTCAGGTCAACAACAGTTCCAGTTCAAAACAGGTCGGGTCCATTAACAGGTCGGGTTCAAAGCAGGTCGGGTAAAATCGGATCTCGGGTCGTTTTAGTCGGATAATATCAGGTAATTTGCCAGGTCGGTCTCGGGTTCGGGTTCGTTTCAGTCGGATGCAGGTCGGGTTTCAGGTCAAAATTACCAGGTCAGATTCAGGTTCGGGTTGTTTTCAGTCGGACACAGATCGGGTTCGGTTGCTACAGTAACAGGTTCAACTCGGGTTCGGGTCAGCAACAGTCAGTTACAGTTCGGGTTCGGATCATCGAATTCTCGGGTTAAATCAGGTTCTGACTCGAGCAGGTTTCAGGCAGGTTTCCAGATCCTGACTTGTTTTTACATCCCTAGTTTGGGGTTTAAGAGCTTAAAGTTGAAAAGTTTATATTTTGCAATTGAATTTGAAAATTAAGTTTTTGTTTGAAATGTTTTATTAAAAAAAATCCTGATCAAATTACATTAAATATATACGAATGTGGTGCATGTTTAACGTTTAATATAATTTAAGGGTTGATTATAACTTTTTAAAATGATAACTCATTCAAATTTGACATTTTAAGGGTGAGTATTTAATTGAAATTTAAGTTTAAGAGTTTTTTTTTTAAAAAAAGGATTTAATTTTTGGATTTAACCGGTAATAATACTGGCTTCATTAAAAAAATTCCTTAAATTTATTTTAGAGGAAAAAAAGTGTGCATTATAATTGTCTTTAACAATTTACATCCCCATCAGGAAAGACTGTTACCTCAAAACGTAATATAAAACACATGAATACACTATTTGCTTGCACTGCGTAGTCTAATGTTTTTCTAGAGTTCTAAAGAGGCTCAAACACCACAAGATCTACAGCTCGACCAATACCTTTTATTGCCAACCCATCTGCGAAAATGTTGCATTCCCTAAGGACGTGTTGTAAACTTCAAGCTATGCCATTGCTATTATTTAAGCAAGGCATTACTAGAGGTTTAAAATAAGCCGGAGTATTGTGAGGGTCTTTTATTCATTCGATGATCATTTGATTGTCGTTTTTCACCACCATTTTGAACCTATTATCCTATTTTGATTTGATAAACAACCTCAATGCTTCAAGTAGAGCCAATAATTCTGCTGACATAACATTACAGATTCCAGCATCTTTTGAGAAATATAGTAGAATTTTTGATGAATCGTCCCTCAAAACGCCTCCGATACCTGCATCGCCAAAACTTCCATTAACAGTTTCATCAGTGTTAAATTTCAGCATTCCCTTTGCTGGAGCAACCCACTCTCGAATTTTCTGATTAATGGGGCAAAGACGAATGAGGTTGAATTTGGTTGGATCTGCAACAAGATCAGTGTCGTTCCACTTCCCTTCCGGCCATTTGACTTTACACCACCAGGTTAGCCTTAAAATACACATATCAAACATATGATTCATATCAACCTCAACGCCCTTAAAAATAATATCATTCATGAATCTCCAAATTGTCCAAATGAAGCTAAAGAATCTGAGGATTCATACCTGGCCGTTGATCATTTTATTCTCCATCGCTTGCCATTGAGAGAGCAAATTTCGTACACTGGATGACATTACCAAGCAAACTTGCCATAAGTTGCACCATTTAGTCCACAATAACCATATTACATGACAATGGTAGAAAAGGTGAGAGATTGATTCTGGTTCAGATAGACAAACCGGGCAGAATGTTGAGTTTTGGGGAATGCATCCTCTTTTCGACAACTCCAGCTTTGTAGGGATCCTCCCGTGGATAACTTTCCATAAGAACGCTTCAACATTTGGGGGGCATGGCCACTCCAAACGAACTTCCAGACTTCATCCTTAACTCCTCATACGTTGCTGCGGATATTACAATAAGATTTGACACTAAATAGCCCACTCGGATCAGCTGACCATCTTAGAGAGTCCGACATAGAAGGGTCAATTTTGCTGCTCTGAATGAGGTTATGAAATGCCTCCCATTCCGACTTTTCCCAATCGAACAGTTGCCTGCGCAACTCTATTTTCCAGCACCACTTCTCGTTTACAATAAGCCCAAAATCAGCAATCATGTCATGTTTCTTAATTGCCAGAGCAACGATTCTAGGATATGCTTCTTTCAAAGCTCTATCTCCTACCCAAATATCAGGCCAAAATTGAATATGTTTATCGTCACCTACTTTGAAACGTGTTTTAGCCAAGAATGTGGAATCTTGATTGAAGAGTTGAGAGAAGATACTTCTCAAAATCCATGATTTGCTTGAGGATGACTGGTTCACAGGCAACATGGCATTGGACTTTGGTTCGTATATTGACGCAATAGTTTTACGCCACATGCTATTGAGCTCAGTTCCATAGTGCCACATCCATTTGCTTCTAAGGGCCTTGTTCCTAATCTTGAAGTCGAACAATCCCAGCCCACCTTCTTCTTTTGGTAAGCATATGATTTCCCACTTCACCCAGTGGATTGCTCGTCGGTCCAAGGAGTCCCACAAGAATTTTGCAATTAGCTTTGACAAGTGGTTGCATATTGAAGTTGGCATAGGGAATAATGACATGTAATATATCGGCAAATTGGATAATACCGATCTAACTAGCATGATTCTCCCTCCGAATGACATGCATTTTGATTTCCAGCCCGCGAACTTCCTCTTAAATTTATTCACAATAGGGTTTCAGAGACCTTTCGTATTCTTCTGAATTCCTAGGGGGAGACCAAGGTATGTGCTCGGAAACTTCTCACTTTTACAGTGAAATATAGATGCCCAAAGGTTGACATTCGCGTCTTCAACGTTTATCCCAATGAGCTTTGATTTCTTCAGATTAATCTTGAGACTAGAGGCTAGCTCAAATCCTTTCAGGATTCTAACTACGTTTATGATTTGGGCCTCACTATCACCACAAAACAAGATGAGATCGTCAGTGAATTGGAGGTGCGAAATATCTATCGAACTTGGTCCCAATCGGAAACCATTGAAGAATCCCTTCGAGACAACCATATTGAGAATGGAGCTTAGAGCTTCAGCCACTAAATTGAACAACATCAGTGACATCGGGTAGCCTTGCCTAAGACCTCTCGAAATAGAAAAGGTCTTAGTGTGAGATCCATTGACAAGCACTAAAATCATTGCTGAAGAAATACAATTTTTAATCCACCTACACCATCTCTTACCGAAACACATCCTTTCGAGAACGAATAGCAAAAAATTCCAATCCACCGAGTCATAGGCTTTCCGGAAGTCTACTTTAAACACCACTCCCAACAATCCTTTCCTCCTAGTAAAGTTGATTATTTCATTGGAAATGAGAGAGCAGTCAGTGATCTACTTCACAGGGCAGAAGGCAAACTGGGTTTCTCCAATGACCATGTGTGATACACTTCTTAGTCGTATGTCAAGAACTTTAGCCAGAAACTTATAAATACACCTTATAAGGCTGATAGGGCGATAATCCTCCATTGATGTCAGATTGTTTACCTTTGGTATTAGCACAATTAAAGAATGGTTGAAGTATCGATCTTGGATTTTCCCCTGATAAAACTTTTTAAAGAACCTGCACATTTCTTCTTTAAGGCTTGGCCAGAATATCTTCAAAAAGTTCATGTTGAAACCATCCGGGCTCGGAGCTCGCGAGCCATCAGTGGAGGATAAGGCATATATGATTTCTTCTTCAGTAAAAGGTTCTTCTAGTTTGATCGCCATTTCATGGTCGATTGAACTCAGGTTGCATTCTAACCGGTCTACTGGAATAGTTTGGATGTCGTTTTAAATGTGAATAAAGTGTGACTGTACTGCATCTTTGATTTTCCTTGGCTCTGTAAGGACTACATTCCCTAATTTGAGCTTGACTATCGAATTTTTTCTCCTTCTTATAGAAGCGAAAATATGGAAAAACTTAGAGTTCCTATCTCCTGCTTGAAACCATCTCGGCCTCAACTTCTGCAACCATTCACGCTCATCATGCCTGATTTTATTCCACAGCTGAATTCGTGAAGACTGCAGCTCATCGCTGAGGTTAGGATCAGGGCGTCCATCAGCGATCTCTGCCTCAATTTTTGATATTCTTTTTTCCAGAGCAGGAATTGTATTCTTGTTATTCTCATGTTTTCGAGCTGCCCATTCTTTCACTTGTTTTTTGCAGTAACGAAGCACAGGACCTATTCCGGACTCAGACATACTACGACATGAGTCGCTAATAACTTCCACAAGGTCCTTTTCATCTGCCCAATAGTCAAACCATCTGAAAGGCTTGGGTCCCCAGTTCAGCTTAACCATCGACGGAGCAACTAAGTTATGATTTCAGATGTTTTTTAGCATCAGACTTTGGTATATTTTCGGCTAGGCTTGCATCACATCATGAGAGATTAAGAATCTGTCCAATCTACTCATCGAAGGCTTGTCTCGGAAATTAAACCATGTGAATACTCCGCCAACCATTTTGAGATCAATTAGGTGAAGGGTGTCGATAAAATCTGCAAAATCCTGCATTTCACCTCTTTTGACGCTGACTCCCGTCCTTTCCTCTTCGCGAAGCACTGTGTTGAAATCGCCTCCCAGGATTAGTGACTCATTATGATTGGATATGGACTTACTCAGATTACAAAACACTTCCTTCCTCACTGCTTGTCCATTTGGGGCATATATGTTGACCAGAATACAGGTCAAATTGATGGCTTTAATCTGAAGGCTTCCCCTTAGAGAGGTGTAATTCTTCTAAATTGTGTAAGATTTACAATCGAACGCCTATGGGTCCCATACCGTTAACATGCCTCCTGAGGACCCATTCGAGGGAGAATAGATCCATCTGAGGTTATTCGAGGTACCAATTAAATGTCTGATGGCCCAATCATCAATACTCTGTAATTTTGTCTCTTGAAAGAAGAATACGCTAGCCTTGCTTGTCATAATTAATCTTTTAACAACTGTTTTCTTCTCTCTGCTCTTCAGACCTCTGACATTCCAGGAAATACAAATAGGCTGATTCATGTAGGTAAGGTATAGAGACACGATAAGGAACAAAAATACCTCGATTAATTAGAGACTCCCTCTTCCAGATCCATCTCCATCAATCACTTGCACACAACTTTATCAGATGCTTTGAATAGTAGACTCGATGCCTTACACACCTCGAGAAATTCATGAGCTTCTTGCTCCTTTGCATTCATTTTGTTCCTGGAATCTTCATTTGCGATATAGGATAGGGAATTGTTTAAGCAACCCTTTGAGACTCCAAGTGGGTTTTTCAAGCTAGAAACCCATATTTCCTTGCCAAGAGCGTTCTCGATAACATGACTGGAAGGAACCCAGTTGAGTCGCTTACCAGGAATTGATCTAAACAACCAAGGGGATAGTTTCTTTGGGTTTTTATGAGTTTGGCTTTAAAGGAAAACAAGCCAGTCTCTTTATCATAAATTGGGCCACTGGGCTCACTTAGGTCTGACGAGGAATAGGAGAATTCTGGGCTTACCTCTATGGGGACATTATGTAATTGATCAGACCCAGCTGGCCCAACCAAGAAGGGTGTTGTGAAGTTGGAACGTCCCAAGAGATCTCTGCCGTCTTCCGCCTCTTCCTTTTCTTCATGAGCTACTTTACGCACGTGTTCTGAACTAAAAGATGCCCTGTCAGTCTTAGAAAAGAAGGCACCTCCAGATCATTAACTGCATGGGGGGGGGGGATCTTTGAAGCGACACATGCCCGCTTCATTGGAGCTTATGGTTGGATATGCTCTGTCAATCCAGCAACGATTTTCTTTGCATTCATGAGTTGTCATTTTGATGTGAAATTTATCGTCGTTTAGGGTGACGGTGGTGGAAACAAGCACGTCTGATATAGATGCAACTCCAGTGAGAACACGAGCATAGTCAAATTTGTTCCTGCTTAAGGTGTCTTCATCAATTTTGATGACTCTCCCCCATTTGCTAGCTATAGATTCAATAACTGAAGTGTTCCACGCGAACAATGGAAGGCCTTCGATATTGATCCACACTTTCATCTTTTTATTTGCTATGAAATTATCAACTGTATCCAGACCATCTAACCATGATTCCATCAGAGACCCTTTTAGATCCCACATAATCTCAAACTGTTCAGCTTCCAGGCATTGTATTATGACGTAATAACCGGACCAGGTGCTCACTTTAACTTTGAAGCCCTTTGACCGTAAAGCATCCTAAACAAATTCTGCGTTATACATCCATTTTATTTGACCAACGTAGCTTTGCCGCAACCATTCTGATTCCGACGGGGAGAAAGGGATTTGCAGTGGTATATCGACCTCTTTGTACTTTTCGTCGTCGCTGAACTTTGAACGATGGGAGGTGTCTGCCCCTTTTGTTGCTTGATGTGGCACGTTCAGTAGAGCATCCTTGTAGGATCTCCCTGTTGTGACCTTCGAGGATTTACTGTTTGTAACACCCCTTACTACTTCTCGATTACGTAATTTATCGCCTAACTCATTATCACCTCGAATAATCTTGGCAGACTTTCTCTCCATGAAGACTTTAATGTAAAACCTATCCGTCGTTCTATTGTTACCTCTCGCTATAGCTCTCTCCGTGTCTTCCTTGCTTGCAAATCTTACAAAAGCAAAAGTGTGATTACACTTTGCTCGCTTTGGGTTGTGGTAAGCAATGTAGGTGCTCAGAATCTTCCCATACTCCGCAAAAGCTTCTTTTAGGATTTCTTGGTGAATTCTTTTACTAGCAAAGTTCACAAAAACGGAGACATCTGAATCTTGAAGGGTCCAGTTACGTCTAGTGCTTGGTCTAGTGTTGAAAGAAGTCTTCTTCTCCGGCGCTTTGGTTACCATCTTCTTCTCCGCCGCTCTGGTTAGATTAAAATTTAGGCATAATTCACTAATTCATTGGAAATGTTATAACACATCAAACACATCAATAGAGCGGCCACTCGCATCCCAACCACTAGTAGCATTTGCAAATTGTAATATATTTTTGGAAACAAGTTAGTTGAGTTGATAAATCGTATTTTATGATTTAAATTTATTTAAAATTTTTCGAGTCAAAGTCGAATTATTTAAATTTCTCTAGTAGAAATCAGTTCTAATTTAAACAATTTTCTTTAATTAAACTGACCAAACATTACGATTTAAACCATTCGACATTATTAGTGTTTTTGTTGAACCTTACATAAGTAATTAGACGAGATCTCAATAATCAACACATAAAAATGAGCATGATGAGTTAGACCTCATTTTCACTTTCCACCAGTTTATCAATGGCAATTTGCTCATGGTTTCAAATTCAACTGTGAAAATAAAACACGAGGATTATATTCATTGAGGCTCTGATTTGCATTGCTTTTCACATTAGCTTTTAGAGTCAAAAACTAGTTTGAGACCAAAAGTAATGAAAAATATGTAGTTTTTCAAGTAAAAAATGTGTTGGGTTTTAGGGTGCTCGATTCCTTCAATCGTTCTTGCTCGCCAAGTGGTGGAGAAGTAGAATTTTGGGTGTAAGAGGTGTAGAAGCTTAAAAGATTAATGACACAATGAATTATAGTGGTTCAACCTTCTAACCAAGGTCTACATCCACTACCTTAGCTTCCCACTAAGGATTTCCAATCAATCCACTATTGATTCGTCCCATTTTCTAGGCTTAGGAGGAAACCCTTATACACCGATCAAGCTTTCTACCCAAAGCCTTGATCAGACCCTCTTTACAAGAGAAAAGATAAGCAAACACAAATCCCTCTAATAGGTGTTTGTTTGCACAATTTAGCTCTCACCCAAAACCTAAAACACTTGAGCAAATTTAACAATTTTGGCTCACTAGTGTTTGTCTATACAAAGAAATGACAATTTAATTACTTGATGCTTGGAGGTCCCTTTTATACTCCTTAATGAGTTTGTAGCCGTTACTAGCCGTTGGGGTTGAATTGGAGCCGTTGGAGACATTATTTCCCACCATAAATACAGTTCTGCTGCTACCCGTATCGAAACGCTCGAACCCGTTTCGATACGCTCTTCAAGTAGAAAGAGCCGTTGCAGTCTGATGCAGCACCCGTATCGAAACGTTGTTGGCCGTATCGAAACGCCCGTATCGAAACACCTAGTCCCGTATCGAAACGATCTGCATTTAAATGTTAGTTGGGAAATAGCCGTTGGGGTTTATGACCGTTGTGGTCGATGCCACGTAGGCATATCGAAACGGCACAGCCCGTATTGAAACGCTTGGCAAAATCCTCACCCAAAAAAGACCCGTTTCGAAACCCGTTTCGAAACGTTTTGATACTGGAAGACCTCGTATCGAAACACCTAGGGGTGTTTCGAAACGCGTGGAAGGTTTTGTTTAGTTTGGCTTTGAAAACATGTAAAAACCTTTGAAAACATTCCCTAAACATAGTTTCAAGTTATTTGGACTTTAGAAATAGTTTTGAATTCTTTTCAAATTAGTCCAAAACATTTTTCAATTATTATATCAAAACATTAGTTCTACAAAATGCTTTTTAGCTTGGTTTGAAAAGTGCTTTTCAAAAGCAAAAATTTCTAACTTTTTATTTTTTTCTAAAAACACTTTTAAGTAAATTTACTCATATATCATCATTCTATCACCATTTTTTTATGTTTTCAAAAAAAATTTAAAACATATATTTTATCTACTTAAAAGTACTTTTTGACAACAATGCGAAATACTATTTTAAACCAAACAATCGAAAATTACTTTTTAAAATCACTTTCCCACCACATTTTTCAAAAGCATCTTACGATAATCATACCACATCAATGTTAATACTATGTACTGATTTGAGATTTTTTTTTTCAAATTCAAGTTATAATTTGATCTTAAAAAAACTCAATCACTAAATTAAGAAATTTGACAAAATCAGGTACCGTAAAATAATAAGCCAAAAATTAAAATAAAATTAAAGGTAAACTGCTTAAATGACAATCTAACTATACGGTGTTTCCAATTTGACTACCATATTTTTAATTGTGTCAATAAAACCACATAATTGTTTAAGTTCATCAATCAAATCACTTGTCGTTAAAATATACCTTGTCATTAAAACATATCATAAAAGATGATGTAAACATTTAGTCCATGTTATTTATATATTATATCAAATTAGTCATATTATTAATTTAATTTAAGTTTATAAATCGAATATACTTCCACGTAAACTCATTTTTTTCTTTCATTTTACCGTGAACTTTTTGGATTAAAATAATACAAAATCGGATTACAAATTCTATTTGGACAAGTTTTCGGGTAATATTAAGATGCCTTGAAAATGATGGATTGTGGAAATAGAATATGTAAATGACAAATTCAACTTCTGCGTACAGTCTGATGAAAATGAGCATATAATTTATAATCATTTCACAAAGGGCAAAACAACATATCACAAGGATTACGACTGACAGATGAGTTAATTAGGCCTAATGTTCCTACCCGTGCCGTGCCAGATCGAAAAAATTATTCTACCGTTGTTGAGTTTCCGGCAGGACCTGTATCAGTTAAACATGACAGGACACTTTCACTCTCGTGGTCGGGCAAGCCAGAGGGAACTGAGGGCCCGTAATCTCGAGAAATAATCATGTATAGCAAGCAGTGCTCGGGCTGACTGGCGGGTTGTCAATATCCGATGCATTTGTTGTAGCGTTTGCTGCCGTAGATTGTCAGCCTGGTGATGTTGTAACTTATTAGAAACAAGAAAGGACAATGTAGGTAGATTTTAGTTTAAGAGATTGATGAATGGATCAGAAAACTTTCATATCAGATTTTCGGAACACGAAAGACCGGTTTTTGAATTTGCAATATATACCAAAATTCTCTGCAGATTCGATCAAAAATAGAAAACAGTCCATAGTGTCTAGCAAAACTAATATAAGCCTTCAAAGTTTGTATCCGTAACCAACTCAAAAGAATCCTTCGGCATCGATCTATCCATGTCAGCCAATACTAGTAAGTTCTGTACATAAGGTAAAAGAAACAAAAGAGAAAATGAAAAACAATAGTTACCTGACGGATAAACCCCTCGAGGGTCCCAAGCTTCCCCATGGCCATGGCCATCTGACCCATGTAGTTCGCCACATTCCCAGATGATCCCGCCGAGCCTAAAGATCCGGTCGACAATGTCTCGGCTAGAGACTGTTGCAACGCCTCCATCCCTTGAGATAATGCATCTTCAGCCTGTTGGGAGGATTGCTGCAAGTTGCCAATTCCAGCCAACTGTTGCTCTGTCAAAGGCTCCAATTGGCTTACAAGAAGCTGCGAGAATAATCATTGAATTCAATCATGATGATGAGATATGAAGAAACCAATTACAAACAGAATATGCATGGATAGGATTCATGTATAGACGTCTCGAATTTGAAAAGCAGGAAATTTTCAGACAAAACTCTATCATTTATTGCACCCAATCTTACTTTATCTTCATCGAGCAATACTCGAGATAAGGATAGAATAATCCTACAAAAGTTGTACCGTTGTCTTCAATATGAAAAGCAACAAGATACGGTGTATAAACATAACACATAATCAATCAGTTATTTTCTTCGTATTTTTCAAAAATCATACTTTATCGTAATCTTGATTTCGAGATATCCATAAGTTATCGCATAATTAATTTCTAAAACTAAACGGCTAAACCTGTTATGGGTTCTACTGAATATTCCTACTTTATACCTTACTGTTTGCCAAGTTGTTCCGAACAGAAACTCAGACAATGTACAGATCAATATAACAGTATCCAAACCAACAAGCAATCTAAAGTGAAAGAACAGAAAGAAAAATATGGAGTTTGTTACTGCAATCGTTAAGAAGTTTAGCAGCAAACTTGGATGAACTACCTTTAGAAGCTCAGATGAACGGAAACCACCAAGCCATAAGAAACACCGCTCGGCCGGTGTTTTCCACATGCCTGACAACAAATGGAAAACATCAGCCTTAGCTGCATTGCTCTTCATCCTGAAAATTTCATCATAGTGAGCCATTACACCATCAACAATAATACGAAGTTCTGCATCGCTTGCATGAGAATTTACAGCCGTTCTCAGCTCATTAATTTGTCGGTTTTGCTCTTCCAACCACCGTGCATATTCTACGTCAAATGCCATGGCACCTACAAAGAAAATAAGCGGACAAAACGCATAGAGCAGCCGATAAATACATGATTATATTGGAAACCTTAGTCTCGCATGCTAGTTAGCATGCAAACAAACAAATTTATGTACAATGCCCAATACAACCACACTCCACAAATTCGAAATGTGCATTTTTGTGATATAGGAGATGGCACTGGTTAGTTTGTGATGATATATTCCCGGGTAAAGCCTTGTACACTGACCTGTACTATTTAATTGACTGAATACCACTTATCAACTATGCTACTCAGACCCGGGTCAGTGTATATCTCCGATACAGGTATGTATCCAAGATAGGAATGTTTAAATTTTTCTAAGTTTTTCCTTGTATTTGGAGGGTTTTTGGAGTGATATATCCCCATGCCAATGTCCAAATATGTTCTGAGCATGGGTGTCCAGCGTGGGTATTTCAAGAAAAATGATGAGCCGGAGCAACATGGCCAGGTCTTAGAAAATGAACATGGTTCTATGACTCCTGTCTTTACAATTTTGGATAAAGTAGCCATTCAAAGGACTCATCAATTAGCCATTCCAGAAAACAACTCATACTACAACCACTAGAAGAAAAGTTAACCAAGAACTAGATTCAAAAAACCAAACCATTACCGTTCCCGCCCATTGAATGGCTTTGATCTCCAGAGCTTGATATGAAGATACCCTGTATGTTACAGTAGCACGTGCTTGAATAAGAAAATTAATCAAAAACTGCATACACTGTCCGTGCAGTGATGGACCAAGTCAAACCTGCTGCCTTGCCCGCTGAAGCTCCTGCTCTAGTTGTGTCAACTTCAAACGACTACTCTCCAGCTGTTGCACATACGCCTGTGGGAATTGATAATGTGCCTCAATATAGGAGATTCTTTGATATCCGTGTAAAATATAGCATATCAGATGGTCTCAAAAACGAACAAGTAGGAGAATTTGGGAGCAAAGTCATAAAACAAACAGTTGAAAACATTTTTTAAAAAATTGAATATATATTAAAGGGAAAAGACATACTTTCTTTCTCAATCGACTTTTTCTAGCAGCCTCACGATTTTGAGCAAGTCTACGAAGAGTCTGCAGAATACAATATTATCAACAAAAGGCCACCAATATGACCAAATCATTACTAGCTATTATCCATGCAAATAAGAGAAATTATCCGACCTTTTGATCTAAATTACCCTTGGATCTATCACTAGAATCAGAAGCCACCACAAGAGCACTAGAATTTCCTCTATCGAACTGCAAGCAGTAAAATGTCAGACTCGAAACAAGTCAATTAACAACAACAGAAACAAAAACAAGTCCCACTACATGAGCTAGGGCCAACAATACCATTTAAACTATCCAAAAAGGATTTATTAAATTAAAAGTGTAGGGATACAAAATAAAGCATACCCTTTGACTTTTTTCATCGGTATCTGCATCTGTTGAGATATCAGTCTTTGGACTACCATCAGCCATACTGGATTCTCCCCAGTTCTCCGAATTACCACTAGGTATCGAGACCAGATTTCTTTGTTGATCTTTTTCTAACTGCAACCTTGGAGATTCAACTTGGTTGGTGGACGGATATATATTAAATGAAGTTGGAGTCTGTTTCAGGCAATAAGGAGAATAAAATTACATTACTGAACACTACAAAAAGCTAATTACATGATTAAGACGAACAAAATCCACCTTATCCGAATTGCCAATAAGGTTGCGATCAGATGGAACTTCTTGGCGACTTACTTTTGATGAATTAAACGCAGTGTCTGCATTGCCACATTTCATGTCAAATCCCTTATAGAGATATAAATGAAAAATGTCTTTCCACTCGTTACTGTTGTCTTTGGAAATTTTATCGGAAAACTAGATCAACATTACTGCTACTTAGGAGATCATTAAGGAGAAGAAGAATGATATGTTTTGCATATTGATACAAGGTGATAAATGGATGTAAATCTCGTGAAAGATACCGGTGCTGCGACCAAGAAAGCATAATTATGCTGTTACATACTACAGTTCATGTGACATGTCACATTTTAGTATTTCATGTGTCATTATATAAGACTATTCGAGGGTATATGAAATCTAACTTATTTTTCCTAAAAAACAAAAAAATTAAAAAAAAAATGATTACTCCAACTGATTTTTAAGGATTAGATTACTGAATGCATACTTGCACTCAGATTAACAGCATCCTCTGGGTGAAATCCAACGGATTAGTTAAATGTCCCGAAATTTGAAACAGGGAATGGATGGATCGTGCTTCCTTCTGTGCAGCTGAAAATCAGATTAAAAAGATGTAAGTAACCAGAAAAGCAATGACAAGCAAGAAAACTGTCCAAACACCTAATTTGAGCTTTGTTTATTTTATAAGCAGTTATTAGGCCTGCATTGCACAGTAGGGGAGAGCATTCAGTTTTTTCTGCAGGTTTGATCGGGTTTTTTTATTGAACCGACTTAACCGGCCATAGTCCAAATTAATCGATCCGACTGAATTAGATTAGCCTAAACCGACTTAAAGTCAGTCGGTTAGGCCAGTTAACCGACTTAATATTTTTAAATAAGCATATTTTAATTATATATATATATATTATAATTATATCTAAAATAATTAAAAATGGTATATATAAGTCGGTTAATTCGGTCAGTTTGGTTATGAAATTTCATAACCAAAAACTGACACTTGACCGAGCCTCCAACCGACTAAATCGATTGGCTCAATTTTGTCGACTTTTTTGTTAGAAAAGAGAATTGCTCTCCCCTAAAGGCACATCAGAACATTAAAACACATAACAGTATTAGAATATAGTTCTTATCCTAGAAACTCTTTTCTCATGGCAATCACCAAAGCCGAACATCTCTAGCTACCAAAGCACTATCTATCTACACTCCCTTGCGACACATCAAAAGAAAACTCTACCTACTGAATGTTCGAATCTATAATGTTAAGATTTGGTGTTGAATAAAATAATATATTAAATGAATGGGAGATTTATTCTAAGAACTCCCGTGAAACTTAAAGGTAACAACATTTGAATACATAATATGAAATACTGAGAAGATAAAGGCAATCGAATACGGGAGGATAAGAATGTAACTGCGAAATTGATCATTTTTAAGGGAAAACGGATGGGAGTGAACCATAAGTTGATAGGTGATCAAAACCATAATTAGAGGGAGTAGCTAGGGAATTTACAGTATGTTGGTAATTGATAATGGTGAGTCAAAACCTGGCATCCCTTTTGCTGCTTTGTTCTCATCTTTTGAACCAGTGACCACTGTACTACACTCCAAACATCATTATCGTACTTCTTTAATAACCCTAAAACAAATTAAAACGGCCAGCGTGAAATGAACTGAAAGAAGTATAACCATCTTCATGTGAGAAAGATAGTAACAGAACAATATGAAGAAAAGAATAAACAGGGGCAGACACAATTAAAATTAATCCCGTTGCAGCTAAAGCTATGGGCGACCGGGAGAGCAAATCCATGTCAACAGTTTCCTATCCAAAATAACAGTGAAAAGCTCTCCGGTAACCAAAGAATGCCAAGAACACCACTACAAAAGAAATTACCTAGTCACTGGAAGCTAAAAATAATGTCAATCATGTTCGCAAAAAAAATTCTGCCAATCCCCAAGCCAGCCAAAAGTACCAACCGGATGAAACTAACAAAAGAACACATAGAGCCAAAACTATCCACGGATGAAGCTAAAAAAATGTAAATCATGTTATAGAGGTCTAAGAAATTGCAGGCATCCGAGAAAGCAAAACAGTTTCCCATGTCTAGATAAGCCTTTTAGATTATGTCTATCTTATTTAGGTTCAGCTACACCACCAAACAACAATAAAAGAAGACGGTCTCGAGACGAACATGGATAAGATTATCTAGCATTCCACGAAAAAGGATAGTACTACTTGTTAACAAGAAAACTAATCTATTTATGGGTTTTTTCTTCCTTGTGTCAACACTGATCCAACAATTCTCAAACCAGAATTTGACAAAATAAAGAGAACCACACAAGTAAACCGAGAAAGTATGAAATGTTATGAACAAGTTGCCTAATCAAGTCAACAAAAAACATGCACATTTTAATACCAGAGTTCTAGACCATTTGAGTAGTACATGAATTCAACAGTCAAAAGCACCAGAAATAAAAAAAAAATAATAACACAAACTTAAAGTCGAAGAGTCACATTTTCATAGAGAAACCCACACTAAAAATTCTAAGCAAAGAATAGCTAAAGATGGCAAAGCAAAACTTCCCAAAAGTGAATTTGCAAGCAAAGAATACAAAAAAAAAAAAAACCCAAAGTTCCTAAGGTTCAATATATTAACAATTTTCAAAAGTTGTCCCCAGCAATGCAAAAGAACAAGTAAAAAACCTAGAGAAAGTAGATCTACATAGCACAAGCAAAGAATATAAAACTTGAAGCACATTGAATAGTAAATTCAACTTTTCTGAAAACTCAACCATTTTATAAAACAAAAAGCAGACTATACCCTCCCAGATTCATCAGCTATCAACAAGCAATCCAAAAACGCCCCAATACCCATCATATAAATATGCACCGAAATTAACGGCATGCAATCTAAATCACAGGAAAAATCACAAAAGCCCTAAAATATAGAACTTTGAAGAAAGAAATACACACAAACTTGCCAAAAATAGTATTTTACCAACCCAAAGTTTTAGCAAACAAATTTTTAGACAAAAGATGAACTTCTAAAGATCAAACACTAAGATAAAAATACCCAGAAGCCAAAATCACTCATGAAAACTCTGGAAAAATCCAAATTGACTTACCCCACAAAAATCACACAATCTCGGTTTAAAAACACCTAACCCCATAAACAAAAACCCATAGAATTTTTTTCTAACTCCCATGCTCAAAAAAGGGATTAAAAATCAGCTCATTTCCTACCATTTTTTTATATTTTGCAAACTCAAACAATAAACATCCCATAACAATAAATGGAAATGATTATTTTAAAACAGAGCAGAATTTGAGAGATCGGAACCAGAAAAACTCACCCAGTAAAATAAATTTTTGAAAAAATGCAATTGAAGGAATTGTTATTGTTGAAATTTAGTTGGTTGGATAATGAAATTCCAATCTCTAGACGCCCTCTTGACCTTTTTCTGCGAGAAATCTCTCCACTTTCCAAAGAAGTAATGATATTTTAATTGCTTTTTTGTTTTGAGGGTAACTTTAATGAGGTTTGACATGAATTTTTTAAACCTTCTTTTTTTCTACTTTTGCTGTAAAAACTGTCAGATAATGCAGACACAGTATCAATGAGGACACCCAATCTTTGATGAACAGTGTTATGTAAGAAACAGCTTTGGGTTTGTAATAATCCGGTTTATTTATGCGAGTATCTAACTGAAAATTTAGATATTTGATTTATTTTTAAGTGTTTAGATAATTTGAAGGGAAAATTTCATTGACCACTAAACAAATTAGAAATATTTATTTGGACCACCGAACTATATAAATCGTTAATCAGACCACCGAACTTATAAAATCAAGTTATTTTGACCACCGTCGTTAAAAACCTAACGCTGGGGTGACGGAATTGCCATGTTATTTACACGTTAAAAACCTAACGCTGGGGTGACGGAAAAGCCAATGGCTTTGCCACTGCAACAAACACAACTTTGTGTTACAATTCTCCAGATATAATATATTTCTCTTATTAGTTTCTACATTTATAAGCCAAAAGCTCAAACTATAAACACTAATTTCACATATATAAATTCTAACCCTAAATATTTCAAATTAATTTCATGTTAAATATTTCAAAGTAAACCTCAAACCCTACAAATTTCAAATTAATTCCACGCTAAATATTTTAAATTAAACCCTAAACCCAAACCCTAAAATTTTCAAATTAATGTCACTCTAAATATTTCAAATTAAGCCTTAAACCCTAAACCCTAAATATTTGAAATTAATTTCATGCTAAATATTTCAAATTAAACCCCAAACCCTAACCTTAAACCCTAGAAATTTCAAATTAATTACATGCTAACTATTTTAATTTAAACCCTAAACCCTAAATATTTCAAATTAATTTCACGCTAAATATTTCAAATTAAACCCCAAACTCTAAAATTCAAATTAATTACACACTAAATATTTTAATTTAAACCCTAAACCCTAAATATTTCAAATTAAACCTTAAATATTTAGCGTGTAATTAATTTGAAATTTTTAGGGTTTAAGGTTAGAGTTTGGGGTTTGGGGTTTAATTTGAAATATTTAGCGTGAAATTAATTTGAAATATTTACGGTTTAGGGTTTAAGGCTTAATTTGAAATATTTAGCGTGAAATTAATTTGAAATTTTTAGGGTTTTGGGTTTAGGGTTTAATTAAAATATTAGTGTGGAATTAATTTGAAATTTTCAGGGTTTGGGCTTTAATTTGAAATATTTAGCGTGGAATTAATTTGAAATATTTAGGGTTTAGGATTTATATATGTGAAATTAGTGTTTAGGGTTTGAGCTTTTGGCTTATAAATGTAGAAACTAATAAGAGATATATATTATATATGGAGAATTAAGATACAAAATTGTGCTTGGTGCAGTGGCAAAGCCATTTGCTTTACCCTTTATTGTCCCGGGTTTGAATCCTGCTTGACGTAGGTGAGGAAAAATTTATTTTTCTCCTCCAAAATTGGTGGTGACATGTCACCACCTGATTGGAGGGGGAAAATAAATTAATAAAATTAAATATAAATAATTAAAATCCTCCAATAAGGTGTTAACACGTGTCACTACTTAATTAAATAATTTATTATTTATTAATTTAAAATTAAGACTAAATTGAAAGAATGTGTAAATAACAGGGACCAAATGTGTAATTTTTAAAATTTTTCATCAATTGCAACGTGGCAGCTTTGTCACTCAACCGTTAGGTTTTTAACGGTGGTGGTCAAAATAGGTTGATTTTATAAGTTCAGTGGTCTGATTGACGATTTCTATAGTTCGGTGGTCCAAATAAGTATCTCCAATTTATTTGGTGGCTAGTGGGGTAGTTTTCCCTAATTTGAATCATTCATCTAAAAAGATGGATAATCAAATTAAATACAGATGAGAATATTTTGAGTTTTAGATTATTCAAAAATCTAAAAATGTTGTGAATAAATAACAAAGAACAACAAACAAGAATAAAAGATCAAAGAGATGAGAGAGAGAGAGGGAGATTTTTATTATTCTCAAATATAGAATTCGTATACAATGCCTTCAATGAATCATCTATTTATAGGCATAAGAAGTACATAATACATTAAACTCTAATTCATAGAGATAATATTCCTAATAATAAATAAAACAAACTCCTTTGATAAAGTTCTAATCATGATAGACATCCACATAGATAAATATTCATAACACTCCCCCTTGGATGTCTATGAAGATAATGTGCCTCGTTAAAACCTTACTAAGATAAAAACCCAGTGGGAAAAAAATTCTTTAGTGAAGGAAAAAGAGTACACACATCTTTGATACGCATAACATGTTGCCTCATTAAAAACCTTACCAGGAAAACCCATTGGGACAAAACCTCGGTTAAGAGAAAAAGAGTGCAACGCGTATTTACTCCCCCTCATGCAAACATCGCAGAAGATCTTTGAATCTTCACAATTTAATCTTGAATATCATTTTTCTAAAGATCGTGAGGGATGAAACTTTGGAGTAATATGTTCCATGATGTATCCACTTTCAAACTGAGATATACATCTTGCGTTATCTTCACACAAGTAGCTTTTTATCATATCTTGTAAAAGTAAATCCACATATCTTTTGGATATGTTGGGTCAATAGTCTTAGCCAAACACATTTTTGGCTTGCCTCGTGCATAACAATTATTTCTACGACATTTGAGGAGGCATCAACGAATGTTTGAAGATCTAAATGTAATGATCTTTGTATATTCATAGATATTTCTTGACGAACTAATATATAGTGCTTCAAGACCAAGAAAAGATATAATTATATTTATTCACATCCAACAATCTTACAACTATTGGGATACTCAATAGATATGCTCTATTCATATTGAATCTTCTTTAAGATTCTTTCAGCTTATGTGTATTCATAGACAAAAGAACTATATAAAAATGCTCGATCTTCAGGTCGAGATAAACTTGATGTCAAGATTCAAGTACTTGTATTGAAAGTACTTCATGAGTTTCCAATTTGAAGCTCTTAGGGGTTCTAAAATTATCATAATGGATCTTGATCCAAACTCCTTTATAAAATACATAAGAAAATCTGATCATTCTTATAGTATTTTCTCAATTAGTATTCACTAAGGCGATTATACCAAATGCGCCAAAATATTCATGAGACATGTCTAAATAAATTTCCTCAGAAATTTCCAAATGCTTATAGCATTTTAGATCCTTCAATGATAAATATGGATCCACAAATAATTAGACGCGTGTAAAATTTTCAAAACTGCCAAAGTAATTGCATCCACCATGAAGTAATTAAAACTTTTCATAAATCATAGTTCAAGTCGTATTTACGACTACTTATTTGTGCCTCACTTGCATTACACCTTTAGGTGTTTGGACTGCTGGTCCAAATACTTCTATTTTAGAAGTTCAAAGCGTCTTTCAACATTGGCCAATTCAATATCTATACTTCTGGATAGATTTTATACAAGATCCTCGATTTCTTTCTTTACTTCTATAGAAGTATTTTATGTAAAATTGTTTGTAAAATCGTTGTCGACAACTTTCCAATTTTCTGGTTCCATTCTCGTAATGACATAACTCATCGAGATCTCTTCAAGATTTCAATCTTTATTTCAGGTACCTGAAACTCTTATAGAGTTTTATTATTTGTTATGTCTTGGGTCTCTTCAGGAGCACCCGCCTCCAATATATGATCATCTCATATTACTTTCTATTTACGAGAATTTTGATCATTGGAACCATTTCAATTATCATGCTTCAGGCATGATTTACATTCTCTCGCTCTAACATGTAATTTAAACTTAGAGCATTTCAGCTGGTATATGAGACTTAATTACTCTCATTGGGTCAGTAAATATGTCTGGCAGTTGACATGTAATAACATGAATTATCTTATGAACTTCTAGTTCATATACGAGGATCTAGATAATGATAATTCATTTTCCTCTATTCAGCTGATTATTATCTCCCCCTGATGTTGAGAAAAATCATGTCATAAATGATTCTCCAATTAATGTTTAAGAATTTAAACATAAAAGGAGACTCGTACTCAATATATATTCTCAACCCTTTTTATTTACCCATTTTGTGCGTTGTGGTGGAGCAATTCATATCACACATTCAATAATCATAAAATGAGAAATGTATGGTTTCTGACCAAAAACCAATCATAACGGGGAGTTTATTATAACTCGTTGGCTTGATGCGTATAAGTGTTGCTATATGAAAACACCATATAAATAATAACTCTTTTGTTCTCATAGTTTAGCTATTAAATAGGAGGCATCCAATTGAAATTTTGCTAAACTATATTTTTCATAATCAATAGGCTTTGTAACAACTGATATAGCCTAAAATATAAACCCACTAGCTTTTCAAGACGAATAGTCTAACTGCATAATCTGAATCTTTTTAGAATCAATCTCACAAACTTCTGGTTGTAAGTCGATAAAACAATGTAGATGCATCTACTAAAATCATATAAAACTTTTCACATTTGTGGATATATGGGCCCATATTTCGTTCAGATATGCAAGACATACAGTCTTAACTTCAGTACAAGAACTTTAAGTTCTAATTCTTTTGGTAAGTGGGATCATTTATATCCTTTGAGAACAATCAACACAAGAACTTCATGTTCTTTTAGTAAGTGGAATTTAATCAATTCCTTTAAGCAACACAAGAACTTCACGCTCTTTAATAAGTGGAATTTAATTCATTCCTTTGAGAATAAGCACCACAAGAACTACATGTTCTTTTAATACATGTGCATGTAAATCTCAATAATTTCTGCACCATTATTGATCAGGATGGTCAAACCGATCATGCCAACTATATATATGTGTGTATATATCTCTGAATTTGTAAACTTCTTGTTTACCATAACATGTAATTCAATTTTACTCGTACATGTCTAGTACGACCATCAAAATTGTTCCTTTAAATAGGAATATATTTAGCTCTTTCGGAGCTTTCAATTGAAATTATCTTTTGGTAGCAATATATATCCATATTGGCTTATTTCAAATGTCAATTGATAACATATGTTATCTATAATTTCCAAGGGGATATTTTGCAAACTCATATTGCTCTCTTAAAATTTCCACTTATAGTGGTGACGATATTATTACCATTAGCGGTAATTATTGCAATATTCCCAATTCTGCACTTTTCACAATGTGCTTTCTCTCAAGAGTTTATTGCTCTTCTAGAGCATCAATATTCACTACAACAATTTAAGTTTTTAGTAACAAATTGATAGTGACTAGGAATAATTTTGTCACAAATATTAACTTTTTGTGACAATTTTTTTGCACGACACTATTAGTATAAGTAATTGTGACATCTTTTTATTTGATCACAGTAACAATAGTAATTGTGACGATTACACTTTTCACAAATGAATTCTCACTATAAATATACAATTGTGACACAAAGTTCATTGTCACTAAAACTTTGACACATGATAGTGACGATATGTGAAGTGGTCACTATTATTTGATATTTTTTGTTACAATGAAATTTCTTGTCACTTAAAGTTTCACTTTTTGTTGTGATAAATTTTGTCACCAATAAAAAAATAAAAGTAATGAAAAATTAGACATTGTCACAATGATAAATTTATTTTTATAATTATAAAAATTAAAGTTATCGTAAACTAGTTTGTCAAAAGGTAAAATATTTCAATAGTCTATACTATGTGTAAATTGTTGTTTTAGTCAATCTATTTTGATCAACTTTAGTCCCTGTATTTTTCAAATTTTAAAATTTTAATCCTAATCCTCACGGGACACTGTCAATATGACTAAATTACAAGGACTAAAAATGATCAAATTAAAGAACAAAAATTAAATAAGCAACTTATGTATAACAAATTCGCTAAAATGAAAATTTTACTTAACCTATTTAAATACTACCATCCATGTTAGGATCGAAAATTCAAAAATTTAAAAAATATAGAAATTTAAAGTGACCAAATTAGAGTACAAACACTACTATGTGATTTTAGCATAATCTATGATGTAATTTTTTTTGAAAATTTTAAAAGATATATTCCATTTTGATTAGTTTTTTCTTCAAAAAAATCTAAATAGTTTCTTCAACATACGTACTTCGTATAAGAAACCATAGAAAAATTATTTAAATTATTATTATAATAATTAGTATTATAATTAATAAATATTTTTAAAATAAATAAAATTAACTTCAATTACAATTAAACCTAAATATTATTTTTATTTCAAAATAGTATGAAATTTCTTGCCTAGCCTAGTGGATAAGTATTGCACTCTCGCCCTAAAGGTTCCAGGTTCGATCCTTCTTAAAGCCAGGCATTGCATTTATTTACTAAAAATTGATATAATTAAATTTCAGTGATCTAATGAAAACTTAAAAGTTTGCTGACTAAAATGCAAAAGCTCCATTAAATTTCAGGGGCAATTAGTGATTAGTTTAAACCTTAAATAAAATGGTTACAATTAAAAATATATTTAATTTTTTATTATTGACAGTGACGACATATTTTGGACACTATTTAAATATGTATTTGTGATAGAATATTTGTCACTAATAAGAATAACATTAGTGTCTAAATTTTAGTCACTAATAATAATTTTTTGTGTCAAATAGTGTGGTCATAAAAAAATATAACTATTGTGACGAAATAATGAAAATTGTCACTAATATAATAGTGACGGAGTTATTAGTGACGACTGGTGACGACTTAGAAAAACAGTCACTGTAAATTTCAGTGACTAAATTTAACACTTTTTGTGACTATTTTTAATGTCACTAAAAAGGCATTTTCTTGTAGTGATTTTCAGTACTTTGAGATATAGCACTCACATTATTCCCTTGCATTTAAATGGGAAAATATATCTTATGCTTATGTTGAGCATAAATTGTCACCATAGATTGTATTTGACAAGTAATCATGTTAAATAAAATAAATAAATATCATAATATATAAATATAAATATAAAACATAAATAATTAATGTGTGTAAAATAAATAAACGTAAAGTAAAATAAATAAAAATAAGTAAATAATTCTCTTCAAAGTTATGAGAATAATTAGAAGATGATTTATTTCTTTCGAGGGTTATAAGAAAATCAACAACGTCCAAAAGAGTTGGACCAACAATGTCCAAATAAAGTTGGATCAGTATCATCTTCTTCATGTTTCACAAACAAAATTTGCTTCTATTTTCTTTCCTTTATCATTCAATGATTCTTAATTTTTCAACGTACAACACGTACGAGACCAATGGTTTATAACATCGCATTGGTAATAAGAAGAGTTTTACTTCAATAGAATGATCTTTATCACTCTTGTCATCCTTATAACCTCACTACCAGTGGGTAGAAGTATTCTTAAAATGATCATATTTTTCATGTCTATATTCATAACCTCGATCACGACCACAACTTCTAATGTGGTTTTTATTTCTTCCATGATATAATCTCACATTCACTTCAGGGAATGGAGTAGAGCCAGTGGGCATTTGAAACTTTTTCACATATCCTTATCATAGAGAAAAAAGAGTTAATCCTCGTACGCGCCATTGTTAAACCTATCCACAGGGTTCTTTAAACATCATGTTTGCATTCACTTCAGGGAATGAAACAGTTCCAATAATCGCATGGAATAAATATCATGCTTGCATTCACTTCAGGGAATGCCCCATCATTGATAATTGCATGGAATAAACATCATGCTTTGCATTCACTTTAGGGAATGCCTCCCATAAAACTTTTTGGATCAAGACGAATTTTCGTAACTTGAAATTGGGAGAAGTCTATGGTCGAGTTTTTCGACGAAGAAGAAATATTGCTTTCGAGCAAATATAGACTTTATAGTAAGCTTCTTGTAAATTCAAAATCATCATGATTTATGGCACTTTAAAATGATAATATAAAGAAAAAATAAAACCAAAATTTACCGATATTAATTTTTCTCTCGTGGACAATGGAGACATAGCATATGACCGAGATAGCTTCTCATAGTCTCTTTATATCACATCTCTTTCCAAACCATTTAAATACGTGTAAAACTCAAAACACGGTTAAAAATACCAACTTTTATCCATATAATAACATAAATAAAATTTGATCTTTAATTATAAGAAACAAGAAAAAAATGATTTAACCAACAAAAATAAATATGTTCAAAATTTGCTTGGCTAGATCTGTTAAAATCTATATCTGTCTTAATCAATTAAAGTATGAAATCGGACCACTTTTTGCGAATTGAAATCCCTAATTATAAACCAAGCATAAAATGAGATATAAATCAAATTAAACAAATTAATAATATTACTACTTAATGATCGCATCTCTAATAATGCACAAATATAAAATAATATGTTATCATGTAACAAAACTTTAAGTTACAAACTATAAACGTCAATCATTAAACAACCAAAAACACATCACTTCTTTTTCATAAGAAAATGTTGGCATTGTCAATAATAAATAGACATTTGATATAATTGTATGTTATTTTTATAACAAATCTAATCATTTCATAAATAAATAAATAGATAAAGGCATGAAACTTAAAATTATTTATTTATCTGTCAACATTACTAATAACTAATACATTATATATTGGTTTTAATCAAATGATAACATATAATCATACCAAATTCGATTATACATACAATCATAACTATACAAAAAAAATCATAATATACCAACACAAAAAAAAATCAAACCTTAAATCATGAAATATATAAACGAAACGATGAATCATAATATACTTCCTTTATATTTAGAATGATTATAAAAACACCAATGATTCTCACCAAATTCATATTTACGCGTCAAATTAAAGGGAAGATGAAACTTGATCTTTAACCAAAATCTTCATCTTCTGAGCGAACTCGTGCTGATAACGTGTTGTGAATAAAATAACAAATAACAACAAACAAGAATAAAAGATCAAAGAGATGAGAGAGAGAGGGAGATTTGTATTATTCTCAAATATAGAATTCGTATACAATGCCTTCAATGAATCATCTATTTATAGGCATAAGAAGTACATAATACATTAAACTCTAATTCATAGAGATAATATTCCTAATAATAAATAAATCAAACTCCTTTGGTAAAGTTCTAATCATGATAGACATCCACATAGATAAATATTCATAACAAAAAAAGATTTTTTTCTATATTAAGATTAATTGTTATTTTAGATTATAATCTAAATTCACATAATTATTTACTATTTTGACTATACCAAGCTCATATTTTACTCAATTTGATCCCTTAGCAAGCTTATTTTTATTTTTTTCCTTAGTTTTATCATTTATTTATTATATTGTATGTTTATTATTTTATTATTATAAATTACTACTATTATTTTCTCGATAATTAATGTATTTTTATTATTATAATTGGCACTATTATATAATATATTTTCTTCTATTTTATTCCATTTGTCATGATTATTTTTAATATTATAATTTTTATTATTTTATTATCATATATATTATTAGTATTTTACTATTATTTTATTATTTATTTAATATTATTATTTTTTAAAAAATAAGTTCACTATTAATAATTAAAAATATCCAATTCAAAAAATCGGATATCTAATTTTTTGAATCTAATATAAATCATAATTTTGTCGATCTAAAAATCAGATATTTAATTTTTTCGAATAAACTACAATCCGAATTCAAAAATGAACGCTCATCGTTTTTACACCACTCTGTTTATTTTCTAGTTACTATTTAAAAAATTTACGCTTCTAAAATTGAAATAAAAAAATATCATACACGCCTATCTAGGGATGGTCTTTTGACTCGGATCCGACGTATTCCGATCTGACTCTATAGGATTGAATTTTTTTTTTGAAAATTTTGGTTCGGGTCAAATTTTTTAGGATTAATTCGAGTCGAGTTCATGTTTATGATGAAAAACATTTGACTTGAAATAATAGTATAATTGTATTCTAAATATTTAGGGATAATTTCTATAATTTTCATCTCTTTATATTTTTTCTAATAAAAATGGAAAACTATTGTAGTGTCTAGGGCTCGAAAATAGTATTAGTGGGCTCGACTCGGGCTCGAAGCTCGTCGAGCTCGAAATTTTAGGCTCGAGCTCAGCTCGGCTTGTTGCTTCCCTCAAATATTTTTTTTATGTCTTGAAAAATAACATTTGGAAACCTGTTTGGAAAAAGATAATATTTATTTTTGAAGTCTGCAAGTAATCATAGTACATTTTCTAAATTATACAACTCCATAGAGATAGGGATGCAAAATCAGGTAATCGGACGGGTTTTAGTTAGGTAATGTTAGGTCAGGTCAAATCGGGTACGAGCCATGTCATGTCAATTTAATGGTTCGATTCGAGTCGGGTTAGGGTCGACTCGAATTTGGGTTATTGTCAGGTTGATTTCAAATCATGTCGACTTCGGATTTGGGTCGGGTTAATTCTAGGTCGAGCAAGTCTCAGTTCAGGCCAAAACGGTTCGGGTCCGAAGCAGTTAATTAACGGGTTAATTCAGGTTCGAATGGACTTCAGGTCGTGCTACGTTCAGGTCGGGTCACTTCATTGACGGATAAAATTCAGGCCGGGTAATATCGGTTTTGGTTGAACTTCAAGTCGGGTCTTACCGTGTACAAATAGACATTGGGCATGATAATTGTGGGTCAATCTCGGATAAAAGTAATTTTTAGGGATTAATATGAATCAAAATATCCCTTAAGGATACAGACATATTACAATTAAAAAAACTGTGATTAAATTATATTAAACTAAAACTTAAATTAGGACTAAAATGATACATTTTAAATGGGTTTGAACCTAAAGGGTAAATAATCTATAACCTAAAAATAGGTAGCAAAAAATAATTAATTATTTAATTTAAAAATTAAATTGAAATGGGTAAATTGCAATTTTGCCTTGGCATTTGGATTTTTGGAGGAAAAGAGCCCACATATTCTTTTAGGTTAGGGGAAATTCAAGTTTTAGTCCTTTTGACTTTAGATTTTTTCATTTATGTCATGATTTTTTACTTTTAAGTTTTAATTTAATTCAATTGAGTCTCAATTTAGGTTATAATTGAACTTTGAGCTTTAGTTTTAGAATTCTTACAGGGACTTATGATTTATATGGTTTGGAATAAATTACAAAAATTATAGGGTTATTTGTCAAAAAAGTTATAGGGTTTGGACTAAATTACAAAAAATAAAAATAAATATGGTTTAATTTTGGATAAAAATATAATTTTATGAACTAAAATGAATAAAAACACCACCATCTTTACTTTATTAGACTAAATTATAGTAAAAATAGAAATAAATATAGGTCAATTTCAGTTCAAAGTAAATTTTTTGGGACTTAAATGAACAAAAAATATCATCATATTAAAAATATTGGACTAAATTTCACGATTTAAAATAAATAAAGATTAATTTTGATTAAATAAGATTTGTATGAAATTAATTGAACACTAAACTCCTAAACCCTAAATTTCATCCCTAAGCTCTAAACTAATCACATAAACTTATAGGCTATAAACCCTAAAAAGTATAATCACGTAACACGTATGAGACGTATTCACGTTACGCATATTAAATTATTAATATAGACTATAGATCATAGATGCATATATTATATATTATAATAATAAATTAATAATAATATCATCGCGTATGATATATTATATATAGATTATAGACTATATAACACTTGAAAAATAATCTCATACACTAAGCTAAACCCTAAACTAAACTATAAACCATTAATACTAAACGCAAAACCATAAACATTAAGAAATCGAAATTAATCTCATAAACCAATAACTTTAGGCTAAACTGTTGAGCTAAACCTTAAACCTTAAGGAATCAAAATTAATCACATAAACCAATAACTCTAAACAAAACACTAAATTAAACCACAAACTATTAATATTAAACCATAAATCATAAACCTTAAGGAATCATAACTAATCTCATAAACCAATAACCTTAAACTAAACCATGAATCATTAACACTAAACTCTAAAACATAAATCTTAGAGAATCAAAATTAATCTCATACACCAATAACCATAAACCCTAAATAATATAGCATTATAAAAACAAAAATATAACCCTAAAAGCCTAGATTATAAACTTTAAATCTTTGTGTCGAAACCATTTTTGAACCGGGTGTGAAATAACTTGACGAGTTATTTTTGAAAATTAGAGTTTAATCTTGAAAACTAGGTTTTTTCATATTAAATTGACTTTTGCAATTAAATTATGAAAATAAGGTTTTTACTTTTTATTTAATCTGAAAAATTAACCTTTAAAATCATTTTTATTTTTAATCTTGAAAATAGACTTTCTTTTTAAATCAAATTAATCCATAAAAAAATCAAAATTTACCCTTTTATTTATCTTTTAAAAAATATTTAGAGTTGTCATCGATCACTTTGGTAGACCGGACACCATAAAAATAATTAGAGATTCTTTATTTTAAAATTTGGGTTCGAGAGTCGGTTACGTGTGGGGAAGGGTTAGCACTCCACAAACGTCCGTTATCGATGCCTTTTAATTTTACGTGAAATTTTGGCATTCTAAATAATATTTTGAATTTAATTTAACCCTTAGTTATTGAATGGATTTAAATTCCAAACAGAGATATTCCTTTTATAATGAAATATATTTTTATCTGAATATGAGATTAAAAGCATCCTTTTATATTCGAGGCACCCTCATTCATATTCAAAAATATATTTTCAACATAAAAGGTTTGAATGCATGATTTGTTAGGCCTTGTCGATTTTAAGTTCTAGCTTAAATAGGCTTTATTCAATTGATTAGACTATGAATATTGTCAAATCTAAAAGTTTTTATGAGATAATACCAATTACTTGAATATCATCCATATCAAAACCCCAAGATTTAGATAATTTTCACTAATTCAATTCTAGGTTATAATGGATACTAAATGTTCTACTTCAAAACCAATGTTGGAATAACATCCCATCACAATGGAACGCTACCCAAGTTTGAACTCCATTTTTTTTACTTAATCTACGTTAACTTTTTACAATTATCTCACTTACTTAATTATTAAACCTTAATTAAAGGACCTAAAAGACTAAGACTCTAACAATTAATTATAGCTAAGTGATTAAATTGTCTAATACGCAAAACTACATGCCCAATTTAAAACATGCATCAAACAAATAAATTGAATTAAACAATTAAATAAACAGACTAAATTGCAAAAGAAAATAAACTCTAATTAGTTTTTTCTTGAAATCGGTGACCAAATTGAAGTACAGTCCAAAGCTTGAGGGACTAAAACTAAAATTGCCCAATATCTTCAAAAACGCACGTATCCCCTATCATGGTCGGATAAACGCGCGTATCCTCTTTCCCAAAACGCTAAGTTTTGAAAGGGATATTTAAACCCTTCCCCCCCCCCCCCAGAAATTTCTCCTTTATTTCATTTTGCACAGTTCTCTCTCTCTCATACCCCGAGTCTCTCTCCCCTCACTCTAAAAACATAAAAAAACCCAGATTAATCACTTTTTTGGATTAACACTTGTACTTTAGAATGAATCTCATCTTTGTTCTTCATTATTTTTGAAGAACGTAAGAACTCCAGCCATGAACCGCCGTTATCGTTGCCCTCAGATCTGCAATCACCGTACACTGATCGTACTTCGCTGTTTGCCAGCCTCCATAGGCGAACGCCAACCACCACTCTGATCGCCATTCCAGTCACCGTTCGAACCCAAAATTACCGATATCCGACCCTAAACCTAGACCTAAGCCCCGTTTCAACAGAGACACCCTTTCTTCCCCAAATCTAGGCTTAAATGTAACACCCCGGGCTTAGGATCCGGGAGATAACCGGGTTTGGTTAGACTGGTTCGAGTTAATTTAATTGAGAGAAAACATGTTTATTGAACACAAAAAGGGGTTTCAATGAATAAGCGCAAAAGGGAGATTTTGGAAACTTAAAAAAAGTGTAGAATTTATGTTTTGATATAATAATTGAAAAATGTTTTGGACTAATTTGAAAAGAATTTAAAACTTGGTTTTAAGTCCAAACAACTTGAATTTATGTTTGAGGTATTTTAAGAGGTTTTTGGCAAAGATTTTTCATGCTTTAAACAGCCAAACATGTATTTTCAACGTCCCAGTATCGATACGGTTGTACCCGTACCGATACCATTTTGCCTCAGTTTGGCCACTGTCAAAAACCGTATCGATACAAGGGTTTAGTGTATCGATACGGAGTGGGGTCGTTTCGATACGCCACGTCAGCGTACCGATCCCATTTCAACTACCCCAACGGCTAGTTCCCAACGACCATTTAAATATCAAGCCGTATCGATACCGTTCCAAGCATATCGATACCATCATGCTGGCAAGAGCCCAACGGCTATTTCCTCAAGAAGGCCGTATCGATACCGTTCCACGTGTATCGATACTGGTAGGTGCAGAACAACATTTATGAAGGGAAATAAAGTCCTCAACGGCTCCAATTCATCCCCAACGGCTAGTAACGGCTACAAACTCATTTGGGAGTATAAAAGGGACCTCCAAGCATCAAGAGAAGACTAATGCTTCAATTGTCAATCAACAAATGATCAAGAAATTGTCTTAGTGCTTAATTTGTCATTTCTTGTATAGACAAACACTAGTGAGCCAAAATTGTCAAATTTGCTCAAGTGTTTTAGGTTTTGGGAGAGTGCTTCATTGTGCAAACAAACACCTATTAGAGGGTTTAAGTTTGCTTTATTTATCTCTTTGTAAAAGAGGGTTTTGATCAAGGCTTGGGTAGAAGCTTGATCGGTTGTAAGGGTTTCCTCCTAATCCTAGAAAAGGGGATGAATCAATTAGTGGATTGATTGTGAAATCCTTAGTGGGGAGCTAAGGTAGTGGATGTAGGTGCTTGTTAGAAGGCCGAACCACTATAAATCATTGTGTCTTTATTCTTTCTAGCTTCCTAAACCCTTTCACCCAAATATCCACCTCTCCACCACTTGGTGAGCATAATCGGTTGAACGAATCGAGCCCCACACATCTCAACAATTGGTATCAGAGCTTGGCTCAATCGGTGAGGATTAACATCCTATTGAGAAGATCCGGCAAGCTCGATCACTAGTTCATCAACCGGCTCAAATGGCACAATCAATCGACAAACCGCCTTTCTTTGACGGAGACCACTACGCCCATTGGAAGACAAAGATGAAATTCTTCATCAAATCAAGAGATTACAAGCTATGTGATGTAGTTGAAGATGGCCCGTTCGTGCCTCAAAGAAGTAAAGCAGAGTGGAGTGTCGACGATTGCAAGAAGATGGAGCTAAATTGCAAAGCCTTACACATTCTATTTTGTGCATTTGGTCCATCCATCTATGATAAGATGTCTTCTTGTGAGAGTGCCAAGGAGGTATGGGACAAGCTTGAAGTCACATACGAAGGGACAAATGAAGTCAAGGAGACCAAGACTGGGCTCCTAACCTTGGAGTATGAGAACTTTAAAATGGATCCGGAAGAGAACATCGAGATGTTTGATAGGTTCTCCACCATCACCAATGGTCTCAAAGGCTATGGAGAAGCCATCCCGGAGGAGAAGCTTGTTCGAAAGCTCATCTACTCACTTCCCGAGTCTTGGGACTCAAATAGGACCGCCATCATCGAAGCCAAAAATTTGAAGACATTGAAGCTTGATGAACTCATGGGGTCTCTCCTTACTCATCAAATCATGAAGAAGAACAAAGAGGATGAGAAGAAGAGGGAAGAAATTAGAGCTATGGGAGAGAAGAAAATCAAAGGGCTTGGCATCAATGCTAGTGCCATGGCTCTCAAATCCTCCACTTGCCATCATGTCTACTCAAGTGAAGAGGAGGAGGAAGATGAAGAGATAGTTCATCTCTTCAAGAAGTGTGCCCCATTTATGAAGAAAGCCTTGAGAGAGCTTGAACGAGAACCTAAAAGAAAGGAGAGGGCTAGCACTTCAAGCCATAAGAAGAAGGCACATGTGGCTACTTGGAGTGATGAGGACTCCACCGACGATGAACAAGCCAACCTTTGCCTTATGGCCATCGAAGAAGATTCAAGGGTAACTTCTAATTCATCTACTTCATGTTCTTACACTTTTGATGAATTACAAGATGTCTATGATGATTTGGTTTTAGATTTTAAAAGCCACATTTTGAAAAACAATAAATTGATTTCAAAGTTAAAAATTCAAAATGATTTGCTTTCTAAAACCAAACTTGAACTTGAAGCAAAACTTGAAGAGTTTGAATTAAAATGTTTTGATTTACAAAAATTGCTTCAAAATGTTCAAGTAGAAAAAGATTTGATTTCTAAAGAGCTTGAAAAGAAAAACAACTTTGGAAAATCAAATTTTTATGTTAGACAATCTAGTGCCCCTAGATTTATAAATGGTAAATGTTTTAGAAGTGTTTGGGTCCCAAAAGGACTTAATACTTCAATTAAAAAGGATGAAATTGAAAAATTGATTCCTAAGGGGACTAAATTTTGTGCAACTAACGTTTATGGATCCAAAGCAATTTGGATACCAAAAGTTACTTGATTGTCTATTGTAGGTGTGATGGAGATGTTCAACAAGTCAAACTTTGAGGGGGAGCTCCATACACACAAGGAAGAACACTTGAAGAAGGAAGGCTTCACATCCTCCCTTGGATTCAAGTGTGGGTAAAAATTCTAGTTGTTTTGCTTTTATTTGTTTTAATTTTAGTTTATTCAACTAGATGATCATATATGTTGGACTAACATTTTTGATGATGCTTTGAGTAAGGGGGAGCCATTTTTAAACCAAACTCTTATTTGTGTCAAAACTTTTTACCTCTATTGTTATTTTGAACTTAAATGTCTTAAATTCTTTTTGATATAACAAAAAGGGGGAGAAATGGTATGGTTTGAAAAATTGAATTTTCAAATGAATAAGGGGGAGCTTTATTTGATTTCATACATTTAATCTCTTATTCCCTTTTTTAAAGTTAAAGGGGGAGAAACCCAAACAATTTTTCAAGTGAGTTTTATTATATCAAAAAGGGGGAGATTGTAGAATTTATGTTTTGATATAATAATTGAAAAATGTTTTGGACTAATTTGAAAAGAATTTAAAACTTGGTTTTAAGTCCAAACAACTTGAATTTATGTTTGAGGTATTTTAAGAGGTTTTTGGCAAAGATTTTTCATGCTTTAAACAGCCAAACATGTATTTTCAACGTCCCAGTATCGATACGGTTGTACCCGTACCGATACCATTTTGCCTCAGTTTGGCCACTGTCAAAAACCGTATCGATACAAGGGTTTAGTGTATCGATACGGAGTGGGGTCGTTTCGATACGCCACGTCAGCGTACCGATCCCATTTCAACTACCCCAACGGCTAGTTCCCAACGACCATTTAAATATCAAGCCGTATCGATACCGTTCCAAGCATATCGATACCATCATGCTGGCAAGAGCCCAACGGCTATTTCCTCAAGAAGGCCGTATCGATACCGTTCCACGTGTATCGATACTGGTAGGTGCAGAACAACATTTATGAAGGGAAATAAAGTCCTCAACGGCTCCAATTCATCCCCAACGGCTAGTAACGGCTACAAACTCATTTGGGAGTATAAAAGGGACCTCCAAGCATCAAGAGAAGACTAATGCTTCAATTGTCAATCAACAAATGATCAAGAAATTGTCTTAGTGCTTAATTTGTCATTTCTTGTATAGACAAACACTAGTGAGCCAAAATTGTCAAATTTGCTCAAGTGTTTTAGGTTTTGGGAGAGTGCTTCATTGTGCAAACAAACACCTATTAGAGGGTTTAAGTTTGCTTTATTTATCTCTTTGTAAAAGAGGGTTTTGATCAAGGCTTGGGTAGAAGCTTGATCGGTTGTAAGGGTTTCCTCCTAATCCTAGAAAAGGGGACGAATCAATTAGTGGATTGATTGTGAAATCCTTAGTGGGGAGCTAAGGTAGTGGATGTAGGTGCTTGTTAGAAGGCCGAACCACTATAAATCATTGTGTCTTTATTCTTTCTAGCTTCCTAAACCCTTTCACCCAAATATCCACCTCTCCACCACTTGGTGAGCATAATCGGTTGAACGAATCGAGCCCCACACATCTCAACAAAAGGTTTTTATTCAAAAAGAAAATCATCATCTTCTTCTTCCTCATTTTCACGTTATTTTCCCAAATACACCATTTTCAACTATTTCATTGGAGTAAGATCATCATCAAGGTAAGCTCTCCCTTGTTTTGATTTTTCTTTCCTTAAGCTTGCTATTAGTTTAATTTTCCTTAAAACCCATTGATTGAAATTTATTTCAAAATGCCTTGAGTTTTAAAAAGAGGAAAATGAGGGGATTTTCGTTTAGGTAGTTTGATGCCATGTTTAAGGGTGTTTTTAATCTTGTTTTGGTGTCTTAAAAAGGCTAAAATAGTGGCTAAAAGTAGGAAACCTGAAACTAGTGAAAATGAGGGGTTTTGGGGGTTGAAAATGTGGGTTTTTGGGTTGTTCTGTTGAGGAACCTTGAGCTGATGGTTTTTGGACCTTAGGTAAGTGTTTATAATGTATAAAGAAGTAGTTTTGATGATAAATTTGTTGGGTTTTGGCTGCTAGTTGGTTTGGGACGTTTTGACGGTGTTTCCAAGTGCTCCAGGTGTGAGTTGATTCGGTTTTGATGATGAATGATGAGTTTCTGTGTTGCTGTAAGTTTGGGGGCTTGTTTTGGGTCTAATGCATCATTTTTTGGATTGGCTAGAAACAGAGGAAATGAGTTTGGGTCCTTTGGATGCGAGACCGGATAGTTCGGAGGCTTGAATCGGTGTTTTGGCTATCGTTTGGGTACTATCGGTGAGTGGAAATGTTTTGAGAGTTTAGATTGAGCTTGAAAGGCCAACTTAAGCTCGAGAGTAAGTATTTAAACTTTACGATTTACTTTTCCGGAAGTTCCTTTTAAGCTTGTTATGCTTTGTTGGTATGAGTTGATTGTGTTAAATCGATTTATAAATGTGGTATTGTTATGTTGGTTTATATGATGTTTGAGTATTGGCAATGAGAGTCTTATCGAGTATAATTGGTCGACCATATGATTATAGTGCACATGTAAAATTCGCGCGTGGCCCTAGTGATGTAAGATGCCATTAGGGAGGAGTACGATGATGTAAGATGCCACCAGAAGCTTTATTGTTAGACCTCGGTGATGTAAGATTCCATCGTTAGTCTTGTTGTTCTTATAGATTCGGTGATGTAAGACGCCATCGAATCCAATCCGCGTATCTGAGTAATGTAACCATAGTTTCCAATATACTTATTGTGCTAAAAGTTTGAATGTTATCATGTTGGTGGTTGAGAGCTATGCTATGTTGTTATATGTTGATGCATTGCTTGATGTAAGATGCCAAGCATATGTAGGATTGTTGATAATCATGTTGATGGATTTTCGTGCTTGTGGATTTTCGTTTGTGGTTTTGTTTTTCAACTCATAAATGGTTTTATTAAAACTGCATTGTTGTAGTTGTAGTTTTGAGCACCACTCACTAAGCCCTTATGCTTACGCATTCCTTTCCAACAATGCATATCGTTAGTGATTCAAGAGGCAAAGGAAGGCGAGGGAAAGGTTCCGGTGATCGTAGCTTAAGCTCAAGTATGGATTTTAAGTTGTAATAATATATTAGAAATATGAATACTTGCACTTGTGGTTAGAGAGGTTGATGTAAACTCCCAAGTGTGTGATCATGTTGCTACATGTTTTAAATGTTGAAACCATGCTATGTTGAGGCTTGCTTTGGCTTTTGGTTAAATGCCATGTGTTTTAGCTTGTTGGTGTTTTGAGTTAAAGTGTTTCTTTTGAGTTTTAAGTTTGAGATCCATGCTTGTGCGTGTGCATGTTTGAAACCTGATTTTAGGGTGTTTTGCCTCTAGATTTGTTGCTCAATATGTTTCTCAATATGTTGCTTGTGCTTTGTGCTCTTTCGGGGTAAGTTTGGGAACGTTTGGGGATGCCAAAATGACATTTTAGGACCCATCTGTCCCCAAGTGTTTCAAAACACTTGGTATGGTTTCGGAACGACCATGCCTTTGGGGCACCTATATCGGAACGAGGATGGTGTCGTTTCGGTAAGTTTTGCCTCTGGAGACTCTCGTTTCGAAACCAAGAGGAGCCGTTTTGGAACGGCCTAGTTTTGCTTTTTGCTGAGAGCTCGCATTTTGAAACGGGCAACCCCTGTTTCGAAACACAGGTAGTTAAAATGGTTAAATGTATCTATGAAGGTTTCCAAATGTTGCGTTTTGGTCCCAAATGCTTGTAAGCTTCATAAATGAGTTTATGTGTCTCATTGGAGTTGGCTTTGCCTCGTGTGCTTGAAATTTGACTAATAAACTATTTGGTAAGGTTAAGATTACCCTTTTTCCCCTGGTTTATGTGGTTTTGCAAAATGGCCCTTCGTGACTATTTGAGTCCAATTGGACATCCGATTGATGTCCGATTGAGACGTTGTTTCTTCCGCTGTGACTCTTAACACCTTAGGATCTCTAAAATGCATTTAGATAAGATAAATCTTAATCTAGGGTTGTTAATTCGGAGGGAAATTCTTAGATTTTTCTCTGGTTATCCCCGTGTAACTCTTCCGATTCGGTCTTGCGACTAGACCGAGTCAAGGGGGTTACATTTGGTGGTATCAAAGCCTCGGTTACAAGGTCTCCTCGGGAAGGTAAGTCAGGTAAGTTGATTCTGTGTATGTTTGACTGATTTGCACGGTGTTTGTGAGCATGACCTTGTGTTCATGTTGATGTTTGGAAGTTGGTTAAGCATTCCCATTGCTAGGTGTTATTATGGAAAGGTGATTTTGATTTAAAAGTGTTTAACACACATATCCCTACCTTTGCTGACCCAATGTTTATCTCGTGATTTGTGTTTGTTGTTTTAGATTGTTTATTTATTATGGTGAGACCGACAGGACGGCCTAGAGCGGGTGACCAGGCACCCGAGGATGTGTCTCCTACTCCTCCTGCTCCCGATGGTATTGGGGCGAATGTCAGAGATAATTCACCTCAGGCTGGTGCCAATGTTATAGGTGATGGTAATGGGCCTCAGGTTGGCCAGGGTTAGGCTGTTGTGGATATGGCCCAGTTGCTTCAGACTTTAGCTGGAGCTTTTCAGACGGCTATTGCTGGTCTCCATGCTGCAGCATCACCTCAGGGTGCGAGGAAAAGTTTGCCCCTTGAGCGACTTTGTAGCTTAGGCGGAGTCGAGTTTCGTGGTATGTCTCTCGAGGGTTTGGAGGCATGGCTTGAGAGCACTACTCATATCTTGGGTCAGATGGAGTGCCAGGACACTCGTAAGTTGGGTTGTATTGTCTCGTTGCTTCATGGAGATGCGTATGCTTGGTGGACCATAATTATCTCTGGTATGCCCGAGGCCGAGGTTACTTGGGAATTCTTCCGTAGTGCGTTCCACAAGAAGTACCTTGGTGCTTGCTATCAAGAAGAGAAGAAGAAAGAATTCATGGCTTTAGTGTAAGGCAGTATGTCCGTATCCGAGTATGAGGTACAGTTTGTGCGCTTGAGTCAATATGCTTCAGAGTTGGTTCCCACTGAGAGGGAAATGTGTGAACGATTCCGTTACGGGTTGGTTACAGAGGTGAAGACCTACATGCTTGCTTCTAATTACACCGAGTTTAATGTCTTGGTCTCTAGGGCCAAGGACATTGAGCAAAGTCTAAGTTTGGCTACTCGATTAGGTGGATCCAGTTCAGGGAAAAGGTCCGCCGAGTGGGAGCGAGACCGTAACAAGAGGCACAAGGATAGAAGGCACCAACTGAACTTTAGGCGTGGAGGTGGTAACATGGGACGAGGCCATCAGGGTCGGGGTTTTGTTGCTCGCACACCCGAGTGTGCTAGATGTGGGAGGAACCACTCCAGATAGTGTTAGGGTACTTTTCGTGCTTGTTGGAACTGTGGATCTCAGGCGCATTTGAGGCGTGAGTGTCCTCATCCGGCTAGGGATGGTCAGGCACCAGCTAGAGCTGTTGAGTATCAGAGAGGCCGTGGGCGCGGCCGAGGTAACTTCCAGCCTAGGAATGATGGTCAGAGAAATATCGCTCATGTTGTCGCGGTACAACCCGAGAGAGGTGGACCAGCTAGAGTTTATGCACAACGTGAGGCTGGGAATGACACGGATGTGATCGCAGGTAATTTTGTGTTACAGTCCTTATATTTGCTTTCGTTGATTGATTTTGGCTCGACACATTCATATATTTTGGGTGAGTATGCAAGATCATTAACTTTGCCTTTTGAGTTTTTGGATATATGTATGAATGTTACGAGTTTTTTTGGTGAGACAATTGTAGTTAGGAAAGTGTTTAGGAGATGTCCTTTGATGGTTTAGGGTCACGTGTTTCCCGTTGACATGATGAAGTTGCCCTTTTATGGTTTTGATGTAATTTTGGGTATGGATTGGCTTGTGGAGCATAGAGCTAGGATAGATTTTGAGACTAAAAGAGTTTCTTTGAGGCTTTCTGCTGATTACGAGGTAATAGTAGTTGGCGAGAACATTAAGTTCTTGTCTAATGTTGTTTCAGCTTTAGAGGCTCAGAGGATGATAGATTTGGGTTGTCAAGCTTACTTAGCCTATGTGACGAATCCAAATATGAGTGAAGTTAGACCGTAAGATATCAGAACAGTTTGTGACTTCCCAAGTGTTTTCCCAGAAGAATTGTCTGGTTTGCCCCCAGATAGAGACGTGGAGTTTACTATTGAGACGCATTCAGATTCTGCTCCCGTATCGATTGCTCTGTATAGAATGGAACCTAAGGAGTTGAAGGAGTTGAAGACACAGCTTTAGGAACTATCATATAGAGGTTTCATTAGGCCTAGTATTTCACCTTGGGGTGCTCCGGTCTTATTTGTAAAGAAGAAGGATGGTAGTATGAAGATGTGCATAGATTATAGGCAGTTGAACAAGGTAACAGTAAAGAACAAGTATCTTTTGCCCCGGATTGATGATTTGCTTGATCAGTTGAGAGTTGTTTCAATGTTTTCGAAGATTGATTTGAGACCGGGTTACTATCAGTTGAAGGTAAATGACGTGGACATACCGAAGACAGCTTTCCATACACGATATGAGCACTATGAGTTCTTGGTAATGCCTTTTGGTTTGACAAATGCCGCAACTACATTTATGGACATGATGAACCGAGTGTTTCACGAGTTTTTGGATAGGTTTGTAGTAGTGTTCATAGATGACATTTTGGTGTACTATAGGACCGAGGAAGAACATGATGAGCATTTGCAGTTAGTGCTTAAGACTTTTCTTGAAAATCAGTTGTATGCTAAGTTGAGTAAATGTGAGTTTTGGATTAAGGAAGTAGTATTCCTAGTTCATGTGATCTCAGCAGATGGGATTAGTGTGGATCCCAAGAAGATAGAAACAATAGTGGGTTGGAAACAACCGAAGTCGGTGACCGAAATCCGTAGTTTTCTAGGCTTAGCCAGATACTACCGAAGGTTTGTTGAGGGGCTCTCGAAGATTGCTGCACCTTTGACTAAATTGCTTCAGAAAAATGTTCCGTATGAGTGGACAGATGCAAGGCAGCAAGCGTTTGAAAAGTTGAAGAAAGCATTGATAGAAGCTCCTATTTTGATTCAGCCTGAACTAGGGAAAGAGTTCGTAATCTACAGTGATGCGTCATATGTAGGTTTATGTTGTGTGCTTATGCAAGAGGGAAGAGTTGTAGCTTATGCTTCGAGGCAGTTGAAGGTTCACAAGAAGAACTACCCTACCCATGACTTAGAATTAGCGACTATACTCTTTGCCTTGAAGATTTGGAGACATCACCTTTATGGTGAGAAATGCACAGTTTACACCGACCACAAGAGTTTGAAATATTTGATGACTCAGAGAGAGTTGAATCTTAGACAGCGTAGGTGGTTAGAGCTTCTTAAAGACTATGACCTCACAATAAAGTACCATCCGTGTAAAGCGAATGTAGTGGCCGATGCTTTGAGTAGGAAGGTGGAAGTTGAGCTATGTTTGCGAGATTGAGTGTGTCACAAGATGGCAGTTTGATAGCCGAGCTACAGGTTAACCATCGTTAGTTCAGTTGATTCGAGAGAAACGGTTGCAAGACCGATCTTTGACACCTCACGTGCAAGATATAGCCGAGGGTAAACCTACAGATTTTTTCTTTGGTGAGAATGGGATCTTATGTTTTAAGAATAGGGTAGTTGTTCTAGAAGACGTCGAGTTGAGACGTACTATTTTAAATGAAGCTCATAATAGTCCTTTTGCTATGCATCCGAGTAATACGAGGATGTACCGTGGGTTGAAAGATGAGTACTTCTAGATTGGGTTAAAGAAAGATGTGGCCGAGTTTGTGAGTAAGTGCATGGCTTGTCAGCGAGTTAAGGCCGAACATCAGTTTCCTTCAGGTTTGTTATAACTGTTGAAGATTCCGGAGTGGAAGTGGGAACGGATTACCATGGATTTTGTGTCAAGTTTACCGTTGACTCCTTCGAAGAAGAATTCAGCATGGGTGATAGTTGACAGATTCACTAAGTGCGCTCATTTCATACCCGTTCATACTACCTACACCTTAGACAAGTTGGCCAAGTTGTATATCAGTGAGATTGTGAGGCTGCATGGTGCACCGAAGTCGATTGTGTCTGATAGAGATCCGAGGTTTACAGCTAGATTTTGGGAGTGTTTGCATCGTGCCTTGGGAAATTGGTTGAAATTCAGTACTTCGTATCACCCACAGTCAAATGGTCATTCAGAGAGAGTGATTCAGGTGTTAGAGGACATGTTGAGGTGTTGCATCATCGACTTTCAGGGTTCATGGGAGAAACACCTACCGCTAGTAGAGTTTGCGTACAACAACAATTATCAGGCTAGTATTCAGATGGCACCGTATGAAGCTCTGTATGGTAGGAAATGTAGACACCTATTTGTTGGGCCGAGTCCGAATATAAGCTTGTACCCATACCAGACTTGCTTAAGGGCATTACCGAGAAGGTAAAGTTGATTTGTGATCGCTTGAAGGCTGCTTCAGACCGACAAAAATTGTATGCCGATTTGAAGAGAAAAGAGATTGAGTATGCCATCGATGTCAAAGTGTTCTTAAAGGTTTCCCCGTGGAAAAAGTTAATGAGGTTTGGTAAAAAGGGGAAGTTAAGTCCGAGATTCATTGGTCCTTACGAGGTAGTTGAGAGGATTGGTCCTGTTGCATATATGTTGATATTGCCATCTGAGCTTGAGAAGATTCATGATGTGTTTCATGTTTCGATGCTCCGAATGTATAGATAAGACCCGTCTCATGTTATGCCAGTGGAAGAGATTGAATTAAATCCTAATTTGTCGTACAATGAAGAACAAGTTGAGATTATAGCTACCGATAGCAAGGTACTGCGAGGTAGGACCATAGAGTTGGTGAAGGTCTTGTGGAGACATCGGGGTGTGGAAGAAGCCACTTGGGAGAGAAAAGCGAACATGGAAGAGCAATTTCCGTACCTCTTTTCATCAGGTAAATTTCGAGGACGAAATTCCTTAAGTGGGGGAGAGTTGTAACGCCCTGGGTTTAGGGTCCGTGAGATAACCAGGTTTGGTTAGACTGGTTCGGGTTAATTTAATTGAGAGAAAACATTTTTATTGAACACAAAATGGGTTTCAATGAATAAGGGCAAAAGGGAGATTTTGGGAACTTAAAAAAAGGTTTTTATTAAAAAAGAATATCATCATATTCTTCTTCCTCCTTTTCACATTATTTTCCCAAATACACCATTTTCAACTATTTCATTGGAGTAAGCTCATCATCAAGGTAAGCTCTCCCTTGTTTTTATTTTTCTTTCCTTAAGCTTGTGATTAGTTTAATTTTCCTTAAAACCCATTGTTTGAAATTTATTTCAAAATGCCTTAAGTTTGAAAAAGAGGGGATTTTTGTTTGGGTATTTTGATGCCATGTTTAAGGGTGTTTTTAATCTTGTTTTGGTGTCTTAAAAATGCTAAAATAGTGGCTAAAAGTAGGAAACCCGAAACTAGTGAAAATGAGGGGTTTTTGGGTTGAAAATATGGGTTTTTGGGTTGTTCTTGTGAGGAACCTTGAGATGATGGTTTTTAGACCTTGGGTAAGTGTTTAGGATGTCTAAAGAATTAGTTTTGATGATAAATTTGTTGGGTTTTGGCTGCTAGTTGGTTTGAGACGTTTTGATGGTGTTTACAAGTGCTCCGGGTGTGAATTGGTTCAGTTTTGATAATGAATGATGAGTTTCTGTGTTGCTGCAAGTTTGGGGGCTTGTTTTGGGTCTAATGCATCATTTTTGGATTGTCTAGAAACAAGGGAAATGAGTTTGGGTCCTTTGGACGCAAGACTGGATAGTTCGGAGGCTTGAATCGGTGTTTTGGCTATCGTTTGGGTCCTATCGGTGAGTGGAAATGTTTTGAGAGTTTAGGTTAAGCTTGAAAGGCTGACCTAAGCTCGAGAGTAAGTATCTAAATTTTACGATTTACTTTTCCAGAAGTTCCTTTTAAGATTGTTATGCTTTGTTTGTATGAGTTGATTGTGTGAAATCGATTTATGAATGTGGTATTGTTATATTGGTTTATATGATGTTTGAGTATTGGCAATGAGAGTCTTACCGGGTATAATTGGTCGACCATATGATTAGAGTGCACATGTAAAATTCGCGTGTGGCCCTTGTGATGTAAGATGCCATTAGGGAGGAGTACGATGATGTAAGATGCCACAAGAAGCTTTATTGTTAGACCTCGGTGATGTATGATGCCATCGTGAGTCTTGTTGTTCTTATAGATTCGGTGATGTAAGATGCCATCGAATCCAATCCGCGTATCTGAGTAATGTAACCATAGTTGCCAATATACTTATTGTGCTAAAAGTTTGAATGTTATCATGTTGGTGGTTGAGAGCTATGCTATGTTGTTATATGTTGATGCATTGCTTGATGTAAGATGCTAAGCATATGTAGGATTGTTGATAATCATGTTGATGGATTTTCTTGCTTGTGGATTTTCGTTTGTGGTTTTGTTTTTCAACTCATAAATGGTTTTATTAAAACTACATTGTTGTAGTTGTGGTTTTTGAGCACCACTCACTAAGCCCTTATGCTTACGCGCTCCTTTCCAACAATGCAGATCGTTAGTGATTCGGGAGGAAAAAGAAGGCGAGGAAAGGTTCTGGTGATCGTAGCTTAAGCTCAAGTATGGATTTTAAGTTGTAATAATATATTAGCAATGTGAATACTTGCACTTGTGGTTAGGGAGGTTGATGTGAACTCCCAAGTGTGTGATCAGGTTGCTACATGTTTTAAATGTTGAAACCATGCTATGTTGAGGCTTGCTTTGGCTTTTGGTTAAATGCCATGTATTTTAGCTTGTTGGTGTTTTGAGTTAAAGTGTTTCTTTTGAGTTTTAAGTTTGAGATCCATGCTTGTGTGTGTGCATGTTTGAAACCTGTTTTTAGAGTGTTTTGCCTCCAGATGGGTTGCTCAATATGTTGCTTGTGGTTTACGCTCTTTCGGGGTAAGTTTGGGAACGTTTGGGGATGCCAAAACGACATTTTGGGACCCATCTATCCCCAGGTCTTTGGGGCACTTGTATCGAAATGAGGGTGGTGCCGTTTCGGTATGTTTTGCCTATGGAGACTCTCATTTCGAAACCAAGAGTAGACGTTTTTGAACGAACTAGTTTTGTTTTTTGCTGAGAGCCCGCGTTTCGAAACGGGCAACCCCTATTTCGAAACACAGGTAGTTAAAACGGTTAAAAGGTATCTTTGAAGGTTTCCAAATGTTGCGTTTTGGTCCCAAATGCTTGTAGGCTTCCTAAATGAGTTTATATGTCTCGTTTGAGTTGGCTTTGCCTCGTGTGCTTGAAATTTGACTAATAAACTATTTGGTAAGGTTAAGATTACCTTTTTGCCCCTAGTTTGTGTGGTTTTGCAAAATGGTCCTTCGTGACTGTTTGAGTCCAATTGGACATCCGATCGATGTCCGATTGAGACGTTGTTTCTTCCGCTGTGACCCTTAACACCTTAGGATCTCTAAAATACATTTAGACAAGATAAATCTTAATCTAAGGTTGTTAATTTGTAGGGAAATTCTCGGAGTTTTCTCCGGTTATCCCCGTGTAACTCTCCCGATTTAGTCTTGCGACTAGACCGGGTCAAGGGGGTTACATTAAAACTACTCGAACCAAACCCTTTTCAACTCCACCGATGTCTTCTTAAGCATTCCCCGACCACAAAGATAATTTCTGGCAACGAACTTTTCTCTTTTGGCAACCACATATATGTTTTCGATCTCCCTTTTTCAGATTTGGTTTTATACTTTCATTTTCTTTTTTCGATTTCCACTAACATTCCAGTTTATTTTGCAAAAAGTGAAGGTATGAAGGAGATATACCTTCGAAACGACAGAAACGACGTTCTTCTGGCGGCCGTTCGTGGCTTCGATCACTCTTCAGACGAACTCCGACGTCCGATCGAACTCTCAGCAACGACTGCAACTTCAACAACAGTTCAGCTGTCGGCGACGCCTCGACTTCGGGCATTTCAGCTCTCGATGGTAGGTAACTCTCTCTCTCTCTCCTAATTATTATTATTATTATTATTATTATTATTATTATTATTATTATTATTATTATTATTATTTATGGTATGTAATTAATGAATTGATATTTTTCTCTCACTCCCTATTTACAGGGTTGTTAGTGATGACGTCATGTTGATGTTAGGACACACTAGCTGGATCCAAATTAGCTTCAACAAAACCATAATCCATGTGATATCTGTTCGGGCCAATCGAGAACTGGCACGTGGCAGCGTTTAGGCGGGAAAATGAGTTTTGGATCAATGTGTTTCTTTGATTCTAGTTTTGGATCAATTTATTTATGGCATGTAATTGAAATGTAATCTGGGCTTTTGATTTTGAATCTTAAATGAACTGTTTATTGGATATTTGAGGCATTTTTGGATTATGGACTGGTTTATTATTTTTGGGTTTTATTATATCTATCTATTTATTTTAATTTGCTAAGAGAAATATGTATTTATATATACCCATACCCGGATAAAATTCGGATTTTACACTTTGATTCTAAATACTAAACCCACAAAATAACTCATTATTAATAAATTTGGTAGTTTTAGTATTTATAAATTTAATAAATACCATTGATAATAATAACTTTAAATTATTAACTGATTTATTTAAATTGTTTTTGTTAAATGACTAATTTGTTGATTATTAATTTTATTATATTATACATTAGATTATATAAATTGATTTTAAAATGTTGATAAGTGCAAACCATTATTATAATGTACAAATGGATTAATAATTTGAATGTAATTTAACTTAAAATTTTAATATATATATATATATATATATATATATATATATAAATTTACACATGATTTTACTTCATATAATATTAAAATATGAGATCATATTAAATTTAAGAAAGTAAATTTATTAATCTAGTGATCATAATTAACCTTATTATTCTAATGAGCTTAATTAAACTTATTATTCTAATGATCATAATTAATCACATGCCTTAAATGGTGAATAATTACTTTTAAGTATATTTATCAATCACAATTTATTAATTTAATTATACTTTTGAATATATTTATTGATTACAATTTTAGAAATTTAGAGCCAAATCTTGTACCCAACTGCTTTGTGCTCTTCATTGTAATTCTTTTTGTAAGTTTGGGGAGTGTGTGATTGTAATTGGGCAAACATCATCCTTAGAGAGGAATTTGTAAAATTTACCAAAATCTCTTCTTTGTAAAAGTGAGGGGATTAAGATTTGGGTAGAAAGCTTAATCAAATTGTAATGTTTCCTCCTCATCCAAGAAAAAGGGAAGAATTCAATTAGTGGATTGATTGAAAATCCTTAGTGGGAGCTAAGGTAGTGGATGTAGAGTTCATTGGAGAACTTGAACCACTCTAATTACCTTGGGTCCAAAATTTTTATTCTTCCAATTTCCACCCTTAAAATTTTTATCGCCAATTTACCCCCTCTTGGCCATTTGCAATTGTTTGATAAACTCAACACAAGTTGAGTAAGTGTGAGTATTGGCTTAAAGAAGTTGTCTTTCTTGGACATGTGGTGTCGGCCGAAGGCATTTGGGTTGATCCACATAAGATTAAGGCGATGATGAATTGGAAGACGCCTAAATCGGTGACGAAAGTCTGTAGTTTCCTTGGGTTGGCGGGTTATTACCGAAGGTTTGTGGATGATTTTTCAAAAATTGCTGCTTTGTTAACCAAGTTGTTGCAAAAGAATGTTCATTTTGAGTGGACGAAAGATAGGCAATGAGCTTTTGAGAAGTTAAAGGAAGCTTTGACGCAAGCTCCTATCTTGATTCAACTTGAGTTGGGTAAAGAGTTTGTGGTTTATAGTGATGCGTCGTATATTGGTTTAGGTTGTGTGTTGATGCAATGTGGGAAGGTTGTGGCTCATGCATCTAGGCAATTGAAGGTGCACAATCGCAACCATTCTACCCATGATCTTGAGCTTGTTGCGGTTGTGTTTGCTTTGAAAATTTGGAGGCATTACCTTTATGGTGAAAGTGTGTGGTTTATACGTATCATAAGAGTTTGAAGTATTTGATGACACAAAAGGTTATGAATCTTAGGTAACGTAGATTGTTGGAGTTGCTTAAGGATTATGATTTAAAGATTGAGTATCATCCAGGGAAAGCTAATGTGGTGGCTGATGCTTTGAGTAGAAAGGTAGCGGTTGAATTGAGAGCCCTGTTTGCACGGCTGAGTGTAACACGAGATGGTGGGTTGTTAGCCGAGTTGCAAGTTAAACCATCTTTGTCGTAGTTGATAAAGGAAAAGCAACCTTATGATGATGAGTTGGTACCTAATGTTAAGTATATTATGGATGGAAATCTGACTGATTTTCACTAATAATGATGGAGTGTTGTGTTTCAAGGATCGAATAGTTGTGCCTAATGATGATGAGTTGAGGCGAACAATCCTGACCGAAGCGCATCCTTTTGCTATGAATCCCGGTAGTACTAAGATGTATCGAGGCTTGAAGGAAGATTACTATTGGGTTGGTTTAAAGAAAGATGTGGCTGATTTTGTTGCTAAGTGCATGGTGTGTCAGCGTGTTAAGGCTGAACATCAGTTTCCTTCCGGGTTGTTGCAACCTTTGAGGATACCAGAATGGAAGTGAGAGAGAATCACCATGGATTTTGTGTCTGGACTGCCATTAACACCAACTAAGAAGGATTCCATTTGAGTGATTGTTGATCGATTTACGAAGTGTGCATATTTTGTTCCGATGCATACGACACATAATTTGGATAAGTTGGAAGATTTGTACATTGCTAAGATAGTGCGTTTGCATGAAGTGCCCAAGTCTATAGTTTCGGATAGAGATCCGCGGTTCACAACAAGGTTTTGGGAATGCTAGCAACGAGATTTGGGTACTCAGTTGAATTTCAATACTTCATATCATCCTCAGTCGAATGGTTAGTCTGAATGTGTGATTTAGATTTTGGAAGATATGTTGAGATGTTATGTTATTGAGTTCCAAGGAACCTGGGAGAAACAATTGCCTTTGGTAGAGTTTGCATATAACAACAGTTACCAAGCTAGTATACAAATGGCACCGTATGAGGCTTTGTATGGTAGAAGGTGTCGTACACCTTTGTGTTGGGCTAAGGTAGGTGAGAAGCATGTCTACTTGCCTAATGTGTTGAAAAGCACAAATGAGAAAGTGAAGCTTATTAGTGATCGCTTAAAAGCTGCCTCAGATCGTCAGAAATCCTACGCGAATTTGAAGCGTAGGGAGATTGAGTTTGCGGTGGGTGATCGCGTGTTTTTGAAAGTGTCGCCTTGGAAGAAAGTGATGAGTTTTAGACGTAAGGGTAAGCTTAGTCCAAGTTTTATTGGACCATATGAGGTTGTGGAGCGTGTTGGTCATGTTGCACATCGGTTGAGGCTGCCTCCCAAGTTGGAGAAAATCCATGATGTGTTTCATGTGTCGATTTTGTGGAGGTATAAGTCGGATCCGTCGCATGTTATGCCAGTTGAGGATATTGAGTTGCAACCATATTTGTCTTATGATGAGGAACCTGTTGAGATTCTTGATTCTAGTAGCAAAGTTCTTCTTGGTAAGACGATTGAGCTTGTGAAAGTGTTCTGGAGACATTGAGGAGGCCACGTGGGAAAGCAAGGTGGACATGTTGAAACAATTTCCGCACCTTTTTCCTCCAGGTAAAATTTCGAGGACGAAATTTCCTGAGTGGGGGAGAGTTGTAACCCCCGATTTTGGGCCTAGGAGTTTTTAGGTTGGGTTCGGGGTCCCTAGGACCGAAACTAGAGATCCGGGTTGGTTCGGGATCGATTTAGGGAAAACCTGGTTCGAGAAGTGATAAAAATGTGAGAAAAATTTCTAAAATCCTTTTTAAATGTATATAAGGGTTTGGTGAAGTCAATTTTGAAGAATGACATGAGGAAAGTAGGCATTTCGATTTAGTGACTAAATTGTAAAAATGGAAAAATTATTTTTAATGAACAATTTGTAAAAGAGCCAAAATTTAGAATCTTTAGGGAGCTAATATAATTATAATAAGCTATTCCTTTAATTTGACATGTTTTAATTGTGTTTAATTAAAAGAATAAAAAAGGTTTTTATTAAAAAGAGATTAATGTTTACAAACTCATTTTTGACGTAACTTTCATTTCTCTCTTTTCTCATCAGCCAAGCACCCATTTTCTTTCAAAACTTCCAGAGATCTTTTCCTTTTCATTTCTCATTGATTTCCAAATGATTTCTTTGGAGTTTTCTGAACTTGTTTCAATAGATTCTTGAAGATTTTCAATCAAATCTGGTCAATTGAAGGAATAATAAGGGATTAGAGGTAATTTTCATGCTTCTTTTCTAATCAAGGTTCTTTAATGAAATTCCCAAGTATTTGTCTCTTTAATTGTGTTTCTTAACAAGGTTTCATGATTGATTTGATGAAAATGGCTAAATCAAGCTTTAAATGATGATTTTCTATAATTTTCGTAATAGATCAGTTTTGGATGAGCTATGATTGATTTTAATCATGTTTTGGAAGTTTATTAATGTTGAGATTGAGGTTTAAGCATGGTAATCCCGAAACTATTTGGATCTCTAGTTGTTTAGGTTGTTAGAAATTGGTTTTTGTGGTTTTAGTGTGATTTTGTGAATGCTAGAGGTATAAGGTTGGTAATAGGTTGATTTTGGATGTTAATCAATGATAATAAATGGTTGGAAGTGTTAGGTTTTGGCTGGGTTGAGTTTGTAGAGTAATTGATGGTGTTTTCGGTTATTTCGGATGGGTGTTTTGGTGGTTTTGGGCAGAGCAACGTGGTAGGATTGATTGCTGGAGTTTTTAATGCATTGAGATTCATTAATCCTCTGTTCTTATGTGGTTTAAATAGGGGAGAACGTTTCGGAAGCAACCAGTGAAGTTTCAGGAGCTTCGAACGCTTAGTTTCGCATCAGCTAGTCAAGGTTTTGCGTGTCGGTGAGTAAGAACGTGGATTTCAGCTTTAAAATGTTTTAAAGGTGGTTTTAGGAAGTTAGATGTAAGCATGAAACACTTTTCTAAGTTCGAAAGTAAGTATAAGGAATTTCTCTCTCGGTTGTGCTATTATGAATTGGTTTTATGCACTTGGTTTTAAATTCATGTTTACCTACTGTTAAAGCATGTTTAAAGCATGAGGTTTGCTGTTTTTAATGTTATGATGATGAAGGATGCACATGGTAAGTGATCCTTGTAAGTATATGTTTTATACTTGTGTTTTAAAGCATGGTTAAATGCTTTGGAAAATGATTTATTGATGATGCTTTGAAAACAATGAGGTATGTGGTTAAATGTGAATTATATTGGCAAGTGATGTTGAGAAAATGGCTTATAAATGAAATCAGATATAGTTATCCGGCTATAGGATTGAGTGCACTATAAACAAGTCACCTTGGATGTTGAAGAGTTTATACGGTGTACCGAATACTCCATCGAAGTACACTAACGATTGAGGAATGTGTGTGGCCCGTCTCTCGTTAGTGGGGTTATACATCTAACGATGAGTGGTGTTGATGGGTTTATATGGTGTACCGAATACTCCACCACGAGTGTCACAACGGTGGAGGGTAGCTCCCGTGTGTGAACCTTGAGATTCCGGTGAGAATGTATAAAGTGTTGGGACAACAATTGTGAATCCGCGTATCCGATGTTGTTTTGAGAAATGAGCTTGTTTAATGATCACTTGTAAGCGAATATAATTGATGATGTATTATGGGATGGTTTATGTTGCATATTGAGGTTTTATACATGTTTTACTATTTAAGCTTTGTATATGGCAGTTATGCATGGGAAGACTTAAATCGAGTGTTAGCAATAGGACTTGCTGTTGATTCATGATACATGTTGCATAAGGTTTAATATGCTGGTTTTTGATTAAGAAAAGTGCATGGTTTTAAAGGCATGATGATTTTCAAATGATGATTTGAAGTAATTGAAATGAGATTTCGATGTGAACTTGGAAAATGGTTTTAAATGCATTGATGATGTTTTGTTTTGAGCACTCCTCACTAAGCCTTGTGTGCTTATGCTCTCATTTGTCCATTAATGCAGAGAATTGAGGTTTTGGAGGCAACATGGAGCAATGGATCACAAGAGACTTCATTTGAGAAAGTATGTTTCGGTTTAGACTATAAGTAATAAGGGCAATGTGGGATCCGTTGTGTTTTGGAAGATTTGTGCAAACTCCCTAATTGAGCAAGTGTTCATTGATGTTTTAGACTTGTAAATGGCATTTGGTATTTGATTTAAGCTTTGATATGCATTTTGGGTATCTTGATTGGCTTGTTTACTAGGTTACATGCCTATAGTTTACGTTTGATGCAAATTGCCATGATATGATGTTGAATATGCCATAAATGATTGAGGTTTGATGCTTGGATATGTTGTATGTATGTTGGAAGCATTCTTGAGTGGTTATGAGTGCATTAAAGTGTGAAAAACCAGAAAAATGTGTTATTACAGGCCCAAGTGTTTCGATACGCCTAAGTCTGTATCGAAACGGTGAGCCTGAAATGGGCATTGGGTTTCGAAACGGGAAGGGGTGTATCGAAACAGGCTCGAGTATTTTAGCTACTAGAATTTTGTGTACCGAAACAATTTGGAGGCTGTATGCAAATGGGATCGTGTTCCGAAACACCCAGGTCTGTTCCGAAATAGGGCGTATCGATACAGGGCTGGGTGTATCGATACACCCGGCTGTTAAGTTAGTTAAATGGAATCTTTGGAAATTCTGCTTCTTTACATTTCAGTCATTGAATGTTATGATTGCAATTAAATGTGTTTGAATGATCGGATTGAGCCGCAGAGATTTAACACAGTGACATGTAGCATGACTAATTAAAGGTTGGTAACTTAAAATTTGAAGAAGTCTATGTAATTTGCTGAAATTACAAATTGGTTCCTAAAACGTGTTTGTAATCAATTGAATGCCTAAACGAAGTTCTATTGAGTTGATGATTCTTTCGCTGTGAGTCTTAAAACTTAGGGTAACAATGTGCATCTAGAAAAGAAAAAAAAGAAAAAAAAGAAAAAAATAGGGTCATTTATTGAGGTAAAACTTCCCAGTTTACTCAATATTCCCCGTGTGACTCGTTCGGTTCAGTCTTTCGCCCAAGCCGGGTCGAGGGGGTTACAGTCTGGTTCTATAAGAGTTTGAAAGAACTATGCCCAATAGTCTCCTTGAAGCGGCCCCACTTCACTCTCACGTAGGTGACTTATGTTGTTCGGCTCACCGAAACACACAATGGTCATTAAAAGCATTGCTTAGCCTATTCCACTTTTGATCACTGTTTACATCATAGGAACAGACTTGGGGATAAGTACCCCCACAATGACCGAACAAGGTTTATGCAATTAGGTTGTCTTTTTGAACCTAGATCTTGGGATCTCTAGTCAACTATGTAGGGTTTTCCTTTGCATAGCGCTTTAAGTTTTCTTAGGCTTTAGTCCCATTCCTTTCGATATTTTCTCAACTTGATCTCGATTTAACCCTTTAGTTAGCGAATCCGCAACGTTATCTTTTGATCTTACAAAATCAATAGAGATAAATCCATTTAGATTAGTTGTCTAACGGTATTATGTCGATGACGCATATGTCTTAACTTACCATTATACACAAAGCTCTGTGCTCTACCAATTTCCCCTTAGTCATCACAATGTATGCATATTGTGGGCACTAGCTTTGTCCATTCAAGAATATCCTCAAAGAAATTTTGAAGCCATTCGATTTCTTCTCCAGCCTAGTCTAGAGCTACAACCTTAAATTCCATTGTGGATCTAGTTATAACCCTTTGTCTTGAGGATTTCCATGACACAGCTCCTCTCTCAAAGTGAAGACATATCCACTTGTTGTAACCCCCTCATCCCGGCCCGGACGTTTGACCGGTCCGAGTTGGCTACACGGGGAAAATCGACGTGAAACCCGTTAAGGTCCCACCTCGGTTAGCAACCCTAGAAAATTTCTTTTAATTTAATCTTGTCTAAAGGCATATTATTCCCTAAGTGATCACGATAGCGGAAAGCATCAAGAAAGATACACAACCGAACCCCAAACAACATGCTAACAGTCCATTTTACACTTTCAGGGCAGGCCGTATCAATACTCTAAGAGAGGTTATCGATATGCCTTGACCAAGGTCAACAGCCATCAGTCAACACAGGAAGACCGTATCGATACAACCCTTGAGCGTATCGATATGCTTTTCTCGGTCAACATCTCGTGGTCAACGAGATAAAACCGTACCGATACGCCAAAGACCCGTACCGATACGCCAAAGTCTCCTAAAAATCTCAGAATTCCAGTGAGCTTTGGGCGTATCGATACACCCCCGAGTATCGATACCCCTAGTCAATTCTGTGTCCCAGAGTGTAGGACCGTATCGATACGGCCCTTAGGCGTATCGATACGCCCTGCACTGCAAGACACTAAATTGCAGCAAAACAATACGAGACTCAACTCTAAATGCAATTTGAGACTTCCCTAGCCACACTCAAACATACATACAACACCTATCAACCAAAACCTAAACATACGAGGCATCCAATCATGAACAAACATCATTCAACCAAGGAATTCATGCATTCATTCGAAAGAAGCATACATAGCATATATGAGGTTCATGCCTTAGCAAACAAACATAAAACATTCATATAAGGCAGTCTAAACATGGTTTTACAGGCCAAGCATGGCATCCAAAAGCCAAAGCAACACAAGCATTTAAAGGAGTCTAACATGCTCCTAAACAAACCAACATTCAACATACTTCAAGGCATTACACCACAATTACATGTCCCATTGCTTGACCATTACATCACAACTAAAATATCCATACTTGTTAGCTAAGATAGCACCACAAGGCACACTTGGAGGGCCCTTCTTGCACTAGCAACCCACGAGCTACTGATTTGCATTGTCGAACAAAAGAGAGCGTAAGCATAAAGCTTAGTGAGGGTAAGCTCATTAAAACCAACCTCGACAATGCGGGGTCCAAGCACGAGAACAACAAGGTAAATGCATGATCTTACCATTCGATCCACAAGAGCCGAAATTTCAATGATGCATGAACAATTATCCAATAATATGCCATGCTCAACAAGCTCAATCCTCATCATATGTAAACACATATAATCATCCAAATAGGGATCACATTTCATAACACATTGATACACATATCAACTAATATTGGCACCTAGCTATGACTCGAATACGCGGGTAAACACGTTGGAACTCACATCCAACAACAACTTTACCCCACGGTGGGATTTCACTCATCACCATTCTCGCGGAGGGGATTCCACTCATCCTCACGCCCCATCGATGGGATTCCACTCATCATCGACTAATATATATAAAGATTTCTAGGCGAACCCGTACTCCTCCTTAGTGACTTAACGCCACCAAGGCCACGCGCGAATTTGACTCTCGTGTGCACACTAACATCCTAATGATCGATCATTTGTACCCAAGCATACTAGTGCCAACATTTAACAACATCCACAACATCTCATATCACTTCCGTGCTTAGCACGTACTCACCATGATCACAATCATGGACAATTCACATGCATATAACAATGCATCACAACCATGCCTAAACATACATGTATATCACATCATACATAATCATCATAAACACATTTCATCATGAGGCATAAACAACGATTAAAAAGTTCAACCAATGTCTCTAACTAAAGCTTAGGATTAGGCTACCACTCTAATCCTAACTCTAGGTGGGTCTACCAAGCCCAACCTAGTCCACATGCTTGAACCAAATACTTAAAACCATTTTGAAAACATTAAACCACTCACCTTCACTTCCAAGCTCAACTATCAAGCAAGCAACACCTTCAAGTTTCCGGATTCACTCCCGAGGCTTCACCAACACACGTCCTTGTCTCTAAACAATTCAACACAATCCAAACAACCTCAAATCAGCTCATATATCAATGTAGCTAACCCGAAATACCATTCAAACATCAAACACAAGATTTCAAGCCATGAACAACCCCCAAAAACCACAATCTCGAGCAGCCAACAAACCCCAATCAAAACTCATGATTTCAACACTTTTAACACTTCCAAATGATTCCAAAACAACCCCCAACTATAACACTAACCTCAGCCCACAAATTTCAACCTAAAACAACCCCAAAAGCCAAACCAAAACCCTCCAAAACCCCCCCATTAAACCCAAATCCGAGAATGTGTATAAAACCATGTAAAAATCACATATGTTGGACCATTTGGGTTGCTAATAACATAAATACTAATAAGGAATCAAAAACTTCGACATAGAACAACAAAGCTTGTATTTTTAACTTTAAAACTCAAAAACTCAAATTCTAAAAAATGGGTGAAAATGGAAACTAATTGTACTTCCAAAGAGAGGAAGATGAGAGCAAGATGGGGATGTATTTACCTTTCAAAACTGAGCCAAAATGAGGGAGAAAGGACATGTAATAGTGAAATCCATGGAAGAGGGAGGGGAATGTCGTTGGTCTTTGTTGGAGAAGAAGATAGAAATTTTGTTTGTTTGAAATATAATAAAAGGAAATGAGTTTATTTGGAAAGGTCATCTATTTACAAAAATGCCATGAAAATGGCTATTGGGCTTGTCATAAAAAATTTGGTCCAACTCTTCAATTAAATTTTTGCAAGACAAAACCGAGATATTATTTTATTTATTTATTTCACCCGACCCCCAGACCCGGGTGTTACACTTGTGCCTTTGGTATCTTGAATATTATATATCCAATTGGCATCGAAGTATCCTTCTAAAATAACAGGATCTCTAGAATAATGCAATATATGGTTCCGAGTATATCTAAGATATCTCAGTACCCTCACAATCGCTTTCTAGTGGTTTTCACCTGGATTGCTTGTGAATCTACTTAAACTACTCACAGTAAAAGCAATATCTAGTCTAGTGTAGCTTATGAGATACATTAGACTGCCTATGACCCTTGCATATTCCACTTGGTCAACACTTTGGCCATTTTTTCTTGGACAAATGTTGGTATGTGTCTATTGGAGTTCTAGCTATACCAGAATCATTCTTGCCAAATTTCTCAAGAATCTTGTCCACATAGTGTGACTGAGTTAATATGAGACCTTCAAGTGACTATTCGATTTGGATGCCCAAAATCATATCGTCTAGTCTCATATCTTTCACATCAAATCTTGAATTTAACATGTCATTGGTACGTTTACTATTTCATTGTTACATATAACAATGAGTATGTCATCAACATAGGATCATATATCCTAATGTCGGCAGGTTTGACATACACGCATTTGTCACATTCATTTATCTTAAAGTTGTTTGTCATCATGACACTATCGAACTTCTCATGCCACTGCTTTGGTGCTCGTTTAAGTCAATACAAGGACATTACTGTTGAGTGGATCGAAAGATCGATAATTACCAAGAGAGGGGGTGAATTGGAAATTTAAAGGATTGTGGTGGAAATTGGCAAATTAAAAAAAAATGATGAACAAGGGATTTAGAGTGGTTCAAGTTCCAAATGAACTCTACATCCACTACCTTAGTCTCACTAAGGATTTGCAACAATTTCACTAAATTGATCTTCCCCTTTTCTAGGACAAGGAGGCAACCCTTTACAATTTCGGTTGATTTTTCTACCCAAAAATCAACCCAACCCTCACACAAGAGAACAAAGAAATTTGTAGGCTAATAAGGTATCTCTCAATACAAATGATAGCCCCAGTACAAGCACTCAACCCAATTTTACAAAGTATGAATGAAGAACACAAATTGGGATTTCTAGACAAATATGAAATTTGGCACAATTGCTTGGATTTGATGAATAATTGTTTGCTTGAAGTTCAATGGTTGTTGCTGTAGCTTTTGGATGTCTCTTTTATACCTTCTCATTGATTTCTAGCCGTTTGGGTGGTTGGGAACATAAATGGAGCCGTTGGAACCCTCTCTTACCACCATAAATGCACTTCTGCAGCTACCGGTATCGGTACGCGGGAAAGGGTATCGGTACCTGTCTCAGAAAAGAAAGAGCCGTTGTGTGCATTTAATACAGGGGTATCGATACGCGCGTAAGCGTATCGGTACGGGGTATCGAAACGGCAAGGGCCGTATCGATACTATTTTCTGAACTGAACTCACTGTCCAAAACCGTATCGGTACGGGGGTTTGGCGTATCGATACGGGTCAACGAACTTTTAAAGTTTGGTTACCAACCAACTGACACCAACGGTCATATTTTTTAAACCGACTTATATAAAAAAAATTACAAAGCCCGTATCGATACGAGGGTTAGCCGTATCGGTACCGTATTCAAACTCTTTGAATTTTAACACAGGGCTGTATCGATATGAGGGTTTGGGGTATCGATACAGGTTCCGGCAGTGACCAAGTTTGGTAAAATGGTATCGATACGCTGGGTGCTGTATCGATACGCCTGGACGTTTTTGGATGGTTTTGCCTTGGAACACTTAGAAAATATTTTGAGTTTTATAAATCAGTTTCAAAGTGTTGGTGTTTTAAAAACTTATTAAGGGACTTAAAAACTAATTTTAAGTTTTACAAAATAATCCTCAAGGATTTAATTATATCAAAATCAAACATAGGTTTTACAATCTCCCCCTTTTTGATATAACAAAACTAAAACTTAAATTTTTTGAAAAATCTTCTTAAAGAACTCCCCCTTAATATAAGCTTGGTAACCTTTGAATTTAAATCAAAATATTTTAAAGTGTGAGCTAGTTTCTTCTCCCCCTTTTTGTTAGATCAAAAAATCTTTGAGACAAGTAACTGCATAAAGAAATCAAAGGTATAATAAGCAACATAGATATTTATTCATTAAAGCAACATACTTAAAATCCAAACAAAGGCAAAATAGAAATCAAAGCATAGGTTTTAATCCTAAAACAAACTTAATCCTAAAAACATAAAGCATAGGTGCATAAAATATAAAATCCTAAATGATATGCATGACAAACAAGAGAAAACGTCTAAGAATCGTCTTCTTCGTCTTCATCCTCTTCATCATCGTCTCCCAAAGGCTCATTTGTGCGCATACTATTACGCCACTCATCATGGAAAGCGGCAATGGAGATATTCAAGGAATTATGCCCACTTTCAAGAGATGTGAGGCGATTCTCAAAACCCGTCATCCTAGTGTCAAAAGTAGTTTCCATGGATGTGAGACGAGTATTCATGTCCGTACGTAACCCGGTGAATTGCTCATTGAGATAGGTCATGAGAGCATCCATATTGGGTTGTTGGACTTGAGGAGCTTGTGGAGCTTGAGGAGCCTGAGCCGCTTCATGCATTGCAGCAACTTCCGGTGGTAACTCGGCAAGACGTACCCATTCACCATTAATATAAGAGAATTTTGCCCGAGCAAGGGAGTGCTCATCAATAGGATCGGTGAGAGGAGTTGCAATGTCATATGAGCAATCAATTTCCTTTTTAACAAAGAAATAGCTCAAAGCCGTACCGTATGTGAAGGAGGTGACATGAGGAAGGTGACGATTTTGAACGAGGTAGACTATCTCTGCAAACATAAGTCGAGCTAAATTTGGTCGCTTGGCTTCACGGAAACACCGAATCCAAAAATCATCCACTTGACGGATGGTGGAATATTTTCCTCCGGAAGGACGAAACCACCATGATACCATCAAATGTAGAATCCGGTCGTGAGCATTAAGGGCGGTGACGGATCCACTAAGAACATGCCCTCTACCATGCTCATCATCGAGGCCTTCATCATCCAACTTAAAAACCTCACAAATAGACTCGACATCAAGAGTTATTTTCTTTCCCATAAGATAGGAGTTAATTGCAACAACTTCCCCATTTCGACTAACACATCTTGCATTAGCATAGAAAATCAAAACCAAGAGACGATAGAAAATACCGGGAATAGAGAGAAAATGAATGAAATTCCAACGATGAAGCAAGGGGAGGTATTCAAACTTGAAACGCTCCGAATTGAGAAAAGGGATGGATATTACCCTTTCGGCACGGATCTTGTAATTCTCATATTGACGAAAGTGATTGAGACCCGAATTGCTTTCAAAGGATTGCTCATAGATAGTCGAGTAGTTAGGACGAGCAATCACTCCAAGGTTGGAGGATTCACCAGCTTGATTAGCCCTTTGTCGCTTCCTCGATGACTCTTTTGGTGCCATGATCTAAGAGAGAAATTAAGCAAGGGAGATTTCTTCAATTTTAGGTAGAAACCAAGGTAAAAAAAAGAAAAGAAAATTTTCAAGAGAATTTTTGAAAAGAAAAATTTTAGAAGAAAATCTCAAGAGAAAAAAAATTTGAACAAAAGCAAAGTTAAAAAAATCAAAACAGAGAAAATAAAAGAAAGGTGATTACCTTGATAGAATCTTGAAGAATTGAAGAGAACTTGCACAAAGATGAGAAAGAGAGCACAAAGCCTTGCTTGATTTGAAAACTCTTTTAGGTTTGAGTTGAGATGTGAAAAATATGAAGGAGGAAGTGCCTTTTTATAGGCAAAAACGGCTAGGGTTAATTAGGTTTTGAAAAGTTTGAATTTGGGTAAGAGTTGAACTCATTAAAAGCTAATTAAAGCCATCAGCGCAGTCGAGTATCGATACGCCCGATGGGGTATCGATATGGGGATAAAGATGTCTTTTCGCAGATATAACCGTTTGAACAGTCGTATCGAAACGGAGGTGTCCGTATCGAAACGACCCGTATCGATACGGGATGAATCGTATCGATACGCGTGAAGCATAAAGAATTCTGGGAAACGAAATGAAGAACAAGTATCGATACGCGTAGAACAGTATCGATACTGCATGCCCAGAAATGCATTTTTGGTTCAAAGAACAACCAAAGGCTCGAACCTAATCTCTCCTATGAGTATGCAAATGATGTATGAGCAGTTCTAAGCATATTTTAACAGAATCATACTCCCCCTAACTATAGGCATGGAAGAAATTGGGAGTCTAAGCATACAAACATGGCATTTCACAAGATCAAGCATATTTAAGCACAAAAGAGGTCCAAAAAGGTCAAGATAGGCTAGCTAGACCTAACTCTCTCCTAAGGGACCAAAAACGCTCTTTGTCTAAGGGTTTTGTAAAAATGTCCGCTAATTGATTCAAGGTGTCTACATACTCTATAACCACATCTTCCTTAAGGACATGATCTCTAATGAAATGATGCCTTATTTCTATGTGTTTGGTTCTAGAGTGTTGGATGGGATTTTTTGTTAAACATATTGCACTAGTGTTGTCACATTTTAGGGGTATGGTTCCAACTTTAATTCCATAATCTAAGAGTTGTTGCTTCATCCAAAGGACTTGAGCACAACAACTCCCTAAGGATATGTACTCGGCTTCGGTGGTAGATAAGGCTACACTATTTTGTTTCTTAGAGAACCAAGATATGAGCATACTACCTAGGAATTGGCAAGTTCCCGAAGTACTTTTCCTATCAATTTTGCAACCCCCATAATCCGCATCCGAGTAAGCATGAAGGTTGAAGGTAGAGTCTCTAGGATACCAAAGGCCTAAACAAGGAGTGTCTCTAAGGTATCTAAAGATTCTCTTAACGGCTATAAGGTGAGACTCTCTAGGACTAGCTTGAAACCTAGCACACAAGCAAACACTAAACAAGATATCCGGTCTACTTGCGGTAAGGTAAAGCAAAGATCCAATCATAGAACGATAAAGCTTAGAGTCAACACACTTACCTCCTTCATCTTTGTCAAGCTTTGTAGATGAGCTCATAGGAGTGGCTTGAGGCTTTGCATTCTCCAAGCCAAACTTCTTGAGCATATCCTTTATGTATTTTGCTTGGTTGATGAAGGTGCCATCCTTCTTTTGCTTGATTTGGAGTCCCAAAAAGAATCAGAGCTCCCCCATCATGCTCATCTCAAATTCACCTTGCATTAACTTAGCAAACTCTTGACAATGACATTCATTAGTAGAACCAAAAATAATATCATCAACATAAATTTGAACTACTAAGATGTCATTTTTATACATTTTTATAAAGAGTGTAGTGTCCACCTTACCTTTTTCAAATCCTTTTTCAATCAAAAAATTTGAAAGCCTTTCATACCAAGCTCTAGGAGCTTGTTTTAAACCATAAAGAGCTTTGGTAAGTTTAAAAACATGATTTGGAAATTTTGAATCTTCAAAACCCGGTGGTTGTTCCACATACACTTCTTCATTTATAAAACCATTTAAAAATGCGCTTTTAACGTCCATTTGAAAAAGCTTGAAATTATGATAACATGCATATGCAAGCAACATCCTAATGGCTTCCATCCTAGCTATGGGTGCATAGGTTTCATCAAAATCTATTCCCTCTTCTTGAGTGTAACCTTGTGCTACAAGTCTAGCTTTATTTCTCACAATGTTACCACTCTCATCTAGTTTGTTCCTAAAGACCCATTTAGTTCCTATTGTAGATTGATTACTAGGCCTATCAACTAATGTCCATACATTACTTCTCTCAAATTGATTTAACTCTTCTTGCATAGCCATAATCCAAAAGTCATCTTTCAATGCTTCTTTTATGTTTTTAGGCTCTATGCATGAGATAAATGCAACATGGTTCATTAGTCTAAGAGAAGAACGAGTGGTTACCCCCTTGGATGGATCACCCAAGATTTCACCATCTTTGACATAGTTCAACTCCCTTGGGTAGCTCACTTCCTTTTCCTCAATGGCCAAGTCCTTCAAGGCTTCAAGAGGTGGTTCTTGTGTGTCTTCTTCTTTTGTTGGAATCTCATCCTCCTTTGAAGTTTGACCTCCATCAAAGGCATTTATGATTCCTACATCATCATCATCACAAGAATCCTTCCTAGGAAGGAGGTTATCATCGAATACAACATGAATAGATTCTTCTACTACTAAAGTTCTTTTGTTAAATACTCGATAGGCTTTAGAGGTTAAAGAGTAACCTATAAAAATAGCTTCATCACTTTTTGCATCAAATTTACCTAACTTATCTTTTTCATTATTTAAAACAAAACACTTGCACCCAAAAGGGTGAAAATAGCTAATGTTAGGCTTTTTAGATTTTAAAATCTCATAAGGTGTTTTCTTTAAAATTGGCCTAATCATAACTCGATTTACAATATAACAAGCGGTGTTTGTGGCTTCCGCCCAAAAATATTTAGGTAAATTATTTTCACAAAGCATAGTTCTAGCCATTTCTTGTAAAGTTCTATTTTTCCTCTCAACTACCCCATTTTGTTGAGGAGTTCGAGGAGCCGAAAAATTATGGCTAATACCATTTTCATTTAAAAATTCTTCAAACCCTAAATTTTGAAACTCGGTTCCATGATCACTCCTAATATGAGAAATTTTAAGCTCAAGATCATTTTGGGTTAATTTTGAAAATGTGATGAATTTTTCCAAAGCCTCATCTTTAGTACTTAAAAAGAGAACCCAAGTAAATCTAGAAAAATCATCAACTAGCACAAAAGCATAAGATTTACCACCCAAGCTCATAGTCCTAATTGGCCCAAACAAATCCATGTGAATTAATTGTAAGCATCTACTAGTAGAAACATCATTAATGGATTTAAAGGAAGACCTATGTTGTTTACCCTTTGAGCATGCATCACAAATTTTATCATTTGAAAATTTTATTTTGGGCAAACCTCTAACTAGATTTAGAGAGACTAGTTTTTCCAAAACACTAATGCTAGCATGTCCTAGCTTCCTATGCCACAACCATGCATCATTTTCATTTTGAGCAACTAAGCATGCATGAGATGTATGTATGTCATCTAAATGCACCATGTATATGTTTCCTATGCGATGACCTATGAGCATAATATTATTAGATTTAATGTCTACAATTTTGCATCCATTTTTATCAAATAAAACATTAAATCCTTTATCACACAATTGACTTATGTTCAATAAATTGTGTTTAAGACCATCGACATATAAGACATTTTCAATAAGAATGGTAGAGTGATTACCTATGGAGCCAATACCTTTAATGTGGCCTTTGGAGTTGTCACCAAATGTTACTACTCCTCCACTTTTTGGCTTTAAATCCATGAATCGACTCTTGTCTCCGGTCATGTGTCTCGAGCATCCACTATCAAGGTACCATGAGTTTTGACTTTGTGCTTTGGCATTGAAGCAATGCTCCCCCTACAAACAAAGATATTAAACCTTGGTTTTTGGTACCCAAATCATTTTGGGTCCATGAGTGTTAGCTCCCAAAACCTTGGTTCCCTTAGGAATCCAAGATGACATAGCAATAATATTATTAGATTTTACAAGTTCCTTAGGAACCCATACACTTCTAATTCTTTTAGCTCTACTATGTCTAGGGTAGCTACCTTGTTTGTAGTAATTAGCCTTTTTCTTAGGTTGGTGTGTTCTAGAGGATTCACCTACTTCATGCTTGACACTACCAACATTTTTTAAAGACTTTTTGAGCTCATTTAGCTCACCCAACACCTTTTGGTGTTCACTATTACATTGAGACAAAAGATTATTAAGATCAACATTTTCATCTTGAAAAAATTTAAGTTCATCTTTTAATCCTAAAATCTTTTTCTCAAATTTAGAATTAGCTTGAGTGAGTGAGTCATTTTTCTCATTTAGCTCTAAAATGATTTTCTTGTTTTTAATGACCGACTCTTTAAACTTCTCAACTAATTCATCATATACCTCTTGTAACTCATCATATGCATCATTTAACTCTTCATATGAAAAATCTAAAGTAGATGAGTTAGAGGTTACCAAGGAGGAATCTTCCTCAAGTGCCATGAGACAAAGATTAGCCACTTCTTGTTCGTCATCCTCCGATGACTCCTCATCACTCCAAGTAGCAAGCTTGGCTTTGAGTTTCTTCTTCTTCTCAAAGCCCTTCTTCTTGAGTTGAGGGCACTCCGAACGGATGTGGCCGGGCTGTTTGCACTCATAGCAAATGATGGGATCATTTCCTTCTTCTTTGTTCTTCCCTTTGAAGTCCATCTTTCTTTGGATTTTTCTTCCCCGGTTGGACCTCATGAATCGTGAGAACCGTTTGGCTATCATAGTCAATTCTTCAAGTTCATCCTCATCACTAGATGAGCTCTCATCAAGTTGTGAAACTTTAGCCTTGAGAGCTATTCCCATCTTCTTCTTCTTCTCAACCTCAAGCTTCTCTACCCTTTTCTCTTCTTTCTTCTTCTCATCTTCCCTTCCTTGCTTCATGATCTCATGAGTAAGGAGAGAACCCACAAGCTCATCAAGCTTTAATGTCTTCAAGTTCTTTGCTTCGATGATAGCGGTTCTCTTCCCATCCCAAGATTCGGGAAGTGAATAGAGTAGCTTCCGGACAAGCTTGTCTTCCGGTATGATCTCTCCATATCCCTTTAGACCGTTAACGATTGTGGAGAATCGATCAAACATCTTTGACACTGTCTCATCGGGCTCCATCTTGAAGTTTTCATAACAAAGATTGAGAAGTCCAATCTTAGTTTCTTTGACATCATTGGTGCCTTCATAAGTGGTCTCAAGAGTGTCCCACACTTCTTTGGCACTTTCAATGGATGAGACCTTTGAGTAGATGTCCGGACCGAAAGCACAAAAAAGCATGTGGAGAGCTTTATCGTTGACTTGAATCTTCTTCCTCTCCTCTTCACTCATTTCGGCTTTCTTCTTCAACACCATCTTGCCTTCACCATCTTGCTTCAATGGAATGTATGGTCCATCCTCAATGACATCCCACACAAGATAGTCACTAGACTTGATGAATAGCCTCATTTTATTCTTCCAAAAAGAATAGTTGTCACCATTGAAGAAAGGAGGCTTTGTGGTCGATTGTGACTCGTACATGCCGGAACCGGAGGTTGAAGCCATCTCTTGATATTTTGATGATCACACTCTTCCAAGGATCTCCTCTTGTGGTTGTTAATCCTCAAAGAGTTAAGCTCTGATACCAATTGTTGAGTGGATCGAAAGATCGATAATTACCAAGAGGGGGGTGAATTGGAAATTTAAAGGATTGTGGTGGAAATTGGCAAATTAAAAAAAATGATGAACAAGGGATTTAGAGTGGTTCAAGTTCCAAATGAACTCTACATCCACTACCTTAGTCTCACTAAGGATTTGCAACAATTTCACTAAATTGATCTTCTCCTTTTCTAGGACAAGGAGGTAACCCTTTACAATTTCGGTTGATTTTTCTACCAAAAAATCAACCCAACCCTCACACAAGAGAACAAAGAAATTTGTAGGCTAATAAGGTATCTCTCAATACAAATGATAGCCCCAATACAAGCACTCAACCCAATTTTACAAAGTATGAATGAAGAACACAAATTGGGATTTCTAGACAAATATGAAATTTGGCACAATTGCTTGGATTTGATGAATAAGTGTTTGCTTGAAGTTCAATGGTTGTTGCTGTAGCTTTTGGATGTCTCTTTTATACCTTCTCATTGATTTCTAGCCGTTTGGGTGGTTGGGAACATAAATGGAGCCGTTGGAACCCTCTCTTACCACCATAAATGCACTTCTGCAGCTACCGGTATCGGTACGCGGGAAAGGGCATCGGTACCTGTCTTAGAAAAGAAAGAGCCGTTGTGTGCATTTAATACAGGGGTATCGATACGCGCGTAAGCGTATCGGTACGGGGTATCGAAACGGCAAGGGCCGTATCGATACTATTTTCTAAACTGAACTCACTGTCCAAAACCGTATCGGTACGGGGGTTTGGCGTATCGATACGGGTCAACGAACTTTTAAAGTTTGGTTACCAACCAACTGACACCAACGGTTATATTTTTTAAACCGACTTATATTAAAAAAAATTACAAAGCCCGTATCGATACGAGGGTTAGCCGTATCGGTACCGTATTCAAACTCTTTGAATTTTAACACAGGGCTGTATCGATACGAGGGTTTGGGGTATCGATACAGGTTCCGGCAGTGACCAAGTTTGGTAAAATGGTATCGATACGCTGGGTGCTGTATCGATACGCTTGGACGTTTTTGGATGGTTTTGCCTTGGAACACTTAGAAAATATTTTGAGTTTTATAAATCAGTTTCAAAGTGTTGGTGTTTTAAAAACTTATTAAGGGACTTAAAAACTAATTTTAAGTTTTACAAAATAATCCTCAAGGATTTAATTATATCAAAATCAAACATAGGTTTTACAATTACCAATCTACAGACTTTCCTCTCTTGACCTGAAACTTTATGACCCTCAGGTTGTTCCATGTATATTTCTTCATCAAGATCTCCATTTAAGAAAGTTGTTTTAACATTTTCTAGATTCTGCAAAGCGGCAATTGCAAGTATCATCCTTATAGAGGTTATCCTTGATACATGAGAGTATGTATCGAAATAGTCAAGGCCTTTCCTTTTGCGGTAACCTTTTATTACCAATTTGGCCTTGTACTTATCAATCATTCCATCAGCTTTCATTTTCCGTTTGAAAATCCATTTAAAACTCAATGGTTTAATTCCCGGAGGAAGATCCACTAATTCTCACGTATGGTTTTGCATGATGGAATCAATTTCACTCTTAATGGCATTCTTCCATAAGGTGCCTTCAGATGAACGTATAATATCATTATACATTTGATGTTTAGCCTCTAGCATAAAGGTTAGAAAATCTGAACCAAAGGATTTTTCTATCCTTGCTCGTTCACTTAATCTAAGCCATCTTTATCGATTATCTCCAAAGTTCATTTCATTGAACTTTGACCAACTTCCCTTTACAAAGGAATACATTTTCAAATAAAGAGGCATTCTTTGATTCCATTATTGCATTCTTGTGAATCTTAGGGTTCTTCGATTCATACACAAGAAATCGATATGTGTTGCTATGTTCTGCATAGCCAATGAAAATACAATCCACTGTTTTAGGACCTATTTTCATTTGTTTAGGTAACGGAACCATTACCTTCGCAAGACACCCACACACTTTCAAGTGATTGTAGGAAGGTTTCCGACCTTTCCATGGTTCTTATGGTGTCTTGTCTCATTTCTTTTGGGGAACATTATTTAAAAGGTAATTAGCTAATATAATAGCTTTCCGCCACATGTTTTGTGATAACCCAGAACTTCCTAGCAAGGCGTTCATCATTTCCTTTAGAGTTTGATTTTTCCGTTCGACCACTACATTGGATTGAAGAGAGTAGGGTGGTGTTACTTCGTGAATGTCGCAACCCTTTTTAGGAGCTTCCACTATTTTTAGAAAACAACTTTTTAAAATCAACGGAGTCGCCACCAATCTTTTTTGAAAAAAAGTGTGATTGGATCACTTTTAAACAAATATGGTTATTTTAATAAAACATTTTTTGGTTTTAGTAAAACAACAGTTTCGGTCTGTGAAAATTAGAAAACATGTTCGGGGGTCGAGTACGCGTGGGGAAGGGTTAGCACCCCACGACGCCCAAAATTGGTACCTAATTGGTTTTAAAATCGTTTTCAAAACTGGAATTTGTAAGTTCACAAAGGTTCGACTTTACTTGTCCATTTGATGAATATTAATCTATTTTAACGGTCTTATCGCCTGGGAGATGAACTTTAATCACTGCCAATATTTCTGGCGCTAACCCGTCATTCCCGTTTGATAAGACACCGCATTGATTATGTTTTCACTTTTCAAACAACAAAGAAATTTAGGTGCGTTGAGCATTTTATTTAAATTCTAAATTCGATTATTCAAAAGCCCTAAAAGCGTCTAAGTCTTTTACTCCTAACTTGAGGTTTAAGTTTGCTTAAGTGTATTTTATTATTTTTTGCGAAGAAACATTTTCAACAAACAAGTCTCTATCTAAGCTTTAGTCCCTAATACTAAGTTTTCACCTATTTCTAAAACAAGCAAGCAAACTTATTATTTTTCTTTTTTTTTGTGTTTTTTCTTTTTTATTTATTTCTTTTAAAAAAACCTTTATTTCTTTTTACTTCCTAAAACCAAGACCCTTCTTTTCCTTTTTACATTTTTACCTCTTTCTCACTTTTTATGTTTTATGTTTTTATAACCCATTTTATTTTAAAAATTTTATTTAAATCTAAAAAAAATATTTTTCCACCATTTTTCGAATTTCTCAAACCATTTATCCTTTTCTAGTTTATTCCATTTAAAACCTTTATTTTCAAAATCAAAACTTGTAAAAAATTTTAAAACATTTTTTAAAACTTTTTATTGTTCTATCATGTACTTTGAAATCTTTTCTTTTCAAATCTTTCAAAACATTTTTGTTTATTTTCAAAACCCTTATTTTTTAAAAGAAAAAGCCCACCTTTTTTATTTTTTTTAAAAAAGCACTCATGTTTTTTTTACTAAAAAACCTCTTTTTTTTGCTCAGCCCTAAAAAACCTCTTATAATTTTAAACCTTATTTTTATTTTTTTCCAGTCTAGCCACTAGTTTTAAATTCATAACAACAAACATTTTTAATTTTCACCTACCTACTCAAATGGATCAAACAACCAACATTGCATTTTTTAGGTTCACAATTTTTTAACAAAACAACATTTTATTTTATTTTATTTAAGAATCTAAAGGGTTAAAACAAAATAAAGAACATAAAATTTTACCAAAAACCAACTTCGTTGCTCTAATCCGAATTACAACCTAAGAACATGAACAAACAAAAATTCAACCAAGAAAATAAAATTAAAAACAAAGAAAGGGAAAAAGAAATTACCGAAAGTGTAGAAACCTCGAACTTTCTCCACTCGAACCGATTCCAATCGCCACCGAAGAAAAAGCTTGCTTCCAACCCAAAATTTTTAACCAAAGTTATTCCAAACTTGAACAATTTCCAGCAATTTTCAGAGGATTTTTAGAGGTGATTTTCGGATGATTTTTTTGTGTTGAACAAGTGAAAGGGGGTTTTTATAGGTGCAATAATGTTTGGTTTCAAAGCATAAATCCTTGATTTCTTCCCCCAAAATACGTTTTCAAACCCCTAATCTCAAGCTAACAAATAAATTCAGCCTATTTATGATTTTATAGATAAAAATGGCTCAAATTTAGGGATTTTCATATGAAAATTTCTCTAAATTTGAGTAGGGTTTGATCACCCTTTTCCCCTTTTTTGCAGGTGGTCGGCGGTGAGGGGACGTGGCGGTGGAACGCGGGGCTGAAGGGAGTTAGTCGGTACCTCAAACAGTAGTGACCGATGACCGGTGGTGCAGCAGCAGCACCCTCCCCCTTTCTGGGCAGCTTCGAAACTGGGGGGAAGGAACCAGCCCCGCGCGCGTGTGGCACACGCGCCAGGCGTGTGGGTGCATGTGGTCCTTCCCCTTTTTTATTTAACAAATTTAAATTAGATCCATTCTAGCCCTTTTGATCTTCCTTCCCTTAATCCAATGACCTCTATTAATCCTGCACAAAAACAAAGGTAAATAGGTTATTTATTGTGTTTTATTTAAATGGGCTCCTAACTAAACTAAATGGACCCTTTATTTCATTTAAAGTGGGCTATTATTATTATTTTTAAAACATGGACCCTTATTATATAATTCCCTCTATTATTTATTAAGTGGACCAATTTTAAAATGTAACACCCGTGTTTGGGGGTCGGATGAAAATAATAATAAAATAATGGTTCGGGTTTCAGTTTTAAAATTTAAAAATAATAAAATATTATTTTAGGCTTCATATATTCGAAGCAAATATTTATGTTGTACTAAAATTATTTTGGGAATCAAATCTCATGGACTTTAGAATAAATGAGAAATTGCCATCTCATTAATGGCGTTTTTGTAAATAACTCAAAGTTTGAAAAAGATGAGCTTTAAACCAAAAGAAGAGAGTTGTCTTCATCTTCTTCATTTTCTCTTCAAACATGAAAACCCCCTTTCCCCTCCATCTCAGTATTCCATTCTCTTTAACCTTCATCTTTGGAGCTTTTCAAAAGGTAAGGACATTTTTGAGTTGGTCTTGTCTTCCTTTACATTATGGTACCATTAGTTTTCATTAAAGCTAGGTATTTCACATTTTGGGTTTTTCAAGGTTTTTGCTAAAGGTTGTAACTTTATGAGATTTTAACAAAGATTTCGGTTTAATGTTGATAGATAAGTTATTTATGAACCTTAAGGTCCAACATATGTGAATTTTAAGGAGTTTTACAATGATTCCCGAATTTGGGTTTTAATGGGGTTTTTGAAGGGTTTAAAGGTTGATTTTGGGTGTGCTTGATGTTGGAAATCATTGGCTGATGGTTATACTATGTTTGGGTAGTGTTTTGAGCATGTTTATGAGTGCTTTGGATGAATACATTGCTGATTTTTGATGAGTCTTTGTGGAAGTACGAAAATGAGATTTTGGAGAATGAACTTGGCTTTGAATTGTGAGAATTGTAGTGTATTTGTGTGTTGGTGTTAAACTTTGGGTTGGTGGCTGATTTTGAGGTTAATATATTGTTTTTGAATGGTTAGAAGCAAGGGAAAACAATGGAGAAGCTTCGGGCTCGAATCCGGAACTTGGATGCTTGGTAGGCTTGTCGGCTTGTGCTAATGGAGTGGTCGGTGAGTGGTTATTGTTTTTAAATGGTTTTTAAATATTGGTTCAAGCATGTGGACTAGGTTGGGCTTGGTAAACCCACCTAGAGTTGGGATTTAGAGTGGTAGCCTAATCCCAAACTTTGATTAGAGACTTTGGTTGCACTCTTTAAAGGTTGTTTATGCCTCTTGATTAATGGTGATTGCGGTGTTATGTATAATGTGTTATACATGTATATTGAGGCTTGGATTGATGCATTGATATATGCATGTGGATTGCGCATGATAGTGATCATGGTGAGTACGTGCTAAGCACGGAAGTTGTTTGAAATGATGTTGTAAAATGTTATGAATTGTGTTTAATATTGGCACTAGTATGCTTGAGTACAATGATCGATCATTAGGATTAGTGTGCACACAAGAGTCAAAGTCGTGCGTGGCCTTGGTGGCGTTAAGGCACCAAGGAGGAGTACGGTGATGTAATATTCCAGTGGAAATCTTTATATATTAGTCGGTGATGAGTGTAATCCCATCGACGGGGCGTGAGGATGAGTGGAATCCCCTCTGCGAGGACCGGTGATGAGTGTAATCCCACCGAAGGTAATGGTTGTGTTGGAAATGCGTTCCAACTTGTTATCCGCGTATTCGAGTCATAGCTAGGTGCCAATATGAGATTATACATATATGCCAATATGATATGAAATGTGATTTTCAAATATAGATTGAGATATGTTGTTAATAATACATTGATATATGTATCTTCGTGTGTTGGGCTTATGAATTGTTGATCATGGCATAGTGATGATTATATGTTCATGCATCATGTATATTTTGGCTCACGTGGAACGGAGGTAAGATCATGCATTCCATCATGGTAGTTGCTCGTGCTTGGACCCTGCATTGTCGAAGGTTTGTTTTATGAGCTTACCCTCACTAAGCTTTTATGCTTACGCTCCTTTTTGTTCGACAATGCAGATCAGTATCTTGTGGGTGGCAAGGGCAAGGAAAGGTCTCCAAGTGTTGCTTTTGGTTAGCTCAAGTATGATGTTTAAATTGTAGATTGTAATAGTCAAGCAATGGGATAGGTGTTGTTGATTCGAGCTTTGATATATGTTGATGTTGGTTTGGCCTTTGGTTGCTTTGTTTGAGTTGAAAATCTTGTTTATGTTGCATGCCTTGAATGCCTATATGTTTTGTTTCTAAGGCATGAACCTTTTAGTGCTAAGTATGTCTCTTTTGAGTAAATGCATGAATCTCTTGGATGAATGATGCTTGTTTGTGTTGGTTGCCTCGTATGCCTAGAATTTGGTTGTTAAAGGTTGCATGTATGTTGTTGTAGCTAGGGGAGTCGTAAATCGCATCTAGAGTCGAGTCCTAAGTTGTTTGGCTGAAATTTGGAGACTTGCAGTGCAGGGCGTATCGATACGCCTATGGGCCGTATCGATACGGTCTTGCCTGCAGGATACAGTTTTGGCTTGGCGTACCGATACACGGGGGTGTATCGATACGCTCTTTACTCACTGGAATTATGAGAATTTGGTGAGTAATTGGCGTATCGGTACGAAGTTGAGGCGTATCGGTACGGTTCTATCTCGTTGACCATGAGATGTTGACTGAGAGGGGAGTATCGATACGCTCAAGGGCTGTATCGATACGGTCTTCCCTGAGTTGACTGAGAGGGTTGACTTAGTCAAGGCGTATCGATACCCTTGATAGGTGTATCGATACGGCCTGCTCTGTGACTTTAAAATGGACTGTTTAATGTGTGGCCTTAGGTTCGAACGTGTTTCGTTCTTGATGTTTTCTGCTGACTTGATCACGTAGGAATTAATATGCCTTTAGACAAGATTAAGTAAAAGAAATTTTCTAAGGTTGCTAACCGAGGGGGAACCTTAACGGGTTTCGCTTCGGTTTTCCCCGTGTAGCCTACTCGGACCGATCGTCCGGCCAAACCGGGACGAGGGGGTTACATTTGTTGGTATCAAAGCCTAAGGTTTCCGAGGCCTTGGGCAGGTAAGTGAGGTAAGTTGCATTTTATGTCGTAATTGCTTGGTGTTTGCTTGCGATGTAAGTATGTTTGCTTGTTTATCAAGTATGCTTGATGTATGTTTGTTTGATCGTGTGTGTATGTTGCTTGCAACATGTTGAGTAGAGCCCCATTGCTTCTATTATATCAGAAAAAGAGATTTTAAGTGAGGGAATCATACTTGAGCCACTTGGACCCTTTCCTTTGCTAACCCAGTTTGTATGTTAATTTGTTGTTGTTGTTGATTTATTGCTTTTTGCTATGTTTAAGGCCATGCGTTGGTCGTGAATCGGTAAGTAGAAGTTGTGGTTTCTGAAATGTGGATGATGTTGAGGGAGTTCATCGCTATAGTTAGAGGAGTATGATAGTACCAGAGTTGAGGTACAATTTGTTTGTTCGAGTCCGTGTGTATGTGGGTTGATTCTTGTTGGCGAGGGACGATGTGATCGTTTCTGCTGTTAGTTGGTGAAAGAGGTGAAGACCTATGAGTGGGATTCAGAGTAGTATCGATGTTATAGTAGATAAGCCCTTGGTGCAGTTTTGAGTTTGTTTCCTCCGGTTGATTCTGAACCTGTACTTCCGTATATTGTTAGCAAGCATGCAAAGTTTGATTGTGTCCGATGAAGTGTTAGAGGTAGGTACGAGTACCTTAGTTCGTTTAGCGAGATCAAGGTAAGGGTCTCGTGTGAGTAATCTGAAATTCAGAAATGTTAGTTGGTGATCGTTGGGGTTTCAGCCTATGGTTTCAATACAAGACAGCCGGTCAGTATCCGTGAGTGGGAATCAATTTGTGTGTTTGGGCCATTGTGCGTCTGAGTTGTCTTCCAGCAAGAAGGAGAGATGAAGTCGCTTTCGATATAGTTGAGCCAAGAAGGAAGTCTTGGGCTTTGGCTCCGGATTGTTGGTAGTGGGATGTTTTGAGTCGTCAGGACCGATGTTATAGAACAAGTTCAAGCATGATTGTTTGTGTGTGATCATAACTGAATTTTGAGGTTTCGAGATGCTCTAAGAATGGTTTTGAAGAATTAGGTTATGTTTGAAGGGCCAGCCTGAAAACAAGGGGACCGAAAACTACTAGTTGTGTACATGTGAAGTTGCAATTTCTGTGGATTCGTCCTTTTGTGTGAGCATGCAAAGAAATTTGATATACCTGATGAGACCTTAGGCGTAAGAACGCATGTGACTAGACCTTTTGGTGAGGTAGTGGTGGTCAGAAAGATGTACGAAAGATGTTTGTTGATGGTTCAAGGTTATGTGTTTCCAGTAGATGTGAAGTAATTGTCTTTTTACGGTTTCGATGAAACATTTGGCATGGTTTGGCTCGTAGAACACAAAGCTAGGGTATACGTTGAGACAAGAAGAGAGTTGCCTTGAAGTTGCAGATTTCTGTGAGACTGTAGTAGTAGGTGAGGATGTGAACTTCTTATCGAATGTTGATCCAGCTTTAGAGGTCAAAGATTGATTGAGTTTAGTTGACATGCTTGCCTAGCAAATGTGATGGATTTGATTTTTGAATGAAGATTAGACCGCAAAATGTTAGAATAGTTTGTGATTTTCCTAATAATGTTTGGAAGAATTGCCCGGTTTGACTTTTGATTGGGAAGAAGAGTTTGTTATTGATACCGTCTTCGAGTTTGCTCCTACTTTGATTTCTCTGTATCTTATGGTTCCCGAAAGAATTGAGAGTGTTGAAGAATCAACTTCGAGATTTGTTATACCTTAGATTCATTAGGCCTAGTACCTCATCTTAGAGTGCGACAGTACAAATTGTGAAGAAGAGAGATGACAATACGAGAATGTGTTTAGATTACAGACAATTGAAACAATTGGCAGTAAATAATTAGTATCCATTTCCGAGCGTCAGGGGTTTGTTGATCAGTTGGGGAGTGCTTCCGTCTTTTCGAAGATTAATTTGAGATCCGATTACTACCAGTTGAAAGTGAGAGAAGTTGATGTACCGAAGACATCTTTTGGGGCAAGATGTGATCGCTTTGAGTTCCGAGTTATGTCGTTTCATTTGACTAGTGTGTTAGTTACTTTTATAGAGATGTCGAACAGAATACTTCTTGAGCTCCTTGATCAGTTGTAGTAGTTCTCATAGATGATACATGGGTATATTCCCGTGCCAAGGAAGACCATGACAAGCTTTGGAGTTAGTGTTGTAGATCCTATTAGAGAATCAGTTGTATGCCAAGTTGAGCAAACGTGAACTCCGAGTTAAGGAAGATGTCCTCCTAGGACATGTAGATTAGCCGAGTGTATTAGAGTAAATCCCAAGTAGGCAGAAGAAGATGTGAGTTGGAAGAGATTGAAGACTGTGATAGGAATCTATAGTTTCTAGGTCTAGCAATGTTACTATCGGAGGTTGTAAATGATCTTTTGAAGACAGCTTCTTCTTTGACGGATTGCTACGGAAGAATGTTCAGTTGTATGGTCAGATGCGAGACAACGAGCCCTTGAGAAACCGAAAGAAACTTTGATGAAAACTTCGACCTTGATCCAGCCTATATCAGAGAAATAATTTGTGAACAATAATGATGCGTTACATGTAGGGTTAGGTTGTGTGCTTATGCAAGACAGAAGATTGTGGCCTATTCATCGAGACAGTAGAAAGTACATGAAAAGAATTATCCGACACGAGACATAGAGTTAATTATAGTTGTATTTGCTTCGAAAATTTAGAGACACGGTTTGTATAGCAAGAAATACACATTATATATACTTATCATCAGAGCTTGAACTATTTGATGACTTAGGAAGGGTTGAAACTTGAACAACATAAGTTGTTAGAACTGCTTGAAGACCGTAATCTCAAGATTGAGTACCGTCCGAAGAGAGTCAACGTAGTAACCGATGTTCTGAGTTATATTTGTTGTTAGATTAGTAGTTGAGTTGCGAGCTGTAACTGCCAGATTCGGTTTATCAAATAATAGTTGTTCTGTGGCCGAGTTTCGGGTTGAGCCTACATTGAGTCAGAATACTTAAAGAGAAACAGTTACAAGACAGGTTCTTGGCACCTCACGTGCAAGACATGACAAAAGGAAGACTTTTAGAATACAATTTCAGAGATGATAGAGTTTTGCATTTCAGAGACATAATAGTTGTGCCGAATGACATAGTGTTTTGAGACGTATTGTTTTGGCCGAAGCACACGACAGTTCATTTTTATTGCATCTAAGTGGTATGAAGACGTGTTGTGGGTTGAAGATAGGTACTTCTGGATTGAATTGATGAATGATGTGGTTCAGTATGAGAGTAAGTGTATAGTTTGCCAGCGTGTCAAGACCGAGCGTCAGTTTTCTTCTAGTTTGTTACATCCGTGGGAGATTCTTAATGAAAGTGGGTAATAGAGATCCGAGGTTTCAACTAGATTTTTGAGAACATCTGCATAGTGTTTGGTTACCTGTTGAAGTCAGATGGTCAGTCAGAGAAAGTTATCGGTCAAGTTTTCAAACGGTGCTGTATGAGATTGTGAATCGGGCTAGTTCTGTTGTTTATTTGTTGCGGTTACCACCAGAGTTAGAAAGGGGTTTGTGATGTGTTCCATGTATCTATGATTCGGAAATGTGAGTCATGTCTGTCCGGTGCTATGTTTGCGAAGAGATTGAGTTGAGTTTTAATTGACATGCGGTGGAGAACCAGTTGAGATCTTAGCAGCAGATAGCTAATGTTGGGTGGTAAGTCTACCGAGTTGGTTAGTATGTTGTGGTGAGAAGGAAAGTGTGGAGGAGTGGATTTCGTGGTTTTTCCTGTCCGATGAATTTCGGGGATGAAATTTCCTTAAGTGGGGGAGAGTTGTAACACCCGGGTTTGGGGGTCAGATGAAAATAATAATAAAATAATGGTTCGGGTTTCGGTTTTAAAATTTAAAAATAATAAAATATTATTTTTAGCTTCATATATTCGAAGAAAATATTTATGTTGGACTAAAATTGTTTTGGGAATCAAATCTCATGGATTTTAGAATAAATGAGAAATTGCCATCTCATTAATGGTGTTTTTGTAAATAACTCAAAGTTTGAAAAAGATGAGCTTTAAACCAAAAGAAAAGAGTTGTCTTCATCTTCTTCATTTTCTCTTCAAACATGAAAACCCTCCTTCCCCCTCCATCTCACTATTCCATTCTCTTTAACCTTCATCTTTGGAGCTTTTCAAAAGGTAAGGACATTTTTGAGTTGGTCTTGTCTCCCTTTACATTATGGTACCATTAGTTTTCATTAAAGCTAGGTATTTCACATTTTGGGTTTTTCAAGGTTTTTGCTAAAGGTTGTAACTTTATGAGATTTTAACAAAGCTTTCGGTTTAATGTTGATAGATAAGTTGTTTATGAACCTTAAGGTCCAACATATGTGAATTTTAAGGAGTTTTACAATGATTCCCGAATTTGGGTTTTAATGGGGTTTTTGAAGGGTTTAAAGGTTGATTTTGGGTGTGCTTGATGTTGGAAATCATTGGCTGATGGTTATACTATGTTTGGGTAGTGTTTTGAGCATGTTTAAGAGTGCTTTGGATGACTACATTGCTGATTTTTGATGAGTCTTTGTGGAAGTACGAAAATGAGATTTTGGAGAATGAACTTGGCTTTGAATTGTGAGAATTGTAGTGGATTTGTGTGTTGGTGTTAAACTTTGGGTTGGTGGCTGATTTTGAGGTTAATATATTGTTTTTAAATGGTTAGAAGCAAGGGAAAACAATGGAGAAGCTTCGGGCTCGAATCTGGAACTTGGATGCTTGGTAGGCTTGTCGGCTTGTGCTAATGGAGTGGTCGGTGAGTGGTTATTGTTTTTAAATGGTTTTTAAATATTGGTTCAAGCACGTGGACTAGGTTGGGCTTGGTAAACCCACCTAGAGTTGGGATTTAGAGTGGTAGCCTAATCCCAAACTTTGATTAGAGACTTTGGTTGCACTCTTTAATGGTTGTTTATGCCTCTTGATTAATGGTGATTGTGGTGTTATGTATAATGTGTTATACATGTATATTGAGGCTTGAATTGATGCATTGATATATGCATGTGGATTGCGCATGATAGTGATCATGGTGAGTACGTGATAAGCACGGAAGTTGTTTGAAATGATGTTGTGAAATGTTATGAATTGTGTTTAATATTGGCACTAGTATGCTTGGGTACAATGATCGATCATTAGGATTAGTGTGCACACGAGAGTCAAAGTTGCGCGTGGCCTTGGTGGCGTTAAGGCATCAAGGAGGAGTACGGTGATGTAATATTCCACCGGAAATCTTTATATATTAGTCGGTGATGAGTGGAATCCCATCGACGAGGCATGAGGATGAGTGGAATCCCTTCCGCGAGGGTAGGTGATGAGTGTAATCCCACCGAAGGTAATGGTTGTGTTGGAAATGCGTTCCAACTTGTTATCCGCGTATTCGAGTCATAGCTAGGTGCCAATATGAGATTATACGTATATGCCAATATGATATGAAATGTGATTTCCAATATAGATTGAGATATGTTGTTAATAATACATTGATATATGTATCTTCGTGTGTTGGGCTTATGAATTGTTGTTCATGGCATAGTGATGATTATATGTTCATGCATCATGTATATTTTGGCTCACGTGGAACGAAGTTAAGATCATGCATTCCATCATGGCAGTTGCTCGTGCTTGGACCCTGCATTGTCGAAGGTTTGTTTTATGAGCTTACCCTCACTAAGCTTTTATGCTTATGCTCATTTTTGTTCGACAATGCAGATCAGTAGCTTGTGGGTGGCAAGGGCAAGGAAATGTCTCCAAGTGTTGCTTTTGGTTAGCTCAAGTATGATGTTTAAATTGTAGATTGTAATAGTCAAGCAATGAGATAGGTGTTGTTGATTCGAGCTTTGATATATGTTGATGTTGGTTTGGCCTTTGGTTGCTTTGTTTGAGTTGAAAATCTTCTTTATGTTGCATGCCTTGAATGCCTATATGTTTTTTTTCTAAGGCATGAGCCTTTTAGTGCTAAGTATGTCTCGTTTGAGTAAATGCATGAATCTCTTGGATGAATGATGCTTGTTTGTGTTGGTTGCCTCGTATGCCTAGAATTTGGTTGTTATAGGTTGTATGTATGTTGTTGTGGCTAGGGGAGTCGTAAATCGCATCTAGAGTCGAGTCCTAAGTTGTTTGGCTGAAATTTGGAGACTTGCAGTGCAGGGCGTATCGATACGCCTAAGGGCCGTATCGATACGGTCATGCCTGCAGGACACAGTTTTGGCTTGGCGTACCGATACACGGGGGTGTATCGATACGCTCTTTACTCACTGGAATTCTGAGAATTTGGTGAGTGATTGGCGTATCGGTACGTAGTTGAGGCGTATCGGTACGGTTCTATCTCGTTGACCACGAGATGTTGACCGAGAGGGGCGTATCGATACGCTCAAGGGCTGTATCGATACGGTCTTCCCTGAGTTGACTGAGAGGGTTGACTTAGTCAAGGCGTATCGATACCCTTGATAGGTGTATCGATACGGCCTGCTCTATGACTTTAAAATAGATTGTTTAATGTGTGGCCTTAGGTTCGAACGTGTTTCATTCTTGATGTTTTCCGCTGACTTGATCACTTAGGAATTAATATGCCTCTAGACAAGATTAAGTAAAAGAAATTTTCTAGGGTTGCTAACCGAGGGGGAACCTTAATGGGTTTCGCTTCGGTTTTCCCCGTGTAGCCTACTCGGACCGGTCGTCCGGCCAGACCGGGACGAGGGGGTTACATAAAATAGGCTCTTTTATTATATTTTGCATATTTTTTATTTTATTTTTTGGGTTTATTAATAAATATTAATAATACTAATATACATAATAATAATTAAACACAAAAAATGAGGTGAGAATTTAGTGACAACAGCTGCCCCTCTTTGCTTATTTATGTGCAACAGAAATAAAGCAAAGACCAAAAGGCATTAATTTTCACCGATTTTCCAAATTGGTTCCATTCTCCAAATGTCCAAACGAATAGGCTTGTTCTATTCTCCTTTTGCCCGAATAGACGAGCGGATTCCAATCTCCAAACGCCCGAATGGATAGGCTTATTCTATTCTCCTTTTTTCACGAATATATGAGCGGATTCCAATCTCCAAATGCCCGAATGGATAGGCCAATTCTATTCTCATTACGCTCGAATAGCTAAGCTGAGTTCTATTCTCCCAAATGCCCGAATAGTTGAGCTGGGTTCTATGCTCAAACAAATAGGCCAATTCTATTCTCCTTACGCTCGAATAGCTGAGTTGGGTTCTATTCTCGCAAGTGCTCGAATTGTTGAGATGGGTTCTATTCTCCCAGATACTCAAACAAGCAAATTTTCCTAAAAACTCCATCCTCCTTATGCTTGGATGAATAAGAGTGAATTTAGGAAAGCCTAGTTCGGGTTGCATTAAAAATATGGGAAAATGTTCTAAAATCATCTTTTAATATATATAAGTGAACTGTGAAATCAATTTTGGAAAATGAGGTTCGGAAGGTTGACATTTTGGCTAGTGACCAAAATGTAATTTTTGAAAGTTGCGGGACAGTTTTATAAAGGATTGAAACTTTAAATCTTTAAGGAGCTATTATTCCAAAAAGGATTTCTCCAGATTTTTCTAAGATATTTTAAGGCTCAAATCTGATTTTAAAGATTTAGAAAAGGAGGGAAATCATTTTAACTAAATTTCCAACTAACTTTCCATTTTCTCTCAAATTCTCTTTTCTCTCATTTTCTCTCAACCCAAACAAAATTCTCCAGATTTCTTTCTCTGATTTTGACATCTAAATCTCTCATTTCAACTCTCATTTGATTCCTAATTATCTCATCATCAAAACCTCTCAAATTACAAGTTGATTCATCAAGCTTTTTGGCTCTAAAATGGAGAAATTCAAGTTTGGAGGTAAGAACGTCCTTCTCCTCTAAACTATCAGTTCTTTACTGAAATTCCTAAGTTCTCAATCCTTGATTTATGTTTTATTAAAGGCTTTTCAATTGAGATCTTGATTTTTGGCTAAAATGCAAGATTTGGTGATTTTGGTAAAAATTTCGTGTGATCTGTTTAAGCAGGGTTTTGAGATGTTAAATTGATGTTAAATGAATGCTAAAATGATTAGAAGTTGAGGTTTAATCAATGCAATCCCGGATAGGTTGAATTTCTTAAGTTTGGCTTGAGTTTTTGGTTGTTTTTGGAGTGTTTTTGGTGATCTGTTATACCTGGAGGTATGAGGACGTGGTTATGATCATTTTGCATGTTATTTGATGTATAAAAATGGTTAGAAGTGATGGATCTTGGCTGGGTTAAGTTTTGAAAGTGTTTGGAGGTGATTTCGGTTGTGTTTGGTAGCCAAATTGTTAGATTTGTGATGAGCAGCGAGTTGTGTTGTTGTTGCTGGTGTTTTAATGCATAAGGATGCATTAATGTTCTGTTTTCGTGTGCTTGAAACAGGGGAATTGGATCCGTGAGCTTTGGAGGTGTTTTTCGGAAGCTTGGAAGGCTTGTTGGCTAGCTTTGTTTGGTTATTGGTGAGTGAAGTTGGGATTTCAGCTTTTGAAACAAGGTTTGAAGGTTTTTTTTGGGAGCTTAGTTTAAGTCTAAACAACTTTGCTAAGCTCAAGAGTAAGTGATTGGGTTTTTGCTCTTGAATTGTGTGTGATTTGGTTTTAAAATCAAAAGTGATTGATGATTGATATGCATGTGTTTTTGCATGATTTAATTCTGTTTTGTAAGCATGTTTTAGCATGGTTTAATGCTGGTTTTGAAAGCCATTTGAAAAGGATGCTCAAGGTAAGGGATCCTTGGTTTTGTATATGGAAATTGTGATTTTGATGCATAGTGTTGCATGTTGATCAATGGCTTTGTATGATGCTTAAAAACAGTGAATTGATGATGATTAATGATGGTTTTGCATATTGGTTATGCATGTGAATCATTGGATTAATGATGTAATGGTTTTGCATATTGGTTATGCATGTGAAACATTGAGCTAATGTTGTGATAGCTTGCATTATGTTCATGCATGTGGAACATTGGATAATATGGTAAGATGGTTATATTGGCAAGTGTTGTAAGTGGTTCTTGGTTCGTTGATCGGATATAATTAGCCGGCTATAGGATTGGGTGCACCGTGAATAAAGTCGCCTTGAAGGCGGAGCGGTCAAGTGTGGACCGGATAGGCTCCCCTCAAGTATTCCTAACGAGATGAGGTCATAGTGGAGGTTGTTGCCCACTCGAGGACCTAGGTTGATAAGGTCATAATGGAGGTTGTTGCCCATTCGAGGACCTTGGTTGAGTAAAGGTTATAAGGTGGTTAAAAGTCCTTATGTGAGAACCTTGTACTTGTTAAGATCACAATGGCAGTGGTTAAGTCCATGTGTGGATCTTGTGTGGGATGTCCCGTTCCTCGTTAGATGATGTCTACAACTACCAATCGGTTATGCAAAGGTTGTATGGTGGTTAAAAGTCCATACGGGAAGACCTTGTGCATGTCAAGGGTGTATGGTGGTTGAAAGTCCATACATGGGAACCTTGAGGAAAAGCTAAGGTTGTATGGTGTTTAAAAGTCCATACATGGGAACCTTAGGTTGTTGAGGTCTAGTGGAGGTTGTTGCCCACGGAAGGACCTTGGATTGGGTAGTGTGTAGGGAGCGTAGGGACAACGCTCGGAATCCGCGTATCCGATCGGGTTGTTGTGTTGGAAAGTGAATGTGGTTGATCTTATGGAAGCCAATATAATGTTCTTGATCTTGATGATGCATGGTTGCATGTGAAGCATGAGATGCTTGAGATGATGCATGGTTGCATGTGAAGCATGAGATGCTTGAATTGATGCATGGTTGCATGAGAAGCATGAGATGCTTGAGATGACGCATTGTTGCATGAAAAGTGTATGATACTAGTGATGGCATGTTTACTTGTTAAGTTGTACAAGTGTTGGTAATCATGAGGTAAGTGATGCATGTGAGCATGAAATATCTATGTTGCATTGGAGTCTTGTATGACTTGTTTTTGAAGGCATGTGAAGATGTTATGGTTTAAATGTTGCCTTGGTTAAATGAATGAGATGTTTATTTGAGTAATGGTTTTTAAATGGTTTCTTGCTTGAAATGGTTTTCAAGTTTAAGAAAGGTTTGTTGTGCAATGGAAGTGTGTTCCATGGTTTTGATTAAGCTTGGCATATGGTGTTTATGCATGTTTTGAGCTTGATGTTGAAAGGGGTTTTCAAACATGGTTTTGGTAATCAAATCGGGTTTGTTTTAAAGTGTTTTAAAGACCCGCTGCATTGATGGTGTTTTGGTTTTGAGCATTCCTCACTAAGCATTTTGTGCTTACGCTCCTTTTTGTCCATCAATGCAGATTCTTGAAGTTTGGGCAGCAAGGAGCAAGGGATTCAAGGTGGACTCCAATGGAGATGTATGTCTCGGTGAATAGCTATAGTTAATAAGGGCAATGGGGTAGAATCTCTCGGATTGATGTGTATGTGATCGTATATGTTGATCATGTTGTTTAAGAATGTTTAAATTCTGTTGCTATGTTGTTGAACATGAATTGGCTTATTTGAGGTTGCTTTGAAAAGGTTTATGCTTAAATGGATAGCTTGAGTAGGAAGCATGCCATTGAATTTGGGGCTTTTCATATGTGTTGGCTATATGTTGAATTGGTGATGCATTTATGGTCCTTGCATGTTGAATGATCATATGGAATGGTTTGGTGATGTTAATTGGATGTTTGATGCATGATTGTTGATGGTTTTGAGTCGAAATCAGGCAGGGGTATCGGTACTCGAGCTTGTGTATCGATACGCCTGAGCCAAATATGCTCGTTCTTGCCCAGGCGTATCGGTACAGTTGAACAGGTACCGATACCGTATGAAGGCCGTATCGATACTGGGAAACTCGTATCGATACCGCTGCTGAAGTTTGGTTACTGCCTTCCCCGCGTATCGATACAACACGTGGCGTACCGATACCGGACCGTTAATTTCAGTTAAAAGTATCTTTTGATGTTTTGTTTTGTTTGCGTTTTAGTCCTGAATCTTGTTTGTGCAATTGTATGAGTTCGGGATGTCCGTTTGAGTTGAAATTTGGCAGAGAAGCATGAAACATGATTAATTTCAAGTTGGTAACTTAAAATGTGGTTAAGTCCTTAAAGTTTTCAGAAATTACAATTTGGTCCCTAAAGTTGTAATTTGTTCAATTGGGTCCCTGTTTGATCTCTGGTGTTTGTGATCTTTGAGCATGGTGTTTGTGTGATCACATATAGGGTTAATGTGCATCTAGACAAGTTTAAAAAGGAAAAAAAAGGGTCGTTAATCAAGGTTGACTTTCGGGTTGACTTTGGTTTTCCCCGTGTAATCTTCGTAGTTCGGGTCAACCGTCTAGGCCGGGCTACTGGGGTTACATTTGGTGGTATCAGAGCTGAGTTGCGAAGGTTGGGGAAAACGGTAAGTTGTTGTGATATGTGTGTTTGATGTTTACATTGTTGTGTGGTTGGAAGTTGCTTGAAACATGTGTTTCTGAGTATGCTGTTGATGTTTCTGAGCATGTTGCTGATGTATGTAAGCATGTTTTGTGGTTATGAATCTTGGTTGAGTTTATGTGGATATGTGCTGATGCTATGAGCTGGTGTTAAGCATGGTGAATGTGTTTTGAGCATGTTATGTTGCTAATGTGCTGGTGTAATTGGATGTTGCTTGGTGTAAGCATGATCAAGGTATGTTGTTGATATGCTTGATGTTGTGATATCTATGTTGTGTTGACTGCTATGTCATGTAAAGGGGAGGATTCAGGATACCCATTGCCTTATTAATATAGCTATTGTGTTATTTTGGAGTTGGAGTTTGAATCCTTGCTTAATGCTGGTCTAACTGGTTTGTTTGCTTGTTGTGATTGTATGTTTGTTGTTGTTAGTGGTATGGCAAAGTTGATGAAAGAGTGGCGGTTGAGGGAGATGGTTGCTGCCTTGGGGCAGGTTGTTAAGGCAAAGAATTCGCCCTTTTGTAAAGGTGTTTTGTCTCAGTCTTCTGTGCTTGGAGTTGAGATGGTAAGGCAAGGGAAAGAAGCTGGTTCTGTGATGAAAGGTTCATTGTCGGTTGTGCAGGAGGTGTTGGGAACATCTCAGGCTGCGGTTGAGGTAAAGTCAGTGGATGTGCTGGCTAGATGTGTGGGTTTGCCGAAGCAGCGTTTGCTTGATTTGGGTGCTGTGGAGTATCATGGTTCTTCTTCGGAGATGTTTGAGGCCTGGTTGGCCAATGTGGTTCTGATTTTGGATCAGGAAGGCTGTGATTATGCCTGTAAGCTGGGGAGTGTTGTTTCTTTGATGCTGGAGGATGCTTGTGCTTGGTGGACATCTGTGGCTGTAGCGTCACATATCCTTGATATTGATTGGGATTTCTTTGTATCTGCCTTCTATGAAAGGTATCTTGGAAGGGAATTTCCAAGGGTTAAGCAGAGTGCGAGTAGTGCTATTATTGAGCAAGTGTTGCTTGAGCAGAGAGTGGAAGTTCAGCCATCTGTGTGTGTCCGTTGTGAAAGGCAACATGTTGGAAATTGTTGGGGTGCAGGTGCTTGTTGGAATTGTGGTTCTAAGTTGCATGTTAAGCGTGATTGCCCACATGGAGTGAAGTCAGCTTTGATGTTAGTCAAAGAATCTCAGAAAGGTCGTGGGTACGGCCGAGACGAGGTTCAGAGGTGGCAGAAAAAGCAGAAGGTTGTGAAGAGTTTGGGAAATGAAGTTTGCTGGAAATGTGGGTCTGATGGACACAAAAGGCGTGATTGTTTGATGTTGGCGCGGAACAACCAAGGTTCCTTATCGCAAGGAGTTGATGTTGACCCTGGTGTGTTAGTTGGTGCTGCAGTTGTGCCGCAGGAGGATGATGGTTCTGCAAGGAAGAGAGCTCGTCTTATGAAGCTTCAGGGTGGTGTTGTGCTTTCAGGTAACCTTGTTAAGTGATCTTTGCTTTAGTTGTCTTAGTTTGGTTTCTGTTGGTTTTTCCTTGCGTGGTAAGTCTAGTCTTGTTGCTAGCATGTTTGGGGTAGTGGTAGTTGTGGTTTGGAAATATCTTGGGTGTGAAGAAGGCTTGGGTGAGTATCTTGTGGTTTATGGTTGTTAGTATGATGGAGTTAGATAAGTTAAAGGTGAGTAAGGAGGATGTTCTTAGAACAGATTTTGAGGATGTTATTGGAGGGTGTGAACTGGCATTCATGCACAGTTAAAATCATTGTTATATGCTATATTATATATGTTGGTCCATGCATACATGTGGCATGACATTAGAGGTTTGCATACATGTACATCAGGCATTGATAGGGCATGTAGGTGATCATGCATACGATGTTCACGCTCGCTAATAACTAATCGAATCTATTAGTGTTGTGGTTGGAATAGGTGGGATGATGGGTTTTTAGAGGTTGTTTTGGTGCTGAGTGAGAGTTAGAAGTGCTGGAGCTTGTTAAGCTAGTTGCTAGTGATAGTGAGAGTGGAATAGCCTGTTGGTAGAAGGATGGTGTTTGATGCTCAGAGAGTTTTGTGGCTTGGTGGTGAAAGGTATCGGTTGAGGTTAGTATCGGTGGAGTGGTTTGTTTAGCTAAAAGGAAGTGGTAGTTCCTTGGTGCTAAGTGATGTTGCAGCTTAGTGGTTGAGTTCCCAAGTGCTGGGGCAGTTTAGTTTTAAGTTGTTGTGAAAGGATTGTGTTGGTTCTTAGCAATCTTTGAGGGGATCAGAAGCTGTTATGTGTGTTTTGGATAAGTAATGTTTTGGTAATGCAAGTGTTCTGGTCGAAGTTTGTACTGAAAGGGCTGTGAAGAATCGAAGGTTTTTGTTGGTTGTTTGGGTCCTTATGAGAAGTGGTTGGCTAGTTGTGGTTAAGAAAGTTCTGTTTGAAGTCAGTTGATGGTGTGTAGAACGGCTGACGGTTTCAAGTTGAGGTTGTGATGTGATTTTTGGTTTTGTGTAAATAGTGCTGGTGAGTTGCTATGGTAATGTTTTTGACGGATGTGAAGGATTGTCAGCTTTGTTGGAGAGTTTGTGTAAACAGTTGATGTTTAAGGATTTCTGCTTGTTGGGAAAATTTTTGGAAGAGGTTTGGGAGTTCGCAAAAGTTTTAGAGGCTGAGAGTTTGCCTAATGGCTGAATTGGATTGGTTGTTGTCTTTGTGAAGATAAGTCTTGGAAGTTGTGTGTTACAGTGTTGTCTACTGAAAGAGCTGAAGTTCTTCAGGTTGATGTTGGGGTTGTGTACAATCCGGTTATGTGGAAGGTTGAGCCGTGGTTACCTTTGAGAGTTTGGATTTGTGAACAGTGTATGGTGGAGGTTTTGTGTGGGAAGTGATCAGTGGTGTTTGGGGCTGTTGCGTTGTGCGTTGGTTGAGAAGGTTGTGGTTCTCTTTTCGCCGGTTGAAATTTCGAGGACGAAATTTCCTAAGGGGGGGAGAGTTGTAACGCCCCGGTTTTGGGCTCAGAAGTTTTGGGTGTTGACCGGTTCGGTCAAAGTGCTGATCGAATATATAAGAGTGAATTTAGGAAAGCCTAGTTCGGGTTGCATTAAAAATATGGAAAAATGTTCTAAAATCATCTTTTAATATATATAAGTGAACTGTGAAATCAATTTTGGAAAATGAGGTTCGGAAGGTTGACATTTTGGCTAGTGACCAAAATGTAATTTTTGAAAGTTGCGGGACAGTTTTATAAAGGATTGAAACTTTAAATCTTTAAGGAGCTATTATTCCAAAAAGGATTTCTCCAGATTTTTCTAAGATATTTTAAGGCTCAAATCTGATTTTAAAGATTTAGAAAAGGAGGGAAATCATTTTAACTAAATTTCCAACTAACTTTCCATTTTCTCTCAAATTCTCTTTTCTCTCATTTTCTCTCAACCCAAACAAAATTCTCCAGATTTCTTTCTCTGATTTTGACATCTAAATCTCTCATTTCAACTCTCATTTGATTCCTAATTATCTCATCATCAAAACCTCTCAAATTACAAGTTGATTCATCAAGCTTTTTGGCTCTAAAATGGAGAAATTCAAGTTTGGAGGTAAGAACGTCCTTCTCCTCTAAACTATCAGTTCTTTACTGAAATTCCTAAGTTCTCAATCCTTGATTTATGTTTTATTAAAGGCTTTTCAATTGAGATCTTGATTTTTGGCTAAAATGCAAGATTTGGTGATTTTGGTGAAAATTTCGTGTGATCTGTTTAAGCAGGGTTTTGAGATGTTAAATTGATGTTAAATGAATGCTAAAATGATTAGAAGTTGAGGTTTAATCAATGCAATCCCGGATAGGTTGAATTTCCTAAGTTTGGCTTGAGTTTTTTGTTGTTTTTGGAGTGTTTTTGGTGATCTGTTATACCTGGAGGTATGAGGACGTGGTTGTGATCATTTTGCATGTTATTTGATGTATAAAAATGGTTAGAAGTGATGGATCTTGGCTGGGTTAAGTTTTGGAAGTGTTTGGAGGTGATTTCGGTTGTGTTTGGTAGCCAAATTGTTAGATTTGTGATGAGCAGCGAGTTGTGTTGTTGTTGCTGGTGTTTTAATGCATAAGGATGCATTAATGTTCTGTTTTCGTGTGCTTGAAACAGGGGAATTGGACCCGTGAGCTTTGGAGGTGTTTTTCGGAAGCTTGGAAGGCTTGTTGGCTAGCTTTGTTTGGTTATTGGTGAGTGAAGTTGGGATTTCAGCTTTTGAAACAAGGTTTGAAGGTTTTTTTGGGAGCTTAGTTTAAGTCTAAACAACTTTGCTAAGCTCAAGAGTAAGTGATTGGGTTTTTGCTCTTGAATTGTGTGTGATTTGGTTTTAAAATCAAAAGTGATTGATGATTGATATGCATGTGTTTTTGCATGATTTAATTCTGTTTTGTAAGCATGTTTTAGCATGGTTTAATGCTGGTTTTGAAAGCCATTTGAAAAGGATGCTCAAGGTAAGGGATCCTTGGTTTTGTATATGGAAATTGTGATTTTGATGCATAGTGTTGCATGTTGATCAATGGCTTTGTATGATGCTTAAAAACAGTGAATTGATGATGATTAATGATGGTTTTGCATATTGGTTATGCATGTGAATCATTGGATTAATGATGTAACGGTTTTGCATATTGGTTATGCATGTGAAACATTGAGCTAATGTTGTGATAGCTTGCATTATGTTCATGCATGTGGAACATTGGATAATATGGTAAGATGGTTATATTGGCAAGTGTTGTAAGTGGTTCTTGGTTCGTTGATCGGATATAATTAGCCGGCTATAGGATTGGGTGCACCGTGAATAAAGTCGCCTTGAAGGCGGAGCGGTCAAGTGTGGACCGGATAGGCTCCCCTCAAGTATTCCTAACGAGATGAGGTCATAGTGGAGGTTGTTGCCCACTCGAGGACCTAGGTTGATAAGGTCATAATGGAGGTTGTTGCCCATTCGAGGACCTTGGTTGAGTAAAGGTTATAAGGTGGTTAAAAGTCCTTATGTGAGAACCTTGTACTTGTTAAGATCACAATGGCAGTGGTTAAGTCCATGTGTGGATCTTGTGTGGGATGTCCCGTTCCTCGTTAGATGATGTCTACAACTACCAATCGGTTATGCAAAGGTTGTATGGTGGTTAAAAGTCCATACGGGAAGACCTTGTGCATGTCAAGGGTGTATGGTGGTTGAAAGTCCATACATGGGAACCTTGAGGAAAAGCTAAGGTTGTATGGTGTTTAAAAGTCCATACATGGGAACCTTAGGTTGTTGAGGTCTAGTGGAGGTTGTTGCCCACGGAAGGACCTTGGATTGGGTAGTGTGTAGGGAGCGTAGGGACAACGCTCGGAATCCGCGTATCCGATCGGGTTGTTGTGTTGGAAAGTGAATGTGGTTGATCTTATGGAAGCCAATATAATGTTCTTGATCTTAATGATGCATGGTTGCATGTGAAGCATGAGATGCTTGAGATGATGCATGGTTGCATGTGAAGCATGAGATGCTTGAATTGATGCATGGTTGCATGAGAAGGATGAGATGCTTGAGATGACGCATTGTTGCATGAAAAGTGTATGATGCTAGTGATGGCATGTTTACTTGTTAAGTTGTACAAGTGTTGGTAATCATGAGGTAAGTGATGCATGTGAGCATGAAATATCTATGTTGCATTGGAGTCTTGTATGACTTGTTTTTGAAGGCATGTGAAGATGTTGTTATGGTTTAAATGTTGCCTTGGTTAAATGAATGAGATGTTTATTTGAGTAATGGTTTTTAAATGGTTTCTTGCTTGAAATGGTTTTCAAGTTTAAGAAAGGTTTGTTGTGCAATGGAAGTGTGTTCCATGGTTTTGATTAAGCTTGGCATATGGTGTTTATGCATGTTTTGAGCTTGATGTTGAAAGGGGTTTTCAAACATGGTTTTGGTAATCAAATCGGGTTTGTTTTAAAGTGTTTTAAAGACCCGCTGCATTGATGGTGTTTTGGTTTTGAGCATTCCTCACTAAGCATTTTGTGCTTACGCTCCTTTTTGTTCATCAATGCAGATTCTTGAAGTTTGGGCAGCAAGGAGCAAGGGATTCAAGGTGGACTCCAATGGAGATGTATGTCTCGGTGAATAGCTATAGTTAATAAGGGCAATGGGGTAGAATCTCTCGGATTGATGTGTATGTGATCGTATATGTTGATCATGTTGTTTAAGAATGTTTAAATGATGTTGCTATGTTGTTGAACATGAATTGGCTTATTTGAGGTTGTTTTGAAAAGGTTTATGCTTAAATGGATAGCTTGAGTAGGAAGCATGCCATTGAATTTGGGGCTTTTCATATGTGTTGGCTATATGTTGAATTGGTGATGCATTTATGGTCCTTGCATGTTGAATGATCATATGGAATGGTTTGGTGATGTTAATTGGGTGTTTGATGCATGATTGTTGATGGTTTTGAGTCGAAATCAGGCAGGGGTATCGGTACTCGAGCTTGTGTATCGATACGCCTGAGCCAAATATGCTCGTTCTTGCCCAGGCGTATCGGTACGGTTGAACAGGTACCGATACCGTATGAAGGCCGTATCGATACTGGGAAACTCGTATCGATACCGCTGCTGAAGTTTGGTTACTGCCTTCCCCGCGTATCGATACGACACGTGGCGTACCGATACCGGACCGTTAATTTCAGTTAAAAGTATCTTTTGATGTTTTGTTTTGTTTGCGTTTTAGTCCTGAATCTTGTTTGTGCAATTGTATGAGTTCGGGATGTCCGTTTGAGTTGAAATTTGGCAGAGAAGCATGAAACATGATTAATTTCAAGTTGGTAACTTAAAATGTGGTTAAGTCCTTAAAGTTTTCAGAAATTACAATTTGGTCCCTAAAGTTGTAATTTGTTCAATTGGGTCCCTGTTTGATCTCTGGTGTTTGTGATCTTTGAGCATGGTGTTTGTGTGATCACATATAGGGTTAATGTGCATCTAGACAAGTTTAAAAAGGAAAAAAAAAGGGTCGTTAATCAAGGTTGACTTTCGGGTTGACTTTGGTTTTCCCCGTGTAATCTTCGTAGTTCGGGTCAACCGTCTAGGCCGGGCTACGGGGGTTACAAAACCCTAGCTTTTTATGAGGGACTAAATAGAATTTTTATCAAACTTGAAAGTTAATATGAGATTTCTTAAAAGTTTAAGGACCCCATATGAAATTAACCCATTATTTTAAGAGAAGTTTGAAATCCAATTAGCAACCGAATCATCTTCTTTTTTTTAATTATTATTTAAATGTTATATATATATATAGTACTTCAATTTTAAATTGAATTCTAATCCCCTCCTCCACTCGTCTTCTTTTAATTATTTTATTTACTTTTATTCTTTCCTATCTTATATCACTTTCATTATTTTACTTAAATTAGGTTTACTCTCCCTATATATATACAGACATAGTTCAAATAAGATCACCCCAAGAACCCTACTTTTTTATATAGTTTCATGCCGCCAAAATCCCTATTTGATTTGTTAAATTCCTATGTAATAATCTCCATCGCTCTATACCCCTTTTTGTTTGTTAATCTCTTCAACCCCAAGTTTAGTCTGGTACCGATATAGTTGAATCCAATACTTCTGATCATGAAAAATCACGTCATTCTGTAGGTTGAGTATAGCTTGGCTAAGGTGTGTTTTCTTCCGGTGCTATAATTAAATCATATACTATTTTCCTATGTGTTGGTGTTTTACCTCTTGTGTGATTATTTATATGTATTATGACTTGTATGGTTGACATCATATGCATATGATTTCAGAATTTATTTTGGTTATGTGCTACGAACATTGATTTATGAAACATCAGATTTATGGAACTATGATTTATAGATTTATGGACTATGATTTATGAATTATGTTTATGGAATATCGGATTTACGGAATTGGTTTTTATGAAACTTGAATTTTAAACATCATATGTGTATGAGCACGGGTTGGGATTTGTAAGGAGGAAGTTCAGTGGTTTCACCTTTCGGGCTGAATTCCACTTCGGATTGGCGGACGTAGGGAGGGGGTTATGGGAACCTTCCTCATTTTTGGCAGGCGTAGTTGGGTGCATTTCATTGCGCTTGTGATTTATGTGTTATGCTTTAAAGAATTTTAAGAAAATAATACTATGTTTATGATTATGGTTTTTCTTGCACTTTAGAAACACACTAAGCTCTCTAGCTTACTCCCCCTTAGTTCTTCTTACAGATTCGCAGACTCTAGGCGTTACTGTACTTGAAGGATCTCAGATTTTATCTGGTTATTTTATTATTCAGTACGAAACTATTTTAGTTTAATCATATTTCTATTTATTATTTGGGGACATGGATGTAATTTTGGACTATTTATGTTTTGAGATTATTTTTTTAACATTCATTTACTATTATTTTAATTCAAAGATTTTATATAAACATTCGAATATTTATTATAATATTTATATTTTTGTTTATTATTAAATTCATGTTATTTTATTTTAATTAAAGTATAATTTACAAAATTGGATTTCTTGAGGGAAAAGTTTTCAAACGTGACTTCCTAAGTTCGGCTATTTCTTCTAGGCCGGGTTTAGGGGGATACATTTTGTGGTATCAGAGCTAAGTTCAACCCTTGGACTGTGTGGCTCACATAAAATTTTAAGCCAAAAAATGATTTTTGCATGCATATTAAATGTTTTGGGGCAAAATGAGATTTTCTGATACATTTAGTATTTTAAAGAATTAAATATAGTATATGTTTTGAATAGAAACTCCAAGTACCAACTCTAATTCTAGGATTGTCCCTTTTGTAGATAGATTAATATGCCACCTCGTAGGAGCTCTAAATTAGCGAGCGATCGTGATCATACTCGTTCCTATAAATTTTGGGATTAAAGCCTATTTGAAAATTGTGTTATCATTCATAACCTAATCTAAAATGCCTTTTTAAAATTGTTACCAAAACCTTTTTTTGAAGTATGTCATTAGTTTGAAAATTTTGAGGACACAATTTCTTTTAAGGGTGGGAGAGTTGTAACACCCCAAAAATTACGCTCAAATTGTAAACCTTAGATTTGAAAAATCCCTAATTTTGAAACATAATTTTGAAATCCCTAATTGAAAACCCTAACAATTGAGAATTTTTAATTCAAACCCTAGTTTTTTTATGAGGGACTAAATATGATTTTTATCAAACTTGAAAGTTAATATGAGATTTCTTTCCTTTCATGAGCAGATTTTCAATGGAATTGATGGCCCTTCAACTGCATTCATGCATTTGCACTGTTTTGTTTGCTTCGTTGTTTATTCGTTTGTGCACACATATATTTGCTTCCATGCATTTGTTTTTTGTTTGCATTAAATAATGTTTCAATCATTGCATTCATTCGTGTATAACAAAAAGATTAATTTTGGAAAATTCAATTTAAGTAGTAAAAGATCCTGCGCAAACACGACTCGAGCTATGAGCACTGAGGAAAGATTGAAAACTCTGGAAGCAAATCAGAAAAACATTTGTGACAAGATTGAGAAGATGGTAAATAATATGAAGAAAAAGATTGAGATATCACACTAGAAAACAGTTAGCCAAATCGCAGCCATGCTTGGGTTCAAAGACCCAGAAGCGAGAGAAGACACCAACACTTTCCCGGGGATGGCTTTCGTACAAAAGGAAGTAGCTTCACCTAAAGTCAAGATCTCAGAATCTTCTGCCTATACTGAAAACAACACCGACGAGGTTCGCAGCCCTGAGATGCCTGACCTCAATGAAGAAATTGACATGGCAAAGGTCGATAAGAAATGAGAAGACTGCTACAAGAAGCTGGTGGAAATGTTTAAAGTTTATCAAGACGGAAGCATTTATGGTGGCAAGGATGCTAGAGACTTGAGTCTAGTTTCGGACTTGGTGGCACCTCCAAAGTTCAAGGCCCCTGACTTCGAGAAGCATAATGGAACTACATGCCCATTGGCGCATTTGACCATGTACTGCCGGAAAATGTCACCACACTTAAAAAATGAGAAGTTATTGATTCATTGCTTCCAAGACAGTTTATCTGGGTCTGCTATCCAATGGTATGCTCAATTGAGTCGGGTCAACATACGCATTTGGAGAGATCTATCGAAAGCCTTCCTCAAACAATACGAGTATGTGACATATATGGCTCCAAGCAGGATTGTGTTGCAGAATATGGAACAAAAGCCCAATGAGTGCTTTCGCCAGTATGCCCGGAGATGGCGAGATGTGGCAGCCCAAGTTCAACCTCCACTGCCGGAAAATAAGGTTACTCCAATGTTTGTGGAGACATTAAATGGACCTTTCTATAACTACATGTTAAATCACGCCACCGAAGGTTTTACAGAAATGGTCATGAATGGAGAGTTAATATTGGCAGCCATCAGAAACGGAAGACTTGAGAGAGAAGAAGATGACGAGGATGAGCGTGTTTAGAGTTGTCACAAAGGCAAGATTGGCCGAGATTCGTGCTTTCATAGAATAAAACTTAATTTTCTCTAGACAGTTGGGATCATGCTTAGAACCAACCCTCTTGCTTTTGCCCACGGACATTAGGGATCTTTTGAAAGGGCTTCTATGTTAGTTTATTTGTTTAAAGATGCATTTTTTCCCTTCAAATGGAAAATATTTCTCCTTTTTGTCCTTTTCCCTTCTTTGCATTTTTTATCCATTTTTTAAAGCATACATCTTCTTTGCAGAGTCCCAATAATTGATTGTATGAATGATTCTTGAAACTAATCCTGAGATAGAGGGGCAAAATGTGTGTTCAAGATTAATGGGGAAATCCCATATACAGATTATGACAGTATTTTCCTCTCAGACATTGTTGTTAGGGTCCTTGAATGAAGTGATAACTCTAAAACATCTACCAACTGGAGACTGCTTTTCTTCGACGGTATTTGTGTGTGAAATGACATTTGACATTCCTTCATTCCCTTCACGAATAAGAAAATCCATTTGTTGCCCCCCCTTTGAGCCTAATATTATTTTTCTTGTGATTCAACCCTAACCAAGGATCACTCCTCACACCAGGGGAAAAGAAAATGAAAAGCCGTTTGAAAGAAATATGTTAGATTAAGTTGAATGTCCCAAACTGTAAATGAAAAGGACACAAAAAGAAAAACAAGAAAAAGAAGAGAAAAAGAAAAGAGAAAAGAAAAGAGAAAAGAGAAAAAAGGAAAAAGGAAAAAGGAAAAAAAGGAAACAAGAAGAAAGAAGAAGAAATAAGAAGAAATAAGAAAAAGAGAAAAGGAGAAGAGAAGAGAAGAAGAGAAAAAGAAAATAAATGAAGAAAAAATCTGAAGGAAAATTTGAAATCCTTCAAACAATTGTACCAGAAAAGGAAATGAACTCTAGGGTGAAAACCCAAAATAGACAGTCTAGAGTGATCCAAAGAATAAAAGAAGAAGAGCAAAGATTTCATTAGGAAAAGTTGTTCCTTGGTTTAATCACCCTTAAAATATGAATTTGAGCCTTTATATCATTTCTTTGGCAACCCGAGCCTAGCCTACGTTACAAGCCTTAAAAGACCATTTGGATCACACATGAATATTTGAGAAAAAGAGTTCGTCTTCAGAACACATTCCGCCTAATTGAGTTAACCTTTCTTCAGGGACCTCGAGCTTCTAATGTCTGATTGAGATTAGAAAAGTAGGAAAATTTTAAATTTGTGAAGTGTGTGAGTAAAAGAGAGCCACCAAAAATGGGGCACTATCCGATTGATGGATTCTTGAATCATTCATGCTTTGAAATTTAGGGCATCTAACTTAGCCCTTTTCTTGTGTTTGCCATGACTATTATCTCCAGATCCATATTTTTAGCCTTTCTTACATTTTCTATGACTTTTTCCATTGAACTATTATTTCTAGCCTTTTCTTGCATCTTACAAGTAGGCTGCCATAGATTAATGAAAAACAAAAGATTTCTTGGTATTCATCTCAACTGTAGGATACCGTGAATGAATGTTTTCATCACTTAAGGAAACAACTGAATCTCAGTTTGAATGGGGGCATCACCTTACATGAGAAGGTAAAAAGAAAAAGAAGAAGCATATGTGTTGAAGAATTTGAAATGGTCCCTGTCGTCAATAAAGGTCCACATATAAGATGAAAAAGCTCAGAAGTATGAAAAGAGATAGAATTGCACTTGATAAGCAAATGATGCCATCAGATTGGGGAAGTCTACAAGCCTTCAGTATTAATAGGCGTGAGAAGAAGAGATTGAAGCGCTAAGATCATTCGAATATATATTCAAGGTGGAAATAAGCTTTCACATACAAGCAATTCAAGATGTCATGCAGGGGCAAGAGTTTGAGAATTCACAAGAAGCATTGAAGATTCTAGATTAGGGGCATACGGAGACTTGAAGCTTTCAAAACCACAATTTTTCACTCAACACTGATATATCAACTACATTGGTAGAAGATCTTGAGACAATTGATTATGAGGGTCGAATGTTTTCGATAAAGCAAAGAGATATGAAGAATGAGAATGATGAAGCAATGACAATGGAAGGAGTTTGTCCTTCCAATCAAGAGTACATAATCACTGGATTAAGTGAGCAAAGATCAAATGTTTTCCCATGAGTTGAAAAGAATATAGAGAAAAAGTACAAATGCTTATATGGATTTAAGCGAGTAAACATATGGAAAAATTAATTTTGAAAAAGAAAAAGAATGATACATGCATTCATGTTTTAGGCATCCCTAGGGGCATGCATGTAACCCCCTAAACCTGGCCTAGAAGAAATAGCCAAATTTAGGAAGTCACGTTTGAAAACTTTTCCCTCAAGAAATCCAATTTTAAAAATTATACTTTAATTAAAATAAAATAACGTGAATTTAATAATAAATAAAAATATAAATATTATAATAAATATTCAAATGTTTATATAAAATCTCTGAAATAAAATAACAGTAAATGAACGTTAAAAAATAATCTCAAAACATATGCACATGATGTTTCATAAATCAAAGTCCATAAATCCATAAATCTTAGTTCCATAAAGCTGATGTTTCATAAATCAATGTTCGTAGTACATAACCAAAATAAATTCTGAAATCATATGCACATGATGTCAACCATACAAGTCATAATACATATAAATAATCACACAAGAGGTAAAACACCAACACATAGAAAAATAATATATAATTTAATTATAGCACCGGAAGAAAACACACCTTAGCCAAGATATACTCAACCTACAGAATGACGTGATTTTCCATGATCAGAAGTATTGGATTCAACTCTATCGGTACCAGACTAAACTTGGGGTTGAAGAGATTAACGAACAAGAAGGGGTATAGAGCGGTGGAGATTGTTACATAGGAATTTAACAAATCATTAAGGGATTTTGGCGGCATGAAACTATATAAAAAAGTAGGGTTCTTGGGGTGATCTTATTTGAACTATGTGTGCATATATATTGGGAGAGCAAACCTAATTTAAGTAAAATAATGAAAGTGATATAAGATAGGAAAGAATAAAAGTAAATAAAATAATTTAAAGAAGACGAGTGGAGGATGTGATTAAAATTCAATTTAAAATTGAAGTACTAAATATATATATATAGCATTTAAATAATAATTAAAAAAGAAGAAGAAGATGATTCGGCTGCTAATTGAATTTCAAACTTCTCTGAAAATAATGGGTTAATTTCATACAGGGTCCTTAATCTTTTGTGAATTACAAATATCTTTCTGCTTGAACGTCTAACTCCCGGATTTCTTCAACTAGCCACATGAGCCTTGGTCCAACTTCTCCAACGGGCTTGATGTACTAACAAAGGGCTACAGCTTCATTTGTCAATGTTGTCACATGCTTGGTTCTCCTCCTTTTTAAAGAACTTACCATTCCTAATTTGAACAATTTTCCAGAATCAACCCCTTCTAAATATGGGATGCATGCAATAAATAAATATACTATTCACACAAAAAAGATTAGTAATAAACATGCTACAAAACAACTCACACACAAAAAGGTTAGTAACAAATAAATATGCTACAAAGACAAAACAAAACTCACACATAAAAAGGTTAGTAACAAATAAACATGCTACAAAACAAAACTTATATACACAAAGGTTGGTAATAAAAAATAGAAACAAAACCCTAAAGATCCAAAATAATTCAATTGCTTAATAATTTTGGGCAGTCATTCCAACATTCCAGGACATGACCCCACAAATTATTCCTACGACTCAACACCCTAGGCTTTCCACATGGCTCTATTAGGGGTAGGCTCTAAATTATCAAACTTGGTTTGGTTCTAAAAAGGTACCCGAGTTGTCCTATTTGTCCTCTACTAAGAGTAGCAATGCCCTCGATTCTCACCCATTATAGGCTACAAAAGAATCGAGTTCAACTCAGGAGGACCCACCACCGAAGCTTTCTCGAAGAATCAATATTCTTACGAAGGCAAATGGATTGAGTCTCGAAGGTACTTTGCGATGGTCATACCAAGAATCAATATTCTTACATGAGCAAAGCGTGTTCCCCCCACTTAAAACGAACGGGACAAAGCTCAAGAATAGAGCTTAGAATTAAGTCTTAAATGCGTAAAATAGAGCCATATTCATTTAAACGGACAAATAAATTAAACCTAGTGTGAACTTGCAAATTCCATATTTTTTTAAAAAATCATTTTTTTTAAAATCATTTAAAACCAATTTGTGGCCTAACCCTCTGTGTTTTTATTTAAAAAAAATCAAAAACATATCCCAGTGGAGTCGTCAAGCTGTCGCAACCCTTTTTAGGAGTTTCGACTATTTTTGGAAAACAACCTTTTAAAATCAACGGAGTCACCACCAATATTTTTTGAAAAAAAAGTGTGGTTGGATCACTTTTAAAAAATAGGGTTATTTTAATAAAACATTTTTGGTTTTTATAAACAACGGTTTCGGTCTACGAAAATTAGAAAAAAAGTTCGGGGGTCGGTTACGCGTGGGGAACGATTAGCACCCCGACGACGCACACAATTGATACCTAATTGGTTTTAAATTCGATTTCAAAACTGGAATTTGCAAGTTAACAAAGGTTCGACTTTATTTGTCCGTTTAATGAATATTAATATATTTTAACGGTCTTATCGCCCGGGAGATGAACTTTAATCACCGTCATCATTTCTGGCGCTAACCCGTTATTCCCGTTTGATAAGACACCACATTGATTATGCTTTCACTTTTCAAACAACAAAGAAATTTAGGCGCGTTGAGCATTTTATTTAAATTCTAAATTCGATTATTTAAAAGCCCTAAAAGCGTCTAAGTCTTTTATTCCTAATATGAGGTTTAAGTTTGCTTAAGTGTATTTTATTATTTTTTGCGAAGAAACATTTTCAACAAACAAGTCTTTATCTAAGCTTTAGTCACTAATCATAAGTTTTCACCTATTTCTAAAATTAGCAAGCAAACTTATTATTTTTTGTGTTTTTTCTTTTTTATTTATTTCTTTTAAAAAAACCTTTGTTTCTTTTTACTTCCTAAAAGCAAGACCCTTCTTTTCCTTTTTACATTTTTTTACCTTTTTCTCACTTTTTATGTTTTATGTTTTTTAACCCATTTTATTTTAAAAGTTTATTTAAATCTAAAAAAATCTTTTTCCATCATTTTTCGAATTTCTCAAATCATTTATCTTTTTCTAGTTTTTTCCTTTTAAAACCTTTATTTTCAAAATCAAAACTTTTAAAATTTTAAAACATTTTTTCAAACTTTTTATTGATCTATCATGTACTTAGAAATCTTTTCTTTTCAAAACTTTCAAAACATTTTTGTTTATTTACTTTTATTTTCAAAACCTTTATTTTTTTTAAAAAAAGCCCACCTTTATTTTAAAATGAAATTATCAAGAACCCCTAATTCTAAACTTTTTAAATTTCTTAAGAAAAACTTTTTTATTTTTTATTTAAAAAAACACTCATTTTATTCCTAAAAAACCTCTTATTATTTAAAACTTTATTATTTTAAACCTTATTTTTATTTTTTTTTTCCAATCTAGCCACTAGTCTTAAATTCATAACAACAAACATTTTTAATTTTCAGCTGTCTACTCAAATGGATCAAACAACCAACATTTCATTTTTTAAGTTCACAATTTTTTAACAAAACAACATTTTATTTTATTTAAGAATCTACAGGATTAAAACAAAATAAAGAACATAAATTTTTACCAAAAACCAACTTCGATCCTCTATTCCGAATTGCAACCTAAGAACATGAACAAACAAAAATTCAACCAAGAAAATAAAATTAAAAACAAAGAAAAGGAAAAAAAATTACCGAAAGTGTAGAAACCTCGAACTTTCTCCACTCGAACCGATTCCAATTGCCACCGAAGAAAAAGCTTGCTTCCAACCCAAAAATTCTAACCAAAGCTATTCCAAACTTGAACAATTTCCAGCAATTTTCAGAGGATTTTTAGAGGTGATTTTCGGATGATTTTTTTGTGTTGAACAAGTGAAGGGGGGTTTATAGGTGCAAGAATGCTTGGTTTCAAAGCACAAATCGTTGATTTCTTCCCCTAAAATCTGTTTTCGAACCCCTAATCTCAAGCTAACACATGAATTCAGCCTATTTATGATTTTACAGATAAAAAATAGCTCAGATTTAAGGATTTTTAGATGAAAATTTCTCTAAATTCGAGTAGGGTTTTACCACCCTTTCCCCCTTTGTTTGCAGGTGGTCGGCGCTGAGGGGACGTGTCGGCAGCGGTGGTGGAACATCGGGGCTGAGGGGAGTCGGCCGACACCTCAAACGGAAGTGGCCGGTGACCGGTGGTGCAGCGGCAGACCCCTCCCCTTTTCTAGGCAGCTTCGAAACTGGGGGGAAGGGACCAGCCCCGCGCGTGTGGGTGTGGGTGGTCCTTCCCCCTTTTTAAAAAAAAAATAAATTTGATCCATCCTAGCCCCTTTGATTTTCCTTCCCTTAATCCAATGGCTTATATTAATCCTGCACAAAAATAAAGGTAAATGGGTTATTTATTGTGTTTTATTTAAATGGGCTCCTAACTAAACTAAATGGACCCTTTATTTCATTTAAAGTGGGCTTTTATTATTATTTTTAAAACATGGACCCTTATTATATAATGCCCCTATTATTTATTAAGTGGACCAATTTTAAAATAGGCTCTTTTATTATATTTTATATATTATTTTATTATTTTTTGGGTTTATTAATAAATATTAATAATACTAATATACATAACAATAATTAAACACAAAAAACGAGGTGAAAATTTAGTGACAACAGTGAATAATACCATTTTGTGAACAATATTCACAAAATAGTTCAACGCATTCACCACCACGATCACTTCTTACCATCTTAATCTTTTTATTAAGTTGGTTTCTGTAGAACTAATGTTTTGATATAATAATTGAAAAATGTTTTGGACTGATTTAAAAAGTATTTAAAACATTTCCAAAGTCCAAACAACTTGAAATAATATTTAAGGAATTTTTCATAAAGGTTTTTCATGTTTTCAAAGGCCAATTTTCACAAAACTGACCAAGTGTTTCGAAACACCTTAGGGCGTTTCGAAACAGGTGCCTCCAGTGGCCAAAACGTTTCGATACTCGTATCGAAACGGGCCTTAGCGTTTCGAAACGGCTAGGCCGTTCCGATACGCCCACGTGGCACTGACCACAACGGTCATAAACCCCAACGGCTCTTTCCCATCTAACTTTTAAATGCAGATCGTTTCGATACGGGCTAAGGGCGTTCCGATACGCGTTCTGAAACGGCAAGGGTGTGATCCGAAACGGGTACCCTGACAGACTGCAACGGCTCTTTCTATATTGAGGGTGTTTCGAAACGGCTTCGAGCGTTTCGAAACGGGGAGCTACAGAACTGCATTTATGGAGGGAATTAAAGGCTCCAACGACTCTATTTCAACCCCAACGGTCCTAAACGGCTATAAACTCATTTGGGAGTATAAAAGGGACCTCCAAGCATCAAGAGAAGACTAATGCTTCAATTGTCAATCAACAAATGATCAAGAAATTGTCTTAGTGCTTAATTTGTCAATTCTTGTATAGACAAACACTAGTGAGCCAAAATTGTCAAATTTGCTCAAGTGTTTTAGGTTTTGGGTGAGTGCTTAATTGTGCAAACAAACACCTATTAGAGGGTTTAAGTTTGCTTTTATTTATCTCTTTGTAAAGAGGGTTTTGATCAAGGCTTTGGGTAGAAGCTTGATCGGTTGTAAGGGTTTCCTCCTAATCCTAGAAAAGGGGACGAATCAATTAGTGGATTGATTGTGAAATCCTTAGTGGGAAGCTAAGGTAGTGGATGTAGGTGCTTGTTAGAAGGCCGAACCACTATAAATTATTGTGTCTTTATTCTTTCTAGCTTCCTAAACCCTTCCACCCAAATATTCACCTCTCCACCACTTGGTAAGCATAATTGGTTGATCGAATCGAGCCCCACACAACCCAACAATTGGTATCAGAGCTTGGCTCAATCGAAGAGGATTCACATCCTATTGAGAAGATCCGGCAAGCTTGATCACTAGTTCATCAACCGGCTCAAATGGCACAATCTATCGACAAACCGCCTTTCTTTGACGGAACCCACTATGCCCATTGGAAGACAAAGATGAAGTTCTTCATCAAATCAAGAGATTACAAGCTATGGGATATAGTTGAAGATGGTCCGTTCGTGCCTCAAAGAAGCAAAGCGGAGTGGAGTGCCGACGATCGCAAGAAGATGGAGCTAAATTGCAAAGCCTTGCACATTCTATTTTGTGCGTTTGGTCCATCCATCTATGAGAAGATGTCTTCTTGTGAGAGTGCCAAGGAGGTATGGGACAAGCTTGAAGTCACATACGAGGGGACAAATGAAGTCAAGGAGACCAAGATTGGGCTCCTAACCTTGGAGTATGAGAACTTCAAAATGGATCCGGAAGAGAACATCGAGAAGATGTTTGATAGATTCTCCACCATCACCAACGGTCTTAAAGGTTTTGGAGAAGCCATCCCGGAAGAAAAGCTTGTTCGAAAGCTCATCTACTCACTTCCCGAGTCTTGGGACTCAAAGAGGAACGCCATCATCGAAGCCAAAAATTTGAAGATCTTGAAGCTTGATGAACTCATGGGGTCACTCCTTACTCATCAAATCATGAAGAAGAACAAAGAGGATGAGAAGAAGAGGGAAGAAATTAGAGCTATGGGAGAGAAGAAAATCAAAGGGCTTGGCATCAATGCTAGTGCCATGGCTCTCAAATCCTCCACTTGCCATCATGTCTACACAAGTGAAGAGGAGGATGAAGATGAAGAGATAGTTCATCTCTTCAAGAAGTGTGCCCTATTCATGAAGAAAGCCTTGAGAGAGCTTGAACGAGAACCTAAGAGAAAGGAGAGGGCAAGCACTTCAAGCCATAAGAAGAAGGCACATGTGGCTACTTGGAGTGATGAGGACTCCACCGACGATGAACAAGCCAACCTTTGCCTTATGGCCATCGAAGAAGATTCAAGGGTAACTTCTAATTCATCTACTTCATGTTCTTATTCTTTTGATGAATTACAAGATGCCTATGATGATTTGGTTTTAGATTTTAAAAGCCACATTTTGAAAAACAATAAATTGATTTCAAAGTTAAAAATTCAAAATGATTTGCTTTCTAAAACCAAACTTGAACTTGAAGCAAAACTTGAAGAGTTTGAATTAAAATGTTTTGATTTACAAAAATTGCTTCAAAATGTTCAAGAAGAAAAAGATTTGATTTCCAAAGAGCTTGAAAAGAAAAACAATTTTGGAAAATCAAATTTTTATGTTAGACAATCTAGTGCCCCTAGATTTATTAAAGGAAAATGTTTTAGAAGTGTTTGGGTCCCAAAAGGACTAACCACTTCAACTAAAAAGGATGAAATTGAAAAATGGATTCCTAAGGGGACTAAATTTTGTGCTACTAATGTTTATGGATCCAAAGCAATTTGGATACCAAAAGTTACTTGATTGTCTATTGTAGGTGTGATGGAGATGTTCAACAAGTCAAACATTGAGGGGGAGCTCCATACACACAAGGAAGAACACTTGAAGAAGGAAGGCTTCACATCCTCCCTTGGGTTCAAGTGTTGGTAAAATTTCTAGTTGTTTTTGATTTTATTTGTCTTATTTTTAAGTTTATTCAACTAGATGATCATATATGTTGGACTAACATTTCAATGATGCTTTGAGTAAGGGGGAGCCATTTTTAAAACCAAAATTCATATTTTTTGTCAAATTTTACCTCTATTGTTATTTTTGAACTTAATGTTTTAAATCTTTTTGATATAACAAAAAGGGGGAGAAATGGTTTGAAAAATTCATTTTTCAAATGAATAAGGGGGAGCTTTGTTTGAATTAAAAATTCTAATCTCTTATTCACATTTTTAAAGTTAAAAGGGGAGAATTCCAAACAATTTTTCAAGTGGTTTTATTATATCAAAAAGGGGGAGATTGTAGAACTAATGTTTTGATATAATAATTGAAAAATGTTTTGGACTGATTTAAAAAGTATTTAAAACATTTCCAAAGTCCAAACAACTTGAAATAATATTTAAGGAATTTTTCATAAAGGTTTTTCATGTTTTCAAAGGCCAATTTTCACAAAACTGACCAAGTGTTTCGAAACACCTTAGGGCGTTTCGAAACAGGTGCCTCCAGTGGCCAAAACGTTTCGATACTCGTATCGAAACGGGCCTTAGCGTTTCGAAACGGCTAGGCCGTTCCGATACGCCCACGTGGCACTGACCGCAATGGTCATAAACCCCAACGGCTCTTTCCCAACTAACTTTTAAATGCAGGTCGTTTCGATACGGGCTAAGGGCGTTCCGATACGCGTTCCGAAACGGCAAGGGTGTGTTCCGAAACGGGTACCTTGACAGACTGCAACGACTCTTTCTATATTGAGGGTGTTTCGAAACGGCTTCGAGCGTTTCGAAACGGGGAGCTGCAGAACTGCATTTATGGAGGGAATTAAAGGCTCCAACGACTCTATTTCAACCCCAACGGTCCTAAACGGCTATAAACTCATTTGGGAGTATAAAAGGGACCTCCAAGCATCAAGAGAAGACTAATGCTTCAATTGTCAATCAACAAATGATCAAGAAATTGTCTTAGTGCTTAATTTGTCAATTCTTGTATAGACAAACACTAGTGAGCCAAAATTGTCAAATTTGCTCAAGTGTTTTAGGTTTTGGGTGAGTGCTTAATTGTGCAAACAAACACCTATTAGAGGGTTTAAGTTTGCTTTTATTTATCTCTTTGTAAAGAGGGTTTTGATCAAGGCTTTGGGTAGAAGCTTGATCGGTTGTAAGGGTTTCCTCCTAATCCTAGAAAAGGGGACGAATCAATTAGTGGATTGATTGTGAAATCCTTAGTGGGAAGCTAAGGTAGTGGATGTAGGTGCTTGTTAGAAGGCCGAACCACTATAAATTATTGTGTCTTTATTCTTTCTAGCTTCCTAAACCCTTCCACCCAAATATTCACCTCTCCACCACTTGGTAAGCATAATTGGTTGATCGAATCGAGCCCCACACAACCCAACAGTTTCAACTTCTTGCTTATAGAGTATTAATTTCTCTATAGCCTTCGTCTTTGCTTTTAAGCAAATATATATAGCAGTATTTTGTACTATCATCAATGAAGGTAATAAAATATTTATACCCTTCTCTAATTTGGACGAACTTTAAGTCACAAACATCGCTATGTATTAGATCAAGAGGTTCTATACTTCTTTCAACGGTATGAAATGAAAAACTTGTTAGTTTTGCCTCAACACAAGTTTCACAGTTAAGATTATAATTAATGTGAAATGAGGGAATGTGCTCCAAGTTAATCAACCTACGTAAGGTATCATAATTAACATGACTGAGCCTATTGTGCCATAAATCATATGACTCAAAGCATATAAACAGAAGAAGAAATATTTTTCTTTTTCATTATTTTAACTTTTATAGAGATAGTATTGAGTTTACACATGTTATTCAATACATATCCTTTTCCCACAAATATTCCCTCTTTTGACAAAATCAACTTCTAGGATTAGAACAACATCTTGAAGCCATGCATACTTAGAAGGGTCCCAGAAACAAGGTTCTTTTGTATGTCAGGTACATACAACATGTTTTGAAGCTTCAACTCTTTGCCCGAAGTCATCTTCAAAACTACAATTCCCTTCCCCTTGATCTTGGAAGTTGTATCATTGCCCATGTAGAGCTTCTCCTCATTCTCACTAGAAACCAACTTAAGGAATAGTCCTTATCACTACATATGTTGTAACCACATGGACCCGCTTATGCGTTTCACCTAACTCCGGGCGGTCACAACCTATAATCAAACTTCCTGTGAAATATCTCAGTCAAAATATCAAAACTGATATAGTTCCCCATACGAGAGATTTACGAACCATACCTTAAAACCTGTTTACGAAGATATATCAATACTATTCTCAGAACAATTATAAAATCTATCAGTATTGTTTTCAAATCCATCCCAAAACAATAAGTATTAGTTTAATAACATGCGGTTACAAAATATGTGATATAAAAGCATAAAGTGTTTGGTTATGAACTAAAGCAAACATCCGACAAAACCAAAATATAATTCGTATCAAAATATAGGCATAAGTCACCCAAATACAGATAGTTTGGAAGATAAGAACATTACAACGGACTAAAGGCTAAATGTGTCGATCCTCTAGTTGTCGGGCCCAAAAGGGTTGCTTATCATAAGTATCTGAAAGGGGAGAAGAGGAGGGCATGAGCTAGGGAGCTCAGTGTGTTCCAAAAAGTGCATATCAAACAAGCATGAATACATATCAATCATAACATAAGAACACATAACAGTTCAATACAAATGCTCGACTGCATACATAGGGTTTACTAGTAACTACCCTCCAACCTTACACCAATATGTAGTCCCCCAGAACTGCATCCATAGAGACTTACCCTAGGCCCGATGGGCATAGGTGCCACCTAAGGGGCTGCCTTAGGTCCATAAGGATTTACCCGTGCGAAATCATCGGAACCTACTCAAGGGAAGACCTTGAGTCCATAAGGATTTACCAGCTGGATCAGGGCTGTACCGACAGAGACTTCATAATATAACCCAACAGTATACCCTAGATAACAATCGGTATTCAGATTCCAAACATGAGTAACAGAATACAAATGACAGACATATTCTATTCAGAGTATCAGAAACGGAAGAATCATGATTTTGATATATAAATGGGCATACCATTGAGCAGAGCAGACATTTTCATCATTCATCGTGCAAACAGATTGTACCATCATAGGTCAAGCTAATAGATCATGCTATCAAATTCATTAGACAGCCAGGCAATACCATCACAGATCAAGATTACATACTGTTGAGTTGAGAGGTGCTCGATTCGTTCAACCGATATGGCTCACCAAGTGGTGGAGAGGTGGATTTTTTGGTGGAAGGGTTGAGGAAGCTAAAAAGAAAATTGACACAATGATTTATAGTGGTTCAACCTTCTAACCAAGGTCTACATCCACTACCTTAGCTCCCCTCTAAGGATTTCCAAACAATTCCACTAATTGCTCTTCCTCTTTTCTAGGCTTAGGAGGAAACCCTTATACACCGATCAAGCTTTCTACCCAAAGCCTTGATCGAAATCCTCTTTACAAAGAGAAACAATAAGTAAACTTAAATCCCTCTAATAGGTATTTGTTTGCACAATTTAGCACTCACCCAAAACCTAAAACACTTGAGCAAATTTGACAATTTTGGCTCACTAGTGTTTGTCTATACAATAAATGATAATTTAAGCTCTAAGACAATTCTTGATCATTTGTTGATTGACAATATGAGCATTAGCCTTTACTTGATGCTTGGAGGTCCCTTTTATACTCCTTGATGAGTTTATAGTCGTTGGGATTGAATTGGAGTCGTTGAGGACTTTAATTACCACCATAAATGCAGTTCTGCAGCTCACCGTTTCGAAACGCTCGAACCCATTTCGAAACACCCTTTAAGTAGAAAGAGCCGTTGCAGTCTGACAAGGCACCCGTTTCGAAACGCTCCTACCCGTTTCGAAACTCGTATTGAAACGCCTAGACTCGTATCGAAACGCCCTACATTTAAATGTTAGTTGGGAGGTAGTCGTTGGGGTTTATGACCGTTGTGGTCGAAGCCACGTAGGCGTATCGAAACGGCATAGCCTGTTTCGAAACGCTGGGAAAAATCCTTATCCAAGGAAAGCCCGTTTCGATACTAGTATTGAAACGTTTTAGCTATTGGAATGCACCGTATCGAAATGCCCTAAGGTGTTTCGAAACGCCTGGACAATTTTGTGAGGTTTGGCTTTGAAAAACATGTAAAACCTTTTAAAAACATCCCTAAACATAGTTTCGAGTTATTTGGACTTTGGAAATTGTTTTAAATACTTTTTAAATCAGTCCAAAACATTTTTCAATTTATTATATCAAAACATTAGTTCTACAATCTCCCTCTTTTTGGTATAATAAAACTATCTTGAAAAATTGTTTTGGATTCTCCCCCTTTAACTTTAAAAATGTGAATAAGATATTAAAGATATGAAATCAAATAAAGCTCCCCCTTATTCATTTGAAAATTCAATTTTCAAACCATTTCTCACCCTTTTTGTTATATCAAAAAGAATTTAAAACATTTAAGTTCAAGATAACAATAGAGGTAAAATTTGACAAAAATAAGAATTTGGTTTTAAAATGGCTCCCCCTTACTCAAAGTATCATTAAAAATGTTAGTCCAACATAAATGATCATCTAGTTGACATAAATAAAAATAAATCAAATGAAATCAAAAGCAACTAGATTTTACCACACTTAAACTCAAGGTAGGATGTGAAGCCTTCCTTCTTCAAGCGTTTTTCCTTAGTGTGCATGGAGCTCCCTCTCAATGTTTGAGTTGTTGATCACCTCCATCACACCTAGCAAAAGACAATCAAGTAATTTTTGGTATCCAAATTGCTTTGGATCCATGAACATTAGTAGCACAAATTTTAGTCCACTTAGGAATCCATTTTTCAATGTCATCCCTTTTAGTTGAAGTGGTTAGTCCTTTTGGGACCCAAACACTTCTAAAACATTTACCATTTTTGAATCTAGGAGCACTAGATTGTCTTACATAAAAATTTGATATTCCAAAATTATTTTTCTTTTCAAGTTCTTTGGAAATCAAATCCTTTTCTTCTTGAAATTTTTGAAGCAATTTTTGTAAATCAAAACATTTTAGTTCAAACTCCTTGAGTTTTGCTTCAAGTTCAAGTTTGGTTTTAGAAATCAAATCATTTTGAATTTTCAACTTTGAAATCACTTTATTGTTTTTTCAAAATGTGATTTTTAAAGTCTAAAACCAAATCATTATAGGCATCTTGTAATTCATCAAAAGAGTATGAACACGAAGTAGATGAATTAGAAGTTACCCTTGAATCTTCTTCGATGGCCATAAGGCAAAGGTTGGCTTGTTCATCGTCGGTGGAGTCCTCATCACTCCAAGTAGCCACATGTGCCTTCTTCTTATGGCTTGAAGTGCTTGTCCTCTCCTTTTTCTTGGAATCTCGTTCAAGCTCTCTCAAGGCTTTCTTCATGAACGGGGCACACTTCTTGAAGAGATAGATTATCTCTTCTTCTTCATCCTCCTCTTCACTTGAATCAACGTGATGTCAAATGGAGGATTTGAGAGCCATGGCACTTGCATTGATGCCTACCCCTTTGATTTTCTTCTCTCCTATAGCTCTAATTTCTTCCCTCTTCTTCTCATCTTCCTTGTTATCCTTCATGATTTGATGAGTAAGGAGTGATCCCATGAGTTCATCAAGCTTCAAAGTCTTCAAATTCTTTGCTTCGATGATGGCGGTCCTCTTTGAGTCCCAAGACTCGGGAAGTGAGTAGATGAGCTTTCGAACAAGCTTTTCCTCCGAGATGGCTTCTCCATAGCCTTTGAGACCATTGGTGATAGTAGAGAACCTATCAAACATCTTCTTGATGTTCTCTTTCGGATCCATTTTGAAGTTCTAATACTCTAAGGTTAGAAGCCCAATCTTGGTCTCCATGACTTCATTGGTCCCCTCGTATGTGACTTCAAGCTTGTCCCATACCTCATTGGCACTCTCACGAGAGGACATCTTCTCATATATGGTTGGGCCAAATGCACAAAACAAGATGTGCAAGGCTTTGCAATTAAGCTCCATCTTCTTGCGATCATCGGCACTCCATTTCGCTTTGCTTCGTTGAGGCACGAACGAACCATATTCAACTATGTCCCATAGCTTGTAATCTCTATATTTGATGAACAACTTCATCTTTGTCTTCCAATGGGCATAGTGGGTACCGTCAAAGAAGGGCGGTTTGTCAATGGATTGCGCCATTGAGCCGGTTGATGAAATAGTGATCGAGCTAGCCGAATCTTCTCAATAGGATGTGAATCCCCTTCGATTGAGCCAAGCTCTGATACCAATTGTTGAGTTGAGAGGTTCTCGATTCGTTCAACCGATATGGCTCACCAAGTGGTGGAGAGGTGGATTTTTGGGTGGAAAGGTTGAGGAAGCTAAAAAGAAAATTGACACAATGATTTATAGTGGTTCAACCTTCTAACCAAGGTCTACATCCACTACCTTAGCTCCCCACTAAGGATTTCCAAACAATTCCACTAATTGCTCTTCCCATTTTCTAGGCTTAGGAGGAAAGCCTTATACACCGATCAAGCTTTCTACCCAAAGCCTTGATCGAAACCCTCTTTACAAAGAGAAACAATAAGCAAACTTAAATCCCTCTAATAGGTATTTGTTTGCACAATTTAGCACTCACCCAAAACCTAAAACACTTGATCAAATTTGACAATTTTGGCTCACTAGTGTTTGTCTATACAATAAATGACAATTTAAGCTCTAAGACAATTCTTGATCCTTTGTTGATTGATAATATGAGCATTAGCCTTTACTTGATGCTTGGAGGTCCCTTTTATACTCCTTGATGAGTTTATAGCCGTTGGGATTGAATTGGAGCCGTTGAGGACTTTAATTCCCACCATAAATGCAGTTCTGCAGCTCACTGTTTCGAAACGCTCGAACCTGTTTCGAAACACCCTTTAAGTAGAAAGAGTGGTTGCATTCTAACAAGGCACCTGTTTCGAAACGCCCCTGCTCGTTTCGAAACTCGTATCAAAACGCTTAGACCCGTATCGAAACGCCTTGCATTTAAATGTTAGTTGGGAAGTAGCCGTTGGGGTTTATGACCGCTGTGGTCAAAGCCACGTAGGCGTATCAAAACGGCATAGCCCGTTTCGAAACGCTGGGCAAAATCCTTATCCAGGGAAAGCTCGTTTCTATACTAGTATCGAAATGTTTTAGCTACTGGAATGCACCGTATCGAAACGCCCTAAGGTGTTTCGAAACGCTCTAAGGTGTTTCGAAACGCCTGGACAGTTTTGTGAGGGTTGGCTTTGAAAAAAATGTAAAACCTTTTAAAAACGTCCCTAAACATAGTTTCATGTTATTTGGACTTTGGAAATTGTTTTAAATACTTTTTAAATCAATCCAAAACATTTTTCAATTTATCATATCAAAACATTAGTTCTACACATACCAAGTATACAAATTGAGCAGACATACATCAGGTAGGTAGAGAATGTCATCATATATCTAGTTCATCATTTCATCTCATTTTCTAACATAGTGATGCAATCTCAATAACAATTGAACATTCATCAAACATAACATTGTTCATGATTCAATCGTTAGATTGTTTACTAATATGTAATCATTATACAATTCATTCAATAGAATATAGCACACATGGAACACACCTCAAAAGCTGGTCGGAGATGAGTCTAACGAACACATGCCTCAGTACGCTCGGATACAGGGTCGGATCCTAGATCATGAAAGAGTAACGGTCATAATGTGAAATAAGTGCTAAACTTGTTCTTATACACAGAGTTTAAATTTATACTGATGTTCACTGAAGCGTGAGGGTGAGTGGATCGAGAGAAGCTAGGCTGAGCTGAAGTGTGGTCACACGCGTCTCGAGTAACTTTACACAATTAATACACTATTTTTTCACTTATTCGTTTTACTATTATCTAAATTAAATAATTAAGTACATATGCATGGTTTGGGTTTAAGGTCAGATTTGGGGGTCTTAGATTTGGAATTTTGCAAAACGAGCTTCAAAAACAGACTCAAGACGTCGAAAAACATAAAATAGGGCTTTTCGAAAATTTTGACTTTTTGGTCAAAGTCAACGCTGACGTCAGCTGGTCAACGGAGCCAGTCAGCGCTAACGTCATGATGACGTCAGTAGCCAACAGGAGGTCAACTGAGTTGACTCGGTGAGTTAACTCACCGAGTCAACTCGGGGGAGTTGACACAGCCTCGGGTCGGGTTCGGGTCAGAGACGGGTTCGGGTCAGAGACAGGTCGGGTAAGACTCGGGTCGGGTTGGACCGGTTCGGTTCAGGCTACTTGGGCCGGCCAATTTAGACTGGTTCTTACCCCAACACTCAGAATCGACGGACAGTAACCGGTAAAGTCACCGGAGTTGCCGAAATCACTATTTTTCACCTGAAAAAATACACATCTCCGATTATACTTTTTAACCATGCAAAATCCCAATCGAGAAGAACCGAAATCTCACCGGAAAATCTACGAATAGCAAAGGGGTCACCGGAACTTACGTAGCTCCGATAGAGGCTTCACCGGTGTCAGTTGGGCAGGAAACTTTAGGAGTTTTGCACGGCGCGACACGAGGAATTCAACGGCCACGCCCACGCCCCGAACAGAGCTCTCTACCGTCCGGAAACAACAGAGAAGGGTTGTGCCACAAATATTGAAGCTTCAGACGTTAATACACAGCGGATGACGGTGTGAAGTCGCGCGTGACTTGCGGCTGGTGGTTCGGAGAAGGGCGGCGCGCACGATGGTGGTGAAGGTGTACACCACTGATTGGCAGTGAGGCAGCCGCTGGTTCGCTGGTGATATGAGGAGAGGGGGGAATTTTCTTTGGGGATTCGAAGAGATGACTGGCAGAGTTAAAGGGGTAGGTGAACAGACGCATTTTTAATTAAATGCAGATATAAAACGATTTCACGTTCAACGGTTCAATGGTTAGCACGCTGGATGGTGAGGGCTGAGGTCGCGGGTTTGAGCTTCCACACCCTCACCTTCATTTTCTTTATTATTATTATTATTATTATTATTATTATTATTATTATTATTATTATTATTATTATTATTATTATCATATATATATTACCGGGTGTTACAACTCTCCCCTCTTTAATAAAAATTTCGTCCTCGAAATTCATTTGAATCAAACAGATGTGGAAACTGCTTTCTCATGGATCCTTCGATCTCCCATGTAGCCTCACTAGGACTCCGATTTTTCCACTGTACCTTTACCATCGGAATGCGTCTGTTCCTCGGAACTCTCTCATCAAAATTCAAGATCTGAATTGGTTCCTCCTCATAGGACAAGTCTGACCTCAACTCTACATCATGAATCTGATTGACATGGCTCAAATCTGGATAGTATTGCCTCAACATGGACACATGAAAAACATTATGGATACGACTGAGCTGAGGAGGTAACTCAAGCCGATAGGCAACTGGCCCAACTCTCTTCACGATACGATACAGCCCAATGAATCTCAGACTCAGCTTACCCTTGCGCCCAAATCTTAGAACTTTCTTCCTTGGGGATACTTTCAGAAAAAACTTGATCACTGGCCTCAAACTCAATATCCTTTCTTCTCCGATCAGCATAAGATTTATGTCTGTCAAAGGCCTCTTTCAGACGATCACGGATTAATATGACAGTCTCCTCGGTCTCTTGAACCAACTCCGGACCCAAGGTATTCTTATCATACAACTCGGTCCAACAGATCGGAGTTCGGCACTTGCGACCATACAAAGCTTCATAAGGGGGCATGCAGATACTAGCCTGATAGCTGTTATTATAAGCAAACTCGGCCAAGGGCAAGAAATCTTCCCAACTACCGCGGAAGTCGATCACGCATCCCCTCAACATATCCTCCAGATTTGAAGTACTCTCTCAGACTGACCATCAGTCTAAGGATGGAAGGATGTACTGAAATTCAAACGTGTACCCAAAGCATTATGCAAGGCCGACCAGAAATGAGAAGTGAACCTCGGATCTCGATCAGATATGATAGATAAGGGTACACCATGCAACCTGACGATCTCTGAGATATACAGCCTAGCCAGCTTCTCTAGAGAATAAGTAACTCATACAAGAATAAAGTGAGCTGATTTGGTGAGTCGATCAACAATAACTCAGATAGAATCCTTTTTTGAAGGAGTTAGAGGTAACCCGGTAACGAAATCCATCGTGATACGCTCCCATTTCCACTCGGGAATCTTAAGGGGCTGTAATAAACCAGAAGGATGCTGATGTTCTGCTTTGACTTGCTGACAAGTCATACACTTTGATACATAATACGATATATCCTTCTTTATACCCTCCCAACGGTACCTTTGCTTCAGATTCTGGTACATCTTATCTCCACCAGGATGCATAGCATAAGGGCTGCTATGAGCCTCACTAAGTATGGCTCGCTTCAGGTCGACATCATCGGGGACACAATAACGACCCTTGAAGCACAGAACGCCATCTTGATCGAAGGTATAAACAGATGTGGGTCCCTGCTCAACTTGATGCATGATTGGGAGTATGGAACTGTCTAAAAGTTGCTTGGCCTTAATCTCTTCGGCCAAAATTGGTTTAACTTGCAACTCCGGTAGCAAACTGACATCACTATAAATACTCATCCTGGAAAACAGGGATCTCAGGTCAGATATGGTCTTATGACTCAAGGCATCGGCAACAACATTGGCTTTTCCCGGGTGGCACTCAATCACGCAATCATAGTTGTTGAGTGTGTAAAAGTTCTATATTTTACCCCCTATTTAACCCATATTTCTACTGCATTCAAGTATAATTCATTTCATTTAGGATAGATTTCATTTATACATCACAATTATATTAAATGGCACAATTGCTACTGATTTTGGTTACTTTTGCAGGTAGCTGTTGTAGCAGACGCAGGGCAGTGGAGAAGCAGAGCTGGAACACATGACTGCAGTCAAGAAGAAGGATGCTGCCATGGCTGCTGCCGTGGCAGCCAATGACGACAGCCATGTTGAAGGGAAAAGGTGAAGTGGAGCTCGACAGAAAGAGGAAATTAAGCCGGTCTGTCGTGGAGCACTCTTATATTTTTCTGAGCCCTAGATCAGAATGAAGGCCAAGCCCAAAGTTCAAGGAAGAAACTCAAAGCAAGGAAAGAGGATGAATTAAAGACATCTACTATGAAGATTTAGTCTTTAATAGAGTTGTACTTTAATTTAAACTTGTATTCTTGCCATATTAGAAAACTTGAACCCAAGGCCTATATAAAGGCATGTAATTCGACCTAGGGAAGGATATCTTATTCTCTAGCCGTCTTCCCCTAAACCCTAGTCGTTTCCCCCTTCTCATCATATTCTAAACTTCCCCTAGGGCTAAGGGTTGATTCTGTAAAGTAGTTGCAAGGATTGCTTTGTTTTAGGATTTTTCTCTGTTCAATAAAATAGACTTCAAGTTTGCTTATTCTGGTTTTCAACATCTTGCAAGAGTATCGGGAGAGCATTGTGAGATTATACATTTACTTAATATCGGGAGAGTTAAGTATACGAAAGGAATAAGTACGGGTTCTCCAGTTTATGGTTGAACTATCTCGGACCTAGGGATAGGGCGAGGTTAAGTGGCTAAGGAAGAATTCAACAACATCAGTGTTCATCCTTCGATTCACACCGGGAGGTATCATCAAAGACGTGTTCATCGACAGACTTGGACCTAGGGATAGGATGAGTCACAACAGGGATTCTTGCCAAGCTTGAAGTACATAGTAGTGTGATCGCTGCCGCGACAACAAACAGACCGCAGCCACCGCAGGTGCTGCCGTGGCAGGAGCAACGGCAGAACAGAGAGTCTTATACATTGCAACACCTGCACTACTGAACAATTCAATACCGGCCTATTTCTCTACCCTTAATCTCTTAATATTTTATCTTCAGTATTCTTCAATATTTTCCTACAAACATTTAAATTATCTTCTCTCTTTCTTGTGCAACAATCCAAGGTTAAGGTTATTTCCAGTCCCTGTGGATTCGACATCTGATACTTCGTGTATCACTTTACTACTTGTGTCGTGTACACTTGCACTCTATTGCGATAGACTCTTTTACACGCTACAAGTTTTTGGCACCATCGCCGGGGACTGGCAACATATATTTACCCTTACTTTTACTGCACATTTTTTTAAATTTTTCTGTTTTAATTTGGATTGTTCACCTTGCGCTTTTCACAAGGTCTTTCGTTTGCTTATGCGCAGATCTCAATGAGACAAAGAACTTGAGCACAAATTAGACCCTGAAATCGAACGAACGTGCAATCTCAGGAAACGAGTCCGCCTCCTAGTAGCAAGAAACGAGTACCTGGAGGAACAGTTAGAAGAAATGGTGAATGGAAGAAACGAAGACAGGAGGAACAACCAAAGGAACCCCGAAGATCCTGAAGATCCTATCGGAGATGGAGGAAACGGACAGCCTGCCGCTCCTCCTGCTGCTGGGGCCGCACGGCGGTCCTGTCGCGATTACATGATCAACGATCATGTGGAACTGGAAACCACCCTGCCAGACGTGGAAGCTGAAAATTTCGAGCTGAAACTTGTCATGTTCAGCATGATTAATTCCACTGACCAATTTAGTGGTGCTGCTACAGAGGATGCTAGGGAACATCTGAAAACGTTCCAAGAAATCTGTGGTTCGTTTAGACTACCAGGAGTAAATCCAGAGATATTGAGGCTTCGGTTATTTCCTCATTCATTGAGGGATAGAGCAAAAACTTGGTGGAACAAACTAACGTCGGGTTCAATACGAACTTGGGCAGATTTAACTCGTGAATTTTTATCTCGTTTTAATCCTTCCCATTTATCTGAGCGATTACGTAACAAAATTGCTACTTTTCAATAGGAAGATGACGAGCCGATGCACGAGGCATGGGACAGGTTTACTACTCTTTTGAGGAATTGCCCGATGCACGGATTCCCTATGTGGAATCAAGTAATCAAATTTTACAATGCTGCCAACCTACAGACTCGCATGAGAATCGATTCAGCAGCCAATGGGTTGCTGTTGGATAAAGATCCAGATGAAGCCATGGTAGTGTTAAAGAATTTGGCGAAGAATGAAGAGCAATTTCCCACATCAAGGAGAGGTAAACGAGTACTAGCTGTGAAGGATTACGAAGCCGATAATTCCCTAAAGACACAAGTTGCGTATCTCACAAAGGCAGTAGAAAACTTGCTGAAGAAAGATTCTCAACCGGTCTACGCTGCAGAAGAGGTATGTGGAACTTGCAGTGGGAATCATAGTTCGGAAGACTGCCCGCTACAGTTAGAGGAAGTGATGTATGTTGGAAACGATAACAAGCAAAACTACAATTCCAACAATTACAATCCCAACTGGAGGAAAGACCCCAAGTTCTCCTGGAGCAACCCAAACAACGCTCTGAATCCTTAAGTACAAAACACTCAAAATCAGGGGGCACCTAGAATTCTGACATGGCATCAACCGCAACAACAGCTGCAACAGCCGCCGGCAGCCACACCTAATATACTTGATCAGACCTTGGCCACATTTATGTCACAGACAGGAACTTACATAGCAAACATGGATCACTTCGTCAAGAAGACGGAGTCATTCATGGATAAAACAGAGATGCGAATGACTAACCATGAAGCTACTCTGAAATCACTAGAGGCACAAATGGGTCAGGTTTCCCAGCATATTAAGCCAAGGCAGAACGGAGGATTCCCTAGCAATACTGAGGCCGCTAGACAACCCACACATGAGCAGTGCAAAGCTATTACAACTATGGGTGGAAAGCAATTACCAGGGCCAGAGAAGAAAGCTGAACCGGTTAAGGAATCAGCCCTAGAATCGAATGTCGTGAACACTGCCCCGGCAGACGATAAACAGCCTGCTGCCGCCACACCTGTCACGACTGCAGAAGGGTTGTGAAAAGCAAGAGTTGAATGCACCAAAGAAAAACAGAAAAATAAAAATAAAAACAAAAACAAAAACAAAAACAAAAACGAAAAGTGCAGTAAAAGAAAAGGTAGAGTTATGTTGCCAATCCCCGGCAACGGCGCCAAAAACTTGTTGCGTGTAAAATAGTCTATCGCAATGGTAGTGCAAGTATACACGGCGCAAGTAGTAAAGTGATACGAAGTATCAGATATCGTCTCCACAGGGATTGGGCTATTAGCTTCACCTTAATTCGCTGCACGAACGTAAAGAAAATATTTGAGAGTTGTCACGAAAATAATAGAGTAAACACAAATAAAAAGTGTAAAAATATCAAGATAGAGAGAATGGGCTGGTATTGAATTTCTCAGTAGTACAGGTATTGCAAAGTTTAGGAAATCCAGTTCTGTCGTCGCGCCCGTCGCGGCAGCAGTCCGTTGGTCGTCGCGGCAGCAAACGCTCAACTCGGTACTTTCAAGTTTGGCAAGAATCCCAGATCTGCCTTGGCCTATCCCTAGGTCCAAGTCTTTCGATGATCACGTCTTGATGATACCTCCCAGCGTGAATCAAAGGATGAACACCGATGTGTATGAATTCTTCTTTAGCCACTTAACCTCGCCCTATCCCTAGCACGAGATAGTTCAACTATAAACTAGAGAACTTGCTCTTATTTCTTTCGTATACTTAACTCTCCCGATGCTAAGTAAATAGATAACCTCACAATGCTCTCCCGATGCTCTTGTAAGATATTAATAACCAAAATAAGAGAACTTGAAGTTTATTTTATTGAACTGAAAATTCCTAAAATAAAACAACCCTTGCAACTACTTTACAAATCAACCCGTGGCCCTAGGAAGGATTTAGAACATGTCGGCGGCGGGAAAACGGCTAGGGGTTTTTGGTTATCGGTTATGGGGTATTCGGCTATATGTTCTCCCTAGGTTAAAATACATGCCCTTATATAAGCTTTGGGCTCAAGTTATCTAAGTTAACAAGGATTACAACTTTAATTAAAAGTATGATTCTAATAAAGACTTAATCTTCAAGGAATCTACTTTCCAGCCGTCTTCCTTATTTCTTGGGATTTCCTCTCCTTGAACTTTGGGCTTGACATATCTTTTGATCCGGGGCTTAGAAAAATATATGGTTTTCACACGACAGACGAGCAGAATTTTCTCTATCTATCGAGGTCCACTTTGCTTTTTCTCCACTAACTTGCTGTCGTCCTCTGCTGTCACGGCAGCACCATGGCAGCATCGTCCTCTTTGTCTGCTTGTCCGGTTCAGCTCTTCTACTTCTCCGCCCTGCGCCTGCCTTCACCGTCTTCTATGGCAGCTACCTGCAAAAACCACCATTCTTTAGTAGAATCCGTGCCTTTAATATATTTGTGATGTTTTGCTGTAAACTAACCTAAATGCAATGAATAATGCTTGAATGCAGCAGAAATATGGGTTAAAAAGGGTGTAAATAATAGAACTTTTACACACTCAACACACCCCCAAACTCAAGTTTTTGCTTGCCCTCAAGCAACTAAGACCTAAAAGAAAAATGAAATATTTTTGTTTTGGCTTTCAAACGGTGAACTTTCCCTCACCCGTCGTTCGTTCCCTGTGGCGGCAGCAACCTGTCGGATAATTTAGGATCTGTCCGGAATCTCACTATAATCCTCGTGCAGTGTGTGCATGCTTGTGAACAGTTATATACCAAGACTCTCTTATTTTCACTAGAATATTCAACTCTTAACTCGAATTTGTATGCCAAAGTTTATCTTTTGAATGAACTTTTTCATGCTCCTTTGATTTTTTTGTTTTGACTCAATTTTCTATTTTTTCAAGCTAAAGTTTGACTAGAGTCAGTTTTAGGCACCTCTAGTTAACTTCCTAGAGCCAGTTTCGGGCACCTCTAGGGCTGTTGAGTCTCTTTTGCTAAACTTCTTTCCTAGAGCCAGTGTTAGGCACCTCTAGTGGCTATTCAAGTGCTAAGCTTCCTATTCTAGTTTGGCTAAAAGAAGTCTAAGCAGTATAACAATCACAATGGTGTTTTAAGTTTTCAGAACTATAGAAAGGCTCTAAACTTCTCCTTAAACTATCCTAAAGTCGCTGCCACGATAGAGCTGTCACGACAGGTAAGTTCAATTCACAGTTTTAAGCTAAAATTTTCAAAAATTTTATTTTTTTTTATTTTTTCTAAGAGAGAAAAAAAACTGAGTAAAAGACACCAACAATTAACTAGGATGTACTTAGACTCCATTAAAATGGAGGGTTGCCACCCCCAAACTCAAGGGTTGCATTGCCCTCAATGCAAATGACAAAATAAAAATGCAGGCAGTACATCACAAAATATAGATAAGGAAGGCAGCAATAAGGAAATATGAAACTTAAATTTTAAGCATTGTCTTCACTGCTGCTGCTGAGGCGGATTTGGCGGCGGATTCTGGGCTTTGGGGCAGGCTGGGCTGGTTGCTCTACAACCTGGATATCAGAGCTGCTGCCGCTGTCCCAGCTGCTGCTACTGCTGCTGCTGGCCTTGGGCAGAGTCTTCTTGTTGGCCATTCTTTTCTGCCTCTTGATAGGTGTAAATTCTTTCGCCAAGTTCCTCCGAATAGAGGGTTCGACATCGCTTTCTACCCAGACGGATGAAGAGGAGAATCCAGCTACAAAGGCAGCAATGTCAACCGAAGGTACCGGTCGCTTTGTTCCTCGGGCGGATGTGTCAGCCTGAGGGTTGCCGGCTGCCGACGGGGTGATGGAATGGAGGCAGCAGATGGTGTATGTGGTGTGGCAGCAGGTGTAGGGACGGTGAAGTAGTGGGCAGGGAAGGTGGGAAAGACAACATCAGGAAAATTTAAAGTATGGTGAATGAAATTTACCATGGATGCGGCAAAATCCTTGATGAATGTCATGAGACCCAGCTGTCTGTCCTCCATCCTTTGAATAGCAGCAAGGATTTGAGTGGATGGGTCTGTCGGAGCAGCTGCTGCGGCAGGTTCAGGAGTTGGCTGCTCTGATGATTCTGCTGGGGCGACGACGGGGTTGAAGGAAGAGATAGGGGCTGCCACTGTCAGCTCCATGAGGCTGATGATATTTTTGTCTGTCCAGCCCCGTCCTTTCACTATTCGATCGGTGTCGGCTTCCGGTATGGCAGAGCAGCGACAGAGAGACGTAATAAGGAAGGGAAGGCAGAGGAGGGCCGTCGATCGATGGGCGCAGTCCAAAATACTCTCCTGTATATAACTCCCCACGTTAATTGGTCGTTTATTCATAATGGAGTGTATTAGGGCTAACCTCTGCTAGTCCACCGTGGTGTGATGTGAGGACGACAGAATTCTCTTCTTAATAAAGGCGTTCCACAATTTGGCTTCTGGCAGCAGCTGCCCCCTCTTCACGGTGTGGGGATTTTTGCGGCTTGTGTTCCATTCAGTCCCTTCTTTTGTCACTTCTGCCATAACAGCGTCGAAGGCAGCATCGTCTAGAGTGTCAAGGAACTGCTGGTGAGCATCGTCGGTGGGGCCGAAGTAGAGGCCATAGAAAGAGTTGATGCGCTCGGCTGTGAACGGAACTTCTATCCCTCGGACGGTTACTGTTGTTGTCGTCCTGCTGCCGATGGCAGCATAGAATTCCCTCACCAGTGTTTCGTTCATCTCTGCTGGTTGCTCCGCGAATTGTTCCCACAAGAGTGCTTTAATCGTCCGTGCGATGAAAGGCTTGAGGCCCATATTGATTGCTCTTGGGGTGTAAATAAAGCCTCTTTCTTCCCATAGATCCTTAGTTGCGAAGGACTGCGGAGTGGGTGCTGCCGGTGAAGAGGTTGAAGTAGCACTGCGGTGGGTTCTTCTGGAAGACATGATAGAGCAAGGGTTGTTGAAAGTAAAATAAAACAAAAGAAAACTAAAGGGGAGAGCAAGTAAGAATAAACAGAAGTGAGTGAAATGAAAATGAAATGGGGTTTTATAGGAAAGGAATAGCTGCCTGTTGAAGCTGTAACGGCAGGTGTGAATAACGGGGTGACTGTTGAGCTTTAGCGTGTCTGACGCGTCTGACACGCATTTATGCGTCTGTTACGCGTCTGTCACACGTTTCCGCGTCTGTCGTGACAGTCTGGTGACAGCCTGTCTCTTCCGTGTCTGTCGCGGCAGCTGGAACGTCAGGTTTCAATATTGGGCTGTGTTGGGCTGATGGATGGATGGTGGGCTTGGGTCACTTCTCCTATTCGTCTTGCCTCCTTTATTTCCTAAAAACAGTAAACATAAAAACATTATTCGAATAAAATAAACCTTAATACCTAATAAATAATAAATAATAAAAATAAATAAAAATAAAATTTAGGTTAAATTAGGGATGCCTTGTGGGGCATCTCCTAAGGTAACCACTTCCTGTATTCCTGGGGCTTCAGTCCCCTAATAACCACTTTGAATTGGTGCCCGTCTTTTAATGATCGAATTGTGATGGCACCATGGGGAAAAACTTGTACGACATGGAATGGACCAGACCATCTAGATTTCAGTTTCCCTGGGAAGAGTTTTAGTCTAGAATTGAACAACAATACAAGCTGCCCTGGGTAGAACTGTCGTGGCAGCAACTTCTTATCATGCCACTTCTTAGTTTTCTCCTTGTAGATTCTTGCATTGTCGTAGGCCATTGTTCGTATTTCTTCAATCTCGTTCAAATCTAACAGCCTTTTCTGGCCTACCTTATCCAAGTCCAAATTCACTGCCTTGATCGCCCAGTATGCCCTGTGTTCTATCTCGACAGGCAGATGACAAGTTTTCCCATAAATCAATCGGTACGGAGACATGCCCAATGGAGTCTTAAAAGCTGTCCTATATGCCCATAACGCATCATTTAGAAGTAAAGACCAATCTTTCCTAGTTGGTTTAACCATCTTCTCAAGAATGTTCTTAACTTCCTTATTAGATATTTCAGCTTGTCCATTGGTCTGTGGGTGGTATGCTGTCGCGATCCGATGCTTGACACCATATTTCTTCAAGGCGACAGCAATAACCCTATTGTCAAAATGTCTCCCCTCATCACTGATAATCGCCTTAGGGATGCCAAACCTAGAAAAGATGTTTTTGTGTAAGAACCGTTGGACTGTCTTGGCATCATTCTTTTGTGTGGCGATGGCTTCAACCCACTTAGAGACATAATCTACTGCCAGGAGGATGTATAGATTTCCACATGAAGATGGAAAAGGTCCCATAAAATCGATCCCCCAAACGTCGAAGATTTCGACTTCTAGTATGTTCTGCAGCGGCATCTCGTTTCTCCTTGAGATGTTTCCTGTCCGTTGGCACCTGTCACAGTTCTTGTAAAAGAGTTGTGCATCTTTGTACAGTGACGGCCAATAAAACCCTGACTGCAGCACCTTGGCAGCAGTTTTGTTGCCTCCTAAGTGACCTCCATACTGTGAAGCATGGCAGTGATGAAGTATGTCTTCTTGCTCTTCTTGTGGTACACACCTCCTTATGACCTGATCTGCACAAATTTTGAAAAGAAGAGGTTCGTCCCAATAATAATGCTTAACATCATTTTGGAACCTCTTCCTGGCTTGATAATTAAGATCAGAAGGAATTATTCCACTAACTATAAAATTAACGAAATCAACATACCAGGGGAGTTCAGAAGACTTACCTGCCGCCATGGCTGTCGCGGCAGCGATTGCGACAGCAAAGAGCTGCTCGTCTGGGAAGGTCTCCAGTATGTGTGTCTCATCTGTTGGTAGACTCTGTCCCTTCTCCAACCTTGACAAGTGATCTGCCACCTGATTTTCTGTCCCTTTTTTGTCCTTGATTTCAAGGTCGAATTCTTGCAATAGCAGGATCCACCGTATCAATCTAGGCTTTGCATCCTTCTTTGCGAACAAATACTTCAGGGCAAAATGATCTGTGTGCACTATTACCTTTGTCCCAAGTATGTAGGAACGGAACTTGTCAATGGAGAACACCACAGCTAATAGCTCCTTTTCTGTGGTGGTGTAATTCACTTGGGCGTCGTTCAGTGTCTTGCTGGCATAATATATGACATGGAATAATTTGTCTCTCCGCTGCCCAAGCGCTGCCCCGACAGCATAGTCACTAGCATCACACATAATCTCAAATGGTTGTGTCCAGTCTGGTGGCTGTACTATTGGGGCTGTTACCAGTTTTTCCTTCAGAACCTTAAATGCTTCAGTACATTCATCATTAAAGTCAAAGGGTCGGTTCTGCTCCAAAAGATGGCATAGGGGCTTGGTGATTTTTGATAAATTTGCAATGAATCTCCGATAAAAACCAGCATGTCCCAAGAAACTTTTAATACCCTTGACTGTGGTTGGCGGCGGCAGCTTCTCGATCACTTCTATTTTGGCCCTGTCGACTTCTATCCCACGGCAGCTAATCTTATGGCCAAGGACTATCCCTTCATCCACCATAAAGTGGCATTTTTCCCAATTTAAAACTAGGTTTGCTTTTTCACATCTTTCAAGTACCTTTTTTAGATTGCCGAGGCAGCTCTCAAAATCATCTCCAAAGACTGAAAAATCATCCATAAAAATTTCAAGGAAGTCCTTTACCATATCGGAGAATATGGCCATCATGCACCTTTGGAAGGTGGCGGGTGCATTGCATAGTCCAAAAGGCATTCTCCTAAAAGCATACGTTCCGTAGGGGCATGTGAAGGTCGTCTTTTCTTGATCTTCCGGTGCGATAGCAATTTGATTATAACCTGAATAACCATCAAGAAAACAATAGTAAGGTTTACCTGCCAATCTATCAAGCATTTGATCAATAAAGGGTAAAGGAAAGTGGTCCTTTCGGGTAGCTTTGTTAAGCTTCCGATAGTCCATACAAACCCTCTAACCGGTCACAGTCCTGGTTGGGATTAACTCATTGTTTTCATTGGTCACCACGATCATTCCTCCTTTCTTGGGAACGCATTGCACCGGGCTCACCCATTTGCTGTCAGAGATGGCGTAAATAATACCAGCATCTAACCATTTGATTATCTCTTTACGAACCACCTCTTTCATCGCATGGTTTAATCGCCTTTGGGCATCTATAGTCGGCTTATGATCTTCTTCTAAAAGGATTTTGTGCATGCATAACGTCGGACTAATGCCTTGAATGTCAACTATCGTCCATCCAATCGCCTTTTTGTGCTGTCGCAGCATGCCTATTAGCTGTTGTTCCTGTTCCTGTGGCAGCTTAGAAGAGATGATTACGGGCAACGTATCATTTGAACAAAGAAAAGCATATTTTAGCTGCCCTGGCAGGGGCTTCAGTTCTAAGGCAGGTGGCTCAACAGTAGATGGCTTTTGGATTACATGGTTATCCGAAGTATAATTCAAAGGTTCGAATAACTTACCTGGACAATTGCCTATCCAGTTTACCTCCTCTTGATCTTCAGTATCAGATGTATTGGAGTCAGAGGAGTTGTTGTCGTCGGTGCTGTCATCAGTGCTGTCGTGACAGGCCTGTAGGTGGCTGCCGCGGCAGTGCCCAAATTTGATGTCGTGACAGCCCGACCTGATGCAGGGTTGTTCAAGAGTAACTTCAGTGATAGCCTTGCATTCCTCGTCTGCATCAGCATGCTTCATAGCTTGGAGAACATTTAACTTGATCTCTTGATCATTTACTCGCATGGTGAGTTCTCCTTTCTCCACATCAATCAGTGATCTTCCCGTGGCTAAGAAGGGTCGCCCAGGGATGATTGGTGCGTTTTCGTCTGCCTCACAATCTAAAACAAGAAAGTCAGCAGGAAAAATAAATTTATCCACTCTTACCAGAATATCTTCAATTTTTCCTTCCGGATGAACATAAGAGCGGTCTGCCAGCTACAGAGTTACTGTCGTGGGCCGCGCCTTTCCAATACCTAATTTCTGAAAAATAGATTTTGGCATTAAATTAACACTAGCACCAAGATCACAAAGTGCCTTACCCACATATTTATTTCCGATTACACAAGGTATGATGAAGCTCCCCGGATCCTTCTTTTTCTGGGGTGGCTGCCGATGAAGAATACTCATGCAACCTTCTGTCATCTTTACCGTTTCAAATTCCCCAAGTTTAGATTTCTTTGACATGACATCCTTGAGAAATTTGGCATAACCGGGCATCTCCCTAACGGCATCTAACAGCGGAATATTAATATGAACCTGCTTAAAAATATCGTATATCTTTTTGAGCTGAGATTCTTGCTTAGCTTGCTGTATCCGTTGAGGAAAAGAAGGTGGGGGACGATAATCAGCAATACGTCCTTCCCACTGCATACGAATCTGAGGAGGGTTAGGTTCATCAATTTTCTCCTCTGTCGCTTCTGCTGTCGTGACATGCTCATCGGCAACAGTCTGTTTGTTACCTGTCGGGGCAGATTCCTCAGCAGGTCTTTCCAAGGCTGGTTCCTTTACTGTTTCAGCTTCTTTTTCCGGCCCTGATAATTTCTTCCCACTCCTAGTAGTAATAGCTTTACACTGCTCATGTGTGGGCTGCCTAGCATTTTCAGTATTACTAGGGAATCCTCCAGTCTGCCTCGGCTTAATATGTTGGGAAACCTGACCCATTTGTGTCTCTAAAGATTTCAGAGTAGCTTCATGATTCGTCATCCGCATCTCTGTTTTATCCATGAAATTCTCTGTCTTCCTAACAAACTGATTCATATTCACAATATAGGTACCTGTCTGAGACATAAAGGTGGCCAGAGTCTGTTCCAGTATACTGCTCGTGGCAGCTGGTGGCTGCTGTTGCTACTGCGGCGGCAGTTGCTGTCGCGTCAGCAGTCTAGGTCCTCCCTGATTCTGATTATGTGCTTGAGGATTCAAGGCATTATTAGGATTACTCCAAGAAAACTTGGGATCCTTCCTCCAATTGAGATTATAGTTGTTGGAATTGTAATTCGGCTTGTAGTTTCCAACATATTTTCCCTCTTCTAACTGTATCGGGCATTCATCCGAACCATGATTTCCCTCACAGATTTCACATACCTCCTCAACAGCAAATCCATGATGTCCATCATCATTCAATAACCTTTTCATTGCTTTAGTAAGGAATGCTACCTGTGATTTCATTGTGCTGTCGGCTTCATAATCCTTGACAGCTAGTACCCGTTTACCCCCTCTTCTTGCTGTCGGAAACTGCTCCTCATTCTTGGCCAGATTTTTCAATACTTGCATTGCCTCGTCTGGATCTTTATCCAATAATAGTCTGTTTGCTGCTGAATCAATTCGAATACGAGTTTGTAAGTTGGCAGCATTATAGAACTTTGTTACCTGATTCCAGACGGGGAATCCATGCATTGGGCAGTTCCGTAGAAGAGTAGTAAATCTGTCTCAGGCCTCGTGCATTGGCTCGTCATCTTCCTGTTGAAAAGTAGCAATTTCGTTACGTAATCGCTCAGATAAATACGAAGGATTAAAACGAGATAAGAATTCACGAGATAAATCTGCCCAAGTTCTAATTGAACCCGGCGTAAGTTTATTCCACCAAGTTTTAGCTCTGTCCCTCAATGATTGGGGAAATAACCGAAGCCTCAGTATCTCCGGATTAACTCCTGGCAGTCTAAACGAACCACAGATCTCCTGGAACGTTTTTCGATGCTCCCTAGCATCCTCTGTAACAGCACCACTAAACTGCCCGGCATTATTGATCATACTAAACATGACAGGTTTCAGCTCGAAGTTGTCAACATCAAAATCCGGCAGTGTGGTCTCTAACTCTACATGATCGTTCAACATGTAGTCACGATAGGACCGTCGTCCGGCGGCGGCAGGGTTGCCGACAGGCGGGTTAATATCGCCGACAGGCGGGTCGTTTCCTTGGTAGGCCATCTTCTCTAGCTGTTCCTCAAGGTACTCGTTCCTGGCTAGCAAGTGACGAAGTTGTTTCTTGAGAATGAATGATCGTTCGATTTCCGGATCTAATTGATACTCAGGGTCATTACCTCGATTCGATCTACGCATAAACAAGAAACCTTGTGAAAAGCAAGAGTTGAATGCACCAAAGAAAAATAGAAAAATAAAAATAAAAACAAAAACAAAAACAAAAACAAAAACGAAAAGTGCAGTAAAAGAAAAGGTAGAGTTATGTTGCCAATCCCCAGCAACGGCGCCAAAACTTGTTGCGTGTAAAATAGTCTATCGCAATGGTAGTGCAAGTATACACGACGCAAGTAGTAAAGTGATACGAAGTATCGGATATCGTCTCCACAGGGATTGGGCTATTAGCTTCACCTTAATTCGCTGCACGAACGTAAAGAAAATATTTGAGAGTTGTCACGAAAATAATAGAGTAAACGCAAATAAAAAGTGTAAAAATATCAAGATAGAGAGAATGGGCTGGTATTGAATTGCTCAGTAGTGCAGGTATTGCAGAGTTTAGGAAATCCAGTTCTGTCGTCGCGCCCGTCGCGGCAGCAGTCCGTTGGTCGTCGCGGCAGCAAACGCTCAACTCGGTACTTTCAAGTTTGGCAAGAATCCCAGATCTGCCTTGGCCTATCCCTAGGTCCAAGTCTTTCGATGATCACGTCTTGATGATACCTCCCAGCGTGAATCAAAGGATGAACACCGATGTGTATGAATTCTTCTTTAGCCACTTAACCTCGCCCTATCCCTAGCACGAGATAGTTCAACTATAAACTAGAGAACTTGCTCTTATTTCTTTCGTATACTTAACTCTCCCGATGCTAAGTAAATAGATAACCTCACAATGCTCTCCCGATGCTCTTGTAAGATATTAATAACCAAAATAAGAGAACTTGAAGTTTATTTTATTGAACTGAAAATTCCTAAAATAAAACAACCCTTGCAACTACTTTACAAATCAACCCGTGGCCCTAGGAAGGATTTAGAACATGTCGGCGGCGGGAAAATAGCTAGGGGTTTTTGGTTATCGGTTATGGGGTATTCGGCTATATGTTCTCCCTAGGTTAAAATACATGCCCTTATATAAGCTTTGGGCTCAAGTTATCTAAGTTAACAAGGATTACAACTTTAATTAAAAGTATGATTCTAATAAAGACTTAATCTTCAAGGAATCTACTTTCCAGCCGTCTTCCTTATTTCTTGGGATTTCCTCTCCTTGAACTTTGGGCTTGACATATCTTTTGATCCGGGGCTTGGAAAAATATATGGTTTTCACACGACAGACGAGCAGAATTTTCTCTATCTATCGAGGTCCACTTTGCTTTTTCTCCACTAACTTGCTGTCGTCCTCTGCTGTCACGGCAGCACCATGGCAGCATCGTCCTCTTTGTCTGCTTGTCTGGTTCAGCTCTTCTACTTCTCCGCCCAGCGCCTGCCTTCACCGTCTTCTATGGCAGCTACCTGCAAAAACCACCATTCTTTAGTAGAATCCGTGCCTTTAATATATTTGTGATGTTTTGCTGTAAACTAACCTAAATGCAATGAATAATGCTTGAATGCAGCAGAAATATGGGTTAAAAAGGGTGTAAATAATAGAACTTTTACTCACTCAACAGCAAAAACAGGAGTTCCAGCTTAAAAAGATCTATGGTATTTTTAAGTAGGTCCACATCAATATTCCGCTATTAGACGCCATCAAGGAGATGCTCGGTTATGCCAAATTTCTCAAGGATGCTATGTCGAAGAAATCAAGACTTTGGGAATTTGAGACAGTTAAATTGACAAAACGATGCATGACTATTCTACACAAGCATCCACCCCAGAAAAAGAAGGATCCTGAGAGCTTCATAATACTGTGCATAATCGGTGATAAATTCGTGGGTAAGGCACTTTGTGATCTAGGTGCTAGTATTAATTTAATGCCAAAATCTGTATTTCAGAAATTAGGTATTGGACGAGCACGACCCACTACAGTTATGCTGCAGCTGGCAGACCGCTCTTACATGCAACCAGAAGGAAAGATTGAAGATATCCTGGTAAGAGTGGATAAGTTTATTTTTCCTGCTGACTTTCTTGTTTTAGATTGTGAAGCAGATTAGAATGCACCAATCATCCTGGGGCGACCCTTCTTAGCCACAGGCAGATCGCTGATTGATGTGGAAAAGAGAGAATTCACAATGAGAGTGAATGATCAAGAGATCAAACTAAATGTTCTCCAAGCAATAAAACAGGCTGATGCAGAAGAAGAATGCACGGCTATCACTGAAGTAACCCTTGATCAACCCTGCATCATGTCGTGCTGTCATGACATCAAGTTTGGTCACTGCCACAGCAGCCACCTGGAAGACTGTCACGGCAGCGACGACGACAGCAGCTCCTCAGATTCTGACATATCCGACACTGAAGGTCATGAGGAGGTAAACTGGATAGGCAATCATCCAGGTAAGTTATTCGAGCCCTTAAACTATACCTCAAATGAACATATCATCCAAAAACCCTCAACTATAGAACCACCTGTTCTAGACCTTAAGCCCCTGCCAGGGCAGCTCAAATATGTTTTTTCTTGGATTGAATGATATGTTGCCCGTAATCATCTCTTCCAAGTTGATGCAGGAACAGGAACAACAGCTGATAGGGATGCTGCAGCAGCACAAAAAGGCTATTGGATGGACGATAACTGATATCCATGGCATGCCGACCATTGATGCCTAGAGACGTTTGAATGACGCTATACGAGAAGTGGTCATGGCTAGACGCTGGGATAAATTATGCCATCTCGGATAGTAAGTGGGTGAGCCCGGTGCAATGCGTTTCTAAGAAAGGATGAATAACCGTGGTGACCAATGAAGAAAATGAATTAATCCCAACCAGGACTGTGACCGGTTGGAGGGTTTGTATGGACTACCGGAAGCTTAACAAAGCTACCCGGAAGGACCACTTTCCCCTGCCTTTTATTAATCAAATGCTTGATAGATTAGCGGGAAAGCCTTATTATTGTTTTCTTGATGGTTACTCAGTTTATAACCAGATAGCCATCGCACCGGAGGATCAAGAGAAAACGACTTTCATTTGCCCATACGGTACTTACGCTTTTCGGAGAATGCCATTTGGACTTTCCAATGCACCAGCAACCTTCCAGAGGTGTATGATGGCTATATTCTCCGACATGGTGGAGGATTTCTTGGAGATATTTATGGACGATTTCTCTGTCTTTGGAGATAATTTTGAAAGCTTCTTAGGCAACCTACAGAAAGTGCTCAAAAGATGTGAGAAAGCGAACTTGGTATTAAACTGGGAGAAATGTCACTTCATGGTGGATGAAGGGATAGTCCTAGGCCACAAGGTAAGCTACCGCGGCATAGAAGTCGACAGAGCCAAGATAGAGGTAATTGAAAAGCTGCCGCCACCCACCACATTAAAGGGAATTCAGAGTTTCTTAGGGCATGCTGGGTTTTATCGAAGGTTTATAGCAAATTTTTCGAAAATTACCAAGCCTTTATTCCACCTACTATAGCAGAATCGTCCCTTCGACTTCAATACTGAATGTATTGAGGCATTCAGAATCCTAAAAGAGAAGCTAGTAACAGCCCCAATCGTACAACCACCTGACTGGAGTTTGCCATTTGAAATTATGTGTGATGCCAGTGATTACGATGTAGGGGCGGCACTTGGGCAAAGAAAGGACAAGCTATTCCATATAATTTATTACGCCAGCAAAACACTAAACGATGCCCAAGTGAATTACACCACAACAGAGAAGGAATTGTTAGTAGTGTTGTTCTCGATTGACAAGTTTCGTTCATACATACTTGGAACGAAGGTGGTAGTCCACACAGACCACTCTGCACTAAAGTATTTGTTCGCTAAAAATGACGCTAAGCCTAGACTAATACGTTAGATTTTGCTACTGCAAGAGTTCGACATTGAAATCAAGGATAAAAAGGGGACATAGAACCAAGTTGCAGATCACTTGTCAAGATTAGAGAGGGGAAAGAGTCTTCCAACAAACAAGACACACATACTGGAGACCTTCCCTGACGAGCAGTTGTTCGCTGCCACGAGCATTGCCGCGACAGCCTTGGCGGCAGGTAAGTTTTCTGAACTCCCCTGGTATGCTGATTTCGTTAATTATATAGTTAGCGGAATATTTCCTCCTGAAATTAATTATCAAGCCAGGAAGAGGTTCCAAAATGATGTTAAGCATTATTATTGGGACGAACTTCTTCTTTTCAAAAATTGTGCATATCAGATTATCAGGAGGTGTGTACCACAGGATGAACAGGAAGCTGTGCTTCATCATTGCCATGCTTCACCATATGGAGGACACTTAGGTGGTAACAAAACTGTTGCAAAGGTTTTGCAGTCTGGTTTTTATTGGCCCTCACTGTTCAAGGATGCCCAAGCATTCTAAAAAAGCCGTGACAAGTGTCAACGGACTGGAAACATCTCAAGGAGACATGAGATGCCGCTGCAAAACATCCTTGAAGTCGAGATCTTCGATGTTTGGGGGATTGATTTCATGGGACCATTCCCAGCATCATGTGGAAATTTATATATCCTCCTTGCAGTGGACTACATGTCCAAAAGGGTTGAAGCGATTGCCACACAGAAAAACGATGCCAAGACTGTTCAGAGATTTCTGCATAAGAACATTTTTTCCAGATTTTGCATTCCTAAGGCGATCATTAGTGATGAAGGGAGACATTTCGACAATAGGGTAATAGCTGCTGCCTTAAGAAAATATGGCGTTAAGCATAGGATCGCAACAACTTATCACCCTCAGACCAATGGACAGGCTGAAATATCAAACAAGGAGGTAAAGAACATTCTTGAGAAGATGGTTAAACCAACTCGAAAGGATTGGTCCTTACACCTCAATGATGCACTCCAGGCCTACAGAACAGTATTTAAGACTCAATTGGGAATGTCACCCTACCGGCTGATATATGGAAAAACATGCCATCTACCTGTTGAGATAGAGCACAGAGCATACTGGGTCATCAAAGCAGTGAACATGGACTTAGAAAAGGTAGGACAGAAAATGTTACTTGACTTGAATGAGATTGAAGAAATTCGAGCAATGGCCTATGACAACGCAAGGATCTACAAGGACAAGACAAAGAGATGGCATGACAAAAAGTTGCTGCCACGACAGTTCTGTCTAGGGCAGCTTGTGTTGTTATTCAACTCTAGGTTGAAACTCTTCCCAGGGAAGCTGAAATCTAGATGGTCCGGCCCATTTCAAGTTGTGCAAGTTTTTCCTCATGGTGCAATCACGACCAAATCCTTAAAAGATGGTCACCAATTTAAAGTTAACGGACAGAGACTGAAGCATTATCAAGGGACTGAAGTCCCAAGAATGCAAGAAGTGGTTACTTTAGGAAATGCCCCTCAAGGCATCCCTAATTTAACTTAATTTTATTTTTATTATTATTATTTATATATCTATATTTTTATTTATTAGGAATTTAGAATTATTTTATTTTTAAGGAATAAGTTTTATTTTAATTATTTTTAGGAAATAAGGGAAACAAGGAGAGGAAAAGAAGTGAACCAGCCCACCATCTAACCAGCAGCCCAAAAAGCCCAAAGAAGGAGCCTGTCGTCACAGCCGGTCAACAGCTGTCACGACAGATGCGGAAAATACAGCTTGTCAACACGCTGTCGCGGTAGACACGCAAACGTGTAACAGACGCGCATCAGACATAGAAACGCGTGACAGACGCGTCAGAAATCGCGTAACAGTTGGCCCCGTTTTTCGCACCTGTCGTTACAGCTCCAACGGGCAGCAACCTCTTCATCTATATAAACCTCGTTTTACTATTCATTTTTCACCTCACTTTTACTCTCTCTACTTGCTTTCTCTCTAGATTTACATTTCTTTTCATTTTTCTACAGTCTCTTGCAACTATGAGTACCAGAAACACTAGAAGAAGTGCTGCCTTCAGCTCTGTCGCAGCAGCAGGCACACCCAGCCACGACAGAATCCCAAACCGTTTTGCCACCTCCGATTCCAATGACCGATACTATACTTCCTTCCAAAAAACGGAGATGTGGGAAGAGAGAGGGTTCATCTACACCAAACGCACGGAGAATCTCGGGCTCGCACCATTCATCGCTCGCAAGATCAGAGCCCTTAAATGGCAGATGTTTACTGCCCAACCAGAAGAAATGAATGTCACTCTAATCAGAGAATTCTACATTGCCGTCGACAGAAAAGACACGACGACCGTGATAGTGCGTGGCAAGGAAGTCCCTCTTGAACTGGAATACATCAATACCCTCTACGGAATCTACGTCGGTAGGAAGGAAGATGGGCATAAGAGGTTCGTGAAGAGCCTGTCGGCAGAGGACTACGACGCTGTCATGGCAGAACTGACAGAGGAAGAGACCCAGTGGAATACAGACCCAAAACACCCACGGATGGTGAAACGCGCTCAAATCACTCCCGAGGCAAAACTATGGAACCACTTCATGAAGAAGAAGATTATGCCTTCCTCCCAAAACAATACAGTGGATCAACCCAGGTTAGTTCTCGTTCATTCCATTTAAACGAGAGACCCATTAATGTTGGTCGCTATATTCGGGAGGGGATTTTGGACTGTGTACTTTGGCTATCGGGACCCCTTGTCTTCCCCTACCTCATCACCAAAATCTGTCGTGGCCACAACATCCCTGAAATTGCTGAAGATCACAAGGTTCAAGGGAAAGGATTGATGGAGAAAAATATCTTTAGTTTTATGGAGCTGAAAGTTGCCACACCAATCTCCAGCTTCAACCCGTCTGTCGCGGTAGAAGAGCAAGCAGAGCCTACCCAGACAGAGCCTGCCGTCGTAGAGCAGCAGCAGCCAACAGCAGCAGCTCCCCTAGCAGACTCCGCCTTGCAGATCCTAGCCACCCTGCAGAAGATCGAGGAACAACAGCTGGGTCTGATGAGCTTTGTCCGAGACTTCACAGCAGCAACGGTACATTTCATTCAAAGTAATTTAAATTTTGCAAATGTACAGTTCCCTGTCTTCCCCGAGCATTATTTTACTGCCCCTACACCTGCCCATACCCCTACCCATGCTGCCACACCAAGAACACCCTCTGATGCGTCCACTCCAACCCCGACCGCGATAGCTGCAGGTGGCAGCCACACCGCTACTGCCTCTGCCAGAGGAGAGAAGCGAAATGAGCCACCGTCTGACCTTCATAAGTTCATTGCGAGTTTCTCTTCCTCCTCAATCTGGGAAGAATCTGATGGTGAGCCCTCTGTCAAGAGGAACCTTTCAAAGGAGTTCACTCCGATGAAACGGAAGAAACCCACCACCGGTGACAGACCATCCGGCCAGGACAAGTCTGGCAGCAGCAGCAGTGGCAGCAACAGTAGGAGCTCTTCCGAGGAGGTACAAGTGCTGGAAATACCACCTTAGATATCATTGACTCACATCCAGCCCCCGAGAGAAGCCAAGAAGAAGACTGCCTCCGCCTCTCCGAGCCATCTGTCGACACCGACAATGAAGGTCACTACCCGCCGACATGTATAGATCAGCAGCAGCAGTAGCGACGACAGCACTTAAATTTAAGTTTTTATCTTATCTTTGATGTCTGCTATTTTATTATAATTGTAATATTTTTATTTTATATTTTTTATTATGTCATCATGCATTGAGGGCAATTCAACCCTTGAGTTTGGGGGTGGCATCCTTCCATTAATGAAGCGTCTATTATGTTTAGAATTTGTGTTTAAGTGTTAGTTTATTTTTGCTTAAAAAATGAAAAAATGAAAAATTTGGCTTAAGTCTTTGAACTTAACTTACCTGTCGCGACATATGTTTTCGTGACAGTGCCTTTAGGAAATTTTAGGATTTTTTTAGAGCCTTGCTATGATTCTACCTTGTACAACACTCTTTGTGACTCTTATGCTTTCTAGATTACTTTAGTACACTGGAATAGGGATGCTTACCCACTTGAAACTGCCCCTAAAGGTGCCTATCACTGGCTCTAGGAAAATAAAGAAAAAAAATATTCAGACTCAATTGCTTGCAAAACCGCCTTGCACTTATTTTAGGAAATTTCTTTTTGAGCTAAGTTAGAAAAAACTAAAGGAGCCTAAGAATTGCCTCCAGAAAAGATGCAGTTAAATAAAGAGTCAGAAAAAAAAACTAAAAGAGCCTAAGAATTGCCTCTAGAAAAAATTGAATTGGCATAACCTCAAGCTTGTAGGCATAACTATTCTAGTATACTAAGGTAGTCTAGATGCATAAGTGTTCAGAAAACCTGCACACACTTCACAAGAATTATAGCATGGTTTCGGATGAATCCAGAAATGCCCGACAAGGTACTGCATTTTATAGAATATAAGTGGTAGGTAATGTAGAGTTCGCTGATTTAAGCCAAAACAAAAAATTATTTCATTTAAGTTAGGTAATAATTGCTTGAGGGCAAGCAAAAACTTGAGTTTGGGGGTGTGTTGAGTGTGTAAAAGTTCTATATTTTACACCCTATTTAACTCATATTTCTGCTGCATTCAAGCATAATTCATTGCATTTAGGATAGATTTCATTTATGCATCACAATTATTTCATTTAAGCTCAACCCAACGACGTTGCCTCATATTTAAATCCCTCTGAGTGAGGATATACTTCAAGCTTTTGTGATCAGTAAAGATATAGCACTTCTCTCCGTAGAAATAGTGCCTTCAGATTTTCAAAGCAAAGAACACCGCAGCTAACACGAGGTCATGGGTTGGATAGTTACACTCATGTGGTCGTAACTGACGTGATGCATAAGCGATAACCTTCCCATCATGCATCAGTACACAACCAAGCTCGTGTGAAGCATCACTATACACTAAGAAGTCCTTCCCAGACTCGAGTTGTGAAAGAACCGAGGCTTGAGTCAAAGCTGCCTTCATTTTCTCAAAACTAGCTTGCTGGGCATCAGACCAAGCAAACGGAACACTCTTCCTCAAAAGCTTCGTCAAAGGAGCAACAATGATGGAGAAACCCTCGATAAAGCGGCGGTAGTAACCAGCTAAACCTAGAAAGCTACGGATCTCAGAGATATTCTTGGGTTGCTTCCAACTGGTGATAGCCTAGATCTTACTAGGATCAACCTGGATACCTTGAGCTGATACAACATGCCCCAGAAATGTCACTTCTCTGAGCCAAAATTCACACTTGCTCAACTTAGCATACAAACGATCCTCTCTCAAAGTTTGCAGAACAATCTTCAAATGCTCAACATGCTCAGATTCTGTCCGAGAATAAACCAAAATATCATCAATAAACACCACAACAAACTTGTCAATAAAAGGTCGAAACACACGGTTCATCATGTCCATGAAGGCAGCTGGTGCACTGGTAAGACCAAAAGGCATCACAAGAAACTCATAGTGCCCATATCTAGTGCGGATAGCCGTCTTTGCAATATCAGATCCCTTTATCTTCAATTGATAGTATCCAGACCGAAGATCAATCTTTGAGAAAACTGTGGCTCTCCGAAATTGATCAAACAAATCGTCGATCCTGGGTAACGGGTATTTGTTCTTAACTGTCAGTTTGTTCAACTTCTGATAATCAATGCATAATCGGAGTGAACCACATTTATTCTTAACGAAGAAGACTGGAGCTCCCCAAGGAGAGGAGCTAGGTCGAATGAAACCTCGGTCAAGCAGCTCTTGCAACTAAATTTTCAACTCCTTAAGTTCCTTAGGGGCCATACGATAGGGATTCATGGATACATGTGCAGACCCCAGATAAGTCTCAATCTCAAACTCAACATCCCTATCCGGAGGTAACCCAGGCAACTTTTCAGGAAAGACATCAGGAAACTCGTTGACAGTGTGAATCTTTTCAATCTTGGATAGAGAACCCTTTGTTTTCAGGAGAAAAGCAATGAAGGTCTCATATCCTTTCCAAATCATTTTTCCGACGGTTAGAGCATATGTTACATTAGATAGATAACCTCGACGTTCACCGATTAGAACCACTGATTGACTATCAGAAGTCTTCAGGGTTGCCCTTTTTAATTCACAATCAAGGTTAACTCGGTGCTCGGTCAACCAATTCATACCCAAGATCAGATCGAACTCCTCCATTGAAAGCTATATAAGATCAACTAGAAAGATTTCCCCTTTAACCTCAAGAGGACAATGCTTAAACACCTTATCCACATTCACTAACTGGCCCACTGGGCTCATAACTGTAACAACATTCTCTGTGGCTTCTATCAAAAATGGAAGGTCTCGGGTAACAGATCTTGAAATGTAGGAGTGGGTAGAACCATTATCGAGCAATATAAAGTATGGGACAGAGAAGATGGTAAATGTACCTGCTATAACATCCGGCTCATCTCTATCATCACGTCGCCTGGTGGCATAAACAAGTGTTGGCTGCCTAGCCTCAGACAAAATTGGTCCTCCACTCTGATAGGATCGTGCTCTAGAGTCTGTCCTAGCAACAGATGTAGAGGGCCTACTCTGACTACGACCCCTGGCCGGAGTCTGTACGGAAGTCTGTGAGCGTGCAGGGGTCTGGGAGGATGCCCGAGGTGCAGAAGATAGAACAGGGCAATTCTTCAGAAAATGGTCTCCGGACCCACATCGAAAACATGTACCGGTCATCCTTCTACACTCTCCCCCATGTCGCTTGTTACAGTGCACACAAAGAGGTATAGGGGTGAAACCAGACGAATCACCTCTACTAGCAGCTGGGGTCGAAGAAGCATCAGGCCTGGATAAAAAATTACCTCTCTGATGACCAGAAGTGCGATTCCTCTTACCAAAACGCAAGGAAGGCTCAGGAATATGAGGCCTCTTAGATCGCTCTCAGTCAACTCTACCTCCACCAGTGGCTGCTAGTTCAACTTCTTCTAGGTCTTTAGCTTTCAAGAATATGAAGTCCTTATCCAGATGACCAACAACATGTACACATAGCTTATATCTCAGCCCCATCATAAAATTACGACACTTTTCCCTCTCGGTAGGCACTAAACTAGCCACAAATCTGAGCAAGCCCAAGAATTCTGTCTCATACTCGGATACAGACATATCTCCCTGAGTCAAGGTCATGAATCGTTCTTGCATCTGCCTCATGTAGCGCTCACCAACAAAGTGGCTCTTGAAGCTCTCCTTGAAGAAGTCCCAAGTCAAACGGGTCGCATGAACACTATTAACCACAGATTCCCACCAAGTACGGGCATTCCCATACAACATAGAGACGGCTCCCAAATATCTCTTGGGTGACTCAAGACCCAAAGAATCCATACGCCTCTCCAGATCGTGGAGCCATTCCTCTGCCTCGGTCGGGGCTCCACCAGTAGGGCCATCAAAAGTTCTCGCCCCATTCGTGATCAAAGTCTGAGAGATGGGAACCTCAGGGACAATACCCGCTGCTCTAACCGCACCAGTGATCAACTGCAGAAACTGCCTACTAAAGGCTTCGTCAGTAACAAATGTTGGAGGCTCAGAAGAAGACGGTGCTCCTCTAACCGGAGTAGACACATCGATCCTAGAGGTAGACTGAAGAGCAGTCACTATAGTAGGGCTAGATGGTACAGAAAGCTCAGTAGGACCAGGGACAGAAGCTGAAGTAGGTGGCTCAACCACCGGATCATTCATAGCATCGGAAAACCAGACAGGTCTACCGCGTCTCTGAATAGGTCGACGTCCTCCTACAACACTCATGGCAGAGGATCTCTACAAGAAATAAGCTTAGGGTCAGTTCATAGCAATGGAGAATCGAACACAATTAAGTAGACAAAATTGGGTGACTTAGCTCATTTCAAAACATCTTTTTGTAAAACTTTTCAGACATCGCGTAAAATGGACTCATACACAGTCCGAGGTTTTTAAAACCAAAAGCTCTTATACCACTAAATGTAACCACCCGGACTCGCTTATGCGTTTCACCTAACTCCGAGCGGTCACAACCTATAATCAAACTTCTTGTGGAATATCTCAGCCAAAATATCAAAACTAATATAGTTCCCCTTACGGGAGATTTACGAACCATACCTTAAAACTTGTTAACGAAGATATATCAATACTATTCTCAGAACGATTATAAAATCTATCAGTATTGCTTTCAAATCCATCCCAAAATAGTAAGTATTAGTTTAGTAACATGCGGTTACAAAATATGTGATATGAAAGCATAAAGTGTTTAGTTATGAACTAATGCCAACATCCGACAAAACCAAAAGATAAGTCGTATCAAAATATAGGCATAAGTCACCCAAATATAGACAGTTTAGAAGATAAGAACATTACAACGGACTAAATGCTAAATGTGTCGATCCTCTAGTTGCCGAGTCCAAAAGGGTAGCCTATCACAAGTATCTGAAAGGGGAGAAAAGGAGGGCATGAGCTAGAGAGCTCAGTGTGTTCCAATAAGTGCAGATCAAACAAGCATGAATACATATCAATCATAACATAAGAACACATAAAAATTTCAATACAAATGCTCGAGTGCATACATAGGGTTTACTAGTAACTACCCTCCAACTTTACACCAATATGCAATCCCCCAGAACTATTGCATCCATAGAGACTTACCCTAGGCCCGATGGGCATAGGTTCCACCTAAAGGGCTGCCTTAGGTCCATAAGGATTTACCTGTGCTAAAGCATCAGAACCTACTCAAGGGGAGACCTTGAGTCCATAAGGATTTACCAGCTGGATCAGGGCTGTACCGACAGTAACTTCATAATATAACCCAACAGTATACCCTAGATAACAATCGGTATTCAGATTCCAAACAAGAGTGACAGAATACATATGACAGACATATTCTATTCAGAGTATCAGAAATGGAAGATTCATGCTTTTGACAGATAAATGGGCATACCATTGAGCAGAGCAGACATTTTCATCATTCATCATGCAAACAGATTGTACCATCATAGGTCAAGCTAACAGATCATGCTATCAAAATTCATCAGACAGCAAGGAAATACCATCACAGATCAAGCAATCACATACCAAGTATACAGATTGAGCAGACATACATCAGGTAGGCAGAGAATGTCATCATATATCTAGTTCATCATTTCATCTCATTTTCTAACATAGTGATGCAATCTCAATAACAATTGAACATTCATCAAACATATCATTGTTCATGATTAAATCGTTAGATTGTTTACTAATATGTAATCATTATACAATTTATTCAATAGAATATAGCACACATGGAACACACCTCAAAAGCTGGTCGGAGATGAGTCTAACGAACACCTGTCTCAGTACGCTCGGATACAGGGTTGAATCTTAGATCATGAAAGAGTAACGGTCATAATTTGAAATAAGTGCTAAACTTGTTCTTATACACAGAGTATAAATTCATACTGATATTTACTGAAGCGTGAGGGCGAGCGGATCGAGAGGAGCTAGGCTAAGCTGAAGAGTGGTCACACGGTCTCGAGTACCTTTACACAATTAATACACTATTTTAGTCACTTATTCATTTTACTATTATCTGAATTAAATAATTAAGTACATATGCATGATTTGGGTTTAAGGTCAGATTCGGGGGGTCTTAGAGTTAGAATTTCACAAAACGGGCTTCAAAAACGGACTCAGGACGTCGAAAACATAAAATAGGGCTTTTTCAGAAATTTTAACCTTTTTGGTCAAAGTCAACGCTGACGTCAGCTAGTCAACGCTGATGTCAGCAGGTCAACGGTCAACGGAGCCAATCAACACTGATGTCATGATGACATCAGCAGCCAACATGAGGTCAACTGAGTTGACTCGGTGAGTTAACTCACTTAGTCAACTCGGGCGAGTAGACTCACTGAGTTGACACAGTCTCGGGTCGGGTTCGGGTCGGGTAAGACTCGGGTCGAGTTGGACCAGTTCGGTTTGGGCTACTTGGGCCGGCCGGTTCAGATTGGTTCTTACCCTAATGCTCAGAATCGACGGACGGTCGCCGGTAAAGTCGTCGGAGTTGCCGAAATCACTATTTTTCACCTAAAAAAATACACATCTCCGATTATACTTTTTAACCATGCAAAATCCCAACCAAGAAGAACCATAATCTCGCCGGAAAATCTACGAATAGCAAATGGGTCGCTGGAACTTACGTAGCTCCGATAGAGGCTTCGCCGGCGTTAGTTGGGCACGGAACTTTAGGGGTTTTGCACGGCGTGACGCGAGGAATTCAACGGCCACGCCCACGCCCCCAACAGAGCTCTCTACCGGCTGAAAACATCGATGAAGGGTTGCGCCACAAACGTTGAAGCTTCAGACGTTAATACGCGGCGGATGACGGCGTGAAGTCGCGCATGACCTGCGGCTGGTTGTTCGGAGAAGGGCGGCGTGCACGGTGGTGGTGACGGTGTACGCCACAGAGCGGCGATGAGGCAGCCACTGGTTTTCCGGTGATACGGGGAGAGGGAGGGGAAATTTTCTTTAGGGATTCGAAGCGAGGGCTGGCAGAGTTAAAGGAGTAGGTGAACAGACGTGTTTTTAATTAAATGCAGATATAAAACGATTTTACGTTAACCTTAAAGAGTAAAAGAGGGAGACAATATCAGAAATGATCCTTGGCACAATGGTTAGCACGCTGGATGGTGAGGTCTGAGGTCGCGGGTTTGAGCCTCCATTCCGTCTCCATCATTTCCTTTTATTATTATTATTATTATTATTATTATTATCATATATATATATATATATATATATATATATTTGCCGGGTGTTACATATGTAACATGTGGCACCAGTATCAAGCCATCATTCTCTTGGATCTTAGTTAATCATGTTAATTCCAGAAATTACAGCACATACATCCATATTGACAGGCTTGGAGATTTCTTCCACATCATTGGCCTCATTCATTATGCCTTTTTTGAAGTCCTTTTTGACATCTGTCATGTTTTCCTTGGCAATATTAAGGTTGACAACTTTGTCTAGCCTTTTTGTTGTACCTCTATTATGACTCATAGTCACAATGTTCACACGGTATACGAAAAATCTCAATAATGAATAATGCACTAGGTAGGTTAATATGAAAGAGATGAGGTGCATTAGGCGTGCACTTTCAAAAGGATTACCAATTATCCGTTTAAGAGTATTTCCCAAAATGAGCAATAATTCTGTAATAACTAAAAAATTAATTCTTGATTATTTCAATTTTGTTATCCAACAGAATTATAATTCTGAAACAAAATCAGTAACCAATGTTACTTCCAATGACAGTTTATGTTTAAACAGATTTGTTCACAACAAATTTGAATAAATAAATTTATTCGGATTGTTTCTTGTTTGAAAGAAAGATCATGCAAACTCGTTAAAATAACATGAATTAAATCTTGAAACGAATTATTTACGAGATTTTAGTTTCCAAAACTGATGGAGATTTCACGTAAAAATTATGTTCGTTTCAATAATGTTCTCAAAGAAAATAATAGTAGAAAAATAAAATCCACATTGTTTCCAAAATACAAACAATAATTATTATCACAATTAATAATTATTATTAAAGAAAAGAACCAATTACTCAAGGAAAGAATTAAAGCAATTAAAATAAATATTTTTCCTTCCCATACTACACGATCGGCTTAAATAAAACATTAAACGTTGTTTTTTAACGTTTGCCATACATTACAGATTGTGAATGTTTAGCATTTATGAGAATAAAAAAATTCTCATAAAAACGTTTATAAACACATATAATAATGTGTTAAAGCATTAAAACATATATATTTTTAAGTAAAGCACATAACGATGGTATTGAAATTACCATAAAGATGTCATAAAGATATGTAAGGAATATATAAAGATTATTTTTAATAATACTATTGTGAGCAAGCGTTGATGATCGGTTCGTTAGAACTGCTCACTGCTTCATTTTCCCTCTAAATAAAAGTAAGTAGTCTTTGTCAAAAAAATAATAGCATTGCAAGGCCGTGATTTAAGGCAGCTGACATTACTTGTTTATTGCTGTTCATTTCCCTTTGTGCCAACTTGCTCTTCAAGTCCATGTGTCGCTGCAGCAATTTTCATTGCAAAGTTATACAAACATGAATAATAAAATATGAGCAATCTGTTTTTGTCGCTGCAGCAATATCTAATAATGTTCATGATATAGCGATGGCGTGCTCGAGAGAGTGTTCTAAGCAACGACCAAAATTTTTCATTGTCTTGTTCCTCTCAGATTAAATCTAAAATTTGTCTCAAAGACTGTTAAAAAATTGTTAATCTAAGAACAATATAAATAATAAAATATGAATATTATATTAAAATATTAAATCAAACAGAACAAAATTAAATACAACATATATATAAAACTATACTGATTAGAAATAAGTTAAGGCCTATAGCTACACAGTTTCTTAAGACAAATTTTAGGTCACTCCCTAGTGCTTGAGAATTTTGGTTGTCTGTCTCCTAAAATACAACAAATAAATGATCATTTACAGTAGCACAACTGCAGAGATCACAAACAACAACCTTGCCTTCTCATATCACGAAAAACTATCGTAGTAAAACAATAAAAAATTCTTCGTGTTTTTGAGTTGTGTAAAATTCAGAAGGTTTGCACACTATTTATAGGGGTTTCATGAGGGGTATAAGAAAATTTTTGACCTAATGGAGCATCTAATATTGAGAATCAATTGATTCTTTTATAGAGCAATTTCTAAAATTACTATCTGAATTAAATGTAACTTTCAATATTTACCCTTTTAATTTCAAGACAAAATTTGAGAAATATATGCACTTATTTGAAGAAAAAATTATTTTAAATTTAGGTCCATATATCTGCAGGCCCACGGAAGACCAATCCGATTCAGACATTTGTGTTACCTACGTCGTGCACGTCTGCAAATTTACGAACCAATAATTGGTTCCACATTTTTCTTAACACCGTTTGAATCAATTTTTTATTTAAAGATCCAAAATTATCAAATTTTTCCAATGAGATGAGAGCTACTAGGTTCAATCGGGGTTTTCAATATTTTGAACTATCCATGATATTGTTTTCGGTTCGATTATCTATATTAATTTTAGGCTTTAAGCTTTTAGAATTTATTTTTGGGTCTTTTTTATTAACAATTTAAAAAATAAGTAAATAAAAAATAAATAACTAGTATTTTTAAGTTATTTTTTACCATTCTAAATATAAAGTACGTATTTACCTTATAAAATAATTGAAATTAACTATAAATGAAATAAAATAGAGTTCAATTCAAGTAACCGTGATTTTCAAACTTCTGTTTTGTATAAACACTATTAGGGGTGCTTATCGAGTGAGTCGATCGCGAGTTGAGTAGTGTTAGACTTGTGCTCGTTAAAAAATTTCGTTGCTCGGCTCAACTCGTTGCTCATTAAACTCACAAAATTTTGCTCAACTCGAGCTCGTTAAAAAATCTCATTGCTTGACTCGACTCGTTGCTCGTTAAACTCGCCAAAATTTTTACCTTATTTTCTAAAATATAGGTAAAATCTAATGATACTATTAACGCTTTAAAAAAAAGAAGGGAATGCTAATTATTATAATTTAATTTCTTATTAATACTAATAAACTTTTGAAATTCTCATGAAATAGAAAATGTTTTAAAAAATTGAAACCAAGTATTTTATTGGTAAATTACCTAGCAAGTAACTGAACAGTTTTCAACTAACACGTAAACTTCTTGGAACATAATTTTTAAGGTAACGCCATAAATCATTAAAAATTTATAAAAGAAAAAAATAACGAGCTGCTCGCGAACTTATCGAGTCGCGTTGGGCCTTGTCCAACCCGGCTCATTAAGATCTCGAGTCTAGCTCGAGTTCGAGTCGAGTCAACTCAACTCGAATCGAGCGTTAATCGAGTTTTTACCGAGTCGATCTCTAGCTGTTTGCGAGCTACTCAACTAAATAAGCACCCTAAACACTACAGGTCGAGTTAGTTTTCGATTTACTATGTTTCTTTCCTCACACCCAAAGCTGAAATCACTTTGAATATAAATAACCTAAACCAAAAATAACTTGAACTCATAATTATTCAAACTTTGAATAACCCAAATATGAAATCACTTGGATCCGAACAAATAACTCAAAATGACTTAAACCCAAAATAATTTAATCTGAAAAGTTCGATCGATAAACCCAAATGACCTACACCCATAATTTATGCTAAGCTTTATTTTGATGTACCAAAATACAAATAAATCATGTTTTCGAATATAATACAAACACAAGCCTTATGGAATATATCATCAAGTATTTGCCAACTAATTTTTTAGTAGTAAAAAACTAATAAAATATATCATCTCTAACTTAAATGGGATAGACCGACGGGCACTAAAAAGGTAGTCATACCCCCTGAAAATTTTAAATTTTTATATATTTTTGATAAATAAGAGACTATCATAGGTAGGCTTAAAAACTTTCCTAATTTAAATGGAAGAAAAGAGTACTCATGATAATGAATACAGTAAAACATCGAGATAAAACTCGGCATAGGAAACTACAAAAATTACATATTGATAACTAAAGGACTATATACCTACAAAGGCCAAACTCTAACCCAGGAGGCAAACACATTAACCACCAGGGTCTGTTGTTTGATTTATTCTTGTGCCCGTGGGGAGTTGAATAAAAGGCATAGCCATGGCCGGCGGGACGGTGAAAGACTGAGCAGTCATGTTAGGATCCCAACCCATCATCACTAAACAATCCGCAATCAAATTAGGCTCTCTACAAACATGCGAAATAGTGATATCTCAGTTCCTTGCCAACAATCAAGGAAATTGTTTCCCTACCATTCGCCTCCTTTATAATAAGTTGGACAGCATGTTTGTTATTCAATTCCACACATACATGTCGAAATCCTAGATCCTAGGCTCGAGATAGCAGCTCGGATTCAAGGGTAGACAAATTACAAATCATTCAACTTTTCCGGTCGAGCCAGGCATATCCAGGTTATGATGAGGGGATTCAACATTCGCGCAGCAAACACCACATCGTGGATGCATCCCTTGAGAATCCTTAATTATCTCCCAAATCGAATCAGTAGTAGCCTGAGGAATAGGTGTCCGAATGAATCAGTAGTAGCCTGAGGAATAGGTGTCCGAATGAATCAGTAGTAGCCTGAGGAATAGGTGTCCGTCTTCATTTCTTTGCCAGCCCGGGAATTCATGATTGGGAGAAGGGAAGGGGCCTTAATCGCAGCAATAGGAAGGGGGACCAGCTCCATTGAGGATACCCAGCAAAAGTTTGGATCCCAATTAGTAGCCCTCGATGAGTGATTTATCAAAGGACCAATATTAGGAACCCAAGGATCTCTCCAAAACTCAATACTATCACCATTACCCAAATTCCAAATCACATTGTCTTTAAGATCGCTTAAGCCTTTTCCAAACTCTAGAACATCCAAGGCGAGCGATGGAATGTGGGACATGATCCGTGCACTTATACTTTTGCCGAAAAAAATAGACCCAAAGATGATCCTTCTTTGTAAGCAATCCAAAATGCCTCATTTTGATTCTCCAAATGTTTAAACCCAACACCTCCCGCCAGAATAGGAAGGCACATGTACCTTTCATCAAGAGAGTAGTTTGCATGGTGTAAGCTAGAATGGCTTCAAGGACCGCTTTCGTTAAAGTGATGCGAGCGGCCAGATTTAGTAATTTAACCTTCCAACTAAATAAACGATCACGAATTTTTTCAACTAAATAAGAATATGAGGCTTTAGAAACATGCTTGTGTAGTAGAGGAGCACCTAAATAACTTCCAAGGTCTTCAACCATAGTGAAACCAAACCTTTCGCTAATATACCGACGAAGATCACCAGGAACATTTTTGGAGAAATAAATATTAGTCTTTGTGATGCTTACATTATGACCAGAAGCTGCACAAAACCTTTGAAGAATGTGACTAATACAAGCTAGCTGCTCGGCATAAGCCTCGGCATATAAGACTAAGTCATCTGTAAAAAATAAGTGTGAGAGCCCTGGACCATCTCGAGACAGATGAATCGGTTTCCAAGAGCCATCTGTCATAGCCCACTTAATTTCTTGTGCCAGTCTTTGAAAATTTAGTTACACCCCAATTTTTTTAAAGTTTTAAATCAAATCCTTTAAAATCTTTAATTTTTTTAATTTAAACATTTAAATATTTAAAAAAATTAGATAGGCCCTCAAATTTCGTTACCAGTATCCGTTCATGTGTTGCATCTCATGTTGGAACGTTAACTGGAACAAACAACAAGCTTTATGGCTAAAACAGATTCTAAGTAACAAAACGAAAATAAAGTGAATACCATAAGATTTGGCAATACCTACGTCTCTGAGATCTTACCCAGAAAATAAAGCCACTATATAATTTTCCAGTTAAACCAAAGGATAACAATCTAATCTAAGTTCGATACGAGCCCCCAAACTCTGTTTGATATATGTATATTTGTTGATTTGATCACACAATTGCAAATGGCCAAGAGGTGGCCAAGAGGGGGTGAATTGGCATTAAAAATTTTAAGGGTGGAAATTTGGAAGAATAGAAATTGAGACACAAGGCAATTAGAGTGGTTCAAGTTTTCCAATGAACTCTACATCCACTACCTTAGCTCCCACTAAGGATTTTCAACCAATTCACTACTTGAATTTTTCCCTTTTTCTTGGATGAGGAGGAAACCTTACAATTTGATTAAGCTTTCTACCCAAAGCTTAATCCACTCACTTTTACAAAGAAGAGTATTTGGTAAACTCTACAAATTCCTCTATAAGGATAATGTTTACCCAATTACAATCCCATAGTCCCCAAACCCACAATAAGAATTACAATGAAGAACACAAAGAGTTGGGTACAAAAATTTGACTTTAAAATTACAAAGTTTGGATTTGAGTGCTTTGATGTTGCTTGTAGGTTCAATAGTTGTTGATGGTGCATTTGAGACTTGTTTTTATACCCTTGTATTGATTTCTAGTCGTTTGGGTGATTGAGATCATCAATAGAGCCGTTGGGCTGCAATTTCCCGCAATAAATGCTGCTCAACAACCTATCGTATCGGTACGGCTCGGGGGCGTATCGGTACCTGTCTCAAACAAGAAAGAGTCGTTGTGACTGAAAAAACAAAGGCGTATCGATACGCTTCGAGGGTGTATCGGTACGGTACTAAGGAGTGTATCGATACGATGTGTCGCATCAATACGGATTTTGCTCACTAGAATCCCAATTTTTGTTTTGATAAAAAGTGTATTGGTACACTCCCTTAGAGTATCGATACGGTTCAATGGTTATTTAAAATTTAGGATACCAACTAACTGACAAGCCAACGATTGAAAAATAAATGCAAGGATTTTGCAAAGGTCAGCATATCGTATCGATACGGTGACGTGCTGTATCGGTACGCTATAGAAAAATGATTTTTTAATAAGAAAACTATATCGGTACGGTTTCAATGTGTATCGATACGCTATAGCTTAAAGTCTTGCCCAGATGAATATCGTATCGATACGGGTACAGACCGTATTCGTACGCTATGATCGATTAAAATTCTAGTATTGAAAAATTGTATTGATACGAATAAGGGTACCGATACGCCTAGGCGTCTTGTTGAAGTTTTGCTTGAAAACACATGAAAAGACTTGGTAAATTTTGAACCTTTAAGTATGTTTTGTCTTGAAATATAGTTTGGTTCAAAATGGCTTGTCAAAAAGTGAGACTTTGAAAAGTACTTAAAAATTTATTGTTTTGCAATTTAGTCCATAAGTCAAATTGTTATATCAAAATCAATTTTAGTTTCACAATCTCCCTCTTTTTGATATAACAAAACCAAATATAAATTTTTAAGTTTTGAAAAGCTTATTCCCCCTTAATTTAAGATAGGTTTTAAAAATTAAGTTTTAAGTTTTCAAAACTGGTTCTATAATCTTTCTCCCCCTTTTAGTTAGATCAAACATAAGCGCAAGGTAGGATAATAGTAACAATAATATTGAATTCAAATGCAAACTTCAAATTTAAAGCAACAAAGAGTTCAAAGACATAAACCAAAAACTCAAATCCTAAAACATAAACAAAAGGCATAGAGTACTAAACATAGGTGCATAAACAATGAAACTAAATGACATGAGATGATATGCAAAACTACTTGTCCCCATCATCGTCCTCTTCGTCCTCTTCATCCTCGTCGTCTTGAGTAGGTTGATTCCTCCTAGGTTGGTTAAGCCAAGCATCATGGAAAACGGTGAGAGAGTCATCCATGAAGTTTTGTTGAAGAGCTATGGCTTTCACTTGATTCTCCAACGATGTGATGTGAGTGTCAAGACCCTTGACTCGATCTTCCAAGGATGTGAATCGGGTGTCGATGGCTGCAAACCCAGCTTCCATGTTTGTGAATTTCTCATTTAGGAAAGTCATGAGATTGTCCATGGAGGAAGAAGCAATCGGAGCACCTTGAGAGCTTAAAGGAGCTTGTGGAGCATCGGCCAGAGCATCTTGTCGAGGAGCTCGGGGGACACGAACCCATTCATTATCGACATAAGAGAAGTGAGCACGAGAGAGGAAACGCTCATTAATAGGTTGGCCAAGGGGTTCGGGAAAATCATGTGCACTATCAATCTCATGGGAATGGAATAGGCGACTCAACGCCGTAGAATAGTAAAAGGATTTTACTTGGTCGGTATGACAGTGTTGAACTAGATAAACAAGGTTGGAAAACATGATTTGTCAAAGGTTAGGACGTTTACCCTCCCTAAAACACCTAAGCCAAAAATCGTCTACTTGACGGATTGTTGAAAATTTCCCTCCCGATGGACGAAAAAACCATGTAATGATAAGATGAAGAATTCGATCATGAACATTTAAAACGTTTACAGAACCTAGATGACCTTGGCCTAAAGACTTCTCATCATCAATCCCTATGTTTTCAAAACCAAATGCTTTGCGAAGAACATCTTGATCAATTTGAAAGGTTTTGCCCATTAGATGTGACTCGATAGCAACAACATGTTCTCTATCTTCATCATGAATGCATATAGCATTAGAAAAGCAAATTGTGACCAAGTTTCGATACACAATGGGATGAAGGTTCAAAAAGTTTATAAATTTCAATTGTCGAAACAAAGGAAGGTATTGAAATTTAAAACAATCAGAGTTTAAAAACGGAATAGACACGACATGTTCTTCCCTAAGAATGAAACCTTGAAAAAGCTTATAAAGTGACATATCCGAAGGGGTTGGAAAACAATGTTGGATTATATAAGGAAGATTTGGTTTAGGGTTTTCCTCTTCATTATCTGTAGGATCGAAATTAGTGGCAAGGTGACGTCTCGCTCTCTTATCCGGTGCCATAACCCTGAAAACATCAAAACAATTCGAATATGTATGCAATTAACATCTCATTCAATCCAATAAATTCCAATACTTCAAGGTATTTTGAAAATCAATTTTAATGTTAAAAATATATACATGTATAAGAGAAAAGATTGGTTAATTTTTTTTAGAAAAACAGTTTACAAAAATATAAGATGCAAAATTATATTCAAATGAAAAAAAATTTGGATTTTGAAAAGTTTTGGTAAAAAATTGAAAACCCATATTACAAATACATGTTTTATACAAAAAATAAGTTAAAAACACTACTAAAAACAAACAAAAATTAAAAAGAAAAGAAAAGAAAATTTATACCTTGATTGAATAGAATGGATGAATGGGTTGATGTGAATGCACAAAATTGTTGAAAAAGCTTTGCTTTGATGTGTAGATGAAAAACCCTCAACGAATTTTAAGTTTGATGTGAAAAATTTGAGGAATTGAGGGTGCTTTTATAGGGATATGCGGCTAGGGTTTGTAGAGAGAAAATAGGGGAAAAGTTTGAAGTGTTTTTCTCAAATACCAGCCCTATTTTAACTCACCATCGAGACCGTATCGGTGCGCTTCTAGAGTGTATCGATACGCATTTACCCTAATTTTTAATTCAACTTTAATACTGTATCGATACGCGTGACTGTATCGATACAGTTTGACATGTACCACTTTCCTTGACGAACCTGTAATGATACGCGTGACTGTATCGATACAGCTTGACCTGTATCATTTCCCTTGATGAACCCGTATCGATACGCTTTTAGTCATATCGATACGACTTTACCAGATAAGGCATTTTTGACAATTTTTAAGTTCAAAAATCCAACTTAAACGTCCCTAAATGCATGTGAATGATATATGAACAAGTTTTAATGGCTAACATTAATGCATATTCCACCTAGCAACATGCATAGAAGCAAAAAGAGGCAAATTAACACAAGCATGAATATCAACCATTTTCAAGCAAATTTTTTACCATTTGGGACCTAAAAGGGTCAAGAAAGGCTAGTTAAATCTAACTCTCTCCTAAGGGTCTAAAAACGCTCTTTATCTAAAGATTTGGTAAATATATCCACTAATTGGTTTAAGGTATCAACATATTCTAGAACAACATTATTTTTCAACACATGGTCTCTAATAAAATGATGTATAATTTTTATATGTTTGTTTCTAGAGTGTTGGATGTGATTCTTAGTGAGACAAATGGCACTAGTGTTGTCACACCTAAGGGGTATGGTTTCTACTTGAACACCATAATCTAAGAGTTGTTGCTTCATCCAAAGGACTTGAGCACAACTCCCTAAGGATATGTACTCCGCTTCAGTGGTAGATAAGGCTACACTATTTTGTTTCTTTGAGAATCAAGATACGAGCATACTACCTAAGAATTGGCATGTCCCGGAGGTACTTTTCCTATCTATCTTGCATCCCCCATAATCTGCATCCGAATAAGCATGAAGGCTAAAGGAAGAATCCTTAGGATACCAAAGACCTAAGTTAGGTGTGTCTCTAAGGTATCTAAAAATTCTCTTAATGGCTACTAAGTGTGATTCTCTAGGACTAGCTTGGAACCTAGCACACAAGCAAACACTAAACATGATATCTGGTCTGCTTGCAGCAAGATAAAGCAAAGAACCTATCATGGATCAATAAAGCTTAGAATCAACACACTTACCTCATTCATCTTTTTCAAGCTTTATGGAAGAGCTTGTAGGGGTGGCTTGAGGCTTTACATTCTCCAAGCTGAACTTTTTGAGCATATCATCCACGTACTTTGCTTGATTTATGAAGGTGTCATCCTTCCTTTGTTTGATTTGGAGCCCCAAAAGAATTAAAGCTCCCCCATCATGCTCATCTCAAACTCACCTTGCATTAGCTTAGAAAAATCTTTGCAATAACATTCATTAGTAGAACCAAAAATGATATCATCAACATAAATTTGCACTACTAAGATGTCATTACTATATCTTTTTATGAAAAATGTAGTGTCCACCTTACCTTTTTCAAAAACTTTTTCAATCAATAAGTTTAAAAGTCTTTCATACCAAGCTCTAGGAGCTTGTTTTAAACCATAAAGAGCTTTGGTTAGTTTAAAAACATGATTTGGAGATTTTAAATCCTCAAAACCCGGTGGTTGTTCAACATACACTTCTTCATTTATAAAACCATTTATAAAAGCACTTTTTACATCCATTTGAAAAAGCTTGAAATCATGGTAACATTCAAATGCTAGAAGCATCCTAATAGCTTCCATTCTAGCTACGGATGCATATGTTTCATCAAAATCAATTCTCTCTTCTTGAGTATAACCTTGAGCAACAAGCCTAGCCTTGTTTCTCACTATTTTACCACTCTCGTCTAGCTTATTCCTAAAGACCTATTTAGTTCCTATAGTAGATTGATTATTAGGCCTTTCAACTAATGTTCATACTTTACTTCTCTCAAATTGATTTAATTCTTCTTGCATGGCCAAAATCTAAAAATCATCTTTTGATGCTTCTTTGATATTTTTAGGCTCAATGCATGAAAGAAATGCAACATGGTTCATTAATTTGAGAGAGGATCTAGTAGTTACCCTCTTGGATGGATCACCCAAGATTTCACCACCTTTGACATAGTTGAACTCCCTTGGGTAAGTTACCTCCTTTTCCTCAAGAGCCAAGTCTTTCAAGGCTTCAAGAGGTGGATCTTGTGCATCTTCTTCATTGGTTGGAATCTCATCCACCTTTGACGTTTTTCCTCCACCAATGGCTTCAAGGATCCCTACATCATCATCATCACAAGAATCCTTCATCGGAAGGAAGTTATCATCGAAAACAACATGTATAGACTCTTCTACTACTAAAGTTCTCTTATTAAATACACTATAGGCTTTAGAGTTTAGAGAATATCCTAAGAAAATAACTTCATCACTTTTAGCATCAAATTTACCTAACTTGTCTTTTTCATTGTTTAAAACATAACACTTGCAACCAAATGGATGAAAATAGGTAATTTAGGCTTCTTAGATTTTCAAATCTCATATGGTGTTTTCTTTAAAACTGGCCTAATCATTACTCGATTTATAATGTAGCAAGCGACATTTATGGCTTCCACCCAAAAATATATAGGTAAATTATTTTCACAAAACATGATTCTAGCCATTTCTTCTAAAGTTCGATTTTCCTCTCAACTACCCCATTTTGTTGAGTCTGAGGTGCAGAAAAATTGTGGCTAATCTCATTTTCATTTAAAAATTCTTTAAAACCTAGATTTTGAAACTCAGTTCCATGATCATTTCTTATATGAGAAATTTTAAGCTCAAGATCATTTTGAGTTATTTTAGAAAATGTGATGAATTTTTGTAAAGCCTCATCTTTTGTACTTAGGAATAGAACCCAAGTAAACCTAGAATAGTCATCAACAAGTACAAAACCATATGATTTACCACCCAAGCTCATAGTCCTAATTGGCCCAAAAAGATCCATATGAATCAATTGTAAACATCTACTAGTAGAGACATCATTAATGGATTTAAATGAGGATCTATGTTTTTTACCCTTAAAGCATGCATCACATATTTTATCATTAGAGAACTTAAGTTTGGGTAAACCTCTAACTAGATTAAGGGAATTTAATTTCTCTAAAACACTCATGCTAGCATGTCTTAATTTTCTATGCCAAAGCCATGAGTCATGTTCATCATGTGCAACTAAACATGCATGAGATGTATGAATGTAATCTAAATGCACCATGTAAATATTTCCTATCCCATGCCCTATGAGCATCAATTGATTCGTTTTAATGTTCACTATTTTGCAACCATTTTTATCAAATAGAACATTAAAAATTTTATCACATAATTGAATAATGCTCAACAAATTATGTTTACGACCGTTGACATATAAGACATTTTCAATGAAAATAGAAGAGTGATTACCAATGGAGCCAATTCCTTCAATGTGGCCTTTGGAGTTGTCACCGAAAGTTACTACTCCATCACTCTTTGGCTTTAGTTCCAAGAATCTACTCTTGTCACCAATCATGTATCTTGAGCATCCACTATCAAGGTACCATGAGTTTTGACTTGAAGCTTTGGCCTTGTAGCAATGCTCCCCCTACAAACAAAGAAATTAGGCTTTGGTTTTTGGTACCCAAATCATTTTGGGTCCATGTGTGTTAGCCCTCAAAACCTTGGTTCCCTTAGGAATCCAAGAAGTAATAGCATTCATGTTATTAGAAACAATGAGTTCCTTAGGAACCCAAACACTCATAATTCTTTGGCTTTTAGATTGCTTAGAAAAATTTCTTTGTTTAGGATAAAAAGATTTTCTTTTTACATATTGGGTTTTAGAAGAAATTCCTTTTTCAAAATTGTTTTTCCCAATAGTAATAGAAGTTTTAAGATTATCCACCTCCTTTGTGTGATAATCTTGAAAATTGGAAAGAAGTTTTTCAAGATCAAGATTTTTCTTCTTAAGATCATTTGAAAGATTTATTAAGTATAAAACCTTCTTTTCCAATTCCGAGTTAGATTTTGAAAGAGACTCATTTTGAATTTTTAAATCATAAATATTTTTTCTTGTTTCTCAAAATTGACTCTTTATATTTTTCAACTAACTCATCATAGACCTCTTGCAACTCATCATATGCATCTTGAAGCTCATCATAGGTAAAATCAAAATTAGATGAGTTGAGGTTTACCTTTGGATCATCATCAATGGCCATAAGACAAATGTTAGTCACTTCCTCCTCCTCCTCGGATGACTCCTTGTCACTCCAAGTTGCCACTTGAGCTTTGAGCTTGTTCTTCTTCCCAAAACTCTTCCTCTTTAATTGAGGACACTCGGAATGGATGTGGCCAGATTTCTTGCACTCATAGCAAATGATTTGGTCATTCTCCTCTTCTTTACTCTTGTTATTGAAGTCTCATTTTCTATTAAACTTTCTCCCTCGGTTGGACTTCATGAAGCGGGTGAATCGTTTGGCCAACATGGCCATCTCCTCATCTTCATCTTCACTATAATCGCTTTCATGATATGAAGCTTTAAGAGCGATTCCAATCTTCTTCTTCTCAACATCCTTCTTCTCAACCTTCTTCTCCTCCATTTTCTTTTCTTCTTCTCTTCCCTTCTTCATGATCTCATGGGTGAGTAGAGATCCAACAAGAGCATCTAGCTTGAGAGTCTTCAAATCTCGAGCTTCAATAATGGTCGTTCTCTTGCTATCCTATGATTCCAGAAGAGAATACAACAGCTTCCTCACTAGCTTGTCTCCGGGGATGATTTCACCGAAGCCCTTCAATCCATTGACGATGACCGAGAATCAATCAAACATCATGGAAACACTCTCATCGGGATCCATTTTGAAGTTTTCATTGTAACACCCTAGGAAAAAAAGAAATGAAAGAGGAGGTTGTGGGAATCAAACCCAGAACCTCAAGTGGTATTAGCTGGATGCCCAGCTACTAAGCTAAAAGAGCTCTTGGTTATAAACCTCCCCCGCTTAGTTTTATCTGGTTCCGAAATAATAATAATAAAATAATCAAAATATCCTACCAAACTCATTAATGGGTCTTTATTTTGGTCCAAACCCCCAAAAGGTCACCAGAACACTTACTCGTCGACCCTTCACCTCCACTAAACCTGACCACCGTCCCTTTTCGCTCACCGCCACGTTTTACCATGCACCGCAGCCACTGAAGAGTTCACCTTCGAACGCCGATCAAAACCCCTCAACCTCCTCTCACTTTTGCCTCTCCGATCACCGGCAATTGAAGGAAATAGGTTCGACAAACCTAAGGTTAAACCCCTTCGGTTTATCGAATTTTCCAGCCGTCACGACCGTCCGTTCGAGGCGTGGGAGTGTCTGTTGAACTCCTCACGTTGGGCCGAGCAAAACCCTACTGATGGCACAATCGTTCGCCGTTGTTCAATGCCTCGTCAGCGATACAGAAGTTCAATCATTTTTTTTCAGGCGATTCGGTAAGTTTGGTGAGTATTCCTACCTATTTATCGAGTAATTTAGGGATGTAGGGGAAATTTCGGCGGTTTTACCACGTCTTGAGGTGTTTTCCGGCAACTTTTGGGCCACGCGTGGGCTTCACGCGCCGTCCAAGGCAATTTTCGGCCGCCCCAGACAGTGGTTGTGGAATCGGCCGGCTCAAACCCGGTCAGACCTTGAACCGAGCCACCTGAACCTGTCTAAACAAACAGGCCCAAGCCTAGTGGTAAACCAAGCCCGTTGACCGACCCGACCCGTTGACTGAGTCAACTCGCCCGAGTCAACCCAGTGAGTAAACTCGCTGAGTTAGCCTTTGGACCAGTGACGTCAACATGACGTCATCGTTGACTTTGACCGCTGACATCAGCATTGACTTTGACCAAAAAGTCAACTTTTCCCGAAAAGTCCTATTTTATGTTTATCGACGTCCTGAGTCCGATTTTGAAGCCCGTTTCACGAAATTCTAACTCGAAAGCCTCTGAATTAGACGTTGAACCCGAACATGTATATGTATAAAGTTATGTCATTTAAGAGAAATTGATGATTAAGGACTGATATTGATCTTCAAATTTAATAGGTACTCGTGGATCTCCCAATCTTGCCTACGCCCATCCCAGCTCAACCTGATCTATACCGCCTCGTGATCCTATCGTCACTCGTACGACCCTAAAACTTAGTATTTTATTACGATCAAGGTGTAAATTTGATAGTAACCATAATCCTTATCTATCTAGGTTCCAGTACTGTAGCAAAGCATGATCCTGGTGCTCGGTAGACCTTTTAACCGACCGATCTAATCTTTTGAGGTTTGTTCCTTGTGTGCTACATGATTGTTTCATATTTATTGTTTTACATGCTTTATATGTTTTAATAAAACGGATCATGTGCACATGATTGTCAAACTTGATTTTGTGTAAAACTAACATGTTTTCTTTTTATGAAAGAAACACGAATGTACTGTATGTTTGATTTATGCCCTAGCATCCGATATGACAAGCATGCTCTATGGTTTCCGGTTATTTGTATAGAAATATATTATTAAGCATTGCTATAACTGTTATTGTTGTGTACTATGTTACTGCCTTGACTAATTAGTAGGGGTACTTGGGGTATGATGTGGAGTCACTATCGGCTCAGCCCTAATCCAGCTGGTAAGAACGCCAGTATTCGGATCCTAAGCTTCGTCTAGGTCTGCCCGCAATTGGTTCCTAAGCTTCGGCTAGGTCCGTCCGTTTTCGGTTCCTAAGTTTCAACTAGGCACGTCCGTATTCTAAGGTATTTCCTTAGGATAGTACATGCGCCTAATGGGCTTGGGTTAATGCCAGTATATGATACTGTTATGGGAACTATATCATGGTGTTCGGTTGGAGGGTAGATAGGTTGCATGGAAACTTGGATGCTTTTATGATATGTTTTGCATGACATGATTTATTATGTAAATGATGCAAATGTTTTACTTGCACTGTTGGAACACACTGAGCTTTCTAGCTCACACCCCAAATTCTTTTTCCCCTTTCAAATATTTTGGATAGGCCACCCCGTAGCTGACACTTGGAGGATCGACACATTTGGTATTCTTTTTTAATGTAATGTTTCTATCCACCGTTTGTACTTCTAGTGTGACATGTGCCTATATTTTTATATGTATGGTATTAAACTAGAAACATTTTGATACCTTAATTGATATTTATTTTGTAACCATCCTATGATGAGTTTACTTAAGTGGTCATGGCTGCCTACATCATTTTATAAGTCTATGTTATGATTGACTTTGGAAATACTACTTGATGTACTAAACAGGTTTATCTAACTTGATGGTTTACACTGAGTCCTACCGTTATGCTGTCGAAATAAATATTTAATTTTCCAACAGGTTTTCCACTTGAGTTTTAATTGTGATGTGCCTTGCTAGACATGGTCATTCTACATAGGCCGGTCTAGGGGGTTACATTTAGTTGGTATTAGAGCTTTTGGTTTTAAAACTTCAGAGTGTGGATCAGTCTATTTAAATTGTTGTTTTAGAATGTTTTATTAAAGTTTTATGGAAAGAGGCCATGTCACCCAACTTTACACGTTTAATTGTGTTCGATTATCCAGTGTCATAAACTGATCTTAGGTTTTATTCTTTGTAGAGATTCTCCGAGATGAGCACCAAAAAGGGGCATCGACCCGCTCGTAGGCGTGGTCGACCCGTTAGATTTGTAGGCCCGATAGATGTTCCGATGGTTGATCCACTTGCCCCTGAGGATGCTACGGTTGCAGTTGACCCTCTAACATCTATAGAGCCTCCTACCCCCATGGTCCTTCAGTTGTTGCTGCTACTTCGACTACTCTGACATATGTCCTGACTGCTCCTACACCTACTCCCACTATTACATTGCCTACTCCTAGTATCGGCATGACTACTCCGGTCAGAGGAGCAATTGTTTCTGGGCCCGAGCCTCTGACTGGAGTTACTAATGAGACCTTGAGTGGACATTTTCTCCAGTTGATTCAGGGAGTAGTTAGAGCGTCGAGAGTCACACTTGAAGTTCCTATATCCCAGACCTTGATTGCCAACGGGATCAAGACCTTCTCGGGATCTCTTAGTGGACCACCGACCGAGGTTGAGGAGTGGTTACACGACATCGAGAGACGTATAGGTGAGATGGGTTTTGAGCCATCCAGAAAGTATTTGGGTGTTGTATCTATATTGAATGGGAATGTCCGCACCTGGTGGGAGTCCATCATGAGTAGTGTTCCTTCTGATCGACTGATATGGGATTTCTTTAAGTAACGCTTTAAGAACCATTTTCTGGGCGAGCGGTTCTTGAGAGAGAGACACCAAGCTTTTGAAGACTTGGTGCAGGGTGCCATGACAGTGGCTGAGTATGAGATATAATTTCTAGAATCATCGAAATATGGTATTTGCTTGATTTCTACTGAGAAAGACAAATGTGACAAGTTCTTGGAGAGCCTTCGTATTGGGTTACGTGATCGAGTGGCTACCCACCATGATCAAGTGTTTGAATATTTAGTAGATCGGGCTAAGACTGTAGAACATATGGAGATCTTGACAGCTAGTCAGAGTAGTAGAGATGGAGATCGAGATAGAGGCAAGGGTCGAGGACGAAACCGAGATCGATCTTGGAGATCTTCTAGACAGTGAGAGTCTCACGCGCGCTCTGATAAGAGGGCCCGCACCATGTATCAGGGAGGTGGTTCGAGTTATAGGCCCACGGTACAATAGGGCCCATCAGTTAGTCGGGGTGATTCATCAGGGTCCACTCTCTTACTTGTATGTGAGTATTGTGGTAAGCTTCACCCAGGGAAGTGCAGGAAGATGTAGGGTGCTTGCTTCCGATGTGGATCCACTGACCATTTTGTTGAGTGTGTAAAAGTTCTATCATTTACACCTTTTTAAACCCATATTTCTGCTGCATTCAAGCATCATTGCATTGCATTTAGGTTAGTTTTTAATAAAACATCACAATTATATAAAAGGCACGGATTCTACTGAAAGATGGCTATTTTTGCAGGAATCTGTCACAGTAGATGTCGAAGGCAGGCGCAGGGCAGATAAGCAGGAGAGCTAAACTGGACAAGCAGCTGAAGAAGACGAACCTGTCGTGACAGCATGGTGACAGCAGATTTATGAAGAGGAAAAGTGAAGTGGACCTCGATAGATAGAGAAAAATCTGCTCGTCTGTCGTGTGGAAGCCGAATATTTTTCCAAGCCCCGGATCAAAAGATATGTCAAGCCAAAGCTCGAGGAAAAGAATGTCCATGAAACAAGGAGGCGGCTGAAAAGTAGGAATCCTTAGAGATTTAGGCTTTATTAGAATCTTACTTTTAATTAAAGTTGTAATCCTTGTTACCTTAGATAACTTGAGCCCAAAGCTTATATAAAGGGCATAGATTAAACCTAGGGCATAACCGATTACCCCATAACCGAAACCTAAACCCTGCCGTTTACCTGTCACCGATATGTTCTAAATTCCCCCTAGGGCTACGGGTTGTTTTGTAAAGTAGTTGCAAGGGTTGCTTTGTTTTAGGATTTTTCAAGTTCAATAAAATAAACTTCAAGTTCTTTTATCTTGGTTTTAATATCTTGCAAGAGCATCGGGAGAGCATTGTGAGGTTATCCATTTACTTAGCATCGGGAGAGTTAAGTATACGAAAGAGATAAGAGCGCGTTCTCTAGTTTATAGTTGAACCATCTCGTGCCTAGGGATAGGGCGAGGTTAAGTGGCTAAGGAAGAATTCATACACATCGGTGTTCATCCTTCGATTCACGCCGGGAGGTATCATCAAAGACGTGATCATCGACAGACTTGTGCCTAGGGATAGGGCAAGGCAGATCAGGGATTCTTGCCAAGCTTGAAGTACGGAGTTAGTGTTCGCTGCCGCAACAGCTAACGGACAGACGCCGCGACAGGTGCTGTCGGCGACGGGTGCGACGACAGAACTGGAGATCCTAAGCAATTCAATACCTACACTACTGAGCAACTCAATACCAGCCCATTCTCTCTATCTTGATATCTCAATTCCTTTTATTTGCGTTTTTACATTATTATTCGTGACAACTCTCAAACTATTTCTTTTACTTTGTGCAGTGAAATAAGGTGAAGTCATTAGCCCAATCCTTGTGGAGACGATATCCGATACTTCGTATCACTTTACTACTTGCGTCGTGTATACTTGCACTATAATTGCGATAGACTATTTTACACGCAACAAGTTTTTGGCGCCGTTGCCGGGGATTGGCAACATAACTACACCTTCCTTTCCTTGCACTTTTTGTTTTTATTTTCGTTCTTGTTTTTGTTTTTTTTTTATTTTATTTTTCTTTAATTTTTCTTTTGCGTTTTTAACTCTTGCTTTTCACAAGGTTTTTCTGTTTATGCGCAGATCGAAAAAAGGTGAAGATCCTGAGTATAAATTAGATCCGAAGATCGAACGTTCCTTTAATCTCAAGAAACAGATTTGTCACCTCTTAGACCAAAAAGAATACCTTGAGAAAGAGCTAGAGCAGATGGCCCGTAATCAGCCTATCGGTGAAGAAATCCCGCCTGTCGGTGACCCGCCCGCGGCAGGTGGACGACGGTCATGTCGTGACTACATGCTGAATGATCATGTAGAGCTGGAGACCACGCTGCCGGATATTGATGTTGACAACTTCGAGCTTAAACCTGTCATGTTTAGTATGATCAACAACGCCGGGCAGTTTAGTGGTTCTGCGACAGAAGATGCTAGGGAGCATCTCAAGACGTTCCAGGAGATCTGTGGTTCGTTTAGACTACCAGGAGTTAGTCCGGAGATACTGAGGCTTCGGTTATTTCCCCATTCATTGAGGGACAGAGCTAAAACTTGGTGGAATAAACTTACACCGGGTTCTATTATGACTTGGGCAGATTTAACTCGTGAATTTTTGTCTCGTTTTAATCCTTCACATTTAGCTGAGCGATTACGTAATGAAATTGCTACTTTTCAACAGGAAGATGACGAGCCAATGCACGAGGCCTGGGACAGATTTACAACTCTTCTACGAAACTGCCCAATGCATGGATTTCCCGTCTGGAATCAGGTAACTAAGTTCTATAATGCTGCTAACTTACAAACTCGCATTCGAATTGATTCTGCAGCGAATGGACTATTATTGGATAAAGATCCGGACGAGGCCCTGCAAGTTTTGAAACATCTGGCTAAGAATGAGGAGCAGTTTCCAACCGCTAGAAGAGGGGGTAAACGGGTACTTGCTGTCAAGGATTATGAGGCCGACAGCACTATGAAATCACAGGTAGCATTCCTCACTAAAGCCATGAAACACTTATTGAGTGAAGAGGAAGTACGAGGGTTTGCTGTCGAGGAAGTTTGTGCTACATGTGAGGGAAATCATAGTAGGGATGAGTGCCCTATAAATATAGAAGAAGGAAAATATGTTGGAAATTACAAGCCAAACTACAATTCCAACAATTACAACCCTAATTGGAGGAAAGATCCCAAATTTTCCTGGAGTAACCCTAACAATGCCCTAAACCCGCAAGCATATAATCAAAATCAGGGGGTCCTAGATTGTTGACGCGACAGCAGCCGCAGCCGCAGAACCTGCCGCCTCAGCAACAACAGCAGCCACCACCTGCCACGAGTAGTATATTGGAGCAGACTCTGGCCACCTTTATGTCTCAGACTGGTACGTATATGGAGAACATCAATAAGTTTGTCAAGAAAACGGAAGACTTTATGGATGAAACTAAGATGAGAATGACAAACCATGAGGCCACCTTGAAATCTCTAGAGACACAAATGGGTCAGGTGTCGCAGCATATTAAGCCACGGCAGAATGGAGGATTCCCTAGCAATACTGAAAATGCTAGACCACCCCCACATGAGCAATGTAAGGCAATTACTACTAGGAGTGGGAAAAAGTTACCAGGGCCGGAAAAAGAAGCTGAAATAGAAAAGGAACCTGCCTTGGATAAACCTGCCGAGGAAGCTGCCCCGACAGGTGATAAACAGACTGCTGTCGATGAGCCTATCACGACAGTAGAAGCGACAGAGGAGAAAAAAGATGAGTATCGTCCTCAGATTCGCATGCAGTGGGAAGGACGCATTGCTGATTACCGTCCTCCACCACATTTTCCTCAACGGATACAGCAAGCTAAGCATGAATCTCAACTTAAAAAGATTTATGATATTTTTAAACAGGTTCATATTAACATTCCGTTGTTAGATGCTGTTAGGGAAATGCCCGGTTATGCTAAATTTCTCAAGGATGTCATGTCTAAAAAATCTAAACTTGGGGAATTTGAAACGGTAAGGATGCAAGAAGGTTGCATGAGTATACTTCACCGGCAACCACCCCAGAAAAAGAAGGATCCAGGGAGCTTCATCATACCTTGCGTAATTGGTGACAGATTTGTGGGTAAGGCATTATGTGATCTTGGTGCTAGTGTTAATCTAATGCCCAAATCTGTTTTTCAGAAACTAGGTATTGGCAAGGCGCGGCCCACGACAGTTACCCTACAGCTAGCCGACCGCTCTTACGTTCACCCCGAGGGAAAAATTGAAGATATCTTGGTAAGAGTGGATAAACTTATTTTTCCTGCTGACTTTCTTATCTTAGATTGTGAGGCAGATGAGAACGCACCAGTCATCCTAGGGCGACCCTTCTTAGCCACGGGAAGATCATTGATTGATGTGGAGAAAGGAGAACTCACCATGCGCGTAAACGATCAAGAAATTAAGTTGAATGTTCTCCAAGCAATGAAACATGCTGATGTGGATGAGGAATGCAAGGCCATCATTGAGGTGACCTTTGATCAACCCTGCATCAGGTCGGGCTGCCATGATATAAAATTTGGTCACTGCTGCGATAGCCATCTACAGACCTGTCACGACAGCAATGACGACAGCAACAACGACAGCACCGACGACAGCGACTCCTCTGAATCCGATACATCTGATACTGAAGGTCATGAGGAGGTAGACTGGTTAGACCATCGTCCAGGTAAGTTATTCGAACCTTTGAACTACACTTCGGATAACCATTTAATCCAAAAACCATCTACTGTTGAACCACCTGTCTTAGAACTTAAGCCCCTGCCAGGGCAGCTTAAATATGCTTATCTTGGTTGTGATAACACACTGCCCGTAATCATCTCTGCTAAGCTGCCGCAGGAACAGGAACGACAGCTGATCGACATGTTGAGGCAGCATAAAAGGGCGATAGGATGGATGATAGCAGACATTCAGGGCATTAGTCCGGCAATCTGTATGCACAAAATCCTCCTGGAGGAAGATCATAAGCCGACTATTGATGCCCAAAGGCGGTTAAACCTTGCAATGAAGGAGGTAGTGCGTAAAGAAATAATTAAATGGTTAGATGCTGGTATTATTTACGCCATCTCCGATAGCAAATGGGTAAGCCCGGTGCAATGTGTTCCCAAGAAAGGAGGCATGACCGTGATAACCAACGAAAACAATGAGTTAATCCCAACCAGGACTGTGACCGGTTGGAGGGTTTGTATGGACTACCGGAAGCTTAACAAAGCTACCCGAAAAGACCACTTTCTTTTACCCTTTATTGATCAAATGCTTGATAGATTAGCGGGTAAACCTTACTATTGTTTTCTTGATGGTTATTCAGGATATAATCAAATTGCTATTGCACCGGAGGACCAAGAGAAAACGACTTTCACATGCCCTTACGAAACATACGCATTTAGGAGGATGCCGTTCGGCCTATGTAACGCACCTGCCACCTTCCAAAGGTGCATGATGGCAATATTCTCCGACATGGTAGAGGACTTCCTCGAAATTTTCATGGATGATTTTTCCGTCTTTGGAGACGATTTTGAGAGCTGCCTCGGCAACCTTAAAAAGGTACTTGAAAGATGTGAAAAAGCTAATCTTGTTCTTAATTGGGAAAAATGCCATTTTATGGTAGATGAAGGGATAGTTTTAGGCCATAAGATTAGCTGCCATGGGATAGAGGTCGACAGGGCAAAGATTGAAGTCATAGAGAAGCTGCCACCGCCAACCACAGTCAAGGGCATTAGGAGTTTTTTAGGGCATGCTAGTTTTTATAGGAGATTTATTGCAAATTTCTCAAAAATCACGAAACCCCTATGTCACCTCTTAGAGCAGAACCGACCCTTTGACTTTAATGAAGAATGTACTGAAGCATTCAAGGTTCTGAAGGAAAAGCTAGTGACAGCCCCCATAGTACAGCCACCAGACTGGACGCAACCGTTTGAAATTATGTGTGATGCTAGTGACTATGTTGTCGGGGCAGCACTTGGGCAGCGCAAGGACAGGCTGTTTCATGTCATATATTATGCCAGCAAAACATTGAATGATGCCCAAGTGAATTATACCACCACAGAAAAGGAGCTGTTAGCTGTGGTGTTCTCCATCAACAAGTTTCGTTCTTATATACTTGGAACGAAGGTAATAGTGCACACCGATCATTCTGCCCTTAAGTACTTGTTCGCAAAGAAGGATGCAAAGCCTAGGTTGATACGATGGATCTTGCTATTACAAGAGTTCGACCTTGAAATCAAAGACAAAAAGGGGACAGAAAATCAGGTGGCAGACCACTTGTCGAGGTTGGAGATGGGACAGAGTCTACCTGTAGATGAGACACACATACTAGAGACCTTCCCAGATGAGCAGCTCTTTGCTGCCGCAATAGCTGTCGCGACAGCCATGGCGGCAGGTAAGTCTTCTAACCTTCCCTGGTATGCTGATTTCGTTAATTTTATAGTTAGCGGAATATTACCTTCTGATCTTACTTATCAAGCCAGGAAGAGGTTTCAAAATGATGTTAAACATTATTATTGGGACGAACCTCTTCTTTTCAAAATGTGCGCAGATCAGGTTATAAGGAGATGTGTACCACAAGAAGAACAAGAAGACATTCTCCATCACTGTCATGCTTCACAATATGGAGGACACTTAGGAGGCAATAAAACTGCTGCCAAGGTGCTGCAGTCAGGGTTCTACTGGCCGACACTGTATAAGGACGCACAGGAATTTTACAAAAACTGTGACAGGTGCCAGCGGACAGGTAATATCTCGAGGAGAAACGAGATGCCACTGCAGAATATTTTAGAAGTCGAAATCTTCGACGTTTGGGGGATTGATTTTATGGGACCTTTTCCATCTTCGTGTGGAAATCTTTACATCCTCCTAGCAGTAGATTATGTCTCCAAGTGGGTAGAAGCAATCGCAACTCAAAAGAATGATGCCAAAACGGTCCAAAAGTTTTTGCACAAAAACATCTTTTCTAGATTTGGCATCCTAGAGCGATTATCAGTGATGAAGGGAGACATTTCGATAACAGGGTAATTGCTGCCGCCTTGAAGAAATATGGTGTCAAGCACAGGATCGCGACAGCATACCACCCACAGACCAATGGACAGGCTGAAATTTCCAACAGGGAAGTGAAGAACATTCTTGAAAAGATGGTTAAACCAACTAGGAAAGATTGGTCTCTACTTCTGAATGATGCACTATGGGCATACAGGACAGCTTTCAAAACTCCATTGGGCATGTCTCCATTCCGATTGATCTATGGGAAAACCTGCCACCTGCCTGTCGAGATAGAGCACAAGGCATATTGGGCAATCAAGGCAGTAAATATGAACTTGGACAAGGCAGGCCATAAAAGGCTGTTAGATTTGAATGAGATCGATGAAATACGGACGATGGCCTACGACAACGCAAGAATATACAAAGAGAAAACAAAGAAGTGGCATGACAAAAAGTTGCTGCCACGACAGTTCTGCCCATGGCAGCTTGTATTGTTGTTTAATTCTAGATTGAAACTCTTCCCAGGGAAGCTTAAATCTAGATGGTCTGGTCCGTTCCAAGTGATTCAAGTTTTCCCCCATGGTGCCATTACAATTCAATCATTAAAGGACGGGCACCAATTCAAAGTCAATGGACAACGCCTCAAGCATTATCAGGGGACTGAAGCCCCAGGAATACAGGAAGTGGTTACCTTAGGTGATGCCCCACAAGGCATCCCTAATTTAACCTAGTTTTTATTTTTATTTTATTTTATTATTATTATTTATTAGGAATTAGATTTATTTTAATAATGTTTTGTTTTTAATTTCAGTTTTTAGGAAATAAAGGAGTCAAGTGAGAAAGAAGAAGTGGCCCAAGCCCACCGCTCATCCACCAGCCCAATAAAGCCCATTTATGGTAACCTATCGTTTCGGCTGCCGGCGCAGACGGATTTGACAGGCTGTCAACAGACGCACAGCAGACGAAGAAGCGTGCGGCAGACGCACAGCAGACGCATTAATGCGTGTCAGACGCGTCAGACACGCAATATCCAATCTGCCGCCCCGATTATTCCCGCCTGCCGTTGCGGCATTAAATGGGCAGCTACTCGACCGCTATATAAACCCCTTCCCCTTTTCATTTTTCATCACTTCTGATTTTCTCTCTTGTTATTCCCTTCTAGTTTTATCTACTTTCTTTCTTTTTTTTAGCCCTTGCAACCAAAAATGTCTTCACGACAAACCCGTCAGAACGCTGCTGCCGCTTCTTCGTCAGCAGCAGCATCCCCGTTCGCTAAAAAGGAACTATGGGAGGAACGGAGCTTCATCTATAACAGAGATGCCCCTCTTTTTGGACTCCGGCCGTTCATTATGAAGGCCATAACAGCACAGCTTTGGGAGGACTTTGCCGAGCAGCCGGCAGAGCTTAACGACACTCTGGTCAGGGAATTTTATGCGGCGATCGAAAGTAAGACGGCGACATCTGTCATCGTCCGAGGAGTGACAGTTCCTTTCACCGCCAGCAGCATCAACCATGTATTCGGCCTCTTCTTTGGCCCCAATGACGATGCTCATCAACAATTTTGGGACACCCTCGACGCTGCCGGACATGATGATGTCATGAGGGAGTTGACAGAGGCGGGCACGACCTGGAGCACCAGCAAGAAGAACCCCAACTCCGTCAATAGGGCAGAGCTACTCCCCGAGGCAAAACTATGGAATGCTTTTATCAAAAAGCGTATCCTGCCCTCGTCCCACCATACGACAGTCAACAGACAGCGGTTGGCCCTCATTCACTCTATCATGCATGACAGGCCCATCAATGTGGGCAGGTACATGCTGGACAGCATTCTCGATTGTGTCTTCCGATCAGATTCACGACTCTGCCTGCCCTTCACCATCACTGCCCTCTGCCGCTGCGCTGCCGTACCGGAGGACCCTTCAGACAAAATCAAGAAGGGCAGCGGCTGGACAGACAGCAACATCTCCAGCCTCATGGAGATCATCGTCGTATCGCCCCTCAACGCCTTCGATCCAAGCGCCCCTCCTGCTGAGTCTGATGATGAACCTGCCACCGAACCTGCCCCAGAAGCTGCCACCAACACCGCTCCGGCAGATCAGAACGCCCACATCCTTGCTGCCATCTTGAGGATAGAGGAGCGCCAGATGGGTTTGATGACTTTCATCCGTGACTTCTCCAATGCAACGGTAAATTTCATTACCAATACTTTGAATTTTCCGGATGTCATTTTCCCCACCTTCCCCGCCCATTATTTCAATATCCCATCCCCCACTCCCACACCACCTGTCTCTCCCCACGGAGAATCTGCCTCCTCCACACCTTCCCCGACGGCAGCCGGCAGCCCACCGGCAGACACCTCCCCTCGAGGCACCAAGCGAGCTGCCACTGATGACAGCCCTCTTGTCCGGAGGAATTTGGACAGCGCCTTCACACGGGTAAAACGTATTAAGCATGTGGCCAACAAGAGAAGGCTGTCCAAAGCCATAACGAGTGGCAGCTGGGACAGCAGCAGCAGTTCTGATATCCGACTAGTGGAGCCACTTGTCCTTCAACCTGCTGACGACTTTGTCCCCCGACCGGATGAAGAACCGCGTCAGCAGCAACAGCGAGGACAGCGAATAAAATTTAAGTTTTTATTTCTTTTACTCCTCTTATTGCTGCCTGCCCTTATATATTTGTGATGTACTTTTATTTATCGTGTTTTTCTTTGTTTATTTTTGTGTCATTTTGCATTGAGGGCAATGCAACCCTCGAGTTTGGGGGTGGCAACCCTCCATATTTAATGGAGTCTTTAGCACATCTTTTGATTAACTGTTGTGTCTTATAAGTTCTTTTAAAAAAAATCAGAAAAATAAGAAAATTTAAACTGTTGGCTTAAAACTGTGAAGTTAACTTACCTGTCATGACGGCTCTGTCGTGGCAGCATCTGTAGGACAGGTTAAGGAAAAGTTTAGAGCCTTTCTATAGTTCTAAAAACTTAAACACTTTTGTGACTGTTATATTGCTTAGATTTCTTTTAGCCAAACTAGAATAGGAAGCTTAGAACTTGGATAGCCCCTAGAGGTGCCTAACACTGGCTCTAGGAAAGAAGTTTAGCAAAAGAAAATCAAAAACCTAGAGGTGCCCGAAACCGGCTCTAGGAAGCTAACTAGAGGTGCCCAAAACTGGCTCTAGAAAAACTTAGCTTGAAAATAGAAGAAAAAGAAGCATGAAAATGTGCCTTCTTAAAAAAATAAACTTTGGCATAAAAATTCAAGTTAAAAAGTTGAATATTCTAGTGAAACTAAGAGAGTCTTAGCATATAACTGTTCACAAGCATGCACACACTGCACGAGAGCTATAGAGAAATTCCGGACAGATCCTAACCCTTCCAACAGGTTGCTGCCGCCATAGAGAATGAGCGACAGGTAAGGGACAGTTCACTGTTTGAAGGCCAACACAAAAATTTTCAGTTTTCTTTTAAGTCTTCATTGCTTGAGGGCAAGCAAAAACTTGAGTTTGGGGGTGTGTTGAGTGTGTAAAAGTTCTATCATTTACACCTTTTTAAACCCATATTTCTGCTGCATTCAAGCATCATTGCATTACATTTAGGTTAGTTTTTAATAAAACATCACAATTATATAAAAGGCACGGATTCTACTGAAAGATGGCTATTTTTGCAGGAATCTATCACAGTAGATGTCGAAGGCAGGCGCAGGGCAGATAAGCAGGAGAGCTAAACTGGACAAGCAGCTGAAGAAGACGAACCTGTCATGAACCTGTCATGACAGCATGGTGACAGCAGATTTATGAAGAGGAAAAGTGAAGTGGACCTCGATAGATAGAGAAAAATCTGCTCGTCTGTCGTGTGGAAGCCGAATATTTTTCCAAGCCCCGGATCAAAAGATATGTCAAGCCAAAGCTCGAGGAAAAGAATCTCCATGAAACAAGGAGGCGGCTGAAAAGTAGGAATCCTTAGAGATTTAGGCTTTATTAGAATCTTACTTTTAATTAAAGTTGTAATCCTTGTTACCTTAGATAACTTGAGCCCAAAGCTTATATAAAGGGCATAGATTAAACCTAGGGCATAACCGATTACCCCATAACCGAAACCTAAACCCTGCCGTTTACCTGTCACCGATATGTTCTAAATTCCCCCTAGGGCTACGGGTTGTTTTGTAAAGTAGTTGCAAGGGTTGCTTTGTTTTAGGATTTTTCAAGTTCAATAAAATAAACTTCAAGTTCTTTTATCTTGGTTTTAATATCTTGCAAGAGCATCGGGAGAGCATTGTGAGGTTATCCATTTACTTAGCATCGGGAGAGTTAAGTATACGAAAGAGATAAGAGCGCGTTCTCTAGTTTATAGTTGAACCATCTCGTGCCTAGGGATAGGGCGAGGTTAAGTGGCTAAGGAAGAATTCATACACATCGGTGTTCATCCTTCGATTCACGCCGGGAGGTATCATCAAAGACGTGATCATCGACAGACTTGTGCCTAGGGATAGGGCAAGGCAGATCAGGGATTCTTGCCAAGCTTGAAGTACGGAGTTAGTGTTCGCTGCCGCAACAGCTAACGGACAGACGCCGCGACAGGTGCTGTCGGCGACGGGTGCGACGACAGAACTGGAGATCCTAAGCAATTCAATACCTACACTACTGAGCAACTCAATACCAGCCCATTCTCTCTATCTTGATATCTCAATTCCTTTTATTTGCGTTTTTACATTATTATTCGTGACAACTCTCAAACTATTTCTTTTACTTTGTGCAGTGAAATAAGGTGAAGTCATTAGCCCAATCCCTGTGGAGACGATATCCGATACTTCGTATCACTTTACTACTTGCGTCGTGTATACTTGCACTATAATTGCGATAGACTATTTTACACGCAACACATTTCAAGAAAGATTTCCACACCCACCTTTTGTAGACCGATCGTCGTTTCAGACCCCTGCTCGATCCCAGACTCCAGCCCGTTCACAGACATCTGTTCAGACACCGGGTTCAGGGCGTTATCAAAGTAGAGCTCCTGGGTCTTCTACTAGATCTGATAGTAGAGGCCGATCACATCAGAGTGGGGGACCGGTCATGACTGAGGCCAGACAGCCTGCACTTGTTTATGCTACTAGACGTCGTGACGATAGAGATGAGCCAGACGTCATTGCAGGTACATTCACTATATTTTTATGTTCCATACATTGCATTACTTGACAATGGTTCTACCTATTCCTATGTATCGAGATCTATGTTCCGAGACCTCCAAATTCCAGTTGAGATCACCGAGAGTGCAGTTACCGTTATGAGTCCAGTGGGCCAGTCTGTGGTTGTAAATAAGGTTTTCAGGCGATGTCCCCTCGAGGTGCAATGGGAAATCTTTCTAGTTGGCCTTATGAAACTACCATTAGAAGAGTTTGATCTGATTCTTGGCATGTATTGGTTACTGAACACCAGGTTAACCTAAATTGTGAGTCCAAGAGAGCAGTTTTGAAGACTTCTGATGATCGTACGATGGTTCTTATTGGTGAGCGTCGAGGGTATCTGTCTAATGTGATACATGCTTTGGCTGCCGACAGGATGATCCAGAAGGGCTATCAGACTTTCATCGCCTATTTCTTGAATACCAAGGGTTCTTTGTCAAAGATTGGGGAGATTCACACTGTTAACGAGTTTCCTGATACCTTTCCCGAGGAATTACCTGGATTACCTTCGGATATGGATGTCGAGTTTGAGATTGAGACCTATTCGGGCTCTGCACCAATCTCCATGAACCCTTACCGTATGGCTCCTAAGGAGCTGAACATTCAGTTATAGGAGCTCTTCGACCGAGGCTTTATCCGACCTAGCTCTTCGCCTTGGGAAGCTCTTGTTCTTTTCGTGAAGAAGAAAGATGGTTCTCTCAGACTGTGCATTGATTACTGTAAGCTGAACAAGTTGACAGTCAAGAATAAGTATCCTCTGCCCAGGATTGATGACTTGTTCGACCAGTTTCAAGGAGCCACAGTTTTCTTGAAGATTGATCTTCGTTGCGGGTACTATCAGCTAAAGATAAAGAGGTCTGATGTAGCAAAGACGGCCATTCACACCAGATATGGGCATTACGAGTTTTTAGTGATGTCGTTTGGTCTGACTAATGCTCCTACCACCTTTATAGATCTAATAAACCGTGTGTTCTGGCCTTATCTGGATCAGTTTGTGGTGTTATTCATTGGTGACATCCTAGTCTACTCCCGGACTGAAGCAGAACATGCTGAGCATTTGAGGATTGTTCTGTAGATTCTTAGAGAACACAAATTGTATGCCAAGTTGAGCAAGTGTGAATTTTGGCTCAACGAGGTGACATTTCTAGGGCATGTGGTATCGGCTCCGGGTATTTAGGTTGATCCGAGCAAGATAGAGGCCATTTTGAGTTGGAAGCAACCCAAGAATGTTTCCGAGATCCGCAGTTTCTTGGGTTTAGCTGGGTATTACAGGTATTTCGTCGAGGGATTTTCCATTATTGCGGCTCCCTTGACGAAGCTTTTGAGGAAGGATGTTCCATTCATCTGGGAAAATGCTCAGCAGGATACTTTCGAGAAGTTGAAGACAGCTCTAACGCAAGCTCCAGTTTTGACGCAGCCCGAGTCTGGGAAGGATTTTGCAGTTTATAGTGATGCATCACGCTCCAGGCTTGGATGTGTTTTGATGCACGATGGCAGAGTAATAGCTTATGCATCTCGTCAGTTGAGGTCGCATGAATGTAATTATCCTACCCATGATCTAGAGCTGGTCACTGTGGTCTTTGCTCTGAAGATTTGGAGACACTATCTCTACGGAGAGAAGTGTTATATCTACATAGATCACAAGAGCCTGAAGTACATTCTTAAATAGAAAGAGCTTAATCTGAGACAACGACGTTGGATTGAGCTTCTTAAGAACTATGACTGTGTGATTGGGTACCACCCATGCAAGGCTAATGTTGTTGTTGATGCTTTGAGTCGTAAGACTATATCAGACTTGAGATCCTTGTTTTCCAGGATGAGTATATATAGTGATGACAGTTTACTAGCCGAGCTGCAGGTTAAACCGATATTGGCCGAGGAAATTAGGGCCAAACAGCTTCTAGACAATTCCTTACTCCCTGTCATACAGCATGTTGAGCGGGGATCTACTTCTATCTATGCCTTTGATCAGGATGAAGTCATGTGCTTCAAGGGCCGTTATTGTGTACCAGATGATGCCGAGTTGAAGGGGGCCATTCTTAGTGAGGCTCATAACAACCCTTATGCTATGCATCCCGGTGGGGACAAGCTGTACTAAAACCTGAGGCAAAGATATCGTTGGGAAGGTATGAAGAAGGACATTTCAAATCATGTATCTCGGTGTTTGACTTGCCAGCACGTTAAGGCATAACACTAGCATCCTTCTGGTTTATTGCAGCTCATTAAGATCCCCGAGTGAAAATGGGAACGTGTCACGATGGATTTTGTTACAGGGCTTCCTCTGTCACCTTTTAAAAACGATTCTATCTGGTTGATTGTTGATCGACTCACCAAGTCAGCTCATTTTATTCTAGTTCGAGTCACCTACTATTTGGAGAAGCTGGCTAAACTGTACATCTCTGGGATCGTCAGACTATATGGGGTACCATTATCTATTATCTTTGATCGGGATCCAAGGTTTACTTCTCTACTCACCAAGTCAGCTCATTTTATTCCAGTTCGACTCCACTCACTTTTACAAAGAAGATTATTTGGTAAACTCTACAAATTCCTCTCTAAGGATAATGTTTACCGAATTACAATCTCACACTCCCAAACTCACAATAAGAATTACAATGAAGAACAAAAAGTGTTGGGTACAAAGATTTGACTTTAAAAGTACAAAGTTTGGATTTGAGTGCTTTGATGTTGCTTGTAGGTTCAATAGTTGTTGTTGGTGCATTTGAGACTTGTTTTTATACCCTTGTATTGATTTCTAGCTGTTTGGGTGGTTGAGATCATCAATAGAGCCGTTGGGCTGCAATTTCCCGCAATAAATGCTGCTCAACAACCTACCGTATCGGTACGGCTCGGGGGCGTATCGGTACTTGTCTCAAACAAGAAATAGTCGTTGTGACTGAAAAAACAAAGGTGTATTGATACGCTTCGAGGGCGTATCGGTACGGTATTAAGGGGTGTATCGATACGATATGCCGCATCGATATGGATTTTGCTCACTGGAATCTCAATTTTGGTTTTGACAAAAAAAGCGTATTGGTACGCTTCCTTAGTGTATCGATACGGTTCAACGGTCATTTAAAATTTAGGATACCAACTAACTGACAAGCCAACGGTCGAAAAATAAATGCAAGGATTTTGCAAAGGTTAGCATATCATATCCATTCGGTGACGTGTCAAATCGCTACGCTATAGAAAAATGATTTTTTAATAAGAAAACTGTATTAGTACGGTTTCAATGCGTATCGATACGCTATAACTTAAAGTCTTGCCCAGATGAATATCGTATCTATACGGGTACAGACTGTATCAGTACGCTATGAACGATTAAAATTCCAGTGTTGAAAAACCGTATCGATACGCAAAAGGGTATCGATACGCCTGGGCGTTTTGTTGAAGTTTGGCCTGAACAAATATATATATAACGAGGACCAAATATGTTACTATACAAATTTAATAAATTGTTACGGTAATAATCCTATTAACAATCAACGGTAAGTGATTTGATTGATCACAAATCAAAATGTTAGTGACTTTACTAACAAGATTTTTTTGTCTAATTATTACATAAGGTCACTGAACTTTGGTAAAAGAAATAAAATGGTAACCAAACTTTCAAAAATCACAAAATGACAATTAAACTTTATGTTTTATAACAAAATGGTAACTAGACGTTAAATCCTGACAGTTATAATATTTGGTATAATAACACATTTAGTCCCTTATATTTATACATTCAATCAATTTAGTTCTAATTCGAAACAATTTATTAAATTTAGCCCTCGTTATTTACGCATTCTTTCAATTTGGTCCTTAAAGCAAAATTCCAAAGTATGATAACATGATAAATAATCACAATTAAATTTTTCATAGGAACTCGAAAACTCGACTCGAATCGAAAAAAATCAAATAAAATTTGAGTTGTAAAATACGATGCGTCAACTCTAACAACTCAAAATTTTTTGACTCGTCTCGATCGAACGATCATCTTTATCTTAAGATATGACGCGTCAACTCGAAATATTCGAATATTTTAAATCATTTTTCTTTTAAATCGAATATTTTTTAAAATAGAATATTTAATATTTTCATATTTAAATCACATCGATTATTTATTAACAACTTTAAATATTCAATTTAAAAGAAAAATGATTTAAAATATTCGAATATTTAATTAAATTTTTATAGGAACTCAAAAACTCGACTTGACTCGACTCGGATTGAAAATTTTTCAAATAAAGTTTGAGTTGTAAAATATGACGCATCAACTCGAATAACTCAAAATTTTTTACTCGACTCGATCGAATGCTCACCTCTATCTTAAGATATGACGCGTCAACTCGAATAACTCGAAATATTAAAATATTTTAAATCATTTTTTCTTTTAAATCGAATATTTTTAAAATATAATATTTAATATTTTCATATTTAAATCACATCGAATATTTAATAACTACTTTAAATATTCAATTTAAAAGAAAAAAAAACTGATTTAAAATATTTGAATATTTAATTAAATTTTTATAGGAACTCGAAAACTCGACTCGACTCGACTCGAATCGAAAAAATTTTAAATAAAGTTTGAGTTGTAAAATATGACGCGTCAACTCGAATAACTTGAAATTTTTTGACTCGACTCGATCGAACGCTCACCTCTACTTTAAGATATGACACGTTAACTCAAAATATTCAAATATTTTAAATCATTTTTTCTTCTAAATCACATCGAATATTTAATTACTACTTTAAATATTGGATTTAATTAAAAAATATTCGATTTACAAGAAAAATGATTTAAAATATTTGAATATTTAAAGTAGTTATTAAATATTTGATTATTTAAAAGAAAAATATTTAAAGTAGTTATTAAATATTCGAATATTTTAAATCAATTTTTTCTTTTAAACCGAATATTTTTAAATTAAATTGAATATTTAAATTAGTTATTAAATATTCGATATGATTTAAATATGAAAATATTAAATATTCTATTTTAAAAAATATTTAATTTAACAGAAAAAATAATTTAAAATATTCGAATATTTCGAGTTATTCGAGTTGACGTGTCATATCTAAAGATAAAGATGAGCGTTCGATCGAGTCGAGTCAAAAATTTTCGAGTTATTCGAGTTGACGCGTCATATTTTACAACTCAAACTTTATTTGAATTTTTTTCGATTCGAGTTGATTCGAGTTTTTAAGTTCCTATAAAAATTTAATTGTAATTATTTATTATGTTACCATACTTTGGAATTGTACTTTAAGGACCAAATTGAAAGAATGCGTAAATAACGATGGCTAAATTTAGTGAATTGTTTCGAATTAGGACTAAATTGATTGAATGTATAAATATAAAGGACTAAGTGTGTTACTATACCAAATTTTATAATAACCACTTAACGTGATTTAACGTCTAGTTATTATTTTATTATAAAATATAAAATTTAATTGTCATTTTGTGATTTTTAAAAGTTTAGTTATTATTTTATTTTTTTATTAAAGTTCCTAAAATAAAACTAGAAGTTTGGAAACAATAAAAGGGTCCCACGGTTGTCGCTTACCAACCTGGAAGGTCGAGAACGTTTGATTTCAACGTGAAAATGACCTTCAACGACGTCGTTGTGTATGTCAGCATGAAATATTCTGACGACTATTCCCAAGATCTGCCACGTGTTTAGTCTAAGTTTCAGGGGTGGAGTTTAATTTCCAGAACGAATGAAGCAATAATAGATTAATTATTGACTTTGGAAGATTAAGAAGATTTTCCTTTTTTTTCCGCACGTTCCGTTAGCCATGTGTAGGGCTGTTAATAAAAATCTGAATCGATATATTGTACCGATAAATCTGAAAATCGGACTACATGCTATATAACTGATCTGGGAAATTTTAGTTACACCTGTATGATAATTGTACAAGAAAAATTAACGGTTAAACGAGACGATTGTGGTTATGATTTTTGATGAAATGATTAACTTAAAAACCGTACTAACAAATTATTATGTTATTGTCTATATTTTTTCCTTGCTTTCATCGAATGAAACTCAGAATATGAATCTCAAACTAACCCAAATCTAAAATATCATAGATTTAAAATAACTCGACTCGACTCAAAAAATTCTAAATAAAATTTGAATATGAATCTATTAGTACATTATAAATATTTATAATTAAATTAAAACAAAAACCTGAATAATTCGACTAAATTTAAAAATTTTAAATAAAAATTAAATTATAAAATTGTAGCCATCAATTCCACTAACTCTAAATTTCTTTTACAAATCAAAATATTTGTAACTTCACTGGCGGATACAGGATTTTTGTCTAATTATTAAAATAAAACCAAAAGTTTAAAAACAAGAAGGGGTCCCACAGTTGTCGCTTTACACCTTTGACTTGGAAGGTCGAGATGATCCCAACGACGTCGTTGCGTATGTCAGCATGAAATTTCCTGACGACTATTAACGAAATCTAACGGTTGATACGATGCCACGTGTTAATTGCCCTGTGTTTAGTCTCGATTAAAATAAAATACATAGCCATGACTCACGAGATTCTGCGCACGTGTTTTTTGGCACCTTTTCACTTTAGGGAGAAGGGAAAAAATAGGATCTTAGTATCCTATTATGCATAAGGCACCAGTCGAAATCCTAAATTTTTAAAAGTATGATCCTTACAAGAAACTCGTCACACCCACACGAATTTCAAAATTATATTAATTTTTTATTCAAACTCGTCGCACTAACATAACAAATTTTATTTTTTTCTTTAAATTTTGATTTAAACATTAATTACAAGATTAACTTAATCCTAAATTAAGCTCGTCGTATGCCCACGACGAGTTCCCTCTAGCTTAACGGTCGTCACGGACCTGTAGAGAAACGGTGTTTGAAATGATAGAACTCGTTGTGTATACACGGCAAGTTCAGCTTGGTTATTATTTAAAGAATGTGTTCGATTAAGTTGTAAAGTGTCTAACATTTTGTAATTCTGTTTGAATGCACAAGCAATATAACTTGTAGAATGTTTCAAAGAAAATGTAGAAGTTGACATGAATTATTTAATTTTAAATTTTTACCGCTTTAGGTGATGTATGCAATGGTGAAAACTTAGATCGAAAAGAATTCTAGTGAAGTTTCATATTAATATTTATGTTAAAACATGCCTACTTAATACAAATAAAGCAACATATTTATTTTCGAGATAGACACTTTGGCATTCTATGACTTGGTAGTTTACAAATCCCGCAGAGTCTAGGTTGTCCGATAAGTTTGCGTTTGTGGTGATGCATGGCGTCCAAAACATTCTGAATCCTTGTGGATCTGGGATGTCATGTTTTTCCCTTCGCAAAGTTGGGTCAGGTAAAATTGTGGTCCATGCATGCACAACATTCCATTCAGTTTCGTTGTCGATTAGTGGGAACTCCATTTCGTAGACCTTAAATGTAGATTGGAGCCAATATACAGGATCCACGTAATTTTTGAAATTGATCATGGCAGTCGAGCATGCAGCGATGACATGCTCGCATGGAGTTTTGAGTGCTTGGAATTTGCCACGGTCGCAATACCTATTTTGGAGATTTACCCTAAAAGTTGTTGGGTCAAAACCCTGCATTGGTTGTGGTTTCTCCGAGACACAAAAAGAGTCGTCATTACGCGATATCGGCAACACATGTAACCCGTTTGATTTAACAATAGTTTCTTGAATTTCGTCTAGTATCCTCGGGTGAAATGTAAGGTGCTTTTACAGCATACGGGCAGCTTCTTTGCCCAAGGTTGCGAACAACTTGCCCAAACGAAAGTACGTAGCTTTCACGATGGAGGTCACTGCAAATTTCGAACCCCCTTTAAGGAAGAGTTGATTGTCTCAGCCAAGTTGGTTGTCATGTGGCCATATCTGAAACCGTCATCGCATGTATTGGTCCATTTTTCTTTGAGAATTTTTGCAACGTAGTTGTATCCCTGATCATTCCTTTCCCACAACTCTTCAAGCATTAGTTCAAATTTGTATTGAACTGGTTCTTACCCTGAGACATGACAGAGTGTAGAAATGAGATATAATGAAAGTAGTGATTAATACAAATACAACAAATCTTAAAATGTACCCATACGAATAACGAGCATGTGTTCATCGTCCTTCTTACACTGGTCGTGGTAGTTTACGACAATGTGGCGTATGCAGAACCGGTGCTCAATGTTTGGAGATTGAAACTTCATGCCAAAGATTCGATCGTTGACTTGATCCCACCTCCTCGATCTGAGATCAAGAAAATTTGATCCTTTTTAAAAATGTAATGGCGTAGCTTCTTGAGGAAAAACATGCAAGATTCACAATCTTCTTTGGGAACGAGTGCGAATGTTAGGGGTATTGTCTTGTGATTGTTGTCTTGAACAATGGCTAATAGCAAAACTTGCTTGTATCTTCTATACAAGAATGTGCCATCGATTTGAATGATGGGCTTGCAGTTCTTGTATGCATTCATACACTGCGGAAATGTCCAGAAAAGTCGTTTGAATTGGTAAACATCGGGAACCACGCGATCATTCTTGTAGTATGGTTCTGTTTCCAAATCTGCGACCGTTCCGGGGTTGTATTTCTTCATGATTTTTAGCCAAGCTGGGAGCTTGTTGTAAGAAGCGTCCCATTCCCCCATGCAATTTCATCACCGCCTTGTTCTTTCCCCTCAAAGTCTTTTTTTAAGATGGCGTATAATCGTATATTATATTAACATGCGTCTGCATCGTAGAAACAGTGACTTTGGGGCTAGCCTGGACAATTGTTTGGATGCTCTCGGCGATGATATTTGAGTCTAGGTTTGGATGATCCTACATGTAACTGACGGCACAACAAGTATGAGGGTCGTTCTAGACTGTGATCTCCCAGATGTTGTCTTTCCTTTCATCTTGTTGACTCGTACCTTCCAGTTGCATCCATGTGTCGTCTTCTATTTACATTCTGTAAAACCTATGTTTGATTTTGATATAACTAGATCTTTAAGGATCAATTTGAAAAACTTAAAATTGTTTTTACAAGTCTCTTAACAAGTTTTGAAACACCAACACTTTAAAACTGATTTGTAAAATTCAAACTCAAAATATTTTCTAAGTGTTCCAAGCCAAACTTATAGAAAATCGTCATAGAGTATCGATACCCTTTGAGGAGTATCGATACCTTTTTGCCAAAATTGGCTACTGTCGAAACACGTATCGATACGGCAAACCCTCGTATCGATACGCCCTGTGTTAAATTTCAAAGAGTTTGAAAGAGAGTATCGATACGGTAACACCAGTATCGATACTGGTTTAAAGAATTTTAAAGCATTTAAGTCGGTTTAAAAATATGATCGTTGGTGTCAGTTGGTTGGTAACCAAATTTTAAAATGCCGTTGACCGGTATCGATACGCCTAACCCCCGTATCGATACGACTTTTGACAGTGAGCTAAGTTCAGAAAAAGGTATCGATACGGCCTTGCCGTTTCGATACCCCGTACCGATACGCTTACGTGCGTATCGATACGCCCTATTAAATGCATACAACGGCTCTTTCTTTTCTGAGACAGGTATCGATACCCATTCCCGAGTACCGATACTCGTAGCTGGAGAGGTGCATTTATGGTGGTAAGAGAGGGTTCCAACGGCTCCATTTACTTCTCCAACCACTCAAACGGCTAGAAATCAATGAGAAGGTATAAAAGGGACATCCAAAAGCATCAGCAACAACTATTGAACTTCAAGCAAACATCCAAACATCAAATTCAAGCATTAGAGCAAAAATCCCAAATTTGTGTAAAATCCCAATTTGTGTTCTTCATTCATACTTTGTAAAATTGGGTTGAGTGCTTGTATTGGGGCTATCATTTGTATTGAGAGATACCTAATTAGCCTACAAATTCCTTTGTTCTCTTGTGTGAGGGTTGGGTTGATTTTTGGGTAGAAAAATCAACCGATATTGTAAAGGGTTGCCTCCTTGTCCTAGAAAAGGGGAAGATCAATTTAGTGAAATTGTTGCAAATCCTTAGTGAGACTAAGGTAGTGGATGTAGAGTTCATTTGGAACTTGAACCACTCTAAATTCCTTATCCTTCAATTTTAATTTGCCAATTTCCACTACAATCCTTCAAATTTCCAATTCACCCCCCCTCTTGGTAAATATCGATCTTTCGATCCACTCAACAATTGGTATCAGAGCTTAACTCTTTGAGGATTAACAACCACAAGAGGAGATCCTTGGAAGAGTGTGATCATCAAAATATCAAGAGATGGCTTCAACCTCCGGTTCCGGCATGTACGAGTCACAATCAACCACCAAGCCTCCTTTCTTCAATGGTGACAACTACTCCTTTTGGAAGAACAAAATGAGGCTATTCATCAAGTCAAGTGACTACCTTGTATGGGATGTCATTGAGGATGGACCATACATTCCATTGAAGCAAGATGGTGAAGGCAAGATGGTGTTGAAGAAGAAAGCCGAAATGAGTGAAGAGGAGAGGAAGAAGATTCAAGTCAACGATAAAGCTCTCCACATGCTTTTTTGTGCTTTCGGTCCGGACATCTATTCAAAGGTCTCTTCCATTGAAAATGCCAAAGAAGTGTGGGACACTCTTGAGACCACTTATGAAGGCACCAACGATGTCAAAGAGACTAAGATTGGACTTCTCAATCTTAGTTATGAAAATTTCAAGATGGAGCCCGATGAGACGGTGTCAAAGATGTTTGATCGATTCTCCACAATTGTCAACGGGCTAAAGGGCTATGGAGAAATCATACCGGAAGACAAGCTTGTCCGGAAGCTACTCTATTCACTTCCCGAAGCTTGGGATGGGAAGAGAACTGCCATCATCGAAGCAAAGAACTTGAAGACATTAAAGCTTGATGAGCTTGTGGGTTCTCTCCTTACTCATGAGATCATGAAGCAAGGAAGGGAAGATGAGAAAAAGAAAGAAGAGAAAAGAGTAGAGAAACTTGAAGTCGAAAAGAAGAAGAAGATGGGAATAGCTCTCAAGGCTAAAGCTTCACAACTTGATGAGAGCTCATCTAGTGATGAGGACGAACTTGAAGAATTGGCTATGATAGCCAAACGGTTCTCACGATTCATGAGGTCCAACCGGGGTAGAAAAATCCAAAGAAAAATGGACTTCAAGAGCAAGAGCAAAGAAGAAGGAAAGGATTCCATCATTTGCTATGAGTGCAAACAACCCGGCCACATCCGTTCGGAGTGCCCTCAACTCAAGAAGAAGAGCTTTGAGAAGAAGAAGAAACTCAAAGCCAAACTTGCTACTTGGAGTGATGAGGAGTCATCGGAGGATGACGAACAAGAAGTGGCCAACCTTTGTCTCATGGCACTTGAGGAAGATTCCTCCTTGGTAACCTCTAACTCATCTACTTTAGATTTTTCATATGAAGAGTTAAATGATGCATATGATGAGTTACAAGAGGTATATGATGAATTAGTTGAGAAGTTTAAGGAGTCGGTCATTAAAAACAAGAAAATCATTTTAGAGCTAAATGAGAAAAATGACTCACTCACTCTAGCTAATTCTAAATTTGAGAAAAAGATTTTAGGATTAAAAGATGAACTTAAATTCTTTCAAGATGAAAATGTTGATCTTAATAATCTTTTATCTCAATGCAATAGTGAACACCAAAAGGTGTTAGGTGAGCTAAATGAGCTCAAAAAGTCCTTAAAAAATGTTGGAAGTGTCAAACATGAAATAGGAGAATCATCTAGTACACACCAACCTAAGAAAAGGACTAATTACTACAAACAAGGTGGCTACCCTAGACATAGTAAAGCTAAAAGAATTAGAAGTGTATGGGTTCCTAAGGAACTTGTAAAATCTAATAATATTATTGCTATGTCATCTTGGATTCCTAAGGGAACCAAGGTTTTGGGAGCTAACACTCATGGACCCAAAATGATTTGGGTACCAAAAACCAAGGTTTAATATCTTTGTTTGTAGGGGGAGCATTGCTACAAGGCCAAAGCACAAAGTCAAAACTCATGGTACCTTGATAGTGGATGCTCGAGACACATGACCGGAGACAAGAGTCGATTCATGGATTTAAAGCCAAAAAGTGGAGGAGTAGTAACATTTGGTGACAACTCCAAAGGCCACATTAAAGGTATTGGCTCCATAGGTAATCACTCTACCATTCTCATTGAAAATGTCTTGTATGTCGATGGTCTTAAACATAATTTATTGAGCATAAGTCAATTGTGTGATAAAGGATTTAATGTTCTTTTTGATAAAATGAATGTAAAATTGTAGACATTAAATCAAATAGTATTATGCTCATAGGTCATCGCATAGGAAATATATACATGGTGCATTTAGATGACATTCATACATCCCATGCATGTTTAGTTGCTCAAAATGAAAATGATGCATGGTTGTGGCATAGGAAGCTAGGACATGCTAGCATTAGTGTTTTGGAAAAACTAGTCTCTCTAAATCTAGTTAGAGGTTTGCCCAAAATTAAATTTTCAAATGACAAAATTTGTGATGCATGCTCTAAGGGTAAACAACATAAGTCTTCCTTTAAATCCATTAATGATGTTTCTACTAGTAGATGCTTACAATTAATTCACATGGATTTATTTGGGCCAATTAGGACTATGAGCTTGGGTGGTAAATCTTATGCATTTGTGTTAGTTGATGATTTTTCTAGATTTACTTGGGTTCTCTTTTTAAGTACTAAAGATGAAGCTTTGGAAAAATTCATCACATTTTCAAAATTAACCCAAAATGATCTTGAACTTAGAATTTCACACATTAGAAGTGATCATGGAACCGAGTTTCAAAATTTAGGGTTTGAAGAATTTTTGAATGAAAATGGTATTAGCCATAATTTTTCGGCTCCTCGAACTCCTCAACAAAATGGGGTAGTTGAGAGGGAAAATAGAACTTTACAAGAAATGGCTAGAACTATGCTTTGTGAAAATAATTTACCTAAATATTTTTGGGCGGAAGCCACAAACACCGCTTGTTATATTATAAATCGAGTAATGATTAGGCCAATTTTAAAGAAAACACCTTATGAGATTTTAAAATCCAAAAAGCCTAACATTAGCTATTTTCACCCTTTTGGGTGCAAGTGTTTTGTTTTAAATAATGGAAAAGACAACTTAGGTAAATTTGATGCAAAAAGTGATGAAGCTATTTTTATAGGTTACTCTTTAACCTCTAAAGCCTATCGAGTATTTAACAAAAGAACTTTAGTAGTAGAAGAATCCATTCATGTTGTATTCGATGATAACCTCCTTCCTAGGAAGGATTCTTGTGATGATGATGATGTAGGAATCATAAATGCCTTTGATGGAGGTCAAACTTCAAAGGAGGATGAGATTCAACCAAAAGAAGAAGACACACAAGATCCACCTCTTGAAGCCTTGAAGGACTTGGCTATTGAGGAAAAGGAAGTGAGCTACCCAAGGGAGTTGAACTATGTCAAAGATGGTGAAATCTTGGGTGATCCATCCAAGGGGGTAACCACTCGTTCTTCTCTTAAATTAATGAACCATGTTGCATTTATCTCATGCATAGAGCCTAAAAACATAAAAGAAGCATTGAAAGATGACTTTTGGATTATGGCTATGCAAGAAGAGTTAAATCAATTTGAGAGAAGTAATGTATGGACATTAGTTGATAGGCCTAGTAATCAATCTACAATAGGAACTAAATGGGTCTTTAGGAACAAACTAGATGAGAGTGGTAACATTGTGAGAAATAAAGCTAGACTTGTAGCACAAGGTTACACTCAAGAAGAGGGAATAGATTTTGATGAAACCTATGCACCCGTAGCTAGAATGGAAGCCATTAGGATGTTGCTTGCATATGCATGTTATCATAATTTCAAGCTTTTTCAAATGGATGTTAAAAGTGCATTTTTAAATGGTTTTATAAATGAAGAAGTGTATGTGGAACAACCACCGGGTTTTGAAGATTCAAAATTTCCAAATCATGTTTTCAAACTTACCAAAGCTCTTTATGGTTTAAAACAAGCTCCTAGAGCTTGGTATGAAAGGCTTTCAAACTTTTTAATTGAAAAAGGTTTTGAAAAAGGTAAGGTGGACACTACACTTTTCATAAAAATGTATAAAAATGACATTTTAGTAGTTCAAATTTATGTTGATGATATAATTTTTGGTTCTACTAATGAATGTCATTGTCAAGAGTTTGCTAAGCTAATGCAAGGTGAATTTGAGATGAGTATGATGGGGGAGCTCTCATTCTTTTTGGGACTCCAAATCAAGCAAAAGAAGGATGGCACCTTCATCAACCAAGCAAAATACATAAAGGATATGCTCAAGAAGTTTGGCTTGGAGAATGCAAAGCCTCAAGCCACTCCTATGAGCTCATCTACAAAGCTTGACAAAGATGAAGGAGGTAAGTGTGTTGACTCTAAGCTTTATCGTTCTATGATTGGATCTTTGCTTTACCTTACCGCAAGTAGACCGGATATCTTGTTTAGTGTTTGCTTGTGTGCTAGGTTTCAAGCTAGTCCTAGAGAGTCTCACCTTATAGCTGTTAAGAGAATCTTTAGATACCTTAGAGACACTCCTTGTTTAGGCCTTTGGTATCCTAGAGACTCTACCTTCAACCTACATGCTTATTCGGATGCGGATTATGGGGTTTGCAAAATTGATAGGAAAAGTACTTTGGGAACTTGCCAATTCTTAGGTAGTATGCTCATATCTTGGTTCTCTAAGAAACAAAATAGTGTAGCCTTATCTACCACCGAAGCCGAGTACATATCCTTAGGGAGTTGTTGTGCTCAAGTCCTTTGGATGAAGCAACAACTCTTAGATTATGGAATTAAAGTTGGTACCATACCCCTAAAATGTGACAACACCAGTGCAATATGCTTAACTAAAAATCCCATCCAACACTCTAGAACCAAACATATAGAAATAAGGCATCATTTCATTAGAGATCATGTCCTTAAGGAAGATGTGGTTATAGAGTATGTAGACACCTTGAATCAATTAGCGGACATTTTTACAAAACCCTTAGACAAAGAGCGTTTTTGGTCCCTTAGGAGAGAGTTAGGTCTAGCTAGCCTATCTTGACCTTTTAGGACCTCTTTTGTGCTTAAAATGCTTGATTTTGTGAAATTGCCATGTTTATGTGTTCAAACTCCTAATCTTATCCATGCCTATAGTTAGGGGGAGTATGCTTCTGTTAAAACATGCTTAGAACTATTCATTCATCATTTGCATACTTTTAGGAGGTGTTAAGTTCGAGCCTTTGGTTGTTCTTAGAACCAAATAGGTCATTCTGGGCATATGGTATCGATACGGCTATACGCGTATCGATACGTGTTCTTCATTTTGTTTCCCAGAATTCTCCTCGCTTCATATGGTATCGATACGGCTATACGCGTATCGATACGTGTTCTTCATCTTGTTTCCCAGATTTTTTCCTCGCTTCACAGGTATCGATACGCTTAAAATCGTATCGATACAGGTCGTTTCGATACGGGCCCCACCGTTTCGATACGACTTTCCAACGGGCATTTTTGAGAAAAGACAATTCTATCCCCGTATCGATACCCCTTTCGGAGTATCGATACCCTATCGCGCAGATGGCATTAAATCTGTTTTAAATGAGATCTAATTTTACCAAAATTAAAACTCTTTAACCCTAACAAACCCTAGCCGTTTTTGGCTATAAAAAGGCCCTTCCTCCTTCATATTTTCCACACTACAACTCAATTCTAAAAGAATTCTTGCATCAAGAAAAGTTTTGTGCTCTCTCTCAAGTTTTTCTTCAATCCTCAAAGTTTCCTTCAAGGTAATCTCTTCTTTTAATTCTCTTTTTTTTTATCTCTTTGTTTTTCAAATTTTTTAAAATCTTTTTACCTTGATTTTTACTCAAATTGAAGAAACCTTCTTTAATTTTCTTTTAGATTATGGCACCTAAAGAACATTCGAGGAAGCGACCGAGGGTTACTCTTGCCGGTGAATCATCAACTCCCGGAATGGTTGCACGCCCAGATTATGTTACAATTTATAACCAATCCTTTGAAACTTCCGCGGGTCTTCCCTATTTTCGCCAATTTGAGAACTACAAAATTCGTGCGGAAAGGGTCGTCTCCATTCCTTTTCTCGACTCCGAGCGCTTCAAGTTTGAATATCTTCCATTGCTTCGCACTTGGAAATTCATGGAGTTTCTTTCTATCCCCGGTATTTACTATCGTCTTTTGGTTTTAATTTTCTATTCTAATGCCAAAATTATTTCTCGCAATGGGGAAATTGTTGCCATCCGCTCTTATCTCATGGGGAAGCAAATCGTTCTCGATGTCAAAGGGATTTGTGAGGTTTTTAAGTTAGAGGATGTGGGCTTAAATGATGAGAATGCCTTGGGCCATGTTCTCAGTGGTTCCGTAACCGTCCTCAATGCTCACGATCGAATCCTACATTTGATGGTGTCTTGGTGGTTACGTCCCTCCGGTGGCAAATACTCTACCATCCGTCAAGTGGATGATTTTTGGATCCGTTGTTTCCGTCAACGAAAGCGCCCAAACCTAGCTCGGATCATGTTCGATGAGATCGCCTATCATGTTCAAAATCGCCAAACCCCTCTCATCTCATCCTTTATTTACGGTACGGCTTTAAGTTACTATTTTACCAAAAAGGATATTGATTGCTCATTTGATCTTGCATCTACTCTCACCGATCCTATTGATGAGCGATCCCTTGCTCGGGGAAAGTTCCATTACTTTAATGGAAGTTGGTTACGTCTTTCCGAACTTCCACCCGAGGCCGCAGCCGCATTGGAACAACCACAAGCTCCTCAAGCTCCTCCGGATCCTCAAGTCCCACAGCCCAATTTGGATGCTCTCATGACATATCTCAATGAGCAATTTACCGGGCTACGCACGGACATGAACACTCGTCTAACCTCCATGGAAACCACCTTCGATACAAGGATGACGGGTATGGAGAATCGTCTTACATCCCTTGAAAGCGAGCACAATTCCTTGAATATTTCCGTTGCCGCTTTCCATGATGAATGGCGTAATAGCATGCGGAGCAATGAGCCTATGGTCGATGATGATGAAGATGATGAAGACGACGAAGACAATGCCTAGACATCTCTTCTTGCATATCATTCATAATCATCTAGGATTTTCTATTTTTATGCACCTATGTTTCTATTTTTAGGACTAAGTTTGTTTTAGGATTAAAAACCTATGCTTTGATTTCTTGTTTGCTTTTGTTTGGATTTTCTTATGCTATGATGAATAAAATTATGTTGCTTATTATTATTATACCTTTGATTTCATTATGCACTTTATTGTCTCCATGCATTTTTGATCTAACAAAAAGGGGGAGAAGAAACTTGCTCACATCTTTAAAATATTTTGATTTTAACTCAAAGGTTACCAAGCTTATATTAAGGGGGAGTTACTTTGTAAAGGTTATTCAAAAGTGTCAAAATTTTAAGTTTTGGTTTTGTTATATCAAAAAGGGGGAGATTGTAAAACCTATGTTTGATTTTGATATAACTAGATCTTTAAGGATCAATTTGAAAAACTTAAAATTGTTTTTACAAGTCTCTTAACAAGTTTTGAAACACCAACACTTTAAAACTGATTTGTAAAATTCAAACTCAAAATATTTTCTAAGTGTTCCAAGCCAAACTTATAGAAAATCGTCATAGAGTATCGATACCCTTTGAGGAGTATCGATACCTTCTTGCCAAAATTGGCTACTGTCGAAACACGTATCGATACGGCAAACCCTCGTATCGATACACCCTGTGTTAAATTTCAAAGAGTTTGAAAGAGAGTATCGATACGGTAACACCAGTATCGATACTGGTTTAAAGAATTTTAAAGCATTTAAGTCGGTTTAAAAATATGACCGTTGGTGTCAGTTGGTTGGTAACCAAATTTTAAAATGCCGTTGACCGGTATCGATACGCCTAACCCCCGTATCGATACGACTTTTGACAGTGAGCTAAGTTCAGAAAAAGGTATCGATACGGCCTTGCCGTTTCGATACCCCGTACCGATACGCTTACGTGCGTATCGATACGCCCTATTAAATGCATACAACGGCTCTTTCTTTTCTGAGACAGGTATCGATACCCATTCCCGAGTACCGATACTCGTAGCTGGAGAGGTGCATTTATGGTGGTAAGAGAGGGTTCCAACGGCTCCATTTACTTCTCCAACCACTCAAACGGCTAGAAATCAATGAGAAGGTATAAAAGGGACATCCAAAAGCATCAGCAACAACTATTGAACTTCAAGCAAACATCCAAACATCAAATTCAAGCATTAGAGCAAAAATCCCAAATTTGTGTAAAATCCCAATTTGTGTTCTTCATTCATACTTTGTAAAATTGGGTTGAGTGCTTGTATTGGGGCTATCATTTGTATTGAGAGATACCTAATTAGCCTACAAATTCCTTTGTTCTCTTGTGTGAGGGTTGGGTTGATTTTTGGGTAGAAAAATCAACCGATATTGTAAAGGGTTGCCTCCTTGTCCTAGAAAAGGGGAAGATCAATTTAGTGAAATTGTTGCAAATCCTTAGTGAGACTAAGGTAGTGGATGTAGAGTTCATTTGGAACTTGAACCACTCTAAATTCCTTGTCCTTCAATTTTAATTTGCCAATTTCCACTACAATCCTTCAAATTTCCAATTCACCCCCCCTCTTGGTAAATATCGATCTTTCGATCCACTCAACACATTCACATGTGAATTTCTTTGATGTTGCGTACTACACCTTGGAGTGCACACCGTAACGTATGTTGTAGTTTTTAACAGCAGGTTTCGCTTCGTCGCTCGTTCGAAACTACCTCCCTACCCACAAGTCATCTTTTTTATTGTAAAGTAAGAACCGCCAAAACCCACGTCAGAGAACTCTTGCATGTCCATTGCTGTCAAGTCGATGTCGTGTATGCGCGACGAAGGTTCGAATAGTGTTAGAGTAGTAATGCTTCCAGCATGTCCAAACTTATTTTCACTTAAGTTTTGAGGGTCGTCATCATCATTATTAGTGTCACTTTCTGATTTAGAGGTGAAATCGGTACCAACATCTTCAGGCTCCACGAACAAGTTGACAGTTATTTTTATACAAGTCGATGTTGAGTTGACGATTGTTTGACGTTTAAGTCGAAGAAGTTACAGTACGAGTGTCATGTTGTTGTACATGTGGGTACATCCTGAAATGCATGGGTCTAAGCAGGAACGCCAAGATTGTATTCCCCCATCATAGAGTTGAAATCATATGATGTGGCCTGAGTTGCGACTCGATTATCAATGTCACCTGCAACTTCTTCACTAAAATCTGCGTACAAGTAGCAAATTTCATCTTCGTACCCCATATGCGTCTCGATCATTGCTTCAACATCGTTTGTATTGTCAATTCTCATTGTATTGTATATCAATGGAATCAAGGATGTTTGGAACCTATAGTAGAGAGCCTTTAGTGGTATGTTACGCCCGACATGTACCAACCATTTGATCTTCTTCACTAGCTCCTCAAAAGGAACTTTGGATATGAATTTGATCAGAAAAAAAATTTCGAACTCAAAGTTTTCTGCGGTTTCGTCTCCTATATAGTTTCCATCATAGTAAATAATTGTTGAGATTGGAGCCATTGTAAATTAATTTTTGTGTGAGATTGAGAAAAATTGGGAGTTTGTTAGAGAAATTTGAGAGTTTGTTTGAAAGTGGTAGGAAATGTGAAATAGATTGGCACGTAAAAACTTAATGAGTGTAGCAACTCGCCATGTATATATGACGAATTCCCTTGGCGTAATCCTTGTTAGTTACGCTCGTATTGGAAACGTAAACTTGCAGCGTAATTTCAATTCTGAGCAGACAGTGGTGACATGATGAGGCTAACTCGCCGTGGGCGGAGGGCGAGTTCACCCTAACTCGCCTTTCTTAGACGATGAGTTTGGCCTGTCATGTCAAACTACAAACACGAAAGGTGTAACTCAGATTACATTCCAGGGGAGTTTATGTTAGAGTGCACAATATAAATAACGAGAAACGTGAGATTTGGAATGGAAGTTTCAAAATTTTATACTTTACGAGTATGAAAATGCATTCAAAATCGAGGTCGTTTTATGTATTAATGGTGCCTTGTCGCACGAGCAAAGTTTTCCTTGTAACATGAAAGAAGCAGGGGGAGAAACGAGTGTTCATGGACAACCACTTTCTTACATAGAACAGCCCAATGCACCCAACGTGCAAATTCCCTCCAACCTTTTCGTAAAACGCATACCTCTTGGTAAATTGCGTAGTTATTTCTGAGGGTATTAGTTTCTTACATGGAGCGTCACAATGTACCTAACGTATCTCTTCATTTTGTACGTATTATAAATTTATAATTTTTTTACTATTTCCTTATTATGTGAAATGTAGTCTCATATGGGTGTTTATGCGTGTTTTAAGCCGCCTCAGAATATTTTTTCGCACGATTTCTTTACATGAACATCAAGTACAAGTTTTTATCTATACGACCACGCGTTCGTTGTTCGGTCCAACATTCAAAAACCGCTCAGAAACATGCGATGAAAACCCTACGAAGACTACGTCCATAGGGGTGTTTAGGCGTGTTTTAAGCCCCCTCAAGATATTTTTTTCGCACAATTTTTTACATGAACATCAAGTACATGTGTTCATCTATACGACCACTCGTCCTCCGTTTGGTTCAACATTCAAAAACCGCTCCAAAGCATGCGACAAAAACCATATGAAGACCACGTCTATAGGGGTGTTTACGCGCGTTTTAAGCCCCCTCAGGATATTTTCCGCATGATTATTTCACATGAACATCAAGTAAGTGTGTTTATCTATACGACCCCGCGTCCGCCGTTTGGTCCAATATTCAAAAACCGCTCCGAAACATGCGCTGAAAACCATATGAAATGTAGTCCCATAGGGGTGCTTACACACGTTTTAAGTCGCCTCAGGATATATTTCTGCACGATTTTTTTACATGAACATCAAGTACAAGTGTTTATCTATACGACCACGTGTTCGGCGTTCGGTCCAACATTCAAAAACCGCTTTGGAACATGCGACAAAAACCATATTAAAGAACTATGCAAAATTGAGGAAATGACGGGTGGAACTCGTCGGCCAGACACGGAGAGTTCCGCCTATCATTTCCTCCACACCAGTTATGTAGAGGTTCCGCTTATAAATATACGCTAAACGCAGTCATTTCCAATTCCCCAACTATCTTTCATTTTTTATACGAACTAAATTTATGCGCGTTCACGACACTACAAGAATTATGTTGCTGTCATATTGTCTCATATTACGAAGTTCTACTTACAACATGAGTTTTCCAAGAAACCACACACTATTATGTTATTTGGGATGCAACACAAATGATGTTGTCGAGCCTTAAGGGTATAATGTTGCTCTCATTTTTGTTCCATGCAGGCCCCTTATGCGTCCATCATGACATTTAGGAGGTACTGCATGTTAACTTCTTGAACTGACTGACCACGTTTTTTTCACGAAGAACCTGCGGCAGCAAAAAACAATTGGGTAGTCATATAAATGAGTTGTCGTTTGAGTAAATATGTTGTATACTATAAAAAATATTTACATGTACTCCACCAAATGTATGAAATTTGGGGGTAATGTATAATTAGACAGCCAATTTCTTACATATACTCGTTATTTCTGATCGATTGCAACACTCTATATAGTTCCTTACGTGAAAAAAATTAAACAAGCATAATATTTTTTGGTAAATTAAACTCAATATTTTATTATTATAATAAAACATGCATTGGGTTTGAACTTTATTAAAAGAGAAATATCAAAAATTTAAAAAATTAACAAATTTTGTGAACTCAAATCAAATAAATAATTAAACATCTCTAGACTCTATAGACATTGCTCCCATCTAGGGTTATGCTTCGGGTTCCGTATTAGGTGCATGCTCCTGGTCTTCTGGGATTTGAAACAAAGTAACATAAGCTTTTCGTTCGACATCGGTCGTCAACTTCGGTTTGTCATTTGTCACAAACCACTGACGGTACTCAAAATTTAAGAAATCGAAATCATGAGGAATGGGATGACGAGTCGGCAACCTGTTTGACCTATCATGCCACCATGCTATGTATGATGAATATCTCTTTGGTCAATTCTCTTCGCTCTTACCCTGTAAGTCAACCTTTTTGAACTCATCCATATTGGTCGGGGCCTCTGGTACAGGATGGTGGTATCCAAACTGCCTAAGAACCCGATTGCCATAAAAAACCTCAACAATGGAAAAATTCAGCAACGACATTATCGAACACCAATTTTTTGCATCCTCGTAGGCATCGTTCGAAATCACATTACGAATATCATAATCCTCGTCATATGGCATCCATCGAAACTTCAATAATACGTAAATAACCGATAGATTGAAGAAAAAAAATTAAATACAAATTATATAATTTCAATCTAAAAGCAACATTTCATTACATGCTCTTCGCAATACATGTCAATCTTGTTTCTCACTGCGAGAAATAATTTTACATCCAACCCCTTCTTTTTTAATTTTTTTGGCCCATCTACATAATATAAATACAAATATGGATCATGTTTTCTGTAAATAAAAATAAAAACAATTATGGCGTGTTAACATTATTACCTTGATGCAGGTGTGAATTGAAACGGATGATTACCAATAGGAGCGAGGAATAGAAGCTTGTACCAAGCCCATGATTGTATCAGCACCACACACACACCAATATCGGTGTGCACAACTTTGTCCTTGGCATTTGCCAGGCTCGCTGCTTTGCATAACTCGCGGTACAGGAAACTTAAGATTGCAGAGCCCCAACTGAATTTTTTGGCCCCCCACGACGTCTCCAAGAACGGAAGGTACTACGTGTGGACATGAGAACTCAATTTTTCCGACATTAGCATACCATCGATAAGGACCAATATATAGGCTTGAGTAGCGTAATCAATTTCTTCCACTGTGAAATTTGCATCCGCTTGAAATTCACTCTTTAACCATATCAGCTTCACTCGTTTACCATCAACAACATGCATTGGTGGTCTCTTTCCCAAATACTTATGGCAGCAATCATAAACAAAATAATTATTCATACCTATGACTGGATTTTCAGAAATTGGAACACCGAGATTCATAGCAACATCTTCGAGGGTAATTGTGCACTCCTCGCACGGCATGTGGAAGGTATGCGTCTCCGGTCTCAAACGCTCCACCAACCCATTAATCAACTACGGCACGATTTCAAACTCACGAATCATTGACGCGTACCTAAAACCATAATTCTCCAGAAATCCCATTATATATTGGTTTGGCGGATCGCACCATATCAAGCGAGGCCAAAAATTTTATTCCTCTTTCTACAAACATAATATTTAAATTAAAGTAACACTTAATCATTTAAAAAATTAATTAAAACTTGAAAAAAAAAATAAACATACATTCTTACCAACATTCTCATGTTTTCCGTGATGTGAGAATTTTAAAGTCTTAACAACATCATTTTTTCCTCAACAGTTGCGTGAAATAAAACGCCTTAAACATAAAAAATCAATCGAATTTTAGAATATTTTCGATTAACTTATCCTACACAAATTTTACTATTACAATTTAAAAAATAAGCATAGATAAAAAAGAATTCGAATAAAGAAAATAAATCATACTAAACAAAACTAATCGTACTATAAAAATATTAACAAACGTTACCTTTAACCTTTTGAAGTATGTGTGAGCAACCTTTGTTGACCAATGTTGTTTAAGAAAATCTCACGGCTTGATAAATTATTTTGCTTTGCTTGAACAAAAGAGGAAGAAAATTTTTTGTGTGATCTAAACCAAAACTATCTATTTATAAGATAAATAAACCCTAATATGGAAAAACTCTTAAAAACCCTAGAAAAAGCCCATTATTTGTCCTCGTATAGTCCATGACGGCCGTTAAGCCAGAGGGAACTCGCCGTGGGCATACGGCGAGTTTAGTTTAGGATTAGGTTAATCTCGTGATTAATGTTTAAACCGTGATTTAAAGAAAAAATTTAAAACTCGTCATGTTGGTGCGACGAGTTTGAATAAAAAATAATATAATTTTAAAACTCGTCGTGTGGGTGCGGCGAGTTTCCTGTAAGAGTCCTACTTCTTGAAATTTAGGATTTCGGGGGTTCATTGGGCATAATAAGATCCTAAGATCCTATTTTTGCCCTTCTCCCTTCACTTTATTTAGTTAGTACCCAAAAAAACATCAAAACAATGCTTTTCAATCTTTAATTTAATCAAAACCCTAAATTTCTTTTGTTCATTCATCTTTACCCTAATTATTCCCATGTAATTGCTATAGATTCATTTTTATACATTTATATATTCGTTTCAAACTCATATTAATAAACCTAGTTCGACTTAAAATATAATTTGAGCGTTAATTTTTAAATTTAAATAAAAAAATCGAGTTAATACTTAATTTGACATCAAAAGAGATTTGGTATCTAATATTTTAGGAGAGTATTAATCGAGTTGAGTTAGGGGCGGAGCCAAAATTTTATTCAAAATGTGTCATTTTTTTAATGGTATTAAAAATGGGTTAATTATTTATAAAGGAAGGTCAATTATATATATATATATATATATATATATATATATATATATATATATATATATATATATATATATGTATTAGTTTTTTATATACAAATAATATAGAAAAACATAATTTCCGAAAATTGGGTGTCAAGAGACACCCTATTTGTAAAGGCGGTTCCACCCATGAGTTGAGTAAAAAAATTTGAGATAGTTGAGTTGACGAGTCATATTTTATAATTCAAACTTTATTTGAAATTTTTCAAATCGAGTTGTTTGAGTTTCTGTTCAAATTTAATTGTAAATATTTATAATATTATGGTACCAGTTGGTTCCAATTTAAATTGTTTTCTATAACCATATACGATATACAAATATGTATTTCTTCATATTTTTCATATGTGATATACATATATAAGACATAGTTGAGAGACACGATTCAAACTTGAAAATTAATCCACTAATTATTAAAATTTTCAAGTTATTCGAGTCTCATTTTATAACTCAAACTTTATTTTTTTTAAAAATTCAAAACGAATTTATAAAATTACGATTCAACCTAAATAGAGTAAAAAAATTCATATCTAGGCGAGTCGAAAATTTCGAATTATCCAAGTTGAATTTTGCTTGCTTAAATAGAGAATCTTCCTTTTTTTTAGTTTCTTTTTCTTCCATTCCTTTCTTTCTTGTAACCTTCCTATTGTTTTATCAAATAATATTTTTCCATATTTTCTCTCTTTCCAAGAAACCACCTTTGCTGACTTAAAAAAGCTAATTGCATTCCCCTTTATAAACCTTAAAACCCGAATTAAAGTTATTTCACATTTTCGTTATCAAATCTTATTTTTTTCACTCACAATATTTTCGCTTCCATTTCTTGCCAAAAAGGCGCCATTTTTTCTGTTATTTTTTTAAATTTCTTCCATGGATGCACTTGGTGTTCATCAAGCAAAAAGAACTATGAAGAAATCGAAGAGAAGCAATTCCAAGAAAGATTTGAAAGTCGTTTATATCTCGAGTCCCATTAAGATTAAGACATGTGCCTCGCAGTTTCGAGCTTTGGTCCAAGAACTCACCGGCAAGGACTCCAACGTCGCTGACCGGTGCATGGATAAGTCTAACTACGACAATGCCACTCCCAACTCTCCGACTCCGACCAATTGCAACACGACGAGAGCTATTGCTGCGGATGATAGTGTTGTTATTGGTCAACTGCCTTTGTTTGAGTCTAACGTCAATAAATCAGTGTTTGGTCCATTTCATGATGGACTTATGTCGGAAGTGAGCTTCTTGGAAGTGTTTACATCGAATTATTTTCATGATCCATCTCAGTTTGACACTATTACAAGCTTTAGTTCCGTTTGATTAATTTTCAATTATGGACATGTTGAGTGATTAAAGTAGTAAAGGATGATGTTCTTCTTCTTAAGTGATCTAGATTCGAGAGTCATCTTTTACACGTTTCTAAATCGTTAGATAAAAAAATAGATAGTTCAGAGCTCTCTCTCCCCCCTCTCTCTCTCTATATGATCTCTCATTTACTGTGTTGATAGAGTTTTTACTCTATGTAAGCACAATAAAAAATTAAAAGTTTGTACTTTCAGCGTAAAATCTATTGGTTTTTGTACTGTTCCTATCTAGGTTTAATTAGTGCTTTCGATTTGATATTTTTTTTAAGTACACATCTATTTATGATTTATGTTCGTGATTTGTGACTTTTTTTTAATAATATTATCTCTAAAGTTCGAAATCAGATTCTTTCTTTAAGAGAACAGTTTTTCTTGTCATTGCACCCAACCATGTTGGTTTCAATTTGATCATTTTAAGTCTTTGTAATTTTATTATTTTTTTGTACAGTTTTAACTAGGACCGAAATTTAAAAATTCGAAAAACACATAATTAAAATTGATTAAATTAGTGTACAAAAACTAAATTTATAACTTATGCGTAGTACATGTACTAATGACCAAATGTAACTAAAAAATAAAATAAAATCAGATCATTTGTCAAATTCCCGACTTTTTTGAAGATAAATTTTTTACTATCTTTTATGATAAACTGAAAAAATAAGCCTTGAATTTAAATTTTAAATTAGTTTGTGTTTTTTTAAATTAAATATTAGATATAATTATTGTTTGATAAATATAAATATAAATTATAACATAATTAAAAGAATGGTAAACTACACCACATACCACTCAACTATGGCCCCTAAGTCGAAAATACCACTGAACTTTAAAATTGTTCAAAACTATCACAAAACTTTAATATGTGAGTCGAAAATGTCACTTCGCCGTTAACCATTAACTCCTCCGTTAAGTCAAAACGATGTTGTTTTGGTGCGGCTGTTTTGAAGCCTAATTTAGCCCAAAACGACGTTATTTTGCTGGAGGAAAAAATATTAAAATCATACACTTGAAGGGTTTTAAACCCAAGACCTTTAGGAGAAAGAGCTAAGCCTTAATCACTAAACCAACATAACATTATATAATTTTTTACCACAAATATTATATATCTCAAACTACTACAGATTAATTCAAATTATTTTATGAAATAAATAATATTATAAATAATATTAAAATATATTATTTGTATATATAAAATATATATAATAAAAGTATTGTATTGTTTTTATTTTACATATATTATTTATAATATAAATATATTATTTAAAAACCCAAAATATTCATAAAAATAATATATTTATATTATAAATATTATGTAAAAACTCTAAACTCTAAATCCTAAACCTTAAATTACAAAGCCCAAATCTTAAACCCTAAACTTTATGATTTGAGGTTTGGGGTTTATAATTTTTTATATATTATTTATAATATAAACATTTTGTTTTATGAATACTTTTTGTTTTAAAAAAATAATATATTTTTGTATTGATATATGTAAAAATAATATATTTTATATTATTTATAAAATTATTTTTATAAAATTATTTGGTTGAACCAAATAGATAAGTTTATATAATTTAAATAAAAATATTTTATTTTTATATTATTTTTATAATATAAATATATTATTTTAAATAATATAAAAATTTAAATATAAAAAACCCTTAAAGCTTAAATCCTAAACTCTAAAGTTTAGAATTTAAGTTCGAGGGTTGGGAATTGTGGGTTAAAAATTTAGGATTTAGGGTTTTTATATATTATTAATAATATAAATATATTATTTTTATAAATATTTTGGATTTTTTAAAATAATATATTTATATTATTAATAATACATAAAAATAATATATTTATATATATATGCGTAAATAATATATATTTATATGTTAATATTATTTATTTCATAAAATAATTTGAATTAAGCTGAAGTCGTTTGAGATATATAATATTTGTGGTAAAATATTACATAATGTTATATTGGTTTAGTAGTTAAGGCTTAGCTCTTCCTCCGAAAGGTCATGGGTTTAAAACCCCTTAAGTGCATAGTTTTAGTATTTTTTTCCTCCAGCAAAACGTCATCGTTTTTGGCTAAATTAGGCTTCAAAACAGCCGCACCAAAACGACGTCGTTTTGACTTAACGAGAGAGTTAACGGTTAACGGCAGAGTGGCATTTTTTACTCACATATTAAAGTTCAGTGATAGTTTTGAACAATTTTAAAGTTCGGTGGCATTTTCGACTCAGGGGTCATAGTTGAGTGGTATGTGGTGTAGTTTACCCTTAAAAGAAATAAAAACGTGAGGAAAATGAACATTCTTCATTAAGCGAAAAATAGTAGGGGTGTGCAAAATAAATCGTAACCGTTAATCGGTATAACCGTTCATTTTATAGGTTAATTAACATAACCGTTAAGGTTAAATGGTTTCGGTTAACCGAACCGCTAAAAAAGACGATTAATGGTTAACATATATGTACTTTATTTTAACTAAGTATAAAGTTTGTGTTTAAAATTTCTCTATTTAAGTTAATTGTTTTAAAAAGAATTAATACAATATTTATCGAAGAGATATATTTATTATTCTAAAAAAGAAATAATGAACATTTGAAAAGAAAATCGTAATAGGTTACAGGTTAACCTGTAACCGATCGTTCCTTAACGGTTACCCACTATAATGCTTAACCATTTAAAAAATTAACGGTTAATCGTTTCTTAACCGTTAGTAACGGTTAAGTTACGAATAATAACCGCTATAACGGTTAACCAACCGTTTAAGCTAAACGGTACGGTTAACCATGAACACCCTTAATAAATATGCACTTATCTAATTAATGTCTTCTATACTTTTTCATTAAAAATTTCAACAATTACTTTAATTTTAAATTATCAAACATGCTTAAACATTAAACCACTAAAAATATTAAATATTAATTAATTGATTTTTTTCAATAAACTACCAAATAAACCCTTATTATAGAACCTAATATTTCAAAAGAAAAAGACGAAGAAATATGTCTCTAAATTATAGTTAAGAAAGTAAAGAAATAAATAAACATATGTGTTGTGCATACAACAAACAAAAAAAATCATACAAGCAAGAACACAAGAGATTTAACGAGGTTTATCAGTGTGCTTACGTCCTCGGAAAGTAAAGAGCGGTTATTTTCTTTTATACAATCAATGGTCCTTAGGTTACAAATAACATATTTATTTATAGACCCGGTACAATTACAAATATACACCGTACCGTACCGCAAGGGCTTCGACCATGCACTCCCAACCCACTTAATCTGAGCCCACCGAAAACTCGAGTACTCCTTTGATGGACAGATGATCTCGCTCTACAAAGCCTAAAGAACAATTGATGAAGTGCCTAATGAGGTGGGAGTAAGCCTCTTTATATAGCCCCCTACATCCAAGTCCTATTCTAATTAGGATAAGAAATACTACTTCCAGAAGGATTAGAACAATTGTAATCCTAGTTAAAGTAGCCAGCATCTATTCTTTTACAATATATATGAGCCATACTTAACAATATGTCATCACATTAATCTACCAACAACAACCAGTTGATTTAGTAGGATGAGATTCTAAATTTTTTAAATGAAGTTCGTGGTTTAAATTCGACATTGTGAATGAAAACTTTGATTGAAAGGGTCGGGCCATAATAAACCTCTACAATACTCGATATGAATAATCAATCAATGAATTGAATACCGATGCGTTAGAGTTGTGACTCGGATTTTGTTTCGAAAGAGATAATATTTCCCACTAGTTGTTGTCCTCCGGTATATAAATCCTCCTCGGTACGATGGAACGCAAACCTAATTGAAACTTTATTTTCTTCATTTGTGTGTTTAGAAAAAAGCAATATATATATATATATATATATATATATATATATATATATATATATATATATATATATATATATATATATATATATATATATATATATATATATCGAGTAAAATTATTTTATATGTAAGTTATCTTTGTAAGCAAATTTCCTATTCTTATAAATAGATACTTAAGAATTTTCGATGTAAATCTTGGTGTTCTTTATTTTCTTGTTTTGTTTGCAATTATTTTTTTTATTTATTGTTATTGTTTGTTGTGGACATATTTTCCATATAACAGGGTGGTTACAAGAAAGAGAAAGTTTCTTTAATTGAGAAATTATTATGTTGTGGTGTTGTAGTAATCCTTGCTCTTGAGATTCTATGCTCGAAGTACTTGATATCATTCGATACCCAAAAAAACCAGAACAACTGGAATAAAACTACCACCGTCGTAGTAGGAGAAAATAGATTAAAAAAATAGATTATTATTTATATTAAAAAATTCAACGGACGACACAAAAGTTACCCTCGAAAATTTACGAAAAAAATGAAACAATACTATTAAATGTAATTTGTTATTTATAAAAAAAATTCAACAGATGACACAAAAGTCACGGTCGAAAACTTACGAATAAAAAAAGTGAAACAATAACATAAATGTAATTGTATGTGAACACTACGCGAAAGTAAAAAGCACAATCGGATTATTTTTTTTAAATAAAACTTGGAATAATTGTACAATTTTAAATTTAAGTAAATTTATATACATCTATAGATTAAATTATTTAAATACGGGTCTTTTGAGTAGAACACACTACCTTTTACCATTAAAATTACTCCTTCAATTAAAAAATAACTTTTAATTTTTGAACAAATCTTATCCCCTCAAATTAAATTTTTTGAATTTTAATATTTTTATCAAAGCCCTTCTAAATAGATAGAATATAAGAACTTGTGTAGTGGTCTCAATGGTAAAAGATGGTATATTTTATCTAGGTGATTCGAGTACCATGTATGCATTGTGTCTTATTAAAGAACTAAAAAAACTGAATAGATACTATCTTATAATCGTACCAGCGTATTCAAAAGAAAAATAGAATTTAATATTTTTACGCCTTTCAAATATGTTGGAGAATGGAGAGGTGGCTTACTCCAAATATTTTATTTTATTTTTAAAATATCTACAGTGTGCCAAATGCACAATTACACCAATAATTTAAAGTTTTCAATCTGAAAAAGTAGGACCTTTGGTAATAAACTCACCTATATCTGGCATTTATCCAGACATAAATATATGATCCTCCAATATACTTGGAGGAAAAGAATGTTTCAGACAGCACGTTTTCAAACCCGAATCTGAACCCAACACTTACATTCGAATCCGAGTAACATAAATCAAAACACATTAAAAATGTAATCCACAAATGCCAATGTCTTCTAATTCATAAGAGAGAAAGAAGAAGTTAACACAAAGTAAACACTAGTGAGTGTACATCTCTAATTTTTGTTTTATGCAGATGCTTCATTTGAGTTAAGATTCCGATTGAAACGTTGAGGGCTTTTCACTTCTCTTGTTCAAGCCACTTACAGAAGCCGTTCTCCAAGGCGTCTTTCATCCATTCATGCCTGCAGCTTTGCAGCGCTTTCGGAATCGTAAGCCAATTCCTCGTTCGAGTGCTCTGCTCCGGCCACAAACTCAGTTCCTCCTTCACGAACAACGCAAACATTGCGGCTTTACACAAGCCTTCTGGACTGAATTCATCTTGATGAGTTTTGCTCTTGAATTGATAAAATCCTATGAAATCCTAAATCCCATAAGAAAAATTAGAGCACTCTTAACCTAGAATAAAGAAGCAAATGCAACAATCTTATAAATAATAATAATTTGTGCAGTTCTAATGGTGTAAAAGCTTAGCAACCAGATGAATAAACGAAATCTTCCGATTACCATGTTAAGATATTTTGGAATTAAAGGAAATAGTTGGGATAAAGAAGTGGCTAATTTCTTGTAGGAAGAAGAGATTACAGAGTACCCCAAAACTATATAAACACCGTACATGAGTATTTGAAGGAAAATAAAAAGTGAGAAACATAAAACTAGCTAGATTCAAGAGGATAAAGCAATGAAACCCGTTCAACGACAAGAAAAATGACATGTCAAAAATATACCAGATTTATGCCACTTAAAACATTCTACTTGAATTTGGGTATGTGTCGTGTATATCTACGACATAGGTATACTTGACTAATTTCTTTGTGTGTGTGTGTATGCCTGAATGCTGCTAATCTTACTCAAATGTTGACCATGACAATGTGGACCTATGTTACTTTAACTCAGGTGAGAGTATCAGATACGTGTATATGTACATTGTACAGCATAGGTATATTTAACCATTTTCTTAGTGTATGTATGTGTGTGTATTAAGGGTCATAGCCCGATACCCTTTGTCCTAATATGTATTGGGCACGGATGTCAAATTGAGGTATTTCAAGAAATATGAAGAGTTAGAGCCAGCATATTTGTTGACAAAATAACGATCGGTATTAGAGATCTATGCTGAAAACATCAAGAGATGAACTAATGTTAGAAAATATGTTAATAGTGTTTCACAAACTCAAAAGATAACAATATAAAATGCATAAATATAAGTGAGGAAGAAAATTCACCATTAAATCCCCTCGAACTCCTGCTTCTTCAATAGCTTCCCTCACTGCAGCCTCCTCAACCGTTTCATCATTCTCCCAACCTCCCTAAAATCAGAGAGCAAGATATCCATAACAAAATGCTACTCTAAAAAACTCTTTTCTTCAGAATGTAGCTAATAAGAAACCACGGACACATCTATTCCCGACACTTGCACCAGAGTTTGAATAACATGGGTATCATCAAAATACTAAGTAAACCGGCTATATTGTTCTAAATGTTAATAAGAAATTTGAATGTTGTACACTGGATTAATTAGATAAAAAACTGCAAGAAACAAGAAATAAGAGTTAAAGGCTAATAATGAGTAATCCAGAATGCAATCAAATATTACCGGATACTGCAACATAACTAAGGGTGGATGCATGTGTTTTTACAGAACTTTTTTATGCTTGTTCCTATCAACAGTAATGCATATACGGGGGAAATAAATGCAACCTTATAATCTACCGCAGAATGGACTTAAGCAGGTTTGGAATGGTAGGGAAGCAGTAGCATGAGGAATGAAAGTAAGAATTACAATGTATGCCTGAACAAAACACGAGTTTGTACCTTCGGAAACAAAAGACCTGGTCCACTAGTTGAGTTAATCATTAGTACCTCAACCACCTTATCAAAATTTACGTCATCTGCCTCGGTTGAGCATCTATACCTAAATGGAATACACCTGTCAAAAGAGAAAAGCGGATTTAGCACATAAAGTTCAATCATGAATAGAATTTTTCCCAAAACTTCAAAATTGAAGTGTTCAATGCCTATCTATTTATATTTAGAATGAAACAATTCAATCTCAATCAAAAAATAGCAAGCAAAGAGGGAAAAGAACAAAGAAAAGATTGAAGATCTAACATTCTTCCAAAATGGTACATATAAAAACAAACAAACAGTGAACGGGAATCTGATTCAATGGCATCTTGAATAGCATGTCTCATTAATATTGAAGGCTATGTTACTTTGACTTTTCATTTTTCTCGAAGTAACCATTTCCGTCACCCATGTACAAAAATTCCAGACATGGGTATGTACGAAAAAACTTTTACAAAAACTTAACATGCCCCCTTTGGATGTACTCAAATTTGACGCTCATTCGAATCCAAGTAACAAATTAAAGTATGTCATGCCCCCAAGGCAAATTCTTTTGATTTGGTTCCAACATTAAAGTCAGCATAACCTCAACTGTCAATCATAGTAATATATTAAGCTACTTGATCAACAGCTAACAAAGGATATGTTAGAAAAAATTCTGTCTAAGATAGTTCATAATCTTCCCAGTTTTTCTTTCTTTCATTACTTTTTCTTTTCTTTATTTTTTTCATTCCCTTTTCTTTTTTGAGAAACCATAAAGAGTCTTTAAAGGATTGTATAACTGTTTGACTACTGAGAACCCTAGCCATCATCATCAATACTAAATGATCAAACCAATAGCCACTATTATGCAACACAAGAAATTTCCTAGAAGATCTCACTATCTGCTTTTGTCATATGTCATATCTGCCAAAAGTCACACCCAAGGTTAAGTTGATATCCTAACCGTTCCACCTCATGAATCGTACATGAAATTTCAATATTATTTCTCTCTTGGAATATCTCTAGCTTCGTAATTAACATGGACCGACCCTACTTCCAATGCAATAATCATTATCCATTAAGCAGACATTATTGACATTTCTCTTAGAAACAAGAAAATAGAGAAAAACAAAAACAGGGAGCATGCCATTGCAAATTTCATGTCGAGAATGTAATAAACCATTTCAAAATGAAAAATGTATTAGACCATTAAAAACAAAACATAATCAATCTGTGCACAGAAAAATTAAAATATATCCATTTTCTATTTTCATGCCAATAAAGAAAGAAAAAAACACCGAAACCTCAAATGAACAAATCCTATAAACATAAAAAGAAAATCTCATTTCCCATCTTCATCTGGAAAATGTAATAAACCCCTCAAACCTTAAACGAACCATCTAAAAACTAACATTCGAACGAAACCAGAAAATGATAGACGAGCCAAAAATCTAAAAGAAAAAGGGAACCCAATTGCTATACATATAAAAAAATGTTCTTAATAAACGCCATTCCCAACCTTCAAATGCCCCCATTCATGATTCCATATGCCAATGCGATCAATACATGGATATCAAGATATACACAAATTTGCCAATATCCCAGAGCTGACATAAACCATTCAAAGCTTTGGCATTCATAAACACAAAAATAAAACAAACCCATTCTTTTATTATGAATTTTCTAACTGATCAATCAAAATAAACCAATAAATATCTGAAACCCAGTAATGTAATAAACATTCCAATCACAGAAAAACACACCATTCAAGAAGATAAAAACAACCAAAGAATCGATGAATCAAAATTCTCAAAAGCCACATGCAAACATATTTTCCACATCTACATTACACGGATTAAGCGAAGTAATCATAAACAAAGAACATACCCAGCGACAAGGCGAAAACCAGCCTCGTACCTTTGCTGAAGCCGACCTGTACGGGCCACCAAATCCGACATAATAATATGAAGAAGAAGGAAAAAACCAGTTTTTTCTTTTTCAAATCTCAAATTCTTTTAATTTGAACAAAGGCGATCATGGTTGGTATTTTTTTCTCTCCTTTTTTGGGTGGGTTTACAGAAAACGCTCAGGCTTGTACCGGATTACGGTTCATCCATTGCTGCTGGCATTGGATTTTGACGGTGGTGATGAATGCTACAAAGCATCATTCAATGGTTGTGATTTTCTTGGCTTTTTTGGGTGTTTTTTTAAAATTATAAATCGTAATGAATGCCAAGAAATTTTCAGTTTTTGGGAAGAAAGAAAGAAAAAGAAAGAAAAGGGAAGCGCTAAGAACGGATCGAGCGGTGGAGTGGTCAAAAAGCCATGTGAGCTGAGCTGGTTAATATGTGGCTTCATAAAATTACAATTTCTATGTACTTTATCAAAATTATTTATTCCCCGTGCATTCACAACAAATAATTACTTGAAATTGAGTTGGTTTTCTTTCGTTAATTGTGCTATCAGTCCATGTACTATTTAAAATTTTAAAATTTAGTCCCTTTAGTTGTCGAATTTGTTGTTTGTTCTTCTTCCATAAATGGTATATTATTTTCTTGGTATAGACTAAATTGATGAAATTTTTAAATACAAAATGTTAAATTTTTTGGTTATTTTCAACTAGGGTAAAACTGATAGAATGTATAAGTTTTATAGACTAAAAATGTTATTATACCATGATATGATAAACATTAAGCGTTTATTTCAATTTTAACGACAAAGTGACTTGTTTGTAGCGATGTTTTGGTTTACTGACCTACTTATAACTTTTGTTATTAAACTCCTAATTAAGTGGCATTAAGTGCAGTTTATTCAAAAAAAACATTTTTCTTTTATTTTTTTGAAAGGTAAAGTGCTCATTAAAAAAACTCTATTTAATTTTAAATAGAGAAAATGAGTGTCAACTTTTATTAATCATGAGAATATAAGCAGTAAATAAATCACTAGAAAGACAAATTCAAGTTTATACCATAACAACCCAAGCAATACAAAACTCCATTCAATGAATTAAACTACAGCGCATAAAAAATCACTAGATTTGAGTCAATCCTCAAACCATAACATGTCGACAGACTGATCCACACAAGAATGTACAAGATTATGTGCGATACAGATAGCTTCCCTATAAACAAAGGAGATGTGCCATGGTGGATTATCTAAAAGACCCTGCACTTTAAAATAATCACAGAAAAAGCAACCGATAAAGGGTCACATTGGTTGAGCCACTAGGCCGTCAGCGAACTATCAGATTCTATGATCAAATACGACGTCATATTCTATTTAGACGCATAGAAAAATAAACATGCTTCTAAAATAGCAGACAATTCAGCTTCGATCAGATCAGATCAGTCATATTAATGCATTTAGAGAATCTAATGAAATGTTTACCCCTGTGATCTCAAAAAATACCACCAATACTACCAACACTAAAATTGCCCTTCACTAAAGCGTCTACATTAAATTGAAAGAACCAATAGAAAGAGCCACCCAAGAACCAGAAAGAGGCCTGGACGGCTTAGCAATAGTCACCCCACATAGATTAGGGTGACGAACGAAATTCAAGATTTAGGAAAAAATATTAGGGCACTTACATTTACACCAGTACCCGATTCTTGTAACAACTGTATTATACACGTGTTCTTCATTTATAGCTTTTTATTATATATGCTCTCGTTCCTACACAACTAAATTGACCGAACGAAAGCAAAGAAAGCAATGCTCTAAACAGGCTTCATCGAAGGTTTAATAGGTTAATTCTCTCATAACAACAGAAAATGCTTTAAAGTTTCCATTATGATCAAGTGGATATTTCAAGCACCACACCACTTCTGTCAAACTTTTCAATTATTTCATAGTGGCATAACAAATCGAACAATTAGGCTCATTGGCACAAAAACACACATACACGCACCTAAATCTGAGATACATCTCTTAGCAAGCTCCCATAGTGTAGGGATTCTGTTTTGGACTACTTTTCATAAGAAGATTTCAACCTTTGGAGGTATAAGATTCTGCCATACGAATTTCTAAATTCTGTCAGCAGTAAAACTAACAACCGAGACAGAGACACAGTAATCATTTGCCTTATACCAACCATACGAAGCACCAGTCCATTTCATGCGGTCATTAGCACAATTTTCTTTCGAAGCACGAGCAAAGATACAATGAAATTCATCCCACAATTTATTTTCCCATACAAATAGATCACTTCTTAACTTAATATTTCAGATCCACGCACCTTGTTGTGCACACAAAAAACGAAAAAGAAAATCCAACAAGCAAGAACACAATAGATTTAACGAGGTTCAGTAGTGTGCTTACATTCTCGGGGAGCAAAAATCAATTGTTTTCTTTTATTCAATCGATAATGCCCGACAAAAACAAGGCTTAAAGCCTAATAAGAACAATTAATGAAGTGCCTAATGAGGTGGGGGGGGTAAGCCTCTTTATATAGCCCCCTACATCCAAGTCCTATTCTAACTAGGATAACTACTACTCAATCCTACTTTAACTAGGATTACAATTGTTCTAATCCTTCGGGGAGTAGTATTTCTTATCCTCCAAGGATTCGTACTCCTGAACCTCCAAGGATCCCTCAAGTAGGTTGGTTATTAAGCTCACCTGTCCTTTTACAGTATATGAGCCATACTTAACAAATCTCCACCTTGGCGAATATCATGCCCCTTAAGAGATAAATCTAGAGTCTCTCACACATCAAAGTGAGTTGGGCTACCATGCTTCTCTAGCATTTGCAAACATTTAACAAGTCCAAACAATGCTTGAACGTGTATGTAGTAACAGGCTTGATCAACATATCAGCTGGATTGTCTGCAGTATGCACCTTCTGTAACAATATCTCACCAGATGCAATAAACTCTATAATCTTGTGAAACCTCACATCAATTTGTTTAGTTCTAGCATGATACACCCGATTCTTAGCCAAATGAATAGCACTTTGGCTATCACAATGCAATTGAACTCCACCTTGCCGAATACCCAATTCCTTCACTAGCCCGATAAGTCATAAGGCTTATTTTGAAGCTTCAGCTACTGCCACGTACTCAGCTTCAATTGTTGATAATGCCATAACAGACTGAACAATTGACTTCCAACATATAGGCCCTCCACCAAGGGTGAAAACATACCCAGTTGTAGACCTTCTATCATCCAAATCACTTGCACAGTCTGAATCCACATATCCAACAATTAAAGGATCATGTCGCTGACTGCCGAAAACAATTCCATGTCCCACAATACCCTTTAAATACCTAAAAATCCACTTGACTACTTCCCAATGTGATCTTCCCGGTTTAGACATGTATTTACAGACTTGACCAACAGCATGAGCTAAATTAGGACGAGTACATACCATCGCATAAATCAGGTAGCCGACAACACTGGCATAAGGGACCTTTGCCATGTAACCCCCTAGACCCACCTATGCGTTAATACAGATCCTAGGAAGTCACATTAGGGTCACCAGAGCGACCCACGTTAAAATTTCAAATAAATAAATTGCTAAACCATTTAAAATCATAAATCAAGTTTTGAATTAAAATACAATTTCAGAAAACATTCAGACAATGAAACAAAACTGTGATAAAAGTTGTTAATACAAGTTTCATACTTGAATATAAATCAAAACATGACATACATGCCCCATAATTACACATTTGTCGTACTCCGCAAGCAAAGCCGAAGAAACTCCCATGCCGACGTTAATAGCTGCAACATGGTCGATCTTTTGACATGTGATGGTAAAAACAATGTGAGCTTTGGAAAGCTCAGTTTACAAACTACCAGGAGATGCTAAAAACACAAGTAGGTATATGGCAAGCTTTACATTGTCATGAAGAACTAGGCAACGATAATCTCAAATTACAATTCGATAATTCAGTGAAGCATTATATTAGAAGGTAATAGAGTTGTTCTTTATTTGATCATCTGAATCTTAGGAGATGAGTCTATAGCCGAAGATTCGGAAGAGATTCAAATTCCAAAAGTTGAATCAAGAAGTTCAAAGTGGTTCATTAAGCGCGAATTGTAGTTTTACTGAGATTTCAACTTTGATACATTAATTTAGTAGGGTATGTTTCAGAAGAGGTCAGAAAGTTTTATTAATTTACTTAACTACCCTCCAACCATACGCCAATATACAGATACCCATAATAGTATCCAGAAAGACTTACCTTAGGCCCGTCGGGCGTAGGAGCTTATAGAAAGGCTTACCCTAGGCCCATTGGGCATAGGAGCTTAGGTCCAGAAGGGCTTACCAGCGCTGAGCCTACATATATTCATTTATATCCCATATAATATACCCAGATGAATTTAGTTTATATTCAGAAGACAATAATATCAGAAAACAAATATCAGATATATTTTTATATCAGAAGACATATATCAAATTTATTTTTGTATCAAAAGACGGATATCAGATATATTTCTGTATCAGAAGACAAAAGCCAAGAGTTGAGCTTTCATTACGGGTAATAGAGTCATACTTTTAATTCAGAGCAGATAGTCCTAGTTTAAAGCATAGTGTATTCACGGGCATAGGGTACACACTTTATGGTTCAATATATTTCCCAAAGATACTTGATAATTACCAGAAAGGGAGCATAGAACGTCTGACAATTTTGGACTAATTTCAGAACGAAGTCCCTAGGCGAGAGAGCTCGGTACTAACAGCTCAAACCAACATTCGGAAGTTGACACATCAAGAACACTGAGATTTCAGATGTATCGAGAGTGATCCAAACATTTAAGCCTGTGAGGGCATTTTTGGTCATTTTGACCTTTAGGGGTAATTTGGTAATTAGACTATCGGGTAAAAGCAGTGACGTACGGAGTTCAGAAGTTCTAGTTACTTATTAGGTTTCTGAGTCCTTTTGAACTAATCGCAAACCATCGCACAAGGTTTATTATTTAACCGGATCAGTACACCGCAACTACTCACTTCTCAGAACCGACTACATTGTATAACAAAAGCTCGTCTTCGCCAAGCAACCACTGAACATACAAAGAGAAATCGAAAAGGTATTCAAATGGTATTTCCCAAGTAATCGAACATGTGTAATGCACCTTAACTCGATCCATAACATCGAATACACATGAAGTGCATGTTGCTCTTACCATTGACCTAGGTACTTTCTCCAAATAACTTGAACATGTATTTATATGGTATTCTTCCAACATCACAATAGTTCCCGAAACGACCAACCAACAAGGGTCGTGTATTACCACTTTCAGAGTTATTGCCTTTGCTTGGCTTTATTGATATTTCTCATTCCATGTCTTAGAGGTATTTTCAGTCACCTTGATGTCCGAATGTGTTTCAATTATTTTGAGCCTTTCGGTTCTTCTAACTATTCATTCATTTCAGATCTCGATGGTATATCCATCATTTCAGAAAATTGACAATTAGTACCCAAGGATATTTTAGTCTTCTGGTCATTATGTTCATTCCGATTACTTCAGCCTTTTTAATGTTTTCAAACCTCTTTGGTCAAGCCAGTTAGTTCTGTAACCCCCTCGTCCCGGCCTGGCCGGATGACCGGTCCGAGTGATCCACACGGGGAAAACCGAGTGAAACCCGTTAAGGTTCCCTTCGGTTAGCAACCCTATATTTTTTTTCTTTTTAATCTTGCCTAGATGAACATTAAGTCCTATGTGATTCACAATAGCGGAAAACATTCAAGGGAAAAACACATTCGAACCACGGCCATACATAACAGTCTATTTTTAAGCTTATAGGACAGCCAGTATTGATACCCTAACCAGGGGTATCAATACCAGGGTATCGATACCCTAACCAGGGGTATCAATACCAGGGTATCGATACCCTAACCAGGGGTATCAATACCAGGGTATCGATACCCTAACTAGGGGTATCGATACGCTCTACTCTCATCCACAACACCCGATTCCAGTAACTTTGAAGGGTTTACTGCACTGCAACTCCTCAATCTCAACTAAAACGACCCCAACACGACTCTAAATGCATTTCTCGACTCACCTAAGCATATACCAACATGCAAGCACACATATTTAAGCCATGGGTGTCATTCAAACATGGATTTAAGCTTTCATACATAGCATTCAAATCAAAGAGCAATATAGGCAATATTGGGCATACATAAAGGCTCAAATGGTCTTAGAGAGAACAAGTTATCATGGGAGGTTTGCACTTATGCACAAGGCAACCTAAACATTCTAAAGCATGTCATTACACTCCAAAACATGCATCAAGGTATCACATGCCTTGCAATCCATAATCAATCCAAAACAACATCATCATTCAAAAGAGTCATACAAGCTCATATAAAGACACCCTATTACCACATTGCTTAACTACTACAAAATCAACCATACTTGAGCAACAACTTGGAAAGCCCTTCTTGCCTTGCCTCGAGCTAACACCACGCTAATGATCTGCATTGTTGAACATAGAGAGCGTAAGCTATAAGCTTAGTGAGGGTGCTCAAAAACGAAAAACATCAACAATGCAGGGTTCAAGCATGTTAATCCTAGTCTTACATTCAACAAGCATAGGCATAAAATCAAGTAGACCTAGCTAGTCTTTCAAGTGGCATATATGGTCTCTCAATCCTAACAAGCTTAACATCAATAATAATCATCATGCAACAACACCATATACCACAATCACATATCACCATCATATATCACAATACATGAACAAGTTTAACTGGTCACTTTAATTACCCCGATTGTGCGGATTTAAACCTCAACAACACTTTACCTCGGTGGGATTCCACTCATCACCGGACCTTGCATGTGCGGGATTCCACTCATCGCCACATGCCCTACGGATGGGATTCCACTCATCATCCCGTAGAAATAAATAAAAGCTTCCGGTGGAATGTTACATCATCGTACTCCTCCTTGATGACTTAACGCCATCAAGGCCACGTACGTTTTGACTCAATTTGTGTGCACACTATCCTAATGATCGATCATTTACAACCGGTAATTATTTAGTGCCAATTATCATCATCAATCACATATCATCAACACACTCATGCTCAACACATATATCCACATCATGATATATATATACATGCACCATATAATCACCAGTACAAGAGCATAGTCATTAGGCACATTAGCATTTAAGGAAAACAAGACTAAATTAACTACTTAGATTATAAGGAATTGGCCTACCAAGCACACTTTACACACACACACTACTCATGCTCGAACCAAACTTTAAAACAAGTTAAGACCACTCACCGCCCTTCCTTAGCAATTCGAACCAATCCTCCTACGAACCCGGATTCGGTCCCAAAGCCTCCTCAACGTTTCCTCTTGCTTCTAGTCAAACAAAACACATACATTACTTCCCAATTCAATGCTAACTCAACCATCAACTTACTTTGCAAACACAACCCAATTTCCATAATTTCCCAAACCACATAATATCTCAAAAACCCAATTTTCGTACTCCAATAATCCTTGGCTGAAACACCCATTTCCAAACACCCAAATGACTTCCAAAACATCCCAAATCACCCTCCTAACATAGGTAGACCATCAGCCCTTCAATTTCAACATTAAACCCACCAAAAACCCAAGTTTTCATACTCTAAAATTTGCCCTAAGGACCCACTACGAATTGTCATCCAAAATCAACCAAATTAATATATATTGTGTATTTCATTATGCTTAAACAAAACCCCAACACAATTTATCAAAACAAATTGAAAAACCCCCTTAAAAATCCAAACTTTAATATAAATCCTAATTTCCAAAACTCCCACAACACCCGATTCCAGTAACTTTGAAGGGTTTACTGCACTGCAACTCCTCAATCTCAACTAAAACGACCCCAACACGACTCTAAATGCATTTCTCGACTCACCTAAGCATATACCAACATGCAAGCACACATATTTAAGCCATGGGTGTCATTCAAACATGGATTTAAGCTTTCATACATAGCATTCAAATCAAAGAGCAATATAGGCAATATTGGGCATACATAAAGGCTCAAATGGTCTTAGAGAGAACAAGTTATCATGGGAGGTTTGCACTTATGCACAAGGCAACCTAAACATTCTAAAGCATGTCATTACACTCCAAAACATGCATCAAGGTATCACATGCCTTGCAATCCATAATCAATCCAAAACAACATCATCATTCAAAAGAGTCATACAAGCTCATATAAAGACACCCTATTACCACATTGCTTAACTACTACAAAATCAACCATACTTGAGCAACAACTTGGAAAGCCCTTCTTGCCTTGCCTCGAGCTAACACCACGCTAATGATCTGCATTGTTGAACATAGAGAGCGTAAGCTATAAGCTTAGTGAGGGTGCTCAAAAACGAAAAACATCAACAATGCAGGGTTCAAGCATGTTAATCCTAGTCTTACATTCAACAAGCATAGGCATAAAATCAAGTAGACCTAGCTAGTCTTTCAAGTGGCATATATGGTCTCTCAATCCTAACAAGCTTAACATCAATAATAATAATCATGCAACAACACCATATACCACAATCACATATCACCATCATATATCACAATACATGAACAAGTTTAACTGGTCACTTTAATTACCCCGATTGTGCGGATTTAAACCTCAACAACACTTTACCTCGGTGGGATTCCACTCATCACCGGACCTTGCATGTGCGGGATTCCACTCATCGCCACATGCCCTACGGATGGGATTCCACTCATCATCCCGTAGAAATAAATAAAAGCTTCCGGTGGAATGTTACATCACCGTACTCCTCCTTGATGACTTAACGCCATCAAGGCCACGTACGTTTTGACTCAATTTGTGTGCACACTATCCTAATGATCGATCATTTACAACCGGTAATTATTTAGTGCCAATTATCATCATCAATCACATATCATCAACACACTCATGCTCAACACATATATCCACATCATGATATATATATACATGCACCATATAATCACCAGTACAAGAGCATAGTCATTAGGCACATTAGCATTTAAGGAAAACAAGACTAAATTAACTACTTAGATTATAAGGAATTGGCCTACCAAGCACACTTTACACACACACACTACTCATGCTCGAACCAAACTTTAAAACAAGTTAAGACCACTCACCGCCCTTCCTTAGCAATTCGAACCAATCCTCCTACGAACCCGGATTCGGTCCCAAAGCCTCCTCAACGTTTCCTCTTGCTTCTAGTCAAACAAAACACATACATTACTTCCCAATTCAATGCTAACTCAACCATCAACTTACTTTGCAAACACAACCCAATTTCCATAATTTCCCAAACCACATAATATCTCAAAAACCCAATTTTCGTACTCCAATAATCCTTGGCTGAAACACCCATTTCCAAACACCCAAATGACTTCCAAAACATCCCAAATCACCCTCCTAACATAGGTAGACCATCAGCCCTTCAATTTCAACATTAAACCCACCAAAAACCCAAGTTTTCATACTCTAAAATTTGCCCTAAGGACCCACTACGAATTGTCATCCAAAATCAACCAAATTAATATATATTGTGTATTTCATTATGCTTAAACAAAACCCCAACACAATTTATCAAAACAAATTGAAAAACCCCCTTAAAAATCCAAACTTTAATATAAATCCTAATTTCCAAAACTCCATATTTTTTAAATCTAAGACAATAGTTAGGTAGAGGGTAAAGAGGAGGTTAAGAAAACATAATTACCTTTGAAAAACACCTTTAATTGAAGGAGATAATGGATGGAATAGTAACTAATATTTTTGGGAGAGTTTGAAGGTGGGGAAGAAGGGTTTCACGTTTTTGGAAGGGGATGGGGGGAAAAGGGAAGACAACTTTTCTATAAAGTTGTCTTGCTTTTTAAATTTGGGTCAAATAGCAACATAGGTCCCTCCCCTTTTTCCAAAGCTCCAATTAGGTCATTATTTGAAGTTGAATTGTTTTAATTAAATTTTATTTGACTCGAACTAAAATCCGGTTAACTCCTAGGCCCAAAACACGGGTGTTACAAGTTCGGTATTTTATGCCACTTTGATTAGTTCAGATATACGAATATATATATATGTGTGTGTGTGTGTGTGTGTGTGTGTGTGTGTGTGTGTGTGTGTGTGTGTGTGTGTGTGTGTGTGTGTGTGTGTGTGTGTGTGTGTGTGTGTGTGTGTGTGTGTGTGTGTGTGTGTTCATAAGAAGAAGGCAACGAACACAACAATGTCTTCATCTTCAATCTTCACATCAAGTTGAGCTAAATCGGTGATTATTTGATTGAAGATATTCACGTGTTGCGCCAAATCATGACCTTCCTGCATCTTCAGCCCATACAACCTCTGCTTTAGATACAATTTATTTGTCGGAGACTTGGACATAAATTGACTTTCCAACTTGCTCCATATCTCTCCTGGAGACGTCAGATCCATAACGTGATACATAATCTTATCTGCCAAACATAACCGTATGGTTCTAGTCACTCGTTGCCGTAGTTTTTTCCAATCGTCGTCCTCCATCAACGCTAGTTTTGTAGATCGTAAAGCTTTTAAAATCCCTTGTTGCGCTAACAGATCTTTTACCTTCGTCTACTACAATCCAAAGTTACATTCACCATTGAACTTGACCACTTCGAATTTCGCACCGAACATAGTCATTGCAACCTGGCTCTTGATACCAGTTGTTGTGCACACGACAAACGAAAAAAAAAATCAAACAAGCAAGAACACAAGAGATTTAACGAGGTTCAGCAGTGTGCTTACGTCCTCGGGGAGCAAAGAGCGGTTGTTTTCTTTTATTCAATCGATAATGCCCGACAAAAACAAGGCTTAAAGCCTTATAAGAACAATTGATGAAGTGCCTAATGAGGTGGGGGTAAGCCTCTTTATATAGCCCCTACATCAAGTCCTATTCTAACTTGGATAACTACTACTCAATCATACTTTAACTAGGATTACAATTGTTCTAATCCTTCGGGGAGTAGTATTCCTTATCATCCAAGGATTCGTACTCCTTAACCTCCAAGGATCCCTCAAGTCGGTTGGTTATTAAGCTCATCTGTCCTTTTACAGTATATGTGCCACACTCAACACACCTGATGTCACAAACCATACCTGGTTTTTTGACTCGATATTATTTTGTGAAATCTAAGTGGTCCAAGGATTCCAACAAAAACATTTGGAATAAAATATTAATACTTTTAGTTGGTTTAGCGGGATAATATGTTTGGTTCTTTAAATAAAGTCAGAAATTTAAATTACAAACTTGTGAATGAAACAAATCAGGTTGGAAAAGTCGTCCTATAATTGATCTATGTAGTATTTGATTTGAATTATTTGTCCAATAAATCAAATACTAATAGTTATAAAAGAAATAAGTAATAAATAAATAGATTTCAAATATCATATAAATATAAACGTATAAAGATTTAATATCATCCAAAATTGCTGATTTGGCTCTCCCTTTATTTATTAATCAAGTATATGAAGATTTATTTATCTTGAATGAATTATTTTTATACTCTATTTAACTATTTTAAGAGTAAAAATAATTGCGAACATACTAACGCTAATGTCTTGGATTGCTTCAAAACTTTGAAATTAAACATGTTTGGGTAGAGCAGTACTATAAGGGAAAAAATTGACATATAAACAGTGTAAATTTCAATTTTTAGTTTTAAAGGTTAGGGTTTTAGTTAGGGTTTAAAGTTTAAGGATTTAGGTTGTAAGGCTTAGAATTTAAGTGTTTAGAATTTAGGGTATACAGTTTAAGGTTTAGTTTGTTATGGTTAAAGTTATGGTTAAAAATTTAAAATTTGAATTTTATAATGTAAATATCCATGCTTGTGTAAAATTAATTTTACACAACAGCATGTGTATCAAAATTTTAACCGTACTAGAATATGTTACAAGTACTCGAATTGAATCCCTATTTTTTTCCTTAGAAAATGAAAATAAATAAATATATGGGGTTGCTAGTAGTTGGTATGGGCTTTTTCCCCCCAGAAACTATGAACATTCCAATGGGATATGGCCCAATTCTATTTAACTATATCAACCGCTTTTGCGGTGGTCTTGGGCACAGTCCCTCCATGTCCATGTTTGAATTTTTTTGTCGTCCTAACTTCGACATATGTATATCTAATTCAAAATTATTTGATTCAATTTTTTAATATATTGGTGTGTTTATATGATAGTATTTATTCATAATTTTCTTAACCTTACAATAACGCACACCTTGCCCACACAAATGTTTAAATCCGAACCTCCTAAAATGAACTTCATCTTATTTTTCAATGGAACCACTTGTTTTGGTTCAATTTAATTCGATTTAAAATAAACACCAAATTTCACCCACAACTCAACCTTTAGAATCAAGACCTTCCCATAAAAACCGCACTATCTTCTAATCATTCACTTTGATTCATTCCCCCTTTCCATCTACTTCACCATCAAAAGAAATAAATAAAAAAAAACAAAGCTAAATAAACTTGTAAGCTTTTGATTTTTGCCACTCTGTTTTTATAATACCAAAACAAATAAATGAACAGTTGCGGAATTTGGTAAAATATTTTGAAAGACCAATTTAAAATTTTAAAAAATTTAGAAGCTTAGATTAAAATTTTTAAAATTTTTGAAGTCTAACTAAAATTCTTAATAATTTTGAAAGATTCAATAATAACTTTAAGAAATTATAAAAGGAAGTTTAGTTAAAATATTTAAAAATTTAAAGTTTAATAAAAAAAATTAAAATTTTGAAGGGTGAAATAAAATTTTTAGACAAAATTTAAATTTCTCAAAATTTTAATTATTGGTCCATTGTACCCTTATATCAGGCAGAATAGAATGCTTTTTTGAATAATTGAGGTAATGAGAGGTAATGTTGTTTGAATATTTGCAATAAATTGTATCTTCCCACCATAACGTGCTGGAAAAATATAATTTAAGATGGTTTGTACCTAATAATGTTTCACATAAATAAAAGAGGATAAATTGCAGCATTGCACATACTTAGAACATTAATCAAGGACCCTAAACCAACTCATAAAACATAATTTGACGATAATTTGAAGACTGAAAGGTTAATCAGAATCATCGTAGTCAGTTGAAATGTCTGAACTTAAGTTAAGTTCTTCGATCAGCTGTTGTTTTTGTTGTCTGCGTCTATACATAAAAAGCTGCAACTCGTCGGCAGCTGCATCAACATCCGGTGAAGACGGAGCTTGTTCAGTGGTCGCTACGAGTGCGGACGGAGCAACTTCTAAGGGTGTAGACGTACTACCTTTGTCGGCGTTGACCTCATCAAACTTAACATATAAATGGATGTATTTAGCTCCTACAAAATTGAGCCGATCATACATGTTACGTACGTCGGTTTCGTTGGTAAGCTTCAGAATGTAGTGCGTTTTAACTACCGTCGGTGTTGGAATTTTACATTCCAAGTAATAAATTTGCTTTTTATCTTGGCGTTTACTAACCTCGTTTGATATCAACTGCAATAAATCGTGGAGTGACATATTGCTGGTGATTGTTGAGTCGAAATAGGTACCGAGAAAATAAAATGTTGCAAAAAATTTATCCATGAGAGGAGCAAATAGTTGAGTTGGATGTTTTAGTGAAATACACATGAGAAAATAAAATGGAGCGTGGGTTTTATAGTGAGGGAAAAACACTGCGTGAGTAAATTTAATTCGAATAAAATATATAATACAAAAAATTTATGATTTTATTTATTTTTATTTTTATTTAATTCATTTTTCTTTCTTTAACGTTTTCCACCAAATAATAAAAAAATTTGTGACCTCGCGTTCTACAAAACGCGATATTTTCGGAAACTCGCTTTCTGCAGAACGCGAGGTCCCTTCTGACCGTTCAGTAGACGCATCTTGTCAACGACGCGTCGTTTCAAAGGAACTCAGTTTCTGCAGAACGAGAAGTCCCTAAAATATCGCGTTTTGCAGAACGCAAATTCTTTTAAATGTCGCTACCTAGGGGTGCGAGACCTCCTTTAAATATCGGCCCTACATCCTTCTAAACTTCACATCGAAATTTTTATTTTCTTCTTCTTTTCTTATTTATTTTTTATACAATGGCGGGTTTATTGAGGCTAGACGAACGACACGTGTTCAACTATTGGCGAACAAATGTGGTGATAATATTCTTTTTATTTTTAACTTTAAATAGTTTCTTTATTCTTTTATTTAAATATTCTTATATATAAATTATTATTATTATTATTATTATTATTATTTATTTTTCTTCAAGAACTACGAACGAGCATTGACATGCTATCTAAATCGTATCACCGAGGTGCCAAATGAGGATATTGTTCCGTTTATTGAGGAAGCCAGTTTTGGCCACATCACTACTACGAACGAGCATTGACATGCTATCTAAATCGTATCACTGAGTTGAACTGTCATTTTATTAACGCAATATTAGAACGATGGAGGCTAGAGACGCACACCTTTCATCTTCCGTGTGGCGAGGCTACAATTACACTGGAAGATGTTGCATATCATCTTGGCTTGTCTACTGATGGCAAGATTATTACCGGTATTACCGACAGTGACTGGCCGACCCTGTGTGCTAACCTGTTGGGAGTGGTTCCGGACAAGTTCGCGGTGGCAAAATCTTATTAACTTTTTTGGAGCAGAATTTTACAATCCCCCAATGCGGATGATGAAACAAAGCAGGTAAATATATCTTTTTTATTATATATTTATTAATAATTAAAATATTTTTATAACAATACTTATTATTTTCGCAGCGGTTTGCTCGTGCCCACACCCTACGAATTATTGGATGGATTTTGATGCCTGACAAATCTCGCAACAAAGTTCATGTGATATGGCTGTATCATCTCGGTAATTTTTTCGAATCAAGAAGAAAATGTTGGGGAGCAGCGGTATTGGCCTTTTTGTTCAGCGAGCTTTGCAGAACCGTCGACCCTGGCAGAGCCGCAATCGGAGGATGTCTTTTACTGTTGTAGTCTTGAGCTTGGTTTCGAATGTCGTTTTTAAGCCCACAGTCTAGAAACTCGACCCCATCCCTATTTACACTTATTCAGAGGTACTATTAAAATCATTTAATTTATTTTATTTTATAAATATTTTTTTAAACTATTATAATTTTTTTAATTCTTTTTCAATAATGACAGGTGGTGCGTTCCACTCACTCACCAGGGACTGCCAGATAGACATCACGGCTATAGATTGCTGATTGACAAGATACAAGACGAGGTCATGAATTCGGACCATTTTTTCTTAATTCTTCAAATTCTTTTTCTAATCAAACTTTATATAACTCACGTTTAAAAAAATTCAGTTCGTGTAGGCTCCGTACATTGCTCCTCCGATTCGGGATTGTATTGCGCAAGACATTATGGACACCTCTCACGTCTGGCTGCTGCGAGTGCCACTCATCAACTACGAAATTATCGAGTAACATCCTACCGATCGGGTTCTACAACAATTTGGCTACATCCAAGGGGTTCTGGAGCCGCCACCCAATTTGGACGAATTACATCAGTAGATGCGGCAGGGGAAGACAAAAGTTCATTGTGGCCATCATCACGCTAACTAGGTCGGACAATGGATGACAAGATATGACAGATGATCGCCCATCTGTGCACCCATTGTGAATCAGGACGTCACTTTTGACTATATGTAGTGGTACCACCAAAATGGGAAGCCGCATATACCAACTTCGGATTCTGCTTTACGGACGTCTATTGTCCCATCGTTCCAATGAGTTCATCATATGTTCCTCCGGTGTTCGATGTTCCACTGTTGGCAGCATAGTTCGACTACAATATTGTCGAGCAGACGCCGCCGCAGAGCTTGTTCTACACCGGCACCGATTCCAGCAGTGGTCCGCGTTTCGAGCACGATCATGGTGCTGGTGATGATGGCGCTGGTGATGAGGACGACGATGGGGCACATGACGTTCGGAGGGATCCACCACAAGATCGACGTGCACCCAACTGCGAAACGGGTGGACATAAGCATCATTAGAACGAGGGGATGTATAAAAATTTAATTATGTTTATGCACGATTTTATTTCAAATTTTATAATTAGAAATATTTAATTCTGCCTTATTTATTTTTTTACATAGTTTTTATAATTTATATTTAATTTCGTTTTTTGAAATAAACAATAATTTACATTATTCGATTAATAAACCGAACAAGTCTATCATGCCTTTTTAAAAGAAAAATCATTCATAAAAAACAAGCTATGGAACCGTTTTCAACGCGAATTTTACTCAGTTTAAAATGGATCAAACTTGCCCATATTGATGTTGAATGAAAGACAGGTTCCAGTACTACGTACCTAAACTCAATGTTTACTAAAATTATACGATTAATAACCCTGAAATATTGCTCGAACAAGCCTATGGACGCATGGTTTGCCAGTCCGATTTACAAAGAACTTGCTTTCTACAGAAAGCGAGTCCCCCGATATAAATTTAGCTAGCTCTTCAAATTCTCGAGGAACTCGCGTTCTGCAGAAAGCGAGTTCCTGTTAAGTTTGTTATTCTGAAAAGCGTTGTCACGTATGAAAAACCCACTTTGTGCAGAACGTAAGTTCGTGTCTCGTTATTCTCAGAAAGCGAGTTCTTCATACGGGTGGACATAGGCATCATTAGAACGAGGGGATGTATAAAAAATTTAATTATGTTTATGCACGATTTTATTTCAAATTTTATAATTAGAAATATTTAATTCTGCCTTATTTATTTTTTTACATAGTTTTTATAATTTATATTTAATTTCGTTTTTTTTTGGAATAAACAATAATCTACATTATTCGATTAATAAACCGAACAAGTCTATCACGCCTTTTTAAAAGAAAAATCATTCATAAAAAACAAGCTATGGAACCGTTTTCAACGCGAATTTTACTCAGTTTAAAATGGATTGAACTTGCCCATATTGATGTCGAATGAAAGACAAGTTCCAGTACTACGTACCTAAACTCAATGTTTACTAAAATTATACGATTAATAACCCTGAAATATTGCTCGAACAAGCCTATGGACGCATGGTTTGCCAGCCCGATTTACAAAGAACTCGCTTTCTACAGAAAGCGAGTCCCCCGATATAAATTTAGCTAGCTCTTCAAATTCTCGAGGAACTCGCGTTCTGCAGAAAGCGAGTTCCTGTTAAGTTTGTCATTCTGAAAAGCGTTGTCACGTATGAAAAACCCACTTTGTGCAGAACATAAGTTCGTGTCTCGTTATTCTCAGAAAGCGAGTTCTTCATACGTGGCAGATTTGGGATCATTTTTTTAAACATAAGTCAAACGGGGTTATTTTTCCAAATAATAAATAAGAAAGGGATTTTGATTTAAAAATGCCGGATGCATCTTTGATTGTTGAAGGATACAAAGTAGAGTAGGGAGTGGACCGACGTGTATGAATGGGAAAAGGAAATTGAACATCACCCATCGTTGTCTGCGTGTACGAAAGCCGCGCCTGCTTTCATTGAACTCGGACGCCTCGTTTTCTCACGCCTCCGCTGTCGTCTCAACTCCACCAAACACTAAACCATCCGCAAGATTTCCGTGATTTCAACCTTTGTCCTACTAATCAGTAATCACATCGAATCCATTAAATTATCACAATTTTTCGGTTTTCTTTTTTATAATAAATTTTATTTTAACTGATCCACTCATTCTTGATTTAATTGGTCGATCTAATCTCGTTCTATCGACCATGAATTGAACTAATAATTGACAAGAGAAAAAAAAAATTTTGAATTTTAGTGAAATTGTTATTTTAATAGTAATATTTCTTTTCACATCTTTCTTTTTCTATTTCCCCCTCTACTATATCTTAATCTCATCATATATTCTTTTTGTTTTTGTGAGCATGTGGGTGGGAATGGGAGTTAACTCTTTTCTTCTCTTTGGGTCATATGGTTGTATTTCTGGTGAGTTGATTTGTTGGGCCATATCATATTTTATTTTTTATTTTTTAATATCTTAATTTAGGTAATTCTAAACCCTAAAACTATAAACCCTATACTCTAAAGTATTACTACCACACTCTAAATTCCTAAACTCTAAACACTAAATTAAACCTCTCAACTCTTAAAATTGATAAGCTTTACACAAACTTGTGTATCAAATTATTTTTCTTAAGTTTAAATATTTAATTACTTTCAAATAAAAAAATTCAACAACTATGAATCTATGATAATTTATCAAAATTTATGAACATCATGGATGCAATTATATTGTTAAAATAAATTATGTATTTATCGAGTGAGGACCTGTTATGTCATAATTTTTTATGTCCTTGTGGCTTGTTTATGGTTTTTAGTCAAGGTTCTATGTAAGGTTCCTTTAAAGTTATACACATACTTTTTTTCTTTAATTAGATTTAAGGAGGTTTTTAAGGAGACACATGGTAAATTTTTATTTATTAAAAAAATAAATTATGTATTTTTAACTATTGTTTGTGTAAAAAAATAGAAAAGTATAAAATTGATTAATCTTAGACTAGTGATTTGATATATCTCATATGTATATACATCTTGATTGTCATTTTATTAGTCAGATCATAACCAGCAAAGTTGACTTATTTTGTTTGAATTTGAACAATCCAATTTGGTTCTGATTGCAAATAAAATAAGTCGGGCATGAAACAAGTTGAATCCGAATTTCGCCTGCTGCTAAATAAATCTATGTTTTTTTGTTTTGTTTATAACAAAAAATATCTCCGAGGTTAACAAGTTTAATCAAAATAGTCACTAAAATTTTGATCTTGTTGGCTCCTAAACTTGATGAATTTGGTTAATTGAGCAAAAGCTATTTAATTTACATTGATTCCTACACTTGAAAATTTTGATCAAATTGATCATTGTATATGGGGAGGCAAATTGTTCCATGAATTTATAAGTTGTTATAAAAAAATTAGGGGTCAATTTGACTAGGATTGTCAAGTTTAGGGGCTATTTTAATATGAAAATTTAGGTGTCAATTTAATTAAATTTGACGAGTTTAGAGATAAATTTGACCTAAAAATATCAAGGGGTAATTTAAACAATCTTATTAAGTTCACGGGTCATTATGTGTTTTTAAAGACGTTAAAAGTACAATTGCAAGTACAATCACAAATAATACAATATATAAATAAATATAATTATAATCGATCGTTACAATGTACAAATAAATTGATAACCGAAATATATTTAGGATTTATGCATAATAAATTTATTAAATCAAAACAATTCTAACAAGAATTTGTACATAATCTATAAAATGTGATTCGAATATAAAACTTCAACCTTTCCATTAAACCGAACGTGTACAATTTTGTTCTTATAAGTTTGTCTAGGACGAACGTTCGTGGCTCCCATGCCCCATGTGACAAATGAGTTTTAGGTATTAAAATATTTAGTAAAGGCAGGGAGAACAAAAGAGACTGAACATAGAAAATAATAAAATATTTCAAAGAATTTCCACACATGATTATGGTGGCTAAATGATGTGGTAAAAGTCGTTTTAGACTGTTAAATTGACTAGGGCATGGCAGCTATAATTTTCCAAAACAACCCAACATTGCCAAATTTCTAGAATAAATAACTTATATCTGATTTTTTAATTGACTGACTCAAATAAAGTATTGTAGAGATTTATTATAAGACAATTTTTTAATGTATAGTTTACTACATTCACAGAATCAAAATTCGAACATTTAATCTTATTTAAAAGGGACAAAAATTTGTGCCTCAACACTAAAAAATCAAATCTTAAGCCCTGACCCTAATTTCTAAACCATAAATTCTAAACCCTAAAAATATATCATATACTCAATACTCTAACCATAACCCCTAACCTTAAACACTATTCCTAAAGACTTAAACCCTAAACTTAATTTTTAATGATAAGCATAAATAATGGCACCAAGAAAAGCAGACGATTTTTGCTTGCTTAAGATACCTAATAATTTATTTCGTAGGTTAATCAGTAATCTATTAATATTGATTTTCCATTTTCATAAGAATTCAATCGTGTTTGGTTGATCAAATCTTTTCAATATCTTTCATGTGTAATAAGGAAAAAGAAAAGCTCAAAATATTGGGAGTTTCCACATTTTTGTTGTGTTTTAGGTCTTACCGCCTTCTTGGCAATTGCCGATTTCTATTCAATTTGGTCGTTTTTAGATTTGTGAATCACCTTTATTGACGTAAATGAGTTTGAATAAAGAATTTATAGAATGGTCTCAGTAATAAGCGATGCTATGTTTTAGTTAGATGATTTATATTCGAATAGTTTAATATGTAGGTGCGTATTTATTCAAATTTAAAATCAGACACATACGTTATCTTGTACTTAATATAATTATAAAAAAGAGTTGACTAAATTTGGTGTTTAAAGTTTTCTTAATAGACTGATGTAATTACATAGTAGTATATGTTCATATTTTTTTTTAATTCTTTCACAACAAACACAAATGCTTGAACCCGAATGTCCTAAGATGAACATCATCATCTTTTCTACCGTAGCCACGGGTTCATGTATTTAAAATTAATCCTAAATTAACTTAATTATTAAAACTAGATTTTGTTGCAATTATGATATAAACGAAAAAAAAAATTAGGTAGGAGTGATAAATGATTCACCTACTTTGTGTTTGATATTAAAGTAGTGAGTTTTAGTTTTGTTTTTGATGTTTTCAACTTAATTACTCAAATAAATAAATTTTTTAAAGATATTTTTACATACATCGTAAGTGGGATAAAATCTAAATATTTAAATTTTGAACTATGATACATTTTCATATATTATTCATTGTACATTTTGGGCATAACAACCGATTATAGGACAATTATTTCAGATCGAGCATTGTATAGTCTCGTCATGTGGGCATCCTCTTAACCTGATTTAATTCATTCGTAACATTAAGATTCTAACATTATATATTATTTAGTGAGTTTAACGTGTTATCTCACTAGACAAACCAATAGAGTTGGTATGATAGTTCAATTATATATGAAAATTGGTAAAGTTGGATTAATGAAGTTTTAACATAATCAAGAAGTTGAGATATACTAGTTGACCGATTGACCAAGAATACTTATGTTGTTTGATCTTTTACGGATTTGAATTCCGACATTTGTCTTAAAAATGTAATATCTCTCTGCTTAATAAAAAAACATAATCACGAAGTTGAGATTTTAAGAATTATGATATATTGTGTATGGATTCTACGATGACACTGAGTTTAATAGTTTAATTAGTTTAGGGTTTAAAATTTAAGATTTAGATTGTATAGTTGAAATAAGTATGGTTGTATAAATATTTTTATTTTCTTAAAAAAAGAATGGTTGTATAAATATTTTTATTATTAAATTTGATATAAACTGATCGATTAATAAATTAAATACGAGTGTTAAATAAAAAAGAATTTCATGAAATACATGGCCGTCCAGATTTTCTAGTCCAAAAGAACCGACAACAGCGAACTCTCTATCAACGGCTGAGATTCGGCGCAGCCATCATACAACTTCACATTATATATACACATACATAATGCATCTCTAATCCATTCTCACTTCCATATTTTCTCAAGAATCATCCCATCGTTATTAATTTCATCATTCTCCCAAACCCAGAATCCTTTGAAATTTGATTCTTCTTTCGAGAAATTTCGAATAAATTTTCAGACGATTTTCGTCGCCTTTTTTGGCGAGATATGATCAGAGTATTGACGACGATAACAAGATCCGAAGAAAAAACGATTGTACGATGGCCAAGTATTTTGGGGCTTCTTTCGGATTTGGAATCGGGGGGTTACTGTTGCTGGCGGCGTTGGCGGCGTCGATGGTGGTTCTTCCGTTGATGTTGCCGCCTTTACCGCCTCCTCCACTGGTTCTTATGTTCTTTCCGGTTGGGATCATGGCGGCTCTCATGTTCTTGGCGTTTTCTCCGGCGGAGGCTGTCGGCAACGCGGTTTCTCATACTGTATGACTACCGGTGTTCAAACGCGGCTTTCATTGGAAAGTGGCCGGCAGCTGGCGGCTTTGCGGAGTATAAAAATCAAGGGGTAGCTGATTACTTTATTACTCTTCTTTTGTATTACATTAACATTTACATTATTTTGTTACATACGAATTATACACTAATTTATTGAGAAATGAATGGGAAATTGCATAGAAGATAAAATTAATTTTGAATATTCCTCCATTTTAGTGCTTTTATTTTTGTTTGTTTTCGAAATTTTTAACTAAAGTTTGATTTACATATTGTAAGATTATTTTTAGAAATATGTTTAGCAAATATATTATATTATCTTGTTTTATTTATTTGGTCATTATGATAAAAAAATTTAAGAAATAAAAGAAACACAATAAAAATTGAAGGATTAAATGAGTAAATTAATAAAGATATGGGCCATGTTTGGTAAATAGCGGTTTGGGCAAAAATTAGAGGTTTGAGGTATAATTAGAGGTTTGACTAGTCAAATCCGCTAATATTGATGTTTGGTAAATAGCGGATTGAAAGAGCGGATTGAGGTGAAAAAGCTAATTTTGAAAAAGCTACTAATATGAGCTTTTTGAGATTAGAGGTTTGATATTAGAGTTGTAATGACTCTTTTACCCTTAACAATTACCAAAAATCTCAAAATAACTTAAATTAAATAATAATATTTTTTAATATAAATAATAACATATTAAATATTCGACTTATTTGTTGTTACTACTAATTTATATGGTGATATTTGTAAGTTAATTCTATTTTTTATTATCACATATTTATATGTGCATATAATTTTTTTAATAATTATTTAAATAATAAATTAATATATAAATCTTTCAAATATGTTTAAGAAATTTATATTAAAAATAATTTTTACAAATCTAATTAATATTTATTAGATACAAAATATTCATAACTGATAAATTATTCAAACAAGTATTGAATATAATCATGTCCTTATATGTCATTTTGCTTGTTTAAATAATAAAACAACTATCAGCTATCAGTTAATTTTACCAAACACTTTTATACAACCAGCTAATACAATTCGCTAGTCAAATCAGCTAATGCAATCAGCTATCAGCTATCAGCTAATGCAATCCGCTATCAGCTATCAGCTATCTGCTAATTGCCAAACAGGGCCATGGTAAAAACAAGTCATTCTTCTAATTATAATAAAGATATGGAAAAAAAGAATGATATTCAATATAAAATAATCGGATTCGAGCAAAGAAATAGGAGGGTGTGCAATACTTCCTATATTCTTTTTTATACACTTATTATTAATAAGTTATTAAACTATCTAAACTTCTACCCATAAGTTCGATGATAATATGTGTTTTAAGTGCATTCGGACTTATGTTTTCATGTATGTAGCAATAATATTCACTCCTTACATTTTTAAACAGTGTTAACTGTTGAAAATTTTAACCTCACCGTCACCAGATAATTTTGTCAAACGAAATAAGATTATATCATTCTAAAACATGGTATTAACAAAATAATTTTCGATTATCTCAACCAAATGCACTTTAATAATTATATTAAAATGATCTAAATAATAACTAATTTTATTATAATCAAATAATACATATATTAACAGAATTTAGTTATTTTATTCTTTAACAGCTGTAAGGTGGTTAACCTTGTTGATTAATATCTTGGTTAGTATTTATTAGGATTGTTATTTAGATATTAAGTAACTTTTGCAAAACTCAGCGTTTTGACTATTATTTTGGTTAGTAAATAAAACATTTCGTCTTCTTTTCTTCTCCAAGAAACCTTTCATTTCCCCAATTCTCAAACTCCATAAACCCTAAACTCAAAAATTTAACATGGTATCAGTTGGGTCTTCCGATAAGCGTTCCTCTGATTCTTCTATTTGATTTCGTCATATTGACCCCTCGGATGAGTTCTATATACACCCCAATAAAAACCCCTCTCTTGTTTTAACCTCTGTTTTGCTTACTAAAAATAATTACCATTCTTGGTCTCGATCGATGCGCATGGCATTGACATCCAAGAACAAATTTCAGTTTGTCAATGGGTCGTTGAAGGAGCCGCACGAAGATGATATAAGTTATTTCACGTGGGTTAAATGTAATAACCTCGTTCTTTCCTGACTCCAACGCGCGATCAGTCCCGAGATTGCTCAATCTGTCTTTTGGTTCGACACCGCCTATGAACTCTGGGCTAATTTGCGTGATCGATTTAGCCAAGGAGATCTTATTAGGGTCTCTGATTTACAGCATGAATTCTTTTCCATTACTCAAGGTATCAACTCTGTCACAACCTTTTACACTCAATTAAAGGTTATTTGGGACGAATTAAGTGTGTTGCGACCTTTATCTTCATGTTCGTGCGATGATGTTAAGTTTAGAAAACATGATTTTGTTCTAAAATTTCTTAGAGGTCTTAATGACTCCTTTGCCGTTCCCAAATCTCAAATTCTTATGGTTAAACCGTTTTCATAAATTTATGAAATATTTTCAATCATTGCATGAAAGGTCTATTAATACCAATTCTTGTGATTCTAATGTGTTAGTTGTTGATAGGAATACAAATAGGTTCCAAAAGAAATTTTATTTTTCTAATACTGCTAATCAAAAACCCTTGTGTACCTTTTGTGGCCTTCTTGGACATTCTGTAAAGAAATGCTATAAGAAGCATAGTTATCCTCCAAGATATAAGTTTAGGTCTCACGTGGTTAGTAAAGTCAATCTTGTTCATTAACGACCTTCTGCCAATCTCCCTGTTGTTGATTCTTTAGTTCAATCTGATAGGTCTAAGTCTGATATTGCTAAGTCTGAAGGCAACTTTATATCTTTTATTAAAGAACTGTATGAGGGCTTAATGTCTCTTCTTCATGAGAAAGGTTTTTCTGATCTTAATTTTGCAACTCAGTCGAATGTGAATGCTTTATCATCTGATTTTACTTCTGCACATGCTCCAAATGGTGATTCATGTATTATTCTATCATGTTCCTCATCTGTTTGTTCCTCTTGGATCATTGATTCAGGAGCAACATATCATATTAGCAATAGTTTGAATTTGTTTGTTTCATATAGTGTAATTAAAGAAAAGTTTGTAAAATTACCAAATGATAATTTAGTGAAAGTTTTATATATAGGTATAATTCATCTCAATAATGGTTTGATTTTAAAAGATGTTTTGCATATTCTGTTCTTTGAATTTAATTTAATTTCAATTAGTAAATTAACTTTGGATCCAAGTATTTCTGTTTTCTTTTCTAATGATTGTTGTTTGATACAGAATGTTCTCTCTTAGAAGATGATTGGTACAACTAGGATTGTCAAAGGCTTGTATCAGCTGTTGGATTATGCTTTTGTTGGCTTTGATGGTGATGTTTGTGCTGTATCATCTTCTTCTACCTCTTTGCATACATGGCATGCTAGGCTAGGACATCCATCTAGCCATAGGATGTTTTTTTTCTCAAAAATAAATAGTAACATTCTTTTTGGTGATATTTCTAAGTGTGATATATGTCTTTTAGCCAAACATTCTTATTAGTTCATCTGTTTCTTTGTCTACATTTGATATTTTACATATTAATGTTTGGGGACCTGTCCCAATCAAAAGTTTGTATGGTCATAGATATTTTTTTGACAATTGTTGATGATATGAGCAGATTTGTTTAGTTTTTCTCTATGATTGTGAAATCTGAAGTTAAAAATCTGATAACTGATTTTTGCAACTTTGTTGTGACTCGGTTTTTTTAAGAAAGTTAAGTGCATCAGATCTGATAATGCTTAGGAGTTCAAAATGACTGATTTTTTTTAAAAGTAGAAGTATTGTTCATCAAACATCTTATGCATATACACCACAGCAGAATAGTGTAGTAGAAAGAAAACATCAGCATTTGCTTAGTGTTGCTAGGTGTTTGAGGTTACATGCTAATTTACCTTTATTTTTTTTGGATAGATTGTGTTTTACATGCTAGTTTCTTGATTAATGTAACTCCTACACCTGTCCTAGGAAATAAAACACCCTATGAGATGCTTTATAATAAGCTGCCAAATATTGATAATCTTAGGATTTTTGGTTGCTTATCCCATGCTTCTAGCTTACCTAAGCCTACAACTAAAATAGACCCTAAGGCCATAAAATGTATTTTTCTAGATTTTCTTAAAAACATGAAAGGTTATAGATTATACAATTTAAATACTAAGTCTGTTTTTGTCTCTAGAAATGTTGTTTTTAATGAATTTATTTTTCCCTTCCATACAGATTTACACTCATCCTCTAATTTTGTCTTACCAAATTATGACACTTCCTCTTTGTCATTGGATGATTTAAACTCTGGTATGCATGCTGATCACACTGTTCATTCTCAAAACAACAATGACCATTCTAATTCTGATCATGAACATTCTAATTCTGATTATTCGGTTTCTATTCCGGATCAGAATATTTTTCCTGATCATAATCAACATGTTAGTTCTTTACCCTCTAATCTGCCTATTTCTAGACCTTCTAGAACCATCAAGCTTCTTCAGAAGTTTTAGGATTTTGAGGTAAACCCGCTCAAAAATAGAACAACTTCTCATTCTTTTGCTAATGTTTTATCTTATCATAATATTTCTGTTCAACATCAGTCTTTTATTGGTAATGTTGATATCTTGTCTGAACCAAAAAACCTACAAACAAGTTGTAGTTCATGAATGCTGGATAAATGCTATGAAAGGAAAAAATCTTAGCTATAGAATCCAATAATACATGTGATTTAGTTCTCTTTTCACCTAATAAGAGTACTATAGGTTGTAAGTGGGGTTTTAGAACTAAACTAAAATATGATAGATCTCATGATAGGTATAAAGCTAGATTAGTGGCTAAAGGTTACACTCAACAATCCGATGTAGATTTTTTTGAGTACTTTTAGTCCTGTCGCAAAAATGACAACCATAAGGACTTTAAATGCTATTGCTGCTTCTAAAACTGGAAATTGCAACAACTCGACGTTAATAATGCTTTTCTTCATGGTTCTTTACATGAAGAAGTATATATGGACATACCTCCTGAATTTTCTGCAGATAATAATTCTGGATTAGTTTGTAAATTAAAAAAGAGTCTATATGGGCTAAAGTAAGCTAGTAGGCAATGGAATGAAAAATTAACTGTGGCTCTTCTTGGACATGGTTTTAAACAATCTACTGTTGATTATAGCTTGTTTGCTAAAGGATTAGACAATGATTTTATTGCTTTGGCTGTATATGTGGATGATGTTATCTTAACTAGTCCAAGTGCTGAACATATTGCTTCAATCAAGACTTTTTTTGCATAATACCTTTAGAATAAAGGATTTAGGAGACTTAAAATATTTTTTAGTTCTTGAAATTGTTAGGTCTAATTCTGGAATTAACATTTGCTAAAGGAAATATACCATTGAGTTATTAACTGAAATTGGATTTCTAGGGTCTAAACATGTGTCCACCCCAATTGTTGTCACAAGAGGATCTCAAAGAATAACTAAAAATGCTGGTATTTCTCTAGATGATGTCACTGCTTATAGAAAATTAATTGGTAAGCTGCTGTATCTTACAAATACAAGGCCTGATATTGCTTTCTCAGTCCAACAGCTTTCTCAATTTCTATCTTGTCCTACTACTGTTCATTTAGCAGCAACTCATAGGATTCTAAGATATTTAAAAGGTACCCCAGGCAAGGGTTTATTCTTCCCTGCTGATAATGACCTTAAGCTACAAGCTTTTTCTAACTCAGATTGGGCATCATGCCCTGACTCTAGAAAATCTATTACATGCTTTTGTATTTTCTAGGATCTTTCTTAGTTTCTTGGAAGCCTAAAAAACAGCAAACCATATCTCGTTCTTCAAGTGAGGCCGAATATTGTGCTCTTGCCTCTGTTACACGTGAATTACAATGATTATTTTATTTGCTTAAGGATTTTCAAATTTTTTTCCAGCCTGCCAACCTTTTCTGTGATAATCTTTCTACTATTCAAATTGCAGAAAACCCTGTACATCATGAACGTACAAGCATATTGAGATCGATTGCCATCTAGTTCGCGAAAAGGCTCATCGAGGCTTAATAAAGTTGCTGCCCGTGACTTCAAATAATCAGCTTGCGGATTTTTTAACCAAGTCTTCGCCAAGCTTTCCCTTTCATTCTCTCATTTCCAAGTTGGGCATACACAATATATATGCTCCAACTTGAGGGGCTAACAGAATTTAGTTATTTTATTCTTTAACAGCTGTAAGGTGGTTAACCTTCTTGATTAATATCTTGGTTAGTATTTATTAGGATTGTTATTTAGATATTAAGTAACTTTTGTAAAACTCAACGTTTTGGCTATTATTCTGGTTAGTAAATAAAACATTCCGTCTTCTTTTCTTCTCCAAGAAACTTTTCACTTTTTCCAATTCTCAAACTCCACAAACTCCAAATTCAGAAGTTTAACATATATCTTAAATAATCCATTAAACAAGTTTTAAACTAACATAGTCACATAGATATAAATTGTTTGATAAAGGAGTAAATTTTTTATTTATAATAATTTATTTAACTTTTGTAACAATTCATGACTTATTCATCCAACATTGTAAGTAGCAGCCATATGAAAACATCTTGGACAAAAAGAAGGTCAAAGCACCTTAATTTTGAAAACATTAACACTTCATTTTTGTAATACTAAACAAAGAGTGGCATATCACTAAAAAGTAAAAATTATTTAAAAATATCGTGTAGCTGCTCTCTAAACTAACCATAGATTTTGAGTCGTTTTAGGCGGCCAGCCTCTCCCTTCTCCGGTGGCTAGCTACCTCTGTTTTTCTGTTCTTTTTTTTCTTTTTCACCAGCTATCTTGCCTTTGCCGTCGTTTTTCCTTCCCTTCCACCTTTGATTTTCGGAGAGGCTTTCTGTTCAGTTCGGCTCAGTGTACCCGACGGTCGTTGGTCTCGCTCGGAGCTTTGCTGTTATAAGGAGGATCGTCGTCTTTGGCTTGGTCCGTGGTGGGTTCCTTGCCCCTGTTTTCCTTTCGGCATCGATGCTAGTTTTACTCTGATTTCTTGGTGACTCGGCTCAGTTTGGCTACCGCTCCTTCCGCCATTTAAAGCCTATTTTTTGGCCTGGATCTGCCTTCCCGTCCATCACCCTTTGCAGCTTCAGATCTTGCCTGTTGGTTTGCTGATAGCCCATCAGACTGCATTCCTACTCGAGTCTTATGCTTCGACGACAACCGAAATGACATGCAGTGGCTCATGACCCCACTGGCTTGGTTGTTTTCAGTTTTCGTTTGGTTGGTTGGCTTGTTTGCCTCCAATTTTGTTATTCGATCTGTTGTGTTCTCCTTTGTGTTGTGGTCTGGTTTGTGTTTGTGTAACGCCCCGAGTTTAGGGCCGAGAGATAATCAGATTAGTTAAGCCGATTCGGGTCAAATTAAATTGGAGGAAAATTAATTTCAACACACCCAAAAGTGTTTTAAAAGAGTAAAGGGCAAAGCGGGAATTTTTAATAAAAGAAATAAAGAAAGGGATTTTGAAAGCCATCATCTTCTCCAAAAAAATTTGCTTTTCACGTCAAAACCCCTCCTAAACCCATTTCACTATTACATTGATATTCTTACTTCATCCAAGCAAGATTTCTCAAGGTAATTTCTTCCTCACTATAATTTTTACTTATTTGAGTTATTCTCATCGAAACCTTTCATTTAAACTCATAAAAATGCATTTTTAGTTTGGGTTAGAAAAATGGGTATTTTTCATGAAATTATCATGGGTTTGATTTTCCATGGTTAGACATGTACTTTAATTTAAGCTTTGAGCAATAAAACATGTTGGGATGATGGTTAGATTTGGGGAAACCTGAAATGAGTCTAAAAATGAGATTTTTAGGTTGAAAATGGGTGAGTTTTTGGCTTGGTTTTGGGTAGAAATCGTGGCAGATGGTTCCCCTGTTGTTGGGGGATGTTTTTAGAGGATATTCTGTGTGTTTTGATGTTTGGAAATGGTGGGTTCAGCTTGAGGTTGCATTAGAACGAATTTGGGTGAAGTTTGGGTTGAATGTCGATGCGTTTGTTGCGAGGTTATTGAGTTCCGAGTTTCTGCTGTGTTTGTGAGTGTATTAGCGTTCTAATGTTCAGTTTTGGGTTGCTTAAAATAGAGGAATTGGGTTTGGGTACTTCGGGCACGATACCGGGCGTTACGGAGGCTTGAGATCGGTGTTTCGGCTTTCGTTTGGGCTCTATCGGTGAGTGGTAATGTTTGGAAGCTTAAAATGATTCAAAGTGGTTTCTTGGGGGTTTGGGTGGAGCCTTAAGGGCTAACCTAAACCCAAGTGTAAGTTTGCCAAATTTACCTTGTTTCGTTAAGTGTTGGTGTGTGAGATTATTTGTGTTGTTGTGTGAAATGTGGATTGTCTTTACTCTCCGTTTTAATGTTGTTGTGTATTCGTTGTTGATGTCAAGCCTCACGTGATGATTGTCATTGTTTACGGTGATGTGTAGTCCCACCGGTAGTGACTAGTAGAAGAGTACGCTGATGTGTAGTCCCATCGAAAAACTGCTAGTTGTTGTGAATGATGATGTGTAGTCCCACCGGGAATGGTTGTGCATGTGCAAACCATGTTTGGTCTATGCTTGCGTTTATTTCATCTCTTCCTTAATGGTTTTGTTTTCCAAAACTAAAATATTTGTTTTAAACTGCATTGTTGTTGTGTTTAGAGCTCCGCTCACGAAGCTTTTAAGCTTACACTCTCTTTTTCCAACAATGCAGATCGTTAGAAGCCTCGGGAGGCAAGTGGGCAAGGGACGAGTCTTGGAGTTCTTGCTAAGCTTAAAGTATGGTTTTATGGTTGTAATAATGCTTAGACAATGGGAATACTAGGCTTTTATGTTATGGAGTTAGTGTTCAAACTCCTATGTTTGGCCTTGTTTATGTTGCTAGCATGTTTTAATTGTTGATACCATGTATTGTTGAAGTTTGTTATGGCTTTGGTGGATTACTTTGTATTTTGGCATGTTGGTGTTTTGGAAGCCAAGTGTTCTTGTGAACTTGAGCTTGAGATCCATTTTATTGCCTCTTTGCATGTTTGAGGTCGTGTCTAGGGTGTGTTGCCTCTATATTGATTGTATTTTGAGATGACATGTGGTTTGTGATGTTTCGGGGCAAGTTTGGGGACATTTGGAGATGTCAAATTATGTTTTCAGGCCAAACTGTGCCTAACCATTTTTGAACGCCTGATATGGTTTCGGAACGGTCGAGCTCCAGGGGTACCCGTATCAGAACGGGGGTGGTGCCGTTTCGGTATGATTTGCCACTAGAGGTCCCTGTTTCGGAACCATGTTGGGCTGTTCTGGTACGTTTGGCCACTGGAGGTTCCCGTTCCGGATCAAGGTGGGACTGTTCCAGAACGGCTTGATGTTGCTTTTTAAATGAAACCCGCGTTTCGGAATGGGCAGGCCTGTTTCTAAACGCATGTAGTTAAAAATTTAAACATGCATCTTCGAGGGTTTCCAAATGTTTCGTTTCAGTCTCTAATACTTGTATGCTTCCTAAATGAGTCATGTGTGTCCCTTTGTGATAGTTTTTCCTCGTGAGTATGAATTTGACAAATAAGCTACTTGGTAAGTTTAAATTATCGTATGCCTTCTGATTGGCTCGTGTTTCCGCTTTCGTTTTTCCGTTGTTGCCTCCACGCATATGATTAAATATGATAATTAGACAAGATAAATAAATGAAAAAATAGGGTTGCTAATCGGAGTGAGACCTTAACTGGTTTTGCTTCGGTTTTCCCCGTGTAACCCGTTCAGTTCGGTCTGTTGGCTAGACCGGAATGAGGGGGTTACATTTGGTGGTATCAAAGCCTCGGTTATTAGGTCTATCGGGAAGGTAAGTCAAGTAAGTTGGTTTGTTTGGGTTGGGTTCTATTGCATGGTGTATGAAAGCATGTTTTATTGTTCTTGTTGTTGGTTGAAGTTTTGTCGAGTGTTCCCATTGCTAGGTGTTGTTATTGGAAAATGGTTTTGGTTTAAAGAGCTTGAGAACTTGGATCCTTGCCCTTACTAACCTAATGTTTTCTTGTGTGTGATGTGTTTGTTGTTTTAGATTTTATCTTCGTTATGGTAAGACCGAGAGGACGACCTAGAGTGGGTGACCAGGCACCCGGGGATGAGCCTCCTGTTCCTCCTGCTCCCGATGGTAATGGAGTGGGCGGCGAAGGTAATGTGCCTTAGGCCGGTGCGAATGCTAGAGGTGATGGTAATAGACCTCAGGCCGGTGCAAATGTTAGGGGTAATGGAGCTCAAGCGAGTCAGGGTCCGTCGGGTGCGGACATGACACATTCGATTCAGACTATAGCCTGGGCTTTTCAGAAAGCTTTAGCCGGTATGCATGCTGCAGCACCACCTTAGGGTGCGGGGACTAGTTTACCCCCTTGAGAGACTTTGTAGTTTGGGGGGAGTTGAGTTCCGTGGTTTGACTCCCGAGGGTTCAGAGGCTTGGCTCGAGAGTATCACACGCATCTTGGGTCAGATGGAGTGCTCAGACACTCGTAAGTTGGGTTGTGTCGTCTCCTTGCTTTAGGAGATGCGTATGCTTGGTGGACTACTGTTACTTTGGGTATGGCAGAAGCGAATGTCACTTTGGAATTCTTCAGAACTGCGTTTAAGAAGAAGTATCTTGGAGTCCGATATCAGGATGAGAAGAAGAGAGAGTTTATGGCCTTGGTTCAGGGTAGTAAGACGGTGTCCGAGTATGAGGTTTAATTTGTGAGTTTGAGCATGTATGCTCCCGAGTTGGTTCCTAGTGAGAGGGAAAGGTATGAGCGTTTCTGATATGGTTTGACTAGGGATGTGAAGACGTATATGCTCGCTTCCGACTACACCGAGTTTGATGTTTTGGTCTCTAGAGCCAAAGATATTGAGCAGAACTTAGGCTCGAGTACTCGTGCTAGTGTGTCTGATTCTGGGAAGAGACATGCAGATTGGGACAGAGATCATGCGAAGAGGCATAGAGATAAGAGGTATCAGCCTGATTCGAGACATAGGGGTGGTAACCATGGACGGGGCCACCAGGGCCAAGAGGTTGTTGTTCACACTCTTGAGTGCATTAGGTGTGGGAGACGCCATCAGGGCGAGTGTATGGGTACCTTTGGGGTATGTTGGAATTGTGGTTCCCGAGATCATTTGAGGCGTAACTGTCTACACCCAGCTAGGGGCGGACCTGCTCCAGCTAGGGAGTTTGAGCATCAGAGAGGCTGGGGCGCGGTCAAGGTAATTTTCAGCCGAGAAATGATGGTCAGAGGAACTTAGCTCATGTGGTGGCAGTTCAGCCCAAGGGTGGAGGACCGGCTAGGGTGTATGCACAGTGAGAGGCTGGGAATGACACGGATTTCATCGTAGGTAATTTCTCGTTACAGTCATTGACTTTGCTTTCTTTGATAGATTTGGGTTTGACACATTCGTACATTTTGGGTGAACATGCAAGACCTCTAGGTTTACCGTATGAGTGGTTAGAAGTAGGTGTGGATGTTACTAGTTCTTTCGGTGAGACCGTGGTAGTTAGGAAGATTGTAGAACTAAGTGTTTTGATATAATATTTGAAAAATGTTTTGGACTAAATTGAAAAGAATTTAAAATATGTTCTTAGTCAAAAACAACTTGAAAACATGTTTAAGGGTTTTTACAAGGCTTTGGAATGATTTAAAGTACATTTAAAGTAGTCAAAACCAAGCTTTTCAAGTGCTCGTACCGATACGGTCTGGTACCATACTGATAAGCCTTAGGGTTTCAACTACAAGAATTTGCCAGTAGCCAAAACCCGTACCGATACGCTCAGCCGTATCGATACGATGTGTTTTGAAACAGCCCAACGACTAGTCACGTACCGATACAGTTATGTCGCGTACCGATACGCCTAACTACCCCGACGGTCATATTTCCCAACGGTCTTTTAAACTGCAGGACCGTACCGATATGCTAGGTAAGCGTATCGATACGCATCAGCTGAAGTGCACAACGACTACTTCCTTTTCGGGACCGTATCGATACTGTTTGAAGGGTATCGATACGCCAAGCTGCAGAACTGCATTTATGGTGGGAATAAAGGCTCCAACGGCTCCAATTCAACCCCAACGGCCAGAAACGGCTACAAACTCAAAGAGGAGTATAAAAGGGATCTCCAAGCATCAAGAGATGGTTAATGCTTCAATTGTCAAATATCATATGATCAAAAATATGTCTTAGTGCCTAATTGCCATTTTCTTGTATAGACAAACACTTGTAAGCCATAATTGTTATATTTGCTCAAGTGTTCTAGGTTTTGTGTGAGTGCTTAGATTTGCAAACACATACCTATTAGAGAGATTTCTAGTTTGCTAAGTCTTTCTTGTATAAGAGAGTGTTTGATCAAGCTTTGGGTAGAAAGCTTGATCGTTGTAACGGTTTCCTCCTAAGCCGAGAAAAGGGGACGAAATTCTTAGTGAATTTGTTTAGAAATCCTTAGTGGGAAGCTAAGGTAGTGGATGTAGACCTTGGTTAGAAGGTTAAAACACTATAAATCCTTGTGTAAATTGTCTATCTTTTTATTCCCACAAAAACACCCAATTATCCAACTTCTCCATACTTGGCGAGCAAGAACAGTTGAAGGAATTGAGCACCATAAATCTCAACAATTGGTATCAGAGCTTGGCTCAATTGAAGAGGATTAACATCCTATTGAGAAGATCCGGCAAGCTCAATCATCATTTCACTCAACCGACTCCATGACGCAATCAATCGACAAACTGCCCTTCTTCGACGGAACACACTATGCCCATTGGAAGACAAGGATGAAGTTCTTCATAAAGTCAAAGGACTACAAGCTTTGGGACATAGTAGAAGATGGTCCGTTCGTGCCTCTACAAAGCAAGGCAGATTGGAGTGTCGACGATCGCAAGAAGATGGAGCTTAATTGCAAAGCCTCGCACATTCTATTTTGTGCATTTGGCCCAAACATCTATGAGAAGATGTCTTCTTGTGAGAGTGCCAATAAAGTTTGGGAAAAGCTCAAACTTACATACGAGGGGACAAACGAAGTAAAGGAGACCAAGATCGGGCTCCTCAACCTAGAGTATGAAAACTTCAAGATGGACTCGGAAGAGGACATTGAGAAGATGTTCCATCGATTCTCCACCATCACCAATGGACTCAAAGGTTATAGAGAAGCCATTCCGGAGGAAAAGCTTGTCCGAAAGCTTATCTATTCTCTTCCCGAGTCATGGGACTCAAAGAGGACCGCCCATCATCGAAGCTAAGAATTTGAAGACTATGAAGCTTGATGAACTCATGGGGTCACTTCTCACTCACCAAATTATGAAGAAAGAAAAAGAAGAGGATAAGAAGAAGGAAGAGATAAGAAAGATGAGGAAGAAGACGATCATGGAGCTAGGCATCAACGCAAGTGTCGTTGCTCTCAAATCCTCCATATGCCATCATGTAGAACTAAGTGAGGAGGAAAGCGAAGATGAAGAGATGGCATATCTCTTCTACAAATTTGTCTGGTTCATGAAGAGCAAAATGGAAAAATCCAAGCATGAATCGAGGAAGAAGATGAAGGAATCCCACAAGTCCAACAAGAAGGGGTCATCTTCAAAGCAAGCATATGTGGCCACATGGAGTGACGAAGACTCCACCGATGATGAGGTAGCCCATCTATGCTTGATGGCTCTCAATGAGGGGGAGGTAACTTCTAACTCATCTAGTTCAAATTCACATTCTTTTGATGAGTTACAAGAAGCCTATGATGAATTGGTTTTTGAGTTCAAGGCTTCATTCTCGAAAAACAAGAAATTGATTTCAAAGTTAAAAACCGAAAATGATTTGCTTTCTAAAACCAATTTAGAGTTTGAAGCAAAAATTAAAGATTTTGAGCTTAAAGTTTTAGACTTACAAAACTTGCTTCAAACGATGGGAAAAGATCATCAAAAAGAAGTTGATGATCTTAAGAAGGAAAAAGATTTGATTTTCAATGAACTTTAAAAGAAAAATAATTTAGGAAAATCAAACTTTTATGTAAGACAATCTAGTGCCCATAGATTTGTAAATGGTAAAGTTTTTAGAAGTATTTGGGTCCCAAAAGGACTAAGTACTTCAACTAAAAAGGATGAAATTGAAAAATGGATTCCTAAGAGGACTAAGTTTTGTGCTACTAACGTCTATGAATCCAAAGCAATTTGGATACCAAAAATTACTTGATTGTCTTATGATAGGTGTGATGGAGATTGATCTACAAGTCAAACATTGAGGGGGAGCTCCATGCACACAAAGAAAGACACTTGAAGAAGGAAGGCTTCACATCCTCCCTTGGATTCAAGTGTGGTAAAAATCTAGTTGTTTTTTTGCTTTTATTTGTTTTATTTTCAACTAGATGATCATAAATGTTGGACTAACATTTTTTGATGCTTTGACTAAGGGGGAGCCTATTTTAAAACCAAATTTTTAATGATGTCAATTTTTCTTTTACCTCCTAAGTTATTTTGAGCCCAATGTCATTTTAAATTCTTTTTGATATAACCAAATTGATCTTTCAAGTTTTTCAAGAGAATAAGGGGGAGCTTTAATCAAATTTGAATTTTAAGTCTCTTATTCAAATTTTAAATTACAAAGGGGGAGAGAATCCCAAACAATTTTTCAAGTTGGTTTTATTATATCAAAAATGGGGAGATTGTAGAACTAAGTGTTTTGATATAATATTTGAAAAATGTTTTGGACTAAATTGAAAAGAATTTAAAATATGTTTTTAGCAAAAAACAACTTGAAAATATGTTTAAGAGTTTTTACAAGGCTTTGGAATGATTTAAAGTACATTTAAAGTAGTCAAAACCAAGCTTTTCAAGTACCCGTACCGATACGGCCTGGTACCGTACTGATACGCCTTAGGATTTCAACTACAAGAATTTTCCAGTAGCCAAAACCCGTACCGATACGCTCAGCCGTATCGATACAGTGTGTTTTGAAACATCCCAACGGCTAGTCGCGTACTGATACAGTTGTGTCGCGTACCGATACACCTAACTACTCCAACAGTCTTTTAAACTGCAGGACCGTACAGATACGCTAGGTAAGCGTATCGATACGCATAAGTTGAAGTGCACAACAACTACTTCCTTTTCGGGACCATATCGATACGATTTGAAGGGTATCGATACGCCAAGCTGCAGAACTGCATTTATGGTGGGAAATAAAGGCTCCAACGGCTCCAATTCAACCCCAACGGCTAGAAACGACTACAAATTCAAAGAGGAGTATAAAAGGGACCTCTAAGCATCAAGAGATGGTTAATGCTTCAATTGTCAAATATCATATGATCAAAAATATGTCTTAGTGCCCAATTGTCATTTTCTTGTATAGACAAACACTTGTGAGCCATAATTGTTATATTTGCTCAAGTGTTCTAGGTTTTGGGTGAATGCTTAGATTTGCAAACACATACCTATTAGAGGGATTTCTAGTTTGCTAAGTCTTGCTTGTATAAGAGAGTGTTTGATCAAGCTTTGAGTAGAAAGCTTAATCGTTGTAACAGTTTCCTCCTAAGCCGAGAAAAGGGGACAAAATTCTTAGTGAATTTGTTTGGAAATCCTTAGTGGGAAGCTAAGGTAGTGGATGTAGACCTTGGTTTGAAGGTTGAAACACTATAAATCCTTGTGTAAATTGTCTATCTTTTTATTCCCACAAAACACCCAATTATCCAATTTCTCCACACTTGGCAAGCAAGAACGGTTGAAGGAATCGAGCACCATAAATCTCAACAAAGATGTATAGGAGGTGTCTTTTTATGATTCAGGGCTATGTGTTTCCGGTCGACATGATGGAATTGTCGTTCTATAGTTTTGATGTGATTTTGGGCATGTATTGTCTTGTAGAGCATAGAGCTAGGGTAGACTTTGAGACCAAGAGTGTCTCCTTAAGGCTTATAGATGATTTTGAAGTTGTAGTGGTGGGCGAGAACATTAAGTTCTTTTCCAATGTTGTTTCTACTTTAGAAGCTCAGAGGTTGATGGATTCGGGTTTTCAGACGTATTTGGCTTATGTGATGAATCCGAATGTGAGTGAGGTTAGACCGCAAGACATCAAAACAATTTGTGATTTTCCGAGTGTTTTTCCGGAAGAGTTGCCGAGTTTACCTCTAGATAGGGATGTTGAGTTTGCTATTGAGACATATTCCGATTCTGGACCTGTGTCTATTGCTCCGTATAGAATGACACCGAAAGAGTTGAAGACACAACTTCAGGAACTGTCAGATAGAGGTTTCATTAGGCCTAGTATTTCTCTGTGGGGTGCTCCGGTCTTGTTTGTGAAGAAAAAGGACGGCAATATGAGGATGTGTATAGACTATAGGCAGTTAAACAAGGTAACAGTGAAGAACAAGTATCCTTTGCCGCAAATAGATGATTTACTTGATCAGTTGAGAGGTGCTTCAGTGTTTTCTAAGATTGATTTGAGAACAAGTTACTATCAATTGAAGGTGAAAGATATGGACATACCGAAGACCGCTTTTCGTACACGTTATGGGCACTATGAGTTCTTGGTAATGCCTTTCGGTTTGACTAATGCTCCAGCTGCATTTATGGATATGATGAACCAAGTGTTTCACGAGTTTTTGGATAGGTTTGTGGTAGTGTCATAGATGATATCTTAGTGTACTTTAGGACCGAGGAAGAGCATGATGAGCATTTGCGGCTAGTACTTCAGACTTTGCTTGAAAATCAGTTGTATGCCAAGTTGAGTAAGTGCGAGTTTTGGATTAAGGAGGTAGTCTTCCTAGGTCATGTGATCTCGGCCAATGGAATTAGTGTGGATCCCAAGAAGATAGAAGCCATAGTGAGTTGGAAACAACTGAAGTCAGTGACTGAAATCTGTAGTTTCCTGAGCTTGGCGAGGTATTACCGAAGGTTTGTCGAAAGATTTTCGAAGATTGCGACACCTTTGACTAAATTGCTTTAGAAGAATGTTCCGTATGAGTGGTCAGATGCAAGACAACAAGCGTTTGAGAAGTTGAAGAAAGCTTTGACCAAAGCTCCTATCTTGATTCAGCCTGAACCGAGGAAAGAGTTTGTAATTTTCAATGATGCATCATATGTAGGGTTAGGTTGTGTGCTTATGCAAGAGGGTAAGGTTGTGGCTTATACTTCGAGACAGTTGAAGGTTCACGAGAAGAACTACCCCACTCATGATATTGAGTTAGCCGCGATAGTGTTTGCTTTGAAGATTTGGAGACACCACCTTTATGGTGAGAAGTGCATTGTTTATACCGACCACAAGAATTTGAAGTACTTGATGACTCAGAGAGAGCTGAACCTTAGACATCGTAGGTGGTTAGAGCTTCTTAAGGATTATGACCTTATGATAGAGTACCATCCGGGTAAGGCAAATGTAGTGGCCGATGCTTTGAGTAGAAAAGTGGTAGTTGAGTTGCAGGCCATGTTTGCGAGATTGAGTGTGTTACGGGATGGCGGTTTGATAGCCGAACTACAAGTTAAACCTTCGTTGGTTCAGTTGATTTGAGAGAAACAATTGCAAGACGAGTCTTTGGTACCTCACGTGTAAGATATAGCCGAGGGTAAACCCACAAATTTTTGTTTTGGTGAGAACGAGATTATATGTTTCAAGGATAGGATAGTAATTCCAGAAGATGCCAAGTTAAGGCGTACTATCTTGAATGAAGCCCATAACAGTCCTTTTGCTATGCATCCGGCTAGTACGGAGATGTACCGTGGGTTAAAAGAAGATTACCACTGGATTGGGTTGAAGAGAGATGTGGCCGAGTTTGTGAGTAAGTGTATGGTATGTCAGCGAGTTAAGGCCGAACACCAGTTTACTTCAGGTTTGTTACAGCCATTGAAGATTCTGGAATGGAAGTGGAAACATATTACCATGGACTTTGTGTCAGGTTTACCGTTGACTCAATCGAAGAAGAATTCAGTGTGGGTGATAGTCGATAGATTCACCAAGTGTGCCCATTTCATACTTGTTCATACTACCTATACCTTAGATAAGTTGGCTGATTTGTACATCAGTGAGATAGTGAGGTTGCATGAGGTACCGAAATTGATTGTATTAGATCGGGATCCGAGGTTTACAGCTAGATTTTGAGAGTGTTTGCATCTTACCTTGGGTACTTGATTGAACTTCAGTACTTCGTATCATCCGCAGTCAGATGGTCAATCAGAGAGAGTTATTCAGGTGTTAGTAGAGTTTGCATACAACAATAGTTATCAGGCAAGTATTCAAATGGCACCGTATGAGGCTCTGTATGGTAGGAGGTAACACCTATTTGTTGGGCCAAGGCCGGATAGAAGCTTGTACCGATGCCCAACTTGCTTAAGGGCACTATCGAAAAGGTAAAACTGATTTGTGATCGCTTGAAGGCAGCTTCAGTCTGACAGAAATCGTATGCCGATTTGAAAAAAAAAGAGATATAGTATGCCATGGGCGAAAAAGTGTTTTTGAAAGTCTCACCTTGGAAGAAGGTGATGAGGTTTGGCAGGAAATGTAAGTTGAGTCCGCAATTCATTGGTCCTTTGGTAGTTGAGAGAATTAGTCTCGTTACTTATAGATTGAGACCGCCGACAAAGTTAGAGAAGATTCATGATGTGTTCTACGTTTCGATGCTTCGGAAGTATAGATCGGATCTGTCTCACATAATGCCAGTGGAAGAGATTGAGTTGAACCCAAACCTGTCGTATGATGAAGAGTCGGTTGAAATTCTTGCTACGGATAGGAAGGTGTTGCGTGGGAGATCGATCGAGTTAGTCAAGGTTTTATGGAGACACCGAGGTGTGGAAGAGGCTACTTGGGAGAGGAAGGAAGACATGGAGAAACAATTTTCATATCTTTTTCCGTCAGGTAATTTTGGGGACAAAATTTCTTAAGTGGGGGAGAGTTGTAACACCCCGAGTTTAGGGCCAGGAGATAATCGGATTAGTTAAGATGATTCGAGTCAAATTAAATTGGAGGAAAACTAATTTAAACACACCCAAAAGTGTTTTAAAAGACTAAAGGGCAAAACATGAATTTTTAATAAAAGAAATAAAGAAAGGGATTTTGAAAGCCATCATCTTCTCCAAAAAAAATTGCTTTTCACGTCAAAACCCCTCCTAAACCCATTTCACTGTTCCATTGATATTTCTACTTCATCCAAGCAAGATTTCTCAAGGTAATTTCTTCCTCACTATGATTTTTACTTATTTGAATTATTCTCATCGAAACCTTTCCTTTAAACTCATAAAAATGCATTTTTTGTTTGGGTTAGAAAAATGGGTATTTTCATGGAATTTTTGTGGGTTTGATTTTCCATGGTTAAACATGTACTTTAATTTAAGCTTTGAGCAGTAAAACATGTTGAGATGATGGTTGGATTTGGGGAATCCCGAAATGGGTCAAAAAATGGGATTTTTGGGTTGAAAAGTGGTGAGTTTTTAGCTTGGTTTTGGGTAGAAATCGTGGCTGATGGTTCCCTTGTTCTTGGGGGATTTTTTAGAGGATATTTGGTGTGTTTTGATGTTCGGGTACCTCGGGCGCGATACTGGGCATTATAGAGGCTTGAGATCGGTGTTTCGGCTTTCGTTTGGGCTCTATCGGTGAGTGGTAATGTTTGGAAGGTTAAAATGATTCAAAGTGGTGTTTTGGGGGGTTTGGGTGGAGCCTTAAGGGCTAACCTAAACCCAAGTGTAAGTTTGCCAAATTTACCTTGTTTCGTTAAGTGTTGGTGTGTGCGATTATTTGTGTTGTTGTGTGAAATGTGGATTATCTTTACTCTCCGTTTTAATGTTTTTGTGTAGTCGTTGTTGATGTCAAGCCTTACGTGATGGTTGTCGTTGTTTGTGGTGATGTGTAGTCCCACCGGTAGTGACTAGTAGAAGAGTACGGTGATGTGTAGTCCCATCGGGAAACTGCTAGTTGTTGTGAACGGTGATGTGTAGTCCCACCGGGAATGGTTGTGCATGTGCAAACCATGTTTGGTCTATGCTTGCGTTTATTTCATCTCTTACTTAAATGGTTTTGTTTTCCAAAACTAAAATATTTGTTTTAAACTGCATTGTTGTTGTGTTTAGAGCTCCGCTCACTAAGCTTTTAAGCTTACACTCTCTTTTTCTAACAATGCAGATTGTTAGAAGCTTCGGGAGGCAAGTGGGCAAGGGAGGAGTCTTGGAGTTCTTGCTAAGCTCAAAGTGTGATTTTATGGTTGTAATAATGCTTAGACAATGGGAATAGTAGGCTTTTATGTTAGGGATTTGGTGTTCAAACTCCTATGTTTGGCCTTGTTTATGTTGCTAGCATGTTTTAATTGTTGATACCATGTATTGTTGAAGTTTGTTATGACTTTTGGTGAATTACTTTGCATTTTGGCATGTTGGTGTTTTGGAAGCCAAGTGTTCTTGTGAACTTGAGCTTGAGATCCATTTTATTGCGTGTTTGCATGTTTGAGGTCATGTTTAGGGTGTCTTGCCTCTAGATTAATTGTATTTTGATATGCCATGTGGTTTGTGATGTTTCGGGGCAAGTTTGGGGACGTTTGGAAATGTCAAATTATGTTTTCGGGCCAAACTGTGCCCAGGCGTTTCAGAACGCCTGATATGGTTTCGGAACAGTCGAGCTCTAGGGGTACCCGTATCGGAACAGGGGTGGTGCCATTTCAGTACGATTTTCCACTAGAGGTTCCTGTTTCGAAACAATGTAGGGCCATTCCGGTACGTTTGTCCACTGGAGGTTCCCATTCCGGAACAAGGTGGGACCGTTCCGGAATGGCTTGATGTTGCTTTTTAAATGAAGCCCGCGTTTCAGAACGGGCAGACCTGTTTCAAAACGCAGGTAGTTAAAACTGTATAAAGACATCTTCGAGGGTTTCCAAATGTTTCGTTTCAGTCTCTAATGCTTGTATGCTTCCTAAATGAGTCATGTGTAGCCCTTTGTGATAGTTTTGCCTCGTGAGTATGAATTTGACAAATAAGCTACTTGGTAAGTTTAAATTATTGTATGCCTTTTAATTGTCTCGTGTTTCCGCTTTCGTTTTTTCCGCTATTGCCTTCACGCATAGGATTAAAGATGATAATTAGGCAAGATAAATAAATGAAAAAATAGGGTTGCTAATTGGAGTGAGACCTTAACGGGTATTGCTTCGGTTTTCCCCGTGTAACCCATTCGATTTGGTCTGTTGGCTAGACCGGGACGAGGGGGTTACAGTTTGTTTTCTTTTCTACAAGATTGTTTTCTTGCTTTTCCTCTATTGTGTTGTGTTTTTGTGTTGTGTTGCTTTGCTTGTGGAGCTTGTTTTTCTAGGTTCAATTTAAGCCCTGTTTTTGTACCTTTGTTTTTGTTTAAATGAAGACGGATTTTTATAAAAAAAGTGGCATTCACTTTTGGAAAAGTTAAACTTCAGCTACACTGGTTTTGAAAGGCAATTTGATCTCATGGCACATGTAAAGACATATATTGAACATTTTGGTCCTCGAACTTTTTAAAAAATAGTTCAATCTTTAAACTTAAAAAAATTAACCAATGGATTTATTTGACCAACGAAACTCGTCGTTTATTGTTACGGTGTTGAAATGGTAATTTATAGTGAATGATGCCGTAACAGACTCATCTAATTGAGTTTTTTTAAAAGTTTGTGAGCTTATTTTACCTTTAAGAAAAAAATTAAAAATCAAGAACTTATTTGAAATATTAAAATATAACAAACAAATATTAAAAATTCAAAATTCAAAAAATAAAAATAAAAAAGCTATAAAATAATAAAAATATTTATAAATTATTAAAAAAATTAAAAACTTTCATCCAAAAAGTCTTTAATGATCTCGTGAGTCTGAGTCTACTACTATTTCTTGAACTTATTTTTAGTAGAATCAACTTTGCATAGAGTAACAATGATTTTGAGGTTACTTCCTATAATTTTTTAAAATCACAATCTTGACATAAAACCTATAAAAAAATAAAGTTGGCTAATCATATTCACCCACTTTTCCTTCCTAAAATCATCAAATAGCACAAACTAGCTATTAAATAATGAAAATAATATCATACATGCAAGGCTGGTCCTAAGATTTTGGAGGCCCAAGGTAAACCGAAAAATTAGGCCCCTAATAATAAGTGTTGAAAAAAAATTAAATTCTAAGGGCTGATCTCAAATAATATATATTGAAAAATAATAAATTTTAAGAGTCTGCCTATAATAACAAATATTTTTTTAAATTTAAACAAATATTAAAAAAATTGAGCCTCTAATAACATGTAAAACCAATGTTTGATTTTGATATAAAAAATAATCTAAGGACCAAATTACAAAGTAAATAAATTTTTAAGTACTCAAAAGACTCACATTTGACAAGTAAATTTTAGACTTAAAATGTTCTAACGTCAAAATTTAAACCCCATAAAATTTTCTAAGTGTTTCAAAGCCAAAATACTCAAAATCGCCAAGGCGTTTCGAAACACCCCTAAGGTGTTTCGATACGGTTCGATCTTAGGAGCTTACTGGAAAATTCCATTTTGATACGGAATTACCTGTTTTGAGACTAGGGTATCGAAACAGTCTTCTCCGTTTCGATACAACCTTCATCTGGGATTTTATTTTTTAAGTGTTGTTTCGAAACGACTCATAACCGTTTCGATACAGGGGTTAAGTATTTTCAAAATTGAGCATTAAATGAACTAGCCGTTACTTGTCAAAGCAGAATTTTTAAAAATTGGTTAACTGTTTCAGTATAGCCCTTTGATGTTTCAAAACGGAGTTTGACAGTTTCAAATTTGTGGAAAACCGTTTTGATACGGCCTATAGCCATTTCGATACGACCCCTTAACGTTTTAAAATGCCTTCCCGCGTTTCGATACGATCCCCTTATTACACATAACGACTCTTTCTTTTTTGAGGCTGTTTCGATATAGGGCCACATGTTCTTATACATGTAGTTGCAGAACTGCATTTATGGAGGGAAGAGAAAGCCCGAAAGGCTTTATTAATGATCTCAACCACCCAAACAACTAGAAATCAATGGGAAGGTATAAAAGCAAGTCTCAAAAGCTTCAACAACAACTATTGAACCTAAAAGCAACATCCAAGCAATCAAATCCAAACCTTTGAGCATAAGAGTCAAATTCTTGTACCCAACTCATTCGGAGTTCTTCATTTTAAATCTTTTTAAAGTTTGGGGAGTGTTTATTTGCAATTGGGTAAAAAATTAGCCTTTGAGAGGTACTTTTAAAGTTTTCCTATCTTTCTCTTGTAAAGAGTGTTCTTGGATCAATTTTTGGGTAGAAAGATCGACCGGTTTGTAAGGTTTTCTCCTAAGCTGAGAAAAGGGGACGAATTCAAGTTAGTGAATTGTTGAAATCCTCAGTAGGGTGATGAGGTAGTGCATGTAGAGCTTGTTCGAAGCTTGAATCACTCTAAATCGCGTTGACTTCATCTTTTAAATTTCTTACTTGCACCCTTCAATTTTTATTCTACCAATTCACCCCCTATTAGTGTTTAGCCATTGTTTGGATCAACTCAACAATTGTTATCAGAGCTACACTCATAGGAAGGACTAACATCCTTTTGAGTAGATCTTGGAAGAGTTTGATCAATCACACTTTAATAAACATTGTGTTGTGGCATCCACCTCCGGCTAAAACCTCTATGAGTCTCTATCTATCACCAAACCACCATTCTTCAATGGAGATAACTATCCCTATTGGAAGAACCAAATGTAGTTCTTCATCAAGTCAAACGTCTACATGGTTTGGGACGTGGTAGAAGACGGTCCTTCTTTTTTCGATGAAGAGAGACGGTGAAGGAAGGCTTATTCCGAAGACCAAAGCCAAAATGACCGATGAAGATAGAAGACGTTTGCAAGTCAACAACAAAGCCTTGCACATGATATTTTGTGCTCTCGGTCTTGACATATACTCAAAGGTGTCTTCAATCGAAAGTCCCAAAGTGTGGGACACCCTAAGACTAATTATGAAGGAACAAGTGACGTCAAAGAGACGAAGATCGAGTTGATCAATTTGAGTTATGAAAACTTCAAAAATGAAAGCCGACAAAAGTGTCTCCAAGATGTTTGATCGGTTCTTTGTCATCACCAACGGACTAAAGGGTTTCAGTGAAGTTATTCTCGAAGAAAAGCTAGTCTAGAAGCTACTCTACTCTCTTCTGGAGTCTTGGGATGGCAAGAGGACGACCATCATCGAAGCTCGAGATTTGAAGACTCTCAAGCTAGACGCCCTTGTTGGATCTCTACTCACTCATAAGATCATGAAGCAAGGGAGAGAAGAAGAGAAGAAGGTGTAGAAGAAAGAGGTTGAAAAGAAGAAGCTATGAATCACACTCAAAGCTTTATACAACGAAAGTGATTCTAGTGAGGAGGAGGACGAAGAGATGGCCATATTGGCCAAAAGATTCACTCGATTCATGAAGTCCAATCGAGGAAGAAAATTCTATAGAAGAGGGAACTTCAACAATAGTGGAAAAGAGGGGAAAAGGACCAACTCACTTGTTATGAGTGCAAGAATCCTGACCATATCCGAACCGATTGCCCTCAATTGAGGAAGAAGAGCTTTGGGAAGAAGAACAAGCCCAAAGCTCAAATGGCAACTTGGAGTGACGAGGAGTCATCCGAGGAAGAGTAAGAGTGGCCAGTCTTTGCCTCATGACCTTTGAGGTGGATCATATGGTAAACTCTAACTCATCTCTTACTTATGATGAATTGTATGATGAGTTACAAAATGTTTATGATGAACTGGTTGAAAAATACAAGGAGTCTATTTTAAACAATAAGAAAATCATTTCCGATTTAAAACTTCAAAATGAATCTTTTTCTAAAACTAATTCCGAATTGGAAAAGAAGGTTTTATACTTGGTAAATCTTTCCAATAAACTTAAAAAGAAAAAACATAGACCAAGAGAAACTTTTTTCTGATTTCCAAGGTTATCACACAAAGGAAATGGATAATCTAAAAAATTCTCTTACTATTGGGAAACATGCTCTTGAAAAGGGAAATTTTTCAAAAACCCAATATGTTAAGAGAAAACTATTTTACCCCAAACAAAGAGGTTTTCAAAAGCAATATAAAGTTAAAAGAATTAGGAGTATATGGGTTCCTAAGGAACTTATTGTTTCTAATAATGTAAATGTAATTGCTTCTTGGATTCTTAAGGGGACCAAGCTTTTGGGAGCTAACTCTCATGGACCCAAATAATTTTAGGTACCAAAAATCAAAGATTAATCTCTTTGTTTGTAGGGGGAGCAATGCTTCAAGGTGAAAGCTTCAAGTAAAAACACGTGGTACCTTGGTAGTGGTTGCTCGAGGCACATGACCGAAGACAAGAGTAGATTCTTAGAGCTTAAACCAAAAAGTGGAGGAATTGTGACATTTAATGACAACTCCAAAGGTCACATTAAAGGCATAGGCTCCATTGGTAATCTCTTATCTACATTTATTGAAAATGTTTTATATGATAATGGTCTAAAACATAATCTATTGATCATTAGTCAACTTTGTGACAAAAGGTTTTGATGTTCATTTTGATAAAAATGGGTGTAAAATTGTGAACATTAAAACAAATAAAATAATGCTCGTTGGTCATCGCATAGAAAAAATTTATATGGTGCGTTTAGATGACATACATTCATCCAATGCATATTTAGTTGCACATGATGAGAATGATGCATGGTTGTGGTATAGGAAACTAGGGCATGCTAGCATAAGTGTTTTAGAAAAACTAGTTTCCCAAAATCTAGTTAGAGGTTTACCCAAACTAAAGTTTTCATTAGATAAAATATGTGATGCTTTTGCTAAGGGTAAACAAAAGAGAACCTCATTTAAACCCATTAATGATATTTTGACTAGTAGGGTGTTACAATTAATCTACATGGATTTATTTGGGCCTATTAGAACTATGAGCTTATGTAGTAAGTCATATGCATTTGTATTGGTAGATGACTTTTCTAGATACACTTGTGTTCTATTCTTAAGTACTAAGGATGATGCTTTAGAAAATTTTATCACATTTATAAAAATTACCCAAAATAATCTTGATCTTAAAATCTCACATATTAAAAGTGATCATGGAATCGAGTTTCAAAATATGGGTTTTGAAGATATTTGTAATGAAAATGATATTAGCCATAATTTTCGGCTCCTCGCACTCCTTAACAAAATGGGGTAGTTGAGAGGAAAAATAGAACTTTAGAAGAGATGGCTAGGACCATGCTTTGTGAAAACAATTTACCTAAGTATTTTTGGGCGAAAGCCACTAATACAACTTGTTTTTCTAAATGGTTTTATAAATGAAGAAGTGTATGTTGAGTAACCACCGGGTTTTGAAGATCCACAATTTCCAAATCATATTTTCATACTAACTAAAGCTCTTTATGGTTTAAAACAAGCTCCTAGAGCTTGGTATGAAAGGCTTCCAAACTTTTTAATTCAAAAATATTTTGAAATAGGCAAGGTGGATACTACACTTTTCATTAAAAGATATGGCAATGACATCTTAGTAGTTCAAATATATGTTGATGATATTATTTTTGGTTCTACTAATTAATCGTATTCCCAAGAATTTTCTAAGCTAATGCAAGGTGAATTTGAGATGAGCATGATGGGAGAGCTCTCATTCTTTTGGGGCTCCAAATCAAGCAAAGGAAAGATGACACCTTCATCAATCAAGCAAAATACATAAAGGACATGCTCAAGAAGTTTGGCTTGGAGAACGTAAAGCCTCAAGCCACTCCAATGAGCTCATCAATCACGCCTAACAAAGATGAGAGAGGTAAGTGTGTAAATTCCAAGCTTTATAGATCTATGATTGGCTCTTTGCTTTACCATACCGCAAGTAGACCGAATATTGTGTTTAGTGTTTGCTTGTGTACTAGGTTTCAAGCTAGCCCTAGAAAATCACACATAGTTGCCATTAAGAGAATTTTTAGATACCTTAGAGATACACATAATTTAGGTCTTTGGTATCCTAAGGATTCCTCCTTTGACCTTCATGCTTTCTCCGATGCGGATTATGGAGGATGTAAGATAGATAGGAAAAGTACCTCCGGAACATGTCAATTCTTAGGTAGTATGCTCGTATCTTGGTTCTCTAAGAAACAAAATAGCGTTGCCTTATCTACCACCGAAGCTGAGTACATATCCTTAAGGAGTTGTGCTCAAGTTCTTTAGATGAAGCAACAACTCTTAGACTATGATGTTCAAGTAGATACCATGCCCCTTAAGTGTGACAATACTAGTGTCATTTGTCTCACTAAGAATCTCATCCAACACTCTAGAACCAAACATATAGAAATTAGACATCATTTCATTATAGATCATGTCTTGAAAATGATGTAGTTCTAGAATATTTTGATACCTTGAACCAATTAGCAGAGATATTTACCAAACCTTTAGATAAAGAACGCTTTTGGACCTTTAGGAGAAAGTTAGGTTTAACCTGCTTTCCTTGACCCTTTTAGGTCCCAAATGACCAAAAATGTGGTTGAAATTATTTGATGCTCATGCTTGTGTTGATTTGCCTCCTTTTTCATCTATGTATGTTGTTAGGGGGAGTATGCAACAGTTTTAGTCTATATAACATGATCATATATCATTTACATGCATTTAGGCTCGATCTAAGTTGGCCTTTTGGACTTAAAACTGCCCAAAATGCATTTTCTGGCAAAAGTGTATCAAAACATGTGCATCTGTTTCGATACGGGCTCTCACTTCTTAAAATAAGTTGGTTACTATCAATTCTCGTATCGAAACAGGCTTTTCGCTTTTCAATACGGGTTCATGGTATTATTCTGAAACGGCTATTACATGTATCGAAACAAGTCTTATACTGAAACGGCTCGGAAGCATTTCGATCCCCCGTTCCGATACACCAAGTTGTGTATCGATACACTATTGCGCAGATTCTTTAAATAAACCTTAATGAGTATCAAATTTTAATTAAAACTCAATCTCTCTTTTTCTTTCAAACCCTAGCCGAAAACCCTATATAAACTCCTCAAATCTCTTGATTTTTCACACCAAAACCTAAAATCTTTTGAGAGTATTCAATCTACACATCAAGGCTAAGGCTTTGCAAGTAATTTGGTGCATTAATCATCCTTCATTCATCCAATTTCCTATATCAAAGTATAAACCCTTTTCTTTTCTTCTTTAATTTTTGTTTGAATTTCTTCAATGTTTTTACTCAATTTTTGTATAGAATATATACTTATAGTATGAGTTTTGAAGTTTTTGCAAAAAAAAAAAAAAAAAAATTAAAATTCAGAAATTTTTAGTTCGACTATAAAATTTATATAATATATTTTTCTTTACTGTTTTTCGAAATTCTTTTTTACCAAAAATTTGTTTTATATTTATATATTTTTTAAAACTATATTATATAATTTTTTATCAATACCTTGACTATTGGATTGGAATTGATTGATTTACGCATACATGTGTTTTGTATCTTGATTTATTTTCAAATTTCGAATATGGGTTCTAGAAAGAGATTACGAACTGATGAGGCTGGGGGAAGTACAAACAATGATAACGAATCCCCTCGTCCCAACCTCACTCTACTCTATCAAAAGAGTCTTCGAAACAATAACGCCCATAACAACTTCAAACTCTTTCAAGATCACTCAATCTGACGTGAGCGTGTTACTTCTATATCCTTTTTAGATTCTGAACATTTTAAATTTCATTATCTTCCTTTATTGAGGCATTGGTGTTTCTTACCCTTTTTGAGCTTACCAGTACTTTGTATCGTAACATGGTTCTTCTTTTTTATGCCAATGCCTGATGTATTTCCAATGTCGATCGTTCTCAAGTGATTGCCATTGAATCCTACATCATGGGAAAGAAGTTTCTGATTGATCCTCAAACTTTGGTCAATGTTTTTGGGTTTGAAGATAAAGGTATTTCGGATGAAAACTCTTTGGGACACACTGTTGGTGGCTCCGTTACGATCCTTGATTCTTATGATCGCATCCTTCATCTCATGGTCTCTTGGTGGTTTCATCCATCTGGAGGAAAGTTCTCCCACCTCCACTAAGTCGACGATTTTTGGCTTCGTTGCTTTCGTAAGAAACGTCGACCAAATCTTTGCCAAATCATGTTTGCCAAGATGGTGCATCTTGTCCAAAATCGTAACTCAGATCTTGTCACTTCCTTCACCTATGGAACCGCTTTGAGTTATTTGTTCTCGAAATTGGGGATCGATTGCTCTCTTGATTTTCTAAAATCTCTCAAGGATCCCATCGATGAGCGCACTCTTCTCCGTTGCAAGTTTCACTACACTGATGGAGATTGGGTTCGTGTTAAGAATCCTCCTCAAGTTGCGGCCCCCGAACCTCAACCTCAAGTTGCTCCACCTAACAGTGAAGCTCTCATGACCTTTCTCACCGAGCAATTCAATGGCTTGCAAACCAACATGAACTTCGATTTCCCCGCTATTGAGACTCGTTTCACATCCTTGGAGGCATGTGTTCAAAATGTTGAGAATCGACTTTCTTTAGTTTAAACTTAACAAGCACCGATGGACATGTCTTTTACTGGCTTTTATGGCGAGTGGAGGCAATTTAGAAGGAACACCGCTAATGATGAAGATGACGATGAGCCTTAGTTCCTTGCATCTCAATCCATATCATTTAGTTTAGGATTTCCCTTTTTATGCACCTATCTATGTGTTGTTTTAGGACCTATGCTTTGATTTCTTGTTTTTAGGTATTAAGTTTGGATATTTTGGAACTTTTGCTTTGATTTATTATGCCTAATGACAACATGTTACTTTAATTATGTTTTATCTTATGCTATATTGCTTTATATCTTGGTTATATTCTTTATTCCTTCATTGATTTTGATCTAACAAAAAGGGGGAGAAGGGTTAAACTAAATTTTTTTTAAATCTTTTAAAAACCTAGCTTAAATTTAGGGGGAGTTTACTTAAAAGTTTACTTCAGTTTTGTTATATCAAAAGGGGGAGATTGTAAAACCAATGTTTGATTTTGATATAACAAATCATCTAAAGACCAAATTGAAAAGTAAATAAATTTTTAAGTACTCAAAAGACTCACATTTGACAAGTAAATTTTAGACTAAAATGTTTTAAAGTCAAAACTTAAACCCCATAAAATTTTCTAAGTGTCTCAAAACCAAAATACTCAAAATCGCCAAGGCGTTTCGAAACACCCCAAGGTGTTTCGATACAGTTCGATCTTAGGAGCTTACTGGAAAATTCTGTTTCGATACAAAATTACCAGTTTCGAGACTATGGTTTCGAAACGGTCTTCCCCGTTTCGATACGACCTTCATCTAGGCTTTTGTTTTTTAAGTGTCGTTTCATAACTGTTTTGATATAAGGGTTAAGTATTTTTAAAATTGAGCATTAAATGAACTAGTCGTTACCTGTCAGAACAGAATTTTTGAAAATTGGTTAACTGTTTTGATACACCCCTTTGATGTTTCGAAACAGAGTTTGACAATTTCAAATGTGTGTAAAACCATTTCGATACGGCCCCTTAACGTTTTAAAACGCCTTCCCGTGTTTCGATACAACCATTTTGTTACACATAACGACTCTTTTTTTAGGTTGTTTCGATATAAGACCACGTGTCTCGATACGGGTAGTTGCAAAACTGCATTTATGGAGGGAAGAGAGAGCCTCAACGGCTCTATTGATGATCTCAACCACCCAAACGAATAGAAATCAATGAGAAAGTATAAAAGCAAGTATCAAAAGCTTCAGCAGCGACTATTGAACCTAAAAGCAACACCCAAGCAATCTTTGGGTTTATTTGTTAAAGCAAACGGATAGAAATCAATGAGAAGGTATAAAAGCAAGTCTCAAAAGCTTCAGTAACAACTATTGAACCTAAAAGCAACATCCAAGCAACTTATTGAGCATAAGAGTCAAATTCTTGTACCCAACTCATTTGGAGTTCTTCATTGTAAATTTTTTTAGAGTTTGAAAAGTGTTTATTTGTAATTGGTAAACAATTAGCCTTTAAGAGGTACTTATAAAGTTGCCCATGTTTCTCTTGTAAAGAGTGTTCTTGGGATAGAAAGGTTGTCCGATTTGTAAGGTTTCCTCCTAAGCTGATAAAAAGGGACGAATTCAAGTTAGTGAATTGTTGAAATCCTAAGTAGGGTGCTGAGGTAGTAGATGTAGAGCTTATTCGAAGCTTAAACCACTTTAAATCACGTTGTCTTCATCTTTTAAATTTCCTACTTGCACCCTTCAATTTTTATTCAACCATTTCACCTCCTCTTAGTGTTTAGCCATTGTTTAATCAACTCAACATAACAGTTATTGAAATAATAATAATTTTACGAATACGCCCCTAATAACAAATATTTGAAAAAAATGAGCCTCTAATGGCAAGTATTGAAAATTTTGAACCTCAAATAACAAGTATTAAAAAATTTTGGACAACAAATAACAAATATTGAACAATTTAGACCCCTAATAACAAATATTAAAAAAATTTTAAGAGTAAGTCCTAATAACAAATATTAGGAAAAATAGCCTCTAATAACAAGTATTAAAAATATGGGCCTCAAATAACAAGTATTGAAAAAAAAATTAAACCCTAATAATAAATATTAAAAAATGAATTTTAAGAGTATTCCCTAATAACAAATATTGAGAAAAAATTGAGCCTGGGCTACAAACAACAAGTATTAAAAATGAATACCTAATAACAAATATTAGAAAGAAAAAAAAACGCAGCTATCATTAAAATCTCAATTATGACACTAAGACTCATTAATGTTTAGACTAAATAATTTTTTAATGAGGGATGATGGACTCCATTAGTATAAATATTTTTAAAAAACCATATATAATTAAAAAATATAAATAGTGGGCCTGGGTGGGTAGTGGGTCCTAGACGGGCTCCCCTCCTGCACCCCCTTAGGGCCGGCCCTGCATACATGAAAGAGTTAAAAAACTTAACTAAACAACTCATAAAAAATAGAAGATATGTACAAATATTATTATTGACGATGAATGATAAACGCCATAACACTAACATAAAAAAGAATGTAACAATGACGATACATTGACAATAACTATCATAACTCAAGTGCAACTTATCTGGGCTGATTGCAAACAAACTATTAATTCGAGAAAAACAACTCAATTGTCCAACCAGAGGTAGATTATCAAAATAACTGAACAAACGTCAACGGTAGAGATGAAAACAAACCCAACACTAAAAAAAGGAGAAAATTGTGTTGCAAGAACAAAAATAAAAAATGAGAAAGACTTGTTAAATAAATTAACACAATAATTCAAATATGCAAAAGAGAAAGAAGAAATGAAAAAAAAACACACTAGAAGAGTTTTTTTTAATAGAAGAACACTAGAAGAGTTATGATAAAACATGTTTGTTAATTATTATCCGTACATTAATAGAAATTTTAGTTCATAAACATAAAACATTTATCAAACTGAATGGTCCTAAAGATTGAACCAAAACTAAACAATGTGTGGTCGTTTATCTCAGCATATGCTTTGTCGTCTCAATGATTGTTGTAGCAGCCTAACCTAATCTCCACACCAATGTTGTATAACATAGCTTAAAACACCAATTATAATACAACAAAATACATTAATTGCCCGATCTAACTTCTACTAATATAATATAATATAATATAATATAATATAATATAATATAATATAATATAATATAATATAATATAATATAATCATTCCATTAGTGATGGTCAAAACGAGAATGAAATTACAATGCATTTCCTACACTTAAAGGAATAACTACTCCTACTACTAATATAATATGGTCAATTCCATTAGCAGTGATGGTCAAAAAGAGAATGAAATTTCAATGCATTTCCTTCAATTAAACTAGTTTATATTCTAGAAACCTTTGACAAAGAAAAGGTCCTTGCCATGCCATCTAGACAATGACAAGGAACATAAATTTGTCTAACTTCATCCAAAGTTTGCTACAACATCATACGGCTTCCGAAAAATACGTATTAACACTTTGAAGCAAAATCTGGTACCTTAATTCCGTTCCACAGTAAATAATCAGTCTTCTCACATCTCGTTGTCTAGTATATCACGCATCATTTGTATCGGAATGAGGCCTTCAGTCCGAATTGCCTCTTTTTTTGGATCAGGGCTGATGAAGAACAAAGTAGGCAACCCTCTAACCTGGTACAGCAGAATTTCCCGTTCCATTCAGTTTCTACTATACTAAACCGACTGGAAGATTATTAGTGAAATTGACATAAAATGGGTTTGATGGTTGCTCAGATTTAGGCGTGAGTATCGGATATGGGTATCAATTCCAGTATATATGCTCATTTTTTTTTCTTTTTAAGTTTCTTCATAATATATTTGGAGGGTTCTTGGAAGGTAATGTCCCAAAACTCATGTTCTAATATGTGTTAAGACATGTGTACTTCAAGAAACACCAAGTGTTGGAGAGTAGAGAAACAGTGGAAAGTACAGAACTCGAGGAATAAATATTACCTGCATATCATGTGCAAATTCATACTCGTCATCAGTATCAACTTTGACAATAATAGCATTTTTCTCATACTCCACAGCTAGCTGTGATTAAGAAGAAAAATAAAATAACAAATAAGATAATAGTCGAGTTAATCTCCAAACTGGATCAAACAAATCAAGCTGGTCCTAAATGTTAATGGGCAGAAATTTCAGTGAGTTAACAAAAATAATGAAATCTTGTTGATTCCCTACACATTTTATGCCTAAACAACCAAATATGTAATGCAAACCCCATTTTAATGCAACCAAATGCCTAAATTTAGTTTGAGAAGAATTCGGGGAAAGTGTTACTTAAGTACTGCATGGCGATTCATAACTTTGTTCTAGCACATTACATAGTTAAGGGAAGTGTTTACATCACTTAACTGGAAATCGACATCCTGAAATATTTAGAAAATATAGAACCTATCCTTCAAAACTGTGTTCAAAATGTGAATTGCAAGAAACCACCTTACTTGAGCATTAAGAGAAAAACTTCAGAATTTTCCAACGCCATTTCAAAGGACCAACTAACAACATTACTTGATGCTATGTTAATGGATGATATACCAGGAAATGTTTGCGGAAACTCCTGATAACATCACTTAGAAGAAAAATCTGTGATTCAAAATGTCAAGAAAGTCGTTCTCGTTTAGTTCTACCATAAAGGCTACTCTCCAGGAGAGAATTGAGTGCCACAAACCTTCCAGAAGTTCTTGAAGAAAAACGGAAGTCCCATACTATACTCATCCTATTTTACAGAACCATTTCAATAACATAGAGTGCAACTATAAATCTAAAATTTTTCGGCTATGGAATTGCTTTGCTGCCCCTTTTCAGTTTTCAGCTATGATCTGAAAATATAATTCCCCACAGATAACTTGTACAATGAATCTAATCTACATTAACACAATCTTGAAATTCTGGTTTCATCTTCTTCTTTATTGCATTAGTATGATTGCAGTTGGTTTATTTCAGTAAATTTTTATTGAAAAATTGTATAACAAGGATCAATAATTTCGGACTGTGTAACTGTAAACGTTGGTGAAATAGAAGATAAGGTAAGATACAACCACACCAGTACTTTATTCTTCAGATATCGACTGATGCTATCAGTTTGGACTACACGTGAACCTTTTTCTTTTAAAAAGAAAGAGGGCCTCATTTAAAACCCCCTTCATAACCAACATTAAACCGAGGCTCAATGTCAGAAAGCGGAAGGAGGAAAAGAATGCCGAAAGGAATTTATTGAAAGTCGTGCAACATTCAAGACAATCCCCAAAGTACAAGCAGACCAATACAAACGAAATATCAACTAAGCTAGTAAGGTAAAAAACCGGAGCAAGTTCATAGCGACAGTCAGAAGATTCTTTTAGAGTGATTTTAAATGCCTAGGACTTAATTGTATATTCATTATAGTTCATGATAGGCTTATGTTAATCGGAATCGAAAGTGAATATTGGATAGAGGTAGTATCAAACACAAGCAAGTTTTTTCCCTTGTATTTGGAGGTTCTTTGGAGAGTTATATCTCTAAACCCATAACCGAATATGTGCCGAACACCAAAGAGTCAAAGAAACATAGGGATAGCTTACCTTCTATATGAATCCTAATCTTGTACAGAAGAGAATAAATGTAAACTCAATCGTGTGAAACTAAAAGAATCTCAACTCAACCAACTCAGACAAAACATTAAATTTATCAATAGAACAGCAAAGCATAAATTGAGTAAAAAAAGCATACCATTTCAAGTTCTTGAGCCATTAAAATACAAGGACCACACCACGTTGCATAGAAATCAATAATTATGGGCACTGTTCTCTCCCCTCTAACTAGCCCCTCAATTTCTTGAGCTGACATCTTTTTCTGCCCACCCAAAATGCAATATCAACTCATCAAATTTCAATGCTTCATAAAAAACACCATTACCATAAGAACAACAATAATAAATTAATTCTATTTCTCAGTAGCAAAGGCAATTATGTGAGTACAAATTCCAAGTCAACAATAATCAGTTTCACTTAATCTTTCCAGTAATGAATAACCTAAAAAGATGAAACAAAATTCATAAAAGCACTTTGCTTTTCTTCCAATTTTTACAGCAACCCAATAGTGCAAATGGAAAAAACAAAACAAACCCAGAAATTAAAAAAAAAAAAACAAAGAAAGGGGAATTACCACAAGATAATCTTCCCTGACATATTTGCCAAGTGGGGGTTTGCAAAGCAGCTTTCTGGGTTGTGTTGAAAGTGAGAAAGGTCTGGCCTTTGTTGTATGGAAGAAGTGTGAGTTCTGGGAATGGGGTTTTGATGAAGAGGAAACTGGTGACAGCGAAGGAATTGGACGTGTAAGGGTGTGGATTTGGAGGAGAGCCATTTTTGAGAAGAACACAGAGTTCTAAGCCTTGAGCTTCAAGGACTTGCAGTTGGGGTTTAAGCTACCAAACAATAGATATTTAGCTTGGATATGTTTGGTTGCTTGAATACTAGAATAATTTTTGGTTAAACTACACATATGATCACTTAATTATGAGGTTGATGTCAATTTGACCACTATACTTTTAATTTTGGAAAATATATGACTAAATTATTTAATTGGTTCCAATAAAGCCACCAACCGTTAAAGAAAATGGAAATATTGATATGGCCTGTTAAATAAAATCGGTATAATTACACGTTTGGTTCTTGTTATTTATATAATTTATTAATTTAGCCTTAATTTTAATTAAATAAAATAAATTAATTATTTATTAGGTGGATTGGAGGACTTTAATTATTTTTATTTAATTTTAAATAATTAATTTCCCCCTCCAATCAGGTGATGACATGTGTAACTTGATTGGAGAAGGAAAAATGGAAGTTGGGAAAATAACCTAGATGGATTCAAACTTGCAACCCTGGATAGAAAGTGGGGTGTGCTTGCCACTGAGACAAGCACATTTTTGTGATATGATTTACAACATTTAATATATGTCTTAAATGCTTGTTAATGACCAGAAAAATGAAAACAAGGAAAAATGAACCTGGGTGGCTTCAAACCAGCAACCTTAAAGTGAAGGCGAGGTATGCTTGCCACTAAGCCAAACATATTTTTAAGATACAAAGTACAACATTTAATATATGTCTCATATCGTTGTTAATGCCTAGAAAAAAAAAGAAATGTGATTTTAGGAAACTCGAACATGACATACTTATGATGCATAAAAATATCTAACACAATTAAATAAATCTAATAATTAAATTAAATTTAAAAATATTTTTTATATATTTTAAATTCATTTAGCGAATTCAAACTCACGAACACAATTCAATTATTTATTTATTTAATATAAAAATGATTTTAAGATCCATTTAATTTAATTATTGTATATATAATTATATTAAAAATAAAAAAAATATATTAAATTAATTTAGCGAATTCAAACTCATGAACATAATATAATTTGGATCTATGTTCATGAGTTTGGATTCGCTAAATTAATTTAATATAATTTTAAACTTTTGATTTTAAATTGTGCACTAAATAACATTTAAAATATAGAAAAATGTTTTTTTAAATTTATTTTAATTATTAAATTTATTTAATTGGGTTAGATGTTTATATGCATCATAAGTATGTCGTGTTCGAGTTTACTAAATTCACATTTCTTTCTTTTTTCTATGCATTAACAACGATATGAGACATATATTAAATGTTGTACTTTGTATCTTGAAAATATTTTTGACCTAGTGGTAAGCATACCCTTCTTCACTCTAAGGTTGCTTGTTTGATTCCACCCAGGTTTATTTTCCCTTGTTTCCATTTTCCGGTCATTAACAAGCATTTAAGACATATATTAAATGTTGTACCTCATATCATAAAGATGTGCTAGGCCCAGTGGCAAGCACACACCACTTTTAGTTTAAGGTCGGTGGTGTAACACCCGTGTTTTGGGGTTAAGAGTTAGTCGGGTTAGTTGGTCCGAGTCAATAAAATTTATTTTAATCAACTTAACCCTAATTTGGATCTAATTGAGTTTTAAATAAAGGGGAGGGACCACTTTGGTGATTTGACCCAAAAGAATTTAAAAAAGGAAGACAACTTTTAAAAAAATCTATCATCTTCTCTACCCTCTCTCATTCCCCAACGTGAGAAACCCCCAAAACTCTCTCAAACCACCAAATCACTATTCCATTGAGTTTCATCTTCATCTTAAGGCCATTTTCAGAGGTAATAGCATTTTCTAACTCTCCTTTTCATCCCCTATCTCTACATGGTCATAGATTTTAAAACTATGAACTTTTGAAAATTAGGGCTTGATGAAAGTTTGAGTTTTTATGGAGATTTTCAATTTGTTTTGAAATACAAAGTTGGGTTTTAGATTATTTACCTTAAAATGAACATAATATGTTAAAATGGTTGGGTTTGGGTGAAAACCCGAAATGGGTTCTTGAGGCAAATTTCAAAGTGTCAAAAACTTGGTTTTTGGTGGGTTTTAGGTTTAAATTGGAGGGCTGATGGTTTATGTATGTTAGGAGGATGTTTTGGGACCTTTTGGGGGTCATTTGGATGTTTGAAAATGGAGTTTTCAGCTAGGGTTTGAGGGAGCACGAAAATGGGCATTTTGGGGGATTGATTTGATTGGGAAATTTGTTGAAGTTGGTTTGAGCTCAAAAGTTGAGTGTTGACTGAATTTTAGCATTGATTGGGAATAGGATGTGTTTTTTATTGGCTAGAAGCAAGAGGAGACGTCGAAGGAACATTGGGATCGAATCCGGGCTTGTAGGAGGCTTACATTGGTTGCTAAGGAAGGGTGGTGAGTGACTTTAAACATGTTTTAAAGTTTGGTTTTAGTGTGTGTAGTGTAAGAGTTGAAATGTGCTTGGCAGGCCATTTCTATGTGAATTCAAATTGTTAATTTAGCTCTTGATTTCCATTAAATGCTATTGTGGTTACCTATTTATGCTCTTGTGAAATGTGGGTTAATTTGTACATGTGTACCATGATATGTGTATGTGATGAGCATGAGATATGATGGATGGATATGTGATGTGGTAAATGAAAATTGGCACTAATTAACTTACCGGGTGTAAATGATCGATCATTAGGATTAGTGTGCACACAAATCGAGTCAAAACGTATGTGGCCTTGATGGCGTTAAGTCATCAAGGAGGAGTACGGTGATGTAATATTCCACCGGAAGCTTTTATATATATTCTATGGGATGACGAGTGGAATCCCATCCGTAGGGCATGTGGTGATGAGTGGAATCCCGCCCATGCAAGGTCCGGTGATGAGTGTAATCCCACAGAGGTAATGTGATTGTTGAGGTTAAATCCGCACATCCGGGTAAACTAATAGTGGCCAATTGAACTCGTTCTTATAATTGTGATGTGTGATGTTGTTATATGGTGTTTGAGCTTAGTATGATGTAAGATGCCATATTATGCCTCTTGAAAGACTAGCTAGGTCTACTTGATAATTTGCCTATGTATGTGAGTTTTAAGGATTGCATGCTTGAACCCTGCATTGTTGATGTTTTCGATTTTAGAGCATCCCCACTAAGCTTATAGCTTACGCTCTCATTTTCAACAATGCAGATCATTAGCGTGGTGTTAGCTCGGAGCAAGGCAAGAAGGGCTTTCCAAGTTTTTGTTGCTCAAGTACGGTTAACGATTATGTAGTAGTTTAGCAATGTGGCAAGAGTGTTTGTATGAGCTATGTATGACTCATATATATATGTGTTGATGTTTTGGATTGACTTTGGTTTGTAAAGCATGATATGCCATGATGAATGTTTGTGTGTGGTGGCATGCCTTTTAGATGTTTAGGTTGCCTTGTGGGTGAGTGCAAACCTCATATGTGTTAACTTGTGCTTTTTGACCCTTTTGAGCTCTCATGGATGACCATATATGCAAAATTGCCCTTTTGTATGAATGCCATGTATGGATGCCTTGCTATTGGTTTGATTGCTTCCCTTGGTTGTTGTATGTTGTATAAATGTTTGTATGTGCTTAGGGGAGTCCAAAAATGCATCTAGAGTCGTATTTGGGGTCGTTAAGTTAGGAATTGTGGAATTGCAGTGCAGGGCGTATCGGTACGCCTAGGGGCCGTATCGATACGGCCTTGCCCAAAGACCACAATTTTAGTCGGGCGCATCGATACCCTGGGGGTACCGATACCCTCCCAACTTACTAGAATTTTGTGAAATGGGTAAGAGTAGGGCGTACTGATACGAGTTTTACGCGTATCGATACGATCCTACTTCGTTGACCAAGGAGAGTTGACCGAGAAGGGCGTATCGATACGCTCAAGGGCTGTATCGATAAAATCTTCCCGGAGTTGACTTTTTGGGTTGACCGGGTCCGGGCGTATCGATACTCCTAGTTGGTGTACCGATACGGTCTGCCCTGTAAGCTTAAAATGGACTGTTAATGTATGGTTGTGGTTCGAAGGTGATTTTCTGATGGATGTTTTTCCGCTGTCGAAATCACTTAGGATTTAATACTCCTCTAGACAAGATTAGAACGTACAGAAAAAAATAGGGTCGTTAACTGAGGGGGAACCTTAACGGGTTTCGCTTCGGTTTTCCCCGTGTGGCCTACTCGGACCGGTCATCCGGACAGAACGGGACGAGGGGGTTACATTTGTTGGTATCAGAGCCTGAGGTTACCGAGACCTCAGGCAGGTAAGTGAGGTAAGCTTGATGTGCTAAGTAATTGTATTGCTCGATGTATGCTTGCCAGAAAATCTTGATGTTTGACTGTTCGCATGATGTTTTGAAGCATGAATTGTTGCGTTCGTAGTGAGTCGAGTGCCCATTGCTACTATTACTTAATTTAAAAAGAATTTTTATTGAAAAGGGAGTACTTGAGCACTGTTGGACCCTTGCTTTGGCTAACGTAATCCTTATTTATTCTTGTTGTAGTTATTATCTTGCTAGTGGTATCATGAGACCACGTGGGAGGCCTAGGATGGTTCGACCGGAACCACGGGCAGCGGCTCTAGGAGTTGAGCCAGTAGTTAGGGTTGAGGCTCAAGTGGGAGAGCCTGTGGTTGGAGTTGGAGCTCCTCCACCACCACCACCACCTCCTTCACCAGGAGTAGGAGGCGAGGCCGAGGCTGAAGGAGAGGGACCTCAGGGAGGCCAAGGTGGCCAAAGACCGGCTAGAATAGACTTAGCTCCTTTGGTTCAGGCGATAGCCGGGGCATTTCAGGCTGCAGTAGCTGGGGGTCAGGCAGCAGCACATCATCAGGGAGAGGGCACTGGTTTGCCATTAGAGAGGCTCCGTGGTCTAGGGGCCGAAGAGTTCAGAGGGTCTACTCTAGAGAGATCAGAGTTGTGGTTTGAGAAGACTGTCCGTATCCTCGCTCAGATGGGATGTACTTGTGAGCGCAAGTTGGGGTGTGTTGAGTCCTTACTTCAGGGTGATGCCTACACTTGGTGGGTCACCATTACTACGGGTATGGATGAGGCTGAGATTACTTGGGAGTTCTTTGAGTCAGCATTCCGTAAAAAGTATCTGGGTCCGCGATACCTCGATGAGAGGAAGAGAGAGTTTATGGCATTGCTTCAGGGGAGTATGACTGTGACCGATTAAGAGATCCGATTTGTCAGACTGAGTCAGTATGCTTCAGAGCTTGTTCCTACTGAGGTGGAGCGATGTAACCGATTCCGTTATGGACTGAATGAAGAGATCAAGAGGTACACTCTAGCTTCAGACTACACTGATTTTGATGTCTTGCTCGCGAGGGCCAAGGACTTAGAGCACAGTTTGGGCTTGACCAAACGATCTGGTGGTTCTAGTTCGGGTAAGAGATCCAGTGATTATGATAGAGGTGATGCCAAGAGGCATCGGGACAACAGGCATCACTATGATCATAGGCGTGGTAACGGTAACCACGATAGGGGCCAACAGGGCCAGAGGGCTGGTGGGAAGTTGCCCACATGTGCTACTTGCGGGAGGAACCACACCGGTGAGTGTTGGGGAAATTTCCACTCATGTTGGAGTTGTGGAGCTAGAGACCACATTAGACGTGACTGTCCACATCAGGTGGGACATGCACCAGCTCAGGCTCCTGCTAGAGCCAATGACTTTCAGAGAGGCCGCAGGCGCGGTAGAGGTAACTTCCAGCCGAGGAACGATGGTCAGAGGAACATAGCACATGTAGTTGCAGTTCAGCCGGAGGGCAGAGGTCAGGCCAGAGTTTACGCTCAGCGTGGGGATCAACATGACACCGATGTGATCGCAGGTAGCTTCTCGATACAGTTTTTGGGTTTGCTTTCTTTGATTGACTCCGGGTCTACACATTCCTACATATTGAGTGAGCATGCACAGTCTTTGAATTTCCTTGTGAAATGTTAGAGGTAGGAGTTAGTGTTACTAGTTCCTTTGGGGACACGGTAATAGTTAGAAAAATGTACAGAAGGTGTCTGTTGATGGTTCAGGGATATGTGTTTCCAGTGGATATGATGGAGCTTCCTTTTTATGGTTTTAATGTAATTCTGGGTATGGACTGGCTCACGGAGCATAGAGCTAGGATAGACTTTGAAACCAAGAGGATTTCTTTGAGGCTCATAGATGACTATGAGATTGTAGTGGTGGGTGAGAACGTTAAGTTCTTGTCCAATGTAGTTTCAGTTTTAAAGGCCAAGAGGTTAGTTGAGTTGAGATGTGAAGCATACTTGACATATGTGATGAACCCTAACATGAGTGAGGTTAGACCTCAAGATATCCGAACAGTATGTGACTTTCCTAGTGTGTTTCTGGAAGAGTTGCCAGGGTTACCACCGGAGAGGGAGGTAGACTTCACTATTGAGACTTATTCTGATTCAGCTCCTGTTTCGATTGCTCCGTATCGCATGTCACCGAAAGAATTGAAAGAGTTGAAGACTCAGTTGCAAGAATTGACAGATAGAGGTTTCATTCGACCTAGTTCTTCACCTTGGGGTGCACCAGTTTTGTTTGTGAAGAAGAAAGATGGAAGCATGAGAATGTGTATAGATTACAGACAGTTGAATCAGTTGATAGTGAAGAATAAGTATCTGTTGCCTAGAATTGATGACTTGTTTGATCAGTTGAGGGGAGCATTAGTCTTTTCAAAGATTGACTTGAGATCGGGTTACTACCAGCTAAAGGTAAGAGAGGTTGATGTACCGAAGACGGCCTTTAGGACTAGGTATGGTCACTATGAGTTTCTAGTCATGCCTTTTGGGTTGACTAATGCACCGGCTGCTTTCATGGATATGATGAATATGATTTTTCATCAGTACCTAGATCAATTTGTAGTTGTGTTTATAGATGACATTTTGGTGTACTCGTGAACTGAAGAAGACCATGACCGACACTTGAGATTAGTTTTGAAGACTTTGCTAGATCATCAGTTGTATGCGAAGTTGAGCAAGTGTGAATTCTGGATCCGAGAGGTAGTCTTCTTAGGACATGTAGTGTCAGCCGATGGGATTAGAGTTGATCCGAAGAAGATTGAGGCCATTGTTGAATGGAAGCAACCGAAGTCTGTAACAGAGGTACGTAGCTTCCTAGGCTTAGCCGGATACTATAGAAGGTTCGTAAAGGGTTTCTCTAAGTTAGCCGCTCCATTGACACAGTTACTTCAGAAGAGTGTTCAGTTTGAGTGGACAGATGCAAGACAGAGAGCCTTTGAGAAATTGAAAGAAGCTTTGACCCAAGCACCGATCTTGATTCAGCCAGAGTCCGGGAAGGACTATGTAGTTTACAGTGATGCTTCTTATGTAGGCCTAGGTTGTGTTCTCATGCAAGACAAGAGAGTGGTGGCTTATGCCTCAAGACAGTTGAAGACCCACGAGCGCAACTATCCGACCCATGACATAGAGTTAGCTGCAGTTGTGTTTGCTCTGAAGATTTGGAGGCACTATTTGTACGGTGAGAAATGCACAATGTACACCGATCACAAGAGTTTGAAATACATTATGACTCAGCGAGATTTGAATCTCAGACAGCGTAGGTGGTTAGAGTTGTTAAAAGACTATGATCTTACCATTGAGTACCATCCGGGTAAGGCCAATGTAGTGGTCGATGCATTGAGTAGGAAGATAGCCGTGGACTTGAGAGCCATGTTCGCTAGATTGAGTTTGTCCGGGGATGGTGGCTTAGTAGCCGAGCTTCAGGTTAGACCTACTTTGGGTCAGTTGATTAGTGAGAAGCAGCTCTTAGATAGATCTTTAGCACCTCACGTGCAAGATATAGCCGAAGGTAGATCTTCAGACTACAGTTTCAGTACTGATGGGGTCTTGTGTTTCAAAAATAGGATAGTTGTGCTAGAGGACAGTGACTTGAGACGTACGATTTTGAATGAAGCCCACAGTAGTCTGTTTGCTATGCATCCTGGAAGTACGAAGATGTACCGTGATTTGAAGAATGAGTACTTTTGTGTTGGCTTGAAGAGAGATGTAGCCGACTTTGTGAGTAAGTGCTTAGTGTGTCAGAGAGTGAAGGCGGAATATCAGGTTCCCTCAGGTTTGTTACAGCCGTTGAGGATTCCGGAATGGAAATGGGAAAATATCACCATGGATTTTGTTTCGGGTTTGCCCTTGACTCCTACGAAGAAGAACTCAGTTTGGGTGATAGTGGACCGTTTTACGAAGTGTGCTCACTTCTTGGCAGTCAATACTACTTACACTTTAGATAGATTGGCCGATTTGTACATTGGTGAGATCATTAGACTGCATGGTGTGCCGAAGTCTATTGTGTCAGATAGAGATCTGAGGTTTACATCTCGATTTTGGGAGTGTCTGCATACAACTTTGGGTACCCGTTTGAACTTCAGCACGTCTTATCATCCTCAATCAGATGGTCAGTCAGAGAGAGTTATTCAGATCTTAGAGGATATGTTGCGTTGTTGCATCATTGACTTTCAGGGTACGTGGGAGAAGCACTTGCCTCTAGTTGAGTTTGCTTACAATAATAGCTTCTAGTCGAGCATTCAGATGGCTCCGTATGAGGCCTTGTATGGCCGGAAGTGTAGAACTCCAGTTTGTTGGGCCGAAGTGGGACATAAGTTGTTGCCTATGCCGGATTTGCTCAAGGGGACAACTGACAAGGTAAAATTGATTTGTGATCGTTTGAAGGCTGCATCGGATAGACAGAAGTCCTATGCCGATTTGAAGAGGAAGGAAGTTGAGTTCTCAGTGGGTGAGAAGGTATTCTTGAAAGTGTCCCCGTGGAAGAAAGTAATGAGATTTGGCCGAAAAGGGAAGTTGAGTCCGAGGTACATAGGACCGTATGAGATTGTGAAGAGGGTTGGTCCGGTTGCTTATCAGTTGCGTTTGCCATCCGAGCTAGAGAAGATACACGATGTATTTCATGTTTCGATGCTCCGTAAGCATAGGTCCGATCCATCACATGTTATGCCTGTAGAAGAGATTGAATTGAATCCGGATTTAACTTGTGAGGAAGAGCCAGTGGAGATCCTAGCTTCTGACAGTAAGGTGTTGCGAGGTAGATCGATTGAGTTAGTAAAGGTGCGGTGGCAACGTCGAGGTGTGGACGAGGCCACTTGGGAGAGGAAGGAGGATATGAAAAGGCAGTTTCCGTATCCCTTTCAGTCAGGTAATTTCGAGGACGAAATTCCTTAAGTGGGAGAGAGTTGTAACACCCGTGTTTTGGGGTTAGAAGTTAGTCGGGTTAGTTGGTCCAAGTCAATAAAATTTATTTTAATCAACTTAACCCTAATTTGGATCTAATTGAGTTTTAAATAAAGGGGAGGGACCACTTTGGTGATTTGACCCAAAATAATTTAAAAAGGAAGACAACTTTTAAAAAAAGCTATCATCTTCTCTACCCTCTGTAACACTCCAATTTTGGGCTTAGAAAGCCTAGTTCGGGATGCATTAAAAATATGGAAAAATATCTAAAAATCCTCTTTTATTATATATAAGAGAGTGGTGAAATCAATTTTACAAAACGGGGTTTGGAAATATGACATTTCAAGTTAGTGACTAAAATGTAATTTTTGAAAAGTTGGTGATTGTTTTAAAAGGATTGAAACTTTGAATCTTTAAGGAGCTAATTTACCCAAGAAGAGGATTCTTCAGATTTTTCTTAAATATTAAAGATTTATTTAATGTTATTTAATAAAAGGAAATGAGGGAAAATAGATATTTTGCTTTTATAACTAACTTTTGTCAAAATTTTCCCATCTTTTTTTCTCTCAATTTTCCCTCAGCCAAACACATTTCCACAGCCACTCTTCCTTTGATTTTCACACCTAAAGTTGAGATTACAATCTCCAAATGATTTCTATTCATTTCTACACCAAATCAACATCATTTGCTTATTGAATTTTCAAGAATCTTGGCTTTAAACAAGGAGAATCCACATTTAGAGGTATGAACGTCCTTCTCCTCTAAATACTCAGTTCTTTACTGAAATTCCCAAGTTCTCAATCCTTGATTTGAGTTTTATTAAAGGTTTTATAGTTGTGTTCTTGATTTTGGCTTAAAATGCAAGATTTGGATTTAATTTTGTGGAAATTCGTAATAAATGATTGGGCTCTGTTTTGAGATGTCTTTTTGTTGTATATTGGATGTATAAATGATGTGTAATTGAGGTTTAATCAATGCAATCCCGAATAGGTTGATTTTCCTAAGTTTTTGCTTGAGTTAATGGTGGTTTTTGGGGTGATTTTGATGTTCTGCTATAGCTAGAGGTATAAGGACGTGATTAGGCTATTTTTGGATGTTAATTGATGTCTAAGAATGATTGGAATTGATGGATCTTGGCTGGGTAATGTTGTGGAGGTGTTTGGATGTGATTTCGGTTGTGTTTGGTAGCCGAAATGTAAGTGTTGATGAGAGCAGCGAGTTTAGGTATCTTGGTTGAAGATATTTGTTGAGTTGTGTGGAGCTCGATTCGATCAACCAATTATGCTCACCAAGTGGTGGAGAGGTGGATATTTGGGTGGAAGGGTTTAGGAAGCTAAAAAGAATATTGACACAAGGATTTATAGTGGTTCGGCCTTCTAACAAGCACCTACATCCACTACCTTAGCTTCCCACTAAGGATTTCACAATCAATCCACTAATTGATTCGTCCCCTTTTCTAGGATTAGGAGGAAACCCTTACAACCGATCAAGCTTCTACCCAAGCCTTGATCAAACCCCTCTTTTACAAAGAGACAAATGAAAGCAAACTTAAACCCTCTAATAGGTGTTTGTTTGCACTTTTAAGCACTCACCCAAAACCTAAAACACTTGAGCAAATTTAACAATTTTGGCTCACTAGTGTTTGTCTATACAAGAATTGACAATTTAAGTGCTAAGACATTTCTTGATCATTTGTTGATTGACAATTGAAGCATTAGTCTTCTCTTGATGCTTGGAGGTCCCTTTTATACTCCCAATTGAGTTTATAGCCGTTTAGGACCGTTGGGATTGAAATAGAGTCGTTGGAGCCTTTAATTCCCTCCATAAATGCAGTTCTGCAGCTCCCCGTTTCGAAACGCTCGAAGCCGTTTCGGAACGCCCTCAATATAGAAAGAGCCGTTGCAGTCTGTCAGGGTACCCGTTTCGGAACACCCCTTTGCCGTTTCGGAACGCGTATCAGAACGCCCTTAGCCCGTATCGAAACGACCTGCATTTAAAAGTTAGTTGGGAAAGAGCCGTTGGGGTTTATGACCGTTGGGGTCAGTGCCACGTGGGCGTATCGAAACGGCCTAGCCTGTTTCGAAACGCTTGCCCCGTTTCGATACGAGTATCGAAACATTTGGCCACTGGAAGGCACCCGTTTCGAAACGCCCTAGGGTGTTTCGAAACACTTGGTCTGATTTGTGAAAATAGACTTTTGAAAACATGAAAAACCTTAATGAAAAATTCCTTAAATAATATTTCAAGTTGTTTGGACTTTGAAGATGTTTTAAATACTTTTTAAATCAGTCCAAAACATTTTTCAATTATTATATCAAAACATTAGTTCTACAATCTCCCCCTTTTTGATATAATAAAACCACTTAAAAAATTGTTTGGAATTCTCCCCCTTTAACTTTAAAAATGTGAATAAGAGATTAAGAAATTAATTCAAATAAAACTCCCCCTTATTCATTTGAAAAATCAATTTTTCAAACCATTTCTCCCCCTTTTTGTTATATCAAAAAGATTTAAAACATTTAGTTCAAAAATAACAATAGAGGCAAAATTTGACAAAATATGAATTTTGGTTTTAAAAATGGCTCCCCCTTACTCAAAGCATCATCAAAATGTTATTCCAACATATATGATCATCTAGTTGAATTTAAATTAAAATAAACAAATAAAAGCAAAAACAACTAGAATTTTACCAACACTTGAATTTAAGGGAGGATGTGAAGCCTTCCTTCTCCAAGTGTTCTTCCTTGTGTGTATGGAGCTCCCCCTCAATGTTTGACTTGTTGAACATCTCCATCACACCTACAATAGACAATCAAGTAACTTTTGGTATCCAAATTGCTTTGGATCCATAAACGTTAGTTGCACAAAATTTAGTCCCCTTTGGAATCCATTTTTCAATTTCATCCTTTTTAGTTGAAGTATTAAGTCCTTTTGGGACCCAAACACTTCTAAAACATTTACCATTTATAAATCTAGGGGCACTAGATTGTCTAACATAAAAGTTTGATTTTCCAAAATTGTTTTTCTTTTCAAGCTCTTTGGAAATCAAATCTTTTTCTACTTGAACATTTTGAAGCAATTTTTGTAAATCAAGACATTTTAACTCAAACTCTTCAAGTTTTGCTTCAAGTTCAAGTTTGGTTTTAGAAAGCAAATCATTTTGAATTTTTAACTTTGAAACCAATTTATTGTTTTTCAAAATGTGGCTTTTAAAATCTAAAACCAATTCATCATAGGCATCTTGTAATTCATCAAAAGTGTAAGAACATGAAGTAGATGAATTAGAAGTTACCCTTGAATCTTCTTCGATGGCCATAAGGCAAAGGTTGGCTTGTTCATCGTCGGTGGAGTCTTCATCACTCCAAGTAGCCAATTGTGCCTTCTTCTTATGGCTTGAAGTGCTTGCCCTCTCCTTTCTTTTAGGTTCTCGTTCAAGCTCTCTCAAAGCTTTTTTCATGAAAGGGGCACACTTCTTGAAGAGATGAACTATCTCTTCATCTTCCTCCTCCTCTTCACTTGAGTAGACATGATGGCAAGTGGAGGATTTGAGAGCCATGGCACTAGCATTGATGCCAAGCCCTTTGATTTTCTTCTCTCCCATAGCTCTAATTTCTTCCCTCTTCTTCTCATCCTCCTTGTTCTTTTTCATGATTTGATGAGTGAGAAGTGACCCCATTAGTTCATCAAGCTTCAAAGTTTTCAAATTTTTGGCTTCGATGATGGCGGTCCTCTTTGAGTCCCAAGACTCGGGAAGTGAGTAGATGAGCTTTCGAACAAGCTTCTCCTCCGGGATGGCTTCTCCATAACCTTTAAGACCATTGGTGATGGTGGAGAATCTATCAAACATCTTCTCGATGTTCTCTTCCGGATCCATTTTGAAGTTCTCATACTCCAAGGTTAGGAGCCCAATCTTGGTCTCCTTGACTTCGTTTGTCCCCTCGTATGTGACTTCAAGCTTGTCCCATACCTCCTTGGCACTCTCACAAGAAGACATCTTCTCATAGATGGATGGACCAAATGCACAAAATAGAATGTGCAAGGCTTTGCAATTAAGCTCCATCTTCTTGCGATCGTCGGCACTCCACTCCGCTTTACTTCTTTTAGGCACGAACGGACCATCTTCAACTACATCCCATAACTTGTAATCTTTTGATTTGATGAAGAATTTCATCTTTGTCTTCCAATGGGCGTAGTGGTCTCCGTCAAAGAAAGGCGGTTTGTCTATGGATTGCGCCATTTGAGCCGATTGATGAAAAAGTGATCGAGCTTGCCGGATCTTCTCAATAGGATGTTAATCCTCACCGATTGAGCCAAGCTCTGATACCAATTGTTGAGTTGTGTGGAGCTCGATTCGATCAACCAATTATGCTCACCAAGTGGTGGAGAGGTGGATATTTGGGTGGAAGGGTTTAGGAAGCTAAAAAGAATATTGACACAAGGATTTATAGTGGTTCGGCCTTCTAACAAGCACCTACATCCACTACCTTAGCTTCCCACTAAGGATTTCACAATCAATCCACTAATTGATTCGTCCCCTTTTCTAGGATTAGGAGGAAACCCTTACAACCGATCAAGCTTCTACCCAAGCCTTGATCAAACCCCTTTTTTACAAAGAGACAAATGAAAGCAAACTTAAACCCTCTAATAGGTGTTTGTTTGCACTTTTAAGCACTCACCCAAAACCTAAAACACTTGAGCAAATTTAACAATTTTGGCTCACTAGTGTTTGTCTATACAAGAATTGACAATTTAAGTGCTAAGACATTTCTTGATCATTTGTTGATTGACAATTGAAGCATTAGTCTTCTCTTGATGCTTGGAGGTCCCTTTTATACTCCCAATTGAGTTTATAGCCGTTTAGGACCGTTGGGATTGAAATAGAGTCGTTGGAGCCTTTAATTCCCTCCATAAATGCAGTTCTGCAGCTCCCCGTTTCGAAACGCTCGAAGCCGTTTCGGAACGCCCTCAATATAGAAAGAGCCGTTGCAGTCTGTCAGGGTACCCGTTTCGGAACACCCCTTTGCCGTTTCGGAACGCGTATCGGAACGCCCTTAGCCCGTATCGAAACGACCTGCATTTAAAAGTTAGTTGGGAAAGAGCCGTTGGGGTTTATGACCGTTGGGGTCAGTGCCACGTGGGCGTATCGAAACGGCCTAGCCTGTTTCGAAACGCTTGCCCCGTTTCGATACGAGTATCGAAACATTTGGCCACTGGAAGGCACCCGTTTCGAAACGCCCTAGGGTGTTTCGAAACACTTGGTCTGATTTGTGAAAATAGACTTTTGAAAACATGAAAAACCTTAATGAAAAATTCCTTAAATAATATTTCAAGTTGTTTGGACTTTGAAGATGTTTTAAATACTTTTTAAATCAGTCCAAAACATTTTTCAATTATTATATCAAAACATTAGTTCTACAATATTAATGCATGATAATGCATTAATCCTCTGCTTTGATGTGTTTAAAACAGGGGAGACATCTTCGGATCCTTGTGGTGTTGATCCGGAGGCTTGATCGGCGTTTCGGCAAGCTTGCGAAACGGAATCGGTGAGTGGAGTTTGGTTTTCAGCTTTGAAACCAATATTTGAAGGTTATGGGAGCTTAGTTTAAGTCTAAACAACTTAGCTAAGCTCAAGAGTAAGTTTTCGGAGAAACTCTCTTGTTGATGAACCATGAGATGGTTGAATGCAATGTGTTTATTTTGCATGTTTAAATTATGTTTTGAAAGCATGTTTTGGCACGTTTAATGCTGATTTTATAAGCCATGTGTTGAAGGATGCTCAAGGTAAGAGATCCTTGTTTTTGAACATTGATAAATGTGGTTTGATGCATGGTGATGCATGATTATTTTATGGCTTTGTTAAATGCTTTAAAACAGTGGATTAATGATGGTAAATGATGTATATTGGCAAGTGATGTGTTGGTTTAAAAGTACTTGAATCGGATATAGTTAGCCGGCTATAGGATTGGGTGCACCGTGAATAAAGTCGCCTTGGATGTTGAGGGGTTGTGATTGTACCGTAAACTCCATCCAAGTACACTAACGAGATGGTTAAGATCACTATGGTGGTTAAAAGTCCATGTGTGGACCTTGTGTTATGGTTAAGATCACAATGGTGGTTAAAAGTCCATGTGTGGATATTGTGTTGTGTGTCCCGTGATCTCGTTAGTGATGTTATACAACTACCAATGAGTGATGTGGAGGGGTTGTGATTGTACCGTAGACTCCATCACGGGTGTTGAGGGGTTGTGATTGTACCGTAAACTCCACCTTGATATTGGTAGTGTGTATGAAGCGTATGGGACAACGCTTGTAATCCGCGTATCCGATTGTGTTTTGAGTTGTAAAATGATTATGGATTATCACTTGAAAGCCAATATGACATGTTGATGAATTGAAGCATGAGATGCTTGGTTTGTATGCATAAATGCATGGTAAATGATGTTTTTGAAACTAAAGGCCTTGAAAAGGTGTTTTTACAAAAGGCATTATTGTGTTGTTTTAATTGAGCATTCCTCACTAAGCTATGTGCTTACGCTCTCTCTTTCTTGAACCAATAATGCAGAGCATTGAAGTGCTTAAAGGGCAGCAAGGAGGTCAAGGATCCAAGTGAAAGTTTAAGCTCATGTATGGTAACTATTTTCACAACACTTTTAGCTTTTGGCATTTGGCAATGGGAACCTAGATTGTGTTTTTGGGAGATGTTTTGGACTCCCTAAGTTTGGTTTAATGCCTATGATGATGTTGGAACATGTAAAGGGCCTTTTGGTATTTGGTTTTGGTGATTTGATGAATGCATGATTTTCATTATAGGATGCATGCCTATAGATTTGGGTTTTTCCTCAAATGATGCCATGATTGTGTTGTGATGATGCTATTATGTTCCTTTAGTACTTAATGTCTTGCTGGTATGTTTTGGAGACCATATGAATGTGTTTGATGGGTTGAAAGGGTTTTAAACCAGCAAATTTCTGCATTTCTGGGCAACCCGTATCGGAACGGGTGCTACTGTTTCGGAACAGGTGGCCTGAAATGGCCATGACGTTTCGAAACAAGTAGAGCTGTTCCGAAACAGATTTGCTACTGTCAAGCCCTGTTCCGCAACCAGTTTTGGAACGGTCCCGCGTTTCGGAACGGTCCTTTCCCGTTTCGGAACACTCGACCGTTGGGCACTGAATCTGATGGTTATATGTTTTGAAATCCTTACGTTTTAGTCCCAACCTTTGTATATGCAATTGATTGAGTTTGAGATGTTCGTTTGAGATGAAATTTGGCAGAGAAGCATGAAACATGGTTAATTTCATAATGGTAACTCAAAAGTTGGTTAAGCCCTCGTAATTTACAGAATTTGCAATTTGGACCCTAAATTTCTATGTTGTGCAATTGAGTCCCTAATTGTTTTCCAATTGTTGTGATTTTTGAGTATGCTTATCTCAAGGGTACACCTAGGGTTAATATGCATTTAGACAAGATTAAAAAGAAAAAAAAAGGGTCGTTAATCAAGGTTGACTTTCGAGTTGACTTTGGTTTTCCCTGTGTAATCTTCGTAGTTCGGGTCAACTATCTAGGCCGGGCTAAGGGGGTTACATTTGGTGGTATCAGAGCTGAGTTCTCGAGTATTTGGGAATTGTTATGTGGGTGATATGTGTATGATTGCTTTGTATGCTTGTTGAATGAAAGTATGATGCATGAATTGTAAGAATGTTACAATTGTGATGTATGCTGTGGTGAAGCATGTTAGAGGGACCCATTGCCAAATCAAAGCTAATGAAATGATTTGTTTTAAATTGGAAATGAGCTTGAGTACTTGGATTGCTTACCTTGTTGAGCCTGACTTTTTTTATTGCATTGTGATTGCATTGTTTAGTGAATGGCACCTCGTAGAGAGACGAGGATTAATACGCGAGCTATGGCTCAAAATGAGAATGAGGAGAATGCTGAAAATGTGGTGGATTTACCTCCTCCACCTGGTGGTGGTGGTGCTGGGGTTGAGGGAGCTGGTGTTGCTGCTGGTGCTGGGTCGCTGGACCTGAAGCTGGGCAGGGGCAAGCTGCTCCTGACATGACAGTGCTGATTCAGGCTATTGCTGGAGCCTTTCGGGCGGCGGTAGCTGGAGCTCAAGGAGCTGGGCATCAGGGAGATGCTAATGTGAGACTACCTCTGGAGCGTTTGCGCAGTCTGGGAGGGACTGAGTTTAGGGGTTTGTCTGCTGAGGGTTCTGAGTCTTGGTTGGAAAGTACTAAGAGAATTTTGGGACAAATGAATTGCAATGAAGTGCAGAAGTTGGGCTGTGTAATATCATTGTTGCATGAGGATGCATATACCTGGTGGACAACCACTATCTCCGGAATGGAGGATGCTGATGTGACCTGGACGTTCTTTCTGAACGAGTTCAAGAGGAGGTACCTGGGTGTGCGGTACCTGGATGAAAAGAAAAGGGAATTCATGTCTCTTACTCAAGGGAGCATGTCAGTGGCTGAGTACGAGGTTCAGTTTGTCCGACTCGGTCAGTACGCACCTGAGCTTATCCCTGATGAGCGGGAGAGGTGTGAACGTTTCCGTTATGGTTTGGTGACGGAAGTGAAGACCTATATGCTGGCTGCTGAGTATACTGACTTTGATGTGCTGGTTGGTAGAGCAAAAGACATTGAGTTGAATTTGGGTTTGTCTTCTAGAGGAGTTGGTTCTAGTGCGGGCAAGCGAGCTGCTGAGTATAGTTCTGGTGGCGGACGGAACAAAAGAGGACGTGATCGGAAGTATCAGTCTTCAGCTAGACGTGGTGGTGGTGGGCAAGGTGCGCTTGTTCAGGGGGACAAGGCGAGAGCTGATCAGAACACATGTTGGGCATGTGGATCGCGTGGTCATCTGAGGCGTGATTGTCCTCGAGTGGCGAGGGAGGTACATGCTCCTGTTGTGGTGACTGGTAATTCGTGCTGGAACTGTGGTTCGGCGGATCACATGAGGAGGGAGTGTCCTCTGTTGGCCGATGGTGGTCAGGGACGTGCTCCTGGAGTTGTTACACCACAGAGAGGTCGTGGGCGCGGCCGTGGTAACTTCCAGCGTAGAGAGGATGGTGGAAGGAATGTGGCTCATGTGGTAGCTGTTCAGCCTGAGGGTGGTGGACAGGCCAGAGTGTATGCTCAGAGGGAAGGGAGGAATGACACGGATGTGATCGCAGGTACTTTCACTTTGCAATCCTTGTCATTACTTTCCTTGATTGATTCTGGATCTACACACTCATACATATTGCGTGAACATGCTCAATTGCTTGGTTTGCCTGTTGAGTCTTTGGATGTTGGTATGCGTGTAACTAGTTCTTTTGGTGAGACTGTTGTGACGCGAAAGCTTTATAGAAGATGTCCCTTGGTTGTGCAAGATCATGTTTTTCATGTTGATCTTATGGAATTGCCTTTCTATGGCTTTGATGTAATCCTTGGTATGGACTGGCTTGTTGAGCATCGGGCTGTAGTGGATTTTGAGAATAAGCGAGTTTCGTTGAAGCTTGCGGATGATTATGAGGTAGTGGTGGTTGGTGAAAATGTGAAGTTTCTTGCCAATGTGGTGTCTACATTGGAAGCGAGCCAGATGCTGAGGCAAGGTTGTGAAGCCTACCTCGCCTTTGTGATGAATCCTAGCTCTAAGGAGTTACGTGTGCAAGATATCAGGACTGTACGAGAGTTTCCTGGTGTGTTTCCGGAGGAGTTGCCTGGATTGCCTCCTAATCGCGAAGTGGAGTTTGGGATTGAGCTGTATGAAAACACAACTCCAGTGTCCATTACTCCTTATCGAATGGCACCTAAAGAGTTGAAAGAGCTGAAGATGCAACTTCAGGAGTTGCTTGATCGTGGTTTCATTCGGCCGAGTGTGTCACCTTGGGGTGCACCGGTCTTGTTTGTGAAGAAAAATGATGGCACTATGAGAATGTGCATTGATTACCGTCAGCTTAATAAGTTGGCTATCAAGAATTGGTATCCATTGCCGAGAATTGATGATCTTTTTGATCAATTTCGGGGAGCGGCTGTGTTCTCTAAAATTGACTTAAGGTCAGGGTATTATCAGCTGAAGGTGAAGGATGTGGATGTGCCAAAGACATCCTTCAGAACGAGGTATGGGCATTATGAGTTCCTTGTGATGTCGTTTGGTTTGACGAATGCTCCTGCAGCTTTCATGGACATGATGAATAGAGTATTCCATGAATACTTGGATAAATTTGTGGTGGTGTTCATTGATGATATTCTCGGGTACTCTCGTACTGAGGAGGAGCATGAAGGGCATTTGAGAATCGTGTTGCAGGCTTTGTTGGAGAATCAACTTTATGCCAAGCTGAGTAAGTGTGAGTTATGGCTTAGAGAAGTTGTTTTTCTTGGTCATGTGGTTTCTGCTGAGGGGATTCGTGTTGATCCTCAAAAGATTGAGGCAATGATGAATTGGAAGCCTCCTAAGTCTGTTCATGAGGTCCGTAGTTTCCTTGGTTTGGCAGGATACTATCGGAGGTTCGTGGATGGGTTTTCAAAGATTGGTGCACCTTTGACGAAGTTGTTGCAGAAGGATGTTAAGTATGAGTGGAAGGAAGCGAGATAGCAGGCTTTTGAGAAGCTTAAGGCAGCTTTAACGCAAGCTCCTATCTTGGTTCAACCTGAATCAGGAAAAGAGTTTGTGGTGTATAGTGATGCGTCCTACGTTGGTTTGGGATGTGTGTTGATGCAAGAGGGTAAGGTGGTGGCTTATGCATCACGACAGTTGAAGGTGCATGAGCGCAATTATCCTACGCATGACATTGAGTTAGCGGCGGTAGTTTTTGCTTTGAAAATTTGGAGACATTACCTGTATGGTGAGAAGTGTACTGTGTACACGGACCACAAGAGTTTGAAGTATCTGATGTCTCAGAAAGAGTTGAATCTTAGGCAACGACGTTGGGTGGAGTTGCTTAAGGATTACGATTTGTCTATCGAGTACCATCCGGGTAAAGCTAATGTTGTAGCAGATGCCTTGAGTAGGAAGGTAGCTGTTGAGTTGAGGGCTATGTTTGCCAGTTTGAGCATTTCGCATGATGGTGGTCTTGTGGCTGAGTTGCAAGTGAAACCATCCTTGGTTCAGTTGATTAAGCAAAAGCAGTTGTTGGATGATTCCTTGGTGCCACATGTTCAGGATATTGCGGAGGATAGGCCATCGGATTTCTGCTTTAATGATGATGGAGTTTTATGCTTTGGGAGTCGGATAGTAGTGCCCAATGATGCTGAGTTGAGGCGTGCTATTCTGACTGAAGCTCATAGTAGTCCTTTTGCTATGCACCCTGGTAGTACTAAGATGTACCGTGATCTTCATGATGAGTACTATTGGGTGGGTTTAAAGAAAGATGTTGCTGAGTTCGTAAGCAAGTGCATGGTATGTCAGCGAGTTAAGGCTGAGCATCAGTTTTCTTCAGGGTTGTTGCAACCGTTGAGGATTCCTGAGTGGAAGTGGGAAAGGATTACCATGGACTTTGTGTCTGGTTTGCCTTTGTCGCCATCGAAGAAGAATTCGGTGTGGGTGATTGTGGATCGCCTGACGAAGTGTGCGCATTTCTTGCCTGTGCATACTACGTACACTTTGGATAAGCTTGCGGAGCTGTACATTGCTGAGATTGTGCGGCTGCATGGTGTGCCAAAGTTGATTGTGTCGGATAGAGATCCGAGGTTTACGTCGCGTTTCTGGCAGTGTTTACATCAGGCTTTGGGTACACGGTTGAATTTCAGTACATCTTATCATCCGCAGTCGGATGGACAGTCTGAGCGTGTTATCCAGGTGTTGGAGGATATGTTAAGGTGCTGAGTGATTGAGTTTCAGGATTCTTGGAGAAACATTTGCCTTTGGTGGAGTTTGCCTATAATAATAGTTATCAGGCAAGTATTCAAATGGCGCCTTATGAAGCTTTGTACGGGAGGAAGTGTAGGACTCCTCTATGTTGGGCTGAAACGGGTCAGAAGTTGGTTTCGATGCCAGCTTTGTTGAAGGGAACCACCGAGAAGGTGAAGCTCATTTGTGAGCGGTTGAAGGCAGCTTCTGATCGGCAAAAGTCTTACGCGGATTTGAAGCGTAAGGAGATTGAGTATGCGGTGGGTGACCGTGTGTTTTTGAAAGTTTCGCCTTGGAAAAAGGTGATGAGGTTTGGCCGGAAGGGTAAGTTGAGCCCTAGGTACATTGGACCATACGAGGTGATTGATCGTGTGGGTCCTGTTGCGTACAAGTTGAGGTTACCTCAAGAGCTAGAAAAGATTCATGATGTGTTTCATGTTTCTATGCTTCGGAAGTATAGATCGGATCCATCTCATGTGATGCCTGTGGAGGAAGTGGAGTTGAATCCGGATTTGACCTATGATGAGGAACCGGTGAAGATTCTGGATACGAATAGTAAAGTTCTTCGAGGCAAGACCATTGAGTTGGTAAAGGTGTTGTGGAAGCATCGTGGTGCTGAAGAAGCCACGTGGGAACGGAAGGATGGCATGTTGAAGCAGTTTCCGTACCTTTTTTCTTCAGGTAAATTTCGAGGACGAAATTTCTTAAGGGGGGGAGAGTTGTAACACCCCAATTTTGGGCTTAGAAGTTTTGGGTCGAATCAGACCGGTCGGATTTTCGGTTCGAATATAAAAGGTGGTTTTTAGGGAAAGCCTAGTTCGGGATGCATTAAAAATATGGAAAAATATATAAAAATACTCTTTTATTATATATAAGAGAGTGGTGAAATCAATTTTACAAAATAGGGTTTGGAAATATGACATTTCAAGTTAGTGACTAAAATGTAATTTTTGAAAAGTTGGTGACTATTTTAAAAGGATTGAAACTTTGAATCTTTAAGGAGCTAATTTACCCAAGAAGAGGATTCTCCAGATTTTTCTTAAATATTAAAGATTTATTTAATGTTATTTAATAAAAGGAAAGGAGAGAAAATAGATATTTTGCTTTTATAACTAACTTTTGTCAAAATTTTCCCATCTCTTTTTCTCTCAATTTTCCCTCAGCCAAACACATTTCCACAGCCACTCTTCCTTTGATTTTCACACCTAAAGTTGAGATTACAATCTCCAAATGATTTCTATTCATTTCTACACCAAATCAACATCATTTGCTTATTGAATTTTCAAGAATCTTGGCTTTAAACAAGGAGAATCCACATTTAGAGGTATGAACGTCCTTCTCATCTAAATACTCAGTTCTTTACTGAAATTCCCAAGTTCTCAATCCTTGATTTGAGTTTTATTAAAGGTTTTCTAGTTGTGTTCTTGATTTTGGCTTAAAATGCAAGATTTGGATTTAATTTTGTGGAAATTCGTAATAAATGATTGGGCTCTGTTTTGAGATGTCTTTTTGTTGTATATTGGATGTATAAATGATGTGTAATTGAGGTTTAATCAATGCAATCCCGAATAGGTTGATTTTCCTAAGTTTTTGCTTGAGTTAATGGTGGTTTTGGGGTGATTTTGATGTTCTGCTATAGCTGGAGGTATAAGGACGTGATTAGGCTATTTTTGGATGTTAATTGAGGTCTAATAATGATTGGAATTGATGGATCTTGGCTGGGTAATGTTGTGGAGGTGTTTGGATGTGATTTCGGTTGTGTTTGGTAGCCGAAATGTAAGTGTTGATGAGAGCAGCGAGTTTAGGTATCTTGGTTGAAGATATTAATGCATGATAATGCATTAATCCTCTGCTTTGATGTGTTTAAAACAGGGGAGACATCTTCGGATCCTTGTGGTGTTGATCCGGAGGCTTGATCGGCGTTTCGGCAAGCTTGCGAAATGGAATCGGTGAGTGGAGTTTGGTTTTCAGCTTTGAAACCAATATTTGAAGGTTATGGGAGCTTAGTTTAAGTCTAAACAACTTAGCTAAGCTCAAGAGTAAGTTTTCGGAGAAACTCTCTTGTTGATGAACCATGAGATGGTTGAATGCAATGTGTTTATTTTGCATGTTTAAATTATGTTTTGAAAGCATGTTTTGGCACGTTTAATGCTGATTTTATAAGCCATGTGTTGAAGGATGCTCAAGGTAAGAGATCCTTGTTTTTGAACATTGATAAATGTGGTTTGATGCATGGTGATGCATGATTATTTTATGGCTTTGTTAAATGCTTTAAAACAGTGGATTAATGATGGTAAATGATGTATATTGGCAAGGGATGTGTTGGTTTAAAAGTACTTGAATCGGATATAGTTAGCCGGCTATAGGATTGGGTGCACCGTGAATAAAGTCGCCTTGGATGTTGAGGGGTTGTGATTGTACCGTAAACTCCATCCAAGTACACTAACGAGATGGTTAAGATCACTATGGTGGTTAAAAGTCCATGTGTGGATCTTGTGTTATGGTTAAGATCACAATGGTGGTTAAAAGTCCATGTGTGGATCTTGTGTTGTGTGTCCCGTTATCTCGTTAGTGATGTTATACAACTACCAATGAGTGATGTGGAGGGGTTGTGATTGTACCGTAGACTCCATCACGGGTGTTGAGGGGTTGTGATTGTACCGTAAACTCCACCTTGATATTGGTAGTGTGTATGAAGCGTATGGGACAACGCTTGTAATCCGCGTATCCGATTTTGTTTTGAGTTGTAAAATGATTATGGATTATCACTTGAAAGCCAATATGACATGTTGATGAATTGAAGCATGAGATGCTTGGTTTGTATGCATAAATGCATGGTAAATGATGTTTTTGAAACTAAAGGCCTTGAAAAGGTGTTTTTACAAAAGGCATTATTGTGTTGTTTTAATTGAGCATTCCTCACTAAGCTTTGTGCTTACGCTCTCTCTTTCTTGAACCAATAATGCAGAGCATTGAAGTGCTTAAAGGGCAGCAAGGAGGTCAAGGATCCAAGTGAAAGTTTAAGCTCATGTATGGTGACTATTTTCACAACACTTTTAGCTTTTGGCATTTGGCAATGGGAACCTAGATTGTGTTTTTGGGAGATGTTTTGGACTCCCTAAGTTTGGTTTAATGCCTATGATGATGTTGGAACATGTAAAGGGCCTTTTGGTATTTGGTTTTGGTGATTTGATGAATGCATGATTTCCATTATAGGATGCATGCCTATAGATTTGGGTTTTTCCTCAAATGATGCCATGATTGTGTTGTGATGATGCTATTATGTTCCTTTAGTACTTAATGTCTTGCTGGTATGTTTTGGAGACCATATGAATGTGTTTGATGGGTTGAAAGGGTTTTAAACCAGCAAATTTCTGCATTTCTGGGCAACCCGTATCGGAACGGGTGCTACTGTTTCGGAACAGGTGGCCTGAAATGGCCATGGCGTTTCGAAACAGGTAGAGCTGTTCCGAAACAGATTTGCTATTGTCAAGCCCTGTTCCGCAACCAATTTCGGAACGGTCCCGCGTTTCGGAACGGTCCTTTTTCGTTTCAGAACACTCGACCGTTGGGCACTGAATCTGATGGTTATATGTTTGAGATGTCCGTTTGAGATGAAATTTGGCAGAGAAGCATGAAACATGGTTAATTTCATAATGGTAACTCAAAAGTTGGTTAAGCCCTCGTAATTTACAGAATTTGCAATTTGGTCCCTAAATTTCTATGTTGTGCAATTGAGTCCCTAATTGTTTTCCAATTGTTGTGATTTTTGAGTATGCTTATCTCAAGGGTACACCTAGGGTTAATATGCATTTAGACAAGATTAAAAAGAAAAAAAAGGGTCGTTAATCAAGGTTGACTTTCGGGTTGACTTTAGTTTTCCCCGTGTAATCTTCGTAGTTCGGGTCAACCGTCTAGGCCGGGCTAAGGGGGTTACACCCTCTCTCCTTCCCCAACATGAGAAACCCCCAAAACTCTCTCAAACCACCAAATCACTATTCCATTGAGTTTCATCTTCATCTTAAGGCCATTTTCAGAGGTAATAACATTTTCTAACTCTCCTTTTCATCCTCTATCTCTACATGGTCATAGATTTTAAAACTATGAACTTTTAAAAATTAGGGCTTGATGAAAGTTTGAGTTTTTATGGAGATTTTCAATTTGTTTTGAAATACAAAGTTGGGTTTTAGATTATTTACCTTAAAATGAACATAATATGTTAAAATGGTTGGGTTTGGGTGAAAACCTGAAATGGGTTCTTGAGGCAAATTTCAAAGTGTCAAAAACTGTGTTTTTGGTGGGTTTTAGGTTTAAATTGGAGGGCTGATGGTTTATGTATGTTAGGAGGATGTTTTGGGACCTTTTGGGGGTCATTTGGATGTTTGAAAATGGAGTTTTCAGCTAGGGTTTGAGGGAGCACGAAAATGGGCACTTTGGGGGATTAATTTGATTGGGAAATTTGTTGAAGTTGGTTTGAGCTCAAGAGTTGAGTGTTGACTGAATTTTAGCATTGGTTGGGAATAATGGATGTGTTTTTGATTGGCTATAAGTAAGAGGAGACGTCGAAGGAACATTGGGATCGAATCCGGGCTTGTAGGAGGCTTACATTGGTTGCTAAGGAAGGGAGGTGAGTGACTTTAAACATGTTTTAAAGTTTGGTTCGAGTGTGTGTAGTGTAAGAGTTGAAATGTGCTTGGTAGGCCATTTCTATGTGAATTCAAATTGTTAATTTAGCTCTTGATTTCCATTAAATGCTATTGTGGTTGCCTATTTATGCTCTTGTGAAATGTGGGTTAATTTGTACATGTTTACCATGATATGTGTATGTGATGAGCATGAGATATGATGGATGGATATGTGATGTGGTAAATGAAAATTGGCACTAATTAACTTACCGGGTGTAAATGATCGATCATTAGGATTAGTGTGCACACAAATTGAGTCAAAACGTACGTGGCCTTGATGGCGTTAAGTCATCAAGGAGGAGTACGGTGATATAATATTCCACCAGAAGCTTTTATATATATTCTACGGGATGATGAGTGGAATCCCATCCGTAGGGCATGTGGTGATGAGCGGAATCCCGCCCATGCAAGGTCCGGTGATGAGTGTAATCCCACCGAGGTAATGTGATTGTTGAGGTTAAATCCGCACATCCGGGTAAACTAATAGTGGCCAATTGAACTCGTTCTTATAATTGTGATGTGTGATGTTGTTATATGATATTTAAGCTTAGTATGATGTAAGATGCCATATTATGCCTCTTGAAAGACTAGCTAGGTCTACTTGATAATTTGCCTATGTATGTGAGTTTTAAGGATTGCATGCTTGAACCCTGCATTGTTGATGTTTTCGATTTTAGAGCATCCTCACTAAGCTTATAGCTTACGCTCTCATTTTCAACAATGCAGATCATTAGCGTGGTGTTATCTCGGAGCAAGGCAAGAAGGGCTTTCCAAGTTTTTGTTGCTCAAGTACGGTTAACGATTATGTAGTAGTTTAGCAATGTGGCAATAGTGTTTGTATGAGCTATGTATGACTCATATATATATGTGTTGATGTTTTGGATTGACTTTGGTTTGTAAAGCATGATATGCCATGATGAATGTTTGTGTGTGGTGGCATGCCTTTTAGATGTTTAGGTTGCCTTGTGGGTGAGTGCAAACCTCATATGTGTTAACTTGTGCCTTTTGACCCTTTTGAGCTCTCATGGATGACCATATATGCAAAATTGCCCTTTTGTATGAATGCCATGTATGAATGCCTTGCTATTGGTTTGATTGCTTCCCTTGGTTGTTGTATGTTGTATAAATGTTTGTATGTGCTTAGGGGAGTCCAAAAATGCATCTAGAGTCGTGTTTGGGGTCGTTAAGTTAGGAATTGTGGAATTGCAGTGCAGGGCGTATCGGTACGCCTAGGGGTCGTATTAATACGGCCTTGCCCAAAGACCACAATTTTAGCCGGGCGTATCGATACCCTGGGGGTACCGATACCCTCCCAACTCACTGGAATTTTGTGAAATAGGTAAGAGTAGGGCGTACCGATACGGGTTTTACGCGTATCAATACGATCCTACTTCGTTGACCAAGGAGAGTTGACCGAGAAGGGCGTATCAATACGCTCAAGGGCTGTATCGATACGATCTTCCCGGAGTTGACTTTTTGGGTGGATCGGGTCAGGGCGTATCGATACCCCTAGTTGGTGTACCGATACGGTCTGCCCTGTAAGCTTAAAATGGACTGTTAATGTATGGTTGTGGTTCGAAGGTGATTTTCTGATGGATGTTTTTCCGCTGTCGAAATCACTTAGGATTTAATACTCCTCTAGACAAGATTAGAATGTACAGAAAAAAATAGGGTCGTTAACCGAGGGGGAACCTTAACGATTTTCGCTTCGGTTTTCCCCGTGTGGCCTACTCGGATCGGTCATCCGGCCAGACCGACACGAGGGGGTTACAGGTGGTTTGAATCCACCCAAGGTCATTTTCCCAACTTCCATTTTTCCTTCTCCAATCAGGTGACACGTGTCATCACCTGATTGGAGGGGGAAATTAATTAATTAAAATTAAATAAAAATAATTAAAGTCCTCCAATAAGGTGGTGACACATGTCACCACCTAATTGAATAATTAATTTATATTATTTAATTAAAATTAAGGTCAAATTGATAGAATGTGTAAATAACAAGGACCAAATGTGTAATTATACCGGTTTTATTTAACAGAACACGTCAGCATTTCTGTTTTCTTTAACGATTGGTGGCTTGATTGAAACCAATTAAATAGTTTAGTGGTATATTTGCCAAAATTAAAAGTATAGTTGTTAAATTGACACCAACCCCATAGTTGAGTGGTCATCTGTGTAGTTTACCCATAATTTTTTAATCCTACAAATAAATGGTTTGAATTTAAATCTCGTAAAATAATACTCTACTTGTCCCAATCAAATTGTCACTTTTGTATTTTAAAATTGTCTCACTTAAATTGTCACATTGAAAAACTCAACAACTTTTATAAAAACAAATTTACTTTTTTATCCTTCTTTAGTTTTCCAACAAAAATAAAAGTTAACTTTCTAAAGGTAAACTTATCATTTAAATTATTTTATACCATACAACTTTTTCTTCCTAAAACTCGGTAAAAAGTCAACATGTGACAATATAAGTGTGATGGAGGGAGTAACATTTTTTTTGACAAATTCTAATTCTAATCCTAATCCTACCTAGAGGGGAGGGAAATGAGGACTCTAGGGGAAAGAAAGAGAGTGCTACTAGTGAGTATAGAACTCATGACCGATAAGAAATGAGATAACAAAGGTCAGCAGCTTGACCAACCGACCAAATAGACTTGCTCAGGAGTAACATTTTTTTGAATTGTCTGGGTTGACAATATAATATATTATATGTTCATTAGTTAATATCATACGAACAAATTACTTAAACTTAAATCACTTTAAGATAAACAACATTTCCCTTTACACTAAAACATTCGATGATTCAATAACACTTTTTCTTTACTTTTTTCAAACAATATGACGATAGAATTTTATTAGAAATAAAAAATAAAGAAACAATCCAAAAAAGATGAAATTATAGCAGAAAAATAACAAAACACAATAAATCTAAATTGAAAAAAAATTAGAAGAACGAAAGATCATACCACAAAATATGTCAAGTGGGTTGAAAAACAATGATAAACATAAAACACTGGATAAATAAAAGCAGGAAGTAAGACTTATTGTCTCTACCCACATCAACACTAATAAATAGAACATGGCATGTTGAAAATTATCAACCCCACGAACCGGTTCTCTAATTTTCAAGCTATACATGAAAGAATCTAATAGAATTCAAAGAACCCATTTGCGAGCATGAGAGAATGATTAGACATGTGAAGGGTGGAGGATTTCAGCTTTGAGGTTACACTTACACCTCAAAAGTCTCCAAGTCTGACCATAAGAAGTAGGGGTGGCAATCGGGTGAGGAATAACTGAAAATCGTGGGGATCCGAACCGATGGGTATGGAGAATAACCGAATTCTTCACCCATGGGGATGGGGATGGGTGAAGTTTTATCACCGAAGCTCAAATGGGGATGGGGACGGGGATTGCTATATCTGAACTGTGGGGATAACCAAACCGTACCCGTATAAATCACCGTGTGGATCCCCTAAAAATACCCGCAAGAATCCCCAATATTTTACAAATTTGAATGGACATAAGGGTAATTTACTCATTTTCAACAAAAATCTAATCTTCTATAACCAAAGTATGGTTGTGTGGAGTAAGTTTGAAAATTCTCTGTAAATTTCATAAAAGCAATTAGAAAGTGATCTATACATCGTTGTAAACGTGATTCAGTCTAGTTTTGTTTAAAATACACAGTGATCGGTTTCGATATGTATTTTAAAAAATATGAATATTTGAATGTTGAAAGGTCATAAAAATTTAGCAGCATATTCCTTAGAAGTTTTAACATTGACTTTGAAAAATCACAAAAAATCTAAAAGATAAATAAGAAAGTGAGCTTTATATTTCTATAACCATATGGAAGCCTAGATTCGTTTAAAACAAACGGTTCTTGATTTTGAGTTATGTATTAGGAGTTATTAATTTTTGAGTAAGCAAAGGTCAGAAGAAAAGACTGTAGGCTGTTTCTAAAAATAACGATGACAGTAACATAAAAAATTCATCATAAATCGAACAAGTAAAATTATAAGAGATAATTTATATGGTTGAAAAGATTATTGAATCTAGCTCTTCTAGTTCTTCCTTTTACAAAAAAAAACGGATCATGATTTGAATCTGCAAATTACTAGTAACATATTTTTTTAAACGTAGTGCAGGCCGATATGTTTCAATAATTAAATATTTTAGTCATTGTAAAAAATAATATTTTAGTGGGGATCCGTAAGGGATGGGTATGGGTCCTAAAAAATCCCCGAAACATTTAATGGGGATTCTCTAAAACCGTACCTGCAAGTGTTGGGGACGAAGTGGGTAATACAAAACCGTCCCCGAACCGCCCCATTGCCATCCCTAATAGGAAGTTGAGCTTATATTATGTTGATTGTGGCTTATAATCTTACTGATCACAATATGAGCATCGGGGCGATCACCGAATAAAGCCTCGTTTTGGACTAAGGCCTGGTGGGTGAAGTAACGATCAAAGACATAAATGGCAGGGTGGAAAAGAAAATTGAGAGTGACCATCAAACTGGGCTTTTTATGAAGGCTATGGAGGATCGACTCAAGCTCGAAAAGGTTTCACCTTAGCCATATGATGGTGGATATAATGAGAAACTTGGGAGGGAATGAAAGGAGAGTTTGGGAATGTGTTTTGGAGGTGGAAGAGCGAGCGGAGGTTGAAAAGTGCTCGAAGAAGAAGTGAAATGGTGATGGGTTTTGAGGACTTGGTTTATTGTAAAAGAGTCACACCTGTATTTGGTTGGTTGTTTTTTATTTTTACCCTTGCAAAGTTAGCTTTCTGGTAAAATTTAACGGCAAGAAACGTTCGAGTAACTAAAAGTTTAAAAAACGAAAACGTAAGTGGTCAAAATGTTAATTTTTTAAAATTGATAACTAAAAGTGAACAAAACTGAAACGAAAATGATCATTATGGTAGTATACCCTATTAAAAATGACGTCACCATCTACAATTCAAAAATTAAGCAAAAAAAAAAAAAGTTGTGTTAAAAGTTTGAGAGAATGGTGCTAGTATTAGGGGTGTTCATTCCCGGGTACCTGAAAAATTGGGTACTTGGTTCATCCAGGTATCACACACGCCGACCTGTGTCCTGGCCTGCTTTAGCCGGGTACCCGCTATTCGAGTACTCGCGAAATTTGGGTACCTAGAAAATTGGATAACGAGTACCCGATTCACATTTTTTTATTTATCTTTAAATTTATTTTTTAAAAAAATCACATAGTAAACACATAAAATTTAAAAGTTCATAATACATAATCCAAACACAAAATTAATGATCTGAAGTTAGTTTTAAGATGATTACTTGGATATATATATATATATATATATATATATATATATATATATATATATATATATATATATATATATATATATATATATATATATATTATAGTTTATCATCAAACATACATTAAAAACATTAATCTCGTTTTTTTTCTTTCGAATCTTATATTAAAAAATTAATAAAAATATATTTGAAAATTTTAAAACTTAAAAAATACATAATACAAACATAGAAATAATTTAGAGATTTAAATTTAGTTTCAGGTGAAAATATTAAGAACCTAAAATAAAAATATAACTTAAAATAATATATATATATATATATATATATATATATATATATATACATATATTAAAAGTATCGGGTTGGGTACCTGATTACCAAAAAATTTTGACCCAAACCCGACCCAACTACCTGGAAAAAAATCTCGGGTCGAGTACCCGGTCTGGTCGAATAATTTTTTTAATAAAATACCTATTTTTCATTTTAGGTCATCAAATAGTCGGTTCGGGTCAACCGGGTCAGGCAGTTTTGAACACCCCTAGCTAAAATTCCGAAGATATTAGAAGATGAATTATAACATTTTTTTAAAAATAATTTTTACCTAGGAAAGGGGATGGAGAAATTTACATCTAATGTGTCTAGAACCCACAACATAGAGGAAGGGAATTATAACACTTTTTTGTACGGTACATGTTATTCCATTAAATAAAAATATGTATGCTTAAAATGATTTCCTTTAGAGCATGCGAGGACGGCCTGGTGGTGAGAGCACGCTCACTTGCTTCTCTCCCTTCCCCTTAAGTCTCGGGTTCAAGACCCCTCAGAAGCGTTACCTTCACCTAGATTCCCCCCTCCCCCTCTAGGTAGAAGTAGAATAGGATTGTAATAAAAAATAATTTCCTTTAATTAATTAAAAGGTATTTATCTTATCTTGTATGTATTTGAATATCACGATATTTGTCTTAAAAATATAATATTTCTTTATTTAATAAAAAAATCAAAAATAATTTTGTATTGGTTGCCAACCGTTTGAGATCTTTTTTATTTTTTATTTTTTGTTCTCTTTTGTCTCAGATTCATATTTTTGTACATCTTACCGCAACATTTTTCTTCCTGACATATTTGCCAAGTGGGGGTTTGCAAAGCAGCTTTCTGGGGTTTGTTGAAAGTGAGAAAGGTCTGGCCTTTGTTGTATGGAAGTAGAGTGAGTTCTGGGAATGGGGTTTTGATGAAGAGGAAACGAGTGACAGCCAAGGAATCGGGCGTGTAAGATTGTGGATTTGGAGGAGACCCATTTTTGAGAACAGCCTTGAGCTTGAAGGATTTGCAGTTGGGGTTTAAGCTAACAAACAATAGATATGTTTGGTTGCTTGAATACGAGAATATTTTTTTTAATCCTACATATAAACCATTCCAATTTAAATTTTGTAAAAATAATATTTTCTTTGTCCAATAAAACTCCGTGAAAAATTAACATGTGATAATATAAGTAAAACAAAAAGAGTAATATTTTTTTTGAATTGTCTGGGTTGACAATATAAGATATTATATATTCATTAGTTAATATCATACAAACAAACTATGTAAACTTGAATCACTTAATATAAACAATATTTCCCTTTACATTAAAAACACTTGATGATTCAATAACACTTTTTCTTTACTATTTTTTCGAATAATATGACGGCTGAATTTTATTAGAAATCAAAATAGAGAAACATTCTAAAAGAAATGAAATTGTAGTAGAAAATTAACAAAACACAACAAATCTAAATTGAAAAAAGTTAAAAGGCTCAAATTTGCCCTTGTAGTAAACTCAAGTCCGCAATGTGGCCCTATTTTTTTCATGCAATTTTGCCATTGAAGTGATTCAATTGCTGTAATTTTATCATTTGACCGACGTTGACCGTTAAAGTGCTGACGTGGTAGAAAACGGTGCTGACGTAGTGGTCCACTATGCTAACATAACAGTACACGTGTAATGATATGGCAGAGGAGTTGAATTATTTTTTTTACTGACTTTGAGGTTATAATTGATTTTTTTTGTTGAGTTCAGGGGCATAATTGATTTTAATTGAAAGATCGATAACTTATTTAAAATTTAAGCTAAAAAATGAGAATTTAAGAAATTATTAAAATTTTAAAATTTTAAAAATGGACAAATAATTTGTTTAAAATTTAAATTAATTTAATCGGTTTATTTATTTTTTTTGAATAAAATTGGATAAATAGTTAGATTTTTCGAGTTAAAACTTTAGAAATAGAAAAATATGAAAAATTGATTAACAAATTGGTGTGAATATCATTTTTGTCCTTGGTAATTTTAAAAATAAGCAAAGTGAGAACTTTCACAAAAATTTAAAATATTCTTCATTTTTATAAAAAATCCATAAACTTAATAAAAATAAATTAGATATTCAAAAATTTTTTGAAAATAAAAACTAATATAAAAATTAAAATGCATTAGAAATTACAAAAATGATAAAATATAATTTTTGATATTTTTGATAAAGTATTAAAAAATTAGACAATTTCATCAAATTTTCTTTTGCTTTTCTGCATCAAACTGATGCTCATTAATATTTGATAAGTTTTACTACTCTAATAGAATGTTGATTTCATTGAAAATATGTTCAAGGAATATTAGTTGACTTAGCACAACCAGAAACAATCGAAGACTTTTTATTGGTTTTTATAAATATTTTGAAAATTTGATTTTTTATATTTATAATTTTTGATATTTTCTATTTTACGTTTTTACTTAATTCTTTAAATTCATTATAGTGTTTTTATTTTTAATATTATATAAATATTTTAAATTTTTAATAATTTCTTATTTTTTAGCTTACAGATTAAATAAATTATCAAACTTTCAATTAAAATCAATTATGCCCCTAAAACCAGTAAAAAATTAATTATACCCTCGAAGTCGGTTAGAAAAAGCAATTCAGCCCCTCTATTACGTCACCATTACACGTGTAACGCCATGTCATCGTCGTCGATCGCCACCTCAGCACAATAGACCGCCGCGCCAGCACCGTTAACTGCCACTTTAGCACTTTAACAATCAACGTCGATCAAAGGGTAAAATTGCTGTAATTGAATGACTTTGAGGGAAAAATTGCATGAAAAAATTAAGGGCAACATTGCTGATTTGGGTTTAGTATAGGGGCAAATTTGACCATTTAGCCAAAAAAACTAGAGAAACAAAAGGTCATACCATTAAAATATGTCAAGTGGGTTGGAAAACAAAGATAAATATGAAACACTGGAGAAATAGAAGCAGGAAGTGAGACTTACTGTCTCTACCCACCTAAATGCTTCAGGATATTGAAGTAGGAGTGGTGAACAAAATCAAAAATCATGGAGGCTACTTCATAAAACTGATCCAACTACATAGGAAAATAAATCACAGAAGGCGATCAAACTACTGCAGACCACCGATAGTACGTAAATCAGAGCCGAGCGTCGTGAAAACATATATACAAACACATATCTATCACAAAGATAAACGATAACGTGCCATAAGAAAAAAGAAAAAAAGGCCTGGTGTCATTATGCTGGGAAGTTCTAGGGTGAAACCTCTAATTTGAGGCTAATTTAAGGCTGACCAGTTGTTCAGGTTATAAGTTTGTACTTAATTTATTACGAAGTTTGTACATAATTGACTACAGAAAGTGTAATTAAAACGGTACATACATAATTTGTTACATGAGATCACAAAATTCAAGAAAGGTAATAAACTATGTACATACATAGTTTCTTACACGAAAACCTAATTTGTTACAAAAAGTATAATAAATTAAGTATGTACTTAATTTATTACACGTTGTACGTTATTTGTTACAACATTTGTAATGAAAATGGCATGTACTTAAATTATTACACCAACACCAAAAAAAACCCACCTCAACCAAGGGTAATAAACTATGTACATACATAGTTTCTTACACGAAAACCTAATTTGTTACAAAAAGTATGATAAATTAAGTATGTACATAATTTATTACAAGTTGTACGTAATTTGTTACAACATTTGTAATGAAAACGATATGTACTTAAATTATTACATGAGATCACAAAAACCAAGAAAGGTAATAAACTATGTACATACATAGTTTCTTACACGAAAACCTAATTTGTTACAAAAAGTATAATAAATTAAGTATGTACTTAATTTATTACACGTTGTACGTTATTTGATACACAATTTGTAATGAAAACAGTTTGTACTTAAATTATTACATGAGATCACAAAAACCAAGAAACCTCAACCAAGGGTTATAAACTATGTACATACCTAGTTTCTTACACGAAAACCTAATTTGTTACAAAAAATATAATAAATTAAGTATGTACTTAATTTATTACACGTTGTACATTATTTGTTACACAATCTGTAATGAAAACGATATGTACTTAAATTGTTATATGAGATCATAAAATAAACATGACATTAGCTTTTATTAATTGGCTAAATACTCAATATCATATAGTAATACACCAAAACAAATTCAATTTTCTTACTACTTCAATCAATCAATTAAAGACAACTATTCCTAACAACTTTCAAACAAAAACAATTCACATAAACCAAATAATAAATCAAGGAAAGAGGAAACGAATCAAGGGTACAAATGGATAATTACTTCATTAAAAAAATATTTTAACCAAACAAGAACCAACATCCCGTAAACAATTATGAAAACACTAACAAAACAACAGAGAATGTGACAATGTATATGAACCACAAGTCTTTTAACAAATACGTAAAGTTTGTTCAAATACCATACATTCTACTATTATTCAAACTAAGCTAATATAAACTTCCATGTTTATTTCATAACAAGTAACAACTCTAAGATCTTAACTCACATAATATAAACATAACTCATTACTGATTTTTTAAATACTAAGACATGTTTCATAACTTAGAGAGAGATCTTATATAAACATATATACTAACATATACATGTTCAAATAGTTCATACAATTTACTAGAATCTCAAAACAGTCCTAATTCACATATATACAGAGTTATACATATTCAAAATTCAGGAAAATATGTGTACAACTTTCTGTCATGTTCACTAAACTCAAGAACATAAGTAAAGCATAATAAACACTCTATTATCATCCTACTGCATCACTTACAGCATGTGCAAAACATTAACTAATACATCAAATTTACAAAAGTTTTATATCTACCTTTAACCAAAATTAATGACTGGTTCTAGGGTGAAACCTCTAATTTAAGGCTAATTTAAAGCTGACCGCTAAAGCTCAGAGAACAATGGACCATTCAACAAATGTCAAGAACTGAAAAAAAAAAAAGGAAAAGGGAGGGGATTGCTTTAAAAGGAAAATAATATCCATTTCAGTTAGAAGGTTGGGTTACAGGTTACCTACAATTTTAAAGTTTCAGTATGTTCAGCAAGTACAAACAATACATTCAAACTTTATGCATTCCTGTTAGCATCAGTTTAAAGAAGGCTTTTCTCAATTGCCATTTTCATCATATAATCTGCAAACATAAGAGACGTAACCACAAACTGAATCGACAAACTTTATAAATTTTATTTTTATGCATTCATGGTAATAGAACCTACCAATGTTGTCAAGACTTTTGCTAAAATGAATAGTCTAACATATGTTTCCAACAAAAATATCGAACATAAAAACTTTTGCTAAAATGAATAGTCCAAATACATAAAAACCTAAGCATTTAACCTCCCAACAACAACCATTTTCCACTTGAATTCGTAACTAATCAAGCCACCCATCTTCTATCCAAAGGATTTTAATCCAATATAAAAAGAAAATTTCAAACAATGCATACAACCAAAAGCCATAAAAAAACCCTCAAAATCCCTAACTTTTCTAATTTTTTACACTTAACAATAAATGGTGTATTCCACTCTTAGCATATTTATAATGAAAGTGAATAAAAAGGGTAGGAACCTTCAAAAACAATTTCAAAGCTACAACCAAATGGAAGAAACACTTACCCTTTATTACCGAAGAAAATGCACAAGGAACCAACAAAACCGCTTCTTCTTCTTACTTTCGAAACCCCCAAAAGCTTCTTCTTCTTACTTTCAAACCAACAAAAACCCTCAAAATCCCCCTTTCAGTTCTTTTGGATTCCTTTCTCCCGTCCCACTCTCACACACAAGCTTTTACCATTTTTTTCTTGCTCGGTGGGTTTTACACATTCAATTTTTGCCTTCAATTTTAGAGTTACCGGTTAATCGGGTAACCTTTTTTTTAAATTCAACAATTATTATTGTAACCTCCTCGACCCGGCCTAGCCACCAGGCCACACCGAACGTGTTACACGGGGAAAACTGAAGAGAAACCCGTTAAGGCTTCTCTTCGATTAGCAACCCTAGAAAATTTCTTTTTAAAATTATTTTGTCTAAATGCCATATTTAAATCCTATGTGAGGAGACAAGCAGCGGAAAGCAAACACGGACATGAACCAAATAAGGTGGACATTCAAAGGTTGATTTTTAGTGATTTACTACAGGTTGTATCGATACGCCTAAGACCCATATCGATACGCCATCAACGATCAACTCCCTAGGGTCAACTTCAAGAGGCCGTATCGATATCCTTCAAGGCTGGTATCGATACGCCCTTAATTGTCAAACTCCCAAAGTCAACACCAGGGACCGTATCGGTACACTTAAGGACCGTACCGATACTCCAATTTCTCGTCAAAATCTCAGATTTCAAGAGAACAAATTGGGTATCGATACGACCCCGCGTATCGATACGCCTATTCTAAAAATAGGGGACCGAATCGATATATCCCTTAAGCGTATCCATACGCCCTACCCAGAAAGACTGGTTTTAACAGATAAAAGCATAAGGGAACCAGCACAAGACGCATGGGAACCAGTACAAGACGCACTAAACAAGCATTCATTCAGCTTACAACCACACATGCAACACAAGGCATCCATGGATACACATATAAAGCAAGATAAGCATTCAACGGAACAAGATTCAACATAACAAGGTCTAAAAGGGAAAAACACATGCTTAACATTCACCAACAAAGTCAAAAGCCAACTCAAAGCATTTTTCAACAGAATATGAGGCATTACAAGCCAAAACACAGCCAAACAAACTTGTCTAAACAAAAAGACATGCCAATAACCCCTTAAAACAAAAAGTTCCTATCCTATTGCTTAATACTAATTATTGAAGCCTAAAAGCCATACTTGAGCAAACCAAACTCCCTTGGATTCTCCCTTGTTCCCAGAGCTGCCCCGTAGGTCTAAGGGCCTGCATTGTTGGAAAAAAAGGAGAAATCATTTAAGCTTAGTGAGCGGTGCTCAAAACGGTGGCTACAACAATGTAGTTTTAAACACCATAATTTTGCTTGAAACCAAACCCATTTCCAAATCACTTCCCATGCTTGAACACATAACAACATGCATTTATGTAACCCCCTTAGCCCGGGAAGTGATCACGTCCAAGCCCATATCGAAACAGCCTTCAAACATTTGCCTAGGCGTATCGATACGCAGGCAAATCGTACCAATACACCTAAGCTGAAAAGCGTGGTTTTGGCTTTAGTGTATCGATACCCGACCCCGTGTATCGATACGCATACCAGAAATGCATTTCCAAAAGTCATCTTAACACATTTAATCACATCTAAACATGCTTAGATCATACATACAAGCTATAATCAACCTACTAAACATGTAAACATCAACAAATAGTATAACATACTCATCAAGCACACCAAACCATGGTGAATCATTAGCTACTCAAGCATGCTTAAGAGAACAAGCCATAGCATAGTCAAAATACTATAAGCAAGAACATAAACCAATGAAAGGCCATTTACAAATCCACAAACATATACTAATCATGCTCAAGGTGTTTAACATCACCAACAAAACCGAGAGTACAAATCTCACCCATTGCCTCTTATTACACTAAGGATAAACCACATACATTGTTTAGCCAAAAACTCTTGGAATCCCCTTGCTCTTGGGCTGCCTTGATTGCTCAATTCTCTGCATTGATGAAACAAATGAGCGTAAGCATAAAGCTTAGTGAGGATCACTAAAAGCAAACATTCATCAATGCATTTTATAAAACCATCATATTGTCAATTGCAAACTCATGCTCTTCAAAGCATCAATGCACTTTTTAAAACTACATGCTTATAGCATCAATAAAAACAACAGCAAAATCCTTTGCTCATGCTTAAACCAAACATCACATGCATTCTAGCATAATTCCCAAGCATCTCATGCTTAATCATTAATCATCAACATTATATTGGCTCGCAAGTGATCAATCTCAAACCATAACAAAACCAACACAATTGACACAATTGGATACGTGGATTACAAGCGTTGTCCCACACGCTTCATACACACTACCGAACTACACAAGGTGGAGACTAATGGCACAATCACAATCCCTCAACACCCGTGATGGAGATCAATGGCACAGTCACAACCCCTCAACATCACTCATCGGTAGTTGTATAATTCCACTAACGAGAGTACGAGACACATACCACAAGACTCACACACGGGATTAAACCATCCACTATTGTGATCTTAGCCTAAATCGTTAGGGTACTTGATGGAGATTACGGCACAATCACAACCCCACGACATCCAAGGCAGCTTTATTTACGGTGCACCCTATCCTATAGTCGACTAACTATATCCGATTAAAGTAACCAAAAACCATTTTCATCACTTGCCAATATAATCATTCAACATCATTATTCCACTGCTTTACAAGCATAAATTACAATGCCATTTTCACAAGCATAAATATGCTTAAACTCAAATGCATATATCTCATAAATCCAAGGATCACCTACCAAGTGCATCCTTAACAAAATGGCATTAAAAACCAGCACCAACAATGCTTAAAACATGCTTTAAAATAGTAATCAAAACCACGTTCAAATCAAGTGCATTTCCAACAAAAACATAGCACATTCCGAGAGAGACTTTCAAATCACTTACTCTTGAGCTTAGCTAAGTGTTTCAAACTTACACTAAGCTCCCAAGACCACATTCAAAGCGTTACAAAACTGGAAAATCCATTTCAACTCACCGATACACGAAACCTTACTCGCCGACGCGAAATCACCCTTCCAAAGTCTCCACAAATGCTTCGTTTGTTTCCGGATCAAGATCCCCAGTTTTTAAATCACCAAAACAGAGATCCAAATACATTAAAATGCATTCCAACACCAGCAACTAAACACAAACTCGTTGCTCACCAAAACTACACCAATTTACCCATCCGAAACAACCGAAAACTCAATTGATTGCTTCCTAAACCAAGCCAGCCAGCATACATCACTTTCAACCATTTATACGCATCAAAACACATCTAAAAACAACCTAAACCCATCATTATACCTCCAACAAGCATAACTTCAACATTTCACCCCCAAAACCTAGCTAAAACTATCAAGAAACTCAAGGATCTCAAGGATTTCGGGATCTATATTATCAAAACCCTTTTTCAACATAATAATCAACTCAAAACTCAATTAAAACCAATCCAAAACAGAGCTCATTAATACCTATCCGAAAATCAAGATTTAAATCATAATTTTGCAAGATTTTGATCTCAATCAAAACTATAATAAAAACTCAGCCAAAAACAATATTTAGAAGTCAAAGATCTTGGAAATTTCAATAAAGAACCTAGATTGAAGGTTGAGAACGTGATTTACCTCCAATCATTGCCTTCCTTAGTGATTGACAAGTTCTTCCTTCACAAATCTAGAAGAATTTGAAGAGAACTCTTGAAATTGGTTTAGAAATTAAAGAGAGGGTGTTTGAGAGAAAAGAAATCTAGAGAAAAAGAGTTGAGAAAATGGTTTTGCTGAAATGAGAGGTAGTTACGTGAAATGAAATCTAAATTCCTATTTTAACAATTTTAATTAAATAAAAACCCCTTTTATTATTATCATCCAAAATTATTTTAAAACACATGTCAATTTAAGGAAGGTGTAATTGCACCATAGCTCCCTAAAGATTCTAAGATTTTACTTTTTTTTTGAAATTTTGTAATTTTCCACAATTTTGAAACTTTACATTTTGGTCACTACCCAAAATGTACCACTTTCGAAACTCTTTTTGTAAAATTGATTTGACCAATCTCTTAAACATGATTTTAGAGGCTTTTAGCAATTTTTACCATATTTTTATCCCTTCTCGATCCTTGATTTCCTTAAATCACCTAACATGATTCGAACTATTTCTGACCGGTCCAATCTGATGTCTAAAACATCTAGGCCCAAAACCAGGGCGTTACAACTCTCCCCCACTTAGGAAATTTCGTCCTCGAAATTTTACCTGAAGGAAAAAGGTGCGGAAATTGCTTCAACATGACCGCCTTGCTTTTCCCAAGTGGCCTCCTCAACTCCCCGGTGTTGCCACAACACCTTCACAAGCTCTACCGTCTTGCCACGAAGAACTTCTCTGCTCACATCCATGATTCTCATCGGTTCCTCATCATAAGACAGATCCGGATTCAACTCTATCTCCTCAATAGGCATCACATGCGAAGGATCCGATCTATACCTCCACAACATCGAGACATGAAACACACCATGAATTCTTTCCATCTCGGGAGGCAACCTCAACCGATAAGCCACATGACCAATACGCTCCACAACCTCATATGGTCCAATAAACCTTGGGCTAAACTTACCCTTACGCCCAAACCTCATCACCTTCTTCCAAGGCTATACCTTCAAAAACACACGTTCGCCAACCGCGAACTCGATCTCCTTACGCTTCAGATCCGCGTAAAACTTTTGTCGATTTGATGCTGCCTTCAAACGCTCACAAATGAGCTTCACCTTCTCGGTGGTTCCTTTTAACATAGCTGGCACTGAAATCAACTTTTGCCCAGCTTCTGCCCAACAAAGAGGGGTTCTATACTTTCTCCCATACAAAGCCTCGTATGGAGCCATTTGAATACTTGCCTGGTAACTATTGTTATACGCAAACTCAACCAACAACAAGTGTTTCTCCCAAGAACCCTGAAACTGTATAACACAACATCTCAACATGTCATCAAGCACCTGGATCACACATTCCGATTGTCGATCCGTCTGAGGATGATAAGAAGTACTAAAATTCAACCGTGTACCCAAGGCTTGATGCAAACATTCCCAAAACCGCGATGTAAACCTCAGATCCCTATCCGACACTATAGACTTTGGCACCCCGTGCAATCGCACAATCTCATCAATATACAGCTCTGCCAGCTTATCCAAGGTATACATAGTATGCACAGGCAAGAAATGTGCACACTTCGTAAGGCGATCAAAAATCACCCACACCGAATTCTTCTTCGATGGTGAAAAAGGCAAACTAGACACAAAATCCATGGTAATCCTTTCCCACTTCCATTCTGGGATTCTCAAAGGTTGCAACAACCTAGAAGGTACCTGATGTTCAGCCTTCACTCGCTGACACACCATGCACTTACTAACGAACTCAGCAACATCCTTTTTCAACCCCACCCAGTTGTACCCATCTTTCAAATCACGATACATCTTTGTACTACCAGGGTGCATAGAGAAAGGACTACTACGAGCTTCAGTCAGAATAGTGCGCCTCAACTCAACATCATTCGGTACCACTATTCGACTCCCAAAACAAAGAACACCATCATCATTGAAACTGAAATCCGAAGGGTTACCCTCTGCAATATCCCAAACATGAGGGACAAGAGAATCATCAAGCAATTGCTTGTCCTTGATCAACTATATCAGAGATGGTTTCACTTTCAATTCAGCAACAGGACCACCATCTTGTGATATGCTCAAGTGAGAAAACATCGCCCTCAACTCCACAGCCACTTTTCTGCTCAAAGCATCACCCACAATATTGGCCTTTCCCGGGTGATACACGATCGACATATCATAATCTTTAAGCAACTCCACCAAACGACGTTGCCTAAGATTCAACTCCTTCTGAGACATAAGATACTTTAAGCTCTTATGATCCGTGAACACCACACACTTCTCGCCATACAGATAATGCCTCCAAATCTTCAAGGCAAACACAATAGCCGCAAGCTCAAGATCGTGAGTAGGGTAGTTACGCTCGTGCACCTTTAACTACCTAGATGCATAGGCTACTACCTTACCCTCATGCATCAACACACAACCCAAACCAACAATGGACGCTTCATTATAGATCACAAACTCCTTACTAGACTTAGGTTGAATCAGGACAGGAGCCTGCGTCAAAGCTTCCTTCATTTTCTCAAAAGCTTGCTGCCTCGCATCCGTCAAATCAAAGCGAACATTCTTCTGCAACAACTTGGTCAAAGGTGCAGCAATCTTCGAGAAACCCTCGACAAACCTATGGTAATATCCAGCCAAACCAAGAAAACTTCGCACCTCCGTCACCGACTTAGGCACCTTCCAACTCATCACTGCCTCAACCTTATGCGGATCAACACGAATACCCTCAGCCGATACAACATGCCCAAGGAAGACCACCTCCTTAAGCCAAAACTCACACTTACTTAGCTTGACATACAACTGGTTCTCCAACAACGCTTGCAAAACTATCCTCAAGTGTCTATCATGATCCTCCTCGGTACGAGAGTACACAAGGATATCATTAATAAACACCAATACGAACTGATCCAAGAACTCATGGAACACACGATTCATCATGTCCATGAAAGCAGCAGGTGTGTTGGTCAAACCAAACGGCATCACCAAGAACTCATAATGTTCGTACCTCGTCCGAAAAGCCGTCTTAGGTACGTCCACATCCTTCACCTTCAACTGATAATACCCTGACTTCAAGTCTATCTTAGAAAACACCGAGGCTCCTCGAAACTGATAAAAAAGATTATCAATCCTAGGCAAGGGATACTTGTTTTTAATCGTCAACTTGTTCAGTTGCTGATAATCTATACACATCCGCATTGTCCCAGCTTTCTCCTTTACAAACAAGACCGGTGCACCCCAAGGTGACACACTCGGCCGGATAAACCCTCTATCAAGCAACTCATGAAGTTGCATCTTCAACTCTTTCAACTCTTTAGGTGTCATGCGATAGGGAGCAATGGACACTGAAGTCGTATTCTCATACAATTCGATACCAAACTCAACCTCTCTGTTTGGTGGCAACCCAGGCAATTCTTCCAGAAAGACACCCAGAAGATCGCAAACGGTTCTGATGTCCTGCACACGTACATCCTTTGAACTAGGATTCATCACGTAGGCAAGATAAGCCTCACATCCCAGCCTTAGCATACAGCTTGCTTCTAAATCCGAAATCACATTAGATAAGAATTTCACATTCTCGCCTACTATCACCACTTCATAATCATCAGCAATCTTTAAGGTGACTCGCTTAACATCAAAGTCAACCACTGCTCTATGCTCAGACAACCAATCCATACCAAGGATCACATCAAAACCATAGAAGGTAACTCTATCAAATCCACAAGAAAAACATGACCCTGAACAATAAGGGACACCTCCGATACAACTTCCTAGTGACTATCGTCTCACTAAAAGAACTAGTCACTTCCATTCCTACTTCAAGCAACTCGACAGGTATATCAAAAAAATGCGCATGCTCACTCAATATATAAGAATGCGTGGATCCAGAATCAATCAAAGCCAACAATGATAAAGACTGAAGAACAAAGGTACCTGCGATAACATCAATATCATTGCGATTTTTGTATTGAGCATAGACCCTCGCAGGACCGCCTCCCTAAGGCTGAACTGCTAGAACATGAGCAATGCCTCGTTGCCCCTCATCTCTCCTCTGGAAATTCCCTCGGCCGCGCCCACGGCCTCTCTGAGGTGCAGCCACAGCCGGTGCACTTCCTTGGCCTCCACCAGCCAACAGAGGACACTCGCGCCTCATATGATCTGTTGAACCACAGTTCCAGCAAAAATTCCTTGTTACCACAACAAGAGTCTGTACCTCTCTAGCTGCACGTGAACAATCTCGCCTCAGATGGTCCCTCGATCCATACGTCCAGCACGTGTGCTGCTCAGACCTCACTCGACCTCCTTGAGCCTGACCACCTCGTCCTGGAGCACTCGCCCTACCTCAGGCTGATGTCTCCTATCACGACCTCTTTTGTTCTGTCTACCTCTGGAACTATACTCAGCTGCTCTCTTCCGAGAGCTAGAGCCAATGCTACGGGATGCCAAACCCAAGTTCTGCTCAATGTCCTTAACTCGACATACAAGCACATCAAAATCCGTGTAGTCTATAGCCAACATATAAGTCTTCACTTCCTGCACCAGCCCATATCGGAAGCGATCACAATGATGCCTCTCACTCGGCATCAACTAAGGGGCGTATTGACTCAAACGTACGAACTGAACCTCGTACTCATCCACCGAGAGAATCCCTTGAACAAGCGACATGAATTCACGCTTCTTCTCATCCAAGTATCTCACTCCAAGATACTTCCTCTTAAATGCATTTCTGAAAAACTCCCAATCTACCTCATTGGGTTCCATACCAGCGGTGATAGTTGTCCACCAACTATAAGTGTCACCCTAGAGCAGAGAAACCACACATCCTAGCTTGCACACATCGTTACACCCCATTTGATCCATAATACGGATCGTGCTAGCTAACCAGGCTTCCGACACCTCAGGAGAAATTCTACAGAAACTCAACAACTCCTAAACTCCTCAGCCTTTCCAAAGGCAAACCCACCTACCCAGCTGCAGGGGCTTGAACATGCGCTCTAGCTACCACAGCCTGAAACGCTCTGGTGATCGCCTCAACCAGTGGCGCTAGATCACCCAATCCTGGACCCATTTGTCCTTGTTGCTCCGGCTCTCTACCCCCAGGTGGTGGCGGAGGAGGTAAGTTTCCACCAGGAGGAACATCAGCCCCTTGGTTACCCTGGTCGCCCTGCTCAGCCGCAAACACTACTGTGTTCGACCTAAGCTCTCTCCTCGGACCCATAGTGCTATTTTTAACAAGGCATAACAACAAAACAAATCAAACAATGATTTAGGCCAGCCCCAAGCAAGGATCCAAGCTCACAAAAACATTTAACTAGTGTAATAAGGCAATGGGTACCCCGATTTCCCTCAAGCATAACATAGCATATCAAATACATCATACTTTACATCATCCAAAATCAGCACATATTCATATCATATCATCATCACACAATCATATCTAGCTCACATATGATTCACAACAATCAAGCATGGCATAAGCTCCAACATTTCATCAAAAACATGCTTTTTCAAACAACATACATCAAAACAAACAAATTTCACTTACCATCATCCCCAATTCTTTCGAAACTTGGCTCTAATACCAACAAATGTAACCCCCTTAGCCCGGCCTAGACGCCCAACCCGAATTAAGAAAATTACACGGGGAAAACCGAAAGTCAACTCGTAAAAGTCAACCTCGATTAACGACCTTTTTTTCTTTTTAACTTCTCCAGATGCACATTATTATCCTATGTGTTCAGCAAGGCACTTAGAATAAAACGACACTACGATCGGAGATCATTTAGGGGATCAATTGCATACTTTTGACTTTTAGGGACCAAATTGTAAATTATAGAAAATACAAATACTTTCAAGTTTTAAAGTTACCAATCCATAATTAGTCATGAAACATGCCAGCATGTCAAATTTCATCCCAAACAGGTCATCCAAACTCAACTAATTGAACAAACATTAATCAGGGACCAAAATGCATAAATTCAAAACTTTAAAGATTCCATTAACTGAAAATAACTAACCCGTATCGATACACTTCTCTCTGTATCGATACGCAAATCGACAGTAGCAACCTTTGGGAAAAGGGTATCGTTACGCCAAGCCCGTATCAAAATGGCCTTCAAACATTTGCCTAGGCGTATCGATACGCGGGCAAATCGTACCGGTACACCTAAGCAGAAAAGCTTGGTTTTCATTTAGCGTATCGATACTCGACCCCATGTATCGATACACATACCAAAAATGCATTTCCAAAAGTCATCTTAACACATTTAATCACATCTAAACAGGCTTTAATCATACATACAAGCTATAATCAACCTACTAAACATGTAAACATCAACAAATAGTATAACATACTCATCAAGCACACCAAACCATGGTGAATCATTAGCTACTCAAGCATGCTTAAGAGAACAAGCCATAGCATAGTCAAAACACTATAAGCAAGATCATAAACCAATGAAAGGCCATTTACAAATCCACAAACATATATTAATCATGCTCAAGGTGTTTAACATCACCAACAAAACCGAGAGTACAAATCCCACCCATTGCCTCTTATTACACTAAGGATAAACCACATACATTGTTTAGCCAAAAACTATTGGAATCCCCTTGCTCTTGGGCTGCCTTGATTGCTCAATTCTCTACATTGATGAAACAAATGAGCGTAAGCATAAAGCTTAGTGAGGATCGCTAAAACCAAACATTCATCAATGCATTTTATAAAACCATCATATCGTCAATTGCAAACTCATGCTCTTCAAAGCATCAATGCACTTTTTAAAACCACATGCTTATAGCATCAATTAAAACAACAGCAAAATCCTTTGTTCATGCTTAAACCAAGCATCACATGCATTCAAGCATAATTCCCAAGCATCCCATGCTTAATCATTAATCATCAACATTATATTGGCTCGCAAGTGATCAATCTACAAACCATAACAAAACGAACACAATTGAGACAATCGGATACGCGGATTACAAGCGTTTTCCCACACGCTTCATACACACTATCGGACTACACAAGGTGGAGACTAATGGCACAATCACAACCCTCAACACCCGTGATGGAGATCAATGGCCCAATCACAACCCCTCAACATCACTCATCGGTAGTTGTATAATTCCACTAACGAGAGTACGAGACACATAACACAAGACTCACACACGGGGTTAAACCATCCACCGTTGTGATCTTAGTGAGCGGTGCTCAAAACGGTAGCTACAACAATGCAGTTTTAAATACCATAATTTTGCTTGAAACCAAACCCATTTCCAAATCACTTCCCATGCTTAAACACGTAACAACATGCATTTATCATCTCATGCATTTACCGAATGCAACCACAAGCCATAAGCTTACCTCATGTTCATTCTCATAACATAAGCAAAGTAACCAACTACATGCATATGCATAAATGGAAAGAATAGTGCAAAATGCTTAACATGGGAATTTAGAGCACCACATGTATATTAACATTCATCACTTTTACTCAGATATACGGATAGTTCTCAAAACCTACTAGACACTTACGGTAGAATCTCACATCATCGTACTCACTCGTCTAGTAAAACATAGCTTCTGGTGGAATCTCACATCACCGTACTCCTTCTAAGTGGAATCTAACATCACTAAGGTCACACACGACTTTTACCTCGAGTGCACTCATATCCTATTGGTCGACCAACTATATCCGGTAACAAGATTTCACATGTCAATACGACCAAACCAATGCTTACCTTGCGTTTTCATAGCTACAACCGTAACCAACATGGATATCAATTACGGTAATCACAAGCATAACACATTAATATTCAAGGCAACATGAACTATGAAAATCATTCAAATGCATAGTAGATATTATCGAAAATAAGGGTTAAAAACACTTAAAACTTACTATTGAGCTTAGATTGGCTTATCAAGATCAATCTAAACTCCCAAATCACATCCTTAACCAAGTTAAGGCTTAGAAAACAGTTCCACTCACCGGTACAACCCAGACAATAGTCGAAACACCGATTTCAAGCCTCCGAACTACCCGGTCTCGCGTCCGAAGTGCCCAATCCAATTTCCGTTTTTTTAGGCAACCCAAAACAGAACTTTAGGATGCTATTAAACATGTAAACCAGCAACAACCCGGAATCCAACTTCTTGCAACCAAAACACATTAATATTCAAACCCAAACTTCACCCAAAACTCACCAAATTCGTTCTAACAAAACCTCAAGATGAACCCATCATTTTCAAACATCAAAACACATCAAATATCATCTAAAAACATCCCCTAACAACAAGGGAACCATCAGCCACGAAATCAACCCAAAGCCAAGCCAAAAACTCAATCTTTTCAACTCAAAAATCCCATTTTTTGACCCATTTCGGGTTTCCCACTATTTAGCCAATATTCCAATATGTTTTACCACCCAAAAACTTAGCTTAAAGCTCGTGTATAACCATGGAAAATCAAACCCACGAAATTTTAAGTGAAAATACCCATTTTCCAACCCAAAACCCAAAATGAATTTTAATGGGTTTAGAAGAAAGATTTCAATGAGAACAAGTCAAATAAGTGAAAAACAAAGTAAAAAAGAAATTACCTTGAAAGCTTGCTTGAAGAAGAGTTGAGACCAATGGAATAGTTAAAATGGGTTTTTTTTTTTTTGGAGAAGATAACGTGAAATGAACTTTTGGAAAGATGATGATATTTTCAAAATCTTTTTCTTTAATTCCAAAATCTCCTTTTTACCCTTTCTTCTTTAAAAGCCTTACAATTTGTTTATTAAAGATGTTTTTTACAAAGATTAGCTTAACCCGAATCGGTTTAACCAAACTCAGTTATTTCTCGGGCCCTAAACATGGGCGTTACAACTCTCCCCCACTTAAGGAATTTCGTCCCTGAAATTTACCCGATGGAAAGAGATACGAAAATTGTCTCTTCATGTCATCCTTCTTCTCACAAGTGGCTTCTTCCACCCCTCGGTGTCGCCATTTTACCTTGACCAACTCAATGGTCCTTTCTCGCAGTACTTTACTGTCCGAAGCCAAAATCTGAACTGGTTCTTCATCGTAGGTCAAATCCGGATTCAATTATATTTCCTCAACTGGCATAACATGTGACGGATCTGATCTATACCTCCGAAGCATCAAAACATGAAACACATCGTGAATCTTTTCTAGTTCGGTTGGCAGTCTCAATCTATAGGCAACGGGACCAACTCGCTCGACTATCTCATACGGACCAATGAATCTCGGACTCAACATACCCTTCCTACCAAACCTCATCACCTTCTTCCAAGGTGAGACTTTCAAGAACACTTTGTCGCCCACAACATACTCTATCTCTCTTCTTTTTAAATCAGCATAAGACTTCTGTCTATCCGAAGCTGCCTTCAAATGATCACAAATCAATCGCACTTTCTCGGTAGTACCTTTGAACATATCAGGCAAGGGTATCAATTTCTGTCCCGCTTCGGCCTAACAAACATGCGTTCTACATTTTCTACCATACAGAGCTTCATAAGGTGCCATCTAAATACTCATTTGATAATTGTTATTGTACGCAAACTCTACTAACGGTAGATGCTTCTCCCACGAACCCTGAAATTCAATAATGCAACATCTCAACATGTCTTCCAACACTTGTATGACTCTCTCTGACTGACCATCGGTCTGAGGATGATATGAAGTGCTGAAATTCAATTGAGTACCCAAAGCACTATGCAAACTCTCCCAACATCTAGCTGTGAACCTCAGATCTTTGTCTGACACTATAGATTTCGGTACTCCATGTAATCTCACAATCTCACTGATATATAAATCGGCCAACTTATATAAGGTATAAGTAGTGTGAACAGCCAAGAAGTGTGCATATTTTGTAAAATGGTCAACGATCACCCAAACCGAATTCTTCTTAGAAGGTGTCAACGGCAAACCTGATACGAAATCCATAGCAATTCTCTTCCACTTCCACTCAGGAATCCTCAACGGTTGTAACAAACCTGAAGGGAACTGGTGTTTAGCCTTAACTCACTAGCAAATCATACACTTACTCACAAACTCGGCAACATCTTTCTTCAAACCAAGCTAGAAGTACTCATATTTCAAATTGCGATAGATCTTCGTACTTCCCGGATGCATAGCAAACAGACTACTATGAGCTTCAGTTAGAATGGTGCGTCTCAAGTCAACATCTTCCGGAACAACTACTCTACTTTTGAAACATAAGACTCCATCACTACTAAAACGGAAATTTGTCGGTTTGCCCTCTGCTATATCTTGTATATGAGATGCTAATAATCTATCTTGCAACTGTTTCTCTCTAATCAACTGAATCAACGAAGGTTTAACTTGCAATTTGGCCACTAGACCTCCATCCTTAGACAAACTCAACTTAGCAAACATAGCTCGCAATTCCATTGCTACCTTCCTACTCAAAGCATCATCCACTACATTGGCTTTACCCGGATGGTACTCAATCGTGAGATTATAGTCCTTAAGTAATTCTAGCCACCTACGCTATCTAAGGTTCAACTCCCTTTGCGTCATAAGATACTTTAGACTCTTGTGATCTATATACACCGTGCATTTTTCACCATATAAATAATGGCTCCAAACTTTCAAAGCGAAAACCACTGCAACCAATTCTATGTCGTGTGTAGGGTAATTACGCTAATGAGTCTTCAACTGTCTAGACGCATAGGCCACTACTCTTCCTTCTTGCATAAGCACACAATCTAAGCCAACATACGACACATCACTATAGATTACGAACTCTTTCCCTGACACGGGCTGAATCACAATAGGAGCTTTTGTTAAGGCTTCTTTCAACTTCTCAAACGCTTGTTGTCTTGCATCAGTCCACTCAAACCGAACATCCTTATGTAGTAATTTAATCAAAGAAGCTGCAACCTTTGAGAAACTCTCAGCAAAACATCTATAGTAACCAGCCAAACCTAAGAAATTACGAATTTCAGTGACCGACTTCGGTTGTTTCCAGCTCACAACTGCCTCAACTTTCTTAGGATCCACTCGGATTCCCTCGGATGATACAATATGACCTAGGAAGACTAATTCCTTAATCCAAAACTCACATTTGCTCAACTTGGCATACAACTGATTGTCTAACAATTTCTGCAACACTAAACGCAAATGCTGATCATGATCTTCCTCGGTACGAGAGTACACTAAGATATCATCAATGAATACTACCACAAACTGATCCAAGTACTCATGAAACACCCTATTCATCATGTCCATAAAAGTTGCTGGTGCATTCGTCAAACCAAAGGGCATCACTAAGAATTCGTAATGTCCATAACGAGTGCGGAAAGCTGTCTTTGGTACATCTTGATCTCTTTCCTTCAACTGATAATAGCCGGATCTCAAATCTATCTTTGAAAACACCGAAGCACCTCTCAAATGATCAAACATGTCGTCAATCCTCGACAAAGGATATTTGTTCTTCATTGTCAACTTATTCAACTGTCGGTAATTGATACACATTCTCAGACTGCCATATTTCTTCTTCACAAACAACACTGGTGCACCCCAAGGTGAAGTACTCAGACGAATGAACCCTCGGTCTATCAGTTCTTGAAGTTGTGTCTTCAACTCTTTCATTTCTTTAGGAGCCATTCGATACGGAGCAATCGATATTGGAGCGGAACCTGAATACGTCTCAATAACAAACTCAACATCTCTATCTAGAGGCAAACCAGGAAATTCTTCCGAGAAAACACTCGGAAAGTCACAAATTGTTCTGATGTCTTGCGGTCGTGTCTCATTCATATTCGGATTCATAACTTAGGCTAAGTATGCTTGACAACCGACATCCATTAACTTCTGAGCCTCTAAAGCTAAAACTACGTTGGACAAGAACTTAACGTTCTCGCCCACTACTACTACCTCATAATTATCTGAAAGTCTCAAGGACACACGCTTTATCTTGAAATCTACCCTACCCTATGTTCCACAAGCCAATCCATGCCCAAAATTACATCAAAACCATAAAACGACAATTCCATCATATCCACAGGAAAAACATGACCCTGAACCATCAAAGGACATCTTCTGTACATCTTTCTAATCACAACTGTCTCACCAAAAGAACTTGTGACACTCATACCCACATCTATTATCTCGACCGGAATATCTAACAACCTCGCATGCTCACTCAGTATATACGAATGTGTAGAACCAGAATCAATCAAAGAAAGCAAAGTCAAAGATTGTAACGAGAAATTACCTACAATCACATCTGTGTCATTCATGTCCTCACGGTGTGCATACACTCTAGCCGGTCCACCTCCCTCGGGCTGAACTGCCACAACATGGGCCAAATTCCTCTTACCGTCATTCCTAGGCTGAAAGTTACCTCGACTGCGCCCACGACCTCTCTAATGCTCGACAGCTCGTGCAGGAGCATGTCCATCCTTAGCTGGATATGGACAATCACGCTTCAAATGCGCTCTAGACCTGTAGTTCCAACATGAGCCATAAGTGCGCCAACACTCATCATAATGACGTCTACCACACTTGGTACACCCAGGAGTACGATTCTCAGTCCCTTGGTCGTGATTGCCTCGCCCCGGATTACCACCTTTGTGCCTATGATCACGATGAGGTCTTCTATCCTTGTGCCTCTTAACACGATCTCTGTCCCACTTGGTGGTCCTTTTTCATGAATTAGATCCACCCTTGCGATCTGCAAGTCCCAAAGACTGTTCAATGTCCTTGGCCCTAGCGACCAACACATCAAAATCCTTATAGTCAGAAGCCAACATGTAGGTCTTCACCTCATGAATCAAACCATATCGGAAACGCTCACATCGTTCCCTCTCAGTGGGGACCAACTCAGAAGCATATTGACTCATACGTACGAACTGTACCTCATAGTCGGACACGGTCATGCTACCCTGAACTAGATCCATGAACTCTCTCTTCTTCTCGTCTAGGTATCGAGGACCTAGATACTTTTTACGGAAATCAGTCCTAAAGAATTCCCAAGTAACCTCGGCCTCTGTCATACCCGTTGTGATGGTAGTCCACCAAGTATAGGCATCTCCCTGAAGAAAGAAGACGATGCAACCTAACTTATGTGCATCAGAGCACTCCATTTGTCCCAAAATACGAAATGTGCTCTCAAACCATGCCTCTAAACCCTCGGGTGACAATCCCCGAAACTCGACTCCGCCCAAGCTACGAAGTCGCTCTAACGGTATACCAAAACCTGCACCCTAAGGCAGTGCTGCAAGCCGAACACCTACTAAAGCTGTCTCAATAGCCCCGGTTATAGCCTAAATCAACAGATTCACATCAATGCCTGCCTGTACCTGGCCAGCCTAGGGTCCAACACCTCCGACATTTACTGCACCATCCGGAGGAGGAGGAGGCAAGTTCTCTCCTTGCACATCCTCAACATTCTCAATCCGCTCAACCCTCAGATTATCCATTCTGGGCCTTCCCCTCGGTCTCACCATGCTAACAGGTGCAAAACTAAACAACAAACACAACAAGTGAAATGATTTGGGGCCAACAAGGAACAAGGTCCAAGGTGCTCAAGCCTGTAAACTTAAAATCACTTACAATAATAGTATACTAGCAATGGGTGCCTTTAACTACCTCCCAACCAACATAAAGAAATCCATAAGCATGCTTACAATCACCATGCATCGCAACCAACAAGCTTACACCATAAAACTTACCTCACTTACCTTTCAGCTTCGCGGAAACTCAATGAACCTAGGCGAAACCTAGGCTCTGATACCAACAAATGTAACCCCCTCGACCCAGCCTAGCCACCAGGCCGCACTGAACGAGTTACACAGGAAAAACTGAAGAGAAACCCGTTAAGGCTTCACTCCAATTAGCAACCCTAGAAAATTTCTTTTAAAAAGTATCTTTTCTAAATGCCATAATTAAATCCTATGTGAGGAGACAAGCAGCAGAAAGCAAACACGGACATGAACCAAACAAGGTGGACATTCAAAGGTTGACTTTTAGTGATTTACTACAGGCCGTATCGATACGCCATCAACGGTCAACTCCCCAAGGTCAACTTCAAGAGGCCGTATCGATACCCTTGAAGGCTGGTATCGATACTCCCTTAATGGTCAAACTCCCAAAGTCAACACCAGGGACTATATCGGTACACTTAAGGCCCGTACCGATACTACAATTTCTCGTGAAAATCTCAGATTTCTAGAGAACAAATTGGGTATCAGTACACCCTCGCGTATCGGTACGCCTTTCCTAAAAACAAGGGACCGTATAGTTACAGCCCTTGAGCGTATCGATACGCCGTACCCAGAAAAACTGGTTTTAATAGATAAAAATATAAGGGAACCAACACAAGACGCACTAAACAAGCATTCATTCAGCTTACAACCACACATGCAACACAAGGCATCTATGGATACACATATAAAACAAGATAAGCATTCAACGGAACAAGATTCAACATAACAAGGTCTAAAAGGGAAAACACGCATGCTTAACATTCACCAACAAAGTCAAAAGCCAACCCAAAGCATGTTTCAACAGAATATGAGACATTACAAGCCCAAACACAACCAAACAAACTTGTCAAAACAAAAAGACATGCCAATAACCCCTTACAACGAAAAGGTCATATCCCATTGCTTAATACTAATTATTGAAGCCTAAAAACCATACTTGAGCAAACCAAACTCCCTTGGATTCTCCCTTGTTCCCCGAGCTGCTTCGTAGGTCTAAGGGCCTACATTGTTAGAAAAAAGGAGCGTAAGCATTTAAGCTTAGTGAGCGGTGCTCAAAACGGTAGCTACAACAATGCAGTTTTAAATACCATAATTTTGCTTGAAACCAAACCCATTTCCAAATCACTTCCCATGCTTAAACACGTAACAACACGCATTTATCATCTCATGCATTTATCGAATGCAACCACAAGCCATAAGCTTACCTCATGTTCATTTTCATAACACAAGCAAAGTAATCAACTACATGCACATGCATAAATGGAAATAATAGTGCAAAATTCTTAACACGTGAATTTAGAGAACCACATGTATATTAACATTCACCACTTCTACTCGGATATGCGGATAGTTCTCAAAACCTACTAGACACTTCTGGTGGAATCTCACATCATCGTACTCACTCGTCTAGTAAAACATAGCTTCTGGTGGAATCTCACATCACCGTACTCCTTCTCAGTGGAATCTAACATCACTAAGGTCACACGCGACTTTTACCTCGAGTGCACTCACATCCTATTGGTCGACCAATTATATCCGGTAACAAGATTTCACATGTCAATACCTACCAAACCAATGCTTACCTTGCGTTTTCATAGCCACAACCGTAACCAACATGGATATCAATTAAGGCAATCACAAGCATAACACATTGATATTCAAGGCAACATGAACTATGAAAATCATTCAAATGCATAGTAGATATTATCGAAAATAAGGATTAAAAACACTTAAAACTTACTCTTGAGCTTAGATTGGCTTATCAAGCTCAATCTAAACTCTCAAATCACATCCTTAACTAAGTTAAGGCTTAGAAAATAGTTCCACTCACCGGTACAACCCAAACGATAGTCGAAACACCGATTTCAAGCTTTCGAACTACCCAGTCTCGCGTCTGAAGTGCCCAATCCAATTTCCGATGTTTTTAGGCAACCCAAAACAGAACATTAGGATGCTATTAAACATGTAAACCATCAACAACCCGGAATCCAACTTTTTGCAACCAAAACACATTGATATTCAAACCCAAAATCACCAAATTCGTTCTAAAAAAACCTCAAGCTGAACCCATCGTTTTCAAATATCAAAACACATCAAATATCATCTAAAAACATCCCCCAACAACAAGGGAACAATCAACCACGAAATCAACCCAAAGCCAAGCCAAAAACTCCATCTTTTCAACTCAAAAATCCTATTTTTTGACCCATTTCGGGTTTCCCACTATTTAGCAAATATTCCAATATGTTTTACCACCCAAAACTTAGCTTAAAGATCATGTATAACCATGGAAAATCAAACCCACGAAATTTTAAGTGAAAATACCAATTTTCCAACCCAAAACCCAAAATGAATTTTAATGGGTCTAGAAGAAAGATTTCAATGAGAACAAGTTAGATAAGTGAAAACCAAAGTAAATAAGAAATTACCTTGAAAGCTTGCTTGAAGAAGAGTTGGAACCAATGGAATAGTGAAAATGGGGGGGGGGGGGGGGTTGGAGAAGATAACGTGAAATAAACTTTTGGAAAGATGATGATATTTTCAAAATCTTTTTCTTTAATTCCAAAATTCCCTTTTTACCCTTTCTTCTTTAAAAGCCTTAAAAATTGTTTATTAAAAATGTTTTTCCAAAGATTAACTTAACCCGAACCAGTTTAACCAAACACGATTATCTCTCGAGCTCTAAACTCGGGCGTTACAATTATCCCTTGATGTGGATCCAAGGGTCTGTAATAATTGGTCTCATATTAGCCTTAAATTAAGGGGTTTTTTAGACAAATCCCATTCTGCTACCATTGAATCTTTCCATACTTTTGGAACCCACCCCATTTCTGCCACCATGAAATTAATGGTAGCATTCTATATGAGGCATAAGAAAAAGGCCTGGTGGATGCCGTCTTAGCCCTTCCATAATCACTACTTTCAGATATAATAGAATATGCAAATCATCTTCCTCACCTCTCGTTCTCTATTTTCCACTACCCATTTGATTTCCATGAATAGTTTCTCTTTAACATAAGGATATTTTACCATGTTTGCTATAATCCACTACAAAGCCTTGGAAGTAGCGTGACTAGTGTTTGTTCTGGCGTACAGAAACTCGAAACTCAAGCTGATGATTTCATTTTCAGTTAGTTTCCTCTTTTCTTCTTGGAGTTGAAGATCGAGCAATGTATCGACGTACGCTAAAGCGTGTCCATCATAATCGACTCGATTCTTATTCAACAACGTCCTATTATCTTTCGCTTTTTTCACGCTCTTATCAAACGAACCAACACCTTCTCTTTGTCTTCAACGAGCTTGAAGAACTCTTTCCAACGTTTTTAAAGCAAAACCCTTGTCACCATTGAATCTTCCACCCGAGTCTACCTGCAAACGTTGCTGCACAGTTTTGATCTCTTTGATCTGTTCTTGATTATGCATGTCACCGAAACACAACAACACTAATAGGCAGAACATGGCATGTTGAAAATTATCAACCACGCGAACTAGTTCTCCAGTTTTCAAGCTATACATGAAAGAATCTAATAGAATTCGAAGAACCCATTTGCGGGCATAAGAGTATGATTTGACACGCAAAGAGTGGAGGATTTAGGCTGTGAGGTTACACCACAAAAGTTTCCAAGTCGGACCATAGGAAGTTGAGCTTGTATTATGTCGATTGCATCTTATAATCTTACCGATCACAATCTGAGCATCGGGGCGATCAATGAATAAAGCCCCGCTTTGGACTAAAGCATAGTGGGTGAGGGAAAGATCAGAGACATAAATGGTGGGGCAGAAGAGAATATCAAGAGTGACCATCAAACTGATCTTTTTATGGAGGTTACGGAGGATCAACTCAAGCTCAGAAAGGTTTTGCCTTAGCCATGATGGTGGAGATAATGGGAAACTTAGGACGGCTTGAAGGGAGAGTTTGGGAATGTGTTTTGGAGGTGGAAGAGTGGAGGTTGAAAAGAGCTTGAAGAAGAAGAGAAATGGTGATGGTTTTTAGGACTTGGTGCACTGTAAAAGAGTCTCACCTGTATTTGGTTGGTTGTTTTTTTTTTGCCCTTTTCACGTCAGATTTTCGGTAAAATTTAACGGTAAGAAACGTTAGATTAACTAAAAGTTTAAAAATTAAAAGTGTAAGTGATCAGACGTTAATTTTTTATAATCAATGACTAAAAGTGAACAAAATTGAGGCGAAAATGATTATTACGGTAGTTTACCCCATTAAAAATGACGTCACCACCGACAATTCAAAAATTAAGTAAAAAATAGTGAGCTAGGACTTTTTTCTGTACTGAAATTATTTTTTTTTGAACAATTTCTATCTAGAGGAGAGAAAGGAGAAATTTACTTCTAATTGGTCTAGAACCCACAACTTAAAGGAGGAGAATTATAACACTTTTTTAATACCGTACATGTTATTCCATTAAATAACAATATGTATGCTTAAATATGATTTCCTTTAATTATTTAGAGGTGTTTATCTTATATTGTATGTGTTTGAATCGCGAAATTTGTCTTAGAAATATAAATAATTTATTTAATAAAAAAATTAAGAACAGTCTTGTACTAGTTGTCAACCGTTTGTTATCTTTCTTATTTTCTTATTTTTAGTTTCTTTTTTTGTCTTAGATTCATATTTTTGCATATCTTACTGCAATATTTTTTTACCTTGTGACACGATTCAGGACTATGATTAGCCTGGTATAAGTTAATTTGAATCTACCTCATTTTGCCCTCTCCCCAATTGTTTCATTGTCAATACACAAAACCTACACATACGTAAACATATCTAATTATTTCTTCATTATATTTATATAATCAGATTCTACCAATCCTTAATCCAGGATCGATCCCTTTACTTGATCCTGCAAAGAGCTTAGCAATTTCCAGTTGAGTGTTGGCAATGATCTCAGTCCTCTTGAGCTCCATTTCTCCTCTTCTAGTCTCGGCTTCGACTCTCATCTTCTCTATTTCTCTTAAAGTTTGCATCCTCGTCTCTTCCGACTTCAAAACTGCTTCCGCTAGTATCAAAATACTCTCGCCTATTTCCCAGTACTCATCCCTTTTTATTCTTGTCTTCTTCTTTTTCTCCGATATTTTCGCCTTTAATTTCTTTAACCCGTGCTTTTCTTCGTTATTGTAAAGACCAGGTGTGCTACTATCCGTCTCCATGGCTGCCCTGTCCGAAAGATGGTCGGATACTTTTGTTCCAACTCCGTCCTATTAATACGAACGCAACACAAGTCACTATATATATATATATAATTTAATAGATCTTAAACATAATTACGATATGAAAAAAATACGTAAACAAAATACAAATACATAAATTATCAAATCTATCCGGCATTGTTCAAATATAGTATTATGTGATTAATATTTTGAAAAACAAAATAAAATTATGAACTAAATTATTACCATAAACGTTAAGTGCACACCAAGTGTTTGGACAAATTAAATATTTTTAAACTATGATTGGTTATGGAGTACAAAGGAATATAAAATCAACCTCCTTTCTTTGTGGTATTACTTTACAATAAGAATAAATAAAATAGAAATTACTGAATTACTTTTAATAATAAAAAATGGGTAATTTTGATATTTTTTTGGATAATATTAAATATGTTAAAACTAAATACATATCTTTAATTAAAATATGTCTTTTATATTATTACTTATATTTACTTGGATGTGACTTGTCACACCATTATATTTACACAACATTATGACATTATTCTGTATTATTTTCTAAAGTGTTTTTAGAGTTTTTTTCGGAGAAAAAAATAATGCAAAATAATTTTTTTTATGTCAAAATCATTTTTTAAATTTATTTTAAAAATATTTTTCAAAATTTGAATTGTTTTACTTCAAAATTTTGTTAAAAAGATATTTAAGCAAACACATATCTATTATCCTCAATTATATTACAATATTTTAGATTTCAAAAACAAAACAGACATTTATCTATTTAAAAAAAAGTACTTTTAACAACAATGGTAATTATTTCAATTTTGAACAAAATAATCCAGCAACACTTTTCAAAACTATTTCCCACCCACTTTTGAAAAAAATTAAATTAGCACCCTCCTCTTATGGTACGAGATAATAATCCATAATTTAAATGTATAATTTTTTAAAAAGATGATAGTTTGAAAAAAATCGTTTCTTTTATAAAAGCTTTAAGTTTAGGGTAAATTACCCTAGTTACCACCCAACTATTGGTCGCGACCTATTTTGACCACTCAACTAAAAAAATTTAAAATTCGACCACCAATTATTTAAATGGACATATTTTGACCACCGACGGTTAAAAGCTAACAGAAAAGTGACATGGTCGTTAAAGTGAAATGTGTATAATTACACATTTAATCCTTGTTAGTTACTTGTTGTATCAAGTTAATCCTAATTTTAATTATATTTCCAGAATAAAGGGGATATGCTTGGCATGGGATTTGAACCCACAACTTCATAGGTGAAAACCCATGACTTTACCACTATACCAATCCATTCTTAATAAAATGAAGGGAAAACTACACCACTGACCACCAAACAAATTGGGGATACCTATTTGGACCACCGAACTATAAAATTCGTCAATCAGGCCACTGAACTTATAAAATCAACCTATTTTGACCACCGCCGTTAAAAACCTAACGGTGGAGTGACGGAACTGCCACGTGGCAATTGATGGAAAAATTTTAAAATTACACATTTGGTCCCTGTTATTTACACAGTCTTTCAATTTAATCCTAATTTTAAATTAATAAAATAATAAATTATTTAATTAAGTGGTGACACGTGTCAACACCAATTTAGAGGAGAAAAACAAATTTTTCCTCACCTACGCCAAGCAAGATTCGAACCTATGACAGTAAAGGGTAAAGCCAATAGTTTTGCCACTCCACCAAGCACAATTTTGTGTTATAATTCTCCAGATATAATATATATCTCTTACTGGTTTCTACATTTATAAGCCAAAAGCTCAAACCCTAAACACTAATTTCACATGTATAAATCTTAAACCCTAAACTCTAACCTTAAAAATTTTCAAATTAATTTCATGCTAAATATTTTAAATTAAACCCCAAACCCTAAAATTTCAAATTAATTTCACGGGTTCGAGCACCAGCAGCTGCAGCAGGGTGATTGAGCATTTATCGTCAAATGGTTGAGAGTATATTTAGAACAGATACTATTCGTAATAACCTTAGCTTTAAAAAAAAAAATAATAATAATTGAAGAACTTTGGAAGTAATATATATATATATATATATATATATATATATATATATATATATATATATATATATATTTTGCTAATAATTCTTACTAACCTTTGGTATCTTTTCAAAACCGTTGGAACCATGTGAATTCTGTGCAGTTCCCAGACCCTGAGGAGCCAAAGTTGGCGGCGGAACCGCTGTAGCTGGTGGGTGTGGCGGTTCTTGTTGTTGCAGCACCACCACTGTGGAAGCTTCTGGTAACGTCAAGGGAAGGTTAGTGAAAATAGGGCCAGGAGGTTGCAGTTGAGGCACCGGTGATGTATGCAGCTGCAGCGGCAGTGGTAGTGGAGGCGGCGGTACGGACGGAGCAGCATTACCCCGTAACAAAAGATCAAGCCGTTGATATAAAGGCCAGGACGATCCCTCCGCCGTCGCCGTCGCCGACTCCGACCGATACCGTTTCTTCATTGACTCGATCTTGTTCTTGCACTGCGTTTGGGTCTTGGGCGATTTGGTACAAGTCGCCCGAGCCGAAACATAGCGTGCAACGTCTTCCCAATCATGGCCTTTGAGCTTGGCCCTATTTCTGAGAACCCATTTGCTTTCATAGGCCTCTAGTAAGCTTGAAACAGCTCCTTCACTCCATTCATCACGTTTCAACCTATCATTACTCCCTCCGCCACCGCCGCCAGTCAGAGCGGCGCTTCCGGGGTGTTTCTTAGGGGGAGAGTCTTGTTTGTTGGTGTTGTTATTTGAGAGGAGAGATGGGTTTTCTTGGTCATTAGTTTCTTCGTCCATCTCTCCCCCATGCCAAACAAAAAACAAAATCTTTTACACAAATTTCTTAAGCAGTTAACGCGAATTAAACGCCATGAATGAGAGCCACTAGCATTAGAAACAAGTGAAGAAAGAAAATAGGGCAAAAAACCAAAAGTAAATGAAGGGAAAAAAGGGCTTATAGGGTTGGTGGGCAGCTAAAAAAGATGGTGGTAGCTTTGTCAAATGGAGTTAATGATAGTAACCTCTTAACTTTCTCTCATTCTCTCACTTTATTTTAGAGAAATATGGATGTACACTATTTAAATCATATTCCTGTTGACACATCGGATTACGTTTATCGTAATTGTTAATGTAATAGATGTGTTGAAGGATTATATTATTTAAATCATAATTGTCAGAATCAAACTAGATCGATCGGTTGAATTGAAACGGTGGTCCGATTGATAAAATTATGGTCTAATCAAATTAAAAATTGATAGTCTGATCGATTCAATAACTGATCCAATTTTTACAAAATTAATTCGAACCTTAGACCAATCAATAGAAATTAATCTAATTAAATAAGATGAGAGTGGTGTTATCTTATTTGTGGGCAGGTGTGTTTTATTGGTGTGGTTGTGTTATTTTGTATGTTAGCGTTGAAATGAAGCCAATGGCCTATTAGAGAAAGAGAAGAAAAGGATGATGGTGATGGTGATGGTGATGGCGGTGAAAGTGGTGGTGGTGGGTCATTCACCCACTCTCTCCCATATATATCCCATCACCCAAAATTTTAACTATCATTCTTTCTTCTCAACCGTTCAATGCCCCAATGTGCTTCGGTCACCAAGGAAGTTTGGCCTTCGTTCCCATACCTTTTTCAGCATTCCTTTCGAGCTTTGCCTTGTGCCTTTTTTGCAAAACTTTCGGTGGGTTCATTTGCCTTCCGATTTAAAGTTAGTATTTTTTTTAACAAATTTTAAATTCAATCCTAATCTTATTTAGATGAGAGAGGAATAAAAGATTCTAAATAAAAGAATGTGGTACTCTTAGTAGGTCTAAAATCTATGATCTAAGAGAATATGAAAGAATAAATATGAGTAGTTTAGTCGAACGGCCAAATATACTTGCTCAATTTAAAGTTGGTAATCGATGCACTGATTTCCTATACATCAATATATTGTTAATGAATTTCATCATATATTTCAATTATTGTTTAAAATTAATTAGTATGTAATTTTTATAAATTTATACAATGAATATATATATATATATATATATAATATAATTCTATTGACATCAGGGATGGATGCATGTGCAACGGACTGTGAGCCCATGACCGAAGTTAGCACTATTCAAGCCGTCCAAGATGCCATTTGCAAGATCTTGGGCCTGCCAAATCCACATGAGCCGGCCCTATCTTTGAAAAATTCTAGAGGACCCAATCAAGCTACTTATGGGAAGAATACTCCATCCTTGATGCCATGGAATATTCTACCCAATTCCACCATCTAGGGAAGAGATCCCATGATCTAAAGGATGTGTTTTCACAAATAAGAAATGTATTTATTTAATTGTTGATAGTTTCCTTAGATAGTTTGACTGTATTAGGTAGTGACTAATTTTGATCGATGTAATTCATCTAGGACCGTTGGTTGTATTCGGGGGCCAATTATAAATAGAGGCTCACCTCACCTAACTTCTCATCTCATCTTTGAGTAATACAAGCAATGCGTTCACTCAATCAATTGTTTTGACTTTTCTTTGTTCTCAAGCCATTTCCTTTTGCTTTCGCTTCCGCAGGTTACAAACCTTCCAAGTTTGTTTAAAGGTTGATTTAGGCGAGTTTGAGATGTAAGGCCACACGGTTCCGCTAGAACGAGTCTAGCTCCATGAAAAGTAGTATCAGATTTAAATTTCTCAAGCAATCCGTTCGAAATGGCCAGCAACGATGGATAGAAGTCGGAGAGGGAAAGCTCGAAAGATTGGATGACAACGCTCGAGGATAAGGTCGAACGACTCGAGACTTCCGCGAAGGAGGCGAGAGAGAGCCTCAACATTGTTGAGCAGCACTTTGATGAGTTAGAGAACAAGTGTAACGAGGTCAAGGAGGACATGTAGACTACGTTCAGTGAGACAATGGAGAATGCGGCAAGAAAGGGGAGACCTTTCAAGCTGAGATTGCAACCTTGAAGTCAAAGATGCAGGATGAGATCAATCGACTCAAGACTGAGATGAAATTGTGCATGACCGCCATCAACAATGGCGGGGGGACTTATTGGAGTATGCCCAAAGACCAATCATGAGATAGTTGTAAAAGACGTACTTATTTTTATCTTATTTATTAATAAAGCCATTATTATTATTTCAGTCTTATTTTGTGCATCTATAAATAAACTGAATTATAATAAAGTCCTTAGAATAATATAGTTATTTTTGAATGTACCTAGTCGAGAATTATCGTGGGCGTGAACAACAACAATATATTAAGAACAATATGTAATTGATTGATGAAAAAATATTGTTATTGACATAAAGATGTCAAAATCAATACATAAGTATGTGTTAGAGAACGACATACTGGACTGACCTACTATGAGCATGTTTCTTTGATTATTATGTGACAGTCACAACATTGCTCATGGTGATAACTAAGTGTATGATCCTTAGACTTGAGATCATAATTATTTCAATATCGAGAGTGATGTATTTTGATGCGGTCAAACATGTGTTTTAACAGACTACACTATAAAGACTGATATTGGATATGTCACAATATATATAGCGAAATATGGTTGATCAAGATAAGATTTGTCCCTCATACATAATAGGAGTAATATCGTAGGCCACTTGATCGAGTGAGACTAGAAAAATGCATGACCATGCATGAATAAATTGATATGAGATTTCATAGTTATTCGTTTATCATAGTCTACTCAAGATATCAAGAAATATTAGATAGACTGTACAAGTGTGACTAATTCATGACTTGTGTTCGATCTAGATATGAGGAAAAAAATGTAATACATAAAAGAAGTTAATCACGAAAGAAGGTAAAGTCGAACCACGACTTCATGTAACTTAGGTAGCAATGATGTATTGCTAGATGCCACTCATTGCTTGTAATATTAGCATTGTTCTAGGTATTACTACTAACGTTACATGAACCTACAAGGGTCACACCCTATGATTGAAACAAACAAATATCGACTAGATAGCATGCGTACAAACTTGTTGTACATATAATGATTATTAAAATGAAATTATTATAATTATTGTAATTATAGATAATCTCGTTTATATATATTTTAATACTAGATAATTATTGTAATGATCAAACACTATTAATATATATATATATATATCCATAACGAAACCTAATTAAAGTAGAATAAGATTCTACATATTTAATTGTATTCGGTTAAATATATTGTATATTTAATGAATTCGAATTAAAGTAGAATCAAATTCTACATATTTAATTATATTATGTTAAATATATTGTATATTTAATGAATTTAAATTTAATTAGAATTAAGTTTTTAAATGCTATATAAAGGCATATGGTCTAGCAGCCAAAGTATTCTTTTTCGAAAAACCTCTCTAACAGTTAGAGAAGAGAAAATATTGTTCATTTCATTCGAGTGGACTACGTAGAGGCCAGAATGCTATTTTGATGACTCAGATTCGATTTGGTTTATCCTAACTCCCTAAGGATATCAAGATACCATATTTATTAAGGTAATATATCATCCCTATTCACCCCGAATTCGTCCTTTGTACATGGACCATTAGCGGAATTCGCCAGATTTGGTTTATCCTATATATGTGTATATTGTTAATAAATTTCATCATATATTTCAATTATTGTTTAATATTAATCACTATGTAATTTTTATAAATTTATACAAAGTCAATGAATATATATAGTATACTTCTATTGACATCAGGAATGGATGCATGTGCAACGGACTGTGAGCCCATGACTGATGTTAGCACCATTCAAGCCGTCCAAGATGCCATTTTCAAGATCTTGGGTCTATCAAACCCATCCAAGCTTGCCCTATCTTTGGAGAATTCTAGAGGACCCAATTAAGCTACTTATGAGAAGAATACTCCATCCTTGATGCCATGAAATATTCTACCCAATCTCACCATCCAGGGAAGAGATCCCATGATCTAAAGGATGTATTTTCACACATAAGAAATGCATTTATTTGATTGTTGATAGTTTCCTTAGATATCTTGATTATGTTAGGTAGAGACTAATCTTGACTGTCGGTGTAATTCATCTAGGACCGTTGGTTGTATTGGGGGGCCAATTATAAGTAGAGGCTCACCTCACCTAACTTCTCATATCATCTTTGAGTAATACAAGCAATGCGTTCACTCAATCAATTGTTTTGGCCTTTCTTTGTTCTCAAGCCATTTCCTTTTGCTTTCGCTTCCACGGGTTACAAAGCTTCCAAGCTTTGTTTAAAGGCTGATTTAGGCGAGTTTGAGATTTAAGGCTGCACGGTTACATTAGAACGAGTCTAGCTCTATGACAAGTAGTATCAGATTCAAGTTTCTCAAGAAATCCATTCAAAATGGCCGGCAATGATGGATAGAAGTCGAAAGGGAAAGTTCGAAGGACCGAATGACAACAATTGAGGATAAGGTCGAACGACTCGAGACTTCCGCGATGGACAGAAGTAGAATTATATTCTACATATTTAATTGTATTCGGTTAAATATATTGTATATTTAATGAATTCAAATTAAAGTACAATCAGATTCTACATATTTAATTATATTCGGTTAAATATATTGTATATTTAAAGAATCCTAATTTAATTAGAATTAGGTTTTTGAATGCTATATAAAGGCATAAGATCTAGCAGCCAAAGTACGCTTTTTCGGAAAACCTCTTTAACAGTTAGAGAAGAGAAAATATTATTCGTTTCGTTCGGGTAGACGACGTAGAGGTCGGAACGCTATTGTGATGACTCAGACTCGATTTGGTTTATCCTAACTTGTAAAACCAAAATTGGTTTTGATATTGTAACACCCAGGTTTGGGGGTCGGGTAAAAATAATATTAAAATAATGTTTCGAATTTCGGTTTCATAATTAAAATAATAAAATATTATTTTGGGCTTCATGTTTTCAAAACAAATATTTTATGTTGGACTTAATTTGTTTTAAAACCCAAAACCCATGAATTTTGGATATTTGAGATAGCCATCTCATTAATGGCAAAGGTGTAATACTGAGGATTTTTGAAATAGCCCAATAAAATAAAACAAAAACAAAATCCCTTTTCACCATCTTCTCCCCCTTTATTTTCATTTGAACGTGAACTTCTTCCCCTCCTCCCATTTTACTTTTCCATCAAATCTTGCCTTCATTTTGTGGAGCTTTTGCAAAGGTAACAACAAATTCTTTTTGTCCTCAACTTCCTCTTTCTTCCCATACTTTTAGTTTTCATTAGAATTCATTATTTAGAGTTTTGTGTTTTTGGGTTTTGGAAGAAAAAGATGCAAACTTTACCATCCATTGCTTGAGCTTTTGATTCTTTGTTAATAGATAAGTTAATATTAACTCAAGAGGTCAAACATACTAGATTTTTACATTGTTTTAACTTGATTTCCGGATTTGGGTTTAATGGGGGGTTTTGGAGTGTGCTTGGTAAGGTTTTGGGGCTGTTTTAGGTGAGGATTTGTTGGTTGATGGTTATACTATGTTTGGGTAGTGTTTTGAACATGTTTAAGAGTGCTTTGGATGATTATATTGCTGACTTTTGCTGGGTTTTTGTGGAAGTACGAAAATGAGAATTTGGAGAATGAACTTGGCTTTGAATTGTGAGAATTGTAGTGGATTTGTGTGTTGGTGTTAAACTTTGGGTTTGTGGTTGATTTTGAGGTTAATGTATTGTTTTTGAATGGTTAGAAGCAAGAGAAAACAATGGAGAAGCTTCAGGCTCGAATTCGGAGACTTGGATGCTTGGTAGGCTAGTCGGCTTGTGCTAAATGGAGTGGTCGGTGAGTGGTTATTGTTTTTACATGGTTTTTAAATATTGGTTCAAGCATGTGGACCTAGGTTGGGCTTGGTAAACCCACCTGGAGTTGAGATTAGAGTTGTAGCCTAATCTTAAGCTTAGTTCAGGAAACTCTTGGTTGAACTCCTAATTTCTTGTCATGCCTCTTGTTTATTTGTGTTTATGGTAGTTATGTATATTGTGTTATACATGTTGTTGAGGCATGGTGTGATGCATTGTTATGCATGTGGTTTGGATTGTGAATTGTGCATGATGGTGATCATGGTGAGTACGTGCTAAGCACGAAAGTTGATATGAAATGATGTTGTGAAAGGTTATGGATTGTGTTTAATATTGGCACTAGTATGCTTGGGTACAATGATCGATCATTAGGATGTTTAGTGTGCACACGAGAGTCAAAGCGCGCGCGGTCTTGGTGACGGTAGTCATCAAGATGGAGTACGGGTTCGCCCAGAAATATTCATATATATATTAGTCGGTGATGAGTGGAATCCCATCGACGGGGCGTGAGGATGAGTGGAATCCCCTCCGCGAGAAATTGTGATGAGTGTAATCCCACCGTAAGGTAATGGTTGTGGTTGGATGTAAGTTCCAACGGTTATCCACGTATTCGAGTCATAGCTAGGTGCCAATATGGATTGATATATGTGGTTGTTAATACATTGATGTATGCATCTTCATGTGTTGGGCTTATGAGTTGATGATCATGGCATAGTGTTGATTATATGTTCATGCATCATGTATATTTTGGCTCTTGGGGATCAGAGGTAAGATCATGCATTCTATCTTGGTTGTTGCTCGTGCTTGGACCCTGCATTGTCGAGGTTTGTTTTATGAGCTTACCCTCACTAAGCTTTTATGCTTACGCTCCTTTTTGTTCGACAATGCAGATCAGTAGCTTGTGGGTGGCAAGGGCGAGGAAGCGGGCCTCCAATTGTCGCTTTTGGTTAGCTCAAGTATGAACCTTAAATTGAAAGATTGTAATAGTCAACCAATGGGATAGATGTTGTTGATTTGAGCTTTGATGTATGTTGATGTTGGTTTGGCTTTTGGGTGCTTTGTTTGAATTGTAAACCTTGTTTATGTTGCATGTCATGAACGCTTATATGTTTTGGTTTCTAAGGCATGAATCTTGAATGCAAAGTATGTCCTCTTTATGGTAAATGCATGAATCCTTTAGATGTATGATCCTTGTTTGTTTTGAATGTTTTGTATGTAGATATCTTGGTTGATAAAGGTTGTATGTATGTGTTTGTGGCTAGGGGAGTCGTAAATCGCATATGGAGTCGAGTCTTAAGTCGTTTTGCTATAATTTTGGGTATTGCAGTGCAGGGCGTATCGGTACGCCCAAGGGCCATATCGATACGGTCCTACACTTTGGGACTCAAATTTGGCTTAGGGTACCGATACTCGGGGGCGTATCGTTACGTCAAATCTTTTCTGGAATTCTGAGATTTTAACGAGTTTTTGGCGTATCGGTACAGGCTCTAAGCGTATCGGTACGATTTTGTATCGTTGACCGCGAGATGTTGACTGAGAAGGGCGTATCGATACGCCCAAGGGCTATATCGATACGGTCTTCCTGGTTTGACTTGAGGCAGTTGACTTGGTCAAGGCGTATCGACACCCTTGACTGGTGTATCGATACGACCTGCTATGTAAGTTTTAAAATGGACAGTTAAAATGTCGTTTTGGATTGGTTGCTTTTATTTCATGATGTTTTCGCTGTCGTGTTCACATAGGGAATAAATATGCCTTTAGACAAGATATAATTAAAAGAAATTTTCTAGGGTTGCTAATCGAGGTGGGACCTTAACAGGTTTCACATCGGTTCCCTCGTGTAGCCTACTCGGACCGGTCAGTCGACCAGACCGGGACGAGGGGTTATATTTGTTGGTATCAAAGCCTAAGGTTTCTGAGACCTTGGGTAGGTAAGTGAGATAAGTTTAATTTTTGTATTGTAATTGCACGGTGTTTGCTTGCCATGTAAGCATGTTTGCTTGTTTGTCAAGTATGCTTGGTGTATGTTGTTTGATCGTGCGTGTGTGTTGCTTGAAGCATGTTGAGTAGAGTCCCATTGCTTCTATTACATCAGAAAAAGTTATTTTTAAGTGAGGGAATCATACTTGAGCCACTTGGACCCTTTCCTTTGCTAACCCAGTTTGCATGATTAATTTGTTGTTGTTGTTGATTTATTACTTTTTTGGTAAGTTGAGGCCAGGGCGTGGGCCGTGAATCGGTAAGTAGAAACTGTGGTTTTTGAAAATATGGACGATGCGAAGAGAGTTCATCGCTATAGTCAGGGAAGTATGGTTGTACTAGAGTTGAGGTACAATTTGTTTGTTTGAGTCAGTGTGTATGTAGGTTGATTCCTGTTGATGAGGGACGATGTGATCGATTCTAGTATTAGTTGGTAAAAGAAGGGAAGACCTATGAGTGGGATTCAGAGTGGTATCTATGTTATAGTAGATAAGCCCTTGGTACAGTTTTGAGTTTGTTTCCTCCGATTGATTCTGAGTCTGTACTTCTGTATATTGTTAGCAAGCATGCAAAGTTTGAATGTGCCCGGTGGAGTGTTAGAGGTAGATACGAGTACCTTAGTTCTTTTGGCGAGATCAAGGTAAGGGTCTTGTGTGAGTAATCTGAAACTCAGAAATGTTAGTTGGTGATCATTGGGGTTCGGCCTATGGTTTTAATACATGACAGCCGGTCAGTATCCGTGAGTGGGAATCGATTTGTGTGATTGGGCTAGTGTGCGTCTGAGTTGTCTTCCAGCAAGAAGGAGAGATGAAGCCGCTTCCGATATAGTTGAGCTGAGGAAGAAGTCTTGAGTTTTGACTCCAGGTTGTTTGGTATTGGAATGTTTGGAGTCGTCAGGACCGATGTTATAGAACAAGTCCAAGCATGATTGTTTGCGTGTGATCAGAACTGAATTTTGAAGTTTCGAGATGCTCTAAGAACGGTTTTGAAGAGTTAGGTTATGTTGAAGGACCAGCCTGAAAACAAGAGAACCGAGAACTATCAGCTGTGTATATGTGAAGTTGCAATTTTTGTGTATTCGACCTTTTGTGTGAGCTTGCAAAGAAATTTGATATACCTGTTGAGATCTTAGACATAGGGACGTATGTGACTAGACCTTTTGGTGAGACAGTGGTGGTCAGAAAGATGTGCGGAAGATGTTTGTTGATGGTTTAGGGTTATGTGTTTCCAGTAGATGCTAAGTAATTGTCTTTTTACGGTTTCGATGTAACTTTGGGCATGGTTTGGCATGTAGAACACAGAGCTAGAGTATACTTTGAGACAAAGAGAGAGTTGCCTTGAAGTCGCAGATTACTGTGAGACTGTAGTGGTAGGTGAGGATGTGAACTTCTTATCGAATGTTGATCCAGCTTTAGAGGTCAAAGATTGATTGAGTTTGGTTGATAGGCTTGCCTAGCAAATGTGATGTTTCGATTTTTGAATAAGGATTAGACCGCAGAATGTTAGAATAGTTTGTGTTTTTCCTAAAAGTGTTTGGAAGAATTGCCCGGTTTGTCTCTTGATAGGGAAGAAGAGTTTGTTATTGGTACCGTCTTCGAGTTTGCTCCTGCTTTGATTGCTCTGTATCTTATGGTCCCTGAAAGAATTGAGAGTGTTGAGGAATCAACTTCGAGATTTGTTAGACCTTAGATTCATTAGACCTAGTACATCATCTTAGAGTATGACAGTGCAATTTGTGAAGAAGAGAGATGACAATACGAGAATGTGTTTAGATTACAGGCTGTTGAAACAATTGACAATGTGTAGTTAGTATCCGTTTCCGAGCATCAGTGATTTGTTGATCAGTTGAGGGGTGCTTCAGTCTTTTCAAGATTAATTTGAGATCTGATTACTACCAGTTGAAAGTGAGAGAAGTTGATGTACCGAAGACAGCTTTCGGGGAAGGATGTGATCACTTTGAGTGTAACACCCCAATTTTGGGCTTAGAAGTTTTGGGTTTGAACCGGACCGGTCGGATTTTCTGTTCGAATATGAAAGGTGGTTTTAAGGAAAGCCTAGTTCGTGATGCATTAAAAATATGGAAAAATATCTAAAAATCCTCTTTTAATATATGTAAGAGGGTGGTGAAATCAATTTTACAAAATGAGGTTTGGAATTATGACATTTTGAGTTAGTGACTAAAATGTAATTTTTGAAAAGTTCGTGACTGTTTTAAAAGGATTAAACTTTGAATCTTTAAGGAGCTAATTTACCCAAGGGAGGATTTCTCCAGATTTTTCTAGATTTTTAAAGACTCATTTGATGTTTAATTAATGAAAAGAAAAGAGGGAAAAAGATATTTTTAGTTTCATAACTAACTTTTACCAAAATTTTCCTATTTCATTTTCTCTCAAAATTCCCTCAGCCAAACACATTTCCACAGCAACTTTTCCTTTGATTTTCACACCTAAAGTTGAGATTTCAATTCCTAAATGATCCCTAATCATTTCTACACCAAATCCTCATCATTTGCTTAATGAATTTTCAAGGATTTTGGCTCTAAACAAGGGGAAATCCACATTTAGAGGTATGAACGTCCTTCTCCTCAAAATACTCAGTTCTTTACTGAAATTCCAAAGTTCTCAATCCTTAAATTAAGTTTTATTAAAGGTTTTAATGTTGTGATCTTGATTTTGGCTTAAAATGCAAGATTTGGATTTAATTTTGAAGAAATTCGTATTGGATGATTGGGCTCGGTTTTGAGATGTCTTTTTGATGTATTTTGGATGTCTAAATGATGTGTGATTGAGGTTTAATCAATGCAATCCCGAATAGGTTGATTTTCCTAAGTTTTTACTTGTGAAAATGGTGGTTTTTGGGGTAATCTTGGTGTTTTGCTAATGCTGGAGGTATAAGGACGAGTTTGAGTTTATTTTGAATGTTAATTGATGTTTAAAAATGGTTAGAAGTGATGGATCTTGACTGGGTTAAGTTTCGGAAGTGTTTGGATGTGATTTCGGTTGTGTTTGGTAGCCGAAATGTTGGATTTGCGAAGAGCAGCGAGTTTAGGTCTGTTGCTGGTGTTTTTAATGCATAATGATGCATTAATCCTCTGTTGTTATGTGCTTGAAACAGGGGAGAATGATCCGTGAGCAATAGAGGTGGCGTTGAAGGTTTCAGATGCTTGGAAGGCTTGTTGGCTAGCCTAGTTTTGTGTATCGGTGAGTGAAGTTGGGTTTTCAGCTTTGAAACCAATGTTTGAAGGTTTTGGGAGCTTAGTTTAAGCCTAAGCAACTTAGCTAAGCTCAAGAGTAAGTAAATGGAATTTCTCTCTTGGTTTGTGTTATGAATTGGTTTTTAAAGCATTTGTGATTGTCGGATGCAATGCATGTGATTTGCATGTTTAAATTCTGTTTTGAAAGCATATTTTAGCATGGTTTAATGCTGGTTTTGAAAGTCATGTGTGAAGGATGCTCAAGGTAAGAGATCCTTGGTTTTGTACATTGGAATTGTGGAATTGATGCATAGTGTTGCATGTTGTTTAATGTCTTTGTTTAATGCTTCAAAACAGTGAAGTGATGATGGTAAGTGGTGGTTTTGGCATTTTGGTTATGCTTGTAAAAACAATGGATTAATGTGGTAAAATGGTTATATTGGCAAGTGATGTAAGTGGTTCTTGGTTACTTTAATCGGATATAGTTAGCCGGCTATAGGATTGGGTGCATCGTGAATTGAGTCACCTTGGATGTCGAGGGGGTTGTAATTGTACCGTAAACTCCATCCAAGAATCCTAGCGATTGAGGAAATTGGTGTCACCACGATGGAGGACGGCTCTCCTGAGTGGGCTTGGTTTAGTGCCACCACGATGGAGGATGGCTCTCGTGGGTGAACCTTGTTAAAAGTCACCACGATGGAGGGTGGCTCTCGTGGGTGGACTTTGTTAAGCGTCACAACGGTGGAGGGTTGCTCCCGTGTGTGAGCTTGGTTAAGGTGATTACAATGGTTGTGGTAGCTTCCATGTGTAAGCCTTGTGATGTGTCTCGGCTCTCGCTAGTGTGTTATACAACTTCCGATGAGTGATGTTGAGGGGTTGTGATTGTACCGTTAAACTCCATCACGGGTGTTGAGGGGGTTGTGATTGTAACGGTAAACTCCACCTTGTGTTGTTCGGAAGTGTGTATGGAGCGTGTGGGACAACGCTTGTAATCCGCGTATCCGATTGTGTCTTGTGTTATGATGGTTTGTGAATTATCACTTGGAAGCCAATATAATGTTCTTGAATGTAATGAAGCATGAGATGCTTGAAATGATGCATGGTTGCATGGGAAGTGTGTGATGTTCTAAGAATGCATGTATAACTTGTTAACTTGTACAAGTGTTTATCTTATATTAAGAATGGTGCATATGTGCATGGGAATCTCTTTAATGCATTGAAGTCTTGTGAAGGCTTGTTTTCAAAGGGATGTAATGCAAATGTTGATTTTGTGGTTCATGTATTGCATTTGTTTAATACATGAGTTAGATTGAAGGAGTAAGTGGTTTTCAAAGGTTTCTTGCTTTGAGATGATTTTCAAGAATGAGAAAAGTATAATGTGAAGTGGAAGTGTTTTCCAAGGAATTTGTATTTAACTTTGCATATGATGTTCATGCATGGAAAGGTTAAATTGATGGTTTTTGCAAGGATGTGCTTTGAAGTGGGTTACTTAGCTTTTCTAAGCTAAGGGTTGGTTTTCATGTTTGAGCAATGCATGATTTAAAGCATGTTGTTTAAAAAGGGGTTTTCAAACACTGCTTTGGTTTATCGAAAGGTGTTTACTTTTTAAAGAGGTTTTATGACTCGCTGCATTGATGGTGTTTTGGTTTTAAGCATTCCTCACTAAGCATTATGTGCTTACGCTCCTTTTTGTCCATCAATGCAAATATTTGAAGTTGGGACTGCAAGAAGTAAGGGATTCAAGGAGAGCTCCACTTGAGATGTATGTCTCGGTTAATAACTATAGATAATAAAGGCAATGGGGGGAGAGTCTTTTATGTTGATGTTTAATGAGATTGTGTATGTTGGACAAGTTTGGTTTATGATTTGAACTACGTGGTTTAACGCTTGCAACGTTTGAATCTTCTTATTCATAAGTCGTTATGCTATGCTTCTTGTTTTAAAAGCATGTTTAAGTGTTGGTTGTGTGGAAGGAGTTGGTGCACCTAGGAGTTGTCTTGTATCTGGATTTTAATGCAATTTGGTAGTTATGATACTTGGCATGTTGTTGCTTTGTTGAGGATTGATTTGGAGCATGTTCGATGGGGTTTAAATGTGTTAAAACAGGCCTATCTGCTGTTTCTGGGCAGGGTGTTTCGAAACACCCTTGCCTGTTTCGAAACATGTGCTTGATTTGGCCTGGGTGTTTCGAAACGGGTAGAGGTGTTTCAAAACACTTTGGCTAATGCCAATTCCCGTTTCTGAACGGGCTAACCCCGTTTCGAAACACTTGACCGTTGGGCACTGATTTGAATGGTTTTGAAGTTTGCAAGCTTTACGTTTTAGTCCTGATTTTTGTATGTGCAATTGATTGAGTTTGACATGTCCGTTTGAGATGAAATTTTGCAGAGAGGCATGAAACATGACTAATTTAATAGTGGTAACTTAAAAAATGGTAAAGTCCTCTTAATTTCCAGAATTTACAAAATGGTCCCTAAATTCGTATTTTGTGCAATTGGGTCCCTTATTGTTTTACGATTGCTGTGATTTTTGAGTATGCTTATCTCAAGAGTATGCCTAGGTTTAATGTGCATCTAGACAAGTTTATAAAGAAAAAAAGGGTCGTTAATCAAGGTTGACTTTCGGGTTGACTTTGGTTTTCCCCGTGTAATCTTCGTAGTTCGGGTCTACCGTCTAGGCCGGGCTAAGGGGGTTACATTTGGTGGTATCAGAGCCAGGTTGCGAATGCTTGGGGAAATGGTAAATTGTTGTAATAAGTGTTTAATGTTTATTCTGATGTGTGGTTGAAAGTAGGTTGAATTGTGTGTCTATGAGCGAATTGTTGATGTTTTTGTCATGCTTTTTTATTGTGAATCTTCATTGAGCTAATGTGGATTTGTGCTGATGATATGCTGGTTATGTAAGCTGATTTTCTGAATAATGAAAGTGTAATGGGTATGATATGTTGATGTTATACTGTTGCGAGTGAATGTTGTTTGATGAGAGCATGATCGAAGTATGTTGATTGATATGCTCGATGTTGTGATATCCATGCTTTTATTGACTGTTATGTCATGTAAAAGGGGAGAATTCGGGATACCCATTGCCTTATTATCATAGCTATTGTGTTATGTTGGAATTGGAGTCTTGAATCCTTGCTTGAAGCTGGCCTGATCGTTTTGTTTGTTTTGTTATGATAGCTTGGTGTTAATAGCATGGTGAAATCGATGAGAGAATGGCAGTTAGGTGAGATGGTTGCTGCTTTAGAGCAGGTTGTTAAGGCGTGGAATTCACCTTTTAGTGGAGGTGTTTCGTCTCAGTCTTCTGTGCCTGGAGTTGAGGTAGTGAGGCAGGAGGAAGAAGCTGGTTCTGTGATGAAGAGTTCATCACCTATTGTTCAAGAGGTGTTGGGAACATCTCAGGCTGTGGCGAAAGTGAGGCCTGTAGACGTGCCGACTGTGGGACGTGCGAGTTTGTCGAAACATCGTTTAAATGATTTGGGAGCTGTGAAGTATCATGGTTCAACACCTGAGACGTTTGAGGCCTGGTTGGCCAGTGTAATTCTGATTTTGGATCAGGAAGGTTGTGACTACGCTTGTAAGCTGGGAAGTGTTGTCTCATTGATGTTGGAGGACGCCTGTGCCTGGTGGACATCTGTGGCGGTGGCATCGCATATCCACGATTTAGATTGGGACTTCTTTGTGTCTGCCTTTTATGAAAGGTACCTTGGAGAGAAATTCCCAAGGGTTAAGCAACGTGAGGGTGTGGTTTCAGTTTATGAAGGTGAGAAAAGTTTAAGCAAGAGAGCTGTGGGTACTGACCTCCGGAGCAGTCAGCGTAAGAGGCTACGTGATAAAAGGTTTTGCTTGAATCGAAGTCTGGGTGGTGGTGCAGACGTAGGTCAAGTGCGGTATGATCAAGGAGTGGTAGCTCGGTTGCTGAAGTGTGACCATTGTTGAAGGTGGCATGTTGGAGGTTGTTGGGGCGTGAGAGTTTGTTGGAACTGTGGTTCTAAGGAGCATGTGAAGCGAAATTGTCCTCAAGTGGTGAGATCAGCTTCAGTGGTAGCAAAAGGGTCTCAGAAGGGTCGTGGGCATGGCCGAGACAAGATTCGAAGGTGGCAGGAAGGGCAGAAAGGTGTGAGGAGCTTGGGGAATGAAACCTGTTGGAATTGTGGGTCTGTTGGGCATTTGAGACGAAATTGTTTGAAGTTAGCTCTAGGTAGTCAGGGTTCTGTACCGCAGGGAGATGGTGATGACCTTAAGGTGTTGGCTGATGCTATGGCGGTGTGGCAAGAGAATGGTGGTTCTGCGAGGAAGATAACTCGTCTGTTGAAGCTCCGGGGTGGTGAGGTGTTTACAGGTAACCTTGTTAAGTAACCTTTGCCCTAGTTATCTTAGTTTCGTTTCGGTTGGTATTTCCTTGCGTAGTGAGTATGGTCTCGTTGCTAGCATGTTTGGGGTAGTAGTTGGTGTTGTTTTGAAAAAAACTTTAGTGTGAAGAGGGTATTAGTGGGTATTTTGTGGTTAATGGGTTATTAGAATGGTAGGGTTAGACAAGTTGGAAGTGAGATAGGAGGTTGTTCTTAGACGGATCCTGAAGATGTTATTGGTGGGTGTGAACCGACATACATGCACAATTAAAACCATTGTTATACACTATATTATATATATATGTGCTGGTCCATGCATACATGTGACATGACATTAGAGGTTTTGCATACATGTACACAGGCATTGATAGGGCTTATTGGTGATCATGCATACGTACGTTCACACTTGCTGATAGCTAATTGGGTCCGTTAGTGTAGGTGATGGTTTGTAGCAACCTTTAAAGAGTTGAGAAGAGGTTGTGTTGTGGGTTGTAGAAAAGGGTTAGCCTGGGAGAATAGAAGTTTCGTAATCTAAATATGTATGTATAGAATGGGCGGTGTCCTGGTAAGGCTAGTGTTGTAGTCAAAGTTTGAAGTGGAAAGGCAATGTAAGTTCAAGGGCCATTGTTGGTTGGACGGGTTCTTGTGAGAAGTGGTTGGCTAGTTGTGTATAAGTGAATTCCTTCTGAAGTCAGCTGGTGGTGTGTGGAGTTGGAGGAGTCAAGGTTGGGGTTTTGTGACGTGATTTTCGGATGTTAGGTGAGTAGTCCTGGTGAGTCGTTATGGTGATGATAGCGGTGGATGTGAAGGAATGTCAGCAATACGTTGAGAAGTTTGAGTAAGCAGTTGATGCTTAAGAATTCTTGCTTGATGTGGTAACCTTTTGAAGAGGTTGAGCAGTTGTGCAAGGGGTTTTAGAAGCAGTGAAGGTTGTGGGTCACATGGTGGTTGAACTGGACTGGTTGGTGTCACCGTGTGTACGAGTTTTGGGAGTTATGAGTTAAGGTGGTGTATGTTGTAAAAGTTTGGAGGTTCTTCAGGTTGTTGTTGGGGCTATGTGCAGTCCGGAAGTGTGAAAGGTTAAGATGTGGTTAACATCTGAGTGTTCTGGAATTCGTGAACAATATGTGGTGGTGTTGGGTTTGGTGGAGTTTTGTGTGGAGAGTGTTCAGTGGTGGTTAAGTCTCCTGTGTTGCCTTGTGGGTTGATTTGAGAAGTTTGGTTGTGCTCTTTTTGCCGGTTGAAATTTTGAGGACGAAATTTCCTAAGAGGGGGAGAGTTGTAACACCCCAATTTTGGGCTTAGAAGTTTTGGGTTTGAACCGGACCGGTCGGATTTTCAGTTCGAATATAAAAGGTGGTTTTAAGGAAAGCCTAGTTCGGGATGCATTAAAAATATGGAAAAATATATAAAAATCCTCTTTTAATATATGTAAGAGGGTGGTGAAATCAATTTTACAAAATGAGGTTTGGAATTATGACATTTTGAGTTAGTGACTAAAATGTAATTTTTGAAAAGTTTGTGACTGTTTTAAAAGGATTGAAACTTTGAATCTTTAAGGAGCTAATTTACCCAAGGGAGGATTTCTCCAGATTTTTCTAGATTTTTAAAGACTCATTTGATGTTTAATTAATGAAAAGAAAAGAGGGAAAAAATATTTTTAGTTTCATAACTAACTTTTACCAAAATTTTCCTATTTCATTTTCTCTCAAAATTCCCTCAGCCAAACACATTTCCACAGCAACTTTTCCTTTGATTTTCACACCTAAAGTTGAGATTTCAATTCCTAAATGATCCCTAATCATTTCTACACCAAATCCTCATCATTTGCTTAATGAATTTTTAAGGATTTTGGCTCTAAACAAGGAGAAATCCACATTTAGAGGTATGAACGTCCTTCTCCTCTAAATACTCAGTTCTTTACTGAAATTCCCAAGTTCTCAATCCTTAAATTAAGTTTTATTAAAGGTTTTAATGTTGTGATCTTGATTTTGGCTTAAAATGCAAGATTTGGATTTAATTTTGAAGAAATTCGTATTGGATGATTGGGCTATGTTTTGAGATGTCTTTTTGATGTATTTTGGATGTCTAAATGATGTGTGATTGAGGTTTAATCAATGCAATCCCGAATAGGTTGATTTTCCTAAGTTTTTACTTGTGAAAATGGTGGTTTTTGGGGTGATCTTGGTGTTTTGCTAATGCTGGAGGTATAAGGACGAGTTTGAGTTTATTTTGAATGTTAATTGATGTTTAAAAATGGTTAGAAGTGATGGATCTTGACTGGGTTAAGTTTCGAAAGTGTTTGGATGTGATTTCGGTTGTGTTTGGTAGCCGAAATGTTGGATTTGCGAAGAGCAGCGAGTTTAGGTGTGTTGCTAGTGTTTTTAATGCATAATGATGCATTAATCCTCTGTTGTTATGTGCTTGAAACAGGGGAGAATGATCCGTGAGCAATAGAGGTGGCGTTGAAGGTTTCGGATGCTTTGAAGGCTTGTTAACTAGCCTAGTTTTGTGTATCGGTGAGTGAAGTTGGGTTTTCAGCTTTGAAACCAATGTTTGAAGGTTTTGGGAGCTTAGTTTAAGTCTAAGCAACTTAGCTAAGCTCAAGAGTAAGTAAATGGAATTCTCTCTTGGTTTGTGTTATGAATTGGTTTTTAAAGCATTTGTGATTGTCGGATGCAATGCATGTGATTTGCATGTTTAAATTCTGTTTTGAAAGCATATTTTAGCATGGTTTAATGCTGGTTTTGAAAGTCATGTGTGAAGGATGCTCAAGGTAAGAGATCCTTGGTTTTGTACATTGGAATTGTGGAATTGATGTATAGTGTTGCATGTTGTTTAATGGCTTTGTTTAATGCTTCAAAATAGTGAAGTGATGATGGTAAGTGGTGGTTTTGGCATTTTGGTTATGCTTGTAAAAACAATGGATTAATGTGGTAAAATGGTTATATTGGCAAGTGATATAAGTGGTTCTTGGTTACTTTAATCGGATATAGTTAGTCGGCTATAGGATTGGGTGCACCGTGAATTGAGTCGCCTTGGATGTCGAGGGGGTTGTAATTGTACCGTAAACTCCATCCAAGAATCCTAGCGATTGAGGAAATTCGTGTCACCACGATGGAGGATGGCTCTCGTGGGTGGGCTTGGTTTAGTGCCACCACGATGGAGGATGGCTCTCGTGGGTGAACCTTGTTAAAAGTCACCACGATGGAGGGTGGCTCTCGTGGGTGGACTTTGTTAAGCGTCACAACGGTGGAGGGTTGCTGCTGTGTGTGAGCTTGGTTAAGGTGATTACAATGGTTGTGGTAGCTTCCATGTGTAAGCCTTGTGATGTGTCCCGGCTTTCACTAGTGTGTTATACAACTTCCGATGAGTGATGTTGAGGGGTTGTGATTGTACCGTTAAACTCTATCACGGGTGTTGAGGGGGTTGTGATTGTACCGGTAAACTCCACCTTGTGTTGTTCGGAAGTGTGTATGGAGCGTGTGGGACAACACTTGTAATCCGCGTATCCGATTGTGTCTTGTGTTATGATGGTTTGTGAATTATCACTTGGAAGCCAATATAATGTTCTTGAATGTAATGAAGCATGAGATGCTTGAAATGATGCATGGTTGCATGGGAAGTGTGTGATGTTCTAAGAATGCATGTATAACTTGTTAACTTGTAAAAGTGTTTATCTTAAATTAAGAATGGTGCATTTGTGCATGGGAATCTCCTTAATGCATTGAAGTCTTGTGAAGGCTTGTTTTAAAAGGCATGTAATGCAAATGTTGATTTTGTGGTTCATGTATTGCATTTGTTTAATACATGAGTTAGATTGAAGGAGTAAGTGGTTTTCAAAGGTTTCTTGCTTTGAGATGATTTTCAAGAATGAGAAAAGTATAATGTGAAGTGGAAGTGTTTTCCAAGGAATTTGTATTTAACTTTGCATATGATGTTCATGCATGGAAAGGTTAAATTGATGGTTTTTGCAAGGATGTGCTTTGAAGTGGGTTACTTAGCTTTTCTAAGCTAAGGGTTGGTTTTCATGTTTGAGCAATGCATGATTTAAAGCATGTTGTTTAAAAAGGGGTTTTCAAACACTGCTTTGGTTTATCGAAAGGTGTTTACTTTTTAAAGAGGTTTTATGACTCGCTGCATTGATGGTGTTTTGGTTTTGAGCATTCCTCACTAAGCATTATGTGCTTACGCTCTTTTTTGTCCATCAATGCAGATATTTGAAGTTGGGACAGCAAGAAGTAAGGGATTCAAGGAGAGCTCCACTTGAGATGTATGTCTCGGTTAATAGCTATAGATAATAAAGGCAATGGGGGGGGGGAGAGTCTTTTATGTTGATGTTTAATGAGATTGTGTATGTTGGACAAGTTTGGTTTATGATTTGAACTACGTGGTTTAATGCTTGCAACGTTTGAATCTTCTTATTCATAAGTCGTTATGTTATGCTTCTTGTTTTAAAAGCATGTTTAAGTGTTGGTTGTGTGGAAGGAGTTGGTGCACCTAGGAGTTGTCTTGTATCTGGATTTTAATGCAATTTGGTAGTTATGATGCTTGGCATGTTGTTGCTTTGTTGAGGATTGATTTGGAGCATGCTCGATGGGTTTTAAATGTGTTAAAACAGACCTATCTGCTGTTTCTGGGTAGGGTGTTTCGAAACACCATTGCCTGTTTCGAAACAGGTGCTTGATTTGGCCTTGGTGTTTCGAAACGGGTAGAGGTGTTTCGAAACACTTTGGCTACTGCCAATCCCCGTTTCTGAACGGGCTAACCCCGTTTCGAAACACTTGACCGTTGGGCACTGATTTGAATGGTTTTGAAGTTTGCAAGCTTTACGTTTTAGTCCTGATTTTTGTATGTGCAATTGATTGAGTTTGAGATGTCCGTTTGAGGTAAAATTTAGCAGAGAGGCATGAAACATGACTAATTTCATAGTGGTAATTTAAAAATTGGTAAAGTCCTCTTAATTTCCAGAATTTACAAAATGGTCCCTAAATTCGTATTTTGTGCAATTGGGTCCCTTATTGTTTTCCGATTGCTGTGATTTTTGAGTATGCTTATCTCAAGAGTATGCCAAGGTTTAATGTGCATCTATACAAGTTTAAAAAGAAAAAAAAGGTCGTTAATCAAGGTTGACTTTCGGGTTGACTTTGGTTTTCCCCGTGTAATCTTCGTAGTTCGGGTCTACCGTCTTGGCCGGGCTAAGGGGGTTACATTTGGTGGTATCAGAGCCAGCTTGCGAATGCTTGGGGAAATGGTAAATTGTTGTAATAAGTGTTTAATGTTTATTCTGATGTGTGGTTGAAAGTAGGTTGAATTGTGTGTCTGTGAGCGAATTGTTGATGTTTTTGTCATGCTTTTTGATTGTGAATCTTCATTGAGCTAATGTGGATTTGTGCTGATGATATGCTGGTTATGTAAGCTGATTTTATGAATAATGAAAGTGTAATGGGTATGATATGTTGATGTTATGCTGTTGCGAGTGAATGTTGTTTGATGAAAGCATGATCGAAGTATGTTGATTGATATGCTCGATGTTGTGATATCCATGTTTTTATTGACTGTTATGTCATGTAAAAGGGGAGAATTCGGGATACCCATTGCCTTATTATTATAGCTATTGTGTTATGTTGGAATTGGAGTCTTGAATCCTTGCTTGAAGCTGGCCTGATCGTTTTGTTTGTTTTGTTATGATAGCTTGTTGTTAATAGCATGGTGAAATCGATGAGAGAATGGCAGTTAGGTGAGATGGTTGCTGCTTTACAGCAGGTTGTTAAGGCGTGGAATTCACCTTTTAGTGGAGGTGTTTCGTCTCAGTCTTCTGTGCCTGGAGTTGAGGTAGTGAGGCAGGAGGAAGAAGCTGGTTCTGTGATGAAGAGTTCATCACCTATTGTTCAAGAGGTGTTGGGAACATCTCAGGCTGTGGCGAAAGTGAGGCCTGTAGATGTGCCGACTGTGGGACGTGCGAGTTTGTCGAAACATCATTTAAATGATTTGGGAGCTGTGGAGTATCATGGTTAACCACCTGAGACGTTCGAGGCCTGGTTGGCCAGTGTAATTCTGATTTTGGATCAGGAAGGTTGTGACTACGCTTGTAAGCTGGGAAGTGTTGTCTCATTGATGTTGGAGGACGCCTGTGTCTGGTGGACATCTGTGGCGGTGGCATCGCATATCCACGATTTAGATTGGGACTTCTTTGTGTCTGCCTTTTATGAAAGGTACCTTGGAGAGAAATTCCCAAGGGTTAAGCAACGTGAGGGTGTGGTTTCAGTTTATGAAGGTGAGAAAAGTTTAAGCAAGAGAGCTGTGGGTACTGACCTCCGGAGCAGTCAGCGTAAGAGGCTACGTGATAGAAGGTTTTGCTTGAATCGAAGTCTGGGTGGTGGTGCAGACGTAGGTCAAGTGCGGTATGATCAAGGAGTGGTAGCTCGGTTGCTGAAGTGTGACCATTGTTGAAGGTGGCATGTTGGAGGTTGTTGGGGCGTGAGAGTTTGTTGGAACTGTGGTTCTAAGGAGCATGTGAAGCGAAATTGTCCTCAAGTGGTGAGATCAGCTTCAGTGGTAGCAAAAGGGTCTCAGAAGGGTCGTGGGCATGGTCGAGACAAGATTCGAAGGTGGCAGGAAGGGCAGAAAGGTGTGAGGAGCTTGGGGAATGAAACCTGTTGGAATTGTGGGTCTGTTGGGCATTTGAGACGAAATTGTTTGAAGTTAGCTCGAGGTAGTCAGGGTTCTGTACCGCAGGGAGATGGTGATGACCTTAAGGTGTTGGCTGATGCTATGGCGGTGTGGCAAGAGAATGGTGGTTCTGCGAGGAAGATAGCTCGTCTGTTGAAGCTCCGGACGGTGAGGTGTTTACAGGTAACCTTGTTAAGTAACCTTTGCCCTAGTTATCTTAGTTTGGTTTCGGTTGGTATTTCCTTGCGTAGTGAGTATGGTCTCGTTGCTAGCATGTTTGGGGTAGTAGTTGGTGTTGTTTTGAAAAAAACTTTAGTGTGAAGAGGGTATTAGTGGGTATTTTGTGGTTAATGGGTTATTAGAATGGTAGGGTTAGACAAGTTGGAAGTGAGATAGGAGGTTGTTCTTAGACGGATCCTGAAGATGTTATTGGTGGGTGTGAACCGACATACATGCACAATTAAAACCATTGTTATACACTATATTATATATATATATGTGCTGGTCCATGCATACATGTGACATGACATTAGAGGTTTTGCATACATGTACACATGCATTGATAGGGCATATTGGTGATCATGCATACGTACGTTCACACTTGCTGATAGCTAATTGGGTCCGTTAGTGTAGGTGATGGTTTGTAGCAACCTTCAAAGAGTTGAGAAGAGATTGTGTTGTGGGTTGTAGAAAAGGGTTAGCCTGGGAGAATAGAAGTTTCGTAATCTAAATATGTATGTATAGAATGGGCGGTGTCCTGGTAAGGCTAGTGTTGTAGTCAAAGTTTGAAGTGGAAAGGCAATGTAAGTTCAAGGGCCATTGTTGGTTGGACGGGTTCTTGTGAGAAGTGGTTGGCTAGTTGTGTATAAGTGAATTCCTTCTGAAGTCAGCTGGTGGTGTGTGGAGCTGGAGGAGTCAAGGTTGGGGTTTTGTGACGTGATTTTCGGATGTTAGGTGAGTAGTCCTGGTGAGTCGTTATGGTGATGATAGCGGCGGATGTGAAGGAATGTCAGCAATACGTTGAGAAGTTTGAGTAAGCAGTTGATGCTTAAGAATTCTTGCTTGATGTGGTAACCTTTGGAAGAGGTTGAGCAGTTGTGCAAGGGGTTTTAGTAGCAGTGAAGGTTGTGGGTCACATGGTGGTTGAACTGGACTGGTTGGTGTCACCGTGTGTACGAGTTTTGGGAGTTATGAGTTAAGGTGGTGTATGTTGTAAAAGTTTGGAGGTTCTTCAGGTTGTTGTTGGGGCTATGTGCAGTCCGGAAGTGTGAAAGGTTAAGATGTGGTTAACATCTGAGTGTTCTGGAATTCGTGAACAGTATGTGGTGGTGTTGGGTTTGGTGGAGTTTTGTGTGGAGAGTGTTCAGTGGTGGTTAAGTCTCCTGTGTTGCCTTGTGGGTTGATTTGAGAAGTTTGGTTGTGCTCTTTTTGCCGGTTGAAATTTCGAGGACGAAATTTCCTAAGAGGGGGAGAGTTGTAACACCCCAATTTTGGGCTTAGAAGTTTTGGGTTTGAACCGGACCGGTCGGATTTTCAGTTCGAATATAAAAGGTGGTTTTAAGGAAAGCCTAGTTCGGGATGCATTAAAAATATGGAAAAATATATAAAAATCCTCTTTTAATATATGTAAGAGGGTGGTGAAATCAATTTTACAAAATGAGGTTTGGAATTATGACATTTTGAGTTAGTGACTAAAATGTAATTTTTGAAAAGTTTGTGACTGTTTAAAAAGGATTGAAACTTTGAATCTTTAAGGAGCTAATTTACCCAAGGGAGGATTTCTCCAGATTTTTCTAGATTTTTAAAGACTCATTTGATGTTTAATTAATGAAAAGAAAAGAGGGAAAAAGATATTTTTAGTTTCATAACTAACTTTTACCAAAATTTTCCTATTTCATTTTCTCTCAAAATTCCCTCAGCCAAACACATTTCCACAGCAACTTTTCCTTTGATTTTCACACCTAAAGTTGAGATTTCAATTCCTAAATGATCCCTAATCATTTCTACACCAAATCCTCATCATTTGCTTAATGAATTTTCAAGGATTTTGGCTCTAAACAAGGAGAAATCCACATTTAGAGGTATGAACGTCCTTCTCCTCTAAATACTCAGTTCTTTACTGAAATTCCCAAGTTCTCAATCCTTAAATTAAGTTTTATTAAAGGTTTTAATGTTGTGATCTTGATTTTGGCTTAAAATGCAAGATTTGGATTTAATTTTGAAGAAATTCGTATTGGATGATTGGGCTCTGTTTTGAGATGTCTTTTTGATGTATTTTGGATGTCTAAATGATGTGTGATTGAGGTTTAATCAATGCAATCCCGAATAGGTTGATTTTTCTAAGTTTTTACTTGTGAAAATGGTGGTTTTTGGGGTGATCTTGGTGTTTTGCTAATGCTGGAGGTATAAGGACGAGTTTGAGTTTATTTTGAATGTTAATTGATGTTTAAAAATGGTTAGAAGTGATGGATCTTGACTGGGTTAAGTTTCGGAAGTGTTTGGATGTGATTTCGGTTGTGTTTGGTAGCCGAAATGTTGGATTTGCGAAGAGCAGCGAGTTTAGGTGTGTTGCTGGTGTTTTTAATGCATAATGATGCATTAATCCTCTGCTGTTATGTGCTTGAAACAGGGGAGAATGATCCGTGAGAAATAGAGGTGGCGTTGAAGGTTTCGGATGCTTGGAAGGCTTGTTGGCTAGCCTAGTTTTGTGTATCGGTGAGTGAAGTTGGGTTTTCAGCTTTGAAACCAATGTTTGAAGGTTTTGGGAGCTTAGTTTAAGTCTAAGCAACTTAGCTAAGCTCAAGAGTAAGTAAATGGAATTTCTCTCTTGGTTTGTGTTATGAATTGGTTTTTAAAGCATTTGTGATTGTCGGATGCAATGCATGTAATTTGCATGTTTAAATTCTGTTTTGAAAGCATATTTTAGCATGGTTTAATGCTGGTTTTGAAAGTCATGTGCGAAGGATGCTCAAGGTAAGAGATCCTTGGTTTTGTACATTGGAATTGTGGAATTGATGCATAGTGTTGCATGTTGTTTAATGGCTTTGTTTAATGCTTCAAAACAGTGAAGTGATGATGGTAAGTGGTGGTTTTGGCATTTTGGTTATGCTTGTAAAAACAATGGATTAATGTGGTAAAATGGTTATATTGGCAAGTGATGTAAGTGGCTCTTGGTTACTTTAATCAGATATAGTTAGTCGGCTATAGGATTGGGTGCACCGTGAATTGAGTCGCCTTGGATGTCGAGGGGGTTGTAATTGTACCGTAAACTCCATCCAAGAATCCTAGCGATTGAGGAAATTGGTGTCACCACGATTGAGGATGGCTCTCGTGGGTGGGCTTGGTTTAGTGCCACCACAATGGAGGATGGCTCTCGTGGGTGAACCTTGTTAAAAGTCACCACGATGGAGGGTGGCTCTCGTGGGTGGACTTTGTTAAGCGTCACAACGGTGGAGGGTGGCTCCCGTGTGAGAGCTTGGTTAAGGTGATTACAATGGTTGTGGTAGCTTCCATGTGTAAGCCTTGTGATGTGTCCCGGCTCTCACTAGTGTGTTATACAACTTCCGATGAGTGATGTTGAGGGATTGTGATTGTACCGTTAAACTCCATCACGGGTGTTGAGGGGGTTGTGATTGTACCGGTAAACTCCACCTTGTGTTGTTCGGAAGTGTGTATGGAGCGTGTGGGACAACACTTGTAATCCGCGTATCCGATTGTGTCTTGTGTTCTGATGGTTTGTGAATTATCACTTGGAAGCCAATATAATGTTCATGAATGTAATGAAGCATGAGATGCTTGAAATGATGCATGGTTGCATGGGAAGTGTGTGATGTTCTAAGAATGCATGTATAACTTGTTAACTTGTACAAGTGTTTATCTTATATTAAGAATGGTGCATTTGTGCATGGGAATCTCTTTAATGCATTGAAGTCTTGTGAAGGCTTGTTTTAAAAGGCATGTAATGCAAATGTTGATTTTGTGGTTCATGTATTGCATTTGTTTAATACATGAGTTAGATTGAAGGAGTAAGTGGTTTTCAAAGGTTTCTTGCTTTGAGATGATTTTCAAGAATGAGAAAAGTATAATGTGAAGTGGAAGTGTTTTCCAAGGAATTTGTATTTAACTTTGCATATGATGTTCATGCATGGAAAGGTTAAATTGATGGTTTTTGCAAGGATGTGCTTTGAAGTGGGTTACTTAGCTTTTCTAAGCCAAGGGTTGGTTTTCATGTTTGAGCAATGCATGATTTAAAGCATGTTGTTTAAAAAGGGGTTTTCAAACACTGCTTTGGTTTATCGAAAGGTGTTTACTTTTTAAAGAGGTTTTATGACTCGCTGCATTGATGGTGTTTTGGTTTTGAGCATTCCTCACTAAGCATTATGTGCTTACGCTCCTTTTTGTCCATCAATGCAGATATTTGAAGTTGGGACAACAAGAAGCAAGGGATTCAAGGAGAGCTCCACTTGAGATGTATGTCTCGGTTAATAGCTATAGATAATAAAGGCAATGGGGGGAGAGTCTTTTATGTTGATGTTTAATGAGATTGTGTATGTTGGACAAGTTTGGTTTATGATTTGAACTACGTGGTTTAATGCTTGCAACGTTTGAATCTTCTTATTCATAAGTCGTTATGTTATGCTTCTTGTTTTAAAAGCATGTTTAAGTGTTGGTTGTGTGGAAGGAGTTGGTGCACCTAGGAGTTGTCTTGTATCTGGATTTTAATGCAATTTGGTAGTTATGATGCTTGGCATGTTGTTGCTTTGTTGAGGATTGATTTGGAGCATGTTCGATGGGTTTTAAATGTGTTAAAACAGACCTATCTGCTGTTTCTGGGCAGGGTGTTTCGAAACACCATTGCCTGTTTCGAAACAGGTGCTTGATTTGGCCTTGGTGTTTCGAAACGGGTAGAGGTGTTTCGAAACACTTTGGCTACTGCCAATCCCCGTTTCTGAACGGGCTAACCCCGTTTCGAAACACTTGACCGTTGGGCACTGATTTGAATGGTTTTGAAGTTTGCAAGCTTTACGTTTTAGTCCTGATTTTTGTATGTGCAATTGATTGAGTTTGAGATGTCCGTTTGAGGTAAAATTTAGCAGAGAGGCATGAAACATTACTAGTTTCATAGTGGTAACTTAAAAATTGGTAAAGTCCTCTTAATTTCCAGAATTTACAAAATGGTCCCTAAATTCGTATTTTGTGCAATTGGGTCCCTTATTGTTTTCCGATTGCTGTGATTTTTGAGTATGCTTATCTCAAGAGTATGCCTAGGTTTAATGTGCATCTATACAAGTTTAAAAACAAAAAAGGGTCGTTAATCAAGGTTGACTTTCGGGTTGACTTTGGTTTTCCCCGTGTAATCTTCGTAGTTCGGGTCTACCGTCTAGGCCGGGCTAAGGGGGTTACATTGAGTTTTGGGTTATGTCATTTTGTTTGACTTGTGTGTCAGCCACTTTTATAGAGATGTCGAGCAGAATACTTCATGAGCTCCTTGATCAGTTTGTAGTAGTCCTCATAAATGATACATAGGTATATTCACGTACCGAAGAAGACCGTGACAAACATTTGGAGTTGGTGTTGTAGACCCTATTAGAGAATCATTTGTATGCCAAGTTGTGCAACGTAAACTCTGAGTCAAGGAAGACGTTCTCCTAAGACATATAGATCGGCCGAGTGTGTTAGAGTGAATCCTATGTAGACAGAAGAAGTAGTGAGTTGGAAGAAACCGAAGACAGTGACAGATATCTATAGTTCCTAGGTCTAGCATTGTTACTTTCGGGAATTGTAAATAGTCTTTCGAAGATAGCTGCTCCATGGACAGATTGCAACAGAAGAATGTTCAATTTGTGTGGTTAGATGCGAGACAACGAGCCTTTGAGAAACCGAAAGAAACTTTGAAGAGAGCTTCGACCTTGATCCAGCCTATATCAGAGAAAGAAATTGTGAACCATAGCGACGCGCTACATGTAGGGTTAGGTTGTGTGCTTATGCAAGACAGAAGATTTGTGGCCTATTCGTCGAGGCAGTAGGAAGTACATGAAAAGAATTATCCGGCACGAGACATAGAGTTAACTGCAGTTGTATTTGCTTCGAAGACTTAGAGATAAAGCATGTATAGTAAGAAATGCACAATATATGCTTATCATCAGAACTTGAAATATTTGACGACTTAGGAACGGTTGAAACTTGAACAACATAAGTTGTTAGAACCGCTTGAAAACCGTAATCTCAAGATTGAGTACCATCCGAAGAGAGTCAGCATAGTAACCGATGCTTCGAGTTTTTTTGCTGAGCTATATTTGAGTTGCGAGCTATATCTGCCGGATTCAGTTTATCAAATGATAGTGGTTCTGTGGCCGAGTTTCAGGTTAAACCTACATTGGGTCAGAATACTTAAAGAGAAATAGTTGCGAGACAGGTTCTTGGCACCTCACATGCGAGACGTAGCAGAAGGAAGACCTTCAGAATACAGTTTCAGAGATGATAGAGTTCTGCATTTCAGAGAAAGAATAGTTGTGCCGAATGACATAGTGTTCTGAGACATATTGTTTTGGCCGAAGCACACGACAGTTCATTGTATTGCATCTGAGTAGTATGAAGACACATTGTGGGTTGAAGACGAGTACTTCAAGATTGAGTTGATGGATGATGTGGTTCAGTATGAGAATAAGTGTATAATTTTCCAGCGTGTCAAGACCGAGCATCAGTTTTCTTTTAGTTTGTTACACCCGTGGAAGATTCTTAATGAAAGTGGGTAATAGATTCGAGAGACCTTGTGTCTGGTTCGCCTTTGATTTCCTCCGGGAGAGCTTAGCCGAGTAAACAATGATAGTTGCACCGAGTGTACTCATTTTATACATGTTCACGTTACTTGTACCTTGTGTAAGATGGCAGAGTCGTGCCTTAGCAAGAGTGTGAGTTGTACAGTGTCTTAGAATCGATAGTGGCCGATAGAGATTCGAGTTTTCGACTAGATTTTTAAGGATGTCTGCGTAGTGCTTGGATACCTGTTGAAGTCAGTTGGTCAGTCAGAAAAAGTTATCGGTCAAGTTTTCAAACGGTGTCGTATGAGGTTGTGAATCGGGCTAGTTCTGTTGTTTATTTGTTGCGGTTACCACCAGAGTTAGAAAGGGGTTTGTGATGTGTTTCGTGTATCTATGATTCAGAAGTGTGAATCAGATCTGTTTCGTGCTATGTTGTTGAAGAGATTGAGTTGAGTTTAAAATTGACGTGCAATGAAGAGCCAGTTGAGATCTTAGCATCACATAGCTAATGTTGTGTGGTAAGTCTATCGAGTTGGTTAGAATGTTGTGGCGAGAAGGAAAGGAAAGTGTGTAGGGGCAGTTTCTGTGGCTCTTCCTGTCCGATAAATTTCGGGGACGAAATTTCCTTCAATGGGGAAGAGTTGTAACACCCGGGTTTGGGGGTCGGGTGAAAATACTATTAAAATAATGTTTCGAATTTTGGTTTCATAATTAAAATTACAAAATCTTATTTTGGGCTTCATGTTTTCAAAACAAATATTTTATGTTGGACTTAATTTGTTTTAAAACCCAAAACCCATGAATTTTGGATATTTGAGATAGCCATCTCATTAATGGCAAAGTTGTAATATTGGGGATTTTTGAAATAGCCCAATAAAATAAAACAAAATCCCTTTTCACCATCTTCTCCCCCTTTATTTTCATTTGAACGTGAACTTCTTCCCCTCCTCCCATTTTACTTTTCCATCAAATATTGCCTTCATTTTGTGGAGCTTTTGCAAAGGTAACAACAAATTCTTTTTGTCCTCAACTTCCTCTTTCTTCCCATACTTTTATTTTTCATTAGAATTTATTATTTAGAGTTTTGTGTTTTTGGGTTTTGGAAGAAAAAGATGCAAACTTTACCATCCATTGCTTGAGCTTTTGATTCTTTGTTAATAGATAAGTTAATATTAACTCAAGAGATCCAACATACTAGATTTTTACATTGTTTTAACTTGATTTCCGGATTTGGGTTTAATGGGGGTTTTGGAGTGTGCTTGGTAAGGTTTTGGGGCTATTTTGGGTGAGGATTTGTTGGCTGACGGTTATACTATGTTTAGGTAGTGTTTTGAACATGTTTAAGAGTGCTTTGGATGGTTATATTGCTGATTTTTGTTGGGTTTTTGTGGAAGTACGAAAATGAGAATTCGGAGAATGAACTTGGCTTTGAATTGTGAGAATTGTAGTGGATTTGTGTGTTGGTGTTAAACTTTGGGTTTGTGGCTGATTTTGAGGTTAATGTATTGTTTTTGAATGGTTAGAAGCAAGAGAAAACAATGGAGAAGCTTCAGGCTCGAATACGGAGACTTGGATGCTTGGTAGGCTAGTCGGCTTGTGCTAAATGGAGTGGTCGGTGAGTGGTTATTGTTTTTAAATGGTTTTTAAATATTGGTTCAATCATGTGGACCTAGTTTGGGCTTGGTAAACCCACTTGGAGTTGAGATTAGAGTGGTAGCCTAATCTCAAGCTTAGTTCAGGAAACTCTTGGTTGAACTCCTAATTGCTTGTCATGCCTCTTGTTTATTTGTGTTTATGGTAGTTATGTATATTGTGTTATACATGTTGTTGATGCATGGTGTGATGCATTGTTATGCATGTGGTTTGGATTGTGAATTGTGCATGATGGTGATCATGGTGAGTACGTGCTAAGCACGGAAGTTGATATGAAATGATGTTGTGAAAGGTTATGGATTGTGTTTAATATTGGCACTAGTATGCTTGGGTACAATGATCGATCATTAGGATGTTTAGTGTGCACATGAGAGTCAAATGCGCGTGTGGTCTTGGTGACGATAGTCATCAAGATGGAGTACGTGTTCGCCCAGAAATCTTCATATATATATTAGTCGGTGATGAGTGGAATCCCATCGACGGGGCATGAGGGTGAGTGGAATCCCCTCCGCGAGAAAGGGTGATGAGTGTAATCCCACCGTAATGTAATGGTTGTGGTTGGATGTAAGTTCCAACGGTTATCCGCGTATTCGATTCATAGCTAGGTGCCAATATGGATTGATATATGTGGTTGTTAATACATTGATGTATGTATCTTCGTGTGTTGGACTTATGAGTTGTTGATCATGGCATTGTGTTGATTATATGTTCATGCATCATGTATATTTTGGCTCTTGCGGATCGGAGGTAAGATCATGCATTCTATCTTGGTTGTTGCTCGTGCTTGGACCCTGCATTGTCGAGGTTTGTTTTATGAGCTCACCCTCACTAAGCTTTTATGCTTACGCTCCTTTTTGTTCGACAATGCAGATCAGTAGCTTGTGGGTGGCAAGGGCGAGGAAGGGGGCCTCCAAGTGTCGCTTTTGGTTAGCTCAAGTATGAACCTTAAATTGAAAGATTGTAATAGTCAAGCAATGGGATGGGTGTTGTTGATTTGAGCTTTGATGTATGTTGATGTTGGTTTTGCTTTTGGGTGCTTTGTTTGAATTGTAAACCTTGTTTATGTTGCATGTCATGAACGCTTATATGTTTTGCTTTCTAAGGCATGAATCTTGAATGCATAGTATGTCCTCTTTATGGTAAATGCATGAATCCTTTAGATGTATGATCCTTGTTCGTTTTGAATGTTTTGTATGTAGATATCTTGGTTGATAAAGGTTGTATGTATGTGTTTGTGGTTAGGGGAGTCGTAAATCGAATCTGGAGTCGAGTCTTAAGTCGTTTTGCTGCAATTTTTGGTATTGCAGTGCAGGGCGTATCGGTACGCCCAAGGGCCGTATCGATACGATCCTACACTTTGGGACTCAGATTTGGCTTAGGGTACCGATACTCGGGGGCGTATCGATACGTCAAATCTTTTCTGGAATTCTGAGATTTTAACGAGTTTTTGGCGTATCGGTACGGGCTCTAAGCGTATCGGTACGGTTTTGTATCGTTGATCGCGAGATGTTGACCGAGGAGGGCATATCGATACGCCCAAGGGCTGTATCGATATGGTCTTCCTGGTTTGACTTGAGGCAGTTGACTTGGTCAAGGTGTATCGATACCCTTGACTGGTCTATCGATACGGCCTGCTATGTATGTTTTAAAATGGGCTGTTAAAATGTCGTTTTGGATTGGTTGCTTTTATTTCATGATGTTTCCGCTGTCGTGTTCACATAGGGAATAAATATGCCTTTGGACAAGATATAATTAAAAGAAATTTTCTAGGGTTGCTAACCGAGGTGGGACCTTAACAGGTTTCACATCGGTTTTCCCTGTGTAGCCTACTCGGACCGGTCAGTCGACCAGACCGGGACGAGGGGGTTACAGACATAACAATTTACCTTAAGGACAAAATTGTAAAACAATAAATTTTTAAGTATTTTCAAAGACTCACAATTTGACAAGCCATTTTGAACCAAATACTATTTCAAGTCAAAACACATTAAAATGGTTCAAGTTTTCTAAGTGCGTTCAAGAGTTTTCAAGCCAAAAAGCAATAAAATGCCCAGGCGTATCGATACCCTTATGCGTATCGATACAACTTTTCAACACAGGAATTCTAATCGTTCATAGCGTACCGATACGGTTTAACCACGTATCGATATGATATTCATCTAGGCAAGACATTAAACTATAGCGTATCGATACGCATCGGAACCATATCGATACAATTTTCACATAAAAATTTTCTTTGCTATAGCGTACCGATAAGGTATGTCACCGTATCGATACGATATGATGACCTTTGCAAAAATCTTGGCATTTAATATTCAAATGTTGGCTTGTCAGTTATTGGAATACAAAATTTTAAATGACCATTGAACGGTATCGATACGCTAAGGTAGTGTACCAATACGCTTTTTAGCAAAACTCAATTTAGGATTCCAGTGAGCAAAATCCATATCGATACGACTAATCGTATCGATATGCCCCTTTAATATCGTACCGATACGCCATGTTTTTCAGTCACAATGACTCTTTCTTCTTTGAGACAGGTACTGATACGCCCACGAACCGTACCGATACGGTAGGTTGTTGAGGAGCATTTATTGCGGGAGATTGCAGCCCAACGACAAGATTAATGACCTCATCCACCCAAACGGCTAGAAATCAATGCAAGGGTATAAAAACAAGTCTCAAATGCTACAACAACAACTATTGAGCCTTCAAGCAATATCAAAGCATTTGAATCCAAACCTTGATCATTTAGAGTCAAATCTTGTACCCAACTCTATTGAGTTTTTCCATTGTAATTTTTATTGAGAGTTTTGGGTGTGATTGATTGTATTTGGATAAACATCAACCTTTGAGAGGTATTTGTAAGGTTTACCAAATTCTTTCTTTGTAAAGAGTGTGTTGGATTAAGCTTTGGGTAGAAAGCTTAATCGATTTTGTAAGGTTTCCTCCTCATCCAAGAAAAGGGGAAGAGTCAATTAGTGGATTGGTTGAAAAATCCTTAGTGGGAGCTAATGTAGTGGAGGTAGAGTTCATTTAGGAACTTGAACCACTATAAATTGCCTTGTGTCAAATTTTCATTCATCCAATTTCTCCCTTCAAATTTTTAATTGCCAATTCACCCCCTCTTGGCCATTTGCAATTGTTTTATCAACTCAACAATTGGTATTAGAGCTACACTCATTGGAAGGATTACAACCCTCTTGAGTTGATTCTCGGAGAATTTGATCAACAACAACTTGAAGCAATGGCATCTACCTCCGACCCCAACCTCTATGAGTCTGAATCCACCACCAAACCATCATTCTTCAATGGGGATAACTACCCACATTGAAAGTATTGGATGCGAATCTTCATCAAATCCAACGACTACATGGTATGGGACGTTGTAGAAGACGAACCAAGCATTCCCATGAAGAGAGATGGTGAAGGAAGATTAGTCTCGAAGATCAAAGCCGAGATGACCGACGAAGGTAGAAGACGGTTGCAAGTCAATGATAAAGCCTTGCATATGATCTTTTGTGCTCTCAGTCCCGATATCTATTCAAAGGTGTCTTCAATGACCATATATGAGGGGACTAGCGATGTTAAAAAGACGAAGATCGGGTTGCTCAATTTAAGCTATGAAAATTTCAAGATTGACCCCGATGAAAGCGTCTCCAAGATGTTTGATCGGTTCTCAGTAATCGTCAACGGATTAAAGGGCTTCGGTGAAGTCATTCCCGAAAACAAGCTAGTTCAGAAACTCCTATATTCTCTTCCGAAATATTAGGATGGAAAAAGAACGGCTATCATCGAAGCTAGAGATTTGAAGACTTTCAAGCTTGATGCCCTTGTTGGATCTCTACTCACTCATGAGATCATGAAACAAGGGAGGGAAGAAGAGAAGAAGAAAGAAGAGAAAAAAATAGAGAAGGAGGTTTAGTACCTCACCTATTTCCATATTTCTGTTTTGGCACCCAAACTAATTTTTTAAGCAAAATGGTACCTAACGTTACGTATTGTTTCTATTTTGGTACTCTGACTTTTAAAAATAAACGAAAACAATGACGTTGCTTGGGCAAATAATAGTTTTAGTCCCTAAAACTTATACAATCTATCAATTTAGTCTAAAATATTATCAATTTAAACATCATTTCTAATTTTTGCATCTATGGAAGTATGAAAAACTAGGTATTGCACATCTTCTTCATTGCAAATAAACTACCTAGCTTCTCAATAAATTACATTGCCCACAAATCAATTTAAAATATATGTGGTAAATTACAATAAGTGTTAATTTAGATTCGAAAATTAGAGATGATATTATCTAATATAATTATATATGGTAATTTTTCTGTTTATATTTTGGTTTTGGTCATTTTCTTAGCACTGTCAGATATCAATCATCGAAACTACCCAACTTCTTGGCCAAGTGAAGCACTGCCAGTCTGCCACTGCCCTTATATAATAGTCAGAACCCAACTCTCCAAACATACTCAGCCGCCCCTCTTCTCTACTCTTTCTAAGGTCATATTTTTTATTTATTATATCCAAATCGTCGAGAAACGCAGATACAAGGCTGTTTCTTCCTATCTCTAGCTCCAATGGCTCCATTCCAACGGAGCCTCTTGCAAATCGCCGCAAACCCATGAAAGTGCAACTCTCGATCTTTTTTGGGTTGCTAACGGTTGGATTGTTGGCATCTTTATTGATAAGTAACAATGGATCAGGTTTCGCAACAGAAAACGAACATGGTCCATTGGCTTCGTCGACCACCACAAAATCTGAAATTTTACAATCGGTGTCACGCGGGCCGGCCGCCAGAGTATCGGAAAAATTGAACTAGCTTTTTGCCGATGAGAATATGGTGGCGTTTCCATGGAGTAATACATAGTTCTTCTTCAACTAATAGAATATTTTTTCTTCTTCATTGTAAATTTATTTCGGAAGAAAAAGAAAGAATAACTTACATTTTTAATCTAAAAATTAAAAATGACCTTTAAACTGATAATATTTTGGACTAAATTGATAGATTATATAAATTGTAAGGACTGAAACTGTTATTTGACCAAGCAACGTTATTTTTTTCGTTTATTTTTAACAGTCAGGGTACCAAAATAGAAACAATACGTAATGTTATGTACCATTTTGCTAAAAAAATTAGTTTGGGTACCAAAATAGAAATACAGAAACATGTGACGTGCTAAATATTAGTTTACCCTTATTTAAAAAATTCAAAAAATTAATATATATGGGAAATAATTTAATTGAATTTTTTAAAAATAATTATTAATTGTATGTTGAGTCCTTGAAATTTTTAACCTTTATTAATTAATTTAATGGTGTTAAAATATGTTCAATGTTAGTAGTGTTCAGCGGTGTTCGTCGCACGTTGTAGAATTTTCCTTAATTTTATCTTTTTTAAAAGCTGCATACTTTTCTCTCTAGCCTTAGTGATGACGCTCTTTTCATTCTTATTTGAATACAGGTCGGTGACGACAACAACCTTAGGGCTGGTTGTCGACCACCGGTCACCCTCCTTTTATTTATTTGTTTAGTTTTTTTTTTTTACTTTTTGTCCTTTTAATTCAATAAATCTGTCTTTATGACACGTTTTCCTCTACCTTTTGGTATATTTTTCTGCTTCTTAGCACGTTTTCTGCCTTTTGGCACGCTTTTCTATTTTTTGTTTTTCCTATCAGGGTTAGATTTGACGTCGCCATGACTGATCAAGATGTCGTTGTTGATTATGCTGTTGATCTCCCTGTTTTGTACCCTCAAATTGAATCTTGATGGAAGTTTAGTCACCGCTCTTGTTCGCGATTGAATTGTGGTAATAAATGTGTTATCAACGTACCCCTATTTTGTAATATGTATTTTTAATGTTGTTTATTGATGGTTTTTACCTTCATCGTCGAACATTGGTGATGTTTTGTATCTGCTTTGTTTCGAGTCTTTGGATTAGGTTTTTACCTTTTCTTTGTTTGGTCTTGTTTATGATCTAGAGATGTTAGTTTTCGAGTTTTTTAAATTATGTCCCGATCTTGTTTGTTTACTTGCATTGTAAACTTTTATCTTGAATTTTTCCTTTATTAATAAAACTGACGTAGTCATTTTCATTTTTTTATCTTTTTAAAAGTATTCATATCAAAGTCCCTCCTCTTTTATCGCTAATCTCTTAATTTTTTTAATATTTTTTTATCATCAACGACGAAAACAACTCTAGACTAGTCGTTGATCATTGACTTTTTATTTCTTTTTTCTCTTCTTTCGTTCTCTAGACTTTATAATAATTTTTGTCGTATTTTGTTTTTCATGTATGAGTATACTATTCTGTTTTGTTTAACTAGTGTTCCTTTTTGTATGAAAACAATGGATTGTTTTGTCTATTTTTGTACCGCATTTTTTGTGTGCTTTTGTAGCACTTTTTTTTTCTTTCTCAAGGTTGGATTTAGCGTTGTCTCTCCAATTGATGTTTATTTTGTTATCTTGCTAATCCGCCCATGCTTTGGACCTTCAGTTGATTCTCTTATATTAATAGACAATCACAATCAATCCATATACGTAGCAGTTAAGTTGTGATAAAGTTAGATTATAAACGTGTCGTTATTGTAATTATAGACATTTTTTATGTTAGTGTTAATTGTATTTATCCCTCATTGTCGACCATGATGTTTGTTTCTATCATTTTTTGAGTTGATTGGTTGAGTTTTTTAACACATTTCTTATACGGTCCTAGTTTATTATTTAGTGGATAAATTGTGCACTTTGATGATATTTTAGGAAAAAAGACTTGTTAATATGATTAGTTTATTTTTTTTGTTGTTTTTCATTTTTATTTAGTAAAACTAGTTATTAGTTTAAAAAGTATTAATGTCTACCGAGTTTTTAAATGTGTACAAAAATATATCCATATCAAACACATATTTATATCTCAAACTTATATTTGAATTGAAAAAAACACTCGTGATAAAAATTGATTTTAATACTAATTAGACGTGGAATGAGAAGAGGTGGGAGAAAGGGGGGAAACAAAGAATTGGGCTGAAAAAAGTGACATTTTTTAACATGAATCTAAATTGATCTTAAATATTTTTTTTGTTTTCCAAATCTAGCAAATTTTAAACCATACATAAAGACAATACATTTATAGGTATTCAAAAATGTTGTAAGACTTCAATTAAAGGTGTAAATGAATTGGATTGAATAAGATTGTAGCTTGAAGGAGAAGTTATTTACTTACACTCATTTTTTTACCAAAATTAGAAACTTGTTTTATGATTTTAAATATTAAATTGCATTTTATGTTTAATGATTTATATTTTGAGAATTATTAAAAAAATTAATAATTTTTAATTTGAATTCGTAACTACCAGAATTTTGAGTCAACACTCGTATGTCGACTCGGGCACTTATTGACTCGTTTAGGAGAGCTTTTGGGGTTAGGCCTATAAATGAACCGAACGAACACAAACGAGGGTGTGTTTCGGTTCGTTCGTTTAATTTTAACCGAACAAATGAACGAACATGAACATAAACAAACACAAAATTTCTTGTTCGTTCATTAAGGAATGTAGCTTGTTCGTGTTCGTTCATGTTTGTTCGTTAAAATGATAAACGAACATAAACGTATAATAACCACATAAAATTCATTAATATAAGCCGCAACTTCAAAGTTAAAGTCTTCGAGTAGCAGATTATTACTTTTAGGGTAGCATGTTATGTTTTTAAAATTGGAAAAATTAAAAGTCACAACCCCAAATATTATATGTTTGCATAAAGCTCGTTAAATTTTTCCTAAATTCAAAATGGCTCGGTAAATATAAATGGACATATCACATATGTGAATAAATTTAAACGAACATGAACAGACGAACGTAAACAAACAAACGGATTATCGCACGTTCATGAACATAAATAAACGAACAAGCCATTTGTTCGTGTTCGTTCATTTAATTAAACAAAAAAACCGTGTTCATGTTCGTTAGTTTAATAAATAAACGAACATAAATGAACTTCCCGTCGAACGGTTCACAGACGGTTTGATTACAACACTATTTGGGGTTGAGGGATCAACTGTTAGGCTTCAATTATTGGGTTTTGGCCCAAAAGATGGCAAAAAAATGTTCACGAACTTCTCGTCAAACGGTTCACGAACGGTTTGATTACAACCCTATTTTCTGCTTCTTAGCATGCTTTTCTGCCATTTGGCACTGTAACCCCCGTAGCCCGGCCTAGACGGTTGTCCCGAACTACGAAGATTACACGGGGAAAACCAAAGTCAACCCGAAGGTCAACCTTGATTAACGACCCTTTTTTTTCTTTTTAAACTTGTCTAGATGCACATTAAACCTAGGCATACTCTTGAGATAAGCATACTCAAAAATCACAGCAATCGGAAAACGATAAGGGACCCAATTGCACAAAATACGAATTTAGGGACCAAATTATAAATTCTGAAAATTAAGAGGACCTTACCAATTTTTAAGTTACCATTATGAAATTAGTCATGTTTCATGCCTCTCTGCCAAATTTCATCTCAAACGGACATCTCAAACTCAAGCAATTGCACATACAAGAATCAGGACTAAAACGTAAAGCTTGCAAACCTCAAAACCATTCAAATTTTATGCCCAACGGTCAACTGTTCCGAAACGGGTCTAGGCCGTTCAAGAACACCCCTTGGTAGTAGCCAAAGTGTTCAGAAACGGGCTAGGCCGTTCAGGAACACCCGAGCCAAAACAAGGGCATGTTTCGAAACAGGCAAGGGTGTTTCGAAACACCCTGCCCAGAAACAGCAGATTGGCCTGTTTTAACACCTTTAAACCCCATCAAACATGCTCCAAACCATTCCACATTAAATCAACAACATGCCAAGCATCATACCTACCAATTTGCATCAAAATCTAGATACAAAACCACCCCTAGGTGCACCAACTCATTCAACACATCCAACACTCAAACATGCTTTTAAAACAAGAAGCATAGCATAACGACTTAAGAATAAGAAGATTCAAACGTTGCAAGCGTTAAACCACATAGTTCAAAATCATAAACCAAACTTGTCCAACATACACAATCTCATTAAACATCAACATAAGAGATTCTCCCCCATTGCCTTTATTATCTATAGCTATTAACCGAGACATACATCTCAAGTGGAGCTCTCCTTGAATCCCTTGCTTCTAGCTGTTCCAACTTTAAATATCTGCATTGATGGACAAAAAGGAGCGTAAGCACATAATGCTTAGTGAGGAATGCTCAAAACCAAAACACCATCAATGCAGCGAGTCATAAAACCTCTTTTAAAAGTAAACACAATTCGATAAACCAAAGCAATGTTTGAAAACCCTTTAAACAACATGCTTTAAATCATGCATTGCTCAAACATGAAAACCAACCCTTAGCTTGGAAAAGCTAAGTAATTCACTTCAAAGCACAACCTTGCAAAACCATCAATTTAACCATTCCATGCATGAACATCATATGCAAAGTTAAATACAAGATCCTTGGAAAACACTTTCACTTCACATCATACTTTTCTCATACTTGAAAATCATTTCAAAGCAAGAAACCTTTAAAAACCACTTACACCCTCAATTCTATCTCATGCATTAAACAAATGCAATACATGAACCACAAAATCAACATTTGCATTACATGCCTTTTTAAAACAAGCCTTCACAAGACTTCAATGCACCAAAGAGATTCCATGCACACAATGCAACGTTCTCAATAGAAGATAAACACTTGTTCAAGCTAACAAGTAAAACATGCATTCATAGAACATTACACACTTCTCATGCAACCATGCATCATTTCAAGCATCTCATGCTTCATTACATTCAAGAACATTATATTGGCTTCCAAGTGATAATTCACAAACCATCATAACACAAGACACAATCGGATACGCGGATTACAAGTGTTGTCCCACACGCTCCATACACACTTCCGAACAACACAAGGTGGAGTTTACCGGTACAATCACAACCCCCTCAACACCCATGATAGAGTTTAACGGTACAATCACAACCCCTCAACATCACTCATCGGAAGTTGTATAACACACTAGTGAAAGCCGGGACACATCACAAGGCTTACACATGGAAGCTACCACAACCATTGTAATCACCTTAACCAAGCTCACACACAGCAGCAACCCTCCACCGTTGTGACGCTTAACAAAGTCCACCCACGAGAGCCACCCTCCATCGTGGTGACTTTTAACAAGGTTCACCCACGAGAGCCATCCTCCATCGTGGTGGCACTAAACCAAGCCCACCCACGAGAGCCATCCTCCATCGTGGTGACACGAATTTCCTCAATCGCTAGGATTCTTGGATGGAGTTTACGGTACAATTACAACCCCCTCGACATCCAAGGCGACTCAATTCACGGTGCACCCAATCCTATAGCCGACTAACTATATCTGATTAAAGTAACCAAGAGCCACTTATATCACGGTGCACCCAATGTACAAAACCAAGGATCTCTTACCTTGAGCATCCTTCGCACATGACTTTCAAAACCAGCATTAAACCATGCTAAAATATGCTTTCAAAACAGAATTTAAACATGCAAATTACATGCATTGCATCCGACAATCACAAATGCTTTAAAAACCAATTCATAACACAAACCAAGAGAGAAATTCCATTTACTTACTCTTGAGCTTAGCTAAGTTGCTTAGACTTAAACTAAGCTCCCAAAACCTTCAAACATTGGTTTCAAAGCTGAAAACCCAACTTCACTCACCGATACACAAAACTAGGCTAGCCAACAAGCCTTCCAAGCATCCGAAACCTTCAACGCCACCTCTATTTCTCACGGATCATTCTCCCCTGTTTCAAGCACATAACAGCAGAGGATTAATGCATCATTATGCATTAAAAACACCAGCAACACACCTAAACTCGCTGCTCTTCGCAAATCCAACATTTCGGCTACCAAACACAACCGAAATCACATCCAAACACTTCCGAAACTTAACCCAGTCAAGATCCATCACTTCTAACCATTTTTAAACATCAATTAACATTCAAAATAAACTCAAACTCGTCCTTATACCTCCAGCATTAACAAAACACCAAGATCACCCCAAAAACCACCATTTTCACAAGTAAAAACTTAGGAAAATCAACCTATTCGGGATTGCATTGATCAAACCTCAATTATACATCATTTAGACATCCAAATTACATCAAAAAGACATCTCAAAATAGAGCCCAATCAATTATTACGAATTTCTTCAAAATTAAATCCAAATCTTGCATTTTAAGCCAAAATCAAGATCTCAACATCAAAACCTTTAATAAAACTAAAAAAAAAAGGATTGAGAACTTGAGAATTTCAGTAAAGAACTGAGTATTTAGAGGAGAAGGACGTTCATACCTCTAAATGTGAGTTTCTCATTGTTTAGAGCCAAAATTCTTGAAAATTCAATAAGCAAATGATGAGAATTTGGTGTAGGAATGATTAGAGATCAAATAGAGATTAAAATCTCATCTTTAGATGTAAAAATCAGAGGAAAAGTGGCTGGGGAAATGTGTTTGGCTGAGAGAAAAATGAGAGAAAAAGAAATGGGAAAGTTTGGACAAAAGTTAGTTATGAAGTCAAAAATATCTATTTCCCCTTCTTTCCTTTTATTAAAAATCATTAATTAAATCTTTAATATTAAGAAAAATCTGGAGAAAACTCTTCTTGGGTAAATTAGCTCCTTAAAGATTCAAAGTTTCAATCCTTTTAAAACAGTCACCAACTTTTCAAAAATTACATTTTAGTCACTAACTCGAAATGTCTTATTTCCAAACCTCATTTCGCAAAATTGATTTCACCACTCTCTTATATATAATAAAATAGGATTTTTAGATATTTTTCCATATTTTTAATGCATCCCGAACTAGGCTTTCCTTAAAACCACCTTTTATATTCTAACCGAAAATCCGACCGGTCCAGTTCAAACCCAAAACTTCTAAGCCCAAAATTGGGGTGTTACAGGCACGCTTTTCTATTTTTTGTGTTTCCTATCAGGGTTAGATTTGACGTCACCACGATTGATCAAGATGTCGTTGTTGATTAGGTTGTTGATCTCCCTGTTTTGGACCCTCGAATTGGATCTTGATGGAAGTTTAGTCTGTAACACCCGAGTTTAGGGGTCGAGTATTAGACATGTGAATCGGGTTCTAGTCGTGGGCTTGTTTTAAATCAAAATAGGCTTGATTTTAATTAAAAGGGGCCATGAGATTAATTAAGGGTAAAATGGTAAATTTCTAAATAAAGGAAATAAACTAAGTGAAAAGTGACTTTTTGAAAGTCATCTTCTTCTTCTTCCTTCAACCATTTTCACGACAAAAAAACCTCCCCAAACCCCAAAACATTGTTCCATCCATTTCTTCACCGATTTCAAGAGCTTTCATCAAGGTAAACATGTTTTTGACTTCTCCTCATCTTTCTTAACATTTCTATAGCTTTAGATTTTCATAAACCCCATTTTTGTGACATTTCACGTTTTCAAGTTTTAAGAAAAAGGAGGAAGCTTTAATGGATTTTTTTTTTATTTTTGATTTGTAAAGTTAATTTATGTTATACTCTTGCCCTCAGGTGTATCGTATTTTAAAATGGTACTGTTTTGTTGAAAATCCTGAAATGGGTTTTGAGGGTGTGTTAAAGGGTAGAAAACTTTGATTTTTGAAGTAGTTTGGTGTGGGAAAGTTGGGCTGATGATATGGTTATGCTTGGGGTGTTGTTTTGAGCGTGTTTAATGATGATTTGAGTGTTGGAATCAATCGGTTTTTGCTGGGTTGTATGTAAGTCCGAAAATGAAGAGTTTGTGTTAGTTTTGGCTTGAAAATGTAGAGAAATGGTCTTGTGGTTGTAATCTGATTTGTGGTAGTGGTTTTGTGGATGATTTGTTGAGTAATAAGTTGTTTTTGGTTGATTAGAATCAAGGGAAATCGTTGGAGAAGCTTCGGGCTCGATTCTGGGAAATTTGGAGGCTTGATCGGCTTTCTCGGTTTGCTTCAAGGGTGTTCGGTGAGTGGATTGTTTAAAATGGTTTTAAATTGGTTCAAGTGTGTGGTTGAGATGTTAGATTGTTCTTGGTATGCCAATCTAATGCGGAGATTAAGTTGGTAGCTTAATCTCTTGTTTGACTTTATGAGTTTCTTGTTAAATGTGCAAATGTGGTTTGTGTGATGCATGTTCATTTATGCATGTTGTTATATATTGATGTTGTATAATGGTGATGATATGTTGTGTTGCATGATTGTGAAATCATGGTGATACTTGTTAAGTATGTTGGCACTAGTTATAATTACCGGGTATAAATGATCGATCATTAGGATGAGTGTGCACACGATAAGAGTCAAATTTGCGCGTGGCCTTGGTGATGTGTAGTCACCAATGAGGAGTACAGTGAGGTAACATTCCACCGGAAAAGATATGTGTGTGATGATGAGTGGAATTCCATCCGTAAATGAATACGATGATGTGTGTAATCCCACCGGAAGGTAATATGGTTGTTTGAGTACGTTGGGGCGAAAATCCCAACGGAAGTTATCCGCATATCCTAGTAAGCTATATAGTTGCCAATATACTTGTTTATGTGTGGTGGTTGTGATAAGATGTTCTAGTGCATTTGTGCTAAGCATAACATGAGGTAAGATGCCATGTTCATGCATTCTTGTAGTAGTTGGTTATGTTGCTCTATTAGTGTAAATGTATGCCTTGTGAGTGTTTTAAGGATATCATGCTTTGGACCTTGCATTGTCGATGTTTTGTTTTTGAGCTCCCTCACTAAGCTTCTAGCTTACGCTCTCAATTTTGACAATGCAGATCATTAGTGTGGAAGTTAGCAAGGAGCAAGGAAGGGGCATCCAAGCGCGTGTGTGGTTGCTCAAGTATGGTTTTATTGAATAATGTAATAGTTAGCAATGGGGATGCTATGCGTTGTAGGAGCATGTGTTAGACTCCTATGTTGTTAATGCTTTTGTGTTGAAGATTTGTAAATCATATTTTATGAGATGCTTATGTTTTGTATTGAAGGCATGTAACCTTGTTTATGCTATGCGTTGTGGATGCATGTTTCCTATGAATGAAATGGACTTGTTATGCATGTTTATATGTTTGATCATGCTCGCTGTAGGGTGTAATGCCTTTAGATTGTATGCATGGTTGCTGTTTTATGAGTCTTGTTGTTTTGGGACATGTTTAGGAATGTTTGAAGATGCAGAAATCGGTTTTCAGGGTCACACAGAGTGAAGGCGTTTCGAAATGCTCGTGGTTGTTTCGGAACGGTTGTAGCTCTAAGGATACTCATATCGGAACGGGGGTGGTGCCGTTTCGATACAATTTGACACTGTGAGCTCCCGTTTTGGTACGCGTTTCGATATAGTTTTCCACCGTGTGTGCCTGTTTCGGAACTAGTTCTAAAACGTTTCGACACTTTTGACCCCCGTACCGAAACGAAGTCGACTGTATCGGTACGACCTGGTCTGGATTTTAAACTGGAGCTCGCGTTTCGAAACGGGCAAGCCTTTTTCGAGACGCAGGCCTCTAATTTGGCTTTTTGGCATCTTCAAAGGTTCTCGGCTGAGGTATTTTAGTCTTGTTTGTTTGTTTGCTTCTTTGTTAAGTTTATATGCATCTTCTATGTTGGTTTGGCTCGTACGCATGAAATCGGACTAACATGTCACTCGGTAAATTTAAGCCACCTTACGTCGCTTGGATGATTTCCTTATCTTTTTCCGCTGTCATTTCTCACATTGGACTAAACGATACATTTAGACAAGATAATTAAATGAAAATTTTCTAGGGTTGCTAATCGGAGTGGAACCTTAACGGGTTTCGCTTTTGTTTTCCCCGTGTAACCTGTTTGGAGCGGTATGTCGCCTAGATCGGGATGAGGGGGTTACATTTGTTGGTATCAGAGCCTGAGGTTTCCATGACCTCGGGAAGGTAAGTAAGGTAAGTTTGAAGTGTTATGTTGAAATGTCTCGGTGTATGTTGTATGGTGAGTGCTTTGCTATGTATGCTTGTTGTTCGCTTGCTTGCATAGTGTTTGAAAGCATGTGTTAGTATGGTTGTTGTGTTGAGGCGTAGTGTCGAGTTCCCATTGCTACTATTATTTTATTGGAATTTTTTTTGTAAAGGAATACTTGAGCACGTTGGACCCTTGCCTTTGCTAACTTAATCCTTGTGTGTTTGTTTGTTTGTAGTTGATATCTTGCTAGCCGTAAGATGAGACCTAGAGGCAGGCTTAGGGTGGTTCATCTAGAACCACAGGCAGCAGCTCTAGAAGTTGAGCCGGTTGTTGAGGCGGAGGCTCCTCCACCTTCTCCTCGTCAAGAGGAAGGTGAGGCAAGAGTTGAGGGTGTAGGACCTCAGGTTGGCCAAGGTCCGACCGGTATAGATCTAGCTCCGTTGGTTCAGGCTATAGCTGGGGCTTTCCAGGCAGTTGTGGCCGGGGGACATGCAGTGGCACAACCTTAGGGTGAGGGCACCAATTTGCCACTTGAGAGGCTCCATAGTTTGGGAGGTGAAGAGTTCCGAGGGTTGGCGCCCGAAAGATCAAAGGCTTGGTTTGACAAGACTGTTCGTATCTTGTCTCAGATGGGTTGTACTGGAGCATACAAACTAGGGTGTGTTGTTTCTCTGCTTCAGGGTGATGCCTACACTTGGTGGGTCACCATTACTATAGGCATGGCAGATGCAGAGATCACTTGGGAGTTCTTTGAGTCTGCTTTTCGCAAGAAGTACCTGGGTCCCCGTTTTCTTGATGAAAAGAAGAGAGAGTTCATGGCTTTTCTTCAGGGTAACATGACATTGACCGAGTATGAGATACGGTTTGTCAGATTGAGCCAGTATGCATCCGAGCTAGTTCCTACTAAGAGGGAACGATGCGACCGTTTCCATTACGGGTTGAGTGTGGAAGTGAAGAGGTACACTTTGGCTACGAACTACACGAACTTTGATTTCTTGGTCGCTAGGGCCAATGACATAGAGCACATTTTGGGTCTGACCAAACGTTCAGGTGGTTCTAGTTCAGGGAAGAGGTTTGCTGATTTTGATAGAGGTGATGCCAAGAGGCATAGGGATAATAGGCATCATTTTGATCACAGACATGGTGGTGGTAACCACGGGAGAAGCCATCAGGGCCAGAGAGCTGGAGGGCGTTTGCCCGAGTGTGCTAGGTGCGTGAGGCATAACACCGGAGAGTGTTAGGGAAACTTTCGTGCGTATTGGAACTGTGGAGCTAGAGATCACCTTAGGCGTGATTGTCCACATCAGGCTGGGTTTGCACCAGTTCAGCTTCAGGCTCCTGCTAGAGCTATTGAGTATCTGAGGGGCCGTGGGCGCAGTCGAGGTAACTTTCAGCCAAGGAATGATGGCCAGAGGAATATAACACATGTGGTTGCGGTTCAGCCGGAGGGCGAAGGTCAGGCTAGAGTTTATGCTCAGCTAGAGGGACAGAACGACACAAATGTGATTGTAGGTAATTTCTCGATACAGTCTCTGAGTTTGCTTTCCTTGATTGATTCCGAGTCTACGCATTCATATATTTCGAGTGAGCATGCAAAGATGTTGAATTTACCTTGTGAGGTACTAGAGGTAGGTGTTAGTGTTATTAGTTCCTTCGGGGATACAATAGTGGTTAGGAAGATGTACAGAAGGTGTTCGTTAATGGTTCAGGGGCATATATTTCCAATGGACATGATGGAGTTACCGTTTTATGGTTTCAATGTGATTTTGGGTATGGACTGGCTTATAGAACATAGGGCTAGGATAGATTTCGAAACAAAGAGAGTCTTCTTGAAGCTTGCGGATGACTATGAGATTGTGGTAGTAGGTGAGAATGTGAAATTCTTATCGAATGTTGTTTCGGCCTTAGAGGCTCAGAGATTAGTTGAGTTGGGTTGTGAGGCGTACTTGGCCTACATAATGAATCCGAACATGAATGAAGTTAGACCACAAGATATCAGAACAATGTGTGATTTTCCGAGTTTGTTTCTGGAAGAATTGTCGGGTTTACCGCCTGACAGAGAGGTAGAGTTTTCTATAGAGACATATTCAGATTCTGCTCCCGTTTTGATTGCTCTGTACCGCACGACACCGAAAGAACTGAAAGAGTTGAAGACTCAGTAATAAGAGTTGTCATATAGAGGTTTTATCCGTTCGAGTTCTTCGCCTTGGGGCGCTCCGGTATTATTTGTGAAGAAGAAAGACGGTAGTATGAGAATGTGCATTGATTATAGACAGTTGAATCAATTGACAGTGAAAAACAAGTATCCCTTACCGCGTATCGATGATTTGTTTGATTAGTTGAGAGGGGCATCAGTCTTTTCGAAGATCGATTTGAGATCCGGTTATTACCAGTTGAAGGTAAAAGAGGTTGATGTACCGAAGACAGCTTTTAGGACTACATATGGTCACTACGAGTTCTTAGTTATGCCGTTTGGGTTGACAAACGCACCAACTGCTTTCATGGACATGATGAACAGAATCTTCCATCAGTACTTAGATCAGTTTGTGGTTGTCTTCATAGATGACATTTTGGTGTATTCGCGTACCGAGAAAGATCATGACCGACAATTGAGGTTAGTTTTGCAGACTTTGCTAGACAACCAGTTGTACGCTAAGTTGAGTAAGTGTGAGTTCTAGATCAGAGAAGTAGTCTTTCTAGGACATGTAGTGTCAGCCGAGGGGATTAGAGTTGATCCGAAGAAGATAGAAGCCATTGTTGAGTGGAAGCAACCAAAGTTTGTGACAGAGATTTGTAGTTTCCTAGGCTTAGCAGGTTATTATAAGAGGTTTGTAGATAGATTCTCGAAGATAGCCGCTCCTTTGACAAAATTGCTTCAGAAGAATGTTCAGTTTGAGTGGTCAGAGGCGAGACAGCAAGCCTTTGAGAGATTGAAAGAAGCTTTGACAGATGCACCGATTTTGATTCAGCCAGAGTTGAGAATAGATTATGTGATCTACAATGATGCTTCATATGTAGGTTTATGTTGTGTGCTCATGCAAGATGGAAGAGTTGTGGCTTATGCCTCAAGACAGTTAAAGAATCACGAGCGTAATTATCCGACACACAACATAGAGCTAGCCGCAGTGGTGTTTGCCTTGAAGATTTGGAGACATTATTTGTACGGTGAGAAATGCATAGTGTATACGGATCACAAGAGTCTGAAGTATATCATGACACAATGAGAGTTGAACCTTAGACAGCCTAGGTGGCTAGAGTTGCTTAAGGACTATGATCTCACGATTGAGTACCATCCGGGTAAAGTCAATGTAGTGGCAGATGCTTTGAGTAGGAAGGTAGTTGTTGAGTTGAGAGCCATATTTGCTAGTTTGAGCTTGTCCGGTGATGGTGGTCTAGTGGCCGAGCTTCAGGTTAGACCTACCTTAGGCCAGTTGATTAGAGAAAAACAATCGTTAGATAGATCTTTGGCACCTCACGTGAAAGATATAACTAAGGGTAGACCATCAGACTACAGTTTCAGTGTTGATGGGGTCTTGTGTTTCAGAGATAGAATAGTTGTGCCAGATGACAGTGATTTGAGACATACTATCTTGACCGAAGCACACAGTAGCCCGTTTGCTATGCATCCAGGTAGTACGAAGATGTATCGTGATTTGAAGAATGAATATTACTGGGTTGGTTTGAAGAAAGATGTAGCTAATTACATGAGTAAGTGTATGGTATGCCAGAGAGTTAAGGCAGAACATCAGGTTCCATCAGGTTTGTTGCAACTGTTGAGGATTCCGGAATGGAAGTGGGAAAATATCACCATGGACTTCGTTTTAGGGTTGCCTTTGACTCCTTCGAAGAAGAACTCAGTTTGGGTTATAGTTGACCGCTTCACGAAGTGTGATCACTTTTTAGCTATTAATACGACTTACTCTTTACATAAGTTGGCCAATTTATACATCAGTGAGATTGTGAGACTGCATGGTGTGCCGAAAATGATTGTGTCTGACAGAGATCCGAGATTTACAGCCAGATTTTAGGAGTGTTTGCATACAGCTCTGGGTAGCCGATTGAATTTCAGTACATCGTATCATCCTCAATCAGATGGTCAGTCAGAGAGGGTTATATAGATTTTGGAGGACATGTTGCGTTGTTGCATCATTGATTTTCATGGTACTTGGGAGAAACACTTATCGTTGGTCGAGTTCACATACAATAACAGTTATCAGTCGAGCATTCAGACGGCTCTGTATAAGGCTCTATATGGTAGAAAATGTAGAACTCTGATTTGTTGGGCCGAAGTAGGTCAGAAGTTGTTACCGATGCCGGATTTGCTTAAGGGGAGCACCGATAAGGTGAAGTTAATCTGTGATCGTTTGAAGGCAGCTTCGAATAGGCAGAAATCTTATACCAATTTGAAGAGGACAGAATTGAGTATGCCGTGGGAGATAGAGTGTTCTTGAAAGTCTCTCCGTGGAAGAAAGTTATGAGGTTTGGCAAAAAAGGGAAATTGAGTCCGAGGTACATTGGGCCGTATGAGATTGTGAAACGAATCGATCCGGTTGCTTATCAGTTACGTTTGCCATCCGAGTTAGAGAAGATTCACAATGTGTTCCACGTTTCGATGCTTCGTAAGTATAGATCAGATCCGACGCACGTTATGCCTGTGGAAGAGATTGAGTTGAACCCAAATTTGACGTACGATGAAGAACCAATTGAGATCTTGGCATCAGATAGCAAAGTGTTGCATGGTAGACGGATTGAGTTGGTCAAAGTGAAGTGGCAACGCTGAGGCGTGGAAGAGGCCACTTGGGAAAGGAAGGAGCATATAGAGAGGCAGTTTCCGTATCTTTTCATGTCAGCTAATTTTGAGGACGAAATTACTTAAGTGGGGGAGAGTTGTAAGACCCAGGCTTAGGGGTCGGGTGTTAGGTGTGTGAATCGGGTTCGAGTCGTGGGCTTGTTTTAAAACAAAATAGGCTTGGTTTGAATTAAAAGGGGCCATGAGATTCATTAAGAGCAAAATGATAAATTTCTAAATAAAGGAAATAAACTAAGTGAAAAGGGACTTTTTGAAAGTCCTTTTCTTCTTCTTCTTCTTCTTCTTCTTCTTCTTCCTTCAACCATTTTCACGACAACAAAACCTCCCCAAACCCCAAAACACTATTCCATCAATTTCTTCATCGATTTCAAGAGCTTTCATCAAGGTAAACATGTTTTTGACTTCTCCTCATCTTTCTTAACATTTCTATAGCTTTAGATTTTCATAAACCCCATTTTTGTGACATTTCAAGTTTTCAAGTTTTAAGAAAAAGGAGAAAGCTTTAATGGATTTTCGTTTGGTTTTTTATTTTTAAATTTAATTTATGTTATACTCTTGCCCTTAGGTGTATCGTAATTTAAAATGGTAGTGTTTTGTTGAAAATCCCGAAATGGGTTTTTGAGGGTGTGTTAAAGGGTAGAAAACTTGGGTTTTTGAAGTAGTTTGGTGTGGGAAATTTGGGCTGATGATATGGTTATGCTTGGGGGGTTGTTTTAAGCGTGTTTAATGATGATTTGGGTGTTGGATTCAATCGGTTTTTGCTGGGTTGTATGTAAGTCCGAAAATTAAGAGTTTGTGTTAGTTTTGGCTTGAAAATGTAGAGAAATGGTCTTGTGGTTGTAATCTGATTTGTGGCAGTGGTTTTGTGGATGATTTGTTGAGTAATATGTTGTTTTTGGTTGATTAAAATCAAGGGAAATCGTTGGAGAAGCATCGGGCTTGATTCTGGGAAATTTGGAGGCTTGATCGGCTTTCTCGGTTTGCTCTAAGGGTGTTCGGTGAGTGGATTGTTTAAAATGGGTTTAAATTGGTTCAACTGTGTGGTTGAGGTGTTAGATTGTGCTTGGTAGGCCAATCTAATGTGGAGATTAAGTTGGTAGCTTAATCTCTTGTTTGACTTTATAAGTTTCTTGTTAAATGTGCAAATGTGGTTTGTGTGATGCATGTTCGTTTATGCATGTTTCTATATATTGATGTTTTATAATGGTGATGATATGTTGTGTTGCATGATTGTGAAATCATGGTGAGACTTGTTTAGTATGTTGGCACTAGTTATAATTACCGGGTATAAATGATCGATCATTAGGATGAGTGTGCAGACGGTAAGAGTCAAATTCGCGCGTGGCCTTGGTGATGTGTAGTCACCAAGGAGGAGTACGGTGAGGTAACATTCCACCGAAAAACATATGTGTGTGATGATGAGTGAAATCCCATCCGTAAATGAATACAATGATGTGTGTAATCCCACCGGAAGGTAATATGGTTGTTTGAGTACGTTGGGGCAAAAATCCCAATGGAAGTTATACGAATATCTGAGTAAGCTATATAGTTGCCAATATACTTTTTTATGTGTGGTGGTTGTGATAATATGTTCAAATGCATTTGTGCAGAGCATAACATGAGGTAAGATGCCATGTTCATGCATTCTTGTAGTAGTTGGTTATGTTGCTCTATTAGTGTAAATGTATGCCTTATGAATGTTTTAAGGATATCATGCTTTGGACCCTGCATTCTCGATGTTTTGTTTTTTAGATCCCTCACTAAGCTTCTAGCTTACGCTCTCATTTTCGACAATGTAGATCATTAGTGTGGAAGTTAGCAAGGAGCAAGGAAGGGGCATCCAAGCGCGTGTGTGGTTGCTCAAGTATGGTTTTATTGAATAATGTAATAGTTAGCAATGGGGATGCTATGTGTTGTAGGAGCATGTGTTAGACTTCTATGTTGTTACTGCTTTTGTGATGAAGATTTGTAAATCATGTTTTATGAGATGCTTATGTTTTGTATTGAAGGCATGTAACCTTGTTTATGCTATGCTTTGTGGATGCATGTTTCCTATGAATGAAATGGACTTGTTATGCATGTTTATATGTTTGATCATGCTCGTGGTAGGGTGTAATGCCTTTAGATTGTATGCATGGTTGTTGTTTTATGAGTCATGTTCTTTTGGGGCATGTTTGGGAATGTTTGAAGATGCAGAAATCTGTTTTTAGGGTCACACAGAGTGCAGGCGTTTCGAAACGCTCGTGGTTGTTTCAGAACGATTGTAGCTCCAGGGATACTCGTATCGGAACGGGGGTGGTGCCGTTTCGATACGATTTGACACTGTGAGCTCCCGTTTCGGTACTCGTTTCGATACAGTTTGCCTTTGTGTGTGCTTGTTTCGGAACCAGTTCCGAAATGTTTCGATACTATTGACCCCCGTACCGGAACCAAATATTATATTTTTGCATAAAGCTCGTTAAACTTTTGCTAAATTCAAAATGGCTCGTTAAATATAAATAGACATATCACATATGTGAATAAATTTAAACGAACATGAACAGACGGACGTAAATGAACGTAAACAAACGAGCATAAACGAACGGATTACCGCATGTTCATGAACATAAATAAACGAACAAGCCCTTTGTTCGTGTTCGTTCATTTAATTAAACGAACAAAAAATCTTGTTCATGTTCGTTAGTTTAATAAATAAACGAACATAAATAAACTTCCCGTCGAACGGTTCACGAATGATTTGATTACAACCCTATTTGGGGTTGAGGGATCAAGTGTTAGGCTTCAATTGTTCGGTTTTGGCCCAAAAGATGGCAAAAATAGTTGTTTTTGAATAACATGAGTTAGTTGAAGGACTATGGTAGCAACTGGGCCATTGAAGGAAAGTTAAGTGGCTTTTAGTTTGTTTGGACGTGGTGTGTTGGGGAACAAATAGTTGAAGCTTGTGTACGGGTTATGACTTCAGTTTTGACGAGGATGTTGTCATTTGAACTTTTGTCTGGCAAGGAATATTGTTATTCTATTTGATAATTATAATCTTTAAAGTTGAGGAATATACAAGATTACAAAGAGACCAAGACAAGGAAAGACAAATTTTTACACAAGGTAAGAATAGATAGGGAAAGTAAAATGTTTACACAAGGTAAAATTAGATTGAATAAGAAAAAGATTCGATAATCTAATCTTTATCTTTGATGTCGTATCAATATATAGCTCACGGAGAGATGATGTTTGAGTATACGTAGACTACTAGTATACCATTAGATTAAATTAATGGGAATGTCTTAATATGCTTTGTCGCGTGTTTAAGAATAAACTAAATGTTTAGCATGCTAATACATTTGTGATATGCTTTGCAAAATTATCATGCTATGCCTTGTGAAAAACATGAATATTTAGTTATTCATTTATTTCAAACTCATGCTTTGATTGATATGTTTTACTTTGTTTATGTCTAGATTACCTTACTAAATTTCTTGAAGCTTATTCTATTACCGTTATTAATTTTGTAAGATTTCAAAGTTTTAATGTTGACCGGAATTACAATTAAGAGGTTACAAGTCACATTTGATCGTCTAACTAAGTAAATGTCTTTTGTATCGATATTCCTAGAAGGGTGAAATGTAACTTGTGTCATTTGCTTATGTGTTATTATGGTGTACAATGTCTTGAGTATGGTTCTAATATTGTTATATGTGTATGTGAGAAAGGGCCATCAGTGGCCGGAGATGGTGACTGACGATGGTGTGTACGAAAGGAAGTGAACAACTATGTTAGGGATTTAACAAAATACAGAGGAAAAGAATGTAAATCTGATTTATTGGAAATGGATTACTTGAATTGAGTTATATAAATGTTGGGTATTTATAGCCCAAACAAACAATGACCCAATAGACTAACAAATTCAACACACTAATAACAAATTCTTAACTGCTAATTAACTAATTATCTTCAACATTCACCCTATTTCTTCAATTCTTTTGATTTTTTTTCTTTTGAAGTTGATTTCTAGGTAAATGAATACAATGAGTTTTAGATTAGGGGAGTAGTCTTCCTAGGTCATATTGTGTCAGCCGAGGGAATCCGAGTGGGTCCTAAGAAAGTTGAGGCAGTTGTGAATTGGAAGCAACCGAAGTATGTGACTGGAATTCATAGTTTCTTAAGTTTGGCCGGTTACTATAGACGTTTTGTTGAGGGTTTCTCAAACTTGCAGCTCCTTTGACTAAATTGCTACAGAAGAATGTTCGGTTTGAGTGGACTGATGCAAGACAACAAGCATTTGAGAAATTGAAAGAAGCCTTCACAAAAAGCTCATGTTTTGATTTAGCCTGTGTCAGGGAAAGAGTTTGTAATCTACAGTGACGCATCATATGTTGGCTTAGGTTGTGTGCTTATGCAAGAGGGAAGAGTAGTGGCCTATGCGTCTAGACAGTTGAAGACTCACGAGCGTAATTACCCCACACACGCCATAGAATTGGATGCAGTGGTTTTTGCTTTGAAAGTTTGTAGACTTTACCTTTACGGTGAGAAGTGCACAATGTACATCGATCATAAGAGCTTGAAGTATTTGATCTCACGATTGAGTACCATCCGGGTAAAGTCAATTTAGTGGTTGATGCTTTGAGTAAGAAGGTGGCAGTCCAGTTACGGGCTATGTTTGCTAAATTAAGTTTGTCTAAAGATGGTGGTTTAGTGGCCGATTTGCAAGTTAAACCTTTTTTGATTCAGTTGATTAGAGAGAAATAGTTGCAAGATAGATCATTAGCATCTCATGTGCAAGACATAACAGAGGGTAAACCGACATATTTCTATTTTAGTAGTGATGGAGTCTTGTGTTTCAAAAGTAGAGTAGTTGTTCCGGAAGATGTTGACTTGAGACGCACCATTCTTACTGAAGCTCACAATAGTTCGTTTGCTATGCATCGGGGAAGTACGAAGATGTATTGCGATTTGAAAGATGACTACTTCTGGGTTGGTTTGAAGAAAGATGTTGCCGAGTTTGTGAGTAAGTGTATGGCTTGTCAGCGAGTTAAGGTCGAACATCAGTTTCCTTCAGGTTTGTTACAACCGTTGAGAATTCCCCAATGGAAGTGGGAGAGAATTGTCATGGATTTCGTATCAGGTTTGCCATTAACACCTTCTAAGAAGAATTCGCTTTGGGTGATCGTTGACCGTTTTACGAAATGTGCACACTTCTTGGCTGTTCACACTACTTATACCTTAGATAAGTTGGCCGATTTGTATATCAGTGAGATTGTGAGATTGCATGGTGTACCGGAGTCTATAGTGTCAGATAGAGATCCGAGATTCACAACTAGATTTTGGGAGAGTTTGCATAGTGCTTTGGGTACTAGATTGAATTTCAGCACTTCATATCGTCCTTAGACCGATGCTCAGACATTTTGGGAGTGTCACAATTTCAGCACAACTGTTGGAAGACATTTTGAGATGTTGCATTATTGAATTTCATGGTTCGTGGGAGAAGCATCTACCATTAGTAGAGTTCGCGTACAATAACAGTTATCAAACGAGTATTCACATGACACATTATGAAGATCTATATGATAGAAAATGTAGAACACCTGTTTGTTGGCCGAAGCGAGATAGAAATTGATACCCTTGCTTGACATGCTTAAGGGTACTACCAAGAAAGAGCGGTTGATATGTGATCGTTTGAAGGCATCTTCGAATAGATAGAAGTCTTATGCCGATTTGAAAAGAAGAGAGATAGAATATGTCGTGCGCAACAAAGTGTTCTTAAAAGTCTCACCTTGGAAGAATGTGATGAGATTTGATAGGAAGGGTAAGTTGAGTCCGAGATTCATTGGCCCGTATGATATAGTTGAGCGAGTTGGTCCCGTTGCTTATAGATTGAGATTGCCGACCGAGTTAGAAAAGATTCATGATGTGTTTCATGTTTCGATGCTTCGGAGCTATAGATCAGATTCATCACATGTTATGCCAGTTGAATAGACGAAATTGAATCCGGATTTGACCTAAGATGAAGAACCAGTTGAGATTTAGGCTTCAGACATCAAAGTGTTGCGGGGAAGGACCATTGAGTTGGTCAAAGTGAAGTGGCGACACCGAGGAGTGGAAGAAACCACTTGGGAAAAAAAAAGATGACATTAAGAAACAGTTTTCGTATCTCTTTCCGATAGGTAAATTTCGAGGACGAAATTTCTTAAGTGGCAGAAAGTTGTAACGCCCGAGTTTAGGGCCCGGGAGATAATCGTGTTTGGTTAAACCGATTCGGGTTAAACTAATTTTGGAGAAACATTTTTAAGAAACAAATTTTAAGGTTTTTAAAGAAAAAGGGGAAAATGGAATTTTGAAATTAGAAAAGATTTTGAAAATAGCCATCACTTCCTAAAAAACTCATTTGACGTTATCTTCCCCAAAACACCATTTTTATCTATTTCACTGATTCAAGCACTTCATCCAAGCAAGCTTTCAAGGTAATCTTTTCCTTGTTTTGATTTTCTCTTCCTTAAACTTGTGGTTGATGAAATCTTACCTTAACTCATTGTTAAAGTTTGTTTCCAAAATTCTTTATGTTTGAAAAAGAGGAAAGTAAGGGAATTTTCGTTTGGGTCGTTTGATGCTAGGTTTAAAAGTGTTTTTAACTTTGCTTTGATGTTCTAATATTGTTGGGATAGTAGCTTAATAATGGGAAACACGAAACTTGCCAAAAGAAGGGGGTTTTGGAGTTGAAAATTTAGGTTTTTGGTTTGTTCATGTGAAGAAATTTGGGCTGATGGTTCCTAGACTTTGGGTAAGTGTTTTAAATGTTGAAAGGTGTAGTTTTGATGGTAAATTTGTTGAGTTTTGGCTGCTAGTTGGTTTGAGTCGTTTTGACAATGTTTCCAAGTGTTTACGGGTGTGAATCGATTGGTTTTGATGATAGATGTTGAGTTTCTATGTTGCTGCAAGTTTGGGGGCTTGAATTGGGTCTAATGCTCCATTTTTGAATTGGTTAGAAACAAGGGAAACAAATTTGGGCTATTCGGACGCAAGACCGGGTAGTTCAGAGGCTTGAATCGGTATTTCGACTATTGCTTGTGCGTTGGCTGGTGAGTGGAAATGTTTTCCAAGCCTTAACTTGGTTAAGGATATGTTTTGGGAGTTTAGATTGAGCTTGATAAGCCAATCTAAGATCAAGAGTAAGTTTTAAGCGTTTTAGTCTTTATTTTCGATAAATTCTACTATGTATTTTGAATGATTCCCATAGTGCATGTTTATCATGAATATCCTTGTGTTATGCATATGTTTGCTTTAATTGATCCCATGTTGGTTTATGTTGTGACCATGAGAACACAAGGTAAGTGTTGGTTTGGTGGGTTATTGGCAATGTGAAATCTTATTACCGGATATAGTTGGTCGACCAATAGGATGTGAGTGCACTCGGGGTAAAAGTCGCGCGTGGCCTTAGTGATGCTAGATTCCACTAAGGAGGAGTACAGTGATGTGAGATTCCATCAGAAGCTATGTTTTACTAGACGAGTGAGTACGATGATGTGAGATTCCACCGGAAGTGTCTAGTGGCTTTGAGAACAATCCGCATATCCGAGTAAAAGTGTTAAATGTCAATATACCCATGGTGCTCTAAATTCTCATGTTAAGCATGTTTTATTGTTCATTACCATTTATGCTTAGGCATGTAGTTTGTTACCTTGCTTGTATGATGAGAATGACCACGAGGTAAGCTTGTGGCTTATGAATGCATTCGGTAAATGCACGAGATGTTAAATACATGTTTGTTATGTGTTCAAGCGTGAGGGAAATGATTTGGAAATGGGTTTTGGTTTCAAGCAAACTATGGTTTTAAAACTGCATTGTTGTAGCTACTATTTTGAGCACCACCTACTAAGCTTAAATGCTTACGCTCCCTTTTCCAACAATGCAGGTTCTTGACGTTTGAAGCAGCTCGGGGAACAAGGGGAAAATTCCAAGGGGTTGATTTGCTCAAGTATGGTTTTTGGACTCCAATAAATAGTATTAAGCAATGGGATAGGACCTTTTGGTTTAAAGGGTTGTTGATTTGTCTCTTTGCTTTAGACAAGTTCTTTTGGTTATGTTTGGCTTGTAATGCCTCTTAACATGTGGAAACATGCCTTGGTTTGGCTTTTAACTCTTTTTGTGAATGTTAAGTATGAATGGTTTCCTTTATGAATCTTGCCATGTTGAATCTTGTCACGTGGAATGTTTATATAGTCTTAAATGAGTATCCATAGTTGCCTTATGTTGCATGTGTATTTATGACTTGAATGAATGCTTGCTTAGGGTGGTTTGTGCTGGCTTCCTTGTGTTTAAAATCTGCAGAAATTTGTTTTTCTAGGAATGGGGTATCAATACACTCGAGGGAAGTATCGATACGGTCCTCTGTTTTAAGTTTATCGTACCGATACGCGGGGGCACACCGATACCTATTTTGGACACTGGAAATCTGAGATTTTGGCAAGAAATTGGGGTACTGGTATGGGCCTTAGGTGTATCGATACAGTCTCTGGTGTTGACTTTGGGAGCTTGACCATTGAGGGCGTATTGATACCAGCCTTGTAGGGTATCGATACAGTCTCTTGAAATTGACTTAAGGGGTTTGACCGTAGAAGTCGTATCGATACGAGCCTTATGTGTATCGATACAACCTGTATTAAAATTGCTATAATTAACCTCTAATGTCCGCCTTGCTTGGTTCATGTTCGTGTTTTCTTTTCCGCAGCTTGTCTCCTCACATAAGTTTAAAATGGCATTTAGACAAGATATAATAATAATAAAAATTAGGGTTGCTAATTGAAGTGAAGCCTTATCGGGTTTCTCTTCGGTTTTCCCCGTGTAACCCGTTCGATGCGGTCCGGTGGCTAGGCTGGGTCGAGAGGGTTACATTTGTTGGTATCAGAGCGTAGGTTTCGCCTAGGTTTGTTGAGTTTCCGCAAAACCGAAAGGTAAGTGAGGTAAGTTTTATTGTGTATGGTTGTTGGTTGTGATGCACGGTGATTTGTAAGCATGCTTATGGCTTTCCTTGTGTTGGTTGGGAGATAGTTAAAGGCACCCATTCCTAGTATACTGTTATTGTAAGTGATTTTAAGTTTAAAGACTTGAGCACCTTAAACGTTGTTCCTTGCTGACCCCAAATCATTTCACTTGTTGTGTTTATTGTTTAGTTTTGCACTTGTTAGCATAGTAAGACCGGGGGCAAGGCCCAGAATGGATAATCCGAGGGTTGAGCGGATTGAGAACGTTGAGGATGTGCAAGGGGAGAACTTACCTCATCCTCCGGGTGGTGGTGGAGTGAATGTCGGAGGTGTTGGACCCCAGGTTGATCAGGGACAAGCTAACATTGATGTGAATCCATTGATTTAGGCTATAGCCGGGGCTATTCAAACAGCTTTAGCAAGTGTTTAGGTTGCAGCACCGCCTTAGGGTGTAGGTTTTGGTCTGCCGTTAGAATGACTTCGTAGCTTGGGCCGAGTCGAGTTTCGGGGATTGTCACCCGAGGGTTTAGAGGCATGGTTTGAGAGCACTGTTCTTATTTTGGGACAGATGGAGTGCTCTGATGCATGTAAGTTAGGTTGCATCGTCTCTTTGCTTCAGGGAGAAGCTTATACTTGGTGGACTACCATCACAAAGGGTATGCCGAAGGTCGAGGTTACTTGGGAATTCTTTAGGACTACTTTTCGTAAGAAGTATCTAGGTCCTTGATACCTAGACGAGTAGAAGAGAGAGTTCATGGCTCTAGTTCAGGGTAGCATGACCGTGTCTGAGTATGAGGTACAGTTCGTACGTCTTGGTCAGTACGCTTCTGAGTTGGTTCCTACTGAGAAGGAACGATGTGAGCGTTTTCGATATGGTTTGATCCAGGAGGTGAAGACCTACATATTGGATTTTGACTATACGGATTTTGATGTATTGGTCACTAGGGCCAAGGATATTGAACAATCTTTGGGACTTGCTGATTGTAGAGGTGGATATAGTTCAGGAAAAAAGAACCACCGAGTGGGATAGAGACCGTGCCAAGAGGCAGAAGGATAGGAGACCCCATCATGATCATAGGCGTGAAGGTGGTAATCCGGGGCGAGGCCATCACGGCCAAGGGGCTGCAAATCGTACTTATGAGTGTACCAAGTGTGGTAGATGTCATTTTGGCGAGTGTTGGGGCACTTATGGCTCATGTTGGAACTGCGGGTCTCGAGTGAACTTGAAGCGTGATTGTCTACATCCGGCTAGGGATGGACATGCTCCTGCACGAGCTGTCGAGCATCAGAGAGGCCGTAGGCGCGGTCAAGGTAACTTTCAGCCTATGAATGATGGTCAGAGGAATGTGGCTCATGTTTTGGCAGTTCAGCCCGATGGAGGTGGGCCGAACAGAGTGTATGCGCATCGTGAGGACAAGAATGACACATATGTGATTGCAGGTAATTTCTCGTTACAGTCTTTGACTTTGCTTTCTTTGATTGATTCCGGTTCTACACATTCATATATATTGAATGAGTATGCGAAGCTGTTAGATATTCCAGTTGAGATATTAGATGTGGGAATGAGTGTCACAAGTTCTTTTGGTGAGACATTTGTAGTTAGAAAGATGTACAAAAGATGTCATTTGATGGTTTAGGGTCATGTTTTTCTCGTGGATATGATGGAATTGCTGTTTATGGTTTTAATGTAATTTTGGGCATGGATTGGCTTGTGGAACATAGGGCTAGGGTAGATTTCGAGACAAAGCATGTGTCCTTGAGGCTTTCAGATGATTATGAAGTAGTAGTAGTAGTGGGCGAAAACGTTAAGTTCTTGTCCAATGTTGTTTCAGCTTTAGAGGCTCAGAGGTTAATGGATGTTGGTTGTCAAGCATACTTAGCTTATATAATGAATCCAAATATGAGTGAGGCACAACCGCAAGACATTAGAACTGTTTGTGAATTTCCCGAGGTATTTTCGGAAGAATATCCTAGTTTGCCGCTTGATAGAGAAGTGGAGTTTGCTATAGAGACTTATGCTGATTCTACTCTAGTATCGATTACTCCGTATAAAATGGCTCCTAAAGAAATGAAAGAGTTGAAGACACAGCTTCAAGAATTGATAGACCGAGGGTTCGTTCGCTCGAGTATTTCCCGAGGTAGTGGCTGATGCTTTGAGTAGGAAGGTAGCAGTCGAGTTACGAGCTATGTTTGCTAAATTAAGTTTGTCTAAAGATGGTGGTTTAGTGGCTGAGTTGCAAGTTAAACATTCGTTGATTCAGTTGATAAGAGAGAAACAATTTCAAGATAAATCATTAGCATCTCATGTGCAAGACATAACGGAGGGTAAACCGAAGAATTTCTATTTTAGTAGTGATGAAGTCTTGTGTTTCAAAAGTAGAGTAGTTGTTTCGGAAGATGTTGACTTGAGACGCACCATTCTAACCGAAGCTCACAATAGTCCGTTTGCTATGCATCCGGGAAGTACGAAGATGTATCGCGATTTGAAAGATTATTACTTCTTGGTTGGTTTAAAGAAAGACATTGCCGAGTTTGTGAGTAAGTGTATGGTTTGTCAGCGAGTTAAGGCCGAACATCAGTTTCCTTCAGGTTTGTTACAACCGTTGAGAATTTTCGAGTGGAAGTGGGAGAGAATTTCCATGGATTTCGTATCAGGTTTGTCGTTGATACCTTCTAAGAAGAATTCGGTTTGAGTGATCGTTGACTGTTTTACGAAATGTGCACACTTCTTGGCTATTCACACTACTTATACCTTAGATAAGTTGGCCGATTTGTATATCAATGAGATTGTGAGATTGCATGGTTTACCGAAGTTTATAGTGTCAGACAGAGATCCAAGATTCACAACTAGATTTTAGGAGAGTTTGCATAGTGCTTTGGTTACTCAATTGAATTTCAGCACTTCGTATCATCCTCAGACCGATGGTCAGTCGGAGAGATTCATAAAAGTGTTAGAAGACATGTTGAGATGTTGCATTATTGAATTCCATGGTTTGGGGGAGAAGCATCTACCATTAGTAGAGTTCGCGTACAAGAACAGTTATCAAGCGAGTATTCAGATGGCACATTATGAAGCTCTGTATGGTAGAAAATGTAGAGCACCTGTTTGTTGAGCCGAAGTGGGACAGAAATTGATACCCTTGCCTGACATGCTTAAGGGTACTACGAGAAAGTGCAGTTGATATGTGATAGAAGTCTTATGCCGATTTGAAAAGAAGAGAGATAGAGTATGTTGTGGGCAACAAAGTGTTCTAAAAAGTCTCACCTTGGAAGAAGGTGGTGAGATTTGGTAGGAAGGGTAAGTTGAGTCCGAGATTCGTTGGCCCGTATGAGATAGTTGAGCGAGTTGGTCCCGTTCCTTATAGATTGAGATTGTCGATCGAGTTAGAAAAGATTCACGATGTGTTTCATGTTTCGATGCTTCGGAGGTATAGATCAAATTCGTCATATGTTATGCCAGTTGAATAGATAGAATCGAATCCGGATTTGACCTACGATGAAGAACCAGTTGAGATTTTGGCTTCGAAAAACAAAGTGTTGCGGGGAAGGACCATTGAGTTGGTCAAAGTGAAGTGGCGACACCGAGGAGTGAAATATGCCACATGGAAGAGAAAAAATGACATGAAGAAACAGTTTCCGTATCTCTTTCCGACCGGTAAATTTTGAGGACGAAATTCCTTAAGTGGGGGAGAGTTGTAATGCCCGAGTTTAGGGTCTGGGAGATAATCGGGTTTGGTTAAACCGATTCGGGTTAAACTAATTTTGGAGAAACATTTTTAAGAAACAAATTTTAAGTCTTTTAAAGAAAAATGGGTAAAAAGGGAATTTTGAAATTAGAAAAGATTTGGAAAATAGCCATCATCTCCCTAAAAAACTCATTTCACGTTATCTTCCCCGAAACACCATTTTCACTATTTCATTGATTCAAGAACTTCATCCAAGCAAGCCTTCAAGGTAATCTTTTCCTTGTTTTGATTTTCTCTTGCTTAAACTTCTTGTTGATGAAATCTTACCTTAACTCATTGTTTAAGTTTGTTTCCAAAATGTTTTATGTTAGAAAAAGAGGAAAGTGAGGGAATTTTCGTTTGGGTCGTTTGATGCTAGGTTTAAAATTGTTTTTAACTTTGATTTGATGTTCTAATAGTGTTGGGATAGTGGCTTAATAATGGGAAACCCGAAACTAGAAAAAATGAGGGGTTTTTGGAGTTGAAAATTTGGGTTTTTGGTTTGTTCTTGTGAAGAACTTTGGTCTAACGGTTCCTAGACTTTGGGTAAGTGTTTTGTATGTTGAAAGGTGTGGTTTTGATGGTAAATTCATTGGGTTTTGGCTGCTAGTTGGTTTGAGTCGTTTTGACAATGTTTCCAAGTGTTTACGGGTGTGAATCGATTGGTTTTGATGATAGATCTTGAGTTTTTGTGTTGCTGCAAGTTTGGGGGCTTCAATTGGATCTAATGCTCCATTTTTGAATTGGTTAGAAACAGGGGAAACAAATTTGGGCTCTTCAGACGCAAGACTGGGTAGTTCTAAGGCTTGAATCAGTGTTTCAGCTATTGCTTGTGCGTTGGCTGGTGAGTGTAAATGTTTTCCAAGCCTTAACTTGGTTAAGGATATGTTTTGGGAGTTTAGATTGAGCTTGATAAGCCAATCTAAGATCAAGAGTAAGTTTTAAGCGTTTTAGTCTTTATTTTCGATAAATTCTACTATGTATTTTGAATGATTCCCATAGTGCATGTTTGCCATGAATATCCTTGTGTTATGCATATGTTTGCTTTAATTGATCCCATGTTGGTTATGGTTATGACAATGAGAACACAAGGTAAGTGTTGGTTTGGTGGGTTATTGGCAATGTAAAATCTTATTACCGGATATAGTTGGTCGACCAATAGGATGTTAGTGCACTCGGGGTAAAAGTCACGTGTGGCCTTAGTGATGCTAGATTTCACTAAGGAGGAGTACGGTGATGTGAGATTCCACCGGAAGCTATGTTTTCCTAGACAAGTGAGTACGGTGATGTGAGATTCCCCTGGAAGTGTCAAGTGGCTTTGAGAACTATTCGCATATCGAAGTAAAAGTGTTAAGTGTCAATATACCCATGGTGCTCTAAATTCTCATGTTAAGCATGTTTTATTGTTCATTACCATTTATGCTTAGGCATGTAGTTGGTTACCTTGCTTGTATGATGAGAATGACCACAAGGTAAGCTTGTGGCTTATGAATGCATTCGGTAAATGCACGAGATGTTAAGTACATGTTTGTTATGTGTTCAAGCGTGAGGGAAATGATTTGGAAATGGTTTTTGGTTTCAAGCAAACTATGGTTTAAAACTCCATTGTTGTAGCTACTGTTTTGAGCACCGCTCACTAAGCTTAAATGTTTACGCTCCCTTTTCCAACAATGCAAGTCCTTAGACTTTTGGAGCAGCTCGGGAAACAAGGGGAAAATTACAAGGGGTTGATTTGCTCAAGTATGATTTTTAGACTTCAATAAATAGTATTAAGCAATGAGATAGGACCTTTTGGTTTAAAGAGTTGTTGATTTGTCTCTTTGCTTTAGACAAGTTCTTTTGGTTATGTTTGGCTTGTAATGCCTCTTAACATGTGGAAACATGCCTTGGTTTGGCTTTTAACCCTTTTTTGAATGTTAAGTATGAATGGTTTCCTTTATGAATCTTGCCATGTTGAATCTTGTATCGTGGAATGTTTATCTAGTCTTAAATGAGTATCCATGGTTGCCTTATGTTGCATGTGTGTTTATGAGTTGAATGAATGCTTGCTTAGGGTTGTTTTGTGCTGGCTTCCTCGTGTTTAAATCTGCAAAAATATGTTTTTTTGGACATGGGGTATTGATACGCTCGAGGGAAGTAACGATACGATCCCCTATTTTAAGTCTATCGTACCGGTACCTATTTTGCACACTGGAAATATGAGATTTTGGCGAGAAATTTGGGTATTGGTACGAGCCTTAGGTGTATCGATACGGTCCCTGGTGTTGACTTGGGGAGCTTGACTATCGAGGGTGTATCGATGCCAGCCTTGTAGGGTATCGATACGGTCTCTTGAAGTTGACTTTGGGGGTTTGAACGTAGAAGGCGTATCGATACGAGCCTTAGTTGTATCGATACACCCTATAGTAAAATTGCTATAATTAACCTCTAATGTCCGCCTTGCTTGGTTCATGTTCGTGTTTGCTTTTCCGCTGCTTGTCTCCTTACATAGGTTTAAAATGGCATTTTGACAATATATAATAATAAAAAATTAAGGTTGCTAATTGAAGTGAAGTCTTAACGGGTTTCTCTTCGGTTTCCCCGTGTAACCCGTTCGATGCGGTCCAGTGGCTAGGCCGGGTCGAGGGGGTTACAATTATAAAGTCCAATTCAACACCATAATCAAACTATTAGAGGCATAATTGACGATGAAATAGTGACCAATTTAGCTACTCATCAAGAATTCAATTTGGTCCTTTTTCTTTATGTTTTCAAGTTTGTTTTCCTTTTTAATTTAGTCATGTATTTAATTGTTTTATTTAATTAAATGCATTTAAATTTTATGTTTGATGCATGTTTTAAATTGAGCATGTAATTTTGTATGCTATACAATTTAGTCACTTAGTTTTAATTTATTGTTAGAGTCTTAGTCTTTTAGGTCCTTTAATTAAGGTTTAATAATTAATTAAGTGAGATAATTGTAGAAAGTTAATATATTAAGTAGGAAACTTTGGAGTTCAAACTTGGGAAGTATTCCATTGTGATGGGATGTTATTCCAACATTGACTTTGAAGTATAACACTTAGTATTCATTATAACTTAGAATTGAATAAATAACTTATATAATTAATTAGAGCTTTAGCTAGGCCTATTACTTTAAATAATTAGAATAATAATAAATTAGTGAATATTATCTAAATCTTAGGCTTTTGATATGGACGGTACTCAAGCAAATGATACTATCTCATAAAAACCTCTAGATTTAACAATATTCATAATTTAATCAATTTAACTAAAAAGAGCCTAATTAAGTTAGAACTTAAAATCGACCAGAAAATAATAAATCATGCATTCAAACCTTTTATGTGAGAAGTTGTAACCCCCTAAATCCGGCCTAGAAGAATAGACCGAATTTAGGAAGTTACGTTTGAAAACTTTAACCTCAAGAAACTAATTTGAATTATAATATATTAAAATAGCGTAAAATAAATTATTTTTGATAATAATATAAAGTGTCTCGATATTTATAAAATTCAAACGTTAAAATTTATAATCTTATAATTTAAATAAAACTTTTAAATTTTAATTATGAAAATGCATGCTAAAAATAATAAGCCACAAATATGAAATTACATTAATATCCCCAAAACAATTAATATTAATATGAATAAGTAAAAATAATTCCGTACTGAATAATAAAATAACCGGTTAAAATCTGAGATCCTCCAAGTACCACGTCGCCTAAAGCCCAAAGATATCTATAAGAGAAAACTATGGGAGAGTAAGCTAAAGAGCTTAGTGTGTCTCTAAAGTGCAAGAAAACCATAATCGTAAAACATAGTATTATTTTCTTAAAATCCTTTGAAAACATGATACAATATCACAAGCGTAATGCAATGCACCCAACTACGTCCGCCATAAATGAGGAAGGTTCCCATAACCTCCTCCCTACGTCCGCCAATCCGAAGTGGAATTCAGCCTGAAGGGTGAAACCACTGAACTTCCTCCTTACAAATCCCAACCCATGCTCATACACATATGATGTTTAAAATTCATTTTTCATAAAAACTAATTCCATAAATCCGATATTCCATAAACATAATTCATGAATTTTTAGAAAGAATGGAGATAGGTTTTTCTTTGTGTGGTATAAATTGTCATTCTTGCATAAGCCTTCTACCCGAGATTTTTCCTTTAAGTAGGAGCGAGACATGATCCTATGTGAGTTATTTAGCTCTGTGATCAGAATTTTGTCTTTCTTCTTGTATACCAACCTCATACATCGTGAGGTTACGCCTACTCTATAAGGGGACGTATACTCCCGAATTGATGTCTTGATGTCGTAGTAGACAATAACGGCAGTTCGGGTACCGAGAGTCTAGAACAAAAACTACATGTTGTAATCTAGAAGCCTACCCCATTAGAACCAGACAAGGACCTAGGATAGAGTTCTCTTGATTTAAATACATTTCTCTGGTTATTCTCTTTGCTCAATATAACTCGTCTTTTTGTATCAATTCAATTTAATTTAATGTTTGCCTTCAAGGATTAGTCAATTAGGCAGTGTTCGTAATGGCCGATGTGTCTGATAAACAAGGAGAAAGCAATATGCCGATGTGGACTTGGTCAGAGAAAATCCAGTACAAGAAAGAGGACGAAATCCAGGGGAATAAAATAGAGAGTGTGGTTCTGGTAGATTTAACAATTTACATAGTTTAATGAATTTAACTAAATAGAGCCTAATTAAGTTAGAACTTAAAATCGATTCGATAATAATAAATCATGCATTCAAACCTTTAATGTTAAAAATATATTTTTGAATATGAATGAGGGTGCCTCTAATATAAAATGGTGCTTTTAATCTCATATTCAGATAAAAAATATATTTCCTTATAAAAGGAATATCTCCATTTGGGATTTAAATCCCTTCAATAATTAAGGGTTAAATTGAATTCAAAATATTATTCGAAATGCCAAAATACCACGTAAAATTAAAAGGTACCAATAACGGGAGTTTGTGGGGGTGCTAACCCTTCCTCACACGTAACCGACTCCCGAACTCAAATTTTAAGGAAATAAATCTTTGGTTGTTTTTATAGTGTCCGGTCTACCAAAGTGATCGGTGCCGACTCCAAAATGTTTTCAAAATTAAATAAAAGGATAAATCCAATTTCAAGATTAATTAAGTTAAAATCTAAATTCAAAGGAAAAGTAGGTAAAATTCCTAATTTACAAAGATCAACCGTCGAGCTATTCCACACCTCGGTTCAAAAATGGTTTCTACACCACTTTAAATCACAAACAATTCAATAGTCTCAGTCGAAGATCAGATTAATTTTTTGCGCCCTAATTAAAACTAAAAATCCAATGATTTATCTTATTTAAAACGGATAATTTCAAAACCACACCACATCTACTTTTCAAAACTAAAAATATATTTTATTTAACACGGATCAATTCAAAACCTATCGAGTGATTTAAATTCTACCCCCCTCAGAACTGATATGGATTACATTTTTTTATCAGTACAGTTGAAATCTACAGAGTTTAAGGGAAAATTGCTTAACCTTTTCATGTTATTTTAGACCACATATTATAGAAGCAGTCAAGTGTTTGGTCCCAAGATTGACACCAACACAACTTCGAGACAATTCACCATATTTTTAAACTCATTCGTTTCATAGTAAATATGTGAAGATTATCACTTGAAAAAAAGAGAGTAAAGAGTTAATCTGAGCCATCCATTCCTCCTATCTAACGATCCAGAAAACGTGTAAAACTTTAGATGGGAGAATGGATGGCTCAGATCAACTCCTTATTGTTTCTTTTTTCCAAGTGATAATCTTCAAACATACTCAACCACCCCTCTTCTCTACTCTTTCTAAGGTCATGTTTTTTATTTATTATATCTGAATCGTCGAGAAAGGCAGATACAAGGCCGTTTCTTCCTATCTCTGGCTCTGATGGCTCCATTCCAATGGAGCCTCTTGCAAATCGCCGCAAACCCATGAAAGTGCAGCTCTCGATCTTTTTTGGGTTGCTAACGGTTGGATTGTTGGAAGCTTTATTGACAAGTAACAATGGATCAGGTTTCGCAACAGAAAATGAACATGGTCCATTGGCTTCGTCGACCACCACAAAATTTAAAATTTTACAATTAGTGTCACGCGGGCCGGCCGCCGGAGTATCGGAAAAATTGAACTGGCTTTTTGCCGATAAGAATATGGTGGCGTTTCCAAGGAGTAATACCTAGTTCTTCTTCAACTAACAAAATATTTTTTCCTCTTCATTGTAAATTTATTTCAGAAGAAAAAGAAAAAATAACTCACATTTTTAATCTAAAAATTAAAAATGACTTTTAAACTGATAATATTTTGGACTAAATTGATAGATTGTATAAGTTTTAGGGACTGAAACTGTTATTTGACCAAGCAACGTTATTTTTTTCGTTTTTTTTAACAGTCAGGGTACAAAAATAGAAACAATACGTAATGTTCGGTACCATTTTGCTTAAAAAATTAGTTTGGATACTAAAATACAAATACAGAAATAGGTGACGTGCTAAATATGTAGTTTACCCTTATTTAAAAAATTTAAAAATTTAATATATATGGAAAATAATTTAATTGAATTTTTTAAAAATAATTATTAATTGTATGTTGAGTCCTTTGAATTTTTAACTCTTATTAATTAATTTAATGGTGTTCAACAGTGTTCAACGTTAGTAGTGTTCAGCGGTGTTCATCGCACGTTGTAGAATTTTCCTTTATTTTATCTTTTTTAAAAAGCTGCATACTTTTCTCTCTAGCCTTAGTGCCGATGCTCTTTTAATTCTTATTTGAACACAGGTTGATGACGACAACAACCTTAGGGCTGGTTGTCTACCACCGGTCACCTTCCTTTTATTTATTTGTTTAATTTTTTTTTACTTTTAGTCCTTTTAATTCAATAAATATGTCTTTATGACACGTTTTCTTCTACTTTTTGGTATGTTTTTCTGCTTCTTAGCACAATTTTCTGCCTTTTGGCACGCTTTTCTATTTTTTGTTTTTCCTATCAGGGTTGAATTTGACGTCTCCACGACTGATTAAGATGTCGTTGTTGATTATGTTGTTGATCTCCCTGTTTTGGACCCTCGAATTGGATCTTGATCGAGGTTTAGTCACTGCTCTTGTTCGCGATTGAATTGTGGTAATAAATGTGTTATCAACGTACCCCGATTATGTAATATGCATTTTTAATGTTGTTTATTGATGGTTTTTACCTTCATCGTCGAACATTGGTGATGTTTTGTATATGCTTTGTTTCGAGTCTTTGAATTAGGTTTTTGCCTTTTCTTTGTTTGGTCTTGTTTATGATCTAGAGATGTTAGTTTTGGTGTTTTTATAATTATGTCAGGATCTTGTTTGTTTACTTGTATTGTAAACTTTTATCTTGAATTTTTCGTTTATTAATAAAACTGACGTAATCATTTTCATTTTTTTTATCCTTTAAAAGTATTCATATAAAGTCCCTCCTCTTCCATCGCTAATCTCTTAATTTTTAATATCTTTTTATCATCAACGACGAAAACAACTCTGGATTAGTCGTTGATCATTGACTTTTTATTTTCTTTTTCTCTTCTTTTGTTCTCTAGACTTTATAATAATTTTTGTCGTATTTTGTTTTTCATGTATGAGTATACTATTTTGTTTTGTTTAACTAGTGTTCCTTTTTCGTATGAAAACAATGGAATGTTTTGTCTATTTTGTACCACATTTTTATGTGCTTTTGTAGAACTTTTTTCTTTCTTTCTCAAGATTGGATTTAGCGTTGTCTCTCCAGTTGATGTTTATTTTGTTATCTTGCTAATCTGCCCATGCTTTGGACCTTCAATTGATTCTCTTATATTAATAGACAATCACAATCAATCCATATAGGTAGCAGTTAAGTTGTGATAAAGTCAGATTATAAACGTGTCGTTATTGTAATTATAAACATTTTTTATGTTAGTGTTGATTGTATTTATCCCTGATTGTCGACCATGATGTTTGTTTCTATCATTTTTTGAGTTGATTGGTTGAGTTTTTTTAACACATTTCTTATATGGTCCTAGTTTATTATTTATTGGATTATTTGGGCACTTTGATGATTTTTTAGGAAAAAAAGACTTGTTGTATGATTAGTTTATTTTTTTTTGTTGTTTTTCATTTTTATTTAGTAAAACTAGTTATTAGTTTAAAAAAGTATTAATATCTACCGAGTTTTTAAATGTGTACAAAAATATATCCATATCAAACACATATTTATATCTCAAACTTATATTTGAATTGAAAAAAAAACACTCGTGATAAAAATCGATTTTAATACAAATTAGATGTGGAATGAGAAGAGGTGGGAGAAAGGGGGAAATAGAGAAGTGGACCTGAAAAAAGTGACATTTTTTTAACATGAATCTGAATTGATCTTAAATAATTTTTTTTTGTTTTCCAATCTAACAAAGTTTAAACCATACATAAAGACTGTACATTTATAGGTATTCAAAAATGTTGTAAGATTTCAATTGAAGGTGTAAATGAATTGGATTGAATAAGATTTTAGCTTGAAGAAGAAGTTATTTGCTTACACTCAATTTTTTACCAAATTTAGAAACTTGTTTTATGATTCCAAATATTAAATTGCATTTTATGTTTAATGATTTATATTTTGAGAATTATTAAAAAAAATTAATAATTTTTAATTTGAATTCATAACTATCTGAATTTTGAGTCAACACTCGTGTGTCGACTCGAGCACTTATTGACTCATTTAGGAGAGCTTTTGGGGTTAGGCCTGTAAATGAACCAAACGAACACGAACGTGGATGTGTTCCTGTTCGTTCGTTTAACTTTAACCGAACAAATGAATGAACACTAACATAAACGAACACAAAATTTCTTGTTCGTTCGTTAAGGAATGTAGCTTGTTCGTGTTCGTTCATGTTTATTCGTTAAAATGATAAACGAACATAAACGTATATTAACCACATAAAATTCATTAATATAAGCCGCAACTTCAAAGTTAAAGTCTTCGAGAAGTAGATTATTACTTTTAGGGTAGCATGTTATGTTTTTAAAGTTGGAAAAATTAAAAGTCACAACCCCAAATATTATATGTTTGCATAAAGCTCGTTAAATTTTTCCTAAATTCAAAATTTCTCGGTAAATATAAATGGACATATCACATATGTGAATAAATTTAAACGAACATGAACAGACGAACGTAAACAAATGAACATAAACAAACGGATTACCACACGTTCGTGAACATAAATTAACGAACAATCCATTTGTTCGTGTTCGTTCATTTAATTAAACGAACAAAAAATCATGTTCATGTTCATTAGTTTAATAAATAAACGAACATAAATGAACTTCCCGTCGAACGGTTCATGAACGGTTTGATTATAACCCTATTTGGGGTTGAGGGATCAACTGTTAGGCTTCAATTATAACACCCGGGTTTAGGGGTCGGGTGTTAAGAGAGTTAAATTGGGTTCGAGTCGTGGGCTCGTTTTAATTAAATTTGGTATTGGTTTTAATTAAAAAGAGCTTGTGGTTCATTAAGGGCAAAATAGTAATTTTTAAAATAAAGGAAAAAGATGAGTAAAAAGGGGGACTTTTGAAAAGTCTTCATCTTCTTCTTCCCCTCATCCAATTTCACGACAAAAACCTCCCCTAACCCCCAAAACACTATTCCATCAACCTCCTTCACCATTTCAAGAGCTCTATTCAAGGTAAAATCGTTTTTAACTTCTCCTCATCATCCCGAATGTTTCCATGATTTTAGTTTTTTTGTAAACATCATTTTGGAGTTGTTCATGTTTTAAAAAGTTAAAGAAAAAGGTTGAAGCTTTGATGGGTTTTCATGTGGGTTTTGGTTTGTTAAGTTAATAGGTGATTTAATCTTGCCCTTAATTGTATTATATTTCAAAATGGTGGGGTCTTGATGAAAATCCTAAAATAGGGTTTTTGTGGGTATTTTAAAGGGTTGACAAGTTAAGTTTTTGAGGTAGTTTGGTGTAGGAGAGTGAGGCTGATGATATAGTGATGCTTGAAGGTTGTTTTAAGTGTGTTTAGTGATGTTTTGGGTGTAGGATTCGATGGTTTTCTGCTGGGTTGAGGGTGAGTCTGAAAATGGAGATTTTGTGTTAGTTTTGGCTTGGGAATGTTGAGAAATGACTTTGTGTTGTAACCTGATTTGTGACAGAGGTTTTGTGGATGATTTTTGTAGTAATATGTTGTTTTTGATTGATTAGAATCAAGGGAAATTGTTGGAGAAGCTTCAGACTCGATTCCGGGAAGTTTGGAGGCTTGATTCAGCTTTCTCGGTTTGCTTAAGGGTGTTCGGTGAGTGGGTTGTTTAAAATGGTTTTAAATTGGTTCAAGTGTGTGGTTGTGGTGTTGGATTGTGCTTGGTAGGCCAATCCAAGGTGGAGATTAAGTTGGTATCTTAATCTCTTGTTTGCCTTTCTGAGTTCTTGTTTAAAGTGCATGATTGTAGACTTGTGTAATGTGTATTCGTTATGCATGTTGGCCTATTGATGATGTTTATTGGTGATGATATATTGTGTGCATGATTGTTAAATCATGATGAGACTTGCTTAGTATAATTGGCACTAGTTATAATTATCGGATATAAATGATCGATCATTAGGATGAGTGTGCACACGGTAAGAGTTAAATTCGCGCGTGGCCTTGGTGACGTGTAGTCATCAAGGAGAAGTACGGTGAGGTAATATTCCATCGGAAAATGTTAGAATGTGATGATGAGTGTAATCCCATCCATGAGTGAAAACGGTGATGAGTGTAATCCCACCGGAAGGTAATTGTTGTTGAGTACGTTGGGGGTGAAAATCCCACCATAAGTTATCTGCATATTCGAGTAAGCTAATAGTTGCCAATATACTTGTTCGTGTGTGGTTGTTGTGTAAGATATTTGTTATATCTTGTTTAGCATAACATGAGGTAAGATTCCATGTTCATGCATTCTCTTAGCGTTTGGCCATGTGCTATGTTAGCGTAAATGTATGCCTTGTGAATGTCTTAAGGATGTCATGCTTTGAACCCTGCATTGTCGTTGTTTTGTTTTAGAGCACCCTCACTAAGCTTCTAGCTTACGCTCTCGTTTTCGACAATGCAGGTCATTAGTGTGGAGTTAGCAAGGAGCAAGGAAAGGGCATCCAAGCGCGTTTGTGGTTGCTCAAGTATGGTTTTAGTAAATAATGTAGTAGTTTAGCAATGAGGATGCTACGTGTTGTAGGAATGTGTATCTAGACTCCTATGTGTTGGCTTTATTTTGTTAATGCTTTTATGTTGTGGATTTGCAAACCATGCTTATGAGATGTTTATGTGTTGTTTTGAAAGCATGTAAATCTCGCTTTATGAGTGCTTATGTGTTGCTATGAAGGCATGTAACCTTGTTTTATGCTATGTGATATGGATGTATGTTTCTTTGAATGAATGGCCTTGTTGTGTATGCTTTATGGTTGATCATGTTTGTAGTAGGATGGAATGCCTATAGATTGTATGCTTGTTTGTTGTTTCATGATTCTTGTAACCCCCTCGTCTCGGTCTAGATGACAGACCGGTCCGAACAGGTTACACTGTAACACCCCAATTTTGGGTTTAGAAGTTTTGGGTTTGGACCGGACCGGTCGGATTGCGGTTCGAATATAAAAAAGGTGATTTTTAGGAAAGCCTAGTTCGGGTTGCATTAAAAATATGGAAAAATATCTTAAAATCCTCTTTTATTATATATAAGAGAATGGTGAAATCAATTTTACAAAATGAGGTTTGGAAGTGTGACATTTTGGGTTAGTGACTAAAATGTAATTTTTGAAAGCTTGGTGACTGTTTTAAAAGGATTGAAACTTTGAATCTTTAAGGAGCTAATTTACCCAAGAAGAGTTTTCTCCAGATTTTTCTTAATATTAAACAATTTATTAATGGTTTTTAATTAACGGTAAAAGGAGGGAAAAAGATATTTTGTTCTCATAACTAACTTTTCTCAAAATTTTCCATTTCTTTTCTCTCAACTTTTCTCTCAGCCCAAACACTTTTCTCCAGCAAATTTCCCTCTGATTTTGACCTCTAAAGATGAGATTTCAATCTTCATTTGATCTCTAATCATTTCTACATCAAAACCTTAGCATTTGCTTATTGAATTTTCAAGAATCTTGATTCCAAACAAGGAAAAACTCACATTTAGAGGTATGAACGTCCTTCTCCTCTAAATACTCAGTTCTTTACTGAAATTCCCAAGTTCTCAATCCTTGATTTGAGTTTTATTAAAGGTTTTATGGTTGTGTTCTTGATCTTGGCTTTTAAATGCAAGATTTGGTTTAATTTTGATGAAATTCGTATGAAATGATTGGGCACTGTTTTGAGGTGTCTTTTTGATGATTTTTGGATGTATAATTGATGTGAAATTGAGGTTTAATCAATGCAATCCGGAATAGGTTGATTTTCCTAAGTTTTGCTTGAGTTAATGTTGGTTTTTGGGGTGATCTTGATGTTCTGCTGTAGCTGGAGGTATAAGGACGTGATTAGATCCTTTTTGGATGTTAATTGAGGTTTATGAATGATTGGAATTGATGGATCTTGGCTGGGTAGTGTTGTAGAGATGTTTGGATGTGATTTCGGTTGTGTTTGGTAGCCGAAATGTGAGTGTTGATGAGAGCAGCGAGTTTAGGTGTTTTGGTTGAAGATATTAATGCATGATGATGCATTAATCCTCTGCTTTGATGTGTTTAAAACATGGGAGACATCTTCGGATCCTTGTGGTGTTGATCCGGAAGCTTGATTGGTGTTTCGGCAAGCTTGCGAAACGGAATCGGTGAGTGAAGTTTAGTTTTCAGCTTTGAAACCAATGTTTTGAAGGTCTGGGAGCTTAGTTAAAGTCTAAACAACTTAGCTAAGCTCAAGAGTAAGTTTTCGGAAAAACTCTCTTGTTGATGAGCCATGAGTTGGTTGAATGCAAAGTGATTTGTTGCATGTTTAAATTCTGTTTTTGAAAGCATATTTTAGCATGTTATTGCTGGTTTTATAAGCCATGTTTTGAAGGATGCTCAAGGTAAGGGATCCTTGTTTTGTACTTTGATAAATGTGGTTTGATGCATAATGATGCATGATGATGAATGGCTTTATTAATTGCTTTAAAACAATGGATTAATGTTGTTTAATGATGTATATTGGCAGGTGATGTGGTTGGTCTAAAAGTGCTTGAATCGGATATAGTTAGCCGGCTATAGGATTGGGTGCACCGTGAATAAAGTCGCCTTGGATGTCGAGGGGTTGTGATTGTACCATGCTCCATCCAAGTACACTAACGAGATGGTTAAGAACAACATGGTGGTTAAAATTCCATGGGTGGTTCTTGTTTTAAGGTCACAATGGTGGTTAAAAGTCCATGTGTGGACCTTGTGTATTGTTAAGGTCACAATGGTGGTTAAAAGTCCATGTGTGGACCTTGTGTTTGGTAAGATCACAATGGTGGTTAAAAGTTCATGTGTGAATCTTGTGTTGTATGTCCCGTGATCTCGTTAGTGATGTTATACAACTACCAATGAGTGATGTGGAGGGGTTGTGATTGTACCATAGTCTCCATCACGGGTGTTGAGGGGTTGTGATTGTACCATTTGCTCCACCTTGATATTGGTAGTGTGTATGAAGCGTATGGGACAACGCTTGTAATCCGCGTATCCGATTGTCGTTTGTGTTTTGAGTTGAGAAAGGTTATGGATTATCACTTGTAAGCCAATATGACATGTTAATAATTTGAAGCATGAAATGATTGGTTTATATACATATGTGCATGATCAAATGATGTTTGAACTGAAGGTTTTGAAAAGGAGTTTTGTTAATGCATTATTGTGATGTTTTATATGAGCATTCCTCACTAAGCTATGTGCTTACGCTCTCTCTTTCTTAAACCAATAATCCAGAGCATTGAAGTGCTTAAAGGGGCAGCAAGGTGGTCAAGAATCTAAGTGGAAGCTTAAGCTCATGTATGGTGACAATTTCCATAACTTGTTTAGCTTTTGGTATTTGGCAATGGGAACCTAAATTGTTGTTTTGGGAGATGTTTTGGACTCCCTAAGTTGGTTTTATGCATTTGGTGATGTTGAGACTTGTAATTGGCCTTTTGGTCCTCGGTTTGAAGTTTTGGTGGTTATATGGTTTTCTATATAGGATGCATGCCTATAGAATTGGGTTTTTCTTAAATAGAAGCTATGATTGAGATTGGTTGCTACTAATATGTTCTTTGAGTGTTGAATGACTTGCTGGTATGGTTTGGTTGCCTTTGGAACGTGTTTGATGGGTCTACTGTGAATTAAACCAGCAAAAATCTGCAAATCTGGGCAGCCCGTATCGGAACGGGTGCTACCGTTTCGGAACAGAGGGCCTGAAATGGTCTTGGCGTTTCGGAACAAGTAGAGCCGTTCCGGAACGGTTTTGCCACTGCCAAGCCCTGTTCCGGAACTTGTTTCGGAATGGTCCCGCGTTTCGGAACGGATCATCCCCGTTTCGGAACACCCGACCGTTGGGCACTGAAATTGACGGTTATATGTTTTGAAATCTTTGCGTTTTGGTCCTGAACTTGGTTTATGCAATTGAATGAGTTTGAGATGTCCGTTTGAGTTGAATTTTGGCAGAGAAGTATGAAACATGACTAATTGCATAATGGTAACTCAAAAGTTGGTTAAGTCCTTATAATTTTCAGAATTTGCATTTTGGCCCCTAAATTTGTATGTTGTGCAATCGAGTCCCTAAATGTTATCCGATTGTTGTGATTTTTTTGAATATGTTTGTCTCAGGTGTTCACCTACGGTTAATATGCATTTAGATAAGATTAAAAAGAAAAAAAAGGTCGTTAATCAAGGTTGACTTTCGGGTTGACTTTGGTTTTCCCCGTGTAAACTTCTTAATTCGGGTCGACTGTCTAGCCCGGGTTAAGGGGGTTACATTTGGTGGTATCAGAGCTGAGTTCTCGAGTATTTGGGGATGGTTATGCGGGTGATGAGAGTATGTATGCTTTGTATGCTTGTTGAATGAAAGTATGTTGTGTGAATTGTAAGTATGTTACAATTGTGGTGTTGTGGTGGTGAAGCATGTTAGAGGGACCCATTGCCAAATAAAAGCTAATGTAATGATTTGTTTTTAATTGGAAATGAGCTTGAGTACTTGGATTGCTTACCTTGCTGAGCCTGACTTTGTTTATTGCATTGTGATTGCATTATTAGTGAATGGCACCTCGTAGAGAAACGAGGATTAATACGCGAGCTATGGCTCAAAATGAGAATGAGGAGAATGCTGAAAATGTGGTGGATTTACCTCCTCCACCTGGTGGTGGTGGTGCTGGGGGTGAAGGAGCTGCTGCTGGTGCTGGTGCTGGGGTCGCTGGACCTGAAGCTGGTCAGGGGCAAGCTGTTCCTGACATGACAATGCTGGTACAAGCCATTGCTGGAGCTTTTCGAGCATCAGTAGCTGGAGCTCAAGGAGCTGGGCATCAGGGAGATGCTAATGCTAGACTACCTTTGGAGCGTTTGCGCAGTCTGGGAGGGACTGAGTTCAGGGGTTTGTCTGCTGAAGGTTCTGAGTCTTGGCTGGAAAGTACCAAGAGAATCTTGGGACAAATGAATTGCACTGATGTGCAGAAGCTGGGCTGTGTGGTATCGTTGTTGCAGGACGATGCATACACTTGGTGGACAACCACTATCTCTGGGATGGCGGATGTTGATGTGACATGGACGTTCTTTCAGAACATTTTCAAGAGGAGGTATCTGGGTGTACGATACCTGGATGAGAAGAAATGGGAATTCATGTCTCTTACTCAAGGGAGCATGTCTGTAGCTGAGTACGAGGTTCAGTTCGTTCGACTCAGTCAGTACGCACCTGAGCTTATCCCTGATAAGCGGGAAAGGTGTGAACGTTTCCGTTATGGTTTGGTGACGGAAGTAAAGACTTATATGCTGGCTGCTGAGTATAATGATTTTGATGTGCTGGTTGGTAGAGCAAAAGACATTGAGATGAATTTGGGTGTATCTTCTAGAAGTGTTGGTTCTAGTGCTGGTAAGCGGGCTGCTGAGTATAGTTCCGGTGGTGGACGGAACAAGAGGGGACGTGATCGGAAGTATCAGTCTTCAGCTAAGCGAGGTGGTGGTGGGCAAGGTGCGCCTACTTAGGGAGACAAGGCAAGAGCGGATCCGAACACATGTTGGACATGTGGGTCGCGTGGCCATTTGAGGCGTGATTGTCCTCGAGCGGCGAGGGAGGTGCAGGCTCCTGTTGCGGCGACTGGTAACTCATGCTGGAACTGTGGATCAGCGGATCACATGAGGAGGGAGTGTCCTCTGTTGGCCGGTGGTGGCCAGGGACGAGCTCCTGGAGTTGTTGCACCACAGAGAGGTCGTGGGCGCGGCCGTGGTAACTTCCAGCGGAGAGAGGAAGGTGGGCGGAATGTGGCTCATGTTGTAGCTGTTCAGCCTGAGGGTGGTGGCCAGGCCAGAGTGTATGCTCAGAGGGAGGGGAGAAATGACACGGATGTGATCGCAGGTACTTTCACTTTGCAATCCTTGTCATTACTTTCCTTGATTGATTCTGGATCTACACACTCATACATATTGCGTGAGCATGCTGAATTGCTTGGTTTGCCTGTGAGTCTTTGGATGTTGGTATGCGTGTCACTAGTTCTTTTGGTGAGACTGTTGTGACTCGAAAGCTTTATAGGAGATGTCCTTTGGTTGTGCAAGATCATGTTTTTCATGTTGATCTTATGGAATTGCCTTTTTATGGTTTTGATGTAATCCTTGGTATGGATTGGCTTGTTGAGCACCGAGCTGTGGTAGATTGTGAGAATAAGCGAGTTTCGTTGAAACTTGCGGATGATTATGAGGTGGTTGTGGTTGGTGAGAATGTGAAGTTTCTTGCCAATGTGGTGTCTACATTGGAGGCGAGCCGGATGCTGAGGCAAGGTTGTGAAGCTTATCTCGCTTTTGTGATGAATCCTAGCTCTAAGGAGTTGCGTGTGCAAGATATCAGGACTGTGCGAGAGTTTCCTGGTGTGTTTCCTGAGGAGTTGCCTGGATTGCCTCCTAATCGCGAAGTGGAGTTTGGGATTGATTTGTATGAAAACACAACTTCAGTGTCCATTACTCCTTATCGAATGGCACCTAAGGAGTTGAAAGAGCTGAAGACGCAACTGCAAGAGTTGCTTGATCGTGGTTTCATTCGGCCGAGTGTGTCACCTTGGGGTGCACCGGTCTTGTTTGTGAAGAAGAAGGATGGCACTATGAGAATGTGCATTGATTATCGTCAGCTTAACAAGTTGACTATCAAGAATCGGTATCCATTGCCGAGAATTGATGATCTTTTTGATCAATTTCGGGGAGCAGTTGTGTTCTCTAAGATTGACTTAAGGTCAGGGTATTATCAATTGAAGGTGAAGGATGTGGATGTGCCAAAGACAACTTTTAGAACGAGGTATGGGCATTATGAGTTCCTTGTGATGCCGTTTGGTTTGACGAATGCTCCTGCAGCTTTCATGGACATGATGAATCGAGTTTTTCATGAATACTTGGATAAATTTGTTGTGGTGTTCATTGATGATATCCTCATGTACTCGCGTACTGAGGAGGAGCATGAAGGGCATCTGAGAATTGTGTTGCATGCTTTGTTGGAGAATCAGCTTTATGCCAAGCTGAGCAAGTGTGAGTTCTGGCTTAGAGAAGTGGTGTTTCTTGGTCATGTGGTTTCTGCTGAAGGGATTCGTGTTGATCCTCAGAAGATTGAGGCAGTGATGAATTGGAAGCCTCCTAAGTCTGTTCATGAAGTCCGTAGTTTCCTTGGTTTGGCAGGATATTATCGGAGATTCGTGGATGGGTTTTCAAAGATTGCTGCACCTTTGACGAAGTTGTTGCAGAAGGATGTTAAGTTTGAGTGGACGGAAGCGATACAGCAGGCTTTTGAGAAGCTTAAGGCAGCTTTGACGCAAGCTCCTATCTTGGTTCAGCCTGAATCAGGGAAAGAGTTTGTGGTGTATAGTGATGCGTCCTACGTAGGTTTGGGATGTGTGTTGATGCAGGAGGGTAAGGTGGTGGCTTATGCATCACGACAGTTGAAGGTGCATGAGCGCAATTATCCTACGCATGACATTGAGTTGGCTGCAGTGGTTTTCGCTTTGAAAATCTGGAGACATTACCTGTATGGTGAGAAGTGTACTGTGTACACGGATCACAAGAGTTTGAAGTATTTGATGTCTCAGAAGGAGTTGAATCTTAGGCAGCGACGTTGGGTGGAGTTGCTCAAGGATTATGATTTGACGATCGAGTATCACCCGGGTAAAGCTAATGTTGTAGCGGATGCCTTGAGTAGGAAAGTAGCTGTTGAGTTGAGGGCTATGTTTGCCAGTTTGAGTATTTCACGTGATGGTGGTCTTGTGGCTGAATTGCAAGTGAAACCATCTTTAGTTCAGTTGATTAAGGAAAAGCAGTTGTTGGATGATTCCTTGGTGCCTCACGTTCAGGATATTGCGGAGGATAGGCCTTCAGATTTCTGTTTTAATGATGATGGAGTGTTGTGCTTTGGGAGTCGGATAGTAGTGCCCAATGATGCTGAGTTGAGGTGTGCTATTCTGGCTGAAGGTCATAGTAGTCCTTTTGCTATGCACCCTGGTAGTACCAAGATGTATCGTGATCTTCGTGATGAGTACTATTGGGTGGGTTTAAAGAAAGATGTTGCTGAGTTTGTAAGCAAGTGCATGGTGTGTCAGCGAGTTAAGGCTGAGCATCAGTTTCCTTCAGGGTTGTTGCAACCGTTGAGGATTCCTGAGTGGAAGTGGGAAAGGATTACCATGGATTTTGTATCTGGTTTGCCTTTGTCGCCATCGAAAAAGAATTCGGTGTGGGTGATTGTGGATCGTTTGACGAAGTGTGCGCATTTCTTGCCTGTGCATACTACGTACACTTTGGATAAGCTTGCGGAGCTGTACATTGCTGAGATTGTGCGGCTGCATGGTGTGCCTAAGTCGATTGTGTCGGATAGGGATCCGAGGTTTACATCGCGTTTCTGGCAGTGTTTGCATCAGGCTTTGGGTACACGGTTGAATTTCAGTACATCTTATCATCCACAGTCGGATGGACAGTCCGAGCGTGTTATCCAGGTGTTGGAGGATATGTTGAGGTGCTGCGTGATTGAGTTTCAGGGCTCTTGGGAGAAACATTTGCCTTTGGTGGAGTTTGCCTATAATAACAGCTATCAGGCAAGTATTCAAATGGCACCTTATGAAGCTTTATACGGGAGGAAGTGTAGGACTCCTCTTTGTTGGGCTGAAACGGGTCAGAAGTTGGTTTCGATGCCAGCTTTGTTGAAAGGGACCACAGAGAAGGTGAAGCTCATTTGTGAGCGCTTGAAGGCAGCTTCTGATCGGCAAAAGTCTTACGCGGATCTGAAGCCTAAGGAGATTGAGTATGCGGTGGGTGACCGTGTGTTTTTGAAGGTTTCGCCTTGGAAAAAAGTGATGAGGTTTGGCCGAAAGGGTAAGTTGAGCCCTAGGTACATTGGACCATACGAGGTGATTGAGCGTGTGGGTCCTGTTGCGTACAAGTTGAGGTTACCGCAAGAGTTGGAAAAGATTCATGATGTGTTTCATGTTTCTATGCTTCGGAAGTATAGATCGGATCCTTCACATGTGATGCCTGTGGAAGAAGTTGAATTGAATACGGATTTGACCTATGATGAGGGACCGGTGAAGATTCTGGATTTGGATAGTAAGGTTCTCCGAGGCAAGACCATTGAGTTGGTAAAGGTGTTGTGGAAACATCGTGGTGTTGAAGAAGCCACGTGGGAGCGGAAGGATGACATGTTGAAGCAGTTTCCGTACCTGTTTCCTTCAGGTAAATTTCGAGGACGAAATTTCTTAAGGGGGGGAGAGTTGTAACACCCCAATTTTGGGCTTAGAAGTTTTGGGTTTGGACCGGACCGGTCGGATTGCAGTTCGAATATAAAAAGGTATTTTTAGGAAAGCCTAGTTCGGGTTGCATTAAAAATATGGAAAAATATCTTAAAATCCTATTTTATTATATATAAGAGAATGGTGAAATCAATTTTACAAAATGAGGTTTGGAAGTGTGACATTTTGGGTTAGTGACTAAAATGTAATTTTTGAAAGCTTGGTGACTGTTTTAAAAGGATTGAAACTTTGAATCTTTAAGGAGCTAATTTACCCAAGAAGAGTTTTCTCCAGATTTTTCTTAATATTAAACAATTTATTAATGGTTTTTAATTAAAGGTAAAAGGATGGAAAAAGATATTTTGTTCTCATAACTAACTTTTCTCAAAATTTTCCATTTCTTTTCTCTCAACTTTTCTCTCAGCCCAAACACTTTTCTCCAGCAAATTTCCCTCTGATTTTGACCTCTAAAGATGAGATTTCAATCTTCATTTGATCTCTAATCATTTCTACATCAAAACCTTAGCATTTGCTTATTGAATTTTCAAGAATCTTGATTCCAAACAAGGAAAAACTCACATTTAGAGGTATGAACGTCCTTCTCCTCTAAATACTCAGTTCTTTACTGAAATTCCCAAGTTCTCAATCCTTGATTTGAGTTTTATTAAAGGTTTTATGGTTGTGTTCTTGATCTTGGCTTTTAAATGCAAGATTTGGTTTAATTTTGATGAAATTCGTATGAAATGATTGGGCACTGTTTTGAGGTGTCTTTTTGATGATTTTTGGATGTATAATTGATGTGAAATTGAGGTTTAATCAATGCAATCCGGAATAGGTTGATTTTCCTAAGTTTTGCTTGAGTTAATGTTGGTTTTTGGGGTGATCTTGATGTTCTGCTGTAGCTGGAGGTATAAGGACGTGATTAGATCCTTTTTGGATGTTAATTGAGGTTTATGAATGATTGGAATTGATGGATCTTGGCTGGGTAGTGTTGTAGAGATGTTTGGATGTGATTTCGGTTGTGTTTGGTAGCCGAAATGTGAGTGTTGATGAGAGCAGCGAGTTTAGGTGTTTTGGTTGAAGATATTAATGCATGATGATGCATTAATCCTCTGCTTTGATGTGTTTAAAACATGGGAGACATCTTCGGATCCTTGTGGTGTTGATCCGGAAGCTTGATTGGTGTTTCGGCAAGCTTGCGAAACGGAATCGGTGAGTGAAGTTTAGTTTTCAGCTTTGAAACCAATGTTTTGAAGGTTTGGGAGCTTAGTTAAAGTCTAAACAACTTAGCTAAGCTCAAGAGTAAGTTTTCGGAAAAACTCTCTTGTTGATGAGCCATGAGTTGGTTGAATGCAAAGTGATTTGTTGCATGTTTAAATTCTGTTTTTGAAAGCATATTTTAGCATGTTATTGCTGGTTTTATAAGCCATGTTTTGAAGGATGCTCAAGGTAAGGGATCCTTGTTTTGTACTTTGATAAATGTGGTTTGATGCATAATGATGCATGATGATGAATGGCTTTATTAAATGCTTTAAAACAATGGATTAATGTTGTTTAATGATGTATATTGGCAAGTGATGTGGTTGGTCTAAAAGTGCTTGAATCAGATATAGTTAGCCGGCTATAGGATTGGGTGCACCGTGAATAAAGTCGCCTTGGATGTCGAGGGGTTGTGATTGTACCATGCTCCATCCAAGTACACTAACGAGATGGTTAAGAACAACATGGTGGTTAAAATTCCATGGGTGGTTCTTGTTTTAAGGTCACAATGGTGGTTAAAAGTCCATGTGTGGACCTTGTGTATTGTTAAGGTCACAATGGTGGTTAAAAGTCCATGTGTGGACCTTGTGTTTGGTAAGATCACAATGGTGGTTAAAAGTCCATGTGTGAATCTTGTGTTGTGTGTCCCGTGATCTCGTTAGTGATGTTATACAACTACCAATGAGTGATGTGGATGGGTTGTGATTGTACCATAGTCTCCATCACGGGTGTTGAGGGGTTGTGATTGTACCATTTGCTCCACCTTGATATTGGTAGTGTGTATGAAGCGTATGGGACAACGCTTGTAATCCGCGTATCCGATTGTCGTTTGTGTTTTGAGTTGAGAAAGGTTATGGATTATCACTTGTAAGCCAATATGACATGTTAATAATTTGAAGCATGAAATGATTGGTTTATATACATATGTGCATGATCAAATGATGTTTGAACTGAAGGTTTTGAAAAAGAGTTTTGTTAATGCATTATTGTGATGTTTTATACGAGCATTCTTCACTAAGCTATGTGCTTACGCTCTCTCTTTCTTAAACCAATAATGCAGAGCATTGAAGTGCTTAAAGGGGCAGCAAGGTGGTCAAGAATCTAAGTGGAAGCTTAAGCTCATGTATGGTGACAATTTCCATAACTTGTTTAGCTTTTGGTATTTGGCAATGGGAACCTAAATTGTTGTTTTGGGAGATGTTTTGGACTCCCTAAGTTGGTTTTATGCATTTGGTGATGTTGAGACTTGTAATTGGCCTTTTGGTCCTTGGTTTGAAGTTTTGGTGGTTATATGGTTTTCTATATAGGATTTATGCCTATAGAATTGGGTTTTTCTTAAATAGAAGCTATGATTGAGATTGGTTGCTACTAATATGTTCTTTGAGTGTTGAATGACTTGCTGGTATGGTTTGGTTGCCTTTGGAACGTGTTTGATGGGTCTATTGTGAATTAAACCAGCAAAAATCTGCAAATCTCGGCAGCCCGTATCGGAACGGGTGCTACCGTTTCGGAACAGAGGGCCTGAAATGGTCTTGGCGTTTCGAAACAGGTAGAGCCGTTCCGGAACAGTTTTGCCACTGCCAAGCCCTGTTCCGGAACTTGTTTCGGAACGGTCCCGCATTTCGGAACGGATCATCCCCGTTTCGGAACACTCGACCGTTGGGCATTGAAATTGACGGTTATATGTTTTGAAATCTTTGTGTTTTGGTCCTGAACTTGGTTTATGCAATTGAATGAGTTTGAGATGTCCGTTTGAGTTGAATTTTGGCAGAGAAGTATGAAACATGACTAATTGCATAATGGTAACTCAAAAGTTGGTTAAGTCCTTATAATTTTTAGAATTTGCATTTTGGCCCCTAAATTTGTATGTTGTGCAATCGAGTCCCTAAATGTTATCCGATTGTTGTGATTTTTTTGAATATGTTTGTCTCAGGTGTTCACCTAGGGTTAATATGCATTTAGATAAGATTAAAAAGAAAAAAAGCGTCGTTAATCAGGGTTGACTTTCGGGTTGACTTTGGTTTTCCCCGTGTAAACTTCTTAATTCGGGTCGACCATCTAGCCCGGGTTAAGGGGGTTACATACACGGGGAAAACCGAAATGAAACCCGTTAAGGCTCCACTTCGATTAGCAACCCTAGAAAATTTCTTTTAATGTTATCTTGTCTAGATGCTTTAGTATATCCTATGTGATAGGACACGCAACGGAAAAGGCACGCGGATACAAAATACACGAAACAAGCAATTAAACAACCCATTTTAGCCTTTACAACAGGTCGTATCGATACGCTAGAAGACCGTATCGATACGCCTGGACTTTGTCAACAACCCAAAGTCAACCCATGGAGACCGTATCGATACACCGATAGACCGTATCGATACGCCCTCAATGGTCAACTTCTCACGGTCAACTACGAAGACCGTACCGATACACCTAAGACTCGTACCGATACGCCAAAATCTCGTCAATTTCCCAGATTTCCAGAGAGCTTTTGGCGTATCGATACACCCCCGTGTACCGGTACGTAAGGCTTAAAATGAGGTTCAAAGCATAGGACCGTATCGATACGGCCCTTGGGCGTATCGATACGCCCTGCACTGCAAACCTCATTTTAGCTGCAAAACGCACAAGGACTCCATTCTAAAAGCATTTAACGACTCGATGAACAACATATTAACACTCAAACATCATTAGGGAAACACGGATGAACAAACAGAGCCATTTAACTATTCGACCAAGCATCAATCAACAAGATAAGCATCTAGATAGGAAACTTGCATAAAACCATGCATAACCAAGACCATTTAGCCAAAAGGAACATAAATTCTCTTAAGCAATGCACAATCAAGGTTTACATGCCTTCAACATAAACATACGCATTCATAAAACAAGGCTTACATGTTTTTTCACACAACCACTTAAACATCTCAAAGACATGGTTTACAAATCCACAACACAAAAGCATTAACCATAAAGGAGTCTAACACATGCTCCTATGACACGTAGCATCCCCATTGCTAAATTACTACATTATTTACTAAAACCATACTTGAGCAACTACCACGTGCTTGGGTGCCCTTTCCTTGCTCCTTGTTAACTTCACACTAATGATATGCATTGTCGAAAACGAGAGCGTAAGCTAGAAGCTTAGTGACGGAGCTCTAAAACAAAAACAATGACAATGCAGGGTTCAAAGCATGTTATCCTTAAGGCATTCACAAGGCATACATGTGGACCAACATAGCAACAAAGCTAAACGTCAAAAGAATGCATGAACATGACATCTTACCTCATGTTATGCTAAACAAGATATAACAATTATCTTATCACAAAAACCACACATGAACAAGTATATTGGCCACTATTAGTTTACTCGGATATGTAGATAACTTCCGTTGGGATTATCACCCCCAACGTACTCAATAACATTTACCTTCCGGTGGGATTACACTCATCACTGTTCTCACTCATGGATGGGATTTCACTCATCATCACATGCCAACAATTTCCGGTGGAATATTACCTCACCGTACTCCTCCTTGATGACTATACGTCACCAAGACCACGCGCGAATTTGACTCAACCGTGTGCACACTCATCCTAATGATCGATCATTTATACCCGGTAATTAACTAGTGCCAATCATACTATACAAGTCACACCATGATATCAAAATCATGCAACAAAACATATCCTCATATTTATACAACATCAATATATATATATATATATATATATCATCAAGCGTAAATCAACACATACTTCACAAGTCCACATTATGCACATTGAGCAAAATGCATTAAGCACACAAGAGATTAAGCTACCAACATAATCTTTACCTTGGATTGGCCTACCAACCACATTCCAACACCATGACCACATACTTGAACCAATTTAAATCCATTTTAAATAATCCACTCACCGAACTCCCTTAAGCAAACTGAGAAAGCCGAATCAAACCTCCACACTTCCCGGAATCGAGCCAGAAGCTTCTCCAACGGTTTCCCTTGATTCTAACCAATCAAAAACAACACATTACTACACAAATCATCCGCAAAACCTCTGTCACAAATCAAGTTACAACACAAAGCCATATCTCTACATTTCCAAGCCAAAACTAACACAAAATTCTCATTTTCGGACTCACACACAACCCAACAGAAAACTATCGATTCCAACACCCAAACCATCCTCAAACACCTTTAAAACAACCCTCAAGAATCACTATATCATCAGCCCTACTCTCCTACACCAAAATACCTCAAAAACCCATATTTTCAACCTTTTAAAATACCCACAAAAACCCATTTCAGGATCTTTGATAAAAATCCACCATTTTGAGATATAATACATATAAGGGCAAGATTAAAACATAAATAAACTTGGAAAATCAAAAGCTACATGAAAACCCATTAAAGCTCCCACCTTTTACTTGAAATTTTGAAAACTTGAAAACCCCAAAGATGGTGTTTATGCGAAAATAAAACCATAGAAACATTCGGAATACAGAGGAGAAGTCAAATATGTAATTACCTTGAAGAGAACTCTTGAAATTGTGAAGATATTTGATGAAATAGTGTTTTGGGGTTTGGGGAGGTTTAATGTTGTGAGAAAAAAGAAGACCAAGGAAGAAGATGAACACTTTAAAATAAAAGTCCCTTTTCTTGTCATCTTTTTTCAATTTATTTTAAAAGTACCTTTTTGCCCTTAATGAAAATCAAGCCCTTTTTAATTTAAAAGCAAAGCCTATCTTCATTAAAACGAGCCCAACGACTCGAACACGATTCACACACTCAATTCCCGACCCCTAAACCCAAGTGTTATAATTCTTGTGGTTATGGGGTATGTTTGGGAACACTTGGAGATGCAGAAAACTGTTTTTAGGGTCACACGGAGTGCAGGTGTTTCGAAACGCTCGTGGTTGTTTCAGAATGGGTGTAGCTCCAGAGATACTCGTATCGAAACGGGGGTGGTGCCGCTTCGATACAATTTGACACTGTGAGCCCCCATTTTGGTACGCATTTCGATACGAATTGCCTCTATGAATGCCCGTTTTGGAACCTGTTCCGAAATGTTTCAACACTAGAGACCCACGTACCGAAACGGAGTGGACCGTATCGGTACGACCTGGTCTGGAACGGGCAAGCCTGTTTCGAAACACATGCTTGTTGTTGGGCTTTTTAGCATCTTCAAAGGTTCTCGGATGTCGGGTTTTAGTCCCGTTGGTAGTATGCTTCATCGTTAAGTTTATATGCATTGTTCATATATGGTTTTGGTTACGAATGCAAGCAATCAGACTAATATGTCACTTGGTAAATTTATATTACCTTACGCCTCGTTCGTATCTTTACCTTTATCTTTTCTGTTGTCGTTTCTCACATAGGACTAAATGATACGTTTGGACAAGATAATCAATGAAAAAATAGGGTTGCTAATCGAAGTGGAGCCTTAACGGTTTTCGCTTCGGTTTTCCCCATGTAACCTGCTCGGACCAGTCTGTCGTCTAGCCCAGAACGAGGGGGTTACATCAATTGTTGGGGTTTGGCCCAAAAGATGGAAAAAAACGGTTCAAGAACTTCCCGTCGAACGGTTCAAGAACGGTTTGATTACAACCCTATTTTCTGCTTCTTAGCACGCTTTTCTTCCTTTTGGCACGCTTTTCTATTTTTTCCTATCAGGGTTGGATTTGACATCGCCACAACTGATCATGATGTCGTTGTTGATTATGCTGTTGATCTCCCTGTTTTGGACCCTCGAATTGGATCTTAATGGAAGTTTAGTCACCGCTCTTGTTCGCGATTGAATTGTGGTAATAAACGTGTTATCAACGTACACCAATTCTGTAATATGCATTTTAATGTTGTTTATTGTTGATTTTTACCTTCATCGTCAAACATTGGAGATGTTTTGCATCTGCTTTTTTTCGAGTCTTTGAATTAGGTTTTTACCTTTTCTTTGTTTGGTCTTGTTTATGATCTAGAGATGTTAGTTTTCGTGTTTTTAGAATTATGTCAGGATCTTGTTTGTTTACTTGCATTGTAAACTTTTATCTTGAATTTTTCCTTTATTAATAAAACTGACGTAATCATTTTCATTTTTTTTATCTTTTTAAAAGTATTCATATAAAGTCCCTCCTCTTCTATCGCTAATCTCTTAATTTTTAATATCTTTTTATCATCAACGACGAAAACAACTCTGGATTAGTCGTTGATCATTGACTTTTTATTTTCTTTTTCTCTTCTTTCGTTCTCTAGACTTTAGAAGTATTTTTGTCGTATTTTGTTTTTCATGTATGAGTATACTATTTTGTTTTGTTTAACTAGTGTTCCTTTTTCGTATGAAAACAATGGATTGTTTTGTCTATTTTTGTACCACATTTTTATGTGCTTTTGTAGAACTTTTTTCTTTCTTTCTCAAGATTGGATTTATCGTTGTCTCTCCAGTTGATGTTTATTTTGTTATCTTGCTAATCTGCCCATGCTTTGGACCTTCAATTGATTCTCTTATATTAATAGACAATCACAATCAATCCATATAGGTAGCAGTTAAGTTGTGATAAAGTCAGATTATAAACGTGTCGTTATTGTAATTATAAACATTTTTTATGTTAGTGTTGATTGTATTTATCCCTGATTGTCGACCATGATGTTTGTTTCTATCATTTTTTTGAGTTGATTGGTTGAGTTTTTTTTAACAAATTTCTTATATGGTCCTAGTTTATTATTTATTGGATTATTTGTGCACTTTGATGATTTTTTAGGAAAAAAGACTTGTTAATATGATTAGTTTATTTTTTTGTTGTTTTTCATTTTTATTTAGTAAAACTAGTTATTAGTTTAAAAAAGTATTTATATCTACCGAGTTTTTAAATGTGTACAAAAATATATCCATATCAAACACATATTTATATCTCAAACTTATATTTGAATTGAAAAAAACACTCGTGATAAAAATCGATTTTAATACAAATTAGATGTGGAATGAGAAGAGGTGGGAGAAAGGGGGAAATAGAGAAGTGGGCCTGAAAAAAGTGACATTTTTTAACATGAATCTGAATTGATCTTAAATATTTTTTTTGTTTTCCAATCTAACAAAGTTTAAACCATACATAAAGACTGTACATTTATAGGTATTCAAAAATGTTGTAAGATTTCAATTGAAGGTGTAAATGAATTGGATTGAATAAGATTTTAGCTTGAAGAAGAAGTTATTTGCTTACACTCAATTTTTTTTACCAAATTTAGAAACTTGTTTTATGATTCCAAATATTAAATTGCATTTTATGTTTAATGATTTATATTTTGAGAATTACTAAAAAAATTAATAATTTTTAATTTGAATTCATAACTACCTGAATTTTGAGTCAACACTCGTGTGTCGACTCGAGCACTTATTGACTCGTTTAGGAGAGCTTTTGGGGTTAGGCCTGTAAATGAACCAAACGAACACGAACGTGAGTGTGTTCCTGTTCGTTCGTTTAACTTTAACCGAACAAATGAACGAACACTAACATAAATGAACACAAAATTTCTTGTTCGTTCGTTAAGGAATGTAGCTTGTTCGTGTTCGTTCATGTTTATTCGTTAAAATGATAAACGAACATAAACGTATATTAACCACATAAAATTCATTAATATAAGCCGTAACTTCAAAGTTAAAGTCTTTGAGTAGTAGATTATTACTTTTAGGGTAGCATGTTATGTTTTTAATGTTGGAAAAATTAAAAGTCACAACCCCAAATATTATATGTTTGCATAAAGCTCGTTACATTTTTCCTAAATTCAAAATGGCTCGTTAAATATAAATGGACATATCACATATGTGAATAAATTTAAACGAACATGAACAAATGAATGTAAATGAACATAAACAAACGAACATAAACGAACGGATTACCGCATGTTCATGAACATAAATAAACGAACAAGCCCTTTGTTCGTGTTTGTTCATTTAATTAAACGAACAAAAAATCGTGTTCATGTTCGTTAGTTTAATAAATAAACGAACATAAACAAACTTCTCGTCGAACGGTTCACGAATGATTTGATTACAACTTGTGAAACGGATATTTTTATTTTGATATAACTAAAGAATTGAAGGACTAAATTGAAAATGTGAAAATGAATTTTTAAGTCCTCAAACATCTCTATATGTTTAAAAGAAAATGCCTAAGTTAAAAACTAATTTTATCAAAAGTTTTCTAAGTGTTCTTGAAGCCAAAACAGTGATTTTCGAGTCACCGTTTCGGAACGGCCTAAGGCGTTTCGAAACACTTTTGAAACTGTAAACTCGTGTTTCGGAATGAGTATCGAAACGGTTTCAACACTGTGAACCCTTGTTTAGAAACGGGTTTCAAAACGACTTAAGAACGTCGAGATACCGCATCGAAACGATATCTAACGTTTCGAAACGACATTCAATCAGATTTAAAAATATGACCGTTGAAAGTTTTTAACTGATTTTAAACAAGTCGTTAAGGCGTATCGAAACGATTTCAAGCCGTTTCGATACAGGCCTTGACAATAGCAAAAATGTTTTGAAACGGGTTTCGAAACGACTCTCAGCGTATCAAAACAAGTTTAACCGTTTCGATACGGGCTCTTTAATGCACCCCAACGTCTCTTTCTATTTTGGTCTGTTTCGAAACAGGGTCGGGCGTTTCGAAACGGTTGGTTGCAGATTGTATTTATGGAAGGAAGATAACATCCCCAACGACTTTATTGATGAATGCATCAACCACAACGGCTAGAATTCAATGAGAAGGTATAAAAGGGACCTCTAAAAGCTTCAGCAACAACTATTGATCCAAAAGCAAACATCCAAACATCAAATCCAAGCATTTGTGCCTAAATCCCATTATTGTCTTGTAACCCCAATTGTATTTTTCATTCTTATCATTTCAATTGGGTTGAGTGCTTGTAATTGGGCTATATTGTGTATTGAGAGATACTTGTTTTAGCCAACAACTTCTTTGATTCTATTTTGTGAGGATTGGGTCAAATTTTGGGTAGAAAATTTGACCAGAATTGTAACGGTTACCTCCTTAGCCTAGAAAAGGGGAAGAGCAATTAGTGGAATTTTTGAAAATCCTTAGTGAAGCTAAGGTAGTGGATGTAGAGTTCGATTGGAACTTGAACCACTCTAAAATTCCTTGTCTACCATTTTTATTTGTCAATTCCACCACCAAAACCTTTAAAAATCCAATTCACCACTTCTTGGTTTATTTTGATCATTCGATCCACTCAACAATTGGTATCAGAGCCAACCACTTTGAAGGATTAACAACCAGAAGAGGAGTTCCTAGGAAGAGTGTGATCATCCAAAAATCAAGATATGGCATCTACCTCCGGTTCTAGCATGTATTAGTCTCAATCCACTACAAAACCACCTTTCTTCAATGGTGACAACTATCCGTTTTGGAAGAATCGGATGCGCCTCTTCATCAAGTCCAACGATTACTTGGTTTGGGATGTCATTAAAGATGGTCCCTACATTCCATTGAAGCAAGATAATGAAGGGAAGATGGTTTTGAAGAAAAAGATGGAGATGAGTGAATAAGAGAGGAAGAAGATCCAAATAAATTACAAAGCTCTTCACATGCTCTTTTGTTCTTTCGGTCCCGACATCTACTCCAAAGTCTCCTCCATTGAGGGTGCCAAGGAAGTGTGGGATACTCTTGAGACCACCTATTAAGGAACCAATGATGTGAAGGAAACCAAGATTAGAATTCTCAATCTTAGCTATGAGAATTTCAAGATGGAGTCCGACGAAACAGTGTCCAAGATGTTTGATCGCTTCTCAACCATTGTCAATGGGCTTAAAGGATATGGAGAGACTATTCCGGAAGACAAGCTTGTCCGGAAGCTACTCTACTCACTTCCCAAATCTTGGGATGGGAGGAGAACCGCCATCATAGAGGCCAAAAACTTGAAGACTCTAAAACTTGATGAGCTAGTGGGTTCTCTCCTTACTCATGAGATTATGAAGCAAGGAAGGGAAGAAGAAAAGAAGAAAGAAGAAAGAAGAGAAAATAGTAGAGAAGCTAGAGGTGGAAAAGAAGAAGAAAATGGGAATATCTCTCAAAGCTTCATTACTTGAGGAGAGCTCTTCTAGTGAGGAGGATGAGTTAAAAGAATTGGCTATGATAGCCAAAAGATTCTCACGCTTCATGAGGTCCAACCGAGGAAGGAAAATTCAAAGAAAGATGGACTTCAAAGGTAAAAACAAAGAAGAAGTGAGGGATCAAATCATTTGCTTCGAGTGCAATAAGCCCGGTCACATTCGTTCGGAGTGATCTCAACTCAAGAAGAAGGGCTTTGAGAAGAAGAAGAAAAATCTCAAAGCCAAGCATGCTACTTGGAGTGATGCGGAGTCATCTTAGGATGACGAACAAGAAGTGGCCAACCTTTGCCTCATGGCACTTGAGGAGGATTCCTCCATGGTAACCTCTAACTCATCATCTTTTGATTTTACATATGATGAATTAAATGATGCATACGATGAGTTGCAAGAGATTTATGATGAATTAGTTGAGATATACAAAGAGTCGGTCATTAGGAATAAAAAAATTATTTCGGAATTAAATGATAAAAATGACTCACTTTCTCAAGCTAATTTAAAATTTGAGAAAAAGATTTTAGGGTTGAAAGATGAACTCAAATTCTTCCAAGATGAAAATGTTGACCGTAATAATCTTCTTTCTCAATGTAATAGTGAACACCAAAAGGTGTTAGATGAGCTTAACAAGCTCAAAGAGTCTTTTAAATATGTTGGTAATGTGAAGCATGAAAAAGGTGAATCTTCTAAAACAAACCAGCCTAGGAAAAAGACTAATAACTACAAACAAAGTAGCTTTCCTAGACATAGTAGAACTAAAAAGATTAGAAGTATATGAGTTCCTAAGGAACTTGTAAAATCTAATAATATTGTTGCTATGTCACCTTGGATTCCTAAGGGAACCAAGTTATTGGGAGCTAACACTCATGGACCCAAAATGATTTGGATACCAAAAACAAAAGTTTTATATCTTTGTTTGTAGGGGGAGCATTGCTACAAGGCCAAAGCACAAAGTCAAAACTCATGGTACCTTGATAGTGGATGCTTGAGGCATATGACCGAAGACAAGAGTAGATTCATGGATTTAAAGCCAAAAAGTGGAGGAGTGGTGACATTTGGTGACAACTCCAAAGGCCACATTAAAGGTATTGGCTCCATAGGTAATCACTCTACCATTCTTATTGAAAATAGCTTGTATGCCGATGGTCTTAAACACAATTTGTTGAGCATATGTCAATTATGTGATAAAGGATTTAATGTATTATTTGATAAAAATGGGTGCAAAATTGTTGACATTAAATCTAATAACATTATGCTCATAGGTCATCGCATAGGTAACATTTACATGGTGCATCTAGATGACATACATACATCCCATGCATGTTTAGTAGCTCAAATTGAAAATGATGCATGGTTATGGCATAGGAAACTAGGACATGCTAGCATTAGTGTTTTAGAAAAATTAGTTTCCCTTGATCTAGTTAGAGGTTTACCTAAGATTAAGTTCTCAAACGATAAAATTTGTGATGCATGCTCTAAGGGTAAACAACATAAGTCATCCTTTAAATCCATTAATGATGTTTCTTCAAGTAGGTGTTTACAACTTATCCATATGGATTTATCTGGGACAATTAGGACTATGAGCTTGGGTGGTAAATCTTATGCATTTGTTCTTGTTGATGATTTTTCTAGATTTACTTGGGTTCTATTTTTAAGTACTAAAGATGAGGCTTTAGAAAAATTCATCACATTTTCAAAACTAACCCAAAATGATCTTGAACTTAGAATTTCTCATATTAGAAGTGATCATGGAACCGAGTTTCAAAATTTAGGGATTGAAGAGTTTTTGAATGAAAATGGTATTAGCCACAATTTTTCGGCTCCTCGAACTCCTCAACAAAATGGGGTAGTTGAGAGGAAAAATAGAACTTTACAAGAAATGGCTAAAACCATGCTTTGTGAAAATAATTTACCTAAATATTTTTGGGCGGAAGCCAAAAACACTGCTTGCTACATTGTAAACCGAGTAATGATTAGGCCAATTTTAAAGAAAACACCTTATGAGATTTTAAAATCTAAAAAGCCTAACATTAGCTAATTTCATCCATTTGGTTGCAAGTGTTTTGTTTTTAATAATGGAAAAGACAACTTAGGTAAATTTGATGCAAAAAGTGATGAAGCTATTTTCATAAGATATTCTTTAACCTCTAAAGCCTATCATGTATTTAACAAGAGAACATTAGTAGTAGAAGAATCTATACATGTTGTATTCGATGATAACCTCCTTCCAAGGAAGGATTCTTGTGATGATGATGATGATGTAGGAATCATAAATGCATTTGATGGAGGACAAACTTCAAATGAGGATGAGATTCCAACAAAAGAAGAGGACACACAAGATCCACCTCTTGAAGCCTTGAAGGACTTGGCTCTTGAGGAAAAGAAAGTGAGCTACCCAAGGGAGTTCAACTATGTCAAAGATGGTCAAATCTTGGGTGATCCATCCGAAGAGGTAACCACTAGATCTTCTCTTAAACTTATGAACCATGTTGCATTTATCTCATGCATAGAGCCTAAGAATATAAAAGAAGCATTGAAAGATGGTTTTTGGATTATGGCTATGCAAGAAGAGTTAAATCAATTTGAGAGAAGTAATGTTTGGACATTAGTTGATAGGCCTAGTAATCAATCTACCATAGGAACTAAATGGGTCTTTAGGAACAAACTAGATGAGAGTGGTAACATTGTGAGAAACAAAGCTAGACTAGTAGCACAAGGTTACACTCAAGAAGAGGGAACAGATTTTGATGAAACCTATGCACCCGTAGCTAGAATGGAAGCCATTAGGATGTTGCTTGCATATGCATGTTATCATGATTTCAAGCTTTTTCAAATGGATGTTAAAAGTGCATTTTTAAATGGTTTTATAAATGAGGAAGTGTATGTGGAACAACCACCGGGTTTTGAAGACTCAAAATTTCCAAATCATGTTTTCAAACTCACTAAAGCTCTTTATGGTTTAAAACAAGCTTCTAGAGCTTGGTATGAAAGACTTTCAAACTTTTTAATTGAAAAAAGGTTTTGAAAAAGGTAAGTTGGACACTACACTTTTTATAAAAAGGTATAAAAATGACATCTTAGTAGTACAAATTTATGTTGATGATATTATTTTTGGTTCTACTAACGAATGTCATTGCAAAGAGTTTGCTAAGCTAATGCAAGGTGAATTCGAGATGAGCATGATGGGGGAGCTCTCATTCTTTTTGGGACTCCAAATCAAGCAAAGGAAGGACCTTCATCAATCAAGCAAAGTACATCAAGGATATTCTCAAGAAGTTTGGCTTGGAGAATGCAAAGCCTCAAGCCACACCCATGAGCTCATCTATAAAGCTTGACAAAGATGAAGGAGGTAAGTGTGTTTACTCTAAGCTTTACCGTTCTATGATTGGATCATTGCTTTACCTTACCGCAAGTAGACCAGATATCTTGTTTAGTGTTTGCTTGTGTGCTAGGTTTCAAGCTAGTCCTAGAGAGTCTCACCTTATAGCCGTTAAGAGGATCTTTAGGTACCTTAGAGATACCCCTTGTCTAGGTCTTTGGTACCCTAGAGACTCAACCTTCAACCTTCATACTTATTCGGATGCGGATTATGGGTGTGTAAAATCGATAGGAAGAGTACTTCGGGAACTTTTCAATTCCTAGGTAGTATGCTAATATCTTGGTTCTCTAAGAAACAAAATAGTGTAGCCTTATCTACCACCAAAGCCAAGTACATATCCTTAGGGAGTTGTTGTTCTCAAGTCCTTTGGATGAAGCAACAACTCTTAGATTATGGTATTAAAGTTGAAACCATACCCCTTAAGTGTGATAACACTAGTGCCATATGTTTGACAAAAAATCCCATCCAACACTCTAGAACCAAACATATAGAAATAAGGCATCATTTCATTAGAGATCATGTCCTTAAAGAAGATGTTGTTATAGAGTATGTTGACACCTTAAATCAATTAGCGGACATCTTTACAAAACCTTTAGATAAAGAGCGTTTTTTGTCCCTTAGCAGAGAGTTAGGTCTAACTAGCCTATCTTGACCTTTTAGGACCTCTTTTGTGCTTAAAATTGCTTGATCTTGTGAAATGTCATGTTTATGTGTTTCTACTCATAATTTCATCCATGCTTATAGCTAGGGGGAGTATGTTTATGTTTGCAAATGTTATTCCTGCTCATTCATGTCATTCATGCAAGTTAGGCCTTCAAAAATTTCATTTTTCTACACTTTTAGAGCCTCATCTGCACTTCCAGGCCCAGGTGTATTGAAACGGGTCCAACTGTTTCGATACGAGTGCCTTAAAATTATATCTGAGAGAAGGGTGTTTCGAAATGCCTTCAAAGGGTTTCGAAACGTTTTTGCTACTACCAAGGGGTGTATCGAAATGTGTTTCGATCCGAGTCAACGAGGGATTCAATACGGTCAAAGTCGTATCGAAACGGTCAGTTGGAGTTGAAAAGTCGGTCAACCTTTGGTGCCCGCGTTTCCAAATGGTCGAAATCGTTCTGTAACGGATTAGCAGGCTGCTTTAAAGGGGCTTTTAATGTTAAAGTTTAACTTTAATTAAAATTCTCCAAAACCCTAAAAACCCTAAAATCGATTTTCCCTATAAAAACCCTCTATACCTCATTGTTTTTCACCAAATCTTGAGGGCTTTTACTCTTAAACACAAGTCTAAGCAAGCATCAACAATCTTGTACAAGGATTGTTTTTTCTCTTAAATTTTTTTGTTTTGTTTTGTATCTTTGTTTTTAGAATTGGTTTTAAACCTAAGTGACATTTGCCATTGTATTGAATTAAGGAATTTTATGCATACACTTCAAATTTGTTTTAAATTGCTTGCTTAATGTTTTTAGGTTTTTTCAATGGAGAATGTTAACAAGAAATGTAAGGCACCTCAATCGGGTGAAGGTTCAAACCAAGCCGTTCTCCGTCCCAACCTTACTCAACTTTTTCTCAAGAGTCTCAAAACTCCCGCGTTGAAGGCGCGTTTCCAATATGTCAAGACGTTTGGCGTTCGTCGTGAGCGTGTTGTTGACATGTCGTTTCTTGACTCCAAGCGCTTTCTCTTTCGTTATCTCCACTATTTACAAGAATGGAGCTTCTTTGGTTTCTTGGATATCCCGGTTATTTGCTACAAGCACATGTGTTTTATCTTTTACTCTAATGCCCAACTCATCAACAATGAAGACAACTTCGAAGTTGTTCGCATTGAGTCTCAGATCTTGGGAAAGAAGATTGTCATTAACATACCTTACTTAGAGACTACTATTGGGCTTAAGGACGAAGGAATCGAGAATGAGTCTCACTTTGGTTCTCACACCGGTTCCGTGCTTGCCTTGGATGCTCACGATAGGTTCCTCCACTTGATGGTCTCGTGGTTTATTCGCCCCTCTGAAGGTAAATTTTCTCACGTTCGTCAAGTAGATTATTTTTGGCTTGAATGTTTTCGTCGTGGTGAGCGCCCTAATCTTTTTAAGATCATGTTTGCCGAGATGGTGAATAATGTTAAGCTCCGTGAAACCAATGCGCTTAAGTCTTTCACTTATGGGATTGTTTTGAGTTATATCTTTGAGAAGCTTGAGATTGATTGCACTTATGACTCTCCGAAACCCCGCAAACAAAAACTTGGTGAGTCTTCTCTCCGCAAGTCCAGATTTCAATACATCGACAATGGGCAATGGGAACGTGTTGATAGGGAAGCACCTCCACCTCAAGTTGAACCTCAACCACAAGCTCCGGTTGCGAACAATGAAGCTCTCACGACTTTCCTTACCGAGCGGTTCAACACATTGGACACTAACATGTCTAGGGGTTTTGCTGCTATCAATACTCGCTTGCAATCCGTGGAGGATCGTCTGCTTGCAAATGAGAATCGACTCACATCCCTTGAGAATCAACATTCATCTATGGACATGTCCTTCTCCACCTTTTATGGCCAATGGATGGATTTTTGTCGCTCTCAAGCTAAGGACGATGATGATTCCATGGAGGATGATGGTGACGACGACGAGGCTTAGGATTCTCATGTCATCTCATATTAGCTATTCATATTAGGATTAAGTTTGCATCTTTATTTCCCTTATGTTTTATGAACCTATGCTTTGATTTCTTTTATTTGGGATTATGCTTTGAACTTATTGTTTAAGATTTATGTTTTGGATATTTGAATTTTATGAATTTATATTATGTTGCTTATTGCTTATTGATTATTGCTTTTAACCCTATCTCTTCTCTTTGAGCCTTGTTTATTATTTTTTATCTAACAAAAAGGGGGAGAAGTAATCTAAGAGCCAAAATTCGTTTTAAGTGTTTAAGTGTTTTTAAGTTTTAAAACTTGGATTTAAATCTTTTTAAAACTTTAAAAACCTATCTTAAATTGAGGGGGAGTTAGAATGTATTCAAAACTTTCAAAAATCTTATAAATTCTAACTTTGGTTTTGTTATATCAAAAAGGGGGAGATTGTGAAACCGATATTTTGATTTTGATATAACTAAAGAATTTAAGGACTAAATTGAAAATGTGAAAACAAATTTTTAAGTCCTCAAACCTCTATATATGTTTAAAAGAAAATGCCTAAGTTAAAAACTAATTTCATCAAAAGTTTTCTAAGTGTTCTTGAAGCCAAAACAATGATTTTCGAGTCACCGTTTCGGAACAGCCTAAGGCGTTTCGAAACACTTTTGAAACTGTAAACTCGTGTTTCGGAACGAGTATCGAAACGGATTCAACACTGTGAACCCTTGTTTCGAAACGGGACTCGAAACGTCTTAAGAACATCGAGACACTGTATCAAAACGATATCCAACGTTTCAAAACAACATTCAATCAGATTTAAAAAATAATATGACCGTTGAAAGTTTTTAACTGATTTTAAACAAGTCGTTAAGGTGTATCGAAACGATTTCAAGCTGTTTCGATACAAGCCTTGACAGTAGCAAAAATGTTTCGAAATGGGTTTCGAAACGACTCTTAGCGTATCGAAACAAGTTTAATCGTTTCGATACGGGCTCTTTAATGCACCCCAACATCTCTTTCTATTTTGGTCTGTTTCGAAACGGTTGGTTGCAGACTGCATTTATGGAAGGAAGATAACATCCCCAACGGCTCTATTGATGAATGCATCAACCACAACGGCTAGAATTCAATGAGAAGGTATAAAAGGGACCTCTAAAAGCTTCAACAACAACTATTGATCCAAAAGCAAACATCCAAACATCAAATCCAAGCATTTGTGCCTAAATCCCATTATTGTCTTGTAACCCCAATTGTATTTTTCATTCATATCATTTCAATTGGGTTGAGTGCTTATAATTGGGCTATATTGTGTATTGAGAGATACTTGTTTTAGCCAACAACTTCTTTGTTTCTAATGTGTGAGGATTGGGTCAAATTTTGGGTAGAAAATTTGACCAAAATTGTAACGGTTACCTCATTAGCTTAAAAAAGGGGAAGAGCAATTAGTGGAATTGTCGAAAATCCTTAGTGAAGCTAAGGTAGTGGATGTAGAGTTCGATTGGAACTTGAACCACTCTAAAATTCCTTGTCTACCATTTTTATTTGTCTATTCCACCACCAAAAGCTTTAAAAATCCAATTCACCCCCTTCTTGGTTTAGTTCGATCATTCGATCCACTCAACACAATCCTATTTAGGGTTAAGGGATCAAGTGTTAGTCTTCAATTGTTGGGTTTTGGCCCAAAAGGTTGTAAAAATAGGTGTTTTTTTAATAACATGAGTTAGTTGAAGGAATATGGTAGCAACTGGGCCATTGAAGGAAAGTTAAGTGGTTTTTAGTTTGTTTGGACGTGGTGTGTTGGGGAACAAATAGTTGAAGCTTGTGTACGGGTTATGACTTTAGTTTTGCTGAGGAAGAATGTTATTGTATTTGATAATTATAATCTTTAAAATTGAGGAATATACAAGATTACAAAGAGACCAAGACAATGGAAGACAAATTTTTACACACGGTAAGAATATATAGGGAAAGTCAAATGTTTTCACAAGGTAAAATTAGATTGAATAAGATAAGATTCGATAATCTAATCTTTATCTTTGATGTCGTATCAATATCTACCTGACGGAGAGATGATGTTTGAGTATACGTAGACTACTAGTATACCATTAGATTAAATTAATGGGAATGTCTTAATATGTTTTGCCGCGTGTTTAAAAATAAACTAAATGTTTAGCATGCTAATACATTTGTGATATGCTTTGCAAAATTAGCATGCTATGCCTTGTGAAAAACATGAATATTTAGTTATTCATTTATTTCAAACTCATGCTTTGATTGATATGTTTTGCTTTGTTTATGTCTAGATTACCTTACTAAATTTCTTAAAGCTTATTCTATTACCTTTATTAATTTTGTAAGATTTCAAAGTTTTAAAGTTGACCGGAATTACATTTAAGAGGTTACAAGTCGCATTCAATCTTCTAACTAAGTAAATGTCTTTTGTATCGATAGTCCTAGAAGGGTAAAATGTAACTTATGTCATTTGCTTATGTGTTATTATGGTGTACAATGTCTTGAGTATGGTTCTAATATTGTTATATGTGTGTGTGAGAAAGGGGCCATCAGTGGCCGGAGATGGTGACTGACGATGGTGTGTACGAAAGGAAGTGAACAACTATGTTAGGGATTTAACAAAATTCAGAGGAAAAGAATGTAAATCTGATTTATTGGAATGGATTACTTGAATTGAGTTACATAAATGTTGGGTATTTATAGCCCAAAAAAATAATGACCCAATAGACTAACAAATTCTTAACTGCTAATTAACTAATTATCTTCAACATTTACCCTATTTCTTCAATTCTATTGATTTTTTTGAAGTTGATTTCCATGTAAATGAACACGGTGAGTTTTGGATTAGGGAAGTAGTCTTCCTAGATCATATTGTGTCACCCGAGGGAATCTGAGTGGATCCTAAGAAAGTTGAGGCAGTTGTGAATTGGAAGCAACCGACGTATGTGACTGAAATTTGTAGTTTCTTAGGTTTGGCCGGTTACTATAGACGTTTTGTTGAGGGTTTCTCAAAGGTTGCAGCTCATTTGACTAAATTGCTACAGAAGAATGTTCGTTTTGAGTGGACTGATGCAAGACAAAAGGCATTTGAGAAATTGAAAGAAGCCTTGACAAAAGCTCGTATTTTGATTTAGCCCGTGTCAAGGAAAGAGTTTGTAATCTACAGTGACGCATCGTATGTTGGCTTAGGTTGTGTGCTTATGCAAGAGGGAAGAGTAGTGTCCTATGCGTCTAGACAGTTGAAGACTCACGAGCATAATTACCCCCACACACGACATAGAATTGGCTGCAGTGGTTTTTGCTTTGAAAGTTTGGAGACATTACCTTTACGGTGAGAAGTGCACAATGTACACCGATCATAAGAGCTTGAAGTATTTGATGACATAGAAAAAATTGAACCTTAGACAATATAGATGGCTAGAATTACTTAAGGGCTACGATCTCACGATTGAGTACTATCTGAGTAAAGTCAATTTAGTGGTTGATGCTTTGAGTAGGAAGGTGACAGTCGAGTTACGAGCTATGTTTGCTAAATTAATTTTGTCTAAAGATGGTGGTTTAGTGGCCGAGTTGCAAGTTAAACCTTCGTTGACTCAGTTGATTAGAGAGAAGTCATTGCAAGAAAGATCATTAGCATCTCATGTGCAAGACATAGCGGAGGGTAAACCGACAGATTTCTATTTTAGTAGTGATGGAGTCTTGTTACAAAAGTAGAGTAGTTGTTCCGGAAGATGTTGACTTGAGACGCACCATTCAAACTGAAGCTCACAGTAGTCCGTTTGCTATGCATCTGGTAAGTATGAAGATGTATCGCAATTTGAAAGATGAGTACTTCTGGGTTTGTTTGAAGAAAGACATTGCCGAGTTTGTGAGTAAGTGTATGGTTTGTCAACGAGTTAAGGCCGAACATAAGTTTCCTTCAGGTTTGTTACAACCGTTGAGAATTCCCGAGTGGAAGTGGGAAAGAATTGCCATGGATTTCGTATTAGGTTTGCCGTTGACACCATCTAAGAAGAATTCAGTTTGGGTGATCGTTAATCGTTTTATGAAATGTGCACCCTTCTTGGCTGTTCACACTACTTATACCTTAGATAAGTTGGTTGATTTGTATATCAGTGAGATTGTGAGATTGCATTGTACCGAAGTCTATAGTGTCAGACAGAGATCCTAGATTCACAGCTAGATTTTGGGAGAGTTTGCATAGTGATTTGGGTACTCGATTGAATTTCAGCACTTCGTATCATCCTTAGACCGATGGTCATTCGGAGAGAGTCATACAAGTGTTGGAAGACATGTTGAGATGTTGCATTATTGAATTTCATGGTTCGTGAGAGAAGCATCTACCATTAGTAGAGTTTGCGTACAATAACAGTTATCAAGCGAGTATTATGATGGCACATTGTGAAGCTCTGTATGGTAGAAAATGTAGAACACATGTTTGTTGGGCTGAAGCGGGACATAAATTGATACCTTTGCCAGACATGCTTAAGGGTACTACCGAGAAAGTGCAGTTGATATGTGATCATTTGAAGGCAGTTTCGAATAGATAGAAGTCTTATGTCGATTTGAAAATAAGAGAGATAGAGTATGTTGTGGGCGACAAAATGTTCTTAAAAGTCTCACCTTGGAAGAAGGTGATGAGATTTGGCAGGAAGGGTAAGTTGAGTGAGAGATTCATTGGCCTGTATGATATAGTTGAGCGAGGTTGTCCCGTTGCTTATAGATTGTATTGCCGATCGAGTTAGAAAAGATTCACGATGTGTTTCTTGTTTCGATGCTTCGGAGCTATAGATCAGATTCGTCACATGTTATGCTAGTTGCAGAGATGAAATTGAATCCGGATTTGACCTACGATGAAGAACCAGTTGAGATTTTGGCTTCGGACAGCAAAGTGTTGCGGGAAAGGACCATTGATTTTTTCAAAGCTAAGTGGCCACACCGAGGAATGGAAGAAGCTACTTGGGACAAAAAAGATGACATGAAGAAACAATTTCCGTATCTCTTTTCGACAGGTAAATTTCGAGGATGAAATTTCTTAAGTGGGGGGAGAGTTGTAACGCCCGAGTTTAGGGCCCGAGAGATAATCGGGTTTGGTTAAACCAATTCAGGTTAAAGTAATTTTGGAGAAACATTTTTAAGAAACAAATTTTAAGGCTTTTAAAGAAAAAGGGGGTAAAAATGGAATTTTGAAATTAGAAAAGATTTTGAAAATAGCCATCATCTTCCTAAAAAACTCATTTCACGTTATCTTCCCCAAAACACCATTTTTCACTATTTCATTGATTCAAGCACTTCATCCAAGGAAGCTTTCAAGGTAATATATTCCTTGTTTTTATTTTCTCTTCCTTAAACTTGTTGATGAAATCTTACCTTAACTCATTGTTTAAGTTTGTTTCGAAAATTCTTTATGTTAGAAAAAGAGGAAAGTGAAGGAATTTTCGTTTGGGTTGTTTGATGCTAGGTTTAAAAGTGGTTTTAAATTTGCTTTGATGTTCTAATAATGTTGGGATAATGGCTTAATAATGGGAAACCCGAAAATAACAAAAAGGAGGGGTTTTGGAGTTGAAAATTTGGGTTTTTGGTTTGTTCTTGTGAAGAACTTTGGGCTGATGGTTCCTAGACTTTGGGTAAGTGTTTTGGATGATGAAAGGTGTGGTTTTGATGGTAAATTTGTTGGGTTTTGGCTGCTAGTTGGTTTGAGTCGTTTTGATAATGTTTCCAAGTGTTTGCGGGTGTGAATCGATTGATTTTGATGATAAATGTTGAGTTTCTATGTTGCTTCAAGTTTGGGGGCTTGAATTTGGTCTAATGCACTATTTTTGAATTGGTTAGAAACAGTGGAAACAAATTTGGGCTCTTCGAACGCAAGACCGGGTAGTTCAGAGGCTTGAATCGGTGTTTCGGCTATTGCTTATGTGTTGGCTGGTGAGTGGAAATGTTTTCCAAGCCTTAACTTGGTTAAGGATATGTTTTGGGAGTTTAGATTGATCTTGATAAGCCAATCTAAGATCAAGAGTAAGTTTTAAGCGTTTTAGTCTTTATTTTCGAAAAACTCTACTATGTATTTTGAATGATTCCCATAGTGCATGTTTTCCATGAATATCCTTGTGTTATGCATATGTTTGCTTTAATTGATCCCATGTTGGTTATGGTTGTGACCATGAGAACACAAGGTAAGTGTTGGTTTGGTGGGTTAATGGCAATGTGAAATCTTATTACCGGATATAGTTGGTCGACAAATAGGATGTGAGTGCACTTAGGGTAAAAGTCGCGCGTGGCCTTTGTGATGCTAGATTCCACTAAGGAGGAGTACGATGATGTGAGATTCCACCGGGAGCTATATTTTACTAGACGAGTGAGTACGGTGATGTGAGATTCCACCGGAAGTGTCTAGTGGCTTTGAGAACAATTCGCATATCCTAGTAAAAGTGTTAAATGTGAATATACCCATGGTGCTCTATTTCTCATGTTAAGCATGTTTTATTGTTCATTACCATTTATGCTTAGGCATGTAGTTGGTTACCTTGCTTGTATGATGAGAATGAGCACGAGGTAAGCTTGTGGCTTATAGATGCATTCGGTAAATGCATGAGATGTTAAATGCATGTTTGTTATGTGATCAAGCGTGAGGGAAATGATTTGGAAATGGTTTTTCGTTTCAAGCAAACTATGGTTTTAAAACTGCATTGTTGTATGTAACCCCCTTAGCCTGGCCTGGACGGTTGACCCGAACTACGAAGATTACACAGGGAAAACCAAAGTCAACTCAAAAGTCAACCTTGATTAGCGACCCTTTTTTCCTTTTTAATCTTGTCTAGATGCACATTAACCCTAAGCGTACTCTTGAGAAACATTTATGTGAAAAGCACAGCGAACAGATATCAATAAGGGACTCAATTGCAAAAAATTCAAATAATAGGGGACCAAATTGCAAATTCTGGAAATTAGGAGGTCTTAACTGATTTTTAAGTTACCAATATTAAATTAGTCATATTACATGCTTCCCTGTCAAATTTCACCTTAATCGGACATCTCAAACTCATGCAATTGCAAATACAATTTCAAGGACTAAAACGTAAAGCTTGCAAACCTCAATACCATTCAAATTAGTGCCCAACGGTCACCTGTTTCGGAACGGTGTTGACCGTTCTGAAAAACGGGTTCGTTTCGAGACTTGTTCCGAAACAGGGCTTTCTAGTAGCCAAATCGTTTCGGAACGGCCCCTATCCGTTTCGATACACGAAGGCCATTACAGGCCCCCGTTTCGAAATGCTAGTACCCGTTCCGATACGGTTTGCCCAGAAGTTGCATAAATTGCTGGTTTTTCAAACATTAAACCACTCAAACACATCCTAATGACTTCTTAACCATGCCAAAAAGTCATCATACATATAAGGTACATGTTTGCAACCTCAATACACATTCATAGCATCAAACATGGAATTCCACTAGTCTATAGGCATGCATCCTAATATCCAAAACCAAACAACCAACAAAACACCAAAACAAGCATCAAAAGGCCATTTACAAATCCAAATCATCAAAGGCATCATGCCACAAACTAGGGAGTCCAAAACATCTCCCAAAACACATCTTAGGTTCCCATTGCCAAAATATCAAAAACTAATAGTGTTATGAAAACATCACCATACATGAGCTTAGTTTCCCTTGGACTCTTAGCCTCCTTGTTGCCCTCAAACACTTCAATTATTTGCATTATCGATTCAAGAGAGAGAGCGTAAGCACAATTGCTTAGTGAGGCATGCTCTAAAGAAAGAACACAATAATGCTGTTTATAAAACACTTTTAACGAAGCCTTCCATCACATAATCATCATTATTCATGCAACCTTGCATACATAACAAGCATCTCATGCTTCATTAAAATCAACATGTCATATTGGCTTTCAAGTAATCATCCATAACCATTTACAACATAAAACACAATCAGATACGAGGATTACAAGCGTTGTCCCATACGCTTCATACACACTACCGAACACACAAGGTGGAGTTTACCGGTACAATCACAACCCCTCAACACCCGTGATGGAGTTTAACGGTACAATCACAACCCCTCAACATCACTCATCGGTAGTTGTATAATTTCACTAACGAGTACACGTGACACACAACACATGATCCACACACGAACCTTTAATCACCGTTGTGATCTTACCTTACTCGTTAGTGTACTTGGATGGAGTTTACGGTGCAATCTCAACCCCTCAACATCCAAGACGACTTTATTCACGGTGCACCCAATCCTATAGTCGGATAACTATATTTGATTCAAGTACTTTAAAACCAACACATCACTTGCCAATATACATCATTTATCATCAACAATTCACCGTTTTAAAGCATTAATCAAAGCCATTTAACACCATGCATCATTATGCATCAAAACCACATTTACAAATGTCAAACCATGGATCTCTTACCTTGAGCATTCTTCAACATATGGCTTTCAAAACCAGCATTAACTATGCTAAAACATGCTTTCAAGACAGAATTTAAACATGCATATTATAAACAATGCATCAAACCACTTCATGGCTCATCCAAGAGAGTTTTCCCGAAAACTTACTCTTGAGCTTAGTTAAGTTGCTTAGACTTAAACTAAGCTCCCAAAACCTTCAAACATTTGTTTCAAAGCTGGAAACCCAACTTCATTAACCAATTCCGTTTCGCAAGCTTGCTGAAACGCCGGACAAGCCTCCGGATCAACACCACAAGTATCCGAAGATGTCTCCCCTGTTTTAAACACATCAAAGTAGAGGATTAATGCATCATCATGCATTGAAATCTTCAGCCAACACTCTTAAACTCGCTGCTCTACCTAAAGCCAACATTTCGGCTACCAAACACAACCGAAATCACCTCCAAACTCTTCCAAAACATAACCCAGCCAAGATTCATAACTTCTAACCATTTCTAAACATCAATTAACATCCAAAATGAACCTAAACTCGTCCTTATACCTCCAGCTATAAAAGAACACCAAGATCACCCCAAAACCACCATTTTCATAAGCAAAAACTTAGGAAACACAAGCTATTCGGGATTGCATTGATAAAACCTCATTTACACATCATTAGACATCCAAAATATATTTAAGAATCATCTCAAAACAGAGCCCAAACAATCACAACGAAATTCTTCAAGATTTCCTCCAAATCTTGAGTTTTAAGCCAAAATCAAGTTCATATCATTAAAACCATTTATAAAACTTAAATTAAGGATTGATAACTTGGGAATTTCAGTAAAGAGCTGAGTATTTAGAGGAGAAGAACAAACTTACCTCTAAATGGTGATTTCTCCTTGATATGAGCTAATTTTCTTGAAAATCCAATGAGGAAATCAAAAGGATTTGATGTAAGATGGATTAGGAACTAATTGATGATTGAAATCTCATCAATTGAAGTGAAAATCAATGGAAAAGTTGCTGGAGAAAAGTGTTTGGATGATGGAATTTTGAGAGAAAAAGAGATGAGAAAATTTTAGGAAAAGTTAGTTATGAAATTCCAAAAAGTGGTTTTCCTTTTTCATTTAATTAATTAAACATTAATTGAATCATCTAAATTAAGGAAAAATCTGGAGAAATCATTTTTGGGTAAATTAGCTCCTTAAAGATTCAAAGTTTCAATCCTTACAAAACAGTCACCACTGAACTTTTCAAAAATCGCATTTCAGTCACTATTCAAAAATGTTGTATTTCCAAACCTTATTTTGTAAAATTGATTTCACCACTCTCTTATATATTAAAAGAGGATTTTTAGATATTTTTCCATATTTTTAAAGCATTCCGAACTAGGCTTTCCCTACAACCTCCTTTTATATTCGAACCGAAAATCAGACCGGTCCGGTTCGGACCCTAAACTTCTAAGCCCAAAATTGGGGTGTTACAACTCTCCCCCCTTAAGAAATTTCGTCCTCGAAATTTACCTAGAGGAAGGAGGTACGAAAACTGCTTCTTCATATCATCCTTTCTTTCCCACGTGGCTTCCTCAACACCACGATGCTTCCACAACACCTTAACCAAATCAATGGTCTTGCCTCGAAGAACTTTACTGTCCGAATCCAGAATTTCAATCGGCTCCTCATCATAGGTCAAGTCTGGATTCAACTCCACTTCCTCCACGGGCATAACATGCGAAGGATCCAATCTATACCTCTGAAGCATAGAGACATGAAACACATCATAAATCTTTTCCAACTCTTGCGGCAACCTCAGCTTGTATGCAACAGGACCCACACGTTCAATCACCTCGTATGGTCCAATGTACCTAGGGCTCAACTTACCCTTCCGTCCAAACCTCATCACCTTTTTCCAAGGCGAAACCTTCAAAAACACACGGCCACCTACCGCAAACTCAATCTCCTTACACTTCAAATCCGCGTAAGACTTCAGTCGATCAGGAGCTGCCTTCAATCGCTCACAAATGAGCTTCACCTTCTCGGTGGTTCCTTTCAACAAAGCTGGCATTGAAATCAACTTCTGACCTGTTTTAGCCCAACAAAGAGGAGTTATGCACTTCCTCCCGTACAAGGCTTCATAAGGTGCCATTTGAATACTTGCCTGGTAGCTATTGTTATAAGCAAACTCCACCAAAGGCAAATGCTTCTCCCAAGAGCCTTGAAACACAATCACACAGCACCTTAACATACCTTCCAGCACTCGGATAACACGCTCAGACTGCCCATCCGACTGTGGATGATAAGAAGTACTGAAATTCAACCGTGTACCCAAAGCTTGATGCAAACATTCCCAGAAACGCGATGTAAACCTCGGATCTCTATCCGACACTATAGACTTTGGCACACCATGCAGCCGCACAATCTCTGCAATGTACAGCTCTGCAAGCTTATCCAAGGTGTACGTAGTATGCACAGGTAAGAAATGAGCACACTTCGTAAGGCGATCCACAATCACCCACACCGAATTCTTCTTCGACGGTGACAAAGGCAAACCAGACACAAACTCCTTGGTAATCCTTTCCCACTTCAACTCAAGAATCCTCAACGGTTGCAACAACCCAGAAGGAAACTGATGCTCAACCTTAACTCACTGACAAACCATGCACTTACTCACATACTCCGCAACATCTTTCTTCAAACCCACCCAATAGTACTCATCCTTAAGATCACGATACATTTTTGTACTACCAAGGTGCATAGCAAAAGGACTACTACGAGCTTCAGTCAGAATAGTACGCCTCAACTCAACATCATCCGACACTACTATCTGACTCCCAAAACATAGAACTCCATCATCATTAAAACAAAAATCCGTTGGTCTATCCTCAGCAATATCCTGAACATGTGGTACCAAGGAATCATCCAACAACTGTTTGTCTTTTATCAACTGAACCAAAGATGCTTTCACTTGCAAATCAGCCACAAGACCTCCATCTCGCGAAATGCTTAAGCTGGCAAACATAGCCCTCAACTCCATTGCCACCTTTCTACTCAAGGCATCCGCTATAACATTAGCTTTTCCTAGATGGTACTCGATCGTCAGATCGTAATCTTTAAGCAACTCCACCCAACGTCGTTGCCTAAGATTCAACTCTTTTTGAGACATCAAATACTTCAAACTTTTGTGATCCGTGTACACAGTACACTTCTCACCATACATGTAATGTCTCCAAATTTTCAAAGCAAAGACCACCGCAGCTAACTCAATATCATGCGTAGGATAATTGCGCTCATGCACCTTCAACTGGCGCGATGCATAAGCTACCACCTTACCCTCTTGCATCAACACACACCCCAAACCAACATAGGATGCGTCGCTGCACAACACAAACTCTTTCCCTGATTCAGGTTGAACCAAGATAGGAGCTTGCGTTAAAGCTGCCTTAAGCTTCTCAAAAGCTTGCTTCCTCGCTTCCGTCCACTCATACTTGACATCCTTCTGCAACAACTTCGTCAAAGGTGCAACAATCTTTGAAAATCCACCCACAAACCTCTGGTAGTATCCTGCCAACCCAAGGAAACTACGGACTTCATGAACAGACTTAGGAGGCTTCCAATTCATCACCGCCTCAATCTTCTGAGGATCAACACGAATCCCCTCAGCAGAAACCACATGACCAAGGAAAACAACTTCCCTAAGCCAGAATTCACACTTGCTCAGCTTAGCATAAAGCTGATTCTCCAACAAAGCCTGCAACACAATCCTCAAATGCCCCTCATGCTCTTCCTCAGTACGAGAGTACCCAAGGATATCATCAATGAACACCACAACAAACTTGTCCAAATATTCATGGAACACTCTATTCATCATGTCCATAAAAGTTGCATGAGCATTCGTCAAGCCAAACAGCATCACAAGGAACTCATAATGCCCATACCTCGTCCTAAAGGCTGTGTTTGGCACATCCACATCCTTCACTTTGAGCTGGTAATAACCTGACCTTAAGTCAATTTTAGAGAACACAACCGCTCCCCGAAACTGATCAAAAAGATCATCAATCCTCAGCAAAGGATACCGATTCTTGATAGTCAACTTGTTTAGCTACCGATACTCGATGCACATTCTCATAGTGCCATCCTTCTTCTTCACAAACAAGATCGGTACACCCCAAGGTGACACACTCGGCCGAATGAAACCACGATCAAGCAACTCCTGATGTTGCGTCTTCAATTCCTTCAACTCCTTAGGTGCCATTCGGTAAAGAGTAATGGACACTGGAGTTGTGTTTTCATACAACTCAATCCCAAACTCCACCTCTCGACTAGGAGGCAATCCAGGTAACTCCTCCGGAAACACTCCAGGAAACTCTCGCACAGTCCTGATATCTTGAACTCGCAACTCCTTAGAGCTAGGATTCATCACAAAGGCCAGATAAGCCTCACAACCTTTCCTCAGCATTCGGCTTGCTTCCAATGTAGACACCACATTGGCAAAAAACTTCACATTCTCACCAACCACCACAACCTCGTAATCATCCGCAAGCTTCAACGAAACTCGCTTGTTCTCAAAATCCACCACAACTCGATGTTTAACAAGCCAATCCAAACCAATGATTACATCAAAACCATAGAATGGCAATTCCATGAGATCAACAAGAAAAACATGGTTTTGCACTACCAACGAACATCTTCTATACAACTTCCACGTCACAACGGTCTCACCAAAGGAACTAGTCACACGCATACCAACATCCAAAGACTCAACAGGTAAACCAATCAATTGAGCATGTTCACGCAATATGTATGAGTGTGTAAATCCAAAATCAATCAAGGAAAGTAATGACAAGGATTGCAAAGTAAAGGTACCTACTTTCAAATCCGTGTCATTTCTCCCCTCTCACTGAGCACACACTCGAGCCTGGCCGCCACCCTCAGGTTGAACAGCAACCACATGCGCCACATTTCTTCCACCATCTTCTCTACGCTGGAAGTTACCACGGCCGCACCCACGACCTCTCTGTGGTGCAACAACCCCAGGAGCACGTCCCTGACCACCACTGGCCAACAAAGGAAACTCCCTCCTCATGTGGTCTGCAGAACCACAATTCCAACACAAATTACTGGTCACTGCAACAAGAGCCTGAACCTCCCTCGCTGCTCGAGGACAATCACGCCTCAAATGGCCACGCGATCCATACGTCCAGCACGTGTTCTGATCAGCTCTCATCCTGTCTCCCAGAACAGGCGCACCATGCCCTCCATTACCACGCCTAGCAGAATACTGATACCTCTTATCTCGTCCTCTCTTGTTCCGTCCACCACCAGAACTATACTCAGCAGCTCTTTTTCCCGATCCAGAACTAACACCTCTGGAAGACAAACCCAAGTTCTGCTCAATGTCCTTCGCTCTATTCACCAGCACATCAAAATCTGTATACTCAGCTGCAAGCATAAAGGTCTTAACATCCATCATCAAACCATATCGGAAGCGTTCACACCTCTCCCGTTCATCAGGGATAAGCTCAAGTGCATATTGACTAAGACGGACAAACTAGATCTCATACTCACCCATCGTCATGCATCCTTGCACAAGAGACATGAATTCTCTTTTCTTCTCATCTAGGTATCGCACACCTAGATACTTTCGCTTGAACGCGTTCAGAAAGAACGTCCAAGTCACATCAACTTCCTCCATTTCGGAGTCAGTGGTCGTCCACCACGTATACGCATCATCATGTAACAGCGATACACACAACCTAATTTCTGCACATCGTTGCAGTTCATTTGTCCCAATATCCTCTTGGTGCTTTTCAACCAAGATTCGGAACCCTCAGGAGATAAACCTCTAAACTCAGTCCCTCCCAGACTGCGAAGACGTTCCAAAGGTAATCTCACGTTAGCATCACCCTGATGAACAGCTCCGTGAGCTCCAACTACTACTGCCTGAAAGGCTCCAGCAATATCATGTATCAATACAGTCATGTCAGGAGCAGCTTGCCCCTGCACACCATCAGGTCCAGCGACCCAGTACCAGCACCAACGCCAGCATTTTCACCTCCAGCACCACCACCGCCGAGTGGTCCACCACCAGGGGAGGAGGTATATCCACAACATTCTCAACGTTTTCCTCGTTCTCATTCTGAGCCATAGCTCTCGTATTCATCCTCATCTCCCTACGAGGCCCCATTTACAAGAAAAAAATGCACTGATACAAATGCAATAAACATAATTAGGCTCAATAAGGTAAGTAATCCAAGTACTCAAGCTCATTTTCCAAAAACAATTCCTTTCATTAGTTTTGATATGGCAATGTGTTCCTCTAACATGCTTCAACATAGCATAGCATCACAATTGCAACATACTTTACAATTCATACAACATACTTTCACCCAATAGGCATATCATGCAAATACACATACAACACCCACATAACCATTCCCATTTACACGAGAACCTGGCTCTGATACCACCAAATGTAACCCCCTTAGCCCGGCCTGGACGGTTGACCTGAACTACGAAGATTACACGGGGAAAACCAAAGTCAACTCGAAAGTCAACCTTGATTAACGACCCTTTTTTCCTTTTTAATCTTGTCTAGATGCACATTAACCCTAAGCGTACTCTTTAGAAACATTTATGTGAAAAGCACAACGATCGGATATCAATAAGGGACTCAATTGCACAAAATTCAAATATTAGGGACCAAATTGAAAATTATGGAAATTAGGAGGTCTTAACTGATTTTTAAGTTACCAATATTAAATTAGTCATATTACATGCTTCCCTGTCAAATTTCACCTTATTCGGACATCTCAAACTCATGCAATTGCAAATACAATTTCCATGACTAAAACATAAAGCTTGTAAACCTCAATACCATTCAAATCATTGCCCAACGGTCACCTGTTTCGAAACAGTGTTGACCGTTCTGAAACACGGGTTCGTTTTGAGACTTGTTCCAAAATAGGGCTTTCCAGTAGCCAAATCGTTTTGGAACGACCCCTATCTGTTTCGGTACACGAAGGCCATTATAGGCCCCCGTTTCGAAACGCTAGTACCCGTTCCGATACGGTTTGCCCAGAAGTTGCATAAATTGCTTGTTTTTCAAACATTAAACCACTCAAACACATCCTAATGACTTCCTAACCATGCCAACAAGTCATCATACATATAAGGTACATGTTTGCAACCTCAATACACATTCATAGCATCAAACATGGAATTCCACTAGTCTATAGGCATGCATCCTAATATCCAAAACCAAACAACCAACAAAACACCAAAACAAGCATTAAAAGGCCATTTACAAATCCAAATCATCAAAGGCATCATGCCACAAACTAGGGATTCCAAAACATCTCCCAAAACACATCTTAGGTTCCCATTGCCAAAATATCAAAAACTAATAGTGTTATGAAAACATCACCATACATGAGCTTAGTTTCCCTTGGACTCTTAGCCTCCTTGTTGCCCTCAAACACTTCAATTATTTGCATTATCGGTTCAAGAGAGAGAGCGTAAGCACAATTGCTTAGTGAGGCATGCTCTAAAGAAACAACACAATAATGCTTTTTATAAAACACTTTTAACGAAGCCTTCCATCACATAATCATCATTATTCATGCAACCTTGCATACATAACAAGCATCTCATGCTTCATTAAAATCAACATGTCATATTGGCTTTCAAGTGATCATCCATAACCATTTACAACATAAAACACAATCGGATACGCGGATTACAAGTGTTGTCCCATACGCTTCATACACACTACCGAACACACAAGGTGGAGTTTACCGGTACAATCACAACCCCTCAACACCCGTGATGGAGTTTAACGGTACAATCACAACCCCTCAACATCACTCATCGGTAGTTGTATAATTTCACTAATGAGTACACGGGACACACAACACAAGATCCGCACACAGACTTTTAACCACCGTTGTGATCTTACCGTACTCGTTAGTGTACTTGGATGGAGTTTATGGTTACAAGTTTTAAAGTTTTAAAGGATTCCAAAGTTTTAAAGTTGACAGAAATTACAATTAAGAGTTTACAAGTCGCATTCGATCTTCTAACTAAGTAAATGTCTTTTGTATCGATATTTCTAGATGGGTGAAATGTAACTTGTGTCATTTGCTTATGTGTTATTATGGTGTACAATGTCTTGAGTATGGTTCTAATATTGTTATATGTGTGTGTAGAAAGGGGCCATTAGTGGCCGGAGATGGTGACTGACGATGGTATGTATGAAAGGATGTGAACAACTATGTTAGGGATTTAACAAAATATAGAGGAAAAGAATGTAAATCTGATTTATTGGAAATGGATTACTTGAATTGAGTTACATAAATGTTGAGTATTTATAGCCCATACAAATAATGACCCAATAGACTAACAAATTCAACAAACTAATAACAAATTATTAACTGCTAATTAACTAATTATCTTCAACATTCACCCTACTTCTTCAATTCTTTTGATTTTTTCTTTTGAAGTTGATTTCAAAGTAAATGAACACAGTGAGCCGAAGTTGGAGTTGGTTCTTGATTGCATAATGAGCTTGTAGCTTGGTACCACGAACAACAAGCAATTTTTCTTGCTTTCTTCTTCTTACTTCTTTCTCATTTTCTTATTTGATTGTGTATTCACAGCTTCTAAAAAATGGATCAACGACCCTACATCTTCATTTCCTTGAACATTTGATCAACTAATTTGTACATCTACTATTTGACAATGTAATGAAATTTTATCTCTTTTCCTTGATCAGTATTGTTGCATTTCCCTCTCCTTGAACAACTGACCAGTTATATACATATGCTCTCTTGGCATTGTACCGGAAAGAGGCTTTCTTCGTCTTTCTTTTTCTTTTACTACTACTTGATAAGTATCTATGTATGTTTCGTTCCTTGAACGTCTGATCTGCCAATGTACATCTTGTTCCTTCAACAACGTACTTGGATAATTGTTCATAAAGAATAGTGTACTGGTATACAACCAAAATTTCACTAACCCGGCTAAACTAGGCAGGTGGATAAGAAACCCTTGAATAGTTGCTAGAAGTTACCAAACACATCAAACCAAAACCAGATTTCAAAACCATACCAACTTTAAAATCGGATTCTAATACCTCAAATTCAGAAATCCAATCAAAAAATTATGAAGAATAATCAGAGCAACTTGACATTCAACTTGATCAACACTATCGAACCAGCTCAAATGGTGCCTTGCCGATGAGGGAAAAAATTGAGGCTGAAGTGTAAGACGAACCATTGGTCGAGGCATGTGATTATCCAGTAATTACCAAGAACCAGGGCAAACTCAAACTAAATTTCATAACCTTTATTTGCTGCAGCTCAACAGAATATCTTCTCCAGAACATACAACAAACAATATGGACTCCATATATGCCTATCAGCAATACTCCAGCATGAATAGGTATCCAAAATGATAAAAATACCAATGGCTCTTACTAGTTGCCAAATAATGGAACCAATTAGCATTTACAGGTCCAAAACAACATATATGCCACAAATCAGAACCAGATCAGGTAACTCACAACCACTACTCAACCAAGAGAAATCAGGAACCTCCAGATTCAAACAAGAACAAAAAAACATTAGTGACCAAATTCATTTGTAGAACTAGAATTGAGCAACCATATTGAATAAAAAATCACAATCATATCTTACCAAACAATCTAACACCTCACTTGACTATCAATTGGCAAATTACCAAACCAACACCATTTCCGGTGAAACAAACTAACAAATATGAAACACACATAAAAGAAAATGTGGAATCAACCAAAACAAATCACCAGAACTGATTTAGCATCCATATCTCAACCATGCAACACATGATTCTAATGTATTCATACTACCAACCACCAAATGTATTCAACATTGACCAAATAAATTAACCAATTTCCAAAAATTGGATCGTTAAATCAACTACATCTAGAAGAATAGGCAAAGCAGGATCCATACCAAATAAGCGAGTTGAAAAATTGGCTCACTGATCCAATGCATTGAAGGATCCAATGCAAATCACCAAGCAAGAAGCATGTGTATTCAGCAGATCTGAGAGCAAATTCATATCAGAAACCAGACTTGTACATGCAATCAAAATTGGATTGCTATTCCGACGAAGATGATAGAGGCGGATCTGAAGATGAACCGAAAAACGACTTACGATGAAGATTTACAACACTGTAATCAACGACAATGAGCAAATTGTAGATATGATATATGAAACATAGATGAAGATGGTGAAACCCGCGAAGAGAGTAACCGCTATGTGAGTTATGATTGATGACAAAACGATGGTGAATCAACGAACAAACATCGAACAAACAAACGGTTTCAGGAGCATCGCGGTAGTGGAAGAGAACCGGTGTTAGAACCGTTGGTGGCGAATGATACCATGCGAGAAAGGGGCCATCAGTGGCCGAAGATGGTGACTGACAATGGTGTTCACGAAATGAAGTGAACAACTATGTTAGGGATTTAACAGAATACAGAGGAAAAGAATGTAAATCTGATTTATTGGAAATGGATTACTTGAATTGAGTTACATAAATGTTGGGTATTTATAGCCCAAACAAATAATGACCCAATAGACTAACAAATTCAACAAACTAATAACAAATTCTTAACTGCTAATTAACTAATTATCTTCAACAGTGTGTGTGTACATTCTTATAAGTTTGAATTTGCATAATTCAATATGCTAATGTGTTGCCTTTTATGTTGGTTATAAGTGCATAATAGAAAACGTCTACCCCTTTTCAGTGCCTTTATTTATGCTCCAACACTAAAAAAATAGGTTTAGTGGTTAGAGTGTAGGGTGTATTTTTAGTGTTTATAATTTAGGATTTAGAATTTAGAGTTAGGGCTTAAAATTTAAATATTTAGTGTCGGAGCATAAAAAGGACCCAAAAAAGGAGCTTCAGATTTTTGTTCATAAGTGCAGGCTTCTTGTGAATTGCTTGTTGGCCAAAAGCTTTGCATGTATTTTTGCTAGATAAGATAGTTCTTGGTTGAAATGTTTAAGACATGAAGCTTGATGTTCTCATATGTTTGATGGATGATTTTGATGTTTTGGTGCTTTGGTTGATGTTAAGGAGATTTATTGTTGTGTTTAGAATGTTTTAAAAGAAGTTTCAAAGTCATTTTGATTTAAAAACATGAAAATGTTCTCAAAACCCCTCTTATAGTTGAAATTTTGATATTTTAGTCCATGCAATATGTTGTACGTCAAACTCCGAATATTTATTTCGCTTGTTTGAATTCTGATGTTATGAGTTTTCAAAGATCTTCATATATAACATATCTGGTCCGATTTACGATTAAGTTGGGCTAAGGATGTTACACTTTGACCCAAGATGCTCTTTCTTCCATGATACTCTTCATATTATTCTTTCTCCCCTCAAGTCTTGCTCGTATAGTCTTCGATAGGGCCGTCATTGTTCTTACCATTCCCTTTTACATAAACCTTTATCTGAAACTGATTCCTTCCTTTTAATATTGCAATGGATACTGATACTTCATTCTAAGGGTGAGCGTTTGATCGAGTTGAGTAAAAAAAATTGGAGTTATTCGAGTTGACGCATCATATTTTACAACTCAAACTTTATTTGAATTTTTTTATTCGAATCGAGTCGAGTTTTCGAGTTCCTATAAAAAATAATTGTAATTATTTATCATGTTATAATATGGTTTGATTCTAATTTAAACGACTTTCTCTAATCATATATGATATGCATATATATTTCGTCATATTATTTTTCACATGTATAGATAAGATTTGTAATGTTATTTAATAAAAAATAGGCTTAAATAATAAATAGGTGCCCAAAGTATACCTTTTTTGACCTTTAGGTGCCTAAAGGATTTTTTTGTAAAAATAGGTGCCCAAAGTTTCAACCGTTATAATTTTAGGTGCGTAAAGTTTACAATGTTACAATTTTAGGTGCCTGGCCGTTAAATGAGTGTTAAAAAATTGTCAACCAATCAATGCTTGACACGTGGAACTAATTTTATTTTTTAAATTTTTTTAAAGGAAAAAACTCAGAATTTTCATTTTTTCATAAAATCTTGGAACTTTGCAAAGTTTACAAAATAGTCCCCAAATCCATAAAATTTCTCAAACACAAACCCCCAAATTGCCACCGCTTCCGTCGCCGATCGTCGCCCCTGATCACACCCCTTTGGTCGCTAGACCAAGGTGGTCATTTACCTCAACACAGTGTTGCCGGAAACATCGAACGACATGCAGCCGAATGCGGAATCAACGTTCATATAGAAATCACATGCCTAGAATTTAATGACTTCGTTAATCAACGACGATCAAAGGGCAATATTGATGCAATTCAAGACTTTTAGGGCTAGATTGATGAAATTATAAATGAGGGGCAACATTGTTGGTTTATTCGGGTTTTTTTAATAAAAAATTGGGTTCGGGTCGAGTCGGATTCTGAAAAAGTTCGAGTTGGGTTTGTGTTTGTGTTTAGGGTGGAAATTCCTTCACTCGACCTAATTTATTTATAACTATATATGTTTATTATATTTATTATGTATTACATTTAATGTTTTTAATTATTTTCAGTGCGGGTGGGTTTAGTCAGATTTTTTATGAAAATTTGGGGGTCGGTCAAGATCAGGTTATGCCTTTATTATCTAGAGTCGGGAATAAAATATATTAAATTTGGATTCCCATGTACTTGTTCTTAACACTCCATCACACCCAACAATATTTTCCTTAAAAGCTCCATCAACAAGATATTCTAGATATCTGAAATTGACCCCTTCTTGACAACTTTCTCGAAAAGTAGATGCATGGATTCTACTACTAGAATGAACAAAAATGGGGATAATGGATCCCCCTGTCTTAATCCCTTAAACATCTTAAATTCTTTAGTTGGAGATCCATTAAGCAAGATTGAGACCTTTACTGTGGAGACACATTCCATTATCCATTTCCTTCATAATTTCCCGAATCTCGTCCTTCCAAGCACCATAAACAAAAAGTCTCATCGAACACAATCATAGGCCGTAGCGAATTCTAGTTTGAGTATGACCCCTACATCCCCGTTGACCACTTGTTGCAGTGAACAAATGATTTTGTTCGCTATCAAAATTCCATCAAATATTTGCCTGCCCTTCAGAAAAGCGCATTGAGTTTCACATACTAATCGATCCATTACCATATATTACCTTCTGGAGAGTACCTTTGCTACAATTTTATAAATTGATCTTACCATACTAATTGACCTATATTCTAAAATATCAACAGGACACTCCATCTTAGGAACAAGAGCTATAAAAGAGGAATTTACATTTTTTGGTAATTTACCCTTTGAATGAAAACTTGCAAATATCTTGAACAAATAATCTTTTAGTAGATCCCAATAATTCTTGTAAAAGCAAGCATTGAATCCATCTGGTCCAAGAGCTTTCAAATCATTGAAATTCCATACTGCATCTTTGATTTCCTCCATAGAGAAAGGCTTCTCCAGCTCTATAGCTTCACTTTCAGAAAATTTGTTGAATTCAAAATCAAGCCAAGCATTTCATCTCCTTAGTTTGCATCTAAACTGCTTTACAAAATGGTTGTAGACTTTTTGCTTCAGCCGCTTGGGATTAGAATTCCATTCTTCACCAATGTTTGGCCCTCGAATTATACTATTTTTTGCCCTTATATTGACCTCTCTATGAAAAAATGTATTCATATCCCCTTACTTCATCCAGTTTACCCTAGCTTTCAGCCCCCACAAATCCTCTTAAGCTTTAAGAGTATCCCATAGTTGTATCTCACAATGCTTCAGTTCTTCCAATTTGACTGAATCTAGTTTGCTAACATCACCAAGATCTTTCAGTTCATTGACGCGTCTTTCCAGCTCATGGGCTCTATTGTTGAAGTTTTCACAAGAACTAACATTCCACTTTTTTCAAGGCACCCTTTACTCTTCTGAGTTTTGATGTTAAACTCCTATCACCTTCCTTCGGATCTATCAGGACTCCCTTTATCACATTGATACATTCTTCTTTACTCAACCAAGCATTAATCATTTTGAATAGTCTTGGTCCCCATTCCTCTTTTGAACTAGACAATAAAATTGGTATATGATCTAAAATTGTTCGTTGTATGCCACAAACTGAAATGTCTGAGTACTTTTGAAACCAAGTTTCCTCCACCAAGAACCTGTATAGTCTGCTCCGACTATTATTTGAACCAATCCAAGTAAAAAATTTCCCTAGTAGGGGACATCGAAGTATTTGATATTCTCTATGAAAGAGTTAAATTCAACCATACCTACCAAATAATTTAAACACCCACCTCTTTCACTCCTTGATCTAACAACATTAAAATACCAAGTAATCTAATTTTGAGTCTAATTTCTTTTCAAATTTGCCATTTCCCCCATAGTTGTTCTTGTTCCTTGATTCCACATGGAGCGTAGATGTTTAGCCAGACATACTAAGTATTGTCATCAATCCTTTTCTCTGCTACTAGAATGAAGCTAGTATGGATGGTGCTTTTTGCCACTTTGCGTTTTTTTATCCCACATTGTTACTAGCCCTCCCGATCGCCCCACAGCGTTTGAAACTCTAAAGTCAAATTTATCATCATATCAAAAAAATTTCACCACATATTCATCAATTGAGACCATCTTTGTCTCCTATAAAAAACACCATTTCTACTTTTTGATTTCTAACTAATTTCCTTACTGTTGAAATCTTCTCGTTTGAACCCAATCCCATGATATTCCAAGATAGAATCTTCATATTTTCTTTTTGTTTCGCAAAATCTGCCAATTACTTAGCCTTGAAACATTGTTATGCCTCTTCGATTAAAGCTAAATAGTGTACCGCTTCGTTCTCATTGTAACATCCCAAAATGGGGTTAGAAGAGTTGGGGGTTTGATTGGGTTCATTTCGAATCGGACGAGCCTGGCAGGTCGGTTAACTAGTTTTAGGAAAATAAATATTTAAAAATTGGAAATTTTTCGGTAGTAAAAAAGACACACAAATTAACAAGGTTTCAAAATTAAAATAATTTCTAAGTCAAAAACTTAAACCCCAAACTTTTTCAAAGTGTTTGTTACTCAAAAATATCCAAATTGGTCCAGGATTATCGATACACCTTAGGCCGTACCGATACAATTTTTAGCTACTGGAATTTCGTTTTATACTTTATGGTTATAGGTTACCAATACGCGTGTAGTCGTACCGGTACACCATTCAACCTGGGAACCAATTGTGTGTATGAGTATCGGTACGACTAAGTGTGTACTAGTACTGTAACCCCCTCGACCCGGCCTAGCCGCCAGACCGCATCGAACGACTTACACAGGGAAAACCGAAGCGAAACCCGTTAAGGTTCCACTCCGATTAGCAACCCTAGAAAATTTCCTTTAAAGTTATCTTGTCTAGATGCTTTAATTATATCCTATGTGAGAGGACACGCAGCGGAAACACACAGGGATACAAAACACACAAGACATGCAATTGAGGTACCCTTTTTCAACTTTACAACAGGTTGTATCGGTACGCTAGAGGACCGTATCGATACGCCTAGACTTGGTCAACACTTTAAAGTCAACCTAGGGAGACCGTATCAATACGTTGGAAGACTGTATCAATACACTCTCAATGGTCAACTTTCCCAATGTCAAACTATGAAGACTGTACCGGTACCCTCAGGACCCATACCGATACGCCAAAATCTCGTCAATTTCTCAAATTTCCAAAGAGCAATTGGCGTACCGATACACCCCCGCGTTCTGGTACGCCTTGCTTAAAACAAGGTCTAAAGCAAAGGACTGTATCGATACAGCCCTTGAGCCTATCGATACGCCTTGCACTGCAAAACTTGTTTTAGCTGCTAAAAACACAATGACTAGACACTAGAGGCATGCAACGACCATTCAAGGGACATACAAGCTCAAATACAACATAAGGCATCCATGGATAAACATACCGAGCAATTTAAACACTTAATGAGGAAACATCCAACAAGACAAGATTTAAAAGGGAAACATTCATACATAGCATTCACCCACATAGACGAAAGTTAAACAAAAGCATACTTCAACATGGTAAAAGGCATTACAAACCCAAAGCAACTAAACAAACTCATCTAAGCAAACATGACATGCCAACAACACTTCAAACATAAAGGTCCTATCTCATTGCTCTATACTAGTTATTGAAGTCTAAACCATACTTGAGCAAACCAAACACCCTTGGATTCTCCCTTGTTCCCCGAGCTGCTTCGAAGGTCTAAGGGCCTGCATTGTTGGAAAAGTGAGCATAGGCGTTTAAGCTTAGTGAGCGATGCTAAAAAAGGTAGCTACAACAATGCAGTTTTTAAAACAATAGTTTGCTTGAAAACCAAAACCATTTCCAAATCATTTCCACATGCTTGAACACACAATGTCATGCATTTACCTTTACGTGCATTTACCGAATGCAACCACAAGCCATAGGCTTACCACATGCTCGTTCTCATAATGAAAGCAAAGTAAACAACAATGTAATAAGCATAAGTATAATAGAGGGAAATCAACAACATGCTTAACATGAGAATTAAAGCATTCATGGGTATATTGACATTCAATGTTCTTACTCGGAAATGCGGATAGTTTCTCAAACCCACTAGACACTTCCGGTGGAATCTCACATCACCGTACTCACCCGTCTAGTAATAACATGACTTCCGGTGGAATCTCACATCACCGTACTCCTCCTTAGTGGAATCTAACATCACTAAGGCCACGCGCGAATTTTACCTCGAGTGCACTCCAATCCTATTGATCAATCAATTATATCCGGCAACAACCCAACACATGTCAATATACTCAATTACAACCACAAGCATTACCAATGCTTGAACCGCTTACCAAGTCCAAACTTCCATGCAAAACATGTACTCACAATGCAAATATAAGCACAAGATGTAAGTCTCAACATGCATAACAATGCAATTCAACACATAACCACATAGCATGCTCAACTTGCATTCAAGAATCGTAAAACACAATTTAATTGCATAAAACCCTTAAAACTTACTCTCGAGCTTGGATTGGCCTTTCAAGCCCAATCTAAACTCCCAAAACATTCTCTTAACCACGTTAAGGCTTTTAAAATTGATCCACTCACCAGCCAACACACAACTGATGTCCAAGATGTCGAATCAAGCCTCCGAACTACCCAGATTTCCGTCCACAAAGCCCGAATCCAATTCCTCTATTTTGAGCAACCCAAAATCGAACGTTAGAACACAAATACACTCACAAACACAAGAAAGACCTAGAAATCAACAACCTTGCATCTACGCACATCGATTCAAGCCCAAATTTCACCTGAAACATAATCAATTCAAACCCAAACTACTAGCAGCCATTCCCAAAGAGTTTACCATAAAAAATCCACCTTTTAACATCCCTAAACATCAATCCAAAGCTACCAAACCTCCAGCTGCCATTTAGACTCAAAACCCATCCAAAAACTCAAGATTTCCAACTCCTAAAATCACCCACAATACCCATTTCAAGTTTCCATTAAAAACCCATCCTTTTTATGTTATTTTAGTGTTAAAACAAAGTTAAAAACACTCTCAACTCAGCTCTAATCAACCCAAACGAAAACTCAAAGATTTCCTTTCACTTCAAACCAAACTTTAAAAATCAAAACAAGATAAATCCATGAGTTTTGCAAAAATATCAACATATAAGACTCAAGGAAGATAAAACTAAGTTGAGGAACCATTTACCTTGAAGAAATCACTTGGTTTGGAAGCTTGAAATCAATGGAATAATGAATAGGGTTTGGGGAGGGTTTTAGAATGTGAAATGGGATTTGAAAAGATATGGCTTTTGTTAAAAATCTCTTTTTTATTCATTTTTATGAAAAAAATCCCCTTTTTGCCCTTTAGTCTTTTAAAACCCTTTTTGGTGTATTAAAAATAGTTTTTCTCCAATTTAATTTTAATCTGACTCGGTTGACTAATCTGATATCTCCCAGCTCTAAACTCGGGGTGTTACAACTCTCCCCCACTTAAGGAATTTCGTCCCCAAAATTTACCTGGTGGAAAGAGATGCGAAAACTGCTTCCTCATGTCATCCTTCCTCTCCCAAGTGGCTTCTTCCACCCCTCGGTGTCGCCACTTAACCTTAACCAACTCAATGGTCCTTCCTCGCAACACTTTGCTGTCCGAAGCCAAAATCTCAACTGGTTCTTCGTCGTAGGTCAAATCCGGATTCAATTCTATCTCCTCAACTGGCATAACATGTGACGTATCTGATCTATACCTCCAAAGCATCGAGACATGAAACACGTCTTGAATCTTCTCTAGTTTGGCTGGCAGTCTTAATCTATAGGCAAAGAGACCAACTCTCTCAACTATCTCATACGGACCAATGAATCTTGGGCTCAACTTACCTTACCTACCGAACCTCATCACCTTCTTCCAAGGTGAGACTTTCAAGAACAATTTGTCGCCCACGGTATACTCTATTTCTCTTCTTTTCAAGTATGCATAAGATTTCTGTCTATCCGAAGCTGCCTTCAAATGGTCACAAATCAACTGTACTTTCTCGGTAGTACCCTTAAGCATATCAGGCAAAGGTATCAATTTCTGTCCCGCTTCGGCCCAACAAACAAGTGTTCTACATTTGCTACCATAGAGAGCTTCGTAAGGTGCCATCTGAATGCTCGCTTGATAACTGTTATTATATGCAAACTCTACTAACGGTAGATGCTTCTCCCACGAACCATGAAATTCAATAATACAACATCTCAACATATCTTCCAACACTTGTATGACTCTCTCTGACTGACCATCGGTCTGAGGATGATATGAAGTGCTGAAATTCAGTCGAGTGTCTAAAGTGCTATGCAAACTCTCCCAAAATCTAGCTGTGAACCTTGGATCTTTGTCTGATACTATAGATTTCGGTACACCATGCAATCTCACTATTTCACTGATATACAAGTCGGCCAACTTATCCAAAGTATAAGTGGTGTGAACAGCCAAAAAGTGTGCACACTTCGTAAGACGATCAGCAATTACCCAAACCGAATTCTTCTTAGAAGATGTCAACGACAAACCCGATACAAAATCCATGGAGATTCTCTCCCACTTCCACACGGGAATTCTCAACGGTTGTAACAAACCTGAAGGAAACTGGTGCTCAGCTTTAACTCGCTGACAGACCATGCACTTACTCGCAAACTCGGCAACATCTTTCTTCAAACCAATCCAGAAATACTCATTTTTCAAAATACGATACATTTTCGTGCTTCCCGGATGCATAGAAAACGGACTACTTTGAGCTTCAGTTAGAATGGTGCGTCTCAAGTCTACGTCTTCCGGAACAACTACTCTACTCTTGAAACACAAGACTCCATCACTACTAAAATAGAAATCTATCGGTTTACCCTCCTCTATGTCTTGTACATGAGATGCTAAGGATCTATCTTGCAACTGTTTCTCTCGAATCAATTGAAGCAACGAAGATTTAACTTGCAACTCGGCCACTAGACCACCATCTTGAGACAAACTCAATCTAGCAAACATAGCTCGTAACTCCACTGCTACCTTTCTACTCAAAGCATCGGCTACTACATTGGCTTTACCCGGATGGTACTCAATCATGAGATTGTAGTCCTTAAGTAACTCTAGCCACCTACGCTGTCTAAGATTCAACTCTCTTTGTGTCATTATATACTTCAGACTCTTGTGATCCGCATACATTGTGCATTTCTCAACATACAAGTAATGTCTCCAAACTTTCAAAGCGAAAACCACTGTAGCCAATTCTATATCATGCGTAGGGTAATTACGCTCATGAGTCTTCCACTGTCTAGACACATAGGCCACTACTCTTCCCTCTTGCATAAGCACACAACCTAAGCCAACATACGACGCATCACTGAAGACTACAAACTCTTTCCCCGACACGGGTTGGATCAAAACGGAAGCTTCGGTTAAGGCTTCTTTCAATTTCTCAAATGCTTGTTGTCTTGCCTCAATCCACTCAAACCGAACATCCTCATGTAGCAATTTTGTCAAAGGAGCTGCAACATTTGAGAAACCCTCAACAAAACGTCTATAGTAACCGGCTAAATCTAAGAAACTACGAACTTCAGTCACTATATTCGGTGGTTTCCAATTCACAACTTCCCCAACCTTCTTGGGATCCACTCGGATTCCCTCGGCCGATACAATATGGCCTAAGAAGACTACTTCCCTAATCCAGAATTCACATTTGCTCAACTTGGCATACAACTGATTGTCTAACAATTTCTGCAACATCAAACGCAAATGCTGATCATGACCTTCCTCGGTATGAGAGTACACTAAAATATCATCAATGAACACTACCACAAACTGGTCTAAGTACTCATGAAACACTCTATTCATCATGTCCATAAAAGTTGTCGGTGCATTAGTCAAACCAAAGGGCATCACTAAGAATTAGTAGTGCCCGTAACGAGTGCGAAAAGCTTTCTTCAGTACATCTTGATCACTTACTTTCACTAATAATAACCAGATCTCAAATCTATCTTCGAGAACACTGAAGCACCTCTCAACTGATCAAACAAGTCATCAATCCTCGGCAACGGATATTTGTTCTTCACTGTCAACTTGTTCAATTGTCGATAATCGATACACATTCTCAAACTGCCATCTTTCTTCTTCAGAAACAACACCGGTGCACCCCCAAGGTGAAGTACTCGGATGAATGAACCCTCGGTCTATCAATTCCTGAAGCTGTGTCTTCAAATCTTTCATTTCTTTAGGAGTCATTCGGTATGGTTCAATCGATACTGAGTTGAATCTGAATAAGTCTCAATAACAAACTCTACATCTCTGTCTAGAGGCAAACCAGGAAATACTTTTGGGAATACACTCGGAAAGTTACAAACTATCCTAATGTCTCGTGGTCGTGCCTCATCCATATTTGGATTCATAACATAGGCTAGGTACGCCTGACAACCCACATCCAATAACTTCTGAGCCTCTAAGGATGAAACTACATTGGACAAGAACTTAACGTTCTCGCCCACTATCACTACCTCGTGATCCTCTAAAAGTCTCAAGGACACACGCTTTGTCTCAAAATCTACCCTAGCCTTATGTTCTACAAGCCAGTCCATGCCTAATATTACATCAAAACCATAAACAGTAATTCCATCATATCCACGGGAAAAACATGACGTTGAACCATCAAAGGACATCTTGTGTACATCTTTCTGACCACAACTGTCTCACCAAAGTAGCTAGTGACATTCATACCCACATCTAATATCTCAACCGGAATATCTAACAATATTGCATGCTCACTCAATATGTACGAATACGTAGAACTGGAATCAATCAAGGAAAGCAAAGTCAAAGACTGTAATGAGAAATTACCTGCAATCATATCTGTATTATTCCTGTCCTCACGGTGTGCATACACTCTAGATGGCCCACCTCCCTCGGGCTTAACCGCTACAACATGAGCTATGTTCCTCTGACCGTCATTCCTAGGCTGAAAGTTACCTCGACTGTGCCCACAGCCTCTCTGATGGTCGACAGCTCGTGCATGAGCTTGCCCATCCCTAGACGGATGTGGACAACCATGCTTCAAATGCGACCTAGACCCGCAGTTCCATTAAGAGCCATAAGTGCCCCAACACTAACCAAAATGACGTCTACCACACTTGTTGCACTCGGGAGTACGATTCTCAGTCCCTTGGCAGTGATGGCCTCACCCCGGATTACCACCTCTACGTCTATGATCATGATGAGGTTTCCTATCCTTGTGCCTCTTGGCACGATCTCTGTCCCAATCAGCAGTCCTCTTTCCGGAACTAAATCCACCCTTGCGATCCGCAAGTCCCAAAGATTGTTCGATGTCCTTGGCCCTAGCGACCAACACATCAAAATCTGTATAGTTAGAAGCCAACATGTAGGTCTTCACATCCTGAACCAACCCATAACAGAAACGCTCACAACGTTTTGCCTCAGTGGGAACTAACTCAGAAGCACACTAAATTAGACGTACAAACTGTACCTCATAATTGGACACGGTCAAGCTACCCTGAACTTGAGCCATGAACTCTCTCTTCTTCTCATCTAGGTATCAAGGACCTAAGTACTTTCTACGGAAAGCATTCCCGAAGAACTCCCAAGTAACCTCAGCCTCTGGCATACCTGTAGTGATACTAGTCCACCAAGTGTAGGCATCTCCCTAAAGCAAAGAGACAATGCAACCCAACTTATGTGCTTCAGAGCACTCCATCTAACTCAAAATACGAATTGTGCTTTCAAACCATGCCTCTGAACCCTCGGGTGACAACCCATAAAACTCAACCCCGCCCAAGCTACGGAGTCGCTCTAACGGTAAGCCGGAACCTGCACCCTGAGGTGGTGCTACAACCCGAACACCCGCTAATGCTATCTGAATAACTCCGACTATAGCCTGAATCAACGGATTCACACCAATACTTGCATGTCCCTGACCAGCCTGGGGCCCAACACCTTCCGCATTCAATCCACCACCCGGAGGAGGAGGAGAAGGAGGTAAGTTCTCTCTTCACACATCCTCAACATTCTCAATTCGTTCAACCCTCGGATTATCCATTCTCGGCCTTCCTCTCGGTCTCACCATGCTAACAGATGCAAAGTGAAACAACAAAAACAACAAGTGAAATGATTTGAGGTCAACAAGAAACAAGGTCCAAGGTGCTCAAGTCCCTAAACTTAAAATCACTTACAATAATAGTATACTAGCAATTGGTGCCTTTAACTATTTCTCAACTAACACAAAGATAGCCCCAAGAATGCTTACAATCACCATGTAATCACAATCAACAAGCTTACACCATAAAACTTACCTCACTTACCTTTTAGCTTGGGGAAACTCAACAAACCTAGGCGAAACCTAGGCTCTGATACCAACAAATGTAACCCCCTCGACCCGGCCTAGCCGCCAGACCACATCGAACGGGTTACACGGGGAAAACCGAAGCGAAACCCGTTAAGGCTCCACGCTGATTAGCAACCCTAGAAAATTTCTTTTAAATTTATCTTGTCTAGATGCTTTAATTAAATCCTATGTGAGAGGACACACAGCGGAAACACACAGGGATATAAAACACACAAGACAAGCAATTGAGGTACCCTTTTTCAACTTTACAACAGGCCGTATCGGTACGCTAGAGGATCGATTGATATGCCTGGACTTGTTCAACACTCCAAAGTCAACCTAGGGAGACAGTATCGATACATTGGAAGACCGTATCGATATGCTCTCAACGATCAACTTTCCCAAGGTCAAACTATGAAGACCGTACCGTTACCCTCAGGACCCGTACCGATACGCCAAAATCTCGTCAATTTCTCAGATTTCTAGAGAGCATTTGGCGTATCGATACACCACTGCGTACCGGTACGCCTTGCCTAAAACAAGGTCCTAAGCAAAGGACCGTATCGAAACAGCCCTTAAGCGTATTGATACGCCCTGCCCTGCAAAACTTGTTTTAGCTGCTAAAAACACAAGGACTCGACACTAGAGGCATGCAACGACCATTCAAGCGACATACAAGCTCAAATACAACATAAGGCATCCATGGATAAACATACGGAGCAATTTAAACACTTAATGAGGCGACATCCAACAAGACAAGATTTAAAAAGGGAAAAACATGCATACATAGCATTCACCCACATAGCCGAAAGTTAAATAAAAGCATACTTTAACATGGTAAAAGGCATTACAAGCCCAAAGCAACTAAACAAACTTGTCTAAGCAAACAGGACATGCCAACAACACTTCAAACATAAAGGTCCTATCCCATTGCTCTATACTAGTTATTGAATTCTAAACCATACTTGAGCAAACCAAACTCCCTTGGATTCTCCCTTGTTCCCCGAGCTGCTCTAAAGGTCTAAGGGCCTGCATTGTTGGAAAAGAGAGCGTAAGCGTTTAAGCTTAGTGAGCGATGCTAAAAAAGGTAGCTACAACAATGCAATTTTAAAAAAATAGTTTGCTTGAAAACCAAAACCATTTCCAAATCATTTCCACATGCTTGAACACACAATGTCATGCATTTACCTTCACGTGCATTTACCGAATGCAACCACAAGTCATAGGCTTACCACATGCTCGTTCTCATAATGCAAGCAAAGTAAACAACAATGCAATAAGCATAAGCATAATAGAGGGAAATCAACAACATGCTTTACATGAGAATTAAAGCATTCATGGGTATATTGACATTCAACGTTCTTACTCGGATATGTGGATAGTTTCTCATACCCACTAGACACTTTCGGTGGAATCTCACATCACCGTACTTACACGTCTAGTAATAACATGACTTCCGGTGGAATCTCACATCATCGTACTCCTCCTTAGTGGAATCTAACATCACTAAGGCCACGCACGAATTTTACCTCGAGTGCACTCTAATCCTATTGATCGATCAATTATATCCGGTAACAACCCAACACATGTTAATATACTCAATTACAACCACAACCATTACCGATGCTTGAACCACTTCCCAAGTCCAAACTTCCATGTAAAGCATGTACTCACAATGAAAATATAAGCACAAGACATAAGTCTCAACATGCATAACAATGCAAATTAAAACATAACCACATAACATGCTCAACTTGCATTCAAGAATCGTAAAACACAATTTAATTGCATAAAACCCTTAAAGCTAATTCTCGAGCTTGGATTGGCCTTTCAAGCCCAGTCCAAACTCCCAAAACATTCTCTTAACCATGTTAAGGCTTTTAAAATCGATCCACTCACCAGCCAACACACAACCAATGTCCAAGATGCCGAATCAATCCTCCAAACTATCCAGATTTCTGTCCACAAAGCCCGAATCCAATTCCTCTGTTTTGAGCAACCCAAAATCGAACGTTAGAACAAAAATACACTCACAAACACAGCAAAGACCCGGAACTCAACAACCTTGCATCTACGCACATCGATTCAAGCCCAAATTTCACCCGAAACTTAATCAATTCAAATCCAAACTACTAGCAGCAATTCCCAACGTGTTTACCATAAAAAATTCACCTTTTAACATCCCTAAACATTAATCCAAAGCTACCAAACCTCAAGTTGCTATTTAGACTCAAAACCCATCCAAAAACTCAAGATTTCCAACTCCTAAAATCACCCACAATACCCATTTCGGGTTTCCATTAAAAACCCATCCTTTTTATTATTATTTTAGTGTTAAAACAAAGTTAAAAACACTCTCAATTTAGCCCTAATCAACTCAAACGAAAACTCAAATATTTCCTTTTATTTCAAACCAAACTTTAAAAATCAAAACAAGATAAATCCACGAGTTTTAAAAAATATCAACATATAAGAGTCAAGGAAGATGAAACTAAGATAAGGAACCATTTACCTTGAAGAAATCACTTGGTTTGGAAGCTTGAAATCAATGGAATAGTGAATAGGGTTTGGGGAGGGTTTTAGAACGTGAAATGGGATTTGAAAAGATGATGGCTTTTGTTAAAAATCCCTTTTTTATTCCATTTTATGAAAAATTCCCCTTTTTGCCCTTTAATCTTTTAAAACCCTTTTTGGTGTATTAAAAATATTTTTTCTCCAATTTAATTTTAATTCGGCTTGGTTGACTAATCCGATATCTCCCGGCCCTAAACTTGGTGTGTTACAAGTACGGGGGTCAATATTTTTTGCATTTAATTTTTTGACTATTGCTTGTTTGTTTTATTGGAATCATAACTTTCAAATTTAGTTAACATGTACCGATACACACATAGGCGTATCAATAAGAGTTTTTGTGCAAAACTTTCAAGGAATCCAGTGAGCAAAATAGGTATCGATATAGTACGACCCGTACTGATACCCATTGTAATACTTTACTCCGTATTGATACGCCCTTTCGCGTACCGGTACCCCTTTGTTTGAAACGACTATTTCTTCTTATGACATGTACCGATATGAGTGCTCGTATATCGATACCTAGTGCTGAAAGAGAGCATTTATTGCAGGAAAAATGCAGCCCAACGGCTAAAATTAATATCTCTGCTTCCCAAACGGTTAGAAATCAATGAGGGGGTATAAAATTAAGTCTCCAAAGCTTCTTCAACAACTATTGATCAAGCCTAAAGCATTCAAGCACTCATCCAACAATCCTTGAGCCTTTATTGTAAAATCTTGTAAACCCACTTGACAGTTCTTATTGTATCCATTTTATTCAAGTGTTGGGATTTGAGTGAGCCAAAAATTGTGCAAACAATTAATCTTATGAGGGATTTTCAGTTTGCCTTATTTGTATTCTCTTTGGGGTATAAGTCTTAAGGGAGTTTGTAAGGTTATCTTCTTTATCCCCAAAAGAAAAGCAAATCTAGTGGATTTTAGAAATCCTTAGTGTGGATAGCTAAGGTAGTGGATGTAAACTTTGTTTAAAATGTTAAACCACTCTAAATTGCTTACATCAATTTTTATTTGCTTCCACCAAAATTTTAAATTGCCAATTCACCCCCTCTTGGCCTTATTCCATTAATTGATCATCCCAACACACCTTAATTGAAAAATACTTTTGAAGGTTAATTGGTTTCAAAAATATATTTTTTTTCTCATTAGATCAATTTTCCCACCATTTTCTCCCAAAAGTTTCTCTCATTTTCTTGCCACTTACCCAACTCATTTATTGCTGATTTTTAATGGAGATGATATCATTTGATTCTCCATTTGGTTTCTAACAAAACCTCGCAAAGGTTTTTATAAGAATTCTTTATTCTTCCATTTTTTTCACAAAGGAAAAGTTTTGTCAATTTTGGTAGAAATCCCTTTTGAAGGTAATTCTTCTTCTCTCTTTAAAACAAATGTTCTTTATTGATATTCCCTAGTATTTGGCTTTGGTTTTGTTGATTATAACATTGTTTTGTAATTGAATTTGCCTAAATTCTTGGTTAAGTTGATGATTGTTGGATATTTTGATTGAGTTATTTCATATTTTGATAGCCTTTTAAGTTCTACATAAATAATTCTGGAAATTCTAAGCAGGATGGACAGCGCACACGGGTCTGGCCGCCGGCAGTTTTGGACGGTGTATGTGGGGAGGATATCGGAATCGTTACATTGGAAGGGGCTATGGCAAGTTTTTGATAGGCACGGTGTGGTGATTGATGCGTTCCTCCCTCGGAAAAGGGCAAAGGATGGAGCGAGATTTGGTTTTGTCAGAATGGATAGGCGAATTGACGTCGATCGGGTCATCGAACGACTGCATAACAAGTGGATATACTGTTCTCGCCTTGTGGTGACCATGGCGAGGTTTGAAGATCGTGGACTGTTTTGGAAACATAGAAGTAGGGGGTAGGACATTTTCAGCAGAATTCTGAAAGTAGAGGAAAGGGGCAATCAGAGATCCAAAGTGTGAATTCAAAGAGGAAGCATGTAACGGCTAAGGTGGTTCAGGGACATGTTGACGAGGAGAAACTTGCAGTGCTGCAAAACTGTATGGTGGGATGGTGCAAACAGCAATGGAGCATCAAAGAATTAACAGCACGGATGAGTCTTCATAGCATCCAAGGCTTGTCTATATTGCGAATCGCAGGACCGACGATCTTATTGATGTTTAAAGATGCGAGTGTCCGGAAGGAGGTCATGGGGAAGACGATGTTTAGCGAATGCTTTTCTAAAGTTGAACGGTGGTCATCGGGGATGATATTACCTGCACGAAGGGCATGGATATCGGTGAGAGGTATCCCAATCCACGCGTGGTCGCATGAGTCCTTCGAAAACGTTGTGAAAACATGGGGATCATTAGTACGGGTGGCGGATAACACGACATCACCGACATCTTTTGAGTGTGGCTGGCTATTGATTGAAAAGAATATGATGGAATGTATAGACACAAGTGTTTTGCTGGAGGTTGAGGGGACATTGCATCATGTATATGTGAAGGAGGTAACCATATTCGGGCGGTTAGTTGAGTGTGAATGCACAACGGCCACCGATGCGGAAAGTAGTGAGTCGCCGGAGTTGAGTTCGTCTGAATGCGTACCAGAATCGAGGTTGGGAGATGATCGACAGAGTGAGGAGTTTGTGGACATGGGAACAATGGCAGTGCATGATTGGCGTTGCAATCGCCTTTGGGAAGATGACCATAGAGAGGACCTTCACATTGTGAATGATGATCCTGAGTGCATAAGGTCGTCATCAGCTCACTCATTAAGGAAACAAGGGGAGGAGGTGATCGGTACTGCAATGGTGCCGGCTGGTGGTTCACCGTTACAAGCAGCCGCTGTTGGAGTGCAGAGTCCTAGTGGGGAGGGTCACCAAAGGATATAAAATTTGAATTCTAAAGATTAGTTGTTACAACAAATTCAATTGAATGAAGGCAGTATCCACAACCAAATCCAAGGGGATTTTGAGGGTGATAAGATTGGTTTTCAAAGTCAACATGGTGAGGTGGGGTCTGGAAAAAATAATTTGGACGGGCTGGTGAACATACCCGTTGAGGTAACCGTAGAGGAGCAGGAAGATTTGGTAAGCATTCCTATTGAGGAATTGGTCGGGGATCAGGGAGTGGATCGAAATATTTCTGAGGGCGAAAAAGCTGTCTCAATATAGATAAATGGTGTTTTTAGAAAGACTAAGTCAGTAAATGCTTTGTTGAGAGTAGTAAGGAATTCGAAACAATGGAGAGTGAGGCCGAAGAAGGGCTTGGGGCGTGACAAAAATTCTATAGTGGTCGACGCTTCGATAACAGACTCGAACCTGCAACGTAGGCAGCAAATTCTTCACCGTGAGGTTGCAGCAACGACGCCTTTGGGAAATCTTGTGGGGGTGACATCAATAGGCCGCGAGGAGGAAATAATAAAAGACTTCTCACGGGTGCTCCAGGACGGCATCCGAACGTTGTAGTCATGCGAATTTTGAGCTCGAACGTCAGGGGTTGGGTTCTGTGTTGAAAAGGAGAAGGGTGGGGTGATGTTATACGGAAGAAGCAGGTTGATATGGTGTTGCTGCAGGAGTCAAAGTTGGAGGAGCTGGTACCCTCGATTGTTGCTAATCTGTGGTTGAGCAATGGGTTCGAGCATACGTTTTTGCCATCCGTTGGAGCATAGGGTGGGTTGCTAGTGATTTGGGAAGGTGCACATTTTGTGCTGGAGTCAATGGAAGTGGATCGACATTTTGTTGTTATTCAGGGGCGTTGGAAACCTGAAGATTTTGTATGTTGCATCATGGCCGTTTATGCTCCTTGCGACGTGACGAAGCAAGAATACATGTGGTCTCGAATGGGGATTGTGATCGGGAGTTTTTCGGGACCATGGTGCGTGGCGGGAGATTTTAACTCGGTGCTTTGGGCGTCGGAAAGAGCAGGGTGTATCTCGGCGTCAAGATGTATGAATTCATTTGTTTCTTTTGTGCAATCAGTGGGTTGTTTTACAAATATTGAGCAGTTGTCACTACCTAGAGGAATTTCGGACCATGCCTCATTACTTTTGTTGTGTGATGATAAAGATTGGGGCCCTCGCCCTTTTCGCTTTGTTAATTGTTGTACAAGTAGAGGGTTTGGGGCTTTTTCGTGGGGTAGTGTTGGCTCCGGGGGTATCTTTATCGCACCTTCAGTTTGTCGACGACACTATTCTGTTCTTTGAAGCATCAGTGGAAAGTACCATGAATATTCGCAGGTTGTTGCGTTGCTTTCAAGTGTGCTCTGGACTGAAAATTAACTTCAACAAATCATCTCTTTATTCGATTGGTGTGGGTGAGGAGTTACTTGCATCCATGGCGTATGTCTTGTGTTGTCGAAAGGGAGAGTTGCCGTTTGTGTATCTGGGTTACCATTAGGGGTGAATCCTCGTAACATTGATGTGTGGGAGCTTGTCATTGCCTCGGTTCGACGGAAGCTTGCTGGTTGGAAACAGACTTCACTTTCTTTTGTGGCTCGAGTCACTCTGGTGAATGTTGTACTGTCTTCCCATCCTGTTTATTATATGGGCTTGTTTCGAGTGCCGAAGGGTGTTGTAGCAGCTATAGATAAGCTGAGGCGAGCGTTCCTTTGGGGTGGGGTTAGTTTATAGCGAAAGATGTGTCGGGTGAGTTGGAGTATGGTGTGTCGGCCTCGACATCTTGGAGGGTTGGGGTGGCAGATTTGGAGGTTAGGAATAAGGCTTTGTTGGCGAAATGGTCTTGGAGGTATGCTAAGGATGAATCCTCTTTATGGAGAGCCATCATCGTGGCTAAATATGGTGAGGAATCTCAATGGTGGCGTTTTAACTCCACCTTTAGGGGTTCGATGTCAGTGATTTGGAAGCAGATTGTTCAATCGGTTAGCTCGGATAGCGTCCAAAAGTTTATGGGAGAGCCTCAGTTTGTTTGGAAGGTCGGTTCTGGTTCGCGGGTGCTGTTTTGGTTTGATGCATGGTGCGTTGAGCAGCCGTTGAAGGATATATATCCTAGATTGTTTTCGATTGCGGTCAATCGCCTAGCTTTGGTGGTTGACCTTGCCGTTGGGGGTAGTTTCCAGCATGATTGCTGGGAGGGTTTTTTCCGTCGTGGCTTGTGTTCGTTTGAGGTTTGCCAACTTCAGGAGCTTTGTTCGCTTGTGCGTCAGGTGAGTTTGCGGCAATGGGCTGTTGATATGTTAGTATGGACACCGGATAAGCATGGGATTTTTTCAGTTAAGGCCTTGTCTCGATTGCTTATGCTTGATAAAGTGGGTGAGAGCGATTTTGGTGAATGTTTCGCGTGGAAGGTCCTGGTCCCTCCCAAGGTCCATGCGTTTTTGTGGTTCACTTGGCTACGCCGATTGCCTAACTTTGAGTTTTTTAGGATGCGTGGAATCGCGTTGGATGAGTAGCACGGTTTATGTATGTGGTGTCGTGAGAGGGAGGAGGAGATTGATCACTTGTTTTATCTTTGCCCGTTTGCCCAAGGATTGTGGGATTGGTTTCGACGATGCTGGGTGTATCGTTTTCGTTGCCGAAGTCTTTTTAAGAATTCTTCATCCCGGGTCTTCATTGTTCATTCACGGGTACGCTAAAGATGATGTGGGTGTCGAGTATTGCTGCTCTGTTATGGTCCTTATGGCTTGCGCGTAACGAGTATGTTTTTAATGGCAAATGTTTATCGGCTTCAAAGATTGGTTTCTTGGTGAAATTGCGCTCATTTTATTGAGTGAAGACACTGAAAGAGGGGCTGTCCGTGAGCGAGTCTCTATGGTGGGATTTTTCGAGATTGTTCAGTGAAGGGGTATGTTCGAAGGCTTGTTGTGTGGGAGTATGTTGGGAGCCTCCTCTCGGGGACACGTTAAAGTTTTCGGTTGATGGTTTCGCTCGTGGGAAGCCGGGGCCTGCGGGCTTTGGGGGTGTGTTGCGTGATGCACAGGGTCGCATCCTTGCGCTCTTCTCGGGCCCTCTTGGTACTCTTGATTCAAACGTTACGGAGATACGGGCAATTGCTTTCGCATTGGATTTGTTTGTTGCGTCTAAATGGGCTGCTCGCCCCCTTATTATCGAGTCGGATTCCAAAGTTGCTATTGGTTGGGTGTTTCAGGTGGAACGTCGACCTTGGCGTTTGTGTGAGATTTTTAGTTTGATCGATCACGCATGCCTCACGTTGGGATCCGTTTGCTTTACGCATATTTACCGGGAGGCGAATGGGCTACCTGATGCGCTAGCGAAGGAAGGGGTTTCACGAGTATCTTTATTTCAGGCCTCGGGTTGACTGTTATTTTTGTAAGGGTTTTTGTTCCTTTGGTACGTTTGTTCTTTTTAGTCCACATGTCGTACTCTTTTCCTCCGTTAGGCTTAGGGAGGTTTTTGATGAGGCGCATGTGTGACTCGCGTTGTATATTTTACTCTATGAATATACATCATTTTTCCGATCAAAAAAATTCATATTTTGATTGTATAATTATAATGTGGAATGGTATTGTTGATAGTAATCCCGAAATTAGTTAATCGCTTGAGTTTTAGGTGGGCGTTTTGTTAGTTTAGGGGTTGTTTTGGCTGTTCCATGTTTTCTGGAAGTATAAGGATGATTTAATCATGTTTTTGGATGATATTAGATGGTGATTAGAGGTTAGAATCAAAGGCTTGTGGCTGGGTAAAGACTGAGCGAAATTTGGGAGTGTTTTTGGCATTTTCAGTTGATTTTTTATAGAGTTTTGATAAGGATGCAAGAGATTGTTGTTTGTTGGAATTGAAATGTATTTTAATGCATTATACCTTGGTTATATGTTGTAGAAAAAGAGAAAGACCAAGAAAGGGTTGTCTAGTCGACCTTGGATCTTTTCGGGAGCTCGTGACGTATCGAGAAGTGAAGCAGTTGCGTAACGTTGAGTGAAAACGGATTTATGAGGGCATCAAAGCTTCATGACTTTGTTTTGAGGACTTAGCAAAAGTGTGAAAAGCATTCCTAAGTCAAGAGTAAGTTGAAATGATTTTCACTTGAAAAATCTTGCTTTTGGCATTGATTTGCAAATAAATGTTTTGTATTGAGATTTTATAAATGCATGAGGATTAAACTTATTGTTATATTGCATTATGATTGAGTTTTACCATGTTATGGAGACATGAGGTTCAGTTAAATGAGTGCACAAGATGCATAATTATTGTTGAGATGCTAAAAGCACGGTTTGAGTATAAGTGATGAGTTATTGTGTTATTGCATTGAAAAACATTAAGTTACCATGCATGTATGATCTATATTGATTATGTGACAAATAAAAGATGAATCGGATATAGATGGCTAGCCATAGGATTAAAGTGCACTATAAAGATTGAGAAAAGAAAAGGGCATAAACCTAGCGGTACTTATTTCGACTTTGAGGGTAGTTTAAAGGCACTATTTTGTGTGATGTGCTCCGACTATGAGGGTAGTTTAAAGGCACTATTTCGAATCGTTGAGGTCTCCGGCTTTGAGGGTAGTTTAAAGGTACTATTTTAGGTTGTTGTGGGTAAAAAAGGGTTGAGAGATTATCTTCGCCATTAAAAGGTGATTGAAAGATTATTACCACTGTGATCCGTTTTTCCGATGTATTTTGAGCAAAATGATGTTTTATACTTGGTCACTATAAATGCTAATATAAGAATATGGGATGGAAAGCATGTATGAAATATGATGCATTAGTTAAAACAAGCATGTTGATTGTGCCTTGAAAAAGAGCATTTCAAAAAGAAGCATGGTTTGATTATGCCTAAAGGAAAAACTATATGAATAGAAAGTATGTTTTGCAAAAGTTATTTTGTTGCATTGATGAGTATATTTCGAGCATTCCTTAATAAGCATGCATTGCTTACGCTCTCGTATCATCCTTACAGAGAATTAAAGTTTGGAGGCTACATTTGGAGGCAAAAGGAATCCCGAGAACATTACTTACTTGAGTACGAAATAATTACTTTGAATTTCGGCAAATAAGGCAATGTATAGCCATATTCACTTGGGGGTTTTAAGATTTATTTGATTTTTTTAGGATTTATCATGTTGTTGTTTTGATGTTCCATAAGCATGTTAATGTTGTGATTTGGTTGACTTGTTCATGATGGTTTTATACACTAGATTGTCGTGAAATGTATATTATGCTTGAAGCATATTACTAGTTTTCTATCGTTTGGACAAGGTTTAAATGATATGTATGTATGTATGTTGGATCATATACTTGATTATTTCAAGCCCTGAAATGGATTGCAAGTATGTTGATTTTGAGTTCTAGGAAGCATGCCTCTCGAATATGCATTTGACTATGAAGATGCTTGAGATTTGGTGTATAGGTCTTAGAAAGCATGCTTTACATGTGGCTTATGTTTAGGATGTATGTTATAGTGTTTGAGGCATGTTTGGGATGATTAAAAGTGGTAAAACCAGAGAAAAATGGCATTTCAGGTCTGCCCATACGGATACAGCGCGAGCTGTATCTGTACACGAGGCTTGAATCAGGCATGAAGGTTGAAAATTTGGCTTGGGTACCAGTATGGATCTAGTTATATCGGTACATCTTTTGGCTATTGGAATTTTCAGACTCACCCATTTAAGCAGGGGTACTGGTACACAAGCAAGTGTATCGGTACGACCATATTTAATGTTTCCTGGGATCGGTACACGAGTAGGTGTACCGGTACGCATAGTGTATCGGTACAAGGACCCTATGTACCAATACACAAGGCCGTTATGTTAGTTGGTTTAATAAGATGTTTCGGATTGTTTTCGTTTTGGTCCTTATTTGTTCGAGTGTCAACTTGATGTGTTCGAATGATCGATTTGAGCTGAAATTTCACATGCATGCATGAAACATGCTTAATTAAGGTTTGGTAATTTAAAATATGGATAAATCCTTGCAGTTTTACAATTTGGTCCTAAAACGTTTAATAACGCATCTGGACATCAATCCAATGTCTGATTTAAGTGAGATTTTGTCAGCTGCCAGTCTGTACACACTAGGTTCTCCTGTTGCATCTAGATAAGATAAAAAAATACTCCTAGTTTTTGTTAGTTCATTCGGGTTTGCTTCGGCAAATCTAATGTGGTCCGCTTGATTTGGGTCAAGGGGGTTACACTCATCTCCTCAAAATTAGATTCCCAGATCTTTCCTCAAAGCAATAGCCTGCTTTTCCTTTTCTGTGTAGTTATTCTACCTTGTTTGATGTTCTGAATCTGACAGCGATCTGCCTTCAATTTCAGGTGAAACTAAATCTTTCTAGCCCTGCTTAATGCGTCTTTGATCTCTATCCCTTTCTTTTGTTCTGCCTTATGAGAACTTTGTTTTCAAACTCCAAAAAAGACTTGTATTGCTCATTCATCCTTCTTTTTTCCTTGCTTGAAACTTTGGTAGGGCTAGGGTATATTCAACCTCTACATCATTCTTTGCCCTTATCGTATATTCATTTGCCTTGTTAACTCAATTTGATTCAGATATCTTCATTTCATTAAGCCCAGGCTGATTTTGGACTTCGACTTGGTTAATATATAAGTCTACCCCTTGAGTTTCTTTATGATTAATGTTAGCCTCATTGAACCCCATCATTCTTAGATCTTCCACTGCCCTTCTTGAGCTTGGGTTTTCTAGGTTGAATCTTAATGTAACTTGAATATCAACTAGGCTAGTATCTACAAGATCCCCTTTGCACGGTCCACTACTCTCCCTTGAATCTTGGTTCCTTGGCACCTCTTTCTCCACTTCATCCAATTCAACGCCGTTTGACTACTGGAATTTTTTGACTTCTCCATTATTCTCGAGTCTATAGCCCTTTTAATTTTGATTCCCCAATAAATCTAAAATCTTATATTTCCAAATCATTTTCATAATCTTGGGACGATATTCCTTTGCAAACTACATTTATTGCTTCAACATGCCCAATAAAATTATCTTTAGATTTAATCATTTCTTTCCTCTGAGAATGGACCGTTGTTAGTTCCGACGAGCTTTCCTTCGTATCTGATACGACCGGCCTGGCTAGCTTCCCCTCAACCCCGGTCTTCTGATTATCTATATTTACATGAATGCAGACAGCTTCATATACTCGTGCTCAATACAATCGATTCTGTTAATCTAATTCGTAGAGATTAAGATATTTAGCTTCTCACAATCTAGTGTTTGGTTTGCATTCTCCCCTATTGCTACCAAAGAACCCCCAACATTATGATATCCTACATATTATTGTATAATTCCAACGGTGTAATGGAATTCCCACTACTTCCACCCAAGTCGACCTTAAGGTATTATAGTGGTTCAAGCTTATAACAAGCTCTACATCCACTACCTTAGCTCCCACTAAGAATTTTCAAACAATTCACTACTGAATTCATCCCCTTTTCTAGGCTTAGGAGGAAACCATTACAAGACAATCAAGCTTTCCACCGAAAGCTTGATTAAGATCACTATTTTACAAAGGATGGTTAGAGAACTTAAATTGACCTCTCAAATAGGCTTATATGTTTCCCTTTTACAAGTGAACTCTCCCCAAACTTGAAATAAATAATTACTATGAGAAGTCACAAGTTGGGTACAAAGGTTTGACTCTAAAAAGCTTAAAGAGATTGGATTTTTGCTTGAATGCTTATCACTTGATGGATTGTTGTTGTTGTAGCTTTTGAGTCTTGATTTTTTATCCCTTCATTGATTTCTAACCGTCTGGGTAGCTGAGATCATAAATAGAGCTGTTGAAGACCATTTTTCCCGCAATAAATGCACTTTTGGTGTAGGGCGTATCGGTACACGGGAGCCCGTATCAGTACCAGTAAGAAAAAAAAAACTAGTCGTTGCAAGAGTAAATGCAGGGACGTATCGATACGCGGGAAGGCGTATCGAAATGGTCTTAATGTAAAATGGGGGTCGTAACGAAACGGCTAGGCCCTATCGGTACGATTTTTGCTCACTAGAATCTGATGAAAAAGTCTTGGAAAAAAGGTGTTGGTATGCTTCAAGGGCGTACCAAAACGGGAAGCTTGTTTTAACAAAAGCGTATCGAAATGGACGTCACCTATTTCGGTATTATATAACTAAATTTTGAAGCTTTAACTGACACTCAACGGTCAAAAAATTTAATGCAAAGATTTCAAAAATCTTAAGACCCCGTATCAGTACGCTGACGTGTCGTACCGAAACTGAGGATCGATACGCCTAAGACATGTACCGAAACTCATTAGTATAAAACCCAGTAGGAAGGTCGTATCAAAACGGGCAAGCCCGTATTGCAACACTATATCGAAACGGGGTAAGCCGTATCAAAACAATGTGTTCAAATAAAATTCCAGTAGCCAAAATCTGTATCGGAATGCTATAGAGCGTATCGATACGCCTGGGAGATTTTGTAAGTTTGGCTTGAAACACTTAGAAAATTTTTGGGGTTTAAGTTTTTGACTTTGAGTGAGACTTTTGAATACTTAAAAATTTATTTACTTTTGCAAATTTGATCCTCAATTAATATGTTATATCAAAACCAAACATAATTTGTATGATTTGATCCTAAAATGTTTAGTAGTGCATTTGGACATCAATTCGATTTCCGGTTCAAGTGAGATTTTTTTCAGCTGCTTGTATATACACACTAGGTTCTAATGTTGCATCTAGACAAGATAAAATAAAAAATGGTCCTAATTTTTGTTTGTTTGTTCGAGTTTGCTTCTTCAAATCTAATGCGGTCCGCTTGATTCGGGTCAAGGGGTTTACACTCATCTCCTCAAAATTGGATACCCAGATCTTTCCCTAAAGCAACAACCTCCTTTGCCTTTTTTGTGTAGTTATTCCACCTTGTTTAAAGGCCCGAATATGACAGCGATTTGCCTTTGATTTCTGGTGAAACTAAATCTTTCATTCCCTGCTTAATGCGTCTTTGAGCCTTATCCCTTTTCTTCTATTCCGCCTTATAAGAACTTTGTTCTGAAATTCCAAAACATACTTGTATTTGTCCTTATTCCTTGCTTGAAACTCTGGTGGGTCTAGGGTATATTCAACCTCTACATCATTCTTTACCCTTATCGTATATTCATTTGCCTTATTAACTCGATTTAATTCAGATTTCTTCATTTCATCTAGCCCGATCTGATTTTGGACTTCGACTTGGTTAATATGTAAGTCTACCCCTTGAGTTTCTTTATAATTAATGTCATCCTCATTGAAGCTCATCATTCTTAGATCTTCCACTGCTCTTCTTGAGCTTGGGTTTTCTAGGTTGAATCTTAATGTAATTGGGATATCAACTAGGCCAATATCTACAAGATCCCCTTTGCACGGTCCACTACTCTCCCTTGTATCTTCGTTCCTTGGCACCTCCTTCTCCACTTCAGCCAATTCAACGACGTCTGATTGCTGGAATTTTTTGACTTCTTCATTATTCTTGAGTCTAGAGCCCCTTAATTTTGATTCTCAAATAAATCTAAAATCTTATCTTTCCAAATCATTTTCATAATCTTGGGCTGACATTCCTTTGCAAACTACATTTATTGCTTCATCATGCCCAATAAAATTATCTTTAAATTTAATCATATCTTCCATCTAAGAATGGACCATTATCGGTTCCGACGAGCTTTTCTCCATATCTAATACGACCGGCCTGGCTGACTTCCCCTCAACCCCAATATTCTGATTATCTACATTTACATGAATGCAGACAACTTCATATACTCGGGCTCGATACAATCGATTCTATTGATCTTATTTGAAGAGATTAAGATATTTAGCTTCTCACAATCTAGTGTTTGGTTTGCATTCTCCCCTATTGCTACCAAAGAACCCCAACATTATGATATTCTACATATTATCGTATAATTCCAGCAGTGTAATGGAATTCCCACTACTTCCATCCAAGTCGACCTTTCAGGTATCATACTAGTTTCTGACCAGTACTCCACTTCTATAAAGAATCCCTTCAATACGGACCATTGGTGCTCCTCCAATAACATAAGGAGTTCTTCATCATGTATATCGATTAAGAATCTTCTTCCTCCCATTTTACTCTTCTCTATCTCACTGATACTGCAGTTGTGCAATCCCACTAAAATTAGGTTTAGGATTTAGGGATTAAAGTTAGGATATAGGGAATTAAAGGTATGGTATATTTTAGGATTTAAGATTTAGAATTTATGGTTAAGATTTAAATTCTATTTTTTTAGTATTTTTTAGTCTTAGAGCATAGAAAGGGGCGTCGAAAAGGGGCAAAGGATTTTTGTCCAAAAACTAGGATAAAAATCCATTGCCACTTTTCGGTGCCCCTTTCTATGTCCCATCACTAAAAACACTACAAAATTAAATTCCAAGCCCTAACCATAAATTCTAAATCCTAAACCCTACACCATATTCTCTAATAAATACACCCTACCCTAAACCCTAACCTTAAACCCTAAACTTTAAACCCCCAACTCTACTTTTTATTGTAGGGGATAGAAATGGGCACCGAAAATAAACAAAGGATTTCAATTCTAAATATTGTAGCCTAACTTCAGATAAAAATCCGCTGCCCCTTTCCGGTGCCCCTTTCTATACCCCAACACTAAACAACACTAAAAAATTAAATCCCAAACCTACACTAATTTCTAAATCCTACACCTTATACCCTAAAAAATACACTGTGCCTTAAATTCCATAAACCATAACCACAAGCCTTAACCTCAAACCTTAAACCCTAAACCTAAATTTTAGTGTGGAGGCATAAATAGGGGCAGTGAAAAGGCAGAGGATTTCTATTCCCTAACTTCACAGAAGTTATTTAATTTAAAATTATTTTTATTGACAAGGACCCTATGTACCGATACACAAGGCTGTTATGTTAGTTGGTTTAATAAGATGTTTCGGATTGTTTGCATTTTGGTTCTTATTTGTTCAAGTGTCAACTAGATGTGTTCGAATGATTGATTTGAGCTGAAATTTCACATGCATGCATGAAACATGCTTAATTAAGGTTTGGTAATTTAAAATATGGATAAATCCTTGTAGTTTTACAATTTGGTCCTAAAACATTTAATAACGCATCTAGACATCAATCTAATGTCCGATTCAAGTAAGATTTTGTCAGCTGCCAGTCTGTACACATTTAAAAGAAAAAATGGTCCTAGTTTTTGTTAGTTCGTTCGGGTTTGCTTCGGCAAATCTAATGTGGTCCGCTTCATTTGGGTCAAGGGGGTTACACTCATCTCCTCAAAATTCGATTCCCAGATCTTTCCCCAAAGCAATAGCCTCATTTGCCTTTTCTATGTAGTTATTCCACCTTGATTGAAGTTTTGAATCTGACAGTGATCTGCCTTAAATTTCAAGTGAAACTAAATCTTTCATGTCCTGCTTAATGCGTCTTTGAGCTCTATCACTTTTCTTTTGTTCCGCCTTATAAGAACTTTGTTCTGAAACTCCAAAAAAGACTTGTACTGCTCATTCTTCCTTCTTTTTTCCTTGCTTGAAACTTTGGTAAGGCTAGGGTATATTCAACCTCTACATCATTCTTTGCCCTTATCGTATATTCATTTGCCTTATTAACTCGATTTGATTCAGATATCTTCATTTCATCTGGCCCAGGCTGATTTTGGACTTTGACTTGGTTAATATATAAGTCTACCCCTTGAGTTTCTTTATGATTAATGTCTGCCTCATTGAAGCCCATCATTCTTAGATCTTCCACTGCCCTTCTTGAGCTTGGGTTTTCTAGGTTGAATCTTAATGTAATTTGAATATCAACTAGGCTAGTATCTACAAGATCCCCTTTGTATGGTCCACTACTCTCCCTTGAATCTTGGTTCCTTGGCACCTCCTTCTCCACTCCAGCCAATTCAACGACGTTTGACTGCTGGAATTTTTTGACTTCTCCATTATTCTCGAGTCTATAGCCCTTTAATTTTGATTCCCCAATAAATCTAAAATCTTATATTTCTAAATCATATTCATAATCTTGGGACGATATTCCTTTGCAAACTACATTTATTGCTTCATCATGCCCAATAAAATTATCTTTAGATTTAATCATTTCTTCCCTCTGAGAATGAACCGTTGTTAGTTCCGACGAGCTTTCCTCCGTATCTGATACGATCGGCCTGGCTAGCTTCCCCTCAACCCCGATCTTCTAATTATCTACATTTATATGAATGCAGACAGCTTCATATACTCGGGCTCGATACAATCGATTCTGTTAATTTGATTTGTAGAGATTAAGATATTTAGCTTCTCACAATCTAGTGTTTGGTTTGCATTCTCCCCTATCGCTACCAAAGAACCCCCAACATTATGATATCCTATATATTATTGTATAATTCCAACAGTGTAATGGAATTCCCACTACTTCCACCCAAGTCGATCTTTAAGGTATCATACTAGTTCCTGACCAATACTCCACTTCTATAAAGACTCCCTTCAATACAGACCATGGGTGCTCCTCAAGTAACTTAAGGAGTTCCTCATCCTGTATATCGATTAAGAATCTTCTTCCTCCCATTTTACCCATCTCTATCTCACCAATACCCCAGTTGTGCAATCTCTCCACCTGATCAGAGCTGCAGTATGTCACCATTGTGCCAATCAAACTTTTATGTAATTTTCACAGAGTTTCCTCCTCTACATGGCCTTTGATTCTTCTTATTTTCTTCTCTCCCGGGTCACAAGAACCGTATGTCACTCCTTCAACAATTTTACCTTTTTGGCTCCCCCGCTATTTACGCTTCTTGTGTTATCTCAGGTTCTTGGGTTTCTACTTTTGCCTGCGGTTTCCATGTCCTTCAGAATATCAGCTTTCTTGGCTTCCGCCGCTATTATTTGGTTTTACGAGCATCAAGGAATTAGCAGCACGGATGAGTCTTCATAGCATCCAAGGCTTGTCTATATTGTGAATCGCAGGATCGGCGATCTTATTGATGTTTAAAGATGCGAGTGTCCAGGAGGAGGTCATGGGGAAGATGGTGTTTAGCGAATGCTTTTCTAAAGTTGAACGGTCGTCGCCAGGGATGATATTACCTGCACGAAGGGCATGGATATCCGTGAGAGGTATCCCAATCCACGAGTGGTCACATGAGTCCTTCGAAAACGTTGCGAAAACATGGGGATCATTAGTACGGGTGGCGGATAACACGGTATCACCGACATCTTTTGAGTGTGGCTGGCTATTGATTGAAACAGAGATGATGGAATGTATAGACAAAAGTGTTTTGCTGGAGGTTGAGGGGACATTGCATCATGTATATGTGAAGGAGGTGACCATATTCGGGCCGTTAGTTGAGTGTGAATGCACAACGGCCACCGATGCGAAAAGTAGTGAGTCGCTGGAGTTGAGTTCGTCTGAATGCGTACCGGAATCGAGGTTGGGAGATGAGCGACAGAGTGAGGAGTTTGTGGACATGGGAACAATGGCAGTGCATGATTGGCGTTGCAATCGCCTTTGGGAAGATGACCATAGAGAGGACCTTCGCATTGCGAATGATGAGCCTGAGTGCATAAGGTCGTCATCGGCTCACTCATTGGGAAAAAAAGGGAGGAAGTGATCGGTACGGCAGTGGTGCCAGCTAGTGGTTCACCGTCACAAGCAGCCGCTGCCGGAGTGCAGAGTCCTAGTGGGGAGGGTCACCAAAGGATAGAAAATTTGAATTCTAAAGATAAGTTGTTACAACAAATTCAATTGAATGAAGGCAGTATCCACAACCAAATCCAAGGGGATTTTGAAGGTGATAAGATTGGTTTTCAAAGTTAACATGGTGAGGTGGGGTCTGGAAAAAATAATTTGGACGGGCTGGTGAACATACTCGTTGAGGAAACCGTAGGGGAGCAGGCAGATTTGGTAAGCATTCCCGTTGAGGAGCTGGTCGGGGATCAGGGAGCGGATCGAAATATTTCTGAGGGCGAAAAAGTTGTCCCGATATGGATAAATGGTGTTTTTAGAAAGACTAAGTCCGTAAATGCTTTGTTGGTAGTAGTAAGGAATTCGAAACAAGGGAGAGGGAGGCCAAAGAAGGGCTTGGGGCGTGACAAAAATTCTATAGTGGTTGACGCTTCGAAAACAGACTCGGACCTGCAACATAGGCCGCGAGGAGGAGATAATAAAAGACTTGTTACGGGTGCTCCAGGACGGCATCCGAATGTTGTAGTCATGCGAATTTTAAGCTGAAACGTCAGGGGGTTGGGTTCTGTGTTGAAAAGAAGAAGGGTGGGTGATGTTATACGGAAGCATCGGGTTGATATGGTGTTGCTGCAGGAGTCAAAGTTGGAGGAGCTGGTACCATCGGTTGTTGCTAATCTGTGGTTGAGCGATGGGTTCGAGTATACGTTTTCGCCATCCGTTGGAGCATCGGGTAGGTTGCTAGTGATTTGGGAAGGTGCACGTTTTGTGCTGGAGTCAGTGGAAGTGGATCGGCATTTTGTTGTTATTCAGGGGCGTTGGAAACCTGAAGATTTTGTATGTTGCATCATGGTTGTTTATGCTCCTTGCGACGTGACAGAGCAAGAATACTTGTGGTCTCGAATGGGGACTCTGATCGGGGGTTTTCAGGACTATGGTGTGTGGCGGGAGATTTTAACTCGGTGCTTTGGGCGTCGGAAAGAACAGGGTGTATCTCAGCGTCAAGAGGTATGAATTCATTTGTTTCTTTTGTGCAATCAGTGGGTTTAATTGATTTACCATTGCGGGGAAAGTAGTTCACCTTGTTTGGTAGGGACAATCGTAGGAGTCGCATCGATAGGTTTCTTTTATCGTCGCTTTGGATCGATTGTTTTACAAATATTGAGCAGTTGTCTCTACCTAGAGGAATTTCGGACCATGCCCCATTACTTTTGTTGTGTGATGATAGAGATTGGGGCCGTTGCCCTTTTCGCTTTGTTAACTGTTGGTTAGAAGAGAGGCGTAATGTCCGTCGCATGTCAGAGGAGTGGTGTCGTCTGACAGGCTTGGGTATTGGCAATTCTAATATCTCGGTCAAACTTCGGCATTTAAAGAATTTTCTTCGACAGTGGAATAAAACAGAGTTTGGGGACATTGAGAATAAGATTACTCAACTTCAAAACTGTCTTGATTATTTGGATAGTGGCGTTGAGGAGGAGGCCGAGGGGGAGATGTCTGAGTTGTCTGATCAGAAGCGAGTGTGGATACAAGTTTTGTGGCAAGCTATTCGCCGGAAGGAATCGTTATGGCGCCAAAAGTCGAGAGCGACTTGGCTTAGGTTGGGGGACAGAAATACTGCTTTCTTTCATAGAGCTGCGAAGTTGCGTGCAATGCGTAATGCCATTTCTGGTTTGACTATTAGTGGTAATTGGGTAACAGATCCGAGTCGGTTGCGCAAACACATAGTGCAGTTCTTCTCTCAAAACTTTGTCGCGGATGAGAGGTCTTGTATATGTCGTTTTAAGGGATCTTTTAATAGGGTGAGTGAAGCTGATAATTTGGCATTGGTTGCGCCTTTCTCTCTTGATGAGGCGTGGACGATTGTTCGTGGATGTGAGGGCTCGAAGTCACCGGGACCAGATGGCTATAGCATGGAATTTTTTAAGAAGTGTTGGGAGGTAGTGAGTGACGATGTTGGGCGTTTTTTGACTGACTTTTTCACCTCGGGTAAGTTACCTATGGGTGCGAACAATACCTTTCTTGTGTTATTATCTAAGGTGGACTCACCGACTACTCTGAACGAATTTAGATCGATCAGTTTGCTTAACTCAATTTATAAGATTCTTGCCAAGATTATGGCTAGAAGACTACAATTGGTGTTGGGAGGATTAATAAGTGATCATCAGTCGACTTTTGTGCGTGGGCGCCAAATTGTGGATGGGATTTTATTAGCAAATGAAACAATCCATTCTATGCGGTAGAGTCGGATGGGTGGATGTATTTTGAAGTTAGATTTTGCGAAGGCCTATGACTGCGTCCGATGGGATTTTTTGGACCATATTCTGTGATCGATGGGGTTCAGTGAGACATGGCGCAATTGGATTATGGAGTGTATCAGTACAGTTCGGCTATCAGTTCCGCTAAATGGTAGTGCCACTAAAGAATTTGGCATGGGGCGTGGGCTGCGGCAAGGCTGCCCGTTGCCGCCTTTGTTGTTTGTTGTCGTGGCGGAAGCGCTGCATAGGATGTTCATACAAGGAGAGGGTTTGGGGCTTTTTCGTGGGGTAGTGTTGGCTCCGAGGCTATCTTTATTGCACCTTCAGTTTGCCGACGACACTATTCTGTTCTTTGAAGCATCAGTGGAAAGTGCCATGAATATTCGCAGGTTGTTGTGTTGCTTTCAAGTGTGCTCCGAACTGAAAATTAACTTCAACAAATCATCTCTTTATTCGATTGGTGTGGGTGAGGAGTTACTTGCATCCATGGCAGATGTCTTGTGTTGTAGAAAGGGAGAGTTGTCGTTTGTGTATCTGGGGTTACCATTAGGGGTGAATCCTCGTAACATTGCTGTGTGGGAGCCTGTCATTGCCTCGGTTCGACGGAAGCTCGCTGGTTGGAAATGGACTTCGCTTTCTTTTGCGGGTCGAGTCACTCTGGTAATTGATGTACTGTCTTCCCTTCCTGTTTATTATATGGGCTTGTTTCGAGTGTCGAAGGGTGTTGTAGCAGCTATAGATAAGTTGAGGCGAGCGTTCCTTTGGGGTGGGGTTAGTTTACAGCGAAAGATGTGTCGGGTGAGTTGGAGTATGGTGTGTCGGCCTCGACATCTTGGAGGGTTGGGTGGCAGATTTGGAGGTTAGGAACAAGGCTTTGTTGGCGAAATGGTCTTGGCGGTATGCTAAGGATGAATCCTCTTTATGGAGAGCCATCATCGTGGCTAAATATGGTGAGGAAGCTCAGTGGTGGCGTTTTAACTCAACCTTTAGGGGTTCGATGTCAGTGATTTGGAAGCAGATTGTTCAAACGGTTAGCTCGGATAGCGTCCAAAAGTTTATGGGAGAGCCTCAGTTTGTTTGGAAGGTCGGTTCTGGTTCGCAGGTGCTGTTTTGGTTTGATGCATGGTGCGTTGAGAAGCCGTTGAAGGATATATATCCTAGATTGTTTTCGATTGCAGTCAATCTCCTAGCTTTGATGGTTGACCTTGCCGTTGGGGGTAGTTTCCAGCATGATCGTTGGGAGGGTTTTTTCCGTCGTGCCTTGCGTTCGTTTGAGGTTCGCCAACTTCAGGAGCTTTGTTCGCTTGTGTGTCAGGTGAGTTTGCGGCAAGGGGTTGTTGATATGTTAGTATGGACACCGGATAAGCATGGGATTTTTTAAGTTAAAGCCTTGTCTCGATTGCTTATGCTTGATAAAGTGGGTGAGAGCAATTTTGGTGAATGTTTCGCGTGGAAGGTTCTGGTCCCTTCCAAGGTCCAGGCGTTTTTGTGGTTCACTTGGCTACGCCGATTGCCCACCTTTGATTTTTGAGGATGAGTGGAATCGTGTTGGATGAGCAGCACAGTTTATGTATGTGGTGTCGTGGGAGGGAGGAGGAGATTGATCACTTGTTTTATCTTTGCCCGTTTGCCCAAGGATTGTGGGATTGGTTCCGACGATGGTGGAGGGTATCGTTGTCGTTGCCGAAGTCTTTTTCAGAATTCTTCATCCCGGGTCTTCATTGTTCGTTCACGGGTACGCTAAAGATGCTTTGGGTGTTGAGTATTGTTTCTCTGATATGGTCCTTATGGCTTGCGCGTAACAAGTATGTTTTTAATGGCAAATGTTTACCGACTTCAGAGATTGGTTTCTTGGTGAAATTGCGCTCATTTTATTTGGTGAAGACACTGAAATAGGGGATGTTCGTGAGCGAGTCTCTATGGTGGGATTGTCCGAGCTTGTTCAGTGAAGGGGTATGTTCGAAGGCTTGCCGTGTGGGAGTATGTTGGGAGCCTCCTCTCGGGGACACGTTAAAGTTTTCGGTTGATGGTTCCGCTCGTAGGAAGCCGAGGCCTGCGGGCTTTGGGGGGGTGTTGCGTGATGCACAGGGTCGCATCCTTGCGCTCTTCTCGGGCCCTCTTGGTACTCTTGATTCAAACGTTGCGGAGATACGGGCAATTGCTTTCGCATTGGATTTGTTTGTTGCGTCTAAATGGGCTGCTCGTCCCCTTATTATCGAGTCGGATTCCAAAGTTGCTATTGGTTGGGTGTTGCAGGTGGAACGTCAACCTTGGCGTTTGTGGGAGATTTTTAGTTTGATCGATCACGTATGCCTCATGTTGGGATCCGTTTGCTTTACGCATATTTATCGGGAGGCGAATGGGCTAGCTGATGCGCTAGCGAAGGAAGGGGTTTCACGAGTATCTTTATTTCAGGCCTCGGTTTGACTGTTATTTTTGTAAGGGGTTTTGTTCCTTTGGTACGTTTGTTCTTTTTAGTCCACATGTCATACTCTTTTCCTCCGTTAGGCTTCGGGAGGTTTTTGATGAGGCACATATGTGACTCGCGTTGTAGATTTTACTTTATGAATATACATCATTTTGTTGATAAAAAAAATTGTTTGATTGTCGATATATGAGCAATGGGTGGTGTAGTGATTTTTGGTGTAAATTGTAAACTTATTTGAAGTTTTTTTTATGATTAATAAAATTTTGTTTGAGAAAAAACCATGAATTGCACTTATTATGTTTGTTAAATTAAATTATATTATGAAAAATAAAAGTGATATATTATAAAGAAGGGGAAAACCAATCTCTATTAAATTGTTCAAAAGTTTGCACTTTTTTTCTTCATATATTTGATTTTTTAATAATTATAATGTATTTAATTTAATTTTAAAATATGTTTTATATATTTAAATTAAATTTAACAATTAAATTATAATATTTTTTAAAATATATACTTTTTTATTTTTTATAATTTTATTATAGTAACTCTATATATTGCATATATACATTTATTAATGAATTCAAAAAATAATTCATATTAATATGGTTTAAATCGTACAACATATGTCTAAAATACTCCCTCCGTCCCAGTAAAACTGTCACATGTTGACATTTTTCCGGTCAAATTTTTTCAACTTTGACTATAATTTATTTAAATATTTTAATTAATTAAAAATTATAAAAAATATATTTAAAAACTAGTTGGTTCAAGGTTTTTAAAATATATTTTTTCATATTTTTATCATTAATAAATTTTAAATTATAAGAGGTCAAAGTTGAAAAAATTTGACCCAAAAAAAGTCAACATGTGACAGTTTTAGTGGGACAGAGGGAGTAGTCATTTTGTCATTTTAAAAATAGTTTTTGACAACTATCCCAAAAAACTAAATCTTAAACGTAACTTTTCAAAAGCAATGCTAAGCCGACACTAAGTAACTTTTTAGTGTTTGTTAAGACAAAAGCAGTTCAAGGAGTTATGATCAAAGATTCAATAATGCAGTAAAAAGAGAAGAAATAAAGAGAAACATAGAGCGGGAAGGAAAGCTAATGTGTCACGTCAACGTTTTCTAACGGTAGTTAACGAGAAAACCATAATGAAAGCGAATTAAAAGTTCAGTGACCATATCACATGTTTTAAAAGTTCAATGATTAAAATGAAAGCGCACTAAAAATTTGATGATTATTTATTTAGTTTACCCTAAAATAAAAGCACTACACATAGCTTGAACTCAATTCGTGTGCAAGAGTCTAACACCTCAACTTGACTCTTACATGTCCAATAATGTATAATGGATAATAAACAAGGTGTATTTTTTAGGGTATATAGTTTATAGTTTAGAATTTAAAATATAAAATTTAATTTTTTTTAGTGTTAGAACATAGAAAAATACAGTAAAAAGGGGCGGAAGATTTTTGTCCATCTTCAATTACCTCATTAGTCTGACTATATCAGTCGTATGCTCATGTTCAGTTCATATATAACATTTGCTATATTAGGTCTAGAGAAACTCATTACTCACATTAAACGACCATGCCACATCTATTTTCTTTTAGTTGTATATTATTTTCATAAATAGTTCTAACACATTTAACATAAAAGAGTCTAAATTTATACGAGGTTACATTTTCTTAGCACCTCGTTTCTATATGTTATAAGCAGGGGCGAAGCCAAGATTTAAAAGTTAAGGGAGTTGAAAAAAAATTAAGGATATAAACACCCTTGGACTTTTGACAAAAAAATCAATTACGTCCCTAAACTTTTTGGCACCTAATTAAGCACTTGAATCTATTTTGACCATTAAATCTTGATTTTTTGGATATGTTTGTGCAGTACATTGTGTCAGTGTCTCGACTTGACATTTTCAAAACAAATATTTTATTTAAAATTTGTTTAAAATTTTTAAAAATTTAAAAAACGTATAGATATAAAAAAATATCATTGAAGAAATCTGTAAATGCAACATGATAGAACTGTAGTGTAAATGTGTCAATAATATCTAAAGAAAAATTTGTCAAGATTTAATGGTCAAATAGCTTAATTAATTCAATTTTTTTGGTTCAAGAGCTTAATTGAGTGTAAAAGAAAGTTTAAGAGTTTAATTGATTTTCTTCAAAAGTTCAAGGGCTTTTTACACATAAGCCCTAAAAAGAATAAAAGAGTGAAAAACGTCATCAATCGGATTCCATTCACTAATTTCATGTAAAACAAACTTAATTTCATGTATACACTTTACCACTAAGACGACACCCACTCTATAATATTTTTGATTAAATTGAGATATTACATTCTCATACCGAGATTTGAACCTATACAAAATGGGGCAATATGAGCATCCTTAGCCACTAGGCTAATTAGTAGATCTCACACCCACTCTATAATATTAAAACAAATAAAATAAAATATAATTTAACATTCTATGAAGGCCAAATTAAAAAAAATGGACCGTAAAGGTGAACCCTGCCAGCCCCATGTGGCTTCGCCAATGGTTACAAGTGAACCAAATAAATCTTTTATTATCAGTGTCACTTGCATGCCTGACATGACTTAGAAAATATTTGAAACATTGTAGTACAAATATTCATGCAATTAAATATTTGAGTTCTACTAAATATATTTCGGGAGACACTTTGATGCTATGGATGCAATTTCCTTTCTATTTAATTTGTTTTATTATAAAATGATTTATATCAAAGTGTTAATAATAAAATACATTAAAATTTCTTTAACTTTGAATAATCATATATATATATATATATATGTGCGCGCGCGCAGTTAGAAAAATAAAATAAACTCCACATATATTAAAGATTAGTTGGAATTTTAATGGAACAAATTTTTACCTTGGATTTGGTTTAAGTATTATTGGGTTTCAAAGTTGATTTATTAAAGAAATTTGGTGATTGTAGTTTGTAATACTAAAAAAATGACATATAGCGACGGACAAGAAAATGTTGATAAAACATCTAAATTATATCGATATATAGTCTAAAACCCTGTACCGACAGACAAAATGAAAATTTTTACAGAAAAAACACCGACATTAATATGCTAGTCGGTATAAATTTATATCGACGGTTCTAACCGTTGGTATAAGTATGGGCTACCCGACAATTAGAGTATCTATTTCGATGGTAAAAACCGTCGGTATAGATGTTTACACTTTTGGCGACGATTTTAGCGACAATTTGTCCGTCAAAATTGGTTCGGACTTTTAGCTCTGGTTTAGCCCGTCGGTATATATAGGATAGCTAACCGACGGTTATGTCTGTCGGTATAGGTCTCGTGTAGATCTATAAAAGAACTTTATACTGGCGGTTGTGTCCGTCGATATAGGTTTAATTGGCATTTATTTTTTATTTTAAATATTAATAATTACTGTTGTTATTTTTTAATTTAATTATTAAAATTACTAATATTATTATAACAAAAATTGTTTGATTTTTTAAAGAAGAAAATATCTAATTTAATCTTTAAATAAAACAAATATGTAATCTATAATAAGTAAAATATGTACGAGTCTATTATAAGCAAAAGAAATGTACAAGCAAATTTATGACACTTTACATGTAATTTGGCATTTTTTTACGAGTCAACAAGAAGGACCGGTATTTCTCCTTTTGCTTCCATAACTGACCAACATTTTGTCTCGGTATCAAATAAATAAAACATGAGAATGGGCATAAAAAATTAATAAAAAAGAGGGGAAATAACCTAACAAAGCATGATAGAAAAAAAATAGAAGAAGGGATTTAACCCAATTCATAATAAAGCCTAAACCTAATGGAAAAAACTATGAACAGAAATCCTCTATTCCTTTTGGTGCCCCTATTTATGCTCCACACTAAAAATTAAGTTTAGGATTTAAGGATTAAAGTTAGGATATAGGGATTAAAGTTAGGATATAGGGAATTAGAGGTATGATGTATTTTAGGATTTAAGATTTAGAATTTATGGTTAAGGTTTAAATTTTAATTTTTTAGTATTTTTTAGTCTTAGAGCATAAAAAGGGGCATCGAAAAAGGGTAAATGATTTTTGTCCAAAAACTAGGATACAAATCCTTTGCCACTTTTCGGTGCCCCTTTCTATGTCCCAACACTAAAACTAAATTTCAAGCTCTAACCCTAAATTCTAAACCCTACACCATATACTCTAAAAAATATACCCTACCTTAAATTCCTTAAACCCTAAACTCTAAACCCCAAACTCTACTTTTTAGTGTAAGGGGATAGAAAGGGGCACCGAAAAGGGGCAGAGGATTTCAATTCTAAAAACATAACCACAAGCCTTAACCTCAAACCTTAAACCCTAAACCTAAATTTTAGTATGGAGGCATAAATAGGGGCAGTGAAAAAGGTAGATGATTTCTATTCCTTAACTTCGCAGAAGTTATTTAATTTAAAATATTTTTATTGATTAGTTAAAGATTATAATACAAATTTAAGCCTCTAACATAGTAGTGTTTGTAGGAATAGATATCATTTGTTTTTTTTTTGGTGTTCCTTTCCATGCCTCACACTAAAAAATAGGTTTAGAGTTAGGGTTTATGTAATTTAGGTATAGTGTATTTTTAGGGTGCATGGTTTAGAATTTTGATTTTAGGGTTAAGGCTTGAAATTTATTTTTTTAGTGTTACGATATAGAATAAGGCACTGAAAAAGGGCAGGCTCAAATATATATAAGTGAATAAAATATTAAAATATCTTTTAAAAATTTTAATTGGATAATACAAAACAATTAATACACCTTTTATGTAACATCCGTGTTTTGGGGTTAAGAGTTAGTCGGGTTCGTAGGTCCGAGTAGGTAAAATTAATTTTAATCAATATGGCCTAGGCTTGACCTAATTGAAATTTAAAATAACAAGGAGGACCACTTTGGTGATTTAACCCAAAAGATTTTAAAAGCTAGACAACCTTTTGAAATCCAAAAAGTGAAAGAAAAAGCTATCATCCTTTTTCCTCCCCTTCTTCCCCAACGTTAGAATCCATAAACCCCTCCCCAAACCCAAAAATCACTATTCCATTGATTTCTTCTTCAACCCAATGTCATTTTCAAAGGTAATTGTGTTTTCTCACTCTCCTCTTCATTCTCTATCTTTACATGGTTGTAGATTTTCAAACTATCAACTTTTGGAAATTTAGGGCTCAATGAAAGAATGGATTTTTATCGAGTTTTTCAACTTGTTTTGAAATGTTAGGTTGTGTTTTGGTTTAGTCACCTTAAGATACACCTAATATGTTAAAATGAGCGAGTTTGGGTGAAAACCCGAAATGGGTCTTTGTGGCCTTGATTAAAGTGTCTAAAACTTGATTTTTGGTGAGTTTTAGGATTAATTTGAAGGGCTGATGGTTTAAGTATGATAGGAAGGTGTTTTGGGACCATTTGGGTGTCATTTGGGTGTTTGAAAATAGGATTTTCAGCTAGGTTTTGAAGGAGCACGAAAATGGGCTTTTTGGGTGGTTATTTGGATTGGAAAATTGTAGAAGTTTGGCTTGAGCTTAAGAGTTGAGTTGATGACTGAGTTTTAGCATTGATTGAGAGTAATGGACGTGTTTTTGATTGGCTAGAAGCAAGAGGAGACGTTGGAGAGGCATCGGGATCGAATCTGGGCTTGTAGAAGGCTTGCTTTGGTTGCTAAGGAAGGGTGGTGAGTGACTTTAAATGTGTTTTAAAGTTGGTTCAAGTCTGTGTAGTGTATGAGTTAGAATGTGCTTGGATGGCCATTTCTATGTGGAGTTAAATTGGTAACTTAGCTCTTTGATTCCATTAAATGTTATTTATGCTTTGCCTATTTGCTCTTGTGAAATGTGGATTGATTTGCACATGTGTACCATGATATGTGTATGTGATGAGCATGAGATATGAATGGTGGATTTGAGATGTGATAAATGAAATTTGCACTAATTAACTTACCGGGTGTAAATGATCGATCATTAGGATTAGTGTGCACACAAATTGAGTCAAAACGTACGTGGCCTTGATGGCGTTGAGTCATCAAGGAGGAGTACGGTGATGTAACATTCCACCGGAAATTTATATATATTCTATGGGATGATGAGTGGAATCCCATCCGTAGGGCATGTGGTGATGAGTGGAATCCCGCCCATGCAAGGTCCGGTGATGAGTGTAATCCCACCGAGGTAAAGTGATTGTTGAGATTAAATCCGCACATCCGGGTAAACTAATAGTGGCCAATTGAACTTGTTCTTATAATTGTGATGTATGATATTGATATGTGATATTTGAGACTAGTATGATGTGAGATTCCATATTATGACTCTTGAAAGACTAGCTAGGTCTACTTGTTGATTTACCTATGTAAGTTGTGTATGAGATTAGGGGATTACATGCTTAACCCTGCATTGTTGATGTTTTCGATTTTAGAGCATCCTCACTAAGCTTCTAGCTTACGCTCTCATTTTCAACAATGCAAATCATTAGCGTGGTGTTAGCTCAGAGCAAGGCGTAAGGGGCTTTCCAAGTTTTTGTTGCTCAAGTACGGTTAAACAATTATGTAGTAGTTTAGCAATGTGGCAAGAGTGTGTTTTGTATGAGCTATGTATGACTCCTATATGTGTTTGATGTCTATGATTTGACATGATTGTAAACATGATGTGTCTTGCCAAATGCTTGTGTGATGTATGCCTTATTGATGTTTAAATTGCTTTTTGAATGGCACGTAAACCTATTTGAGATGAATTGTGCCTTTTGGCTTTTAATGTCTTCAAGCATGCCTTAATGAAATGTTGCTAATGTGTAAATGTCGTGAATGAATGTTTCAATCTAAGCCTTGTGTGTTTGAGCATGCTTGACATAGGAACCATGCCTCTAGTTCATGTATGTTGGTGTTAAGTGCCTTTTAGGGTCGTTTGGGACCTTTAGATTTGTTGAAAAACGCCTAAGTCTGGCTTTCAAAGGTTGCAGACAGCCCGTGTTTCGAAACGAGCTGGGCCGTTTCGGAACGGGTAGGCTTCAGGGACCCCGTATCGGAACACGTTTCGATACAGTTTGGCCACTAAGAGCCCCTGTTCTGATACAGGTTTCGGAGCGTTTTGGCTACTAGAAATATGAGAAATTGACAAGATGAAAGCGTTTCGAAACAGGTCTAAGGGTTTCGAAACGGTCAAAATCTCGTTGACCACGAGAAGTTGACCGTTGAGGGTGTTTCGGAACGGTTGACCTCCGTTTCTATATGGCCTCCTCGTATGGCTTGGGGCAGTTGACCTGGTCAAGGGCGTTTCGATACGCCTCAATGGTGTTTCGAAACGGCATGTCTAATGAAGTAAAATTGGGCTGATTAATTGTTGTTTTGGGTTCGGATGATTGTCTTCTTCTTTTTATATTCCGCTGTTTTGATCACGTAGGACTTTAATGTGCCATTAGAAAAGATAAGTTAAAAGAAAAAAAATAGGGTTGCTAACCGAGGGGGAACCTTAACGGGTTTCGCTTCGGTTTTCCCCGTGTGGCCTACTTGGACCAGTCATCCGGCCAGACCGGGACGAGGGGGTTACATTTTACCCATAAAAAATTTTCAAGAAATAAACGCATTGCGTTTATAATTGTTTGACTAGCCTCACAATAATAATAATAATAATAATAATAATAATAATAATAATAATAATTATTATTATTATTATTATTATTATTATTATTATTATTATTATTATTATTATTATTATTATTATTATTATTATTATTGTGAGGCTAGTCAAACAATTATTATTATTATTATTATTATTATTATAAAATATTTCGAAGGTTGAATCCACGCCAACCAATCATTTTGGTAATCGGAATTCCATCATTTGACGTATTTTTTTCATTTTCTCTCTTTTAATTTTATTTAAAAAAATATTGAAAAATTATAAAGAAAAGACAGGAAAAAGGAGGTAGAAGCTTGGAATAATCAGCGTTTTTAGTATGAATGGAAATATGTGAAGCATTCAAAAAATAATCTGTAACGCCCGTGTTTTGGGGTTAGGAGTTAGTCAGGTTGTTGTCCGAGTCAATAAAATTAAATTAAAACAATTCAACCTAAATTGTGATGTAATTGAGCTTTAGTAAAGAGGGAGGGACCTATATTGCAATTTTCCCCAAAATTTTTTTAAAGGAAGACAACTTTTAAAGAAAAGTTGTCTTCTCTTTCCCCCATCCCCCTTTTCAAACGTGAATGGCCCCTCTCCCCTTTCCAAACTCTCCCAAAATACTAGTTACTATTCCATTGGATTGCAACCTCAATTCAAGGTGTTTTTGAAAGGTAAAATCATATTCTCACTCTCCTCTCTATTCTCTATCTACCCATGGTCTTAGATTTTAAAGATATTAGGTTTTGAAAATTAGGGTTTGATTTAAAGCTTGGGTTTTTAAGGGGTTTTTATCTTGTTTTGATAAATTGAGTTGGGGTTTTGTTTATTCATGTTAAAATGCACATTATATGTTAATTTGATTGAATTTTAATGAAAACCCGAAGTGGGTTCTTAGACCCATTTTTGAGATGTCAAAAACTCCATTTTTGGTGGGTTTTAGGTTGAAAACAAAGGGCTGATGGTTTAGGTATGTTGGGAGAGTGATTTGGGACCTTTTGGGGGTCATTTGGGTGATTGAAAATGGGTATTTCAGCTAAGGTTTGAAGGAGTACGAAATTGAGATATTTGGGGATTAAATTGATTGGAAAATTTGGGTGAAGTTGATCTGAACTCAAAGGTTATGTGTTGATTGAATGTTAGCATTGATTGTGGTTGTTGGTTGTGTTTTTGATTGGCTAGAAGCAAGAGGAGTCGTTGAAGGAGCATTGGGACCGAATCCGGGTTCGTAGGAGGATTGTTTCGATTGCTAAGGAAGGGCGGTGAGTGGTTTCAAACTTGTTTTAAAGTTTGGTTCGAGTGTGTATAGTGTGTGAGTGAAATGTGCTTGGTAGGCCATTTCCATTTAATTCAAGTTGTTGATTTTAGTTATTGATTTTCATTTAATACTTGTGTATTGTCTATCTATGCTCTTGAGAAATGTGGATAAGTTGTGCATGTTATCGTGATATGTATATATGTGATGAGCATGAATTATGGTTGATGACATGTGATGGGGTTATGGAAATTGGCACTAAATTAATTATCGGTTGTAAATGATCGATCATTAGGATTAGTGTGCACACAAATCGAGTCAAAACGTACGTGGCCTTGATGGCGTTAAGTCATCAAGGAGGAGTACGGTGATGTAATATTCCACTGGAAGTTTTTTATATATATTTCTACGGGATGATGAGTGGAATCCCATCTGTAGGGCATGTGGCGATGAGTGGAATCCCGCACATGCGAGATCCGGTGATGAGTGTAATCCCACCGAGATAAAGTGTTGTTGAGGTTTAAATCCGCACAATCGGGGTAATTAATAGTGGCCAATTAAACTTGTTCATGTGTTGTGATATATGATTGTGGTATATGGTGTTGTTACATGATGTTGATATTGATGGTTGAGCTTGGTAGATTATGAGAAACCATATTATGCCACTTGAAAGACTAGCTAGGTCTACTTGATTATGCCATTGTAGGTTGTATGAGAGATTAGGATTTACATGCTTGAACCCTGCATTGTTGATGTTTTTCGTTTTAGAGCACCCTCACTAAGCTTATAGCTTACGCTCTCAATGTTCAACAATGCATATCATTAGCATGGTGTTAGCTTGGAGCAAGGCAAGAAGGGCTTTCCAAGTTTGTGGCTCAAGTACGGTTATCAATTTTGTATTAGTTAGCAATGTGGCAAGGATTTTTGTATGAGCTTTGCATGACTCATTTAAGTGTGGATGTTTTGGTTTGATTATGGTTTGTAAATCATGAGATACTATGATGAATGTTGGTGTGTGGTGGCATGCTTTAGATGTTTAGGTTGCCCTGTGTGTGTGAGCAAACCCCTTATGATGACTTGTGCCTTTTAAGGCCTTTTGAGCCTTTATGTATGCCCTTTTATGCTATAATATGGTCTTTGTATGAATGCCATGTATGGATGACTCGTCTCATGTTTGATTGTTACCTATGGCTTATGTATGATTGCTTAAATGTGTGTATGTGCTTAGGAGAGTCGAGAAATGCATTTAGAGTCGTGTTTGGGGTCGATAAGTTGGAAATTGTGGAGCTGCAGTGCAGGGCGTATCGGTACGCCTAAGGGTCGTATCGATACGGTCTTGCCTGTAGAGCTCAGTTTTGGCTGGGCGTATCGATACGGTTTTTGGTCACTGGAATTTTGAGAAATTGGGGAGTTTTTGGAGTATCGATACGGTGTTGGGGAGTATCGGTACGGGTTTATCTCGTTGACCATGAGATGTTGACTGAAGAGGGCGTATCGATACGCTCAAGGGCGGTATCGATACGGTCTTCTTCGAGTTGACTGTTTGGGTTGACCAAGTCAAGGCGTATCAATACCCTTGATTGGTGTATCGATACGGCCTGCCCTGTAAGCTTAAAATGAACTGTTTATGTATGGTCGTGGTTCGAATGTGATTTCCTTTAATTGTTTTCCGCTGTCATGATCACTTAGGACTTAACAATTCTCTAGGCAAGATTAAAATGAAAGAAAAAAATAGGGTTGCTAACCAAGGGGGAACCCCTTTGGGTTTCGCTTCGGTTTTCCCTGTGTGGCCCACTCGGACCGGTCATCCGGCCAGACCGAGACGAGGGGGTTACATTTGTTGGTATCAGAGCCTGAGGTTACCGAGACCCCGGGCAGGTAAGTGAGGTAAGCCTAATGTGTTGAATGATTGTGTTGTTCGATGCATGCCTTGCCATGAATTCTTGATAATTGACTGATCGTATGATGTTTTGAAGCATGAATTGTTGTGTCTGGTGTAGAGTGTGTGCCCATTGCTACTATTACTTAATTTAAAAAGATTTTTGGAAAGAGGAGTACTTGAGCACTATTGGACCCTTGCTTTGGCTAACGTAATCCTATATGTTTGTTGTTGTAGTTTATACCTTGCTAGCTGTCTCATGAGACCACGTGGGAGGCCTAGGATGGTTCGACCGGAACCACGGGCAGAGGCTCCAGGAGTTGAGCCAGTAGTTAGGGTTGAGGCTCAAGTGAGAGAGGCTGTGGTTGGAGTTGGAGCTCCTCCACCACCTCCACCACCACCACCTCCTCCACCGGGAGCGGGAGGTGAGGCCGGGGCCGAAGGAGAGAGACCACAAGGAGGCCAAGGTGGCCAAGGTGGCCAAGGACCGGCCAGGATTGACTTAGCTCCGTTGGTTCAGGCGATAGCCGGGGCATTTCAGACTGCAGTAGCTGGAGGTCAGGCAGCACACCATCAGGGTGAGGGCACTGGATTGCCTTTAGAGAGACTTCGGGGCCTTGGGGCTGAAGAGTTCAGAGGTGCTACTCCAAAGCGATCAGAGTTATGGTTTGAGAAGACTGTTCGTATCCTTGCTCATATGGGATGTACTGGTGAGCGCAAGTTGGGATGTGTCGAGTCTCTGCTTTAGGGTGATGCCTACACTTGGTGGGTCACCATTACTACAGGTATGGATGAGGCCGAGATCACTTGGGAGTTCTTTGAGACAGCTTTCCGGAAGAAGTATCTGGGTCCGCGATACCTCGATGAGAGGAAGAGAGAGTTTATGGCATTGCTTCAGGGGAGTATGTCCGTGACAGATTATGAGATTCGGTTTGTCAGATTGAGTCAGTATGCATCTGAGCTTGTACCTACTGAGGTGGAGCGTTGTAACCGCTTCCATTATGGGCTGAGTGAAGAGATCAAGACGTAAACTCTAGCTTCACATTACACTGATTTTGATGTCTTGGTCGCGAGGGCCAAGGACTTAGAGCACAGTTTGAGTTTGACCAGGCGGTCTGGTGGATCTAGTTTGGGTAAGAGGTCCAGCAATTTTGATAGAGGTGATGCCAAGAGGCATCGGGACAACGGACATCATTATGATTATAGGCGTGGTGGCGGTAACCACGGTAGGGGCCATCAGGGTCAGAGAGCTGGTGGGAAGTTGCCCACGTGTGCTACTTGCGGGAGGAACCACACCGGTGAGTGTTGGGGAAATTTCCATTCTTATTGGAGTTGTGGGGCTAGAGACCACATTAGGCGTGATTGTCCACATCAGGTGGGACAGGCACCAGCTTAGGCTCCCGCTAGAGCCAATGACTTTCAGAGAGGCCGCGGGCGCGGTAGAGGTAACTTCCAGCCGAGGAACGATGGTCAGAGGAACATAGCACATGTAGTCGCAGTTCAGCCGGAGGGCGGAGGTCAGGCTAGAGTTTATGCTCAGCGTGGGGATCAGCATGACACCGATGTGATCGCAGGTAACTTCTCGATACAGTCTTTGGGTTTGCTTTCTTTGATTGACTTTGGGTCTACGCATTCCTACATATTGAGTGAGCATGCACAGTCTTTGAATTTTCCTTGTGAGATGTTAGAGGTAGGATTTAGTGTTACTAGTTCCCTTGGGGACACGGTAGTAGTTAGGAAGATGTACCGAAGGTGTCCGTTGATGGTTCAGGGGCATGTGTTTCCAGTGGATATGATGGAACTTCCTTTCTATGGTTTTGATGTGATTCTGGGTATGGACTGGCTCACGGAGCATAGAGCTAGGATAGATTTTGAAACTAAACGAATTTCTTTGAAGCTCACAGATGACTATGAGATTGTAGTGGTGGGTGAGAACGTGAAGTTCTTGTCCAATGTGGTTTCAGTGTTAGAGGCTAAGAGATTAGTTGAGTTGGGGTGTGAAGCATACTTAGCGTATGTGATGAACCCTAACATGAGTGAGGTTAGACCTCAGGACATCCAGACAGTATGTGACTTTCCTAGTGTGTTTCCGGAAGAGTTGCCAGGGTTACCACCGGACAGAGAGGTAGAGTTCAACATTGAGACCTATTCTGATTCAGCTCTTGTTTCGATTGCTCTGTATCGCATGGCACCGAAAGAATTGAAAGAGTCGAAGACTCAGTTGCAAGAATTGACAGATAGAGGTTTTATTCGGCCTAGTTCTTCACCTTGGGGTGCACCAGTTTTGTTTGTGAAGAAGAAAGATGGAAGCATGAGAATGTGTATAGATTATAGGCAGTTAAATCAGTTGACAGTGAAGAATAAATATCCGTTGCCTAGAATTGATGACTTGTTTGATCAGTTGAGGGGAGCATCGGTCTTCTCGAAGATTGATTTGAGATCGGGTTATTACCAGCTAAAAGTAAGAGAGGTTGATGTACCGAAGACGGCCTTTAGGACTAGATATGGTCATTATGAGTTTTTAGTCATGCCATTTGGGTTGACTAATGCGCCGACTGCTTTCATGGACATGATGAATAGGATTTTTCATCAATATCTAGATCAGTTTGTAGTTGTATTTATTGATGACATTTTGGTGTACTCGCGAACTGAAGAAGACCATGACCGACACTTGAGACTTGTTTTGAAGACTTTGCTAGATCATCAGTTGTATGCGAAGCTCAGCAAGTGTGAATTCTGGATCCGAGAGGTAGTCTTCTTAGGACATGTTGTGTCAGTCGATGGGATTAGAGTTGATCCGATGAAGATTAAAGCCATCGTTGAATGGAAAGCAACCGAAGTCTGTGACAGAAGTACGTAGCTTCCTAGGCTTAGTCGGATACTATAGGAGATTTGTAAAGGGTTTCTCTAAGTTAGCCGCTCCATTGACACAGTTACTTCAGAAGAGTGTTCAGTTTGAGTGGACAGATGCGAGACAGAGAGCCTTTGAGAAATTGAAAGAAGCTTTGACCCAAGCACCGAACTTGATCCAGCCTGAGTCCGGGAAGGACTATGTAGTCTACAGTGATGCTTCTTATGTAGGGCTAGGATGTGTTCTGATGCAAGACAAGAGAGTAGTGGCTTATGCCTCAAGACAGTTGAAGACCCATGAGCGCAACTATCCGACCCATGACATAGAGTTAGCTGCAGTTGTGTTTGCTTTGAAGATTTGGAGGCACTATTTGTACGGTGAGAAATGCACAGTGTACACCGATCACAAGAGTTTGAAATACATTATGACTCAGCGAGATTTGAATCTCAGACAGCGTAGATGGTTAGAGTTGCTAAAAGACTATGATCTTACTATTGAGTACCATCCGGGTAAGGCCAATGTAGTGGCCGATGCATTGAGTAGGAAGATGGTCGTGGACTTGAGAGCCATGTTTGCTAGATTGAGTTTGTCCGGAGATGGTGGCTTGATAGCCGAGCTTCAGGTTAGACCTACTCTAGGTCAGTTGATTTGAGAGAAACGGCTCTTAGATAGATCTTTGGCACCTCACGTGCAAGATATAGCTGAGGGTAGATCTTCAGACTATAGTTTCAGTACTGATGGGGTTTTGTGCTTCAAAGGTAGAATAGTTGTACCGGAGGACAGTGACTTGAGACGTACGATCTTGACTGAAGCCCGCAGTAGTCCGTTTTCTATGCATCCTGGAAGTACGAAGATGTACCGTGATTTGAAGAATGAGTCCTTTTGGGTTGGCTTGAAGAGAGATGTAGCCGACTTTGTGAGTAAGTGCTTAGTGTGTCAGAGAGTGAAGGCGGAACATCAGGTTCCCTCAGGTTTGTTACTGTCGTCGAGAATTCTGGAATGGAAGTGGGAGAACATCACCATGGATTTTGTTTCGGGTTTGCCTTTGACTCCTACGAAGAAGAACTCAGTTTGGGTGATAGTGGATCGTTTTACGAAGTGTGCTCACTTCTTGGCAGTCAATACTACTTACACTTTAGATAGATTGGCCGATTTGTATATCGGTGAGATTGTGAGACTGCATGGTGTGCCGAAGTCTATTGTGTCAGATAGAGATCTGCGGTTTACTTCTAGATTTTGGGAGTGTCTGCATACAGCTTTGGGTACCCGTTTGAACTTCAGCACTTCTTATCATCCTCAGTCAGATGGTCAGTCTGAGAGGGTTATTCAGATCTTAGAGGATATGTTGCGTTGTTGTATCATTGACTTTCAGGGTACTTGGGAGAAGCATTTGCCTTTAGTAGAGTTTGCGTACAATAATAGCTTTCAGTCGAGCATTCAGATGGCTCCGTATGAGGCCTTGTATGGCCGAAAGTGTAGAACTCCAGTTTGTTGGGCCGAAGTGGGACATAAGTTGTTACCTATGCCGGATTTGCTCAAGGGGACAACCGACAAAGTAAAATTGATTTGTGATCGTTTGAAAGCTGCTTCGGATAGGCAGAAGTCCTAAGCCGATTTGAAGAGGAAGGAAGTTGAGTTCTCAGTGGGTGAGAAGGTATTCTTGAAAGTGTCATCGTGGAAGAAGGTGATGAGATTTGGCCGGAAGGGGAAGTTGAGTCCGAGGTACATAGGACCGTATGAGATTGTGAAGAGGGTTGGTCTGGTTGCTTATCAATTGAGTTTGCCATCTGAGCTAGAGAAGATTCACGATGTGTTCCATGTTTCGATGCTTCGTAAGTATAGGTCTGATCCATCACATGTTATGCCCGTAGAAGAGATTGAATTGAATCCGGATTTGACTTATGAGGAAGAGCCCGTGGAAATCTTAGCTTCTGACAATAAGGTGTTGAGGGGTAGATCGATTGAGTTAGTAAAGGTGCGGTGGCGACGTCGAGGTGTGGACGAGGCCACTTAGGAGAGGAAGGAGGATATGGAAAAGCAGTTTTCGTATCTCTTCCAGTCAGGTAATTTCGGGGACGAAATTCCTTAAGTGGGAGAAAGTTGTAACGCCTGTGTTTTGGGGTTAGGAGTTAGTCGGGTTGTTGTCCTAGTCAATAAAATTAAATTAAAACAATTCAACCTAAATTGTGATGTAATTGAGCTTTAGTAAAGAGAGAGGGACCTATATTGCAATTTTCCCCAAAAGAATTTTAAAGGAAGACAACTTTTAAAGAAAAGTTGTCTTCTCTTTCCCCCATCCCCCTTTTCAAACGTGAATGGCACCTCTCTCCTTTCCAAACTCTCCCAAACTACTAGTTACTATTCCATTGGATTGCAACCTCAATTCAAGGTGTTTTTGAAAGGTAAAATTATATTCTCACTCTCTTCTCTATTCTCTATCTACCCATGGTCTTAGATTTTAAAGATATGAGGTTTTGAAAATTAGGGTTTGATTTAAAGCTTGGGTTTTTAAGGGGTTTTTCATCTTGTTTTGATAAATTGAGTTGGGGTTTTGTTCATTCATGTTAAAATGCACATTATATGTTAATTTTGTTGAATTTTAATGAAAACCCGAAGTGGGTTCTTAGACCCATTTTTGAGATGTCAAAAACTCCATTTTTGGTGGGTTTTAGGTTGAAAACAAAGGGCTGATGGTTTAGGTATGTTGGGAGGGTGATTTGGGACCTTTTGGGGGTCATTTGGGTAATTGAAAATGGGTATTTCAGCTAAGGTTTGAAGGAGTACGAAATTGAGATATTTGGGGTTTAAATTGGTTGGAAAATTTGGGTGAAGTTGATTTGAACTCAAAGGTTATGTGTTGATTGAATGTTAGCATTGATTGTGGTTGTTGGTTGTGTTTTTGATTGGCTAGAAGCAAGAGGAGTCGTTGAAGGAGCATTGGGACCGAATCCAGGTTCGTAGGAGAATTGTTTCGATTGCTAAGGAAGGGCGGTGAGTGGTTTCAAACTTGTTTTAAAGTTTGGTTCGAGTGTGTATAGTGTGTGAGTGAAATGTGCTTGGTAGGCCATTTCCATTTAATTCAAGTTGTTGATTTTAGTTATTGATTTCCATTTAATACTTGTGTATTGCCTATCTATGCTCTTGAGAAATGTGAATAAGTTGTGCATGTTATCGTGATATGTATATATGTGATGAGCATGAATTATGGTTGATGACATGTGATGGGGTTATGGAAATTGGCACTAAATTAATTATCGGTTGTAAATGATCGATCATTAGGATTAGTGTGCACACAAATCGAGTCAAAACGTACGTGGCCTTGATGGCGTTAAGTCATCAAGGAGGAGTACGGTGATGTAATATTCCACTGGAAGTTTTTTATATATATTTCTACGGGATGATGAGTGGAATCCCATCTGTAGGGCATGTGGCGATGAGTGGAATCCCGCACATGCGAGATCCGGTGATGAGTGTAATCCCACCGAGATAAAGTGTTGTTGAGGTTTAAATCCACACAATCGGGGTAATTAATAGTGGCCAATTAAACTTGTTCATGTGTTGTGATATATGATTGTGGTATATGGTGTTGTTACATGATGTTGATATTGATGGTTGAGCTTGGTAGATTATGAGAAACCATATTATGCCACTTGAAAGACTAGCTAGGTCTACTTGATTATGCCATTGTAGGTTGTATGAGAGATTAGGATTTACATGCTTGAACCCTGCATTGTTGATGTTTTTCGTTTTAGAGCACCCTCACTAAGCTTATAGCTTACGCTCTCAATGTTCAACAATGCAGATCATTAGCGTGGTGTTAGCTCGGAGCAAGGCAAAAAGGGTTTTCCAAGTTTGTGGCTCAAGTACGGTTATCAATTTTGTATTAGTTAGCAATGTGGCAAGGGTTTTTGTATGAGCTTTGCATGACTCATTTAAGTGTGGATGTTTTGGTTTGATTATGGTTTGTAAATCATGAGATACTATGATGAATGTTGGTGTGTGGTGGCATGCTTTAGATGTTTAGGTTGCCCTGTGTGTGTGAGCAAACCCCTTATGATGACTTGTGCCTTTTAAGGCCTTTTGAGCCTTTATGTATGCCCTTTTATGCTATAATATGGTCTTTGTATGAATGCCATGTATGGATGACTTGTCTCATGTTTGATTGTTACCTATGGCTTATGTATGATTGCTTAAATGTGTGTATGTGCTTAGGAGAGTCGAGAAATGCATTTAGAGTCGTGTTTGGGGTCGATAAGTTGGAAATTGTGGAGCTGCAGTGCAGGGCGTATCGGTACGCCTAAGGGCCGTAACGATACGGTCTTGCCTGTAGAGCTCAGTTTTGGCTGGGCGTATCGATACGGTTTTTGGTCACTGGAATTTTGAGAAATTTGGGAGTTTTTGGAGTATCGATACGGTGTTGGGGCGTATCGGTACGGGTTTATCTCGTTGACCACGAGATGATGACTGAAGAGGGCGTATCGCTACGCTCAAGGGCGGTATCGATACGGTCTTCTTCGAGTTGACTGTTTGGGTTGACCAAGTCAAGGCGTATCGATACCCTTGATTGGTGTATCGATACGACCTGCCCTGTAAGCTTAAAATGAGTTGTTTATGTATGGTCGTGGTTCGAATGTGATTTCCTTTAATTGTTTTCTGCTGTCATGATCACTTAGGACTTAACAATTCTCTAGGCAAGATTAAAATGAAAGAAAAAAAATAGGGTTGCTAATCGAGGGGAACCCCTTTGGGTTTCGCTTCAGTTTTCCCCGTGTGGCTCACTCGGACCGGTCATCCGGCCAGACTGGGACGAGGGGGTTACATAATCTTTAAATGTAATAGATTTTCTCATACTCTTTGATTAGAAAAAATATATATATTTTAAGAAATTATTCAAGAGTGATTTAACGTATAAATTTTAGGGAAATATTTTGATATACAAGTTTGATATACAAGTCTTTTAATTTTAGGTGTAGAGATTTAGGTTGTGGTTTAGGAGTTTAGGTTGTAGGGTGTAGGGTGTAGAATTTAAGGTTTATAGTTAGAATATAGAAATTAGGTTTTAGGGTGTTAGGGCTAGGGATTTAGGTTTTATATATATAGCTTAAATATGAAGGGTTGTTTAATTTTTTTTACATAGCTTGTGTATCAAAATATAATCCTAAATTATGTTAGATATGGGTTTAATCATTTAATAGTAATTCATAATTGTTCTATTCAAAAGAAGCAATTCATAATTCTTTTATTTAAATGATGGAAATGATAATAAAAATGACATTACAATGATATTTCCATTAATATTTTAAGAAAACTCTTTAGTATTTTACTAATTGAGTTGATATTTGGTTAATATGTGATATCAATTAAGCCAAACTCTTAATTAATATTATACAGAAAAACTAGTTTTGTTCACTGTGAGGTTACTCTTCGATTTAATTAAATTAAACTTGAGTTGGATTAATCCGAAATATGATTCTTATATTCAAATCGATTTAATTTTGCTAGTTATTTATTTTGAATTATGATTTTTATTTTTAAGATATATTAAATAATAATAAAAATATGAGCAGTGAAAATCTCTACAAGAAAGTATTGAACATGTGTAAAGACAATGCAATAGAAGCAATAAATATTGTATTTTTAAAGAGAATATCCAAAAATTTATTGATAGTAATATAAAAAAGGTTTTATAGTTCCAATAACTTTTCTATAAATATTGTATTTTTAAGAGAATATCCAAAAATTTATTGATAGTAATATGAAAAAGGTTTTATAGTTCCAATAACTTTTCTATAAATATTGTATTTTTAAGAGAATATTTTAAAATTTTGCAAAGTTTACAAAACAATTCCCAAATCTCTAAAATTTCTCAAATTCAAATTAAACTCCCAAATCGCCACCGCTTCCATCACCGATCGTCGCCCCTGATTACACACCTTTGGTTGCTGGACCAAGGCGGTCATTTTCCCCAACACGGCGTCGCTAAAAATGCAGAACGACATGCAGCCGAATGCGAAATCGACGTTCATATTTTAAAATAATAATTGAAAAATATATTTTAAACTGTATATAAATTATATATAAATGGAAAAATATCTTACGATAATTTTTTATATTAGTTAATTTAAAATTATTTTTATTGATTAGTTAAAGGTTATATAATACAATTTTAAGCCTCCAACGTAGCAGCGTTTCTAGCGCTAATTGTAATACGTAGTTATATTGGTAAATTCACAAGTAACATATATTTATAACAATTTCTTAAAATGAAAACTAAACAAAACATCTCTTCAATTGTCTTTGAACAATCGAACATTTGATTCAATGAATGATAAAAATAAACATAAACATAAATTAAGTTTTAGTTGGAATTTTATTTCTTAAGAAGAAATGGAACAAATTTTAATCTTGGGAGAAAAATCAAATTTCCCTTTTGGGTGCTGCTTTTTGTTCCTAACACTAAAAAGATCAAATCCTATGTCATAACTTTGAAGTATTAAACCCTAAAAATATACCTTACACCAAATATTTTAAACCCTAACCCTAATACATATCCTTAAACTCTAAAACTATTTTTTTAATAAGGGGCGGACGATTTCTACTCCAGTTATTGTTGGGTTTCAAAGTCGATTTGTTAAAGAAATTTGAGTATGGTAGTTTGCAAAATTGATTTAAGTGGGACATATTACACATATTAATATATCAAAAGAAATAAGCGCAAAAAGTAAAAGAAATAATATACGAGAATGGGCAAAAATAAAATTGAAATGGCCTAAATTTACAGAAGAAAAAATATCTTAAAAGCATGATAAGGAATTTAACCCAAGTCATAATAAACCCTAAACCTAAGAAAAAAAACTATGGCATATAAACACAACCCAACTCATAATAAGCCCTAAACCTAAGAAAGTTATGGTCCGGTTTGGAAGTAAAAACAAAGAAGTCAGGCAGCTCCAATAGGAAGATTGGAGAGCTGAACCTCTGCTGACGGCTTCTTCACTTGGTCTTTAGTTTTGTGGTCTCCGTTGAAGTAAAAGTAGGCATATAAGCACAACTGAAGAAAGCCAGAGATGGATCCTAGTCCATTGGAAACCTGCAAAGCAACAATAACAATTATATTACTCCATGTCTCCATCCATATATTATGCATTTTAATTGCTCATTAATTTACTTACCAGAATGAATATATCAAATTGGAGGAGGCCATAAATTGTCCAACAGATTCCATTACAAAAGCCAGCAAGTGAGAGCCAGAAAGGCATGTACTCCACACTCCTTGTTTTGATCACTTTTCTAGCTATGGCCAGAGGTGACAAATACATGATGATGTTGAAAACATCAGCTATTATTCCAACCATAAGAGTTCTACGGCTATGGAAAACGAAGATAGCCAACAGAACGATGCCTACTGTCAATAGTGCTTCAAGACCTATGATTTGCGCAACACGAAGCTGAAATTTGTACACATTCAAGTCTCAGATTCATATAATTAAACAAGGGAGCTTGGTAGAGATTAATGATTCATATAATTAAACAAGGGAGCTTGGTAGAGATTAATGATTCATACGTACCCTTTTTTTCCGATCATTAGCGTAAACAAAATATACGGTCAAGTACAGAATCTCAATGCCAAGACCGACGCCATTGATGGTCAACACTAAAACATTGTCTTTTGTAATAAAAGGGAGACCATAGAAGATCCAGATAATACAGTTCATAACTGTGCCCAGGTACGGATATGGTTGAAACTCCTCCACTGCCTTCTTTTTATAGATTTGAAAAAACGTTGGCCTAGTTCATTTATTCACAAAAACCAAAACCATTCATAATTAGTAGGTAACCTAAAATTCAAGAGAGAGAGAGTGAGAGATTGCGATTACATTGGTGAGAGGAAGAGACCGAAAGAGATGACATTCCCTGCAAAAGGAAAACATATATAACTACATTGTTGAATCAAATGACGTAAAAACTTAAACCTGGTAACGAATAACTAATTACCGACAATCCCGACGATAGTGTGAGCAAGTCCCATGTTGAAAGCTGAAGCAGAGCAGAAATTGTGAGGGATGAAGGCTCCAACGATTTCAAAGTTATATATAGACAAGGATTTTTAGTTTAAACAAATTTCAACCACTTTAATTAAAATTTATTTTATTAACTAGAAGAATTATATCGAATGTCGAATACTTCTTTCAAACCAATACTTGTGTTTAATTACAGGAGGTGAAGCCCAAGGAGATTGGTTCGGTGCTTCATGAGCCACAGATGCAGCACTTGTGGATTCCGGATACATTTATATTAAATAAATTTATTTTCATTGGTAATTTTGTCATCCTTGTAGTTATTCAAAATCAACAATGTTGTTATGAAAATCCCCGAATTGCATCCATCTCACCCTTTGAATAACAGAGTCGTTATCAACGGTTGCCCTTTGCCACGCGTCATTAGATAATTAAAAACGTTTGAAATAGCATGTCCACATGTCATTTTCTTTAATAAATTAATATTCTCTGCATGCCAGTTTTGATGACGTGAATTTCTAATTTTAAAATAAACAATTAATTCTATAACACACCGTCCAACCTACCTTGTCATCGTCGACATGGCAAGACAACTGACGATGACCGCTGATGTGAAACCATGTAGAAATCACATGCCTAGAATTTAACGACTTCGTTAATCAACGACGATCAAAGATGCAATTCAATAGTTCCAGGGCTAAATTGATGAAATTATAAATGAGGGACAATATTGTTGATTTTTGAAGACTGCGAGGGCTAAATTGATGAAATTAAAAATGAGGAACAAAGTTACTCATTTGAGATTACTACATGGACAAAATTACATATGGATGACAAAATTAACTGGACCCAACGGAGGTGGGTATTTTTTTAATAAAAAAATTAGGTTCGGTCGAGTTTGGTCGGATTATGAAAAAGTTCGAGTTGGGTTTGTGTTTAGGGTGAAAATTCCCTCACTCGACCCAATTTAATTATAACTATATATATTTATTATATATTATATTTAATATTTTTATTTTTATTTTTTTTCAAGATGGGTTGGTTTAGTCGAATTTTTTGTGAAAATTTTGGGGTCGGTCAGGATCAAATTATGCCTTTATTATCTAGGGTCAGGAATAAAATATATTAAATTTGGATACCCATGTACTTGTTCTTAGCAATCCCTCACACCCAACAACATTTCCCTTAAAAGCTCCATCAACAAGATATTCTGGATACCTAAAATTGACCCCTTCTTGACAACTTTCTCAAAAAGTAGATGTAAGGCTTCTACTACTAGAATGAACATAAACGAGGATAATTGATCCTCTGTCTCAATCCCTTAAACATCTTAAATTCTTTAGTTGGAGATCCATTAAGTACGATTGAGACCTTTACCGTGGAGACACATTCCATTATCCATTTCCTTTATAATTTCCCAAAACCCATTCTTCCTAGCACCATAATCGAAAATTCTCATCGTACACTATTATAGGCCTTTGCGAAATCTAGTTTGAGTACAACCCCTTGTTCCTCATTGACCTCTTATTGCAGTGAATGAATGATTTTGTTCGCTATCAAAATTCCATCAAATATTTGTCTGTCCATTAGAAAAGCGCATTGAGCCTCACTTACTAATCGATCCATCACCATATATAACCTTCTTTAAGAGTACCTTTGCTAGGATTTTATAAATTGAGCTTACCAAACTAATTCACCTATATTCTGAAATATTAGCAGGACATTCCTTCTTAGGAATGAGAACTATAAAAGAGGAATTTACATTTTTTTGGTAATTTACCCTTTGAATGGAAACTTTTGAATAACTTGAAGAAATTATCTTTCAATAGTTCCCATCACTTCTCGTAAAAGCAAGCATTGAATCCATCCGGTCCAGGAGCTTTTGAATCATCGCAATTTCATGCTGCATCTTTGATTTCCTCCATATAGAAAGGCTTCTCCAGCTCCATAGCTTCACTTTCAGATAATATGTTGAATTCAAAATCGAACCAAGCATCCTATCTCCTCGGCTTGCATCTAAATTGCTTTATAAAATGGTCGTAGACTTTTTTGCCCTTAAATTACACTCCTTTTTGCCCTTAACTTGACCGCTCTATGAAAAAAATGTATTCATATCCCTGCATCAGCCAGTTCACCCTAGCTTTCTGCCTCCGTAAATTCTCTTGAGCTTTACGAGTATCCCATAGGTGTATCTTACGATGCTTCATTCCCTCCAATTTGACCGAATCTAGTTTGCTAACATCACCAAGATCTTCCAGTTCATTGATGCGTCTTTCCATCTCTTGTGCTCTATTGTTGAAGTTGTCAGAAGAATTAACATTCCACTTTTTCAAGGCACCCTTTACTCTTTTGAGTTTCGATGTTAAAATCCTATCACATTCCTTCGTATCTATCAAGATTCCCTTTATTACATTGATACATTCTTCTTTACTCAGTCAAGCATTAATTATTTTTTAATGGTCTTGGTCCCCAGTCCTCTTTTGAACTAGACAATAAGATTGGTACATGATCTAAAATTGTTCGTTGCATGCCACAAATTGAAATGTCCGAGTACTTTTGAAATCAACTTTTTTCCACTAAGAACCTGTCTAGTCGGATTCTGAAAAAGTTCGAGTTGGGTTTGTGTTTAGGGTGAAAATTCCCTCACCCGACCCAATTTATTTATAACTATATATATTTATTATATATTATATTTAATATTTTTATTTTTTTTCAAGATGGGTGAGTTTAGTCAGATTTTTTGTGAAAATTTTGGGGTCGGTCAGGATCAATTTTATGCCTTTATTATCTAGGGTCGGTCAGGATTAAATTCGGATATGTCAAGACTCCTTTTATTACATTGATACATTATTCTTTACTCAGTCAACCATTAATTATTTTTTAATGGTCTTGGTCCCCAGTCCTCTTTTGAACTAGACAATAAGATTGGTACATGATCTGAAATTGTTCGTTGCATGCCACAAATTGAAATGTCCGAGTACTTTTGAAACCAACTTTCCTCCACCAAGAACCTGTCTAGTCTGCTCCGACTACTATTTGAACCAATCAAAGTAAAATTCAACCATACATGCCACATAATTTGAACACCCGCTTCTTTTGCTCCTTGACCTAACAACATTGAAATCACCAAGTAATCCAATTTTGAGTCCAATTTCTTTTCAAATTTGCCACTTCTCCCATAGTTGTACTTGTTCCTTGATTCCACATGGATCGTAGATGTTTAGCTGGATATACTAAGTATTGTCATCAATCCCCTTCCGTGCTACTAGAATGAAGTTAGTATGGATGATGCCTTTTCCACTTTGAATTTGTTACTAGCCCTCCCAATCGCCCCGCAACATTTGAAACTCTCAAGTCAAATTCATCATCATACCAAATTTTTTTCACCACATCCTCGTCCATCGAGACCATCTTTGTCTCCTGTAAAAAAAAAATACCATTTCTACTCTTTGATTTATGACTAATTTCCTTACTGTTAACATCTTCTCGTTTGAACCCAATCACATGATATTCCAATATAGAATATTCATATTTTCCTTTTATTTCGCAAAACATGCCAATTAGTTGACCTTGTTACACTGTTATGCCTCTTCGATTAAAGCTAAATAGTGTATCGTTTCTTGCTCATTGTAACATCCCAAAAATAGGGTTAGAAGAGTTAGGGGGTTCGATTGGGTTCATTTTGAATCAGTCGAACCAGATAGGTCGGTTAACTAGTTTCCAGAAAATAAATATGTAAAAATTGGAAATTTGATAGATAAAAATTGGATTTAGGTTTCTAAAATGTTTTATTATTTTATTAAATGTTTTAGTAATTAAATCGGGGGGTAATTCAATTGGATTGGTCGGCATTTTTATATTAGTGACTAAGATGTAGGATTTGCAAAACTGTTTTTAAAGTGACTAAATTGAAAAGGGCCAATACTACGAATCCTTAGAGAGCTATATTTTCTAAAAATCTTAATTAGGATTACCACCTTGTAAAACCTATATTTTATTTTTATATAACAAGGAATACCAAAGACTATTTTGTAAAAGGGGTAAATTTTTAAGTACTCAAAAAGACTCACAAATTGACAAGGTTTCGAACTTAAAATAATATCTAAGTCAAAAAATCAAACCTCAAACTTTTTCTAAGCGTTTGGTACTAAAAGTTAGTCAAATTGTTCCAGGAGTATCGATACGCCTTAGGTTGTATCGATACGATTTGTAGAAACTGAATTTCATTTTATACTTGATTGCTATATGTTACCGATACATGTGTAGTCGTACCAGTACACCACTCAACCTGGGAACCAATTGTGCTTTTGAGTATCGGTACGACTAAGTGCGTACCAGTACGGGGGTTAAGAGTTTCCAAATTTTTTGCATTTAATTTTCCGACCATTGCTTGCCAATTTTAATGGAATCATTACTTTGAACTTTATTTAACACGTACCGATACACATATAGGCGTATCAATATGAGTTTTTGTGCAAATCTTTCAAAGATTCCAGTGAGCAAAATAGGTATCGATGCGGTACAGCCCGTATCGATACCCTTTGTAAAACTTCACTCCGTACTGATACGCCCTTTTGCGTACTGGTACCCATTTATCAGCAACGACTATTTCTTCTTATGGAAGGTACCGATATGAGTGCTCGTGTACCGATACTCAGTGCTGCCAGACAACATTTATTGCGGGAAAAATGAAGCCCAACGGCTAGAATTAATATCTCAGCTACCCAAATGGTTAGAAATTAATGAGGGGTATAAAATCAAGTCTCCAAAGCTTCTTCAAAAACTATTGACCAAGTCTAAAGCATACAAGCACTCATCCAACAATCCTTGAGCCTTTATTGTAAAATCTTGTAAACCCACTTGAGAGTTCTTATTGTATCCATTTTATTCAAGTGTTGGGGTTTGAGTGAACCTAAAATTCTGCAAACAATTTGTAATACCCGTATTGTCTGGGTATATGTTTTCTCTATAAATGAAACCTAAAAATAAATAAATAATAAATAAAACCCAACAATAGTCCATAAATAAAAAAAACTATCCATTTACAAAGCCCAAAATTCAATTTACAGCCCACTTAACATTTGTTATGAGCCTTTCAACCCATTTACACTCAAACAAACACAAAAAATCGGTCAAGATCCAAATTCCCGCCCAAACTCGGTAACCAAGGGACATGTGGTAGCCTATCATTGGCCCTTATGCTCTTCACTTGGATCATGCTTTTCTCCAGACAATAGTTGGATTCAGCTGGCCTGTATGACATCATCACTGATGTCAAATCCCATTAACTATAAATAGAGAGAGAAAAGTGTTGGTATGTGTGGGGCTCGATTCGATCAACCAATTATGCTCACCAAGTGGTGGAGAGGTGGATATTTGGGTGGAAGGGTTTAGGAAGCTAGAAAGATTAAAGACACAAAGATTTATAGTGGTTCGGCCTTCTAACAAGCACCTACATCCACTACCTTAGCTTCCCACTAAGGATTTCACAATCAATCCACTAATTGATTCGTCCCCTTTTCTAGGATTAGGAGGAAACCCTTACAACCGATCAAGCTTCTACCCAAGCCTTGATCAAAACCCTCTTTTACAAAGAGAAAAATGAAAGCAAACTTAAACCCTCTAATAGGTGTTTGTTTGCACAATTAAGCACTCACCCAAAACCTAAAACACTTGAGCAAATTTGACAATTTTGGCTCACTAGTGTTTGTCTATACAAGAATTGACACTTAAAGCACTAAGACAATATCTTGATCATTTGTTGATTGACAATTGAAGCATTAGTCTTCTCTTGATGCTTGGAGGTCCCTTTTATACTCCCAATTGAGTTTATAGCCGTTTAGGACCGTTGGAGTTGAAATAGAGTCGTTGGAGCCTTTAATTTCCTCCATAAATGCAGTTCTGCAGCTCCCCGTTTCGAAATGCTCGAAGCCGTTTCGAAACACCCTCAATATAGAAAGAGCCGTTGCAGTCTGTCAGGGTACCCGTTTCGGAACACCCCCTTGCCGTTTCGGAACGCGTATCGGAACGCCCTTAGCCCGTATCGAAACGACCTGCATTTAAAAGTTAGTTGGGAAAGAGCCGTTGGGGTTTATGACCGTTGTGGTCAGTGCCACGTGGGCATATCGAAACGGCCTAGCCTGTTTCGAAACGCTGGCCCTGTTTCGATACGTGTATCGAAACGTTTTGGCCACTGGAGGCACCTGTTTCGAAACGCCCTAGGGTGTTTCGAAACACTTGGTCAGTTTTGTGAAAATTGGCCTTTGAAAACATGAAAAACACTTTTGAAAAATTCCCTAGACATTATTTCAAGTTGTTTGGACTTTGTAAATGTTTTAAATTCTTTTTAAATCAGTCCAAAACATTTTTCAATTATTATATCAAAACATTAGTTCTACAAAAAGGTCAGATCCAATTAATGCCACATTCAATAGATACCTTAAAATAATAATAAGAGGAGAGGGGAAAAGGCATTTAGGGTATTTTACTTGCCTCGCTGATCGGAATTCAAAGGGTTTTCGAAACTCGATCATCGCTGGAAGTTATCGGAAATGTCATCGGAGTCGCAATTTTCAGCCGACGAAAGGTATATTTCTTCTCGTCTTTTAATTTTCTGCAAAATAAGCTTAAAACCGGTTAGATCGAGATCAAAATAGAATAAAAGAGTAATTAAAATGAGATCTAAAACTCATCTAGTGGTCGGGGTTTATAGGGAGTGGCGATCGGAGTCGAAAATGTGCACTGGGACGAGTAGCCTAGATTTTAGGTGGTTGAAGATGGGAGATCCAGTTGGATCACGTAATGTTAGGGGATTTAGGGTTCGAAATAAAAAATGATTTTTTTAGGGTTAAGGTTCCGGTGAGCTATAACCCCCTCGACCCGGCCTAGCCGGTAGACCGACCCGAACGGGTCACACGGGAGATATTGAAGTAAACCACGAAGGTTTACCTCAATAAATGACCCTATTATTTTTTTTATCTTATCTAGATGCAAATTAGGATCCTATGTGTTAAACATTGCAACGGATCATTTGCAACTCAAACACACATCAATTATATCCAATTAAGGCTTTCAGGGACCATTTTGTAATTTTTTCCAATTCATAGGGACTTGGGCCATTTTTGTGTTAACGTCCTTTAATTAATCCCATTACATGCACCCAGTCAAATCTCAGCTCAAAATAATCATTCATGCTCATTTAATTGCATCCGCAATATTCAGGGACTAAAACGCAAAGAATTAGAACTTCAGGACATTCCATCAACTAACATAACTGCCACCCGTTTCCAAACACTAAGGCCCTGTTTCAAAACATGGGCTCTTATAGAAATGCCCTTGAGGCGTTTCGAAACCATGGTTTCTAGTAGCAAATCGAACCGGAACAAACATTATCTGTTTCGAAACCCTATGGCCATTTCAGGCACACCGTTTCGATACAGGCTCGAGTGTTTCGAAACACTTGGGCCTGTAATGATAGATTTTTCTGGTTTTCACTCTAAAAACCAGCCTAAACCAATCCAACATGTTTCTAACATGCATACATCATACATAAACATTAATCCTCAAACATTTGCAGCATATTTAGCATTAAAGCATGGCTAACTGCATCAATGGAAATCTAAAGGCATGCAACCTAGCAAATAAGCCACTCAAGAGTCAAAACTCAAAACAATACTCACTACAACAAAACAGATCTTTAGCGTCATTTTTTAGCACCGCTAAAAACATTCCCGGTGCTTAAGAAAGTGCCACTATTTACGGTGCCGCAATAGTTCGGGGCGCTTTTTGGTGAAAACGCCACAAAAAGTCAAGATCTATAGCGGCGTTTGTAAACTCCACGAATAACTGCCCTTTCGTGGCGTTTTTATTTACAAATCCCGCGAATAACTGTTCTTTAGTGGCGTTTTTATACAAATGCCGTGAAAAACCATGTTTCCAAAAAAAAAACTCAAATAAAAAACATATTATAATAGGCATATTTTGAGCTTCAATGTGAATCATCACTACTCAAGAACCTCAAAGGGAATCGTTTTTTAGTTACACAATGGGAATCATCACTTGCATAGTGAAGGGACATATTCTTAGCTTCAACATGGTTATAAATTTCTTCACTTTCATCTTCTTCTATCAAAGCAGAAAGAACTCTTTGGCATAAAGGAGTAACCTTGTCAAACTATTTTAGATCAAATCCTCCAGTTGTGGCGTTAGTTTTGGCAATTTCTTCAACAGAACTAGGTGCATTTTTTGGTGCCACACCACCCTGAGAAATGAAAGAAGTTTGTATCAATATTTGTCAACAAAGTTTTAGCTTAATTTAGTTGTTTCAACATCAAAACAATATATCAGATTTGTCACAAAGCAACTCTCAATCAAGAAGTAATTCAATCCATTATTTGTGCTTATAAAAAAGCCTTCAAGCCTTGTAAAATAATCACATTTTCCAATTGTAAACAGTTCCTCCAAAATCTTATAAAACAGTTCACTAATATAGTAAAACAATTCATGTTTTATTTTCAGAACAATCTTTATACATTATAGAGAAACCCCTTGTTTTAATTATAAAAAAACAACCCCTGAATAATCATCAAAGTAGTCTCTAAATAGTTTCTATGCATCTTGAACAGTCCATCATGCCTAGATATATCTTCCAAATCAGTCTACTACATGATCATGCACACACAAAACAGAGAAAATGTGATCATATACATATATGCTTACCAAAATAGTCCATTTTGCATTCTCAACAGCCCTTATAATTGCAAAACAACCCCACCCTTATTTTATCAAATTTTAACTAAGATTTTGACCCTTCAACAAAGTAAAAGATCATCCAATAACGAGACAACAAAATCACAACTTAATTAGGAGCTAATTTCTTTTACAAGACTAAAGTAGTGCTTTATCTATCATTTAGATTAGTTGAAATCGCCACAATAAACAAGGATTTATCAAATTTACTCTAACATCAACTCGCTATGCTCCCATTCCATGACTCATAATTTCACTATCTAGTATTTACCAATAACACAATAGAACACATTCAGAAACATAGTTAATCAATTTATCCTTAAACTAGTCATATCATTCATCAATCTTTTCTCAAAATTTCCAGTGAATTTATTCAAAACACACAAACAATTGAGATGGGCTTACCTCTATATGAAGAACTAGAGAATTTGAAGGCTAACTTTCAATAATTATTAGTACCTGTTAATAGTAAATTTACAACCCTTCTGTCGGCCTAAAAGGTAAGAAGGTCGGACATGATCTCTGCAGTTACACCACCAACTTTCTATACGAAAAAAGTTGTTTAAATTAACAAGTAGGTACTGAAAACAACATATGACATATGCAAAAAAAGCCAACTTTCTTATGTATTAGAACCTTACTTGGCAAAATTTGTAGAAGTCTTCAAGGTACGCTTTGTAGACTCTGTTCCTCATAATTTCAATGTTCATGTCATCAAGATCCTAGAGAAAATCCAAGATGAGTGAACCCAAAATCAAAGGTTTACAAAAGTACACCATTACATAAACAACACTCTAGCACAACTACTAGGAGTTACAAACATGTAATCATCGACAATTAACATGAAGAAACACTATTAGAAAAGTTGTTAGAACCATGTACCTCAGAGGTAATACAATCAGGACAACATTGTCTATCATGTGACCATATATAGATGGAGAAATCAAAACATTAGATTTTCTCAGGCTTTTGCTAAATCCACAACAACCTATTAATCAATCTACATCTGTACACCATATCATAAGATGTGAAATAAATCAAAGCCTATGCTATATCTAAGAGAAGGATAATCTGATATCTCTCAGGCAATTCAAAGAAAGAAACAAAAAAGACAAATCTTTACATACATGATATACTCTGAGAAGGATAATCCATATCAATGGCCATTTCTCATAGAAATTGTAAAATGCAAATATATTGTTTTGCTTGATTTGTTAAACATTGAACCAGAAATCAAGGTAAAATAAGTATAAATGCGATGAGATTATATGAGATATAATGAGGTGAGAAGAGATCGAGAAAAGGAGATTGGTACTCGTGGGAGAGAGCGATAGGAGAGGAACAGACAGCAGTGATTTAGTAGGGAGAGATAAGAGGGGCGAACTGCCTCCCTTCGCGTCTAAGAGCAGCCATTGCTTACTAAAAAGGAAGAAAAAAACCCTAGAAAACGCTTGCGAAGGATTCAAAATAAAACTTTTATTTTCCATCGCATCACCATTTCTTACTGACAAATCATTGTGGCGTGAGAGATTGGAAAAAAGAAAAGTGACGACTGAGATGAAGGGTGGGTTTTGATTTGGGGATCGAATGAGGGCAAGAGAGTGACAATGCTGATGTTTCTCTAAAATAAAATTTTTATTTTCTATTGCGGCGTTTGATTTTACACACGACACAAACGTCTTTGCGTCGTTTCTTCTAAAAACGCCACTAACGAGAAGTCTACTGCGGTGTTTCTTCTAAAAATGCCACTAAAAGAAGTTTTTTGTGGCGTTTCTTTTAAAAACGTAACAAATTTTTTTATTTGTGGCGTTTTATTTGTAAATGCCGCGATATGTTAAAAATTAGTGGCGTTTATCTCTAAAACGCCGCTAATAATGCCAATGTATACCAAGTTTAGTGTAGTGACTCCAAACACAAATAAAGGCCTTTTACAAGTATAAAATCATATAGAAAACATGCTCAAAGGGTCTTCATACACATCACCCAAGCAAAACATGAAATCCCCCATTGCCCTTATTACTCTAGTTCATAACAGAAACATACTTTCAAAGTGAAGTCTCTTAGGATTCTCTTGCAAGTTGTTGCCTCCAAACACTTAGTTATCTGCATTGATGGAAAAAAGAGAGAGTAAGCATACAACCTTAGTGAGGAGTGCTCAAAACCCAAAAACACCATCAATGGTCAAAACCATTTTACACATTTTGAAAACCATCATGCTTTCTTGAAATCCATGCACTTGATTAACAAAAATAAGCATGTTATACCACATGCAACAAGTATCAAATACTTCAACAACAAAATCCATTTGTTAACACATAAATCAAGCCCTCAATGCATAGCTACCAATATGCAAAGCTTAAAAGTAAAACATACATTCTTCATGTTATGCATCCATATACATTCCATAGCAATTAATCAATTATATTGGCTCTCAAGTGATCATCAACATACTTATTTCTAAAAAACATATCAGATACACGGATTCCCAAGTGTTGTCCCAACACTTCATACATTCTCACCAGCAACTCAAGTTTCACACACGGGAGCTACCCTCCACCGTTGTGACACCCGTGGTGGAGTATTCGGTACCTTACAACCCCTCAAAACCACTCATCGGTAGATGTATAACCCCACTAATGAGAGACAGGACACAACTCAATTTCCTCAATTGTTCAGGTACTTGGATAGAGTCTTCGGTACATACACAACCCCTCAACATCCAAGGCGACTTGTTTATAGTCACTCAATCCTATGGCCGGCTAACTATATCCGATTTCATTTGTAAACCACTTTTCACAACTTCACTTGCCAATATAATTCTCATTTAGTATAAACCTCATTATTTTCAAAGCATTCACAAAAGCCATATTTCCAAGCATTAAACCTTGCTTCATAAAACATGTATAAACACATACATACAAGGATCACTTGCCTTGTGCATCCTTAACAATATGGCATCATCAACAGCAAATCATATACTCAAACCATGCTTTAAAACAATAGGTAAACACATATAAAGTCAAGTGCATCCACGAGCTTATAATAGCACAATCCGAGAAAGAAAGTCACTAAAGTGCTGAATAATAATTTATCTGAATAAACAAGAGATGCTTCAAGTACCGATCGCCTAAAAAAAGTCTGAGATATCTGAAAAGTAAAACTAAGGGGTGTAAGCTAAAGAGCTTAGTGTGTCTCTAAAGTGCAAACGAAAGCAAAACAAAACAAACAAACCAATATTTTATTTTTTGATAAAGACTTTTCTGAAAACACAACAAAACCAGATTATGATGATATGATGTATGATGAACATGAATCATAGTACACATCTCCGATACAACGAAAAGTAAGGTTCCCAGAACCTACTTTCTCCATCGTCACCATCCGAAGTGGTACTCAGTTCGAAGGGTGGAACCACTGATCCGAAGCAGAATTTAGCCCAAAGGGTGAAACCACTGAACTTCCCCGAACAAATCCGAAAGCATATACCCACAATGATATGATGCAGATTTTAAAATCCGAGTCTCATTCGAAACTTGAGTTATGAAAATTCAAGTTGCACAATACTATAATCTGATGTTATCTGCATGATTCACGCCGCGACCGATATTATCTGCAGTGGGCATCAACAACATTCTAACTTAGACATAAGCGGGATCACTTTCGAAGCGTTCTGCCAAGCCTTGTCGTTCTGTCGAGTTTGCCGCCAAGACACAAGTCAATTCCTCTGCCGAGGCAGCGAGAGCATGTCAGCAACCTATCTGTCATCCCCCGCCGAGGCAGCAAAGCCTGGCAGCGCAAAACAACTTGTCCTATTCAACACAATTTCACACTAAGCAGCAACATATCCATGCCCATTCTATCAATCGTATTTCTTCCCTTTATTTACTTGTGTTTTATTTTATTTTCTTCTTAAACAAACCAACTTATTTGTGCAATTTCTGGTAAACATTGCCTGCTTGAATTATTTTTAAAATTCTAACAATGATTGCAGGAAGTTGACGCGGCAAGCAACAAAGAGAAAAACAAAAGCACTACCAAGACGAGCAAAAGAAAATTTTATGTTCTCTACCCCTAGAGGTGCCATAAACCGGCTCTAGGAAGAATCATGTGCGAGGACACTCTGCTGCTATCAAAGACCAAGAATCTGAAAATTTTGAAGTGACGGACAAATTAGCATGAGTGAATGAAAGTCTTCAAATGATGACTCTACTCCATGGGTTCGGAGTTTTGTAGTTTGCTCCTATCTTAATTTCAGACCTAGAAGAGTAGTTGTGATTAGCTGAAGCCCTCATTTCCATGATTATTTAAATTGTTCTTGAATATGTTGTCTCGGTAGCAACCTTGTATCTCATGAAATCATCTCTGTTTACTTAGAATGTTCTTCATATTCAGCTTGTTCACAGTTTCTGCACACACATCACTGGCATATTATAGTTTAATTATGAGGTAATTCATTTTATTCCCCTCTCACGAAATTAATGACAGGTTCCACGACCTTCAGGTGTTAAATCAAGTTTAAAACAAAATTTTTCTTTTTGATTAGTATAAAGGGCAAGTATGTTTAGGTTGCATTGCTTGAGTACAAGCAATAGTTCGAGTTTGGGGGTGTGTAAAGTGTCTATAAGTTCTATATTTCATGCACATTCCATCTCATATTATTGCTATTTTTAATACATTTTAGGCATAATTAGGTTCATGCATTGCATTTTACAGTATTCTTTACTCTATCATGCTTTGTATTGATTTTCCAGAGGCTGACAGAAGGAGAGAGAAGCTAAGAACATGATGCCGTGGCAGCATACTAAGGAGATGTACTGATGTAGTTCCAGACAGAGACAGCAGCTGCCGCCGCCCTACCTGCCGCCTATGACAGCAAACTGAGGAATTGGAGAACTGGAGTGTGATCTATAGCGGAGAAAATCCTGATCTTAATGATGTTGTCCACTCAATTTTCTAATGGCTATAGCAGCAGGCAGAGCCGCCGAAGGAGGAATTCAAGCTTACTTGCGGAGCAAAGCAACGTGATTTAAGTCCACATTCAACTTAAAAAAGTCAGCATTTAGAGTTGCATTTAATGCAAAAAGCTACTTTGAAGTCTTCTACTCCAAGAAGGACTAGACCTAGCTAATGCCTATATATACTCATTTTAATTGTACTTCAAAACAACTTAGGTTTTCCCTTAGGCATAGTTTAGGTTTTCTTGCCGCCATTATGTTGTAAAACTCTCTTTGGGTTTGAGTTATATTGTAATTAGTGTGAGAATGGTTGCTTAGGATTTTAAGTTTGTTTTTGCAATAAAGCTTCAAGGTTTTCTTATTCCATGTTCTTCATAGTTTTCAATTAAGGAGAAAGATTAGTTGATTATTATCCATTTGTTCGGTATCGAGAGAGTCCAACTCACGAACGGAGTAAGTATGATTTCATCTATAGACGGTGCGGTCAATCCGACCTAAACATAGGTTAGGGTTTAAGACGGCTAAAAGAGGACGATTTAACATTGTTGTCTTTGGACGATTCACGCCACGACTGGTATTATCTGCAGTGGGCATCAATAGCATTGTGACTTAGACATAACCGGGATCACTTTCGAAGCGTTTTGCCGAGCCTTGTAGTTCTGCCGATTTTGTCGCCGAGACACAAGTCCATTCCCATGCCGAGGCAACGAGAGCGTCTCAGCAGCCTATCTGCCATCCCCCACCGAGGCACCTGAGTCTGGCAGCGCAAAACAACTTGTCCTATTCAACGCAGTTTCACACTAAGCAGCAGCATAACCCTGCCCATTCTATCAGTCTGATTTCTTCCCTTTTATTTACTTGTGTTTTATTTTATTTTCTTCTTAAACAAACCAACTTATTTGTGCAATTTACTTTTGTTGTGCAGGAACAGCAAAGCGAGTTTAGCTCTCCAATCCATGTGGGAGACGAAATCTTTTATACTATTACTTGACAGGAGTGAGCACTTGCGCTCATATTGAGAGAACACTAAAACGCTCTACAAGTTTTTGGCGCCGTTCCGGGGATTGGTATCACCGAAATTCTTTTTTAAAATTTATGCACCTTTATTTATTTGCATTTAATTTTTAGCTTTTATTATATTATTTTTTATCGAAAAATTACATTTTCCTTTGCTAGTTCATGACCATGGAAAATCCAAAAGGAGAAATCGTTTATTACGACGATATAGAACGAAGAGCAAGAGAACTCAAAAAGGAAATCAGAACAGCCCTAGGGATAGCTAAAGAAGAAAGAAAAGCAGAGGTAAACATGGAAAACGACAACACTGCCAACAATGATCCGAATGAAAGGGATGGGCAGCAAGACCCGCCACCCAAAAAACAACAAGTTCCACCAAGGCAGCCGCCCCCTATTCCGCCCAGGCAGCCACAGTACGTTCGAACCACCAGGGATTACTTGGAACATGACTTTATAGGGTTCGATCTGACAGTGACAGAACCTGAGATTAAGGCAGATCACTTTGAGCTGAAGCCCGTGATGTTCAATATGATCAACATATTAGGGAAAATTGGAGGAACTGCTACAGAACATGCTCGGCAGCACTTAAGTGGATTTCTGGACATATGCAGAGCATTAAAAATACACGTAGTCCATCAGGATGTGCTAAGACTGAGATTATTCCCCTATTCACTGAGAGATAGGACAAAGCAGTGGTTGAACAACCAGCCAGTAGGGTCATTCAACACATGGGCAAAGCTGTGTAAGGATTTCCTAGATTGTTTCAACCCATCCAATGTCATAGACAAATTGAGAAACGTGATCACAACCTTCCGAAAAGGGAATGATGAACCAATGTATGAAGCATGGGAGCAGTATCAACAGATGCTTAACAACTGCTCGCTCCATGGTTTCCCGGCTTGGACACATGTGTCAATGTTCTACAACAGGGTGAACTACCCAACTCGGATGATGATTGATGCCTCAACCAACGAAATCATCCTCGACAGACCACTAGATGAGGCACTGCGGATCCTAAACCAAGCCACCAAGAATGATTATAAGTACCCAACAGCCAGCCGAGGCGGCGTTAGGCGGCCAACAGTTGTGAACGAAGTGGAAGCGTCAAAATATGTTAATGCTATAGAGCTATTCTATGATGAGTGTGGAGGCAACCACGATTCCTCTTAATGTACTGCATCTGCAAATTTTATGGGAGGATACGAGAGGAACAACAAGCCAACCGTGAATACGTACAACCCTAGATGGAAAAATCATCCAAACTTCTCCTGGAGCAATCCTAAGACTGCTGCCAATCCACAACAGCAACAGGGAGGCTCAGTAAAACCAGTCTAGACAGCAAGCTTAGCAGCCACAAAACAATAATAAACTAGAAGCAACTCTTCAAACTTTTATGTTTAACACTAGTGAATTTGATGTTTGCACTAATAAATTCATTGATAAAACTGAGTCGTTTATGGATAGGACGGAGATAAGGATGAATAATCAGGAGGCTGCGATAAAGAACCTAGAGACCCAGTTTGGGCAGTTCACTACGATCTATAGCAGTAGGACAATGGGTGCAGCATCCAGCAGTACAGAGGCAGTAGCTAAGCCCACATATGAGCAGTGCAAAGCCATAACAACCAGGAGTGGGAAATAGTTGAATGAGCCCAGAGTGGAAAAGCAAGAAGAGAAACATACAACACAGAAAGAACTACCTGCCACGGCAGCATCAACACCAGTTGCACTAGCAGCTGAGCCTGACAGCAGACCTGAAGCAGATGATCCTCCATAGATAAAGTTTCCATGCAAACAACGTATAGAGGACATATGCCTGCCAGTACCTTTCCCCAGAGGCTTAAGCAACAGAAACATGAGCACCAGTTTAAAAAATTCTTGGATATTCTGAAGCAGATGCACATAAACATACCTCTCATAGAAGCCATTTAGAACATGCCCAACTATGCCAAATACCTCAGGGATATGATTTCTAAGAGGAAGAGAATCGGGTAGTTTGAAACAGTTGTTGTAACAGAGGATTGCATAGCCATGCTATATAACAAGTTGCCACCCAAGCAGACAGATCTAGGCAGCTTTTTATACCATGTAGAATAGGCAGCAAGCACGAAACAAAAGCCATGTGCGACCTGGGAGCCAGCATAAACTTGATGCCTAAGGTAGTCTTCGACAAACTAGGAATTGGGCAAGCCAAACATACCTCCATCATGCTGAAACTTGCTGACCATTCTTTTGTACAACCGAAGGGCAAGATCGAAGACATTCTTGTTTGAGTGGGCAGCCTTATTCTTCCAATTGATTTCCTCATCTTAGACTATGAGGTCGATGAAAACGCCCTCATCATCCATATATTATGCATTTTAATTGCTCATTAATTTACTTACCAGAATGAATATATCAAATTGGAGGAGGCCATAAATTGTCCAACAGATTCCATTACAAAAGCCAGCAAGTGAGAGCCAGAAAGGCATGTACTCCACACTCCTTGTTTTGATCACTTTTCTAGCTATGGCCAGAGGTGACAAATACATGATGATGTTGAAAACATCAGCTATTATTCCAACCATAAGAGTTCTACGGCTATGGAAAACGAAGATAGCCAACAGAACGATGCCTACTGTCAATAGTGCTTCAAGACCTATGATTTGCGCAACACGAAGCTGAAATTTGTACATATTCAAGTCTCAGATTCATATAATTAAACAAGGGAGCTTGGTAGAGATTAATGATTCATATAATTAAACAAGGGAGCTTGGTAGAGATTAATGATTCATACGTACCCTTTTTTTCCGATCATTAGCGTAAACAAAATATACGGTCAAGTACAGAATCTCAATGCCAAGACCGACGCCATTGATGGTCAACACTAAAACATTGTCTTTTGTAATAAAAGGGAGACCATAGAAGATCCAGATAATACAGTTCATAACTGTGCCCAGGTACGGATATGGTTGAAACTCCTCCACTGCCTTCTTTTTATAGATTTGAAAAAACGTTGGCCTAGTTCATTTATTCACAAAAACCAAAACCATTCATAATTAGTAGGTAACCTAAAATTCAAGAGAGAGAGAGTGAGAGATTGCGATTACATTGGTGAGAGGAAGAGACCGAAAGAGATGACATTCCCTGTAAAAGGAATACATATATAACTACATTGTTGAATCAAATGACGTAAAAACTTAAACCTGGTAACGAATAACTAATTACCGACAATCCCGACGATAGTGTGAGCAAGTCCCATGTTGAAAGCTGAAGCAGAGCAGAAATTGTGAGGGATGAAGGCTCCAACGATTTCAAAGTTATATATAGACAAGGATTTTTAGTTTAAACAAATTTCAACCACTTTAATTAAAATTTATTTTATTAACTAGAAGAATTATATCGAATGTCGAATACTTCTTTCAAACCAATACTTGTGTTTAATTACAGGAGGTGAAGCCCAAGGAGATTGGTTCGGTGCTTCATGAGCCACAGATGCAGCACTTGTGGATTCCGGATACATTTATATTAAATAAATTTATTTTCATTGGTAATTTTGTCATCCTTGTAGTTATTCAAAATCAACAATGTTGTTATGAAAATCCCCGAATTGCATCCATCTCACCCTTTGAATAACAGAGTTGTTATCAACGGTTGCCCTTTGCCACGCGTCATTAGATAATTAAAAACGTTTGAAATAGCATGTCCACCTGTCATTTTCTTTAATAAATTAATATTCTCTGCATGCCAGTTTTGATGACGTGAATTTCTAATTTTAAAATAAACAATTAATTCTATAACCCTCCGTCCGACCTACCTTGTCATCGTCGACATGGCAGGACAACTGACGATGACCGCTGATGTGAAACCATATAGAAATCACATGCCTAGAATTTAACGACTTCGTTAATCAACGACGATCAAAGATGCAATTCAAGAGTTCCAGGGCTAAATTGATGAAATTATAAATGAGGGGCAATATTGTTGATTTTTGAAGACTACGAGGGCTAAATTGATGAAATTAAAAATGAGGAACAAAGTTACTCATTTGAGATTACTACATGAACAAAATTTCCTATGGATGACAAAATTAACCAGACCCGATGGAGGTGGGTATTTTTTTAATAAAAAAATAGGTTCGAGTCGAGTTTGGTCGGATTCTGAAAAAGTTTGAGTTGGGTTTGTGTTTAGGGTTAAAATTCCCTCACTCGACCTAATTTATTTATAACTATATATATTTATTATATATTATATTTAATATTTTGATTTTTTTTCAAGACGGGTGGGTTTAGTCGGATTTTTTGTGAAAATTTTGGGGTCGGACAGGATCAAATTATGCCTTTATTATCTAGGGTCAGGAGTAAAATATATTAAATTTGGATACCCGTGTACTTGTTCTTAGCACTCCCTCACACCCAACAACATTTCCCTTAAAAGCTCCATCAACAAGATATTTTGGATACCTAAAATTGACCCCTTCTTGACAACTTTCTCAAAAAGTAGATGTAAGGCTTCTACTACTAGAATGAACATAAACGAGGATAATTGATCCCCTGTCTCAATCCCTTAAACATCTTAAATACTTTAGTTGGAGATCCATTAAGTACGATTGAGACCTTTACCGTGGAGTCACATTCCATTATACAATTCCTCTATAATTTCCCAAAACCCATTCTTCCTAGCACCATAATCGAAAAGTCCCATCGTACACTATTATAGGCCTTTGCGAAATCTAGTTTGAGTACAACCCCTCGTTCCCCATTGACCTCTTATTGCAGTGAATGAATGATTTTGTTCGCTATCAAAATTCCACCAAATATTTGTTTGTCCTTTAGCAAAGCGCATTGAGCCTCACTTACTAATCGATCCATCACCATACATAACCTTCTTTGAGAGTACCTTTGCTAGGATTTTATAAATTGAACTTACCAAACTAATTGGCCTATATTCTGAAATATTAGCAGGACATTCCTTCTTAGGAATAAGATCTATAAAAGAGGATTTTACAACTTTCTGGTAATTTACCCTTTGAATAGAAACTTTCGAATAACTTGAACAAATTATCTTTCAATAGTTCCCAACACTTCTTGTAAAAGCAAGCATTGAATCCATCCGGTCCAGGAGCTTTTGAATCATTGCAATTTCATACTACATCTTTGATTTCCTCTATATAGAAAGGCTTCTCCAGCTCCATAGCTTCACTCTGTTGAATTCAAAATCGAACCAAGCATCCCATCTCCTCGGCTTGCATATAAATTACTTTATAAAATGGTTGTAGACTTTTTGCTTCAGCTTCTTGCTGTAAAGTGCTCACAAGTCCTATATTTTATGCACATTTCAACTCATATTATTGCTATTCTCAAGTACATTTTAGGCATAATTGGGTGCATGCATGCATTATTTATAGTATTCTTTGCTTTGTCTTGTTCTTGTTGAATATCTTTGATTTGGTGACAAAAGATACTGTTTTAGTTTAGTTTTAGTTTCAGGTGCTAGAAGCTGTCAGATGGAGAAAGGAGTTGAGGAATTGATGTTGAGGCAGCAGATCAAGGAGTTGTACTAATGCAGCTCAACACAGAAAGAGATGTTGTCGAGTAGCTGCCGCCGCCATATCTACCGCCCAGGGCAGCAACTTAAGGAATTGGTGAATTGGAGTGCGATAGGAAGAGCATAATTTTCCGAGTCCAATGAGCCCTTCCGCGCAATTTATTGATGCCGGAAACAGCGGACAAAGCCACCCAAGGAGAAATTGTCTAAGGCGGCCTAAGCTTACTTGTGGCACAAGGAGTCCAACTTCAAGTCAAAGAAGTCAGATTTAAAGGATGCATTCAATGCAAAAGCTACTTTATCATAAAGAAGACTTCTACTCCAAGGAGGACTGGCCCTAGGCCATGCTCTATATATATTTGATCATACCTTGTATTTTAAGAGAACACATAGTCGACATAGCTTAGGTTTCTCTTGGGTTTTCTTGCTGCCACTATGTTCTAAATTCTCTAGGGTTTGAGTTATGTTGTAAAGTAGTTGTGAGAATGATTGTTTTAGGTTTAAGTTTGTTTTTGCAATAAATTCATGTAACACCCTAAAAAATATATGGTTATATTTAAAGTTAAAAAAGGAGAAAAAGAAAGAAAATGAAGGTTGTGGGAATCGAACCCATAACCTAGCCTTGTTAAGCTAGTCACCCAACCGCTTGAGCTATAGAAACTCTTACTCATTTCTTACACCAAGTTTAATTTGAACCCATGGTTAAAGAGGTACCGGAATATAATAATAATAAGTTCAAAAAATATCCCAACCACCCCCCCTTTTTCCCCAAAATTAAATGTGCATCAGATGAAAAAAAAAGGATTAGTTCTAATTTTTTTTTGTTTCATTCGAAACCCTTCACCTTCCCCCCGTTCACCTTCCCCGACCTCCTTCGCCGTGCCGCCGTGGTCACCACCTCCCTCACCAGCACAACCATCGCACTGTCCCGACCACAACTTTGGCCACCACTCGCGGAGATGCGCCGCCGTTCGCCGTGAAAATGGCCTAGAAGGATCGGCCAGAAACCCTAAACTGTGCGCCTCCTTTTCCTACATTTTCCGGCTGCCTCCGCCGTCACCTTGCTGCATGGCCACTGGATCTAAACTCCCCACACTGAGTCGAGCAAAACCCTGCTTGTTGATCGATTGTCCGCCGTTGTTAGAGTCGTCGTCGGGACTACGACGGTTTCGGTTTCCATTTTCATTTCGGGGTAAGTTTGGTAAGATTTCTAACTTTAAATCGAGTTTTTGCAAGATTGTGTTGAGAAAATGGTGTTTTTTTTGGCGTCGCCCGGTGATTTCCGGCCATTTAAGGCCGCGCGTGGGCATCACGCGCCGTCCGGGGCGATTTCCGGCCGCCCTGGACGGTGGCCGTTGAACCGGCCGGCTTAGACGGTCTGACCCGTTGACCGACCCGACCCGACCCGTTGACCCGTACCCGACCCGTTGACCGAGTCAACTCGCACGAGTTAACCCAGTGAGTCAATTCGTTGAGTCAACTCGGTCAACCAGTGACGTCAGCATGACGTCAGCATTGACTGCTGACGTCAGCGATGACTGCTGACGTCAGCGTTGACTGCTGACGTCAGCGTTGACCGTTGACCTGCCCGTTGACCGTTGACCTGCCCGTTGACTTTGACCAAAAAGTCAAAATTCCAGAAAAGTTCTATTTTATGTTTTTCGACGTCCTGAGCCCGATTTTGAAGCCTGTTTCGTGAAATTCTAACCCTAAAGTCTCCAAATTGGATCTTGAACTCGAGTCTGCTTATGTATTTTAATAATCAGTTGTGGGTAATGTGATTAAGGACTGAAATTGGATTTTGTGCGATTGAAGGTATTCACAATTCCTTGTATTCGGGATGTTGAGGACGTCGCATTCAGGTTCGCGAGTGATCGAACGGAGTATCATGGTCGATCGATAAAGCAAGTATCAAAGGTAATACACTACTACCTCTTGTATGCTTTGAGAACATGTTGGTATTTGTTAATGCATGCATGAACATGATAAGGAGTGATGTTAGTCCTACTTAAGTCAAGCTAAATATGAAATTGAGTATGATAACTTAGATAAGACCGAAATGCTCGAACGAGGAAGTTAATAAATCTGAAGTATCTGAAGTTCATTAAGTAATTATTGAGACAGCTAATCTCCAATTCTGAGCATTAGTGTGAAATGTTTAAATGTGAAAGATACCTGGACATGAAATTACGAAAATGCCTTCAAAGTATGAGAATGACTAAAATACCCTTGGAATTGGGAGCAATCTAGAAATCTACCGTGGATATGGTAAAACAACTCGATTCGTCTGGAAACCTCGATCTACTTGTAAAGTTATGGAAAACAAGAATTAAACCTTCGAGATTGTAAGGTGTTAGGTTTCTTTGAATTTGAAATAAATCTCCGAATGTAAATTTACGGGAAACTATCCATGCCTCCGAATTAAGCAAGCGACTCAGAACATTGAATTGATTGAAATGGCTAAAAGTATTGGAAATACTGTTATTGTTAAAAGTAATCGGAATGATCGTATTGACAAAAGGGATGAAGCATTCTCGGACATCGAGGTTCGCAATTAATTGGAAGGATGGATAAACCCTTGAGTTCTGAAATGAATGAAGTGGTTGGAGGAACCGAAATTTCTTGAATGGATGAAACACCTACGAATACTTTAATGATTGAAATATTATAAATGGTTCAATTGACAGAAATGATAGGGATCCCGAGCTCTAGAATGATTGAAATACCCCCTGTCTGAAATAAATAAATTTACCTTTGATGAAATTCTAGAAATGCTAATAAAGTTGAAAATGACTGAAATACCCTCAAGGGTTGAAACATGACTTACGTACGTCAAACACTCTTGATATTAATATAAAGGTGGAAGTCTTCCCGCACAGAGTATTAGTTCGACTACTCCGTGGCAAGTCTTGTGGTGAAATATGAAAGCAACCGTTCAGATATACGATACAGTTAAATGCATCGGAAGGGTTGGTTAGTGCTACAAGGTTGGAATATGTTAGTTCGAATGGTTTTGGAGGCTCGATAAACTTCTGGAAATTTTAATTTCTGTAAATCATAAATTCCTCATGATCGAGCTAAGTTACAAAATCACCCTTGATATTTAAATGACCAAAATGCCCTCGTTGGCCAAAGTAATCAAAATAGCCCCGAATGTATCTGATATAGTGAAAGGTCTTGACGTAGAAATCTCTGAATGCCTGGTTGGATACCTGATGAACAAATAGAATTTCTTAGCTATCGTTTACGCCTTGTTGGTATAAATTACTAAAATGCCCATGCATGATAAAATGACCATAATGCCCCTGGTATGCTTAAATGGCTAAATCACTCATGATATGCCTAAACTCTCAAGATCTTGATGTATCATCTCCTGACTATCTGGTTTGAACCGTTAGTACAAACCCCTCTTTTAATAGGGGCCTTGTTTCAAAGATCCGTTCAATTATCAAAAGTTTAAGGTGTTCTCTTCCGTAAACGTCAAGTATCTCCAAGGAATAAATTGTTCCACCTAGTGTGTTCCATGTGTGCCACACGACTGTTTTGCATACTGTTTTACATGTTATGATACCGATCACGTGCACTTGGTTGACATATTTAGACTCACATGACATGTTTTATAATTAAGCATGATCGTATTATATTTCTGATATTTGCATATGCACTTGATATGACAAACATGCTACATGGATAACGTGCTACTAAAAAAAATACAGTGATTGATTAATGAACTAACGATGACCTGATTCACCGGGGTAATTGGGATATGATATGAAGTTACCTACGGCTCAGCCCTGATCCAGCTGGTAAGTCCGCCCGTTTTCGGATCCTAGGCTTCGGCCAGGTCCGCCCGTTTTCGGATCCTAGGCTTCGGCCAGGTCCGCCCGTTTTCGGATTCTAAGCTTCGGCTAGGTCCGCCCGTTTTCGATTCCTATGCTTCGGCAAGGGCCGCCCGTATTCTAAGGTATATCCTTAGGATGGTACCCATGCCCAATGGGCTCGGGTTAATGCCTGTACATGATACCGCACTGGGGAAACTATATACTGGAGTATGGTTCGAGGGTAAATAAAGAATTAAAATGAACTTTACGGCTACATGAAAAAAATGTATTTGAAATGAAAATGTTTACTGCATTGTTACATTTCATGCATTATCGTTGCACCGTTGGAACACACTAGACACTAAACTCTCGGATTCCTACCTCTTATGTTACCGGCCTATATAATTCCCGTCTAATTCTCGAGGTTTGAATAAAGAACAAGTATCGTTATTCACGAGTATGATGCAACCTCGAAATAGTAGAACAGAAATGGAGACTGTTACTACGTGGGACATCATGAAAATGTTATGCTTACCATATATCTGCATGAGCTTATAGCATCTTTTGGTAGTTTTGTATTACTGAGCTTTTCCAAGCTCATATTGTTTTTACCATTGCAGGTTAAAAGAGTATATCATGGTATAAAGTTTGACATCAGTGTTCGGAGTTCACTCGACGTTGCCTTGGAGTACGGTGCTGTATAGTTAGCGGGCATGTATGTCATGTATGGTTTTGTGATAGTATTTGTAAAGCACTTTCTGCAATTTATGTTATGTGTTTAAATGATTTCCCGGAATGGTATTTTAAACAGAAGATGATTTTTCAGTTTAATAAGTGTTTTGAAGAAATAAAATATTTTTACGTGTATTTTTACCGTGGGTCGCCCTTGTGACCCTAATGTGACTTCCTAGGATCCGTTGTAACGCATAGGCGGGTCTAGGGGGTTACAATTCAAGGTTTGCTTATTTCATGTTCTTCATTGTTTTTAATTGATTTGGGAGATCGATTGTGAGAAATCCATTTGTTTGGCATCGAGAGAGTCAAACTCACGAAAGAAGTAAGCACGATCTCATCAATACCAGATGTTGATCAATCCAGCCTAGACATAGGATAGGGTTTAAGGCAGGTAAAATAGGACGAACCAAAGGTTGTTGTTCATTGCAAGATTCACGCCGACGAGTATTATCTGCAGCGGGCATCAACAACATTTATACTTAGACATAAGTTGAATCATTCTCGAAGTGTTCTACCGAGCCTTAAAGGTCTACCGAGTTTGCCACTGAGCCAATCGTCTGTTTCACCTGCCGAGGCAGTGAAAGCGTCGAAGCATCAATCTGCCATCTTCCGCCGTGGTAGCAAAGTCTGGCAGCGTAATACAACTTAACATATTCAACGCAGTTTCACACTACGGAGCAACATAACCTGACCCATTCTTTCACTCTTATCTCTTCTACTATTTACTTGTGTTTATTTATTTTTCTCTTAAAACAACTAGAATTAACTTGTAGATTTATTTTATGTGCAGGAATTGACATTCGTATAATCTGTCCAATCCTCGTGGGAGATAATATCTTTTATACTATAACTTGACAAGAGTGTGCACTTGCGCTCATATTTAGAGAACACCCAAACGCTCTACAAGTTTTTGGCGTCGTTGCAAGGGATTGGAAATAATAAATTCGTCTTTATTTTTCTGCACTGTTATTGCATTTAACTTTAGTTTTTATTTTTTCTTTTATTCGATTTTTTTTTACAGTTTTCTTGTCTAGTGCATGATCAGAGCCAACCCATTAGTCGAAATTGTTTTCATAAACGAGATCGAACGTAGAGCAAGAGAACTTAAGAAAGAAGCAAGAGAATCCCTCGACAAAGCTAAAGAAGAAGGAAAAGCAAGGGCGACCATGCATAACGGCCAAGACGACAACACTGCCAACAATGCTCGAAACGGAAGGGATGGGTAGCAAGATCTGCCACCTAGGCAACAGTCTCCAATTCCGCCCAGACATCAACACTATGTGCGCACCACCAAGATAATTTGGAGCATGAATTTAGAGGATTTGACCCAACTATTGCAGAGCCTTAAATAGAAGAAGATCACTTCGAGCTGAACCCCGTGATGTTCAATATGATAAACACATTGGGGCAATTTGGAGGAACTGCCACGGAAGATGCTCGACAACACTTGAGGGGATTCCTAGACATTTGCAGAGCCTTCAAGATACATGGAGTCCGCCAAGATGTGCTTAAGCTGAGATTATTTCCCTATTCACTGAGGGATAAGGCAAAGCAATGGCTGAGCAACCAACCGGCGTGATCATTCAATACTTGGACGGAGTTGTGCAAGGACTTCCTAGATCGTTTCAGTCCTTCAAACATAACCGACAGATTAAGAAATGAGATCACAGCTTTCCGGCAAGAGGACGACGAACCAATGTATGAAGCTTGAGAGAGATACCAACAAATGTTAAACAACTGCCCATTTCACGGTTTCCCATCCTGGACTCAAGTGTCGATGTTTTATAATGGGGTGAATTAACAGACACAAATGATGCTCGACGCCTCAGCCAATGTAACCATCTTGGATAGATCACCCGAGGAGGCACTACATATTCTGAACAAGATTGCGAAGAATGACTACAAGTTCCCTACAGCCTGCCGCGATAGCATAAGGCGGCCAGCTGTTGTAAAAGAAGTAGAAGCCACTGAATCTGTCAATGCACGCCTGGATAAATTGACAGAGTTGGTGATGAATATGGCCAAAGGGAAAACATATGAGGCCAAGGCTTTGGAGCCATTTTTATGATGAGTGTGGGGCAACCACGATTCCTCTAAATGCAGTGAATCCGCCAACTTCATGGGAACTTATGAGAGGAACAACAGACCCAACACCAACACATACAACCCAGGATGGAAAAAGCATTCGAATTTCTCCTGGAGTAACCCAAACACAGCTGCAAATCTAACCCAGCTGCAAATCCAACCCAGCAACCAGGAGGATATTAGCAGAACCTGTCACAATAGCAACCTCAGCAACAACAAAATGCGAACAACAATTCACTAGAATCTACTTTACATACTTTTATGTCTCGCACTAGTGATTTTATTGTTTGTACTAACAAATTTATTGACAAGACCGAGTCTTTTATGGACAGGACTGAGATGCGGATGAACAACCAAGAGGCAGCAATAAAGAACCTGGAGACCCAGTTTGGACAGTTCGTTGAGATCATAAGCAATAGGGCAATGGGTGCATAATCCAGTAATACAGAGGTCAGAGCAAAACCCACTTATGAGCAATGTAAGGAAAAAACTACACGAAGTGGGAAACAATTGGATGATTCCAGAGCTAAGCAACCTAAGGAAAAACAACCATACCTGCCCGCCGCAACAGCACATGAACAAACTATTGCGGCAACAAAACAACCCGATGCCCAAGCAGATGAAGACAACCCTGAGACAGATGATCCTTAACCCCAAAGATCATATTTCCTTGCAAGGAACGCATCCAGGACATCCGTCTGCCGCCGCCCTTCCCTCAAAGGCTTAAACAACAAAAGCAAGAGCACCAGTTCAAGAAATTTCTGGATATTCTAAAGCAAGTGCATATCAACATCCCACTCGTGGAAGCCATACAAAACATGACAAATTACACAAAGTATCTAAAGGATATGGTTTCCAAGAGAAGAAGAATTAGGGAATTCGAGACGGTAGTTGTCACTGAAGAATGCATGGCAATGATGCATAACAAGGTGCCGCCCAAAAGGACAGATCCAGGCAGCTTCATCAGTCCTTGCAAGATAGGCAACAACCATGACATGAGAGCTCTATGCGATCTAGGAGCAAGTATTAACCTGATGCCCAAGTCTGTCTTTAACAAATTAGGAATTGGACAAGCAAAGCCAACCTCCATCATGCTCCAACTTGCTGACCATTCCTTTGTGCAACCAGAGGGAAAAGTTGAAGATATCTTTGTATGAGTGGGCAACTTCTTTTTCCTAGCTGACTTCCTCATCATCGACTATGAGGCAGACGAAAATGCCCCTATCATTCTTGGGCGACAATTCTTAGTCACGAGCAGAACATTGATAGATGTAGAGAATGGGGAGCTCATAATGAGGGTTGACAATCAAAACATAAAGATACACGTTCTACAGCCTATGAAGCCAGCCAAAGAAAAAGAAGTATGCCCAGAAATACATGCCTCTAAGGTCATCCAAGAAGCAGAGCAAGGCAGCAGCCGCCAGGGTAGCAACAAAAATCCTAAGGAGCAAGATGACCCACATGGACAAAAAGCAAAACACAACCAGCTCAGAAAGTGATTATGTTTGGTAGATGCACCTCAATGCACTCCCAACATAACTTAATTTATTTTTAATATCTTTCTTTTCTTTTTATGTTTTAGGATTATATTTTAATTTTTTGCAATTAATTTCCCACATCTTTATTTTTCAGATTTAATTATTTTTATTTCAAATTTTCTTTACTTAGTTAGTTATTTTTATTTTCAGGATTAGGAATAAATAAAGCCAGACCAAGAAGAAGGCCCAAAAAGGAGCCCGCTCACCATGCCGTCGAGACAGCTGAAGGCAGCCCACTGCAAAAACGCGTAACGGCTAGAATACCACTAACGGTTAGCTGCCAACGACTACATCACAACAGGCATTTAATTCCCAACACGCACCGCGAAAATTTGCCCGTTGGAATTTAATTCCGCCACGACATCTATCAGCAACCCTTATATATACCTCACTATTTCATTCATTTTCTTCATTTCATCTCCTTGTTTAACCACTTCTATGTCGACTTGCTTTCTCAATTTTTTTCTATTTTAAATTACTCTCAGATCACAACCGTCTCACAACTATGGCAGCATCATAATTCAAACCCACCTTCCAGAGATTCTTCTCCGAACTAGACCAGAAATGCCATAGAACTCAATTTGCCAACACGACAGTTTGGGAGGAACAAGGGTTCCAGTACTCGCAGCAAACATGAGATCTATGTATCGAGCCCGCCTTCTTCGAGAAAATTCACAGCCAAGGGTGGGAGATTTTCGCAAAGCAGCCGGAAGGTAGCCAACGTCACCCTCGTTCAAGAGTTTTACGCCCATCAACCTCGCCCAGAAGTGTCAATCGTCTTTTTTAGAGGGGAGGCATTGAAACTCCAAGCCGTCACCATCAACAGATTTTATGGGCTGGAGATGGACGACAACCCCCATGAGGAATGGCGGCAAACACTGACAGCAGCCGACTATGACAGGATGAAGGATAGGCTGTGTGAACAAAACACCCCGTGCCTGGCGAGAAAATTCCCTCACCGGACCCAATTTATTTATAACTATATATATTTATTATATATTATATTTAATATATATTTTTTCAAGATGGGTGAGTTTAGTCAGAATTTTTGTGAAAATTTTGGGGTCGGTCAGGATCAAATTATGCCTTTATTATCTAGGGTCGGTCAGGATTAAATTCGGATATGTCAAGACTCCCTTTATTTCATTGATACATTCTTCTTTACTCAGTCAAGCATTAATTATTTTTAATGGTCTTGGTCCCCAGTCCTCTTTTAAACTAGACAATAAGATTGGTACATGATCTAAAATTGTTCGTTGCATGCCACAAATTGAAATGTCTGAGTACTTTCGAAATCAACTTTTTTCCACCAAGAACCTGTCTAGTCGGATTCTGAAAAAGTTCGAGTTGGGTTTGTGTTTAGGGTGAAAATTCCCTCACCCGACCCAATTTATTTATAACTATATATATTTATTATATATTATATTTAATATTTTATTTTTTTTCAAGATGGGTGAGTTTAGTCAGATTTTTTGTGAAAATTTTGGGGTCGGTCTGGATCAAATTATGCCTTTATTATCGAGGGCCGGTCAGGATTAAATTCCGATATGTCAAGACTCCTTTTATTACATTGATACATTCTTCTTTACTCAGTCAACCATTAATTATTTTTTAATGGTCTTGGTCCCCAATCCTCTTTTGAACTAGACAATAAGATTGGTACATGATCTGAAATTGTTCGTTGCATGCCACAAATTGAAATGTCCGAGTACTTTTGAAACCAACTTTCCCCCACCAAGAACATGTCTAGTCTGCTCCGACTACTATTTGAACCAATCAAAGTAAAATTCAACCATACATGCCACATAGTTTGAACACCCGCTTCTTTTGCTCCTTGACCAAACAACATTGAAATCACCAAGTAATCCAATTTTGAGTCCAATTTCTTTTCAAATTTGTCACTTCTCCCATAGTTGTACTTGTTCCTTGATTCCACATGGAGCGTAGATGTTTAGCTGGATATACTAAGTATTGTCATCAATCCCCTTCCGTGCTAGTAGAATGAAGCTAGTATGGATGATGCCTTTTCCACTTTGAATTTGTTACTAGCCCTCCCAATCGCCCCGCAACATTTGAAACTCTCAAGTCAAATTCATCATCATACCAATTTTTTTTCACCACATCCTCATCCATCGAGACCATCTTTGTCTCCTGTAAAAAAAATACCATTTCTACTCTTTGATTTATGACTAATTTCCTTACTGTTGACATCTTCTCGTTTGAACCCAATCCCATGATATTCCAAGATAGAATATTCATATTTTCTTTTTGTTTCGCAAAACATGCCAATTAGTTGGCCTTGTTACACTGTTATGCCTCTTTGATTAAAGCTAAATAGTGTATCGTTTCTTGCTCATTGTAACATCCCAAAATAGGGTTAGAAGAGTTAGGGGGTTCGATTGGGTTCATTTTGAATCAGTCGAACCAGATAGGTCGGTTAACTAGTTTCCAGAAAATAAATATTTAAAAATTGGAAATTTGATAGATAAAAATTGGATTTAGCTTTCTAAAATGTTTTATTATTTTATTAAATGTTTTAGTAATTAAATTGGGGGTTAATTCAATTGGATTGGTCGACATTTTTATATTAGTGACTAATATGTAAGATTTGCAAAACTGTTTTTAAAGTGACTAAATTGAAAAGGGCCAATACTACGAATCCTTAGAGAGCTATATTTTCTAAAAATCTTAATTAGGATTACCACCTTGTAAAACCTATATTTTATTTTGATATAACAAGGAATACCAAAGACTATTTTGTAAAAGGGGTAAATTTTTAAGTACTCAAAAAGACTCACAAATTGACAAGGTTTCGAACTTAAAATAATATCTAAGTCAAAAAATCAAACCTCAAACTTTTTCTAAGCGTTTGGTACTAAAAGTTAGTCAAATTGGTCCAGGAGTATCGATACGCCTTAGGTTGTATCGATACGATTTGTAGAAACTGAATTTCATTTTATACTTGATGGCTATAGGTTACTGATACACGTGTAGTCGTACCGGTACACCACTCAACCAGGGAACCAATTGTGCTTCTGAGTATCTGTACGACTAAGTGCGTACCAGTACAGGGGTTAAGAGTTTCCAAATTTTTTGCATTTAATTTTTCGGCCATTGCTTGCAAATTTTATTGGAATCATTACTTTGAACTTTAGTTAACACGTACCGATACACATATAGGCGTATCATTATGAGTTTTTGTGCAAATTTTTCAAAGATTCCAATGAGCAAAATAGGTATCGATGCGGTACGGCCCGTATCGATACCCTTTGTAAAACTTCACTCCGTACTGGTACGCCCTTTTGCGTACTGGTACCCATTTGTCAGCAACGACTATTTCTTCTTATGGAAGGTACCGATATGAGTGCTCGTGTACCGATACTCAGTGCTGCCAGACAACATTTATTGCGGGAAAAATGAAGCCCAACGGCTAGAATTAATATCTCAGCTACCCAAATGGTTAGAAATTAATGAGGGGTATAAAATCAAGTCTCCAAAGCTTCTTCAAAAACTATTGACCAAGTCTAAAGCATTCAAGCACTCATCCAACAATCCTTGAGCCTTTATTGTAAAATCTTGTAAACCCACTTGAGAGTTCTTATTGTTACTAGCCCTCCCGATCGCCCCGCAACGTTTGAAACTCTAAAGTCAAATTCATCATCATACCAACATTTTTTCACCACATCCTCATCCATCGAGACCATCTTTGTCTCCTGTAAATAAATACCATTTCTACTCTTTGATTTATGACTAATTTCCTTACTGTTGACATCTTCTCGTTGGAACCCAATCCCCTATGATATTCCAAGATAGAATCTTCATATTTTCTTTTTATTTCGCAAAACATGTCAATTAGTTAGCCTTGTTACATTGTTATGCCTCTTTGACTAAAGCTAAATAGTGTACCACTTCTTGCTCATTGTAGCATCCCAAAAATGGGGTTAGAAGAGCTGGGGTTCGATTGGGTTCATTTCGAATTGGTCGAATCAGATAGGTCGGTTAACTAGTTTCAGGAAAATAAATATTTAAAAATTTTGAAATTTGATAGATAAAACTTGGATTTAGGTTTCTAAAATGTTTGATTATTTTATTAAATGTTTTAGTAATTAAATCGGGGGTTAATTCAATTGGATTGGTCGGCATTTTTATGTTAGTGACTAAAATTTAAGATTTGCAAAATTGTTTTTAAAGTGACTAAATTGAAAAGGGCTAAAATTAAGAATCCTTAGAGAGCTATATTTTCTAAAAATATTATTTAGGATTACCACCTTGTAACAAGGAATATCAAGGACTATTTTGTAAACGAGATAAATTTTTAAGTACTAAAAAAGACTCACAAATTGACAAGATTTCGAACTTAAAATAATTTCTAAGTCAAAACCTTATTATATTCCGAAAAAGTTCGGAATAATTTTTAAGTCACAAATTAACCAGACCTGATGAAGGTGGGTTTTTTAACAAAAAATTGGGTTCGGGTCGGGTCTGGTCAGATTCTGAAAAAGTTCGAGTTGAGTTTGCGTTTAGGATGGAAATTCCCTAAACCGACCCAATATATTTATAACCATATATATTTATTATATTTAATGTTATATTTAATTTTTTTTTCAGGACGGGTGCGTTTAGTCGAATTTTTTTGTGAAAATTTTGGAGTCGGCCAGGATCAGATTATACCTTTATTATATAGGGTCAGGGATAAAATATTTGTCTGCCCTTCAGAAAAGCGCATTGAGTCTCCCTTACTAATCGATCCATTAGCATACATAACCTTCTTTGAGAGTACCTTTGCTAGGATTTTATAAATTGAGCTTACCAAACTAATTGGCCTATGTACCGATAATTTACATTTTTTTTTGGTAATTTAGCCTCCAATTCGACCAAATCCAGTTTGCTAACATCACCAAGATCTTCCAATTCATTGATGCATCTTTTCTTCTCTCGTGCTGTATTGATGAAGTTGTCACAAGAATTAATATTCCACTTTTTCAAGGCACCCTTTACTCTTCTGAGTTTTGATGTTAAACTCCTATCACCTTCTTTAGAATCTGTCAGGACTCCCTTTATTATATTGATACATTCTTCTTTACTCATCCAAGTATTAATCATTTTGAATGGTCGTGGTCCCTAATCATCTTTTCAACTAGACAATAAGATTGGTATATGATCTGAAACTGTTCATTTCATGCCACAAACTGAAATGTCTGAGTACTTTTGAAACCAACTTTCCTCCACCAAAACATGTCTAGTCTGCTCCGACTATTATTTGAACCAATCCAAGTAAAATTTTCTCCCACTAGGGGGACATCGAATAATTTGCAATTCTTTATTAAAGAGTTAAATTCAACCATACCTTCCATATAATTTGAACACGCACTTCTTTTACTCCTTGATCTAACAACATTAAAATCGCCAAGTAATCCAATTTTGAGTCCAATTTCTTTTCAAATTTGCCACTTCTCCTACTAGAATGAAGTTAGTATGGATGATGCTTTTTTTCACTTTGAATTTGTTTTTATCCCACATTGTTACTAACCCTCCCGATCGCGCTGCAACATTTGAAACTCTCAAGTCAAATTCATCATCATACCAATTTTTTTCACCACATCCTCATCCATCGAGACTATCTTTGTCTCTAAAAACACCATTTCTACTCTTTGATTTCTGACTATTTTCCTTAATGTTTACATCTTCTCGTTTGAACCCAATCCCATGATATTCCGAGATAGAATATTCATATTTGCTTTTTTTTCTCGCAAAACTTGCCAATTAGTTAGCCTTGTTACACTGTTATGCCTCTTCGATTAAAGCTAAATAGTGTATCGTTTCTTGCTCATTTTAACATCCCAAAAATAGGGTTAGAAGAGTTGGGGGTTCGATTGGGTTCATTTTGAATCGCTCGAACCAGATAGGTCAGTTAACTAGTTTCCAAAAAATAAATATTTAAAAATTGGAAATTTGATAGCTGAAAATTGGATTTAGGTTTCTGAAGTGTTTGGTTATTTTATTAAATGTTTTAGTAATTAAATCGGGGGTTAATTCAATTGGATTGGTCGGCATTTTTATATTAGTGACTAAGATGTAAGATTTGCAAAACTGTTTTTAAAGTGACTAAATTGAAAAGGGCCATTACTACGAATCCTTAGAGAGCTATATTTTCTAAAAATCTTAATTAGGATTACCGCCTTGTAAATCCTATATTTTATTTTGATATAACAAGGAATACCAAAGACAATTTTGTATCAGCCTTTCAACCCATTTACACTCAAACAAACACAAAAATTCGGTCAAGATCCAAATTCCCGCCCAAACTCGGTAACCAAGGGACATGTGGTAGCTTATCATTGGCCCTTATGCTCGTCACTCAGGTCATGCTTTTCTCCAGCCAATAGTTGGATCTAGCTGGCCTATATGACATCATCGCTGATGTCAAATCCCATTAACTATAAGGGTTAACTACTGGAATGATCACTTATGTTTTTACTTAGTACAGATTTGGTCACCGATTTTCAAAAACGACCAGTAAGGCCACTTACGTTTTCGAGGTGTAAACTTTTGGTCACTCGAATTTAAGTGTCGTTAAACGGGTGACATGGATGTTAAAGGAAATTTATATAATTACATATCTAGTCCCTGTTAGTTACTTATTATATCAATTTGATCATAATTTTAATTTAATTAAATAAACTAATCACCCAATTAAGTGCCAACACATGTCATCACCTTATTGAAGAAATTTAATTATTTATTTTTGCCTATTTTTAATTTAATTACTTTGCTGCTGTTTTTTTGGTAAAACATGACTGTCTTATTTCTTGGTAATGGAAGTTCAAAAAGCTGTTTTCCAGCCACTCACCGTCTTCACACTCTTATCAGCTGAATCTTTTCTTCAGACAAAGATTTTAGTGATTGAGCATGAGAAATGATTCCTGATATAAAAGAAGAAATAGATTATATCACTACATTATTCTATAAAATTTGCCTAAGAAGAAATTTAAAAACGGGTTCTCCTTTTCTTCCTATCTGTCAAAAGATAAGAAGATAAAATAAAATTATATATAGTGGTGTAGTCTGCAATGGAAAGAACAAAGGTGAATTGGCTCATTTACAAAGTTTGGAATTATAATAAATGTACGCAGTCTCATAATTTAAGAGAGATAGAAAATGGAGAACAGAAAAATAAAAGATTTTGAAAAGGTAAGTGTTGGCAATGGTAACTGGTAAACGGCATGTTGAGGTTCTTAGTTTCTTACTGTAATAATCTTATACAACACAACAATAACAAGTCAATGGTTTGGTTTTTCCTGTCATTTTAAACTGTATTTTCTTTTTGCCCTTATTTCTCTGAAAAATATCAACCACGTTCAGTCGTTCACGCCTTAATTTGTAGTAACCGACCTTCATATGCTAAAAACATCCCATCTTAATTCATACTTTTGGCTTGCTTTGTTCCCACAAACCAATTTTTAGAGTTTTGTCACAAACTATATTAAGGAGACCACAATTATCCGATTCATACTTTCGACTTACTCTTTAGTCTCAAGTAGTTTAAATGGTTTTTTTATGCGTCTCAAGTATATCATGTTCGAGTCTCTTTATTTCTTATTTATTTTCTTTTTCTTGTATTAACAACAAACTAAAATATATATATATATATTATATTATATTTTGTACTTTATATCACATATGGCTATTTGGTTTTATGACAAACTCACGCCAGTTATACCTAGGAGAACCTGAGTTGATTCCTAGCTTAGGCAAAATAGTTTTTAGTTTTATTTTCCTCCTCCAATCGGACGACACGTGTCACCACTTGATTGAAGAAGGAAAATAAGTTTATTAAATAAAAATAATTAATTAAATTCTTCGAATAAGGTGATGACACATGTCGGCACTTAATTGAGTGATTAATTTATTTAATTAAATTAAAATTAGGATCAAATTGGTATAATAGGTAACTAACATGGACCAAATGTGTAATTATATAAATTTCCTTTAACAGCCACATCACCTATTTAACGGCACTTAACGTTCGAGTGACCAAAAATTTACACCCCGAAAACGTAACTGACCTTACTGGTCGTTTTTGAAAATCGGTGACCAAATCTGTACTAGGGGAAACATAAGTGATCATTCCAATAGTTAACCCTAACTATAGATAGAGAGAGAAAAAGTCAAATCCAATTAATGCCACATTTAATATATATACCTTAAAATAAAAATAAGAGGAGAGGGGAAAAGGAATTTAGGGTATTTTACTTGCCTCGCTGATCGGAATTCAAAGGGTTTTCGGAGCTCGATCATCGCTTGAAGTTATCGAAAATGTCACCGGAGTCGCAATTTTCAGCCACCAAAAGGTATATTTTCTCCTCGTCTTTTAATTTTTCTGCAAAATAAGCTTAAAACTGGTTAGATCGATATCAAAATAGGAAAAAAAATTAATGAAAATGAGATCTAAAACTCATCTAGTGGTCGGAGTTTAGAAAGAGCGGCGACCAGAGTGATTTTAAGGGCGGCCGGAGTCGAAAATGAGCACTGGGACGATTAGCCTAGGTTTTAGGTGGTTGAAGATGGGAGATCCAGTTGGATCGGTTAAGATTAGGGGATTTAAGGTTCAAAATTGAAAAAAAAATGAATTTTTTTAGGGTTAAGGTTTCGGTGAGCTGTAACCCCTCGACACGGCCTAGCCGGTAAACCGAACCGAACAGGTCACACGAGGAATATTGAAGTAAACCGGGAAGGTTTACCTCAATAAACGACCCTATTATTTTTTTTTATCTTATCTAGATGCAAAATAGGTTCCTATGTGTTAAACATTGCAACGGATCATTCGCAACTCAAACATACATCAATTAAATACAATTACGACTTGTAGGGACCATTTTGTAATATTTTCCAATTCATAGGGACTTCGGCCATTTTTGTGTTACCCTCCTTTAATTAATCTCATTACATGCACCCCAGTTAAATCTCAGCTCAAAATAATCATTCATGCTCATTTAATTGCATCCACAACATTCAGGGACTAAAACGCAAAGAATCAGAAATTCAGGACATTCCATCAACTAACATAACTGCCACCCGTTTCCAAACACTAATGCCTTGTTTCGAAACACGGGATCGTATCGAAACGCCCTTGAGGTGTTTCGAAACCATGGTTTCCAGTAGCAAATCGTACCGGAACAGACATTATTTGTTTCGAAACTCTATGACCATTTTAGGCACACCGTTTCGATACAAGCTCAAGTGTTTCGAAACACCTGGGCCTGCAATGAAAGATTTTTATGGATTTTCACTCTAAAAACCATCCTAAACCAATCCAACATGTTTCTAACATGCATACATCATACATAAACATTAATCCTCAAACATTTGCAGCATATTTAGCATTAAATCATGGCTAATTGCATCAATGGAAATCTAAAGGCATGCAACCTAGCAAATAAGCCGCTCAAGAGTCAAAACTCAAACCAAAACTAACTTCAACAAAATATATCTTTAGCGGCGTTTTTAGCCCTATAACAGCGTTTTTAGCACCGCTAAAAACATTTTCGGGGCTTAAGAAAGCGCCGCTGTTTGCGGCGCCGCAATAGTTCGCGGCGTTTTTTTTGGTGAAAACGCCACAAAAAGTCAAGATCTATAGCATCGTTTGTAAACTCCGCGAATAACTGCCCTTTAGTGGCGTTTTTTTATACAAACGCCGCGAAAAACCATGTTTCCCAAAAAAAAAACTCAAATAAAAAACATATTATAATAGGGATATTTTTAGCTTCAATGTGAATCATCACTATTCAAGAACCACAATGGGAATCATAACTTGCATAGTGAAGGGACATATACCTAGCTAATGCCTATATATACTCATTGTAGTTGTACTTCAAAACAACTTAGGTTTTCCCTTAGGCATAGTCTAGGTTTTCTTGCCGCCATTATGTTCTAAAACTCTCTTTGGGTTTGAGTTATGTTGTAATTAGTGTGAGAACGGTTGCTTAGGATTTTTAGTTTGTTTTTGCAATAAAGCTTCAAGGTTTGCTTATTCCATGTTCTTCATAGTTTTCAATTAAGGCGAAAGATTAGTTTATTACTATCCATTTGTTTGGTATCGAGAGAGTCCAACTCACGAAAGGAGTAAGTACGATTTCATCTATAGACGGTGCGATCAATCTGGCCTAGACATAGGTTAGGGTTTAAGGCGTCTAAAAGAGGACGATTTAACATTGTTGTCTTTGCATGATTCACGCCACGACTAGTATTATCTGCAGTGGGCATCAACAACATTCTGACTTAGGCATAAGCGGGATCACTTTCGAAGCGTTCTGCTAAGCCTTGTAGTTCTGCCAATTTTTCCGCTGAGACACAAGTCCATTCCCTTGTCGAGGCAACGAGAGCGTATCAGCAACCTATCTGCCACCCCCCGCCGAGGTAGCTGAGTCTGGCAACGCAAAACAACTTGTCCTATTCAACGCAGTTTCACACTAAGCAGCAGCATAACCCTGCCCATTCTATCAATCTGATTTCTTCCCTTTTATTTACTTGCGTTTTATTATATTTTCTTCTTAAACAAACCAATTTATTTGTGCAATTTACTTTTCTTGTGCAGTAACAACGAAGCGAGTTAAGCTGTCCAATCCCTGTGGAAGACGATAACTTTTATACTACTACTTGAGAAAAGTGTGCACTTGCGCTCATATTAAGAGAACACTAAAACGCTCTACAGGAACTTGTAGTCGTTCTTGGCAATTCTGTTCAGAATCTGTAGTGCCTCTTCAGGTGGACTATCCAGGATGATGCCATTGGCTGAGGCGTCGAGCATCATTCGTGTCGGTTGATTTACTCCATTGAAGAACATCGATACTTGAGTCTAGGATGGTAAACCATGAAGCGGGCAGTTGTTTAGCATCTGTTGGTATCTCTCCCAAGCTTCATACATTGGTTCGGCATCCCCTTGGCGGAAGGTTGTGATCTCGTTTCTCAATCTGTCGGTGAGGTTTGAAGGACTGAAACGATCTAGGAAATCCTTGCTTAACTCCGTCCTAGTGTTGAATGATCCTGCCAATTGGTTGTTCAGCCACTTCTTTGCCTATCCCTCATTGAATAGGGAAATAATCTCAGCTTGAGAACGTCTTGATGGACTCCATGTATCTTGAAAGCTCTGCAAATATCTAGGAATCCCCTCAAGTTTTGGCGAGCATCTTCCGTGGCAGTTCCTCCAAATTGCCCACGCGTGTTTATCATATTGAACATCATGGGCTTTAACTTAAAGTGATCAGCTTCGATTTCAGGCTCTGCAACAGTTGGGTCAAATCCTCTGAAGTCATGCTCCAAATAATCCCTAGTGGTGCGCACATATTGTTGCTGCCTGGGCGGAACTAGTGGTTGCTGCCTAGGCGAAACTTGTAGAGTGTTGGGGTGTTCTCTAAATATGAGCGCAAGTGCACACTCTTGTCGAGTTATAGTATAAAAGATATCGTCACCCACGAGGATTGGACAGCTTGTTCGAATTTCAATTCTTGCATATAAAATAAATGCACAAGTAAATTTAGTTTTGTAAAAGAATAAAAAAATAAATAAACACAAGTAATTGATAGAAGAGATCAGGGTGATAGAATGGGTTAGGTTATGCTGCTCAGTAGTGTGAAACTGTGTTGAACAGGTTAAGTTGCTTTGCGCTGCCAAACTTTGATGCCTCGATGGGAGATGGCAGATTGGTGCTTCGATGCTTTTGCTGCCTCGGCAGGTGGAACGAACGATTGGCTCGGTAGAAAACTCGGCAATCCTTCAAGGCTCAGCAGAACACTTCGATAATGATTCCGCTTATGTCTATATTAGAATATTGTTGTTTCCCGCTGCAGATGATACCCGTCGGCGTAAATTTTATAATGTACAACAACTTTTGGTCGTCCTCTTTTAGCCACCTTAAACCCTAACCTATGTCTAGGCTGGATTGATCAACATCTGTTATTGATGAGATCGTGCTTACTTCTTTCTAGAGTTTGACTCTCTCGATACCAAACAAATGGATTGCTCCCAATCGATCTCTCGACTCAATTGAAAATAATGAAGAATATGAAATAAGAAAACCTTGAATTTATTGCAAAAACAAACTTGAACCTAAAACAATTGTTCTCACAACTACTTTACAACATAGCCCAAACCCTAGACAATTTAGAACATATTGGAGGCAAGAAAATACAAGAGAAACTTAAGCTATGCCGACTATGAGTTGTCTAAAATACAATGTATGGTCGGGTATATATAAGGCATGGCCTAGGGTAAGTCCTCCTTGGATTAGAAGTCTTCTTTATGATAAAGTAGCTTTTGCATTGAATGCATCCTATAAATCTGACTTCTTTGACTTGAATTTGGACTCCCTGTGGCACAAGTAACCTTAAATCACCTTAGATAATCTCCCCTTGGGCGGCTCAGTCTGCTGTTTCTGGCATCAATAAATTGCGTGGATGGGCTCATTGGACTTAGAAAATTAGGCTCTTCCAAACGCACTCTAATTCACCAATTCCTCAAGTTACTGCCCTGGGTGGCAGATATGGCGGCGGCAGCTACTCGGAAGCGTCTATCTCTGTGTTAAGCTGCTTTAGTACAGCTCCTTTGTAACCTCCTAAACCCGACCCAAGGGTTATGGGCCGAATCTAGAAAGTCGGGTTGAAAATGTGTCCCTCAAGTAAGATGATTATTAGGTTTTGAAAATTAAATACTTAAATTATTTATTAAAACAGTGTCGTTTCACATTAAATTCCACTTTTCAAAACGCGTCCGTCTAAAAAAACAACACAAAATAAGTCATCAATATATTCGATTAAAATTCTCATGAATGCTAAAACAGTTGAAAAAAAATCCCAAATCAAAATATAAGTATCTGATTTACATAAAGTTCCCTAATAGTAAAATAACTGATATAAAACAGAAGTAATTCTGAAAGTCTAAAATGTTCATACTGAAAACTGTAAATAATCTGAGAAAAAGTGGTCCTCCAAGTACCGAATTCCTATGTCTTAGAATCTGAAATAGAAGCTAAGAGGGGGTCAACTATTAAGCTCAGTGTGTCTCTAAGGTGCATCAGACAGAAAATCACAAGAATCATATAGTCAACATAATCACTCCAACAGTCAATCGAATATACAGATATGCAAAGCACGATGCACCTAAGTCTATGTCATGAACCCATCTACATCACCGTCCGAAGAGTAAAGTTCCCTTGAACCACTCTCTACATCGTCACCATCCGAAATGGAACTCAGCCCGAAGGGTGGAACCACTGATCCAAAGTGGAACTCAGCCCGAAGGATGAAACCACTAAACTTCCGCCGTACATTTCCCACCCGAATGATATGACATGATAGTTCCAATTTCAATCCGAATGCATCATCATTAGTCCGAAAATGCATGGGCATTTAATCCGAAAATGCATGAGCATTTAGTCCGATAAGTAACTATTTAGATTCTGATGTATGATGATTAACATAATGACTTACAACATATCACATAGTCCAGATCACAACATATCACATAGTCCAGATCACAACATATTTTATAGTCAAACATCACATAGCAACAACATATTTCAAAGTCAAACATCAACACATATAGTATAGCACAAGCAGAGAACACACCATAGCCAAAGCAACTCAACCTACTTAATAATTTGTTTCCCACGATCAAAACCACTGGGTTTAACTGTATCAGAAACTATGAGAATAATTTCGATATTAGCACTATTACTATTATCACTATGATTAAAAAGTTATTCCTAAATACTTATTCAATGTAATTTAATGATAGGAGTATACTTATCTGAATCGCATCAGTGATCTCCAAAACAATCGAAGACATAGATGGACGGTTCTAATAAAGCGATTCGGTCAAATGAGTTAATAAATCAAACATAGGTCGAATTAAATACAAATCATATCGATTTAAACGAAGAACTATTTAGGTCCAAGATTCGATATTTGTTTTACTTTGGCTAGTTAAAAACCACATGGTTTGAAACAACCATACCGACATTACGTGAGAATGCATTCCAAATCCTGGAAACAAAGTTCATAATATCTAAATTATATTTGGAAAAGAGATTTTAAAAATAATAATAATAGACGAATTAATAGGAGTTTTGGTAAACTAAAAAAATCATTCAACTTACTTATGATTTTCAAAGCAGTGCATGCGTGCAAACCAATCGAAATTGGGGAAGGAAATAGTACTTGGGCGGCGACAGGTTTTAGGAAAATTCATAAAATAAGATTGGAATTTTTAGGCTGTTCGATATCACTTATATATATACAAGAGTAATTTAAGTATAAAGTTCCCATAATAATTATAAAACAAAATTTAATAAAATAAGGACTCCTTTTTTTACTGTCAAATTGTAGAGTCGGTAGTTTAAGGATAGAAACTATTATTATAATAAAGAGTTTTAAATAAAAAGAAAAACAAACCACCGATTTCGGTAGTCTCCAAAGTGTGATGGAATTCAATAAAGAATTGATGGGTTAATCACACAAAAACCCCTAATACTTTTAGAAAAATTATCAAATTGTTCTTGAATTTTAAAGACTTGTGATTTTGAACTTGAATACTGAATTTCTCAAAATTTAGTCTTCAATTTAGAAATTTCAAAAACTAAAGATCAAATGTTCTCAGAAATTACCGTTCACAACTTGAATGATTTAAAATTTTGTAAATTAGTCCAGAACTTTGATTTTCAGTTTTTAGCAAATTGATTCAAAATCTCTAACAACTAGAATTTCATAAATGGAAATTTCACAAAATTAGGTTTCTCAATCAGGGATTGGAAATTTAGGGTTTTCAAATTAGGGAATAATTTTGGGGTGTTACATCCTTGGCTTGCTGCCTCAACATCATCTCCTTAGCTCCTCTCTCCACCTGACAACTTCTAGCACCTAAAACTAAAGTAGTATCTTTTCTCACCAAATTAAAGATTTTCAATAAACACAAGGCAGAGCAAAGAATACTGTAAACAATGAATGCATGCACCTAAATATGCCTAAAATGTACTTAAGAACAACAATAATATTAGATGGAATGCATATAAAATATATGACTAATGAGCACTTTACAATGGGCCATCTTCGATTACATCCCAAAGGACAAAATCATTTGACTTGGTGAATATCCTCATCCTATTCTTCCAATATGGATAGTTGTCTCCATTGAAGAAAGGCGATTTGTTGACCAATTGAGACTCGTACAAGCTATTGTCGGAGGTAGATGCTATGACTTGATTTTTGGATTTATGTATCTCTTCTAGAATCGACTCAAGAGGGTGTTAATCCTTCCAATGAGTGTAGCTCTGATACCAATTGTTGAGATGATCAATCAAATCCAAAAGGCCAAGAAGGGGGTGAATTGGCAATTAAAAAATTGAAGGGAGCTAGTTGAAAAGATAAAATGAAGAACAAAAGATTTATAGTGGTTCAGGCTTCTAACAAGCTTCACATCCACTACCTTAGGTCCCACTAAGAATTTTCAAACAATTCACTACTGAATTCATCCCCTTTTCTAAGCTTAGAAGGAAATTGTTACAAGACAATCAAGCTTTCCACCCAAAGCTTGATTAAGATCACTCTTTTACAAAGGATAGTTAGAGAACTTAAATTGACCTCTCAAATAGGCTTATATGTTGCCCAATTACAAGTGAACTCTTCCCAAACTTGAAATAAAGAATTACAATAAGAAATCACAAGTTGGGTACAAAGGTTTGACTCTAAAAAGCTCAAAGAGATTGGATTTTTTCTTGAAAGCTTATCACTTGATGAATTGTTGTTGCTGTAGCTTTTGAGTATTGATTTTTTATCCCTTCATTGATTTCTAACCGTTTGGGTAGCTGAGATAATAAATAGAGCCGTTAGAGACAATTTTTCCCGCAATAAATGCAATTCTGGTGCAGGGCGTATCGGTACACGGGAGCCCCGTATCAGTACCTGTAAGAAAAAAACTAGCCGTTGCAAGAGTAAATGCAGGGGCGTATCGATACGCGAGAAGGCGTATCAAAATGGTCTTAGTGTAAAATGGGGGTCGTAACAAAATGGCTAGGCCCTATCGGTACGATTTTTGCTCACTAGAATCTGATGAAAAAGTCTTGGAAAAAAAGGCATTGGTATGCTTCAAGGGCGTATCAAAACGAGAAGCTTGTTTTAACAAAAGCGTATCGAAACGGACGTCACCCATATCAGTACGATAGAACTGAATTTTGAAGCTTTAACTGACACTCAATGGTCGAAAAATTTAATGAAAAGATTTCAAAAATCTTAAGACACCGTATCAGTACGCTGATGTTTCGTACCGAAACTGAGGATCGATACGCCTAAGACTTGTACCGAAAATCATTAGTATAAAACCCAGTTTGAATGTTGTATCAAAACGGGCAAGCCCGTATTGCAACACTGTATCGAAACGGGGTAAGCCGTATCAAAACGATGTGTTCAAATAAAATTCTAGTAGCCAAAATCCGTATCGAAATGCTATAGAGCGTATCGATACGCCTGGGAGATTTTGTAAAGTTTGGCTTGAAACACTTAGAAAATTTTTGGGGTTTAAGTTTTTGACTTTGAGTGAGACTTTTGAGTATTTAAAAATTTATTTACTTTTGCAAATTTGGTCTTTAATTAATTTCTTATATCAAAATCAAACATAATTTTTATGATTTGATCCTAAAACGTTTAATAGTGCATTTAGACATCATCCGATTTCTGGTTCAAGTGAGATTTTTTCAGCTGCCTGTATATACACACTAAGTTCTAATGTTGCATCTAGACAAGATAAAAGAAAAAAATGGTCCTAATTTTTGTTTGTTCGTTCGGGTTTGCTTCGGCAAATCTAATGTGGTCCGCTTGATTCGGGTCGAGGGGTTTACACGCATCTCCTCAAAATTGGATACCTTGATCTTTCCCTAAAGCAATAGCCTCTTTTGCCTTTTTTGTGTAGTTATTCCACCTTGTTTGAAGGCCCGAATCTGACAACGATTTGCCTTCAATTTTAGGTGAAACTAAATCTTTCCTGCCCTGCTTAATACGTCTTTGAGCCCTATCCCTTTTCTTCTGTTCTGCGTTATAAGAACTTTGTTCTGAAATTCCAAAACATACTTGTATTTCTCTTTATTCCTTGATTGAGACTCTGGTAGGGCTAGGGTATATTCAACCTCTACATCATTCTTTACCCTTATCGTATATTCATTTGCCTTATTAACTCGATTTGATTCAGATTTCTTCATTTCATCTTGCCCGAGATGATTTGAACTTCAACTTGGTTAATATGTAAGTCTACCCCTTGAGTTTCTTTATGATTAATGTCAGCCTCAATGAAGCTCATCATTCTTAGATCTTCCACTGCCCTTATTGAGCTTGGGTTTTCTAGGTTTAATCTTAATGTAATTGGAATATCAACTAAGCCAGTATCTACAAGATCCCCTTTGCACGGTCCACTACTCTCCCTTGTATCTTGGATCCTTGGCTCCTCCTTCTTCACTTCAGCCAATTGAACGCCGTCTGATTGCTGAAACTTTTTGACTTCTCCATTATTCTCGAGTCTAGAGCCCTTTAATTTTGATTCCCAAATAAATTTAAAATCATATCTTTCCAGATCATTTTCATAATCTTGGGCCGACATTCCTTTGCAAACTACATTTATTTCTTCATCATGCCCGATAAAATTATCTTTAGATTTAATCATATCTTCCTTCTAAGAATGGACCATTGTCGGTTCCGACGAGCTTTCCTCCGTATCTGATACGACTGGCCTGTCTGGCTTCCTCTCAACCCCGATCTTCTAATTATTTACATTTACATGAATCCAGACAACTTCATACACTCGGGCTCGATACAATCGATTCTATTGATCTTATTTGTAGAGTTTAAGATATTTAGCTTATCACAATCTAGTGTTTGGTTTGCATTCTCCTCTATTGCTGCCAAAGAACCCCAACATTATGATATCCTACATATTATCGTATAATTCCAGCAGTGTAATGGAATTCCCACTACTTCGATCCAAGTCGACCTTTCAGGTATCGTACTAGTTTCTGACCAGTACTCCACTTCTATAAAGAATCCCTTCAATACGGACCATTGGTGCTCTTCCAATAACATAAGGAGTTTTTCATCCTGTATATCGATTAAGAATCTTCTTCCTCCCATTTTACTCTTCTCCATCTCACCGATACCGCAGTTGTACAATCCCACTAAAAATTAGGTTTAGGATTTAGGGATTAAAGTTAGGATATAGGGAATTAGAGGTATGATGTATTTTAGGTTTTAAGATTTAGAATTTATGGTTAAGGTTTAAATTTTATTTTTTTAGTATTTTTTAGTCTTAGAGCATAGAAAGGGGCATCGAAAATGGGCAAAGGATTTTTGTCCAAAAACTAGGATAAAAATCCTTTCCCACTTTTCGGTGCCCCTTTCTATGTCCCAACACTAAAAACACTACAAAATAAATTCCAAGCCCTAACCCTAAATTCTAAATCCTAAACCCTACATCATATACTCTAAAAATACACCCTACCCTAAATTCTATAAACCCTAACCTTAAACCCTAAACTTTAAACCCCCAACTCTACTTTTTAGTGTAGGGGATAGAAATTGACACCTAAAAGGGGCTGAGGATTTCAATTCCAAAAACTATAGCCTAACTTCGGATAAAAATCTGATGCCCCTTTTCGGTGCCCCTTACTATGCCCCAACACTAAAAAACACTAAAAAATTAAATCCCAAACCTACCCTAAATTCTAAATCATACACCTTATACCCTAAAAAATGCACCCTACCCTAAATTCCCAAAACCATAGCCACAAGCCTTAACATCAAACCTTAAACCCTAAATGTAAATTTTAGTGTGGAGGCATAAATAGGGAAATAAAAAGGAGGAGGATTTCTATTCCCCAACTTCGCAGAAGTTATTTAATTTAAAATTATTTTTATTGACCAGTTAAAGATTATAATACAATTTTAAGCCTCTAACATAGTAGTGTTTGTAGGAATATAAATCCTTTGCCTTTTTCGGTGATCCTTTCCATGCCTCACACTAAAAATTAGGTTTATGGTTTAGAGTTCACGGTTAATGTTTGTGGTTAGGGTTTATGTAATTTAGGTATGGTGTATTTTTAAGGTATAGGGTGTAGGGTTTAGGATTTTTATTTTAGGGTTAAGGCTTGGAATTTATTTTTTTTAGTGTTTTTAGTGTTACGATATAGAATAAGGCACCGAAAAGGGCATGTGATTTTTATCCGTGTTTCTATCGCTAATTGTAATACGTAGTTATATTGATATATTCACGGGCAATGCTACGTCTACCCACTGAGTCATCTACCCAGTTGAGGTGGCGTATGACATGGCAACTCCAATAGATATAAGTGAATAAAATATTAAAATATCGTTTAAAATTTTAATTGGATAATACAAAACAATTAATACATCTTTTACTCATAAAAACATTTCAAGACAATAAATGCACTGCGTTTATAATTGTTTGACTATCCTCACAATAATAATAATAATAATAATAATAATAATAATAATAATAATAATAATAATAATAATAATAATAATAATAATAATAATAATAATAATAATAATAATAATAATAATAATAATAATAATAATAATATGTTGTGAATAAAATAACAAAGAACAATAATAAGAACAAAGAACAAGAATAAAATAACAAAGAGATGAGAGAAAGAGGGAGATTTGTATTATTCTCAAATATAGAATTGTGTATACAATGCCTTCAATGAATCATCTATTTATAGGCATAAGAAGTACATAATACATCAAACTCTAATTAATAGAGATAATATTCCTAATAATAAATAAATCAAACTCCTTAGATAAAGTTCTAATCATGATAGACATCCACATAGATAAATATTCATAACACTCCCCTTGGATGTCTATGAAGATAATGTACCTCGTTAAAACCTTACTAAGATAAAAACTAGTGGGAAAAAATTCATTAGTGAAGGAAAAAGAGTACACACATCTTTAATACGCATAACATGTTGCCTCATTAAAAACCTTACCAGGAAAACCCATTGGGACAAAACCTCGGTTAAGGGAAAAAGAGTGCAACGCGTATTTACTCCCCCTCATGAAAACATCACAGAAGATCTTTGAATCTTCATAATTCAATCTTGAATATTATTTTTCTAAAGATCGTGAGGGATGAAACTTTGGAGTAATATGTTCCATGATGTATCAACTTTCAAACTGAGATATATATCTTGCATTATCTTCACACAAGGTAGCTTTTATCATATCTTGTAAAAGTAAATCCACATATATTTTGGATATGTTGGGTCAATGATCTTAGCCAAACATATTTTTGGCTTGCCTCGTGCATAACAATTATTTCTACGACATTTGAGGAGGCATCGACGAATGTTTGAATATCTAAATGTAATGATCTTTGTATATCCATGGATATTGCTTGACCAACTAATATATGATGCTTCAAAATCAAGAAAAGATATAATTATCTTTATTCACATCCAACAATCCATATTGTATCTTCTTTAAGATTCTTTCAACTTATGTCCATTCGTAGATAAAAACACATATTTAAGTGCTCGATCTTTAGGTCGAGACAAAACCACATCTCAAGATTCTTTTTCTCAAATCCTTTCCTTAAATAACCAAATGCTTTGAAAGCTCTTCTGGAGTTCTAATAATATAATGAATGTTGATTCAAATTTCTTTATAAAATACATAAGGAAATCTTATCATTCTTATAGTATTTCCTCAATTAGTACTCACTAAGGCGATTATATAAAATGGGCCAAAATATTCAATGAGACATGTCTAAATAAATTTTCTCAAAAATTTCCAAATGCTTTTAGCATTTTAAATCCTTTAAGGATAAATAGGGATCCATAAATAATTAGACGCATGTGATATATTTCATACTGCCAAAGTAATTGCATGCACCATGAAGTAATTAAAACTTTTCATGAATCACAGTTCAAGTCGTATTTACGACTACTTATTTGTGCCTCATGCATTACACCTTTAGGTGGTTGGACTTTTGGTCCAAATACTTCTCTTTTAGAAGATCAAAGCGTCTTTCAACATCGGCCAATTCAATATCTATACTTCTGGATAGATTTTATACAAGATCCTCGATTTCTTTCTTTACTTCTATAGAAGTATTTTATGTAAAATTGTTTGTAAAATCATTGTCGACAACTTTCCAATTTTTTGGTTCCATTCTCGTAGTGACATAACGCATCGAGATCTCTTCAAGATTTCAATATTTATTTCAGGTACCCGAAACTCTTCAAGAGTTTTATTATTAGTTATGTCTTGGGTCTCTTCAGGAGCACCCGCCTCCAATATATCACAATCTCATATTACTTTCTATTTACGAGAATTTTGATCATTGGAACCATTTCAACTGTCATGTTTCGGGCATGATTTACATTCTCTCGCTCTAACATGTAATTTAAACTTAGAGCATTTCAGTTGGTATATGAGACTTAATTACTCTCATTAGGTCAGTAAATATGTATGGCAGTTGACATGTAATAACATGAATTATTTTATGAACTTCTAGTTCATATACGAGGATCTAGATAATGATAATTCATTTCCTCTATCCAGCTGATTATTATCTCCCCCTGATGTTGAGAAAAATCAGGTCATAAATGATTTTCCAATTAATGTTCAAGAATTTAAACATAAAAGGAAACTCATACTCAATATATATTCTCAACCCTTTTTACTTGCCCATTTTTTCTGTTGTGGTGGAGCAATTCAACTATATATCGCATATTCAAAAATTCAAAAATGGGAAATATGACTTCTGACCAAAAGTCAAATCATAATGGGGAGTTTATTATAACTCGTTGGCTTGATGTGTATAAGTGTTGCTATATGGAAATACCATATAAATAGTAAATGTTTTGTTCTCACAGTTTAGCTATTAAATAGGAGGCATCCAATTAAAAAATTGCTAAACCGTATTTTTCATAATCAATAGGCTTTGTAACAACCGATATAGCCTAAAATATAAACCCACTAGCTTTTCAAGACAAATAGTCTAACTGCATAATCTGAATCTTTTTAGAATCAATCTCACAAACTTCTAGTTGTAAGTCGATAAAACAATGTAGATGCATCTACTAAAATCATATAAAACTTTCCATATTTGTGGATATATGGGCCCATATTTCGTTCAGATATGCAAGACATACAGTCTCAACTTCAGTACAAGAACTTTAAGTTCTAATTCTTTTGGTAAGTGGGATCATCTATATCCTTTGAGAACAAACAACACAAGAACTTCAGGTTCTTTTTGTAAGTGGAATTTAATCAATTCCTTTAAGCAACACAAGAACTTCACGTTCTTTAATAAGTGGAATTTAATCCATTCCTTTGAGAATAAGCACCACAAGAACTATAGGTTCTTTTAATACATGTGCATGTAAATCTCAATAATTTCTGCACCATTATTGATCAGGATGGTCTAACCGATCATGCCAACTATATATATGTGTGTATATATCTCTGAATTTGTAAACTTCTTGTTTACCATAACATGTAATTCAATCACACTCGTACATGTCTAGTACGGCCATCAAAATTGTTCCTTTAAAAAGAAATATATTTAGCTCTTTCGGAGCTTTCAATTGAAATTATCTTTTGGTAGCAATATATAGCTCTTCTAGAGCTTTCAACTGACTTTTTGGCTATCAGAACTTATATCCATATTGACTTATTTCAAATGCCAATTGATAACATATGTTATCTATAATTCCCAAAAGGATATTTTGCGAACTCATATTGCTCTCTTAAAATTTTCACTTATAGTGGTGACGATATTATTACCATTAGCGGTAATTATTACAAAATTTGCAATTCTGCACTTTTCATAATGTGCTTTCTCTCAATAATTTGTTGCTCTTCTACAACATCAATATTTCACTACTTTGAGATATAGTACTCACATTATTCCCTTGCATTTAAATGGGAAAATATATCTTATGCTTATGTTGAGCATAAATCGTCACCATAGATTGTATTTGACAAGTAATCATGTTAAACAAAATAAATAAATAAATAAATATCATAATACATAAATATAAATATAAAACGTAAATAATTAATATGTGCAAAATAAATAAACATAAAGTAAAATAAATAAAAATAAATAAATAATTCTCTTCAAAGTTATGAGAATAATTAGAAGATGATTTATTCCTTTCGAGGGTTATAAGAAAATCAATAACGTCCAAAAGAGTTGGACCAACAATGTCCAAATAAAGTTGGACCAGTATCATCTTCGTCATATTTCGCAAACAAAATTTGCTTCTATTTTCTTTCTTTTATCATTCAATGATTCTTTATCACTCTTTATCACTTACGAGACCAATGGTTTATAACATTGCATTGGTAATAAGAAGAGTTTTACTTCAATAGAATGATCTTTATCACTCTTGTCATCCTTATAACCTCACTACCGGTGGGTAGAAGTATTCTTAAAATGACCATATTTTTCATGTATATATTCATAACCTCGACCACGACCACAACTTCTAATGTGGTTTTTATTTCTTCCATAATATAATCTCACATTCACTTCAGGAATGGAGTAGAGCCAGTGGGCCTTTAAAACCTTTTTCACATATCCTTATCACAGAGAACAAAGATTTAATCCTCGTACGCGACATTGTTAAACTTGTCCACAAGGTCCTTTAAAAACCTCCTTTGAGACCAGTAGCCTCGTAGAACGGGATGTCCAACCAATATACTTGGATTATATCGAAATTATGTCTCTAATTGAATAATGATTACCATGTTTGCATTCACTTTAGGGAATGAAACGGTTCTAATAATCGCATGGAATAAACATCATGCTTGCATTCACTTAAGGGATTGCCCCATCATTGATAATCGCATGGAATAAACATCATGCTTTGCATTCACTTCAGGGAATGCCTCCCATAAAACTTTTGGATCAAGGCGAATTTTCGTAACTTGAAATTAAGAGAAGTCTATGGTCGAGTTTTTCGACGAAAAAGAAATATTGCTTTCGAGCAAATATAGAATTTATAACAATCTTTTTATAGATTGAAATTCACCATGATTTATCGCACTTTAAAATCATAGTTTAAGAGGAAAATAGATTTTACCGATAATAATTTTCCTTTCGAGAACGATAGAGACATAACAAATGAACGAGACAGCTTCTCATAATCCCTTTATATCACGTCTCTTTCTAAGTCATTTAAATGCATGTAAAACTCAAAACAAGGTTAAAAATATTAGCTTTCACCAATAGAATAACGTAAATAGAAATTGATCTCAATATAAACATATTGAAGAAACATACCTCTTTTGATTTTATCTTGATTCAAGCCATACCAAAATACATTAACCAATTTATAAACCTCTTATGTGGATGTACGCACATCACCTTAAAGCAGTGTTAAAGAACAATGCTACACCAATGACATCAAAATGGTTGAACGTTGTTGTTTGATCAAATTCACATCAAAATGGAAAGCAACATAACCAAGTGAATTGATACTCGAGATTAAATCGTCACCTATTCAAGTACATTCCTTGAAGGTTTCGCTGAAGGTTAAATATATAAACTTGGTCCAATAAACATCATATAATATTATTTCGAAATAATAATTAAAAAATATATTAAAATATACCAACCTTAGTTTGTGAGTGATTAGTCAATCACTATATCTATATGTAAATAAGTAAAACATACCAGACTTTCCAAGCTAAATTGAATATATGGTACATGTGATCGCCAATATCAAATTGAAATCTTTTCGAGAATCACCAACAAGAACCAGGGTAATTGGGCGAGATTCTATGGTTCGCTCAAGCCTTCAAAACATGTTACCATACTTTTTCAAAAATAAAGACCAAGTTAAAATATCAAGATAAAAGCAATCAATAACAAAAATGTGGAAAAAAAACTTATCTTTGGTTCAACGTATAATCAAATTTGTTTCGGTAACTACTTTGAGATTCAAACAAAGAGCACCAAAATCTTTCGAGCAAACTCGTGCTGATAACGTGTTGTGAATAAAATAACATAGAACAATAATAAGAACAAAGAACAAGAATAAAAGAACAAAAAGATGAGAGAAAGAGGGATATTTGTATTATTCTCAAATATAGAATTGTGTATACAATGCCTTCGATGAATCATCTATTTATAGGCATAAGAAGTACATAATACATCAAACTCTAATTAATAGAGATAATATTCCTAATAATAAATAAATCAAACTCCTTAGATAAAGTTCTAATCATGATAGACATCCACATAGATAAATATTCATAACATAATAATAATAATAATAATAATAATAATAATAATAATAATAATAATAATAATAATAAAATAATAATAATAATAATTATAATAATAATAATAATAATAATTATTATTATTATTATTAGATTGTAAAATATTTCGAAGGTTGAATCCACGCCAACCAATCATTTTGGTAATCAGAATTCCATTATTTGACGTATTTTTTCCCTTTTCTCTCTTTTAATTTTATTTAAAAATATTGAAAAATTATAAAGGAAAGACAGGAAAAAGGAGGTAGAAGCTTGGAATAATCAGCTTTTTTAGTATGAATGGAAATATGTGAAGCATTCAAAAAATAATCTTTAAATGTAATAGATTTTCTTATACTCTTTAGTTACAAAAAAAAATATTTTAAAAAATTATTCAATAGTGATTTAACGTATAAATTTTAGGGAAATATTTTGATATACAAGTTTGTTAAAGTTTATACAATTCTTTTAATTTTAGGTGTAGAGATTTAGGGTTTATAGTTAGAATATAGAGAATAGGTTTTAGGGTGTTAGGGCTAGAGATTTAGGTTTTAGATTTTATAGCTTAAATATGTAGGGTTGTGTAAATTTTTTTACATAGTTTGTGTATCAAAATATAACCCTAAATTATATTAGATATGGGTTTAATCATTTAATAGTAATTCATAATTGTTCTATTCAAAAGAAGCAATTCATAATTCTTTTATTTAAATGATGGAAAATAATAATAAAAATGCCATTACAATGATATTTCCATTAATATTTTAAGAAAACTCTTTAGTATTTTACTAATTGAGTTGATATTTGTTAATATGTGATGTCATTTAAGTCAAACTCTTAATTGATATTATACAAAAAACTAGTTTTGTTCACTGTAATGTTACTCTTCTATTTAATTAAATTAAACTTGAGTTGGATTAATCCGAAATATAATTCTAATATTCAAATTGATTTAATTTTACTAGTTTTTCATTTTAAATTATGATTTTTATTTTTAAGATATATTAATATATATTAAATAATAAAAGAAAATATGAGCAGTGAAAATCTCTACAAGAAGGTATTGAACATGTGTTAAAGACAATGCAATAGAAGCAATGAATATTATATTTTTTAAAATTTCTATAAATATGTCACTTTCACCTCAGCTTGGTAGATTATTCGGTAGATATAGAAAGTTTTCTCCTATATTCATAATTAACATATATTTATAACAATTTCTTAAAACGAAAACTAAAAAAAAAAATCTCTTCAATTATCCTTTGAAGAATCAAACATTTGATTCAGTGCATGATAAAAATAAAATTAAAATAAACATAAATTAAGTTTTAGTTGGAATTTTATTTCTTAAGAAGAGATGGAACAAATTTTAATCTTGGGTTTGTTATAGTTATTGGGAGAAAAATCCGGTCTTTTTTCGGTGTTGTTTTTTTTTTCTCAATACTAAAAAATTAAATCTTAAGTCATAATCCTAAATTATAAGTATTAAATCTTAAAAAAATACATCTTACACCCAATATTCTAAATCCTAACCCTAATTCATAACCTTAAACTCTAAGTATCAAATATGTGCTCAAAGATTCAACCGTTATAATTTTAGGTGCCTAAAATATATAATGTTACAATTATAGGTGCCTGACCGTTAAAGAAGTGTTAAAAAAGTTATCAACCAATCAATACTTAAAACGTGACACTAATTTTATTTTTTAAAAAAAATTAAAGGAAAAAATCAGAATTTTCATAAAATCCTAAAATTTTGCAAAGTTTACAAAACAGTCCCCAAATCCCCTAAAATTTCTCAAACTCAACCCCCAAACCGCCACCGCTTCCACCACCGATCGTTGCCCCTGATCACAAACCTTTGGTTGCTGGACCAAGACGGTCATTTTCCTCAACACGACGTCGCCAAAAATGCAGAACGACATGCAGCCGAATGCGAAGTCGACGTTCATATTTTAAAATAATGATTGAAAAATATATTTTAAAATGTATATAAATTATTTATAAATGGAAAAATATCTTACGATAATTTTTCATATTAGTTAATTTAAAATTATTTTTATTGATTAGTTAAAGATTATATAATACAATTTTAAGCCTCCAACGTAGCAGTGTTTCTAGAGCTAATTGTAATATGTAGTTATATTGGTATATTCACAAGTAAAATATATTTATAACAATTTCCTAAAACGAAAACTAAACAAAATATCTCTTCAATTGTCTTTGAACAATCGAACATTTGATTCAATGCATGATAAAAATAAACATAAACATAAATTAAGTTTTAGTTGGAATTTTATTTCTTAAGAAGAAATGGAACAAATTTTAATCTTGGGAGAAAAATCAAATTTCCCTTTTGGGTGCTGATTTTTGTTCCTAACACTAAAAAGATCAAATCCTATATCATAACTTTTAAGTATTAAACCCTAAAAATATATCTTACACCAAATATTTTAAACCCTAACCCTAATACATATTCTTAAACTCTAAAACTATTTTTTAATAAGGGGCGGACGATTTCTACTCCAGTTATTGTTGGGTTTCAAAGTCGATTTGTTAAAGAAATTTGAGTATGGTAGTTTGCAAAATTGATTTAAGTGGGACATATTACACATATTAATATATCAAAAGAAATAAACGCAAAAAGTAAAAGAAATAATATACGAGAATGGGCAAGAATAAAATTGAAATGGCCTAAATTTACAGAAGAAAAAATATCTTAAAAGCATGATAAGGAATTTAACCCAAGTCATAATAAACCCTAAACCTAAGAAAAAAAACTATGGCATCTAAACACAACCCAACTCATAATAAGCCCTAAACCTAAGAAAGTTATGGTCCGGTTTGGAAGTAAAAACAAAGAAGTCAGGCAGCTCCAATAGGAAGATTGGAGAGCTGAACCTCTGCTGACGGCTTCTTCACTTGGTCTTTAGTTTTGTGGTCTCCGTTGAAGTAAAAGTAGGCATATAAGCACAACTGAAGAAAGCCAGAGATGGATCCTAGTCCATTGGAAACCTGCAAAGCAACAATAACAATTATATTACTCCATGTCTCCATCCATATATTATGCATTTTAATTGCTCATTAATTTACTTGCCAGAATGAATATATCAAATTGGAGGAGGCCATAAATTGTCCAACAGATTCCATTACAAAAGCCAGCAAGTGAGAGCCAGAAAGGCATGTACTCCACACTCCTTGTTTTGATCACTTTTCTAGCTATGGCCAGAGGTGACAAATACATGATGATGTTGAAAACATCAGCTATTATTCCAACCATAAGAGTTCTACGGCTATGGAAAACGAAGATAGCCAACAGAACGATGCCTACTGTCAATAGTGCTTCAAGACCTATGATTTGCGCAACACGAAGCTGAAATTTGTACACATTCAAGTCTCAGATTCATATAATTAAACAAGGGAGCTTGGTAGAGATTAATGATTCATATAATTAAACAAGGGAGCTTGGTAGAGATTAATGATTCATACGTACCCTTTTTTTCCGATCATTAGCGTAAACAAAATATACGGTCAAGTACAGAATCTCAATGCCAAGACCGACGCCATTGATGGTCAACACTAAAACATTGTCTTTTGTAATAAAAGGGAGACCATAGAAGATCCAGATAATACAGTTCATAACTGTGCCCAGGTACGGATATGGTTGAAACTCCTCCACTGCCTTCTTTTTATAGATTTGAAAAAACGTTGGCCTAGTTCATTTATTCACAAAAACCAAAACCATTCATAATTAGTAGGTAACCTAAAATTCAAGAGAGAGAGAGTGAGAGATTGCGATTACATTGGTGAGAGGAAGAGACCGAAAGAGATGACATTCCCTGCAAAAGGAATACATATATAACTACATTGTTGAATCAAATGACGTAAAAACTTAAACCTGTAACCCCCTAGACCGGCCTATGCGGAATGACCAAGTCTAGTAAGGCACATTAAAGTTTAAAACTCAAATGGAAAACATGTTTGCAAACTAAGCGTTAATTTCGTGCAGCATAACGGCAGAACTTAGTGAAATCCATCAAGTTAACTAAACCTGTTTAATACGTCAAACAGCAATATTTTCCCAAATTCATTCACCACCTAAACATCATAAATATTATAGGCAGCCATGATTACTTAAATAAACCCATCATAGGATAGTTACCAAAATAAGTACCAGTTAGTATTTTAAAATACTCTTAGTTTAATACCATACATAACAAAATATAGGCACATGTCACCCTGAAAATACAAACGGGGGATAGAAACATTACAATAAAAAAGAATACCAAATGTGTCGATCCTCCAAGTGTCAGCTACGGAGTGGCCTATCCAAAATATCTGAAAGGGGAAAGAATTTGGGGCGTGAGCTAAAAAGCTCAGTGTGTTCCAACAGTGCAAGTAAAACAGTTGCATCAATAAATGGTAAATCATGTTATGCAAACATATCATGAGAATGCATCAAAGTTTTCATGCAACCTATCTACCCTCCAACTGAACACCATGATACAGTTCCCCAGAACAGTATCTTATACTAGCATTAACCCAAGCCCATTGGGCGGGGTACCATCCTAAGGTTATACCTTAGAATGCGGGCGGCCCTAGTCGAAACTTAGGAACCGAAAACGGGCGGACCTGGCCGAAGCCTAGGATCCGAAAATGGGCGGACCTAGCCGAAGCTTAGGGTCCGAATACGGGCAGTCTTACCAGCTGGATCAGGGCTGAGCCGATAATCTCCACATCATACCCCCAAGTACCTCTACTAATTAGTCCGGGTAGTAACATAGTATGCAACCATCATAGTCATAGCAATGCTCAACAACATATTCCTACACTGATAACCGTAAATCATAGGCATGCTTGTCATATCAAATGCTAGAGCATAATTCAACATATAGCACAATCGTATTTCTTCATAAACAGAAAACATGCTAGCTTTTCACAAAATCAAGTTTAGCAATCATATACACATCGTATGTTTTATTAAATCATGTGAAGCATGTAAAACAGTAAATGTGCAACAGTCATATAGCACACAAGGAACACACCTCAAAAGATGAGATCGGTCAGTCAAAAGGTCTATCGAGCACCGGGATCACGCTCCGCTACAGTACTGGAACCTAAATAGACAAGGATTATGGTTATAATCAAATTTACACCTTGATTCGTATTAAAATACTAAGTTTAGGGTCGTACGAGTGACGATAGGATCACGAGGCGGTACGGATCGAGACGAGCTGGGCTGGGCGTAGGCACGATCGGGAGATCCACGAGTACCTATTAAATCATGAGATCAATATCAGTCCTTAATCATCAGTTTATCTTAATTGACGTAACTTATACATATGCATGTTCGGGTTCAACGTCCAATTTGGAGGCTTTCGGATTAGAATTTCGCGAAACGGGCTTCAAAATCGGACTCAGGACGTCGAAAAACATAAAATAGGGCTTTTCGGAAAAAGTTGACTTTTTTGGTCAAAGTCAACGTTGACGTCAGCGGTCAAAGTCAACGTTGACGTCATGCTGACGTCACTGGTCCAAGACTGACTCGACGAGTTGACTCACTGAGTTGACTCGGACGAGTTGACTCACTGAGTTAACTCGGACGAGTTGACTCACTGAGTTGACTCGGGTCAACGGGTCGGGTCAACGGGTCGGGTCAACGGGTTGACCGAGTTGACCGGTCCAACTGGTCCAGCCGGTTCAGACCGGTTCGGTCTACGCGAACCGGCTCTTACCTTTAAACTTCGAAGATCACCGGACGGTCACCGGGACCTCGCCGGAAAAGCTATTTCGCGTCGTTTTCTGCCAGAAAAACACTCAAATCATCAGACCACCATTTTATTACATCATTTGGAACGAAATAGCACTGGTACGAACCAAAAACTCACCGGATTAGTCCTTAAAAGCCCGAACTCGTCGGAAAGTTGGCGTAGCTCTGATGACAGAGCAAACGACGACGAACGGTCAAATGGTGACCTGGGTTTTGACCGGTCGGCGATGGGGAGTCCAACGACGGCAGCGGCGTGGCCAACGGACGTCGAACGGTGATGGAAACTCAAAGGAAAGGATCGACCAGCTTAGCCCTAGGTTCGCGAACCTTCAACGGTCGATTGCAGGCGAAAGGAACGGCGATTGGGCGCGTGGGTTGAGGGGTTTTGCCCGGGGTTCGACGGTTAACACAATAACGCCGGCGGTGAGCGTCACGGCGCGGCGGTAAGGGCAGATCGACGGTGGCCGATTTGGTTCAAGGGAGGGGGATGTGAACGATGAGGGGGGGGTGTTTCTGGAATTATTGGGAAAAGTTTCCAATTTAATTTACATTAAAGGTGGCAGGTAAGATATTTTGTTATTTTATTATTTTAGGGTCTTAGGTATTAACTTTTATTTCCCCTGGTGCAATTACTAACCAAGAGCTATGCTAGCTCAATTGGTTAAACCATTGACCTATGCAGCCAAGGGTCACGGGTTCAAAACCCCTTGGCTGCTTTTCTCTCTTTTTTTTTTAACCTTAGAATATTAGGGTTGTTACAACTCTCCCCCCCTAAAAAGAAATTTCGGCCTCGAAATTTACCTGAATTGAACAGATGCGGGAATTGCTCCTCCATTGACTCAAGGGTCTCCCATGTAGCCTCTTCTGGACCACGGTTACTCCATTGTACCTTGACCATAGGAATACGTCGATTCCTTAGAACTCTCTCGTCTTGATCCAAGACCTGAACAGGTTCCTCCTCGTAAGACAAATCTGGTCTCAACTCCACATCCTGTACCTGGATAACATGGCTCGGATCTGGGTGGTACTGCCTCAACATTGATACATGGAACACATCATGAATACGGCTAAGCTGAGGAGGTAACTCAAGCTGATAAGCAACAGGCCCGACTCTCTTCCGAATACGGTACGGTCCGATAAATCTTGGGCTCAATTTGCCTTTGCGCCCAAATCTCAAAACCTTCTTCCATGGAGACACCTTCAGGAAAACCTGATCACCAACCTCAAACTCAATGTCTTTCCTCCTCCGATCAGCATAGGACTTCTGTCTATCAAAAGCCTCTTTTAGACGGCTGCGGATCAATCTGACGGTCTCTTCGGTCTCTCGAACCAACTCAGGGCCCAAAGTCTTCTTCTCATACAACTCTGTCCAACAGATGGGAGTACGACACTTACGGCCATACAGAGCCTCATACGGTGCCATACGGATACTAGCCTGATAGCTGTTGTTATATGCAAACTCAGCCAAGGGCAAGAAATCCTCCCAACTACCACGGAAATTGATCACACATCCCCGTAGCATGTCCTCAAGAATCTGAATCACCCTCTCCGATTGTCCATCTGTCTACGGATGGAAGGATGTACTGAAATTCAGACGGGTACCTAAAGCACTGTGCAAGGCCAACCAGAATCGAGAAGTGAACCTCGGATCCCGATCAGAGATGATAGATAAAGGTACCCCATGTAGTCTGACGATCTCAGAGATGTACAGTTTAGCCAGCTTCTCCAAAGAGTAGGTGACTCGAACTGGAATAAAATGAGCTGACTTGGTGAGTCGGTCAACAATCACCCATATCGAATCCTTTTTAGAAGGTGTCAGAGGAAGCCCTGTAACGAAATCCATCGTGACACGTTCCCATTTCCACTCGGGGATCTTAATAGGCTGCAACAAACCAGAAGGATGTTGGTGTTCTGCCTTAACCTGCTGGCAAGTCAAACACCGAGATACATAATCTGAAATGTCCTTCTTCATACCTTCCCAACGATATCTCTGCCTCAGGTTTTGATACATCTTGTCCCCACCGGGATGCATGGCATAAGGGCTGTTATGAGCCTCACTAAGAATAGCCCGCTTCAACTCGGTATCATCTGGTACACAATAACGACCCTTGAAGCACAAGACTCCATCCTGATCAAAGGCATAGATAGAGGTAGATCCCTGCTCAACCTGCTGCATGATAGGGAGTAAGGAACTGTCTAGAAGCTGTTTGGCCTTAATTTCCTCGGCCAAGGTCGGTTTAACCTGAAGCTCGGCTAATAAACTGTCATCACTGTATATACTCATCCTGGCAAACAAGGATCTCAAGTCTGATATAGCCTTACGACTCAAAGCATCAGCAACAACATTAGCCTTCCCTGGGTGGTACTCAATCACACAGTCATAGTCCTTGAGGAGCTCAATCCAACGGCGTTGTCTAAGATTAAGCTCTCTTTGTGTAAGGATGTACTTCAGGCTCTTGTGATCTGTGTAGATATAACACTTCTCTCCGTAGAGATAGTGTCTCCAAATCTTCAGGGCAAAGACCACAGCGGCCAACTCTAGATCATGGGTAGGATAATTACACTCATGTGGCCTCAACTGACGAGACGCATAAGCTATTACCTTCCCATCCTGCATCAGAACACAACCAAGTGCAGAACGCGATGCATCACTATAAACCGCAAAATCCTTCCCAGACTCGGGCTGCGTCAAAACTGGAGCTTGCGTTAAAGCTGTCTTCAACTTCTCAAAACTATCTTGCTGAGCATCTGTCCAGATGAATGGAACATCCTTCCTCAACAGCTTCGTCAAGGGAGCGGCAATAATAGAAAAACCCTCGACAAAACGCCTGTAATACCCAGCTAAACCCAAGAAACTACGGATCTCGGAAACATTCTTGGGTTGCTTCCAACTCACAATGGCCTCTATCTTGCTCGGATCAACCTGAATACCTCGAGCCGATACCACATGCCCCAGAAATGTCACTTCGTTGAGCCAAAATTCACACTTGCTCAGCTTGGCGTACAATTTGTGCTCTCTAAGAGTCTACAGAACAATCCTCAAATGCTCAACATGTTTTGCTTCAGTCCGGGAGTAGACTAGGATGTCATCAATGAACACCACCACAAACTGATCCAAATAAGGCCGAAACACACGGTTCATCAGATCCATAAAAGCGGCAGGAGCATTAGTTAGACCAAACGGCATCACTAAAAACTCATAGTGCCCATATCTGGTGCGAATGGCCGTCTTTGCTACATCAGACCCCTTTATCTTTAGCTGATAGTACCCGGAACGAAGATCAATCTTCGAGAAAACCGTGGCTCCTCGAAACTGATCGAACAAGTCATCAATCCTGGGCAGAGGATACTTATTCTTGACTGTCAACTTGTTCAGCTTACGGTAGTCAATACACAGCCTGAGAGACCCATCTTTCTTCTTCACGAAGAGAACAGGAGCTCCCCAGGGCGAAGAGCTGGGTCGAATAAAGCCTCGATCGAGGAGCTCTTGCAACTGAATCTTCAGCTCTTTAAGCTCCTTAGGAGCCATACAGTAAGGGTTCATAGAGACTGGTGCAGAGCCCGGATAGGTCTCAATCTCAAACTCGACATCCCTATCCGGAGGTAATCCAGGTAATTCCTCGGGGAAGACATCAGGAAACTCGTTAACAGTGCGAATCTCCTCAATCTTTGACAAAGAACCCTTGGTATTTAAGAAACAGGCGATGAAAGTCTGATAGCCCTTCCGGATCATCCTGTCGGCAGCCAGAGCAGATACCACATTAGATAGATACCCTCGGCGCTCACCAACAAGAACCACTGTACGATCATCAGAAGTCTTCAAAACTGCTTTCTTGGACTCACAATCTAGATTAACCCAGTGTTCAGTCAACCAATCCATGCCAAGAATTAGATCGAACTCTTCAAATGGTAGCTCCATAAGATCAGCTAGAAAGATTTCCCCTTGTACCTCGAGGGGACATCACCTGAAAACCTTATCTACAACCACAGACTGGCCCACTGGGCTCATAACGGTAATTACACTCTCGGTGCTCTCAACTGGAATTTGGAAGTCTCGGGACACAGATCTCGATACATAGGAATGGGTAGAACCATTGTCAAGCAATGCAAAGTATGGAACAGAAAATATAGTGAATGTACCTGCAATGACGTCTGGCTCATCTCTGTCATCACGACGTCTAGTAGCATAGACAAGTGCAGGTTGTCTGGCCTCAGTCATAATCGGTCCCCCACTCTGATGTGATCGGCCTCTACTATCAGATCTAGCAGAAGATCCATGAGCTCTACTCTGGTAACGCCCTGAACCCGGTGTCTGGACAGATGTCTGTGAACGGGCTGGAGTCTGGGATCGGGCAGGGGTCTGAAATGACGATCGGTCTACAGAAGGTGGGTGTGGACAATCTTTCTTGAAATGATCAGTGGATCCACATCTGAAGCAAGCACCCGACATCTTCCTGCACTCCCCTCGATGAAGCTTACCACAATGCTCACATACAGGAAAAGCGGACCCTGATGAATCACCTCGACTAACCAATGGGCCCTGCTGTACTGTGGGCCTATAACTCGAACCACCACCCTGATACATGGTGCGAGCCCTCTTATTAGAGCGCGCGTGAGACTCTCCCTGTCTAGAAGATCTCCAAGATCGATCTCGGTCTCGCCCTCGATCCTTGCCTCTATCTCGATCTCCATCTCTACTACTCTGACTAGCTATAAAGATCTCCATCTGTTCTGCAGTCTTAGCTCGGCCTACTAAATCTTCAAACACCTGATCATGGTGGGTGGCCACTCGATCACGTATCCCAATACGAAGGCCCTCCTGAAACTTTTCACATTTGTCTTTCTCAGTAGAAATCAAGCCAGCACCATATCTCGATAACTCTAGAAACTGTATCTCATACTCAGCTACTGTCATGGTACCCTGCACCAGGTCTTTAAAAGCCTGGCGTCTCTCTCTCAAGAACCGCTCGCCCAGAAAACGGTTTATAAAACGCTCCTTAAAGAAATCCCATGTGAGACGATCAGAAGGAACACTACTCATAATGGACTCCCACCAGGTGCGGGCATTCCCATTCAGCATAGATACAGCACCCAAATACTTCCTGGATGGCTCAAAACCCAACTCACCCATACGTCTCTCGATATCGTATAACCACTCCTCAGCCTCGGTCGGTGGTCCACTAAGAGATCCTGAGAAGGTCTTGATCCCGTTGGCAATCAGGGTTTGGGAGATAGGAACTTCAGGTGTGACTCCAGACGCTCTGACTACTCCCTGAATCAACTGGAGAAACTGTCTACTCAAGGAATCATCTGTAACTCCAGTCATAGGCTCGGGCCCAGAAACAGTAGCTCCCCTGACCGGAGTAGTCATGCCAATACCAGGAGTAGGCAATGGAACAGTGAGAGTAGGTGTAGGAGCAGTCGGGACAGATGTCGGAGTAGTTGAAGCAGAAGCAGCAGCAACAGCTGAAGGACCACTAGGGGTAGGAGGCTCTACAGATGTCGGAGGGTCAACTGCGGCTGTAGCAACTCTAGAAGCAGGTGGATCAACCACTAGATCGTCTATCGGGTCTGCAAATCTAACAGGTCGACCACGCCTTCGAGCGGGTCGACGCCCTCTTCCGGTGCTCATCTCGGAGAATCTCTACAAGGGATAAAACCTAAGATCAGTTTATGACACTGGAGAATCGAACACCATTAAACATATAAAATTGGGTGACATGGCCTCTTTTTACAATACTTGTAAAACATTTTAAAACGGTATTTTAAAAGGACTTATCCACAGTCTGAGGTTTTAAAACCAAAAGCTCTGATACCACTAAATGTAACCCCTAGACCGGCCTATGCGGAATGACCAAGTCTAGTAAGGCACATTAAAGTTTAAAACTCAAATGGAAAACATGTTTGCAAACTAAGCGTTAATTTCGGCAGCATAACGGCAGAACTTAGTGAAATCCATCAAGTTAACTAAACCTGTTTAATACGTCAAACAGCAATATTTTCCCAAATTCATTCACCACCTAAACATCATAAATATTATAGGCAGCCATGATTACTTAAATAAACCCATCATAGGATAGTTACCAAAATAAGTACCAGTTAGTATTTTAAAATACTCTTAGTTTAATACCATACATAACAAAATATAGGCACATGTCACCCTGAAAATACAAACGGGGGATAGAAACATTACAATAAAAAAGAATACCAAATGTGTCGATCCTCCAAGTGTCAGCTACGGAGTGGCCTATCCAAAATATCTGAAAGGGGAAAGAATTTGGGGCGTGAGCTAAAAAGCTCAGTGTGTTCCAACAGTGCAAGTAAAACAGTTGCATCAATAAATGGTAAATCATGTTATGCAAACATATCATGAGAATGCATCAAAGTTTTCATGCAACCTATCTACCCTCCAACTGAACACCATGATACAGTTCCCCAGAACAGTATCTTATACTAGCATTAACCCAAGCCCATTGGGCGGGGTACCATCCTAAGGTTATACCTTAGAATGCGGGCGGCCCTAGTCGAAACTTAGGAACCGAAAACGGGCGGACCTGGCCGAAGCCTAGGATCCGAAAATGGGCGGACCTAGCCGAAGCTTAGGGTCCGAATACGGGCAGTCTTACCAGCTGGATCAGGGCTGAGCCGATAATCTCCACATCATACCCCCAAGTACCTCTACTAATTAGTCCGGGTAGTAACATAGTATGCAACCATCATAGTCATAGCAATGCTCAACAACATATTCCTACACTGATAACCGTAAATCATAGGCATGCTTGTCATATCAAATGCTAGAGCATAATTCAACATATAGCACAATCGTATTTCTTCATAAACAGAAAACATGCTAGCTTTTCACAAAATCAAGTTTAGCAATCATATACACATCGTATGTTTTATTAAATCATGTGAAGCATGTAAAACAGTAAATGTGCAACAGTCATATAGCACACAAGGAACACACCTCAAAAGATGAGATCGGTCAGTCAAAAGGTCTATCGAGCACCGGGATCACGCTCCGCTACAGTACTGGAACCTAAATAGACAAGGATTATGGTTATAATCAAATTTACACCTTGATTCGTATTAAAATACTAAGTTTAGGGTCGTACGAGTGACGATAGGATCACGAGGCGGTACGGATCGAGACGAGCTGGGCTGGGCGTAGGCACGATCGGGAGATCCACGAGTACCTATTAAATCATGAGATCAATATCAGTCCTTAATCATCAGTTTATCTTAATTGACATAACTTATACATATGCATGTTCGGGTTCAACGTCCAATTTGGAGGCTTTCGGATTAGAATTTCGCGAAATGGGCTTCAAAATCGGACTCAGGACGTCGAAAAACATAAAATAGGGCTTTTCGGAAAAAGTTGTCTTTTTTGGTCAAAGTCAACGCTGCCGTCAGCGGTCAAAGTCAACGCTGACGTCATGCTGACGTCACTGGTCCAAGACTGACTCGACGAGTTGACTCACTGAGTTGACTCGGACGAGTTGACTCACTGAGTTGACTCGGACGAGTTGACTCACTGAGTTGACTCGGGTCAACGGGCCGGGTCAACGGGTCAACGGGTTGACCGAGTTGACCGGTCCAACAGGTCCAGCCGGTTCAGACCGGTTCGGTCTACGCGAACCGGCTCTTACCTTTAAACTTCGAAGATCACCGGACGGTCACCGGGACCTCGCCGGAAAAGCTATTTCGCGTCGTTTTCTGCCGGAAAAACACTCAAATCATCAGACCACCATTTTATTACATCATTTGGGACGAAATAACACTGGTACGAACCAAAAACTCACCGGATTAGTCCTTAAAAGCCCGAACTCGTCGGAAAGTTGGCGTAGCTCCGATGACAGAGCAAACGACGACGAACGGTCAAATGGTGACCTGGGTTTTGACCGGTCGGCGATGGGGAGTCCAACGACGGCAGCGGCGTGGCCAACGGACGTCGAACGGCGACGGAAACTCAAAGGAAAGGATCGACCAGCTTAGCCCTAGGTTCGCGAACCTTCAACGGTCGATTGCCGACGAAAGGAATGGCGATTGGGCGCGTGGGTTGAGGGGTTTTGCCCGGGGTTCGACGGTGAACACAATAACGCCGACGGTGAGCGTCACGGCGCGACGGTAAGGGCAGATCGACGGTGGCCGATTTCGTTTAAGGGAGGGGGATGTGAACGATGAGGGGGGGGTGTTTCTGGAATTATTGGGAAAAGTTTCCAATTTAATTTACATTAAAGGTGGCAGGTAAGATATTTTGTTATTTATTATTTTAGGGTCTTAGGTATTAACTTTTATTTTCCCTGGTGCAATTACTAACCAAGATCTATGCTAGCTCAATTGGTTAAACCATTGACCTATGCAGCCAAGGGTCACGGGTTCAAAACCCCTTGGCTGCTTTTCTCTCTTTTTTTTAACCTTAGAATATTAGGGTTGTTACAAAACCTGGTAACGAATAACTAATTACCGACAATCCCGACGATAGTGTGAGCAAGTCCCATGTTGAAAGCTGAAGCAGAGCAGAAATTGTGAGGGATGAAGGCTCCAACGATTTCAAAGTTATATATAGACAAGGATTTTTAGTTTAAATAAATTTCAACCACTTTAATTAAAATTTATTTTATTAACTAGAAGAATTATATCGAATGTCGAATACTTCTTTCAAACCAATACTTGTGTTTAATTACAGGAGGTGAAGCCCAAGGAGATTGGTTCGGTGCTTCATGAGCCACAGATGCAGCACTTGTGGATTCCGGATACATTTATATTAAATAAATTTATTTTCATTGGTAATTTTGTCATCCTTGTAGTTATTCAAAATCAACAATGTTGTTATGAAAATCCCCGAATTGCATCCATCTCACCCTTTGAATAACAGAGTCGTTATCAACGGTTGCCCTTTGCCACGCGTCATTAGATAATTAAAAACGTTTGAAATAGCATGTCCACATGTCATTTTCTTTAATAAATTAATATTCTCTGCATGCCAGTTTTGATGACGTGAATTTCTAATTTTAAAATAAACAATTAATTCTATAACACACCGTCCAACCTACCTTGTCATCGTCGACATGGCAAGACAACTGACGATGACCGCTGATGTGAAACCATGTAGAAATCACATGCCTAGAATTTAACGACTTCGTTAATCAACGACGATCAAAGATGCAATTCAATAGTTCCAGGGCTAAATTGATGAAATTATAAATGAGGGACAATATTGTTGATTTTTGAAGACTGCGAGGGCTAAATTGATGAAATTAAAAATGAGGAACAAAGTTACTCATTTGAGATTACTACATGGACAAAATTACATATGGATGACAAAATTAACTGGACCCAACGGAGGTGGGTATTTTTTTAATAAAAAAATTAGGTTCGGTCGAGTTTGGTCGGATTATGAAAAAGTTCGAGTTGGGTTTGTGTTTAGGGTGAAAATTCCCTCACTCGACCCAATTTAATTATAACTATATATATTTATTATATATTATATTTAATATTTTTATTTTTATTTTTTTTCAAGATGGGTTGGTTTAGTCGAATTTTTTGTGAAAATTTTGGGGTCGGTCAGGATCAAATTATGCCTTTATTATCTAGGGTCAGGAATAAAATATATTAAATTTGGATACCCATGTACTTGTTCTTAGCAATCCCTCACACCCAACAACATTTCCCTTAAAAGCTCCATCAACAAGATATTCTGGATACCTAAAATTGACCCCTTCTTGACAACTTTCTCAAAAAGTAGATGTAAGGCTTCTACTACTAGAATGAACATAAACGAGGATAATTGATCCTCTGTCTCAATCCCTTAAACATCTTAAATTCTTTAGTTGGAGATCCATTAAGTACGATTGAGACCTTTACCGTGGAGACACATTCCATTATCCATTTCCTTTATAATTTCCCAAAACCCATTCTTCCTAGCACCATAATCGAAAATTCTCATCGTACACTATTATAGGCCTTTGCGAAATCTAGTTTGAGTACAACCCCTTGTTCCTCATTGACCTCTTATTGCAGTGAATGAATGATTTTGTTCGCTATCAAAATTCCATCAAATATTTGTCTGTCCATTAGAAAAGCGCATTGAGCCTCACTTACTAATCGATCCATCACCATATATAACCTTCTTTAAGAGTACCTTTGCTAGGATTTTATAAATTGAGCTTACCAAACTAATTCACCTATATTCTGAAATATTAGCAGGACATTCCTTCTTAGGAATGAGAACTATAAAAGAGGAATTTACATTTTTTTGGTAATTTACCCTTTGAATGGAAACTTTTGAATAACTTGAAGAAATTATCTTTCAATAGTTCCCATCACTTCTCGTAAAAGCAAGCATTGAATCCATCCGGTCCATGAGCTTTTGAATCATCGCAATTTCATGCTGCATCTTTGATTTCCTCCATATAGAAAGGCTTCTCCAGCTCCATAGCTTCACTTTCAGATAATATGTTGAATTCAAAATCGAACCAAGCATCCTATCTCCTCGGCTTGCATCTAAATTGCTTTATAAAATGGTCGTAGACTTTTTTGCCCTTAAATTACACTCCTTTTTGCCCTTAACTTGACCGCTCTATGAAAAAAATGTATTCATATCCCTGCATCAGCCAGTTCACCCTAGCTTTCTGCCTCCGTAAATTCTCTTGAGCTTTACGAGTATCCCATAGGTGTATCTTACGATGCTTCATTCCCTCCAATTTGACCGAATCTAGTTTGCTAACATCACCAAGATCTTCCAGTTCATTGATGCGTCTTTCCATCTCTTGTGCTCTATTGTTGAAGTTGTCAGAAGAATTAACATTCCACTTTTTCAAGGCACCCTTTACTCTTTTGAGTTTCGATGTTAAAATCCTATCACATTCCTTCGTATCTATCAAGATTCCCTTTATTACATTGATACATTCTTCTTTACTCAGTCAAGCATTAATTATTTTTTAATGGTCTTGGTCCCCAGTCCTCTTTTGAACTAGACAATAAGATTGGTACATGATCTAAAATTGTTCGTTGCATGCCACAAATTGAAATGTCCGAGTACTTTTGAAATCAACTTTTTTCCACTAAGAACCTGTCTAGTCGGATTCTGAAAAAGTTCGAGTTGGGTTTGTGTTTAGGGTGAAAATTCCCTCACCCGACCCAATTTATTTATAACTATATATATTTATTATATATTATATTTAATATTTTTATTTTTTTTCAAGATGGGTGAGTTTAGTCAGATTTTTTGTGAAAATTTTGGGGTCGGTCAGGATCAATTTTATGCCTTTATTATCTAGGGTCGGTCAGGATTAAATTCGGATATGTCAAGACTCCTTTTATTACATTGATACATTATTCTTTACTCAGTCAACCATTAATTATTTTTTAATGGTCTTGGTCCCCAGTCCTCTTTTGAACTAGACAATAAGATTGGTACATGATCTGAAATTGTTCGTTGCATGCCACAAATTGAAATGTCCGAGTACTTTTGAAACCAACTTTCCTCCACCAAGAACCTGTCTAGTCTGCTCCGACTACTATTTGAACCAATCAAAGTAAAATTCAACCATACATGCCACATAATTTGAACACCCGCTTCTTTTGCTCCTTGACCTAACAACATTGAAATCACCAAGTAATCCAATTTTGAGTCCAATTTCTTTTCAAATTTGCCACTTCTCCCATAGTTGTACTTGTTCCTTGATTCCACATGGATCGTAGATGTTTAGCTGGATATACTAAGTATTGTCATCAATCCCCTTCCGTGCTACTAGAATGAAGTTAGTATGGATGATGCCTTTTCCACTTTGAATTTGTTACTAGCCCTCCCAATCGCCCCGCAACATTTGAAACTCTCAAGTCAAATTCATCATCATACCAAATTTTTTTCACCACATCCTCGTCCATCGAGACCATCTTTGTCTCCTGTAAAAAAAAAATACCATTTCTACTCTTTGATTTATGACTAATTTCCTTACTGTTAACATCTTCTCGTTTGAACCCAATCACATGATATTCCAATATAGAATATTCATATTTTCCTTTTATTTCGCAAAACATGCCAATTAGTTGACCTTGTTACACTGTTATGCCTCTTCGATTAAAGCTAAATAGTGTATCGTTTCTTGCTCATTGTAACATCCCAAAAATAGGGTTAGAAGAGTTAGGGGGTTCGATTGGGTTCATTTTGAATCAGTCGAACCAGATAGGTCGGTTAACTAGTTTCCAGAAAATAAATATTTAAAAATTGGAAATTTGATAGATAAAAATTGAATTTAGGTTTCTAAAATGTTTTATTATTTTATTAAATGTTTTAGTAATTAAATCGGGGGGTAATTCAATTGGATTGGTCGGCATTTTTATATTAGTGACTAAGATGTAGGATTTGCAAAACTGTTTTTAAAGTGACTAAATTGAAAAGGGCCAATACTACGAATCCTTAGAGAGCTATATTTTCTAAAAATCTTAATTAGGATTACCACCTTGTAAAACCTATATTTTATTTTTATATAACAAGGAATACCAAAGACTATTTTGTAAAAGGGGTAAATTTTTAAGTACTCAAAAAGACTCACAAATTGACAAGGTTTCGAACTTAAAATAATATCTAAGTCAAAAAATCAAACCTCAAACTTTTTCTAAGCGTTTGGTACTAAAAGTTAGTCAAATTGTTCCAGGAGTATCGATACGCCTTAGGTTGTATCGATACGATTTGTAGAAACTGAATTTCATTTTATACTTGATTGCTATATGTTACCGATACATGTGTAGTCGTACCGGTACACCACTCAACCTGGGAACCAATTGTGCTTTTGAGTATCGGTACGACTAAGTGCGTACCAGTACGGGGGTTAAGAGTTTCCAAATTTTTTGCATTTAATTTTCCGACCATTGCTTGCCAATTTTAATGGAATCATTACTTTGAACTTTATTTAACACGTACCGATACACATATAGGCGTATCAATATGAGTTTTTGTGCAAATCTTTCAAAGATTCCACTGAGCAAAATAGGTATCGATGCGGTACAGCCCGTATCGATACCCTTTGTAAAACTTCACTCCGTATTGATACGCCCTTTTGCGTACTGGTACCCATTTATCAGCAACGGCTATTTCTTCTTATGGAAGGTACCGATATGAGTGCTCGTGTACCGATACTCAGTGCTGCCAGACAACATTTATTGCGGGAAAAATGAAGCCCAACGGCTAGAATTAATATCTCAGCTACCCAAATGGTTAGAAATTAATGAGGGGTATAAAATCAAGTCTCCAAAGCTTCTTCAAAAACTATTGACCAAGTCTAAAGCATACAAGCACTCATCCAACAATCCTTGAGCCTTTATTGTAAAATCTTGTAAACCCACTTGAGAGTTCTTATTGTATCCATTTTATTCAAGTGTTGGGGTTTGAGTGAACCTAAAATTCTGCAAACAATTTGTAATACCCGTATTTTGTCCGGGTATATGTTTTCTCTATAAATGAAACCTAAAAATAAATAAATAATAAATAAAACCCAACAATAGTCCATAAATAAAAAAACTATCCATTTACAAAGCCCAAAATTCAATTTACAGCCCACTTAACATTTGTTATCAGCCTTTCAACCCATTTACACTCAAACAAACACAAAAAATCGGTCAAGATCCAAATTCCTGCCCAAACTCGGTAACCAAGGGACATGTGGTAGCCTATCATTGGCCCTTATGCTCTTCACTTGGATCATGCTTTTCTCCAGACAATAGTTGGATCCAGCTGGCCTGTATGACATCATCGCTGATGTCAAATCCCATTAACTATAAATAGAGAGAGAAAAGGTCAGATCCAATTAATGCCACATTCAATAGATACCTTAAAATAATAATAAGAGGAGAGGGGAAAAGGCATTTAGGGTATTTTACTTGCCTCGCTGATCGGAATTCAAAGGGTTTTCGAAACTCGATCATCGCTAGAAGTTATCATAAATGTCATCGGAGTCGCAATTTTCAGCCGACGAAAGGTATATTTCTTCTCGTCTTTTAATTTTCTGCAAAATAAGCTTAAAACCGGTTAGATCGAGATCAAAATAGAAAAAAGAGTAATTAAAATGAGATCTAAAACTCATCTAGTGGTCGGGGTTTATAGGGAGCGGCGATCGGAGTCGAAAATGTGCACCGGGAAGAGTAGCCTAGATTTTAGGTGGTTGAAGATGGGAGATTCAGTTGGATCACGTAATGTTAGGGGATTTAGGGTTCGAAATAAAAAATGAATTTTTTAAGGGTTAAGGTTTCGGTGAGCTGTAACCCCCTCGACCCGGCCTAGCCGGTAGACCGACCCGAATGGGTCACACGAGAGATATTGAAGTAAACCACGAAGGTTTACCTCAATAAATGACCCTATTATTTTTTTTTATCTTATCTAGATGCAAATTAGGTTCCTATGTGTTAAACATTGCAACGGATCATTTGCAACTCAAAAACACATCAATTATATCCAATTAAGGCTTTCAGGGACCATTTTGTAATTTTTTTCCAATTCATAGGGACTTGGGCCATTTTTGTGTTAACGTCCTTTAATTAATCCCATTACATGCACCCAGTCAAATCTCAGCTCAAAATAATCATTCATGCTCATTTAATTGCATCCGCAATATTCAGGGACTAAAACGCAAAGAATTAGAACTTCAGGACATTCCATCAACTAACATAACTGCCACCCGTTTCCAAACACTAAGGCCCTGTTTCAAAACACGGGCTCGTATAGAAATGCCCTTGAGGCATTTCGAAACCATGGTTTCTAGTAGCAAATCGAACCGGAACAAACATTATCTGTTTCGAAACCCTATGGCCATTTCAGGCACATCGTTTCGATACAGGCTCGAGTGTTTCGAAACACTTGGGCCTGTAATGATAGATTTTTCTGGTTTTCACTCTAAAAACCAGCCTAAACCAATCCAACATGTTTCTAACATGCATACATCATACATAAACATTAATCCTCAAACATTTGCAGCATATTTAGCATTAAAGCATGGCTAACTGCATCAATGGAAATCTAAAGGCATGCAACCTAGCAAATAAGCCACTCAAGAGTCAAAACTCAAAACAATACTCACTACAACAAAACAGATCTTTAGCGTCATTTTTTAGCACCGCTAAAAACATTCCCGGTGCTTAAGAAAGTGCCACTGTTTACGGTGCCGCAATAGTTCGGGGCGCTTTTTGGTGAAAACACCACAAAAAGTCAAGATCTATAGCGGCGTTTGTAAACTCCACGAATAACTGCCCTTTCGTGGCGTTTTTATTTACAAATCCCGCGAATAACTGTTCTTTAGTGGCGTTTTTATACAAATGCCGCGAAAAACCATGTTTCCAAAAAAAACACAAATAAAAAACATATTATAATAGGCATATTTTGAGCTTCAATGTGAATCATCACTACTCAAGAACCTCAAAGGGAATCGTTCTTTAGTTACACAATGGGAATCATCACTTGCATAGTGAAGGGACATATTCTTAGCTTCAACATGGTTATAAATTTCTTCACTTTCATCTTCTTCTATCAAAGCAGAAAGAACTCTTTGGCATAAAGGAGTAACCTTGTCAAACTATTTTAGATCAAATCCTCCAGTTGTGGTGTTAGTTTTGGCAATTTCTTCAACAGAACTAGGTGCATTTTTTGGTGCCACACCACCCTGAGAAATGAAAGAAGTTTGTATCAGTATTTGTCAACAAAGTTTTAGCTTAATTTAGTTGTTTCAACATCAAAACAATATATCAGATTTGTCACAAAGCAACTCTCAATCAAGAAGTAATTCAATCCATTATTTGTGCTTATAAAAAAGCCTTCAAGCCTTGTAAAATAATCACATTTTCCAATTGTAAACAGTTCCTCCAAAATCTTATAAAACAGTTCACTAATATAGTAAAACAATCCATGTTTTATTTTCAAAACAATCTTTATACATTATAGAGAAACCCCCTGTTTTAATTATAAAAAAACAACCCCTGAATAATCATCAAAGTAGTCTCTAAATAGTTTCTATGCATCTTGAACAGTCCATCATGCCTATATATATCTTCCAAATCAGTCTACTACATGATCATGCACACACAAAACAGAGAAAATGTGATCATATACATATATGCTTACCAAAATAGTCCATTTTGCATTCTCAACAGCCCTTATAATTGCAAAACAACCCCACCCTTATTTTATCAAATTTTAACTAAGATTTTGACCCTTCAACAAAGTAAAAGATCATCCAATAATGAGACAACAAAATCACAACTTAATTAGGAGCTAATTTCTTTTACAAGACTAAAGTAGTTCTTTATCTATCATTTAGATTAGTTGAAATCGCCACAATAAACAAGGATTTATCAAACTTACTCTAACATCAACTCGCTATGCTCCCATTCCATGACTCATAATTTCACTATCTAGTATTTACCAATAACACAATAGAACACATTCAGAAACATAGTTAATCAATTTATCCTTAAACTAGTCATATCATTCATCAATCTTTTCTCAAAATTTCCAGTGAATTTATTCAAAACACACAAACAATTGAGATGGGCTTACCTCTATATGAAGAACTAGAGAATTTGAAGGCTAACTTTCAATAATTATTAGTACTTGTTAATAGTAAATTTACAACCCTTCTGTCGGCCTAAAAGGTAAGAAGGTCGGACATGATCTCTGCAGTTACACCACCAACTTTCTATACGAAAAAAGTTGTTTAAATTAACAAGTAGGTACTGAAAACAACATATGACATATGCAAAAAAGCCAACTTTCTTATGTATTAGAACCTTACTTGGCAAAATTTGTAGAAGTCTTCAAGGTACGCTTTGTAGACTGTGTTCCTCATAATTTCAATGTTCATGTCATCAAGATCCTAGAGAAAATCCAAGATGAGTGAACCCAAAATCAAAGGTTTACAAAAGTACACCATTACATAAACAACACTCTAGCACAACTACTAGGAGTTACAAACATGTAATCATCGACAATTAACATGAAGAAACACTATTAGAAAAGTTGTTAGAACCATGTACCTCAGAGGTAATACAATCAGGACAACATTGTCTATCATGTGACCATATATAGATGGAGAAATCAAAACATTAGGTTTTCTCAGGCTTTTGCTAAATCCACAACAACCAATTAATCAATCTACATCTGTACACCATATCATAAGATGTGAAATAAATCAAAGCCTATGCTATATCTAAGAGAAGGATAATCTGATATCTCTCAGGCAATTCAAAGAAAGAAACAAAAAAGACAAATCTTTACATACATGATATACTCTGAGAAGGATAATCCATATCAATGGCCATTTCTCATAGAAATTGTAAAATGCAAATATATTGTTTTGCTTGATTTGTTAAACATTGAACCAGAAATCAAGGTAAAATAAGTATAAATGCGATGAGATTATATGAGATATAATGAGGTGAGAAGAGATCGAGAAAAGGAGATTGGTACTCGTGGGAGAGAGCGATAGGAGAGGAACAGACGGCAGTGATTTAGCAGGGAGAGATCAGAGGGGCGAACTGCCTCCCTTCGCGTCTAAGAGCAGCCATTGCCATTGCTTACTAAAAAGGAAGAAAAAAACCCTAGAAAACGCTTGCGAAGGATTCAAAATAAAACTTTTATTTTCCATCGCATCGCCATTTCTTACTGACAAATCATTGTGGCGTGAGAGATTGGAAAAAAGAAAAGTGACGACTGAGATGAAGGGTGGGTTTTGATTTGGGGATCGAATGAGGGCAAGAGAGTGACAATGCTGATGTTTCTCTAAAATAAAATTTTTATTTTCTATTGCGGCGTTTGATTTTACACACAACACAAACGTCTTTGCGTCGTTTCTTCTAAAAACGCCACTAACGAGAAGTCTACTGCGGTGTTTCTTCTAAAAATGCCACTAAAAGAAGTTTTTGTGGCGTTTCTTTTAAAAACGTAACAAAATTTTTTATTTGTGGCGTTTTATTTGTAAATGCCACGATATGTTAAAAATTAGTGGCGTTTATCTCTAAAACGCCGCTAATAATGCCGATGTATACCAAGTTTAGTGTAGTGACTCCAAACACAAATAAAGGCCTTTTACAAGTATAAAATCATATAGAAAACATGCTCAAAGGGTCTTCATACACATCACCCAAGCAAAACATGAAATCCCCCATTGCCCTTATTACTCTAGTTCATAACAGAAACATACTTTCAAAGTGAAGTCTCTTAGGATTCTCTTGCAAGTTGTTGCCTCCAAACACTTAGTTATCTGCATTGATGGAAAAAAGAGAGAGTAAGAATACAACCTTAGTGAGGAGTGCTCAAAACCCAAAAACACCATCAATGGTCAAAACCATTTTACACATTTTGAAAACCATCATGCTTTCTTGAAATCCATGCACTTGATTAACAAAAATAAGCATGTTATACCACATGCAACAAGTATCAAATACTTCAACAACAAAATCCATTTGTTAACACATAAATCAAGCCCTCCATGCATAGCTACCAATATGCAAAGCTTAAAAGTAAAACATACATTCTTCTTGTTATGCATCCATATACATTCCATAGCAATTAATCAATTATATTGGCTCTCAAGTGATCATCAACATACTTATTTCTAAAAAACATATCAGATACACGGATTCCCAAGTGTTGTCCCAACACTTCATACATTCTCACCAGCAACTCAAGTTTCACACACGGGAGCTACCCTCCACCGTTGTGACACCCGTGGTGGAGTATTCGGTACCTTACAACCCCTCAAAACCACTCATCGGTAGATGTATAACCCCACTAATGAGAGACAGGACAAAACTCAATTTCCTCAATCGTTCAGGTACTTGGATAGAGTCTTCGGTACATACACAACCCCTCAACATCCAAGGCGACTTGTTTATAGTCACTCAATCCTATGGTCGGCTAACTATATCCGATTTTATTTGTAAACCACTTTTCACAACATCACTTGCCAATATAATTCTCATTTAGTATAAATCTCATTGTTTTCAAAGCATTCACAAAAGCCATATTTCCAAGCATTAAACCTTGCTTCATAAAACATGTATAAACACATACATACAAGGATCACTTGCCTTGTGCATCCTTAACAATATGGCATCATCAACAACAAATCATATACTCAAACCATGCTTTAAAACAATAGGTAAACACATATAAAGTCAAGTGCATCCACGAGCTTATAATAGCACAATCCGAGAAAGAAAGTCACTTTACTCACTTCCGAACTTAGCAAAGCATTTCAAGCTTACACTAAGTTCCCAAAATCACTTTTAATATGTTTCAAAGCTGAAAATCCCATTTCCACTCACCGACTCACAAAACCTCAATCACCTACGCGAAAATCAAGTGTCCGAAGTCCCCGGAACTTCGCCGAAAGCTTCCAAAGAATCCTCCCCTGTTTATACCATACAAGAATAGAGGATTAATGCATCTGAATGCATTAAAACCACCAACAACACTAAAAAAAACCCGCAGCTTTGCCGAAAGGCCGTAACCCCCTAAACTCGACCCAAAAGAAATGGGCCGAATCTAGGAAGTAGCGATTGGAAACTTGTCCCTCAAGAAACAATTTAGGTTAAAATATTTTGTAATTCAAAAGAATCGATTAAATAAGTAAAACTCAACAAATATTCCGATTAAAATAAAACCCAATCTTTTAAACGATGTTCCGATAATTAATTAAAAATCCGAAAGTAACTTCATAGATGCATGCATTTAATAAAACCAATTAAAAACAGTTCCAATGTCCATATTACACAAATATCCCAAACAATATTAAAATAATAATTCTGAGGTAATAGAAAAGGTTCGTACTGAATAATAATTTATCTGAATAAACAAGAGATGCTTCAAGTACCGATCGCCTAAAAAAAGTCTGAGATATCTGAAAAGTAAAACTAAGGGGTGTAAGCTAAAGAGCTTAGTGTGTCTCTAAAGTGCAAACAAAAGCAAAACAAAACAAACAAACCAGTATTTTATTTTTTGATAAAGACTTTTCTGAAAACACAACAAAACCAGATTATGATGATATGATGTATGATGAACATGAATCATAGTACCCATCTCCGATACAACGAAAAGTAAGGTTCCCAGAACCTACTTTCTCCATCGTCACCATCCGAAGTGGTACTCAGTTCGAAGGGTGGAACCACTGATCCGAAGCGGAATTTAGCCCAAAGGGTGAAACCACTGAACTTCCCCGAACAAATCCGAAAGCATATACCCACAATGATATGATGCAGATTTTAAAATCCGAGTCTCATTCGAAACTTGAGTTATGAAAATTCAAGTTGCACAATACTATAATCTGATGTTATCTGCATGATTCACGCCGCGACCGATATTATCTGCAGTGGGCATCAACAACATTCTAACTTAGACATAAGCGGGATCACTTTCAAAACGTTCTGCCAAGCCTTGTCGTTCTGCCGAGTTTGCCGCCAAGACACAAGTCAATTCCTCTGCCGAGGCAGCGAGAGCATCTCAGCAACCTATCTGTCATCCCCCGCCGAGGCAGCAGAGCCTGGCAGCGCAAAACAACTTGTCCTATTCAACACAATTTCACACTAAGCAGCAACATATCCATGCCCATTCTATCAATCGTATTTCTTCCCTTTATTTACTTGTGTTTTATTTTATTTTCTTCTTAAACAAACCAACTTATTTGTGCAATTTCTGGTAAACATTGCCTGCTTGAATTATTTGTAAAATTCTAACAATGATTGCAGGAAGTTGACGCGGCAAGCAACAAAGAGAAAAACAAAAGCACTACCAAGACGGGCAAAAGAAAATTTTATGTTCTCTACCCCTAGAGGTGCCATAAACTGGCTCTAGGAAGAATCATGTGCGAGGACACTCTGCTGCTATCAAAGACCAAGAATCTGAAAATTTTGAAGTGACGGACAAATTAGCATGAGTGAATGAAAGTCTTCAAATGATGACTCTACTCCATGGGTTCGGAGTTTTGTAGTTTGCTCCTATCTTAATTTCAGACCTAGAAGAGTAGTTGTGATTAGCTGAAGCCCTCATTTCCATGACTATTTAAATTGTTCTTGAATATGTTGTCTCGGTAGCAACCTTGTATCTCATGAAATCATCTCTGTTTACTTAGAATGTTCTTCATATTCAGCTTGTTCACAGTTTCTGCACACACATCACTGGCATATTATAGTTTAATTATGAGGTAATTCATTTTATTCCCCTCTCACGAAATTAATGACAGGTTCCACGACCTTCAGGTGTTAAATCAAGTTTAAAACAAAATTTTTCTTTTTGATTAGTATAAAGGGCAAGTATGTTTAGGTTGCATTGCTTGAGTACAAGCAATAGTTCGGGTTTGGGGGTGTGTAAAGTGTCTATAAGTTCTATATTTCATGCACATTCCATCTCATATTATTGCTATTTTTAATACATTTTAGGCATAATTAGGTTCATGCATTGCATTTTACAGTATTCTTTACTCTATCATGCTTTGTATTGATTTTCTAGAGGCTGACAGAAGGAGAGAGAAGCTAAGAACATGATGCTGTGGCAGCAAACTAAGGAGATGTACTGATGTAGTTCCAGACAGAGACAGCAGCTACCGCCGCCCTACCTGCCTCCTATGACAGCAAACTGAGGAATTGGAGAACTGGAGTGTGATCTATAGCAGAGAAAATCCTGATCTTAATGATGTTGTCCACTCAATTTTCTGATGGCTATAGCAGCAGGCAGAGCCGCCGAAGGAGGAATTCAAGCTTACTTGCGGAGCAAAGCAACGTGATTTAAGTCCACATTCAACTTAAAAAAGTCAGCATTTAGAGTTGCAGTTAATGCAAAAAGCTACTTTGAAGTCTTCTACTCCAAGAAGGACTAGACCTAGCTAATGCCTATATATACTCATTTTAATTGTACTTCAAAACAACTTAGGTTTTCCCTTAGGCATAGTTTAGGTTTTCTTGCCGCCATTATGTTGTAAAACTCTCTTTGGGTTTGAGTTATATTGTAATTAGTGTGAGAATGGTTGCTTAGGATTTTAAGTTTGTTTTTGCAATAAAGCTTCAAGGTTTTCTTATTCCATGTTCTTCATAGTTTTCAATTAAGGAGAAAGATTAGTTGATTATTATCCATTTGTTCGGTATCGAGAGAGTCCAACTCACGAACGGAGTAAGTATGATTTCATCTATAGACGGTGCGGTCAATCCGACCTAAACATAGGTTAGGGTTTAAGACGGCTAAAAGAGGACGATTTAACATTGTTGTCTTTGCACGATTCACGCCACGACTGGTATTATCTACAGTGGGCATCAATAGCATTGTGACTTAGACATAACCGGGATCACTTTCGAAGCGTTTTGCCGAGCCTTGTAGTTCTGCCGATTTTGTCGCCGAGACACAAGGCCATTCCCATGACGAGGCAACGAGAGCGTCTCAGCAGCCTATCTACCATCCCCCACCGAGGCAGCTGAGTCTGGCAGCGCAAAACAACTTGTCCTATTCAACGCAGTTTCACACTAAGCAGCAGCATAACCTTGCCCATTCTATCAATCTGATTTCTTCCCTTTTATTTACTTGTGTTTTATTTTATTTTCTTCTTAAACAAACCAACTTATTTGTGCAATTTACTTTTGTTGTGCAGGAACAGCAAAGCGAGTTTAGCTCTCCAATCCATGTGGGAGACGAAATCTTTTATACTATTACTTGACAGGAGTGAGCACTTGCGCTCATATTGAGAGAACACTAAAACGCTCTACAAGTTTTTGGCGCCGTTCCGGGGATTGGTATCACCGAAATTCTTTTTAAAATTTATGCACCTTTATTTATTTGCATTTAATTTTTAGCTTTTATTATTTTAATTTTTTATCGAAAAAATTACATTTTCCTTTGCTAGTTCATGACCATGGCAAATCCAAAAGGAGAAATCGTTTATTACGACGATATAGAACGAAGAGCAAGAGAACTCAAAAAGGAAACCAGAACAACCCTAGGGATAGCTAAAGAAGAAAGAAAAGCAGAGGTAAACATGGAAAACGACAACAGTGCCAACAATGATCCGAACGAAAGGGATGGGAAGCAAGACCCGCCACCCAAAAAACAACAAGTTCCACCAAGGCAGCCGCCCCCTATTCCGCCCAGGCAGCCACAGTACGTTCGAACCACCAGGGATTACTTGGAACATGACTTTATAGGGTTCGATCCGACAGTGACAGAACCTGAGATTAAGGTAGATCACTTTGAGCTGAAGCCCGTGATGTTCAATATGATCAACACATTAGGGCAAATTGGAGGGACTGCTACAGAACATGCTCGACAGCACTTAAGTGGATTTCTGGACATATGCAGAGCATTAAAAATACACGTAGTCCATCAGGATATGCTAAGACTGAAATTATTCCCCTATTCACTGAGAGATAGGACAAAGCAGTGGTTGAACAACCAGCCAGTAGGGTCATTCAACACATGGGCAAAGTTGTGTAAGGATTTCCTAGATTGTTTCAACCCATCCAATGTCATAGACAAATTGAGAAACGAGATCACAACCTTCCGAAAAGGGAATGATGAACCAATGTATGAAGCATGGGAGCAATATCAACAGATGCTTAACAACTGCTCGCTCCATGGTTTCCCGGCTTGGACACATGTGTCAATGTTTTATGCCTCAGCCAACGAAATCATCCTCGACAGACCACTAGATGAGGCACTGCGGATCCTAAACCAAGCCACCAAGAATGATTATAAGTACCCAACAGCCCGCCGAGGCGGCGTTAGGCGGCCAACAGTTGTGAACGAAGTGGAAGCCTCAAAATATGTTAATGCTATAGAGCTATTCTGTGATGAGTGTGGAGGCAACCACGATTCCTCTTAATGTACTGCATCTGCAAATTTTATAGGAGGGTACGAGAGGAACAACAAGCCAACCGTGAATACGTACAACCCTAGATGGAAAAATCATCCAAACTTCTCCTCGAGCAATCCTAAGACTGCTGCCAATCCACAACAGCAACATGGAGGCTACCAGTAAAACCAGTCTAGACAGCAAGCTTAGCAACCACAAAACAATAATAAACTAGAAGCAACTCTTCAAACTTTTATGTTTAACACTAGTGAATTTGATGTTTGCACTAATAAATTCATTGATAAAACTGAGTCGTTTATGGATAGGACGGAGATAAGGATGAATAATCAGGAGGCTGCGATAAAGAACCTAGAGACCCAGTTTGGGCAGTTCACTACGATCTATAGCAGTAGGACAATGGGTGCAGCATCCAGCAGTACAGAGGCAGTAGCTAAGCCCACATATGAGTAGTGCAAAGCCATAACAACCAGGAGTGGGAAATAGTTGAATGAGCCCAGAGTGGAAAAGCAAGAAGAGAAACAGACAACACAGAAAGAACTACCTGCCACGGCAGCATCAACACCAGTTGCACTAGCAGCTGAGCCTAACAGCAGACCTGAAGCAGATGATCCTCCATAGATAAAGTTTCCATGCAAACAACGTATAGAGGACATATGCCTGCCAGTACCTTTCCCCAGAGGCTTAAGCAACAGAAACATGAGCACCAGTTTAGGAAATTCTTGGATATTCTGAAGCAGATGCACATAAACATACCTCTCATAGAAGCCATTTAGAACATGCCCAACTATGCCAAATACCTCAGGGATATGATTTCTAAGAGGAAGAGAATCGGGGAGTTTGAAACAGTTGTTGTAACAGAGGATTGCATAGCCATGCTATATAACAAGTTGCCACCCAAGCAGACAGATCTAGGCAGCTTTTTATACCATGTAGAATAGGCAGCAAGCACGAAACAAAAGCCATGTGCGACCTGGGAGCCAGCATAAACTTGATGCCTAAGGTAGTCTTCGACAAACTAGGAATTGGGCAAGCCAAACATACCTCCATCATGCTGAAACTTGCTGACCATTCTTTTGTACAACCGAAGGGCAAGATCGAAGACATTCTTGTTTGAGTGGGCAGCCTTATTCTTCCAATTGATTTCCTCATCTTAGACTATGAGGTCGATGAAAACGCCCTCATCATCCTTGGACGACCATTCTTGGCCACTGGTAAAACTCTAATAGATGTGGAACATGGGGAGGTTACCATGAGAGTAAACGACCAGAGCATCAAGTTAAATGTGCTACAACCCCCAGACAAGGAAAAGGAAGGATGCCCTGATTACGACGGACTCAAAGCCAAGTTGTACAAGCCTAAAACGTCGTGGTTGGCAAGAAAGCATGGCGGCTCTGTCCAACGCTGCCACCTACTGACTGAGGCAATGTTGTGGATTACCTTTATCAAAAGGCATTTGATGCCCAACTCTCACAACTCCACTGCCGATCGGTCGTGCCTCGCACTCATTCACAACATCATGGTGAACCGGCCCATAAACATTTGGGAGATTATATGTAAGGAGATCCATAACTGCTTCCGCAAGATGAAGGGCAGACTATACTTCCCATCACTTATCACCGACCTTTGTGCTAGTGTTAACGTCCCAACTGACCCCGAGGATGAGATAACCGCCAAGGAGGGGTGGACCAAGAAAGTCTGCCTGCAGATGATGCAGGCCCAGGAAACAGAACCCATCACCCCCAGCCAGCCCTCTGCCACCCAGCTAGCTACACCAGCCGCCCCCAGCAGTAATGAAGCTACCCCAACAAATGAAGTCCTCACTTTGTTGCATAGCCTCATCGACAACAACAAAAGGATCGAACATCAGCAGCTGAGCTTCATGAAGTATGTGGGGGAAGTCCAAGAAGCCTTTGTGGCCTATCTCCTGCATAAGTACCCAGATGACGGCCCCACCTTGCCTCCCTACCCCGCTGATCTCGCCATCGTAGATGCCCCCGCACAAGGAACACCCTCAGCCGCAATTGTCCGCCACGCCGCCTTTCACAGACATATGCCATCTCTGACACACTACCCATCGTATTCTGCCACCCCTGCTTCCAACACGGTAGCATACTCCCCAGAGCGGCATCAGCAACATCATCCCCCCATCTACACAGCAACAATCATGGCCAACACATCCTTATCATAAGAGGTTCAGCAGCAGAAGTCAGCAACGGAAGCAACCGCAGCAATAGAAGTACCAGTCCCAATGGCGATTGACCCTTCGAAAGCACCAACGGAGGAAGAAACAAGGAAGAGGAAGCGACACATCATAGTCGTCGAGCCAGAGGATGAGGAGACAAAATCAGAAGAAAGCAAAGTCCCTCCTACTGCTCCTCCAGCAGAACAACATGAAGAGCCTCGCCCTACTCCCAAGCGAGTCCAATCACCGTGGACAGCAAAGACCTCACCAGCTAAGTCTGCTGCCCGGGCATCTGCCGGCCATCACCTTATCATTCAATCCTCCTCAGTAGCAAATACACAAGCCTCCTCCCAACCATCTGCCAACTTCTAGTTTTTTTTCTTTTCTTCTCTTTATTTTATTTTCTGTTTTTTATTTTAATTGTATTTTTTTCTATTTTTATTTTATGCATTGAGGGCAATGCCCATCTCGAGTTTGGAAGGGGATAGCACTCATCATGTTTAGGCATACTTTAGTGCATATTGGATTGCATAATGTACTTGCCTTAGAAAAATAATTGAAAAGAATTTTTTTTGTTAGAACTTGTGCCTATGATAGGATAGCCGACTTTAAATTTTCGCACCAAGATAAAAAGAACTTAAATTATGGGGAAAAGCATGAAGTAAACATAGGATTTTTCTATAGCTGCCAAAAAACACTATTGTTACTTGCTGAATTTGTTAGAATTTCTGGTAAACATTGCCTTCTTGAATTATTTGTAAAATTCTAACAATGGTTGCAGGAAGCTGTCGCGATAGGCAACAAACAGAAAAACAAAGGAACTGCCAAGACATGCAAACGGAAATTTTATGCTATCTACCCCTAGAGGTGCTCGAGACCGGCTCTAGGAAGAATCGCGTGCGAGGACACTCTGCTGCTATCAAAGTCCAAGAATCTGAAAATTTTGAAGTAAAAGACAAATTAGCATGAGTGAATGAAAGTCTTCAAGGGATGACTCTACTCCATGGGTTTGGGGTTTTGTAGTTTGCTCCTATCTTAATTTCAGACCTAGAAGAGTAGTTGTGATTAGCTGAAGCCCTTATTGCCGTGATTATTTAAATTGTTCTTGAATATGTTGTCTCGGCAGCAACCTTGCATATCATGACAACATCTTTGTTTACATAGAATGTTCTTCATATTCAGCTTGTTCACAGTTTCTGCACACACTTCACTGGCATATTATAGTTTAATTCTGAGGTAATTCATGTTATTCCCCTCTCACGAAATTAATGACATGTGCCACGACCTTGAGGTGTTAAATCAAGTTTAAAACAAAAATTTTTCTTTTTGATTAGTTTGAAGGGCAAGTATGTTTAGGTTGCATTGCTTGAGGACAAGCAATAGTTCGAGTTTGGGGGGGGTGTAAAGTGTCCATAAGTTCTATATTTCATGCACATTCCATCTCATATTATTGCTGTTTTTAGTACATTTTAGGCATAATTAGGTTCATGCATTGCATTTTACAGTGTTCTTTACTCTACCATGCTTTGTATTGATTTTCTGTCATTTCGTAAGGAAAAGGTACTGCTTTAGTTTAGTTTAGTTTTAGTTTCAGGTACTAGAGGCTGGCAGAAGAAGAGAGAAGCTGAGGATATGATTTTGAGGCAGCAAACTAAGGAGTTGTACTGATGCAGATCCAGATAGAGACAGCAGCCGTCGCCGCCTTACCTGCCGCCCAGGACAGCAAACTGAGGAATTGGAGAACTGGAGTGCGATCAGTAGAGCAGAAAATCTTGATCTTAATGATGCTATCCACTCAATTTTCCGATGACTTTAGCAGCAGGCAGAGCTGCCAAATGAGGAACTCAAGCTTACTTGCGGAGCAAGGCGACGTTATTTAAGTCAATATTCAACTCAAAGAAGTCAGCATTTAGAGTTGCATTTAATGCAGAAAGCTACTTTGATGACTTCTACTCCAAGAAGGACTAGACCTAGCTAATGCCTATATAAACTCATTGTAATTGTACATCAAAACAACTTAAGTTTTCCCTTAGGCATAGTTTAGGTTTTCTTGTCTCCATTATGTTCTAATACTCTCTTTGGGTTTGGGTTATGTTGTAATTAGTGTGACAACGGTTGCTTAGGATTTTAAGTTTGTTTTCAATAAAGCTTCAAGGTTTGCTTATTCCGTGTTCTTCATAGTTTTCAATTAAGGCGAAAGATTAGTTGATTACTATCCATTTGTTCGGTATCGAGAGAGTCCAACTCACGAAAGGTGTAAGTACGATTTCATCTATAGACGGTGCGGTCAATCTGGCCTAGACATAGGTTAGGGTTTAAGGCGGCTAAAAGAGGATGATTTAACATTGTTGTCTTTGCACGATTCATGCCACAACTGGTATTATCTGCAGTGTGCATCAACAACATTATGACATATACATAAGTGGGATCACTTTTGAAGCATTCTGTCGAGCCTTGTAGTTCTGCCGATTTTGCCGCTGAGACACAAGTCCATTCCCCTACCAAGGCAACGAGAGCGTCTCAGCAGCATATCTACCATCCCCCACCGAGGCAGCTGAGTCTGGCAGCGCAAAACAACGTGTCCTATTCAATGCAGTTTCACACTAAGCAGCAACATAACCCTGCCCATTCTATCAATCTAATTTTTCCCTTTTATTTACTTGTGTTTTATTTTATTTCTTTCTTAAACAAACCAACTTATTTGTGCAATTTACTTTTCTTGTGCAGGAACAACGAAGTGAGTTAAGCTGTCCAATCCCTGCGGGAGATGATATCTCTCATACTATTACTTGACAGGAGTGTGCACTTGTGCTCATATTGAGAGAACACTAAAACGCTCTACAAGAACTTGTAGTCGTTCTTGGCAATTCTGTTTAGAATCTGTAGTGCCTCTTCAGGTGGTCTATCCAGGATGATTCCATTGGCTGAGGCATCGAGCATCATTCCTGTCGGTTGATTTACTCTATTGTAGAACATCGACACTTGAGTCTAGGATGGGAAACCATGAAGCAAGCAGTTGTTTAGCATCTTTTGGTATCTCTCCCAAGCTTCATACATTGGTTCGTCATATCCTTGGCAGAAGGCTATGATCTTGTTTCTCAATCTGTCGGTGACGTTTGAAGGACTGAAACGATCTAGGAAATCCTTGCTTAACTCCGTCCAAGTGTTGAATGATCCCTCCGGTTGGTTGTTCAGCCACTGCTTTGCCCTATCCCTCATTGAATAGGGAAATAATCTCAGCTTGTGCATGTCTTGATGGACTCCATGTGTCTTGAAAGCTCTGTAAATATCTAGGAATCCCCTCAAATGCTGTTGAGCATCTTCCGTGGCAGTTCCTCCAAATTTCCCCAGTGTGTTTATCATATTGAACATCACGGGCTTTAACTCAAAGTGATCAGCTTCGATTTCAGGCTCTGCAACAATTGGGTCAAATCCTCTGAAGTAATGCTCCAAATAATCCCTAGTGGTGCGCACATATTGTTGTTGCCTGGGCGGAACTAGTGGCTGCTGCCTAGGTGGAATTGGTTGCTGCTACCTGGGCGACAGATCTTGCTGCTCATCCCTGCCATTTCGAGCATCGTGGGCAGGGTTGTCGTCTTGGCCGTTAACCATTGTTACCTCTACTTTTCCTTTTTTCTTTAGCTTCTTCGAGGGCTTCTCTTGCTTCATTCTTTAGCTTTCTTGCTCGTCGTTCGATCTCGTCTATGAAAACGATTTCTCCCGATGGATTTGCTCTAGTCGTGCAGTAGAAAAGAAAACTGTAAATTTTTTCGAATAAAAAGGAAAATAATAAAAACTAAAATTAAATGCAAATAAAATAAAATAAAAGTGCAGAAAAATATAATCAAATTTATTGTTTCCAATCTCTGCCAACGGTGCCAAAAACTTGTAGAGCGTTGGGGTGTTCTCTAAATATGAGCGCAAGTGCACACTCTTGTCAAGTTATAGTATAAATGATATCGTCTCCCACAAGGATTGGACAACTTTGTCGAATTGAAATTCCTGCACAGAAAATAAATGCACAAGTAAATTTTAGTTTTGTAAAAGAATTAAAAAGTAAATAAACACAAGTAATTGATAGAAGAGATCAAGATGATAGAATGGGTTAGCTTATGCTACTCAGTAGTGTGAAATTGCGTTGAACATGTTAAGTATCTTTGCGCTGCTAGACTTTGATGCCTCAACGGGAGATGGCAGATTGGTGCTTCGACGCTTTCGCTACCTCGGCGGGTGGAACAGACGATTGGCTCGGCAACAAACTCGGTAGTCCTTCAAGGCTCAGCAGAACGCATCGATAATGATTCTGCTTATGTCTAAATCAGAATATTATTGTTGCCCGTTGCAGATGATACCCGTCGGCGTGAATTTTGAAATGTACAACAACTTTTGGTCGTTCTCTTTTAGCCACCTTAAACCCTACCCTATGTCTAGGATGGATTGATCAACACCTGATATTGATGAGATCGTGCTTACTTCTTTCTTGAGTTTGACTCTCTCGATACCAAACAAATGGATTGCTCCCAATCGATCTCTCGACTCAATTGAAAACAATGAAGAACATGAAATAGGCAAACCTTGAATTTATTGCAAAAACAAACTTGAACCTAAAACAATCATTCTCACAACTACTTTACAACATAACCCAAAACCTAGAGAATTTAGGACATAGTGGCGGCAAGAAAATACAAGAGAAACCTAAGCTATGCCGAGTGTGAGTTTTCTAAAATCCAAGGTATGTCGGGTATATATAGGGCATGGCCTAGGGTAAGTCCTCCTTTGAGTAGAAGTCTTCTTTATGATAAATTAGCTTTTGCAATGAATGCATCCTTTAGATCTGACTTCTTTGACTTGAAGTTGGACTCCTTGTGGCACAAGTAACCTTTAGCCGCCTTAGATAATCTCCCCTTGGGTGGCTCAGTCCATTGTTTCTGGCATCGATAAATTGCGTGGATGGGCTCATTGGACTCAAGAAATTAGGCTCTTCCAAACGCACTCCAATTCACCAATTCCTCAAGTTACTACCCTGGGCAGCAGCTACTCGGCAACGTCTATCTTTGTGTTGAGATACTTTAGTACAACTCCTTGGCTTACTGCCTCAACATCATCTACTCAGCTCCTCTCTCCATCTGACAGCTTCTAGCACCTGAAACTAAAACAACATCTTTTCTCACCAAATTAAATATTTTCAATAAACACAAGGCAGAGCAAAGAATACTGTAAATAATGCATGCATGCGCCTAAATGTGCCTAAAATGTACTTAAGAACAGCAATAATATGAGATGGAATGCATATAAAATATAGGACTAATGAGCACTTTACAATGGTCCATCTTCGATTACGTCTCAAAGGACAAAATCATTTGACTTGATGAATATCCTCATCCTATTCTTCTTATAAGGATAGTTGTCTCCATTGAAGAAAGGAGATTTGTTGACCGATTGAGACTCATACAAGCTATTGTCGGAGGTAGATGCTATGACTTGATTTTTGGATTTATATATCTTTCTAAAATCGACTCAAGAGGGTGCTAATCCTTCCAATGAAGAACAAAATATTTATAGTGGTTCAAGCTTCTAACAAGCTCTACATCCACTACCTTAGCTCCCACTAAGAATTTTCAAACAATTCACTACTGAATTCATCCCCTTTTCTAAGCTTAGGAGGAAACCGTTACAAGACAATCAAGCTTTCCACCAAAAGCTTGATTAAGATCACTATTTTACAAAGGATGGTTAGAGAACTTAAATTGACCTCTCAAATAGGCTTATATGTTTCCCATTTACAAGTGAACTCTCCCCAAACTTGAAATAAAGAATTACTATGAGAAATCACAAGTTGGGTACAAAGGTTTGACTCTAAAAAGCTTAAAGAGATTGGATTTTTGCTTGAATGCTTATCACTTGATGAATTATTGTTGTTGTAGCTTTTGAGTCTTGATTTTTTATCCCTTCATTGATTTCTAACCGTCTGGGTAGCTGAGATCATAAATAGAGCCGTTGGAGACCACTTTTCCCGCAATAAATGCACTTTTGGTGTAGGGCGTATCGGTACACGGGAGCCCCGTATCAGTACCAGTAAGAAAAAAACTAGTCGTTGCAAGAGTAAATGCAAGGACGTATCGATACGCGGGAAGGCGTATCGAAATGGTCTTAGTGTAAAATGGGGGTCGTAACGAAACTACTAGGCCCTATCGGTACGATTTTTGCTCACTAGAATCTGATGAAAAAGTCTTGGAAAAAAGGTGTTGGTATGCTTCAAGGGCGTATCAAAACGGGAAGCTTGTTTTAACAAAAGTGTATCGAAATGGACGTCACCTGTTTCAGTATGATATAACTAAATTTTGAAGCTTTAACTGACACTCAACGGTCAAAAAATTTAATTCAAAGATTTCAAAAATCTTAAGACCCCGTATCAGTACGCTGACGTGTCGTACCGAAACTGAGGATCGATACGCCTAAGACTTGTACCGAAACTCATTATTATAAAACCCAGTTTGAAGGTCGTACCAAAACGGGCAAGCCCGTATTGCAACACTGTATCGAAATGGGGTAAGCCGTATCAAAACGATGTGTTCAAATAAAATTCCAGTAGCCAAAATATGTATCGGAATGCTATAGAGCGTATCGATACGCCTGGGAGATTTTGTAAAGTTGGGCTTGAAACACTTAGAAAATTTTTGGGGTTTAAGTTTTTGACTTTGAGTGAGACTTTTGAGTACTTAAAAATTTATTTACTTTTGCAAATTTGATCCTCAATTAATTTGTTATATAAAAACCAAACATAATTTGTATGATTTGATCCTAAAATGTTTAATAATGCATTTGGACATCAATCCAATTTCCGGTTCAACTGAGATTTTTTCAGCTGTCTGTATATACACACTAGGTTCTAATGTTGCATCTAGACAAGATAAAATAAAAAATGGTCCTGATTTTTATTTGTTTGTTCGGGTTTGCTTCTGCAAATCTAATGCGGTCCGCTTGATTCGGGTCAAGGGGTTTACACTCATCTCCTCAAAATTGGATACCCAGATCTTTCCCTAAAGCAACAGCCCCCTTTGCCTTTTTTTGTGTAGTTATTCCACCTTGTTTAAAGGCCCGAATACGACAACGATTTGCCTTTGATTTCAGGTGAAACTAAATCTTTCATGCCCTGCTTAATGCGTCTTTGAGCCATATCCCTTTTCTTCTATTTCGCCTTATAAGAACTTTGTTCTGAAATTCCAAAACATACTTGTATTTCTCCTTATTCCTTGCTTGAAACTTTGGTAGGTCTAGGGTATATTCAACCTCTACATCATTCTTTACCCTTATCGTATATTCATTTGCCTTATTAACTCAATTTGATTCAGATTTCTTCATTTCATCTAGCTCGAGATGATTTTGGACTTCGACTTGGTTAATATGTAAGTCTACCCTTTGAGTTTCTTTATGATTAATGTCATCCTCATTGAAGCTCATCATTCTTAGATCTTCCACTGCCCTTCTTCAGCTTGAGTTTTCTAGGTTGAATCTTAATGTAATTAGAATATCAACTAGGCCAATATCTACAAAATCCCCTTTTCACGGTCCACTACTCTCCCTTGTATCTTGGTTCTTTGGCACCTCCTTCTCCACTTCAGCCAATTCAACGACGTCTGATTGCTGAAATTTTTTGACTTCTCCATTATTCTCGAGTCTAGAGCCCTTTAATTTTGATTCTCAAATAAATCTAAAATCTTATTTTTCCAAATCATTTTCATAATCTTGGGCCAACATTCCTTTTCAAACTACATTTATTGCTTCATCATGCCCGATAAAATTATCTTTTAATTTAATCATATCTTCCATCTAAGAATGGACCATTATCGGTTCCGACGAGCTTTTCTCCGTACCTGATTCGACCGGCTTGGCTGGCTTCTCCTCAACCCCGATCTTCTGATTATCTACATTTACATGAATGCAGACAGCTTCATATACTCAGGCTCGATACAATCGATTCTATTGATCTTATTTGAAGAGATTAAGATATTTAGCTTCTCACAATCTAGTGTTTGGTTTGCATTCTCCCCTATTGCTACCAAAGAACCCCAACATTATGATATTCTACATATTATCGTATAATTCCAGCAGTGTAATGGAATTCCCACTACTTCTATCCAAGTCGACCTTTCAGGTATCATACTAGTTTCTGACCAGTACTCCACTTCTATAAAGAATCTCTTCAATACGGACCATTGGAGCTCCTCCAATAACATAAGGAGTTCTTCATCATGTATATCGATTAAGAATCTTCTTCCTCCAATTTTACTCTTCTCTATCTCACCGATACCGCAGTTATGCAATCCACTAAAAATTAGGTTTAGGATTTTGGGATTAAAGTTAGGATATAGGGAATTAGAGGTATGGTGTATTTTAGGATTTAAGATTTAGAATTTATGGTTAAGGTTTAAATTCTATTTTTTTAGTATTTTTTAGTCTTAGAGCATAGAAAGGGGCATCGAAAAGAGGCAAAGGGTTTTTGTCCAAAAACTAGGATAAAAATCCATTGCCACTTTTCGGTGCCCCTTTCTATTTCCCAACACTAAAAATACTACAAAATTAAATTCCAAGCCCTAAACCTAAATTCTAAATCCTAAACCCTACACCATATTCTGTAATAAATATACCCTACCCTAAACCCTAACCTTAAACCCTAAACTTTAAACCCCCAACTCTACTATTTAGTGTAGGGGATAGAAATGGGCACCGAAAAGGGGCAGAGGATTTCAATTCCAAAAATTGTAGCCTAACTTCGGATAAAAATCCGCTGCCCCTTTCCGGTGCCCCTTTCTATACCCCAACACTAAACAACATTAAAAAATTAAATCCCAAACCTACCCTAATTTCTAAATCCTACACCTTATACCCTTAAAAATACACCCTACCCTAAATTCCTTAACCATAACCACAAGCCTTAACCTCAAACCTTAAACCCTAAACCTAAATTTTAGTGTGAAGGCATAAATAGGGACAGTGAAAAGGCAGAGGATTTCTATTCCGTAACTTCACAGAATTTATTTAATTTAAAATTATTTTTATTGACAAGGACCCTATGTACCGATACACAAGGTCGTTATGTTAGTTGGTTTAATAAGATGTTTCGGATTGTTTGCATTTTGGTTCTTATTTGTTCAAGTGTCAACTAGATGTGTTGGAATGATTGATTTGAGCTGAAATTTCACATGCATGCATGAAACATGCTTAATTAAGGTTTGGTAATTTAAAATATTGATAAATCTTTGTAGTTTTACAATTTGGTCCTAAAACGTTTAATAACGCATCTGGACATCAATCCAATGTCCGATTCAAGTGAGATTTTGTCAGCTGCCAGTCTGTACACACTAAGTTCTAATGTTGCATCTAGATAAGATAAAAGAAAAAATGGTCCTAGTTTTTGTTAGTTCGTTCGGGTTTGCTTCGGCAAATCTAATATGGTCCACTTCATTTGGGTCAAGGGGTTTACAATCATCTCCTCAAAATTGGATTCCCAGATCTTTCACCAAAGAAATAGCCTCCTTTGCCTTTTCTATGTAGTTATTCCACCTTGATTGAAGTTCTGAATCTGACAGTGATCTGCCTTAACTTTTAGGTGAAACTAAATCTTTCGTGCCCTGCTAAATGCGTCTTTGAGCTCTATCACTTTTCTTTTGTTCCACCTTATAAGAACTTTGTTTTGAAACTCCAAAAAAGACTTGTATTTCTCATTCTTCCTTCTTTTTTCCTTGCTTGAAACTTTGGTAGGGCTAGGGTATATTCAACCTCTACATCATTCTTTGCCCTTATCGTATATTCATTTGCCTTATTAACTCGATTGGATTCAGATATCTTCATTTCATCTGGCCCAGGCTGATTTTGGACTTCGACTTGGTTAATATATAAGTCTACCCCTTGAGTTTGTGTAACCCCCTAGACCCGCCTATGCGTTACCACGAATCCTAGGAAGTTACATTAGGGTCATAGGAGCGACCCACATTAAAATTTCAAATAAACAAATCGTTAATCATTTAAAATCATAAATCAAATTTTGAATTAGAATACAATTCCAGAAAATATTCAGACTACAAAATAAAAAAAGACTATGATACGAATTGCTAAAACAAGTTTTAGACTCGAATGTAAATCAAGATGTGACATACATGCCCCCTAATTACATAGATACCATACTCCGCAAGCAAACCGAAGAAACTCCATACCGATGTTGACAGCTGCGACATGGTCGATCATCTAACCTGTGATGGTAAAAAAACAACGTGAACTTCGAAAAGCTCAGTAATACAATCTACCAAAGGATGCTAAAAGCACAAGTAGGTAAGGCAAGCTTAACACTGTCATGAAGAACTGGGTAACGATAAGCTCAAATTACGATTCGAAATTTCAGAGGGGCATTATACCAAAAGGTAACAAAGTTGTTCTTTATTAGATCACCTGAACCTCAAGATGTGAGTCTAAAGCAGAGATTCAAAAGAGATTCAGATTTCAGAAGTTGAATTAAGGAGTTCAAAGCGATTCATTAAATGCGAATTGTAAGTTTACTGAGGGTTCAACATTGATACATTAATTTAGTAGGGTATGTTTCAGAAGAGGTCAGAAAGTTCTATTAATTAACTTGACTACCCTCAACCGAACTCTAAAGTGCAATTCGCCCTGAACTGCATACATAAGGTCTTACCCTAAGCTTGAAGCGTAGGAGCCTACCTAAGGGGATGCCTTAGGTCCAGAAAGACTTACCCTAGGCCCGTGGGCGTAGGAGCTTAACAGAAAGGCTTACCCTAGGCCTATTGGGCGTAGGAGCTTAGGTCTAGAAGGACTTACCAGCGCTGAGCCTACAGATCATCATTCATATCCTAGATAATATACCCCAGATAAATTTCAGTTTATATTCAGAAGACAGTATTACAGAAAATAGATATCAAATCTATTTTTATACTAGAAGACAGATATCAATTTATTTTATTAACATTATTATCATTATTATTTCGTATTCAAATGTCAGATATCAGATATATTTTTCATATTAGAGGTCAAAAATCAGAGAATTGCTTTCTTTTCATATTACAATATCATACTTCTAAATTTTAAGCATATGGACTTGATTTAGAACAGAAAGTATTTATCGATACTTGGTACGCGCTTTATAGCCCAATTCATTTCTTAAAGGTACTTGATAGATATCAGAAAGATGACATTTCTCAATTTTAGACTGATTTCAGAATGAGGTCCCTACGAATAGGGGAGTTTGATAAGACGGATCGAATCAACATCGAAAGTTGATGCATTAGAATCATCGAGATTTTAGATATATCGCGAGCAGAATTAAATGTTACAACCTATGAGGGTATTAAGGTCATTTTGACCTTCAAGAGGGGTAAACTGGTAATTTGAACCAACAATGTATAAACGGTGATGTACAGAATTTATGACTTCTAGTTGCTCGTCAAGTTTCCAAACCCCTTTTGAACTAATCGGAACCCATTAACACCGTGTTTAATATCTCACCGGATTGGTACACTTCAACCATTCATTTCTCAGAACTGACTACGTAGCATAACAACAATAGTTCACCATCACCAATCGTCCACTGAACTTATTCTAGAGATCAAGCATATATTCGGATGGTATTTTCCAAGTATTCAAACATGTGCATTGCACTTGAACTCATTCCAAAACATCGAGAGTACCTTATAAAAACAGATCTCTCTTACAATTAGCTATGTACTTTCTCCCAATAAACTGTACGCCTTTATATGATATTCCTCCAATATCCTCTTAGTATCATAAACGACCAACAGACACAGGTCGTATATTACCACTTCTTGTTTGAGTCATTTCATGGTTGGCCTTATTTGGAGTTCTCAATTCCATGTCTTAGAAATATTCTCAATCATTATAATATCCGAGGGTATTTCAGACAATTCGATGCTCGAAGGTGTTACGATTGTTCAAAGTCTTTCAGTCCTTCCAACTATTCTTTCATTTAAGTACTCAAGGGTAAAATCATAATTTTGATCAATTTGGCACTTGCTGCCGAGGATAGATTATTCTTTTTGGTCATTATGGATATTCTGATCAGTTTAGCATTACCAGTATTTCCAAACATTTTAGGCACTTCAAACGATTCAACAATTTACGCAACTTTGACTAATTCAGACATACAAATATTTTCTCGCAATTGTCTTCAGAGATTTATTCAATTTCTAACAGAATCTGAGCAATTTACAATCTCAAAGGTGAAGCCTCGCTACGAACTTCCCAAGCCAGTTCAAGATTTTCAGAAGAATTAGCTGATAAACCGAATCTAGTGTAAATTCTCAAACCACTTTCATTGATAGGGGTATTTTAGTCATTTTCATACATCGAGGCATTTTCGTAATTCATTAGCCAACACAATCAGATTTAGAGATCAACCGTTTTTGTTAATCGCTTATTGAACTCAGAAATCTTTTTGATTTATCAAACCTCTTAATCGAAAATATGCCTTGGCCATTAATATTCTTATTTCTTAATTGATCGACATTAGTGAAATTAAACATATACTCAATCATGGTCGTGCAAGCATTAACCGAATACCAACAAGTTTTGAAAGCATGCAGAAGGTAGTAATGTATTACCTTAGTTCCGAGCTACAACGGTTGATTCATGACACCTCATTCGATCGCACTCGATCCCAAGATTTGACGGCTCCCAACATCTCAAATTCAAGGATACTTTGATACCCAAATATTCTGGTCACCGGACGGTCGCCGGAGTGGTCGTCGGAGACACTTCTGGCACCGTTTCTTAAATGGTACGATTACGCCGGAAAATCGCGAAGCTCCGACGAGGGCTCTCCCGGCGACTGATCGACAAATTATTAGAGGGGTTTTGTTCTCCATGACATGGGGATTCTAGATCCGGCGGCCGTGTCGCAAACGGACGACGAACTGAGCCGGAAAAGCATAGAACGATGGCGGTGGTTTGGGTTTGATAGTTCGAACCTCCAACGAGTCTTCACCGGCGATGGGCAGCTCGGTAGCGCGCGTGACGACCATGGGTGTGGTCAGGATGCGACGGCCCTCCCAATGGTGACGGCGGTGATGATCACCGACGAGCGGTGGTGCAGATCGGAGATGAGGCGACGGTGGGTTAGGTGAGAGCTTTTTTTTTCACTTGGAATTCGAATGGTGTAAGAGTTTGGTAGGTGAAAAGTCAGATTGGGCTTTAATTACCTTAGGTACACAACTAGAAGGGTTCAAAAGAAAAAAAGCGGAACCTTAATCACTAAGAGTTGTCTAGCTCGGTTGGCTGGGTCAAAAGCTTAGCTACCAAGAGGTTGTGGGTTCAAACCCCCACAACCACAAACCCTCTTCTTTTTTTAAGCTAAATAAAATCAGAGTGTTACAAATCTCCCCACCTTAAAAGAAATTTCGTCCTCGAAATTTACCAGAGTCGGAGAAATAGAGAGACTACACTTTCATCTATTTTTGTACTGAAACTTTTCCATCAGAGTATCCTTGTTTCTTGAGACTCTCAAACGGTCACATGTCAATCTGATAGCGCCCTCAATCACCTAGACCATCCTGGCCAAAACCCATCTCGTTTTACAACCCAAACCAACTTATCTGAATATGGTATTCTAAACCATACTATACTTCATAAGGTGTCAAGCGAAAACTTGTCTCATATCTTTTACTATAACCAGTCTTAGTCAAGAATAAGAGACATTTGGAACTTCCACAGAAGTCAATCATACGACCCAAATGTATATCTCCTAGAATCCGAATTACTCTTTCAAGTTGACTATCAGTTTACGGACGAAGAACTTTAACTGTAATTCAAACAAGTACCCAAAGCCTCCCGTAAGGTTTTTCGGAATCAAGATGTAAATATTAAATTTCAGTCAGAAATGGTACATAACGGTCTACCATGCCTCAAATTTCAAAAATATGTCTTTCTTTATATCAACCAAACATAATCGGGGTATTGAATGGATATCTCATACCTTCAGCATAGTATTCAGGCAACTGTTTCCCTCGTATACAACAGAGGCACCACAGAATATACACTTTCAGCACAATCACAAACACTTTTCTTGTTAGTTCATGGAGTCTTTATCACATTTCCATTAGGGTATAAAAAAAATGATCATTATCACCGAATAGCCCTTCATGAAATCTTATATCAGTTACCTCACAAAACCATACATTTATTCTTCACTAAATCAGATATTCAATTTCACATGTACGAGCCATCTCAGGTTCTCACTCCAGGTTCAAATCCATTAAGTTACTTCAATTCACAGACGAATGTTACAGACATTCCTTGTCATTAAGATTCGAGTTACAGCGTACAGAAAGCCTAGATTCAGTTATTTCAGAAAAAGGATTCGACATCAGAGTTTCGGCTCGGAGGAGTACGGTTATGCTAGGGGCATGCACAGACCAGACACTCTATGATAGACGATCGACCGATCTACCCAGAAAGACGCAACTCTAAGCTCTGATACCACTAAATGTAACCCCCTAGACCCGCCTATGCGTTACCACGAATCCTAGAAAGTTACATTAGGGTCATAGGACCGACCCACATTAAAATTTCAAATAAACAAATCGTTAATCATTTAAAATCATAAATCAAATTTTGAATTAGAATACAATTCCAGAAAATATTCAGACTACAAAATAAAAAAAGACTATGATACGAATTGCTAAAACAAGTTTTAGACTCGAATGTAAATCAAGATGTGACATACATGCCCCCTAATTACATAGATACCATACTCCGCAAGCAAACCGAAGAAACTCCATACCGATGTTGACAGCTGCGACATGGTCGATCATCTAACCTGTGATGGTAAAAAAAACAACGTGAGCTTCGAAAAGCTCAGTAATACAATCTACCAAAGGATGCTAAAAGCACAAGTAGGTAAGGCAAGCTTAACACTGTTGTTGAGTGTGTAAAAGTTCTATCATTTACACCTTTTTAAACCCATATTTCTGCTGCATTCAAGCATCATTGCATTGCATTTAGGTTAGTTTTCAATAAAACATCACAATTATATAAAAGGCACGGATTCTACTGAAAGATGGCTATTTTTGCAGGTATCTGTCACAGTAGATGTCGAAGGCAGGTGCAGGGCAGATAAGCAGGAAAGCTGAACTGGACAAGCAGCTGAAGAAGACAAACCTGTCACGGACCTGTCGTGACAGCATGATGACAGCAGATTTATGAAGAGGAAAAGTGAAGTGGACCTCGATAGATAGAGAAAAATCTGCTCGTCTGTCGTGTGGAAGCCGAATATTTTTCCAAGCCCCGGATCAAAAGATATGTCAAGCCAAAGCTCAAGGAGAAGAATTCCCATGAAACAAGGAGGCGGCTGAAAAGTAGGAATCCTTGGAGATTTAGTCTTTATTAGAATCTTACTTTTAATTAAAGTTGTAATCCTTGTTACCTTAGATAACTTGAGCCCAAAGCTTATATAAAGGGCATAGATTAAACCTAGGGCATAGCTGACTACCCAATAACCGAAACCTAAACCCTGCCGTTTACCTGTCACCGATATGTTCTAAATTCCCCCTAGGGCTACGGGTTGTTTTGTAAAGTAGTTGCAAGGGTTGCTTTGTTTTAGGATTTTTCAAGTTCAATAAAATAAACTTCAAGTTCTTTTATCTTGGTTTTAATATCTTGCAAGAGCATCGGGAGAGCATTGTGAGGTTATCCATTTACTTAGCATCGGGAGAGTTAAGTATACGAAAGAGGTAAAAGCGCGTTCTCTAGTTTATAGTTGAACCATCTCGTGCTTAGGGATAAGGCGAGGTTAAGTGGCTAAGGAAGAATTCATATACAACGGTGTTCATCCTTCGATTCACGCCGGGAGGTATCATCAAAGACGTGATCATCGACAGACTTGTGTCTAGGGATAGGGCAAGGCAGATCAGGGATTCTTGCCAAGCTTGAAGTACGGAGTTAGTGTTCGCTGCCGCGATAGCTAACGGACAGACGCCGCGACAGGTGCTGTCGGCGACGGGTGCGACGACAGAACTGGAGATCCTAAGCAATTCAATACCTGCACTACCGAGCAATTCAATACCAACCCATTCTCTCTATCTTGATCTCTCAATTCCTTTATATACGTTTTTACATTATTATTCTCGTGACTACTCTTAATTATTTCCTTTACTTTCGTGCAGTGAATTTAGGTGAAGCTATTAGCCCAATCCCTGTGGAGACGATATCCGATACTTCGTATCACTTTACTACTTGCGTCGTGTATACTTGCACTACAATTGCGATAGACTATTTTACACGCAACAAGTTTTTGGCGCCGCTGCCGGGGATTGGCAACATAACTACACCTTTCTTTCCTTGCACTTTTTGTTTTTATTTTCGTTTTCGTTTTCGTTTTTGTTTTTGCTTTTATTTTTATTTTTCTTTAATTTTTCTTTTGCATTTTAAACTCTTGCTTTTCACGAGGTTTTCTTGTTTATGCGCAGATCTAAAAGAGGCGAAGATCCTGAGTATAAATTAGATCCGGAGATCGAACGTTCCTTTAATCTTAAGAAACAGATCCGCCACCTTTTAGACCGGAACGAGTACCTTGAAGAACAGCTAGAGCAGATGGCCCGTAATCAACCTGCCGGTGAAGAAATCCCGCCTGTCGGTGACCCGCCCGCGGCAGGTGGACGACGGTCATGTCGTGACTACATGCTGAACGATCATGTAGAGCTGGAGACCACGCTGCCGGATATTGATGTTGACAACTTCGAGCTTAAACCTGTCATGTTTAGTATGATCAACAACGCCGGGCAGTTTGGTGGTTCTGCGACAGAAGATGCTAGGGAGCATCTCAAAACGTTCCAGGAGATCTGTGGTTCGTTTAGACTACCAGGAGTTAGTCCGGAGATACTGAGGCTTCGGTTATTCCCCCATTCATTAAGGGACAGAGCTAAAACTTGGTGGAATAAACTTACACCGGGTTCTATTATGACTTGGGCAGATCTAACTCGTGAATTTTTATCTCGTTTTAATCCTTCACATTTATCTGAGCGATTACGTAATGAAATTGCTACTTTTCAACAGGAAGATGACGAGCCAATGCACGAGGCCTGGGACAGATTCACAACTCTTCTTCGGAACTGCCCAATGCATGGATTCCCCGTCTGGAATCAGGTAACTAAGTTTTATAATGCTGCTAACTTACAAACTCGCATTCGAATTGATTCTGCAGCAAATGGACTTTTATTGGATAAAGATCCGGACGAGGCCCTGCAAGTTTTGAAACATCTGGCTAAGAATGAGGAGCAGTTTCCAACCGCTAGAAGAGGAGGTAAACGGGTACTTGCTGTCAAGGATTATGAGGCCGACAGCACTATGAAATCGCAAGTAGCATTCCTCACTAAAGCCATGAAACACTTATTGAGTGAAGAGGAAGTACGAGGGTTTGCTGTCGAGGAAGTTTGTGCTACATGTGAGGGAAATCATAGTAGGGATGAGTGCCCTATAAATATAGAAGAGGGAAAATATGTTGGAAATTACAAGCCAAATTATAATTCCAACAACTACAACCCTAATTGGAGGAAAGATCCCAAATTCTCCTAGAGTAACCCTAACAATGCCCTAAATCCGCAAGCATATAATCAGAATCAGGGGGGTCCTAGATTGTTGACGCGACAGCAGCCACAGCCGCAAAACCTGCCGCAGAACCTGCCGCCTCAGCAACAACAGCAGCCACCACCTGCCACGAGTAGTGTATTGGAGCAGACTCTGGCCACCTTTATGTCTCAGACTGGTACGTATATGGAAAACATCAATAAGTTTGTCAAGAAAACGGAAGACTTTATGGATGAAACCAAGATGAGAATGACAAACCATGAGGCCACCTTGAAATATCTAGAGACACAAATGGGTCAGGTGTCGCAGCATATTAAGCCACGGCAGAATGGAGGATTTCCTAGCAATACTGAAAATGCTAGACTGCCCCCTCATGAGCAATGTAAAGCGATTACTACTAGGAGTGGGAAAAAGTTACCAGGAACGGAAAAAGAAGCAGAAACAGAAAAGGAACCTACCTTGGAGAAACCTGCCGAGGAAGCTGCCCCGACAGGTAACAAACAGACTGCTGCCGATGATCCTGTCACGACAGCAGAAGCGACAGAGGAGAAAAAAGATGAGTATCGACCTCAGATTCGCATGCAGTGGGAAGGACGCATTGCTGATTACCGTCCTCCACCACCTTTTTCCGTAACGGATACAACAAGCTAAGCATGAATCTCAACTTAAAAAGATTTATGATATTTTCAAACAGGTTCATATTAATATTCCGTTGTTAGATGCTGTTAGGGAGATGCCCGGTTATGCTAAATTTCTCAAGGACGTCATGTCTAAAAAATCTAAACTTGGGGAATTTGAAACGGTAAGGATGCAAGAAGGATGCATGAGTATTCTTCATCGACAACCTCCCCAGAAAAAGAAGGATCCAGGGAGCTTCCTCATACCTTGCGTAATCGGCGACAAATTTGTGGGTAAGGCATTATGTGATCTTGGTGCTAGTGTTAATCTAATGCCCAAATCTGTTTTTCAGAAATTAGGTATTGGCAAGGCGCGGCCCACGACAGTTACCCTACAGCTAGCCGACCGCTCTTACGTTCACCCCGAGGGAAAAATTGAAGATATTTTGGTAAGAGTGGATAAACTTATTTTTCCTGCTGACTTTCTTATTTTAGATTGTGAGGCAGATGAGAACGCACCAGTCATCCTAGGGCGACCCTTCTTAGCCACGGGAAGATCATTGATTGATGTGGAGAAAGGAGAACTCACCATGCGCGTAAACGATCAAGAAATTAAATTGAATGTTCTCCAAGCAATGAAACATGCTGATGTGGATGAAGAATGCAAGGCCATCATTGAGGTGACCTTCGATCAACCCTGCATCAGGTCGGGCTGCCGGGATATAAAATTTGGTCACTGCTGCGACAGCCATTTACAAGCCTGTCACGACAGCAACGACGACAGCACCGACGACAGCGACTCCTCTGAATCCGATACATCTGATACTGAAGGTCATGAGGAGGTAGACTGGTTAGACCATCGCCCAGGTAAGTTATTCGAACCCCTAAATTACACTTCGGATAACCATTTAATCCAAAAGCCATCTACTGTTGAACCACCTGTCCTAGAACTAAAGCCTCTGCCAGGGCAGCTTAAATATGCTTATCTTGGTTGTGATAAAACACTGCCCGTAATCATCTCTGCTAAGCTGCCGCAGGAACAGGAACGACAGCTGATCGACATGCTGAGGCAGCATAAAAGGGCGATAGGATGGATGATAGCAGACATTCAGGGCATTAGTCCGGCAATCTGTATGCACAAAATCCTCCTAGAGGAAGATCATAAGCCGACTATTGATGCCCAAAGGCGGTTAAACCTTGCAATGAAGGAGGTAGTGCGTAAAGAAATAATTAAATGGTTAGATGCTGGTATTATTTACGCCATCTCCGATAGCAAATGGGTAAGCCCGGTGCAATGTGTTCCCAAGAAAGGAGGCATGACTGTGATAACCAACGAAAACAATGAGCTAATCCCAACCAGGACTGTGACCGGTTGGAAGGTTTGTATGGACTATCGGAAGCTTAACAAAGCTACCCGAAAAGATCACTTCCCTTTACCCTTTATTGATCAAATGCTTGATAGATTAGCGGGTAAACCTTACTATTGTTTTCTTGATGGTTACTCAGGTTATAACCAAATCGCTATTGCACCAGAGGATCAAGAGAAAACGACTTTCACCTGCCCCTACGGAACATACGCATTTAGGAGGATGCCGTTTGGACTCTGTAACGCACCTGCCACCTTCCAAAGGTGCATGATGGCAATATTCTCCGACATGGTTGAGGACTTCCTTGAGATCTTCATGGATGATTTTTCTGTCTTTGGAGACGATTTTGAAAGCTGCCTCGGCAACCTTAAAAAGGTACTTGAAAGATGTGAAAAAGCTAATCTTGTTCTTAATTGGGAAAAATGTCATTTTATGGTAGATGAAGGGATAGTTTTAGGCCATAAGATTAGCTGCCGTGGGATAGAAGTCGACAGGGCAAAAATTGAAGTCATAGAGAAGCTGCCGCCGCCAACCACAGTCAAGGGTATTAGGAGTTTTCTAGGGCATGCTGGTTTTTATAGGCGATTTATTGCAAATTTCTCAAAAATCACGAAGCCCCTATGTCATCTCTTAGAGCAGAACCGACCCTTTGACTTTAATGAAGAATGTACCGAAGCATTCAAAGTTCTGAAGGAAAAGCTAGTGACAGCCCCCATAGTACAGCCACCAGACTGGACGCAACCGTTTGAAATTATGTGTGATGCTAGTGACTATGCTGTCGGGGCAGCACTTCGGCAGCGTAAGGACAGGCTGTTTCATGTCATATATTATGCCAGCAAAACATTGAATGATGCCCAAGTAAACTATACCACCACAGAAAAGGAGTTGTTAGCTGTGGTGTTCTCCATCGACAAGTTTCGTTCTTATATACTTGGGACGAAAGTAATAGTGCACACCGACCATTCTGCCCTTAAGTACTTGTTCGGAAAGAAGGATGCAAAGCCTAGGTTGATACGATGGATCTTGCTACTACAAGAGTTCGACATTGAAATCAAAGACAAAAAGGGGACAGAAAATCAGGTGGCAGATCACTTGTCGAGGTTGGAGATGGGACAGAGTCTACCTGTAGATGAGACACACATACTAGAGACCTTCCCAGATGAGCAGCTCTTTGCTGCCGCAATAGCTGTCACGACAGCCATGGCGGCAGGTAAGTCTTCTAACCTTCCCTGGTATGCTGATTTCGTTAATTTTATAGTTAGCGGAATATTACCTTCTGATCTTACTTATCAAGCCAGGAAGAGGTTTCAAAATGATGTTAAACATTATTATTGGGACGAACCTCTTCTTTTCAAAATGTGCGCAGATCAGGTTATAAGGAGATGTGTACCACAAGAAGAACAAGAAGACATTCTCCATCACTGTCATGCTTCACAATATGGAGGACACTTAGGAGGCAATAAAACTGCTGCCAAGGTGCTGCAGTTAGGGTTCTACTGGCCGACACTGTATAAGGACGCACAGGAATTTTACAAAAACTGTGACAGGTGCCAGCGGACAGGTAACATCTCAAGGAGAAACGAGATGCCACTGCAGAATATCCTAGAAGTCGAGATCTTCGACCTATGGGGGATTGATTTTATGGGACCTTTTCCATCTTCATGTGGAAATCTTTACATCCTCCTAGCAGTAGATTATGTCTCCAAGTGGGTAGAAGCAATCGCAACTCAAAAGAATGATGCCAAAACGGTTCAAAAGTTTTTGCACAAAAACATCTTTTCTAGATTTGGCATCCCTAGAGCGATTATCAGTGATGAAGGGAGACATTTCGATAACAGGGTAATTGCTGCCGCCTTGAAGAAATATGGTGTCAAGCACAGGATAGCGACAGCATACCACCCACAGACCAATGGACAGGCTGAGATTTCTAACAGGGAAGTGAAGAACATTCTTGAAAAAATGGTTAAACCAACTAGGAAAGATTGGTCTTTACTTCTGAATGATGCATTATGGGCATACAGGACAGCTTTCAAGACTCCATTGGGCATGTCTCCATTTCGATTGATCTATGGGAAAACCTGTCACCTGCCTGTCGAGATAGAACACAAGGCATATTGGGCAATCAAGGCAGTAAACATGGACTTGGACAAGGCAGGTCAGAAAAGGCTGTTAGATTTGAATGAGATCGAGGAAATACGGACAATGGCCTACGACAACGCAAGAATATACAAGGAGAAAACAAAGAAGTGGCATGACAAGAAGTTGCTGCCACGACAGTTCTGCCCAGGGCAACTTGTGTTGTTGTTTAATTCTAGGTTGAAACTCTTTCCAGGGAAGCTCAAATCTAGATGGTCTGGCCCGTTCCAAGTGGTTCAAGTTTTTCCCCATGGTGCCATTACAATTCAATCATTAAAGGACGGGCACCAATTCAAAGTCAATGGACAACGCCTCAAGCATTATCAGGGGACTGAAGCCCCAGGAATACAGGAAGTGGTTACCTTAGGTGATGCCACACAAGGCATCCCTAATTTAACCTAATTTTTATTTTTATTTCTATTTTTTTTATTAGTTATTAGGAATTAGATTTATTTTAATAATGTTTTGTTTTTAATTTCAGTTTTTAGGAAATAAAGGAGACAAGTGAGAAAGAAGAAGTGGCCCAAGACCACCGCTCATCCACCAGCCCAATTAAACCCATTTATGGTAACCTGTCGTTTCGGCTGCCGGCGCAGACGGATTTGACAGGCTGTCAACAGACGCACAGCAGACGAAGAAGCGTGCGGCAGACGCTCAGCAGATGCATTAATGCGTGTCAGACGCGTCAGACACGCAATATCCAATCTGCCGCCCCGTTATTCTCGCCTGCCGTTGCGGCATTAAATGGGCAGCTACTCGACCGCTATATAAACCCCTTCTCCCTTTCATTTTTCCTCACTTCTGATTTTTTCTCTCTTATACTCTCTTCTAGTTTATCTACTTTCTTTCTTTTTCAGCCCTTGCAACCAAAAATGTCTTCACGACAAACTCGCCAGAATGCTGCTGCCGCCTCTTCTTCAGCAGCAGCATCCCCGTTCGCCAACAAGGAACTATGGGAAGAACGAAGCTTCATCTATAACAGAGATGCCCCTCTTTTTGGACTCCGGCCGTTCATTATGAAGGCCATTACGACACAACTTTGGGAAGACTTTGCCGAGCAGCCGGCAGAGCTTAACGACACTCTGGTCAGGGAATTCTATGAGGCGATCGAGAGTAAGTCGGCGACATCTGTCGTCGTCCGAGGAGTGACAGTTCCTTTCACCGCCAGCAACATCAACCATGTATTCGGTCTCTTCTTTGGCCCCACTGACGACGCTCATCAACAGTTTTGGGACTCCCTCGACGCTGCCGGACATGATGCTGTCATGAGGGAATTGACAGAGGAGGGCACAACCTGGAGCACCAGCAAGAAGAACCCCAACTCCGTCAACTGGGCAGAGCTGCTCCCCGAGGCAAAACTATGGAACGCTTTTATCAAAAAGCGTATCCTGCCCTCATCCCACCACACGACAGTCAACAGGCAGCGGCTGGCCCTCATCCACTCTATCATGCATGACCGGCCGATCAACGTGGGCAGGTACATGCGAGACAGCATTCTCGATTGTGCCTTCAGAACAGATTCACGACTATGCCTGCCCTTCACCATTACTGCCCTCTGCCATTGCGCTGCCGTACCGGAGGACCCTTCAGACAAAATCAAGAAGGGCAGCGGTTGGACCGACAGCAACATCTCCAGCCTCATGGAGATTATCGTCGTATCGCCCCTCAACGCCTTCGATCCAAACGCCCCCCTGCTGAGTCTGATGATGAACCTGCCATCGAACCTGCCCCAGAAGCTGCGACCAACACCGCTCCGGCAGATCAGAACGCCGACATCTTAGCTGCCATCTTGAGGATAGAGGAGCGCCAGATGGGTTTAATGACATTCATCCGTGACTTCTCCAATGCAACGGTAAACTTCATTACCAACACTTTGAATTTTTCGGATGTCATTTTCCCCACCTTCCCCGCCCATTACTTTAATATCCCCTCCCCCACTCCCACACCACCTGTCTCTCCCCACGGAGAATCTGCCTCCTCCACACCTTCCCCAACAGCAGCCGGCAGCCCCCCGGCGGACACTTCCCCTCGAGGCACCAAGCGAGCTGCCACTGACGACAGCCCTCTTGTCCGGAGGAACTTGGACAGCGCCTTCACGCGGGTGAAAAGAATTAAGCATGTGGCCAACAAGAGGATGCTGTCCAAGGCCATCACGAGTAACAGCTGGGACAGCAGTAGCAGTTCTGATATCAGACTAGTAGAGCCACCTGTCATTCAACCTGCTGACGACCCTGTCACCCAACCGGAGGAAGAACCTGCACCTCAACAGGCCGATGAACCTGTTGATCAACCTGCCCAGGAACCTGCCCAGCCACCTCTCTAACGCAGACGCTACCATCAGATCCGCGTCAGCAGCAGCAGCGAGGACAGCGAATAAAATTTAAGTTTTATTTCTTTTACTCCTCTTATTGCTGCCTGCCCTTATATATTGTGATGTACTTTTATTTTTCATGTTTTTCTTTATTTGTTTTAGTGTCATTTTGCATTGAGGGCAATGCAACCCTCGAGTATGGGGGTGGCAACCCTCCATATCTAATGGAGTCTTTAGCACATCTTTTGTTTAATTGTTGTGTCTTATTAGTCATTTATTTTCTTTTAAAAAAAATCAGAAAAAAAACAGAAAATTTGAACTGTTGGCTTAAAACTGTGAAGTTAACTTACCTGTCATGACAGCTCTGTCGTGGCAGCATCCCTAGGACAGGTTAAGGAAAAGTTTAGAGCCTTTCTATAGTTCTGAAAACTTAAACACTTTTGTGACTGTTATATTGCTTAGATTTCTTTTAGCCAAACTAGAATAGGATGCTTAGAACTTGAATAGCCCCTAGAGGTGCCTAACACTGGCTCTAGGAAAGAAGTTTAGCAAAAATCAAAAAAAAAACCTAGAGGTGCCCAAAACCGGCTCTAGGAAGCTAACTAGAGGTGCCCAAAACTGGCTCTAGAAAAACTTAGCTTGAAAATAGAAGAAAAAGCATGAAAATATGCCTTCTAAAAGAAAGTAAACTTAGGCATAAAATTCAAGTTAAGGAGTTGAATATTCTAGTGAAACTAAGAGAGTCTTAGCATATAACTGTTCACAAGCATGCACACACTGCACGAGAGCTATAGGGAGATTCCGGACAGATCCTAACCCTTCCAACAGGTTGCTGCCGCCATAGAGAATGAGCGACAGGTGAGGGACAGTTTACTGTTTGAAGGCCAACACAAAAATTTTCAGTTTTCTTTTAAGTCTTCATTGCTTGAGGGCAAGCAAAAACTTGAGTTTGGGGGTGTGTTGAGTGTGTAAAAGTTCTATCATTTACACCTTTTTAAACCCATATTTCTGCTGCATTCAAGCATCATTGCATTGCATTTAGGTTAGTTTTCAATAAAACATAACAATTATATAAAAGGCACGGATTCTACTGAAAGATGGCTATTTTTGCAGGTATCTGTCACAGTAGATGTCGAAGGCAGGTGCAGGGCAGATAAGCAGGAAAGCTGAACTGGACAAGCAGCTGAAGAAGACAAACCTGTCACGGACCTGTCGTGACAGCATGATGACAGCAGATTTATGAAGAGGAAAAGTGAAGTGGACCTCGATAGATAGAGAAAAATCTGCTCGTCTGTCGTGTGGAAGCCGAATATTTTTCCAAGCCCCGGATCAAAAGATATGTCAAGCCAAAGCTCAAGGAGAAGAATTCCCATGAAACAAGGAGGCGGCTGAAAAGTAGGAATCCTTGGAGATTTAGTCTTTATTAGAATCTTACTTTTAATTAAAGTTGTAATCCTTGTTACCTTAGATAACTTGAGCCCAAAGCTTATATAAAGGGCATAGATTAAACCTAGGGCATAGCCGACTACCCAATAACCGAAACCTAAACCCTGTCGTTTACCTGTCACCGATATGTTCTAAATTCCCCCTAGGGCTACGGGTTGTTTTGTAAAGTAGTTGCAAGGGTTGCTTTGTTTTAGGATTTTTCAAGTTCAATAAAATAAACTTCAAGTTCTTTTATCTTGGTTTTAATATCTTGCAAGAGCATCGGGAGAGCATTGTGAGGTTATCCATTTACTTAGCATCGGGAGAGTTAAGTATACGAAAGAGGTAAAAGCGCGTTCTCTAGTTTATAGTTGAACCATCTCGTGCTTAGGGATAAGGCGAGGTTAAGTGGCTAAGGAAGAATTCATATACATCGGTGTTCATCCTTCGATTCACGCCGGGAGGTATCATCAAAGACGTGATCATCGACAGACTTGTGCCTAGGGATAGGGCAAGGCAGATCAGGGATTCTTGCCAAGCTTGAAGTACGGAGTTAGTGTTCGCTGCCGCGATAGCTAACGGACAGACGCCGCGACAGGTGCTGTCGGCGACGGGTGCGACGACAGAACTGGAGATCCTAAGCAATTCAATACCTGCACTACCGAGCAATTCAATACCAGCCCATTCTCTCTATCTTGATCTCTCAATTCCTTTATATACGTTTTTACATTATTATTCTCGTGACTACTCTTAATTATTTCCTTTACTTTCGTGCAGTGAATTTAGGTGAAGCTATTAGCCCAATCCCTGTGGAGACGATATCCGATACTTCGTATCACTTTACTACTTGCGTCGTGTATACTTGCACTACAATTGCGATAGACTATTTTACACGCAACAACTGTCATGAAGAACTGGGTAACGATAAGCTCAAATTACGATTCGAGATTTCAGAGGGGCATTATACCAAAAGGTAACAAAGTTGTTCTTTATTAGATCACCTGAACCTCAAGATGTGAGTCTAAAGCAGAGATTCAAAAGAGATTCAGATTTCAGAAGTTGAATTAAGGAGTTCAAAGCGATTCATTAAATGCGAATTGTAAGTTTACTGAGGGTTCAACATTGATACATTAATTTAGTAGGGTATGTTTCAGAAGAGGTCAGAAAGTTCTATTAATTAACTTGACTACCCTCAACCAAACTCTAAAGTGCAATTCGCCCTGAACTGCATACATAAGGTCTTACCCTAAGCTTGAAGCGTAGGAGCCTACCTAAGGGGATGCCTTAGGTCCAGAAAGACTTACCCTAGGCCCGTGGGCGTAGGAGCTTAACAGAAAGGCTTACCCTAGGCCTATTGGGCGTAGGAGCTTAGGTCTAGAAGGACTTACCAGCGCTGAGCCTACAGATCATCATTCAAATCCTAGATAATATACCCCAGATAAATTTCAGTTTATATTCAGAAGACAGTATTACAGAAAATAGATATCAAATCTATTTTTATACTAGAAGACAGATATCAATTTATTTTATTAACATTATTATTATTATTATTTCGTATTCAAATGTCAGATATCAGATATATTTTTCATATTAGAGGTCAAAAATCAGAGAATTGCTTTCTTTTCATATTACAATATCATACTTCTAAATTTTAAGCATATGGACTTGATTTAGAACAGAAAGTATTTATCGATACTTGGTACGCGCTTTATAGCCCAATTCATTTCTTAAAGGTACTTGATAGATATCAGAAAGATGACATTTGTCAATTTTAGACTGATTTCAGAACGAGGTCCCTACGAATAGGGGAGTTTGATAAGACGGATCGAATCAACATCGAAAGTTGATGCATTAGAATCATCGAGATTTTAGATATATCGCGAGCAGAATTAAATGTTACAACCTATGAGGGTATTAAGGTCATTTTGACCTTCAAGAGGGGTAAACTGGTAATTTGAACCAACAATGTATAAACGGTGATGTACAGAATTTATGACTTCTAGTTGCTCGTCAAGTTTCCAAACCCCTTTTGAACTAATCGGAACCCATTAACACCGTGTTTAATATCTCACCGGATTGGTACACTTCAACCATTCATTTCTCAGAATTGACTACGTAGCATAACAACAATAGTTCACCATCACCAATCGTCCACTGAACTTATTCTAGAGATCAAGCATATATTCGGATGGTATTTTCCAAGTATTCAAACATGTGCATTGCACTTGAACTCATTCCAAAACATCGAGAGTACCTTATAAAAACAGATCTCTCTTACAATTAGCTATGTACTTTCTCCCAATAAACTGTACGCCTTTATATGATATTCCTCCAATATCCTCTTAGTATCATAAACGACCAACAGACACAGGTCGTATATTACCACTTCTTGTTTGAGTCATTTCATGGTTGGCCTTATTTGGAGTTCTCAATTCCATGTCTTAGAAATATTCTCAATCATTATAATATCCGAGGGTATTTCAGACAATTCGATGCTCGAATGTGTTACGATTGTTCAAAGTCTTTCAGTCCTTCCAACTATTCTTTCATTTAAGTACTCAAGGGTAAAATCATAATTTTGATCAATTTGGCACTTGCTGCCGAGGATAGATTATTCTTTTTGGTCATTATGGATATTCTGATCAGTTCAGCATTACCAGTATTTCCAAACATTTTAGGCACTTCAAACGATTCAACAATTTACGCAACTTTGACTAATTCAGACATACAAATATTTTCTCGCAATTGTCTTCAGAGATTTATTCAATTTCTAACAGAATCTGAGCAATTTACAATCTCAAAGGTGAAGCCTCGCTACGAACTTCCCAAGCCAGTTCAAGATTTTCAGAAGAATTAGCTGATAAACCGAATCTAGTGTAAATTCTCAAACCACTTTCATTGATAGGGGTATTTTAGTCATTTTCATACATCGAGGCATTTTCGTAATTCATTAGCCAACACAATCAGATTTAGAGATCAACCGTTTTTGTTAATCGCTTATTGAACTCAGAAATCTTTTTGATTTATCAAACCTCTTAATCGAAAATATGCCTTGGCCATTAATATTCTTATTTCTTAATTGATCGACATTAGTGAAATTAAACATATGCTCAATCATGGTCGTGCAAGCATTAACCGAATACCAACAAGTTTTGAAAGCATGCAGAAGGTAGTAATGTATTACCTTAGTTCCGAGCTACAACGGTTGATTCATGACACCTCATTCGATCGCACTCGATCCCAAGATTTGACGGCTCCCAACATCTCAAATTCAAGGATACTTTGATACCCAAATATTCTGGTCACCGGACGGTCGCCGGAGTGGTCGTCGGAGACACTTCTGGCACCGTTTCTTAAATGGTACGATTACGCCGGAAAATCGCGAAGCTCCGACGAGGGCTCTTCCGGCGACTGATCGACAAATTATTAGAGGGGTTTTGTTCTCCATGACATGGGGATTCTAGATCCGGCGGCCGTGTCGCAAACGGACGGCGAACTGAGCCGGAAAAGCATAGAACGATGGCGGTGGTTTGGGTTTGATAGTTCGAACCTCCAACGAGTCTTCACCGGCGATGGGCAGCTCGGTAGCGCGCGTGACGACCATGGGTGTGGTCAGGATGCGACGGCCCTCCCAATGGTGACGACGGTGATGATCACCGACGAGCGGTGGTGCAGATCGGAGATGAGGCGACGGTGGGTTAGGTGAGAGCTTTTTTTTCACTTGGAATTCGAATGGTGTAAGAGTTTGGTAGGTGAAAAGTCAGATTGGGCTTTAATTACCTTAGGTACACAACTAGAAGGGTTCAAAAGAAAAAAAGCGGAACCTTAATCACTAAGAGTTGTCTAGCTCGGTTGGCTGGGTCAAAAGCTTAGCTACCAAGAGGTTGTGGGTTCAAACCCCCACAACCACAAACCCTCTTCTTTTTTTAAGCTAAATAAAATCAGAGTGTTACAAATCTCCCCACCTTAAAAGAAATTTCGTCCTTGAAATTTACCAGAGTCGGAGAAATAGAGAGACTACACTTTCATCTATTTTTGTACTGAAACTTTTCCATCAGAGTATCCTTGTTTCTTGAGACTCTCAAACGGTCACATGTCAATCTGATAGCGCCCTCAATCACCTAGACCATCCTGGCCAAAACCCATCTCGTTTTACAACCCAAACCAACTTATCTGAATATGGTATTTTAAACCATACTATACTTCATAAGGTGTCAAGCGAAAACTTGTCTCATATCTTTTACTATAACCAGTCTTAGTCAAGAATAAGAGACATTTGGAACTTCCACAGAAGTCAATCATACGACCCAAATGTATATCTCCTAGAATCCGAATTACTCTTTCAAGTTGACTATCAATTTACGGACGAAGAACTTTAACTGTAATTCAAACAAGTACCCAAAGCCTCCCGTAAGGTTTTTCGGAATCAAGATGTAAATATTAAATTTCAGTCAGAAATGGTACATAACGGTCTACCATGCCTCAAATTTCAAAAATATGTCTTTCTTTATATCAACCAAACATAATCGGGGTATTGAATGGATATCTCATACCTTCAGCATAGTATTCAGGCAACTGTTTCCCTCGTATACAACAGAGGCACCACAGAATATACACTTTCAGCACAATCACAAACACTTTTCTTGTTAGTTCATGGAGTCTTTATCACATTTCCATTAGGGTATAAAAAAAATGATCATTATCACCAAATAGCCCTTCATGAAATCTTATATCAGTTACCTCACAAAACCATACATTTATTCTTCACTAAATCAGATATTCAATTTCACATGTACGAGCCATCTCAGGTTCTCACTCCAGGTTCAAATCCATTAAGTTACTTCAATTCACAGACGAATGTTACAGACATTCCTTGTCATTACGATTCGAGTTACAGCGTAAAGAAAGCCTAGATTCAGTTATTTCAGAAAAAGGATTCGACATCAGAGTTTCGGCTCGGAGGAGTACGGTTATGCTAGGGGCATGCACAGACCAGACACTCTATGATAGACGATCGGCCGATCTACCCAGAAAGACGCAACTCTAAGCTCTGATACCACTAAATGTAACCCCCTAGACCCGCCTATGCGTTACCACGAATCCTAGAAAGTTACATTAGGGTCATAGGACCGACCCACATTAAAATTTCAAATAAACAAATCGTTAATCATTTAAAATCATAAATCAAATTTTGAATTAGAATACAATTCCAGAAAATATTCAGACTACAAAATAAAAAAAGACTATGATACGAATTGCTAAAACAAGTTTTAGACTCGAATGTAAATCAAGATGTGACATACATGCCCCCTAATTACATAGATACCATACTCCACAAGCAAACCGAAGAAACTCCATACCGATGTTGACAGCTGCGACATGGTCGATCATCTAACCTGTGATGGTAAAAAAAACAACGTGAGCTTCGAAAAGCTCAGTAATACAATCTACCAAAGGATGCTAAAAGCACAAGTAGGTAAGGCAAGCTTAACACTGTTGTTGAGTGTGTAAAAGTTCTATCATTTACACCTTTTTAAACCCATATTTCTGCTGCATTCAAGCATCATTGCATTGCATTTAGGTTAGTTTTCAATAAAACATCACAATTATATAAAAGGCACGGATTCTACTGAAAGATGGCTATTTTTGCAGGTATCTGTCACAGTAGATGTCGAAGGCAGGTGCAGGGCAGATAAGCAGGAAAGCTGAACTGGACAAGCAGCTGAAGAAGACAAACCTGTCACGGACCTGTCGTGACAGCATGATGACAGCAGATTTATGAAGAGGAAAAGTGAAGTGGACCTCGATAGATAGAGAAAAATCTGCTCGTCTGTCGTGTGGAAGCCGAATATTTTTCCAAGCCCCGGATCAAAAGATATGTCAAGCCAAAGCTCAAGGAGAAGAATTCCCATGAAACAAGGAGGCGGCTGAAAAGTAGGAATCCTTGGAGATTTAGTCTTTATTAGAATCTTACTTTTAATTAAAGTTGTAATCCTTGTTACCTTAGATAACTTGAGCCCAAAGCTTATATAAAGGGCATAGATTAAACCTAGGGCATAGCCGACTACCCAATAACCGAAACCTAAACCCTGTCGTTTACCTGTCACCGATATGTTCTAAATTCCCCCTAGGGCTACGGGTTGTTTTGTAAAGTAGTTGCAAGGGTTGCTTTGTTTTAGGATTTTTCAAGTTCAATAAAATAAACTTCAAGTTCTTTTATCTTGGTTTTAATATCTTGCAAGAGCATCGGGAGAGCATTGTGAGGTTATCCATTTACTTAGCATCGGGAGAGTTAAGTATACGAAAGAGGTAAAAGCGCGTTCTCTAGTTTATAGTTGAACCATCTCGTGCTTAGGGATAAGGCGAGGTTAAGTGGCTAAGGAAGAATTCATATACATCGGTGTTCATCCTTCGATTCACGCCGGGAGGTATCATCAAAGACGTGATCATCGACAGACTTGTGCCTAGGGATAGGGCAAGGCAGATCAGGGATTCTTGCCAAGCTTGAAGTACGGAGTTAGTGTTCGCTGCCGCGATAGCTAACGGACAGACGCCGCGACAGGTGCTGTCGGCGACGGGTGCGACGACAGAACTGGAGATCCTAAGCAATTCAATACCTGCACTACCGAGCAATTCAATACCAGCCCATTCTCTCTATCTTGATCTCTCAATTCCTTTATATACGTTTTTACATTATTATTCTCGTGACTACTCTTAATTATTTCCTTTACTTTCGTGCAGTGAATTTAGGTGAAGCTATTAGCCCAATCCCTGTGGAGACGGTATCCGATACTTCGTATCACTTTACTACTTGCGTCGTGTATACTTGCACTACAATTGCGATAGACTATTTTACACGCAACAACTGTCATGAAGAACTGGGTAACGATAAGCTCAAATTACGATTCGAGATTTCAGAGGGGCATTATACCAAAAGGTAACAAAGTTGTTCTTTATTAGATCACCTGAACCTCAAGATGTGAGTCTAAAGCAGAGATTCAAAAGAGATTCAGATTTCAGAAGTTGAATTAAGGAGTTCAAAGCGATTCATTAAATGCGAATTGTAAGTTTACTGAGGGTTCAACATTGATACATTAATTTAGTAAGGTATGTTTCAGAAGAGGTCAGAAAGTTCTATTAATTAACTTGACTACCCTCAACCGAACTCTAAAGTGCAATTCGCCCTGAACTGCATACATAAGGTCTTACCCTAAGCTTGAAGCGTAGGAGCCTACCTAAGGGGATGCCTTAGGTCCAGAAAGACTTACCCTAGGCCCGTGGGCGTAGGAGCTTAACAGAAAGGCTTACCCTAGGCCTATTGGGCGTAGGAGCTTAGGTCTAGAAGGACTTACCAGCAATGAGCCTACAGATCATCATTCATATCCTAGATAATATACCCCAGATAAATTTCAGTTTATATTCAGAAGACAGTATTACAGAAAATAGATATCAAATCTATTTTTATACTAGAAGACAGATATCAATTTATTTTATTAACATTATTATTATTATTATTTCGTATTCAAATGTCAGATATCAGATATATTTTTCATATTAGAGGTCAAAAATCAGAGAATTGCTTTCTTTTCATATTACAATATCATACTTCTAAATTTTAAGCATATGGACTTGATTTAGAACAGAAAGTATTTATCGATACTTGGTACGCGCTTTATAGCCCAATTCATTTCTTAAAGGTACTTGATAGATATCAGAAAGATGACATTTGTCAATTTTAGACTGATTTCAGAACGAGGTCCCTACGAATAGGGGAGTTTGATAAGACGGATCGAATCAACATCGAAAGTTGATGCATTAGAATCATCGAGATTTTAGATATATCGCGAGCAGAATTAAATGTTACAACCCATGAGGGTATTAAGGTCATTTTGACCTTCAAGAGGGGTAAACTGGTAATTTGAACCAACAATGTATAAACGGTGATGTACAGAATTTATGACTTCTAGTTGCTCGTCAAGTTTCCAAACCCCTTTTGAACTAATCGGAACCCATTAACACCGTGTTTAATATCTCACCGGATTGGTACACTTCAACCATTCATTTCTCAGAACTGACTACGTAGCATAACAACAATAGTTCACCATCACCAATCGTCCACTGAACTTATTCTAGAGATCAAGCATATATTCGGATGGTATTTTCCAAGTATTCAAACATGTGCATTGCACTTGAACTCATTCCAAAACATCGAGAGTACCTTATAAAAACAGATCTCTCTTACAATTAGCTATGTACTTTCTCCCAATAAACTGTACGCCTTTATATGATATTCCTCCAATATCCTCTTAGTATCATAAACGACCAACAGACACAGGTCGTATATTACCACTTCTTGTTTGAGTCATTTCATGGTTGGCCTTATTTGGAGTTCTCAATTCCATGTCTTAGAAATATTCTCAATCATTATAATATCCGAGGGTATTTCAGACAATTCGATGCTCGAAGGTGTTACGATTGTTCAAAGTCTTTCAGTCCTTCCAACTATTCTTTCATTTAAGTACTCAAGGGTAAAATCATAATTTTGATCAATTTGGCACTTGCTGCCGAGGATAGATTATTCTTTTTGGTCATTATGGATATTCTGATCAGTTCAGCATTACCAGTATTTCCAAACATTTTAGGCACTTCAAACGATTCAACAATTTACGCAACTTTGACTAATTCAGACATACAAATATTTTCTCGCAATTGTCTTCAGAGATTTATTCAATTTCTAACAGAATCTGAGCAATTTACAATCTCAAAGGTGAAGCCTCGCTACGAACTTCCCAAGCCAGTTCAAGATTTTCAGAAGAATTAGCTGATAAACCGAATCTAGTGTAAATTCTCAAACCACTTTCATTGATAGGGGTATTTTAGTCATTTTCATACATCGAGGCATTTTCGTAATTCATTAGCCAACACAATCAGATTTAGAGATCAACCGTTTTTGTTAATCGCTTATTGAACTCAGAAATCTTTTTGATTTATCAAACCTCTTAATCGAAAATATGCCTTGGCCATTAATATTCTTATTTCTTAATTGATCGACATTAGTGAAATTAAACATATGCTCAATCATGGTCGTGCAAGCATTAACCGAATACCAACAAGTTTTGAAAGCATGCAGAAGGTAGTAATGTATTACCTTAGTTCCGAGCTACAACGGTTGATTCATGACACCTCATTCGATCGCACTCGATCCCAAGATTTGACGGCTCCCAACATCTCAAATTCAAGGATACTTTGATACCCAAATATTCTGGTCACCGGACGGTCGCCGGAGTGGTCGTTGGAGACACTTTTGGCACCGTTTCTTAAATGGTACGATTACGCCGGAAAATCGCGAAGCTCCGACGAGGGCTCTCCCGACGACTGATCGACAAATTATTAGAGGGGTTTTGTTCTCCATGACATGGGGATTCTAGATCCGGCGGCCGTGTCGCAAACGGACGGCGAACTGAGCCGGAAAAGCATAGAACGATGGCGGTGGTTTGGGTTTGATAGTTCGAACCTCCAACGAGTCTTCACCGGCGATGGGCAGCTCGGTAGCGCGCGTGACGACCATGGGTGTGGTCAGGATGCGACGGCCCTCCCAATGGTGACGGCGGTGATGATCACCGACGAGCGGTGGTGCAGATCGGAGATGAGGCGACGGTGGGTTAGGTGAGAGCTTTTTTTTTCACTTGGAATTCGAATGGTGTAAGAGTTTGGTAGGTGAAAAGTCAGATTGGGCTTTAATTACCTTAGGTACACAACTAGAAGGGTTCAAAAGAAAAAAAGCAGAACCTTAATCACTAAGAGTTGTCTAGCTCGGTTGGCTGGGTCAAAAGCTTAGCTACCAAGAGGTTGTGGGTTCAAACCCCCACAACCACAAACCCTCTTCTTTTTTTAAGCTAAATAAAATCAGAGTGTTACAGTTTGTTTATGATTAATGCCTGCCTCATTGAAGCCCATCATTCTTAGATCTTCCACTACCCTTCTTGAGCTTGGGTTTTCTAGGTTGAATCTTAATGTAATTTGAATATCAACTAGGCTAGTATCTACAAGATCCCCTTTGTACGGTCTACTACTCTCCCTTGAATCTTGGTTCCTTGCCACCTCCTTCTCCACTTCAGCCAATTCAATGCCGTTTGACTGCTGGAAGCTTTTGACTTCTCCATTATTCTTAAGTCTATAGCCCTTTAATTTTGATTCCCCAATAAATCTAAAATCTTATATTTCTAAATCATTTTCATATTCTTGGGACGATATTCCTTTGCAAACTACATTTATTGCTTCATCATGCCCAATAAAATTATCTTTAGATTTAATCATTTCTTCCCTCTGAGAATGAACCGTTGTTAGTTCCGACGAGCTTTCCTCCGTATCTGATATGACCGGCCTGGCTAGCTTCCCCTCAACCCCGATCTTCTAATTATCTACATTTACATGAATGCAGACAGCTTCATATACTCGGGCTCGATACAATCGATTCTGTTAATTTGATTTGTAGAGATTAAGATATTTAGCTTCTCACAATCTAGTGTTTGGTTTGCATTCTCCCCTATCGCTACCAAAGAACCCCCAACATTATGATATCCTACATATTATTGTATAATTCCTAAAATGTAATGGAATTCCCACTACTTCCACCCAAGTCGACCTTTAAGGTATCATACTAGTTTCTGACCAATACTCCACTTCTATAAAGACTCCCTTCAATACAGACCATGGGTGCTCCTCAAGTAACATAAGGAGTTCCTCATCATGTATATCGATTAAGAATCTTCTTCCTCCCATTTTACTCATCTCTATCTCACCAATACCCCAGTTGTGAAATCTCTCCACCTGATCAGAGCTGCAGTATGTCACCATTGTGCCAATAAAACTTTTATGTAATTTCCACAGAGTTTCCTCCTCTACATGACCTTTGATTCTTCTTATTTTCTTCTCTCCCGGGTCAAAAGATTCGTATGTCACTTCTTCAACAATTTTACCTTTTTGGCTCCCCCCCGCTATTTACGCTTCTTGTGTTCTCCCAGGTTCTTGGGTTTCTACTTTTGCCTGCGGTTTCCATGTAATTCAGAAGATCAACTTTCTTGGCTTCCGCCGCTATTATTTGGTTTTACAAATCTACTTTATTTGTTTGATTGCTGATATATGAGCAATGGGTGGTGTAGTGATTTTTGGTGTAAATTGTAAACTTATTTGAAGTTTTTTTATGATTAATAAAATTTTGTTTGAGAAAAAAACCATGAATTGCACTTATTATGTTTGTTAAATTAAATTATATTATGAAAAATAAAAGTGATATATTATAAAGAAGGTGAAAACCAAGCTCTATTCAATTGTTCAAAAGTTTGCACTTTTTTTCTTCATATATTTGATTTTTTAATAATTATAATGTATTTAATTTAATTTTAAAATATGTTTTATATATTTAAATTAAATTTAACAATAAAATTATATTATTTTTTTAAAACCCCTATTTTTTTATAATTTTATTATAGTAACTCTATATATTGCATATATACATTTATTAATGAATTCAAAAAAATCATATTAATATGGTTTAAATCGTACAGCATATGTCTAAAATGGTCATTTTGTCATTTTAAAAATAGATTTTGACAGCTATCCCAAAAAACTAAATCTTAAACGTAACATTTCAAAAGCAATGCCAAGCCGGCACTAAGTAATTTTTTAGTGTTTGTTAAGACAAAAGCAGTTCACGGAGTTATGATCAATGATTCAATAATGCAGTAAAAAGAGAAGAAATGAAGAGAAACATAGAGCGGGAAGGAAAGTTAACGTGTCACGTCAACGTTTTTTAACGGTAGTTAACGAGAGAACCATAATGAAAGCGAATTAAAAATTCAGTGACCATATCACAAGTTTTAAATGTTCGATGATTAAAATGAAAGCGCACTAAAAATTTTATGATTATTTATGTAGTTTACCCTAAAATAAAAGCACTACACATAGCTTGAACTCAATTCGTGTGCAAGAGTCTAACACCTCAACTTGACTCTTACATGTCTAATAATGTATAATGGATAATAAACAAGGTGTATTTTTTAGGGTATATAGTTTATAGTTTAGAATTTAAAATATAAAATTTAAATTTTTTAGTATTAGAACATAGAAGAATACAGTAGAAAGGGGCGGAAGATTTTTGTCCATCTTCAATTACCTCATTAGTCTGACTATATCAGTCGTATGCTCATGTTCAGTTCATATATAACATTTGCTATATTAGGTCTAGAGAAACTCATTACTCACATTAAACGACAATGTCACATATATTTTCTTTTAGTTGTATATTATTTTCATAAATAGTTCTAACACATTTAATATAAAAGTGTCTAAATTTATACGAGGTCACATTTTCTTAGCACCTCCTTTTCATGGAATATGTTAAAAGCAGGGGTGAAGCCAAGATTTAAAAGTTAAGGGGGGCGAAAAAAAATTAAGGATATAAACACCCTTGGACTTTAGACAAAAAATCAATTACATCCCTAAACTAGGATAAAAATCCATTGCTACTTTTTGATGCCCCTTTCTATGTCCCAACACTAAAAACACTAAAAAAAATTAAATTTCAAGCCCTAACCCTGAATTCTAAACTCTACACCATATACTTTAAAAAATATACCATACCCTAAATTCACTAAACCCTAACCACAACCCCTAACCTTAAACCCTAAACTCTAAATCTCAAACTCTACTTATTAGTGTAGGGGGATAGAAAGGGGCATCGAAAAGGGGCAGAGGATTTCAATTCCAAAAGTTGTAGCTTAACTTCGGATAAAAATCCGTTGCCCCTTTCTATGCCCTAACACTAAAAAATTAAATCTCAAACCTACCCTAAATTCTAAATCCTACACCCTATACCCTAAAAATACATCCTAGCCTAAATTCCCTAAACTATAACCACAAGCCTTAACCTCAAACCTCAAACCCTAAACCTAAATTTTAGTATGGAGGCATAAATAGGGGCAGTGAAAAAGGCAGAGGATTTCTATTACCTAACTTCGCAGAGTTATTTAATTTAAAATTATTTTTATTGATTAGTTAAATATTATAATACAATTTTAAGCCTCTTACATAGTAGTGTTTGTAGGAATAGATATCATTTTCCTTTTCAGTGTTTCTTTCCATGCCTCACACTGAAAAATAGGTTTAGGGTTGGGGTTAGGGTTTATGTAATTTAGTCATGGTGTATTTTTAGGGTATAGGGTGTAGGGTTTAGGATTTTGATTTTAGTGTTAAGGCTTGAAATTATTTTTAGTATTTTTTAGTGTTACGATATAGAATAAGGCACCAAAAAAGGGCAGACGATTTTTATTTGTATTTCTAGCGCTTTTGTAATACGTAGTTATATTGATATATTCACGGGCAATGCTACGTCTACCCACTGGGTCATCTACCCCGTTGAGGTGACGTATGGCATGGCAACTCAAATAGATATAACTGAATAAAATATTAAAATATCTTTTAAAATTTTAATTGGATAATACAAAACAATTAATACACCTTTTACCCACAATTTTTTTAAGATAATAAATGCATTCCGTTTATAATTGTTTGACTAGCCTCACATTAATAATAATAATAATAATAATAATAATAATAATAATAATAATAATAATAATAATAATAATATTATATTATTATTATTATTATTATTATTCAAATTAGATTATAAAATATTTCGAAGGTTGAATCTACGCCAACCAATCATTTTGGTAATCGGAATTCCATTATTTGACGTAATTGTTTTTCCTTTTCTCTCTTTTAATTTTATTTAAAAAATATTGAAAAATTATAAAGAAAAGACAGGAAAAAGGAGGTAGAAGCTTGGAATAATCAGCTTTTTTAGTATGAATGGAAATATGTGAAGCAATTCAAAAAATAATCTTTAAATGTAATAGATTTTCTCATATTCTATGATTACAAAAAAAATATATATTTTAAGAAATTATTCAAGAGTGATTTAATTTATAAATTTTAGGGAAATATTTTGATATACAAGTTTGTTATACAAGTCTTTTAATTTTGGGCGTATAGATTTAGGTTGTGGTTTAGGGGTTTATGTTTTAGGGTGTAGAATTTAAGGTTTATAGTTAGAATATAGAAATTAGGTTTTAGGGTGTTAGGGATAGGGATTTAGGTTTTAGATTTATAGCTTAAATATGAAGGGTTTCTTAGAATATTTGGGAATTGAAAGAATTGAGGGATTTTGACTTTTGTTGTATATTGGAAACGAGTCAAACTTTCAGTATTAAGAAAAGGATAAAACGCAGAGTATAAGGGAAAAATAAAGCTTTTCTCATTTTATTCAATTAAACATAGTTTACAATATATACTAATCAAGAAAACAATCATTTATCTAATAACTAACCTAGCTGTAAATTAACAATAAACCAACTAATCCTAACAACTTTAACTAATCCTAATAGCCCCCCTCAAGTTGGAGCATACAGATTCTGAATGCCCAACTTGATTACAGAATCCTTAAACAAAGAAGGTTGAAGTGCCTTGGTAAAACAATCAGCAAGCTGATTGTGGGTAGACACAGAAAGTAATCGAATCAATCCTTGCTGAATCTTTTCTCAGACCAGGTGGCAGTCGATTTCAATATGTTTAGTCCTCTCGTGATAAACAGGATTTTCTGCAATTTTTACAGCAGAAAGATTGTCACAATATAGATTAGTAGAATGTAAAGGAATCTGTAAATCAGCAAGGAGATATGAGACCCATTGAATTTCACAAGTGACAGAGGCTAATGCCCTGTATTCAGCCTCACTTGAAGATCTAGAAACTGTTTGCTGCTTTTTAGATTTCCATGAAATCAAAGAAGATCCTAAAAACAAGCAAAAACCAGATGTAGACTTCCTTGAGTCAGGGCATGATGCCCAGTCTGAATCTGAGAAAGCACTTAGTTTTAAGTCATTATCAGCACTAAAAAACAAACCCTGTCCTGGTGTTCCTTTCAAGTATCTAAGAACTCTATGTGCAGCTTTCGTATGAATGTCAGTAGGACAAGACAGAAATTGGGACAATTGCTGAACAGCATAAGTAATATCTGGCCTAGTATTAGTGAGATAAACCAATTTACCAATAAGCCTCCTATAAGGTGTAATATCAGATAAAAGATTCCCATCAGTTTTAGATAACCTGGTGTTTAGAGGTGTAGAAGCAGGCTTTGAATCTAAAAAATCAGATTCTTCAAGTAAATCTAAGGTATACTTCCTTTGACACAAGTTAATACCTTTAGTAGATCTTGCCACTTCAAAACCAAGAAAGAATTTAAGATTTCCTAAATCTTTTATTCTGAAAGTATCATGTAAAAACTCTTTAATTTCTTTTATGGAAACTGAATTAGGACCAACAAGCACAATATCATCAACATACACTGCTAGAGCAACAAAATCATCACCCACACCTTTCAAAAACAAAGAATTATCAGAGGCAGCTTGTTTAAAACCTTGACTAAGCAAAGCAGATGTGAGTCTCTCATTCCATTGCCTACTTGCTTGTTTGAGCCCATAAAGACTCTTCTTTAATTTACAAACTAAACCAGAATCTTTAGGGGTAAAGACAGGGGGTGGTTGCATATAAACCTCTTCATTAAGAAAGCCATGCAAAAAAGCATTATTGACATCTAATTGCTGTAAATTCCAATTTTTAGCAGCAGCAACAGCTATAAGAGTTCTAATGGTGGTTATCTTTGCAACAGGGCTAAAGGTATTAATAAAATCAATCCCTGGTTGTTGAGTATAACCTTTTGCAACTAACCTAGCTTTATATCTCTCTAAGGAACCATCTGATTTAAGTTTGGTTTTGTAAACCCATTTACATCCTATTGCCTGTTTTCCAGGAGGTAATGGCACTAGATCCCAAGTCTTATTATTTTCTAAAGCAGTAATCTCTTCAGCCATAGCATGTTTCCAACAGTCATGTTTAATAGCATGCTTATAAGAAGTTGGTTCTTTCAAAATTTCAACAGAATTGATATAATTCTGATATGGAACAGATACTTTAGAATAAGATAAGACTTGATTAATAGAATGGGGAGAAGTTTTTGAAGATCTGACCTTAGGCAACTACATTTGGAAATCCTTGAACTTACTTGGCAACCTTGCAGTCCTTGTAGGCCTTTGATGCTGGGTAGAATCTTCAGTAACAGGCACAGTAACATGTTCTAGCTCTTTAGAATTTTTAGTCTCATCATTATTAGGTAAAATATCACCAGAATCAGAAATATTTTGATCCAAGTCTTTACACAAATCAGTTGTGGAATCAGTATTAGGCAAAACAGGTGAGCTGACATGACTTTTTAAAGTATTAGGCAAAACATCATCAAGAAAGACTGTATCAGTTTCAGAATTTGGCAAAATGACTTCATATGATTTAGCATTATTTTGAAATGGAAAAATGTTTTCAGAAAACACCACATCTCTTGACACAAAAATGCTCTTTGTTTCTAAGTCATACAACCGAAAACCCTTGATATGTTTTGGATATCCCAAAAACAAACACTTAATAGCCTTAGGATGTAGCTTAGTTTTAGGCTTAGGCAGTACAACAACATAAGCTAAACAACCAAATGTTTTAATATCTTCAAGCTTAGGAATATTTTGAAATAACACTTCAAAAAGTGTTTTATGCATTAAGATTGGAGTAGGAGTTCTTTTTATTAGAAAAACAGAATGTAGAACACAATCTACCCATAAATTCAGAGGCAAATTAGCTTGAATTTTTAGAGACCTAGCTACAACAAGGATATGCTGATGTTTCCTCTCAACAGTGCTATTCTGTTGAGGGGTATAAGTACAGGAATTCTGATGTATTATGCCTTTATTTTTATAAAAATCCAACATATCAAATTCATGTGCATTATCAGTTCGAATACACTTAATTTTGCAAGAAAATTGAGTCTCAACAAACTGATAGAAATCAACAATAATAGTTCTGACTTCAGTTTTATTCCTCATTGGAAACAACCAAACATATATGCTCTTATCTTCAACAATAGTCAAAAAATAAGCATGTCCATACAAACTTTTTACATGAAATGGACCCCATACATCCATATGCACTAGATCAAACAGATTTACAGAACTAGAGGTACTAACAGGGAATGGAAGCCTTTTATGTTTAGAAAGATGACAAACATCACAGTTGGAATGAAAACTAGCAGGAATCTCACTAAGCATATGAGAAAAATGTTTCATTCTAGCAGGGGAAGGATGTCCTAATCTAATGTGCCACAAATTTGAAGAAGCTAAAGAACAAACAATGGACTTAGGAACCTGAACAGAAGCATCAGAATGCAAAACATATAAGCCATTGATGCAATCAGCTGAACCAATCGTCTTCAAGCTGAGAGTATCCTGTAAAGAACAACCAACACAAGAAAAAATAAGAGAAGTATTTCCATTTGCAACCAACTGAGAAACTGAAACAAGATTAAAATTAAAACTAGGTATATGAAGAACATCATGCAAGATTATAGATTTATTAATACAAACAGTGCCAACATGCTCAACTTTAACTAGGACATTATTTGGCAATCTAACAAATTTATCAGTTACAACACGATATTCATAGAAGGAATTTAAAGAAAAGCAAACATGATCCGTAGCACCTGAGTCTAAAATCCAAGAGGTAGACAAATTGGATGAATTAACACAAGCAAGAATCATACATGTTTCTTCTTGAGGAGCAGAACCAAAGGCAGAAGAAAGCATATTTACAGACGAATCCTTAACAACAGAAGAAGAATTCTTGGACTGGAGTAAAGCCATTAAAGCATCATACTGCTCTTTGGTGAAAGAAACAGATCTAACATCAACTTTGTCAGACTCAGAATTTTGTAAGACAGACTCAGAATTGGACCCAATTTGATTAACACGACTACTTTGATTTAAATTCCTAGACCGAAAACCAGGAGGGAAGCCATGCTTTCTATAGCATTTGTCAACAACATGACCATATAGACCACAGAAAGTGCACAAAGGCCTTTTGTTACCCAGAACCGATTTTTTATTACCAGAATACCTAACATCTTGCTTAACAGTAGAATCCCCAGAACGAAAAGAGACTCTATCAGCTAAAAGAATAGTAGAATCACTAGAGAACCCAATCGAAGCATTGACAGACCTCTCGTGTTGAACAACTATAGAGAAAACCTCATTAATCGAAGGCAAAGGTTTGACCATGAGAATTTGAGATTTTTGTACTGAGAAATTTTCATTTAACCCTCTCAAGAATCTAAGCAAAAAATCTTGATTCCTATATTTCAACGAAGAACATTCACAGGAAACCAAAGGGCGTAAATTACAAATCTCAGCCCAAACAGTTTTTAATTGCGTAAAATAAGCACTGACAGGAAGAGTACCTTGATTCAAGGAATAAAATTCCTGAAGTAAATCGGAGATACGAAGAAGATCCCCTTGATTGAAACGATCGAAAAGATCGGTCCACAACTCAGACGCGCTATCGATCCAAATAACGCTCTGAGCAATTTCTTGATTCAACGCTCTTTGAATCCAAGAAAGTACCAAATTGTTGCATTTAAACCACGCAGAATGATTCGGATCATCTTCTCGTGGCTGCTGAATCGAACCGTCCACAAACCCAATCTTGTTCTTGGATATAAGCGACATCCTCATCGAACGAGCCCACGCATGATAGTTGCCGCCGTTCAACAGGGAAGAGGTGAGCACCAACGCCGGATTCTCATTCGGATGAATGTAGTAGGCGTCGGAGATATCATCGTTCTTGAAACCCAGGCTTTCACTGGAAGAACTCGTAAAATCATCTGATACCATCTTAGAATATTTGGGAATTGAAAGAATTGAGGGATTTTGACTTTTGTTGTATATTGGAAACGAGTCAAACTTTCAGTATTAAGAAAAGGATAAAACGCAGAGTATAAGGGAAAAATAAAGCTTTTCTCATTTTATTCAATTAAACATAGTTTACAATATATACTAATCAAGAAAACAATCCTTTATCTAATAACTAACCTAGCTGTAAATTAACAATAAACCAACTAATCCTAACAACTTTAACTAATCCTAATAGGGTTGTGTAATTTTTTTACATAGCTTGTATATCAAAATATAACCCTAAATTATGTTAGATTTGGGTTTAAACATTTAATAGTAATTCATAATTGTTCTATTCAAAAGAAGCAATTCATAATTCTTTTATTTAAATGATGGAAAATAATAATAAAAATGCTATTACAATGATATTTCCATTAATATTTTAAGAAAACTCTTTAGTATTTTACTAATTGAGTTGATATTTGGTTAATATGCGATATCATTTAAGTCAAACTCTTAATTGATATTATACAAAAAAACTAGTTTTGTTCACTGTGATGTTACTCTTCAATTTAATTAAATTAAACTTGAGTTGGATTAATCCGAAATATAATTCTAATAATCAAATCGATTTAATTTTACTATTTTTTTATTTTGAATTATGATTTTTATTTTTAAGATAGATTATTATATATTAAATAATAAAAGAAAAATATGAGCAGTGAAAATCTCTACAAGAAAGTATTGAACATGTGTTAAAGACAATGCAATAGAAGCAATGAATATTGTATTTTTTTTAAGAGAATATCCAAAAATTTATTGAGAGTAATATGAAAAAGGTTTTAGAGTTCCTATAAATTTTCTATAAATATGTCACTTTCACCTCAGTTTGGTAGATTACTCGGTGGATATAGAAAGTTTTCTCCTATATTTACAATTAACATATATTTATAACAATATCTTAAAACGAAAACTAAAAAAAAAAATCTCTTCAATTATCCTTTGAAGAATCAAACATTTGATTCGGTGCATGATAAAAATAAAATTAAAAATAAACATAAATTAAGTTTTAGTTGGAATTTTATTTCTTAAGAAGAGATGGAACAAATTTTAATCTTGGGGTTTGTTATAGTTATTGGGAGAAAAATTCTCTGTCTTTTTTCGGTGTTGTTTTTTTTTCTCAACACTAAAAAGTTAAATCTTAAGTCATAATTATAAATTATAAGTATTAAATCTTAAAAAAGACATCTTACACCCAATATTCTAAACCATAACCTTAAACTTTAAGTATCAAATAGGTGCCCAAAGTTTCAACCGTTATAATGTTAGGTGCCTAAAATATACAATGTTACAATTATAGGTGCCTCACCGTTAAAGAAGTGTTAAAAAAAAGTTGTCAATCAATCAATACTTAAAACATGACACTAATTTTTTTTTAAAATTTAAAGGAAAAAATCAGAATTTTCATAAAATCTTAAAATTTTGCAAAGTTTACAAAACAGTTCCCAAATCTCTAAAATTTCTCAAACTCCCAAATCGCCACCGCTTCCACTATCGATCGTCGCCCCTGATCACACACCTTTGGTTACTGGACCAAGGCGATCATTTTCCCAACACGGCGTCGCCAAAAATGCGGAACGACATGCAGCCGAATGCGAAATCGACGTTCATATTTTAAAATAATAATTGAAAAATATATTTTAAACTGTATATAAATTATATATAAATAGAAAAATATCTTACGATAATTTTTTATATTAGTTAATTTAAAATTATTTTTATTGATTAGTTAAAGGTTATATAATACAATTTTAAGCCTCCAACGTAGCAGCGTTTCTAGCGCTAATTGTAATACGTAGTTATATTGGTAAATTCACAAGTAACATATATTTATAACAATTTCTTAAAACGAAAACTAAACAAAACATCTCTTCAATTGTCTTTGAACAATCGAACATTTGATTCAATGAATGATAAAAATAAACATAAACATAAATTAAGTTTTAGTTGGAATTTTATTTCTTAAGAAGAAATGGAACAAATTTTAATCTTGGGAGAAAAATCAAATTTCCCTTTTGGGTGCTGCTTTTTGTTCCTAACACTAAAAAGATCAAATCCTATGTCATAACTTTGAAGTATTAAACCCTAAAAATATACCTTACACCAAATATTTTAAACCCTAACCCTAATACATATCCTTAAACTCTAAAACTATTTTTTTAATAAGGGGCGGACGATTTCTACTCCAGTTATTGTTGGGTTTCAAAGTCGATTTGTTAAAGAAATTTGAGTATGGTAGTTTGCAAAATTGATTTAAGTGGGACATATTACACATATTAATATATCAAAAGAAATAAGCGCAAAAAGTAAAAGAAATAATATACGAGAATGGGCAAGAATAAAATTGAAATGGCCTAAATTTACAGAAGAAAAAAATATCTTAAAAGCATGATAAGGAATTTAACCCAAGTCATAATAAACCCTAAACCTAAGAAAAAAAACTATGGCATATAAACACAACCCAACTCATAATAAGCCCTAAACCTAAGAAAGTTATGGTCCGGTTTGGAAGTAAAAACAAAGAAGTCAGGCAGCTCCAATAGGAAGATTGGAGAGCTGAACCTCTGCTGACGGCTTCTTCACTTGGTCTTTAGTTTTGTGGTCTCCGTTGAAGTAAAAGTAGGCATATAAGCACAACTGAAGAAAGCCAGAGATGGATCCTAGTCCATTGGAAACCTGCAAAGCAACAATAACAATTATATTACTCCATGTCTCCATCCATATATTATGCATTTTAATTGCTCATTAATTTACTTACCAGAATGAATATATCAAATTGGAGGAGGCCATAAATTGTCCAACAGATTCCATTACAAAAGCCAGCAAGTGAGAGCCAGAAAGGCATGTACTCCACACTCCTTGTTTTGATCACTTTTCTAGCTATGGCCAGAGGTGACAAATACATGATGATGTTGAAAACATCAGCTATTATTCCAACCATAAGAGTTCTACGGCTATGGAAAACGAAGATAGCCAACAGAACGATGCCTACTGTCAATAGTGCTTCAAGACCTATGATTTGCGCAACACGAAGCTGAAATTTGTACACATTCAAGTCTCAGATTCATATAATTAAACAAGGGAGCTTGGTAGAGATTAATGATTCATATAATTAAACAAGGGAGCTTGGTAGAGATTAATGATTCATACGTACCCTTTTTTTCCGATCATTAGCGTAAACAAAATATACGGTCAAGTACAGAATCTCAATGCCAAGACCGACGCCATTGATGGTCAACACTAAAACATTGTCTTTTGTAATAAAAGGGAGACCATAGAAGATCCAGATAATACAGTTCATAACTGTGCCCAGGTACGGATATGGTTGAAACTCCTCCACTGCCTTCTTTTTATAGATTTGAAAAAACGTTGGCCTAGTTCATTTATTCACAAAAACCAAAACCATTCATAATTAGTAGGTAACCTAAAATTCAAGAGAGAGAGAGTGAGAGATTGCGATTACATTGGTGAGAGGAAGAGACCGAAAGAGATGACATTCCCTGCAAAAGGAAAACATATATAACTACATTGTTGAATCAAATGACGTAAAAACTTAAACCTGGTAACGAATAACTAATTACCGACAATCCCGACGATAGTGTGAGCAAGTCCCATGTTGAAAGCTGAAGCAGAGCAGAAATTGTGAGGGATGAAGGCTCCAACGATTTCAAAGTTATATATAGACAAGGATTTTTAGTTTAAACAAATTTCAACCACTTTAATTAAAATTTATTTTATTAACTAGAAGAATTATATCGAATGTCGAATACTTCTTTCAAACCAATACTTGTGTTTAATTACAGGAGGTGAAGCCCAAGGAGATTGGTTCGGTGCTTCATGAGCCACAGATGCAGCACTTGTGGATTCCGGATACATTTATATTAAATAAATTTATTTTCATTGGTAATTTTGTCATCCTTGTAGTTATTCAAAATCAACAATGTTGTTATGAAAATCCCCGAATTGCATCCATCTCACCCTTTGAATAACAGAGTCGTTATCAACGGTTGCCCTTTGCCACGCGTCATTAGATAATTAAAAACGTTTGAAATAGCATGTCCACATGTCATTTTCTTTAATAAATTAATATTCCCTGCATCAGCCAGTTCACCCTAGCTTTCTGCCTCCGCAAATTCTCTTGAGCTTTACGAGTATCCCATAGGTGTATCTTACGATGCTTCATTCCCTCCAATTTGACCGAATCTAGTTTGCTAACATCACCAAGATCTTCCAATTCATTGATGCGTCTTTCCATCTCTTGTGCTCTATTGTTGAAGTTGTCAGAAGAATTAACATTCCACTTTTTCAAGGCACCCTTTACTCTTTTGAGTTTCGATGTTAAAATCCTATCACATTCCTTCGGATCTATCAAGATTCCCTTTATTACATTGATACATTCTTCTTTACTCAGTCAAGCATTAATTATTTTTTAATGGTCTTGGTCCCCAGTCCTCTTTTGAACTAGACAATAAGATTGGTACATGATCTAAAATTGTTCGTTGCATGCCACAAATTGAAATGTCCGAGTACTTTTGAAATCAACTTTTTTCCACTAAGAACCTGTCTAGTCGGATTCTGAAAAAGTTCGAGTTGGGTTTGTGTTTAGGGTGAAAATTCCCTCACCCAACCCAATTTATTTATAACTATATATATTTATTATATAATATATTTAATATTTTTATTTTTTTTCAAGATGGGTTAGTTTAGTCAGATTTTTTGTGAAAATTTTGGGGTCGGTCAGGATCAAATTATGCCTTTATTATCTAGGGTCGGTCGGGATTAAATTCGGATATGTCAAGACTCCTTTTATTGCATTGATACATTATTCTTTACTCAGTCAACCATTAATTATTTTTTAATGGTCTTGGTCCCCAGTCCTCTTTTGAACTAGACAATAAGATTGGTACATGATCTGAAATTGTTCGTTGCATGCCACAAATTGAAATGTCCGAGTACTTTTGAAACCAACTTTCCTCCACCAAGAACCTGTCTAGTCTGCTCCGACTACTATTTGAACCAATCAAAGTAAAATTCAACCATACATGCCACATAATTTGAACACCCGCTTCTTTTGCTCCTTGACCTAACAACATTGAAATCACCAAGTAATCCAATTTTGAGTCCAATTTCTTTTCAAATTTGCCACTTCTCCCATAGTTGTACTTGTTCCTTGATTCCACATGGATCGTAGATGTTTAGCTGGATATACTAAGTATTGTCATCAATCCCCTTCCGTGCTACTAGAATGAAGTTAGTATGGATGATGCCTTTTCCACTTTGAATTTGTTACTAGCCCTCCCAATCGCCCCGCAACATTTGAAACTCTCAAGTCAAATTCATCATCATACCAAATTTTTTTCACCACATCCTCGTCCATCGAGACCATCTTTGTCTCCTGTAAAAAAAAATACCATTTCTACTCTTTGATTTATGACTAATTTCCTTACTGTTAACATCTTCTCGTTTGAACCCAATCACATGATATTCCAAGATAGAATATTCATATTTTCCTTTTGTTTCGCAAAACATGCCAATTAGTTGGCCTTGTTACACTGTTATGCCTCTTCGATTAAAGCTAAATAGTGTATCGTTTCTTGCTCATTGTAACATCCCAAAAATAGGGTTAGAAGAGTTAGGGGGTTCGATTGGGTTCATTTTGAATCAGTCGAACCAGATAGGTCGGTTAACTAGTTTCCAGAAAATAAATATGTAAAAATTGGAAATTTGATAGATAAAAATTGGATTTAGGTTTCTAAAATGTTTTATTATTTTATTAAATGTTTTAGTAATTAAATCGGGGGGTAATTCAATTGGATTGGTCGGCATTTTTATATTAGTGACTAAGATGTAGGATTTGCAAAACTGTTTTTAAAGTGACTAAATTGAAAAGGGCCAATACTACGAATCCTTAGAGAGCTATATTTTCTAAAAATCTTAATTAGGATTACCACCTTGTAAAACCTATATTTTATTTTTATATAACAAGGAATACCAAAGACTATTTTGTAAAAGGGGTAAATTTTTAAGTACTCAAAAAGACTCACAAATTGACAAGGTTTCGAACTTAAAATAATATCTAAGTCAAAAAATCAAACCTCAAACTTTTTCTAAGCGTTTGGTACTAAAAGTTAGTCAAATTGTTCCAGGAGTATCGATACGCCTTAGGTTGTATCGATACGATTTGTAGAAACTGAATTTCATTTTATACTTGATTGCTATATGTTACCGATACATGTGTAGTCGTACCAGTACACCACTCAACCTGGGAACCAATTGTGCTTTTGAGTATCGGTACGACTAAGTGCGTACCAGTACGGGGGTTAAGAGTTTCCAAATTTTTTGCATTTAATTTTCCGACCATTGCTTGCCAATTTTAATGGAATCATTACTTTGAACTTTATTTAACACGTACCGATACACATATAGGCGTATCAATATGAGTTTTTGTGCAAATCTTTCAAAGATTCCAGTGAGCAAAATAGGTATCGATGCGGTACAGCCCGTATCGATACCCTTTGTAAAACTTCACTCCGTACTGATACGCCCTTTTGCGTACTGGTACCCATTTATCAGCAACGGCTATTTCTTCTTATGGAAGGTACCGATATGAGTGCTCGTGTACCGATACTCAGTGCTGCCAGACAACATTTATTGCGGGAAAAATGAAGCCCAACGGCTAGAATTAATATCTCAGCTACCCAAATGGTTAGAAATTAATGAGGGGTATAAAATCAAGTCTCCAAAGCTTCTTCAAAAACTATTGACCAAGTCTAAAGCATACAAGCACTCATCCAACAATCCTTGAGCCTTTATTGTAAAATCTTGTAAACCCACTTGAGAGTTCTTATTGTATCCATTTTATTCAAGTGTTGGGGTTTGAGTGAACCTAAAATTCTGCAAACAATTTGTAATACCCGTATTGTCTGGGTATATGTTTTCTCTATAAATGAAACCTAAAAATAAATAAATAATAAATAAAACCCAACAATAGTCCATAAATAAAAAAAACTATCCATTTACAAAGCCCAAAATTCAATTTACAGCCCACTTAACATTTGTTATGAGCCTTTCAACCCATTTACACTCAAACAAACACAAAAAATCGGTCAAGATCCAAATTCCCGCCCAAACTCGGTAACCAAGGGACATGTGGTAGCCTATCATTGGCCCTTATGCTCTTCACTTGGATCATGCTTTTCTCCAGACAATAGTTGGATCCAGCTGGCCTGTATGACATCATCACTGATGTCAAATCCCATTAACTATAAATAGAGAGAGAAAAGTGTTGGTATGTGTGGGGCTCGATTCGATCAACCAATTATGCTCACCAAGTGGTAGAGAGGTGGATATTTGGGTGGAAGGGTTTAGGAAGCTAGAAAGATTAAAGACACAAAGATTTATAGTGGTTCGGCCTTCTAACAAGCACCTACATCCACTACCTTAGCTTCCCACTAAGGATTTCACAATCAATCCACTAATTGATTCGTCCCCTTTTCTAGGATTAGGAGGAAACCCTTACAACCGATCAAGCTTCTACCCAAGCCTTGATCAAAACCCTCTTTTACACAGAGAAAAATGAAAGCAAACTTAAACCCTCTAATAGGTGTTTGTTTGCACAATTAAGCACTCACCCAAAACCTAAAACACTTGAGCAAATTTGACAATTTTGGCTCACTAGTGTTTGTCTATACAAGAATTGACACTTAAAGCACTAAGACAATATCTTGATCATTTGTTGATTGACAATTGAAGCATTAGTCTTCTCTTGATGCTTGGAGGTCCCTTTTATACTCCCAATTGAGTTTATAGCCGTTTAGGACCGTTGGAGTTGAAATAGAGTCGTTGGAGCCTTTAATTTCCTCCATAAATGCAGTTCTGCAGCTCCCCGTTTCGAAACGCTCGAAGCCGTTTCGAAACACCCTCAATATAGAAAGAGCCGTTGCAGTCTGTCAGGGTACCCGTTTCGGAACACCCCCTTGCCGTTTCGGAACGCGTATCGGAACGCCCTTAGCCCGTATCGAAACGACCTGCATTTAAAAGTTAGTTGGGAAAGAGCCGTTGGGGTTTATGACCGTTGTGGTCAGTGCCACGTGGGCATATCGAAACGGCCTAGCCTGTTTCGAAACGCTGGCCCTGTTTCGATACGTGTATCGAAACGTTTTGGCCACTGGAGGCACCTGTTTCAAAACGCCCTAGGGTGTTTCGAAACACTTGGTCAGTTTTGTGAAAATTGGCCTTTGAAAACATGAAAAACACTTTTGAAAAATTCCCTAGACATTATTTCAAGTTGTTTGGACTTTGTAAATGTTTTAAATTCTTTTTAAATCAGTCCAAAACATTTTTCAATTATTATATCAAAACATTAGTTCTACAAAAAGGTCAGATCCAATTAATGCCACATTCAATAGATACCTTAAAATAATAATAAGAGGAGAGGGGAAAAGGCATTTAGGGTATTTTACTTGCCTCGCTGATCGGAATTCAAAGGGTTTTCGAAACTCGATCATCGCTGGAAGTTATCGGAAATGTCATCGGAGTCGCAATTTTCAGCCGACGAAAGGTATATTTCTTCTCGTCTTTTAATTTTCTGCAAAATAAGCTTAAAACCGGTTAGATCGAGATCAAAATAGAATAAAAGAGTAATTAAAATGAGATCTAAAACTCATCTAGTGGTCGGGGTTTATAGGGAGTGGCGATCGGAGTCGAAAATGTGCACTGGGACGAGTAGCCTAGATTTTAGGTGGTTGAAGATGGGAGATCCAGTTGGATCACGTAATGTTAGGGGATTTAGGGTTCGAAATAAAAAATGATTTTTTTAGGGTTAAGGTTCCGGTGAGCTATAACCCCCTCGACCCGGCCTAGCCGGTAGACCGACCCGAACGGGTCACACGGGAGATATTGAAGTAAACCACGAAGGTTTACCTCAATAAATGACCCTATTATTTTTTTTATCTTATCTAGATGCAAATTAGGATCCTATGTGTTAAACATTGCAACGGATCATTTGCAACTCAAACACACATCAATTATATCCAATTAAGGCTTTCAGGGACCATTTTGTAATTTTTTCCAATTCATAGGGACTTGGGCCATTTTTGTGTTAACGTCCTTTAATTAATCCCATTACATGCACCCAGTCAAATCTCAGCTCAAAATAATCATTCATGCTCATTTAATTGCATCCGCAATATTCAGGGACTAAAACGCAAAGAATTAGAACTTCAGGACATTCCATCAACTAACATAACTGCCACCCGTTTCCAAACACTAAGGCCCTGTTTCAAAACATGGGCTCTTATAGAAATGCCCTTGAGGCGTTTCGAAACCATGGTTTCTAGTAGCAAATCGAACCGGAACAAACATTATCTGTTTCGAAACCCTATGGCCATTTCAGGCACACCGTTTCGATACAGGCTCGAGTGTTTCGAAACACTTGGGCCTGTAATGATAGATTTTTCTGGTTTTCACTCTAAAAACCAGCCTAAACCAATCCAACATGTTTCTAACATGCATACATCATACATAAACATTAATCCTCAAACATTTGCAGCATATTTAGCATTAAAGCATGGCTAACTGCATCAATGGAAATCTAAAGGCATGCAACCTAGCAAATAAGCCACTCAAGAGTCAAAACTCAAAACAATACTCACTACAACAAAACAGATCTTTAGCGTCATTTTTTAGCACCGCTAAAAACATTCCCGGTGCTTAAGAAAGTGCCACTATTTACGGTGCCGCAATAGTTCGGGGCGCTTTTTGGTGAAAACGCCACAAAAAGTCAAGATCTATAGCGGCGTTTGTAAACTCCACGAATAACTGCCCTTTCGTGGCGTTTTTATTTACAAATCCCGCGAATAACTGTTCTTTAGTGGCGTTTTTATACAAATGCCGCGAAAAACCATGTTTCCAAAAAAAAAACTCAAATAAAAAACATATTATAATAGGCATATTTTGAGCTTCAATGTGAATCATCACTACTCAAGAACCTCAAAGGGAATCGTTTTTTAGTTACACAATGGGAATCATCACTTGCATAGTGAAGGGACATATTCTTAGCTTCAACATGGTTATAAATTTCTTCACTTTCATCTTCTTCTATCAAAGCAGAAAGAACTCTTTGGCATAAAGGAGTAACCTTGTCAAACTATTTTAGATCAAATCCTCCAGTTGTGGCGTTAGTTTTGGCAATTTCTTCAACAGAACTAGGTGCATTTTTTGGTGCCACACCACCCTGAGAAATGAAAGAAGTTTGTATCAATATTTGTCAACAAAGTTTTAGCTTAATTTAGTTGTTTCAACATCAAAACAATATATCAGATTTGTCACAAAGCAACTCTCAATCAAGAAGTAATTCAATCCATTATTTGTGCTTATAAAAAAGCCTTCAAGCCTTGTAAAATAATCACATTTTCCAATTGTAAACAGTTCCTCCAAAATCTTATAAAACAGTTCACTAATATAGTAAAACAATTCATGTTTTATTTTCAGAACAATCTTTATACATTATAGAGAAACCCCCTGTTTTAATTATAAAAAAACAACCCCTGAATAATCATCAAAGTAGTCTCTAAATAGTTTCTATGCATCTTGAACAGTCCATCATGCCTAGATATATCTTCCAAATCAGTCTACTACATGATCATGCACACACAAAACAGAGAAAATGTGATCATATACATATATGCTTACCAAAATAGTCCATTTTGCATTCTCAACAGCCCTTATAATTGCAAAACAACCCCACCCTTGTTTTATCAAATTTTAACTAAGATTTTGACCCTTCAACAAAGTAAAAGATCATCCAATAACGAGACAACAAAATCACAACTTAATTAGGAGCTAATTTCTTTTACAAGACTAAAGTAGTGCTTTATCTATCATTTAGATTAGTTGAAATCGCCACAATAAACAAGGATTTATCAAATTTACTCTAACATCAACTCGCTATGCTCCCATTCCATGACTCATAATTTCACTATCTAGTATTTACCAATAACACAATAGAACACATTCAGAAACATAGTTAATCAATTTATCCTTAAACTAGTCATATCATTCATCAATCTTTTCTCAAAATTTCCAGTGAATTTATTCAAAACACACAAACAATTGAGATGGGCTTACCTCTATATGAAGAACTAGAGAATTTGAAGGCTAACTTTCAATAATTATTAGTACCTGTTAATAGTAAATTTACAACCCTTCTGTCGGCCTAAAAGGTAAGAAGGTCGGACATGATCTCTGTAGTTACACCACCAACTTTCTATACGAAAAAAGTTGTTTAAATTAACAAGTAGGTACTGAAAACAACATATGACATATGCAAAAAAAGCCAACTTTCTTATGTATTAGAACCTTACTTGGCAAAATTTGTAGAAGTCTTCAAGGTACGCTTTGTAGACTCTGTTCCTCATAATTTCAATGTTCATGTCATCAAGATCCTAGAGAAAATCCAAGATGAGTGAACCCAAAATCAAAGGTTTACAAAAGTACACCATTACATAAACAACACTCTAGCACAACTACTAGGAGTTACAAACATGTAATCATCGACAATTAACATGAAGAAACACTATTAGAAAAGTTGTTAGAACCATGTACCTCAGAGGTAATACAATCAGGACAACATTGTCTATCATGTGACCATATATAGATGGAGAAATCAAAACATTAGATTTTCTCAGGCTTTTGCTAAATCCACAACAACCTATTAATCAATCTACATCTGTACACCATATCATAAGATGTGAAATAAATCAAAGCCTATGCTATATCTAAGAGAAGGATAATCTGATATCTCTCAGGCAATTCAAAGAAAGAAACAAAAAAGACAAATCTTTACATACATGATATACTCTGAGAAGGATAATCCATATCAATGGCCATTTCTCATAGAAATTGTAAAATGCAAATATATTGTTTTGCTTGATTTGTTAAACATTGAACCAGAAATCAAGGTAAAATAAGTATAAATGCGATGAGATTATATGAGATATAATGAGGTGAGAAGAGATCGAGAAAAGGAGATTGGTACTCGTGGGAGAGAGCGATAGGAGAGGAACAGACAGCAGTGATTTAGTAGGGAGAGATAAGAGGGGCGAACTGCCTCCCTTCGCGTCTAAGAGCAGCCATTGCTTACTAAAAAGGAAGAAAAAAACCCTAGAAAACGCTTGCGAAGGATTCAAAATAAAACTTTTATTTTCCATCGCATCACCATTTCTTACTGACAAATCATTGTGGCGTGAGAGATTGGAAAAAAGAAAAGTGACGACTGAGATGAAGGGTGGGTTTTGATTTGGGGATCGAATGAGGGCAAGAGAGTGACAATGCTGATGTTTCTCTAAAATAAAATTTTTATTTTCTATTGCGGCGTTTGATTTTACACACGACACAAACGTCTTTGCGTCGTTTCTTCTAAAAACGCCACTAACGAGAAGTCTACTGCGGTGTTTCTTCTAAAAATGCCACTAAAAGAAGTTTTTTGTGGCGTTTCTTTTAAAAACGTAACAAATTTTTTTATTTGTGGCGTTTTATTTGTAAATGCCGCGATATGTTAAAAATTAGTGGCGTTTATCTCTAAAACGCCGCTAATAATGCCAATGTATACCAAGTTTAGTGTAGTGACTCCAAACACAAATAAAGGCCTTTTACAAGTATAAAATCATATAGAAAACATGCTCAAAGGGTCTTCATACACATCACCCAAGCAAAACATGAAATCCCCCATTGCCCTTATTACTCTAGTTCATAACAGAAACATACTTTCAAAGTGAAGTCTCTTAGGATTCTCTTGCAAGTTGTTGCCTCCAAACACTTAGTTATCTGCATTGATGGAAAAAAGAGAGAGTAAGCATACAACCTTAGTGAGGAGTGCTCAAAACCCAAAAACACCATCAATGGTCAAAACCATTTTACACATTTTGAAAACCATCATGCTTTCTTGAAATCCATGCACTTGATTAACAAAAATAAGCATGTTATACCACATGCAACAAGTATCAAATACTTCAACAACAAAATCCATTTGTTAACACATAAATCAAGCCCTCAATGCATAGCTACCAATATGCAAAGCTTAAAAGTAAAACATACATTCTTCATGTTATGCATCCATATACATTCCATAGCAATTAATCAATTATATTGGCTCTCAAGTGATCATCAACATACTTATTTCTAAAAAACATATCAGATACACGGATTCCCAAGTGTTGTCCCAACACTTCATACATTCTCACCAGCAACTCAAGTTTCACACACGGGAGCTACCCTCCACCGTTGTGACACCCGTGGTGGAGTATTCGGTACCTTACAACCCCTCAAAACCACTCATCGGTAGATGTATAACCCCACTAATGAGAGACAGGACACAACTCAATTTCCTCAATTGTTCAGGTACTTGGATAGAGTCTTCGGTACATACACAACCCCTCAACATCCAAGGCGACTTGTTTATAGTCACTCAATCCTATGGCCGGCTAACTATATCCGATTTCATTTGTAAACCACTTTTCACAACTTCACTTGCCAATATAATTCTCATTTAGTATAAACCTCATTATTTTCAAAGCATTCACAAAAGCCATATTTCCAAGCATTAAACCTTGCTTCATAAAACATGTATAAACACATACATACAAGGATCACTTGCCTTGTGCATCCTTAACAATATGGCATCATCAACAGCAAATCATATACTCAAACCATGCTTTAAAACAATAGGTAAACACATATAAAGTCAAGTGCATCCACGAGCTTATAATAGCACAATCCGAGAAAGAAAGTCACTAAAGTGCTGAATAATAATTTATCTGAATAAACAAGAGATGCTTCAAGTACCGATCGCCTAAAAAAAGTCTGAGATATCTGAAAAGTAAAACTAAGGGGTGTAAGCTAAAGAGCTTAGTGTGTCTCTAAAGTGCAAACGAAAGCAAAACAAAACAAACAAACCAATATTTTATTTTTTGATAAAGACTTTTCTGAAAACACAACAAAACCAGATTATGATGATATGATGTATGATGAACATGAATCATAGTACACATCTCCGATACAACGAAAAGTAAGGTTCCCAGAACCTACTTTCTCCATCGTCACCATCCGAAGTGGTACTCAGTTCGAAGGGTGGAACCACTGATCCGAAGCGGAATTTAGCCCAAAGGGTGAAACCACTGAACTTCCCCGAACAAATCCGAAAGCATATACCCACAATGATATGATGCAGATTTTAAAATCCGAGTCTCATTCGAAACTTGAGTTATGAAAATTCAAGTTGCACAATACTATAATCTGATGTTATCTGCATGATTCACGCCGCGACCGATATTATCTGCAGTGGGCATCAACAACATTCTAACTTAGACATAAGCGGGATCACTTTCGAAGCGTTCTGCCAAGCCTTGTCGTTCTGCCGAGTTTGCCGCCAAGACACAAGTCAATTCCTCTGCCGAGGCAGCGAGAGCATGTCAGCAACCTATCTGTCATCCCCCGCCGAGGCAGCAAAGCCTGGCAGCGCAAAACAACTTGTCCTATTCAACACAATTTCACACTAAGCAGCAACATATCCATGCCCATTCTATCAATCGTATTTCTTCCCTTTATTTACTTGTGTTTTATTTTATTTTCTTCTTAAACAAACCAACTTATTTGTGCAATTTCTGGTAAACATTGCCTGCTTGAATTATTTGTAAAATTCTAACAATGATTGCAGGAAGTTGACGCGGCAAGCAACAAAGAGAAAAACAAAAGCACTACCAAGACGAGCAAAAGAAAATTTTATGTTCTCTACCCCTAGAGGTGCCATAAACCGGCTCTAGGAAGAATCATGTGCGAGGACACTCTGCTGCTATCAAAGACCAAGAATCTGAAAATTTTGAAGTGACGGACAAATTAGCATGAGTGAATGAAAGTCTTCAAATGATGACTCTACTCCATGGGTTCGGAGTTTTGTAGTTTGCTCCTATCTTAATTTCAGACCTAGAAGAGTAGTTGTGATTAGCTGAAGCCCTCATTTCCATGATTATTTAAATTGTTCTTGAATATGTTGTCTCGGTAGCAACCTTGTATCTCATGAAATCATCTCTGTTTACTTAGAATGTTCTTCATATTCAGCTTGTTCACAGTTTCTGCACACACATCACTGGCATATTATAGTTTAATTATGAGGTAATTCATTTTATTCCCCTCTCACGAAATTAATGACAGGTTCCACGACCTTCAGGTGTTAAATCAAGTTTAAAACAAAATTTTTCTTTTTGATTAGTATAAAGGGCAAGTATGTTTAGGTTGCATTGCTTGAGTACAAGCAATAGTTCGAGTTTGGGGGTGTGTAAAGTGTCTATAAGTTCTATATTTCATGCACATTCCATCTCATATTATTGCTATTTTTAATACATTTTAGGCATAATTAGGTTCATGCATTGCATTTTACAGTATTCTTTACTCTATCATGCTTTGTATTGATTTTCCAGAGGCTGACAGAAGGAGAGAGAAGCTAAGAACATGATGCTGTGGCAGCATACTAAGGAGATGTACTGATGTAGTTCCAGACAGAGACAGCAGCTGCCGCCGCCCTACCTGCCGCCTATGACAGCAAACTGAGGAATTGGAGAACTGGAGTGTGATCTATAGCGGAGAAAATCCTGATCTTAATGATGTTGTCCACTCAATTTTCTAATGGCTATAGCAGCAGGCAGAGCCGCCGAAGGAGGAATTCAAGCTTACTTGCGGAGCAAAGCAACGTGATTTAAGTCCACATTCAACTTAAAAAAGTCAGCATTTAGAGTTGCATTTAATGCAAAAAGCTACTTTGAAGTCTTCTACTCCAAGAAGGACTAGACCTAGCTAATGCCTATATATACTCATTTTAATTGTACTTCAAAACAACTTAGGTTTTCCCTTAGGCATAGTTTAGGTTTTCTTGCCGCCATTATGTTGTAAAACTCTCTTTGGGTTTGAGTTATATTGTAATTAGTGTGAGAATGGTTGCTTAGGATTTTAAGTTTGTTTTTGCAATAAAGCTTCAAGGTTTTCTTATTCCATGTTCTTCATAGTTTTCAATTAAGGAGAAAGATTAGTTGATTATTATCCATTTGTTCGGTATCGAGAGAGTCCAACTCACGAACGGAGTAAGTATGATTTCATCTATAGACGGTGCGGTCAATCCGACCTAAACATAGGTTAGGGTTTAAGACGGCTAAAAGAGGACGATTTAACATTGTTGTCTTTGTACGATTCACGCCACGACTGGTATTATCTGCAGTGGGCATCAATAGCATTGTGACTTAGACATAACCGGGATCACTTTCGAAGCGTTTTGCCGAGCCTTGTAGTTCTGCCGATTTTGTCGCCGAGACACAAGTCCATTCCCATGCCGAGGCAACGAGAGCGTCTCAGCAGCCTATCTGCCATCCCCCACCGAGGCACCTGAGTCTGGCAGCGCAAAACAACTTGTCCTATTCAACGCAGTTTCACACTAAGCAGCAGCATAACCCTGCCCATTCTATCAGTCTGATTTCTTCCCTTTTATTTACTTGTGTTTTATTTTATTTTCTTCTTAAACAAACCAACTTATTTGTGCAATTTACTTTTGTTGTGCAGGAACAGCAAAGCGAGTTTAGCTCTCCAATCCATGTGGGAGACGAAATCTTTTATACTATTACTTGACAGGAGTGAGCACTTGCGCTCATATTGAGAGAACACTAAAACGCTCTACAAGTTTTTGGCGCCGTTCCGGGGATTGGTATCACCGAAATTCTTTTTTAAAATTTATGCACCTTTATTTATTTGCATTTAATTTTTAGCTTTTATTATATTATTTTTTATCGAAAAATTACATTTTCCTTTGCTAGTTCATGACCATGGAAAATCCAAAAGGAGAAATCGTTTATTACGACGATATAGAACGAAGAGCAAGAGAACTCAAAAAGGAAATCAGAACAGCCCTAGGGATAGCTAAAGAAGAAAGAAAAGCAGAGGTAAACATGGAAAACGACAACACTGCCAACAATGATCCGAATGAAAGGGATGGGCAGCAAGACCCGCCACCCAAAAAACAACAAGTTCCACCAAGGCAGCCGCCCCCTATTCCGCCCAGGCAGCCACAGTACGTTCGAACCACCAGGGATTACTTGGAACATGACTTTATAGGGTTCGATCTGACAGTGACAGAACCTGAGATTAAGGCAGATCACTTTGAGCTGAAGCCCGTGATGTTCAATATGATCAACATATTAGGGAAAATTGGAGGAACTGCTACAGAACATGCTCGGCAGCACTTAAGTGGATTTCTGGACATATGCAGAGCATTAAAAATACACGTAGTCCATCAGGATGTGCTAAGACTGAGATTATTCCCCTATTCACTGAGAGATAGGACAAAGCAGTGGTTGAACAACCAGCCAGTAGGGTCATTCAACACATGGGCAAAGCTGTGTAAGGATTTCCTAGATTGTTTCAACCCATCCAATGTCATAGACAAATTGAGAAACGTGATCACAACCTTCCGAAAAGGGAATGATGAACCAATGTATGAAGCATGGGAGCAGTATCAACAGATGCTTAACAACTGCTCGCTCCATGGTTTCCCGGCTTGGACACATGTGTCAATGTTCTACAACAGGGTGAACTACCCAACTCGGATGATGATTGATGCCTCAACCAACGAAATCATCCTCGACAGACCACTAGATGAGGCACTGCGGATCCTAAACCAAGCCACCAAGAATGATTATAAGTACCCAACAGCCAGCCGAGGCGGCGTTAGGCGGCCAACAGTTGTGAACGAAGTGGAAGCGTCAAAATATGTTAATGCTATAGAGCTATTCTATGATGAGTGTGGAGGCAACCACGATTCCTCTTAATGTACTGCATCTGCAAATTTTATGGGAGGATACGAGAGGAACAACAAGCCAACCGTGAATACGTACAACCCTAGATGGAAAAATCATCCAAACTTCTCCTGGAGCAATCCTAAGACTGCTGCCAATCCACAACAGCAACAGGGAGGCTACCAGTAAAACCAGTCTAGACAGCAAGCTTAGCAGCCACAAAACAATAATAAACTAGAAGCAACTCTTCAAACTTTTATGTTTAACACTAGTGAATTTGATGTTTGCACTAATAAATTCATTGATAAAACTGAGTCGTTTATGGATAGGACGGAGATAAGGATGAATAATCAGGAGGCTGCGATAAAGAACCTAGAGACCCAGTTTGGGCAGTTCACTACGATCTATAGCAGTAGGACAATGGGTGCAGCATCCAGCAGTACAGAGGCAGTAGCTAAGCCCACATATGAGCAGTGCAAAGCCATAACAACCAGGAGTGGGAAATAGTTGAATGAGCCCAGAGTGGAAAAGCAAGAAGAGAAACATACAACACAGAAAGAACTACCTGCCACGGCAGCATCAACACCAGTTGCACTAGCAGCTGAGCCTGACAGCAGACCTGAAGCAGATGATCCTCCATAGATAAAGTTTCCATGCAAACAACGTATAGAGGACATATGCCTGCCAGTACCTTTCCCCAGAGGCTTAAGCAACAGAAACATGAGCACCAGTTTAAAAAATTCTTGGATATTCTGAAGCAGATGCACATAAACATACCTCTCATAGAAGCCATTTAGAACATGCCCAACTATGCCAAATACCTCAGGGATATGATTTCTAAGAGGAAGAGAATCGGGTAGTTTGAAACAGTTGTTGTAACAGAGGATTGCATAGCCATGCTATATAACAAGTTGCCACCCAAGCAGACAGATCTAGGCAGCTTTTTATACCATGTAGAATAGGCAGCAAGCACGAAACAAAAGCCATGTGCGACCTGGGAGCCAGCATAAACTTGATGCCTAAGGTAGTCTTCGACAAACTAGGAATTGGGCAAGCCAAACATACCTCCATCATGCTGAAACTTGCTGACCATTCTTTTGTACAACCGAAGGGCAAGATCGAAGACATTCTTGTTTGAGTGGGCAGCCTTATTCTTCCAATTGATTTCCTCATCTTAGACTATGAGGTCGATGAAAACGCCCTCATCATCCATATATTATGCATTTTAATTGCTCATTAATTTACTTACCAGAATGAATATATCAAATTGGAGGAGGCCATAAATTGTCCAACAGATTCCATTACAAAAGCCAGCAAGTGAGAGCCAGAAAGGCATGTACTCCACACTCCTTGTTTTGATCACTTTTCTAGCTATGGCCAGAGGTGACAAATACATGATGATGTTGAAAACATCAGCTATTATTCCAACCATAAGAGTTCTACGGCTATGGAAAACGAAGATAGCCAACAGAACGATGCCTACTGTCAATAGTGCTTCAAGACCTATGATTTGCGCAACACGAAGCTGAAATTTGTACACATTCAAGTCTCAGATTCATATAATTAAACAAGGGAGCTTGGTAGAGATTAATGATTCATATAATTAAACAAGGGAGCTTGGTAGAGATTAATGATTCATACGTACCCTTTTTTTCCGATCATTAGCGTAAACAAAATATACGGTCAAGTACAGAATCTCAATGCCAAGACCGACGCCATTGATGGTCAACACTAAAACATTGTCTTTTGTAATAAAAGGGAGACCATAGAAGATCCAGATAATACAGTTCATAACTGTGCCCAGGTACGGATATGGTTGAAACTCCTCCACTGCCTTCTTTTTATAGATTTGAAAAAACGTTGGCCTAGTTCATTTATTCACAAAAACCAAAACCATTCATAATTAGTAGGTAACCTAAAATTCAAGAGAGAGAGAGTGAGAGATTGCGATTACATTGGTGAGAGGAAGAGACCGAAAGAGATGACATTCCCTGCAAAAGGAATACATATATAACTACATTGTTGAATCAAATGACGTAAAAACTTAAACCTGGTAACGAATAACTAATTACCGACAATCCCGACGATAGTGTGAGCAAGTCCCATGTTGAAAGCTGAAGCAGAGCAGAAATTGTGAGGGATGAAGGCTCCAACGATTTCAAAGTTATATATAGACAAGGATTTTTAGTTTAAACAAATTTCAACCACTTTAATTAAAATTTATTTTATTAACTAGAAGAATTATATCGAATGTCGAATACTTCTTTCAAACCAATACTTGTGTTTAATTACAGGAGGTGAAGCCCAAGGAGATTGGTTCGGTGCTTCATGAGCCACAGATGCAGCACTTGTGGATTCCGGATACATTTATATTAAATAAATTTATTTTCATTGGTAATTTTGTCATCCTTGTAGTTATTCAAAATCAACAATGTTGTTATGAAAATCCCCGAATTGCATCCATCTCACCCTTTGAATAACAGAGTCGTTATCAACGGTTGCCCTTTGCCACGCGTCATTAGATAATTAAAAACGTTTGAAATAGCATGTCCACCTGTCATTTTCTTTAATAAATTAATATTCTCTGCATGCCAGTTTTGATGACGTGAATTTCTAATTTTAAAATAAACAATTAATTCTATAACCCTCCGTCCGACCTACCTTGTCATCGTCGACATGGCAGGACAACTGACGATGACCGCTGATGTGAAACCATATAGAAATCACATGCCTAGAATTTAACGACTTCGTTAATCAACGACGATCAAAGATGCAATTCAAGAGTTCCAGGGCTAAATTGATGAAATTATAAATGAGGGGCAATATTGTTGATTTTTGAAGACTACGAGGGCTAAATTGATGAAATTAAAAATGAGGAACAAAGTTACTCATTTGAGATTACTACATGAACAAAATTTCCTATGGATGACAAAATTAACCAGACCCGATGGAGGTGGGTATTTTTTTAATAAAAAAATAGGTTCGAGTCGAGTTTGGTCGGATTCTGAAAAAGTTTGAGTTGGGTTTGTGTTTAGGGTTAAAATTCCCTCACTCGACCTAATTTATTTATAACTATATATATTTATTATATATTATATTTAATATTTTGATTTTTTTTCAAGACGGGTGGGTTTAGTCGGATTTTTTGTGAAAATTTTGGGGTCGGACAGGATCAAATTATGCCTTTATTATCTAGGGTCAGGAGTAAAATATATTAAATTTGGATACCCGTGTACTTGTTCTTAGCACTCCCTCACACCCAACAACATTTCCCTTAAAAGCTCCATCAACAAGATATTTTGGATACCTAAAATTGACCCCTTCTTGACAACTTTCTCAAAAAGTAGATGTAAGGCTTCTACTACTAGAATGAACATAAACGAGGATAATTGATCCCCTGTCTCAATCCCTTAAACATCTTAAATACTTTAGTTGGAGATCCATTAAGTACGATTGAGACCTTTACCGTGGAGTCACATTCCATTATACAATTCCTCTATAATTTCCCAAAACCCATTCTTCCTAGCACCATAATCGAAAAGTCCCATCGTACACTATTATAGGCCTTTGCGAAATCTAGTTTGAGTACAACCCCTCGTTCCCCATTGACCTCTTATTGCAGTGAATGAATGATTTTGTTCGCTATCAAAATTCCACCAAATATTTGTTTGTCCTTTAGCAAAGCGCATTGAGCCTCACTTACTAATCGATCCATCACCATACATAACCTTCTTTGAGAGTACCTTTGCTAGGATTTTATAAATTGAACTTACCAAACTAATTGGCCTATATTCTGAAATATTAGCAGGACATTCCTTCTTAGGAATAAGATCTATAAAAGAGGATTTTACAACTTTCTGGTAATTTACCCTTTGAATAGAAACTTTCGAATAACTTGAACAAATTATCTTTCAATAGTTCCCAACACTTCTTGTAAAAGCAAGCATTGAATCCATCCGGTCCAGGAGCTTTTGAATCATTGCAATTTCATACTACATCTTTGATTTCCTCTATATAGAAAGGCTTCTCCAGCTCCATAGCTTCACTCTGTTGAATTCAAAATCGAACCAAGCATCCCATCTCCTCGGCTTGCATATAAATTACTTTATAAAATGGTTGTAGACTTTTTGCTTCAGCTTCTTGCTGTAAAGTGCTCACAAGTCCTATATTTTATGCACATTTCAACTCATATTATTGCTATTCTCAAGTACATTTTAGGCATAATTGGGTGCATGCATGCATTATTTATAGTATTCTTTGCTTTGTCTTGTTCTTGTTGAATATCTTTGATTTGGTGACAAAAGATACTGTTTTAGTTTAGTTTTAGTTTCAGGTGCTAGAAGCTTTCAGATGGAGAAAGGAGTTGAGGAATTGATGTTGAGGCAGCAGATCAAGGAGTTGTACTAATGCAGCTCAACACAGAAAGAGATGTTGTCGAGTAGCTGCCGCCGCCATATCTACCGCCCAGGGCAGCAACTTAAGGAATTGGTGAATTGGAGTGCGATAGGAAGAGCATAATTTTCCGAGTCCAATGAGCCCTTCCGCGCAATTTATTGATGCCGGAAACAGCGGACAAAGCCACCCAAGGAGAAATTGTCTAAGGCGGCCTAAGCTTACTTGTGGCACAAGGAGTCCAACTTCAAGTCAAAGAAGTCAGATTTAAAGGATGCATTCAATGCAAAAGCTACTTTATCATAAAGAAGACTTCTACTCCAAGGAGGACTGGCCCTAGGCCATGCTCTATATATATTTGATCATACCTTGTATTTTAAGAGAACACATAGTCGACATAGCTTAGGTTTCTCTTGGGTTTTCTTGCTGCCACTATGTTCTAAATTCTCTAGGGTTTGAGTTATGTTGTAAAGTAGTTGTGAGAATGATTGTTTTAGGTTTAAGTTTGTTTTTGCAATAAATTCATGTAACACCCTAAAAAATATATGGTTATATTTAAAGTTAAAAAAGGAGAAAAAGAAAGAAAATGAAGGTTGTGGGAATCGAACCCATAACCTAGCCTTGTTAAGCTAGTCACCCAACCGCTTGAGCTATAGAAACTCTTACTCATTTCTTACACCAAGTTTAATTTGAACCCATGGTTAAAGAGGTACCGGAATATAATAATAATAAGTTCAAAAAATATCCCAACCACCCCCCCTTTTTCCCCAAAATTAAATGTGCATCAGATGAAAAAAAAAGGATTAGTTCTGATTTTTTTTTGTTTCATTCGAAACCCTTCACCTTCCCCCCGTTCACCTTCCCCGACCTCCTTCGCCGTGCCGCCGTGGTCACCACCGCCCTCACCAGCACAACCATCGCACTGTCCCGACCACAACTTTGGCCACCACTCGCGGAGATGCGCCGCCGTTCGCCGTGAAAATGGCCTAGAAGGATCGGCCAGAAACCCTAAACTGTGCGCCTCCTTTTCCTACATTTTCCGGCTGCCTCCGCCGTCACCTTGCTGCATGGCCACTGGATCTAAACTCCCCACACCGAGTCGAGCAAAACCCTGCTTGTTGATCGATCGTCCGCCGTCGTTAGAGTCGTCGTCGGGACTACGACGGTTTTGGTTTCCATTTTCATTTCGGGGTAAGTTTGGTAAGATTTCTAACTTTAAATCGAGTTTTTGCAAGATTGTGTTGAGAAAATGGTGTTTTTTTTGGCGTCGCCCGGTGATTTCCGGCCATTTAAGGCCGCGCGTGGGCATCACGCGCCGTCCGGGGCGATTTCCGGCCGCCCTGGACGGTGGCCGTTGAACCGGCCGGCTTAGACGGTCTGACCCGTTGACCGACCCGACCCGACCCGTTGACCCGTACCCGACCCGTTGACCGAGTCAACTCGCACGAGTTAACCCAGTGAGTCAATTCGTTGAGTCAACTCGGTCAACCAGTGACGTCAGCATGACGTCAGCATTGACTGCTGACGTCAGCGATGACTGCTGACGTCAGCGTTGACTGCTGACGTCAGCGTTGACCGTTGACCTGCCCGTTGACCGTTGACCTGCCCGTTGACTTTGACCAAAAAGTCAAAATTCCAGAAAAGTTCTATTTTATGTTTTTCGACGTCCTGAGCCCGATTTTGAAGCCTGTTTCGTGAAATTCTAACCCTAAAGTCTCCAAATTGGATCTTGAACTCGAGTCTGCTTATGTATTTTAATAATCAGTTGTGGGTAATGTGATTAAGGACTGAAATTGGATTTTGTGCGATTGAAGGTATTCACAATTCCTTGTATTCGGGATGTTGAGGACGTCGCATTCAGGTTCGCGAGTGATCGAACGGAGTATCATGGTTGATCGATAAAGCAAGTATCAAAGGTAATACACTACTACCTCTTGTATGCTTTGAGAACATGTTGGTATTTGTTAATGCATGCATGAACATGATAAGGAGTGATGTTAGTCCTACTTAAGTCAAGCTAAATATGAAATTGAGTATGATAACTTAGATAAGACCGAAATGCTCGAACGAGGAAGTTAATAAATCTGAAGTATCTGAAGTTCATTAAGTAATTATTGAGACAGCTAATCTCCAATTCTGAGCATTAGTGTGAAATGTTTAAATGTGAAAGATACCTGGACATGAAATTACGAAAATGCCTTCAAAGTATGAGAATGACTAAAATACCCTTGGAATTGGGAGCAATCTAGAAATCTACCGTGGATATGGTAAAACAACTCGATTCGTCTGGAAACCTCGATCTACTTGTAAAGTTATGGAAAACAAGAATTAAACCTTCGAGATTGTAAGGTGTTAGGTTTCTTTGAATTTGAAATAAATCTCCGAATGTAAATTTACGGGAAACTATCCATGCCTCCGAATTAAGCAAGCGACTCAGAACATTGAATTGATTGAAATGGCTAAAAGTATTGGAAATACTGTTATTGTTAAAAGTAATCGGAATGATCGTATTGACAAAAGGGATGAAGCATTCTCGGACATCGAGGTTCGCAATTAATTAGAAGGATGGATAAACCCTTGAGTTCTGAAATGAATGAAGTGGTTGGAGGAACCGAAATTTCTTGAATGGATGAAACACCTACGAATACTTTAATGATTGAAATATTATAAATGGTTCAATTGACAGAAATGATAGGGATCCCGAGCTCTAGAATGATTGAAATACCCCCTGTCTGAAATAAATAAATTTACCTTTGATGAAATTCTAGAAATGCTAATAAAGTTGAAAATGACTGAAATGCCCTCAAGGGTTGAAACATGACTTACGTACGTCAAACACTCTTGATATTAATATAAAGGTGGAAGTCTTCCCGCACAGAGTATTAGTTCGACTACTCCGTGGCAAGTCTTGTGGTGAAATATGAAAGCAACCGTTCAGATATACGATACAGTTAAATGCATCGGAAGGGTTGGTTAGTGCTACAAGGTTGGAATATGTTAGTTCGAATGGTTTTGGAGGCTCGATAAACTTCTGGAAATTTTAATTTCTGTAAATCATAAATTCCTCATGATCGAGCTAAGTTACAAAATCACCCTTGATATTTAAATGACCAAAATGCCCTCGTTGGCCAAAGTAATCAAAATAGCCCCGAATGTATCTGATATAGTGAAAGGTCTTGACGTAGAAATCTCTGAATGCCTGGTTGGATACCTGATGAACAAATAGAATTTCTTAGCTATCGTTTACGCCTTGTTGGTATAAATTACTAAAATGCCCATGCATGATAAAATGACCATAATGCCCCTGGTATGCTTAAATGGCTAAATCACTCATGATATGCCTAAACTCTCAAGATCTTGATGTATCATCTCCTGACTATCTGGTTTGAACCGTTAGTACAAACCCCTCTTTTAATAGGGGCCTTGTTTCAAAGATCCGTTCAATTATCAAAAGTTTAAGGTGTTCTCTTCCGTAAACGTCAAGTATCTCCAAGGAATAAATTGTTCCACCTAGTGTGTTCCATGTGTGCCACACGACTGTTTTGCATACTGTTTTACATGTTATGATACCGATCACGTGCACTTGGTTGACATATTTAGACTCACATGACATGTTTTATAATTAAGCATGATCGTATTATATTTCTGATATTTGCATATGCACTTGATATGACAAACATGCTACATGGATAACGTGCTACTAAAAAAAATACAGTGATTGATTAATGAACTAACGATGACCTGATTCACTGGGGTAATTGGGATATGATATGAAGTTACCTACGGCTCAGCCCTGATCCAGCTGGTAAGTCCGCCCGTTTTCGGATCCTAGGCTTCGGCCAGGTCCGCCCGTTTTCGGATCCTAGGCTTCGGCCAGGTCCGCCCGTTTTCGGATTCTAAGCTTCGGCTAGGTCCGCCCGTTTTCGATTCCTATGCTTCGGCAAGGGCCGCCCGTATTCTAAGGTATATCCTTAGGATGGTACCCATGCCCAATGGGCTCGGGTTAATGCCTGTACATGATACCGCACTGGGGAAACTATATACTGGAGTATGGTTCGAGGGTAAATAAAGAATTAAAATGAACTTTACGGCTACATGAAAAAAATGTATTTGAAATGAAAATGTTTACTGCATTGTTACATTTCATGCATTATCGTTGCACCGTTGGAACACACTAGACACTAAACTCTCGGATTCCTACCTCTTATGTTACCGGCCTATATAATTCCCGTCTAATTCTCGAGGTTTGAATAAAGAACAAGTATCGTTATTCACGAGTATGATGCAACCTCGAAATAGTAGAACAGAAATGGAGACTGTTACTACGTGGGACATCATGAAAATGTTATGCTTACCATATATCTGCATGAGCTTATAGCATCTTTTGGTAGTTTTGTATTACTGAGCTTTTCCAAGCTCATATTGTTTTTACCATTGCAGGTTAAAAGAGTATATCATGGTATAAAGTTTGACATCAGTGTTCGGAGTTCACTCGACGTTGCCTTGGAGTACGGTGCTGTATAGTTAGCGGGCATGTATGTCATGTATGGTTTTGTTATAGTATTTGTAAAGCACTTTCTGCAATTTATGTTATGTGTTTAAATGATTTCCCGGAATGGTATTTTAAACAGAAGATGATTTTTCAGTTTAATAAGTGTTTTGAAGAAATAAAATATTTTTACGTGTATTTTTACCGTGGGTCGCCCTTGTGACCCTAATGTGACTTCCTAGGATCCGTTGTAACGCATAGGCGGGTCTAGGGGGTTACAATTCAAGGTTTGCTTATTTCATGTTCTTCATTGTTTTTAATTGATTTGGGAGATCGATTGTGAGAAATCCATTTGTTTGGCATCGAGAGAGTCAAACTCACGAAAGAAGTAAGCACGATCTCATCAATACCAGATGTTGATCAATCCAGCCTAGACATAGGATAGGGTTTAAGGCAGGTAAAATAGGACGAACCAAAGGTTGTTGTTCATTGCAAGATTCACGCCGACGAGTATTATCTGCAGCGGGCATCAACAACATTTATACTTAGACATAAGTTGAATCATTCTCGAAGTGTTCTACCGAGCCTTAAAGGTCTACCGAGTTTGCCACTGAGCCAATCGTCTGTTTCACCTGCCGAGGCAGTGAAAGCGTCGAAGCATCAATCTGCCATCTTCCGCCGTGGTAGCAAAGTCTGGCAGCGTAATACAACTTAACATATTCAACGCAGTTTCACACTACGGAGCAACATAACCTGACCCATTCTTTCACTCTTATCTCTTCTACTATTTACTTGTGTTTATTTATTTTTCTCTTAAAACAACTAGAATTAACTTGTAGATTTATTTTATGTGCAGGAATTGACATTCGTATAATCTGTCCAATCCTCGTGGGAGATAATATCTTTTATACTATAACTTGACAAGAGTGTGCACTTGCGCTCATATTTAGAGAACACCCAAACGCTCTACAAGTTTTTGGCGTCGTTGCAAGGGATTGGAAATAATAAATTCGTCTTTATTTTTCTGCACTGTTATTGCATTTAACTTTAGTTTTTATTTTTTCTTTTATTCGATTTTTTTTTACAGTTTTCTTGTCTAGTGCATGATCAGAGCCAACCCATTAGTCGAAATTGTTTTCATAAACGAGATCGAACGTAGAGCAAGAGAACTTAAGAAAGAAGCAAGAGAATCCCTCGACAAAGCTAAAGAAGAAGGAAAAGCAAGGGCGACCATGCATAACGGCCAAGACGACAACACTGCCAACAATGCTCGAAACGGAAGGGATGGGTAGCAAGATCTGCCACCTAGGCAACAGTCTCCAATTCCGCCCAGACATCAACACTATGTGCGCACCACCAAGATAATTTGGAGCATGACTTTAGAGGATTTGACCCAACTATTGCAGAGCCTTAAATCGAAGAAGATCACTTCGAGCTGAACCCCGTGATGTTCAATATGATAAACACATTGGGGCAATTTGGAGGAACTGCCACGGAAGATGCTCGACAACACTTGAGGGGATTCCTAGACATTTGCAGAGCCTTCAAGATACATGGAGTCCGCCAAGATGTGCTTAAGCTGAGATTATTTCCCTATTCACTGAGGGATAAGGCAAAGCAATGGCTGAGCAACCAACCGGCGTGATCATTCAATACTTGGACGGAGTTGTGCAAGGACTTCCTAGATCGTTTCAGTCCTTCAAACATAACCGACAGATTAAGAAATGAGATCACAGCTTTCCGGCAAGAGGACGACGAACCAATGTATGAAGCTTGAGAGAGATACCAACAAATGTTAAACAACTGCCCATTTCACGGTTTCCCATCCTGGACTCAAGTGTCGATGTTTTATAATGGGGTGAATTAACAGACACAAATGATGCTCGACGCCTCAGCCAATGTAACCATCTTGGATAGATCACCCGAGGAGGCACTACATATTCTGAACAAGATTGCGAAGAATGACTACAAGTTCCCTACAGCCTGCCGCGACAGCATAAGGCGGCCAGCTGTTGTAAAAGAAGTAGAAGCCACTGAATCTGTCAATGCACGCCTGGATAAATTGACAGAGTTGGTGATGAATATGGCCAAAGGGAAAACATATGAGGCCAAGGCTTTGGAGCCATTTTTATGATGAGTGTGGGGCAACCACGATTCCTCTAAATGCAGTGAATCCGCCAACTTCATGGGAACTTATGAGAGGAACAACAGACCCAACACCAACACATACAACCCAGGATGGAAAAAGCATTCGAATTTCTCCTGGAGTAACCCAAACACAGCTGCAAATCTAACCCAGCTGCAAATCCAACCCAGCAACCAGGAGGATATTAGCAGAACCTGTCACAATAGCAACCTCAGCAACAACAAAATGCGAACAACAATTCACTAGAATCTACTTTACATACTTTTATGTCTCGCACTAGTGATTTTATTGTTTGTACTAACAAATTTATTGACAAGACCGAGTCTTTTATGGACAGGACTGAGATGCGGATGAACAACCAAGAGGCAGCAATAAAGAACCTGGAGACCCAGTTTGGACAGTTCGTTGAGATCATAAGCAATAGGGCAATGGGTGCATAATCCAGTAATACAGAGGTCAGAGCAAAACCCACTTATGAGCAATGTAAGGAAAAAACTACACGAAGTGGGAAACAATTGGATGATTCCAGAGCTAAGCAGCCTAAGGAAAAACAACCATACCTGCCCGCCGCAACAGCACATGAACAAACTATTGCGGCAACAAAACAACCCGATGCCCAAGCAGATGAAGACAACCCTGAGACAGATGATCCTTAACCCCAAAGATCATATTTCCTTGCAAGGAACGCATCCAGGACATCCGTCTGCCGCCGCCCTTCCCTCAAAGGCTTAAACAACAAAAGCAAGAGCACCAGTTCAAGAAATTTCTGGATATTCTAAAGCAAGTGCATATCAACATCCCACTCGTGGAAGCCATACAAAACATGCCAAATTACACAAAGTATCTAAAGGATATGGTTTCCAAGAGAAGAAGAATTAGGGAATTCGAGACGGTAGTTGTCACTGAAGAATGCATGGCAATGATGCATAACAAGGTGCCGCCCAAAAGGACAGATCCAGGCAGCTTCATCAGTCCTTGCAAGATAGGCAACAACCATGACATGAGAGCTCTATGCGATCTAGGAGCAAGTATTAACCTGATGCCCAAGGCTGTCTTTAACAAATTAGGAATTGGACAAGCAAAGCCAACCTCCATCATGCTCCAACTTGCTGACCATTCCTTTGTGCAACCAGAGGGAAAAGTTGAAGATATCTTTGTATGAGTGGGCAACTTCTTTTTCCTAGCTGACTTCCTCATCATCGACTATGAGGCAGACGAAAATGCCCCTATCATTCTTGGGCGACAATTCTTAGTCACGAGCAGAACATTGATAGATGTAGAGAATGGGGAGCTCATAATGAGGGTTGACAATCAAAACATAAAGATACACGTTCTACAGCCTATGAAGCCAGCCAAAGAAAAAGAAGTATGCCCAGAAATACATGCCTCTAAGGTCATCCAAGAAGCAGAGCAAGGCAGCCGCCGCCAGGGTAGCAACAAAAATCCTAAGGAGCAAGATGACCCACATGGACAAAAAGCAAAACACAACCAGCTCAGAAAGTGATTATGTTTGGTAGATGCACCTCAATGCACTCCCAACATAACTTAATTTATTTTTAATATCTTTCTTTTCTTTTTATGTTTTAGGATTATATTTTAATTTTTTGCAATTAATTTCCCACATCTTTATTTTTCAGATTTAATTATTTTTATTTCAAATTTTCTTTACTTAGTTAGTTATTTTTATTTTCAGGATTAGGAATAAATAAAGCCAGACCAAGAAGAAGGCCCAAAAAGGAGCCCGCTCACCATGCCGTCGAGATAGCTGAAGGCAGCCCACTGCAAAAACGCGTAACGGCTAGAATACCACTAACGGTTAGCTGCCAACGACTACATCACAACAGGCATTTAATTCCCAACACGCACCGCGAAAATTTGCCCGTTGGAATTTAATTCCGCCACGACATCTATCAGCAACCCTTATATATACCTCACTATTTCATTCATTTTCTTCATTTCATCTCCTTGTTTAACCACTTCTATGTCGACTTGCTTTCTCAATTTTTTTCTATTTTAAATTACTCTCAGATCACAACCGTCTCACAACTATGGCAGCATCATAATTCAAACCCACCTTCCAGAGATTCTTCTCCGAACTAGACCAGAAATGCCATAGAACTCAATTTGCCAACACGACAGTTTGGGAGGAACAAGGGTTCCAGTACTCGCAGCAAACATGAGATCTATGTATCGAGCCCGCCTTCTTCGAGAAAATTCACAGCCAAGGGTGGGAGATTTTCGCAAAGCAGTCGGAAGGTAGCCAACGTCACCCTCGTTCAAGAGTTTTACGCCCATCAACCTCGCCCAGAAGTGTCAATCGTCTTTTTTAGAGGGGAGGCATTGAAACTCCAAGCCGTCACCATCAACAGATTTTATGGGCTGGAGATGGACGACAACCCCCATGAGGAATGGCGGCAAACACTGACAGCAGCCGACTATGACAGGATGAAGGATAGGCTGTGTGAACAAAACACCCCGTGGCTGGCGAGAAAATTCCCTCACCGGACCCAATTTATTTATAACTATATATATTTATTATATATTATATTTAATATATATTTTTTCAAGATGGGTGAGTTTAGTCAGAATTTTTGTGAAAATTTTGGGGTCGGTCAGGATCAAATTATGCCTTTATTATCTAGGGTCGGTCAGGATTAAATTCGGATATGTCAAGACTCCCTTTATTTCATTGATACATTCTTCTTTACTCAGTCAAGCATTAATTATTTTTAATGGTCTTGGTCCCCAGTCCTCTTTTAAACTAGACAATAAGATTGGTACATGATCTAAAATTGTTCGTTGCATGCCACAAATTGAAATGTCTGAGTACTTTCGAAATCAACTTTTTTCCACCAAGAACCTGTCTAGTCGGATTCTGAAAAAGTTCGAGTTGGGTTTGTGTTTAGGGTGAAAATTCCCTCACCCGACCCAATTTATTTATAACTATATATATTTATTATATATTATATTTAATATTTTATTTTTTTTCAAGATGGGTGAGTTTAGTCAGATTTTTTGTGAAAATTTTGGGGTCGGTCTGGATCAAATTATGCCTTTATTATCGAGGGCCGGTCAGGATTAAATTCCGATATGTCAAGACTCCTTTTATTACATTGATACATTCTTCTTTACTCAGTCAACCATTAATTATTTTTTAATGGTCTTGGTCCCCAATCCTCTTTTGAACTAGACAATAAGATTGGTACATGATCTGAAATTGTTCGTTGCATGCCACAAATTGAAATGTCCGAGTACTTTTGAAACCAACTTTCCCCCACCAAGAACATGTCTAGTCTGCTCCGACTACTATTTGAACCAATCAAAGTAAAATTCAACCATACATGCCACATAGTTTGAACACCCGCTTCTTTTGCTCCTTGACCAAACAACATTGAAATCACCAAGTAATCCAATTTTGAGTCCAATTTCTTTTCAAATTTGTCACTTCTCCCATAGTTGTACTTGTTCCTTGATTCCACATGGAGCGTAGATGTTTAGCTGGATATACTAAGTATTGTCATCAATCCCCTTCCGTGCTAGTAGAATGAAGCTAGTATGGATGATGCCTTTTCCACTTTGAATTTGTTACTAGCCCTCCCAATCGCCCCGCAACATTTGAAACTCTCAAGTCAAATTCATCATCATACCAATTTTTTTTCACCACATCCTCATCCATCGAGACCATCTTTGTCTCCTGTAAAAAAAATACCATTTCTACTCTTTGATTTATGACTAATTTCCTTACTGTTGACATCTTCTCGTTTGAACCCAATCCCATGATATTCCAAGATAGAATATTCATATTTTCTTTTTGTTTCGCAAAACATGCCAATTAGTTGGCCTTGTTACACTGTTATGCCTCTTTGATTAAAGCTAAATAGTGTATCGTTTCTTGCTCATTGTAACATCCCAAAATAGGGTTAGAAGAGTTAGGGGGTTCGATTGGGTTCATTTTGAATCAGTCGAACCAGATAGGTCGGTTAACTAGTTTCCAGAAAATAAATATTTAAAAATTGGAAATTTGATAGATAAAAATTGGATTTAGCTTTCTAAAATGTTTTATTATTTTATTAAATGTTTTAGTAATTAAATTGGGGGTTAATTCAATTGGATTGGTCGACATTTTTATATTAGTGACTAATATGTAAGATTTGCAAAACTGTTTTTAAAGTGACTAAATTGAAAAGGGCCAATACTACGAATCCTTAGAGAGCTATATTTTCTAAAAATCTTAATTAGGATTACCACCTTGTAAAACCTATATTTTATTTTGATATAACAAGGAATACCAAAGACTATTTTGTAAAAGGGGTAAATTTTTAAGTACTCAAAAAGACTCACAAATTGACAAGGTTTCGAACTTAAAATAATATCTAAGTCAAAAAATCAAACCTCAAACTTTTTCTAAGCGTTTGGTACTAAAAGTTAGTCAAATTGGTCCAGGAGTATCGATACGCCTTAGGTTGTATCGATACGATTTGTAGAAACTGAATTTCATTTTATACTTGATGGCTATAGGTTACCGATACACGTGTAGTCGTACCGGTACACCACTCAACCAGGGAACCAATTGTGCTTCTGAGTATCTGTACGACTAAGTGCGTACCAGTACAGGGGTTAAGAGTTTCCAAATTTTTTGCATTTAATTTTTCGGCCATTGCTTGCAAATTTTATTGGAATCATTACTTTGAACTTTAGTTAACACGTACCGATACACATATAGGCGTATCATTATGAGTTTTTGTGCAAATTTTTCAAAGATTCCAATGAGCAAAATAGGTATCGATGCGGTACGGCCCGTATCGATACCCTTTGTAAAACTTCACTCCGTACTGGTACGCCCTTTTGCGTACTGGTACCCATTTGTCAGCAACGACTATTTCTTCTTATGGAAGGTACCGATATGAGTGCTCGTGTACCGATACTCAGTGCTGCCAGACAACATTTATTGCGGGAAAAATGAAGCCCAACGGCTAGAATTAATATCTCAGCTACCCAAATGGTTAGAAATTAATGAGGGGTATAAAATCAAGTCTCCAAAGCTTCTTCAAAAACTATTGACCAAGTCTAAAGCATTCAAGCACTCATCCAACAATCCTTGAGCCTTTATTGTAAAATCTTGTAAACCCACTTGAGAGTTCTTATTGTTACTAGCCCTCCCGATCGCCCCGCAACGTTTGAAACTCTAAAGTCAAATTCATCATCATACCAACATTTTTTCACCACATCCTCATCCATCGAGACCATCTTTGTCTCCTGTAAATAAATACCATTTCTACTCTTTGATTTATGACTAATTTCCTTACTGTTGACATCTTCTCGTTGGAACCCAATCCCCTATGATATTCCAAGATAGAATCTTCATATTTTCTTTTTATTTCGCAAAACATGTCAATTAGTTAGCCTTGTTACATTGTTATGCCTCTTTGACTAAAGCTAAATAGTGTACCACTTCTTGCTCATTGTAGCATCCCAAAAATGGGGTTAGAAGAGCTGGGGTTCGATTGGGTTCATTTCGAATTGGTCGAATCAGATAGGTCGGTTAACTAGTTTCAGGAAAATAAATATTTAAAAATTTTGAAATTTGATAGATAAAACTTGGATTTAGGTTTCTAAAATGTTTGATTATTTTATTAAATGTTTTAGTAATTAAATCGGGGGTTAATTCAATTGGATTGGTCGGCATTTTTATGTTAGTGACTAAAATTTAAGATTTGCAAAATTGTTTTTAAAGTGACTAAATTGAAAAGGGCTAAAATTAAGAATCCTTAGAGAGCTATATTTTCTAAAAATATTATTTAGGATTACCACCTTGTAACAAGGAATATCAAGGACTATTTTGTAAACGAGATAAATTTTTAAGTACTAAAAAAGACTCACAAATTGACAAGATTTCGAACTTAAAATAATTTCTAAGTCAAAACCTTATTATATTCCGAAAAAGTTCGGAATAATTTTTAAGTCACAAATTAACCAGACCTGATGAAGGTGGGTTTTTTAACAAAAAATTGGGTTCGGGTCGGGTCTGGTCAGATTCTGAAAAAGTTCGAGTTGAGTTTGCGTTTAGGATGGAAATTCCCTAAACCGACCCAATATATTTATAACCATATATATTTATTATATTTAATGTTATATTTAATTTTTTTTTCAGGACGGGTGCGTTTAGTCGAATTTTTTTGTGAAAATTTTGTAGTCGGCCAGGATCAGATTATACCTTTATTATATAGGGTCAGGGATAAAATATTTGTCTGCCCTTCAGAAAAGCGCATTGAGTCTCCCTTACTAATCGATCCATTAGCATACATAACCTTCTTTGAGAGTACCTTTGCTAGGATTTTATAAATTGAGCTTACCAAACTAATTGGCCTATGTACCGATAATTTACATTTTTTTTTGGTAATTTAGCCTCCAATTCGACCAAATCCAGTTTGCTAACATCACCAAGATCTTCCAATTCATTGATGCATCTTTTCTTCTCTCGTGCTGTATTGATGAAGTTGTCACAAGAATTAATATTCCACTTTTTCAAGGCACCCTTTACTCTTCTGAGTTTTGATGTTAAACTCCTATCACCTTCTTTAGAATCTGTCAGGACTCCCTTTATTATATTGATACATTCTTCTTTACTCATCCAAGCATTAATCATTTTGAATGGTCGTGGTCCCTAATCATCTTTTCAACTAGACAATAAGATTGGTATATGATCTGAAACTGTTCATTTCATGCCACAAACTGAAATGTCTGAGTACTTTTGAAACCAACTTTCCTCCACCAAAACATGTCTAGTCTGCTCCGACTATTATTTGAACCAATCCAAGTAAAATTTTCTCCCACTAGGGGGACATCGAATAATTTGCAATTCTTTATTAAAGAGTTAAATTCAACCATACCTTCCATATAATTTGAACACGCACTTCTTTTACTCCTTGATCTAACAACATTAAAATCGCCAAGTAATCCAATTTTGAGTCCAATTTCTTTTCAAATTTGCCACTTCTCCTACTAGAATGAAGTTAGTATGGATGATGCTTTTTTTCACTTTGAATTTGTTTTTATCCCACATTGTTACTAACCCTCCCGATCGCGCTGCAACATTTGAAACTCTCAAGTCAAATTCATCATCATACCAATTTTTTTCACCACATCCTCATCCATCGAGACTATCTTTGTCTCTAAAAACACCATTTCTACTCTTTGATTTCTGACTATTTTCCTTAATGTTTACATCTTCTCGTTTGAACCCAATCCCATGATATTCCGAGATAGAATATTCATATTTGCTTTTTTTTCTCGCAAAACTTGCCAATTAGTTAGCCTTGTTACACTGTTATGCCTCTTCGATTAAAGCTAAATAGTGTATCGTTTCTTGCTCATTTTAACATCCCAAAAATAGGGTTAGAAGAGTTGGGGGTTCGATTGGGTTCATTTTGAATCGCTCGAACCAGATAGGTCAGTTAACTAGTTTCCAAAAAATAAATATTTAAAAATTGGAAATTTGATAGCTGAAAATTGGATTTAGGTTTCTAAAGTGTTTGGTTATTTTATTAAATGTTTTAGTAATTAAATCGGGGGTTAATTCAATGGAAAATTCTACAACGGGCGACGAACATTGATGAACACCACTAACGATGAACACCGATGAACACCACTAATTTTTTTTTAAAAAATTTAAAAATCTAAAGGACTAAAATTATGATTAAAATTATCTCTTAAAAAATAAGAAACAAATTTAATAATTACTTTATAATATTTTTTAATAAATTAAAATCAAATATACCCAATTCTCCTAAACCCTAATAAAATTAATGGTGATTCGAAGGATTTGATTCGAAGATCGGTGTTAGAAATCCATCGATTTTTCATATACGTAAAAGAACCTCTATCAAATTTGAAGGATTTGATTTGATTTTTTCCTTGAACTGGATTTGATTCATATGGCTGAACTCTGTTGTGATAATGACTTATACCCATTTGAGCCATTGAGGAATCGGTTAATTTGAACCATTAAATTGAACCATGAATGTGGCTCAACACCGATCTTCGAACCTCTATCAGATTTGAACGGTTAATTTTAGCCATTGATTTTGTCAGGGTTTAGGAGAATTGGGTATATTTGATTCTAACCTATTAAAAAATATTATAAAGTAATTATTAAATTTGTTTTTTATTTTTTAAGAGATAATTTTAATTATAATTTTAGTCCTTTAAATTTTTAAAATTAAAAAAAAAAATAATGGTGTTTATCGGTGTTCATCGTTAGTGGTGTTCATCAATGTTCGTCGCACGTGGTAGACTCATCCTAATTCAATTGGATTGGTCGGCATTTTTATATTAGTGACTAAGATGTAAGATTTGCAAAACTGTTTTTAAAGTGACTAAATTGAAAAGGGCCATTACTACGAATCCTTAGAGAGCTATATTTTCTAAAAATCTTAATTAGGATTACCGCCTTGTAAATCCTATATTTTATTTTGATATAACAAGGAATACCAAAGACAATTTTGTATCAGCCTTTCAACCCATTTACACTCAAACAAACACAAAAATTCGGTCAAGATCCAAATTCCCGCCCAAACTCGGTAACCAAGGGACATGTGGTAGCTTATCATTGGCCCTTATGCTCGTCACTCAGGTCATGCTTTTCTCCAGCCAATAGTTGGATCTAGCTGGCCTATATGACATCATCGCTGATGTCAAATCCCATTAACTATAAGGGTTAACTACTGGAATGATCACTTATGTTTTTACTTAGTACAGATTTGGTCACCGATTTTCAAAAACGACCAGTAAGGCCACTTACGTTTTCGAGGTGTAAACTTTTGGTCACTCGAATTTAAGTGTCGTTAAACGGGTGACATGGATGTTAAAGGAAATTTATATAATTACATATCTAGTCCCTGTTAGTTACTTATTATATCAATTTGATCATAATTTTAATTTAATTAAATAAACTAATCACCCAATTAAGTGCCAACACATGTCATCACCTTATTGAAGAAATTTAATTATTTATTTTTGCCTATTTTTAATTTAATTACTTTGCTGCTGTTTTTTTGGTAAAACATGACTGTCTTATTTCTTGGTAATGGAAGTTCAAAAAGCTGTTTTCCAGCCACTCACCGTCTTCACACTCTTATCAGCTGAATCTTTTCTTCAGACAAAGATTTTAGTGATTGAGCATGAGAAATGATTCCTGATATAAAAGAAGAAATAGATTATATCACTACATTATTCTATAAAATTTGCCTAAGAAGAAATTTAAAAACGGGTTCTCCTTTTCTTCCTATCTGTCAAAAGATAAGAAGATAAAATAAAATTATATATAGTGGTGTAGTCTGCAATGGAAAGAACAAAGGTGAATTGGCTCATTTACAAAGTTTGGAATTATAATAAATGTACGCAGTCTCATAATTTAAGAGAGATAGAAAATGGAGAACAGAAAAATAAAAGATTTTGAAAAGGTAAGTGTTGGCAATGGTAACTGGTAAACGGCATGTTGAGGTTCTTAGTTTCTTACTGTAATAATCTTATACAACACAACAATAACAAGTCAATGGTTTGGTTTTTCCTGTCATTTTAAACTGTATTTTCTTTTTGCCCTTATTTCTCTGAAAAATATCAACCACGTTCAGTCGTTCACGCCTTAATTTGTAGTAACCGACCTTCATATGCTAAAAACATCCCATCTTAATTCATACTTTTGGCTTGCTTTGTTCCCACAAACCAATTTTTAGAGTTTTGTCACAAACTATATTAAGGAGACCACAATTATCCGATTCATACTTTCGACTTACTCTTTAGTCTCAAGTAGTTTAAATGGTTTTTTTATGCGTCTCAAGTATATCATGTTCGAGTCTCTTTATTTCTTATTTATTTTCTTTTTCTTGTATTAACAACAAACTAAAATATATATATATATATTATATTATATTTTGTACTTTATATCACATATGGCTATTTGGTTTTATGACAAACTCACGCCAGTTATACCTAGGAGAACCTGAGTTGATTCCTAGCTTAGGCAAAATAGTTTTTAGTTTTATTTTCCTCCTCCAATCGGACGACACGTGTCACCACTTGATTGAAGAAGGAAAATAAGTTTATTAAATAAAAATAATTAATTAAATTCTTCGAATAAGGTGATGACACATGTCGGCACTTAATTGAGTGATTAATTTATTTAATTAAATTAAAATTAGGATCAAATTGGTATAATAGGTAACTAACATGGACCAAATGTGTAATTATATAAATTTCCTTTAACAGCCACATCACCTATTTAACGGCACTTAACGTTCGAGTGACCAAAAATTTACACCCCGAAAACGTAACTGACCTTACTGGTCGTTTTTGAAAATCGGTGACCAAATCTGTACTAGGGGAAACATAAGTGATCATTCCAATAGTTAACCCTAACTATAGATAGAGAGAGAAAAAGTCAAATCCAATTAATGCCACATTTAATATATATACCTTAAAATAAAAATAAGAGGAGAGGGGAAAAGGAATTTAGGGTATTTTACTTGCCTCGCTGATCGGAATTCAAAGGGTTTTCGGAGCTCGATCATCGCTTGAAGTTATCGAAAATGTCACCGGAGTCGCAATTTTCAGCCACCAAAAGGTATATTTTCTCCTCGTCTTTTAATTTTTCTGCAAAATAAGCTTAAAACTGGTTAGATCGATATCAAAATAGGAAAAAAAATTAATGAAAATGAGATCTAAAACTCATCTAGTGGTCGGAGTTTAGAAAGAGCGGCGACCAGAGTGATTTTAAGGGCGGCCGGAGTCGAAAATGAGCACTGGGACGATTAGCCTAGGTTTTAGGTGGTTGAAGATGGGAGATCCAGTTGGATCGGTTAAGATTAGGGGATTTAAGGTTCAAAATTGAAAAAAAAATGAATTTTTTTAGGGTTAAGGTTTCGGTGAGCTGTAACCCCTCGACACGGCCTAGCCGGTAAACCGAACCGAACAGGTCACACGAGGAATATTGAAGTAAACCGGGAAGGTTTACCTCAATAAACGACCCTATTATTTTTTTTTTATCTTATCTAGATGCAAAATAGGTTCCTATGTGTTAAACATTGCAACGGATCATTCGCAACTCAAACATACATCAATTAAATACAATTACGACTTGTAGGGACCATTTTGTAATATTTTCCAATTCATAGGGACTTGGGCCATTTTTGTGTTACCCTCCTTTAATTAATCTCATTACATGCACCCCAGTTAAATCTCAGCTCAAAATAATCATTCATGCTCATTTAATTGCATCCACAACATTCAGGGACTAAAACGCAAAGAATCAGAAATTCAGGACATTCCATCAACTAACATAACTGCCACCCGTTTCCAAACACTAATGCCTTGTTTCGAAACACGGGATCGTATCGAAACGCCCTTGAGGTGTTTCGAAACCATGGTTTCCAGTAGCAAATCGTACCGGAACAGACATTATTTGTTTCGAAACTCTATGACCATTTTAGGCACACCGTTTCGATACAAGCTCAAGTGTTTCGAAACACCTGGGCCTGCAATGAAAGATTTTTATGGATTTTCACTCTAAAAACCATCCTAAACCAATCCAACATGTTTCTAACATGCATACATCATACATAAACATTAATCCTCAAACATTTGCAGCATATTTAGCATTAAATCATGGCTAATTGCATCAATGGAAATCTAAAGGCATGCAACCTAGCAAATAAGCCGCTCAAGAGTCAAAACTCAAACCAAAACTAACTTCAACAAAATATATCTTTAGCGGCGTTTTTAGCCCTATAACAGCGTTTTTAGCACCGCTAAAAACATTTTCGGGGCTTAAGAAAGCGCCGCTGTTTGCGGCGCCGCAATAGTTCGCGGCGTTTTTTTTGGTGAAAACGCCACAAAAAGTCAAGATCTATAGCATCGTTTGTAAACTCCGCGAATAACTGCCCTTTAGTGGCGTTTTTTTATACAAACGCCGCGAAAAACCATGTTTCCCAAAAAAAAAACTCAAATAAAAAACATATTATAATAGGGATATTTTTAGCTTCAATGTGAATCATCACTATTCAAGAACCACAATGGGAATCATAACTTGCATAGTGAAGGGACATATACCTAGCTAATGCCTATATATACTCATTGTAGTTGTACTTCAAAACAACTTAGGTTTTCCCTTAGGCATAGTCTAGGTTTTCTTGCCGCCATTATGTTCTAAAACTCTCTTTGGGTTTGAGTTATGTTGTAATTAGTGTGAGAACGGTTGCTTAGGATTTTTAGTTTGTTTTTGCAATAAAGCTTCAAGGTTTGCTTATTCCATGTTCTTCATAGTTTTCAATTAAGGCGAAAGATTAGTTTATTACTATCCATTTGTTTGGTATCGAGAGAGTCCAACTCACGAAAGGAGTAAGTACGATTTCATCTATAGACGGTGCGATCAATCTGGCCTAGACATAGGTTAGGGTTTAAGGCGTCTAAAAGAGGACGATTTAACATTGTTGTCTTTGCATGATTCACGCCACGACTAGTATTATCTGCAGTGGGCATCAACAACATTCTGACTTAGGCATAAGCGGGATCACTTTCGAAGCGTTCTGCTAAGCCTTGTAGTTCTGCCAATTTTTCCGCTGAGACACAAGTCCATTCCCTTGTCGAGGCAACGAGAGCGTATCAGCAACCTATCTGCCACCCCCCGCCGAGGTAGCTGAGTCTGGCAACGCAAAACAACTTGTCCTATTCAACGCAGTTTCACACTAAGCAGCAGCATAACCCTGCCCATTCTATCAATCTGATTTCTTCCCTTTTATTTACTTGCGTTTTATTATATTTTCTTCTTAAACAAACCAATTTATTTGTGCAATTTACTTTTCTTGTGCAGTAACAACGAAGCGAGTTAAGTTGTCCAATCCCTGTGGAAGACGATAACTTTTATACTACTACTTGAGAAAAGTGTGCACTTGCGCTCATATTAAGAGAACACTAAAACGCTCTACAGGAACTTGTAGTCGTTCTTGGCAATTCTGTTCAGAATCTGTAGTGCCTCTTCAGGTGGACTATCCAGGATGATGCCATTGGCTGAGGCGTCGAGCATCATTCGTGTCGGTTGATTTACTCCATTGAAGAACATCGATACTTGAGTCTAGGATGGTAAACCATGAAGCGGGCAGTTGTTTAGCATCTGTTGGTATCTCTCCCAAGCTTCATACATTGGTTCGGCATCCCCTTGGCGGAAGGTTGTGATCTCGTTTCTCAATCTGTCGGTGAGGTTTGAAGGACTGAAACGATCTAGGAAATCCTTGCTTAACTCCGTCCTAGTGTTGAATGATCCTGCCAATTGGTTGTTCAGCCACTCCTTTGCCTATCCCTCATTGAATAGGGAAATAATCTCAGCTTGAGAACGTCTTGATGGACTCCATGTATCTTGAAAGCTCTGCAAATATCTAGGAATCCCCTCAAGTTTTGGCGAGCATCTTCCGTGGAAGTTCCTCCAAATTGCCCACGCGTGTTTATCATATTGAACATCATGGGCTTTAACTTAAAGTGATCAGCTTCGATTTCAGGCTCTGCAACAGTTGGGTCAAATCCTCTGAAGTCATGCTCCAAATAATCCCTAGTGGTGCGCACATATTGTTGCTGCCTGGGCGGAACTAGTGGTTGCTGCCTAGGCGAAACTTGTAGAGTGTTGGGGTGTTCTCTAAATATGAGCGCAAGTGCACACTCTTGTCGAGTTATAGTATAAAAGATATCGTCACCCACGAGGATTGGACAGCTTGTTCGAATTTCAATTCCTGCATATAAAATAAATGCACAAGTAAATTTAGTTTTGTAAAAGAATAAAAAAATAAATAAACACAAGTAATTGATAGAAGAGATCAGGGTGATAGAATGGGTTAGGTTATGCTGCTCAGTAGTGTGAAACTGTGTTGAACAGGTTAAGTTGCTTTGCGCTGCCAAACTTTGATGCCTCGATGGGAGATGGCAGATTGGTGCTTCGATGCTTTTGCTGCCTCGGCAGGTGGAACGAACGATTGGCTCGGTAGAAAACTCGGCAATCCTTCAAGGCTCAGCAGAACACTTCGATAATGATTCCGCTTATGTCTATATTAGAATATTGTTGTTTCCCGCTGCAGATGATACCCGTCGGCGTAAATTTTATAATGTACAACAACTTTTGGTCGTCCTCTTTTAGCCACCTTAAACCCTAACCTATGTCTAGGCTGGATTGATCAACACCTGTTATTGATGAGATCGTGCTTACTTCTTTCTAGAGTTTGACTCTCTCGATACCAAACAAATGGATTGCTCCCAATCGATCTCTCGACTCAATTGAAAATAATGAAGAATATGAAATAAGAAAACCTTGAATTTATTGCAAAAACAAACTTGAACCTAAAACAATTGTTCTCACAACTACTTTACAACATAGCCCAAACCCTAGACAATTTAGAACATATTGGAGGCAAGAAAATACAAGAGAAACTTAAGCTATGCCGACTATGAGTTGTCTAAAATACAATGTATGGTCGGGTATATATAAGGCATGGCCTAGGGTAAGTCCTCCTTGGATTAGAAGTCTTCTTTATGATAAAGTAGCTTTTGCATTGAATGCATCCTATAAATCTGACTTCTTTGACTTGAATTTGGACTCCCTGTGGCACAAGTAACCTTAAATCACCTTAGATAATCTCCCCTTGGGCGGCTCAGTCTGCTGTTTCTGGCATCAATAAATTGCGTGGATGGGCTCATTGGACTTAGAAAATTAGGCTCTTCCAAACGCACTCTAATTCACCAATTCCTCAAGTTACTGCCCTGGGTGGCAGATATGGCGGCGGCAGCTACTCGGAAGCGTCTATCTCTGTGTTAAGCTGCTTTAGTACAGCTCCTTTGTAACCTCCTAAACCCGACCCAAGGGTTATGGGCCGAATCTAGAAAGTCGGGTTGAAAATGTGTCCCTCAAGTAAGATGATTATTAGGTTTTGAAAATTAAATACTTAAATTATTTATTAAAACAGTGTCGTTTCACATTAAATTCCACTTTTCAAAACGCGTCCGTCTAAAAAAACAACACAAAATAAGTCATCAATATATTCGATTAAAATTCTCATGAATGCTAAAACAGTTGAAAAAAAATCCCAAATCAAAATATAAGTATCTGATTTACATAAAGTTCCCTAATAGTAAAATAACTGATATAAAACAGAAGTAATTCTGAAAGTCTAAAATGTTCATACTGAAAACTGTAAATAATCTGAGAAAAAGTGGTCCTCCAAGTACCGAATTCCTATGTCTTAGAATCTGAAATAGAAGCTAAGAGGGGGTCAACTATTAAGCTCAGTGTGTCTCTAAGGTGCATCAGACAGAAAATCACAAGAATCATATAGTCAACATAATCACTCCAACAGTCAATCGAATATACAGATATGCAAAGCACGATGCACCTAAGTCTATGTCATGAACCCATCTACATCACCGTCCGAAGAGTAAAGTTCCCTTGAACCACTCTCTACATCGTCACCATCCGAAATGGAACTCAGCCCGAAGGGTGGAACCACTGATCCAAAGTGGAACTCAGCCCGAAGGATGAAACCACTAAACTTCCGCCGTACATTTCCCACCCGAATGATATGACATGATAGTTCCAATTTCAATCCGAATGCATCATCATTAGTCCGAAAATGCATGGGCATTTAATCCGAAAATGCATGAGCATTTAGTCCGATAAGTAACTATTTAGATTCTGATGTATGATGATTAACATAATGACTTACAACATATCACATAGTCCAGATCACAACATATCACATAGTCCAGATCACAACATATTTTATAGTCAAACATCACATAGCAACAACATATTTCAAAGTCAAACATCAACACATATAGTATAGCACAAGCAGAGAACACACCATAGCCAAAGCAACTCAACCTACTTAATAATTTGTTTCCCACGATCAAAACCACTGGGTTTAACTGTATCAGAAACTATGAGAATAATTTCGATATTAGCACTATTACTATTATCACTATGATTAAAAAGTTATTCCTAAATACTTATTCAATGTAATTTAATGATAGGAGTATACTTATCTGAATCGCATCAGTGATCTCCAAAACAATCGAAGACATAGATGGACGGTTCTAATAAAGCGATTCGGTCAAATGAGTTAATAAATCAAACATAGGTCGAATTAAATACAAATCATATCGATTTAAACGAAGAACTATTTAGGTCCAAGATTCGATATTTGTTTTACTTTGGCTAGTTAAAAACCACATGGTTTGAAACAACCATACCGACATTACGTGAGAATGCATTCCAAATCCTGGAAACAAAGTTCATAATATCTAAATTATATTTGGAAAAGAGATTTTAAAAATAATAATAATAGACGAATTAATAGGAGTTTTGGTAAACTAAAAAAATCATTCAACTTACTTATGATTTTCAAAGCAGTGCATGCGTGCAAACCAATCGAAATTGGGGAAGGAAATAGTACTTGGGCGGCGACAGGTTTTAGGAAAATTCATAAAATAAGATTGGAATTTTTAGGCTGTTCGATATCACTTATATATATACAAGAGTAATTTAAGTATAAAGTTCCCATAATAATTATAAAACAAAATTTAATAAAATAAGGACTCCTTTTTTTACTGTCAAATTGTAGAGTCGGTAGTTTAAGGATAGAAACTATTATTATAATAAAGAGTTTTAAATAAAAAGAAAAACAAACCACCGATTTCGGTAGTCTCCAAAGTGTGATGGAATTCAATAAAGAATTGATGGGTTAATCACACAAAAACCCCTAATACTTTTAGAAAAATTATCAAATTGTTCTTGAATTTTAAAGACTTGTGATTTTGAACTTGAATACTGAATTTCTCAAAATTTAGTCTTCAATTTAGAAATTTCAAAAACTAAAGATCAAATGTTCTCAGAAATTACCGTTCACAACTTGAATGATTTAAAATTTTGTAAATTAGTCCAGAACTTTGATTTTCAGTTTTTAGCAAATTGATTCAAAATCTCTAACAACTAGAATTTCATAAATGGAAATTTCACAAAATTAGGTTTCTCAATTAGGGATTGGAAATTTAGGGTTTTCAAATTAGGGAATAATTTTGGGGTGTTACATCCTTGGCTTGCTGCCTCAACATCATCTCCTTAGCTCCTCTCTCCACCTGACAACTTCTAGCACCTAAAACTAAAGTAGTATCTTTTCTCACCAAATTAAAGATTTTCAATAAACACAAGGCAGAGCAAAGAATACTGTAAACAATGAATGCATGCACCTAAATATGCCTAAAATGTACTTAAGAACAACAATAATATTAGATGGAATGCATATAAAATATATGACTAATGAGCACTTTACAATGGGCCATCTTCGATTACATCCCAAAGGACAAAATCATTTGACTTGGTGAATATCCTCATCCTATTCTTCCAATATGGATAGTTGTCTCCATTGAAGAAAGGCGATTTGTTGACCAATTGAGACTCGTACAAGCTATTGTCGGAGGTAGATGCTATGACTTGATTTTTGGATTTATGTATCTCTTCTAGAATCGACTCAAGAGGGTGTTAATCCTTCCAATGAGTGTAGCTCTGATACCAATTGTTGAGATGATCAATCAAATCCAAAAGGCCAAGAAGGGGGTGAATTGGCAATTAAAAAATTGAAGGGAGCTAGTTGAAAAGATAAAATGAAGAACAAAAGATTTATAGTGGTTCAGGCTTCTAACAAGCTTCACATCCACTACCTTAGGTCCCACTAAGAATTTTCAAACAATTCACTACTGAATTCATCCCCTTTTCTAAGCTTAGAAGGAAATTGTTACAAGACAATCAAGCTTTCCACCCAAAGCTTGATTAAGATCACTCTTTTACAAAGGATAGTTAGAGAACTTAAATTGACCTCTCAAATAGGCTTATATGTTGCCCAATTACAAGTGAACTCTTCCCAAACTTGAAATAAAGAATTACAATAAGAAATCACAAGTTGGGTACAAAGGTTTGACTCTAAAAAGCTCAAAGAGATTGGATTTTTTCTTGAAAGCTTATCACTTGATGAATTGTTGTTGCTGTAGCTTTTGAGTATTGATTTTTTATCCCTTCATTGATTTCTAACCGTTTGGGTAGCTGAGATAATAAATAGAGCCGTTAGAGACAATTTTTCCCGCAATAAATGCAATTCTGGTGCAGGGCGTATCGGTACACGGGAGCCCCGTATCAGTACCTGTAAGAAAAAAACTAGCCGTTGCAAGAGTAAATGCAGGGGCGTATCGATACGCGAGAAGGCGTATCAAAATGGTCTTAGTGTAAAATGGGGGTCGTAACAAAATGGCTAGGCCCTATCGGTACGATTTTTGCTCACTAGAATCTGATGAAAAAGTCTTGGAAAAAAAGGCATTGGTATGCTTCAAGGGCGTATCAAAACGAGAAGCTTGTTTTAACAAAAGCGTATCGAAACGGACGTCACCCATATCAGTACGATAGAACTGAATTTTGAAGCTTTAACTGACACTCAATGGTCGAAAAATTTAATGAAAAGATTTCAAAAATCTTAAGACACCGTATCAGTACGCTGATGTTTCGTACCGAAACTGAGGATCGATACGCCTAAGACTTGTACCGAAAATCATTAGTATAAAACCCAGTTTGAATGTTGTATCAAAACGGGCAAGCCCGTATTGCAACACTGTATCGAAACGGGGTAAGCCGTATCAAAACGATGTGTTCAAATAAAATTCTAGTAGCCAAAATCCGTATCGAAATGCTATAGAGCGTATCGATACGCCTGGGAGATTTTGTAAAGTTTGGCTTGAAACACTTAGAAAATTTTTGGGGTTTAAGTTTTTGACTTTGAGTGAGACTTTTGAGTATTTAAAAATTTATTTACTTTTGCAAATTTGGTCTTTAATTAATTTCTTATATCAAAATCAAACATAATTTTTATGATTTGATCCTAAAACGTTTAATAGTGCATTTAGACATCATCCGATTTCTGGTTCAAGTGAGATTTTTTCAGCTGCCTGTATATACACACTAAGTTCTAATGTTGCATCTAGACAAGATAAAAGAAAAAAATGGTCCTAATTTTTGTTTGTTCGTTCGGGTTTGCTTCGGCAAATCTAATGTGGTCCGCTTGATTCGGGTCGAGGGGTTTACACGCATCTCCTCAAAATTGGATACCTTGATCTTTCCCTAAAGCAATAGCCTCTTTTGCCTTTTTTGTGTAGTTATTCCACCTTGTTTGAAGGCCCGAATCTGACAACGATTTGCCTTCAATTTTAGGTGAAACTAAATCTTTCCTGCCCTGCTTAATACGTCTTTGAGCCCTATCCCTTTTCTTCTGTTCTGCGTTATAAGAACTTTGTTCTGAAATTCCAAAACATACTTGTATTTCTCTTTATTCCTTGATTGAGACTCTGGTAGGGCTAGGGTATATTCAACCTCTACATCATTCTTTACCCTTATCGTATATTCATTTGCCTTATTAACTCGATTTGATTCAGATTTCTTCATTTCATCTTGCCCGAGATGATTTGAACTTCAACTTGGTTAATATGTAAGTCTACCCCTTGAGTTTCTTTATGATTAATGTCAGCCTCAATGAAGCTCATCATTCTTAGATCTTCCACTGCCCTTATTGAGCTTGGGTTTTCTAGGTTTAATCTTAATGTAATTGGAATATCAACTAAGCCAGTATCTACAAGATCCCCTTTGCACGGTCCACTACTCTCCCTTGTATCTTGGATCCTTGGCTCCTCCTTCTTCACTTCAGCCAATTGAACGCCGTCTGATTGCTGAAACTTTTTGACTTCTCCATTATTCTCGAGTCTAGAGCCCTTTAATTTTGATTCCCAAATAAATTTAAAATCATATCTTTCCAGATCATTTTCATAATCTTGGGCCGACATTCCTTTGCAAACTACATTTATTTCTTCATCATGCTCGATAAAATTATCTTTAGATTTAATCATATCTTCCTTCTAAGAATGGACCATTGTCGGTTCCGACGAGCTTTCCTCCGTATCTGATACGACTGGCCTGTCTGGCTTCCTCTCAACCCCGATCTTCTAATTATTTACATTTACATGAATCCAGACAACTTCATACACTCGGGCTCGATACAATCGATTCTATTGATCTTATTTGTAGAGTTTAAGATATTTAGCTTATCACAATCTAGTGTTTGGTTTGCATTCTCCTCTATTGCTGCCAAAGAACCCCAACATTATGATATCCTACATATTATCGTATAATTCCAGCAGTGTAATGGAATTCCCACTACTTCGATCCAAGTCGACCTTTCAGGTATCGTACTAGTTTCTGACCAGTACTCCACTTCTATAAAGAATCCCTTCAATACGGACCATTGGTGCTCTTCCAATAACATAAGGAGTTTTTCATCCTGTATATCGATTAAGAATCTTCTTCCTCCCATTTTACTCTTCTCCATCTCACCGATACCGCAGTTGTACAATCCCACTAAAAATTAGGTTTAGGATTTAGGGATTAAAGTTAGGATATAGGGAATTAGAGGTATGATGTATTTTAGGTTTTAAGATTTAGAATTTATGGTTAAGGTTTAAATTTTATTTTTTTAGTATTTTTTAGTCTTAGAGCATAGAAAGGGGCATCGAAAATGGGCAAAGGATTTTTGTCCAAAAACTAGGATAAAAATCCTTTCCCACTTTTCGGTGCCCCTTTCTATGTCCCAACACTAAAAACACTACAAAATAAATTCCAAGCCCTAACCCTAAATTCTAAATCCTAAACCCTACATCATATACTCTAAAAATACACCCTACCCTAAATTCTATAAACCCTAACCTTAAACCCTAAACTTTAAACCCCCAACTCTACTTTTTAGTGTAGGGGATAGAAATTGACACCTAAAAGGGGCTGAGGATTTCAATTCCAAAAACTATAGCCTAACTTCGGATAAAAATCTGATGCCCCTTTTCGGTGCCCCTTACTATGCCCCAACACTAAAAAACACTAAAAAATTAAATCCCAAACCTACCCTAAATTCTAAATCATACACCTTATACCCTAAAAAATGCACCCTACCCTAAATTCCCAAAACCATAGCCACAAGCCTTAACATCAAACCTTAAACCCTAAATGTAAATTTTAGTGTGGAGGCATAAATAGGGAAATAAAAAGGAGGAGGATTTCTATTCCCCAACTTCGCAGAAGTTATTTAATTTAAAATTATTTTTATTGACCAGTTAAAGATTATAATACAATTTTAAGCCTCTAACATAGTAGTGTTTGTAGGAATATAAATCCTTTGCCTTTTTCGGTGATCCTTTCCATGCCTCACACTAAAAATTAGGTTTATGGTTTAGAGTTCACGGTTAATGTTTGTGGTTAGGGTTTATGTAATTTAGGTATGGTGTATTTTTAAGGTATAGGGTGTAGGGTTTAGGATTTTTATTTTAGGGTTAAGGCTTGGAATTTATTTTTTTTAGTGTTTTTAGTGTTACGATATAGAATAAGGCACCGAAAAGGGCATGTGATTTTTATCCGTGTTTCTATCGCTAATTGTAATACGTAGTTATATTGATATATTCACGGGCAATGCTACGTCTACCCACTGAGTCATCTACCCAGTTGAGGTGGCGTATGACATGGCAACTCCAATAGATATAAGTGAATAAAATATTAAAATATCGTTTAAAATTTTAATTGGATAATACAAAACAATTAATACATCTTTTACTCATAAAAACATTTCAAGACAATAAATGCACTGCGTTTATAATTGTTTGACTATCCTCACAATAATAATAATAATAATAATAATAATAATAATAATAATAATAATAATAATAATAATAATAATAATAATAATTATAATAATAATAATAATAATATGTTGTGAATAAAATAACAAAGAACAATAATAAGAACAAAGAACAAGAATAAAATAACAAAGAGATGAGAGAAAGAGGGAGATTTGTATTATTCTCAAATATAGAATTGTGTATACAATGCCTTCAATGAATCATCTATTTATAGGCATAAGAAGTACATAATACATCAAACTCTAATTAATAGAGATAATATTCCTAATAATAAATAAATCAAACTCCTTAGATAAAGTTCTAATCATGATAGACATCCACATAGATAAATATTCATAACACTCCCCTTGGATGTCTATGAAGATAATGTACCTCGTTAAAACCTTACTAAGATAAAAACCAGTGGGAAAAAATTCATTAGTGAAGGAAAAAGAGTACACACATCTTTAATACGCATAACATGTTGCCTCATTAAAAACCTTACCAGGAAAACCCATTGGGACAAAACCTCGGTTAAGGGAAAAAGAGTGCAACGCGTATTTACTCCCCCTCATGAAAACATCACAGAAGATCTTTGAATCTTCATAATTCAATCTTGAATATTATTTTTCTAAAGATCGTGAGGGATGAAACTTTGGAGTAATATGTTCCATGATGTATCAACTTTCAAACTGAGATATATATCTTGCATTATCTTCACACAAGGTAGCTTTTATCATATCTTGTAAAAGTAAATCCACATATATTTTGGATATGTTGGGTCAATGATCTTAGCCAAACATATTTTTGGCTTGCCTCGTGCATAACAATTATTTCTACGACATTTGAGGAGGCATCGACGAATGTTTGAATATCTAAATGTAATGATCTTTGTATATCCATGGATATTGATTGACCAACTAATATATGATGCTTCAAAATCAAGAAAAGATATAATTATCTTTATTCACATCCAACAATCCATATTGTATCTTCTTTAAGATTCTTTCAACTTATGTCCATTCGTAGATAAAAACACATATTTAAGTGCTCGATCTTTAGGTCGAGACAAAACCACATCTCAAGATTCTTTTTCTCAAATCCTTTCCTTAAATAACCAAATGCTTTGAAAGCTCTTCTGGAGTTCTAATAATATAATGAATGTTGATTCAAATTTCTTTATAAAATACATAAGGAAATCTTATCATTCTTATAGTATTTCCTCAATTAGTACTCACTAAGGCGATTATATAAAATGGGCCAAAATATTCAATGAGACATGTCTAAATAAATTTTCTCAAAAATTTCCAAATGCTTTTAGCATTTTAAATCCTTTAAGGATAAATAGGGATCCATAAATAATTAGACGCATGTGATATATTTCATACTGCCAAAGTAATTGCATGCACCATGAAGTAATTAAAACTTTTCATGAATCACAGTTCAAGTCGTATTTACGACTACTTATTTGTGCCTCATGCATTACACCTTTAGGTGGTTGGACTTTTGGTCCAAATACTTCTCTTTTAGAAGATCAAAGCGTCTTTCAACATCGGCCAATTCAATATCTATACTTCTGGATAGATTTTATACAAGATCCTCGATTTCTTTCTTTACTTCTATAGAAGTATTTTATGTAAAATTGTTTGTAAAATCATTGTCGACAACTTTCCAATTTTTTGGTTCCATTCTCGTAGTGACATAACGCATCGAGATCTCTTCAAGATTTCAATATTTATTTCAGGTACCCGAAACTCTTCAAGAGTTTTATTATTAGTTATGTCTTGGGTCTCTTCAGGAGCACCCGCCTCCAATATATCACAATCTCATATTACTTTCTATTTACGAGAATTTTGATCATTGGAACCATTTCAACTGTCATGTTTCGGGCATGATTTACATTCTCTCGCTCTAACATGTAATTTAAACTTAGAGCATTTCAGTTGGTATATGAGACTTAATTACTCTCATTAGGTCAGTAAATATGTATGGCAGTTGACATGTAATAACATGAATTATTTTATGAACTTCTAGTTCATATACGAGGATCTAGATAATGATAATTCATTTCCTCTATCCAGCTGATTATTATCTCCCCCTGATGTTGAGAAAAATCAGGTCATAAATGATTTTCCAATTAATGTTCAAGAATTTAAACATAAAAGGAAACTCATACTCAATATATATTCTCAACCCTTTTTACTTGCCCATTTTTTCTGTTGTGGTGGAGCAATTCAACTATATATCGCATATTCAAAAATTCAAAAATGGGAAATATGACTTCTGACCAAAAGTCAAATCATAATGGGGAGTTTATTATAACTCGTTGGCTTGATGTGTATAAGTGTTGCTATATGGAAATACCATATAAATAGTAAATGTTTTGTTCTCACAGTTTAGCTATTAAATAGGAGGCATCCAATTAAAAAATTGCTAAACCGTATTTTTCATAATCAATAGGCTTTGTAACAACCGATATAGCCTAAAATATAAACCCACTAGCTTTTCAAGACAAATAGTCTAACTGCATAATCTGAATCTTTTTAGAATCAATCTCACAAACTTCTAGTTGTAAGTCGATAAAACAATGTAGATGCATCTACTAAAATCATATAAAACTTTCCATATTTGTGGATATATGGGCCCATATTTCGTTCAGATATGCAAGACATACAGTCTCAACTTCAGTACAAGAACTTTAAGTTCTAATTCTTTTGGTAAGTGGGATCATCTATATCCTTTGAGAACAAACAACACAAGAACTTCAGGTTCTTTTTGTAAGTGGAATTTAATCAATTCCTTTAAGCAACACAAGAACTTCACGTTCTTTAATAAGTGGAATTTAATCCATTCCTTTGAGAATAAGCACCACAAGAACTATAGGTTCTTTTAATACATGTGCATGTAAATCTCAATAATTTCTGCACCATTATTGATCAGGATGGTCTAACCGATCATGCCAACTATATATATGTGTGTATATATCTCTGAATTTGTAAACTTCTTGTTTACCATAACATGTAATTCAATCACACTCGTACATGTCTAGTACGGCCATCAAAATTGTTCCTTTAAAAAGAAATATATTTAGCTCTTTCGGAGCTTTCAATTGAAATTATCTTTTGGTAGCAATATATAGCTCTTCTAGAGCTTTCAACTGACTTTTTGGCTATCAGAACTTATATCCATATTGACTTATTTCAAATGCCAATTGATAACATATGTTATCTATAATTCCCAAAAGGATATTTTGCGAACTCATATTGCTCTCTTAAAATTTTCACTTATAGTGGTGACGATATTATTACCATTAGCGGTAATTATTACAAAATTTGCAATTCTGCACTTTTCATAATGTGCTTTCTCTCAATAATTTGTTGCTCTTCTACAACATCAATATTTCACTACTTTGAGATATAGTACTCACATTATTCCCTTGCATTTAAATGGGAAAATATATCTTATGCTTATGTTGAGCATAAATCGTCACCATAGATTGTATTTGACAAGTAATCATGTTAAACAAAATAAATAAATAAATAAATATCATAATACATAAATATAAATATAAAACGTAAATAATTAATATGTGCAAAATAAATAAACATAAAGTAAAATAAATAAAAATAAATAAATAATTCTCTTCAAAGTTATGAGAATAATTAGAAGATGATTTATTCCTTTCGAGGGTTATAAGAAAATCAATAACGTCCAAAAGAGTTGGACCAACAATGTCCAAATAAAGTTGGACCAGTATCATCTTCGTCATATTTCGCAAACAAAATTTGCTTCTATTTTCTTTCTTTTATCATTCAATGATTCTTTATCACTCTTTATCACTTACGAGACCAATGGTTTATAACATTGCATTGGTAATAAGAAGAGTTTTACTTCAATAGAATGATCTTTATCACTCTTGTCATCCTTATAACCTCACTACCGGTGGGTAGAAGTATTCTTAAAATGACCATATTTTTCATGTATATATTCATAACCTCGACCACGACCACAACTTCTAATGTGGTTTTTATTTCTTCCATAATATAATCTCACATTCACTTCAGGAATGGAGTAGAGCCAGTGGGCCTTTAAAACCTTTTTCACATATCCTTATCACAGAGAACAAAGATTTAATCCTCGTACGCGACATTGTTAAACTTGTCCACAAGGTCCTTTAAAAACCTCCTTTGAGACCAGTAGCCTCGTAGAACGGGATGTCCAACCAATATACTTGGATTATATCGAAATTATGTCTCTAATTGAATAATGATTACCATGTTTGCATTCACTTTAGGGAATGAAACGGTTCTAATAATCGCATGGAATAAACATCATGCTTGCATTCACTTAAGGGATTGCCCCATCATTGATAATCGCATGGAATAAACATCATGCTTTGCATTCACTTCAGGGAATGCCTCCCATAAAACTTTTGGATCAAGGCGAATTTTCGTAACTTGAAATTAAGAGAAGTCTATGGTCGAGTTTTTCGACGAAAAAGAAATATTGCTTTCGAGCAAATATAGAATTTATAACAATCTTTTTATAGATTGAAATTCACCATGATTTATCGCACTTTAAAATCATAGTTTAAGAGGAAAATAGATTTTACCGATAATAATTTTCCTTTCGAGAACGATAGAGACATAACAAATGAACGAGACAGCTTCTCATAATCCCTTTATATCACGTCTCTTTCTAAGTCATTTAAATGCATGTAAAACTCAAAACAAGGTTAAAAATATTAGCTTTCACCAATAGAATAACGTAAATAGAAATTGATCTCAATATAAACATATTGAAGAAACATACCTCTTTTGATTTTATCTTGATTCAAGCCATACCAAAATACATTAACCAATTTATAAACCTCTTATGTGGATGTACGCACATCACCTTAAAGCAGTGTTAAAGAACAATGCTACACCAATGACATCAAAATGGTTGAACGTTGTTGTTTGATCAAATTCACATCAAAATGGAAAGCAACATAACCAAGTGAATTGATACTCGAGATTAAATCGTCACCTATTCAAGTACATTCCTTGAAGGTTTCGCTGAAGGTTAAATATATAAACTTGGTCCAATAAACATCATATAATATTATTTCGAAATAATAATTAAAAAATATATTAAAATATACCAACCTTAGTTTGTGAGTGATTAGTCAATCACTATATCTATATGTAAATAAGTAAAACATACCAGACTTTCCAAGCTAAATTGAATATATGGTACATGTGATCGCCAATATCAAATTGAAATCTTTTCGAGAATCACCAACAAGAACCAGGGTAATTGGGCGAGATTCTATGGTTCGCTCAAGCCTTCAAAACATGTTACCATACTTTTTCAAAAATAAAGACCAAGTTAAAATATCAAGATAAAAGCAATCAATAACAAAAATGTGGAAAAAAAACTTATCTTTGGTTCAACGTATAATCAAATTTGTTTCGGTAACTACTTTGAGATTCAAACAAAGAGCACCAAAATCTTTCGAGCAAACTCGTGCTGATAACGTGTTGTGAATAAAATAACATAGAACAATAATAAGAACAAAGAACAAGAATAAAAGAACAAAAAGATGAGAGAAAGAGGGATATTTGTATTATTCTCAAATATAGAATTGTGTATACAATGCCTTCGATGAATCATCTATTTATAGGCATAAGAAGTACATAATACATCAAACTCTAATTAATAGAGATAATATTCCTAATAATAAATAAATCAAACTCCTTAGATAAAGTTCTAATCATGATAGACATCCACATAGATAAATATTCATAACATAATAATAATAATAATAATAATAATAATAATAATAATAATAATAATAATAATAATAAAATAATAATAATAATAATTATAATAATAATAATAATAATAATTATTATTATTATTATTATTAGATTGTAAAATATTTCGAAGGTTGAATCCACGCCAACCAATCATTTTGGTAATCAGAATTCCATTATTTGACGTATTTTTTCCCTTTTCTCTCTTTTAATTTTATTTAAAAATATTGAAAAATTATAAAGGAAAGACAGGAAAAAGGAGGTAGAAGCTTGGAATAATCAGCTTTTTTAGTATGAATGGAAATATGTGAAGCATTCAAAAAATAATCTTTAAATGTAATAGATTTTCTTATACTCTTTAGTTACAAAAAAAAATATTTTAAAAAATTATTCAATAGTGATTTAACGTATAAATTTTAGGGAAATATTTTGATATACAAGTTTGTTAAAGTTTATACAATTCTTTTAATTTTAGGTGTAGAGATTTAGGGTTTATAGTTAGAATATAGAGAATAGGTTTTAGGGTGTTAGGGCTAGAGATTTAGGTTTTAGATTTTATAGCTTAAATATGTAGGGTTGTGTAAATTTTTTTACATAGTTTGTGTATCAAAATATAACCCTAAATTATATTAGATATGGGTTTAATCATTTAATAGTAATTCATAATTGTTCTATTCAAAAGAAGCAATTCATAATTCTTTTATTTAAATGATGGAAAATAATAATAAAAATGCCATTACAATGATATTTCCATTAATATTTTAAGAAAACTCTTTAGTATTTTACTAATTGAGTTGATATTTGTTAATATGTGATGTCATTTAAGTCAAACTCTTAATTGATATTATACAAAAAACTAGTTTTGTTCACTGTAATGTTACTCTTCTATTTAATTAAATTAAACTTGAGTTGGATTAATCCGAAATATAATTCTAATATTCAAATTGATTTAATTTTACTAGTTTTTCATTTTAAATTATGATTTTTATTTTTAAGATATATTAATATATATTAAATAATAAAAGAAAATATGAGCAGTGAAAATCTCTAGAAGAAGGTATTGAACATGTGTTAAAGACAATGCAATAGAAGCAATGAATATTATATTTTTTAAAATTTCTATAAATATGTCACTTTCACCTCAGCTTGGTAGATTATTCGGTAGATATAGAAAGTTTTCTCCTATATTCATAATTAACATATATTTATAACAATTTCTTAAAACGAAAACTAAAAAAAAAATCTCTTCAATTATCCTTTGAAGAATCAAACATTTGATTCAGTGCATGATAAAAATAAAATTAAAATAAACATAAATTAAGTTTTAGTTGGAATTTTATTTCTTAAGAAGAGATGGAACAAATTTTAATCTTGGGTTTGTTATAGTTATTGGGAGAAAAATCCGGTCTTTTTTCGGTGTTGTTTTTTTTTCTCAATACTAAAAAATTAAATCTTAAGTCATAATCCTAAATTATAAGTATTAAATCTTAAAAAAATACATCTTACACCCAATATTCTAAATCCTAACCCTAATTCATAACCTTAAACTCTAAGTATCAAATATGTGCTCAAAGATTCAACCGTTATAATTTTAGGTGCCTAAAATATATAATGTTACAATTATAGGTGCCTGACCGTTAAAGAAGTGTTAAAAAAGTTATCAACCAATCAATACTTAAAACGTGACACTAATTTTATTTTTTAAAAAAAATTAAAGGAAAAAATCAGAATTTTCATAAAATCCTAAAATTTTGCAAAGTTTACAAAACAGTCCCCAAATCCCCTAAAATTTCTCAAACTCAACCCCCAAACCGCCACCGCTTCCACCACCGATCGTTGCCCCTGATCACAAACCTTTGGTTGCTGGACCAAGGCGGTCATTTTCCTCAACACGACGTCGCCAAAAATGCAGAACGACATGCAGCCGAATGCGAAGTCGACGTTCATATTTTAAAATAATGATTGAAAAATATATTTTAAAATGTATATAAATTATTTATAAATGGAAAAATATCTTACGATAATTTTTCATATTAGTTAATTTAAAATTATTTTTATTGATTAGTTAAAGATTATATAATACAATTTTAAGCCTCCAACGTAGCAGTGTTTCTAGAGCTAATTGTAATATGTAGTTATATTGGTATATTCACAAGTAAAATATATTTATAACAATTTCCTAAAACGAAAACTAAACAAAATATCTCTTCAATTGTCTTTGAACAATCGAACATTTGATTCAATGCATGATAAAAATAAACATAAACATAAATTAAGTTTTAGTTGGAATTTTATTTCTTAAGAAGAAATGGAACAAATTTTAATCTTGGGAGAAAAATCAAATTTCCCTTTTGGGTGCTGATTTTTGTTCCTAACACTAAAAAGATCAAATCCTATATCATAACTTTTAAGTATTAAACCCTAAAAATATATCTTACACCAAATATTTTAAACCCTAACCCTAATACATATTCTTAAACTCTAAAACTATTTTTTAATAAGGGGCGGACGATTTCTACTCCAGTTATTGTTGGGTTTCAAAGTCGATTTGTTAAAGAAATTTGAGTATGGTAGTTTGCAAAATTGATTTAAGTGGGACATATTACACATATTAATATATCAAAAGAAATAAGCGCAAAAAGTAAAAGAAATAATATACGAGAATGGGCAAGAATAAAATTGAAATGGCCTAAATTTACAGAAGAAAAAATATCTTAAAAGCATGATAAGGAATTTAACCCAAGTCATAATAAACCCTAAACCTAAGAAAAAAAACTATGGCATATAAACACAACCCAACTCATAATAAGCCCTAAACCTAAGAAAGTTATGGTCCGGTTTGGAAGTAAAAACAAAGAAGTCAGGCAGCTCCAATAGGAAGATTGGAGAGCTGAACCTCTGCTGACGGCTTCTTCACTTGGTCTTTAGTTTTGTGGTCTCCGTTGAAGTAAAAGTAGGCATATAAGCACAACTGAAGAAAGCCAGAGATGGATCCTAGTCCATTGGAAACCTGCAAAGCAACAATAACAATTATATTACTCCATGTCTCCATCCATATATTATGCATTTTAATTGCTCATTAATTTACTTACCAGAATGAATATATCAAATTGGAGGAGGCCATAAATTGTCCAACAGATTCCATTACAAAAGCCAGCAAGTGAGAGCCAGAAAGGCATGTACTCCACACTCCTTGTTTTGATCACTTTTCTAGCTATGGCCAGAGGTGACAAATACATGATGATGTTGAAAACATCAGCTATTATTCCAACCATAAGAGTTCTACGGCTATGGAAAACGAAGATAGCCAACAGAACGATGCCTACTGTCAATAGTGCTTCAAGACCTATGATTTGCGCAACACGAAGCTGAAATTTGTACACATTCAAGTCTCAGATTCATATAATTAAACAAGGGAGCTTGGTAGAGATTAATGATTCATATAATTAAACAAGGGAGCTTGGTAGAGATTAATGATTCATACGTACCCTTTTTTTCCGATCATTAGCGTAAACAAAATATACGGTCAAGTACAGAATCTCAATGCCAAGACCGACGCCATTGATGGTCAACACTAAAACATTGTCTTTTGTAATAAAAGGGAGACCATAGAAGATCCAGATAATACAGTTCATAACTGTGCCCAGGTACGGATATGGTTGAAACTCCTCCACTGCCTTCTTTTTATAGATTTGAAAAAACGTTGGCCTAGTTCATTTATTCACAAAAACCAAAACCATTCATAATTAGTAGGTAACCTAAAATTCAAGAGAGAGAGAGTGAGAGATTGCGATTACATTGGTGAGAGGAAGAGACCGAAAGAGATGACATTCCCTGCAAAAGGAATACATATATAACTACATTGTTGAATCAAATGACGTAAAAACTTAAACCTGTAACCCCCTAGACCGGCCTATGCGGAATGACCAAGTCTAGTAAGGCACATTAAAGTTTAAAACTCAAATGGAAAACATGTTTGCAAACTAAGCGTTAATTTCGGCAGCATAACGGCAGAACTTAGTGAAATCCATCAAGTTAACTAAACCTCTTTAATACGTCAAACAACAATATTTTCCCAAATTCATTCACCACCTAAACATCATAAATATTATAGGCAGCCATGATTACTTAAATAAACCCATCATAGGATAGTTACCAAAATAAGTACCAGTTAGTATTTTAAAATACTCTTAGTTTAATACCATACATAACAAAATATAGGCACATGTCACCCTGAAAATACAAACGGGGGATAGAAACATTACAATCAAAAAGAATACCAAATGTGTCGATCCTCCAAGTGTTAACTACGGAGTGGCCTATCCAAAATATCTGAAAGGGGAAAGAATTTGGGGCGTGAGCTAGAAAGCTCAGTGTGTTCCAACAGTGCAAGTAAAACAGTTGCATTAATAAATGGTAAATCATGTTATGCAAACATATCATGAGAATGCATCAAAGTTTTCATGCAACCTATCTACCCTCCAACCGAACACCATGATACAGTTCCCCAGAACAGTATCTTATACTGGCATTAACCCAAGCCCATTGGGCGGGGTACCATCCTAAGGTTATACCTTAGAATGCGGGCGGCCCTAGTCGAAACTTAGGAACCGAAAACGGGAGGACCTGGCCGAAGCCTAGGATCCGAAAACGGGCGGACCTAGCCGAAGCTTAGGGTCCGAATACGGGCGGTCTTACCAGCTGGATCAGGGCTGAGCCGATAATCTCCACATCATACCCCCAAGTACATCTACTAATTAGTTCGGGTAGTAACATAGTATGCAACCATCATAGTCATAGCAATGCTCAACAACATATTCCTAAACTGATAACCGTAAATCATAGGCATGCTTGTCATATCAAATGCTAGAGCATAATTCAACATATAGCACAATCGTATTTCTTCATAAACAGAAAACATGCTAGCTTTTCACAAAATCAAGTTTAGCAATCATATACACATCGTATGTTTTATTAAATCATGTGAAGCATGTAAAACAGTAAATGTGCAACAGTCATATAGCACACAAGGAACACACCTCAAAAGATGAGATCGGTCAGTCAAAAGGTCTATCGAGCACCAGGATCACGCTCCGCTATAGTACTGGAACCTAAATAGACAAGGATTATGGTTATAATCAAATTTACACCTTGATTCATATTAAAATACTAAGTTTAGGGTCGTACGAGTGACGATAGGATCACGAGGCGGTACGGATCGAGACGAGCTGGGCTGTGCGTAGGCACGATCGGGAGATCCACGAGTACCTATTAAATCATGAGATCAATATCAGTCCTTAATCATCAGTTTATCTTAATTGACGTAACTTATACATATGCATGTTCGGGTTCAACGTCCAATTTGGAGGCTTTCGGATTAGAATTTCGCGAAACGGGCTTCAAAATCGGACTCAGGACGTCGAAAAACATAAAATAGGGCTTTTCGGAAAAAGTTGACTTTTTTGGTCAAAGTCAACGTTGACGTCAGCGGTCAAAGTCAACGTTGACGTCATGCTGACGTCACTGGTCCAAGACTGACTCGACGAGTTGACTCACTGAGTTGACTCGGACGAGTTGACTCACTGAGTTAACTCGGACGAGTTGACTCACTGAGTTGACTCGGGTCAACGGGTCGGGTCAACGGGTCGGGTCAACGAGTTGACCGAGTTGACCGGTCCAACTGGTCCAGCCGGTTCAGACCGGTTCGGTCTACGCGAACCGGCTCTTACCTTTAAACTTCGAAGATCACCGGACGGTCACCGGGACCTCGCCGGAAAAGCTATTTCGCGTCGTTTTCTGCCAGAAAAACACTCAAATCATCAGACCACCATTTTATTACATCATTTGGAACGAAATAACACTGGTACGAACCAAAAACTCACCGGATTAGTCCTTAAAAGCCCGAACTCGTCGGAAAGTTGGCGTAGCTCTGATGACAGAGCAAACGACGACGAACGGTCAAATGGTGACCTGGGTTTTGACCGGTCGGCGATGGGGAGTCCAACGACGGCAGCGGCGTGGCCAACGGACGTCGAACGGTGATGGAAACTCAAAGGAAAGGATCGACCAGCTTAGCCCTAGGTTCGCGAACCTTCAACGGTCGATTGCAGGCGAAAGGAACGGCGATTGGGCGCGTGGGTTGAGGGGTTTTGCCCGGGGTTCGACGGTTAACACAATAACGCCGACGGTGAGCGTCACGGCGCGGCGGTAAGGGCAGATCGACGGTGGCCGATTTGGTTCAAGGGAGGGGGATGTGAACGATGAGGGGGGGGTGTTTCTGGAATTATTGGGAAAAGTTTCCAATTTAATTTACATTAAAGGTGGCAGGTAAGATATTTTGTTATTTTATTATTTTAGGGTCTTAGGTATTAACTTTTATTTCCCCTGGTGCAATTACTAACCAAGAGCTATGCTAGCTCAATTGGTTAAACCATTGACCTATGCAGCCAAGGGTCACGGGTTCAAAACCCCTTGGCTGCTTTTCTCTCTTTTTTTTTTAACCTTAGAATATTAGGGTTGTTACAACTCTCCCCCCCTAAAAAGAAATTTCGGCCTCGAAATTTACCTGAATTGAACAGATGCGGGAATTGCTCCTCCATTGACTCAAGGGTCTCCCATGTAGCCTCTTCTGGACCACGGTTACTCCATTGTACCTTGACCATAGGAATACGTCGATTCCTTAGAACTCTCTCGTCTTGATCCAAGACCTGAACAGGTTCCTCCTCGTAAGACAAATCTGGTCTCAACTCCACATCCTGTACCTGGATAACATGGCTCGGATCTGGGTGGTACTGCCTCAACATTGATACATGGAACACATCATGAATACGGCTAAGCTGAGGAGGTAACTCAAGCTGATAAGCAACAGGCCCGACTCTCTTCCGAATACGGTACGGTCCGATAAATCTTGGGCTCAATTTGCCTTTGCGCCCAAATCTCAAAACCTTCTTCCATGGAGACACCTTCAGGAAAACCTGATCACCAACCTCAAACTCAATGTCTTTCCTCCTCCGATCAGCATAGGACTTCTGTCTATCAAAAGCCTCTTTTAGACGGCTGCGGATCAATCTGACGGTCTCTTCGGTCTCTCGAACCAACTCAGGGCCCAAAGTCTTCTTCTCATACAACTCTGTCCAACAGATGGGAGTACGACACTTACGGCCATACAGAGCCTCATACGGTGCCATACGGATACTAGCCTGATAGCTGTTGTTATATGCAAACTCAGCCAAGGGCAAGAAATCCTCCCAACTACCACGGAAATTGATCACACATCCCCGTAGCATGTCCTCAAGAATCTGAATCACCCTCTCCGATTGTCCATCTGTCTACGGATGGAAGGATGTACTGAAATTCAGACGGGTACCTAAAGCACTGTGCAAGGCCAACCAGAATCGAGAAGTGAACCTCGGATCCCGATCAGAGATGATAGATAAAGGTACCCCATGTAGTCTGACGATCTCAGAGATGTACAGTTTAGCCAGCTTCTCCAAAGAGTAGGTGACTCGAACTGGAATAAAATGAGCTGACTTGGTGAGTCGGTCAACAATCACCCATATCGAATCCTTTTTAGAAGGTGTCAGAGGAAGCCCTGTAACGAAATCCATCGTGACACGTTCCCATTTCCACTCGGGGATCTTAATAGGCTGCAACAAACCAGAAGGATGTTGGTGTTCTGCCTTAACCTGCTGGCAAGTCAAACACCGAGATACATAATCTGAAATGTCCTTCTTCATACCTTCCCAACGATATCTCTGCCTCAGGTTTTGATACATCTTGTCCCCACCGGGATGCATGGCATAAGGGCTGTTATGAGCCTCACTAAGAATAGCCCGCTTCAACTCGGTATCATCTGGTATACAATAACGACCCTTGAAGCACAAGACTCCATCCTGATCAAAGGCATAGATAGAGGTAGATCCCTGCTCAACCTGCTGCATGATAGGGAGTAAGGAACTGTCTAGAAGCTGTTTGGCCTTAATTTCCTTGGCCAAGGTCGGTTTAACCTGAAGCTCGGCTAATAAACTGCCATCACTGTATATACTCATCCTGGCAAACAAGGATCTCAAGTCTGATATAGCCTTACGACTCAAAGCATCAGCAACAACATTAGCCTTCCCTGGGTGGTACTCAATCACACAGTCATAGTCCTTGAGGAGCTCAATCCAACGGCGTTGTCTAAGATTAAGCTCTCTTTGTGTAAGGATGTACTTCAGGCTCTTGTGATCTGTGTAGATATAACACTTCTCTCCGTAGAGATAGTGTCTCCAAATCTTCAAGGCAAAGACCACAGCGGCCAACTCTAGATCATGGGTAGGATAATTACACTCATGTGGCCTCAACTGACGAGACGCATAAGCTATTACCTTCCCATCCTGCATCAGAACACAACCAAGTGCAGAACGCGATGCATCACTATAAACCGCAAAATCCTTCCCAGACTCGGGCTGCGTCAAAACTGGAGCTTGCGTTAAAGCTGTCTTCAACTTCTCAAAACTATCTTGCTGAGCATCTGTCCAGATGAATGGAACATCCTTCCTCAACAGCTTCGTCAAGGGAGCGGCAATAATAGAAAAACCCTCGACAAAACGCCTGTAATACCCAGCTAAACCCAAGAAACTACGGATCTCGGAAACATTCTTGGGTTGCTTCCAACTCACAATGGCCTCTATCTTGCTCGGATCAACCTGAATACCTCGAGCCGATACCACATGCCCCAGAAATGTCACTTCGTTGAGCCAAAATTCACACTTGCTCAGCTTGGCGTACAATTTGTGCTCTCTAAGAGTCTACAGAACAATCCTCAAATGCTCAACATGTTTTGCTTCAGTCCGGGAGTAGACTAGGATGTCATCAATGAACACCACCACAAACTGATCCAAATAAGGCCGAAACACACGGTTCATCAGATCCATAAAAGCGGCAGGAGCATTAGTTAGACCAAACGGCATCACTAAAAACTCATAGTGCCCATATCTGGTGCGAATGGCCGTCTTTGCTACATCAGACCCCTTTATCTTTAGCTGATAGTACCCGGAACGAAGATCAATCTTCGAGAAAACCGTGGCTCCTCGAAACTGATCGAACAAGTCATCAATCCTGGGCAGAGGATACTTATTCTTGACTGTCAACTTGTTCAGCTTACGGTAGTCAATACACAGCCTGAGAGACCCATCTTTCTTCTTCACGAAGAGAACAGGAGCTCCCCAGGGCGAAGAGCTGGGTCGAATAAAGCCTCGATCGAGGAGCTCTTGCAACTAAATCTTCAGCTCTTTAAGCTCCTTAGGAGCCATACAGTAAGGGTTCATAGAGACTGGTGCAGAGCCCGGATAGGTCTCAATCTCAAACTCGACATCCCTATCCGGAGGTAATCCAGGTAATTCCTCGGGGAAGACATCAGGAAACTCGTTAACAGTGCGAATCTCCTCAATCTTTGACAAAGAACCCTTGGTATTTAAGAAACAGGCGATGAAAGTCTGATAGCCCTTCCGGATCATCCTGTCGGCAGCCAGAGCAGATACCACATTAGATAGATACCCTCGGCGCTCACCAACAAGAACCACTGTACGATCATCAGAAGTCTTCAAAACTGCTTTCTTGGACTCACAATCTAGATTAACCCAGTGTTCAGTCAACCAATCCATGCCAAGAATTAGATCGAACTCTTCAAATGGTAGCTCCATAAGATCAGCTAGAAAGATTTCCCCTTGTACCTCGAGGGGACATCGCCTGAAAACCTTATCTACAACCACAGACTGGCCCACTGGGCTCATAACGGTAATTACACTCTCGGTGCTCTCAACTGGAATTTGGAAGTCTCGGGACACAGATCTCGATACATAGGAATGGGTAGAACCATTGTCAAGCAATGCAAAGTATGGAACAGAAAATATAGTGAATGTACCTGCAATGACGTTTGGCTCATCTCTGTCATCACGACGTCTAGTAGCATAGACAAGTGCAGGTTGTCTGGCCTCAGTCATAATCGGTCCCCCACTCTGATGTGATCGGCCTCTACTATCAGATCTAGCAGAAGATCCATGAGCTCTACTCTGGTAACGCCCTGAACCCGGTGTCTGGACAGATGTCTGTGAACGGGCTGGAGTCTGGGATCGGGCAGGGGTCTGAAATGACGATCGGTCTACAGAAGGTGGGTGTGGACAATCTTTCTTGAAATGATCAGTGGATCCACATCTGAAGCAAGCACCCGACATCTTCCTGCACTCCCCTCGATGAAGCTTACCACAATGCTCACATACAGGAAAAGCGGACCCTGATGAATCACCTCGACTAACCAATGGGCCCTGCTGTACTGTGGGCCTATAACTCGAACCACCACCCTGATACATGGTGCGAGCCCTCTTATTAGAGCGCGCGTGAGACTCTCCCTGTCTAGAAGATCTCCAAGATCGATCTCGGTCTCGCCCTCGATCCTTGCCTCTATCTCGATCTCCATCTCTACTACTCTGACTAGCTATAAAGATCTCCATCTGTTCTGCAGTCTTAGCTCGGTCTACTAAATCTTCAAACACCTGATCATGGTGGGTGGCCACTCGATCACGTATCCCAATACGAAGGCCCTCCTGAAACTTTTCACATTTGTCTTTCTCAGTAGAAATCAAGCCAGCACCATATCTCGATAACTCTAGAAACTGTATCTCATACTCAGCTACTGTCATGGTACCCTGCACCAGGTCTTTAAAAGCCTGGCGTCTCTCTCTCAAGAACCGCTCGCCCAGAAAACGGTTTATAAAACGCTCCTTAAAGAAATCCCATGTGAGACGATCAGAAGGAACACTACTCATAATGGACTCCCACCAGGTGCGGGCATTCCCATTCAGCATAGATACAACACCCAAATACTTCCTGGATGGCTCAAAACCCAACTCACCCATACGTCTCTCGATATCGTATAACCACTCCTCAGCCTCGGTCGGTGGTCCACTAAGAGATCCTGAGAAGGTCTTGATCCCGTTGGCAATCAGGGTTTGGGAGATAGGAACTTCAGGTGTGACTCCAGACGCTCTGACTACTCCCTGAATCAACTGGAGAAACTGTCTACTCAAGGAATCATCTGTAACTCCAGTCATAGGCTCGGGCCCAGAAACAGTAGCTCCCCTGACCGGAGTAGTCATGCCAATACCAGGAGTAGGCAATGGAACAGTGAGAGTAGGTGTAGGAGCAGTCGGGACAGATGTCGGAGTAGTTGAAGCAGAAGCAGCAGCAACAGCTGAAGGACCACTAGGGGTAGGAGGCTCTACAGATGTCGGAGGGTCAACTGCGGCTGTAGCAACTCTAGAAGCAGGTGGATCAGCCACTAGATCGTCTATCGGGTCTGCAAATCTAACAGGTCGACCACGCCTTCGAGCGGGTCGACGCCCTCTTCCGGTGCTCATCTCGGAGAATCTCTACAAGGGATAAAACCTAAGATCAGTTTATGACACTGGAGAATCGAACACCATTAAACATATAAAATTGGGTGACATGGCCTCTTTTTACAATACTTGTAAAACATTTTAAAACGGTATTTTAAAAGGACTTATCCACAGTCTGAGGTTTTAAAACCAAAAGCTCTGATACCACTAAATGTAACCCCTAGACCGGCCTATGCGGAATGACCAAGTCTAGTAAGGCACATTAAAGTTTAAAACTCAAATGGAAAACATGTTTGCAAACTAAGCGTTAATTTCGGCAGCATAACGGCAGAACTTAGTGAAATCCATCAAGTTAACTAAACCTGTTTAATACGTCAAACAGCAATATTTTCCCAAATTCATTCACCACCTAAACATCATAAATATTATAGGCAGCCATGATTACTTAAATAAACCCATCATAGGATAGTTACCAAAATAAGTACCAGTTAGTATTTTAAAATACTCTTAGTTTAATACCATACATAACAAAATATAGGCACATGTCACCCTGAAAATACAAACGGGGGATAGAAACATTACAATAAAAAAGAATACCAAATGTGTCGATCCTCCAAGTGTCAGCTACGGAGTGGCCTATCCAAAATATCTGAAAGGGGAAAGAATTTGGGGCGTGAGCTAAAAAGCTCAGTGTGTTCCAACAGTGCAAGTAAAACAGTTGCATCAATAAATGGTAAATCATGTTATGCAAACATATCATGAGAATGCATCAAAGTTTTCATGCAACCTATCTACCCTCCAACTGAACACCATGATACAGTTCCCCAGAACAGTATCTTATACTAGCATTAACCCAAGCCCATTGGGCGGGGTACCATCCTAAGGTTATACCTTAGAATGCGGGCGGCCCTAGTCGAAACTTAGGAACCGAAAACGGGCGGACCTGGCCGAAGCCTAGGATCCGAAAATGGGCGGACCTAGCCGAAGCTTAGGGTCCGAATACGGGCAGTCTTACCAGCTGGATCAGGGCTGAGCCGATAATCTCCACATCATACCCCCAAGTACCTCTACTAATTAGTCCGGGTAGTAACATAGTATGCAACCATCATAGTCATAGCAATGCTCAACAACATATTCCTACACTGATAACCGTAAATCATAGGCATGCTTGTCATATCAAATGCTAGAGCATAATTCAACATATAGCACAATCGTATTTCTTCATAAACAGAAAACATGCTAGCTTTTCACAAAATCAAGTTTAGCAATCATATACACATCGTATGTTTTATTAAATCATGTGAAGCATGTAAAACAGTAAATGTGCAACAGTCATATAGCACACAAGGAACACACCTCAAAAGATGAGATCGGTCAGTCAAAAGGTCTATCGAGCACCGGGATCACGCTCCGCTACAGTACTGGAACCTAAATAGACAAGGATTATGGTTATAATCAAATTTACACCTTGATTCGTATTAAAATACTAAGTTTAGGGTCGTACGAGTGACGATAGGATCACGAGGCGGTACGGATCGAGACGAGCTGGGCTGGGCGTAGGCACGATCGGGAGATCCACGAGTACCTATTAAATCATGAGATCAATATCAGTCCTTAATCATCAGTTTATCTTAATTGACATAACTTATACATATGCATGTTCGGGTTCAACGTCCAATTTGGAGGCTTTCGGATTAGAATTTCGTGAAATGGGCTTCAAAATCGGACTCAGGACGTCGAAAAACATAAAATAGGGCTTTTCGGAAAAAGTTGTCTTTTTTGGTCAAAGTCAACGCTGCCGTCAGCGGTCAAAGTCAACGCTGACGTCATGCTGACGTCACTGGTCCAAGACTGACTCGACGAGTTGACTCACTGAGTTGACTCGGACGAGTTGACTCACTGAGTTGACTCGGACGAGTTGACTCACTGAGTTGACTCGGGTCAACGGGCCGGGTCAACGGGTCAACGGGTCGGGTCAACGGGTTGACCGAGTTGACCGGTCCAACAGGTCCAGCCGGTTCAGACCGGTTCGGTCTACGCGAATCGGCTCTTACCTTTAAACTTCGAAGATCACCGGACGGTCACCGGGACCTCGCCGGAAAAGCTATTTCGCGTCGTTTTCTGCCGGAAAAACACTCAAATCATCAGACCACCATTTTATTACATCATTTGGGACGAAATAACACTGGTACGAACCAAAAACTCACCGGATTAGTCCTTAAAAGCCCGAACTCGTCGGAAAGTTGGCGTAGCTCCGATGACAGAGCAAACGACGACGAACGGTCAAATGGTGACCTGGGTTTTGACCGGTCGGCGATGGGGAGTCCAACGACGGCAGCGGCGTGGCCAACGGACGTCGAACGGCGACGGAAACTCAAAGGAAAGGATCGACCAGCTTAGCCCTAGGTTCGCGAACCTTCAACGGTCGATTGCCGACGAAAGGAATGGCGATTGGGCGCGTGGGTTGAGGGGTTTTGCCCGGGGTTCGACGGTGAACACAATAACGCCGACGGTGAGCGTCACGGCGCGACGGTAAGGGCAGATCGACGGTGGCCGATTTCGTTCAAGGGAGGGGGATGTGAACGATGAGGGGGGGGGGGTGTTTCTGGAATTATTGGGAAAAGTTTCCAATTTAATTTACATTAAAGGTGGCAGGTAAGATATTTTGTTATTTATTATTTTAGGGTCTTAGGTATTAACTTTTATTTCCCCTGGTGCAATTACTAACCAAGATCTATGCTAGCTCAATTGGTTAAACCATTGACCTATGCAGCCAAGGGTCACGGGTTCAAAACCCCTTGGCTGCTTTTCTCTCTTTTTTTTAACCTTAGAATATTAGGGTTGTTACAAAACCTGGTAACGAATAACTAATTACCGACAATCCCGACGATAGTGTGAGCAAGTCCCATGTTGAAAGCTGAAGCAGAGCAGAAATTGTGAGGGATGAAGGCTCCAACGATTTCAAAGTTATATATAGACAAGGATTTTTAGTTTAAATAAATTTCAACCACTTTAATTAAAATTTATTTTATTAACTAGAAGAATTATATCGAATGTCGAATACTTCTTTCAAACCAATACTTGTGTTTAATTACAGGAGGTGAAGCCCAAGGAGATTGGTTCGGTGCTTCATGAGCCACAGATGCAGCACTTGTGGATTCCGGATACATTTATATTAAATAAATTTATTTTCATTGGAAATTTTGTCATCCTTGTAGTTATTCAAAATCAACAATGTTGTTATGAAAATCCCCGAATTGCATCCATCTCACCCTTTGAATAACAGAGTCGTTATCAACGGTTGCCCTTTGCCACGCGTCATTAGATAATTAAAAACGTTTGAAATAGCATGTCCACATGTCATTTTCTTTAATAAATTAATATTCTCTGCATGCCAGTTTTGATGACGTGAATTTCTAATTTTAAAATAAACAATTAATTCTATAACACACCGTCCAACCTACCTTGTCATCGTCGACATGGCAAGACAACTGACGATGACCGCTGATGTGAAACCATGTAGAAATCACATGCCTAGAATTTAACGACTTCGTTAATCAACGACGATCAAAGATGCAATTCAATAGTTCCAGGGCTAAATTGATGAAATTATAAATGAGGGACAATATTGTTGATTTTTGAAGACTGCGAGGGCTAAATTGATGAAATTAAAAATGAGGAACAAAGTTACTCATTTGAGATTACTACATGGACAAAATTACATATGGATGACAAAATTAACTGGACCCAACGGAGGTGGGTATTTTTTTAATAAAAAAATTAGGTTCGGTCGAGTTTGGTCGGATTATGAAAAAGTTCGAGTTGGGTTTGTGTTTAGGGTGAAAATTCCCTCACTCGACCCAATTTAATTATAACTATATATATTTATTATATATTATATTTAATATTTTTATTTTTATTTTTTTTCAAGATGGGTTGGTTTAGTCGAATTTTTTGTGAAAATTTTGGGGTCGGTCAGGATCAAATTATGCCTTTATTATCTAGGGTCAGGAATAAAATATATTAAATTTGGATACCCATGTACTTGTTCTTAGCAATCCCTCACACCCAACAACATTTCCCTTAAAAGCTCCATCAACAAGATATTCTGGATACCTAAAATTGACCCCTTCTTGACAACTTTCTCAAAAAGTAGATGTAAGGCTTCTACTACTAGAATGAACATAAACGAGGATAATTGATCCTCTGTCTCAATCCCTTAAACATCTTAAATTCTTTAGTTGGAGATCCATTAAGTACGATTGAGACCTTTACCGTGGAGACACATTCCATTATCCATTTCCTTTATAATTTCCCAAAACCCATTCTTCCTAGCACCATAATCGAAAATTCTCATCGTACACTATTATAGGCCTTTGCGAAATCTAGTTTGAGTACAACCCCTTGTTCCTCATTGACCTCTTATTGCAGTGAATGAATGATTTTGTTCGCTATCAAAATTCCATCAAATATTTGTCTGTCCATTAGAAAAGCGCATTGAGCCTCACTTACTAATCGATCCATCACCATATATAACCTTCTTTAAGAGTACCTTTGCTAGGATTTTATAAATTGAGCTTACCAAACTAATTCACCTATATTCTGAAATATTAGCAGGACATTCCTTCTTAGGAATGAGAACTATAAAAGAGGAATTTACATTTTTTTGGTAATTTACCCTTTGAATGGAAACTTTTGAATAACTTGAAGAAATTATCTTTCAATAGTTCCCATCACTTCTCGTAAAAGCAAGCATTGAATCCATCCGGTCCAGGAGCTTTTGAATCATCGCAATTTCATGTTGCATCTTTGATTTCCTCCATATAGAAAGGCTTCTCCAGCTCCATAGCTTCACTTTCAGATAATATGTTGAATTCAAAATCGAACCAAGCATCCTATCTCCTCGGCTTGCATCTAAATTGCTTTATAAAATGGTCGTAGACTTTTTTGCCCTTAAATTACACTCCTTTTTGCCCTTAACTTGACCGCTCTATGAAAAAAATGTATTCATATCCCTGCATCAGCCAGTTCACCCTAGCTTTCTGCCTCCGTAAATTCTCTTGAGCTTTACGAGTATCCCATAGGTGTATCTTACGATGCTTCATTCCCTCCAATTTGACCGAATCTAGTTTGCTAACATCACCAAGATCTTCCAGTTCATTGATGCGTCTTTCCATCTCTTGTGCTCTATTGTTGAAGTTGTCAGAAGAATTAACATTCCACTTTTTCAAGGCACCCTTTACTCTTTTGAGTTTCGATGTTAAAATCCTATCACATTCCTTCGTATCTATCAAGATTCCCTTTATTACATTGATACATTCTTCTTTACTCAGTCAAGCATTAATTATTTTTTAATGGTCTTGGTCCCCAGTCCTCTTTTGAACTAGACAATAAGATTGGTACATGATCTAAAATTGTTCGTTGCATGCCACAAATTGAAATGTCCGAGTACTTTTGAAATCAACTTTTTTCCACTAAGAACCTGTCTAGTCGGATTCTGAAAAAGTTCGAGTTGGGTTTGTGTTTAGGGTGAAAATTCCCTCACCCGACCCAATTTATTTATAACTATATATATTTATTATATATTATATTTAATATTTTTATTTTTTTTCAAGATGGGTGAGTTTAGTCAGATTTTTTGTGAAAATTTTGGGGTCGGTCAGGATCAATTTTATGCCTTTATTATCTAGGGTCGGTCAGGATTAAATTCGGATATGTCAAGACTCCTTTTATTACATTGATACATTATTCTTTACTCAGTCAACCATTAATTATTTTTTAATGGTCTTGGTCCCCAGTCCTCTTTTGAACTAGACAATAAGATTGGTACATGATCTGAAATTGTTCGTTGCATGCCACAAATTGAAATGTCCGAGTACTTTTGAAACCAACTTTCCTCCACCAAGAACCTGTCTAGTCTGCTCCGACTACTATTTGAACCAATCAAAGTAAAATTCAACCATACATGCCACATAATTTGAACACCCGCTTCTTTTGCTCCTTGACCTAACAACATTGAAATCACCAAGTAATCCAATTTTGAGTCCAATTTCTTTTCAAATTTGCCACTTCTCCCATAGTTGTACTTGTTCCTTGATTCCACATGGATCGTAGATGTTTAGCTGGATATACTAAGTATTGTCATCAATCCCCTTCCGTGCTACTAGAATGAAGTTAGTATGGATGATGCCTTTTCCACTTTGAATTTGTTACTAGCCCTCCCAATCGCCCCGCAACATTTGAAACTCTCAAGTCAAATTCATCATCATACCAAATTTTTTTCACCACATCCTCGTCCATCGAGACCATCTTTGTCTCCTGTAAAAAAAAAATACCATTTCTACTCTTTGATTTATGACTAATTTCCTTACTGTTAACATCTTCTCGTTTGAACCCAATCACATGATATTCCAATATAGAATATTCATATTTTCCTTTTATTTCGCAAAACATGCCAATTAGTTGACCTTGTTACACTGTTATGCCTCTTCGATTAAAGCTAAATAGTGTATCGTTTCTTGCTCATTGTAACATCCCAAAAATAGGGTTAGAAGAGTTAGGGGGTTCGATTGGGTTCATTTTGAATCAGTCGAACCAGATAGGTCGGTTAACTAGTTTCCAGAAAATAAATATGTAAAAATTGGAAATTTGATAGATAAAAATTGGATTTAGGTTTCTAAAATGTTTTATTATTTTATTAAATGTTTTAGTAATTAAATCGGGGGGTAATTCAATTGGATTGGTCGGCATTTTTATATTAGTGACTAAGATGTAGGATTTGCAAAACTGTTTTTAAAGTGACTAAATTGAAAAGGGCCAATACTACGAATCCTTAGAGAGCTATATTTTCTAAAAATCTTAATTAGGATTACCACCTTGTAAAACCTATATTTTATTTTTATATAACAAGGAATACCAAAGACTATTTTGTAAAAGGGGTAAATTTTTAAGTACTCAAAAAGACTCACAAATTGACAAGGTTTCGAACTTAAAATAATATCTAAGTCAAAAAATCAAACCTCAAACTTTTTCTAAGCGTTTGGTACTAAAAGTTAGTCAAATTGTTCCAGGAGTATCGATACGCCTTAGGTTGTATCGATACGATTTGTAGAAACTGAATTTCATTTTATACTTGATTGCTATATGTTACCGATACATGTGTAGTCGTACCGGTACACCACTCAACCTGGGAACCAATTGTGCTTTTGAGTATCGGTACGACTAAGTGCGTACCAGTACGGGGGTTAAGAGTTTCCAAATTTTTTGCATTTAATTTTCCGACCATTGCTTGCCAATTTTAATGGAATCATTACTTTGAACTTTATTTAACACGTACCGATACACATATAGGCGTATCAATATGAGTTTTTGTGCAAATCTTTCAAAGATTCCACTGAGCAAAATAGGTATCGATGCGGTACAGCCCGTATCGATACCCTTTGTAAAACTTCACTCCGTATTGATACGCCCTTTTGCGTACTGGTACCCATTTATCAGCAACGGCTATTTCTTCTTATGGAAGGTACCGATATGAGTGCTCGTGTACCGATACTCAGTGCTGCCAGACAACATTTATTGCGGGAAAAATGAAGCCCAACGGCTAGAATTAATATCTCAGCTACCCAAATGGTTAGAAATTAATGAGGGGTATAAAATCAAGTCTCCAAAGCTTCTTCAAAAACTATTGACCAAGTCTAAAGCATACAAGCACTCATCCAACAATCCTTGAGCCTTTATTGTAAAATCTTGTAAACCCACTTGAGAGTTCTTATTGTATCCATTTTATTCAAGTGTTGGGGTTTGAGTGAACCTAAAATTCTGCAAACAATTTGTAATACCCGTATTTTGTCCGGGTATATGTTTTCTCTATAAATGAAACCTAAAAATAAATAAATAATAAATAAAACCCAACAATAGTCCATAAATAAAAAAACTATCCATTTACAAAGCCCAAAATTCAATTTACAGCCCACTTAACATTTGTTATCAGCCTTTCAACCCATTTACACTCAAACAAACACAAAAAATCGGTCAAGATCCAAATTCCTGCCCAAACTCGGTAACCAAGGGACATGTGGTAGCCTATCATTGGCCCTTATGCTCTTCACTTGGATCATGCTTTTCTCCAGACAATAGTTGGATCCAGCTGGCCTGTATGACATCATCGCTGATGTCAAATCCCATTAACTATAAATAGAGAGAGAAAAGGTCAGATCCAATTAATGCCACATTCAATAGATACCTTAAAATAATAATAAGAGGAGAGGGGAAAAGGCATTTAGGGTATTTTACTTGCCTCGCTGATCGGAATTCAAAGGGTTTTCGAAACTCGATCATCGCTAGAAGTTATCATAAATGTCATCGGAGTCGCAATTTTCAGCCGACGAAAGGTATATTTCTTCTCGTCTTTTAATTTTCTGCAAAATAAGCTTAAAACCGGTTAGATCGAGATCAAAATAGAAAAAAGAGTAATTAAAATGAGATCTAAAACTCATCTAGTGGTCGGGGTTTATAGGGAGCGGCGATCGGAGTCGAAAATGTGCACCGGGAAGAGTAGCCTAGATTTTAGGTGGTTGAAGATGGGAGATTCAGTTGGATCACGTAATGTTAGGGGATTTAGGGTTCGAAATAAAAAATGAATTTTTTAAGGGTTAAGGTTTCGGTGAGCTGTAACCCCCTCGACCCGGCCTAGCCGGTAGACCGACCCGAATGGGTCACACGAGAGATATTGAAGTAAACCACGAAGGTTTACCTCAATAAATGACCCTATTATTTTTTTTATCTTATCTAGATGCAAATTAGGTTCCTATGTGTTAAACATTGCAACGGATCATTTGCAACTCAAAAACACATCAATTATATCCAATTAAGGCTTTCAGGGACCATTTTGTAATTTTTTTCCAATTCATAGGGACTTGGGCCATTTTTGTGTTAACGTCCTTTAATTAATCCCATTACATGCACCCAGTCAAATCTCAGCTCAAAATAATCATTCATGCTCATTTAATTGCATCCGCAATATTCAGGGACTAAAACGCAAAGAATTAGAACTTCAGGACATTCCATCAACTAACATAACTGCCACCCGTTTCCAAACACTAAGGCCCTGTTTCAAAACACGGGCTCGTATAGAAATGCCCTTGAGGCATTTCGAAACCATGGTTTCTAGTAGCAAATCGAACCGGAACAAACATTATCTGTTTCGAAACCCTATGGCCATTTCAGGCACATCGTTTCGATACAGGCTCGAGTGTTTCGAAACACTTGGGCCTGTAATGATAGATTTTTCTGGTTTTCACTCTAAAAACCAGCCTAAACCAATCCAACATGTTTCTAACATGCATACATCATACATAAACATTAATCCTCAAACATTTGCAGCATATTTAGCATTAAAGCATGGCTAACTGCATCAATGGAAATCTAAAGGCATGCAACCTAGCAAATAAGCCACTCAAGAGTCAAAACTCAAAACAATACTCACTATAACAAAACAGATCTTTAGCGTCATTTTTTAGCACCGCTAAAAACATTCCCGGTGCTTAAGAAAGTGCCACTGTTTACGGTGCCGCAATAGTTCGGGGCGCTTTTTGGTGAAAACACCACAAAAAGTCAAGATCTATAGCGGCGTTTGTAAACTCCACGAATAACTGCCCTTTCGTGGCGTTTTTATTTACAAATCCCGCGAATAACTGTTCTTTAGTGGCGTTTTTATACAAATGCCGCGAAAAACCATGTTTCCAAAAAAAACACAAATAAAAAACATATTATAATAGGCATATTTTGAGCTTCAATGTGAATCATCACTACTCAAGAACCTCAAAGGGAATCGTTCTTTAGTTACACAATGGGAATCATCACTTGCATAGTGAAGGGACATATTCTTAGCTTCAACATGGTTATAAATTTCTTCACTTTCATCTTCTTCTATCAAAGCAGAAAGAACTCTTTGGCATAAAGGAGTAACCTTGTCAAACTATTTTAGATCAAATCCTCCAGTTGTGGTGTTAGTTTTGGCAATTTCTTCAACAGAACTAGGTGCATTTTTTGGTGCCACACCACCCTGAGAAATGAAAGAAGTTTGTATCAGTATTTGTCAACAAAGTTTTAGCTTAATTTAGTTGTTTCAACATCAAAACAATATATCAGATTTGTCACAAAGCAACTCTCAATCAAGAAGTAATTCAATCCATTATTTGTGCTTATAAAAAAGCCTTCAAGCCTTGTAAAATAATCACATTTTCCAATTGTAAACAGTTCCTCCAAAATCTTATAAAACAGTTCACTAATATAGTAAAACAATCCATGTTTTATTTTCAAAACAATCTTTATACATTATAGAGAAACCCCCTGTTTTAATTATAAAAAAACAACCCCTGAATAATCATCAAAGTAGTCTCTAAATAGTTTCTATGCATCTTGAACAGTCCATCATGCCTATATATATCTTCCAAATCAGTCTACTACATGATCATGCACACACAAAACAGAGAAAATGTGATCATATACATATATGCTTACCAAAATAGTCCATTTTGCATTCTCAACAGCCCTTATAATTGCAAAACAACCCCACCCTTATTTTATCAAATTTTAACTAAGATTTTGACCCTTCAACAAAGTAAAAGATCATCCAATAATGAGACAACAAAATCACAACTTAATTAGGAGCTAATTTCTTTTACAAGACTAAAGTAGTTCTTTATCTATCATTTAGATTAGTTGAAATCGCCACAATAAACAAGGATTTATCAAACTTACTCTAACATCAACTCGCTATGCTCCCATTCCATGACTCATAATTTCACTATCTAGTATTTACCAATAACACAATAGAACACATTCAGAAACATAGTTAATCAATTTATCCTTAAACTAGTCATATCATTCATCAATCTTTTCTCAAAATTTCCAGTGAATTTATTCAAAACACACAAACAATTGAGATGGGCTTACCTCTATATGAAGAACTAGAGAATTTGAAGGCTAACTTTCAATAATTATTAGTACTTGTTAATAGTAAATTTACAACCCTTCTGTCGGCCTAAAAGGTAAGAAGGTCGGACATGATCTCTGCAGTTACACCACCAACTTTCTATACGAAAAAAGTTGTTTAAATTAACAAGTAGGTACTGAAAACAACATATGACATATGCAAAAAAGCCAACTTTCTTATGTATTAGAACCTTACTTGGCAAAATTTGTAGAAGTCTTCAAGGTACGCTTTGTAGACTGTGTTCCTCATAATTTCAATGTTCATGTCATCAAGATCCTAGAGAAAATCCAAGATGAGTGAACCCAAAATCAAAGGTTTACAAAAGTACACCATTACATAAACAACACTCTAGCACAACTACTAGGAGTTACAAACATGTAATCATCGACAATTAACATGAAGAAACACTATTAGAAAAGTTGTTAGAACCATGTACCTCAGAGGTAATACAATCAGGACAACATTGTCTATCATGTGACCATATATAGATGGAGAAATCAAAACATTAGGTTTTCTCAGGCTTTTGCTAAATCCACAACAACCAATTAATCAATCTACATCTGTACACCATATCATAAGATGTGAAATAAATCAAAGCCTATGCTATATCTAAGAGAAGGATAATCTGATATCTCTCAGGCAATTCAAAGAAAGAAACAAAAAAGACAAATCTTTACATACATGATATACTCTGAGAAGGATAATCCATATCAATGGCCATTTCTCATAGAAATTGTAAAATGCAAATATATTGTTTTGCTTGATTTGTTAAACATTGAACCAGAAATCAAGGTAAAATAAGTATAAATGCGATGAGATTATATGAGATATAATGAGGTGAGAAGAGATCGAGAAAAGGAGATTGGTACTCGTGGGAGAGAGCGATAGGAGAGGAACAGACGGCAGTGATTTAGCAGGGAGAGATCAGAGGGGCGAACTGCCTCCCTTCGCGTCTAAGAGCAGCCATTGCCATTGCTTACTAAAAAGGAAGAAAAAAACCCTAGAAAACGCTTGCGAAGGATTCAAAATAAAACTTTTATTTTCCATCGCATCGCCATTTCTTACTGACAAATCATTGTGGCGTGAGAGATTGGAAAAAAGAAAAGTGACGACTGAGATGAAGGGTGGGTTTTGATTTGGGGATCGAATGAGGGCAAGAGAGTGACAATGCTGATGTTTCTCTAAAATAAAATTTTTATTTTCTATTGCGGCGTTTGATTTTACACACAACACAAACGTCTTTGCGTCGTTTCTTCTAAAAACGCCACTAACGAGAAGTCTACTGCGGTGTTTCTTCTAAAAATGCCACTAAAAGAAGTTTTTGTGGCGTTTCTTTTAAAAACGTAACAAAATTTTTTATTTGTGGCGTTTTATTTGTAAATGCCGCGATATGTTAAAAATTAGTGGCGTTTATCTCTAAAACGCCGCTAATAATGCCGATGTATACCAAGTTTAGTGTAGTGACTCCAAACACAAATAAAGGCCTTTTACAAGTATAAAATCATATAGAAAACATGCTCAAAGGGTCTTCATACACATCACCCAAGCAAAACATGAAATCCCCCATTGCCCTTATTACTCTAGTTCATAACAGAAACATACTTTCAAAGTGAAGTCTCTTAGGATTCTCTTGCAAGTTGTTGCCTCCAAACACTTAGTTATCTGCATTGATGGAAAAAAGAGAGAGTAAGAATACAACCTTAGTGAGGAGTGCTCAAAACCCAAAAACACCATCAATGGTCAAAACCATTTTACACATTTTGAAAACCATCATGCTTTCTTGAAATCCATGCACTTGATTAACAAAAATAAGCATGTTATACCACATGCAACAAGTATCAAATACTTCAACAACAAAATCCATTTGTTAACACATAAATCAAGCCCTCCATGCATAGCTACCAATATGCAAAGCTTAAAAGTAAAACATACATTCTTCTTGTTATGCATCCATATACATTCCATAGCAATTAATCAATTATATTGGCTCTCAAGTGATCATCAACATACTTATTTCTAAAAAACATATCAGATACACGGATTCCCAAGTGTTGTCCCAACACTTCATACATTCTCACCAGCAACTCAAGTTTCACACACGGGAGCTACCCTCCACCGTTGTGACACCCGTGGTGGAGTATTCGGTACCTTACAACCCCTCAAAACCACTCATCGGTAGATGTATAACCCCACTAATGAGAGACAGGACAAAACTCAATTTCCTCAATCGTTCAGGTACTTGGATAGAGTCTTCGGTACATACACAACCCCTCAACATCCAAGGCGACTTGTTTATAGTCACTCAATCCTATGGTCGGCTAACTATATCCGATTTTATTTGTAAACCACTTTTCACAACATCACTTGCCAATATAATTCTCATTTAGTATAAATCTCATTGTTTTCAAAGCATTCACAAAAGCCATATTTCCAAGCATTAAACCTTGCTTCATAAAACATGTATAAACACATACATACAAGGATCACTTGCCTTGTGCATCCTTAACAATATGGCATCATCAACAACAAATCATATACTCAAACCATGCTTTAAAACAATAGGTAAACACATATAAAGTCAAGTGCATCCACGAGCTTATAATAGCACAATCCGAGAAAGAAAGTCACTTTACTCACTTCCGAACTTAGCAAAGCATTTCAAGCTTACACTAAGTTCCCAAAATCACTTTTAATATGTTTCAAAGCTGAAAATCCCATTTCCACTCACCGACTCACAAAACCTCAATCACCTACGCGAAAATCAAGTGTCCGAAGTCCCCGGAACTTCGCCGAAAGCTTCCAAAGAATCCTCCCCTGTTTATACCACACAATAATAGAGGATTAATGCATCTGAATGCATTAAAACCACCAACAACACTAAAAAAAACCCGCAGCTTTGCCGAAAGGCCGTAACCCCCTAAACTCGACCCAAAAGAAATGGGCCGAATCTAGGAAGTAGCGATTGGAAACTTGTCCCTCAAGAAACAATTTAGGTTAAAATATTTTGTAATTCAAAAGAATCGATTAAATAAGTAAAACTCAACAAATATTCCGATTAAAATAAAACCCAATCTTTTAAACGATGTTCCGATAATTAATTAAAAATCCGAAAGTAACTTCATAGATGCATGCATTTAATAAAACCAATTAAAAACAGTTCCAATGTCCATATTACACAAATATCCCAAACAATATTAAAATAATAATTCTGAGGTAATAGAAAAGGTTCGTACTGAATAATAATTTATCTGAATAAACAAGAGATGCTTCAAGTACCGATCGCCTAAAAAAAGTCTGAGATATCTGAAAAGTAAAACTAAGGGGTGTAAGCTAAAGAGCTTAGTGTGTCTCTAAAGTGCAAACAAAAGCAAAACAAAACAAACAAACCAGTATTTTATTTTTTGATAAAGACTTTTCTGAAAACACAACAAAACCAGATTATGATGATATGATGTATGATGAACATGAATCATAGTACCCATCTCCGATACAACGAAAAGTAAGGTTCCCAGAACCTACTTTCTCCATCGTCACCATCCGAAGTGGTACTCAGTTCGAAGGGTGGAACCACTGATCCGAAGCGGAATTTAGCCCAAAGGGTGAAACCACTGAACTTCCCCGAACAAATCCGAAAGCATATACCCACAATGATATGATGCAGATTTTAAAATCCGAGTCTCATTCGAAACTTGAGTTATGAAAATTCAAGTTGCACAATACTATAATCTGATGTTATCTGCATGATTCACGCCGCGACCGATATTATCTGCAGTGGGCATCAACAACATTCTAACTTAGACATAAGCGGGATCACTTTCGAAACGTTCTGCCAAGCCTTGTCGTTCTGCCGAGTTTGCCGCCAAGACACAAGTCAATTCCTCTGCCGAGGCAGCGAGAGCATCTCAGCAACCTATCTGTCATCCCCCGCCGAGGCAGCAGAGCCTGGCAGCGCAAAACAACTTGTCCTATTCAACACAATTTCACACTAAGCAGCAACATATCCATGCCCATTCTATCAATCGTATTTCTTCCCTTTATTTACTTGTGTTTTATTTTATTTTCTTCTTAAACAAACCAACTTATTTGTGCAATTTCTGGTAAACATTGCCTGCTTGAATTATTTGTAAAATTCTAACAATGATTGCAGGAAGTTGACGCGGCAAGCAACAAAGAGAAAAACAAAAGCACTACCAAGACGGGCAAAAGAAAATTTTATGTTCTCTACCCCTAGAGGTGCCATAAACTGGCTCTAGGAAGAATCATGTGCGAGGACACTCTGCTGCTATCAAAGACCAAGAATCTGAAAATTTTGAAGTGACGGACAAATTAGCATGAGTGAATGAAAGTCTTCAAATGATGACTCTACTCCATGGGTTCGGAGTTTTGTAGTTTGCTCCTATCTTAATTTCAGACCTAGAAGAGTAGTTGTGATTAGCTGAAGCCCTCATTTCCATGACTATTTAAATTGTTCTTGAATATGTTGTCTCGGTAGCAACCTTGTATCTCATGAAATCATCTCTGTTTACTTAGAATGTTCTTCATATTCAGCTTGTTCACAGTTTCTGCACACACATCACTGGCATATTATAGTTTAATTATGAGGTAATTCATTTTATTCCCCTCTCACGAAATTAATGACAGGTTCCACGACCTTCAGGTGTTAAATCAAGTTTAAAACAAAATTTTTCTTTTTGATTAGTATAAAGGGCAAGTATGTTTAGGTTGCATTGCTTGAGTACAAGCAATAGTTCGGGTTTGGGGGTGTGTAAAGTGTCTATAAGTTCTATATTTCATGCACATTCCATCTCATATTATTGCTATTTTTAATACATTTTAGGCATAATTAGGTTCATGCATTGCATTTTACAGTATTCTTTACTCTATCATGCTTTGTATTGATTTTCTAGAGGCTGACAGAAGGAGAGAGAAGCTAAGAACATGATGCTGTGGCAGCAAACTAAGGAGATGTACTGATGTAGTTCCAGACAGAGACAACAGCTACCGCCGCCCTACCTGCCTCCTATGACAGCAAACTGAGGAATTGGAGAACTGGAGTGTGATCTATAGCAGAGAAAATCCTGATCTTAATGATGTTGTCCACTCAATTTTCTGATGGCTATAGCAGCAGGCAGAGCCGCCGAAGGAGGAATTCAAGCTTACTTGCGGAGCAAAGCAACGTGATTTAAGTCCACATTCAACTTAAAAAAGTCAGCATTTAGAGTTGCAGTTAATGCAAAAAGCTACTTTGAAGTCTTCTACTCCAAGAAGGACTAGACCTAGCTAATGCCTATATATACTCATTTTAATTGTACTTCAAAACAACTTAGGTTTTCCCTTAGGCATAGTTTAGGTTTTCTTGCCGCCATTATGTTGTAAAACTCTCTTTGGGTTTGAGTTATATTGTAATTAGTGTGAGAATGGTTGCTTAGGATTTTAAGTTTGTTTTTGCAATAAAGCTTCAAGGTTTTCTTATTCCATGTTCTTCATAGTTTTCAATTAAGGAGAAAGATTAGTTGATTATTATCCATTTGTTCGGTATCGAGAGAGTCCAACTCACGAACGGAGTAAGTATGATTTCATCTATAGACGGTGCGGTCAATCCGACCTAAACATAGGTTAGGGTTTAAGACGGCTAAAAGAGGACGATTTAACATTGTTGTCTTTGCACGATTCACGCCACGACTGGTATTATCTACAGTGGGCATCAATAGCATTGTGACTTAGACATAACCGGGATCACTTTCGAAGCGTTTTGCCGAGCCTTGTAGTTCTGCCGATTTTGTCGCCGAGACACAAGGCCATTCCCATGCCGAGGCAACGAGAGCGTCTCAGCAGCCTATCTACCATCCCCCACCGAGGCAGCTGAGTCTGGCAGCGCAAAACAACTTGTCCTATTCAACGCAGTTTCACACTAAGCAGCAGCATAACCTTGCCCATTCTATCAATCTGATTTCTTCCCTTTTATTTACTTGTGTTTTATTTTATTTTCTTCTTAAACAAACCAACTTATTTGTGCAATTTACTTTTGTTGTGCAGGAACAGCAAAGCGAGTTTAGCTCTCCAATCCATGTGGGAGACGAAATCTTTTATACTATTACTTGACAGGAGTGAGCACTTGCGCTCATATTGAGAGAACACTAAAACGCTCTACAAGTTTTTGGCGCCGTTCCGGGGATTGGTATCACCGAAATTCTTTTTAAAATTTATGCACCTTTATTTATTTGCATTTAATTTTTAGCTTTTATTATTTTAATTTTTTATCGAAAAAATTACATTTTCCTTTGCTAGTTCATGACCATGGCAAATCCAAAAGGAGAAATCGTTTATTACGACGATATAGAACGAAGAGCAAGAGAACTCAAAAAGGAAACCAGAACAACCCTAGGGATAGCTAAAGAAGAAAGAAAAGCAGAGGTAAACATGGAAAACGACAACAGTGCCAACAATGATCCGAACGAAAGGGATGGGAAGCAAGACCCGCCACCCAAAAAACAACAAGTTCCACCAAGGCAGCCGCCCCCTATTCCGCCCAGGCAGCCACAGTACGTTCGAACCACCAGGGATTACTTGGAACATGACTTTATAGGGTTCGATCCGACAGTGACAGAACCTGAGATTAAGGTAGATCACTTTGAGCTGAAGCCCGTGATGTTCAATATGATCAACACATTAGGGCAAATTGGAGGGACTGCTACAGAACATGCTCGACAGCACTTAAGTGGATTTCTGGACATATGCAGAGCATTAAAAATACACGTAGTCCATCAGGATATGCTAAGACTGAAATTATTCCCCTATTCACTGAGAGATAGGACAAAGCAGTGGTTGAACAACCAGCCCGTAGGGTCATTCAACACATGGGCAAAGTTGTGTAAGGATTTCCTAGATTGTTTCAACCCATCCAATGTCATAGACAAATTGAGAAACGAGATCACAACCTTCCGAAAAGGGAATGATGAACCAATGTATGAAGCATGGGAGCAATATCAACAGATGCTTAACAACTGCTCGCTCCATGGTTTCCCGGCTTGGACACATGTGTCAATGTTTTATGCCTCAGCCAACGAAATCATCCTAGACAGACCACTAGATGAGGCACTGCGGATCCTAAACCAAGCCACCAAGAATGATTATAAGTACCCAACAGCCCGCCGAGGCGGCGTTAGGCGGCCAACAGTTGTGAACGAAGTGGAAGCCTCAAAATATGTTAATGCTATAGAGCTATTCTGTGATGAGTGTGGAGGCAACCACGATTCCTCTTAATGTACTGCATCTGCAAATTTTATAGGAGGGTACGAGAGGAACAACAAGCCAACCGTGAATACGTACAACCCTAGATGGAAAAATCATCCAAACTTCTCCTCGAGCAATCCTAAGACTGCTGCCAATCCACAACAGCAACATGGAGGCTACCAGTAAAACCAGTCTAGACAGCAAGCTTAGCAGCCACAAAACAATAATAAACTAGAAGCAACTCTTCAAACTTTTATGTTTAACACTAGTGAATTTGATGTTTGCACTAATAAATTCATTGATAAAACTGAGTCGTTTATGGATAGGACGGAGATAAGGATGAATAATCAGGAGGCTGCGATAAAGAACCTAGAGACCCAGTTTGGGCAGTTCACTACGATCTATAGCAGTAGGACAATGGGTGCAGCATCCAGCAGTACAGAGGCAGTAGCTAAGCCCACATATGAGCAGTGCAAAGCCATAACAACCAGGAGTGGGAAATAGTTGAATGAGCCCAGAGTGGAAAAGCAAGAAGAGAAACAGACAACACAGAAAGAACTACCTGCCACGGCAGCATCAACACCAGTTGCACTAGCAGCTGAGCCTAACAGCAGACCTGAAGCAGATGATCCTCCATAGATAAAGTTTCCATGCAAACAACGTATAGAGGACATATGCCTGCCAGTACCTTTCCCCAGAGGCTTAAGCAACAGAAACATGAGCACCAGTTTAGGAAATTCTTGGATATTCTGAAGCAGATGCACATAAACATACCTCTCATAGAAGCCATTTAGAACATGCCCAACTATGCCAAATACCTCAGGGATATGATTTCTAAGAGGAAGAGAATCGGGGAGTTTGAAACAGTTGTTGTAACAGAGGATTGCATAGCCATGCTATATAACAAGTTGCCACCCAAGCAGACAGATCTAGGCAGCTTTTTATACCATGTAGAATAGGCAGCAAGCACGAAACAAAAGCCATGTGCGACCTGGGAGCCAGCATAAACTTGATGCCTAAGGTATTCTTCGACAAACTAGGAATTGGGCAAGCCAAACATACCTCCATCATGCTGAAACTTGCTGACCATTCTTTTGTACAACCGAAGGGCAAGATCGAAGACATTCTTGTTTGAGTGGGCAGCCTTATTCTTCCAATTGATTTCCTCATCTTAGACTATGAGGTCGATGAAAACGCCCTCATCATCCTTGGACGACCATTCTTGGCCACTGGTAAAACTCTAATAGATGTGGAACATGGGGAGGTTACCATGAGAGTAAACGACCAGAGCATCAAGTTAAATGTGCTACAACCCCCAGACAAGGAAAAGGAAGGATGCCCTGATTACGACGGACTCAAAGCCAAGTTGTACAAGCCTAAAACGTCGTGGTTGGCAAGAAAGCATGGCGGCTCTGTCCAACGCCGCCACCTACTGACTGAGGCAATGTTGTGGATTACCTTTATCAAAAGGCATTTGATGCCCAACTCTCACAACTCCACTGCCGATCGGTCGTGCCTCGCACTCATTCACAACATCATGGTGAACCGGCCCATAAACATTTGGGAGATTATATGTAAGGAGATCCATAACTGCTTCCGCAAGATGAAGGGCAGACTATACTTCCCATCACTTATCACCGACCTTTGTGCTAGTGTTAACGTCCCAACTGACCCCGAGGATGAGATAACCGCCAAGGAGGGGTGGACCAAGAAAGTCTTCCTGCAGATGATGCAGGCCCAGGAAACAGAACCCATCACCCCCAGCCAGCCCTCTGCCACCCAGCTAGCTACACCAGCCGCCCCCAGCAGTAATGAAGCTACCCCAACAAATGAAGTCCTCACTTTGTTGCATAGCCTCATCGACAACAACAAAAGGATCGAACATCAGCAGCTGAGCTTCATGAAGTATGTGGGGGAAGTCCAAGAAGCCTTTGTGGCCTATCTCCTGCATAAGTACCCAGATGACGGCCCCACCTTGCCTCCCTACCCCGCTGATCTCGCCATCGTAGATGCCCCCGCACAAGGAACACCCTCAGCCGCAATTGTCCGCCACGCCGCCTTTCACAGACATATGCCATCTCTGACACACTACCCATCGTATTCTGCCACCCCTGCTTCCAACACGGTAGCATACTCCCCAGAGCGGCATCAGCAACATCATCCCCCCATCTACACAGCAACAATCATGGCCAACACATCCTTATCATAAGAGGTTCAGCAGCAGAAGTCAGCAACGGAAGCAACCGCAGCAATAGAAGTACCAGTCCCAATGGCGATTGACCCTTCGAAAGCACCAACGGAGGAAGAAACAAGGAAGAGGAAGCGACACATCATAGTCGTCGAGCCAGAGGATGAGGAGACAAAATCAGAAGAAAGCAAAGTCCCTCCTACTGCTCCTCCAGCAGAACAACATGAAGAGCCTCGCCCTACTCCCAAGCGAGTCCAATCACCGTGGACAGCAAAGACCTCACCAGCTAAGTCTGCTGCCCGGGCATCTGCCGGCCATCACCTTATCATTCAATCCTCCTCAGTAGCAAATACACAAGCCTCCTCCCAACCATCTGCCAACTTCTAGTTTTTTTTCTTTTCTTCTCTTTATTTTATTTTCTGTTTTTTATTTTAATTGTATTTTTTTCTATTTTTATTTTATGCATTGAGGGCAATGCCCATCTCGAGTTTGGAAGGGGATAGCACTCATCATGTTTAGGCATACTTTAGTGCATATTAGATTGCATAATGTACTTGCCTTAGAAAAATAATTGAAAAGAATTTTTTTTGTTAGAACTTGTGCCTATGATAGGATAGCCGACTTTAAATTTTCGCACCAAGATAAAAAGAACTTAAATTATGGGGAAAAGCATGAAGTAAACATAGGATTTTTCTATAGCTGCCAAAAAACACTATTGTTACTTGCTGAATTTGTTAGAATTTCTGGTAAACATTGCCTTCTTGAATTATTTGTAAAATTCTAACAATGGTTGCAGGAAGCTGTCGCGATAGGCAACAAACAGAAAAACAAAGGAACTGCCAAGACATGCAAACGGAAATTTTATGCTATCTACCCCTAGAGGTGCTCGAGACCGGCTCTAGGAAGAATCGCGTGCGAGGACACTCTGCTGCTATCAAAGTCCAAGAATCTGAAAATTTTGAAGTAAAAGACAAATTAGCATGAGTGAATGAAAGTCTTCAAGGGATGACTCTACTCCATGGGTTTGGGGTTTTGTAGTTTGCTCCTATCTTAATTTCAGACCTAGAAGAGTAGTTGTGATTAGCTGAAGCCCTTATTGCCGTGATTATTTAAATTGTTCTTGAATATGTTGTCTCGGCAGCAACCTTGTATATCATGACAACATCTTTGTTTACATAGAATGTTCTTCATATTCAGCTTGTTCACAGTTTCTGCACACACTTCACTGGCATATTATAGTTTAATTCTGAGGTAATTCATGTTATTCCCCTCTCACGAAATTAATGACATGTGCCACGGCCTTGAGGTGTTAAATCAAGTTTAAAACAGAAATTTTTCTTTTTGATTAGTTTGAAGGGCAAGTATGTTTAGGTTGCATTGCTTGAGGACAAGCAATAGTTCGAGTTTGGGGGGGGTGTAAAGTGTCCATAAGTTCTATATTTCATGCACATTCCATCTCATATTATTGCTGTTTTTAGTACATTTTAGGCATAATTAGGTTCATGCATTGCATTTTACAGTGTTCTTTACTCTACCATGCTTTGTATTGATTTTCTGTCATTTCGTAAGGAAAAGGTACTGCTTTAGTTTAGTTTAGTTTTAGTTTCAGGTACTAGAGGCTGGCAGAAGAAGAGAGAAGCTGAGGATATGATTTTGAGGCAGCAAACTAAGGAGTTGTACTGATGCAGATCCAGATAGAGACAGCAGCCGTCGCCGCCTTACCTGCCGCCCAGGACAGCAAACTGAGGAATTGGAGAACTGGAGTGCGATCAGTAGAGCAGAAAATCTTGATCTTAATGATGCTATCCACTCAATTTTCCGATGACTTTAGCAGCAGGCAGAGCTGCCAAATGAGGAACTCAAGCTTACTTGCGGAGCAAGGCGACGTTATTTAAGTCAATATTCAACTCAAAGAAGTCAGCATTTAGAGTTGCATTTAATGCAGAAAGCTACTTTGATGACTTCTACTCCAAGAAGGACTAGACCTAGCTAATGCCTATATAAACTCATTGTAATTGTACATCAAAACAACTTAAGTTTTCCCTTAGGCATAGTTTAGGTTTTCTTGTCTCCATTATGTTCTAATACTCTCTTTGGGTTTGGGTTATGTTGTAATTAGTGTGACAACGGTTGCTTAGGATTTTAAGTTTGTTTTCAATAAAGCTTCAAGGTTTGCTTATTCCGTGTTCTTCATAGTTTTCAATTAAGGCGAAAGATTAGTTGATTACTATCCATTTGTTCGGTATCGAGAGAGTCCAACTCACGAAAGGTGTAAGTACGATTTCATCTATAGACGGTGCGGTCAATCTGGCCTAGACATAGGTTAGGGTTTAAGGCGGCTAAAAGAGGATGATTTAACATTGTTGTCTTTGCACGATTCACGCCACAACTGGTATTATCTGCAGTGTGCATCAACAACATTATGACATATACATAAGTGGGATCACTTTTGAAGCATTCTGTCGAGCCTTGTAGTTCTGCCGATTTTGCCGCTGAGACACAAGTCCATTCCCCTACCAAGGCAACGAGAGCGTCTCAGCAGCATATCTACCATCCCCCACCGAGGCAGCTGAGTCTGGCAGCGCAAAACAACGTGTCCTATTCAATGCAGTTTCACACTAAGCAGCAACATAACCCTGCCCATTCTATCAATCTAATTTTTCCCTTTTATTTACTTGTGTTTTATTTTATTTCTTTCTTAAACAAACCAACTTATTTGTGCAATTTACTTTTCTTGTGCAGGAACAACGAAGTGAGTTAAGCTGTCCAATCCCTGCGGGAGATGATATCTCTCATACTATTACTTGACAGGAGTGTGCACTTGTGCTCATATTGAGAGAACACTAAAACGCTCTACAAGAACTTGTAGTCGTTCTTGGCAATTCTGTTTAGAATCTGTAGTGCCTCTTCAGGTGGTCTATCCAGGATGATTCCATTGGCTGAGGCATCGAGCATCATTCCTGTCGGTTGATTTACTCTATTGTAGAACATCGACACTTGAGTCTAGGATGGGAAACCATGAAGCAAGCAGTTGTTTAGCATCTTTTGGTATCTCTCCCAAGCTTCATACATTGGTTCGTCATATCCTTGGCAGAAGGCTATGATCTTGTTTCTCAATCTGTCGGTGACGTTTGAAGGACTGAAACGATCTAGGAAATCCTTGCTTAACTCCGTCCAAGTGTTGAATGATCCCGCCGGTTGGTTGTTCAGCCACTGCTTTGCCCTATCCCTCATTGAATAGGGAAATAATCTCAGCTTGTGCATGTCTTGATGGACTCCATGTGTCTTGAAAGCTCTGTAAATATCTAGGAATCCCCTCAAATGCTGTTGAGCATCTTCCGTGGCAGTTCCTCCAAATTTCCCCAGTGTGTTTATCATATTGAACATCACGGGCTTTAACTCAAAGTGATCAGCTTCGATTTCAGGCTCTGCAACAATTGGGTCAAATCCTCTGAAGTAATGCTCCAAATAATCCCTAGTGGTGCGCACATATTGTTGTTGCCTGGGCGGAACTAGTGGCTGCTGCCTAGGTGGAATTGGTTGCTGCTACCTGGGCGAAATATCTTGCTGCTCATCCCTGCCATTTCGAGCATCGTGGGCAGGGTTGTCGTCTTGGCCGTTAACCATTGTTACCTCTACTTTTCCTTTTTTCTTTAGCTTCTTCGAGGGCTTCTCTTGCTTCATTCTTTAGCTTTCTTGCTCGTCGTTCGATCTCGTCTATGAAAACGATTTCTCCCGATGGATTTGCTCTAGTCGTGTAGTAGAAAAGAAAACTGTAAATTTTTTCGAATAAAAAGGAAAATAATAAAAACTAAAATTAAATGCAAATAAAATAAAATAAAAGTGCAGAAAAATATAATCAAATTTATTGTTTCCAATCTCTGCCAACGGTGCCAAAAACTTGTAGAGCGTTGGGGTGTTCTCTAAATATGAGCGCAAGTGCACACTCTTGTCAAGTTATAGTATAAATGATATCGTCTCCCACAAGGATTGGACAACTTTGTCGAATTGAAATTCCTGCACAGAAAATAAATGCACAAGTAAATTTTAGTTTTGTAAAAGAATTAAAAAGTAAATAAACACAAGTAATTGATAGAAGAGATCAAGATGATAGAATGGGTTAGCTTATGCTACTCAGTAGTGTGAAATTGCGTTGAACATGTTAAGTATCTTTGCGCTGCTAGACTTTGATGCCTCAACGGGAGATGGCAGATTGGTGCTTCGACGCTTTCGCTACCTCGACGGGTGGAACAGACGATTGGCTCGGCAACAAACTCGGTAGTCCTTCAAGGCTCAGCAGAACGCATCGATAATGATTCTGCTTATGTCTAAATCAGAATATTATTGTTGCCCGTTGCAGATGATACCCATCGGCGTGAATTTTGAAATGTACAACAACTTTTGGTCGTTCTCTTTTAGCCACCTTAAACCCTACCCTATGTCTAGGATGGATTGATCAACACCTGATATTGATGAGATCGTGCTTACTTCTTTCTTGAGTTTGACTCTCTCGATACCAAACAAATGGATTGCTCCCAATCGATCTCTCGACTCAATTGAAAACAATGAAGAACATGAAATAGGCAAACCTTGAATTTATTGCAAAAACAAACTTGAACCTAAAACAATCATTCTCACAACTACTTTACAACATAACCCAAAACCTAGAGAATTTAGGACATAGTGGCGGCAAGAAAATACAAGAGAAACCTAAGCTATGCCGAGTGTGAGTTTTCTAAAATCCAAGGTATGTCGGGTATATATAGGGCATGGCCTAGGGTAAGTCCTCCTTTGAGTAGAAGTCTTCTTTATGATAAATTAGCTTTTGCAATGAATGCATCCTTTAGATCTGACTTCTTTGACTTGAAGTTGGACTCCTTGTGGCACAAGTAACCTTTAGCCGCCTTAGATAATCTCCCCTTGGGTGGCTCAGTCCATTGTTTCTGGCATCGATAAATTGCGTGGATGGGCTCATTGGACTCAAGAAATTAGGCTCTTCCAAACGCACTCCAATTCACCAATTCCTCAAGTTACTACCCTGGGCAGCAGCTACTCGGCAACGTCTATCTTTGTGTTGAGATACTTTAGTACAACTCCTTGGCTTACTGCCTCAACATCATCTACTCAGCTCCTCTCTCCATCTGACAGCTTCTAGCACCTGAAACTAAAACAACATCTTTTCTCACCAAATTAAATATTTTCAATAAACACAAGGCAGAGCAAAGAATACTGTAAATAATGCATGCATGCGCCTAAATGTGCCTAAAATGTACTTAAGAACAGCAATAATATGAGATGGAATGCATATAAAATATAGGACTAATGAGCACTTTACAATGGTCCATCTTCGATTACGTCTCAAAGGACAAAATCATTTGACTTGATGAATATCCTCATCCTATTCTTCTTATAAGGATAGTTGTCTCCATTGAAGAAAGGAGATTTGTTGACCGATTGAGACTCATACAAGCTATTGTCGGAGGTAGATGCTATGACTTGATTTTTGGATTTATGTATCTTTCTAAAATCGACTCAAGAGGGTGCTAATCCTTCCAATGAAGAACAAAATATTTATAGTGGTTCAAGCTTCTAACAAGCTCTACATCCACTACCTTAGCTCCCACTAAGAATTTTCAAACAATTCACTACTGAATTCATCCCCTTTTCTAAGCTTAGGAGGAAACCGTTACAAGACAATCAAGCTTTCCACCAAAAGCTTGATTAAGATCACTATTTTACAAAGGATGGTTAGAGAACTTAAATTGACCTCTCAAATAGGCTTATATGTTTCCCATTTACAAGTGAACTCTCCCCAAACTTGAAATAAAGAATTACTATGAGAAATCACAAGTTGGGTACAAAGGTTTGACTCTAAAAAGCTTAAAGAGATTGGATTTTTGCTTGAATGCTTATCACTTGATGAATTATTGTTGTTGTAGCTTTTGAGTCTTGATTTTTTATCCCTTCATTGATTTCTAACCGTCTGGGTAGCTGAGATCATAAATAGAGCCGTTGGAGACCACTTTTCCCGCAATAAATGCACTTTTGGTGTAGGGCGTATCGGTACACGGGAGCCCCGTATCAGTACCAGTAAGAAAAAAACTAGTCGTTGCAAGAGTAAATGCAAGGACGTATCGATACGCGGGAAGGCGTATCGAAATGGTCTTAGTGTAAAATGGGGGTCGTAACGAAACTACTAGGCCCTATCGGTACGATTTTTGCTCACTAGAATCTGATGAAAAAGTCTTGGAAAAAAGGTGTTGGTATGCTTCAAGGGCGTATCAAAACGGGAAGCTTGTTTTAACAAAAGTGTATCGAAATGGACGTCACCTGTTTCAGTATGATATAACTAAATTTTGAAGCTTTAACTGACACTCAACGGTCAAAAAATTTAATTCAAAGATTTCAAAAATCTTAAGACCCCGTATCAGTACGCTGACGTGTCGTACCGAAACTGAGGATCGATACGCCTAAGACTTGTACCGAAACTCATTATTATAAAACCCAGTTTGAAGGTCGTACCAAAACGGGCAAGCCCGTATTGCAACACTGTATCGAAATGGGGTAAGCCGTATCAAAACGATGTGTTCAAATAAAATTCCAGTAGCCAAAATATGTATCGGAATGCTATAGAGCGTATCGATACGCCTGGGAGATTTTGTAAAGTTGGGCTTGAAACACTTAGAAAATTTTTGGGGTTTAAGTTTTTGACTTTGAGTGAGACTTTTGAGTACTTAAAAATTTATTTACTTTTGCAAATTTGATCCTCAATTAATTTGTTATATAAAAACCAAACATAATTTGTATGATTTGATCCTAAAATGTTTAATAATGCATTTGGACATCAATCCAATTTCCGGTTCAACTGAGATTTTTTCAGCTGTCTGTATATACACACTAGGTTCTAATGTTGCATCTAGACAAGATAAAATAAAAAATGGTCCTGATTTTTATTTGTTTGTTCGGGTTTGCTTCTGCAAATCTAATGCGGTCCGCTTGATTCGGGTCAAGGGGTTTACACTCATCTCCTCAAAATTGGATACCCAGATCTTTCCCTAAAGCAACAGCCCCCTTTGCCTTTTTTTGTGTAGTTATTCCACCTTGTTTAAAGGCCCGAATACGACAACGATTTGCCTTTGATTTCAGGTGAAACTAAATCTTTCATGCCCTGCTTAATGCGTCTTTGAGCCATATCCCTTTTCTTCTATTTCGCCTTATAAGAACTTTGTTCTGAAATTCCAAAACATACTTGTATTTCTCCTTATTCCTTGCTTGAAACTTTGGTAGGTCTAGGGTATATTCAACCTCTACATCATTCTTTACCCTTATCGTATATTCATTTGCCTTATTAACTCAATTTGATTCAGATTTCTTCATTTCATCTAGCTCGAGATGATTTTGGACTTCGACTTGGTTAATATGTAAGTCTACCCTTTGAGTTTCTTTATGATTAATGTCATCCTCATTGAAGCTCATCATTCTTAGATCTTCCACTGCCCTTCTTCAGCTTGAGTTTTCTAGGTTGAATCTTAATGTAATTAGAATATCAACTAGGCCAATATCTACAAAATCCCCTTTTCACGGTCCACTACTCTCCCTTGTATCTTGGTTCTTTGGCACCTCCTTCTCCACTTCAGCCAATTCAACGACGTCTGATTGCTGAAATTTTTTGACTTCTCCATTATTCTCGAGTCTAGAGCCCTTTAATTTTGATTCTCAAATAAATCTAAAATCTTATTTTTCCAAATCATTTTCATAATCTTGGGCCAACATTCCTTTTCAAACTACATTTATTGCTTCATCATGCCCGATAAAATTATCTTTTAATTTAATCATATCTTCCATCTAAGAATGGACCATTATCGGTTCCGACGAGCTTTTCTCCGTATCTGATTCGACCGGCTTGGCTGGCTTCTCCTCAACCCCGATCTTCTGATTATCTACATTTACATGAATGCAGACAGCTTCATATACTCAGGCTCGATACAATCGATTCTATTGATCTTATTTGAAGAGATTAAGATATTTAGCTTCTCACAATCTAGTGTTTGGTTTGCATTCTCCCCTATTGCTACCAAAGAACCCCAACATTATGATATTCTACATATTATCGTATAATTCCAGCAGTGTAATGGAATTCCCACTACTTCTATCCAAGTCGACCTTTCAGGTATCATACTAGTTTCTGACCAGTACTCCACTTCTATAAAGAATCTCTTCAATACGGACCATTGGAGCTCCTCCAATAACATAAGGAGTTCTTCATCATGTATATCGATTAAGAATCTTCTTCCTCCAATTTTACTCTTCTCTATCTCACCGATACCGCAGTTATGCAATCCCACTAAAAATTAGGTTTAGGATTTTGGGATTAAAGTTAGGATATAGGGAATTAGAGGTATGGTGTATTTTAGGATTTAAGATTTAGAATTTATGGTTAAGGTTTAAATTCTATTTTTTTAGTATTTTTTAGTCTTAGAGCATAGAAAGGGGCATCGAAAAGAGGCAAAGGGTTTTTGTCCAAAAACTAGGATAAAAATCCATTGCCACTTTTCGGTGCCCCTTTCTATTTCCCAACACTAAAAATACTACAAAATTAAATTCCAAGCCCTAAACCTAAATTCTAAATCCTAAACCCTACACCATATTCTGTAATAAATATACCCTACCCTAAACCCTAACCTTAAACCCTAAACTTTAAACCCCCAACTCTACTATTTAGTGTAGGGGATAGAAATGGGCACCGAAAAGGGGCAGAGGATTTCAATTCCAAAAATTGTAGCCTAACTTCGGATAAAAATCCGCTGCCCCTTTCCGGTGCCCCTTTCTATACCCCAACACTAAACAACATTAAAAAATTAAATCCCAAACCTACCCTAATTTCTAAATCCTACACCTTATACCCTTAAAAATACACCCTACCCTAAATTCCTTAACCATAACCACAAGCCTTAACCTCAAACCTTAAACCCTAAACCTAAATTTTAGTGTGAAGGCATAAATAGGGACAGTGAAAAGGCAGAGGATTTCTATTCCGTAACTTCACAGAATTTATTTAATTTAAAATTATTTTTATTGACAAGGACCCTATGTACCGATACACAAGGTCGTTATGTTAGTTGGTTTAATAAGATGTTTCGGATTGTTTGCATTTTGGTTCTTATTTGTTCAAGTGTCAACTAGATGTGTTGGAATGATTGATTTGAGCTGAAATTTCACATGCATGCATGAAACATGCTTAATTAAGGTTTGGTAATTTAAAATATTGATAAATCTTTGTAGTTTTACAATTTGGTCCTAAAACGTTTAATAACGCATCTGGACATCAATCCAATGTCCGATTCAAGTGAGATTTTGTCAGCTGCCAGTCTGTACACACTAAGTTCTAATGTTGCATCTAGATAAGATAAAAGAAAAAATGGTCCTAGTTTTTGTTAGTTCGTTCGGGTTTGCTTCGGCAAATCTAATATGGTCCACTTCATTTGGGTCAAGGGGTTTACAATCATCTCCTCAAAATTGGATTCCCAGATCTTTCACCAAAGAAATAGCCTCCTTTGCCTTTTCTATGTAGTTATTCCACCTTGATTGAAGTTCTGAATCTGACAGTGATCTGCCTTAACTTTTAGGTGAAACTAAATCTTTCGTGCCCTGCTAAATGCGTCTTTGAGCTCTATCACTTTTCTTTTGTTCCACCTTATAAGAACTTTGTTTTGAAACTCCAAAAAAGACTTGTATTTCTCATTCTTCCTTCTTTTTTCCTTGCTTGAAACTTTGGTAGGGCTAGGGTATATTCAACCTCTACATCATTCTTTGCCCTTATCGTATATTCATTTGCCTTATTAACTCGATTGGATTCAGATATCTTCATTTCATCTGGCCCAGGCTGATTTTGGACTTCGACTTGGTTAATATATAAGTCTACCCCTTGAGTTTGTGTAACCCCCTAGACCCGCCTATGCGTTACCACGAATCCTAGGAAGTTACATTAGGGTCATAGGAGCGACCCACATTAAAATTTCAAATAAACAAATCGTTAATCATTTAAAATCATAAATCAAATTTTGAATTAGAATACAATTCCAGAAAATATTCAGACTACAAAATAAAAAAAGACTATGATACGAATTGCTAAAACAAGTTTTAGACTCGAATGTAAATCAAGATGTGACATACATGCCCCCTAATTACATAGATACCATACTCCGCAAGCAAACCGAAGAAACTCCATACCGATGTTGACAGCTGCGACATGGTCGATCATCTAACCTGTGATGGTAAAAAAACAACGTGAACTTCGAAAAGCTCAGTAATACAATCTACCAAAGGATGCTAAAAGCACAAGTAGGTAAGGCAAGCTTAACACTGTCATGAAGAACTGGGTAACGATAAGCTCAAATTACGATTCGAAATTTCAGAGGGGCATTATACCAAAAGGTAACAAAGTTGTTCTTTATTAGATCACCTGAACCTCAAGATGTGAGTCTAAAGCAGAGATTCAAAAGATATTCAGATTTCAGAAGTTGAATTAAGGAGTTCAAAGCGATTCATTAAATGCGAATTGTAAGTTTACTGAGGGTTCAACATTGATACATTAATTTAGTAGGGTATGTTTCAGAAGAGGTCAGAAAGTTCTATTAATTAACTTGACTACCCTCAACCGAACTCTAAAGTGCAATTCGCCCTGAACTGCATACATAAGGTCTTACCCTAAGCTTGAAGCGTAGGAGCCTACCTAAGGGGATGCCTTAGGTCCAGAAAGACTTACCCTAGGCCCGTGGGCGTAGGAGCTTAACAGAAAGGCTTACCCTAGGCCTATTGGGCGTAGGAGCTTAGGTCTAGAAGGACTTACCAGCGTTGAGCCTACAGATCATCATTCATATCCTAGATAATATACCCCAGATAAATTTCAGTTTATATTCAGAAGACAGTATTACAGAAAATAGATATCAAATCTATTTTTATACTAGAAGACAGATATCAATTTATTTTATTAACATTATTATTATTATTATTTCGTATTCAAATGTCAGATATCAGATATATTTTTCATATTAGAGGTCAAAAATCAGAGAATTGCTTTCTTTTCATATTACAATATCATACTTCTAAATTTTAAGCATATGGACTTGATTTAGAACAGAAAGTATTTATCGATACTTGGTACGCGCTTTATAGCCCAATTCATTTCTTAAAGGTACTTGATAGATATCAGAAAGATGACATTTCTCAATTTTAGACTGATTTCAGAACGAGGTCCCTACGAATAGGGGAGTTTGATAAGACGGATCGAATCAACATCGAAAGTTGATGCATTAGAATCATCGAGATTTTAGATATATCGCGAGCAGAATTAAATGTTACAACCTATGAGGGTATTAAGGTCATTTTGACCTTCAAGAGGGGTAAACTGGTAATTTGAACCAACAATGTATAAACGGTGATGTACAGAATTTATGACTTCTAGTTGCTCGTCAAGTTTCCAAACCCCTTTTGAACTAATCGGAACCCATTAACACCGTGTTTAATATCTCACCGGATTGGTACACTTCAACCATTCATTTCTCAGAACTGACTACGTAGCATAACAACAATAGTTCACCATCACCAATCGTCCACTGAACTTATTCTAGAGATCAAGCATATATTCGGATGGTATTTTCCAAGTATTCAAACATGTGCATTGCACTTGAACTCATTCCAAAACATCGAGAGTACCTTATAAAAACAGATCTCTCTTACAATTAGCTATGTACTTTCTCCCAATAAACTGTACGCCTTTATATGATATTCCTCCAATATCCTCTTAGTATCATAAACGACCAACAGACACAGGTCGTATATTACCACTTCTTGTTTGAGTCATTTCATGGTTGGCCTTATTTGGAGTTCTCAATTCCATGTCTTAGAAATATTCTCAATCATTATAATATCCGAGGGTATTTCAGACAATTCGATGCTCGAAGGTGTTACGATTGTTCAAAGTCTTTCAGTCCTTCCAACTATTCTTTCATTTAAGTACTCAAGGGTAAAATCATAATTTTGATCAATTTGGCACTTGCTGCCGAGGATAGATTATTCTTTTTGGTCATTATGGATATTCTGATCAGTTCAGCATTACCAGTATTTCCAAACATTTTAGGCACTTCAAACGATTCAACAATTTACGCAACTTTGACTAATTCAGACATACAAATATTTTCTCGCAATTGTCTTCAGAGATTTATTCAATTTCTAACAGAATCTGAGCAATTTACAATCTCAAAGGTGAAGCCTCGCTACGAACTTCCCAAGCCAGTTCAAGATTTTCAGAAGAATTAGCTGATAAACCGAATCTAGTGTAAATTCTCAAACCACTTTCATTGATAGGGGTATTTTAGTCATTTTCATACATCGAGGCATTTTCGTAATTCATTAGCCAACACAATCAGATTTAGAGATCAACCGTTTTTGTTAATCGCTTATTGAACTCAGAAATCTTTTTGATTTATCAAACCTCTTAATCGAAAATATGCCTTGGCCATTAATATTCTTATTTCTTAATTGATCGACATTAGTGAAATTAAACATATGCTCAATCATGGTCGTGCAAGCATTAACCGAATACCAACAAGTTTTGAAAGCATGCAGAAGGTAGTAATGTATTACCTTAGTTCCGAGCTACAACGGTTGATTCATGACACCTCATTCGATCGCACTCGATCCCAAGATTTGACGGCTCCCAACATCTCAAATTCAAGGATACTTTGATACCCAAATATTCTGGTCACCGGACGGTCGCCGGAGTGGTCGTCGGAGACACTTCTGGCACCGTTTCTTAAATGGTACGATTACGCCGGAAAATCGCGAAGCTCCGACGAGGGCTCTTCCGGCGACTGATCGACAAATTATTAGAGGGGTTTTGTTCTCCATGACATGGGGATTCTAGATCCGGCGGCCGTGTCGCAAACGGACGGCGAACTGAGCCGGAAAAGCATAGAACGATGGCGGTGGTTTGGGTTTGATAGTTCGAACCTCCAACGAGTCTTCACCGGCGATGGGCAGCTCGGTAGCGCGCGTGACGACCATGGGTGTGGTCAGGATGCGACGGCCCTCCCAATGGTGACGACGGTGATGATCACCGACGAGCGGTGGTGCAGATCGGAGATGAGGCGACGGTGGGTTAGGTGAGAGCTTTTTTTTCACTTGGAATTCGAATGGTGTAAGAGTTTGGTAGGTGAAAAGTCAGATTGGGCTTTAATTACCTTAGGTACACAACTAGAAGGGTTCAAAAGAAAAAAAGCGGAACCTTAATCACTAAGAGTTGTCTAGCTCGGTTGGCTGGGTCAAAAGCTTAGCTACCAAGAGGTTGTGGGTTCAAACCCCCACAACCACAAACCCTCTTCTTTTTTTAAGCTAAATAAAATCAGAGTGTTACAAATCTCCCCACCTTAAAAGAAATTTCGTCCTTGAAATTTACCAGAGTCGGAGAAATAGAGAGACTACACTTTCATCTATTTTTGTACTGAAACTTTTCCATCAGAGTATCCTTGTTTCTTGAGACTCTCAAACGGTCACATGTCAATCTGATAGCGCCCTCAATCACCTAGACCATCCTGGCCAAAACCCATCTCGTTTTACAACCCAAACCAACTTATCTGAATATGGTATTTTAAACCATACTATACTTCATAAGGTGTCAAGCGAAAACTTGTCTCATATCTTTTACTATAACCAGTCTTAGTCAAGAATAAGAGACATTTGGAACTTCCACAGAAGTCAATCATACGACCCAAATGTATATCTCCTAGAATCCGAATTACTCTTTCAAGTTGACTATCAGTTTACGGACGAAGAACTTTAACTGTAATTCAAACAAGTACCCAAAGCCTCCCGTAAGGTTTTTCGGAATCAAGATGTAAATATTAAATTTCAGTCAGAAATGGTACATAACGGTCTACCATGCCTCAAATTTCAAAAATATGTCTTTCTTTATATCAACCAAACATAATCGGGGTATTGAATGGATATCTCATACCTTCAGCATAGTATTCAGGCAACTGTTTCCCTCGTATACAACAGAGGCACCACAGAATATACACTTTCAGCACAATCACAAACACTTTTCTTGTTAGTTCATGGAGTCTTTATCACATTTCCATTAGGGTATAAAAAAAATGATCATTATCACCGAATAGCCCTTCATGAAATCTTATATCAGTTACCTCACAAAACCATACATTTATTCTTCACTAAATCAGATATTCAATTTCACATGTACGAGCCATCTCAGGTTCTCACTCCAGGTTCAAATCCATTAAGTTACTTCAATTCACAGACGAATGTTACAGACATTCCTTGTCATTAAGATTCGAGTTACAGCGTACAGAAAGCCTAGATTCAGTTATTTCAGAAAAAGGATTCGACATCAGAGTTTCGGCTCGGAGGAGTACGGTTATGCTAGGGGCATGCACAGACCAGACACTCTATGATAGACGATCGGCCGATCTACCCAGAAAGACGCAACTCTAAGCTCTGATACCACTAAATGTAACCCCCTAGACCCGCCTATGCGTTACCACGAATCCTAGAAAGTTACATTAGGGTCATAGGACCGACCCACATTAAAATTTCAAATAAACAAATCGTTAATCATTTAAAATCATAAATCAAATTTTGAATTAGAATACAATTCCAGAAAATATTCAGACTACAAAATAAAAAAAGACTATGATACGAATTGCTAAAACAAGTTTTAGACTCGAATGTAAATCAAGATGTGACATACATGCCCCCTAATTACATAGATACCATACTCCGCAAGCAAACCGAAGAAACTCCATACCGATGTTGACAGCTGCGACATGGTCGATCATCTAACCTGTGATGGTAAAAAAAACAACGTGAGCTTCGAAAAGCTCAGTAATACAATCTACCAAAGGATGCTAAAAGCACAAGTAGGTAAGGCAAGCTTAACACTGTTGTTGAGTGTGTAAAAGTTCTATCATTTACACCTTTTTAAACCCATATTTCTGCTGCATTCAAGCATCATTGCATTGCATTTAGGTTAGTTTTCAATAAAACATCACAATTATATAAAAGGCACGGATTCTACTGAAAGATGGCTATTTTTGCAGGTATCTGTCACAGTAGATGTCGAAGGCAGGTGCAGGGCAGATAAGCAGGAAAGCTGAACTGGACAAGCAGCTGAAGAAGACAAACCTGTCACGGACCTGTCGTGACAGCATGATGATAGCAGATTTATGAAGAGGAAAAGTGAAGTGGACCTCGATAGATAGAGAAAAATCTGCTCGTCTGTCGTGTGGAAGCCGAATATTTTTCCAAGCCCCGGATCAAAAGATATGTCAAGCCAAAGCTCAAGGAGAAGAATTCCCATGAAACAAGGAGGCGGCTGAAAAGTAGGAATCCTTGGAGATTTAGTCTTTATTAGAATCTTACTTTTAATTAAAGTTGTAATCCTTGTTACCTTAGATAACTTGAGCCCAAAGCTTATATAAAGGGCATAGATTAAACCTAGGGCATAGCTGACTACCCAATAACCGAAACCTAAACCCTGCCGTTTACCTGTCACCGATATGTTCTAAATTCCCCCTAGGGCTACGGGTTGTTTTGTAAAGTAGTTGCAAGGGTTGCTTTGTTTTAGGATTTTTCAAGTTCAATAAAATAAACTTCAAGTTCTTTTATCTTGGTTTTAATATCTTGCAAGAGCATCGGGAGAGCATTGTGAGGTTATCCATTTACTTAGCATCGGGAGAGTTAAGTATACGAAAGAGGTAAAAGCGCGTTCTCTAGTTTATAGTTGAACCATCTCGTGCTTAGGGATAAGGCGAGGTTAAGTGGCTAAGGAAGAATTCATATACAACGGTGTTCATCCTTCGATTCACGCCGGGAGGTATCATCAAAGACGTGATCATCGACAGACTTGTGTCTAGGGATAGGGCAAGGCAGATCAGGGATTCTTGCCAAGCTTGAAGTACGGAGTTAGTGTTCGCTGCCGCGATAGCTAACGGACAGACGCCGCGACAGGTGCTGTCGGCGACGGGTGCGACGACAGAACTGGAGATCCTAAGCAATTCAATACCTGCACTACCGAGCAATTCAATACCAACCCATTCTCTCTATCTTGATCTCTCAATTCCTTTATATACGTTTTTACATTATTATTCTCGTGACTACTCTTAATTATTTCCTTTACTTTCGTGCAGTGAATTTAGGTGAAGCTATTAGCCCAATCCCTGTGGAGACGATATCCGATACTTCGTATCACTTTACTACTTGCGTCGTGTATACTTGCACTACAATTGCGATAGACTATTTTACACGCAACAAGTTTTTGGCGCCGCTGCCGGGGATTGGCAACATAACTACACCTTTCTTTCCTTGCACTTTTTGTTTTTATTTTCGTTTTCGTTTTCGTTTTTGTTTTTGCTTTTATTTTTATTTTTCTTTAATTTTTCTTTTGCATTTTAAACTCTTGCTTTTCACGAGGTTTTCTTGTTTATGCGCAGATCTAAAAGAGGCGAAGATCCTGAGTATAAATTAGATCCGGAGATCGAACGTTCCTTTAATCTTAAGAAACAGATCCGCCACCTTTTAGACCGGAACGAGTACCTTGAAGAACAGCTAGAGCAGATGGCCCGTAATCAACCTGCCGGTGAAGAAATCCCGCCTGTCGGTGACCCGCCCGCGGCAGGTGGACGACGGTCATGTCGTGACTACATGCTGAACGATCATGTAGAGCTGGAGACCACGCTGCCGGATATTGATGTTGACAACTTCGAGCTTAAACCTGTCATGTTTAGTATGATCAACAACGCCGGGCAGTTTGGTGGTTCTGCGACAGAAGATGCTAGGGAGCATCTCAAAACGTTCCAGGAGATCTGTGGTTCGTTTAGACTACCAGGAGTTAGTCCGGAGATACTGAGGCTTCGGTTATTCCCCCATTCATTAAGGGACAGAGCTAAAACTTGGTGGAATAAACTTACACCGGGTTCTATTATGACTTGGGCAGATCTAACTCGTGAATTTTTATCTCGTTTTAATCCTTCACATTTATCTGAGCGATTACGTAATGAAATTGCTACTTTTCAACAGGAAGATGACGAGCCAATGCACGAGGCCTGGGACAGATTCACAACTCTTCTTCGGAACTGCCCAATGCATGGATTCCCCGTCTGGAATCAGGTAACTAAGTTTTATAATGCTGCTAACTTACAAACTCGCATTCGAATTGATTCTGCAGCAAATGGACTTTTATTGGATAAAGATCCGGACGAGGCCCTGCAAGTTTTGAAACATCTGGCTAAGAATGAGGAGCAGTTTCCAACCGCTAGAAGAGGAGGTAAACGGGTACTTGCTGTCAAGGATTATGAGGCCGACAGCACTATGAAATCGCAAGTAGCATTCCTCACTAAAGCCATGAAACACTTATTGAGTGAAGAGGAAGTACGAGGGTTTGCTGTCGAGGAAGTTTGTGCTACATGTGAGGGAAATCATAGTAGGGATGAGTGCCCTATAAATATAGAAGAGGGAAAATATGTTGGAAATTACAAGCCAAATTATAATTCCAACAACTACAACCCTAATTGGAGGAAAGATCCCAAATTCTCCTGGAGTAACCCTAACAATGCCCTAAATCCGCAAGCATATAATCAGAATCAGGGGGGTCCTAGATTGTTGACGCGACAGCAGCCACAGCCGCAAAACCTGCCGCAGAACCTGCCGCCTCAGCAACAACAGCAGCCACCACCTGCCACGAGTAGTGTATTGGAGCAGACTCTGGCCACCTTTATGTCTCAGACTGGTACGTATATGGAAAACATCAATAAGTTTGTCAAGAAAACGGAAGACTTTATGGATGAAACCAAGATGAGAATGACAAACCATGAGGCCACCTTGAAATATCTAGAGACACAAATGGGTCAGGTGTCGCAGCATATTAAGCCACGGCAGAATGGAGGATTTCCTAGCAATACTGAAAATGCTAGACTGCCCCCTCATGAGCAATGTAAAGCGATTACTACTAGGAGTGGGAAAAAGTTACCAGGAACGGAAAAAGAAGCAGAAACAGAAAAGGAACCTACCTTGGAGAAACCTGCCGAGGAAGCTGCCCCGACAGGTAACAAACAGACTGCTGCCGATGATCCTGTCACGACAGCAGAAGCGACAGAGGAGAAAAAAGATGAGTATCGACCTCAGATTCGCATGCAGTGGGAAGGACGCATTGCTGATTACCGTCCTCCACCACCTTTTTCCGCAACGGATACAGCAAGCTAAGCATGAATCTCAACTTAAAAAGATTTATGATATTTTCAAACAGGTTCATATTAATATTCCGTTGTTAGATGTTGTTAGGGAGATGCCCGGTTATGCTAAATTTCTCAAGGACGTCATGTCTAAAAAATCTAAACTTGGGGAATTTGAAACGGTAAGGATGCAAGAAGGATGCATGAGTATTCTTCATCGACAACCTCCCCAGAAAAAGAAGGATCCAGGGAGCTTCCTCATACCTTGCGTAATCGGCGACAAATTTGTGGGTAAGGCATTATGTGATCTTGGTGCTAGTGTTAATCTAATGCCCAAATCTGTTTTTCAGAAATTAGGTATTGGCAAGGCGCGGCCCACGACAGTTACCCTACAGCTAGCCGACCGCTCTTACGTTCACCCCGAGGGAAAAATTGAAGATATTTTGGTAAGAGTGGATAAACTTATTTTTCCTGCTGACTTTCTTATTTTAGATTGTGAGGCAGATGAGAACGCACCAGTCATCCTAGGGCGACCCTTCTTAGCCACGGGAAGATCATTGATTGATGTGGAGAAAGGAGAACTCACCATGCGCGTAAACGATCAAGAAATTAAATTGAATGTTCTCCAAGCAATGAAACATGCTGATGTGGATGAAGAATGCAAGGCCATCATTGAGGTGACCTTCGATCAACCCTGCATCAGGTCGGGCTGCCGGGATATAAAATTTGGTCACTGCTGCGACAGCCATTTACAAGCCTGTCACGACAGCAACGACGACAGCACCAACGACAGCGACTCCTCTGAATCCGATACATCTGATACTGAAGGTCATGAGGAGGTAGACTGGTTAGACCATCGCCCAGGTAAGTTATTCGAACCCCTAAATTACACTTCGGATAACCATTTAATCCAAAAGCCATCTACTGTTGAACCACCTGTCCTAGAACTAAAGCCTCTGCCAGGGCAGCTTAAATATGCTTATCTTGGTTGTGATAAAACACTGCCCGTAATCATCTCTGCTAAGCTGCCGCAGGAACAGGAACGACAGCTGATCGACATGCTGAGGCAGCATAAAAGGGCGATAGGATGGACGATAGCAGACATTCAGGGCATTAGTCCGGCAATCTGTATGCACAAAATCCTCCTAGAGGAAGATCATAAGCCGACTATTGATGCCCAAAGGCGGTTAAACCTTGCAATGAAGGAGGTAGTGCGTAAAGAAATAATTAAATGGTTAGATGCTGGTATTATTTACGCCATCTCCGATAGCAAATGGGTAAGCCCGGTGCAATGTGTTCCCAAGAAAGGAGGCATGACTGTGATAACCAACGAAAACAATGAGCTAATCCCAACCAGGACTGTGACCGGTTGGAGGGTTTGTATGGACTATCGGAAGCTTAACAAAGCTACCCGAAAAGATCACTTCCCTTTACCCTTTATTGATCAAATGCTTGATAGATTAGCGGGTAAACCTTACTATTGTTTTCTTGATGGTTACTCAGGTTATAACCAAATCGCTATTGCACCAGAGGATCAAGAGAAAACGACTTTCACCTGCCCCTACGGAACATACGCATTTAGGAGGATGCCGTTTGGACTCTGTAACGCACCTGCCACCTTCCAAAGGTGCATGATGGCAATATTCTCCGACATGGTTGAGGACTTCCTTGAGATCTTCATGGATGATTTTTCTGTCTTTGGAGACGATTTTGAAAGCTGCCTCGGCAACCTTAAAAAGGTACTTGAAAGATGTGAAAAAGCTAATCTTGTTCTTAATTGGGAAAAATGTCATTTTATGGTAGATGAAGGGATAGTTTTAGGCCATAAGATTAGCTGCCGTGGGATAGAAGTCGACAGGGCAAAAATTGAAGTCATAGAGAAGCTGCCGCCGCCAACCACAGTCAAGGGTATTAGGAGTTTTCTAGGGCATGCTGGTTTTTATAGGCGATTTATTGCAAATTTCTCAAAAATCACGAAGCCCCTATGTCATCTCTTAGAGCAGAACCGACCCTTTGACTTTAATGAAGAATGTACCGAAGCATTCAAAGTTCTGAAGGAAAAGCTAGTGACAGCCCCCATAGTACAGCCACCAGACTGGACGCAACCGTTTGAAATTATGTGTGATGCTAGTGACTATGCTGTCGGGGCAGCACTTCGGCAGCGTAAGGACAGGCTGTTTCATGTCATATATTATGCCAGCAAAACATTGAATGATGCCCAAGTAAACTATACCACCACAGAAAAGGAGCTGTTAGCTGTGGTGTTCTCCATCGACAAGTTTCGTTCTTATATACTTGGGACGAAAGTAATAGTGCACACCGACCATTCTGCCCTTAAGTACTTGTTCGGAAAGAAGGATGCAAAGCCTAGGTTGATACGATGGATCTTGCTACTACAAGAGTTCGACATTGAAATCAAAGACAAAAAGGGGACAGAAAATCAGGTGGCAGATCACTTGTCGAGGTTGGAGATGGGACAGAGTCTACCTGTAGATGAGACACACATACTAGAGACCTTCCCAGATGAGCAGCTCTTTGCTGCCGCAATAGCTGTCACGACAGCCATGGCGGCAGGTAAGTCTTCTAACCTTCCCTGGTATGCTGATTTCGTTAATTTTATAGTTAGCGGAATATTACCTTCTGATCTTACTTATCAAGCCAGGAAGAGGTTTCAAAATGATGTTAAACATTATTATTGGGACGAACCTCTTCTTTTCAAAATGTGCGCAGATCAGGTTATAAGGAGATGTGTACCACAAGAAGAACAAGAAGACATTCTCCATCACTGTCATGCTTCACAATATGGAGGACACTTAGGAGGCAATAAAACTGCTGCCAAGGTGCTGCAGTCAGGGTTCTACTGGCCGACACTGTATAAGGATGCACAGGAATTTTACAAAAACTGTGACAGGTGCCAGCGGACAGGTAACATCTCAAGGAGAAACAAGATGCCACTGCAGAATATCCTAGAAGTCGAGATCTTCGACCTATGGGGGATTGATTTTATGGGACCTTTTCCATCTTCATGTGGAAATCTTTACATCCTCCTAGCAGTAGATTATGTCTCCAAGTGGGTAGAAGCAATCGCAACTCAAAAGAATGATGCCAAAACGGTTCAAAAGTTTTTGCACAAAAACATCTTTTCTAGATTTGGCATCCCTAGAGCGATTATCAGTGATGAAGGGAGACATTTCGATAACAGGGTAATTGCTGCCGCCTTGAAGAAATATGGTGTCAAGCACAGGATAGCGACAGCATACCACCCACAGACCAATGGACAGGCTGAGATTTCTAACAGGGAAGTGAAGAACATTCTTGAAAAAATGGTTAAACCAACTAGGAAAGATTGGTCTTTACTTCTGAATGATGCATTATGGGCATACAGGACAGCTTTCAAGACTCCATTGGGCATGTCTCCATTTCGATTGATCTATGGGAAAACCTGTCACCTGCCTGTCGAGATAGAACACAAGGCATATTGGGCAATCAAGGCAGTAAACATGGACTTGGACAAGGCAGGTCAGAAAAGGCTGTTAGATTTGAATGAGATCGAGGAAATACGGACAATGGCCTACGACAACGCAAGAATATACAAGGAGAAAACAAAGAAGTGGCATGACAAGAAGTTGCTGCCACGACAGTTCTGCCCAGGGCAACTTGTGTTGTTGTTTAATTCTAGGTTGAAACTCTTTCCAGGGAAGCTCAAATCTAGATGGTCTGGCCCGTTCCAAGTGGTTCAAGTTTTTCCCCATGGTGCCATTACAATTCAATCATTAAAGGACGGGCACCAATTCAAAGTCAATGGACAACGCCTCAAGCATTATCAGGGGACTGAAGCCCCAGGAATACAGGAAGTGGTTACCTTAGGTGATGCCACACAAGGCATCCCTAATTTAACCTAATTTTTATTTTTATTTCTATTTTTTTATTAGTTATTAGGAATTAGATTTATTTTAATAATGTTTTGTTTTTAATTTCAGTTTTTAGGAAATAAAGGAGACAAGTGAGAAAGAAGAAGTGGCCCAAGATCACCGCTCATCCACCAGCCCAATTAAACCCATTTATGGTAACCTGTCGTTTCGGCTGCCGGCGCAGACGGATTTGACAGGCTGTCAACAGACGCACAGCAGACGAAGAAGCGTGCGGCAGACGCTCAGCAGATGCATTAATGCGTGTCAGACGCGTCAGACACGCAATATCCAATCTGCCGCCCCGTTATTCCCGCCTGCCGTTGCGGCATTAAATGGGCAGCTACTCGACCGCTATATAAACCCCTTCTCCCTTTCATTTTTCCTCACTTCTGATTTTTTCTCTCTTATACTCTCTTCTAGTTTATCTACTTTCTTTCTTTTTCAGCCCTTGCAACCAAAAATGTCTTCACGACAAACTCGCCAGAATGTTGCTGCCGCCTCTTCTTCAGCAGCAGCATCCCCGTTCGCCAACAAGGAACTATGGGAAGAACGAAGCTTCATCTATAACAGAGATGCCCCTCTTTTTGGACTCCGGCCGTTCATTATGAAGGCCATTACGACACAACTTTGGGAAGACTTTGCCGAGCAGCCGGCAGAGCTTAACGACACTCTGGTCAGGGAATTCTATGAGGCGATCGAGAGTAAGTCGGCGACATCTGTCGTCGTCCGAGGAGTGACAGTTCCTTTCACCGCCAGCAGCATCAACCATGTATTCGGTCTCTTCTTTGGCCCCACTGACGACGCTCATCAACAGTTTTGGGACTCCCTCGACGCTGCCGGACATGATGCTGTCATGAGGGAATTGACAGAGGAGGGCACAACCTGGAGCACCAGCAAGAAGAACCCCAACTCCGTCAACCGGGCAGAGCTGCTCCCCGAGGCAAAACTATGGAACGCTTTTATCAAAAAGCGTATCCTGCCCTCATCCCACCACACGACAGTCAACAGGCAGCGGCTGGCCCTCATCCACTCTATCATGCATGACCGGCCGATCAACGTGGGCAGGTACATGCGAGACAGCATTCTCGATTGTGCCTTCAGAACAGATTCACGACTATGCCTGCCCTTCACCATTACTGCCCTCTGCCGTTGCGCTGCCGTACCGGAGGACCCTTCAGACAAAATCAAGAAGGGCAGCGGTTGGACCGACAGCAACATCTCCAGCCTCATGGAGATTATCGTCGTATCGCCCCTCAACGCCTTCGATCCAAACGCCCCCCTGCTGAGTCTGATGATGAACCTGCCACCGAACCTGCCCCAGAAGCTGCGACCAACACCGCTCCGGCAGATCAGAACGCCGACATCTTAGCTGCCATCTTGAGGATAGAGGAGCGCCAGATGGGTTTAATGACATTCATCCGTGACTTCTCCAATGCAACGGTAAACTTCATTACCAACACTTTGAATTTTTCGGATGTCATTTTCCCCACCTTCCCCGCCCATTACTTTAATATCCCCTCCCCCACTCCCACACCACCTGTCTCTCCCCACGGAGAATCTGCCTCCTCCACACCTTCCCCAACAGCAGCCGGCAGCCCCCCGGCGGACACTTCCCCTCGAGGCACCAAGCGAGCTGCCACTGACGACAGCCCTCTTGTCCGGAGGAACTTGGACAGCGCCTTCACGCGGGTGAAAAGAATTAAGCATGTGGCCAACAAGAGGATGCTGTCCAAGGCCATCACGAGTAACAGCTGGGACAGCAGTAGCAGTTCTGATATCAGACTAGTAGAGCCACCTGTCATTCAACCTGCTGACGACCCTGTCACCCAACCGGAGGAAGAACCTGCACCTCAACAGGCCGATGAACCTGTTGATCAACCTGCCCAGGAACCTGCCCAGCCACCTCTCCAACGCAGACGCTACCATCAGATCCGCGTCAGCAGCAGCAGCGAGGACAGCGAATAAAATTTAAGTTTTATTTCTTTTACTCCTCTTATTGCTGCCTGCCCTTATATATTGTGATGTACTTTTATTTTTCATGTTTTTCTTTATTTGTTTTAGTGTCATTTTGCATTGAGGGCAATGCAACCCTCGAGTATGGGGGTGGCAACCCTCCATATTTAATGGAGTCTTTAGCACATCTTTTGTTTAATTGTTGTGTCTTATTAGTCATTTATTTTCTTTTAAAAAAAATCAGAAAAAAAACAGAAAATTTGAACTGTTGGCTTAAAACTGTGAAGTTAACTTACCTGTCATGACAGCTCTGTCGTGGCAGCATCCCTAGGACAGGTTAAGGAAAAGTTTAGAGCCTTTCTATAGTTCTGAAAACTTAAACACTTTTGTGACTGTTATATTGCTTAGATTTCTTTTAGCCAAACTAGAATAGGATGCTTAGAACTTGAATAGCCCCTAGAGGTGCCTAACACTGGCTCTAGGAAAGAAGTTTAGCAAAAATCAAAAAAAAAACCTAGAGGTGCCCAAAACCGGCTCTAGGAAGCTAACTAGAGGTGCCCAAAACTGGCTCTAGAAAAACTTAGCTTGAAAATAGAAGAAAAAGCATGAAAATATGCCTTCTAAAAGAAAGTAAACTTAGGCATAAAATTCAAGTTAAGGAGTTGAATATTCTAGTGAAACTAAGAGAGTCTTAGCATATAACTGTTCACAAGCATGCACACACTGCACGAGAGCTATAGGGAGATTCCGGACAGATCCTAACCCTTCCGACAGGTTGCTGCCGCCATAGAGAATGAGCGACAGGTGAGGGACAGTTTACTGTTTGAAGGCCAACACAAAAATTTTCAGTTTTCTTTTAAGTCTTCATTGCTTGAGGGCAAGCAAAAACTTGAGTTTGGGGGTGTGTTGAGTGTGTAAAAGTTCTATCATTTACACCTTTTTAAACCCATATTTCTGCTGCATTCAAGCATCATTGCATTGCATTTAGGTTAGTTTTCAATAAAACATAACAATTATATAAAAGGCACGGATTCTACTGAAAGATGGCTATTTTTGCAGGTATCTGTCACAGTAGATGTCGAAGGCAGGTGCAGGGCAGATAAGCAGGAAAGCTGAACTGGACAAGCAGCTGAAGAAGACAAACCTGTCACGGACCTGTCGTGACAGCATGATGACAGCAGATTTATGAAGAGGAAAAGTGAAGTGGACCTCGATAGATAGAGAAAAATCTGCTCGTCTGTCGTGTGGAAGCCGAATATTTTTCCAAGCCCCGGATCAAAAGATATGTCAAGCCAAAGCTCAAGGAGAAGAATTCCCATGAAACAAGGAGGCGGCTGAAAAGTAGGAATCCTTGGAGATTTAGTCTTTATTAGAATCTTACTTTTAATTAAAGTTGTAATCCTTGTTACCTTAGATAACTTGAGCCCAAAGCTTATATAAAGGGCATAGATTAAACCTAGGGCATAGCCGACTACCCAATAACCGAAACCTAAACCCTGTCGTTTACCTGTCACCGATATGTTCTAAATTCCCCCTAGGGCTACGGGTTGTTTTGTAAAGTAGTTGCAAGGGTTGCTTTGTTTTAGGATTTTTCAAGTTCAATAAAATAAACTTCAAGTTCTTTTATCTTGGTTTTAATATCTTGCAAGAGCATCGGGAGAGCATTGTGAGGTTATCCATTTACTTAGCATCGGGAGAGTTAAGTATACGAAAGAGGTAAAAGCGCGTTCTCTAGTTTATAGTTGAACCATCTCGTGCTTAGGGATAAGGCGAGGTTAAGTGGCTAAGGAAGAATTCATATACATCGGTGTTCATCCTTCGATTCACGCCGGGAGGTATCATCAAAGACGTGATCATCGACAGACTTGTGCCTAGGGATAGGGCAAGGCAGATCAGGGATTCTTGCCAAGCTTGAAGTACGGAGTTAGTGTTCGCTGCCGCGATAGCTAACGGACAGACGCCGCGACAGGTGCTGTCGGCGACGGGTGCGACGACAGAACTGGAGATCCTAAGCAATTCAATACCTGCACTACCGAGCAATTCAATACCAGCCCATTCTCTCTATCTTGATCTCTCAATTCCTTTATATACGTTTTTACATTATTATTCTCGTGACTACTCTTAATTATTTCCTTTACTTTCGTGCAGTGAATTTAGGTGAAGCTATTAGCCCAATCCCTGTGGAGACGATATCCGATACTTCGTATCACTTTACTACTTGCGTCGTGTATACTTGCACTACAATTGCGATAGACTATTTTACACGCAACAACTGTCATGAAGAACTGGGTAACGATAAGCTCAAATTACGATTCGAGATTTCAGAGGGGCATTATACCAAAAGGTAACAAAGTTGTTCTTTATTAGATCACCTGAACCTCAAGATGTGAGTCTAAAGCAGAGATTCAAAAGAGATTCAGATTTCAGAAGTTGAATTAAGGAGTTCAAAGCGATTCATTAAATGCGAATTGTAAGTTTACTGAGGGTTCAACATTGATACATTAATTTAGTAGGGTATGTTTCAGAAGAGGTCAGAAAGTTCTATTAATTAACTTGACTACCCTCAACCAAACTCTAAAGTGCAATTCGCCCTGAACTGCATACATAAGGTCTTACCCTAAGCTTGAAGCGTAGGAGCCTACCTAAGGGGATGCCTTAGGTCCAGAAAGACTTACCCTAGGCCCGTGGGCGTAGGAGCTTAACAGAAAGGCTTACCCTAGGCCTATTGGGCGTAGGAGCTTAGGTCTAGAAGGACTTACCAGCGCTGAGCCTACAGATCATCATTCAAATCCTAGATAATATACCCCAGATAAATTTCAGTTTATATTCAGAAGACAGTATTACAGAAAATAGATATCAAATCTATTTTTATACTAGAAGACAGATATCAATTTATTTTATTAACATTATTATTATTATTATTTCGTATTCAAATGTCAGATATCAGATATATTTTTCATATTAGAGGTCAAAAATCAGAGAATTGCTTTCTTTTCATATTACAATATCATACTTCTAAATTTTAAGCATATGGACTTGATTTAGAACAGAAAGTATTTATCGATACTTGGTACGCGCTTTATAGCCCAATTCATTTCTTAAAGGTACTTGATAGATATCAGAAAGATGACATTTGTCAATTTTAGACTGATTTCAGAACGAGGTCCCTACGAATAGGGGAGTTTGATAAGACGGATCGAATCAACATCGAAAGTTGATGCATTAGAATCATCGAGATTTTAGATATATCGCGAGCAGAATTAAATGTTACAACCTATAAGGGTATTAAGGTCATTTTGACCTTCAAGAGGGGTAAACTGGTAATTTGAACCAACAATGTATAAACGGTGATGTACAGAATTTATGACTTCTAGTTGCTCGTCAAGTTTCCAAACCCCTTTTGAACTAATCGGAACCCATTAACACCGTGTTTAATATCTCACCGGATTGGTACACTTCAACCATTCATTTCTCAGAATTGACTACGTAGCATAACAACAATAGTTCACCATCACCAATCGTCCACTGAACTTATTCTAGAGATCAAGCATATATTCGGATGGTATTTTCCAAGTATTCAAACATGTGCATTGCACTTGAACTCATTCCAAAACATCGAGAGTACCTTATAAAAACAGATCTCTCTTACAATTAGCTATGTACTTTCTCCCAATAAACTGTACGCCTTTATATGATATTCCTCCAATATCCTCTTAGTATCATAAACGACCAACAGACACAGGTCGTATATTACCACTTCTTGTTTGAGTCATTTCATGGTTGGCCTTATTTGGAGTTCTCAATTCCATGTCTTAGAAATATTCTCAATCATTATAATATCCGAGGGTATTTCAGACAATTCGATGCTCGAATGTGTTACGATTGTTCAAAGTCTTTCAGTCCTTCCAACTATTCTTTCATTTAAGTACTCAAGGGTAAAATCATAATTTTGATCAATTTGGCACTTGCTGCCGAGGATAGATTATTCTTTTTGGTCATTATGGATATTCTGATCAGTTCAGCATTACCAGTATTTCCAAACATTTTAGGCACTTCAAACGATTCAACAATTTACGCAACTTTGACTAATTCAGACATACAAATATTTTCTCGCAATTGTCTTCAGAGATTTATTCAATTTCTAACAGAATCTGAGCAATTTACAATCTCAAAGGTGAAGCCTCGCTACGAACTTCCCAAGCCAGTTCAAGATTTTCAGAAGAATTAGCTGATAAACCGAATCTAGTGTAAATTCTCAAACCACTTTCATTGATAGGGGTATTTTAGTCATTTTCATACATCGAGGCATTTTCGTAATTCATTAGCCAACACAATCAGATTTAGAGATCAACCGTTTTTGTTAATCGCTTATTGAACTCAGAAATCTTTTTGATTTATCAAACCTCTTAATCGAAAATATGCCTTGGCCATTAATATTCTTATTTCTTAATTGATCGACATTAGTGAAATTAAACATATGCTCAATCATGGTCGTGCAAGCATTAACCGAATACCAACAAGTTTTGAAAGCATGCAGAAGGTAGTAATGTATTACCTTAGTTCCGAGCTACAACGGTTGATTCATGACACCTCATTCGATCGCACTCGATCCCAAGATTTGACGGCTCCCAACATCTCAAATTCAAGGATACTTTGATACCCAAATATTCTGGTCACCGGACGGTCGCCGGAGTGGTCGTCGGAGACACTTCTGGCACCGTTTCTTAAATGGTACGATTACGCCGGAAAATCGCGAAGCTCCGACGAGGGCTCTCCCGGCGACTGATCGACAAATTATTAGAGGGGTTTTGTTCTCCATGACATGGGGATTCTAGATCCGGCGGCCGTGTCGCAAACGGACGGCGAACTGAGCCGGAAAAGCATAGAACGATGGCGGTGGTTTGGGTTTGATAGTTCGAACCTCCAACGAGTCTTCACCGGCGATGGGCAGCTCGGTAGCGCGCGTGACGACCATGGGTGTGGTCAGGATGCGACGGCCCTCCCAATGGTGACGACGGTGATGATCACCGACGAGCGGTGGTGCAGATCGGAGATGAGGCGACGGTGGGTTAGGTGAGAGCTTTTTTTTCACTTGGAATTCGAATGGTGTAAGAGTTTGGTAGGTGAAAAGTCAGATTGGGCTTTAATTACCTTAGGTACACAACTAGAAGGGTTCAAAAGAAAAAAAGCGGAACCTTAATCACTAAGAGTTGTCTAGCTCGGTTGGCTGGGTCAAAAGCTTAGCTACCAAGAGGTTGTGGGTTCAAACCCCCACAACCACAAACCCTCTTCTTTTTTTAAGCTAAATAAAATCAGAGTGTTACAAATCTCCCCACCTTAAAAGAAATTTCGTCCTTGAAATTTACCAGAGTCGGAGAAATAGAGAGACTACACTTTCATCTATTTTTGTACTGAAACTTTTCCATCAGAGTATCCTTGTTTCTTGAGACTCTCAAACGGTCACATGTCAATCTGATAGCGCCCTCAATCACCTAGACCATCCTGGCCAAAACCCATCTCGTTTTACAACCCAAACCAACTTATCTGAATATGGTATTTTAAACCATACTATACTTCATAAGGTGTCAAGCGAAAACTTGTCTCATATCTTTTACTATAACCAGTCTTAGTCAAGAATAAGAGACATTTGGAACTTCCACAGAAGTCAATCATACGACCCAAATGTATATCTCCTAGAATCCGAATTACTCTTTCAAGTTGACTATCAATTTACGGACGAAGAACTTTAACTGTAATTCAAACAAGTACCCAAAGCCTCCCGTAAGGTTTTTCGGAATCAAGATGTAAATATTAAATTTCAGTCAGAAATGGTACATAACGGTCTACCATGCCTCAAATTTCAAAAATATGTCTTTCTTTATATCAACCAAACATAATCGGGGTATTGAATGGATATCTCATACCTTCAGCATAGTATTCAGGCAACTGTTTCCCTCGTATACAACAGAGGCACCACAGAATATACACTTTCAGCACAATCACAAACACTTTTCTTGTTAGTTCATGGAGTCTTTATCACATTTCCATTAGGGTATAAAAAAAATGATCATTATCACCGAATAGCCCTTCATGAAATCTTATATCAGTTACCTCACAAAACCATACATTTATTCTTCACTAAATCAGATATTCAATTTCACATGTACGAGCCATCTCAGGTTCTCACTCCAGGTTCAAATCCATTAAGTTACTTCAATTCACAGACGAATGTTACAGACATTCCTTGTCATTACGATTCGAGTTACAGCGTAAAGAAAGCCTAGATTCAGTTATTTCAGAAAAAGGATTCGACATCAGAGTTTCGGCTCGGAGGAGTACGGTTATGCTAGGGGCATGCACAGACCAGACACTCTATGATAGACGATCGGCCGATCTACCCAGAAAGACGCAACTCTAAGCTCTGATACCACTAAATGTAACCCCCTAGACCCGCCTATGCGTTACCACGAATCCTAGAAAGTTACATTAGGGTCATAGGACCGACCCACATTAAAATTTCAAATAAACAAATCGTTAATCATTTAAAATCATAAATCAAATTTTGAATTAGAATACAATTCCAGAAAATATTCAGACTACAAAATAAAAAAAGACTATGATACGAATTGCTAAAACAAGTTTTAGACTCGAATGTAAATCAAGATGTGACATACATGCCCCCTAATTACATAGATACCATACTCCACAAGCAAACCGAAGAAACTCCATACCGATGTTGACAGCTGCGACATGGTCGATCATCTAACCTGTGATGGTAAAAAAAACAACGTGAGCTTCGAAAAGCTCAGTAATACAATCTACCAAAGGATGCTAAAAGCACAAGTAGGTAAGGCAAGCTTAACACTGTTGTTGAGTGTGTAAAAGTTCTATCATTTACACCTTTTTAAACCCATATTTCTGCTGCATTCAAGCATCATTGCATTGCATTTAGGTTAGTTTTCAATAAAACATCACAATTATATAAAAGGCACGGATTCTACTGAAAGATGGCTATTTTTGCAGGTATCTGTCACAGTAGATGTCGAAGGCAGGTGCAGGGCAGATAAGCAGGAAAGCTGAACTGGACAAGCAGCTGAAGAAGACAAACCTGTCACGGACCTGTCGTGACAGCATGATGACAGCAGATTTATGAAGAGGAAAAGTGAAGTGGACCTCGATAGATAGAGAAAAATCTGCTCGTCTGTCGTGTGGAAGCCGAATATTTTTCCAAGCCCCGGATCAAAAGATATGTCAAGCCAAAGCTCAAGGAGAAGAATTCCCATGAAACAAGGAGGCGGCTGAAAAGTAGGAATCCTTGGAGATTTAGTCTTTATTAGAATCTTACTTTTAATTAAAGTTGTAATCCTTGTTACCTTAGATAACTTGAGCCCAAAGCTTATATAAAGGGCATAGATTAAACCTAGGGCATAGCCGACTACCCAATAACCGAAACCTAAACCCTGTCGTTTACCTGTCACCGATATGTTCTAAATTCCCCCTAGGGCTACGGGTTGTTTTGTAAAGTAGTTGCAAGGGTTGCTTTGTTTTAGGATTTTTCAAGTTCAATAAAATAAACTTCAAGTTCTTTTATCTTGGTTTTAATATCTTGCAAGAGCATCGGGAGAGCATTGTGAGGTTATCCATTTACTTAGCATCGGGAGAGTTAAGTATACGAAAGAGGTAAAAGCGCGTTCTCTAGTTTATAGTTGAACCATCTCGTGCTTAGGGATAAGGCGAGGTTAAGTGGCTAAGGAAGAATTCATATACATCGGTGTTCATCCTTCGATTCACGCCGGGAGGTATCATCAAAGACGTGATCATCGACAGACTTGTGCCTAGGGATAGGGCAAGGCAGATCAAGGATTCTTGCCAAGCTTGAAGTACGGAGTTAGTGTTCGCTGCCGCGATAGCTAACGGACAGACGCCGCGACAGGTGCTGTCGGCGACGGGTGCGACGACAGAACTGGAGATCCTAAGCAATTCAATACCTGCACTACCGAGCAATTCAATACCAGCCCATTCTCTCTATCTTGATCTCTCAATTCCTTTATATACGTTTTTACATTATTATTCTCGTGACTACTCTTAATTATTTCCTTTACTTTCGTGCAGTGAATTTAGGTGAAGCTATTAGCCCAATCCCTGTGGAGACGATATCCGATACTTCGTATCACTTTACTACTTGCGTCGTGTATACTTGCACTACAATTGCGATAGACTATTTTACACGCAACAACTGTCATGAAGAACTGGGTAACGATAAGCTCAAATTACGATTCGAGATTTCAGAGGGGCATTATACCAAAAGGTAACAAAGTTGTTCTTTATTAGATCACCTGAACCTCAAGATGTGAGTCTAAAGCAGAGATTCAAAAGAGATTCAGATTTCAGAAGTTGAATTAAGGAGTTCAAAGCGATTCATTAAATGCGAATTGTAAGTTTACTGAGGGTTCAACATTGATACATTAATTTAGTAAGGTATGTTTCAGAAGAGGTCAGAAAGTTCTATTAATTAACTTGACTACCCTCAACCGAACTCTAAAGTGCAATTCGCCCTGAACTGCATACATAAGGTCTTACCCTAAGCTTGAAGCGTAGGAGCCTACCTAAGGGGATGCCTTAGGTCCAGAAAGACTTACCCTAGGCCCGTGGGCGTAGGAGCTTAACAGAAAGGCTTACCCTAGGCCTATTGGGCGTAGGAGCTTAGGTCTAGAAGGACTTACCAGCAATGAGCCTACAGATCATCATTCATATCCTAGATAATATACCCCAGATAAATTTCAGTTTATATTCAGAAGACAGTATTACAGAAAATAGATATCAAATCTATTTTTATACTAGAAGACAGATATCAATTTATTTTATTAACATTATTATTATTATTATTTCGTATTCAAATGTCAGATATCAGATATATTTTTCATATTAGAGGTCAAAAATCAGAGAATTGCTTTCTTTTCATATTACAATATCATACTTCTAAATTTTAAGCATATGGACTTGATTTAGAACAGAAAGTATTTATCGATACTTGGTACGCGCTTTATAGCCCAATTCATTTCTTAAAGGTACTTGATAGATATCAGAAAGATGACATTTGTCAATTTTAGACTGATTTCAGAACGAGGTCCCTACGAATAGGGGAGTTTGATAAGACGGATCGAATCAACATCGAAAGTTGATGCATTAGAATCATCGAGATTTTAGATATATCGCGAGCAGAATTAAATGTTACAACCCATGAGGGTATTAAGGTCATTTTGACCTTCAAGAGGGGTAAACTGGTAATTTGAACCAACAATGTATAAACGGTGATGTACAGAATTTATGACTTCTAGTTGCTCGTCAAGTTTCCAAACCCCTTTTGAACTAATCGGAACCCATTAACACCGTGTTTAATATCTCACCGGATTGGTACACTTCAACCATTCATTTCTTAGAACTGACTACGTAGCATAACAACAATAGTTCACCATCACCAATCGTCCACTGAACTTATTCTAGAGATCAAGCATATATTCGGATGGTATTTTCCAAGTATTCAAACATGTGCATTGCACTTGAACTCATTCCAAAACATCGAGAGTACCTTATAAAAACAGATCTCTCTTACAATTAGCTATGTACTTTCTCCCAATAAACTGTACGCCTTTATATGATATTCCTCCAATATCCTCTTAGTATCATAAACGACCAACAGACACAGGTCGTATATTACCACTTCTTGTTTGAGTCATTTCATGGTTGGCCTTATTTGGAGTTCTCAATTCCATGTCTTAGAAATATTCTCAATCATTATAATATCCGAGGGTATTTCAGACAATTCGATGCTCGAATGTGTTACGATTGTTCAAAGTCTTTCAGTCCTTCCAACTATTCTTTCATTTAAGTACTCAAGGGTAAAATCATAATTTTGATCAATTTGGCACTTGCTGCCGAGGATAGATTATTCTTTTTGGTCATTATGGATATTCTGATCAGTTCAGCATTACCAGTATTTCCAAACATTTTAGGCACTTCAAACGATTCAACAATTTACGCAACTTTGACTAATTCAGACATACAAATATTTTCTCGCAATTGTCTTCAGAGATTTATTCAATTTCTAACAGAATCTGAGCAATTTACAATCTCAAAGGTGAAGCCTCGCTACGAACTTCCCAAGCCAGTTCAAGATTTTCAGAAGAATTAGCTGATAAACCGAATCTAGTGTAAATTCTCAAACCACTTTCATTGATAGGGGTATTTTAGTCATTTTCATACATCGAGGCATTTTCGTAATTCATTAGCCAACACAATCAGATTTAGAGATCAACCGTTTTTGTTAATCGCTTATTGAACTCAGAAATCTTTTTGATTTATCAAACCTCTTAATCGAAAATATGCCTTGGCCATTAATATTCTTATTTCTTAATTGATCGACATTAGTGAAATTAAACATATGCTCAATCATGGTCGTGCAAGCATTAACCGAATACCAACAAGTTTTGAAAGCATGCAGAAGGTAGTAATGTATTACCTTAGTTCCGAGCTACAACGGTTGATTCATGACACCTCATTCGATCGCACTCGATCCCAAGATTTGACGGCTCCCAACATCTCAAATTCAAGGATACTTTGATACCCAAATATTCTGGTCACCGGACGGTCGCCGGAGTGGTCGTCGGAGACACTTCTGGCACCGTTTCTTAAATGGTACGATTACGCCGGAAAATCGCGAAGCTCCGACGAGGGCTCTCCCGGCGACTGATCGACAAATTATTAGAGGGGTTTTGTTCTCCATGACATGGGGATTCTAGATCCGGCGGCCGTGTCGCAAACGGACGGCGAACTGAGCCGGAAAAGCATAGAACGATGGCGGTGGTTTGGGTTTGATAGTTCGAACCTCCAACGAGTCTTCACCGGCGATGGGCAGCTCGGTAGCGCGCGTGACGACCATGGGTGTGGTCAGGATGCGACGGCCCTCCCAATGGTGACGACGGTGATGATCACCGACGAGCGGTGGTGCAGATCGGAGATGAGGCGACGGTGGGTTAGGTGAGAGCTTTTTTTTCACTTGGAATTCGAATGGTGTAAGAGTTTGGTAGGTGAAAAGTCAGATTGGGCTTTAATTACCTTAGGTACACAACTAGAAGGGTTCAAAAGAAAAAAAGCGGAACCTTAATCACTAAGAGTTGTCTAGCTCGGTTGGCTGGGTCAAAAGCTTAGCTACCAAGAGGTTGTGGGTTCAAACCCCCACAACCACAAACCCTCTTCTTTTTTTAAGCTAAATAAAATCAGAGTGTTACAAATCTCCCCACCTTAAAAGAAATTTCGTCCTTGAAATTTACCAGAGTCGGAGAAATAGAGAGACTACACTTTCATCTATTTTTGTACTGAAACTTTTCCATCAGAGTATCCTTGTTTCTTGAGACTCTCAAACGGTCACATGTCAATCTGATAGCGCCCTCAATCACCTAGACCATCCTGGCCAAAACCCATCTCGTTTTACAACCCAAACCAACTTATCTGAATATGGTATTTTAAACCATACTATACTTCATAAGGTGTCAAGCGAAAACTTGTCTCATATCTTTTACTATAACCAGTCTTAGTCAAGAATAAGAGACATTTGGAACTTCCACAGAAGTCAATCATACGACCCAAATGTATATCTCCTAGAATCCGAATTACTCTTTCAAGTTGACTATCAATTTACGGACGAAGAACTTTAACTGTAATTCAAACAAGTACCCAAAGCCTCCCGTAAGGTTTTTCGGAATCAAGATGTAAATATTAAATTTCAGTCAGAAATGGTACATAACGGTCTACCATGCCTCAAATTTCAAAAATATGTCTTTCTTTATATCAACCAAACATAATCGGGGTATTGAATGGATATCTCATACCTTCAGCATAGTATTCAGGCAACTGTTTCCCTCGTATACAACAGAGGCACCACAGAATATACACTTTCAGCACAATCACAAACACTTTTCTTGTTAGTTCATGGAGTCTTTATCACATTTCCATTAGGGTATAAAAAAAATGATCATTATCACCGAATAGCCCTTCATGAAATCTTATATCAGTTACCTCACAAAACCATACATTTATTCTTCACTAAATCAGATATTCAATTTCACATGTACGAGCCATCTCAGGTTCTCACTCCAGGTTCAAATCCATTAAGTTACTTCAATTCACAGATGAATGTTACAGACATTCCTTGTCATTACGATTCGAGTTACAGCGTAAAGAAAGCCTAGATTCAGTTATTTCAGAAAAAGGATTCGACATCAGAGTTTCGGCTCGGAGGAGTACGGTTATGCTAGGGGCATGCACAGACCAGACACTCTATGATAGACGATCGGCCGATCTACCCAGAAAGACGCAACTCTAAGCTCTGATACCACTAAATGTAACCCCCTAGACCCGCCTATGCGTTACCACGAATCCTAGAAAGTTACATTAGGGTCATAGGACCGACCCACATTAAAATTTCAAATAAACAAATCGTTAATCATTTAAAATCATAAATCAAATTTTGAATTAGAATACAATTCCAGAAAATATTCAGACTACAAAATAAAAAAAGACTATGATACGAATTGCTAAAACAAGTTTTAGACTCGAATGTAAATCAAGATGTGACATACATGCCCCCTAATTACATAGATACCATACTCCACAAGCAAACCGAAGAAACTCCATACCGATGTTGACAGCTGCGACATGGTCGATCATCTAACCTGTGATGGTAAAAAAAACAACGTGAGCTTCGAAAAGCTCAGTAATACAATCTACCAAAGGATGCTAAAAGCACAAGTAGGTAAGGCAAGCTTAACACTGTTGTTGAGTGTGTAAAAGTTCTATCATTTACACCTTTTTAAACCCATATTTCTGCTGCATTCAAGCATCATTGCATTGCATTTAGGTTAGTTTTCAATAAAACATCACAATTATATAAAAGGCACGGATTCTACTGAAAGATGGCTATTTTTGCAGGTATCTGTCACAGTAGATGTCGAAGGCAGGTGCAGGGCAGATAAGCAGGAAAGCTGAACTGGACAAGCAGCTGAAGAAGACAAACCTGTCACGGACCTGTCGTGACAGCATGATGACAGCAGATTTATGAAGAGGAAAAGTGAAGTGGACCTCGATAGATAGAGAAAAATCTGCTCGTCTGTCGTGTGGAAGCCGAATATTTTTCCAAGCCCCGGATCAAAAGATATGTCAAGCCAAAGCTCAAGGAGAAGAATTCCCATGAAACAAGGAGGCGGCTGAAAAGTAGGAATCCTTGGAGATTTAGTCTTTATTAGAATCTTACTTTTAATTAAAGTTGTAATCCTTGTTACCTTAGATAACTTGAGCCCAAAGCTTATATAAAGGGCATAGATTAAACCTAGGGCATAGCCGACTACCCAATAACCGAAACCTAAACCCTGTCGTTTACCTGTCACCGATATGTTCTAAATTCCCCCTAGGGCTACGGGTTGTTTTGTAAAGTAGTTGCAAGGGTTGCTTTGTTTTAGGATTTTTCAAGTTCAATAAAATAAACTTCAAGTTCTTTTATCTTGGTTTTAATATCTTGCAAGAGCATCGGGAGAGCATTGTGAGGTTATCCATTTACTTAGCATCGGGAGAGTTAAGTATACGAAAGAGGTAAAAGCGCGTTCTCTAGTTTATAGTTGAACCATCTCGTGCTTAGGGATAAGGCGAGGTTAAGTGGCTAAGGAAGAATTCATATACATCGGTGTTCATCCTTCGATTCACGCCGGGAGGTATCATCAAAGACGTGATCATCGACAGACTTGTGCCTAGGGATAGGGCAAGGCAGATCAAGGATTCTTGCCAAGCTTGAAGTACGGAGTTAGTGTTCGCTGCCGCGATAGCTAACGGACAGACGCCGCGACAGGTGCTGTCGGCGACGGGTGCGACGACAGAACTGGAGATCCTAAGCAATTCAATACCTGCACTACCGAGCAATTCAATACCAGCCCATTCTCTCTATCTTGATCTCTCAATTCCTTTATATACGTTTTTACATTATTATTCTCGTGACTACTCTTAATTATTTCCTTTACTTTCGTGCAGTGAATTTAGGTGAAGCTATTAGCCCAATCCCTGTGGAGACGATATCCGATACTTCGTATCACTTTACTACTTGCGTCGTGTATACTTGCACTACAATTGCGATAGACTATTTTACACGCAACAACTGTCATGAAGAACTGGGTAACGATAAGCTCAAATTACGATTCGAGATTTCAGAGGGGCATTATACCAAAAGGTAACAAAGTTGTTCTTTATTAGATCACCTGAACCTCAAGATGTGAGTCTAAAGCAGAGATTCAAAAGAGATTCAGATTTCAGAAGTTGAATTAAGGAGTTCAAAGCGATTCATTAAATGCGAATTGTAAGTTTACTGAGGGTTCAACATTGATACATTAATTTAGTAAGGTATGTTTCAGAAGAGGTCAGAAAGTTCTATTAATTAACTTGACTACCCTCAACCGAACTCTAAAGTGCAATTCGCCCTGAACTGCATACATAAGGTCTTACCCTAAGCTTGAAGCGTAGGAGCCTACCTAAGGGGATGCCTTAGGTCCAGAAAGACTTACCCTAGGCCCGTGGGCGTAGGAGCTTAACAGAAAGGCTTACCCTAGGCCTATTGGGCGTAGGAGCTTAGGTCTAGAAGGACTTACCAGCAATGAGCCTACAGATCATCATTCATATCCTAGATAATATACCCCAGATAAATTTCAGTTTATATTCAGAAGACAGTATTACAGAAAATAGATATCAAATCTATTTTTATACTAGAAGACAGATATCAATTTATTTTATTAACATTATTATTATTATTATTTCGTATTCAAATGTCAGATATCAGATATATTTTTCATATTAGAGGTCAAAAATCAGAGAATTGCTTTCTTTTCATATTACAATATCATACTTCTAAATTTTAAGCATATGGACTTGATTTAGAACAGAAAGTATTTATCGATACTTGGTACGCGCTTTATAGCCCAATTCATTTCTTAAAGGTACTTGATAGATATCAGAAAGATGACATTTGTCAATTTTAGACTGATTTCAGAACGAGGTCCCTACGAATAGGGGAGTTTGATAAGACGGATCGAATCAACATCGAAAGTTGATGCATTAGAATCATCGAGATTTTAGATATATCGCGAGCAGAATTAAATGTTACAACCCATGAGGGTATTAAGGTCATTTTGACCTTCAAGAGGGGTAAACTGGTAATTTGAACCAACAATGTATAAACGGTGATGTACAGAATTTATGACTTCTAGTTGCTCGTCAAGTTTCCAAACCCCTTTTGAACTAATCGGAACCCATTAACACCGTGTTTAATATCTCACCGGATTGGTACACTTCAACCATTCATTTCTCAGAACTGACTACGTAGCATAACAACAATAGTTCACCATCACCAATCGTCCACTGAACTTATTCTAGAGATCAAGCATATATTCGGATGGTATTTTCCAAGTATTCAAACATGTGCATTGCACTTGAACTCATTCCAAAACATCGAGAGTACCTTATAAAAACAGATCTCTCTTACAATTAGCTATGTACTTTCTCCCAATAAACTGTACGCCTTTATATGATATTCCTCCAATATCCTCTTAGTATCATAAACGACCAACAGACACAGGTCGTATATTACCACTTCTTGTTTGAGTCATTTCATGGTTGGCCTTATTTGGAGTTCTCAATTCCATGTCTTAGAAATATTCTCAATCATTATAATATCCGAGGGTATTTCAGACAATTCGATGCTCGAATGTGTTACGATTGTTCAAAGTCTTTCAGTCCTTCCAACTATTCTTTCATTTAAGTACTCAAGGGTAAAATCATAATTTTGATCAATTTGGCACTTGCTGCCGAGGATAGATTATTCTTTTTGGTCATTATGGATATTCTGATCAGTTCAGCATTACCAGTATTTCCAAACATTTTAGGCACTTCAAACGATTCAACAATTTACGCAACTTTGACTAATTCAGACATACAAATATTTTCTCGCAATTGTCTTCAGAGATTTATTCAATTTCTAACAGAATCTGAGCAATTTACAATCTCAAAGGTGAAGCCTCGCTATGAACTTCCCAAGCCAGTTCAAGATTTTCAGAAGAATTAGCTGATAAACCGAATCTAGTGTAAATTCTCAAACCACTTTCATTGATAGGGGTATTTTAGTCATTTTCATACATCGAGGCATTTTCGTAATTCATTAGCCAACACAATCAGATTTAGAGATCAACCGTTTTTGTTAATCGCTTATTGAACTCAGAAATCTTTTTGATTTATCAAACCTCTTAATCGAAAATATGCCTTGGCCATTAATATTCTTATTTCTTAATTGATCGACATTAGTGAAATTAAACATATGCTCAATCATGGTCGTGCAAGCATTAACCGAATACCAACAAGTTTTGAAAGCATGCAGAAGGTAGTAATGTATTACCTTAGTTCCGAGCTACAACGGTTGATTCATGACACCTCATTCGATCGCACTCGATCCCAAGATTTGACGGCTCCCAACATCTCAAATTCAAGGATACTTTGATACCCAAATATTCTGGTCACCGGACGGTCGCCGGAGTGGTCGTTGGAGACACTTTTGGCACCGTTTCTTAAATGGTACGATTACGCCGGAAAATCGCGAAGCTCCGACGAGGGCTCTCCCGACGACTGATCGACAAATTATTAGAGGGGTTTTGTTCTCCATGACATGGGGATTCTAGATCCGGCGGCCGTGTCGCAAACGGACGGCGAACTGAGCCGGAAAAGCATAGAACGATGGCGGTGGTTTGGGTTTGATAGTTCGAACCTCCAACGAGTCTTCACCGGCGATGGGCAGCTCGGTAGCGCGCGTGACGACCATGGGTGTGGTCAGGATGCGACGGCCCTCCCAATGGTGACGGCGGTGATGATCACCGACGAGCGGTGGTGCAGATCGGAGATGAGGCGACGGTGGGTTAGGTGAGAGCTTTTTTTTTCACTTGGAATTCGAATGGTGTAAGAGTTTGGTAGGTGAAAAGTCAGATTGGGCTTTAATTACCTTAGGTACACAACTAGAAGGGTTCAAAAGAAAAAAAGCAGAACCTTAATCACTAAGAGTTGTCTAGCTCGGTTGGCTGGGTCAAAAGCTTAGCTACCAAGAGGTTGTGGGTTCAAACCCCCACAACCACAAACCCTCTTCTTTTTTTAAGCTAAATAAAATCAGAGTGTTACAGTTTGTTTATGATTAATGCCTGCCTCATTGAAGCCCATCATTCTTAGATCTTCCACTACCCTTCTTGAGCTTGGGTTTTCTAGGTTGAATCTTAATGTAATTTGAATATCAACTAGGCTAGTATCTACAAGATCCCCTTTGTACGGTCTACTACTCTCCCTTGAATCTTGGTTCCTTGCCACCTCCTTCTCCACTTCAGCCAATTCAATGCCGTTTGACTGCTGGAAGCTTTTGACTTCTCCATTATTCTTAAGTCTATAGCCCTTTAATTTTGATTCCCCAATAAATCTAAAATCTTATATTTCTAAATCATTTTCATATTCTTGGGACGATATTCCTTTGCAAACTACATTTATTGCTTCATCATGCCCAATAAAATTATCTTTAGATTTAATCATTTCTTCCCTCTGAGAATGAACCGTTGTTAGTTCCGACGAGCTTTCCTCCGTATCTGATATGACCGGCCTGGCTAGCTTCCCCTCAACCCCGATCTTCTAATTATCTACATTTACATGAATGCAGACAGCTTCATATACTCGGGCTCGATACAATCGATTCTGTTAATTTGATTTGTAGAGATTAAGATATTTAGCTTCTCACAATCTAGTGTTTGGTTTGCATTCTCCCCTATCGCTACCAAAGAACCCCCAACATTATGATATCCTACATATTATTGTATAATTCCTAAAATGTAATGGAATTCCCACTACTTCCACCCAAGTCGACCTTTAAGGTATCATACTAGTTTCTGACCAATACTCCACTTCTATAAAGACTCCCTTCAATACAGACCATGGGTGCTCCTCAAGTAACATAAGGAGTTCCTCATCATGTATATCGATTAAGAATCTTCTTCCTCCCATTTTACTCATCTCTATCTCACCAATACCCCAGTTGTGAAATCTCTCCACCTGATCAGAGCTGCAGTATGTCACCATTGTGCCAATAAAACTTTTATGTAATTTCCACAGAGTTTCCTCCTCTACATGACCTTTGATTCTTCTTATTTTCTTCTCTCCCGGGTCAAAAGATTCGTATGTCACTTCTTCAACAATTTTACCTTTTTGGCTCCCCCCCGCTATTTACGCTTCTTGTGTTCTCCCAGGTTCTTGGGTTTCTACTTTTGCCTGCGGTTTCCATGTAATTCAGAAGATCAACTTTCTTGGCTTCCGCCGCTATTATTTGGTTTTACAAATCTACTTTATTTGTTTGATTGCTGATATATGAGCAATGGGTGGTGTAGTGATTTTTGGTGTAAATTGTAAACTTATTTGAAGTTTTTTTATGATTAATAAAATTTTGTTTGAGAAAAAAACCATGAATTGCACTTATTATGTTTGTTAAATTAAATTATATTATGAAAAATAAAAGTGATATATTATAAAGAAGGTGAAAACCAAGCTCTATTCAATTGTTCAAAAGTTTGCACTTTTTTTCTTCATATATTTGATTTTTTAATAATTATAATGTATTTAATTTAATTTTAAAATATGTTTTATATATTTAAATTAAATTTAACAATAAAATTATATTATTTTTTTAAAACCCCTATTTTTTTATAATTTTATTATAGTAACTCTATATATTGCATATATACATTTATTAATGAATTCAAAAAAATCATATTAATATGGTTTAAATCGTACAGCATATGTCTAAAATGGTCATTTTGTCATTTTAAAAATAGATTTTGACAGCTATCCCAAAAAACTAAATCTTAAACGTAACATTTCAAAAGCAATGCCAAGCCGGCACTAAGTAATTTTTTAGTGTTTGTTAAGACAAAAGCAGTTCACGGAGTTATGATCAATGATTCAATAATGCAGTAAAAAGAGAAGAAATGAAGAGAAACATAGAGCGGGAAGGAAAGTTAACGTGTCACGTCAACGTTTTTTAACGGTAGTTAACGAGAGAACCATAATGAAAGCGAATTAAAAATTCAGTGACCATATCACAAGTTTTAAATGTTCGATGATTAAAATGAAAGCGCACTAAAAATTTTATGATTATTTATGTAGTTTACCCTAAAATAAAAGCACTACACATAGCTTGAACTCAATTCGTGTGCAAGAGTCTAACACCTCAACTTGACTCTTACATGTCTAATAATGTATAATGGATAATAAACAAGGTGTATTTTTTAGGGTATATAGTTTATAGTTTAGAATTTAAAATATAAAATTTAAATTTTTTAGTATTAGAACATAGAAGAATACAGTAGAAAGGGGCGGAAGATTTTTGTCCATCTTCAATTACCTCATTAGTCTGACTATATCAGTCGTATGCTCATGTTCAGTTCATATATAACATTTGCTATATTAGGTCTAGAGAAACTCATTACTCACATTAAACGACAATGTCACATATATTTTCTTTTAGTTGTATATTATTTTCATAAATAGTTCTAACACATTTAATATAAAAGTGTCTAAATTTATACGAGGTCACATTTTCTTAGCACCTCCTTTTCATGGAATATGTTAAAAGCAGGGGTGAAGCCAAGATTTAAAAGTTAAGGGGGGCGAAAAAAAATTAAGGATATAAACACCCTTGGACTTTAGACAAAAAATCAATTACATCCCTAAACTAGGATAAAAATCCATTGCTACTTTTTGATGCCCCTTTCTATGTCCCAACACTAAAAACACTAAAAAAAATTAAATTTCAAGCCCTAACCCTGAATTCTAAACTCTACACCATATACTTTAAAAAATATACCATACCCTAAATTCACTAAACCCTAACCACAACCCCTAACCTTAAACCCTAAACTCTAAATCTCAAACTCTACTTATTAGTGTAGGGGGATAGAAAGGGGCATCGAAAAGGGGCAGAGGATTTCAATTCCAAAAGTTGTAGCTTAACTTCAGATAAAAATCCGTTGCCCCTTTCTATGCCCTAACACTAAAAAATTAAATCTCAAACCTACCCTAAATTCTAAATCCTACACCCTATACCCTAAAAATACATCCTAGCCTAAATTCCCTAAACTATAACCACAAGCCTTAACCTCAAACCTCAAACCCTAAACCTAAATTTTAGTATGGAGGCATAAATAGGGGCAGTGAAAAAGGCAGAGGATTTCTATTACCTAACTTCGCAGAGTTATTTAATTTAAAATTATTTTTATTGATTAGTTAAATATTATAATACAATTTTAAGCCTCTTACATAGTAGTGTTTGTAGGAATAGATATCATTTTCCTTTTCAGTGTTTCTTTCCATGCCTCACACTGAAAAATAGGTTTAGGGTTGGGGTTAGGGTTTATGTAATTTAGTCATGGTGTATTTTTAGGGTATAGGGTGTAGGGTTTAGGATTTTGATTTTAGTGTTAAGGCTTGAAATTATTTTTAGTATTTTTTAGTGTTACGATATAGAATAAGGCACCAAAAAAGGGCAGACGATTTTTATTTGTATTTCTAGCGCTTTTGTAATACGTAGTTATATTGATATATTCACGGGCAATGCTACGTCTACCCACTAGGTCATCTACCCCGTTGAGGTGACGTATGGCATGGCAACTCAAATAGATATAACTGAATAAAATATTAAAATATCTTTTAAAATTTTAATTGGATAATACAAAACAATTAATACACCTTTTACCCACAATTTTTTTAAGATAATAAATGCATTCCGTTTATAATTGTTTGACTAGCCTCACATTAATAATAATAATAATAATAATAATAATATTATATTATTATTATTATTATTATTATTCAAATTAGATTATAAAATATTTCGAAGGTTGAATCTACGCCAACCAATCATTTTGGTAATCGGAATTCCATTATTTGACGTAATTGTTTTTCCTTTTCTCTCTTTTAATTTTATTTAAAAAATATTGAAAAATTATAAAGAAAAGACAGGAAAAAGGAGGTAGAAGCTTGGAATAATCAGCTTTTTTAGTATGAATGGAAATATGTGAAGCAATTCAAAAAATAATCTTTAAATGTAATAGATTTTCTCATATTCTATGATTACAAAAAAAATATATATTTTAAGAAATTATTCAAGAGTGATTTAATTTATAAATTTTAGGGAAATATTTTGATATACAAGTTTGTTATACAAGTCTTTTAATTTTGGGCGTATAGATTTAGGTTGTGGTTTAGGGGTTTATGTTTTAGGGTGTAGAATTTAAGGTTTATAGTTAGAATATAGAAATTAGGTTTTAGGGTGTTAGGGATAGGGATTTAGGTTTTAGATTTATAGCTTAAATATGAAGGGTTTCTTAGAATATTTGGGAATTGAAAGAATTGAGGGATTTTGACTTTTGTTGTATATTGGAAACGAGTCAAACTTTCAGTATTAAGAAAAGGATAAAACGCAGAGTATAAGGGAAAAATAAAGCTTTTCTCATTTTATTCAATTAAACATAGTTTACAATATATACTAATCAAGAAAACAATCCTTTATCTAATAACTAACCTAGCTGTAAATTAACAATAAACCAACTAATCCTAACAACTTTAACTAATCCTAATAGCCCCCCTCAAGTTGGAGCATACAGATTCTGAATGCCCAACTTGATTACAGAATCCTTAAACAAAGAAGGTTGAAGTGCCTTGGTAAAACAATCAGCAAGCTGATTGTGGGTAGACACAGAAAGTAATCGAATCAATCCTTGCTGAATCTTTTCTCAGACCAGGTGGCAGTCGATTTCAATATGTTTAGTCCTCTCGTGATAAACAGGATTTTCTGCAATTTTTACAGCAGAAAGATTGTCACAATATAGATTAGTAGAATGTAAAGGAATCTGTAAATCAGCAAGGAGATATGAGACCCATTGAATTTCACAAGTGACAGAGGCTAATGCCCTGTATTCAGCCTCACTTGAAGATCTAGAAACTGTTTGCTGCTTTTTAGATTTCCATGAAATCAAAGAAGATCCTAAAAACAAGCAAAAACCAGATGTAGACTTCCTTGAGTCAGGGCATGATGCCCAGTCTGAATCTGAGAAAGCACTTAGTTTTAAGTCATTATCAGCACTAAAAAACAAACCCTGTCCTGGTGTTCCTTTCAAGTATCTAAGAACTCTATGTGCAGCTTTCGTATGAATGTCAGTAGGACAAGACAGAAATTGGGACAATTGCTGAACAGCATAAGTAATATCTGGCCTAGTATTAGTGAGATAAACCAATTTACCAATAAGCCTCCTATAAGGTGTAATATCAGATAAAAGATTCCCATCAGTTTTAGATAACCTGGTGTTTAGAGGTGTAGAAGCAGGCTTTGAATCTAAAAAATCAGATTCTTCAAGTAAATCTAAGGTATACTTCCTTTGACACAAGTTAATACCTTTAGTAGATCTTGCCACTTCAAAACCAAGAAAGAATTTAAGATTTCCTAAATCTTTTATTCTGAAAGTATCATGTAAAAACTCTTTAATTTCTTTTATGGAAACTGAATTAGGACCAACAAGCACAATATCATCAACATACACTGCTAGAGCAACAAAATCATCACCCACACCTTTCAAAAACAAATAATTATCAGAGGCAGCTTGTTTAAAACCTTGACTAAGCAAAGCAGATGTGAGTCTCTCATTCCATTGCCTACTTGCTTGTTTGAGCCCATAAAGACTCTTCTTTAATTTACAAACTAAACCAGAATCTTTAGGGGTAAAGACAGGGGTGGTTGCATATAAACCTCTTCATTAAGAAAGCCATGCAAAAAAGCATTATTGACATCTAATTGCTGTAAATTCCAATTTTTAGCAGCAGCAACAGCTATAAGAGTTCTAATGGTGGTTATCTTTGCAACAGGGCTAAAGGTATTAATAAAATCAATCCCTGGTTGTTGAGTATAACCTTTTGCAACTAACCTAGCTTTATATCTCTCTAAGGAACAGTCTGATTTAAGTTTGGTTTTGTAAACCCATTTACATCCTATTGCCTGTTTTCCAGGAGGTAATGGCACTAGATCCCAAGTCTTATTATTTTCTAAAGCAGTAATCTCTTCAGCCATAGCATGTTTCCAACAGTCATGTTTAATAGCATGCTTATAAGAAGTTGGTTCTTTCAAAATTTCAACAGAATTGATATAATTCTGATATGGAACAGATACTTTAGAATAAGATAAGACTTGATTAATAGAATGGGGAGAAGTTTTTGAAGATCTGACCTTAGGCAACTACATTTGGAAATCCTTGAACTTACTTGGCAACCTTGCAGTCCTTGTAGGCCTTTGATGCTGGGTAGAATCTTCAGTAACAGGCACAGTAACATGTTCTAGCTCTTTAGAATTTTTAGTCTCATCATTATTAGGTAAAATATCACCAGAATCAGAAATATTTTGATCCAAGTCTTTACACAAATCAGTTGTGGAATCAGTATTAGGCAAAACAGGTGAGCTGACATGACTTTTTAAAGTATTAGGCAAAACATCATCAAGAAAGACTGTATCAGTTTCAGAATTTGGCAAAATGACTTCATATGATTTAGCATTATTTTGAAATGGAAAAATGTTTTCAGAAAACACCACATCTCTTGACACAAAAATGCTCTTTGTTTCTAAGTCATACAACCGAAAACCCTTGATATGTTTTGGATATCCCAAAAACAAACACTTAATAGCCTTAGGATGTAGCTTAGTTTTAGGCTTAGGCAGTACAACAACATAAGCTAAACAACCAAATGTTTTAATATCTTCAAGCTTAGGAATATTTTGAAATAACACTTCAAAAAGTGTTTTATGCATTAAGATTGGAGTAGGAGTTCTTTTTATTAGAAAAACAGAATGTAGAACACAATCTACCCATAAATTCAGAGGCAAATTAGCTTGAATTTTTAGAGACCTAGCTACAACAAGGATATGCTGATGTTTCCTCTCAACAGTGCTATTCTGTTGAGGGGTATAAGTACAGGAATTCTGATGTATTATGCCTTTATTTTTATAAAAATCCAACATATCAAATTCATGTGCATTATCAGTTCGAATACACTTAATTTTGCAAGAAAATTGAGTCTCAACAAACTGATAGAAATCAACAATAATAGTTCTGACTTCAGTTTTATTCCTCATTGGAAACAACCAAACATATATGCTCTTATCTTCAACAATAGTCAAAAAATAAGCATGTCCATACAAACTTTTTACAGGAAATGGACCCCATACATCCATATGCACTAGATCAAATAGATTTACAGAACTAGAGGTACTAACAGGGAATGGAAGCCTTTTATGTTTAGAAAGATGACAAACATCACAGTTGGAATGAAAACTAGCAGGAATCTCACTAAGCATATGAGAAAAATGTTTCATTCTAGCAGGGGAAGGATGTCCTAATCTAATGTGCCACAAATTTGAAGAAGCTAAAGAACAAACAATGGACTTAGGAACCTGAACAGAAGCATCAGAATGCAAAACATATAAGCCATTGATGCAATCAGCTGAACCAATCGTCTTCAAGCTGAGAGTATCCTGTAAAGAACAACCAACACAAGAAAAAATAAGAGAAGTATTTCCATTTGCAACCAACTGAGAAACTGAAACAAGATTAAAATTAAAACTAGGTATATGAAGAACATCATGCAAGATTATAGATTTATTAATACAAACAGTGCCAACATGCTCAACTTTAACTAGGACATTATTTGGCAATCTAACAAATTTATCAGTTACAACACGATATTCATAGAAGGAATTTAAAGAAAAGCAAACATGATCCGTAGCACCTGAGTCTAAAATCCAAGAGGTAGACAAATTGGATGAATTAACACAAGCAAGAATCATACATGTTTCTTCTTGAGGAGCAGAACCAAAGGCAGAAGAAAGCATATTTACAGACGAATCCTTAACAACAGAAGAAGAATTCTTGGACTGGAGTAAAGCCATTAAAGCATCATACTGCTCTTTGGTGAAAGAAACAGATCTAACATCAACTTTGTCAGACTCAGAATTTTGTAAGACAGACTCAGAATTGGACCCAATTTGATTAACACGACTACTTTGATTTAAATTCCTAGACCGAAAACCAGGAGGGAAGCCATGCTTTCTATAGCATTTGTCAACAACATGACCATATAGACCACAGAAAGTGCACAAAGGCCTTTTGTTACCCAGAACCGATTTTTTATTACCAGAATACCTAACATCTTGCTTAACAGTAGAATCCCCAGAACGAAAAGAGACTCTATCAGCTAAAAGAATAGTAGAATCACTAGAGAACCCAATCGAAGCATTGACAGACCTCTCGTGTTGAACAACTATAGAGAAAACCTCATTAATCGAAGGCAAAGGTTTGACCATGAGAATTTGAGATTTTTGTACTGAGAAATTTTCATTTAACCCTCTCAAGAATCTAAGCAAAAAATCTTGATTCCTATATTTCAACGAAGAACATTCACAGGAAACCAAAGGGCGTAAATTACAAATCTCAGCCCAAACAGTTTTTAATTGCGTAAAATAAGCACTGACAGGAAGAGTACCTTGATTCAAGGAATAAAATTCCTGAAGTAAATCGGAGATACAAAGAAGATCCCCTTGATTGAAACGATCGAAAAGATCGGTCCACAACTCAGACGCGCTATCGATCCAAATAACGCTCTGAGCAATTTCTTGATTCAACGCTCTTTGAATCCAAGAAAGTACCAAATTGTTGCATTTAACCCACGCAGAATGATTCGGATCATCTTCTCGTGGCTGCTGAATCGAACCGTCCACAAACCCAATCTTGTTCTTGGATATAAGCGACATCCTCATCGAACGAGCCCACGCATGATAGTTGCCGTCGTTCAACAGGGAAGAGGTGAGCACCAACGCCGGATTCTCATTCGGATGAATGTAGTAGGCGTCGGAGATATCATCGTTCTTGAAACCCAGGCTTTCACTGGAAGAACTCGTAAAATCATCTGATACCATCTTAGAATATTTGGGAATTGAAAGAATTGAGGGATTTTGACTTTTGTTGTATATTGGAAACGAGTCAAACTTTCAGTATTAAGAAAAGGATAAAACGCAGAGTATAAGGGAAAAATAAAGCTTTTCTCATTTTATTCAATTAAACATAGTTTACAATATATACTAATCAAGAAAACAATCCTTTATCTAATAACTAACCTAGCTGTAAATTAACAATAAACCAACTAATCCTAACAACTTTAACTAATCCTAATAGGGTTGTGTAATTTTTTTACATAGCTTGTATATCAAAATATAACCCTAAATTATGTTAGATTTGGGTTTAAACATTTAATAGTAATTCATAATTGTTCTATTCAAAAGAAGCAATTCATAATTCTTTTATTTAAATGATGGAAAATAATAATAAAAATGCTATTACAATGATATTTCCATTAATATTTTAAGAAAACTCTTTAGTATTTTACTAATTGAGTTGATATTTGGTTAATATGCGATATCATTTAAGTCAAACTCTTAATTGATATTATACAAAAAAAACTAGTTTTGTTCACTGTGATGTTACTCTTCTATTTAATTAAATTAAACTTGAGTTGGATTAATCCGAAATATAATTCTAATAATCAAATCGATTTAATTTTACTATTTTTTTATTTTGAATTATGATTTTTATTTTTAAGATAGATTATTATATATTAAATAATAAAAGAAAAATATGAGCAGTGAAAATCTCTACAAGAAAGTATTGAACATGTGTTAAAGACAATGCAATAGAAGCAATGAATATTGTATTTTTTTTAAGAGAATATCCAAAAATTTATTGAGAGTAATATGAAAAAGGTTTTAGAGTTCCTATAAATTTTCTATAAATATGTCACTTTCACCTCAGTTTGGTAGATTACTCTGTGGATATAGAAAGTTTTCTCCTATATTTACAATTAACATATATTTATAACAATATCTTAAAACGAAAACTAAAAAAAAAAATCTCTTCAATTATCCTTTGAAGAATCAAACATTTGATTCGGTGCATGATAAAAATAAAATTAAAAATAAACATAAATTAAGTTTTAGTTGGAATTTTATTTCTTAAGAAGAGATGGAACAAATTTTAATCTTGGGGTTTGTTATAGTTATTGGGAGAAAAATTCTCTGTCTTTTTTCGGTGTTGTTTTTTTTCTCAACACTAAAAAGTTAAATCTTAAGTCATAATTATAAATTATAAGTATTAAATCTTAAAAAAGACATCTTACACCCAATATTCTAAACCATAACCTTAAACTTTAAGTATCAAATAGGTGCCCAAAGTTTCAACCGTTATAATGTTAGGTGCCTAAAATATACAATGTTACAATTATAGGTGCCTCACCGTTAAAGAAGTGTTAAAAAAAAGTTGTCAATCAATCAATACTTAAAACATGACACTAATTTTTTTTTAAAATTTAAAGGAAAAAATCAGAATTTTCATAAAATCTTAAAATTTTGCAAAGTTTACAAAACAGTTCCCAAATCTCTAAAATTTCTCAAACTCCCAAATCGCCACCGCTTTCACTATCGATCGTCGCCCCTGATCACACACCTTTGGTTACTGGACCAAGGCGATCATTTTCCCAACACGGCGTCGCCAAAAATGCGGAACGACATGCAGCCGAATGCGAAATCGACGTTCATATTTTAAAATAATAATTGAAAAATATATTTTAAACGTATATAAATTATATATAAATGGAAAAATATCTTACGATAATTTTTTATATTAGTTAATTTAAAATTATTTTTATTGATTAGTTAAAGGTTATATAATACAATTTTAAGCCTCCAACGTAGCAGCGTTTCTAGCGCTAATTGTAATACGTAGTTATATTGGTAAATTCACAAGTAACATATATTTATAACAATTTCTTAAAACGAAAACTAAACAAAACATCTCTTCAATTGTCTTTGAACAATCGAACATTTGATTCAATGAATGATAAAAATAAACATAAACATAAATTAAGTTTTAGTTGGAATTTTATTTCTTAAGAAGAAATGGAACAAATTTTAATCTTGGGAGAAAAATCAAATTTCCCTTTTGGGTGCTGCTTTTTGTTCCTAACACTAAAAAGATCAAATCCTATGTCATAACTTTGAAGTATTAAACCCTAAAAATATACCTTACACCAAATATTTTAAACCCTAACCCTAATACATATCCTTAAACTCTAAAACTATTTTTTTAATAAGGGGCGGACGATTTCTACTCCAATTATTGTTGGGTTTCAAAGTCGATTTGTTAAAGAAATTTGAGTATGGTAGTTTGCAAAATTGATTTAAGTGGGACATATTACACATATTAATATATCAAAAGAAATAAGCGCAAAAAGTAAAAGAAATAATATACGAGAATGGGCAAGAATAAAATTGAAATGGCCTAAATTTACAGAAGAAAAAAATATCTTAAAAGCATGATAAGGAATTTAACCCAAGTCATAATAAACCCTAAACCTAAGAAAAAAAACTATGGCATCTAAACACAACCCAACTCATAATAAGCCCTAAACCTAAGAAAGTTATGGTCCGGTTTGGAAGTAAAAACAAAGAAGTCAGGCAGCTCCAATAGGAAGATTGGAGAGCTGAACCTCTGCTGACGGCTTCTTCACTTGGTCTTTAGTTTTGTGGTCTCCGTTGAAGTAAAAGTAGGCATATAAGCACAACTGAAGAAAGCCAGAGATGGATCCTAGTCCATTGGAAACCTGCAAAGCAACAATAACAATTATATTACTCCATGTCTCCATCCATATATTATGCATTTTAATTGCTCATTAATTTACTTACCAGAATGAATATATCAAATTGGAGGAGGCCATAAATTGTCCAACAGATTCCATTACAAAAGCCAGGAAGTGAGAGCCAGAAAGGCATGTACTCCACACTCCTTGTTTTGATCACTTTTCTAGCTATGGCCAGAGGTGACAAATACATGATGATGTTGAAAACATCAGCTATTATTCCAACCATAAGAGTTCTACGGCTATGGAAAACGAAGATAGCCAACAGAACGATGCCTACTGTCAATAGTGCTTCAAGACCTATGATTTGCGCAACACGAAGCTGAAATTTGTACACATTCAAGTCTCAGATTCATATAATTAAACAAGGGAGCTTGGTAGAGATTAATGATTCATATAATTAAACAAGGGAGCTTGGTAGAGATTAATGATTCATACGTACCCTTTTTTTCCGATCATTAGCGTAAACAAAATATACGGTCAAGTACAGAATCTCAATGCCAAGACCGACGCCATTGATGGTCAACACTAAAACATTGTCTTTTGTAATAAAAGGGAGACCATAGAAGATCCAGATAATACAGTTCATAACTGTGCCCAGGTACGGATATGGTTGAAACTCCTCCACTGCCTTCTTTTTATAGATTTGAAAAAACGTTGGCCTAGTTCATTTATTCACAAAAACCAAAACCATTCATAATTAGTAGGTAACCTAAAATTCAAGAGAGAGAGAGTGAGAGATTGCGATTACATTGGTGAGAGGAAGAGACCGAAAGAGATGACATTCCCTGCAAAAGGAATACATATATAACTACATTGTTGAATCAAATGACGTAAAAACTTAAACCTGGTAACGAATAACTAATTACCGACAATCCCGACGATAGTGTGAGCAAGTCCCATGTTGAAAGCTGAAGCAGAGCAGAAATTGTGAGGGATGAAGGCTCCAACGATTTCAAAGTTATATATAGACAAGGATTTTTAGTTTAAACAAATTTCAACCACTTTAATTAAAATTTATTTTATTAACTAGAAGAATTATATCGAATGTCGAATACTTCTTTCAAACCAATACTTGTGTTTAATTACAGGAGGTGAAGCCCAAGGAGATTGGTTCGGTGCTTCATGAGCCACAGATGCAGCACTTGTGGATTCCGGATACATTTATATTAAATAAATTTATTTTCATTGGTAATTTTGTCATCCTTGTAGTTATTCAAAATCAACAATGTTGTTATGAAAATCCCCGAATTGCATCCATCTCACCCTTTGAATAACAGAGTCGTTATCAACGGTTGCCCTTTGCCACGCGTCATTAGATAATTAAAAACGTTTGAAATAGCATGTCCACCTGTCATTTTCTTTAATAAATTAATATTCTCTGCATGCCAGTTTTGATGACGTGAATTTCTAATTTTAAAATAAACAATTAATTCTATAACCCTCCGTCCGACCTACCTTGTCATCGTCGACATGGCAGGACAACTGACGATGACCGCTGATGTGAAACCATATAGAAATCACATGCCTAGAATTTAACGACTTCGTTAATCAACGACGATCAAAGATGCAATTCAAGAGTTCCAGGGCTAAATTGATGAAATTATAAATGAGGGGCAATATTGTTGATTTTTGAAGACTACGAGGGCTAAATTGATGAAATTAAAAATGAGGAACAAAGTTACTCATTTGAGATTACTACATGAACAAAATTTCCTATGGATGACAAAATTAACCAGACCCGATGGAGGTGGGTATTTTTTTAATAAAAAAATAGGTTCGAGTCGAGTTTGGTCGGATTCTGAAAAAGTTTGAGTTGGGTTTGTGTTTAGGGTTAAAATTCCCTCACTCGACCTAATTTATTTATAACTATATATATTTATTATATATTATATTTAATATTTTGATTTTTTTTCAAGACGGGTGGGTTTAGTCGGATTTTTTGTGAAAATTTTGGGGTCGGACAGGATCAAATTATGCCTTTATTATCTAGGGTCAGGAGTAAAATATATTAAATTTGGATACCCGTGTACTTGTTCTTAGCACTCCCTCACACCCAACAACATTTCCCTTAAAAGCTCCATCAACAAGATATTTTGGATACCTAAAATTGACCCCTTCTTGACAACTTTCTCAAAAAGTAGATGTAAGGCTTCTACTACTAGAATGAACATAAACGAGGATAATTGATCCCCTGTCTCAATCCCTTAAACATCTTAAATACTTTAGTTGGAGATCCATTAAGTACGATTGAGACCTTTACCGTGGAGTCACATTCCATTATACAATTCCTCTATAATTTCCCAAAACCCATTCTTCCTAGCACCATAATCGAAAAGTCCCATCGTACACTATTATAGGCCTTTGCGAAATCTAGTTTGAGTACAACCCCTCGTTCCCCATTGACCTCTTATTGCAGTGAATGAATGATTTTGTTCGCTATCAAAATTCCACCAAATATTTGTTTGTCCTTTAGCAAAGCGCATTGAGCCTCACTTACTAATCGATCCATCACCATACATAACCTTCTTTGAGAGTACCTTTGCTAGGATTTTATAAATTGAACTTACCAAACTAATTGGCCTATATTCTGAAATATTAGCAGGACATTCCTTCTTAGGAATAAGATCTATAAAAGAGGATTTTACAACTTTCTGGTAATTTACCCTTTGAATAGAAACTTTCGAATAACTTGAACAAATTATCTTTCAATAGTTCCCAACACTTCTTGTAAAAGCAAGCATTGAATCCATCCGGTCCAGGAGCTTTTGAATCATTGCAATTTCATACTACATCTTTGATTTCCTCTATATAGAAAGGCTTCTCCAGCTCCATAGCTTCACTCTGTTGAATTCAAAATCGAACCAAGCATCCCATCTCCTCGGCTTGCATATAAATTACTTTATAAAATGGTTGTAGACTTTTTGCTTCAGCTTCTTGCTGTAAAGTGCTCACAAGTCCTATATTTTATGCACATTTCAACTCATATTATTGCTATTCTCAAGTACATTTTAGGCATAATTGGGTGCATGCATGCATTATTTATAGTATTCTTTGCTTTGTCTTGTTCTTGTTGAATATCTTTGATTTGGTGACAAAAGATACTGTTTTAGTTTAGTTTTAGTTTCAGGTGCTAGAAGCTGTCAGGTGGAGAAAGGAGTTGAGGAATTGATGTTGAGGCAGCAGATCAAGGAGTTGTACTAATGCAGCTCAACACAGAAAGAGATGTTGTCGAGTAGCTGCCGCCGCCATATCTACCGCCCAGGGCAGCAACTTAAGGAATTGGTGAATTGGAGTGCGATAGGAAGAGCATAATTTTCCGAGTCCAATGAGCCCTTCCGCGCAATTTATTGATGCCGGAAACAGCGGACAAAGCCACCCAAGGAGAAATTGTCTAAGGCGGCCAAAGCTTACTTGTGGCACAAGGAGTCCAACTTCAAGTCAAAGAAGTCAGATTTAAAGGATGCATTCAATGCAAAAGCTACTTTATCATAAAGAAGACTTCTACTCCAAGGAGGACTGGCCCTAGGCCATGCTCTATATATATTTGATCATACCTTGTATTTTAAGAGAACACATAGTCGACATAGCTTAGGTTTCTCTTGGGTTTTCTTGCTGCCACTATGTTCTAAATTCTCTAGGGTTTGAGTTATGTTGTAAAGTAGTTGTGAGAATGATTGTTTTAGGTTTAAGTTTGTTTTTGCAATAAATTCATGTAACACCCTAAAAAATATATGGTTATATTTAAAGTTAAAAAAGGAGAAAAAGAAAGAAAATGAAGGTTGTGGGAATCGAACCCATAACCTAGCCTTGTTAAGCTAGTCACCCAACCGCTTGAGCTATAGAAACTCTTACTCATTTCTTACACCAAGTTTAATTTGAACCCATGGTTAAAGAGGTACCGGAATATAATAATAATAAGTTCAAAAAATATCCCAACCACCCCCCCTTTTTCCCCAAAATTAAATGTGCATCAGATGAAAAAAAAAGGATTAGTTCTGATTTTTTTTTGTTTCATTCGAAACCCTTCACCTTCCCCCCGTTCACCTTCCCCGACCTCCTTCGCCGTGTCGCCGTGGTCACCACCGCCCTCACCAGCACAACCATCGCACTGTCCCGACCACAACTTTGGCCACCACTCGCGGAGATGCGCCGCCGTTCGCCGTGAAAATGGCCTAGAAGGATCGGCCAGAAACCCTAAACTGTGCGCCTCCTTTTCCTACATTTTCCGGCTGCCTCCGCCGTCACCTTGCTGCATGGCCACTGGATCTAAACTCCCCACACCGAGTCGAGCAAAACCCTGCTTGTTGATCGATCGTCCGCCGTCGTTAGAGTCGTCGTCGGGACTACGACGGTTTCGGTTTCCATTTTCATTTCGGGGTAAGTTTGGTAAGATTTCTAACTTTAAATCGAGTTTTTGCAAGATTGTGTTGAGAAAATGGTGTTTTTTTTGGCGTCGCCCGGTGATTTCCGGCCATTTAAGGCCGCGCGTGGGCATCACGCGCCGTCCGGGGCGATTTCCGGCCGCCCTGGACGGTGGCCGTTGAACCGGCCGGCTTAGACGGTCTGACCCGTTGACCGACCCGACCCGACCCGTTGACCCGTACCCGACCCGTTGACCGAGTCAACTCGCACGAGTTAACCCAGTGAGTCAATTCGTTGAGTCAACTCGGTCAACCAGTGACGTCAGCATGACGTCAGCATTGACTGCTGACGTCAGCGATGACTGCTGACGTCAGCGTTGACTGCTGACGTCAGCGTTGACCGTTGACCTGCCCGTTGACCGTTGACCTGCCCGTTGACTTTGACCAAAAAGTCAAAATTCCAGAAAAGTTCTATTTTATGTTTTTCGACGTCCTGAGCCCGATTTTGAAGCCTGTTTCGTGAAATTCTAACCCTAAAGTCTCCAAATTGGATCTTGAACTCGAGTCTGCTTATGTATTTTAATAATCAGTTGTGGGTAATGTGATTAAGGACTGAAATTGGATTTTGTGCGATTGAAGGTATTCACAATTCCTTGTATTCGGGATGTTGAGGACGTCGCATTCAGGTTCGCGAGTGATCGAACGGAGTATCATGGTCGATCGATAAAGCAAGTATCAAAGGTAATACACTACTACCTCTTGTATGCTTTGAGAACATGTTGGTATTTGTTAATGCATGCATGAACATGATAAGGAGTGATGTTAGTCCTACTTAAGTCAAGCTAAATATGAAATTGAGTATGATAACTTAGATAAGACCGAAATGCTCGAACGAGGAAGTTAATAAATCTGAAGTATCTGAAGTTCATTAAGTAATTATTGAGACAGCTAATCTCCAATTCTGAGCATTAGTGTGAAATGTTTAAATGTGAAAGATACCTGGACATGAAATTACGAAAATGCCTTCAAAGTATGAGAATGACTAAAATACCCTTGGAATTGGGAGCAATCTAGAAATCTACCGTGGATATGGTAAAACAACTCGATTCGTCTGGAAACCTCGATCTACTTGTAAAGTTATGGAAAACAAGAATTAAACCTTCGAGATTGTAAGGTGTTAGGTTTCTTTGAATTTGAAATAAATCTCCGAATGTAAATTTACGGGAAACTATCCATGCCTCCGAATTAAGCAAGCGACTCAGAACATTGAATTGATTGAAATGGCTAAAAGTATTGGAAATACTGTTATTGTTAAAAGTAATCGGAATGATCGTATTGACAAAAGGGATGAAGCATTCTCGGACATCGAGGTTCGCAATTAATTGGAAGGATGGATAAACCCTTGAGTTCTGAAATGAATGAAGTGGTTGGAGGAACCGAAATTTCTTGAATGGATGAAACACCTACGAATACTTTAATGATTGAAATATTATAAATGGTTCAATTGACAGAAATGATAGGGATCCCGAGCTCTAGAATGATTGAAATACCCCCTGTCTGAAATAAATAAATTTACCTTTGATGAAATTCTAGAAATGCTAATAAAGTTGAAAATGACTGAAATGCCCTCAAGGGTTGAAACATGACTTACGTACGTCAAACACTCTTGATATTAATATAAAGGTGGAAGTCTTCCCGCACAGAGTATTAGTTCGACTACTCCGTGGCAAGTCTTGTGGTGAAATATGAAAGCAACCGTTCAGATATACGATACAGTTAAATGCATCGGAAGGGTTGGTTAGTGCTACAAGGTTGGAATATGTTAGTTCGAATGGTTTTGGAGGCTCGATAAACTTCTGGAAATTTTAATTTCTGTAAATCATAAATTCCTCATGATCGAGCTAAGTTACAAAATCACCCTTGATATTTAAATGACCAAAATGCCCTCGTTGGCCAAAGTAATCAAAATAGCCCCGAATGTATCTGATATAGTGAAAGGTCTTGACGTAGAAATCTCTGAATGCCTGGTTGGATACCTGATGAACAAATAGAATTTCTTAGCTATCGTTTACGCCTTGTTGGTATAAATTACTAAAATGCCCATGCATGATAAAATGACCATAATGCCCCTGGTATGCTTAAATGGCTAAATCACTCATGATATGCCTAAACTCTCAAGATCTTGATGTATCATCTCCTGACTATCTGGTTTGAACCGTTAGTACAAACCCCTCTTTTAATAGGGGCCTTGTTTCAAAGATCCGTTCAATTATCAAAAGTTTAAGGTGTTCTCTTCCGTAAACGTCAAGTATCTCCAAGGAATAAATTGTTCCACCTAGTGTGTTCCATGTGTGCCACACGACTGTTTTGCATACTGTTTTACATGTTATGATACCGATCACGTGCACTTGGTTGACATATTTAGACTCACATGACATGTTTTATAATTAAGCATGATCGTATTATATTTCTGATATTTGCATATGCACTTGATATGACAAACATGCTACATGGATAACGTGCTACTAAAAAAAATACAGTGATTGATTAATGAACTAACGATGACCTGATTCACTGGGGTAATTGGGATATGATATGAAGTTACCTACGGCTCAGCCCTGATCCAGCTGGTAAGTCCGCCCGTTTTCGGATCCTAGGCTTCGGCCAGGTCCGCCCGTTTTCGGATTCTAAGCTTCGGCTAGGTCCGCCCGTTTTCGATTCCTATGCTTCGGCAAGGGCCGCCCGTATTCTAAGGTATATCCTTAGGATGGTACCCATGCCCAATGGGCTCGGGTTAATGCCTGTACATGATACCGCACTGGGGAAACTATATACTGGAGTATGGTTCGAGGGTAAATAAAGAATTAAAATGAACTTTACGGCTACATGAAAAAAATGTATTTGAAATGAAAATGTTTACTGCATTGTTACATTTCATGCATTATCGTTGCACCGTTGGAACACACTAGACACTAAACTCTCGGATTCCTACCTCTTATGTTACCGGCCTATATAATTCCCGTCTAATTCTCGAGGTTTGAATAAAGAACAAGTATCGTTATTCACGAGTATGATGCAACCTCGAAATAGTAGAACAGAAATGGAGACTGTTACTACGTGGGACATCATGAAAATGTTATGCTTACCATATATCTGCATGAGCTTATAGCATCTTTTGGTAGTTTTGTATTACTGAGCTTTTCCAAGCTCATATTGTTTTTACCATTGCAGGTTAAAAGAGTATATCATGGTATAAAGTTTGACATCAGTGTTCGGAGTTCACTCGACGTTGCCTTGGAGTACGGTGCTGTATAGTTAGCGGGCATGTATGTCATGTATGGTTTTGTGATAGTATTTGTAAAGCACTTTCTGCAATTTATGTTATGTGTTTAAATGATTTCCCGGAATGGTATTTTAAACAGAAGATGATTTTTCAGTTTAATAAGTGTTTTGAAGAAATAAAATATTTTTACGTGTATTTTTACCGTGGGTCGCCCTTGTGACCCTAATGTGACTTCCTAGGATCCGTTGTAACGCATAGGCGGGTCTAGGGGGTTACAATTCAAGGTTTGCTTATTTCATGTTCTTCATTGTTTTTAATTGATTTGGGAGATCGATTGTGAGAAATCCATTTGTTTGGCATCGAGAGAGTCAAACTCACGAAAGAAGTAAGCACGATCTCATCAATACCAGATGTTGATCAATCCAGCCTAGACATAGGATAGGGTTTAAGGCAGGTAAAATAGGACGAACCAAAGGTTGTTGTTCATTGCAAGATTCACGCCGACGAGTATTATCTGCAGCGGGCATCAACAACATTTATACTTAGACATAAGTTGAATCATTCTCGAAGTGTTCTACCGAGCCTTAAAGGTCTACCGAGTTTGCCACTGAGCCAATCGTCTGTTTCACCTGCCGAGGTAGTGAAAGCGTCGAAGCATCAATCTGCCATCTTCCGCCGTGGTAGCAAAGTCTGGCAGCGTAATACAACTTAACATATTCAACGCAGTTTCACACTACGGAGCAACATAACCTGACCCATTCTTTCACTCTTATCTCTTCTACTATTTACTTGTGTTTATTTATTTTTCTCTTAAAACAACTAGAATTAACTTGTAGATTTATTTTATGTGCAGGAATTGACATTCGTATAATCTGTCCAATCCTCGTGGGAGATAATATCTTTTATACTATAACTTGACAAGAGTGTGCACTTGCGCTCATATTTAGAGAACACCCAAACGCTCTACAAGTTTTTGGCGTCGTTGCAAGGGATTGGAAATAATAAATTCGTCTTTATTTTTCTGCACTGTTATTGCATTTAACTTTAGTTTTTATTTTTTCTTTTATTCGATTTTTTTTTACAGTTTTCTTGTCTAGTGCATGATCAGAGCCAACCCATTAGTCGAAATTGTTTTCATAAACGAGATCGAACGTAGAGCAAGAGAACTTAAGAAAGAAGCAAGAGAATCCCTCGACAAAGCTAAAGAAGAAGGAAAAGCAAGGGCGACCATGCATAACGGCCAAGACGACAACACTGCCAACAATGCTCGAAACGGAAGGGATGGGTAGCAAGATCTGCCACCTAGGCAACAGTCTCCAATTCCGCCCAGACATCAACACTATGTGCGCACCACCAAGATAATTTGGAGCATGACTTTAGAGGATTTGACCCAACTATTGCAGAGCCTTAAATCGAAGAAGATCACTTCGAGCTGAACCCCGTGATGTTCAATATGATAAACACATTGGGGCAATTTGGAGGAACTGCCACGGAAGATGCTCGACAACACTTGAGGGGATTCCTAGACATTTGCAGAGCCTTCAAGATACATGGAGTCCGCCAAGATGTGCTTAAGCTGAGATTATTTCCCTATTCACTGAGGGATAAGGCAAAGCAATGGCTGAGCAACCAACCGGCGTGATCATTCAATACTTGGACGGAGTTGTGCAAGGACTTCCTAGATCGTTTCAGTCCTTCAAACATAACCGACAGATTAAGAAATGAGATCACAGCTTTCCGGCAAGAGGACGACGAACCAATGTATGAAGCTTGAGAGAGATACCAACAAATGTTAAACAACTGCCCATTTCACGGTTTCCCATCCTGGACTCAAGTGTCGATGTTTTATAATGGGGTGAATTAACAGACACAAATGATGCTCGACGCCTCAGCCAATGTAACCATCTTGGATAGATCACCCGAGGAGGCACTACATATTCTGAACAAGATTGCGAAGAATGACTACAAGTTCCCTACAGCCTGCCGCGACAGCATAAGGCGGCCAGCTGTTGTAAAAGAAGTAGAAGCCACTGAATCTGTCAATGCACGCCTGGATAAATTGACAGAGTTGGTGATGAATATGGCCAAAGGGAAAACATATGAGGCCAAGGCTTTGGAGCCATTTTTATGATGAGTGTGGGGCAACCACGATTCCTCTAAATGCAGTGAATCCGCCAACTTCATGGGAACTTATGAGAGGAACAACAGACCCAACACCAACACATACAACCCAGGATGGAAAAAGCATTCGAATTTCTCCTGGAGTAACCCAAACACAGCTGCAAATCTAACCCAGCTGCAAATCCAACCCAACAACCAGGAGGATATTAGCAGAACCTGTCACAATAGCAACCTCAGCAACAACAAAATGCGAACAACAATTCACTAGAATCTACTTTACATACTTTTATGTCTCGCACTAGTGATTTTATTGTTTGTACTAACAAATTTATTGACAAGACCGAGTCTTTTATGGACAGGACTGAGATGCGGATGAACAACCAAGAGGCAGCAATAAAGAACCTGGAGACCCAGTTTGGACAGTTCGTTGAGATCATAAGCAATAGGGCAATGGGTGCATAATCCAGTAATACAGAGGTCAGAGCAAAACCCACTTATGAGCAATGTAAGGAAAAAACTACACGAAGTGGGAAACAATTGGATGATTCCAGAGCTAAGCAGCCTAAGGAAAAACAACCATACCTGCCCGCCGCAACAGCACATGAACAAACTATTGCGGCAACAAAACAACCCGATGCCCAAGCAGATGAAGACAACCCTGAGACAGATGATCCTTAACCCCAAAGATCATATTTCCTTGCAAGGAACGCATCCAGGACATCCGTCTGCCGCCACCCTTCCCTCAAAGGCTTAAACAACAAAAGCAAGAGCACCAGTTCAAGAAATTTCTGGATATTCTAAAGCAAGTGCATATCAACATCCCACTCGTGGAAGCCATACAAAACATGCCAAATTACACAAAGTATCTAAAGGATATGGTTTCCAAGAGAAGAAGAATTAGGGAATTCGAGACGGTAGTTGTCACTGAAGAATGCATGGCAATGATGCATAACAAGGTGCCGCCCAAAAGGACAGATCCAGGCAGCTTCATCAGTCCTTGCAAGATAGGCAACAACCATGACATGAGAGCTCTATGCGATCTAGGAGCAAGTATTAACCTGATGCCCAAGGCTGTCTTTAACAAATTAGGAATTGGACAAGCAAAGCCAACCTCCATCATGCTCCAACTTGCTGACCATTCCTTTGTGCAACCAGAGGGAAAAGTTGAAGATATCTTTGTATGAGTGGGCAACTTCTTTTTCCTAGCTGACTTCCTCATCATCGACTATGAGGCAGACGAAAATGCCCCTATCATTCTTGGGCGACAATTCTTAGTCACGAGCAGAACATTGATAGATGTAGAGAATGGGGAGCTCATAATGAGGGTTGACAATCAAAACATAAAGATACACGTTCTACAGCCTATGAAGCCAGCCAAAGAAAAAGAAGTATGCCCAGAAATACATGCCTCTAAGGTCATCCAAGAAGCAGAGCAAGGCAGCAGCCGCCAGGGTAGCAACAAAAATCCTAAGGAGCAAGATGACCCACATGGACAAAAAGCAAAACACAACCAGCTCAGAAAGTGATTATGTTTGGTAGATGCACCTCAATGCACTCCCAACATAACTTAATTTATTTTTAATATCTTTCTTTTCTTTTTATGTTTTAGGATTATATTTTAATTTTTTGCAATTAATTTCCCACATCTTTATTTTTCAGATTTAATTATTTTTATTTCAAATTTTCTTTACTTAGTTAGTTATTTTTATTTTCAGGATTAGGAATAAATAAAGCCAGACCAAGAAGAAGGCCCAAAAAGGAGCCCGCTCACCATGCCGTCGAGACAGCTGAAGGCAGCCCACTGCAAAAACGCGTAACGGCTAGAATACCACTAACGGTTAGCTGCCAACGACTACATCACAACAGGCATTTAATTCCCAACACGCACCGCGAAAATTTGCCCGTTGGAATTTAATTCCGCCACGACATCTATCAGCAACCCTTATATATACCTCACTATTTCATTCATTTTCTTCATTTCATCTCCTTGTTTAACCACTTCTATGTCGACTTGCTTTCTCAATTTTTTTCTATTTTAAATTACTCTCAGATCACAACCGTCTCACAACTATGGCAGCATCATAATTCAAACCCACCTTCCAGAGATTCTTCTCCGAACTAGACCAGAAATGCCATAGAACTCAATTTGCCAACACGACAGTTTGGGAGGAACAAGGGTTCCAGTACTCGCAGCAAACATGAGATCTATGTATCGAGCCCGCCTTCTTCGAGAAAATTCACAGCCAAGGGTGGGAGATTTTCGCAAAGCAGCCGGAAGGTAGCCAACGTCACCCTCGTTCAAGAGTTTTACGCCCATCAACCTCGCCCAGAAGTGTCAATCGTCTTTTTTAGAGGGGAGGCATTGAAACTCCAAGCCGTCACCATCAACAGATTTTATGGGCTGGAGATGGACGACAACCCCCATGAGGAATGGCGGCAAACACTGACAGCAGCCGACTATGACAGGATGAAGGATAGGCTGTGTGAACAAAACACCCCGTGGCTGGCGAGAAAATTCCCTCACCGGACCCAATTTATTTATAACTATATATATTTATTATATATTATATTTAATATATATTTTTTCAAGATGGGTGAGTTTAGTCAGAATTTTTGTGAAAATTTTGGGGTCGGTCAGGATCAAATTATGCCTTTATTATCTAGGGTCGGTCAGGATTAAATTCGGATATGTCAAGACTCCCTTTATTTCATTGATACATTCTTCTTTACTCAGTCAAGCATTAATTATTTTTAATGGTCTTGGTCCCCAGTCCTCTTTTAAACTAGACAATAAGATTGGTACATGATCTAAAATTGTTCGTTGCATGCCACAAATTGAAATGTCTGAGTACTTTCGAAATCAACTTTTTTCCACCAAGAACCTGTCTAGTCGGATTCTGAAAAAGTTCGAGTTGGGTTTGTGTTTAGGGTGAAAATTCCCTCACCCGACCCAATTTATTTATAACTATATATATTTATTATATATTATATTTAATATTTTATTTTTTTTCAAGATGGGTGAGTTTAGTCAGATTTTTTGTGAAAATTTTGGGGTCGGTCTGGATCAAATTATGCCTTTATTATCGAGGGCCGGTCAGGATTAAATTCCGATATGTCAAGACTCCTTTTATTACATTGATACATTCTTCTTTACTCAGTCAACCATTAATTATTTTTTAATGGTCTTGGTCCCCAATCCTCTTTTGAACTAGACAATAAGATTGGTACATGATCTGAAATTGTTCGTTGCATGCCACAAATTGAAATGTCCGAGTACTTTTGAAACCAACTTTCCCCCACCAAGAACATGTCTAGTCTGCTCCGACTACTATTTGAACCAATCAAAGTAAAATTCAACCATACATGCCACATAGTTTGAACACCCGCTTCTTTTGCTCCTTGACCAAACAACATTGAAATCACCAAGTAATCCAATTTTGAGTCCAATTTCTTTTCAAATTTGTCACTTCTCCCATAGTTGTACTTGTTCCTTGATTCCACATGGAGCGTAGATGTTTAGCTGGATATACTAAGTATTGTCATCAATCCCCTTCCGTGCTAGTAGAATGAAGCTAGTATGGATGATGCCTTTTCCACTTTGAATTTGTTACTAGCCCTCCCAATCGCCCCGCAACATTTGAAACTCTCAAGTCAAATTCATCATCATACCAATTTTTTTTCACCACATCCTCATCCATCGAGACCATCTTTGTCTCCTGTAAAAAAAATACCATTTCTACTCTTTGATTTATGACTAATTTCCTTACTGTTGACATCTTCTCGTTTGAACCCAATCCCATGATATTCCAAGATAGAATATTCATATTTTCTTTTTGTTTCGCAAAACATGCCAATTAGTTGGCCTTGTTACACTGTTATGCCTCTTTGATTAAAGCTAAATAGTGTATCGTTTCTTGCTCATTGTAACATCCCAAAATAGGGTTAGAAGAGTTAGGGGGTTCGATTGGGTTCATTTTGAATCAGTCGAACCAGATAGGTCGGTTAACTAGTTTCCAGAAAATAAATATTTAAAAATTGGAAATTTGATAGATAAAAATTGGATTTAGCTTTCTAAAATGTTTTATTATTTTATTAAATGTTTTAGTAATTAAATTGGGGGTTAATTCAATTGGATTGGTCGACATTTTTATATTAGTGACTAATATGTAAGATTTGCAAAACTGTTTTTAAAGTGACTAAATTGAAAAGGGCCAATACTACGAATCCTTAGAGAGCTATATTTTCTAAAAATCTTAATTAGGATTACCACCTTGTAAAACCTATATTTTATTTTGATATAACAAGGAATACCAAAGACTATTTTGTAAAAGGGGTAAATTTTTAAGTACTCAAAAAGACTCACAAATTGACAAGGTTTCGAACTTAAAATAATATCTAAGTCAAAAAATCAAACCTCAAACTTTTTCTAAGCGTTTGGTACTAAAAGTTAGTCAAATTGGTCCAGGAGTATCGATACGCCTTAGGTTGTATCGATACGATTTGTAGAAACTGAATTTCATTTTATACTTGATGGCTATAGGTTACCGATACACGTGTAGTCGTACCGGTACACCACTCAACCAGGGAACCAATTGTGCTTCTGAGTATCTGTACGACTAAGTGCGTACCAGTACAGGGGTTAAGAGTTTCCAAATTTTTTGCATTTAATTTTTCGGCCATTGCTTGCAAATTTTATTGGAATCATTACTTTGAACTTTAGTTAACACGTACCGATACACATATAGGCGTATCATTATGAGTTTTTGTGCAAATTTTTCAAAGATTCCAATGAGCAAAATAGGTATCGATGCGGTACGGCCCGTATCGATACCCTTTGTAAAACTTCACTCCGTACTGGTACGCCCTTTTGCGTACTGGTACCCATTTGTCAGCAACGACTATTTCTTCTTATGGAAGGTACCGATATGAGTGCTCGTGTACCGATACTCAGTGCTGCCAGACAACATTTATTGCGGGAAAAATGAAGCCCAACGGCTAGAATTAATATCTCAGCTACCCAAATGGTTAGAAATTAATGAGGGGTATAAAATCAAGTCTCCAAAGCTTCTTCAAAAACTATTGACCAAGTCTAAAGCATTCAAGCACTCATCCAACAATCCTTGAGCCTTTATTGTAAAATCTTGTAAACCCACTTGAGAGTTCTTATTGTTACTAGCCCTCCCGATCGCCCCGCAACGTTTGAAACTCTAAAGTCAAATTCATCATCATACCAACATTTTTTCACCACATCCTCATCCATCGAGACCATCTTTGTCTCCTGTAAATAAATACCATTTCTACTCTTTGATTTATGACTAATTTCCTTACTGTTGACATCTTCTCGTTGGAACCCAATCCCCTATGATATTCCAAGATAGAATCTTCATATTTTCTTTTTATTTCGCAAAACATGTCAATTAGTTAGCCTTGTTACATTGTTATGCCTCTTTGACTAAAGCTAAATAGTGTACCACTTCTTGCTCATTGTAGCATCCCAAAAATGGGGTTAGAAGAGCTGGGGTTCGATTGGGTTCATTTCGAATTGGTCGAATCAGATAGGTCGGTTAACTAGTTTCAGGAAAATAAATATTTAAAAATTTTGAAATTTGATAGATAAAACTTGGATTTAGGTTTCTAAAATGTTTGATTATTTTATTAAATGTTTTAGTAATTAAATCGGGGGTTAATTCAATTGGATTGGTCGGCATTTTTATGTTAGTGACTAAAATTTAAGATTTGCAAAATTGTTTTTAAAGTGACTAAATTGAAAAGGGCTAAAATTAAGAATCCTTAGAGAGCTATATTTTCTAAAAATATTATTTAGGATTACCACCTTGTAACAAGGAATATCAAGGACTATTTTGTAAACGAGATAAATTTTTAAGTACTAAAAAAGACTCACAAATTGACAAGATTTCGAACTTAAAATAATTTCTAAGTCAAAACCTTATTATATTCCGAAAAAGTTCGGAATAATTTTTAAGTCACAAATTAACCAGACCTGATGAAGGTGGGTTTTTTAACAAAAAATTGGGTTCGGGTCGGGTCTGGTCAGATTCTGAAAAAGTTCGAGTTGAGTTTGCGTTTAGGATGGAAATTCCCTAAACCGACCCAATATATTTATAACCATATATATTTATTATATTTAATGTTATATTTAATTTTTTTTTCAGGACGGGTGCGTTTAGTCGAATTTTTTTGTGAAAATTTTGGAGTCGGCCAGGATCAGATTATACCTTTATTATATAGGGTCAGGGATAAAATATTTGTCTGCCCTTCAGAAAAGCGCATTGAGTCTCCCTTACTAATCGATCCATTAGCATACATAACCTTCTTTGAGAGTACCTTTGCTAGGATTTTATAAATTGAGCTTACCAAACTAATTGGCCTATGTACCGATAATTTACATTTTTTTTTGGTAATTTAGCCTCCAATTCGACCAAATCCAGTTTGCTAACATCACCAAGATCTTCCAATTCATTGATGCATCTTTTCTTCTCTCGTGCTGTATTGATGAAGTTGTCACAAGAATTAATATTCCACTTTTTCAAGGCACCCTTTACTCTTCTGAGTTTTGATGTTAAACTCCTATCACCTTCTTTAGAATCTGTCAGGACTCCCTTTATTATATTGATACATTCTTCTTTACTCATCCAAGCATTAATCATTTTGAATGGTCGTGGTCCCTAATCATCTTTTCAACTAGACAATAAGATTGGTATATGATCTGAAACTGTTCATTTCATGCCACAAACTGAAATGTCTGAGTACTTTTGAAACCAACTTTCCTCCACCAAAACATGTCTAGTCTGCTCCGACTATTATTTGAACCAATCCAAGTAAAATTTTCTCCCACTAGGGGGACATCGAATAATTTGCAATTCTTTATTAAAGAGTTAAATTCAACCATACCTTCCATATAATTTGAACACGCACTTCTTTTACTCCTTGATCTAACAACATTAAAATCGCCAAGTAATCCAATTTTGAGTCCAATTTCTTTTCAAATTTGCCACTTCTCCTACTAGAATGAAGTTAGTATGGATGATGCTTTTTTTCACTTTGAATTTGTTTTTATCCCACATTGTTACTAACCCTCCCGATCGCGCTGCAACATTTGAAACTCTCAAGTCAAATTCATCATCATACCAATTTTTTTCACCACATCCTCATCCATCGAGACTATCTTTGTCTCTAAAAACACCATTTCTACTCTTTGATTTCTGACTATTTTCCTTAATGTTTACATCTTCTCGTTTGAACCCAATCCCATGATATTCCGAGATAGAATATTCATATTTGCTTTTTTTTCTCGCAAAACTTGCCAATTAGTTAGCCTTGTTACACTGTTATGCCTCTTCGATTAAAGCTAAATAGTGTATCGTTTCTTGCTCATTTTAACATCCCAAAAATAGGGTTAGAAGAGTTGGGGGTTCGATTGGGTTCATTTTGAATCGCTCGAACCAGATAGGTCAGTTAACTAGTTTCCAAAAAATAAATATTTAAAAATTGGAAATTTGATAGCTGAAAATTGGATTTAGGTTTCTAAAGTGTTTGGTTATTTTATTAAATGTTTTAGTAATTAAATCGGGGGTTAATTCAATTGGATTGGTCGGCATTTTTATATTAGTGACTAAGATGTAAGATTTGCAAAACTGTTTTTAAAGTGACTAAATTGAAAAGGGCCATTACTACGAATCCTTAGAGAGCTATATTTTCTAAAAATCTTAATTAGGATTACCGCCTTGTAAATCCTATATTTTATTTTGATATAACAAGGAATACAAAAGACAATTTTGTATCAGCCTTTCAACCCATTTACACTCAAACAAACACAAAAATTCGGTCAAGATCCAAATTCCCGCCCAAACTCGGTAACCAAGGGACATGTGGTAGCTTATCATTGGCCCTTATGCTCGTCACTCAGGTCATGCTTTTCTCCAGCCAATAGTTGGATCTAGCTGGCCTATATGACATCATCGCTGATGTCAAATCCCATTAACTATAAGGGTTAACTACTGGAATGATCACTTATGTTTTTACTTAGTACAGATTTGGTCACCGATTTTCAAAAACGACCAGTAAGGCCACTTACGTTTTCGAGGTGTAAACTTTTGGTCACTCGAATTTAAGTGTCGTTAAACGGGTGACATGGATGTTAAAGGAAATTTATATAATTACATATCTAGTCCCTGTTAGTTACTTATTATATCAATTTGATCATAATTTTAATTTAATTAAATAAACTAATCACCCAATTAAGTGCCAACACATGTCATCACCTTATTGAAGAAATTTAATTATTTATTTTTGCCTATTTTTAATTTAATTACTTTGCTGCTGTTTTTTTGGTAAAACATGACTGTCTTATTTCTTGGTAATGGAAGTTCAAAAAGCTGTTTTCCAGCCACTCACCGTCTTCACACTCTTATCAGCTGAATCTTTTCTTCAGACAAAGATTTTAGTGATTGAGCATGAGAAATGATTCCTGATATAAAAGAAGAAATAGATTATATCACTACATTATTCTATAAAATTTGCCTAAGAAGAAATTTAAAAACGGGTTCTCCTTTTCTTCCTATCTGTCAAAAGATAAGAAGATAAAATAAAATTATATATAGTGGTGTAGTCTGCAATGGAAAGAACAAAGGTGAATTGGCTCATTTACAAAGTTTGGAATTATAATAAATGTACGCAGTCTCATAATTTAAGAGAGATAGAAAATGGAGAACAGAAAAATAAAAGATTTTGAAAAGGTAAGTGTTGGCAATGGTAACTGGTAAACGGCAAGTTGAGGTTCTTAGTTTCTTACTGTAATAATCTTATACAACACAACAATAACAAGTCAATGGTTTGGTTTTTCCTGTCATTTTAAACTGTATTTTCTTTTTGCCCTTATTTCTCTGAAAAATATCAACCACGTTCAGTCGTTCACGCCTTAATTTGTAGTAACCGACCTTCATATGCTAAAAACATCCCATCTTAATTCATACTTTTGGCTTGCTTTGTTCCCACAAACCAATTTTTAGAGTTTTGTCACAAACTATATTAAGGAGACCACAATTATCCGATTCATACTTTCGACTTACTCTTTAGTCTCAAGTAGTTTAAATGGTTTTTTTATGCGTCTCAAGTATATCATGTTCGAGTCTCTTTATTTCTTATTTATTTTCTTTTTCTTGTATTAACAACAAACTAAAATATATATATATATATTATATTATATTTTGTACTTTATATCACATATGGCTATTTGGTTTTATGACAAACTCACGCCAGTTATACCTAGGAGAACCTGAGTTGATTCCTAGCTTAGGCAAAATAGTTTTTAGTTTTATTTTCCTCCTCCAATCGGACGACACGTGTCACCACTTGATTGAAGAAGGAAAATAAGTTTATTAAATAAAAATAATTAATTAAATTCTTCGAATAAGGTGATGACACATGTCGGCACTTAATTGAGTGATTAATTTATTTAATTAAATTAAAATTAGGATCAAATTGGTATAATAGGTAACTAACATGGACCAAATGTGTAATTATATAAATTTCCTTTAACAGCCACATCACCTATTTAACGGCACTTAACGTTCGAGTGACCAAAAATTTACACCCCGAAAACGTAACTGACCTTACTGGTCGTTTTTGAAAATCGGTGACCAAATCTGTACTAGGGGAAACATAAGTGATCATTCCAATAGTTAACCCTAACTATAGATAGAGAGAGAAAAAGTCAAATCCAATTAATGCCACATTTAATATATATACCTTAAAATAAAAATAAGAGGAGAGGGGAAAAGGAATTTAGGGTATTTTACTTGCCTCGCTGATCGGAATTCAAAGGGTTTTCGGAGCTCGATCATCGCTTGAAGTTATCGAAAATGTCACCGGAGTCGCAATTTTCAGCCACCAAAAGGTATATTTTCTCCTCGTCTTTTAATTTTTCTGCAAAATAAGCTTAAAACTGGTTAGATCGATATCAAAATAGGAAAAAAAATTAATGAAAATGAGATCTAAAACTCATCTAGTGGTCGGAGTTTAGAAAGAGCGGCGACCAGAGTGATTTTAAGGGCGGCCGGAGTCGAAAATGAGCACTGGGACGATTAGCCTAGGTTTTAGGTGGTTGAAGATGGGAGATCCAGTTGGATCGGTTAAGATTAGGGGATTTAAGGTTCAAAATTGAAAAAAAATGAATTTTTTTAGGGTTAAGGTTTCGGTGAGCTGTAACCCCTCGACACGGCCTAGCCGGTAAACCGAACCGAACAGGTCACACGAGGAATATTGAAGTAAACCGGGAAGGTTTACCTCAATAAACGACCCTATTATTTTTTTTTATCTTATCTAGATGCAAAATAGGTTCCTATGTGTTAAACATTGCAACGGATCATTCGCAACTCAAACATACATAAATTAAATACAATTACGACTTGTAGGGACCATTTTGTAATATTTTCCAATTCATAGGGACTTGGGCCATTTTTGTGTTACCCTCCTTTAATTAATCTCATTACATGCACCCCAGTTAAATCTCAGCTCAAAATAATCATTCATGCTCATTTAATTGCATCCACAACATTCAGGGACTAAAACGCAAAGAATCAGAAATTCAGGACATTCCATCAACTAACATAACTGCCACCCGTTTCCAAACACTAATGCCTTGTTTCGAAACACGGGATCGTATCGAAACGCCCTTGAGGTGTTTCGAAACCATGGTTTCCAGTAGCAAATCGTACCGGAACAGACATTATTTGTTTCGAAACTCTATGACCATTTTAGGCACACCGTTTCGATACAAGCTCAAGTGTTTCGAAACACCTGGGCCTGCAATGAAAGATTTTTATGGATTTTCACTCTAAAAACCATCCTAAACCAATCCAACATGTTTCTAACATGCATACATCATACATAAACATTAATCCTCAAACATTTGCAGCATATTTAGCATTAAATCATGGCTAATTGCATCAATGGAAATCTAAAGGCATGCAACCTAGCAAATAAGCCGCTCAAGAGTCAAAACTCAAACCAAAACTAACTTCAACAAAATATATCTTTAGCGGCGTTTTTAGCCCTATAACAGCGTTTTTAGCACCGCTAAAAACATTTTCGGGGCTTAAGAAAGCGCCGCTGTTTGCGGCGCCGCAATAGTTCGCGGCGTTTTTTTTGGTGAAAACGCCACAAAAAGTCAAGATCTATAGCATCGTTTGTAAACTCCGCGAATAACTGCCCTTTAGTGGCGTTTTTTTATACAAACGCCGCGAAAAACCATGTTTCCCAAAAAAAAAACTCAAATAAAAAACATATTATAATAGGGATATTTTTAGCTTCAATGTGAATCATCACTATTCAAGAACCACAATGGGAATCATAACTTGCATAGTGAAGGGACATATACCTAGCTAATGCCTATATATACTCATTGTAGTTGTACTTCAAAACAACTTAGGTTTTCCCTTAGGCATAGTCTAGGTTTTCTTGCCGCCATTATGTTCTAAAACTCTCTTTGGGTTTGAGTTATGTTGTAATTAGTGTGAGAACGGTTGCTTAGGATTTTTAGTTTGTTTTTGCAATAAAGCTTCAAGGTTTGCTTATTCCATGTTCTTCATAGTTTTCAATTAAGGCGAAAGATTAGTTTATTACTATCCATTTGTTTGTTATCGAGAGAGTCCAACTCACGAAAGGAGTAAGTACGATTTCATCTATAGACGGTGCGATCAATCTGGCCTAGACATAGGTTAGGGTTTAAGGCGTCTAAAAGAGGACGATTTAACATTGTTGTCTTTGCATGATTCACGCCACGACTAGTATTATCTGCAGTGGGCATCAACAACATTCTGACTTAGGCATAAGCGGGATCACTTTCGAAGCGTTCTGCTAAGCCTTGTAGTTCTGCCAATTTTTCCGCTGAGACACAAGTCCATTCCCTTGTCGAGGCAACGAGAGCGTATCAGCAACCTATCTGCCACCCCCCGCCGAGGTAGCTGAGTCTGGCAACGCAAAACAACTTGTCCTATTCAACGCAGTTTCACACTAAGCAGCAGCATAACCCTGCCCATTCTATCAATCTGATTTCTTCCCTTTTATTTACTTGCGTTTTATTATATTTTCTTCTTAAACAAACCAATTTATTTGTGCAATTTACTTTTCTTGTGCAGTAACAACGAAGCGAGTTAAGTTGTCCAATCCCTGTGGGAGACGATAACTTTTATACTACTACTTGAGAAAAGTGTGCACTTGCGCTCATATTAAGAGAACACTAAAACGCTCTACAGGAACTTGTAGTCGTTCTTGGCAATTCTGTTCAGAATCTGCAGTGCCTCTTCAGGTGGACTATCCAGGATGATGCCATTGGCTGAGGCGTCGAGCATCATTCGTGTCGGTTGATTTACTCCATTGAAGAACATCGATACTTGAGTCTAGGATGGTAAACCATGAAGCGGGCAGTTGTTTAGCATCTGTTGGTATCTCTCCCAAGCTTCATACATTGGTTCGGCATCCCCTTGGCGGAAGGTTGTGATCTCGTTTCTCAATCTGTCGGTGAGGTTTGAAGGACTGAAACGATCTAGGAAATCCTTGCTTAACTCCGTCCTAGTGTTGAATGATCCTTCCAATTGGTTGTTCAGCCACTCCTTTGCCTATCCCTCATTGAATAGGGAAATAATCTCAGCTTGAGAACGTCTTGATGGACTCCATGTATCTTGAAAGCTCTGCAAATATCTAGGAATCCCCTCAAGTTTTGGCGAGCATCTTCCGTGGCAGTTCCTCCAAATTGCCCACGCGTGTTTATCATATTGAACATCATGGGCTTTAACTTAAAGTGATCAGCTTCGATTTCAGGCTCTGCAACAGTTGGGTCAAATCCTCTGAAGTCATGCTCCAAATAATCCCTAGTGGTGCGCACATATTGTTGCTGCCTGGGCGGAACTAGTGGTTGCTGCCTAGGCGAAACTTGTAGAGTGTTGGGGTGTTCTCTAAATATGAGCGCAAGTGCACACTCTTGTCGAGTTATAGTATAAAAGATATCGTCACCCACGAGGATTGGACAGCTTGTTCGAATTTCAATTCCTGCATATAAAATAAATGCACAAGTAAATTTAGTTTTGTAAAAGAATAAAAAAATAAATAAACACAAGTAATTGATAGAAGAGATCAGGGTGATAGAATGGGTTAGGTTATGCTGCTCAGTAGTGTGAAACTGTGTTGAACAGGTTAAGTTGCTTTGCGCTGCCAAACTTTGATGCCTCGATGGGAGATGGCAGATTGGTGCTTCGATGCTTTTGCTGCCTCGGCAGGTGGAACGAACGATTGGCTCGGTAGAAAACTCGGCAATCCTTCAAGGCTCAGCAGAACACTTCGATAATGATTCCGCTTATGTCTATATTAGAATATTGTTGTTTCCCGCTGCAGATGATACCCGTCGGCGTAAATTTTATAATGTACAACAACTTTTGGTCGTCCTCTTTTAGCCACCTTAAACCCTAACCTATGTCTAGGCTGGATTGATCAACACCTGTTATTGATGAGATCGTGCTTACTTCTTTCTAGAGTTTGACTCTCTCGATACCAAACAAATGGATTGCTCCCAATCGATCTCTCGACTCAATTGAAAATAATGAAGAATATGAAATAAGAAAACCTTGAATTTATTGCAAAAACAAACTTGAACCTAAAACAATTGTTCTCGCAACTACTTTACAACATAGCCCAAACCCTAGACAATTTAGAACATATTGGAGGCAAGAAAATACAAGAGAAACTTAAGCTATGCCGACTATGAGTTGTCTAAAATACAATGTATGGTCGGGTATATATAAGGCATGGCCTAGGGTAAGTCCTCCTTGGATTAGAAGTCTTCTTTATGATAAAGTAGCTTTTGCATTGAATGCATCCTATAAATCTGACTTCTTTGACTTGAATTTGGACTCCCTGTGGCACAAGTAACCTTAAATCACCTTAGATAATCTCCCCTTGGGCGGCTCAGTCTGCTGTTTCTGGCATCGATAAATTGCGTGGATGGGCTCATTGGACTTAGAAAATTAGGCTCTTCCAAACGCACTCTAATTCACCAATTCCTCAAGTTACTGCCCTGGGTGGCAGATATGGCGGCGGCAGCTACTCGGAAGCGTCTATCTCTGTGTTAAGCTGCTTTAGTACAGCTCCTTTGTAACCTCCTAAACCCGACCCAAGGGTTATGGGCCGAATCTAGAAAGTCGGGTTGAAAATGTGTCCCTCAAGTAAGATGATTATTAGGTTTTGAAAATTAAATACTTAAATTATTTATTAAAACAGTGTCGTTTCACATTAAATTCCACTTTTCAAAACGCGTCCGTCTAAAAAAACAACACAAAATAAGTCATCAATATATTCGATTAAAATTCTCATGAATGCTAAAACAGTTGAAAAAAAATCCCAAATCAAAATATAAGTATCTGATTTACATAAAGTTCCCTAATAGTAAAATAACTGATATAAAACAGAAGTAATTCTGAAAGTCTAAAATGTTCATACTGAAAACTGTAAATAATCTGAGAAAAAGTGGTCCTCCAAGTACCGAATTCCTATGTCTGAGAATCTGAAATAGAAGCTAAGAGGGGGTCAACTATTAAGCTCAGTGTGTCTCTAAGGTGCATCAGACAGAAAATCACAAGAATCATATAGTCAACATAATCACTCCAACAGTCAATCGAATATACAGATATGCAAAGCACGATGCACCTAAGTCTATGTCATGAACCCATCTACATCACCGTCCGAAGAGTAAAGTTCCCTTGAACCACTCTCTACATCGTCACCATCCGAAATGGAACTCAGCCCGAAGGGTGGAACCACTGATCCAAAGTGGAACTCAGCCCGAAGGATGAAACCACTAAACTTCCGCCGTACATTTCCCACCCGAATGATATGACATGATAGTTCCAATTTCAATCCGAATGCATCATCATTAGTCCGAAAATGCATGGGCATTTAATCCGAAAATGCATGAGCATTTAGTCCGATAAGTAACTATTTAGATTCTGATGTATGATGATTAACATAATGACTTACAACATATCACATAGTCCAGATCACAACATATCACATAGTCCAGATCACAACATATTTTATAGTCAAACATCACATAGCAACAACATATTTCAAAGTCAAACATCAACACATATAGTATAGCACAAGCAGAGAACACACCATAGCCAAAGCAACTCAACCTACTTAATAATTCGTTTCCCACGATCAAAACCACTGGGTTTAACTGTATCAGAAACTATGAGAATAATTTCGATATTAGCACTATTACTATTATCACTATGATTAAAAAGTTATTCCTAAATACTTATTCAATGTAATTTAATGATAGGAGTATACTTATCTGAATCGCATCAGTGATCTCCAAAACAATCGAAGACATAGATGGACGGTTCTAATAAAGCGATTCGGTCAAATGAGTTAATAAATCAAACATAGGTCGAATTAAATACAAATCATATCGATTTAAACGAAGAACTATTTAGGTCCAAGATTCGATATTTGTTTTACTTTGGCTAGTTAAAAACCACATGGTTTGAAACAACCATACCGACATTACGTGAGAATGCATTCCAAATCCTGGAAACAAAGTTCATAATATCTAAATTATATTTGGAAAAGAGATTTTAAAAATAATAATAATAGACGAATTAATAGGAGTTTTGGTAAACTAAAAAAATCATTCAACTTACTTATGATTTTCAAAGCAGTGCATGCGTGCAAACCAATCGAAATTGGGGAAGGAAATAGTACTTGGGCGGCGACAGGTTTTAGGAAAATTCATAAAATAAGATTGGAATTTTTAGGCTGTTCGATATCACTTATATATATACAAGAGTAATTTAAGTATAAAGTTCCCATAATAATTATAAAACAAAATTTAATAAAATAAGGACTCCTTTTTTTACTGTCAAATTGTAGAGTCGGTAGTTTAAGGATAGAAACTATTATTATAATAAAGAGTTTTAAATAAAAAGAAAAACAAACCACCGATTTCGGTAGTCTCCAAAGTGTGATGGAATTCAATAAAGAATTGATGGGTTAATCACACAAAAACCCCTAATACTTTTAGAAAAATTATCAAATTGTTCTTGAATTTTAAAGACTTGTGATTTTGAACTTGAATACTGAATTTCTCAAAATTTAGTCTTCAATTTAGAAATTTCAAAAACTAAAGATCAAATGTTCTCAGAAATTACCGTTCACAACTTGAATGATTTAAAATTTTGTAAATTAGTCCAGAACTTTGATTTTCAGTTTTTAGCAAATTGATTCAAAATCTCTAACAACTAGAATTTCATAAATGGAAATTTCACAAAATTAGGTTTCTCAATTAGGGATTGGAAATTTAGGGTTTTCAAATTAGGGAATAATTTTGGGGTGTTACATCCTTGGCTTGCTGCCTCAACATCATCTCCTTAGCTCCTCTCTCCACCTGACAACTTCTAGCACCTAAAACTAAAGTAGTATCTTTTCTCACCAAATTAAAGATTTTCAATAAACACAAGGCAGAGCAAAGAATACTGTAAACAATGAATGCATGCACCTAAATATGCCTAAAATGTACTTAAGAACAACAATAATATTAGATGGAATGCATATAAAATATATGACTAATGAGCACTTTACAATGGGCCATCTTCGATTACATCCCAAAGGACAAAATCATTTGACTTGGTGAATATCCTCATCCTATTCTTCCAATATGGATAGTTGTCTCCATTGAAGAAAGGCGATTTGTTGACCAATTGAGACTCGTACAAGCTATTGTCGGAGGTAGATGCTATGACTTGATTTTTGGATTTATGTATCTCTTCTAGAATCGACTCAAGAGGGTGTTAATCCTTCCAATGAGTGTAGCTCTGATACCAATTGTTGAGATGATCAATCAAATCCAAAAGGCCAAGAAGGGGGTGAATTGGCAATTAAAAAATTGAAGGGAGCTAGTTGAAAAGATAAAATGAAGAACAAAAGATTTATAGTGGTTCAGGCTTCTAACAAGCTTCACATCCACTACCTTAGGTCCCACTAAGAATTTTCAAACAATTCACTACTGAATTCATCCCCTTTTCTAAGCTTAGAAGGAAATTGTTACAAGACAATCAAGCTTTCCACCCAAAGCTTGATTAAGATCACTCTTTTACAAAGGATAGTTAGAGAACTTAAATTGACCTCTCAAATAGGCTTATATGTTGCCCAATTACAAGTGAACTCTTCCCAAACTTGAAATAAAGAATTACAATAAGAAATCACAAGTTGGGTACAAAGGTTTGACTCTAAAAAGCTCAAAGAGATTGGATTTTTTCTTGAAAGCTTATCACTTGATGAATTGTTGTTGCTGTAGCTTTTGAGTATTGATTTTTTATCCCTTCATTGATTTCTAACCGTTTGGGTAGCTGAGATAATAAATAGAGCCGTTAGAGACAATTTTTCCCGCAATAAATGCAATTCTGGTGCAGGGCGTATCGGTACACGGGAGCCCCGTATCAGTACCTGTAAGAAAAAAACTAGCCGTTGCAAGAGTAAATGCAGGGGCGTATCGATACGCGAGAAGGCGTATCAAAATGGTCTTAGTGTAAAATGGGGGTCGTAACAAAATGGCTAGGCCCTATCGGTACGATTTTTGCTCACTAGAATCTGATGAAAAAGTCTTGGAAAAAAAGGCATTGGTATGCTTCAAGGGCGTATCAAAACGAGAAGCTTGTTTTAACAAAAGCGTATCGAAACGGACGTCACCCATATCAGTACGATAGAACTGAATTTTGAAGCTTTAACTGACACTCAATGGTCGAAAAATTTAATGAAAAGATTTCAAAAATCTTAAGACACCGTATCAGTACGCTGATGTTTCGTACCGAAACTGAGGATCGATACGCCTAAGACTTGTACCGAAAATCATTAGTATAAAACCCAGTTTGAATGTTGTATCAAAACGGGCAAGCCCGTATTGCAACACTGTATCGAAACGGGGTAAGCCGTATCAAAACGATGTGTTCAAATAAAATTCTAGTAGCCAAAATCCGTATCGAAATGCTATAGAGCGTATCGATACGCCTGGGAGATTTTGTAAAGTTTGGCTTGAAACACTTAGAAAATTTTTGGGGTTTAAGTTTTTGACTTTGAGTGAGACTTTTGAGTATTTAAAAATTTATTTACTTTTGCAAATTTGGTCTTTAATTAATTTCTTATATCAAAATCAAACATAATTTTTATGATTTGATCCTAAAACGTTTAATAGTGCATTTAGACATCATCCGATTTCTGGTTCAAGTGAGATTTTTTCAGCTGTCTGTATATACACACTAAGTTCTAATGTTGCATCTAGACAAGATAAAAGAAAAAAATGGTCCTAATTTTTGTTTGTTCGTTCGGGTTTGCTTCGGCAAATCTAATGTGGTCCGCTTGATTCGGGTCGAGGGGTTTACACGCATCTCCTCAAAATTGGATACCTTGATCTTTCCCTAAAGCAATAGCCTCTTTTGCCTTTTTTGTGTAGTTATTCCACCTTGTTTGAAGGCCCGAATCTGACAACGATTTGCCTTCAATTTTAGGTGAAACTAAATCTTTCCTGCCCTGCTTAATACGTCTTTGAGCCCTATCCCTTTTCTTCTGTTCTGCGTTATAAGAACTTTGTTCTGAAATTCCAAAACATACTTGTATTTCTCTTTATTCCTTGATTGAGACTCTGGTAGGGCTAGGGTATATTCAACCTCTACATCATTCTTTACCCTTATCGTATATTCATTTGCCTTATTAACTCGATTTGATTCAGATTTCTTCATTTCATCTTGCCCGAGATGATTTGAACTTCAACTTGGTTAATATGTAAGTCTACCCCTTGAGTTTCTTTATGATTAATGTCAGCCTCAATGAAGCTCATCATTCTTAGATCTTCCACTGCCCTTATTGAGCTTGGGTTTTCTAGGTTTAATCTTAATGTAATTGGAATATCAACTAAGCCAGTATCTACAAGATCCCCTTTGCACGGTCCACTACTCTCCCTTGTATCTTGGATCCTTGGCTCCTCCTTCTTCACTTCAGCCAATTGAACGCCGTCTGATTGCTGAAACTTTTTGACTTCTCCATTATTCTCGAGTCTAGAGCCCTTTAATTTTGATTCCCAAATAAATTTAAAATCATATCTTTCCAGATCATTTTCATAATCTTGGGCCGACATTCCTTTGCAAACTACATTTATTTCTTCATCATGCCCGATAAAATTATCTTTAGATTTAATCATATCTTCCTTCTAAGAATGGACCATTGTCGGTTCCGACGAGCTTTCCTCCGTATCTGATACGACTGGCCTGTCTGGCTTCCTCTCAACCCCGATCTTCTAATTATTTACATTTACATGAATCCAGACAACTTCATACACTCGGGCTCGATACAATCGATTCTATTGATCTTATTTGTAGAGTTTAAGATATTTAGCTTATCACAATCTAGTGTTTGGTTTGCATTCTCCTCTATTGCTGCCAAAGAACCCCAACATTATGATATCCTACATATTATCGTATAATTCCAGCAGTGTAATGGAATTCCCACTACTTCGATCCAAGTCGACCTTTCAGGTATCGTACTAGTTTCTGACCAGTACTCCACTTCTATAAAGAATCCCTTCAATACGGACCATTGGTGCTCTTCCAATAACATAAGGAGTTTTTCATCCTGTATATCGATTAAGAATCTTCTTCCTCCCATTTTACTCTTCTCCATCTCACTGATACCGCAGTTGTACAATCCCACTAAAAATTAGGTTTAGGATTTAGGGATTAAAGTTAGGATATAGGGAATTAGAGGTATGATGTATTTTAGGTTTTAAGATTTAGAATTTATGGTTAAGGTTTAAATTTTATTTTTTTAGTATTTTTTAGTCTTAGAGCATAGAAAGGGGCATCGAAAATGGGCAAAGGATTTTTGTCCAAAAACTAGGATAAAAATCCTTTCCCACTTTTCGGTGCCCCTTTCTATGTCCCAACACTAAAAACACTACAAAATAAATTCCAAGCCCTAACCCTAAATTCTAAATCCTAAACCCTACATCATATACTCTAAAAATACACCCTACCCTAAATTCTATAAACCCTAACCTTAAACCCTAAACTTTAAACCCCCAACTCTACTTTTTAGTGTAGGGGATAGAAATTGACACCTAAAAGGGGCTGAGGATTTCAATTCCAAAAACTATAGCCTAACTTCGGATAAAAATCTGATGCCCCTTTTCGGTGCCCCTTACTATGCCCCAACACTAAAAAACACTAAAAAATTAAATCCCAAATCTACCCTAAATTCTAAATCATACACCTTATACCCTAAAAAATGCACCCTACCCTAAATTCCCAAAACCATAGCCACAAGCCTTAACATCAAACCTTAAACCCTAAATGTAAATTTTAGTGTGGAGGCATAAATAGGGAAATAAAAAGGAGGAGGATTTCTATTCCCCAACTTCGCAGAAGTTATTTAATTTAAAATTATTTTTATTGACCAGTTAAAGATTATAATACAATTTTAAGCCTCTAACATAGTAGTGTTTGTAGGAATATAAATCCTTTGCCTTTTTCGGTGATCCTTTCCATGCCTCACACTAAAAATTAGGTTTATGGTTTAGAGTTCACGGTTAATGTTTGTGGTTAGGGTTTATGTAATTTAGGTATGGTGTATTTTTAAGGTATAGGGTGTAGGGTTTAGGATTTTTATTTTAGGGTTAAGGCTTGGAATTTATTTTTTTAGTGTTTTTAGTGTTACGATATAGAATAAGGCACCGAAAAGGGCATGTGATTTTTATCCGTGTTTCTATCGCTAATTGTAATACGTAGTTATATTGATATATTCACGGGCAATGCTACGTCTACCCACTGAGTCATCTACCCAGTTGAGGTGGCGTATGACATGGCAACTCCAATAGATATAAGTGAATAAAATATTAAAATATCGTTTAAAATTTTAATTGGATAATACAAAACAATTAATACATCTTTTACTCATAAAAACATTTCAAGACAATAAATGCACTGCGTTTATAATTGTTTGACTATCCTCACAATAATAATAATAATAATAATAATAATAATAATAATAATAATAATAATAATAATAATAATAATAATAATAATAATTATAATAATAATAATAATAATATGTTGTGAATAAAATAACAAAGAACAATAATAAGAACAAAGAACAAGAATAAAATAACAAAGAGATGAGAGAAAGAGGGAGATTTGTATTATTCTCAAATATAGAATTGTATATACAATGCCTTCAATGAATCATCTATTTATAGGCATAAGAAGTACATAATACATCAAACTCTAATTAATAGAGATAATATTCCTAATAATAAATAAATCAAACTCCTTAGATAAAGTTCTAATCATGATAGACATCCACATAGATAAATATTCATAACACTCCCCTTGGATGTCTATGAAGATAATGTACCTCGTTAAAACCTTACTAAGATAAAAACCAGTGGGAAAAAATTCATTAGTGAAGGAAAAAGAGTACACACATCTTTAATACGCATAACATGTTGCCTCATTAAAAACCTTACCAGGAAAACCCATTGGGACAAAACCTCGGTTAAGGGAAAAAGAGTGCAACGCGTATTTACTCCCCCTCATGAAAACATCACAGAAGATCTTTGAATCTTCATAATTCAATCTTGAATATTATTTTTCTAAAGATCGTGAGGGATGAAACTTTGGAGTAATATGTTCCATGATGTATCAACTTTCAAACTGAGATATATATCTTGCATTATCTTCACACAAGGTAGCTTTTATCATATCTTGTAAAAGTAAATCCACATATATTTTGGATATGTTGGGTCAATGATCTTAGCCAAACATATTTTTGGCTTGCCTCGTGCATAACAATTATTTCTACGACATTTGAGGAGGCATCGACGAATGTTTGAATATCTAAATGTAATGATCTTTGTATATCCATGGATATTGCTTGACCAACTAATATATGATGCTTCAAAATCAAGAAAAGATATAATTATCTTTATTCACATCCAACAATCCATATTGTATCTTCTTTAAGATTCTTTCAACTTATGTCCATTCGTAGATAAAAACACATATTTAAGTGCTCGATCTTTAGGTCGAGACAAAACCACATCTCAAGATTCTTTTTCTCAAATCCTTTCCTTAAATAACCAAATGCTTTGAAAGCTCTTCTGGAGTTCTAATAATATAATGAATGTTGATTCAAATTTCTTTATAAAATACATAAGGAAATCTTATCATTCTTATAGTATTTCCTCAATTAGTACTCACTAAGGCGATTATATAAAATGGGCCAAAATATTCAATGAGACATGTCTAAATAAATTTTCTCAAAAATTTCCAAATGCTTTTAGCATTTTAAATCCTTTAAGGATAAATAGGGATCCATAAATAATTAGACGCATGTGATATATTTCATACTGCCAAAGTAATTGCATGCACCATGAAGTAATTAAAACTTTTCATGAATCACAGTTCAAGTCGTATTTACGACTACTTATTTGTGCCTCATGCATTACACCTTTAGGTGGTTGGACTTTTGGTCCAAATACTTCTCTTTTAGAAGATCAAAGCGTCTTTCAACATCGGCCAATTCAATATCTATACTTCTGGATAGATTTTATACAAGATCCTCGATTTCTTTCTTTACTTCTATAGAAGTATTTTATGTAAAATTGTTTGTAAAATCATTGTCGACAACTTTCCAATTTTTTGGTTCCATTCTCGTAGTGACATAACGCATCGAGATCTCTTCAAGATTTCAATATTTATTTCAGGTACCCGAAACTCTTCAAGAGTTTTATTATTAGTTATGTCTTGGGTCTCTTCAGGAGCACCCGCCTCCAATATATCACAATCTCATATTACTTTCTATTTACGAGAATTTTGATCATTGGAACCATTTCAACTGTCATGTTTCGGGCATGATTTACATTCTCTCGCTCTAACATGTAATTTAAACTTAGAGCATTTCAGTTGGTATATGAGACTTAATTACTCTCATTAGGTCAGTAAATATGTATGGCAGTTGACATGTAATAACATGAATTATTTTATGAACTTCTAGTTCATATACGAGGATCTAGATAATGATAATTCATTTCCTCTATCCATCTGATTATTATCTCCCCCTGATGTTGAGAAAAATCAGGTCATAAATGATTTTCCAATTAATGTTCAAGAATTTAAACATAAAAGGAAACTCATACTCAATATATATTCTCAACCCTTTTTACTTGCCCATTTTTTCTGTTGTGGTGGAGCAATTCAACTATATATCGCATATTCAAAAATTCAAAAATGGGAAATATGACTTCTGACCAAAAGTCAAATCATAATGGGGAGTTTATTATAACTCGTTGGCTTGATGTGTATAAGTGTTGCTATATGGAAATACCATATAAATAGTAAATGTTTTGTTCTCACAGTTTAGCTATTAAATAGGAGGCATCCAATTAAAAAATTGCTAAACCGTATTTTTCATAATCAATAGGCTTTGTAACAACCGATATAGCCTAAAATATAAACCCACTAGCTTTTCAAGACAAATAGTCTAACTGCATAATCTGAATCTTTTTAGAATCAATCTCACAAACTTCTAGTTGTAAGTCGATAAAACAATGTAGATGCATCTACTAAAATCATATAAAACTTTCCATATTTGTGGATATATGGGCCCATATTTCGTTCAGATATGCAAGACATACAGTCTCAACTTCAGTACAAGAACTTTAAGTTCTAATTCTTTTGGTAAGTGGGATCATCTATATCCTTTGAGAACAAACAACACAAGAACTTCAGGTTCTTTTTGTAAGTGGAATTTAATCAATTCCTTTAAGCAACACAAGAACTTCACGTTCTTTAATAAGTGGAATTTAATCCATTCCTTTGAGAATAAGCACCACAAGAACTATAGGTTCTTTTAATACATGTGCATGTAAATCTCAATAATTTCTGCACCATTATTGATCAGGATGGTCTAACCGATCATGCCAACTATATATATGTGTGTATATATCTCTGAATTTGTAAACTTCTTGTTTACCATAACATGTAATTCAATCACACTCGTACATGTCTAGTACGGCCATCAAAATTGTTCCTTTAAAAAGAAATATATTTAGCTCTTTCGGAGCTTTCAATTGAAATTATCTTTTGGTAGCAATATATAGCTCTTCTAGAGCTTTCAACTGACTTTTTGGCTATCAGAACTTATATCCATATTGACTTATTTCAAATGCCAATTGATAACATATGTTATCTATAATTCCCAAAAGGATATTTTGCGAACTCATATTGCTCTCTTAAAATTTTCACTTATAGTGGTGACGATATTATTACCATTAGCGGTAATTATTACAAAATTTGCAATTCTGCACTTTTCATAATGTGCTTTCTCTCAATAATTTGTTGGTCTTCTACAACATCAATATTTCACTACTTTGAGATATAGTACTCACATTATTCCCTTGCATTTAAATGGGAAAATATATCTTATGCTTATGTTGAGCATAAATCGTCACCATAGATTGTATTTGACAAGTAATCATGTTAAACAAAATAAATAAATAAATAAATATCATAATACATAAATATAAATATAAAACGTAAATAATTAATATGTGCAAAATAAATAAACATAAAGTAAAATAAATAAAAATAAATAAATAATTCTCTTCAAAGTTATGAGAATAATTAGAAGATGATTTATTCCTTTCGAGGGTTATAAGAAAATCAATAACGTCCAAAAGAGTTGGACCAACAATGTCCAAATAAAGTTGGACCAGTATCATCTTCGTCATATTTCGCAAACAAAATTTGCTTCTATTTTCTTTCTTTTATCATTCAATGATTCTTTATCACTCTTTATCACTTACGAGACCAATGGTTTATAACATTGCATTGGTAATAAGAAGAGTTTTACTTCAATAGAATGATCTTTATCACTCTTGTCATCCTTATAACCTCACTACCGGTGGGTAGAAGTATTCTTAAAATGACCATATTTTTCATGTATATATTCATAACCTCGACCACGACCACAACTTCTAATGTGGTTTTTATTTCTTCCATAATATAATCTCACATTCACTTCAGGAATGGAGTAGAGCCAGTGGGCCTTTAAAACCTTTTTCACATATCCTTATCACAGAGAACAAAGATTTAATCCTCGTACGCGACATTGTTAAACTTGTCCACAAGGTCCTTTAAAAACCTCCTTTGAGACCAGTAGCCTCGTAGAACGGGATGTCCAACCAATATACTTGGATTATATCGAAATTATGTCTCTAATTGAATAATGATTACCATGTTTGCATTCACTTTAGGGAATGAAACGGTTCTAATAATCGCATGGAATAAACATCATGCTTGCATTCACTTAAGGGATTGCCCCATCATTGATAATCGCATGGAATAAACATCATGCTTTGCATTCACTTCAGGGAATGCCTCCCATAAAACTTTTGGATCAAGGCGAATTTTCGTAACTTGAAATTAAGAGAAGTCTATGGTCGAGTTTTTCGACGAAAAAGAAATATTGCTTTCGAGCAAATATAGAATTTATAACAATCTTTTTATAGATTGAAATTCACCATGATTTATCGCACTTTAAAATCATAGTTTAAGAGGAAAATAGATTTTACCGATAATAATTTTCCTTTCGAGAACGATAGAGACATAACAAATGAACGAGACAGCTTCTCATAATCCCTTTATATCACGTCTCTTTCTAAGTCATTTAAATGCATGTAAAACTCAAAACAAGGTTAAAAATATTAGCTTTCACCAATAGAATAACGTAAATAGAAATTGATCTCAATATAAACATATTGAAGAAACATACCTCTTTTGATTTTATCTTGATTCAAGCCATACCAAAATACATTAACCAATTTATAAACCTCTTATGTGGATGTACGCACATCACCTTAAAGCAGTGTTAAAGAACAATGCTACACCAATGACATCAAAATGGTTGAACGTTGTTGTTTGATCAAATTCACATCAAAATGGAAAGCAACATAACCAAGTGAATTGATACTCGAGATTAAATCGTCACCTATTCAAGTACATTCCTTGAAGGTTTCGCTGAAGGTTAAATATATAAACTTGGTCCAATAAACATCATATAATATTATTTCGAAATAATAATTAAAAAATATATTAAAATATACCAACCTTAGTTTGTGAGTGATTAGTCAATCACTATATCTATATGTAAATAAGTAAAACATACCAGACTTTCCAAGCTAAATTGAATATATGGTACATGTGATCGCCAATATCAAATTGAAATCTTTTCGAGAATCACCAACAAGAACCAGGGTAATTGGGCGAGATTCTATGGTTCGCTCAAGCCTTCAAAACATGTTACCATACTTTTTCAAAAATAAAGACCAAGTTAAAATATCAAGATAAAAGCAATCAATAACAAAAATGTGGAAAAAAAACTTATCTTTGGTTCAACGTATAATCAAATTTGTTTCGGTAACTACTTTGAGATTCAAACAAAGAGCACCAAAATCTTTCGAGCAAACTCGTGCTGATAACGTGTTGTGAATAAAATAACATAGAACAATAATAAGAACAAAGAACAAGAATAAAAGAACAAAAAGATGAGAGAAAGAGGGATATTTGTATTATTCTCAAATATAGAATTGTGTATACAATGCCTTCGATGAATCATCTATTTATAGGCATAAGAAGTACATAATACATCAAACTCTAATTAATAGAGATAATATTCCTAATAATAAATAAATCAAACTCCTTAGATAAAGTTCTAATCATGATAGACATCCACATAGATAAATATTCATAACATAATAATAATAATAATAATAATAATAATAATAATAATAATAAAATAATAATAATAATAATTATAATAATAATAATAATAATAATTATTATTATTATTATTAGATTGTAAAATATTTCGAAGGTTGAATCCACGCCAACCAATCATTTTGGTAATCAGAATTCCATTATTTGACGTATTTTTTCCCTTTTCTCTCTTTTAATTTTATTTAAAAATATTGAAAAATTATAAAGGAAAGACAGGAAAAAGGAGGTAGAAGCTTGGAATAATCAGCTTTTTTAGTATGAATGGAAATATGTGAAGCATTCAAAAAATAATCTTTAAATGTAATAGATTTTCTTATACTCTTTAGTTACAAAAAAAAATATTTTAAAAAATTATTCAATAGTGATTTAACGTATAAATTTTAGGGAAATATTTTGATATACAAGTTTGTTAAAGTTTATACAATTCTTTTAATTTTAGGTGTAGAGATTTAGGGTTTATAGTTAGAATATAGAGAATAGGTTTTAGGGTGTTAGGGCTAGAGATTTAGGTTTTAGATTTTATAGCTTAAATATGTAGGGTTGTGTAAATTTTTTTACATAGTTTGTGTATCAAAATATAACCCTAAATTATATTAGATATGGGTTTAATCATTTAATAGTAATTCATAATTGTTCTATTCAAAAGAAGCAATTCATAATTCTTTTATTTAAATGATGGAAAATAATAATAAAAATGCCATTACAATGATATTTCCATTAATATTTTAAGAAAACTCTTTAGTATTTTACTAATTGAGTTGATATTTGTTAATATGTGATGTCATTTAAGTCAAACTCTTAATTGATATTATACAAAAAACTAGTTTTGTTCACTGTAATGTTACTCTTCTATTTAATTAAATTAAACTTGAGTTGGATTAATCCGAAATATAATTCTAATATTCAAATTGATTTAATTTTACTAGTTTTTCATTTTAAATTATGATTTTTATTTTTAAGATATATTAATATATATTAAATAATAAAAGAAAATATGAGCAGTGAAAATCTCTACAAGAAGGTATTGAACATGTGTTAAAGACAATGCAATAGAAGCAATGAATATTATATTTTTTAAAATTTCTATAAATATGTCACTTTCACCTCAGCTTGGTAGATTATTCGGTAGATATAGAAAGTTTTCTCCTATATTCATAATTAACATATATTTATAACAATTTCTTAAAACGAAAACTAAAAAAAAAAATCTCTTCAATTATCCTTTGAAGAATCAAACATTTGATTCAGTGCATGATAAAAATAAAATTAAAATAAACATAAATTAAGTTTTAGTTGGAATTTTATTTCTTAAGAAGAGATGGAACAAATTTTAATCTTGGGTTTGTTATAGTTATTGGGAGAAAAATCCGGTCTTTTTTCGGTGTTGTTTTTTTTTTCTCAATACTAAAAAATTAAATCTTAAGTCATAATCCTAAATTATAAGTATTAAATCTTAAAAAAATACATCTTACACCCAATATTCTAAATCCTAACCCTAATTCATAACCTTAAACTCTAAGTATCAAATATGTGCTCAAAGATTCAACCGTTATAATTTTAGGTGCCTAAAATATATAATGTTACAATTATAGGTGCCTGACCGTTAAAGAAGTGTTAAAAAAGTTAACAACCAATCAATACTTAAAACGTGACACTAATTTTATTTTTTAAAAAAAATTAAAGGAAAAAATCAGAATTTTCATAAAATCCTAAAATTTTGCAAAGTTTACAAAACAGTCCCCAAATCCCCTAAAATTTCTCAAACTCAACCCCCAAACCGCCACCGCTTCCACCACCGATCGTTGCCCCTGATCACAAACCTTTGGTTGCTGGACCAAGGCGGTCATTTTCCTCAACACGACGTCGCCAAAAATGCAGAACGACATGCAGCCGAATGCGAAGTCGACGTTCATATTTTAAAATAATGATTGAAAAATATATTTTAAAATGTATATAAATTATTTATAAATGGAAAAATATCTTACGATAATTTTTCATATTAGTTAATTTAAAATTATTTTTATTGATTAGTTAAAGATTATATAATACAATTTTAAGCCTCCAACGTAGCAGTGTTTCTAGAGCTAATTGTAATATGTAGTTATATTGGTATATTCACAAGTAAAATATATTTATAACAATTTCCTAAAACGAAAACTAAACAAAATATCTCTTCAATTGTCTTTGAACAATCGAACATTTGATTCAATGCATGATAAAAATAAACATAAACATAAATTAAGTTTTAGTTGGAATTTTATTTCTTAAGAAGAAATGGAACAAATTTTAATCTTGGGAGAAAAATCAAATTTCCCTTTTGGGTGCTGATTTTTGTTCCTAACACTAAAAAGATCAAATCCTATATCATAACTTTTAAGTATTAAACCCTAAAAATATATCTTACACCAAATATTTTAAACCCTAACCCTAATACATATTCTTAAACTCTAAAACTATTTTTTAATAAGGGGCGGACGATTTCTACTCCAGTTATTGTTGGGTTTCAAAGTCGATTTGTTAAAGAAATTTGAGTATGGTAGTTTGCAAAATTGATTTAAGTGGGACATATTACACATATTAATATATCAAAAGAAATAAACGCAAAAAGTAAAAGAAATAATATACGAGAATGGGCAAGAATAAAATTGAAATGGCCTAAATTTACAGAAGAAAAAATATCTTAAAAGCATGATAAGGAATTTAACCCAAGTCATAATAAACCCTAAACCTAAGAAAAAAAACTATGGCATATAAACACAACCCAACTCATAATAAGCCCTAAACCTAAGAAAGTTATGGTCCGGTTTGGAAGTAAAAACAAAGAAGTCAGGCAGCTCCAATAGGAAGATTGGAGAGCTGAACCTCTGCTGACGGCTTCTTCACTTGGTCTTTAGTTTTGTGGTCTCCGTTGAAGTAAAAGTAGGCATATAAGCACAACTGAAGAAAGCCAGAGATGGATCCTAGTCCATTGGAAACCTGCAAAGCAACAATAACAATTATATTACTCCATGTCTCCATCCATATATTATGCATTTTAATTGCTCATTAATTTACTTGCCAGAATGAATATATCAAATTGGAGGAGGCCATAAATTGTCCAACAGATTCCATTACAAAAGCCAGCAAGTGAGAGCCAGAAAGGCATGTACTCCACACTCCTTGTTTTGATCACTTTTCTAGCTATGGCCAGAGGTGACAAATACATGATGATGTTGAAAACATCAGCTATTATTCCAACCATAAGAGTTCTACGGCTATGGAAAACGAAGATAGCCAACAGAACGATGCCTACTGTCAATAGTGCTTCAAGACCTATGATTTGCGCAACACGAAGCTGAAATTTGTACACATTCAAGTCTCAGATTCATATAATTAAACAAGGGAGCTTGGTAGAGATTAATGATTCATATAATTAAACAAGGGAGCTTGGTAGAGATTAATGATTCATACGTACCCTTTTTTTCCGATCATTAGCGTAAACAAAATATACGGTCAAGTACAGAATCTCAATGCCAAGACCGACGCCATTGATGGTCAACACTAAAACATTGTCTTTTGTAATAAAAGGGAGACCATAGAAGATCCAGATAATACAGTTCATAACTGTGCCCAGGTACGGATATGGTTGAAACTCCTCCACTGCCTTCTTTTTATAGATTTGAAAAAACGTTGGCCTAGTTCATTTATTCACAAAAACCAAAACCATTCATAATTAGTAGGTAACCTAAAATTCAAGAGAGAGAGAGTGAGAGATTGCGATTACATTGGTGAGAGGAAGAGACCGAAAGAGATGACATTCCCTGCAAAAGGAATACATATATAACTACATTGTTGAATCAAATGACGTAAAAACTTAAACCTGTAACCCCCTAGACCGGCCTATGCGGAATGACCAAGTCTAGTAAGGCACATTAAAGTTTAAAACTCAAATGGAAAACATGTTTGCAAACTAAGCGTTAATTTCGGCAGCATAACGGCAGAACTTAGTGAAATCCATCAAGTTAACTAAACCTCTTTAATACGTCAAACAACAATATTTTCCCAAATTCATTCACCACCTAAACATCATAAATATTATAGGCAGCCATGATTACTTAAATAAACCCATCATAGGATAGTTACCAAAATAAGTACCAGTTAGTATTTTAAAATACTCTTAGTTTAATACCATACATAACAAAATATAGGCACATGTCACCCTGAAAATACAAACGGGGGATAGAAACATTACAATCAAAAAGAATACCAAATGTGTCGATCCTCCAAGTGTTAACTACGGAGTGGCCTATCCAAAATATCTGAAAGGGGAAAGAATTTGGGGCGTGAGCTAGAAAGCTCAGTGTGTTCCAACAGTGCAAGTAAAACAGTTGCATTAATAAATGGTAAATCATGTTATGCAAACATATCATGAGAATGCATCAAAGTTTTCATGCAACCTATCTACCCTCCAACCGAACACCATGATACAGTTCCCCAGAACAGTATCTTATACTGGCATTAACCCAAGCCCATTGGGCGGGGTACCATCCTAAGGTTATACCTTAGAATGCGGGCGGCCCTAGTCGAAACTTAGGAACCGAAAACGGGAGGACCTGGCCGAAGCCTAGGATCCGAAAACGGGCGGACCTAGCCGAAGCTTAGGGTCCGAATACGGGCGGTCTTACCAGCTGGATCAGGGCTGAGCCGATAATCTCCACATCATACCCCCAAGTACATCTACTAATTAGTTCGGGTAGTAACATAGTATGCAACCATCATAGTCATAGCAATGCTCAACAACATATTCCTAAACTGATAACCGTAAATCATAGGCATGCTTGTCATATCAAATGCTAGAGCATAATTCAACATATAGCAAAATCGTATTTCTTCATAAACAGAAAACATGCTAGCTTTTCACAAAATCAAGTTTAGCAATCATATACACATCGTATGTTTTATTAAATCATGTGAAGCATGTAAAACAGTAAATGTGCAACAGTCATATAGCACACAAGGAACACACCTCAAAAGATGAGATCGGTCAGTCAAAAGGTCTATCGAGCACCGGGATCACGCTCCGCTATAGTACTGGAACCTAAATAGACAAGGATTATGGTTATAATCAAATTTACACCTTGATTCGTATTAAAATACTAAGTTTAGGGTCGTACGAGTGACGATAGGATCACGAGGCGGTACGGATCGAGACGAGCTGGGCTGTGCGTAGGCACGATCGGGAGATCCACGAGTACCTATTAAATCATGAGATCAATATCAGTCCTTAATCATCAGTTTATCTTAATTGACGTAACTTATACATATGCATGTTCGGGTTCAACGTCCAATTTGGAGGCTTTCGGATTAGAATTTCGCGAAACGGGCTTCAAAATCGGACTCAGGACGTCGAAAAACATAAAATAGGGCTTTTCGGAAAAAGTTGACTTTTTTGGTCAAAGTCAACGTTGACGTCAGCGGTCAAAGTCAACGTTGACGTCATGCTGACGTCACTGGTCCAAGACTGACTCGACGAGTTGACTCACTGAGTTGACTCGGACGAGTTGACTCACTGAGTTAACTCGGACGAGTTGACTCACTGAGTTGACTCGGGTCAACGGGTCGGGTCAACGGGTCGGGTTAACGGGTTGACCGAGTTGACCGGTCCAACTGGTCCAGCCGGTTCAGACCGGTTCGGTCTACGCGAACCGGCTCTTACCTTTAAACTTCGAAGATCACCGGACGGTCACCGGGACCTCGCCGGAAAAGCTATTTCGCGTCGTTTTCTGCCAGAAAAACACTCAAATCATCAGACCACCATTTTATTACATCATTTGGAACGAAATAACACTGGTACGAACCAAAAACTCACCGGATTAGTCCTTAAAAGCCCGAACTCGTCGGAAAGTTGGCGTAGCTCTGATGACAGAGCAAACGACGACGAACGGTCAAATGGTGACCTGGGTTTTGACCGGTCGGCGATGGGGAGTCCAACGACGGCAGCGGCGTGGCCAACGGACGTCGAACGGTGATGGAAACTCAAAGGAAAGGATCGACCAGCTTAGCCCTAGGTTCGCGAACCTTCAACGGTCGATTGCAGGCGAAAGGAACGGCGATTGGGCGCGTGGGTTGAGGGGTTTTGCCCGGGGTTCGACGGTTAACACAATAACGCCGGCGGTGACCGTCACGGCGCGGCGGTAAGGGCAGATCGACGGTGGCCGATTTGGTTCAAGGGAGGGGGATGTGAACGATGAGGGGGGGTGTTTCTGGAGTTATTGGGAAAAGTTTCCAATTTAATTTACATTAAAGGTGGCAGGTAAGATATTTTGTTATTTTATTATTTTAGGGTCTTAGGTATTAACTTTTATTTCCCCTGGTGCAATTACTAACCAAGAGCTATGCTAGCTCAATTGGTTAAACCATTGACCTATGCAGCCAAGGGTCACGGGTTCAAAACCCCTTGGCTGCTTTTCTCTCTTTTTTTTTAACCTTAGAATATTAGGGTTGTTACAACTCTCCCCCCCTAAAAAGAAATTTCGGCCTCGAAATTTACCTGAATTGAACAGATGCGGGAATTGCTCCTCCATTGACTCAAGGGTCTCCCATGTAGCCTCTTCTGGACCACGGTTACTCCATTGTACCTTGACCATAGGAATACGTCGATTCCTTAGAACTCTCTCGTCTTGATCCAAGACCTGAACAGGTTCCTCCTCGTAAGACAAATCTGGTCTCAACTCCACATCCTGTACCTGGATAACATGGCTCGGATCTGGGTGGTACTGCCTCAACATTGATACATGGAACACATCATGAATACGGCTAAGCTGAGGAGGTAACTCAAGCTGATAAGCAACAGGCCCGACTCTCTTCCGAATACGGTACGGTCCGATAAATCTTGGGCTCAATTTGCCTTTGCGCCCAAATCTCAAAACCTTCTTCCATGGAGACACCTTCAGGAAAACCTGATCACCAACCTCAAACTCAATGTCTTTCCTCCTCCGATCAGCATAGGACTTCTGTCTATCAAAAGCCTCTTTTAGACGGCTGCGGATCAATCTGACGGTCTCTTCGGTCTCTCGAACCAACTCAGGGCCCAAAGTCTTCTTCTCATACAACTCTGTCCAACAGATGGGAGTACGACACTTACGGCCATACAGAGCCTCATACGGTGCCATACGGATACTAGCCTGATAGCTGTTGTTATATGCAAACTCAGCCAAGGGCAAGAAATCCTCCCAACTACCACGGAAATTGATCACACATCCCCGTAGCATGTCCTCAAGAATCTGAATCACCCTCTCCGATTGTCCATCTGTCTACGGATGGAAGGATGTACTGAAATTTAGACGGGTACCTAAAGCACTGTGCAAGGCCAACCAGAATCGAGAAGTGAACCTCGGATCCCGATCAGAGATGATAGATAAAGGTACCCCATGTAGTCTGACGATCTCAGAGATGTACAGTTTAGCCAGCTTCTCCAAAGAGTAGGTGACTCGAACTGGAATAAAATGAGCTGACTTGGTGAGTCGGTCAACAATCACCCATATCGAATCCTTTTTAGAAGGTGTCAGAGGAAGCCCTGTAACGAAATCCATCGTGACACGTTCCCATTTCCACTCGGGGATCTTAATAGGCTGCAACAAACCAGAAGGATGTTGGTGTTCTGCCTTAACCTGCTGGCAAGTCAAACACCGAGATACATAATCTGAAATGTCCTTCTTCATACCTTCCCAACGATATCTCTGCCTCAGGTTTTGATACATCTTGTCCCCACCGGGATGCATGGCATAAGGGCTGTTATGAGCCTCACTAAGAATAGCCCGCTTCAACTCGGTATCATCTGGTACACAATAACGACCCTTGAAGCACAAGACTCCATCCTGATCAAAGGCATAGATAGAGGTAGATCCCTGCTCAACCTGCTGCATGATAGGGAGTAAGGAACTGTCTAGAAGCTGTTTGGCCTTAATTTCCTCGGCCAAGGTCGGTTTAACCTGAAGCTCGGCTAATAAACTGCCATCACTGTATATACTCATCCTGGCAAACAAGGATCTCAAGTCTGATATAGCCTTACGACTCAAAGCATCAGCAACAACATTAGCCTTCCCTGGGTGGTACTCAATCACACAGTCATAGTCCTTGAGGAGCTCAATCCAACGGCGTTGTCTAAGATTAAGCTCTCTTTGTGTAAGGATGTACTTCAGGCTCTTGTGATCTGTGTAGATATAACACTTCTCTCCGTAGAGATAGTGTCTCCAAATCTTCAGGGCAAAGACCACAGCGGCCAACTCTAGATCATGGGTAGGATAATTACACTCATGTGGCCTCAACTGACGAGACGCATAAGCTATTACCTTCCCATCCTGCATCAGAACACAACCAAGTGCAGAACGCGATGCATCACTATAAACCGCAAAATCCTTCCCAGACTCGGGCTGCGTCAAAACTGGAGCTTGCGTTAAAGCTGTCTTCAACTTCTCAAAACTATCTTGCTGAGCATCTGTCCAGATGAATGGAACATCCTTCCTCAACAGCTTCGTCAAGGGAGCGGCAATAATAGAAAAACCCTCGACAAAACGCCTGTAATACCCAGCTAAACCCAAGAAACTACGGATCTCGGAAACATTCTTGGGTTGCTTCCAACTCACAATGGCCTCTATCTTGCTCGGATCAACCTGAATACCTCGAGCCGATACCACATGCCCCAGAAATGTCACTTCGTTGAGCCAAAATTCACACTTGCTCAGCTTGGCGTACAATTTGTGCTCTCTAAGAGTCTACAGAACAATCCTCAAATGCTCAACATGTTTTGCTTCAGTCCGGGAGTAGACTAGGATGTCATCAATGAACACCACCACAAACTGATCCAAATAAGGCCGAAACACACGGTTCATCAGATCCATAAAAGCGGCAGGAGCATTAGTTAGACCAAACGACATCACTAAAAACTCATAGTGCCCATATCTGGTGCGAATGGCCGTCTTTGCTACATCAGACCCCTTTATCTTTAGCTGATAGTACCCGGAACGAAGATCAATCTTCGAGAAAACCGTGGCTCCTCGAAACTGATCGAACAAGTCATCAATCCTGGGCAGAGGATACTTATTCTTGACTGTCAACTTGTTCAGCTTACGGTAGTCAATACACAGCCTGAGAGACCCATCTTTCTTCTTCACGAAGAGAACAGGAGCTCCCCAGGGCGAAGAGCTGGGTCGAATAAAGCCTCGATCGAGGAGCTCTTGCAACTGAATCTTCAGCTCTTTAAGCTCCTTAGGAGCCATACAGTAAGGGTTCATAGAGACTGGTGCAGAGCCCGGATAGGTCTCAATCTCAAACTCGACATCCCTATCCGGAGGTAATCCAGGTAATTCCTCGGGGAAGACATCAGGAAACTCGTTAACAGTGCGAATCTCCTCAATCTTTGACAAAGAACCCTTGGTATTTAAGAAACAGGCGATGAAAGTCTGATAGCCCTTCCGGATCATCCTGTCGGCAGCCAGAGCAGATACCACATTAGATAGATACCCTCGGCGCTCACCAACAAGAACCACTGTACGATCATCAGAAGTCTTCAAAACTGCTTTCTTGGACTCACAATCTAGATTAACCCAGTGTTCAGTCAACCAATCCATGCCAAGAATTAGATCGAACTCTTCAAATGGTAGCTCCATAAGATCAGCTAGAAAGATTTCCCCTTGTACCTCGAGGGGACATCGCCTGAAAACCTTATCTACAACCACAGACTGGCCCACTGGGCTCATAACGGTAATTACACTCTCGGTGCTCTCAACTGGAATTTGGAAGTCTCGGGACACAGATCTCGATACATAGGAATGGGTAGAACCATTGTCAAGCAATGCAAAGTATGGAACAGAAAATATAGTGAATGTACCTGCAATGACGTCTGGCTCATCTCTGTCATCACGACGTCTAGTAGCATAGACAAGTGCAGGTTGTCTGGCCTTAGTCATAATCGGTCCCCCACTCTGATGTGATCGGCCTCTACTATCAGATCTAGCAGAAGATCCATGAGCTCTACTCTGGTAACGCCCTGAACCCGGTGTCTGGACAGATGTCTGTGAACGGGCTGGAGTCTGGGATCGGGCAGGGGTCTGAAATGACGATTGGTCTACAGAAGGTGGGTGTGGACAATCTTTCTTGAAATGATCAGTGGATCCACATCTGAAGCAAGCACCCGACATCTTCCTGCACTCCCCTCGATGAAGCTTACCACAATGCTCACATACAGGAAAAGCGGACCCTGATGAATCACCTCGACTAACCAATGGGCCCTGCTGTACTGTGGGCCTATAACTCGAACCACCACCCTGATACATGGTGCGAGCCCTCTTATTAGAGCGCGCGTGAGACTCTCCCTGTCTAGAAGATCTCCAAGATCGATCTCGGTCTCGCCCTCGATCCTTGCCTCTATCTCGATCTCCATCTCTACTACTCTGACTAGCTATAAAGATCTCCATCTGTTCTGCAGTCTTAGCTCGGTCTACTAAATCTTCAAACACCTGATCATGGTGGGTGGCCACTCGATCACGTATCCCAATACGAAGGCCCTCCTGAAACTTTTCACATTTGTCTTTCTCAGTAGAAATCAAGCCAGCACCATATCTCGATAACTCTAGAAACTGTATCTCATACTCAGCTACTGTCATGGTACCCTGCACCAGGTCTTTAAAAGCCTGGCGTCTCTCTCTCAAGAACCGCTCGCCCAGAAAACGGTTTATAAAACGCTCCTTAAAGAAATCCCATGTGAGACGATCAGAAGGAACACTACTCATAATGGACTCCCACCAGGTGTGGGCATTCCCATTCAGCATAGATACAGCACCCAAATACTTCCTGGATGGCTCAAAACCCAACTCACCCATACGTCTCTCGATATCGTATAACCACTCCTCAGCCTCGGTCGGTGGTCCACTAAGAGATCCTGAGAAGGTCTTGATCCCGTTGGCAATCAGGGTTTGGGAGATAGGAACTTCAGGTGTGACTCCAGACGCTCTGACTACTCCCTGAATCAACTGGAGAAACTGTCTACTCAAGGAATCATCTGTAACTCCAGTCATAGGCTCGGGCCCAGAAACAGTAGCTCCCCTGACCGGAGTAGTCATGCCAATACCAGGAGTAGGCAATGGAACAGTGAGAGTAGGTGTAGGAGCAGTCGGGACAGATGTCGGAGTAGTTGAAGCAGAAGCAGCAGCAACAGCTGAAGGACCACTAGGGGTAGGAGGCTCTACAGATGTCGGAGGGTCAACTGCGGCTGTAGCAACTCTAGAAGCAGGTGGATCAGCCACTAGATCGTCTATCGGGTCTGCAAATCTAACAGGTCGACCACGCCTTCGAGCGGGTCGACGCCCTCTTCCGGTGCTCATCTCGGAGAATCTCTACAAGGGATAAAACCTAAGATCAGTTTATGACACTGGAGAATCGAACACCATTAAACATATAAAATTGGGTGACATGGCCTCTTTTTACAATACTTGTAAAACATTTTAAAACGGTATTTTAAAAGGACTTATCCACAGTCTGAGGTTTTAAAACCAAAAGCTCTGATACCACTAAATGTAACCCCTAGACCGGCCTATGCGGAATGACCAAGTCTAGTAAGGCACATTAAAGTTTAAAACTCAAATGGAAAACATGTTTGCAAACTAAGCGTTAATTTCGGCAGCATAACGGCAGAACTTAGTGAAATCCATCAAGTTAACTAAACCTGTTTAATACGTCAAACAGCAATATTTTCCCAAATTCATTCACCACCTAAACATCATAAATATTATAGGCAGCCATGATTACTTAAATAAACCCATCATAGGATAGTTACCAAAATAAGTACCAGTTAGTATTTTAAAATACTCTTAGTTTAATACCATACATAACAAAATATAGGCACATGTCACCCTGAAAATACAAACGGGGGATAGAAACATTACAATAAAAAAGAATACCAAATGTGTCGATCCTCCAAGTGTCAGCTACGGAGTGGCCTATCCAAAATATCTGAAAGGGGAAAGAATTTGGGGCGTGAGCTAAAAAGCTCAGTGTGTTCCAACAGTGCAAGTAAAACAGTTGCATCAATAAATGGTAAATCATGTTATGCAAACATATCATGAGAATGCATCAAAGTTTTCATGCAACCTATCTACCCTCCAACTGAACACCATGATACAGTTCCCCAGAACAGTATCTTATACTAGCATTAACCCAAGCCCATTGGGCGGGGTACCATCCTAAGGTTATACCTTAGAATGCGGGCGGCCCTAGTCGAAACTTAGGAACCGAAAACGGGCGGACCTGGCCGAAGCCTAGGATCCGAAAATGGGCGGACCTAGCCGAAGCTTAGGGTCCGAATACGGGCAGTCTTACCAGCTGGATCAGGGCTGAGCCGATAATCTCCACATCATACCCCCAAGTACCTCTACTAATTAGTCCGGGTAGTAACATAGTATGCAACCATCATAGTCATAGCAATGCTCAACAACATATTCCTACACTGATAACCGTAAATCATAGGCATGCTTGTCATATCAAATGCTAGAGCATAATTCAACATATAGCACAATCGTATTTCTTCATAAACAGAAAACATGCTAGCTTTTCACAAAATCAAGTTTAGCAATCATATACACATCGTATGTTTTATTAAATCATGTGAAGCATGTAAAACAGTAAATGTGCAACAGTCATATAGCACACAAGGAACACACCTCAAAAGATGAGATCGGTCAGTCAAAAGGTCTATCGAGCACCGGGATCACGCTCCGCTACAGTACTGGAACCTAAATAGACAAGGATTATGGTTATAATCAAATTTACACCTTGATTCGTATTAAAATACTAAGTTTAGGGTCGTACGAGTGACGATAGGATCACGAGGCGGTACGGATCGAGACGAGCTGGGCTGGGCGTAGGCACGATCGGGAGATCCACGAGTACCTATTAAATCATGAGATCAATATCAGTCCTTAATCATCAGTTTATCTTAATTGACATAACTTATACATATGCATGTTCGGGTTCAACGTCCAATTTGGAGGCTTTCGGATTAGAATTTCGCGAAATGGGCTTCAAAATCGGACTCAGGACGTCGAAAAACATAAAATAGGGCTTTTCGGAAAAAGTTGTCTTTTTTGGTCAAAGTCAACGCTGCCGTCAGCGGTCAAAGTCAACGCTGACGTCATGCTGACGTCACTGGTCCAAGACTGACTCGACGAGTTGACTCACTGAGTTGACTCGGACGAGTTGACTCACTGAGTTGACTCGGGTCAACGGGCCGGGTCAACGGGTCAACGGGTCGGGTCAACGGGTTGACCGAGTTGACCGGTCCAACAGGTCCAGCCGGTTCAGACCGGTTCGGTCTACGCGAACCGGCTCTTACCTTTAAACTTCGAAGATCACCGGACGGTCACCGGGACCTCGCCGGAAAAGCTATTTCGCGTCGTTTTCTGCCGGAAAAACACTCAAATCATCAGACCACCATTTTATTACATCATTTGGGACGAAATAACACTGGTACGAACCAAAAACTCACCGGATTAGTCCTTAAAAGCCCGAACTCGTCGGAAAGTTGGCGTAGCTCCGATGACAGAGCAAACGACGACGAACGGTCAAATGGTGACCTGGGTTTTGACCGGTCGGCGATGGGGAGTCCAACGACGGCAGCGGCGTGGCCAACGGACGTCGAACGGCGACGGAAACTCAAAGGAAAGGATCGACCAGCTTAGCCCTAGGTTCGCGAACCTTCAACGGTCGATTGCCGACGAAAGGAATGGCGATTGGGCGCGTGGGTTGAGGGGTTTTGCCCGGGGTTCGACGGTGAACACAATAACGCCGACGGTGAGCGTCACGGCGCGACGGTAAGGGCAGATCGACGGTGGCCGATTTCGTTCAAGGGAGGGGGATGTGAACGATGAGGGGGGGGGGGGTGTTTCTGGAATTATTGGGAAAAGTTTCCAATTTAATTTACATTAAAGGTGGCAGGTAAGATATTTTGTTATTTATTATTTTAGGGTCTTAGGTATTAACTTTTATTTCCCCTGGTGCAATTACTAACCAAGATCTATGCTAGCTCAATTGGTTAAACCATTGACCTATGCAGCCAAGGGTCACGGGTTCAAAACCCCTTGGCTGCTTTTCTCTCTTTTTTTTAACCTTAGAATATTAGGGTTGTTACAAAACCTGGTAACGAATAACTAATTACCGACAATCCCGACGATAGTGTGAGCAAGTCCCATGTTGAAAGCTGAAGCAGAGCAGAAATTGTGAGGGATGAAGGCTCCAACGATTTCAAAGTTATATATAGACAAGGATTTTTAGTTTAAATAAATTTCAACCACTTTAATTAAAATTTATTTTATTAACTAGAAGAATTATATCGAATGTCGAATACTTCTTTCAAACCAATACTTGTGTTTAATTACAGGAGGTGAAGCCCAAGGAGATTGGTTCGGTGCTTCATGAGCCACAGATGCAGCACTTGTGGATTCCGGATACATTTATATTAAATAAATTTATTTTCATTGGTAATTTTGTCATCCTTGTAGTTATTCAAAATCAACAATGTTGTTATGAAAATCCCCGAATTGCATCCATCTCACCCTTTGAATAACAGAGTCGTTATCAACGGTTGCCCTTTGCCACGCGTCATTAGATAATTAAAAACGTTTGAAATAGCATGTCCACATGTCATTTTCTTTAATAAATTAATATTCTCTGCATGCCAGTTTTGATGACGTGAATTTCTAATTTTAAAATAAACAATTAATTCTATAACACACCGTCCAACCTACCTTGTCATCGTCGACATGGCAAGACAACTGACGATGACCGCTGATGTGAAACCATGTAGAAATCACATGCCTAGAATTTAACGACTTCGTTAATCAACGACGATCAAAGATGCAATTCAATAGTTCCAGGGCTAAATTGATGAAATTATAAATGAGGGACAATATTGTTGATTTTTGAAGACTGCGAGGGCTAAATTGATGAAATTAAAAATGAGGAACAAAGTTACTCATTTGAGATTACTACATGGACAAAATTACATATGGATGACAAAATTAACTGGACCCAACGGAGGTGGGTATTTTTTTAATAAAAAAATTAGGTTCGGTCGAGTTTGGTCGGATTATGAAAAAGTTCGAGTTGGGTTTGTGTTTAGGGTGAAAATTCCCTCACTCGACCCAATTTAATTATAACTATATATATTTATTATATATTATATTTAATATTTTTATTTTTATTTTTTTTCAAGATGGGTTGGTTTAGTCGAATTTTTTGTGAAAATTTTGGGGTCGGTCAGGATCAAATTATGCCTTTATTATCTAGGGTCAGGAATAAAATATATTAAATTTGGATACCCATGTACTTGTTCTTAGCAATCCCTCACACCCAACAACATTTCCCTTAAAAGCTCCATCAACAAGATATTCTGGATACCTAAAATTGACCCCTTCTTGACAACTTTCTCAAAAAGTAGATGTAAGGCTTCTACTACTAGAATGAACATAAACGAGGATAATTGATCCTCTGTCTCAATCCCTTAAACATCTTAAATTCTTTAGTTGGAGATCCATTAAGTACGATTGAGACCTTTACCGTGGAGACACATTCCATTATCCATTTCCTTTATAATTTCCCAAAACCCATTCTTCCTAGCACCATAATCGAAAATTCTCATCGTACACTATTATAGGCCTTTGCGAAATCTAGTTTGAGTACAACCCCTTGTTCCTCATTGACCTCTTATTGCAGTGAATGAATGATTTTGTTCGCTATCAAAATTCCATCAAATATTTGTCTGTCCATTAGAAAAGCGCATTGAGCCTCACTTACTAATCGATCCATCACCATATATAACCTTCTTTAAGAGTACCTTTGCTAGGATTTTATAAATTGAGCTTACCAAACTAATTCACCTATATTCTGAAATATTAGCAGGACATTCCTTCTTAGGAATGAGAACTATAAAAGAGGAATTTACATTTTTTTGGTAATTTACCCTTTGAATGGAAACTTTTGAATAACTTGAAGAAATTATCTTTCAATAGTTCCCATCACTTCTCGTAAAAGCAAGCATTGAATCCATCCGGTCCAGGAGCTTTTGAATCATCGCAATTTCATGTTGCATCTTTGATTTCCTCCATATAGAAAGGCTTCTCCAGCTCCATAGCTTCACTTTCAGATAATATGTTGAATTCAAAATCGAACCAAGCATCCTATCTCCTCGGCTTGCATCTAAATTGCTTTATAAAATGGTCGTAGACTTTTTTGCCCTTAAATTACACTCCTTTTTGCCCTTAACTTGACCGCTCTATGAAAAAAATGTATTCATATCCCTGCATCAGCCAGTTCACCCTAGCTTTCTGCCTCCGTAAATTCTCTTGAGCTTTACGAGTATCCCATAGGTGTATCTTACGATGCTTCATTCCCTCCAATTTGACCGAATCTAGTTTGCTAACATCACCAAGATCTTCCAGTTCATTGATGCGTCTTTCCATCTCTTGTGCTCTATTGTTGAAGTTGTCAGAAGAATTAACATTCCACTTTTTCAAGGCACCCTTTACTCTTTTGAGTTTCGATGTTAAAATCCTATCACATTCCTTCGTATCTATCAAGATTCCCTTTATTACATTGATACATTCTTCTTTACTCAGTCAAGCATTAATTATTTTTTAATGGTCTTGGTCCCCAGTCCTCTTTTGAACTAGACAATAAGATTGGTACATGATCTAAAATTGTTCGTTGCATGCCACAAATTGAAATGTCCGAGTACTTTTGAAATCAACTTTTTTCCACTAAGAACCTGTCTAGTCGGATTCTGAAAAAGTTCGAGTTGGGTTTGTGTTTAGGGTGAAAATTCCCTCACCCGACCCAATTTATTTATAACTATATATATTTATTATATATTATATTTAATATTTTTATTTTTTTTCAAGATGGGTGAGTTTAGTCAGATTTTTTGTGAAAATTTTGGGGTCGGTCAGGATCAATTTTATGCCTTTATTATCTAGGGTCGGTCAGGATTAAATTCGGATATGTCAAGACTCCTTTTATTACATTGATACATTATTCTTTACTCAGTCAACCATTAATTATTTTTTAATGGTCTTGGTCCCCAGTCCTCTTTTGAACTAGACAATAAGATTGGTACATGATCTGAAATTGTTCGTTGCATGCCACAAATTGAAATGTCCGAGTACTTTTGAAACCAACTTTCCTCCACCAAGAACCTGTCTAGTCTGCTCCGACTACTATTTGAACCAATCAAAGTAAAATTCAACCATACATGCCACATAATTTGAACACCCGCTTCTTTTGCTCCTTGACCTAACAACATTGAAATCACCAAGTAATCCAATTTTGAGTCCAATTTCTTTTCAAATTTGCCACTTCTCCCATAGTTGTACTTGTTCCTTGATTCCACATGGATCGTAGATGTTTAGCTGGATATACTAAGTATTGTCATCAATCCCCTTCCGTGCTACTAGAATGAAGTTAGTATGGATGATGCCTTTTCCACTTTGAATTTGTTACTAGCCCTCCCAATCGCCCCGCAACATTTGAAACTCTCAAGTCAAATTCATCATCATACCAAATTTTTTTCACCACATCCTCGTCCATCGAGACCATCTTTGTCTCCTGTAAAAAAAAAATACCATTTCTACTCTTTGATTTATGACTAATTTCCTTACTGTTAACATCTTCTCGTTTGAACCCAATCACATGATATTCCAATATAGAATATTCATATTTTCCTTTTATTTCGCAAAACATGCCAATTAGTTGACCTTGTTACACTGTTATGCCTCTTCGATTAAAGCTAAATAGTGTATCGTTTCTTGCTCATTGTAACATCCCAAAAATAGGGTTAGAAGAGTTAGGGGGTTCGATTGGGTTCATTTTGAATCAGTCGAACCAGATAGGTCGGTTAACTAGTTTCCAGAAAATAAATATGTAAAAATTGGAAATTTGATAGATAAAAATTGGATTTAGGTTTCTAAAATGTTTTATTATTTTATTAAATGTTTTAGTAATTAAATCGGGGGGTAATTCAATTGGATTGGTCGGCATTTTTATATTAGTGACTAAGATGTAGGATTTGCAAAACTGTTTTTAAAGTGACTAAATTGAAAAGGGCCAATACTACGAATCCTTAGAGAGCTATATTTTCTAAAAATCTTAATTAGGATTACCACCTTGTAAAACCTATATTTTATTTTTATATAACAAGGAATACCAAAGACTATTTTGTAAAAGGGGTAAATTTTTAAGTACTCAAAAAGACTCACAAATTGACAAGGTTTCGAACTTAAAATAATATCTAAGTCAAAAAATCAAACCTCAAACTTTTTCTAAGCGTTTGGTACTAAAAGTTAGTCAAATTGTTCCAGGAGTATCGATACGCCTTAGGTTGTATCGATACGATTTGTAGAAACTGAATTTCATTTTATACTTGATTGCTATATGTTACCGATACATGTGTAGTCGTACCGGTACACCACTCAACCTGGGAACCAATTGTGCTTTTGAGTATCGGTACGACTAAGTGCGTACCAGTACGGGGGTTAAGAGTTTCCAAATTTTTTGCATTTAATTTTCCGACCATTGCTTGCCAATTTTAATGGAATCATTACTTTGAACTTTATTTAACACGTACCGATACACATATAGGCGTATCAATATGAGTTTTTGTGCAAATCTTTCAAAGATTCCACTGAGCAAAATAGGTATCGATGCGGTACAGCCCGTATCGATACCCTTTGTAAAACTTCACTCCGTATTGATACGCCCTTTTGCGTACTGGTACCCATTTATCAGCAACGGCTATTTCTTCTTATGGAAGGTACCGATATGAGTGCTCGTGTACCGATACTCAGTGCTGCCAGACAACATTTATTGCGGGAAAAATGAAGCCCAACGGCTAGAATTAATATCTCAGCTACCCAAATGGTTAGAAATTAATGAGGGGTATAAAATCAAGTCTCCAAAGCTTCTTCAAAAACTATTGACCAAGTCTAAAGCATACAAGCACTCATCCAACAATCCTTGAGCCTTTATTGTAAAATCTTGTAAACCCACTTGAGAGTTCTTATTGTATCCATTTTATTCAAGTGTTGGGGTTTGAGTGAACCTAAAATTCTGCAAACAATTTGTAATACTCGTATTTTGTCCGGGTATATGTTTTCTCTATAAATGAAACCTAAAAATAAATAAATAATAAATAAAACCCAACAATAGTCCATAAATAAAAAAACTATCCATTTACAAAGCCCAAAATTCAATTTACAGCCCACTTAACATTTGTTATCAGCCTTTCAACCCATTTACACTCAAACAAACACAAAAAATCGGTCAAGATCCAAATTCCTGCCCAAACTCGGTAACCAAGGGACATGTGGTAGCCTATCATTGGCCCTTATGCTCTTCACTTGGATCATGCTTTTCTCCAGACAATAGTTGGATCCAGCTGGCCTGTATGACATCATCGCTGATGTCAAATCCCATTAACTATAAATAGAGAGAGAAAAGGTCAGATCCAATTAATGCCACATTCAATAGATACCTTAAAATAATAATAAGAGGAGAGGGGAAAAGGCATTTAGGGTATTTTACTTGCCTCGCTGATCGGAATTCAAAGGGTTTTCGAAACTCGATCATCGCTAGAAGTTATCATAAATGTCATCGGAGTCGCAATTTTCAGCCGACGAAAGGTATATTTCTTCTCGTCTTTTAATTTTCTGCAAAATAAGCTTAAAACCGGTTAGATCGAGATCAAAATAGAAAAAAGAGTAATTAAAATGAGATCTAAAACTCATCTAGTGGTCGGGGTTTATAGGGAGCGGCGATCGGAGTCGAAAATGTGCACCGGGAAGAGTAGCCTAGATTTTAGGTGGTTGAAGATGGGAGATTCAGTTGGATCACGTAATGTTAGGGGATTTAGGGTTCGAAATAAAAAATGAATTTTTTAAGGGTTAAGGTTTCGGTGAGCTGTAACCCCCTCGACCCGGCCTAGCCGGTAGACCGACCCGAATGGGTCACACGAGAGATATTGAAGTAAACCACGAAGGTTTACCTCAATAAATGACCCTATTATTTTTTTTATCTTATCTAGATGCAAATTAGGTTCCTATGTGTTAAACATTGCAACGGATCATTTGCAACTCAAAAACACATCAATTATATCCAATTAAGGCTTTCAGGGACCATTTTGTAATTTTTTTCCAATTCATAGGGACTTGGGCCATTTTTGTGTTAACGTCCTTTAATTAATCCCATTACATGCACCCAGTCAAATCTCAGCTCAAAATAATCATTCATGCTCATTTAATTGCATCCGCAATATTCAGGGACTAAAACGCAAAGAATTAGAACTTCAGGACATTCCATCAACTAACATAACTGCCACCCGTTTCCAAACACTAAGGCCCTGTTTCAAAACACGGGCTCGTATAGAAATGCCCTTGAGGCATTTCGAAACCATGGTTTCTAGTAGCAAATCGAACCGGAACAAACATTATCTGTTTCGAAACCCTATGGCCATTTCAGGCACATCGTTTCGATACAGGCTCGAGTGTTTCGAAACACTTGGGCCTGTAATGATAGATTTTTCTGGTTTTCACTCTAAAAACCAGCCTAAACCAATCCAACATGTTTCTAACATGCATACATCATACATAAACATTAATCCTCAAACATTTGCAGCATATTTAGCATTAAAGCATGGCTAACTGCATCAATGGAAATCTAAAGGCATGCAACCTAGCAAATAAGCCACTCAAGAGTCAAAACTCAAAACAATACTCACTACAACAAAACAGATCTTTAGCGTCATTTTTTAGCACCGCTAAAAACATTCCCGGTGCTTAAGAAAGTGCCACTGTTTACGGTGCCGCAATAGTTCGGGGCGCTTTTTGGTGAAAACGCCACAAAAAGTCAAGATCTATAGCGGCGTTTGTAAACTCCACGAATAACTGCCCTTTCGTGGCGTTTTTATTTACAAATCCCACGAATAACTGTTCTTTAGTGGCGTTTTTATACAAATGCCGCGAAAAACCATGTTTCCAAAAAAAACTCAAATAAAAAACATATTATAATAGGCATATTTTGAGCTTCAATGTGAATCATCACTACTCAAGAACCTCAAAGGGAATCGTTTTTTAGTTACACAATGGGAATCATCACTTGCATAGTGAAGGGACATATTCTTAGCTTCAACATGGTTATAAATTTCTTCACTTTCATCTTCTTCTATCAAAGCAGAAAGAACTCTTTGGCATAAAGGAGTAACCTTGTCAAACTATTTTAGATCAAATCCTCCAGTTGTGGCGTTAGTTTTGGCAATTTCTTCAACAGAACTAGGTGCATTTTTTGGTGCCACACCACCCTGAGAAATGAAAGAAGTTTGTATCAATATTTGTCAACAAAGTTTTAGCTTAATTTAGTTGTTTCAACATCAAAACAATATATCAGATTTGTCACAAAGCAACTCTCAATCAAGAAGTAATTCAATCCATTATTTGTGCTTATAAAAAAGCCTTCAAGCCTTGTAAAATAATCACATTTTCCAATTGTAAACAGTTCCTCCAAAATCTTATAAAACAGTTCACTAATATAGTAAAACAATCCATGTTTTATTTTCAAAACAATCTTTATACATTATAGAGAAACCCCCTGTTTTAATTATAAAAAAACAACCCCTGAATAATCATCAAAGTAGTCTCTAAATAGTTTCTATGCATCTTGAACAGTCCATCATGCCTATATATATCTTCCAAATCAGTCTACTACATGATCATGCACACACAAAACAGAGAAAATGTGATCATATACATATATGCTTACCAAAATAGTCCATTTTGCATTCTCAACAGCCCTTATAATTGCAAAACAACCCCACCCTTATTTTATCAAATTTTAACTAAGATTTTGACCCTTCAACAAAGTAAAAGATCATCCAATAATGAGACAACAAAATCACAACTTAATTAGGAGCTAATTTCTTTTACAAGACTAAAGTAGTTCTTTATCTATCATTTAGATTAGTTGAAATCGCCACAATAAACAAGGATTTATCAAACTTACTCTAACATCAACTCGCTATGCTCCCATTCCATGACTCATAATTTCACTATCTAGTATTTACCAATAACACAATAGAACACATTCAGAAACATAGTTAATCAATTTATCCTTAAACTAGTCATATCATTCATCAATCTTTTCTCAAAATTTCCAGTGAATTTATTCAAAACACACAAACAATTGAGATGGGCTTACCTCTATATGAAGAACTAGAGAATTTGAAGGCTAACTTTCAATAATTATTAGTACTTGTTAATAGTAAATTTACAACCCTTCTGTCGGCCTAAAAGGTAAGAAGGTCGGACATGATCTCTGCAGTTACACCACCAACTTTCTATACGAAAAAAGTTGTTTAAATTAACAAGTAGGTACTGAAAACAACATATGACATATGCAAAAAAGCCAACTTTCTTATGTATTAGAACCTTACTTGGCAAAATTTGTAGAAGTCTTCAAGGTACGCTTTGTAGACTGTGTTCCTCATAATTTCAATGTTCATGTCATCAAGATCCTAGAGAAAATCCAAGATGAGTGAACCCAAAATCAAAGGTTTACAAAAGTACACCATTACATAAACAACACTCTAGCACAACTACTAGGAGTTACAAACATGTAATCATCGACAATTAACATGAAGAAACACTATTAGAAAAGTTGTTAGAACCATGTACCTCAGAGGTAATACAATCAGGACAACATTGTCTATCATGTGACCATATATAGATGGAGAAATCAAAACATTAGGTTTTCTCAGGCTTTTGCTAAATCCACAACAACCAATTAATCAATCTACATCTGTACACCATATCATAAGATGTGAAATAAATCAAAGCCTATGCTATATCTAAGAGAAGGATAATCTGATATCTCTCAGGCAATTCAAAGAAAGAAACAAAAAAGACAAATCTTTACATACATGATATACTCTGAGAAGGATAATCCATATCAATGGCCATTTCTCATAGAAATTGTAAAATGCAAATATATTGTTTTGCTTGATTTGTTAAACATTGAACCAGAAATCAAGGTAAAATAAGTATAAATGCGATGAGATTATATGAGATATAATGAGGTGAGAAGAGATCGAGAAAAGGAGATTGGTACTCGTGGGAGAGAGCGATAGGAGAGGAACAGACGGCAGTGATTTAGCAGGGAGAGATCAGAGGGGCGAACTGCCTCCCTTCGCGTCTAAGAGCAGCCATTGCCATTGCTTACTAAAAAGGAAGAAAAAAACCCTAGAAAACGCTTGCGAAGGATTCAAAATAAAACTTTTATTTTCCATCGCATCGCCATTTCTTACTGACAAATCATTGTGGCGTGAGAGATTGGAAAAAAGAAAAGTGACGACTGAGATGAAGGGTGGGTTTTGATTTGGGGATCGAATGAGGGCAAGAGAGTGACAATGCTGATGTTTCTCTAAAATAAAATTTTTATTTTCTATTGCGGCGTTTGATTTTACACACAACACAAACGTCTTTGCGTCGTTTCTTCTAAAAACGCCACTAACGAGAAGTCTACTGCGGTGTTTCTTCTAAAAATGCCACTAAAAGAAGTTTTTGTGGCGTTTCTTTTAAAAACGTAACAAAATTTTTTATTTGTGGCGTTTTATTTGTAAATGCCGCGATATGTTAAAAATTAGTGGCGTTTATCTCTAAAACGCCGCTAATAATGCCGATGTATACCAAGTTTAGTGTAGTGACTCCAAACACAAATAAAGGCCTTTTACAAGTATAAAATCATATAGAAAACATGCTCAAAGGGTCTTCATACACATCACCCAAGCAAAACATGAAATCCCCCATTGCCCTTATTACTCTAGTTCATAACAGAAACATACTTTCAAAGTGAAGTCTCTTAGGATTCTCTTGCAAGTTGTTGCCTCCAAACACTTAGTTATCTGCATTGATGGAAAAAAGAGAGAGTAAGAATACAACCTTAGTGAGGAGTGCTCAAAACCCAAAAACACCATCAATGGTCAAAACCATTTTACACATTTTGAAAACCATCATGCTTTCTTGAAATCCATGCACTTGATTAACAAAAATAAGCATGTTATACCACATGCAACAAGTATCAAATACTTCAACAACAAAATCCATTTGTTAACACATAAATCAAGCCCTCCATGCATAGCTACCAATATGCAAAGCTTAAAAGTAAAACATACATTCTTCTTGTTATGCATCCATATACATTCCATAGCAATTAATCAATTATATTGGCTCTCAAGTGATCATCAACATACTTATTTCTAAAAAACATATCAGATACACGGATTCCCAAGTGTTGTCCCAACACTTCATACATTCTCACCAGCAACTCAAGTTTCACACACGGGAGCTACCCTCCACCGTTGTGACACCCGTGGTGGAGTATTCGGTACCTTACAACCCCTCAAAACCACTCATCGGTAGATGTATAACCCCACTAATGAGAGACAGGACAAAACTCAATTTCCTCAATCGTTCAGGTACTTGGATAGAGTCTTCGGTACATACACAACCCCTCAACATCCAAGGCGACTTGTTTATAGTCACTCAATCCTATGGTCGGCTAACTATATCCGATTTTATTTGTAAACCACTTTTCACAACATCACTTGCCAATATAATTCTCATTTAGTATAAATCTCATTGTTTTCAAAGCATTCACAAAAGCCATATTTCCAAGCATTAAACCTTGCTTCATAAAACATGTATAAACACATACATACAAGGATCACTTGCCTTGTGCATCCTTAACAATATGGCATCATCAACAACAAATCATATACTCAAACCATGCTTTAAAACAATAGGTAAACACATATAAAGTCAAGTGCATCCACGAGCTTATAATAGCACAATCCGAGAAAGAAAGTCACTTTACTCACTTCCGAACTTAGCAAAGCATTTCAAGCTTACACTAAGTTCCCAAAATCACTTTTAATATGTTTCAAAGCTGAAAATCCCATTTCCACTCACCGACTCACAAAACCTCAATCACCTACGCGAAAATCAAGTGTCCGAAGTCCCCGGAACTTCGCCGAAAGCTTCCAAAGAATCCTCCCCTGTTTATACCACACAAGAATAGAGGATTAATGCATCTGAATGCATTAAAACCACCAACAACACTAAAAAAAACCCGCAGCTTTGCCGAAAGGCCGTAACCCCCTAAACTCGACCCAAAAGAAATGGGCCGAATCTAGGAAGTAGCGATTGGAAACTTGTCCCTCAAGAAACAATTTAGGTTAAAATATTTTGTAATTCAAAAGAATCGATTAAATAAGTAAAACTCAACAAATATTCCGATTAAAATAAAACCCAATCTTTTAAACGATGTTCCGATAATTAATTAAAAATCCGAAAGTAACTTCATAGATGCATGCATTTAATAAAACCAATTAAAAACAGTTCCAATGTCCATATTACACAAATATCCCAAACAATATTAAAATAATAATTCTGAGGTAATAGAAAAGGTTCATACTGAATAATAATTTATCTGAATAAACAAGAGATGCTTCAAGTACCGATCGCCTAAAAAAAGTCTGAGATATCTGAAAAGTAAAACTAAGGGGTGTAAGCTAAAGAGCTTAGTGTGTCTCTAAAGTGCAAACAAAAGCAAAACAAAACAAACAAACCAGTATTTTATTTTTTGATAAAGACTTTTCTGAAAACACAACAAAACCAGATTATGATGATATGATGTATGATGAACATGAATCATAGTACCCATCTCCGATACAACGAAAAGTAAGGTTCCCAGAACCTACTTTCTCCATCGTCACCATCCGAAGTGGTACTCAGTTCGAAGGGTGGAACCACTGATCCGAAGCGGAATTTAGCCCAAAGGGTGAAACCACTGAACTTCCCCGAACAAATCCGAAAGCATATACCCACAATGATATGATGCAGATTTTAAAATCCGAGTCTCATTCGAAACTTGAGTTATGAAAATTCAAGTTGCACAATACTATAATCTGATGTTATCTGCATGATTCACGCCGCGACCGATATTATCTGCAGTGGGCATCAACAACATTCTAACTTAGACATAAGCGGGATCACTTTCGAAACGTTCTGCCAAGCCTTGTCGTTCTGCCGAGTTTGCCGCCAAGACACAAGTCAATTCCTCTGCCGAGGCAGCGAGAGCATCTCAGCAACCTATCTGTCATCCCCCGCCGAGGCAGCAGAGCCTGGCAGCGCAAAACAACTTGTCCTATTCAACACAATTTCACACTAAGCAGCAACATATCCATGCCCATTCTATCAATCGTATTTCTTCCCTTTATTTACTTGTGTTTTATTTTATTTTCTTCTTAAACAAACCAACTTATTTGTGCAATTTCTGGTAAACATTGCCTGCTTGAATTATTTGTAAAATTCTAACAATGATTGCAGGAAGTTGACGCGGCAAGCAACAAAGAGAAAAACAAAAGCACTACCAAGACGGGCAAAAGAAAATTTTATGTTCTCTACCCCTAGAGGTGCCATAAACTGGCTCTAGGAAGAATCATGTGCGAGGACACTCTGCTGCTATCAAAGACCAAGAATCTGAAAATTTTGAAGTGACGGACAAATTAGCATGAGTGAATGAAAGTCTTCAAATGATGACTCTACTCCATGGGTTCGGAGTTTTGTAGTTTGCTCCTATCTTAATTTCAGACCTAGAAGAGTAGTTGTGATTAGCTGAAGCCCTCATTTCCATGACTATTTAAATTGTTCTTGAATATGTTGTCTCGGTAGCAACCTTGTATCTCATGAAATCATCTCTGTTTACTTAGAATGTTCTTCATATTCAGCTTGTTCACAGTTTCTGCACACACATCACTGGCATATTATAGTTTAATTATGAGGTAATTCATTTTATTCCCCTCTCACGAAATTAATGACAGGTTCCACGACCTTCAGGTGTTAAATCAAGTTTAAAACAAAATTTTTCTTTTTGATTAGTATAAAGGGCAAGTATGTTTAGGTTGCATTGCTTGAGTACAAGCAATAGTTCGGGTTTGGGGGTGTGTAAAGTGTCTATAAGTTCTATATTTCATGCACATTCCATCTCATATTATTGCTATTTTTAATACATTTTAGGCATAATTAGGTTCATGCATTGCATTTTACAGTATTCTTTACTCTATCATGCTTTGTATTGATTTTCTAGAGGCTGACAGAAGGAGAGAGAAGCTAAGAACATGATGCTGTGGCAGCAAACTAAGGAGATGTACTGATGTAGTTCCAGACAGAGACAGCAGCTACCGCCGCCCTACCTGCCTCCTATGACAGCAAACTGAGGAATTGGAGAACTGGAGTGTGATCTATAGCAGAGAAAATCCTGATCTTAATGATGTTGTCCACTCAATTTTCTGATGGCTATAGCAGCAGGCAGAGCCGCCGAAGGAGGAATTCAAGCTTACTTGCGGAGCAAAGCAACGTGATTTAAGTCCACATTCAACTTAAAAAAGTCAGCATTTAGAGTTGCAGTTAATGCAAAAAGCTACTTTGAAGTCTTCTACTCCAAGAAGGACTAGACCTAGCTAATGCCTATATATACTCATTTTAATTGTACTTCAAAACAACTTAGGTTTTCCCTTAGGCATAGTTTAGGTTTTCTTGCCGCCATTATGTTGTAAAACTCTCTTTGGGTTTGAGTTATATTGTAATTAGTGTGAGAATGGTTGCTTAGGATTTTAAGTTTGTTTTTGCAATAAAGCTTCAAGGTTTTCTTATTCCATGTTCTTCATAGTTTTCAATTAAGGAGAAAGATTAGTTGATTATTATCCATTTGTTCGGTATCGAGAGAGTCCAACTCACGAACGGAGTAAGTATGATTTCATCTATAGACGGTGCGGTCAATCCGACCTAAACATAGGTTAGGGTTTAAGACGGCTAAAAGAGGACGATTTAACATTGTTGTCTTTGCACGATTCACGCCACGACTGGTATTATCTACAGTGGGCATCAATAGCATTGTGACTTAGACATAACCGGGATCACTTTCGAAGCGTTTTGCCGAGCCTTGTAGTTCTGCCGATTTTGTCGCCGAGACACAAGGCCATTCCCATGCCGAGGCAACGAGAGCGTCTCAGCAGCCTATCTACCATCCCCCACCGAGGCAGCTGAGTCTGGCAGCGCAAAACAACTTGTCCTATTCAACGCAGTTTCACACTAAGCAGCAGCATAACCTTGCCCATTCTATCAATCTGATTTCTTCCCTTTTATTTACTTGTGTTTTATTTTATTTTCTTCTTAAACAAACCAACTTATTTGTGCAATTTACTTTTGTTGTGCAGGAACAGCAAAGCGAGTTTAGCTCTCCAATCCATGTGGGAGACGAAATCTTTTATACTATTACTTGACAGGAGTGAGCACTTGCGCTCATATTGAGAGAACACTAAAACGCTCTACAAGTTTTTGGCGCCGTTCCGGGGATTGGTATCACCGAAATTCTTTTTAAAATTTATGCACCTTTATTTATTTGCATTTAATTTTTAGCTTTTATTATTTTAATTTTTTATCGAAAAAATTACATTTTCCTTTGCTAGTTCATGACCATGGCAAATCCAAAAGGAGAAATCGTTTATTACGACGATATAGAACGAAGAGCAAGAGAACTCAAAAAGGAAACCAGAACAACCCTAGGGATAGCTAAAGAAGAAAGAAAAGCAGAGGTAAACATGGAAAACGACAACAGTGCCAACAATGATCCGAACGAAAGGGATGGGAAGCAAGACCCGCCACCCAAAAAACAACAAGTTCCACCAAGGCAGCCGCCCCCTATTCCGCCCAGGCAGCCACAGTACGTTCGAACCACCAGGGATTACTTGGAACATGACTTTATAGGGTTCGATCCGACAGTGACAGAACCTGAGATTAAGGTAGATCACTTTGAGCTGAAGCCCGTGATGTTCAATATGATCAACACATTAGGGCAAATTGGAGGGACTGCTACAGAACATGCTCGACAGCACTTAAGTGGATTTCTGGACATATGCAGAGCATTAAAAATACACGTAGTCCATCAGGATATGCTAAGACTGAAATTATTCCCCTATTCACTGAGAGATAGGACAAAGCAGTGGTTGAACAACCAGCCAGTAGGGTCATTCAACACATGGGCAAAGTTGTGTAAGGATTTCCTAGATTGTTTCAACCCATCCAATGTCATAGACAAATTGAGAAACGAGATCACAACCTTCCGAAAAGGGAATGATGAACCAATGTATGAAGCATGGGAGCAATATCAACAGATGCTTAACAACTGCTCGCTCCATGGTTTCCCGGCTTGGACACATGTGTCAATGTTTTATGCCTCAGCCAACGAAATCATCCTCGACAGACCACTAGATGAGGCACTGCGGATCCTAAACCAAGCCACCAAGAATGATTATAAGTACCCAACAGCCCGCCGAGGCGGCGTTAGGCGGCCAACAGTTGTGAACGAAGTGGAAGCCTCAAAATATGTTAATGCTATAGAGCTATTCTGTGATGAGTGTGGAGGCAACCACGATTCCTCTTAATGTACTGCATCTGCAAATTTTATAGGAGGGTACGAGAGGAACAACAAGCCAACCGTGAATACGTACAACCCTAGATGGAAAAATCATCCAAACTTCTCCTCGAGCAATCCTAAGACTGCTGCCAATCCACAACAACAACATGGAGGCTACCAGTAAAACCAGTCTAGACAGCAAGCTTAGCAGCCACAAAACAATAATAAACTAGAAGCAACTCTTCAAACTTTTATGTTTAACACTAGTGAATTTGATGTTTGCACTAATAAATTCATTGATAAAACTGAGTCGTTTATGGATAGGACGGAGATAAGGATGAATAATCAGGAGGCTGCGATAAAGAACCTAGAGACCCAGTTTGGGCAGTTCACTACGATCTATAGCAGTAGGACAATGGGTGCAGCATCCAGCAGTACAGAGGCAGTAGCTAAGCCCACATATGAGCAGTGCAAAGCCATAACAACCAGGAGTGGGAAATAGTTGAATGAGCCCAGAGTGGAAAAGCAAGAAGAGAAACAGACAACACAGAAAGAACTACCTGCCACGGCAGCATCAACACCAGTTGCACTAGCAGCTGAGCCTAACAGCAGACCTGAAGCAGATGATCCTCCATAGATAAAGTTTCCATGCAAACAACGTATAGAGGACATATGCCTGCCAGTACCTTTCCCCAGAGGCTTAAGCAACAGAAACATGAGCACCAGTTTAGGAAATTCTTGGATATTCTGAAGCAGATGCACATAAACATACCTCTCATAGAAGCCATTTAGAACATGCCCAACTATGCCAAATACCTCAGGGATATGATTTCTAAGAGGAAGAGAATCGGGGAGTTTGAAACAGTTGTTGTAACAGAGGATTGCATAGCCATGCTATATAACAAGTTGCCACCCAAGCAGACAGATCTAGGCAGCTTTTTATACCATGTAGAATAGGCAGCAAGCACGAAACAAAAGCCATGTGCGACCTGGGAGCCAGCATAAACTTGATGCCTAAGGTAGTCTTCGACAAACTAGGAATTGGGCAAGCCAAACATACCTCCATCATGCTGAAACTTGCTGACCATTCTTTTGTACAACCGAAGGGCAAGATCGAAGACATTCTTGTTTGAGTGGGCAGCCTTATTCTTCCAATTGATTTCCTCATCTTAGACTATGAGGTCGATGAAAACGCCCTCATCATCCTTGGACGACCATTCTTGGCCACTGGTAAAACTCTAATAGATGTGGAACATGGGGAGGTTACCATGAGAGTAAACGACCAGAGCATCAAGTTAAATGTGCTACAACCCCCAGACAAGGAAAAGGAAGGATGCCCTGATTACGACGGACTCAAAGCCAAGTTGTACAAGCCTAAAACGTCGTGGTTGGCAAGAAAGCATGGCGGCTCTGTCCAACGCCGCCACCTACTGACTGAGGCAATGTTGTGGATTACCTTTATCAAAAGGCATTTGATGCCCAACTCTCACAACTCCACTGCCGATCGGTCGTGCCTCGCACTCATTCACAACATCATGGTGAACCGGCCCATAAACATTTGGGAGATTATATGTAAGGAGATCCATAACTGCTTCCGCAAGATGAAGGGCAGACTATACTTCCCATCACTTATCACCGACCTTTGTGCTAGTGTTAACGTCCCAACTGACCCCGAGGATGAGATAACCGCCAAGGAGGGGTGGACCAAGAAAGTCTGCCTGCAGATGATGCAGGCCCAGGAAACAGAACCCATCACCCCCAGCCAGCCCTCTGCCACCCAGCTAGCTACACCAGCCGCCCCCAGCAGTAATGAAGCTACCCCAACAAATGAAGTCCTCACTTTGTTGCATAGCCTCATCGACAACAACAAAAGGATCGAACATCAGCAGCTGAGCTTCATGAAGTATGTGGGGGAAGTCCAAGAAGCCTTTGTGGCCTATCTCCTGCATAAGTACCCAGATGACGGCCCCACCTTGCCTCCCTACCCCGCTGATCTCGCCATCGTAGATGCCCCCGCACAAGGAACACCCTCAGCCGCAATTGTCCGCCACGCCGCCTTTCACAGACATATGCCATCTCTGACACACTACCCATCGTATTCTGCCACCCCTGCTTCCAACACGGTAGCATACTCCCCAGAGCGGCATCAGCAACATCATCCCCCCATCTACACAGCAACAATCATGGCCAACACATCCTTATCATAAGAGGTTCAGCAGCAGAAGTCAGCAACGGAAGCAACCGCAGCAATAGAAGTACCAGTCCCAATGGCGATTGACCCTTCGAAAGCACCAACGGAGGAAGAAACAAGGAAGAGGAAGCGACACATCATAGTCGTCGAGCCAGAGGATGAGGAGACAAAATCAGAAGAAAGCAAAGTCCCTCCTACTGCTCCTCCAGCAGAACAACATGAAGAGCCTCGCCCTACTCCCAAGCGAGTCCAATCACCGTGGACAGCAAAGACCTCACCAGCTAAGTCTGCTGCCCGGGCATCTGCCGGCCATCACCTTATCATTCAATCCTCCTCAGTAGCAAATACACAAGCCTCCTCCCAACCATCTGCCAACTTCTAGTTTTTTTTCTTTTCTTCTCTTTATTTTATTTTCTGTTTTTTATTTTAATTGTATTTTTTTCTATTTTTATTTTATGCATTGAGGGCAATGCCCATCTCGAGTTTGGAAGGGGATAGCACTCATCATGTTTAGGCATACTTTAGTGCATATTAGATTGCATAATGTACTTGCCTTAGAAAAATAATTGAAAAGAATTTTTTTTGTTAGAACTTGTGCCTATGATAGGATAGCCGACTTTAAATTTTCGCACCAAGATAAAAAGAACTTAAATTATGGGGAAAAGCATGAAGTAAACATAGGATTTTTCTATAGCTGCCAAAAAACACTATTGTTACTTGCTGAATTTGTTAGAATTTCTGGTAAACATTGCCTTCTTGAATTATTTGTAAAATTCTAACAATGGTTGCAGGAAGCTGTCGCGATAGGCAACAAACAGAAAAACAAAGGAACTGCCAAGACATGCAAACGGAAATTTTATGCTATCTACCCCTAGAGGTGCTCGAGACCGGCTCTAGGAAGAATCGCGTGCGAGGACACTCTGCTGCTATCAAAGTCCAAGAATCTGAAAATTTTGAAGTAAAAGACAAATTAGCATGAGTGAATGAAAGTCTTCAAGGGATGACTCTACTCCATGGGTTTGGGGTTTTGTAGTTTGCTCCTATCTTAATTTCAGACCTAGAAGAGTAGTTGTGATTAGCTGAAGCCCTTATTGCCGTGATTATTTAAATTGTTCTTGAATATGTTGTCTCGGCAGCAACCTTGTATATCATGACAACATCTTTGTTTACATAGAATGTTCTTCATATTCAGCTTGTTCACAGTTTTTGCACACACTTCACTGGCATATTATAGTTTAATTCTGAGGTAATTCATGTTATTCCCCTCTCACGAAATTAATGACATGTGCCACGGCCTTGAGGTGTTAAATCAAGTTTAAAACAGAAATTTTTCTTTTTGATTAGTTTGAAGGGCAAGTATGTTTAGGTTGCATTGCTTGAGGACAAGCAATAGTTCGAGTTTGGGGGGGGTGTAAAGTGTCCATAAGTTCTATATTTCATGCACATTCCATCTCATATTATTGCTGTTTTTAGTACATTTTAGGCATAATTAGGTTCATGCATTGCATTTTACAGTGTTCTTTACTCTACCATGCTTTGTATTGATTTTCTGTCATTTCGTAAGGAAAAGGTACTGCTTTAGTTTAGTTTAGTTTTAGTTTCAGGTACTAGAGGCTGGCAGAAGAAGAGAGAAGCTGAGGATATGATTTTGAGGCAGCAAACTAAGGAGTTGTACTGATGCAGATCCAGATAGAGACAGCAGCCGTCGCCGCCTTACCTGCCGCCCAGGACAGCAAACTGAGGAATTGGAGAACTGGAGTGCGATCAGTAGAGCAGAAAATCTTGATCTTAATGATGCTATCCACTCAATTTTCCGATGACTTTAGCAGCAGGCAGAGCTGCCAAATGAGGAACTCAAGCTTACTTGCGGAGCAAGGCGACGTTATTTAAGTCAATATTCAACTCAAAGAAGTCAGCATTTAGAGTTGCATTTAATGCAGAAAGCTACTTTGATGACTTCTACTCCAAGAAGGACTAGACCTAGCTAATGCCTATATAAACTCATTGTAATTGTACATCAAAACAACTTAAGTTTTCCCTTAGGCATAGTTTAGGTTTTCTTGTCTCCATTATGTTCTAATACTCTCTTTGGGTTTGGGTTATGTTGTAATTAGTGTGACAACGGTTGCTTAGGATTTTAAGTTTGTTTTCAATAAAGCTTCAAGGTTTGCTTATTCCGTGTTCTTCATAGTTTTCAATTAAGGCGAAAGATTAGTTGATTACTATCCATTTGTTCGGTATCGAGAGAGTCCAACTCACGAAAGGTGTAAGTACGATTTCATCTATAGACGGTGCGGTCAATCTGGCCTAGACATAGGTTAGGGTTTAAGGCGGCTAAAAGAGGATGATTTAACATTGTTGTCTTTGCACGATTCACGCCACAACTGGTATTATCTGCAGTGTGCATCAACAACATTATGACATATACATAAGTGGGATCACTTTTGAAGCATTCTGTCGAGCCTTGTAGTTCTGCCGATTTTGCCGCTGAGACACAAGTCCATTCCCCTACCAAGGCAACGAGAGCGTCTCAGCAGCATATCTACCATCCCCCACCGAGGCAGCTGAGTCTGGCAGCGCAAAACAACGTGTCCTATTCAATGCAGTTTCACACTAAGCAGCAACATAACCCTGCCCATTCTATCAATCTAATTTTTCCCTTTTATTTACTTGTGTTTTATTTTATTTCTTTCTTAAACAAACCAACTTATTTGTGCAATTTACTTTTCTTGTGCAGGAACAACGAAGTGAGTTAAGCTGTCCAATCCCTGCGGGAGATGATATCTCTCATACTATTACTTGACAGGAGTGTGCACTTGTGCTCATATTGAGAGAACACTAAAACGCTCTACAAGAACTTGTAGTCGTTCTTGGCAATTCTGTTTAGAATCTGTAGTGCCTCTTCAGGTGGTCTATCCAGGATGATTCCATTGGCTGAGGCATCGAGCATCATTCCTGTCGGTTGATTTACTCTATTGTAGAACATCGACACTTGAGTCTAGGATGGGAAACCATGAAGCAAGCAGTTGTTTAGCATCTTTTGGTATCTCTCCCAAGCTTCATACATTGGTTCGTCATATCCTTGGCAGAAGGCTATGATCTTGTTTCTCAATCTGTCGGTGACGTTTGAAGGACTGAAACGATCTAGGAAATCCTTGCTTAACTCCGTCCAAGTGTTGAATGATCCCGCTGGTTGGTTGTTCAGCCACTGCTTTGCCCTATCCCTCATTGAATAGGGAAATAATCTCAGCTTGTGCATGTCTTGATGGACTCCATGTGTCTTGAAAGCTCTGTAAATATCTAGGAATCCCCTCAAATGCTGTTGAGCATCTTCCGTGGCAGTTCCTCCAAATTTCCCCAGTGTGTTTATCATATTGAACATCACGGGCTTTAACTCAAAGTGATCAGCTTCGATTTCAGGCTCTGCAACAATTGGGTCAAATCCTCTGAAGTAATGCTCCAAATAATCCCTAGTGGTGCGCACATATTGTTGTTGCCTGGGCGGAACTAGTGGCTGCTGCCTAGGTGGAATTGGTTGCTGCTACCTGGGCGACAGAACTTGCTGCTCATCCCTGCCATTTCGAGCATCGTGGGCAGGGTTGTCGTCTTGGCCGTTAACCATTGTTACCTCTACTTTTCCTTTTTTCTTTAGCTTCTTCGAGGGCTTCTCTTGCTTCATTCTTTAGCTTTCTTGCTCGTCGTTCGATCTCGTCTATGAAAACGATTTCTCCCGATGGATTTGCTCTAGTCGTGCAGTAGAAAAGAAAACTGTAAATTTTTTCGAATAAAAAGGAAAATAATAAAAACTAAAATTAAATGCAAATAAAATAAAATAAAAGTGCAGAAAAATATAATCAAATTTATTGTTTCCAATATCTGCCAACGGTGCCAAAAACTTGTAGAGCGTTGGGGTGTTCTCTAAATATGAGCGCAAGTGCACACTCTTGTCAAGTTATAGTATAAATGATATCGTCTCCCACAAGGATTGGACAACTTTGTCGAATTGAAATTCCTGCACAGAAAATAAATGCACAAGTAAATTTTAGTTTTGTAAAAGAATTAAAAAGTAAATAAACACAAGTAATTGATAGAAGAGATCAAGATGATAGAATGGGTTAGCTTATGCTACTCAGTAGTGTGAAATTGCGTTGAACATGTTAAGTATCTTTGCGCTGCTAGACTTTGATGCCTCAACGGGAGATGGCAGATTGGTGCTTCGACGCTTTCGCTACCTCGGCGGGTGGAACAGACGATTGGCTCGGCAACAAACTCGGTAGTCCTTCAAGGCTCAGCAGAACGCATCGATAATGATTCTGCTTATGTCTAAATCAGAATATTATTGTTGCCCGTTGCAGATGATACCCGTCGGCGTGAATTTTGAAATGTACAACAACTTTTGGTCGTTCTCTTTTAGCCACCTTAAACCCTACCCTATGTCTAGGATGGATTGATCAACACCTGATATTGATGAGATCGTGCTTACTTCTTTCTTGAGTTTGACTCTCTCGATACCAAACAAATGGATTGCTCCCAATCGATCTCTCGACTCAATTGAAAACAATGAAGAACATGAAATAGGCAAACCTTGAATTTATTGCAAAAACAAACTTGAACCTAAAACAATCATTCTCACAACTACTTTACAACATAACCCAAAACCTAGAGAATTTAGGACATAGTGGCGGCAAGAAAATACAAGAGAAACCTAAGCTATGCCGAGTGTGAGTTTTCTAAAATCCAAGGTATGTCGGGTATATATAGGGCATGGCCTAGGGTAAGTCCTCCTTTGAGTAGAAGTCTTCTTTATGATAAATTAGCTTTTGCAATGAATGCATCCTTTAGATCTGACTTCTTTGACTTGAAGTTGGACTCCTTGTGGCACAAGTAACCTTTAGCCGCCTTAGATAATCTCCCCTTGGGTGGCTCAGTCCATTGTTTCTGGCATCGATAAATTGCGTGGATGGGCTCATTGGACTCAAGAAATTAGGCTCTTCCAAACGCACTCCAATTCACCAATTCCTCAAGTTACTACCCTGGGCAGCAGCTACTCGGCAACGTCTATCTTTGTGTTGAGATACTTTAGTACAACTCCTTGGCTTACTGCCTCAACATCATCTACTCAGCTCCTCTCTCCATCTGACAGCTTCTAGCACCTGAAACTAAAACAACATCTTTTCTCACCAAATTAAATATTTTCAATAAACACAAGGCAGAGCAAAGAATACTGTAAATAATGCATGCATGCGCCTAAATGTGCCTAAAATGTACTTAAGAACAGCAATAATATGAGATGGAATGCATATAAAATATAGGACTAATGAGCACTTTACAATGGTCCATCTTCGATTACGTCTCAAAGGACAAAATCATTTGACTTGATGAATATCCTCATCCTATTCTTCTTATAAGGATAGTTGTCTCCATTGAAGAAAGGAGATTTGTTGACCGATTGAGACTCATACAAGCTATTGTCGGAGGTAGATGCTATGACTTGATTTTTGGATTTATGTATCTTTCTAAAATCGACTCAAGAGGGTGCTAATCCTTCCAATGAAGAACAAAATATTTATAGTGGTTCAAGCTTCTAACAAGCTCTACATCCACTACCTTAGCTCCCACTAAGAATTTTCAAACAATTCACTACTGAATTCATCCCCTTTTCTAAGCTTAGGAGGAAACCGTTACAAGACAATCAAGCTTTCCACCAAAAGCTTGATTAAGATCACTATTTTACAAAGGATGGTTAGAGAACTTAAATTGACCTCTCAAATAGGCTTATATGTTTCCCATTTACAAGTGAACTCTCCCCAAACTTGAAATAAAGAATTACTATGAGAAATCACAAGTTGGGTACAAAGGTTTGACTCTAAAAAGCTTAAAGAGATTGGATTTTTGCTTGAATGCTTATCACTTGATGAATTATTGTTGTTGTAGCTTTTGAGTCTTGATTTTTTATCCCTTCATTGATTTCTAACCGTCTGGGTAGCTGAGATCATAAATAGAGCCGTTGGAGACCACTTTTCCCGCAATAAATGCACTTTTGGTGTAGGGCGTATCGGTACACGGGAGCCCCGTATCAGTACCAGTAAGAAAAAAACTAGTCGTTGCAAGAGTAAATGCAAGGACGTATCGATACGCGGGAAGGCGTATCGAAATGGTCTTAGTGTAAAATGGGGGTCGTAACGAAACTACTAGGCCCTATCGGTACGATTTTTGCTCACTAGAATCTGATGAAAAAGTCTTGGAAAAAAGGTGTTGGTATGCTTCAAGGGCGTATCAAAACGGGAAGCTTGTTTTAACAAAAGTGTATCGAAATGGACGTCACCTGTTTCAGTATGATATAACTAAATTTTGAAGCTTTAACTGACACTCAACGGTCAAAAAATTTAATTCAAAGATTTCAAAAATCTTAAGACCCCGTATCAGTACGCTGACGTGTCGTACCGAAACTGAGGATCGATACGCCTAAGACTTGTACCGAAACTCATTATTATAAAACCCAGTTTGAAGGTCGTACCAAAACGGGCAAGCCCGTATTGCAACACTGTATCGAAATGGGGTAAGCCGTATCAAAACGATGTGTTCAAATAAAATTCCAGTAGCCAAAATATGTATCGGAATGCTATAGAGCGTATCGATACGCCTGGGAGATTTTGTAAAGTTGGGCTTGAAACACTTAGAAAATTTTTGGGGTTTAAGTTTTTGACTTTGAGTGAGACTTTTGAGTACTTAAAAATTTATTTACTTTTGCAAATTTGATCCTCAATTAATTTGTTATATAAAAACCAAACATAATTTGTATGATTTGATCCTAAAATGTTTAATAATGCATTTGGACATCAATCCAATTTCCGGTTCAACTGAGATTTTTTCAGCTGTCTGTATATACACACTAGGTTCTAATGTTGCATCTAGACAAGATAAAATAAAAAATGGTCCTGATTTTTATTTGTTTGTTCGGGTTTGCTTCTGCAAATCTAATGCGGTCCGCTTGATTCGGGTCAAGGGGTTTACACTCATCTCCTCAAAATTGGATACCCAGATCTTTCCCTAAAGCAACAGCCCCCTTTGCCTTTTTTTGTGTAGTTATTCCACCTTGTTTAAAGGCCCGAATACGACAACGATTTGCCTTTGATTTCAGGTGAAACTAAATCTTTCATGCCCTGCTTAATGCGTCTTTGAGCCATATCCCTTTTCTTCTATTTCGCCTTATAAGAACTTTGTTCTGAAATTCCAAAACATACTTGTATTTCTCCTTATTCCTTGCTTGAAACTTTGGTAGGTCTAGGGTATATTCAACCTCTACATCATTCTTTACCCTTATCGTATATTCATTTGCCTTATTAACTCAATTTGATTCAGATTTCTTCATTTCATCTAGCTCGAGATGATTTTGGACTTCGACTTGGTTAATATGTAAGTCTACCCTTTGAGTTTCTTTATGATTAATGTCATCCTCATTGAAGCTCATCATTCTTAGATCTTCCACTGCCCTTCTTCAGCTTGAGTTTTCTAGGTTGAATCTTAATGTAATTAGAATATCAACTAGGCCAATATCTACAAAATCCCCTTTTCACGGTCCACTACTCTCCCTTGTATCTTGGTTCTTTGGCACCTCCTTCTCCACTTCAGCCAATTCAACGACGTCTGATTGCTGAAATTTTTTGACTTCTCCATTATTCTCGAGTCTAGAGCCCTTTAATTTTGATTCTCAAATAAATCTAAAATCTTATTTTTCCAAATCATTTTCATAATCTTGGGCCAACATTCCTTTTCAAACTACATTTATTGCTTCATCATGCCCGATAAAATTATCTTTTAATTTAATCATATCTTCCATCTAAGAATGGACCATTATCGGTTCCGACGAGCTTTTCTCCGTATCTGATTCGACCGGCTTGGCTGGCTTCTCCTCAACCCCGATCTTCTGATTATCTACATTTACATGAATGCAGACAGCTTCATATACTCAGGCTCGATACAATCGATTCTATTGATCTTATTTGAAGAGATTAAGATATTTAGCTTCTCACAATCTAGTGTTTGGTTTGCATTCTCCCCTATTGCTACCAAAGAACCCCAACATTATGATATTCTACATATTATCGTATAATTCCAGCAGTGTAATGGAATTCCCACTACTTCTATCCAAGTCGACCTTTCAGGTATCATACTAGTTTCTGACCAGTACTCCACTTCTATAAAGAATCTCTTCAATACGGACCATTGGAGCTCCTCCAATAACATAAGGAGTTCTTCATCATGTATATCGATTAAGAATCTTCTTCCTCCAATTTTACTCTTCTCTATCTCACCGATACCGTAGTTATGCAATCCCACTAAAAATTAGGTTTAGGATTTTGGGATTAAAGTTAGGATATAGGGAATTAGAGGTATGGTGTATTTTAGGATTTAAGATTTAGAATTTATGGTTAAGGTTTAAATTCTATTTTTTTAGTATTTTTTAGTCTTAGAGCATAGAAAGGGGCATCGAAAAGAGGCAAAGGGTTTTTGTCCAAAAACTAGGATAAAAATCCATTGCCACTTTTCGGTGCCCCTTTCTATTTCCCAACACTAAAAATACTACAAAATTAAATTCCAAGCCCTAAACCTAAATTCTAAATCCTAAACCCTACACCATATTCTGTAATAAATATACCCTACCCTAAACCCTAACCTTAAACCCTAAACTTTAAACCCCCAACTCTACTATTTAGTGTAGGGGATAGAAATGGGCACCGAAAAGGGGCAGAGGATTTCAATTCCAAAAATTGTAGCCTAACTTCGGATAAAAATCCGCTGCCCCTTTCCGGTGCCCCTTTCTATACCCCAACACTAAACAACATTAAAAAATTAAATCCCAAACCTACCCTAATTTCTAAATCCTACACCTTATACCCTTAAAAATACACCCTACCCTAAATTCCTTAACCATAACCACAAGCCTTAACCTCAAACCTTAAACCCTAAACCTAAATTTTAGTGTGAAGGCATAAATAGGGACAGTGAAAAGGCAGAGGATTTCTATTCCGTAACTTCACAGAATTTATTTAATTTAAAATTATTTTTATTGACAAGGACCCTATGTACCGATACACAAGGTCGTTATGTTAGTTGGTTTAATAAGATGTTTCGGATTGTTTGCATTTTGGTTCTTATTTGTTCAAGTGTCAACTAGATGTGTTGGAATGATTGATTTGAGCTGAAATTTCACATGCATGCATGAAACATGCTTAATTAAGGTTTGGTAATTTAAAATATTGATAAATCTTTGTAGTTTTACAATTTGGTCCTAAAACGTTTAATAACGCATCTGGACATCAATCCAATGTCCGATTCAAGTGAGATTTTGTCAGCTGCCAGTCTGTACACACTAAGTTCTAATGTTGCATCTAGATAAGATAAAAGAAAAAATGGTCCTAGTTTTTGTTAGTTCGTTCGGGTTTGCTTCGGCAAATCTAATATGGTCCACTTCATTTGGGTCAAGGGGTTTACAATCATCTCCTCAAAATTGGATTCCCAGATCTTTCACCAAAGAAATAGCCTCCTTTGCCTTTTCTATGTAGTTATTCCACCTTGATTGAAGTTCTGAATCTGACAGTGATCTGCCTTAACTTTTAGGTGAAACTAAATCTTTCGTGCCCTGCTAAATGCGTCTTTGAGCTCTATCACTTTTCTTTTGTTCCACCTTATAAGAACTTTGTTTTGAAACTCCAAAAAAGACTTGTATTTCTCATTCTTCCTTCTTTTTTCCTTGCTTGAAACTTTGGTAGGGCTAGGGTATATTCAACCTCTACATCATTCTTTGCCCTTATCGTATATTCATTTGCCTTATTAACTCGATTGGATTCAGATATCTTCATTTCATCTGGCCCAGGCTGATTTTGGACTTCGACTTGGTTAATATATAAGTCTACCCCTTGAGTTTGTGTAACCCCCTAGACCCGCCTATGCGTTACCACGAATCCTAGGAAGTTACATTAGGGTCATAGGAGCGACCCACATTAAAATTTCAAATAAACAAATCGTTAATCATTTAAAATCATAAATCAAATTTTGAATTAGGATACAATTCCAGAAAATATTCAGACTACAAAATAAAAAAAGACTATGATACGAATTGCTAAAACAAGTTTTAGACTCGAATGTAAATCAAGATGTGACATACATGCCCCCTAATTACATAGATACCATACTCCGCAAGCAAACCGAAGAAACTCCATACCGATGTTGACAGCTGCGACATGGTCGATCATCTAACCTGTGATGGTAAAAAAACAACGTGAACTTCGAAAAGCTCAGTAATACAATCTACCAAAGGATGCTAAAAGCACAAGTAGGTAAGGCAAGCTTAACACTGTCATGAAGAACTGGGTAACGATAAGCTCAAATTACGATTCGAAATTTCAGAGGGGCATTATACCAAAAGGTAACAAAGTTGTTCTTTATTAGATCACCTGAACCTCAAGATGTGAGTCTAAAGCAGAGATTCAAAAGAGATTCAGATTTCAGAAGTTGAATTAAGGAGTTCAAAGCGATTCATTAAATGCGAATTGTAAGTTTACTGAGGGTTCAACATTGATACATTAATTTAGTAGGGTATGTTTCAGAAGAGGTCAGAAAGTTCTATTAATTAACTTGACTACCCTCAACCGAACTCTAAAGTGCAATTCGCCCTGAACTGCATACATAAGGTCTTACCCTAAGCTTGAAGCGTAGGAGCCTACCTAAGGGGATGCCTTAGGTCCAGAAAGACTTACCCTAGGCCCGTGGGCGTAGGAGCTTAACAGAAAGGCTTACCCTAGGCCTATTGGGCGTAGGAGCTTAGGTCTAGAAGGACTTACCAGCGCTGAGCCTACAGATCATCATTCATATCCTAGATAATATACCCCAGATAAATTTCAGTTTATATTCAGAAGACAGTATTACAGAAAATAGATATCAAATCTATTTTTATACTAGAAGACAGATATCAATTTATTTTATTAACATTATTATTATTATTATTTCGTATTCAAATGTCAGATATCAGATATATTTTTCATATTAGAGGTCAAAAATCAGAGAATTGCTTTCTTTTCATATTACAATATCATACTTCTAAATTTTAAGCATATGGACTTGATTTAGAACAGAAAGTATTTATCGATACTTGGTACGCGCTTTATAGCCCAATTCATTTCTTAAAGGTACTTGATAGATATCAGAAAGATGACATTTCTCAATTTTAGACTGATTTCAGAACGAGGTCCCTACGAATAGGGGAGTTTGATAAGACGGATCGAATCAACATCGAAAGTTGATGCATTAGAATCATCGAGATTTTAGATATATCGCGAGCAGAATTAAATGTTACAACCTATGAGGGTATTAAGGTCATTTTGACCTTCAAGAGGGGTAAACTGGTAATTTGAACCAACAATGTATAAACGGTGATGTACAGAATTTATGACTTCTAGTTGCTCGTCAAGTTTCCAAACCCCTTTTGAACTAATCGGAACCCATTAACACCGTGTTTAATATCTCACCGGATTGGTACACTTCAACCATTCATTTCTCAGAACTGACTACGTAGCATAACAACAATAGTTCACCATCACCAATCGTCCACTGAACTTATTCTAGAGATCAAGCATATATTCGGATGGTATTTTCCAAGTATTCAAACATGTGCATTGCACTTGAACTCATTCCAAAACATCGAGAGTACCTTATAAAAACAGATCTCTCTTACAATTAGCTATGTACTTTCTCCCAATAAACTGTACGCCTTTATATGATATTCCTCCAATATCCTCTTAGTATCATAAACGACCAACAGACACAGGTCGTATATTACCACTTCTTGTTTGAGTCATTTCATGGTTGGCCTTATTTGGAGTTCTCAATTCCATGTCTTAGAAATATTCTCAATCATTATAATATCCGAGGGTATTTCAGACAATTCGATGCTCGAAGGTGTTACGATTGTTCAAAGTCTTTCAGTCCTTCCAACTATTCTTTCATTTAAGTACTCAAGGGTAAAATCATAATTTTGATCAATTTGGCACTTGCTGCCGAGGATAGATTATTCTTTTTGGTCATTATGGATATTCTGATCAGTTCAGCATTACCAGTATTTCCAAACATTTTAGGCACTTCAAACGATTCAACAATTTACGCAACTTTGACTAATTCAGACATACAAATATTTTCTCGCAATTGTCTTCAGAGATTTATTCAATTTCTAACAGAATCTGAGCAATTTACAATCTCAAAGGTGAAGCCTCGCTACGAACTTCCCAAGCCAGTTCAAGATTTTCAGAAGAATTAGCTGATAAACCGAATCTAGTGTAAATTCTCAAACCACTTTCATTGATAGGGGTATTTTAGTCATTTTCATACATCGAGGCATTTTCGTAATTCATTAGCCAACACAATCAGATTTAGAGATCAACCGTTTTTGTTAATCGCTTATTGAACTCAGAAATCTTTTTGATTTATCAAACCTCTTAATCGAAAATATGCCTTGGCCATTAATATTCTTATTTCTTAATTGATCGACATTAGTGAAATTAAACATATGCTCAATCATGGTCGTGCAAGCATTAACCGAATACCAACAAGTTTTGAAAGCATGCAGAAGGTAGTAATGTATTACCTTAGTTCCGAGCTACAACGGTTGATTCATGACACCTCATTCGATCGCACTCGATCCCAAGATTTGACGGCTCCCAACATCTCAAATTCAAGGATACTTTGATACCCAAATATTCTGGTCACCGGACGGTCGCCGGAGTGGTCGTCGGAGACACTTCTGGCACCGTTTCTTAAATGGTACGATTACGCCGGAAAATCGCGAAGCTCCGACGAGGGCTCTCCCGGCGACTGATCGACAAATTATTAGAGGGGTTTTGTTCTCCATGACATGGGGATTCTAGATCCGGCGGCCGTGTCGCAAACGGACGACGAACTGAGCCGGAAAAGCATAGAACGATGGCGGTGGTTTGGGTTTGATAGTTCGAACCTCCAACGAGTCTTCACCGGCGATGGGCAGCTCGGTAGCGCGCGTGACGACCATGGGTGTGGTCAGGATGCGACGGCCCTCCCAATGGTGACGGCGGTGATGATCACCGACGAGCGGTGGTGCAGATCGGAGATGAGGCGACGGTGGGTTAGGTGAGAGCTTTTTTTTTCACTTGGAATTCGAATGGTGTAAGAGTTTGGTAGGTGAAAAGTCAGATTGGGCTTTAATTACCTTAGGTACACAACTAGAAGGGTTCAAAAGAAAAAAAGCGGAACCTTAATCACTAAGAGTTGTCTAGCTCGGTTGGCTGGGTCAAAAGCTTAGCTACCAAGAGGTTGTGGGTTCAAACCCCCACAACCACAAACCCTCTTCTTTTTTTAAGCTAAATAAAATCAGAGTGTTACAAATCTCCCCACCTTAAAAGAAATTTCGTCCTCGAAATTTACCAGAGTCGGAGAAATAGAGAGACTACACTTTCATCTATTTTTGTACTGAAACTTTTCCATCAGAGTATCCTTGTTTCTTGAGACTCTCAAACGGTCACATGTCAATCTGATAGCGCCCTCAATCACCTAGACCATCCTGGCCAAAACCCATCTCGTTTTACAACCCAAACCAACTTATCTGAATATGGTATTCTAAACCATACTATACTTCATAAGGTGTCAAGCGAAAACTTGTCTCATATCTTTTACTATAACCAGTCTTAGTCAAGAATAAGAGACATTTGGAACTTCCACAGAAGTCAATCATACGACCCAAATGTATATCTCCTAGAATCCGAATTACTCTTTCAAGTTGACTATCAGTTTACGGACGAAGAACTTTAACTGTAATTCAAACAAGTACCCAAAGCCTCCCGTAAGGTTTTTCGGAATCAAGATGTAAATATTAAATTTCAGTCAGAAATGGTACATAACGGTCTACCATGCCTCAAATTTCAAAAATATGTCTTTCTTTATATCAACCAAACATAATCGGGGTATTGAATGGATATCTCATACCTTCAGCATAGTATTCAGGCAACTGTTTCCCTCGTATACAACAGAGGCACCACAGAATATACACTTTCAGCACAATCACAAACACTTTTCTTGTTAGTTCATGGAGTCTTTATCACATTTCCATTAGGGTATAAAAAAAATGATCATTATCACCGAATAGCCCTTCATGAAATCTTATATCAGTTACCTCACAAAACCATACATTTATTCTTCACTAAATCAGATATTCAATTTCACATGTACGAGCCATCTCAGGTTCTCACTCCAGGTTCAAATCCATTAAGTTACTTCAATTCACAGACGAATGTTACAGACATTCCTTGTCATTAAGATTCGAGTTACAGCGTACAGAAAGCCTAGATTCAGTTATTTCAGAAAAAGGATTCGACATCAGAGTTTCGGCTCGGAGGAGTACGGTTATGCTAGGGGCATGCACAGACCAGACACTCTATGATAGACGATCGGCCGATCTACCCAGAAAGACGCAACTCTAAGCTCTGATACCACTAAATGTAACCCCCTAGACCCGCCTATGCGTTACCACGAATCCTAGAAAGTTACATTAGGGTCATAGGACCGACCCACATTAAAATTTCAAATAAACAAATCGTTAATCATTTAAAATCATAAATCAAATTTTGAATTAGAATACAATTCCAGAAAATATTCAGACTACAAAATAAAAAAAGACTATGATACGAATTGCTAAAACAAGTTTTAGACTCGAATGTAAATCAAGATGTGACATACATGCCCCCTAATTACATAGATACCATACTCCGCAAGCAAACCGAAGAAACTCCATACCGATGTTGACAGCTGCGACATGGTCGATCATCTAACCTGTGATGGTAAAAAAAACAACGTGAGCTTCGAAAAGCTCAGTAATACAATCTACCAAAGGATGCTAAAAGCACAAGTAGGTAAGGCAAGCTTAACACTGTTGTTGAGTGTGTAAAAGTTCTATCATTTACACCTTTTTAAACCCATATTTCTGCTGCATTCAAGCATCATTGCATTGCATTTAGGTTAGTTTTCAATAAAACATCACAATTATATAAAAGGCACGGATTCTACTGAAAGATGGCTATTTTTGCAGGTATCTGTCACAGTAGATGTCGAAGGCAGGTGCAGGGCAGATAAGCAGGAAAGCTGAACTGGACAAGCAGCTGAAGAAGACAAACCTGTCACGGACCTGTCGTGACAGCATGATGACAGCAGATTTATGAAGAGGAAAAGTGAAGTGGACCTCGATAGATAGAGAAAAATCTGCTCGTCTGTCGTGTGGAAGCCGAATATTTTTCCAAGCCCCGGATCAAAAGATATGTCAAGCCAAAGCTCAAGGAGAAGAATTCCCATGAAACAAGGAGGCGGCTGAAAAGTAGGAATCCTTGGAGATTTAGTCTTTATTAGAATCTTACTTTTAAATAAAGTTGTAATCCTTGTTACCTTAGATAACTTGAGCCCAAAGCTTATATAAAGGGCATAGATTAAACCTAGGGCATAGCTGACTACCCAATAACCGAAACCTAAACCCTGCCGTTTACCTGTCACCGATATGTTCTAAATTCCCCCTAGGGCTACGGGTTGTTTTGTAAAGTAGTTGCAAGGGTTGCTTTGTTTTAGGATTTTTCAAGTTCAATAAAATAAACTTCAAGTTCTTTTATCTTGGTTTTAATATCTTGCAAGAGCATCGGGAGAGCATTGTGAGGTTATCCATTTACTTAGCATCGGGAGAGTTAAGTATACGAAAGAGGTAAAAGCGCGTTCTCTAGTTTATAGTTGAACCATCTCGTGCTTAGGGATAAGGCGAGGTTAAGTGGCTAAGGAAGAATTCATATACAACGGTGTTCATCCTTCGATTCACGCCGGGAGGTATCATCAAAGACGTGATCATCGACAGACTTGTGTCTAGGGATAGGGCAAGGCAGATCAGGGATTCTTGCCAAGCTTGAAGTACGGAGTTAGTGTTCGCTGCCGCGATAGCTAACGGACAGACGCCGCGACAGGTGCTGTCGGCGACGGGTGCGACGACAGAACTGGAGATCCTAAGCAATTCAATACCTGCACTACCGAGCAATTCAATACCAACCCATTCTCTCTATCTTGATCTCTCAATTCCTTTATATACGTTTTTACATTATTATTCTCGTGACTACTCTTAATTATTTCCTTTACTTTCGTGCAGTGAATTTAGGTGAAGCTATTAGCCCAATCCCTGTGGAGACGATATCCGATACTTCGTATCACTTTACTACTTGCGTCGTGTATACTTGCACTACAATTGCGATAGACTATTTTACACGCAACAAGTTTTTGGCGCCGCTGCCGGGGATTGGCAACATAACTACACCTTTCTTTCCTTGCACTTTTTGTTTTTATTTTCGTTTTCGTTTTCGTTTTTGTTTTTGCTTTTATTTTTATTTTTATTTAATTTTTCTTTTGCATTTTAAACTCTTGCTTTTCACGAGGTTTTCTTGTTTATGCGCAGATCTAAAAGAGGCGAAGATCCTGAGTATAAATTAGATCCGGAGATCGAACGTTCCTTTAATCTTAAGAAACAGATCCGCCACCTTTTAGACCGGAACGAGTACCTTGAAGAACAGCTAGAGCAGATGGCCCGTAATCAACCTGCCGGTGAAGAAATCCCGCCTGTCGGTGACCCGCCCGCGGCAGGTGGACGACGGTCATGTCGTGACTACATGCTGAACGATCATGTAGAGCTGGAGACCACGCTGCCGGATATTGATGTTGACAACTTCGAGCTTAAACCTGTCATGTTTAGTATGATCAACAACGTCGGGCAGTTTGGTGGTTCTGCGACAGAAGATGCTAGGGAGCATCTCAAAACGTTCCAGGAGATCTGTGGTTCGTTTAGACTACCAGGAGTTAGTCCGGAGATACTGAGGCTTCGGTTATTCCCCCATTCATTAAGGGACAGAGCTAAAACTTGGTGGAATAAACTTACACCGGGTTCTATTATGACTTGGGCAGATCTAACTCGTGAATTTTTATCTCGTTTTAATCCTTCACATTTATCTGAGCGATTACGTAATGAAATTGCTACTTTTCAACAGGAAGATGACGAGCCAATGCACGAGGCCTGGGACAGATTCACAACTCTTCTTCGGAACTGCCCAATGCATGGATTCCCCGTCTGGAATCAGGTAACTAAGTTTTATAATGCTGCTAACTTACAAACTCGCATTCGAATTGATTCTGCAGCAAATGGACTTTTATTGGATAAAGATCCGGACGAGGCCCTGCAAGTTTTGAAACATCTGGCTAAGAATGAGGAGCAGTTTCCAACCGCTAGAAGAGGAGGTAAACGGGTACTTGCTGTCAAGGATTATGAGGCCGACAACACTATGAAATCGCAAGTAGCATTCCTCACTAAAGCCATGAAACACTTATTGAGTGAAGAGGAAGTACGAGGGTTTGCTGTCGAGGAAGTTTGTGCTACATGTGAGGGAAATCATAGTAGGGATGAGTGCCCTATAAATATAGAAGAGGGAAAATATGTTGGAAATTACAAGCCAAATTATAATTCCAACAACTACAACCCTAATTGGAGGAAAGATCCCAAATTCTCCTGGAGTAACCCTAACAATGCCCTAAATCCGCAAGCATATAATCAGAATCAGGGGGGTCCTAGATTGTTGACGCGACAGCAGCCACAGCCGCAAAACCTGCCGCAGAACCTGCCGCCTCAGCAACAACAGCAGCCACCACCTGCCACGAGTAGTGTATTGGAGCAGACTCTGGCCACCTTTATGTCTCAGACTGGTACGTATACGGAAAACATCAATAAGTTTGTCAAGAAAACGGAAGACTTTATGGATGAAACCAAGATGAGAATGACAAACCATGAGGCCACCTTGAAATATCTAGAGACACAAATGGGTCAGGTGTCGCAGCATATTAAGCCACGGCAGAATGGAGGATTTCCTAGCAATACTGAAAATGCTAGACTGCCCCCTCATGAGCAATGTAAAGCGATTACTACTAGGAGTGGGAAAAAGTTACCAGGAACGGAAAAAGAAGCAGAAACAGAAAAGGAACCTACCTTGGAGAAACCTGCCGAGGAAGCTGCCCCGACAGGTAACAAACAGACTGCTGCCGATGATCCTGTCACGACAGCAGAAGCGACAGAGGAGAAAAAAGATGAGTATCGACCTCAGATTCGCATGCAGTGGGAAGGACGCATTGCTGATTACCGTCCTCCACCACCTTTTCCGCAACGGATACAGCAAGCTAAGCATGAATCTCAACTTAAAAAGATTTATGATATTTTCAAACAGGTTCATATTAATATTCCGTTGTTAGATGCTGTTAGGGAGATGCCCGGTTATGCTAAATTTCTCAAGGACGTCATGTCTAAAAAATCTAAACTTGGGGAATTTGAAACGGTAAGGATGCAAGAAGGATGCATGAGTATTCTTCATCGACAACCTCCCCAGAAAAAGAAGGATCCAGGGAGCTTCCTCATACCTTGCGTAATCGGCGACAAATTTGTGGGTAAGGCATTATGTGATCTTGGTGCTAGTGTTAATCTAATGCCCAAATCTGTTTTTCAGAAATTAGGTATTGGCAAGGCGCGGCCCACGACAGTTACCCTACAGCTAGCCGACCGCTCTTACGTTCACCCCGAGGGAAAAATTGAAGATATTTTGGTAAGAGTGGATAAACTTATTTTTCCTGCTGACTTTCTTATTTTAGATTGTGAGGCAGATGAGAACGCACCAGTCATCCTAGGGCGACCCTTCTTAGCCACGGGAAGATCATTGATTGATGTGGAGAAAGGAGAACTCACCATGCGCGTAAACGATCAAGAAATTAAATTGAATGTTCTCCAAGCAATGAAACATGCTGATGTGGATGAAGAATGCAAGGCCATCATTGAGGTGACCTTCGATCAACCCTGCATCAGGTCGGGCTGCCGGGATATAAAATTTGGTCACTGCTGCGACAGCCATTTACAAGCCTGTCACGACAGCAACGACGACAGCACCGACGACAGCGACTCCTCTGAATCCGATACATCTGATACTGAAGGTCATGAGGAGGTAGACTGGTTAGACCATCGCCCAGGTAAGTTATTCGAACCCCTAAATTACACTTCGGATAACCATTTAATCCAAAAGCCATCTACTGTTGAACCACCTGTCCTAGAACTAAAGCCTCTGCCAGGGCAGCTTAAATATGCTTATCTTGGTTGTGATAAAACACTGCCCGTAATCATCTCTGCTAAGCTGCCGCAGGAACAGGAACGACAGCTGATCGACATGCTGAGGCAGCATAAAAGGGCGATAGGATGGACGATAGCAGACATTCAGGGCATTAGTCCGGCAATCTGTATGCACAAAATCCTCCTAGAGGAAGATCATAAGCCGACTATTGATGCCCAAAGGCGGTTAAACCTTGCAATGAAGGAGGTAGTGCGTAAAGAAATAATTAAATGGTTAGATGCTGGTATTATTTACGCCATCTCCGATAGCAAATGGGTAAGCCCGGTGCAATGTGTTCCCAAGAAAGGAGGCATGACTGTGATAACCAACGAAAACAATGAGCTAATCCCAACCAGGACTGTGACCGGTTGGAGGGTTTGTATGGACTATCGGAAGCTTAACAAAGCTACCCGAAAAGATCACTTCCCTTTACCCTTTATTGATCAAATGCTTGATAGATTAGCGGGTAAACCTTACTATTGTTTTCTTGATGGTTACTCAGGTTATAACCAAATCGCTATTGCACCAGAGGATCAAGAGAAAACGACTTTCACCTGCCCCTACGGAACATACGCATTTAGGAGGATGCCGTTTGGACTCTGTAACGCACCTGCCACCTTCCAAAGGTGCATGATGGCAATATTCTCCGACATGGTTGAGGACTTCCTTGAGATCTTCATGGATGATTTTTCTGTCTTTGGAGACGATTTTGAAAGCTGCCTCGGCAACCTTAAAAAGGTACTTGAAAGATGTGAAAAAGCTAATCTTGTTCTTAATTGGGAAAAATGTCATTTTATGGTAGATGAAGGGATAGTTTTAGGCCATAAGATTAGCTGCCGTGGGATAGAAGTCGACAGGGCAAAAATTGAAGTCATAGAGAAGCTGCCGCCGCCAACCACAGTCAAGGGTATTAGGAGTTTTCTAGGGCATGCTGGTTTTTATAGGCGATTTATTGCAAATTTCTCAAAAATCACGAAGCCCCTATGTCATCTCTTAGAGCAGAACCGACCCTTTGACTTTAATGAAGAATGTACCGAAGCATTCAAAGTTCTGAAGGAAAAGCTAGTGACAGCCCCCATAGTACAGCCACCAGACTGGACGCAACCGTTTGAAATTATGTGTGATGCTAGTGACTATGCTGTCGGGGCAGCACTTCGGCAGCGTAAGGACAGGCTGTTTCATGTCATATATTATGCCAGCAAAACATTGAATGATGCCCAAGTAAACTATACCACCACAGAAAAGGAGCTGTTAGCTGTGGTGTTCTCCATCGACAAGTTTCGTTCTTATATACTTGGGACGAAAGTAATAGTGCACACCGACCATTCTGCCCTTAAGTACTTGTTCGCAAAGAAGGATGCAAAGCCTAGGTTGATACGATGGATCTTGCTACTACAAGAGTTCGACATTGAAATCAAAGACAAAAAGGGGACAGAAAATCAGGTGGCAGATCACTTGTCGAGGTTGGAGATGGGACAGAGTCTACCTGTAGATGAGACACACATACTAGAGACCTTCCCAGATGAGCAGCTCTTTGCTGCCGCAATAGCTGTCACGACAGCCATGGCAGCAGGTAAGTCTTCTAACCTTCCCTGGTATGCTGATTTCGTTAATTTTATAGTTAGCGGAATATTACCTTCTGATCTTACTTATCAAGCCAGGAAGAGGTTTCAAAATGATGTTAAACATTATTATTGGGACGAACCTCTTCTTTTCAAAATGTGCGCAGATTAGGTTATAAGGAGATGTGTACCACAAGAAGAACAAGAAGACATTCTCCATCACTGTCATGCTTCACAATATGGAGGACACTTAGGAGGCAATAAAACTGCTGCCAAGGTGCTGCAGTCAGGGTTCTACTGGCCGACACTGTATAAGGACGCACAGGAATTTTACAAAAACTGTGACAGGTGCCAGCGGACAGGTAACATCTCAAGGAGAAACGAGATGCCACTGCAGAATATCCTAGAAGTCGAGATCTTCGACCTATGGGGGATTGATTTTATGGGACCTTTTCCATCTTCATGTGGAAATCTTTACATCCTCCTAGCAGTAGATTATGTCTCCAAGTGGGTAGAAGCAATCGCAACTCAAAAGAATGATGCCAAAACGGTTCAAAAGTTTTTGCACAAAAACATCTTTTCTAGATTTGGCATCCCTAGAGCGATTATCAGTGATGAAGGGAGACATTTCGATAACAGGGTAATTGCTGCCGCCTTGAAGAAATATGGTGTCAAGCACAGGATAGCGACAGCATACCACCCACAGACCAATGGACAGGCTGAGATTTCTAACAGGGAAGTGAAGAACATTCTTGAAAAAATGGTTAAACCAACTAGGAAAGATTGGTCTTTACTTCTGAATGATGCATTATGGGCATACAGGACAACTTTCAAGACTCCATTGGGCATGTCTCCATTTCGATTGATCTATGGGAAAACCTGTCACCTGCCTGTCGAGATAGAACACAAGGCATATTGGGCAATCAAGGCAGTAAACATGGACTTGGACAAGGCAGGTCAGAAAAGGCTGTTAGATTTGAATGAGATCGAGGAAATACGGACAATGGCCTACGACAACGCAAGAATATACAAGGAGAAAACAAAGAAGTGGCATGACAAGAAGTTGCTGCCACGACAGTTCTGCCCAGGGCAACTTGTGTTGTTGTTTAATTCTAGGTTGAAACTCTTTCCAGGGAAGCTCAAATCTAGATGGTCTGGCCCGTTCCAAGTGGTTCAAGTTTTTCCCCATGGTGCCATTACAATTCAATCATTAAAGGACGGGCACCAATTCAAAGTCAATGGACAACGCCTCAAGCATTATCAGGGGACTGAAGCCCCAGGAATACAGGAAGTGGTTACCTTAGGTGATGCCACACAAGGCATCCCTAATTTAACCTAATTTTTATTTTTATTTCTATTTTTTTTATTAGTTATTAGGAATTAGATTTATTTTAATAATGTTTTGTTTTTAATTTCAGTTTTTAGGAAATAAAGGAGACAAGTGAGAAAGAAGAAGTGGCCCAAGACCACCGCTCATCCACCAGCCCAATTAAACCCATTTATGGTAACCTGTCGTTTCGGCTGCCGGCGCAGACGGATTTGACAGGCTGTCAACAGACGCACAGCAGACGAAGAAGCGTGCGGCAGACGCTCAGCAGATGCATTAATGCGTGTCAGACGCGTCAGACACGCAATATCCAATCTGCCGCCCCGTTATTCCCGCCTGCCGTTGCGGCATTAAATGGGCAGCTACTCGACCGCTATATAAACCCCTTCTCCCTTTCATTTTTCCTCACTTCTGATTTTTTCTCTCTTATACTCTCTTCTAGTTTATCTACTTTCTTTCTTTTTCAGCCCTTGCAACCAAAAATGTCTTCACGACAAACTCGCCAGAATGCTGCTGCCGCCTCTTCTTCAGCAGCAGCATCCCCGTTCGCCAACAAGGAACTATGGGAAGAACGAAGCTTCATCTATAACAGAGATGCCCCTCTTTTTGGACTCCGGCCGTTCATTATGAAGGCCATTACGACACAACTTTGGGAAGACTTTGCCGAGCAGCCGGCAGAGCTTAACGACACTCTGGTCAGGGAATTCTATGAGGCGATCGAGAGTAAGTCGGCGACATCTGTCGTCGTCCGAGGAGTGACAGTTCCTTTCACCGCCAGCAGCATCAACCATGTATTCGGTCTCTTCTTTGGCCCCACTGACGACGCTCATCAACAGTTTTGGGACTCCCTCGACGCTGCCGGACATGATGCTGTCATGAGGGAATTGACAGAGGAGGGCACAACCTGGAGCACCAGCAAGAAGAACCCCAACTCCGTCAACCGGGCAGAGCTGCTCCCCGAGGCAAAACTATGGAACGCTTTTATCAAAAAGCGTATCCTGCCCTCATCCCACCACACGACAGTCAACAGGCAGCGGCTGGCCCTCATCCACTCTATCATGCATGACCGGCCGATCAACGTGGGCAGGTACATGCGAGACAGCATTCTCGATTGTGCCTTCAGAACAGATTCACGACTATGCCTGCCCTTCACCATTACTGCCCTCTGCCGTTGCGCTGCCGTACCGGAGGACCCTTCAGACAAAATCAAGAAGGGCAGCGGTTGGACCGACAGCAACATCTCCAGCCTCATGGAGATTATCGTCGTATCGCCCCTCAACGCCTTCGATCCAAACGCCCCCCTGCTGAGTCTGATGATGAACCTGCCACCGAACCTGCCCCAGAAGCTGCGACCAACACCGCTCCGGCAGATCAGAACGCCGACATCTTAGCTGCCATCTTGAGGATAGAGGAGCGCCAGATGGGTTTAATGACATTCATCCGTGACTTCTCCAATGCAACGGTAAACTTCATTACCAACACTTTGAATTTTTCGGATGTCATTTTCCCCACCTTCCCCGCCCATTACTTTAATATCCCCTCCCCCACTCCCACACCACCTGTCTCTCCCCACGGAGAATCTGCCTCCTCCACACCTTCCCCAACAGCAGCTGGCAGCCCCCCGGCGGACACTTCCCCTCGAGGCACCAAGCGAGCTGCCACTGACGACAGCCCTCTTGTCCGGAGGAACTTGGACAGCGCCTTCACGCGGGTGAAAAGAATTAAGCATGTGGCCAACAAGAGGATGCTGTCCAAGGCCATCACGAGTAACAGCTGGGACAGCAGTAGCAGTTCTGATATCAGACTAGTAGAGCCACCTGTCATTCAACCTGCTGACGACCCTGTCACCCAACCGGAGGAAGAACCTGCACCTCAACAGGCCGATGAACCTGTTGATCAACCTGCCCAGGAACCTGCCCAGCCACCTCTCCAACGCAGACGCTACCATCAGATCCGCGTCAGCAGCAGCAGCGAGGACAGCGAATAAAATTTAAGTTTTATTTCTTTTACTCCTCTTATTGCTGCCTGCCCTTATATATTGTGATGTACTTTTATTTTTCATGTTTTTCTTTATTTGTTTTAGTGTCATTTTGCATTGAGGGCAATGCAACCCTCGAGTATGGGGGTGGCAACCCTCCATATTTAATGGAGTCTTTAGCACATCTTTTGTTTAATTGTTGTGTCTTATTAGTCATTTATTTTCTTTTAAAAAAAATCAGAAAAAAAAACAGAAAATTTGAACTGTTGGCTTAAAACTGTGAAGTTAACTTACCTGTCATGACAGCTCTGTCGTGGCAGCATCCCTAGGACAGGTTAAGGAAAAGTTTAGAGCCTTTCTATAGTTCTGAAAACTTAAACACTTTTGTGACTGTTATATTGCTTAGATTTCTTTTAGCCAAACTAGAATAGGATGCTTAGAACTTGAATAGCCCCTAGAGGTGCCTAACACTGGCTCTAGGAAAGAAGTTTAGCAAAAATCAAAAAAAAACCTAGAGGTGCCCAAAACCGGCTCTAGGAAGCTAACTAGAGGTGCCCAAAACTGGCTCTAGAAAAACTTAGCTTGAAAATAGAAGAAAAAGCATGAAAATATGCCTTCTAAAAGAAAGTAAACTTAGGCATAAAATTCAAGTTAAGGAGTTGAATATTCTAGTGAAACTAAGAGAGTCTTAGCATATAACTGTTCACAAGCATGCACACACTGCACGAGAGCTATAGGGAGATTCCGGACAGATCCTAACCCTTCCGACAGGTTGCTGCCGCCATAGAGAATGAGCGACAGGTGAGGGACAGTTTACTGTTTGAAGGCCAACACAAAAATTTTCAGTTTTCTTTTAAGTCTTCATTGCTTGAGGGCAAGCAAAAACTTGAGTTTGGGGGTGTGTTGAGTGTGTAAAAGTTCTATCATTTACACCTTTTTAAACCCATATTTCTGCTGCATTCAAGCATCATTGCATTGCATTTAGGTTAGTTTTCAATAAAACATAACAATTATATAAAAGGCACGGATTCTACTGAAAGATGGCTATTTTTGCAGGTATCTGTCACAGTAGATGTCGAAGGCAAGTGCAGGGCAGATAAGCAGGAAAGCTGAACTGGACAAGCAGCTGAAGAAGACAAACCTGTCACGGACCTGTCGTGACAGCATGATGACAGCAGATTTATGAAGAGGAAAAGTGAAGTGGACCTCGATAGATAGAGAAAAATCTGCTCGTCTGTCGTGTGGAAGCCGAATATTTTTCCAAGCCCCGGATCAAAAGATATGTCAAGCCAAAGCTCAAGGAGAAGAATTCCCATGAAACAAGGAGGCGGCTGAAAAGTAGGAATCCTTGGAGATTTAGTCTTTATTAGAATCTTACTTTTAATTAAAGTTGTAATCCTTGTTACCTTAGATAACTTGAGCCCAAAGCTTATATAAAGGGCATAGATTAAACCTAGGGCATAGCCGACTACCCAATAACTGAAACCTAAACCCTGTCGTTTACCTGTCACCGATATGTTCTAAATTCCCCCTAGGGCTACGGGTTGTTTTGTAAAGTAGTTGCAAGGGTTGCTTTGTTTTAGGATTTTTCAAGTTCAATAAAATAAACTTCAAGTTCTTTTATCTTGGTTTTAATATCTTGCAAGAGCATCGGGAGAGCATTGTGAGGTTATCCATTTACTTAGCATCGGGAGAGTTAAGTATACGAAAGAGGTAAAAGCGCATTCTCTAGTTTATAGTTGAACCATCTCGTGCTTAGGGATAAGGCGAGGTTAAGTGGCTAAGGAAGAATTCATATACATCGGTGTTCATCCTTCGATTCACGCCGGGAGGTATCATCAAAGACGTGATCATCGACAGACTTGTGCCTAGGGATAGGGCAAGGCAGATCAGGGATTCTTGCCAAGCTTGAAGTACGGAGTTAGTGTTCGCTGCCGCGATAGCTAACGGACAGACGCCGCGACAGGTGCTGTCGGCGACGGGTGCGACGACAGAACTGGAGATCCTAAGCAATTCAATACCTGCACTACCGAGCAATTCAATACCAGCCCATTCTCTCTATCTTGATCTCTCAATTCCTTTATATACGTTTTTACATTATTATTCTCGTGACTACTCTTAATTATTTCCTTTACTTTCGTGCAGTGAATTTAGGTGAAGCTATTAGCCCAATCCCTGTGGAGACGATATCCGATACTTCGTATCACTTTACTACTTGCGTCGTGTATACTTGCACTACAATTGCGATAGACTATTTTACACGCAACAACTGTCATGAAGAACTGGGTAACGATAAGCTCAAATTACGATTCGAGATTTCAGAGGGGCATTATACCAAAAGGTAACAAAGTTATTCTTTATTAGATCACCTGAACCTCAAGATGTGAGTCTAAAGCAGAGATTCAAAAGAGATTCAGATTTTAGAAGTTGAATTAAGGAGTTCAAAGCGATTCATTAAATGCGAATTGTAAGTTTACTGAGGGTTCAACATTGATACATTAATTTAGTAGGGTATGTTTCAGAAGAGGTCAGAAAGTTCTATTAATTAACTTGACTACCCTCAACCAAACTCTAAAGTGCAATTCGCCCTGAACTGCATACATAAGGTCTTACCCTAAGCTTGAAGCGTAGGAGCCTACCTAAGGGGATGCCTTAGGTCCAGAAAGACTTACCCTAGGCCCGTGGGCGTAGGAGCTTAACAGAAAGGCTTACCCTAGGCCTATTGGGCGTAGGAGCTTAGGTCTAGAAGGACTTACCAGCAATGAGCCTACAGATCATCATTCATATCCTAGATAATATACCCCAGATAAATTTCAGTTTATATTCAGAAGACAGTATTACAGAAAATAGATATCAAATCTATTTTTATACTAGAAGACAGATATCAATTTATTTTATTAACATTATTATTATTATTATTTCGTATTCAAATGTTAGATATCAGATATATTTTTCATATTAGAGGTCAAAAATCAGAGAATTGCTTTCTTTTCATATTACAATATCATACTTCTAAATTTTAAGCATATGGACTTGATTTAGAACAGAAAGTATTTATCGATACTTGGTACGCGCTTTATAGCCCAATTCATTTCTTAAAGGTACTTGATAGATATCAGAAAGATGACATTTGTCAATTTTAGACTGATTTCAGAACGAGGTCCCTACGAATAGGGGAGTTTGATAAGACGGATCGAATCAACATCGAAAGTTGATGCATTAGAATCATCGAGATTTTAGATATATCGCGAGCAGAATTAAATGTTACAACCTATGAGGGTATTAAGGTCATTTTGACCTTCAAGAGGGGTAAACTGGTAATTTGAACCAACAATGTATAAACGGTGATGTACAGAATTTATGACTTCTAGTTGCTCGTCAAGTTTCCAAACCCCTTTTGAACTAATCGGAACCCATTAACACCGTGTTTAATATCTCACCGGATTGGTACACTTCAACCATTCATTTCTCAGAATTGACTACGTAGCATAACAACAATAGTTCACCATCACCAATCGTCCACTGAACTTATTCTAGAGATCAAGCATATATTCGGATGGTATTTTCCAAGTATTCAAACATGTGCATTGCACTTGAACTCATTCCAAAACATCGAGAGTACCTTATAAAAACAGATCTCTCTTACAATTAGCTATGTACTTTCTCCCAATAAACTGTACGCCTTTATATGATATTCCTCCAATATCCTCTTAGTATCATAAACGACCAACAGACACAGGTCGTATATTACCACTTCTTGTTTGAGTCATTTCATGGTTGGCCTTATTTGGAGTTCTCAATTCCATGTCTTAGAAATATTCTCAATCATTATAATATCCGAGGGTATTTCAGACAATTCGATGCTCGAATGTGTTACGATTGTTCAAAGTCTTTCAGTCCTTCCAACTATTCTTTCATTTAAGTACTCAAGGGTAAAATCATAATTTTGATCAATTTGGCACTTGCTGCCGAGGATAGATTATTCTTTTTGGTCATTATGGATATTCTGATCAGTTCAGCATTACCAGTATTTCCAAACATTTTAGGCACTTCAAACGATTCAACAATTTACGCAACTTTGACTAATTCAGACATACAAATATTTTCTCGCAATTGTCTTCAGAGATTTATTCAATTTCTAACAGAATCTGAGCAATTTACAATCTCAAAGGTGAAGCCTCGCTACGAACTTCCCAAGCCAGTTCAAGATTTTCAGAAGAATTAGCTGATAAACTGAATCTAGTGTAAATTCTCAAACCACTTTCATTGATAGGGGTATTTTAGTCATTTTCATACATCGAGGCATTTTCGTAATTCATTAGCCAACACAATCAGATTTAGAGATCAACCGTTTTTGTTAATCGCTTATTGAACTCAGAAATCTTTTTGATTTATCAAACCTCTTAATCGAAAATATGCCTTGGCCATTAATATTCTTATTTCTTAATTGATCGACATTAGTGAAATTAAACATATGCTCAATCATGGTCGTGCAAGCATTAACCGAATACCAACAAGTTTTGAAAGCATGCAGAAGGTAGTAATGTATTACCTTAGTTCCGAGCTACAACGGTTGATTCATGACACCTCATTCGATCGCACTCGATCCCAAGATTTGACGGCTCCCAACATCTCAAATTCAAGGATACTTTGATACCCAAATATTCTGGTCACCGGACGGTCGCCGGAGTGGTCGTCGGAGACACTTCTGGCACCGTTTCTTAAATGGTACGATTACGCCGGAAAATCGCGAAGCTCCGACGAGGGCTCTCCCGGCGACTGATCGACAAATTATTAGAGGGGTTTTGTTCTCCATGACATAGGGATTCTAGATCCGGCGGCCGTGTCGCAAACGGACGGCGAACTGAGCCGGAAAAGCATAGAACGATGGCGGTGGTTTGGGTTTGATAGTTCGAACCTCCAACGAGTCTTCACCGGCGATGGGCAGCTCGGTAGCGCGCGTGACGACCATGGGTGTGGTCAGGATGCGACGGCCCTCCCAATGGTGACGACGGTGATGATCACCGACGAGCGGTGGTGCAGATCGGAGATGAGGCGACGGTGGGTTAGGTGAGAGCTTTTTTTTCACTTGGAATTCGAATGGTGTAAGAGTTTGGTAGGTGAAAAGTCAGATTGGGCTTTAATTACCTTAGGTACACAACTAGAAGGGTTCAAAAGAAAAAAAGCGGAACCTTAATCACTAAGAGTTGTCTAGCTCGGTTGGCTGGGTCAAAAGCTTAGCTACCAAGAGGTTGTGGGTTCAAACCCCCACAACCACAAACCCTCTTCTTTTTTTAAGCTAAATAAAATCAGAGTGTTACAAATCTCCCCACCTTAAAAGAAATTTCGTCCTTGAAATTTACCAGAGTCGGAGAAATAGAGAGACTACACTTTCATCTATTTTTGTACTGAAACTTTTCCATCAGAGTATCCTTGTTTCTTGAGACTCTCAAACGGTCACATGTCAATCTGATAGCGCCCTCAATCACCTAGACCATCCTGGCCAAAACCCATCTCGTTTTACAACCCAAACCAACTTATCTGAATATGGTATTTTAAACCATACTATACTTCATAAGGTGTCAAGCGAAAACTTGTCTCATATCTTTTACTATAACCAGTCTTAGTCAAGAATAAGAGACATTTGGAACTTCCACAGAAGTCAATCATACGACCCAAATGTATATCTCCTAGAATCCGAATTACTCTTTCAAGTTGACTATCAATTTACGGACGAAGAACTTTAACTGTAATTCAAACAAGTACCCAAAGCCTCCCGTAAGGTTTTTCGGAATCAAGATGTAAATATTAAATTTCAGTCAGAAATGGTACATAACGGTCTACCATGCCTCAAATTTCAAAAATATGTCTTTCTTTATATCAACCAAACATAATCGGGGTATTGAATGGATATCTCATACCTTCAGCATAGTATTCAGGCAACTGTTTCCCTCGTATACAACAGAGGCACCACAGAATATACACTTTCAGCACAATCACAAACACTTTTCTTGTTAGTTCATGGAGTCTTTATCACATTTCCATTAGGGTATAAAAAAAATGATCATTATCACCGAATAGCCCTTCATGAAATCTTATATCAGTTACCTCACAAAACCATACATTTATTCTTCACTAAATCAGATATTCAATTTCACATGTACGAGCCATCTCAGGTTCTCACTCCAGGTTCAAATCCATTAAGTTACTTCAATTCACAGACGAATGTTACAGACATTCCTTGTCATTACGATTCGAGTTACAGCGTAAAGAAAGCCTAGATTCAGTTATTTCAGAAAAAGGATTCGACATCAGAGTTTCGGCTCGGAGGAGTACGGTTATGCTAGGGGCATGCACAGACCAGACACTCTATGATAGACGATCGGCCGATCTACCCAGAAAGACGCAACTCTAAGCTCTGATACCACTAAATGTAACCCCCTAGACCCGCCTATGCGTTACCACGAATCCTAGAAAGTTACATTAGGGTCATAGGACCGACCCACATTAAAATTTCAAATAAACAAATCGTTAATCATTTAAAATCATAAATCAAATTTTGAATTAGAATACAATTCCAGAAAATATTCAGACTACAAAATAAAAAAAGACTATGATACGAATTGCTAAAACAAGTTTTAGACTCGAATGTAAATCAAGATGTGACATACATGCCCCCTAATTACATAGATACCATACTCCACAAGCAAACCGAAGAAACTCCATACCGATGTTGACAGCTGCGACATGGTCGATCATCTAACCTGTGATGGTAAAAAAAACAACGTGAGCTTCGAAAAGCTCAGTAATACAATCTACCAAAGGATGCTAAAAGCACAAGTAGGTAAGGCAAGCTTAACACTGTTGTTGAGTGTGTAAAAGTTCTATCATTTACACCTTTTTAAACCCATATTTCTGCTGCATTCAAGCATCATTGCATTGCATTTAGGTTAGTTTTCAATAAAACATCACAATTATATAAAAGGCACGGATTCTACTGAAAGATGGCTATTTTTGCAGGTATCTGTCACAGTAGATGTCGAAGGCAGGTGTAGGGCAGATAAGCAGGAAAGCTGAACTGGACAAGCAGCTGAAGAAGACAAACCTGTCACGGACCTGTCGTGACAGCATGATGACAGCAGATTTATGAAGAGGAAAAGTGAAGTGGACCTCGATAGATAGAGAAAAATCTGCTCGTCTGTCGTGTGGAAGCCGAATATTTTTCCAAGCCCCGGATCAAAAGATATGTCAAGCCAAAGCTCAAGGAGAAGAATTCCCATGAAACAAGGAGGCGGCTGAAAAGTAGGAATCCTTGGAGATTTAGTCTTTATTAGAATCTTACTTTTAATTAAAGTTGTAATCCTTGTTACCTTAGATAACTTGAGCCCAAAGCTTATATAAAGGGCATAGATTAAACCTAGGGCATAGCCGACTACCCAATAACCGAAACCTAAACCCTGTCGTTTACCTGTCACCGATATGTTCTAAATTACCCCTAGGGCTACGGGTTGTTTTGTAAAGTAGTTGCAAGGGTTGCTTTGTTTTAGGATTTTTCAAGTTCAATAAAATAAACTTCAAGTTCTTTTATCTTGGTTTTAATATCTTGCAAGAGCATCGGGAGAGCATTGTGAGGTTATCCATTTACTTAGCATCGGGAGAGTTAAGTATACGAAAGAGGTAAAAGCGCGTTCTCTAGTTTATAGTTGAACCATCTCGTGCTTAGGGATAAGGCGAGGTTAAGTGGCTAAGGAAGAATTCATATACATCGGTGTTCATCCTTCGATTCACACCGGGAGGTATCATCAAAGACGTGATCATCGACAGACTTGTGCCTAGGGATAGGGCAAGGCAGATCAAGGATTCTTGCCAAGCTTGAAGTACGGAGTTAGTGTTCGCTGCCGCGATAGCTAACGGACAGACGCCGCGACAGGTGCTGTCGGCGACGGGTGCGACGACAGAACTGGAGATCCTAAGCAATTCAATACCTGCACTACCGAGCAATTCAATACCAGCCCATTCTCTCTATCTTGATCTCTCAATTCCTTTATATACGTTTTTACATTATTATTCTCGTGACTACTCTTAATTATTTCCTTTACTTTCGTGCAGTGAATTTAGGTGAAGCTATTAGCCCAATCCCTGTGGAGACGATATCCGATACTTCGTATCACTTTACTACTTGCGTCGTGTATACTTGCACTACAATTGCGATAGACTATTTTACACGCAACAACTGTCATGAAGAACTGGGTAACGATAAGCTCAAATTACGATTCGAGATTTCAGAGGGGCATTATACCAAAAGGTAACAAAGTTGTTCTTTATTAGATCACCTGAACCTCAAGATGTGAGTCTAAAGCAGAGATTCAAAAGAGATTCAGATTTCAGAAGTTGAATTAAGGAGTTCAAAGCGATTCATTAAATGCGAATTGTAAGTTTACTGAGGGTTCAACATTGATACATTAATTTAGTAGGGTATGTTTCAGAAGAGGTCAGAAAGTTCTATTAATTAACTTGACTACCCTCAACCGAACTCTAAAGTGCAATTCGCCCTGAACTGCATACATAAGGTCTTACCCTAAGCTTGAAGCGTAGGAGCCTACCTAAGGGGATGCCTTAGGTCCAGAAAGACTTACCCTAGGCCCGTGGGCGTAGGAGCTTAACAGAAAGGCTTACCCTAGGCCTATTGGGCGTAGGAGCTTAGGTCTAGAAGGACTTACCAGCAATGAGCCTACAGATCATCATTCATATCCTAGATAATATACCCCAGATAAATTTCAGTTTATATTCAGAAGACAGTATTACAGAAAATAGATATCAAATCTATTTTTATACTAGAAGACAGATATCAATTTATTTTATTAACATTATTATTATTATTATTTCGTATTCAAATGTCAGATATCAGATATATTTTTCATATTAGAGGTCAAAAATCAGAGAATTGCTTTCTTTTCATATTACAATATCATACTTCTAAATTTTAAGCATATGGACTTGATTTAGAACAGAAAGTATTTATCGATACTTGGTACGCGCTTTATAGCCCAATTCATTTCTTAAAGGTACTTGATAGATATCAGAAAGATGACATTTGTCAATTTTAGACTGATTTCAGAACGAGGTCCCTACGAATAGGGGAGTTTGATAAGACGGATCGAATCAACATCGAAAGTTGATGCATTAGAATCATCGAGATTTTAGATATATCGCGAGCAGAATTAAATGTTACAACCCATGAGGGTATTAAGGTCATTTTGACCTTCAAGAGGGGTAAACTGGTAATTTGAACCAACAATGTATAAACGGTGATGTACAGAATTTATGACTTCTAGTTGCTCGTCAAGTTTCCAAACCCCTTTTGAACTAATCGGAACCCATTAACACCGTGTTTAATATCTCACCGGATTGGTACACTTCAACCATTCATTTCTCAGAACTGACTACGTAGCATAACAACAATAGTTCACCATCACCAATCGTCCACTGAACTTATTCTAGAGATCAAGCATATATTCGGATGGTATTTTCCAAGTATTCAAACATGTGCATTGCACTTGAACTCATTCCAAAACATCGAGAGTACCTTATAAAAACAGATCTCTCTTACAATTAGCTATGTACTTTCTCCCAATAAACTGTACGCCTTTATATGATATTCCTCCAATATCCTCTTAGTATCATAAACGACCAACAGACACAGGTCGTATATTACCACTTCTTGTTTGAGTCATTTCATGGTTGGCCTTATTTGGAGTTCTCAATTCCATGTCTTAGAAATATTCTCAATCATTATAATATCCGAGGGTATTTCAGACAATTCGATGCTCGAAGGTGTTACGATTGTTCAAAGTCTTTCAGTCCTTCCAACTATTCTTTCATTTAAGTACTCAAGGGTAAAATCATAATTTTGATCAATTTGGCACTTGCTGCCGAGGATAGATTATTCTTTTTGGTCATTATGGATATTCTGATCAGTTCAGCATTACCAGTATTTCCAAACATTTTAGGCACTTCAAACGATTCAACAATTTACGCAACTTTGACTAATTCAGACATACAAATATTTTCTCGCAATTGTCTTCAGAGATTTATTCAATTTCTAACAGAATCTGAGCAATTTACAATCTCAAAGGTGAAGCCTCGCTACGAACTTCCCAAGCCAGTTCAAGATTTTCAGAAGAATTAGCTGATAAACCGAATCTAGTGTAAATTCTCAAACCACTTTCATTGATAGGGGTATTTTAGTCATTTTCATACATCGAGGCATTTTCGTAATTCATTAGCCAACACAATCAGATTTAGAGATCAACCGTTTTTGTTAATCGCTTATTGAACTCAGAAATCTTTTTGATTTATCAAACCTCTTAATCGAAAATATGCCTTGGCCATTAATATTCTTATTTCTTAATTGATCGACATTAGTGAAATTAAACATATGCTCAATCATGGTCGTGCAAGCATTAACCGAATACCAACAAGTTTTGAAAGCATGCAGAAGTTAGTAATGTATTACCTTAGTTCCAAGCTACAACGGTTGATTCATGACACCTCATTCGATCGCACTCGATCCCAAGATTTGACGGCTCCCAACATCTCAAATTCAAGGATACTTTGATACCCAAATATTCTGGTCACCGGACGGTCGCCGGAGTGGTCGTTGGAGACACTTTTGGCACCGTTTCTTAAATGGTACGATTACGCCGGAAAATCGCGAAGCTCCGACGAGGGCTCTCCCGACGACTGATCGACAAATTATTAGAGGGGTTTTGTTCTCCATGACATGGGGATTCTAGATCCGGCGGCCGTGTCGCAAACGGACGGCGAACTGAGCCGGAAAAGCATAGAACGATGGCGGTGGTTTGGGTTTGATAGTTCGAACCTCCAACGAGTCTTCACCGGCGATGGGCAGCTCGGTAGCGCGCGTGACGACCATGGGTGTGGTCAGGATGCGACGGCCCTCCCAATGGTGACGGCGGTGATGATCACCGACGAGCGGTGGTGCAGATCGGAGATGAGGCGACGGTGGGTTAGGTGAGAGCTTTTTTTTTCACTTGGAATTCGAATGGTGTAAGAGTTTGGTAGGTGAAAAGTCAGATTGGGCTTTAATTACCTTAGGTACACAACTAGAAGGGTTCAAAAGAAAAAAAGCAGAACCTTAATCACTAAGAGTTGTCTAGCTCGGTTGGCTGGGTCAAAAGCTTAGCTACCAAGAGGTTGTGGGTTCAAACCCCCACAACCACAAACCCTCTTCTTTTTTTAAGCTAAATAAAATCAGAGTGTTATAGTTTGTTTATGATTAATGCCTGCCTCATTGAAGCCCATCATTCTTAGATCTTCCACTACCCTTCTTGAGCTTGGGTTTTCTAGGTTGAATCTTAATGTAATTTGAATATCAACTAGGCTAGTATCTACAAGATCCCCTTTGTACGGTCTACTACTCTCCCTTGAATCTTGGTTCCTTGCCACCTCCTTCTCCACTTCAGCCAATTCAATGCCGTTTGACTGCTGGAAGCTTTTGACTTCTCCATTATTCTTAAGTCTATAGCCCTTTAATTTTGATTCCCCAATAAATCTAAAATCTTATATTTCTAAATCATTTTCATATTCTTGGGACGATATTCCTTTGCAAACTACATTTATTGCTTCATCATGCCCAATAAAATTATCTTTAGATTTAATCATTTCTTCCCTCTGAGAATGAACCGTTGTTAGTTCCGACGAGCTTTCCTCCGTATCTGATATGACCGGCCTGGCTAGCTTCCCCTCAACCCCGATCTTCTAATTATCTACATTTACATGAATGCAGACAGCTTCATATACTCGGGCTCGATACAATCGATTCTGTTAATTTGATTTGTAGAGATTAAGATATTTAGCTTCTCACAATCTAGTGTTTGGTTTGCATTCTCCCCTATCGCTACCAAAGAACCCCCAACATTATGATATCCTACATATTATTGTATAATTCCTAAAATGTAATGGAATTCCCACTACTTCCACCCAAGTCGACCTTTAAGGTATCATACTAGTTTCTGACCAATACTCCACTTCTATAAAGACTCCCTTCAATACAGACCATGGGTGCTCCTCAAGTAACATAAGGAGTTCCTCATCATGTATATCGATTAAGAATCTTCTTCCTCCCATTTTACTCATCTCTATCTCACCAATACCCCAGTTGTGAAATCTCTCCACCTGATCAGAGCTGCAGTATGTCACCATTGTGCCAATAAAACTTTTATGTAATTTCCACAGAGTTTCCTCCTCTACATGACCTTTGATTCTTCTTATTTTCTTCTCTCCCGGGTCAAAAGATTCGTATGTCACTTCTTCAACAATTTTACCTTTTTGGCTCCCCCCCGCTATTTACGCTTCTTGTGTTCTCCCAGGTTCTTGGGTTTCTACTTTTGCCTGCGGTTTCCATGTAATTCAGAAGATCAACTTTCTTGGCTTCCGCCGCTATTATTTGGTTTTACAAATCCACTTTATTTGTTTGATTGCTGATATATGAGCAATGGGTGGTGTAGTGATTTTTGGTGTAAATTGTAAACTTATTTGAAGTTTTTTTATGATTAATAAAATTTTGTTTGAGAAAAAAACCATGAATTGCACTTATTATGTTTGTTAAATTAAATTATATTATGAAAAATAAAAGTGATATATTATAAAGAAGGTGAAAACCAAGCTCTATTCAATTGTTCAAAAGTTTGCACTTTTTTTCTTCATATATTTGATTTTTTAATAATTATAATGTATTTAATTTAATTTTAAAATATGTTTTATATATTTAAATTAAATTTAACAATAAAATTATATTATTTTTTTAAAACCCCTATTTTTTTTATAATTTTATTATGTAACTCTATATATTGCATATATACATTTATTAATGAATTCAAAAAAATCATATTAATATGGTTTAAATCGTACAGCATATGTCTAAAATGGTCATTTTGTCATTTTAAAAATAGATTTTGACAGCTATCCCAAAAAACTAAATCTTAAACGTAACATTTCAAAAGCAATGCCAAGCCGGCACTAAGTAATTTTTTAGTGTTTGTTAAGACAAAAGCAGTTCACGGAGTTATGATCAATGATTCAATAATGCAGTAAAAAGAGAAGAAATGAAGAGAAACATAGAGCGGGAAGGAAAGTTAACGTGTCACGTCAACGTTTTTTAACGGTAGTTAACGAGAGAACCATAATGAAAGCGAATTAAAAATTCAGTGACCATATCACAAGTTTTAAATGTTCGATGATTAAAATGAAAGCGCACTAAAAATTTTATGATTATTTATGTAGTTTACCCTAAAATAAAAGCACTACACATAGCTTGAACTCAATTCGTGTGCAAGAGTCTAACACCTCAACTTGACTCTTACATGTCTAATAATGTATAATGGATAATAAACAAGGTGTATTTTTTAGGGTATATAGTTTATAGTTTAGAATTTAAAATATAAAATTTAAATTTTTTAGTATTAGAACATAGAAGAATACAGTAGAAAGGGGCGGAAGATTTTTGTCCATCTTCAATTACCTCATTAGTCTGACTATATCAGTCGTATGCTCATGTTCAGTTCATATATAACATTTGCTATATTAGGTCTAGAGAAACTCATTACTCACATTAAACGACAATGTCACATATATTTTCTTTTAGTTGTATATTATTTTCATAAATAGTTCTAACACATTTAATATAAAAGTGTCTAAATTTATACGAGGTCACATTTTCTTAGCACCTCCTTTTCATGGGATATGTTAAAAGCAGGGGTGAAGCCAAGATTTAAAAGTTAAGGGGGGCGAAAAAAAATTAAGGATATAAACACCCTTGGACTTTAGACAAAAAATCAATTACATCCCTAAACTAGGATAAAAATCCATTGCTACTTTTTTATGCCCCTTTCTATGTCCCAACACTAAAAACACTAAAAAAAATTAAATTTCAAGCCCTAACCCTGAATTCTAAACTCTACACCATATACTTTAAAAAATATACCATACCCTAAATTCACTAAACCCTAACCACAACCCCTAACCTTAAACCCTAAACTCTAAATCTCAAACTCTACTTATTAGTGTAGGGGGATAGAAAGGGGCATCGAAAAGGGGCAGAGGATTTCAATTCCAAAAGTTGTAGCTTAACTTCGGATAAAAATCCGTTGCCCCTTTCTATGCCCTAACACTAAAAAATTAAATCTCAAACCTACCCTAAATTCTAAATCCTACACCCTATACCCTAAAAATACATCCTAGCCTAAATTCCCTAAACTATAACCACAAGCCTTAACCTCAAACCTCAAACCCTAAACCTAAATTTTAGTATGGAGGCATAAATAGGGGCAGTGAAAAAGGCAGAGGATTTCTATTACCTAACTTCGCAGAGTTATTTAATTTAAAATTATTTTTATTGATTAGTTAAATATTATAATACAATTTTAAGCCTCTTACATAGTAGTGTTTGTAGGAATAGATATCATTTTCCTTTTCAGTGTTTCTTTCCATGCCTCACACTGAAAAATAGGTTTAGGGTTGGGGTTAGGGTTTATGTAATTTAGTCATGGTGTATTTTTAGGGTATAGGGTGTAGGGTTTAGGATTTTGATTTTAGTGTTAAGGCTTGAAATTATTTTTAGTATTTTTTAGTGTTACGATATAGAATAAGGCACCAAAAAAGGGCAGACGATTTTTATTTGTATTTCTAGCGCTTTTGTAATACGTAGTTATATTGATATATTCACGGGCAATGCTACGTCTACCCACTGGGTCATCTACCCCGTTGAGGTGACGTATGGCATGGCAACTCAAATAGATATAACTGAATAAAATATTAAAATATCTTTTAAAATTTTAATTGGATAATACAAAACAATTAATACACCTTTTACCCACAATTTTTTTAAGATAATAAATGCATTCCGTTTATAATTGTTTGACTAGCCTCACATTAATAATAATAATAATAATAATAATAATAATAATAATAATAATAATAATAATAATAATAATATTATATTATTATTATTATTATTATTATTCAAATTAGATTATAAAATATTTCGAAGGTTGAATCTACGCCAACCAATCATTTTGGTAATCGGAATTCCATTATTTGACGTAATTGTTTTTCCTTTTCTCTCTTTTAATTTTATTTAAAAAATATTGAAAAATTTTAAAGAAAAGACAGGAAAAAGGAGGTAGAAGCTTGGAATAATCAGCTTTTTTAGTATGAATGGAAATATGTGAAGCAATTCAAAAAATAATCTTTAAATGTAATAGATTTTCTCATATTCTATGATTACAAAAAAAATATATATTTTAAGAAATTATTCAAGAGTGATTTAATTTATAAATTTTAGGGAAATATTTTGATATACAAGTTTGTTATACAAGTCTTTTAATTTTGGGCGTATAGATTTAGGTTGTGGTTTAGGGGTTTATGTTTTAGGGTGTAGAATTTAAGGTTTATAGTTAGAATATAGAAATTAGGTTTTAGGGTGTTAGGGATAGGGATTTAGGTTTTAGATTTATAGCTTAAATATGAAGGGTTTCTTAGAATATTTGGGAATTGAAAGAATTGAGGGATTTTGACTTTTGTTGTATATTGGAAACGAGTCAAACTTTCAGTATTAAGAAAAGGATAAAACGCAGAGTATAAGGGAAAAATAAAGCTTTTCTCATTTTATTCAATTAAACATAGTTTACAATATATACTAATCAAGAAAACAATCCTTTATCTAATAACTAACCTAGCTGTAAATTAACAATAAACCAACTAATCCTAACAACTTTAACTAATCCTAATAGCCCCCCTCAAGTTGGAGCATACAGATTCTGAATGCCCAACTTGATTACAGAATCCTTAAACAAAGAAGGTTGAAGTGCCTTGGTAAAACAATCAGCAAGCTGATTGTGGGTAGACACAGAAAGTAATCGAATCAATCCTTGCTGAATCTTTTCTCAGACCAGGTGGCAGTCGATTTCAATATGTTTAGTCCTCTCGTGATAAACAGGATTTTCTGCAATTTTTACAGCAGAAAGATTGTCACAATATAGATTAGTAGAATGTAAAGGAATCTGTAAATCAGCAAGGAGATATGAGACCCATTGAATTTCACAAGTGACAGAGGCTAATGCCCTGTATTCAGCCTCACTTGAAGATCTAGAAACTGTTTGCTGCTTTTTAGATTTCCATGAAATCAAAGAAGATCCTAAAAACAAGCAAAAACCAGATGTAGACTTCCTTGAGTCAGGGCATGATGCCCAGTCTGAATCTGAGAAAGCACTTAGTTTTAAGTCATTATCAGCACTAAAAAACAAACCCTGTCCTGGTGTTCCTTTCAAGTATCTAAGAACTCTATGTGCAGCTTTCGTATGAATGTCAGTAGGACAAGACAGAAATTGGGACAATTGCTGAACAGCATAAGTAATATCTGGCCTAGTATTAGTGAGATAAACCAATTTACCAATAAGCCTCCTATAAGGTGTAATATCAGATAAAAGATTCCCATCAGTTTTAGATAACCTGGTGTTTAGAGGTGTAGAAGCAGGCTTTGAATCTAAAAAATCAGATTCTTCAAGTAAATCTAAGGTATACTTCCTTTGACACAAGTTAATACCTTTAGTAGATCTTGCCACTTCAAAACCAAGAAAGAATTTAAGATTTCCTAAATCTTTTATTCTGAAAGTATCATGTAAAAACTCTTTAATTTCTTTTATGGAAACTGAATTAGGACCAACAAGCACAATATCATCAACATACACTGCTAGAGCAACAAAATCATCACCCACACCTTTCAAAAACAAAGAATTATCAGAGGCAGCTTGTTTAAAACCTTGACTAAGCAAAGCAGATGTGAGTCTCTCATTCCATTGCCTACTTGCTTGTTTGAGCCCATAAAGACTCTTCTTTAATTTACAAACTAAACCAGAATCTTTAGGGGTAAAGACAGGGGGTGGTTGCATATAAACCTCTTCATTAAGAAAGCCATGCAAAAAAGCATTATTGACATCTAATTGCTGTAAATTCCAATTTTTAGCAGCAGCAACAGCTATAAGAGTTCTAATGGTGGTTATCTTTGCAACAGGGCTAAAGGTATTAATAAAATCAATCCCTGGTTGTTGAGTATAACCTTTTGCAACTAACCTAGCTTTATATCTCTCTAAGGAACCATCTGATTTAAGTTTGGTTTTGTAAACCCATTTACATCCTATTGCCTGTTTTCCAGGAGGTAATGGCACTAGATCCCAAGTCTTATTATTTTCTAAAGCAGTAATCTCTTCAGCCATAGCATGTTTCCAACAGTCATGTTTAATAGCATGCTTATAAGAAGTTGGTTCTTTCAAAATTTCAACAGAATTGATATAATTCTGATATGGAACAGATACTTTAGAATAAGATAAGACTTGATTAATAGAATGGGGAGAAGTTTTTGAAGATCTGACCTTAGGCAACTACATTTGGAAATCCTTGAACTTACTTGGCAACCTTGCAGTCCTTGTAGGCCTTTGATGCTGGGTAGAATCTTCAGTAACAGGCACAGTAACATGTTCTAGCTCTTTAGAATTTTTAGTCTCATCATTATTAGGTAAAATATCACCAGAATCAGAAATATTTTGATCCAAGTCTTTACACAAATCAGTTGTGGAATCAGTATTAGGCAAAACAGGTGAGCTGACATGACTTTTTAAAGTATTAGGCAAAACATCATCAAGAAAGACTGTATCAGTTTCAGAATTTGGCAAAATGACTTCATATGATTTAGCATTATTTTGAAATGGAAAAATGTTTTCAGAAAACACCACATCTCTTGACACAAAAATGCTCTTTGTTTCTAAGTCATACAACCGAAAACCCTTGATATGTTTTGGATATCCCAAAAACAAACACTTAATAGCCTTAGGATGTAGCTTAGTTTTAGGCTTAGGCAGTACAACAACATAAGCTAAACAACCAAATGTTTTAATATCTTCAAGCTTAGGAATATTTTGAAATAACACTTCAAAAAGTGTTTTATGCATTAAGATTGGAGTAGGAGTTCTTTTTATTAGAAAAACAGAATGTAGAACACAATCTACCCATAAATTCAGAGGCAAATTAGCTTGAATTTTTAGAGACCTAGCTACAACAAGGATATGCTGATGTTTCCTCTCAACAGTGCTATTCTGTTGAGGGGTATAAGTACAGGAATTCTGATGTATTATGCCTTTATTTTTATAAAAATCCAACATATCAAATTCATGTGCATTATCAGTTCGAATACACTTAATTTTGCAAGAAAATTGAGTCTCAACAAACTGATAGAAATCAACAATAATAGTTCTGACTTCAGTTTTATTCCTCATTGGAAACAACCAAACATATATGCTCTTATCTTCAACAATAGTCAAAAAATAAGCATGTCCATACAAACTTTTTACAGGAAATGGACCCCATACATCCATATGCACTAGATCAAACAGATTTACAGAACTAGAGGTACTAACAGGGAATGAAAGCCTTTTATGTTTAGAAAGATGACAAACATCACAGTTGGAATGAAAACTAGCAGGAATCTCACTAAGCATATGAGAAAAATGTTTCATTCTAGCAGGGGAAGGATGTCCTAATCTAATGTGCCACAAATTTGAAGAAGCTAAAGAACAAACAATGGACTTAGGAACCTGAACAGAAGCATCAGAATGCAAAACATATAAGCCATTGATGCAATCAGCTGAACCAATCGTCTTCAAGCTGAGAGTATCCTGTAAAGAACAACCAACACAAGAAAAAATAAGAGAAGTATTTCCATTTGCAACCAACTGAGAAACTGAAACAAGATTAAAATTAAAACTAGGTATATGAAGAACATCATGCAAGATTATAGATTTATTAATACAAACAGTGCCAACATGCTCAACTTTAACTAGGACATTATTTGGCAATCTAACAAATTTATCAGTTACAACACGATATTCATAGAAGGAATTTAAAGAAAAGCAAACATGATCCGTAGCACCTGAGTCTAAAATCCAAGAGGTAGACAAATTGGATGAATTAACACAAGCAAGAATCATACATGTTTCTTCTTGAGGAGCAGAACCAAAGGCAGAAGAAAGCATATTTACAGACGAATCCTTAACAACAGAAGAAGAATTCTTGGACTGGAGTAAAGCCATTAAAGCATCATACTGCTCTTTGGTGAAAGAAACAGATCTAACATCAACTTTGTCAGACTCAGAATTTTGTAAGACAGACTCAGAATTGGACCCAATTTGATTAACACGACTACTTTGATTTAAATTCCTAGACCGAAAACCAGGAGGGAAGCCATGCTTTCTATAGCATTTGTCAACAACATGACCATATAGACCACAGAAAGTGCACAAAGGCCTTTTGTTACCCAGAACCGATTTTTTATTACCAGAATACCTAACATCTTGCTTAACAGTAGAATCCCCAGAACGAAAAGAGACTCTATCAGCTAAAAGAATAGTAGAATCACTAGAGAACCCAATCGAAGCATTGACAGACCTCTCGTGTTGAACAACTATAGAGAAAACCTCATTAATCGAAGGCAAAGGTTTGACCATGAGAATTTGAGATTTTTGTACTGAGAAATTTTCATTTAACCCTCTCAAGAATCTAAGCAAAAAATCTTGATTCCTATATTTCAACGAAGAACATTCACAGGAAACCAAAGGGCGTAAATTACAAATCTCAGCCCAAACAGTTTTTAATTGCGTAAAATAAGCACTGACAGGAAGAGTACCTTGATTCAAGGAATAAAATTCCTGAAGTAAATCGGAGATACGAAGAAGATCCCCTTGATTGAAACGATCGAAAAGATCGGTCCACAACTCAGACGCGCTATCGATCCAAATAACGCTCTGAGCAATTTCTTGATTCAACGCTCTTTGAATCCAAGAAAGTACCAAATTGTTGCATTTAACCCACGCAGAATGATTCGGATCATCTTCTCGTGGCTGCTGAATCGAACCGTCCACAAACCCAATCTTGTTCTTGGATATAAGCGACATCCTCATCGAACGAGCCCACGCATGATAGTTGCCGCCGTTCAACAGGGAAGAGGTGAGCACCAACGCCGGATTCTCATTCGGATGAATGTAGTAGGCGTCGGAGATATCATCGTTCTTGAAACCCAGGCTTTCACTGGAAGAACTCGTAAAATCATCTGATACCATCTTAGAATATTTGGGAATTGAAAGAATTGAGGGATTTTGACTTTTGTTGTATATTGGAAACGAGTCAAACTTTCAGTATTAAGAAAAGGATAAAACGCAGAGTATAAGGGAAAAATAAAGCTTTTCTCATTTTATTCAATTAAACATAGTTTACAATATATACTAATCAAGAAAACAATCCTTTATCTAATAACTAACCTAGCTGTAAATTAACAATAAACCAACTAATCCTAACAACTTTAACTAATCCTAATAGGGTTGTGTAATTTTTTTACATAGCTTGTATATCAAAATATAACCCTAAATTATGTTAGATTTGGGTTTAAACATTTAATAGTAATTCATAATTGTTCTATTCAAAAGAAGCAATTCATAATTCTTTTATTTAAATGATGGAAAATAATAATAAAAATGCTATTACAATGATATTTCCATTAATATTTTAAGAAAACTCTTTAGTATTTTACTAATTGAGTTGATATTTGGTTAATATGCGATATCATTTAAGTCAAACTCTTAATTGATATTATACAAAAAAAACTAGTTTTGTTCACTGTGATGTTACTCTTCTATTTAATTAAATTAAACTTGAGTTGGATTAATCCGAAATATAATTCTAATAATCAAATCGATTTAATTTTACTATTTTTTTATTTTGAATTATGATTTTTATTTTTAAGATAGATTATTATATATTAAATAATAAAAGAAAAATATGAGCAGTGAAAATCTCTACAAGAAAGTATTGAACATGTGTTAAAGACAATGCAATAGAAGCAATGAATATTGTATTTTTTTTAAGAGAATATCCAAAAATTTATTGAGAGTAATATGAAAAAGGTTTTAGAGTTCCTATAAATTTTCTATAAATATGTCACTTTCACCTCAGTTTGGTAGATTACTCTGTGGATATAGAAAGTTTTCTCCTATATTTACAATTAACATATATTTATAACAATATCTTAAAACGAAAACTAAAAAAAAAATCTCTTCAATTATCCTTTGAAGAATCAAACATTTGATTCGGTGCATGATAAAAATAAAATTAAAAATAAACATAAATTAAGTTTTAGTTGGAATTTTATTTCTTAAGAAGAGATGGAACAAATTTTAATCTTGGGGTTTGTTATAGTTATTGGGAGAAAAATTCTCTGTCTTTTTTCGGTGTTGTTTTTTTTCTCAACACTAAAAAGTTAAATCTTAAGTCATAATTATAAATTATAAGTATTAAATCTTAAAAAAGACATCTTACACCCAATATTCTAAACCATAACCTTAAACTTTAAGTATCAAATAGGTGCCCAAAGTTTCAACCGTTATAATGTTAGGTGCCTAAAATATACAATGTTACAATTATAGGTGCCTCACCGTTAAAGAAGTGTTAAAAAAAAGTTGTCAATCAATCAATACTTAAAACATGACACTAATTTTTTTTTAAAATTTAAAGGAAAAAATCAGAATTTTCATAAAATCTTAAAATTTTGCAAAGTTTACAAAACAGTTCCCAAATCTCTAAAATTTCTCAAACTCCCAAATCGCCACCGCTTCCACTATCGATCGTCGCCCCTGATCACACACCTTTGGTTACTGGACCAAGGCGATCATTTTCCCAACACGGCGTCGCCAAAAATGCGGAACGACATGCAGCCGAATGCGAAATCGACGTTCATATTTTAAAATAATAATTGAAAAATATATTTTAAACTGTATATAAATTATATATAAATGGAAAAATATCTTACGATAATTTTTTATATTAGTTAATTTAAAATTATTTTTATTGATTAGTTAAAGGTTATATAATACAATTTTAAGCCTCCAACGTAGCAGCGTTTCTAGCGCTAATTGTAATACGTAGTTATATTGGTAAATTCACAAGTAACATATATTTATAACAATTTCTTAAAACGAAAACTAAACAAAACATCTCTTCAATTGTCTTTGAACAATCGAACATTTGATTCAATGAATGATAAAAATAAACATAAACATAAATTAAGTTTTAGTTGGAATTTTATTTCTTAAGAAGAAATGGAACAAATTTTAATCTTGGGAGAAAAATCAAATTTCCCTTTTGGGTGCTGCTTTTTGTTCCTAACACTAAAAAGATCAAATCCTATGTCATAACTTTGAAGTATTAAACCCTAAAAATATACCTTACACCAAATATTTTAAACCCTAACCCTAATACATATCCTTAAACTCTAAAACTATTTTTTTAATAAGGGGCGGACGATTTCTACTCCAATTATTGTTGGGTTTCAAAGTCGATTTGTTAAAGAAATTTGAGTATGGTAGTTTGCAAAATTGATTTAAGTGGGACATATTACACATATTAATATATCAAAAGAAATAAGCGCAAAAAGTAAAAGAAATAATATACGAGAATGGGCAAGAATAAAATTGAAATGGCCTAAATTTACAGAAGAAAAAAATATCTTAAAAGCATGATAAGGAATTTAACCCAAGTCATAATAAACCCTAAACCTAAGAAAAAAAACTATGGCATCTAAACACAACCCAACTCATAATAAGCCCTAAACCTAAGAAAGTTATGGTCCGGTTTGGAAGTAAAAACAAAGAAGTCAGGCAGCTCCAATAGGAAGATTGGAGAGCTGAACCTCTGCTGACGGCTTCTTCACTTGGTCTTTAGTTTTGTGGTCTCCGTTGAAGTAAAAGTAGGCATATAAGCACAACTGAAGAAAGCCAGAGATGGATCCTAGTCCATTGGAAACCTGCAAAGCAACAATAACAATTATATTACTCCATGTCTCCATCCATATATTATGCATTTTAATTGCTCATTAATTTACTTACCAGAATGAATATATCAAATTGGAGGAGGCCATAAATTGTCCAACAGATTCCATTACAAAAGCCAGCAAGTGAGAGCCAGAAAGGCATGTACTCCACACTCCTTGTTTTGATCACTTTTCTAGCTATGGCCAGAGGTGACAAATACATGATGATGTTGAAAACATCAGCTATTATTCCAACCATAAGAGTTCTACGGCTATGGAAAACGAAGATAGCCAACAGAACGATGCCTACTGTCAATAGTGCTTCAAGACCTATGATTTGCGCAACACGAAGCTGAAATTTGTACACATTCAAGTCTCAGATTCATATAATTAAACAAGGGAGCTTGGTAGAGATTAATGATTCATATAATTAAACAAGGGAGCTTGGTAGAGATTAATGATTCATACGTACCCTTTTTTTCCGATCATTAGCGTAAACAAAATATACGGTCAAGTACAGAATCTCAATGCCAAGACCGACGCCATTGATGGTCAACACTAAAACATTGTCTTTTGTAATAAAAGGGAGACCATAGAAGATCCAGATAATACAGTTCATAACTGTGCCCAGGTACGGATATGGTTGAAACTCCTCCACTGCCTTCTTTTTATAGATTTGAAAAAACGTTGGCCTAGTTCATTTATTCACAAAAACCAAAACCATTCATAATTAGTAGGTAACCTAAAATTCAAGAGAGAGAGAGTGAGAGATTGCGATTACATTGGTGAGAGGAAGAGACCGAAAGAGATGACATTCCCTGCAAAAGGAATACATATATAACTACATTGTTGAATCAAATGACGTAAAAACTTAAACCTGGTAACGAATAACTAATTACCGACAATCCCGACGATAGTGTGAGCAAGTCCCATGTTGAAAGCTGAAGCAGAGCAGAAATTGTGAGGGATGAAGGCTCCAACGATTTCAAAGTTATATATAGACAAGGATTTTTAGTTTAAACAAATTTCAACCACTTTAATTAAAATTTATTTTATTAACTAGAAGAATTATATCGAATGTCGAATACTTCTTTCAAACCAATACTTGTGTTTAATTACAGGAGGTGAAGCCCAAGGAGATTGGTTCGGTGCTTCATGAGCCACAGATGCAGCACTTGTGGATTCCGGATACATTTATATTAAATAAATTTATTTTCATTGGTAATTTTGTCATCCTTGTAGTTATTCAAAATCAACAATGTTGTTATGAAAATCCCCGAATTGCATCCATCTCACCCTTTGAATAACAGAGTCGTTATCAACGGTTGCCCTTTGCCACGCGTCATTAGATAATTAAAAACGTTTGAAATAGCATGTCCACATGTCATTTTCTTTAATAAATTAATATTCCCTGCATCAGCCAGTTCACCCTAGCTTTCTGCCTCCGCAAATTCTCTTGAGCTTTACGAGTATCCCATAGGTGTATCTTACGATGCTTCATTCCCTCCAATTTGACCGAATCTAGTTTGCTAACATCACCAAGATCTTCCAATTCATTGATGCGTCTTTCCATCTCTTGTGCTCTATTGTTGAAGTTGTCAGAAGAATTAACATTCCACTTTTTCAAGGCACCCTTTACTCTTTTGAGTTTCGATGTTAAAATCCTATCACATTCCTTCGGATCTATCAAGATTCCCTTTATTACATTGATACATTCTTCTTTACTCAGTCAAGCATTAATTATTTTTTAATGGTCTTGGTCCCCAGTCCTCTTTTGAACTAGACAATAAGATTGGTACATGATCTAAAATTGTTCGTTGCATGCCACAAATTGAAATGTCCGAGTACTTTTGAAATCAACTTTTTTCCACTAAGAACCTGTCTAGTCGGATTCTGAAAAAGTTCGAGTTGGGTTTGTGTTTAGGGTGAAAATTCCCTCACCCAACCCAATTTATTTATAACTATATATATTTATTATATAATATATTTAATATTTTTATTTTTTTTCAAGATGGGTTAGTTTAGTCAGATTTTTTGTGAAAATTTTGGGGTCGGTCAGGATCAAATTATGCCTTTATTATCTAGGGTCGGTCGGGATTAAATTCGGATATGTCAAGACTCCTTTTATTGCATTGATACATTATTCTTTACTCAGTCAACCATTAATTATTTTTTAATGGTCTTGGTCCCCAGTCCTCTTTTGAACTAGACAATAAGATTGGTACATGATCTGAAATTGTTCGTTGCATGCCACAAATTGAAATGTCCGAGTACTTTTGAAACCAACTTTCCTCCACCAAGAACCTGTCTAGTCTGCTCCGACTACTATTTGAACCAATCAAAGTAAAATTCAACCATACATGCCACATAATTTGAACACCCGCTTCTTTTGCTCCTTGACCTAACAACATTGAAATCACCAAGTAATCCAATTTTGAGTCCAATTTCTTTTCAAATTTGCCACTTCTCCCATAGTTGTACTTGTTCCTTGATTCCACATGGATCGTAGATGTTTAGCTGGATATACTAAGTATTGTCATCAATCCCCTTCCGTGCTACTAGAATGAAGTTAGTATGGATGATGCCTTTTCCACTTTGAATTTGTTACTAGCCCTCCCAATCGCCCCGCAACATTTGAAACTCTCAAGTCAAATTCATCATCATACCAAATTTTTTCACCACATCCTCGTCCATCGAGACCATCTTTGTCTCCTGTAAAAAAAAATACCATTTCTACTCTTTGATTTATGACTAATTTCCTTACTGTTAACATCTTCTCGTTTGAACCCAATCACATGATATTCCAAGATAGAATATTCATATTTTCCTTTTGTTTCGCAAAACATGCCAATTAGTTGGCCTTGTTACACTGTTATGCCTCTTCGATTAAAGCTAAATAGTGTATCGTTTCTTGCTCATTGTAACATCCCAAAAATAGGGTTAGAAGAGTTAGGGGGTTCGATTGGGTTCATTTTGAATCAGTCGAACCAGATAGGTCGGTTAACTAGTTTCCAGAAAATAAATATTTAAAAATTGGAAATTTGATAGATAAAAATTGGATTTAGGTTTCTAAAATGTTTTATTATTTTATTAAATGTTTTAGTAATTAAATCGGGGGGTAATTCAATTGGATTGGTCGGCATTTTTATATTAGTGACTAAGATGTAGGATTTGCAAAACTGTTTTTAAAGTGACTAAATTGAAAAGGGCCAATACTACGAATCCTTAGAGAGCTATATTTTCTAAAAATCTTAATTAGGATTACCACCTTGTAAAACCTATATTTTATTTTTATATAACAAGGAATACCAAAGACTATTTTGTAAAAGGGGTAAATTTTTAAGTACTCAAAAAGACTCACAAATTGACAAGGTTTCGAACTTAAAATAATATCTAAGTCAAAAAATCAAACCTCAAACTTTTTCTAAGCGTTTGGTACTAAAAGTTAGTCAAATTGTTCCAGGAGTATCGATACGCCTTAGGTTGTATCGATACGATTTGTAGAAACTGAATTTCATTTTATACTTGATTGCTATATGTTACCGATACATGTGTAGTCGTACCGGTACACCACTCAACCTGGGAACCAATTGTGCTTTTGAGTATCGGTACGACTAAGTGCGTACCAGTACGGGGGTTAAGAGTTTCCAAATTTTTTGCATTTAATTTTCCGACCATTGCTTGCCAATTTTAATGGAATCATTACTTTGAACTTTATTTAACACGTACCGATACACATATAGGCGTATCAATATGAGTTTTTGTGCAAATCTTTCAAAGATTCCAGTGAGCAAAATAGGTATCGATGCGGTACAGCCCGTATCGATACCCTTTGTAAAACTTCACTCCGTACTGATACGCCCTTTTGCGTACTGGTACCCATTTATCAGCAACAGCTATTTCTTCTTATGGAAGGTACCGATATGAGTGCTCGTGTACCGATACTCAGTGCTGCCAGACAACATTTATTGCGGGAAAAATGAAGCCCAACGGCTAGAATTAATATCTCAGCTACCCAAATGGTTAGAAATTAATGAGGGGTATAAAATCAAGTCTCCAAAGCTTCTTCAAAAACTATTGACCAAGTCTAAAGCATACAAGCACTCATCCAACAATCCTTGAGCCTTTATTGTAAAATCTTGTAAACCCACTTGAGAGTTCTTATTGTATCCATTTTATTCAAGTGTTGGGGTTTGAGTGAACCTAAAATTCTGCAAACAATTTGTAATACCCGTATTGTCCGGGTATATGTTTTCTCTATAAATGAAACCTAAAAATAAATAAATAATAAATAAAACCCAACAATAGTCCATAAATAAAAAAAACTATCCATTTACAAAGCCCAAAATTCAATTTACAGCCCACTTAACATTTGTTATCAGCCTTTCAACCCATTTACACTCAAACAAACACAAAAAATCGGTCAAGATCCAAATTCCCGCCCAAACTCGGTAACCAAGGGACATGTGGTAGCCTATCATTGGCCCTTATGCTCTTCACTTGGATCATGCTTTTCTCCAGACAATAGTTGGATCCAGCTGGCCTGTATGACATCATCACTGATGTCAAATCCCATTTACTATAAATAGAGAGAGAAAAGTGTTGGGATGTGTGGGGCTCGATTCGATCAACCAATTATGCTCACCAAGTGGTGGAGAGGTGGATATTTGGGTGGAAGGGTTTAGGAAGCTAGAAAGATTAAAGACACAAAGATTTATAGTGGTTCGGCTCTTCACTTGGATCATGCTTTTCTCCAGACAATAGTTGGATCCAGCTGGCCTGTATGACATCATCGCTGATGTCAAATCCCATTAACTATAAATAGAGAGAGAAAAGATCAGATCCAATTAATGCCACATTCAATAGATACCTTAAAATAATAATAAGAGGAGAGGGGAAAAGGCATTTAGGGTATTTTACTTGCCTCGCTGATCGGAATTCAAAGGGTTTTCGAAACTCGATCATCGCTGGAAGTTATCGGATATGTCATCAGAGTCGCAATTTTCAGCCGACGAAAGGTATATTTCTTCTCGTCTTTTAATTTTCTGCAAAATAAGCTTAAAACCGGTTAGATCGAGATCAAAATAGAAAAAAAGAGTAATTAAAATGAGATCTAAAACTCATCTAGTGGTCGGGGTTTATAGGGAGCGGCGATCGGAGTCGAAAATGTGCACCGGGACGAGTAGCCTAGATTTTAGGTGGTTGAAGATGGGAGATCCAGTTGGATCACGTAATGTTAGGGGATTTAGGGTTCGAAATAAAAAATGAATTTTTTTAGGGTTAAGGTTCCGGTGAGTTGTAACCCCTTCGACCCGTCCTAGCCGGTAGACCGACCCGAACGGGTCACACGGGAGATATTGAAGTAAACCACGAAGGTTTACCTCAATAAATGACCCTATTATTTTTTTATCTTATCTAGATGAAAATTAGGTTCCTATGTGTTAAACATTGCAACGGATCATTTGCAACTCAAACATACATCAATTATATCCAATTAAGGCTTTCAGGGACCATTTTGTAATTTTTTCCAATTCATAGGGACTTGGGCCATTTTTGTGTTAACGTCCTTTAATTAATCCCATTACATGCACCCAGTCAAATCTCAGCTCAAAATAATCATTCATGCTCATTTAATTGCATCCGCAATATTCAGGGACTAAAACGCAAAGAATTAGAACTTCAGGACATTCCATCAACTAACATAACTGCCACCCGTTTCCAAACACTAAGGCCCTGTTTCAAAACACGGGCTCGTATAGAAATGCCCTTGAGGCGTTTCAAAACCATGGTTTCTAGTAGCAAATCGAACCGAAACAAACATTATCTGTTTCGAAACCCTATGGCCATTTCAGGCACACCGTTTCGATACAGGCTCGAGTGTTTCGAAACACTTGGGCCTGTAATGATAGATTTTTCTGGTTTTCACTCTAAAAACCATCCTAAACCAATCCAACATGTTTCTAACATGCATACATCATACATAAACATTAATCCTCAAACATTTGCAGCATATTTAGCATTAAAGCATGGCTAACTGCATCAATGGAAATCTAAAGGCATGCAACCTAGCAAATAAGCCACTCAAGAGTCAAAACTCAAAACAATACTCACTACAACAAAACAGATCTTTAGCGTCATTTTTTAGCACCGCTAAAAACATTCCCGGTGCTTAAGAAAGTGCCACTGTTTACGGTGCCGCAATAGTTCGGGGCGCTTTTTGGTGAAAACGCCACAAAAAGTCAAGATCTATAGCGGCGTTTGTAAACTCCACGAATAACTGCCCTTTCGTGGCGTTTTTATTTACAAATCCCACGAATAACTGTTCTTTAGTGGCGTTTTTATACAAATGCCGCGAAAAACCATGTTTCCAAAAAAAACTCAAATAAAAAACATATTATAATAGGCATATTTTGAGCTTCAATGTGAATCATCACTACTCAAGAACCTCAAAGGGAATCGTTTTTTAGTTACACAATGGGAATCATCACTTGCATAGTGAAGGGACATATTCTTAGCTTCAACATGGTTATAAATTTCTTCACTTTCATCTTCTTCTATCAAAGCAGAAAGAACTCTTTGGCATAAAGGAGTAACCTTGTCAAACTATTTTAGATCAAATCCTCCAGTTGTGGCGTTAGTTTTGGCAATTTCTTCAACAGAACTAGGTGCATTTTTTGGTGCCACACCACCCTGAGAAATGAAAGAAGTTTGTATCAATATTTGTCAACAAAGTTTTAGCTTAATTTAGTTGTTTCAACATCAAAACAATATATCAGATTTGTCACAAAGCAACTCTCAATCAAGAAGTAATTCAATCCATTATTTGTGCTTATAAAAAAGCCTTCAAGCCTTGTAAAATAATCACATTTTCCAATTGTAAACAGTTCCTCCAAAATCTTATAAAACAGTTCACTAATATAGTAAAACAATCCATGTTTTATTTTCAAAACAATCTTTATACATTATAGAGAAACCCCTTGTTTTAATTATAAAAAAACAACCCCTGAATAATCATCAAAGTAGTCTCTAAATAGTTTCTATGCATCTTGATCAGTCCATCATGCCTATATATATCTTCCAAATCAGTCTACTACATGATCATGCACACACAAAACAGAGAAAATGTGATCATATACATATATGCTTACCAAAATAGTCCATTTTGCATTCTCAACAGCCCTTATAATTGCAAAACAACCCCTCCCTTATTTTATCAAATTTTAACTAAGATTTTGACCCTTCAACAAAGTAAAAGATCATCCAATAATGAGACAACAAAATCACAACTTAATTAGGAGCTAATTTCTTTTACAAGACTAAAGTAGTGCTTTATCTATCATTTAGATTAGTTGAAATCGCCACAATAAACAAGGATTTATCAAATTTACTCTAACATCAACTCGCTATGCTCCCATTCCATGACTCATAATTTCACTATCTAGTATTTACCAATAACACAATAGAACACATTCAGAAACATAGTTAATCAATTTATCCTTAAACTAGTCATATCATTCATCAATCTTTTCTCAAAATTTCCAGTGAATTTATTCAAAACACACAAACAATTGAGATGGGCTTAGCTCTATATGAAGAACTAGAGAATTTGAAGGCTAACTTTCAATAATTATTAGTACCTGTTAATAGTAAATTTACAACCCTTCTGTCGGCCTAAAAGTTAAGAAGGTCGGACATGATCTCTGCAGTTACACCACCAACTTTCTATACGAAAAAAGTTGTTTAAATTAACAAGTAGGTACTGAAAACAACATATGACATATGCAAAAAAAGCCAACTTTCTTATGTATTAGAACCTTACTTGGCAAAATTTGTAGAAGTCTTCAAGGTACGCTTTGTAGACTGTGTTCCTCATAATTTCAATGTTCATGTCATCAAGATCCTAGAGAAAATCCAAGATGAGTGAACCCAAAATCAAAGGTTTACAAAAGTACACCATTACATAAACAACACTCTAGCACAACTACTAGGAGTTACAAACATGTAATCATCGACAATTAACATGAAGAAACACTATTAGAAAAGTTGTTAGAACCATGTACCTCAGGGGTAATACAATCAGGACAACATTGTCTATCATGTGACCATATATAGATGGAGAAATCAAAACATTAGGTTTTCTCAGGCTTTTGCTAAATCCACAACAACCTATTAATCAATCTACATCTGTACACCATATCATAAGATGTGAAATAAATCAAAGCCTATGCTATATCTAAGAGAAGGATAATCTGATATCTCTCAGGCAATTCAAAGAAAGAAACAAAAAAGACAAATCTTTACATACATGATATACTCTGAGAAGGATAATCCATATCAATGGCCATTTCTCATAGAAATTGTAAAATGCAAATATATTGTTTTGCTTGATTTGTTAAACATTGAACCAGAAATCAAGGTAAAATAAGTATAAATGCGATGAGATTATATGAGATATAATGAGGTGAGAAGAGATCAAGAAAAGGAGATTGGTACTCGTGGGAGAGAGCGATAGGAGAGGAACAGACGGCAGTGATTTAGCAGGGAGAGATCAGAGGGGCGAACTGCCTCCCTTCGCGTCTAAGAGCAGCCATTGCCATTGCTTACTAAAAAGGAAGAAAAAAACCCTAGAAAACGCTTGCGAAGGATTCAAAATAAAACTTTTATTTTCCATCGCATCGCCATTTCTTACTGACAAATCATTGTGGCGTGAGAGATTGGAAAAAAGAAAAGTGACGACTAAGATGAAGGGTGGATTTTGATTTGGGGATCGAATGAGGGCAAGAGAGTGACAATGCTGATGTTTCTCTAAAATAAAATTTTTATTTTCTATTGCGGCGTTTGATTTTACACACGACACAAACGTCTTTGCGTCGTTTCTTCTAAAAACGCCACTAACGAGAAGTCTACTGCGGTGTTTCTTCTAAAAATGCCACTAAAAGAAGTTTTTTGTGGCGTTTCTTTTAAAAACGTAACAAAATTTTTTATTTGTGGCGTTTTATTTGTAAATGCCGCGATATGTTAAAAATTAGTGGCGTTTATCTCTAAAACGCCGCTAATAATGCCGATGTATACCAAGTTTAGTGTAGTGACTCCAAACACAAATAAATGCCTTTTACAAGTATAAAATCATAAAGAAAACATGCTTAAAGGGTCTTCATACACATCACCCAAGCAAAACATGAAATCCCCCATTGCCCTTATTACTCTAGTTCATAACAGAAACATACTTTCAAAGTGAAGTCTCTTAGGATTCTCTTGCAAGTTGTTGCCTCCAAACACTTAGTTATCTGCATTGATGGAAAAAAGAGAGAGTAAGCATACAACCTTAGTGAGGAGTGCTCAAAACCCAAAAACACCATCAATGGTCAAAACCATTTTACACATTTTGAAAACCATCATGCTTTCTTGAAATCCATGCACTTGATTAACAAAAATAAGCATGTTATACCACATGCAACAAGTATCAAATACTTCAACAACAAAATCCATTTGTTAACACATAAATCAAGCCCTCCATGCATAGCTACCGATATGCAAAGCTTAAAAGTAAAACATACATTCTTCATGTTATGCATCCATATACGTTCCATAGCAATTAATCAATTATATTGGCTCTCAAGTGATCATCAACATACTTATTTCTAAAAAACATATCAGATACACGGATTCCCAAGTGTTGTCCCAACACTTCATACATTCTCACCAGCAACTCAAGTTTCACACACGGGAGCTACCCTCCACCGTTGTGACACCCGTGGTGGAGTATTCAGTACCTTACAACCCCTCAAAACCACTCATCGGTAGATGTATAACCCCACTAATGAGAGACAGGACACAACTCAATTTCCTCAATCGTTCAGGTACTTGGATAGAGTCTTCGGTACATACACAACCCCTCAACATCCAAGGCGACTTGTTTATAGTCACTCAATCCTATGGCCGGCTAACTATATCTGATTTCATTTGTAAACCACTTTTCACAACATCACTTGCCAATATAATTCTTATTTAGTATAAACCTCATTGTTTTCAAAGCAATCACAAAAGCCATATTTCCAAGCATTAAACCTTGCTTCATTAAACATGTATAAACACATACATACAAGGATCACTTGCCTTGTGCATCCTTAACAATATGGCATCATCAACAGCAAATCATATACTCAAACCATGCTTTAAAACAATAGGTAAACACATATAAAGTCAAGTGCATCCACGAGCTTATAATAGCACAATCCGAGAAAGAAAGTCACTTTACTCACTTCCGAACTTAGCAAAGCATTTCAAGCTTACAGTAAGTTCCCAAAATCACTTTTAATATGTTTCAAAGCCGAAAATCCCATTTCCACTCACCGACTCACAAAACCTCAATCACCTACGCGAAAATCAAGTGTCCGAAGTCCCCGGAACTTCGTCGAAAGCTTCCAAAGAATCCTCCCCTGTTTATACCACACAAGAATAGAGGATTAATGCATCTGAATGCATTAAAACCACCAACAACACTAAAAAAACCCGCAGCTTTGCCGAAAGGCCGTAACCCCCTAAACCCGACCCAAAAGAAATGGGTCGAATCTAGGAAGTAGCGATTGGAAACTTGTCCCTCAAGAAACAATTTAGGTTAAAATATTTTGTAATTCAAAAGAATCGATTAAATAAGTAAAACTCAACAAATATTCCGATTAAAATAAAACCCAATCTTTTAAACGATGTTCCGATAATTAATTAAAAATCCGAAAGTAACTTCATAGATGCATGCATTTAATAAAACCAAAATTAAAAACAGTTCCAATGTCCATATTACACAAATATCCCAAACAATATTAAAATAATAATTCTGAGGTAACAGAAAAGGTTCGTACTGAATAATAATTTACCTGAATAAACAAGAGATGCTTCAAGTACCGATCGCCTAAAAAAAGTCTGAGATATCTGAAAAGTAAAACTAAGGGGTGTAAGCTAAAGAGCTTAGTGTGTCTCTAAAGTGCAAACGAAAGCAAAACAAAACAAACAAACCAGTATTTTATTTTTTGATAAAGACTTTTCTGAAAACACAACAAAACCAGATTATGATGATATGATGTATGATGAACATGAATCATAGTACCCATCTCCGATACAACGAAAAGTAAGGTTCCCAGAACCTACTTTCTCCATCGTCACCATTCGAAGTGGTACTCAGTTCGAAGGGTGGAACCACTGATCCGAAGCGGAATTTAGCCCAAAGGGTGAAACCACTGAACTTCGCCGAACAAATCCGAAAGCATATACCCACAATGATATGATGCAGATTTTAAAATCCGAGTCTCATTCGAAACTTGAGTTATGAAAATTCAAGTTGCACAATACTATAATCTGATGTTATCTGCATGATTCACGCCGCGACCGATATTATCTGCAGTGGGCATCAACAACATTCTAACTTAGACATAAGCGGGATCACTTTCGAAGCGTTCTGCCAAGCCTTGTCGTTCTGCCGAGTTTGCCGCCAAGACACAAGTCAATTCCTCTGCCGAGGCAGCGAGAGCATCTCAGCAACCTATCTGTCATCCCCCGCCGAGGCAGCAAAGCCTGGCAGCGCAAAACAACTTGTCCTATTCAACACAATTTCACACTAAGCAGCAACATATCCATGCCCATTCTATCAATCGTATTTCTTCCCTTTATTTACTTGTGTTTTATTTTATTTTCTTCTTAAACAAACCAACTTATTTGTGCAATTTCTGGTAAACATTGCCTGCTTGAATTATTTGTAAAATTCTAACAATGATTGCAGGAAGTTGACGCGGCAAGCAACAAAGAGAAAAACAAAAGCACTACCAAGACGGGCAAAAGAAAATTTTATGTTCTCTACCCCTAGAGGTGCCATAAACCGGCTCTAGGAAGAATCATGTGCGAGGACACTCTGCTGCTATCAAAGACCAAGAATCTGAAAATTTTGAAGTGACGGACAAATTAGCATGAGTGAATGAAAGTCTTCAAATGATGACTCTACTCCATGGGTTCGGAGTTTTGTAGTTTGCTTCTATCTTAATTTCAGACCTAGAAGAGTAGTTGTGATTAGCTGAAGCCCTCATTTCCATGATTATTTAAATTGTTCTTGAATATGTTGTCTCGGTAGCAACCTTGTATCTCATGAAATCATCTCTGTTTACTTAGAATGTTCTTCATATTCAGCTTGTTCACAGTTTCTGCACACACATCACTGGCATATTATAGTTCAATTATGAGGTAATTCATTTTATTCCCCTCTCACGAAATTAATGACAGGTGCCACGACCTTCAGGTGTTAAATCAAGTTTAAAACAAAAATTTTCTTTTTGATTAGTATAAAGGGCAAGTATGTTTAGGTTGCATTGCTTGAGTACAAGCAATAGTTCGAGTTTAGGGGTGTGTAAAGTGTCTATAAGTTCTATATTTCATGCACATTCCATCTCATATTATTGCTATTTTAATACATTTTAGGCATAATTAGGTTCATGCATTGCATTTTACAGTATTCTTTACTCTATCATGCTTTGTATTGATTTTCTAGAGGCTGACAGAAGGAGAGAGAAGCTAAGAACATGATGTTGTGGCAGCAAACTAAGGAGATGTACTGATGTAGTTCCAGACAGAGACAGCAGCTGCCGCCGCCCTACCTGCCGCCTATGACAGCAAACTGAGGAATTGGAGAACTGGAGTGTGATCTATAGCGGAGAAAATCCTGATCTTAATGATGTTGTCCACTCAATTTTCTGATGGCTATAGCAGCAGGCAGAGCCGCCGAAGGAGGAATTCAAGCTTACTTGCGGAGCAAAGCAACGTGATTTAAGTCCACATTCAACTTAAAAAAGTCAGCATTTAGAGTTGCATTTAATGCAAAAAGCTACTTTGAAGTCTTCTACTCCAAGAAGGACTAGACCTAGCTAATGCCTATATATACTCATTTTAATTGTACTTCAAAACAACTTAGGTTTTCCCTTAGGCATAGTTTAGGTTTTCTTGCCGCCATTATGTTGTAAAACTCTCTTTGGGTTTGAGTTATATTGTAATTAGTGTGAGAATGGTTGCTTAGGAGTTTAAGTTTGTTTTTGCAATAAAGCTTCAAGGTTTTCTTATTCCATGTTCTTCATAGTTTTCAATTAAGGAGAAAGATTAGTTGATTATTATCCATTTGTTCGGTATCGAGAGAGTCCAACTCACGAACGGAGTAAGTATGATTTCATCTATAGACGGTGCGGTCAATCCGACCTAAACATAGGTTAGGGTTTAAGACGACTAAAAGAGGACGATTTAACATTGTTGTCTTTGCACGATTCACGCCACGACTGGTATTATCTGCAGTGGGCATCAATAGCGTTGTGACTTAGACATAACCGGGATCACTTTCGAAGCGTTTTGCCGAGCCTTGTAGTTCTGCCGATTTTGTCGCCGAGACACAAGTCCATTCCCATGCCGAGGCAACGAGAGCGTCCCAGCAGCCTATCTGCCATCCCCCACCGAGGCAGCTGAGTCTGGCAGCGCAAAACAACTTGTCCTATTCAACGCAGTTTCACACTAAGCAGCAGCATAACCCTGCCCATTCTATCAATCTGATTTCTTCCCTTTTATTTACTTGTGTTTTATTTTATTTTCTTCTTAAACAAAACAACTTATTTGTGCAATTTACTTTTGTTGTGCAGGAACAGCAAAGCGAGTTTAGCTCTCCAATCCATGTGGGAGACGAAATCTTTTATACTATTACTTGACAGGAGTGAGCACTTGCGCTCATATTGAGAGAACACTAAAACGCTCTACAAGTTTTTGGCGCCGTTCCGGGGATTGGTATCACCGAAATTCTTTTTAAAATTTATGCACCTTTATTTATTTGCATTTAATTTTTAGCTTTTATTATTTTAATTTTTTATCGAAAAAATTACATTTTCCTTTGCTAGTTCATGACCATGGCAAATCCAAAAGGAGAAATCGTTTATTACGACGATATAGAACGAAGAGCAAGAGAACTCAAAAAGGAAATCAGAACAGCCCTAGGGATAGCTAAAGAAGAAAGAAAAGCAGAGGTAAACATGGAAAACGACAACACTGCCAACAATGATCCGAACGAAAGGGATGGGCAGCAAGACCCGCCACCCAAAAAACAACAAGTTCCACCAAGGCAGCCGCCCCCTATTCCGCCCAGGCAGCCACAATACGTTCGAACCACCAGGGATTACTTGGAACATGACTTTATAGGGTTCGATCCGACAGTGACAGAACCTGAGATTAAGGCAGATCACTTTGAGCTGAAGCCCGTGATGTTCAATATGATCAACACATTAGGGCAAATTGGAGGGACTGCTACAGAACATGCTCGGCAGCACTTAAGTGGATTTCTGGACATATGCAGAGCATTAAAAATACACGTAGTCCATCAGGATGTGCTAAGACTGAGATTATTCCCCTATTCACTGAGAGATAGGACAAAGCAGTGGTTGAACAACCAGCCAGTAGGGTCATTCAACACATGGGCAAAGCTGTGTAAGGATTTCCTAGATTGTTTCAACCCATCCAATGTCATAGACAAATTGAGAAACGAGATCACAGCCTTCCGAAAAGGGAATGATGAACCAATGTATGAAGCATGGGAGCAGTATCAACAGATGCTTAACAACTGCTCGCTCCATGGTTTCCCGGCTTGGACACATGTGTCAATGTTCTACAGGGTGAACTACCCAACTCGGATGATGATTGATGCCTCAGCCAACGAAATCATCCTCGACAGACCACTAGATGAGGCACTGCGGATCCTAAACCAAGCCACCAAGAATGATTATAAGTACCCAACAGCCCGCCGAGGCGGCGTTAGGCGGCCAACAGTTGTGAACGAAGTGGAAGCCTCAAAATATGTTAATGCTATAGAGCTATTCTGTGATGAGTGTGGAGGCAACCACGATTCCTCTTAATGTACTGCATCTGCAAATTTTATGGGAGGATACGAGAGGAACAACAAGCCAACCGTGAATACGTACAACCCTAGATGGAAAAATCATCCAAACTTCTCCTGGAGCAATCCTAAGACTGCTGCCAATCCACAACAGCAACAGGGAGGCTACCAGTAAAACCAGTCTAGACAGCAAGCTTAGCAGCCACAAAACAATAATAAACTAGAAGCAACTCTTCAAACTTTTATGTTTAACACTAGTGAATTTGATGTTTGCACTAATAAATTCTTGGATATTCTGAAGCAGATGCACATAAACATACCTCTCATAGAAGCCATTTAGAACATGCCCAACTATGCCAAATACCTCAGGGATATGATTTCTAAGAGGAAGAGAATCGGGGAGTTTGAAACAGTTGTTGTAACAGAGGATTGCATAGCCATGCTATATAACAAGTTGCCACCCAAGCAGACAGATCTAGGCAGCTTTTTATACCATGTAGAATAGGCAGCAAGCACGAAACAAAAGCCATGTGCGACCTGGGAAACAGCATAAACTTGATGCCTAAGGTAGTCTTCGACAAACTAGGAATTGGGCAAGCCAAACATACCTCCATCATGCTGAAACTTGCTGACCATTCTTTTGTACAACCGAAGGGCAAGATCGAAGACATTCTTGTTTGAGTGGGCAGCATTATTCTTCCAATTGATTTCCTCATCTTAGACTATGAGGTCGATGAAAACGCCCTCATCATCCTTGGACGACCATTCTTGGCCACTGGTAAAACTCTAATAGATGTGGAACATGGGGAGGTTACCATGAGAGTAAACGACCAGAGCATCAAGTTAAATGTGCTACAACCCCCAGACAAGGAAAAGGAAGGATGCCCTGATTACGACAGACTCAAAGCCAAGTTGTGCAAGCCTAAAACGTCGTGGTTGGCAAGAAAGCATGGCGGCTCTGTCCAACGCCGCCACCTACTGACTGAGGCAATGTTGTGGATTACCTTCATCAAAAGGCATTTGATGCCCAACTCTCACAACTCCACTGTCGATCGGTCGTGCCTCACACTCATTCACAACATCATGGTGAACCGGCCCATAAACATTTGGGAGATTATATGTAAGGAGATCCATAACTGCTTCCGCAAGATGAAGGGCAGACTATACTTCCCATCACTTATCACCAACCTTTGTGCTAGTGTTAACGTCCCAACTGACCCCGAGGATGAGATGACAACCGCCAAGGAGGGGTGGACCAAGAAAGTCCGCCTGCAGATGATGCAGGCCCAGGAAACAGAACCCATCACCCCCAGCCAGCCCTCTGCCACCCAGCCAGCTACACCAGCCGCCCCCAGCAGTAATGAAGCTACCCCAACAAATGAAGTCCTCACTTTGTTGCATAGCCTCATCGACAGCAACAAAAGGATCGAACATCAGCAGCTGAGCTTCATGAAGTATGTGGGGGAAGTCCAAGAAGCCTTTGTGGCCTATCTCCTGCATAAGTACCCAGATGACGGCCCCACCTTGCCTCCCTACCCCACTGATCTCGCCACCGTAGATGCCCCCGCACAAGGAACACCCTCAGCCGCAATTGTCCGCCACGCCGCCTTTCACAGACATATGCCATCTCTGACACACTACCCATCGTATTCTGCCACCCCTGCTTCCAACACGGTAGCATACTCCTCAGAACGGCATCAACAACATCATCCCCCCATCTACACAGCAACAATCATGGCCAACACATCCTTATCATAAGAGGTTCAGCAGCAGAAGTCAGCAACGGAAGCAACCGCAGCAATAGAAGTACCAGTCCCAATGGCAATTGACCCTTCGGAAGCACCAACGGAGGAAGAAATAAGGAAGAGGAAGCGACACATCATAGTCGTCGAGCCAGAGGATGAGGAGACAAAATCAGAAGAAAGCAAATTCCCTCCTACTGCTCCTCCAGCAGAACAACATGAAGAGCCTCGCCCTACTCCCAAGCGAGTCCAATCACCGTGGACAGCAAAGACCTCACCAGCTAAGTCTGCTGCCCGGGCATCTGCCGGCCATCACCTTATCATTCAATCCTCCTCATCCTCCTCAGTAGCAAATACACAAGCCTCCTCCCAACCATCTGCCAACTTCTAGTTTTTTTCTTTTCTTCTCTTTATTTTATTTTTTGTTTTTTTATTTTAATTGTATTTTTTATCTGTTTTTATTTTATGCATTGAGGGCAATGCCCATCTCGAGTTTGGAAGGGGATAGCACTCATCATGTTTAGGCATACTTTAGTGCATATTAGATTGCATAATGTACTTGCCTTAGAAAAATTAATTGAAAAGAATTTTTTTTGTTAGAACTTGTGCCTATGATAGGATAGCCGACTTTAAATTTTCGCACCAAGATAAAAAGAACTTAAATTATGGGGAAAAGCATGAAGTAAACATAGGATTTTCTATAGCTGCCAAAAACACTATTGTTACTTGCTGAATTTGTTAGAATTTCTGGTAAACATTGCCTTCTTGAATTATTTGTAAAATTCTAACAATGGTTGCAGGAAGCTGTCGCGATAGGCAACAAATAGAAAAACAAAGGAACTGCCAAGACATGCAAACGGAAATTTTATGCTATCTACCCCTAGAGGTGCTCGAGACCGGCTCTAGGAAGAATCGCGTGCGAGGACACTCTGCTGCTATCAAAGTCCAAGAATCTGAAAATTTTGAAGTAAAAGACAAATTAGCATGAGTGAATGAAAGTCTTCAAGGGATGACTCTACTCCATGGGTTTGGGGTTTTGTAGTTTGCTCCTATCTTAATTTCAGACCTAGAAGAGTAGTTGTGATTAGCTGAAGCCCTTATTGCCGTGATTATTTAAATTGTTCTTGAATATGTTGTCTCGACAGCAACCTTGTATATCATGACAACATCTTTGTTTACATAGAATGTTCTTCATATTCAGCTTGTTCACAGTTTCTGCACACACTTCACTGGCATATTATAGTTTAATTCTGAGGTAATTCATGTTATTCCCCTCTCACGAAATTAATGACATGTACCACGACCTTGAGGTGTTAAATCAAGTTTAAAACAGAAATTTTTCTTTTTGGTTAGTTTGAAGGGCAAGTATGTTTAGGTTGCATTGCTTGAGGACAAGCAATAGTTCGAGTTTGGGGGGGTGTAAAGTGTCCATAAGTTCTATATTTCATGCACATTCCATCTCATATTATTGTTGTTTTTAGTACATTTTAGGCATAATTAGGTTCACACATTGCATTTTACAGTGTTCTTTACTCTGCCATGCTTTGTATTGATTTTCTGTCATTTCGTAAGGAAAAGGTACTACTTTAGTTTAGTTTAGTTTAGTTTCAGGTACTAGAGGCTGGCAGAAGAAGAGAGAAGCTGAGAATATGATTTTGAGGCAGCAAACTAAGGAGTTGTACTGATGCAGATCTAGATAGAGACAGCAGCCGTCGCCGCCTTACCTGCCGCCCAAGACAGCAAACTGAGGAATTGGAGAACTGGAGTGCGATCAGTAGAGCAGAAAATCCTGATCTTAATGATGCTATCCACTCAATTTTCCGATGACTTTAGCAGCAGGCAGAGCCGCCAAATGAGGAACTCAAGCTTACTTGCGGAGCAACGCGACGTTATTTAAGTCAATATTCAACTCAAAGAAGTTAGCATTTAGAGTTGCATTTAATGCAGAAAGCTACTTTGAAGACTTCTACTCCAAGAAGGACTAGACCTAGCTAATGCCTATATAAACTCATTGTAATTGTACATCAAAACAACTTAAGTTTTCACTTAGGCATAGTTTAGGTTTTCTTGTCTCCATTATGTTCTAATACTCTCTTTGGGTTTGGGTTATGTTGTAATTAGTGTGAGAACGGTTGCTTAGGATTTTAAGTTTGTTTTCAATAAAGCTTCAAGGTTTGCTTATTCCATGTTCTTCATAGTTTTCAATTAAGGCGAAAGATTAGTTGATTACTATCCATTTGCTCGGTATCGAGAGAGTCCAACTCATGAAAGGTGTAAGTACGATTTCATCTATAGACGGTGCGGTCAATCCGGCCTAGACATAGGTTAGGGTTTAAGGCGGCTAAAAGCGGATGATTTAACATTGTTGTCTTTGCACGATTCACGCCTCAACTGGTATTATCTTTAGTGTGCATCAACAACATTATGACATAGACGTAAGTGGGATCACTTTCGAAGCATTCTGTCGAGCCTTGTAGTTCTGCCGATTTTGCCGCTGAGACACAAGTCCATTCCCCTACCAAGGCAACGAGAGCGTCTCAGCATCATATCTACCATCCCCCACCGAGGCAGCTGAGTCTGGCAGCGCAAAACAAAGTGTCCTATTCAATGCAGTTTCACACTAAGCAGCAGCATAACCCTGCCCATTCTATCAATCTAATTTTTCCCTTTTATTTACTTGTGTTTTATTTTATTTCTTTCTTAAACAAACCAACTTATTTGTGCAATTTACTTTTCTTGTGCAGGAACAACGAAGCGAGTTAAGCTGTCCAATCCCTGTGGGAGATGATATCTTTCATACTATTACTTAACAGGAGTGTGCACTTGTGCTCATATTGAGAGAACACTAAAACGCTCTACAAGAACTTGTAGTCGTTCTTGGCAGTTCTGTTTAGAATCTGTAGTGCCTCTTCAGGTGGCCTATCCAGGATGATTCCATTGGCTGAGGCATCGAGCATCATTCCTGTCGGTTGATTTACTCTATTGTAGAACATCGACACTTGAGTCTAGGATGGGAAACCATGAAGCAGGCAGTTGTTTAGCATCTTTTGGTATCTCTCCCAAGCTTCATACATTGGTTCGTCATCCCCTTGGCAGAAGGCTATGATCTTGTTTCTCAATCTGTCGGTGACGTTTGAAGGACTGAAACGATCTAGGAAATCCTTGCTTAACTCCGTCCAAGTGTTGAATGATCCCGCTGGTTGGTTGTTCAGCCACTGCTTTGCCCTATCCCTCATTGAATAGGGAAATAATCTCAGCTTGTGCATGTCTTGATGGACTCCATGTGTCTTGAAAGCTCTGTAAATATCTAGGAATCCCCTCAAATGTTGTTGAGCATCTTCCGTGGCAGTTCCTCCAAATTTCCCCAGTGTGTTTATCATATTGAACATCACGGGCTTTAACTCAAAGTGATCAGCTTCGATTTCAGGCTCTGCAACAATTGGGTCAAATCCTCTGAAGTAATGCTCCAAATAATCCCTAGTGGTGCGCACATATTGTTGTTGCCTGGGCGGAACTAGTGGCTGCTGCCTAGGTGGAATTGGTTGCTGCTACCTGGGCGACAAATCTTGCTGCTCATCCCTGCCATTTCGAGCATCGTGGGCAGGGTTGTCGTCTTGGCCGTTAACCATTGTTACCTCTACTTTTCCTTTTTTCTTTAGCTTCTTCGAGGGCTTCTCTTGCTTCATTCTTTAGCTTTCTTGCTCGTCGTTCGATCTCGTCTATGAAAACGATTTCTTCCGATGGATTTGCTCTAGTCGTGCAGTAGAAAAGAAAACTGTAAATTTTTTCGAATAAAAAGGAAAATAATAAAAACTAAAATTAAATGCAAATAAAATAAAATAAAAGTGCAGAAAAATATAATCAAATTTATTGTTTCCAATCTCCGCCAACGGTGCCAAAAACTTGTAGAGTGTTGGGGTGTTCTCTAAATATGAGCGCAAGTGCACACTCTTGTCAAGTTATAGTATAAAAGATATCGTCTCCCACAAGGATTGGACAACTTTGTCGAATTGAAATTCCTGCACAGAAAATAAATGCACAAGTAAATTTTAGTTTTGTAAAAGAATTAAAAAGTAAATAAACACAAGTAATTGATAGAAGAGATCAAGATGATAGAATGGGTTAGCTTATGCTACTCAGTAGTGTGAAATTGCGTTGAACATGTTAAGTATCTTTGCGCTGCTAGACTTTGATGCCTCAACGGGAGATGGCAGATTGGTGCTTCGACGCTTTCGCTACCTCGGCGGGTGGAACAGACGATTGGCTCGGCAACAAACTCGGTAGTCCTTCAAGGCTCAGCAGAACGCATCGATAATGATTCTGCTTATGTCTAAATCAGAATATTATTGTTGCCCGTTGCGGATGATACCCGTCGGCGTGAATTTTGAAATGTACAACAACTTTTGGTCGTTCTCTTTTAGCCACCTTAAACCCTACCCTATGTCTAGGATGGATTGATCAACACCTGATATTGATGAGATCGTGCTTACTTCTTTCTTGAGTTTGACTCTCTCGATACCAAACAAATGGATTACTCCCAATCGATCTCTCGACTCAATTGAAAACAATGAAGAACATGAAATAGGCAAACCTTGAATTTATTGCAAAAACAAACTTGAACCTAAAACAATCGTTCTCACAACTACTTTACAACATAACCCAAAACCTAGAGAATTTAGAACATAGTGGCGGCAAGAAAATACAAGAGAAACCTAAGCTATGCCGAGTATGAGTTTTCTAAAATCCAAGGTATGTCGGGTATATATAGGGCATGGCCTAGGGTAAGTCCTCCTTTGAGTAGAAGTCTTCTTTATGATAAATTAGCTTTTGCAATGAATGCATCCTTTAAATCTGACTTCTTTGACTTGAAGTTGGACTCCTTGTGGCACAAGTAACCTTTAGCCGCCTTAGATAATCTCCCCTTGGGCGGCTCAGTCCATTGTTTCTGGCATCGATAAATTGCGTGGATTGGCTCATTGGACTCAAGAAATTAGGCTCTTCCAAACGCACTCCAATTCACCAATTCCTCAAGTTACTACCCTGGGCAGCAGCTACTCGGCAACGTCTATCTTTGTGTTGAGATACTTTAGTACAACTCCTTGGCTTACTGCCTCAGCATCATCTACTCAGCTCCTCTCTCCATCTGACAGCTTCTAGCACCTGAAACTAAAACAACATCTTTTCTCACCAAATTAAATATTTTCAATAAACACAAGGCAGAGCAAAGAATACTGTAAATAATGTATGCATGCGCCTAAATATGCCTAAAATGTACTTAAGAACAGCAATAATATGAGATGGAATGCATATAAAATATAGGACTAATGAGCACTTTACAATGGTCCATCTTCGATTATGTCTCAAAGGACAAAATCATTTGACTTGATGAATATCCTCATCCTATTCTTCTTATAGGGATAGTTGTCTCCATTGAAGAAAGGAGATTTGTTGACCGATTGAGACTCATACAAGCTATTGTCGGAGGTAGATGCTATGACTTGATTTTTGGATTTATGTATCTTTCTAAAATCGACTCAAGAGGGTGATAATCCTTCCAATGAAGAACAAAATATTTACAGTGGTTCAAGCTTCTAACAAGCTCTACATCCACTACCTTAGCTCCCACTAAGAATTTTCAAACAATTCACTACTGAATTCATCCCCTTTTCTAAGCTTAGGAGGAAATCGTTACAAGACAATCAAGCTTTCCACCAAAAGCTTGATTAAGATCACTATTTTACAAAGGATGGTTAGAGAACTTAAATTGACCTCTCAAATAGGCTTATATGTTTCCCATTTGCAAGTGAACTCTCCCCAAACTTGAAATAAAGAATTACTATGAGAAATCACAAGTTGGGTACAAAGGTTTGACTCTAAAAAGCTTAAAGAGATTGGATTTTTGCTTGAATGCTTATCACTTGATGAATTATTGTTGTTGTAGCTTTTAAGTCTTGATTTTTTATCCCTTCATTGATTTCTAACCGTCTGGGTAGCTGAGATCATAAATAGAGCCGTTGGAGACCACTTTTCCCGCAATAAATGCACTTTTGGTGTAGGGCGTATCGGTACACGGGAGCCCCGTATCAGTACCAGTAAGAAAAAAACTAGTCGTTGCAAGAGTAAATGCAATGACGTATCGATACGCGGGAAGGCGTATCGAAATGGTCTTAGTGTAAAATGGGGGTCGTAACGAAACTACTAGGCCCTCTCGGTACGATTTTTGCTCACTAGAATCTGATGAAAAAGTCTTGGAAAAAAGGTGTTGGTATGCTTCAAGGGCGTATCAAAACGGGAAGCTTGTTTTAACAAAAGTGTATCGAAATGGACGTCACCTGTTTCGGTATGATATAACTAAATTTTGAAGCTTTAACTGACACTCAACGGTAAAAAAATTTAATTCAAAGATTTCAAAAATCTTAAGACCCCGTATCAGTACGCTGACGTGTCGTACCGAAACTGAGGATCGATACACCTAAGACATGTACCGAAACTCATTATTATAAAACCCAGTTTGAAGGTCGTATCAAAACGGGCAAGCCCGTATTGTAACACTGTATCGAAACGGGGTAAGCCGTATCAAAACGATGTGTTCAAATAAAATTCCAGTAGCCAAAATATGTATCGGAATGCTATAGAGCGTATCGATACGCCTGGGAGATTTTGTAAAGTTGGGCTTGAAACACTTAGAAAATTTTTGGGGTTTAAGTTTTTGACTTTGAGTGAGACTTTTGAGTACTTAAAAATTTATTTACTTTTGCAAATTTGATCCTCAATTAATTTGTTATATAAAAACCAAACATAATTTGTATGATTTGATCCTAAAATGTTTAATAATGCATTTGGACATCAATCCAATTTCCGGTTCAACTGAGATTTTTTCAGCTGTCTGTATATACACACTAGGTTCTAATGTTGCATCTAGACAAGATAAAATAAAAAATGGTCCTGCTTTTATTTGTTTGTTCGGTTTGCTTCTGCAAATCTAATGCGGTCCGCTTGATTCGGGTCAAGGGGTTTACACTCATCTCCTCAAAATTGGATACCCAGATCTTTCCCTAAAGCAATAGCCCCCTTTGCCTTTTTTTGTGTAGTTATTCCACCTTGTTTAAAGGCCCGAATACGACAACGATTTGCCTTTGATTTCAGGTGAAACTAAATCTTTCATGCCCTGCTTAATGCGTCTTTGAGCCATATCCCTTTTCTTCTATTTCGCCTTATAAGAACTTTGTTCTGAAATTCCAAAACATACTTGTATTTCTCCTTATTCCTTGCTTGAAACTCTGGTAGGTCTAGGGTATATTCAACCTCTACATCATTCTTTACCCTTATCGTATATTCATTTGCCTTATTAACTCAATTTGATTCAGATTTCTTCATTTCATCTAGCTCGAGATGATTTTGGACTTCGACTTGGTTAATATGTAAGTCTACCCTTTGAGTTTCTTTATGATTAATGTCATCCTCATTGAAGCTCATCATTCTTAGATCTTCCACTGCCCTTCTTGAGCTTGGGTTTTCTAGGTTGAATCTTAATGTAATTAGAATATCAACTAGGCCAATATCTACAAAATCCCCTTTGCACGGTCCACTACTCTCCCTTGTATCTTGGTTCTTTGGCACCTCCTTCTCAACTTCAGCCAATTCAACGACGTCTGATTGCTGAAATTTTTTGACTTCTCCATAATTCTCGAGTCTAGAGCCCTTTAATTTTGATTCTCAAATAAATCTAAAATCTTATCTTTCCAAATCATTTTCATAATCTTGGGCCAACATTCCTTTTCAAACAACATTTATTGCTTCATCATGCCCGATAAAATTATCTTTTAATTTAATCATATCTTCCATCTAAGAATGGACCATTATCGGTACCGACGAGCTTTTCTCCGTATCTGATTCGACCGGCTTAGCTGGCTTCTCCTCAACACCGATCTTCTGATTATCTACATTTACATGAATGCAGATAGCTTCATATACTCGGGCTCGATACAATCGATTCTATTGATCTTATTTGAAGAGATTAAGATATTTAGCTTCTCACAATCTAGTGTTTGGTTTGCATTCTCCCCTATTGCTACCAAAGAACCCCAACATTATGATATTCTACATATTATCGTATAATTCCAGCAGTGTAATGGAATTCCCACTACTTCTATCCAAGTCGACCTTTCAGGTATCATACTAGTTTCTGACCAGTACTCCACTTCTATAAAGAATCTCTTCAATACGGACCATTGGAGCTCCTCCAATAACATAAGGAGTTCTTCATCATGTATATCGATTAAGAATCTTCTTCCTCCAATTTTACTCTTCTCTATCTCACCGATACCGCAGTTGTGCAATCCCACTAAAAATTAGGTTTAGGATTTTGGGATTAAAGTTAGGATATAGGGAATTAGAGGTATGGTGTATTTTAGGATTTAAGATTTAGAATTTATGGTTAAGGTTTAAATTCTATTTTTTTAGTATTTTTTAGTCTTAGAGCATAGAAAGGGGCATCGAAAAGAGGCAAAGGGTTTTTGTCCAAAAACTAGGATAAAAATCCATTGCCACTTTTCGGTGCCCCTTTCTATTTCCCAACACTAAAAATACTACAAAATTAAATTCCAAGCCCTAAACCTAAATTCTAAATCCTAAACCCTACACCATATTCTCTAATAAATATACCCTACCCTAAACCCTAACCTTAAACCCTAAACTTTAAACCCCCAACTCTACTATTTAGTGTAGGGGACAGAAATGGGCACCGAAAAGGGGCAGAGGATTTCAATTCCAAAAATTGTAGCCTAACTTCGGATAAAAATCTGCTGCCCCTTTCTGGTGCCCCTTTCTATACCCCAACACTAAACAACATTAAAAAATTAAATCCCAAACCTACCCTAATTTCTAAATCCTACACCTTATACCCTTAAAAATACACCCTACCCTAAATTCCTTAACCATAACCACAAGCCTTAACCTCAAACCTTAAACCCTAAACCTAAATTTTAGTGTGAAGGCATAAATAGGGACAGTGAAAAGGCAGAGGATTTCTATTCCGTAACTTCACAGAATTTATTTAATTTAAAATTATTTTTATTGACAAGGACCCTATGTACCGATACACAAGGTCGTTATGTTAGTTGGTTTAATAAGATGTTTCGGATTGTTTGCATTTTGGTTCTTATTTGTTCAAGTGTCAACTAGATGTGTTGGAATGATTGATTTGAGCTGAAATTTCACATGCATGCATGAAACATGCTTAATTAAGGTTTGGTAATTTAAAATATTGATAAATCCTTGTAGTTTTACAATTTGGTCCTAAAACGTTTAATAACGCATCTGGACATCAATCCAATGTCCGATTCAAGTGAGATTTTGTCAGCTGCCAGTCTGTACACACTAAGTTCTAATGTTGCATCTAGATAAGATAAAAGAAAAAATGGTCCTAGTTTTTGTTAGTTCATTCGGGTTTGCTTCGGCAAATCTAATATGGTCCACTTCATTTGGGTCAAGGGGTTTACACTCATCTCCTTAAAATTGGATTCCCAGATCTTTCCCCAAAGCAATAGCCTCATTTGCCTTTTCTATGTAGTTATTCCACCTTGATTGAAGTTCTGAATCTGACAGTGATCTGCCTAAACTTTCAGGTGAAACTAAATCTTTCGTGCCCTGCTAAATGCGTCTTTGAGCTCTATCACTTTTCTTTTTTTCCACCTTATAAGAACTTTGTTTTGAAACTCCAAAAAAGACTTGTATTTCTCATTCTTCCTTCTTTTTTCCTTGCTTGAAACTTTGGTAGGGCTAGGGTATATTCAACCTCTACATCATTCTTTGCCCTTATCGTATATTCATTTGCCTTATTAACTCGATTTGATTCAGATATCTTCATTTCATCTGGCCCAGGCTGATTTTGGACTTCGACTTGGTTAATATATAAGTCTACTCCTTGAGTTTCTTTATGATTAATGCATGCCTCATTGAAGCCCATCATTCTTAGATCTTCCACTACCCTTCTTGAGCTTGGGTTTTCTAGGTTGAATCTTAATGTAATTTGAATATCAACTAGGCTAGTATCTACAAGATCCCCTTTGTACGGTCTACTACTCTCCCTTGAATCTTGGTTCCTTGCCACCTCCTTCTCCACTTCAGCCAATTCAATGCCGTTTGACTGCTGGAAGTTTTTGACTTCTCCATTATTCTTGAGTCTATAGCCCTTTAATTTTGATTCCCCAATAAATCTAAAATCTTATATTTCTAAATCATTTTCATATTCTTGGGACGATATTCCTTTGCAAACTACATTTATTGCTTCATCATGCCCAATAAAATTATCTTTAGATTTAATCATTTCTTCCCTCTGAGAATGAACCGTTGTTAGTTCCGACGAGCTTTCCTCCGTATCTGATATGACCGGCCTGGCTAGCTTCCCCTCAACCCCGATCTTCTAATTATCTACATTTACATGAATGCAGACAGCTTCATATACTCGGGCTCGATACAATCGATTCTGTTAATTTGATTTGTAGAGATTAAAATATTTAGCTTCTCACAATCTAGTGTTTGGTTTGCATTCTCCCCTATCGCTACCAAAGAACCCCCAACATTATGATATCCTACATATTATTGTATAATTCCTAAAATGTAATGGAATTCCCACTACTTCCACCCAAGTCGACCTTTAAGGTATCATACTAGTTTCTGACCAATACTCCACTTCTATAAAGACTCCCTTCAATACAGACCATGGGTGCTCCTCAAGTAACATAAGGAGTTCCTCATCCTGTATATCGATTAAGAATCTTCTTCCTCCCATTTTACTCATCTCTATCTCACCAATACCCCAGTTGTGCAATCTCTCCACCTGATCAGAGCTGCAGTATGTCACCATTGTGCCAATAAAACTTTTATGTAATTTCCACAGAGTTTCCTCCTCTACATGACCTTTGATTCTTCTTATTTTCTTCTCTCCCGGGTCACAAGATTCGTATGTCACTTCTTCAACAATTTTACCTTTTTGGCTCCCCCCCGCTATTTACGCTTCTTGTGTTCTCCCAGGTTCTTGGGTTTCTACTTTTGCCTGCGGTTTCCATGTAATTCAGAAGATCAACTTTCTTGGCTTCCGCCGCTATTATTTGGTTTTACAAATCTACTTTATTTGTTTGATTGCTGATATATGAGCAATGGGTGGTGTAGTGATTTTTGGTGTAAATTGTAAACTTATTTGAAGTTTTTTTTATGATTAATAAAATTTTGTTTGAGAAAAAACCATGAATTGCACTTATTATGTTTGTTAAATTAAATTATGTTATGAAAAATAAAAGTGATATATTATAAAGAAGGTGAAAACCAAGCTCTATTCAATTGTTCAAAAGTTTGCACTTTTTTTCTTCATATATTTGATTTTTTAATAATTATAATGTATTTAATTTAATTTTAAAATATGTTTTATATATTTAAATTAAATTTAACAATAAAATTATATTATTTTTTAAAAATCTATATTTTTTTTATTTTTTATAATTTTATTATAGTAACTCTATATATTGCATATATACATTTATTAATGAATTCAAAAAAAAATCATATTAATATGGTTTAAATCGTACAGCATATGTCTAAAATGGTCATTTTGTCATTTTAAAAATAGATTTTGACAGCTATCCCAAAAAACTAAATCTTAAACGTAACATTTCAAAAGCAATGCCAAGCCGTCACTAAGTAATTTTTTAGTGTTTGTTAAGACAAAAGCAGTTCAAGGAGTTATGATCAATGATTAAATAATGCAGTAAAAAGAGAAGAAATGAAGAGAAACATAGAGCGGGATGGAAAGTTAACGTGTCACGTCAACGTTTTTAACGGTAGTTAACGAGAGAACCATAATGAAAGCGAATTAAAAATTCAGTGACCATATCACAAGTTTTAAATGTTCGATGATTAAAATGAAAGCGCACTAAAAATTTTATGATTATTTATGTAGTTTACCCTAAAATAAAAGCACTACACATAGCTTGAACTCAATTCGTGTGCAAGAGTCTAACACCTCAACTTGACTCTTACATGTCTAATAATGTATAATGGATAATAAACAAGGTGTATTTTTTAGGGTATATAGTTTATAGTTTAGAATTTAAAATATAAAATTTAAATTTTTTTAGTATTAGTACATAGAAGAATACAGTAGAAAGGGGCGGAAGATTTTTGTCCATCTTCAATTACCTCATTAGTCTGACTATATCAGTCGTATGCTCATGTTCAGTTCATATATAACATTTGCTATATTAGGTCTAGAGAAACTCATTACTCACATTAAACGACAATGTCACATCTATTTTCTTTTAGTTGTATATTATTTTCATAAATAGTTCTAACACATTTAATATAAAAGTGTCTAAATTTATACGAGGTCACATTTTCTTAGCACCTCCTTTTCATGGAATATGTTAAAAGCAGGGGTGAAGCCAAGATTTAAAAGTTAAGGGGGCGAAAAAAATTAAGGATATAAACACCCTTGGACTTTTGACAAAAAATCAATTACATCCCTAAACTAGGATAAAAATCCATTGCCACTTTTCGATGCCACTTTTCGATGTCCCAACACTAAAAACACTAAAAAAATTAAATTTCAAGCCCTAACCCTGAATTCTAAACTCTACACCATATACTTTAAAAAATATACCCTACCCTAAATTCACTAAACCCTAACCACAACCCCTAACCTTAAACCCTAAATCTCAAACTCTACTTATTAGTGTAGGGGGATAGAAAGGGGCATCGAAAAGGGGTAGAGGATTTCAATTCCAAAAGTTGTAGCTTAACTTCGGATAAAAATCCGTTGCCCCTTTCTATGCCCTAACACTAAAAAATTAAATCTCAAACCTACCCTAAATTCTAAATCCTACACCCTATACCCTAAAAATACATCCTAGCCTAAATTCCCTAAACTATAACCACAAGCCTTAACCTCAAACCTCAAACCCTAAACCTAAATTTTAGTATGGAGGCATAAATAGGGGCGGTGAAAAAGGCAGAGGATTTCTATTCCCTAACTTCGCAGAGTTATTTAATTTAAAATTATTTTTATTGATTAGTTAAATATTATAATACAATTTTAAGCCTCTAACATAGTAGTGTTTGTAGGAATAGATATCATTTTCCTTTTCAGTGTTTCTTTCCATGCCTCACACTAAAAAATAGGTTTAGGGTTGGGGTTAGGATTTATGTAATTTAGTCATGGTGTATTTTTAGGGTATAGGGTGTAGGGTTTAGGATTTTGATTTTAGTGTTAAGGCTTGAAATTATTTTTAGTATTTTTTAGTGTTACGATATAGAATAAGACACCAAAAAAGGGCAGACGATTTTTATCCGTATTTCTAGCGCTTTTGTAATACGTAGTTATATTGATATATTCACGGGCAATGCTACGTCTACCCACTGGGTCATCTACCCCGTTGAGGTGACGTATGGCATGGCAACTCAAATAGATATAACTGAATAAAATATTAAAATATCTTTTAAAATTTTAATTGGATAATACAAAACAATTAATACACCTTTTACCCACAATTTTTTTAAGATAATAAATGCATTCCGTTTATAATTGTTTGACTAGCCTCACATTATTATTAATAATAATAATAATAATAATAATAATAATATTATTATTATTATTATTATTATTATTATTATTATTATTATTATTATTCAAATTAGATTATAAAATATTTCGAAGGTTGAATCTACGCCAACCAATCATTTTGGTAATCGGAATTCCATTATTTGACGTAATTTTTTTTCCTTTTTTCTCTTTTAATTTTATTTAAAAAATATTGAAAAATTATAAAGAAAAGACAGGAAAAAGGAGGTAGAAGCTTGGAATAATCAGCTTTTTTAGTATGAATGGAAATATGTGAAGCAATTCAAAAAATAATCTTTAAATGTAATAGATTTTCTCATACTCTATGATTACAAAAAAAATATATTTTAAGAAATTATTCAAGAGTGATTTAATTTATAAATTTTAGGGAAATATTTTGATATACAAGTTTGTTATACAAGTCTTTTAATTTTGGGCGTATAGATTTAGGTTGTGGTTTAGGGGTTTATGTTGTAGGGTGTAGAATTTAAGGTTTATAGTTAGAATATAGAGATTAGGTTTTAGGGTGTTAGGGCTAGGGATTTAGGTTTTAGATTTATAGCTTAAATATGAAGGGTTGTGTAATTTTTTTACATAGCTTGTATATCAAAATATAACCCTAAATTATGTTAGATTTGGGTTTAAACATTTAATAGTAATTCATAATTGTTCTATTCAAAAGAAGCAATTCATAATTCTTTTATTTAAATGATGGAAAATAATAATAATAATAATGCTATTACAATGATATTTCCATTAATATTTTAAGAAAACTCTTTAGTATTTTACTAATTGAGTTGATATTTGGTTAATATGCGATATCATTTAAGTCAAACTCTTAATTGATATTATACAAAAAAACTAGTTTTGTTCACTGTGATGTTACTCTTCTATTTAATTAAATTAAACTTGAGTTGGATTAATCCGAAATATAATTCTAATATTCAAATCGATTTAATTTTACTATTTTTTTATTTTGAATTATGATTTTTATTTTTAAGATAGATTATTATATATTAAATAATAAAAGAAAAATATGAGCAGTGAAAATCTCTACAAGAAAGTATTGAACATGTGTTAAAGACAATGCAATAGAAGCAATGAATATTGTATTTTTTTTAAGAGAATATCCAAAAAATTATTGAGAGTAATATGAAAAAGGTTTTAGAGTTCCTATAAATTTTCTATAAATATGTCACTTTCACCTCAGTTTGGTAGATTACTCGGTGGATATAGAAAGTTTTCTCCTATATTTACAATTAACATATATTTATAACATTTTCTTAAAACGAAAACTAAAAAAAATCTCTTCAATTATCCTTTGAAGAATCAAACATTTGATTCGGTGCATGATAAAAATAAAATTAAAAATAAACATAAATTAAGTTTTAGTTGGAATTTTATTTCTTAAGAAGAGATGGAACAAATTTTAATCTTGGGGTTTGTTATAGTTATTGGGAGAAAAATTCTCTGTCTTTTTTCGGTGTTGTTTTTTTTTTCTCAACACTAAAAAGTTAAATCTTAAGTCATAATTCTAAATTATAAGTATTAAATCTTAAAAAATACATCTTACACCCAATATTCTAAACCATAACCTTAAACTTTAAGTATCAAATAGGTGCCCAAAGTTTCAACCGTTATAATTTTAGGTGCCTAAAATATACAATGTTACAATTATAGGTGCCTCACCGTTAAAGAAGTGTTAAAAAAAGTTGTCAATCAATCAATACTTAAAACGTGACACTATTTTTTTTAATTTAAAGGAAAAAAATCAGAATTTTCATAAAATCTTAAAATTTTGCAAAGTTTACAAAACAGTTCCCAAATCTCTAAAATTTCTCAAACTCCCAAATCACCACCGCTTCCACTATTGATCGTCGCCCCTGATCACACACCTTTGGTTGCTGGACCAAGGCGATCATTTTCCCAACACGGCGTCGCCAAAAATGCGGAACGACATGCAGCCGGATGCGAAATCGACGTTCATATTTTAAAATAATGATTGAAAAATATATTTTAAATTGTATATAAATTATATATAAATGGAAAAATATCTTACGATAATTTTTTATATTAGTTAATTTAAAATTATTTTTATTGATTAGTTAAAGGTTATATAATACAATTTTAAGCCTCCAACGTAGCAGCGTTTCTAGCGCTAATTGTAATACGTAGTTATATTGGTAAATTCACAAGTAACATATATTTATAACAATTTCTTAAAACAAAAACTAAACAAAACATCTCTTCAATTGTCTTTGAACAATCGAACATTTGATTCAATGAATGATAAAAATAAACATATACATAAATTAAGTTTTAGTTGGAATTTTATTTCTTAAGAAGAAATGGAACAAATTTTAATCTTGGGAGAAAAATCAAATTTCCCTTTTGGGTGCTGCTTTTTGTTCCTAACACTAAAAAGATCAAATCCTATGTCATAACTTTGAAGTATTAAACCCTAAAAATATACCTTACACCAAATATTTTAAACCCTAACCCTAATACATATCCTTAAACTCTAAAACTATTTTTTTAATAAGGGGCGGACGATTTCTACTCCAGTTATTGTTGGGTTTCAAAGTCGATTTGTTAAAGAAATTTGAGTATGGTAGTTTGCAAAATTGATTTAAGTGGGACATATTACACATATTAATATATCAAAAGAAATAAGCGCAAAAAGTAAAAGAAATAATATACGAGAATGGGCAAGAATAAAATTGAAATGGCCTAAATTTACAGAAGAAAAAAATATCTTAAAAGCATGATAAGGAATTTAACCCAAGTCATAATAAACCCTAAACCTAAGAAAAAAAACTATGGCATCTAAACACAACCCAACTCATAATAAGCCCTAAACCTAAGAAAGTTATGGTCCGGTTTGGAAGTAAAAACAAAGAAGTCAGGCAGCTCCAATAGGAAGATTGGAGAGCTGAACCTCTGCTGACGGCTTCTTCACTTGGTCTTTAGTTTTGTGGTCTCCGTTGAAGTAAAAGTAGGCATATAAGCACAACTGAAGAAAGCCAGAGATGGATCCTAGTCCATTGGAAACCTGCAAAGCAACAATAACAATTATATTACTCCATGTCTCCATCCATATATTATGCATTTTAATTGCTCATTAATTTACTTACCAGAATGAATATATCAAATTGGAGGAGGCCATAAATTGTCCAACAGATTCCATTACAAAAGCCAGCAAGTGAGAGCCAGAAAGGCATGTACTCCACACTCCTTGTTTTGATCACTTTTCTAGCTATGGCCAGAGGTGACAAATACATGATGATGTTGAAAACATCAGCTATTATTCCAACCATAAGAGTTCTACGGCTATGGAAAACGAAGATAGCCAACAGAACGATGCCTACTGTCAATAGTGCTTCAAGACCTATGATTTGCGCAACACGAAGCTGAAATTTGTACACATTCAAGTCTCAGATTCATATAATTAAACAAGGGAGCTTGGTAGAGATTAATGATTCATATAATTAAACAAGGGAGCTTGGTAGAGATTAATGATTCATACGTACCCTTTTTTTCCGATCATTAGCGTAAACAAAATATACGGTCAAGTACAGAATCTCAATGCCAAGACCGACGCCATTGATGGTCAACACTAAAACATTGTCTTTTGTAATAAAAGGGAGACCATAGAAGATCCAGATAATACAGTTCATAACTGTGCCCAGGTACGGATATGGTTGAAACTCCTCCACTGCCTTCTTTTTATAGATTTGAAAAAACGTTGGCCTAGTTCATTTATTCACAAAAACCAAAACCATTCATAATTAGTAGGTAACCTAAAATTCAAGAGAGAGAGAGTGAGAGATTGCGATTACATTGGTGAGAGGAAGAGACCGAAAGAGATGACATTCCCTGCAAAAGGAATACATATATAACTACATTGTTGAATCAAATGACGTAAAAACTTAAACCTGGTAACGAATAACTAATTACCGACAATCCCGACGATAGTGTGAGCAAGTCCCATGTTGAAAGCTGAAGCAGAGCAGAAATTGTGAGGGATGAAGGCTCCAACGATTTCAAAGTTATATATAGACAAGGATTTTTAGTTTAAACAAATTTCAACCACTTTAATTAAAATTTATTTTATTAACTAGAAGAATTATATCGAATGTCGAATACTTCTTTCAAACCAATACTTGTGTTTAATTACAGGAGGTGAAGCCCAAGGAGATTGGTTCGGTGCTTCATGAGCCACAGATGCAGCACTTGTGGATTCCGGATACATTTATATTAAATAAATTTATTTTCATTGGTAATTTTGTCATCCTTGTAGTTATTCAAAATCAACAATGTTGTTATGAAAATCCCCGAATTGCATCCATCTCACCCTTTGAATAACAGAGTCGTTATCAACGGTTGCCCTTTGCCACGCGTCATTAGATAATTAAAAACGTTTGAAATAGCATGTCCACATGTCATTTTCTTTAATAAATTAATATTCTCTGCATGCCAGTTTTGATGACGTGAATTTCTAATTTTAAAATAAACAATTAATTCTATAACACACCGTCCAACCTACCTTGTCATCGTCGACATGGCAAGACAACTGACGATGACCGCTGATGTGAAACCATGTAGAAATCACATGCCTAGAATTTAACGACTTCGTTAATCAACGACGATCAAAGATGCAATTCAATAGTTCCAGGGCTAAATTGATGAAATTATAAATGAGGGACAATATTGTTGATTTTTGAAGACTGCGAGGGCTAAATTGATGAAATTAAAAATGAGGAACAAAGTTACTCATTTGAGATTACTACATGGACAAAATTACATATGGATGACAAAATTAACTGGACCCAACGGAGGTGGGTATTTTTTTAATAAAAAAATTAGGTTCGGTCGAGTTTGGTCGGATTATGAAAAAGTTCGAGTTGGGTTTGTGTTTAGGGTGAAAATTCCCTCACTCGACCCAATTTAATTATAACTATATATATTTATTATATATTATATTTAATATTTTTATTTTTTTTTCAAGATGGGTGAGTTTAGTCAGATTTTTTGTGAAAATTTTGGGGTCGGTCAGGATCAATTTTATGCCTTTATTATCTAGGGTCGGTCAGGATTAAATTCGGATATGTCAAGACTCCTTTTATTACATTGACACATTATTCTTTACTCAGTCAACCATTAATTATTTTTTAATGGTCTTGGTCCCCAGTCCTCTTTTGAACTAGACAATAAGATTGGTACATGATCTGAAATTGTTCGTTGCATGCCACAAATTGAAATGTCCGAGTACTTTTGAAACCAACTTTCCTCCACCAAGAACCTGTCTAGTCTGCTCCGACTACTATTTGAACCAATCAAAGTAAAATTCAACCATACATGCCACATAATTTGAACACCCGCTTCTTTTGCTCCTTGACCTAACAACATTGAAATCACCAAGTAATCCAATTTTGAGTCCAATTTCTTTTCAAATTTGTCACTTCTCCCATAGTTGTACTTGTTCCTTGATTCCACATGGATCGTAGATGTTTAGCTGGATATACTAAGTATTGTCATCAATCCCCTTCCGTGCTACTAGAATGAAGTTAGTATGGATGATGCCTTTTCCACTTTGAATTTGTTACTAGCCCTCCCAATCGCCCCGCAACATTTGAAACTCTCAAGTCAAATTCATCATCATACCAAATTTTTTTCACCACATCCTCGTCCATCGAGACCATCTTTGTCTCCTGTAAAAAAAAATACCATTTCTACTCTTTGATTTATGACTAATTTCCTTACTGTTAACATCTTCTCGTTTGAACCCAATCACATGATATTCCAAGATAGAATATTCATATTTTCCTTTTGTTTCGCAAAACATGCCAATTAGTTGGCCTTGTTACACTGTTATGCCTCTTCGATTAAAGCTAAATAGTGTATCGTTTCTTGCTCATTGTAACATCCCAAAAATAGGGTTAGAAGAGTTAGGGGGTTCGATTGGGTTCATTTTGAATCAGTCGAACCAGATAGGTCGGTTAACTAGTTTCCAGAAAATAAATATTTAAAAATTGGAAATTTGATAGATAAAAATTGAATTTAGGTTTCTAAAATGTTTTATTATTTTATTAAATGTTTTAGTAATTAAATCGGGGGGTAATTCAATTGGATTGGTCGGCATTTTTATATTAGTGACTAAGATGTAGGATTTGCAAAACTGTTTTTAAAGTGACTAAATTGAAAAGGGCCAATACTACGAATCCTTAGAGAGCTATATTTTCTAAAAATCTTAATTAGGATTACCACCTTGTAAAACCTATATTTTATTTTTATATAACAAGGAATACCAAAGACTATTTTGTAAAAGGGGTAAATTTTTAAGTACTCAAAAAGACTCACAAATTGACAAGGTTTCGAACTTAAAATAATATCTAAGTCAAAAAATCAAACCTCAAACTTTTTCTAAGCGTTTGGTACTAAAAGTTAGTCAAATTGTTCCAGGAGTATCGATACGCCTTAGGTTGTATCGATACGATTTGTAGAAACTGAATTTCATTTTATACTTGATTGCTATATGTTACCGATACATGTGTAGTCGTACCGGTACACCACTCAACCTGGGAACCAATTGTGCTTTTGAGTATCGGTACGACTAAGTGCGTACCAGTACGGGGGTTAAGAGTTTCCAAATTTTTTGCATTTATTTTTCCGACCATTGCTTGCCAATTTTAATGGAATCATTACTTTGAACTTTATTTAACACGTACCGATACACATATAGGCGTATCAATATGAGTTTTTGTGCAAATCTTTCAAAGATTCCAGTGAGCAAAATAGGTATCGATGCGGTACAGCCCGTATCGATACCCTTTGTAAAACTTCACTCCGTACTGATACGCCCTTTTGCGTACTGGTACCCATTTATCAGCAACGGCTATTTCTTCTTATGGAAGGTACCGATATGAGTGCTCGTGTACTGATACTCAGTGCTGCCAGACAACATTTATTGCGGGAAAAATGAAGCCCAACGGCTAGAATTAATATCTCAGCTACCCAAATGGTTAGAAATTAATGAGGGGTATAAAATCAAGTCTCCAAAGCTTCTTCAAAAACTATTGACCAAGTCTAAAACATACAAGCACTCATCCAACAATCCTTGAGCCTTTATTGTAAAATCTTGTAAACCCACTTGAGAGTTCTTATTGTATCCATTTTATTCAAGTGTTGGGGTTTGAGTGAACCTAAAATTCTGCAAACAATTTGTAATACCCGTATTTTGTCCGGGTATATGTTTTCTCTATAAATGAAACCTAAAAATAAATAAATAATAAATAAAACCCAACAATAGTCCATAAATAAAAAAACTATCCATTTACAAAGCCCAAAATTCAATTTACAGCCCACTTAACATTTGTTATCAGCCTTTCAACCCATTTACACTCAAACAAACACAAAAAATCGGTCAAGATCCAAATTCCCGCCCAAACTCGGTAACCAAGGGACATGTGGTAGCCTATCATTGGCCTTTATGCTCTTCACTTGGATCATGCTTTTCTCCAGACAATAGTTGGATCCAGCTGGCCTGTATGACATCATCGCTGATGTCAAATCCCATTAACTATAAATAGAGAGAGAAAAGGTCAGATCCAATTAATGCCACATTCAATAGATACCTTAAAATAATAATAAGAGGAGAGGGGAAAAGGCATTTAGGGTATTTTACTTGCCTCGCTGATCGGAATTCAAAGGGTTTTCGAAACTCGATCATCGCTGGAAGTTATCAGAAATGTCATCGGAGTCGCAATTTTCAGCCGACGAAAGGTATATTTCTTCTCGTCTTTTAATTTTCTGCAAAATAAGCTTAAAACCGGTTAGATCGAGATCAAAATAGAAAAAAAGAGTAATTAAAATGAGATCTAAAACTCATCTAGTGGTCGGGGTTTATAGGGAGCGGCGATCGGAGTCGAAAATGTGCACCGGGACGAGTAGCCTAGATTTTAGGTGGTTGAAGATGGGAGATCCAATTGGATCACGTAATGTTAGGGGATTTAGGGTTCGAAATAAAAAATGAATTTTTTTAGGGTTAAGGTTCCGGTGAGCTGTAACCCCCTCGACCCGGCCTAGCCGGTAGACCGACCCGAACGGGTCACACGGGAGATATTGAAGTAAACCACGAAGGTTTACCTCAATAAATGACCCTATTATTTTTTTTATCTTATCTAGATGCAAATTAGGTTCCTATGTGTTAAACATTGCAACGGATCATTTGCAACTCAAAAACACATCAATTATATCCAATTAAGGCTTTCAGGGACCATTTTGTAATTTTTTCCAATTCATAGGGACTTGGGCCATTTTTGTGTTAACGTCCTTTAATTAATCCCATTACATGCACCCAGTCAAATCTCAGCTCAAAATAATCATTCATGCTCATTTAATTGCATCCGCAATATTCAGGGACTAAAACGCAAAGAATTAGAACTTCAGGACATTCCATCAACTAACATAACTGCCACCCGTTTCCAAACACTAAGGCCCTGTTTCAAAACACGGGCTCGTATAGAAATGCCCTTGAGGCGTTTCGAAACCATGGTTTCTAGTAGCAAATCGAACCGGAACAAACATTATCTGTTTCGAAACCCTATGGCCATTTCAGGCACATCGTTTCGATACAGGCTCGAGTGTTTCGAAACACTTGGGCCTGTAATGATAGATTTTTCTGGTTTTCACTCTAAAAACCAGCCTAAACCAATCCAACATGTTTCTAACATGCATACATCATACATAAACATTAATCCTCAAACATTTGCAGCATATTTAGCATTAAAGCATGGCTAACTGCATCAATGGAAATCTAAAGGCATGCAACCTAGCAAATAAGCCACTCAAGAGTCAAAACTCAAAACAATACTCACTACAACAAAACAGATCTTTAGCGTCATTTTTTAGCACCGCTAAAAACATTCCCGGTGCTTAAGAAAGTGCCACTGTTTACGGTGCCGCAATAGTTCGGGGCGCTTTTTGGTGAAAACGCCACAAAAAGTCAAGATCTATAGCGGCGTTTGTAAACTCCACGAATAACTGCCCTTTCGTGGCGTTTTTATTTACAAATCCCGCGAATAACTGTTCTTTAGTGGCGTTTTTATACAAATGCCGCGAAAAACCATTTTTCCAAAAAAAACTCAAATAAAAAACATATTATAATAGGCATATTTTGAGCTTCAATGTGAATCATCACTACTCAAGAACCTCAAAGGGAATCGTTCTTTAGTTACACAATGGGAATCATCACTTGCATAGTGAAGGGACATATTCTTAGCTTCAACATGGTTATAAATTTCTTCACTTTCATCTTCTTCTATCAAAGCAGAAAGAACTCTTTGGCATAAAGGAGTAACCTTGTCAAACTATTTTAGATCAAATCCTCCAGTTGTGGCGTTAGTTTTGGCAATTTCTTCAACAGAACTAGGTGCATTTTTTGGTGCCACACCACCCTGAGAAATGAAAGAAGTTTGTATCAATATTTGTCAACAAAGTTTTAGCTTAATTTAGTTGTTTCAACATCAAAACAATATATCAGATTTGTCACAAAGCAACTCTCAATCAAGAAGTAATTCAATCCATTATTTGTGCTTATAAAAAAGCCTTCAAGCCTTGTAAAATAATCACATTTTCCAATTGTAAACAGTTCCTCCAAAATCTTATAAAACAGTTCACTAATATAGTAAAACAATCCATGTTTTATTTTCAAAACAATCTTTATACATTATAGAGAAACCCCCTGTTTTAATTATAAAAAAACAACCCCTGAATAATCATCAAAGTAGTCTCTAAATAGTTTCTATGCATCTTGAACAGTCCATCATGCCTATATATATCTTCCAAATCAGTCTACTACATGATCATGCACACACAAAACATAGAAAATGTGATCATATACATATATGCTTACCAAAATAGTCCATTTTGCATTCTCAACAGCCCTTATAATTGCAAAACAACCCCACCCTTATTTTATCAAATTTTAACTAAGATTTTGACCCTTCAACAAAGTAAAAGATCATCCAATAATGAGACAACAAAATCACAACTTAATTAGGAGCTAATTTCTTTTACAAGACTAAAGTAGTTCTTTATCTATCATTTAGATTAGTTGAAATCGCCACAATAAACAAGGATTTATCAAACTTACTCTAACATCAACTCGCTATGCTCCCATTCCATGACTCATAATTTCACTATCTAGTATTTACCAATAACACAATAGAACACATTCAGAAACATAGTTAATCAATTTATCCTTAAACTAGTCATATCATTAATCAATCTTTTCTCAAAATTTCCAGTGAATTTATTCAAAACACACAAACAATTGAGATGGGCTTACCTCTATATGAAGAACTAGAGAATTTGAAGGCTAACTTTCAATAATTATTAGTACTTGTTAATAGTAAATTTACAACCCTTCTGTCGGCCTAAAAGGTAAGAAGGTCGGACATGATCTCTGTAGTTACACCACCAACTTTCTATACGAAAAAAGTTGTTTAAATTAACAAGTAGGTAATGAAAACAACATATGACATATGCAAAAAAGCCAACTTTCTTATGTATTAGAACCTTACTTGGCAAAATTTGTAGAAGTCTTCAAGGTACGCTTTGTAGACTGTGTTCCTCATAATTTCAATGTTCATGTCATCAAGATCCTAGAGAAAATCCAAGATGAGTGAACCCAAAATCAAAGGTTTACAAAAGTACACCATTACATAAACAACACTCTAGCACAACTACTAGGAGTTACAAACATGTAATCATCGACAATTAACATGAAGAAACACTATTAGAAAAGTTGTTAGAACCATGTACCTCAGAGGTAATACAATCAGGACAACATTGTCTATCATGTGACCATATATAGATGGAGAAATCAAAACATTAGGTTTTCTCAGGCTTTTGCTAAATCCACAACAACCAATTAATCAATCTACATCTGTACACCATATCATAAGATGTGAAATAAATCAAAGCCTATGCTATATCTAAGAGAAGGATAATCTGATATCTCTCAGGCAATTCAAAGAAAGAAACAAAAAAGACAAATCTTTACATACATGATATACTCTGAGAAGGATAATCCATATCAATGGCCATTTCTCATAGAAATTGTAAAATGCAAATATATTGTTTTGCTTGATTTGTTAAACATTGAACCAGAAATCAAGGTAAAATAAGTATAAATGCGATGAGATTATATGAGATATAATGAGGTGAGAAGAGATCGAGAAAAGGAGATTGGTACTCGTGGGAGAGAGCGATAGGAGAGGAACAGACGGCAGTGATTTAGCAGGGAGAGATCAGAGGGGCGAACTGCCTCCCTTCGCGTCTAAGAGCAGCCATTGCCATTGCTTACTAAAAAGGAAGAAAAAAACCCTAGAAAACGCTTGCGAAGGATTCAAAATAAAACTTTTATTTTCCATCACATCGCCATTTCTTACTGACAAATCATTGTGGCGTGAGAGATTGGAAAAAAGAAAAGTGACGACTGAGATGAAGGGTGGGTTTTGATTTGGGGATCGAATGAGGGCAAGAGAGTGACAATGCTGATGTTTCTCTAAAATAAAATTTTTATTTTCTATTGCGGCGTTTGATTTTACACACGACACAAACGTCTTTGCGTCGTTTCTTCTAAAAACGCCACTAACGAGAAGTCTACTGCGGTGTTTCTTCTAAAAATGCCACTAAAAGAAGTTTTTGTGGCGTTTCTTTTAAAAACGTAACAAAATTTTTTAATTGTGGCGTTTTATTTGTAAATGCCGCGATATGTTAAAAATTAGTGGCGTTTATCTCTAAAACGCCGCTAATAATGCCGATGTATACCAAGTTTAGTGTAGTGACTCCAAACACAAATAAAGGCCTTTTACAAGTATAAAATCATATAGAAAACATGCTCAAAGGGTCTTCATACACATCACCCAAGCAAAACATGAAATCCCCCATTGCCCTTATTACTCTAGTTCATAACAGAAACATACTTTCAAAGTGAAGTCTCTTAGGATTCTCTTGCAAGTTGTTGCCTCCAAACACTTAGTTATCTGCATTGATGGAAAAAAGAGAGAGTAAGCATACAACCTTAGTGAGGAGTGCTCAAAACCCAAAAACACCATCAATGGTCAAAACCATTTTACACATTTTGAAAACCATCATGCTTTCTTGAAATCCATGCACTTGATTAACAAAAATAAGCATGTTATACCACATGCAACAAGTATCAAATACTTCAACAACAAAATCCATTTGTTAACACATAAATCAAGCCCTCCATGCATAGCTACCAATATGCAAAGCTTAAAAGTAAAACATACATTCTTCATGTTATGCATCCATATACATTCCATAGCAATTAATCAATTATATTGGCTCTCAAGTGATCATCAACATACTTATTTCTAAAAAACATATCAGATACACAGATTCCCAAGTGTTGTCCCAACATTTCATACATTCTCACCAGCAACTCAAGTTTCACACACGGGAGCTACCCTCCACCGTTGTGACACCCGTGGTGGAGTATTCGGTACCTTACAACCCCTCAAAACCACTCATCGGTAGATGTATAACCCCACTAATGAGAGACAGGACACAACTCAATTTCCTCAATCGTTCAGGTACTTGGATAGAGTCTTCGGTACATACACAACCCCTCAACATCCAAGGCGACTTGTTTATAGTCACTCAATCCTATGGCCGGCTAACTATATCCGATTTCATTTGTAAACCACTTTTCACAACATCACTTGCCAATATAATTCTCATTTAGTATAAACCTCATTGTTTTCAAAGCATTCACAAAAGCCATATTTCCAAGCATTAAACCTTGCTTCATAAAACATGTATAAACACATACATACAAGGATCACTTGCCTTGTGCATCCTTAACAATATGGCATCATCAACAGCAAATCATATACTCAAACCATGCTTTAAAACAATAGGTAAACACATATAAAGTCAAGTGCATCCACGAGCTTATAATAGCACAATCCGAGAAAGAAAGTCACTTTACTCACTTCCGAACTTAGCAAAGCATTTCAAGCTTACACTAAGTTCCCAAAATCACTTTTAATATGTTTCAAAGCTGAAAATCCCATTTCCACTCACCGACTCACAAAACCTCAATCACCTACGCGAAAATCAAGTGTCCGAAGTCCCCGGAACTTCGCCGAAAGCTTCCAAAGAATCCTCCCCTGTTTATACCACACAAGAATAGAGGATTAATGCATCTGAATGCATTAAAACCACCAACAACACTAAAAAAACCCGCAGCTTTGCCGAAAGGCCGTAACCCCCTAAACTCGACCCAAAAGAAATGGGCCGAATCTAGGAAGTAGCGATTGGAAACTTGTCCCTCAAGAAACAATTTAGGTTAAAATATTTTGTAATTCAAAAGAATCGATTAAATAAGTAAAACTCAACAAATATTCCGATTAAAATAAAACCCAATCTTTTAAACGATGTTCCGATAATTAATTAAAAATCCGAAAGTAACTTCATAGATGCATGCATTTAATAAAACCCAAATTAAAAACAGTTCCGATGTCCATATTACATAAATATCCCGAACAATATTAAAATAATAATTCTGAGGTAACAGAAAAGGTTCGTACTGAATAATAATTTATCTGAATAAACAAGAGATGCTTCAAGTACCGATCGCCTAAAAAAAGTCTGAGATATCTGAAAAGTAAAACTAAGGGGTGTAAGCTAAAGAGCTTAGTGTGTCTCTAAAGTGCAAACGAAAGCAAAACAAAACAAACAAACCAGTATTTTATTTTTTGATAAAGACTTTTCTGAAAACACAACAAAACCAGATTATGATGATATGATGTATGATGAACATGAATCATAGTACCCATCTCCGATACAACGAAAAGTAAGGTTCCCAGAACCTACTTTCTCCATCGTCACCATCCGAAGTGGTACTCAGTTCGAAGGGTGGAACCACTGATCCGAAGCGGAATTTAGCCCAAAGGGTGAAACCACTGAACTTCCCCGAACAAATCCGAAAGCATATACCCACAATGATATGATGCAGATTTTAAAATCCGAGTCTCATTCGAAACTTGAGTTATGAAAATTCAAGTTGCACAATACTATAATCTGATGTTATCTGCATGATTCACGCCGCGACCGATATTATCTGCAGTGGGCATCAACAACATTCTAACTTAGACATAAGCGGGATCACTTTCGAAGCGTTCTGCCAAGCCTTGTCGTTCTGCCGAGTTTGTCGCCAAGACACAAGTCAATTCCTCTGCCGAGGCAGTGAGAGCATCTCAGCAACCTATCTGTCATCCCCCGCCGAGGCAGCAAAGCCTGGCAGCGCAAAACAACTTGTCCTATTCAACACAATTTCACACTAAGCAGCAACATATCCATGCCCATTCTATCAATCGTATTTCTTCCCTTTATTTACTTGTGTTTTATTTTATTTTCTTCTTAAACAAACCAACTTATTTGTGCAATTTCTGGTAAACATTGCCTGCTTGAATTATTTGTAAAATTCTAACAATGATTGCAGGAAGTTGACGCGGCAAGCAACAAAGAGAAAAACAAAAGCACTACCAAGACGGGCAAAAGAAAATTTTATGTTCTCTACCCCTAGAGGTGCCATAAACTGGCTCTAGGAAGAATCATGTGCGAGGACACTCTGCTGCTATCAAAGACCAAGAATCTGAAAATTTTGAAGTGACGGACAAATTAGCATGAGTGAATGAAAGTCTTCAAATGATGACTCTACTCCATGGGTTCGGAGTTTTGTAGTTTGCTCCTATCTTAATTTCAGACCTAGAAGAGTAGTTGTGATTAGCTGAAGCCCTCATTTCCATGATTATTTAAATTGTTCTTGAATATGTTGTCTCGGTAGCAACCTTGTATCTCATGAAATCATCTCTGTTTACTTAGAATGTTCTTCATATTCAGCTTGTTCACAGTTTCTGCACACACATCACTGGCATATTATAGTTTAATTATGAGGCAATTCATTTTATTCCCCTCTCACGAAATTAATGACAGGTTCCACGACCTTCAGGTGTTAAATCAAGTTTAAAACAAAATTTTTCTTTTTGATTAGTATAAAGGGCAAGTATGTTTAGGTTGCATTGCTTGAGTACAAGCAATAGTTCGAGTTTGGGGGTGTGTAAAGTGTCTATAAGTTCTATATTTCATGCACATTCCATCTCATATTATTGCTATTTTTAATACATTTTAGGCATAATTAGGTTCATGCATTGCATTTTACAGTATTCTTTACTCTATCATGCTTTGTATTGATTTTCTAGAGGCTGACAGAAGGAGAGAGAAGCTAAGAACATGATGCTGTGGCAGCAAACTAAGGAGATGTACTGATGTAGTTCCAGACAGAGACAGCAGCTGCCGCCGCCCTACCTGCCGCCTATGACAGCAAACTGAGGAATTGGAGAACTGGAGTGTGATCTATAGCGGAGAAAATCCTGATCTTAATGATGTTGTCCACTCAATTTTCTAATGGCTATAGCAGCAGGCGGAGCCGCCGAAGGAGGAATTCAAGATTACTTGCGGAGCAAAGCAACGTGATTTAAGTCCACATTCAACTTAAAAAAGTCAGCATTTAGAGTTGCAGTTAATGCAAAAAGCTACTTTGAAGTCTTCTACTCCAAGAAGGACTAGACCTAGCTAATGCCTATATATACTCATTTTAATTGTACTTCAAAACAACTTAGGTTTTCCCTTAGGCATAGTTTAGGTTTTCTTGCCGCCATTATGTTGTAAAACTCTCTTTGGGTTTGAGTTATATTGTAATTAGTGTGAGAATGGTTGCTTAGGATTTTAAGTTTGTTTTTGCAATAAAGCTTCAAGGTTTTCTTATTCCATGTTCTTCATAGTTTTCAATTAAGGAGAAAGATTAGTTGATTATTATCCATTTGTTCGGTATCGAGAGAGTCCAACTCACGAACGGAGTAAGTATGATTTCATCTATAGACGGTGCGGTCAATCCGACCTAAACATAGGTTATGGTTTAAGACGGCTAAAAGAGGACGATTTAACATTGTTGTCTTTGCACGATTCACGCCACGACTGGTATTATCTGCAGTGGGCATCAATAGCATTGTGACTTAGACATAACCGGGATCACTTTCGAAGCGTTTTTCCGAGCCTTGTAGTTCTGCCGATTTTGTCGCCGAGACACAAGGCCATTCCCATGCCGAGGCAACGAGAGCGTCTCAGCAGCCTATCTACCATCCCCCTCCGAGGCAGCTGAGTCTGGCAGCGCAAAACAACTTGTCCTATTCAACGCAGTTTCACACTAAGCAGCAGCATAACCCTGCCCATTCTATCAATCTGATTTCGTCCCTTTTATTTACTTGTGTTTTATTTTATTTTCTTCTTAAACAAACCAACTTATTTGTGCAATTTACTTTTGTTGTGCAGGAAAAGCAAAGCGAGTTTAGCTCTCCAATCCATGTGGGAGACGAAATCTTTTATACTATTACTTGACAGGAGTGAGCACTTGCGCTCATATTGAGAGAACACTAAAACGCTCTACAAGTTTTTGGCGCCGTTCCGGGGATTGGTATCACCGAAATTCTTTTTAAAATTTATGCACCTTTATTTATTTGTATTTAATTTTTAGCTTTTACTATTTTAATTTTTTATCGAAAAAATTACATTTTCCTTTGCTAGTTCATGACCATGGCAAATCCAAAAGGAGAAATCGTTTATTACGACGATATAGAACGAAGAGCAAGAGAACTCAAAAAGGAAATCAGAACAACCCTAGGGATAGCTAAAGAAGAAAGAAAAGCAGAGGTAAACATGGAAAACGACAACACTGCCAACAATGATCCGAACGAAAGGGATGGGCAGCAAGACCCGCCACCCAAAAAACAACAAGTTCCACCAAGGCAGCCGCCCCCTATTCCGCCCAGGCAGCCACAGTACGTTCGAACCACCAGGGATTACTTGGAACATGACTTTATAGGGTTCGATCCGACAGTGACAGAACCTGAGATTAAGGCAGATCACTTTGAGCTGAAGCCCGTGATGTTCAATATGATCAACACATTAGGGCAAATTGGAGGGACTGCTACAGAACATGCTCGGCAGCACTTAAGTGGATTTCTGGACATATGCAGAGCATTAAAAATACACGTAGTCCATTAGGATATGCTAAGACTGAGATTATTCCCCTATTCACTGAGAGATAGGACAAAGCAGTGGTTGAACAACCAGCCAGTAGGGTCATTCAACACATGGGCAAAGCTGTGTAAGGATTTCCTAGATTGTTTCAACCCAGCCAATGTCATAGACAAATTGAGAAACGAGATCACAACCTTCCGAAAAGGGAATGATGAACCAATGTATGAAGCATGGGAGCAGTATCAACAGATGCTTAACAACTGCTCGCTCCATGGTTTCCCGGCTTGGACACATGTGTCAATGTTTTACAACAGGGTGAACTACCCAACTCGGATGATGATTGATGCCTCAGCCAACGAAATCATCCTCGACAGACCACTAGATGAGGCACTGCGGATCCTAAACCAAGCCACCAAGAATGATTATAAGTACCCAACAGCCCGCCGAGGCGGCGTTAGGCGGCCAACAGTTGTGAACGAAGTGGAAGCCTCAAAATATGTTAATGCTATAGAGCTATTCTGTGATGAGTGTGGAGGCAACCACGATTCCTCTTAATGTACTGCATCTGCAAATTTTATGGGAGGATACGAGAGGAACAACAAGCCAACCGTGAATACGTACAACCCTAGATGGAAAAATCATCCAAACTTCTCCTGGAGCAATCCTAAGACTGCTGCCAATCCACAACAGCAACAGGGAGGCTACCAGTAAAACCAGTCTAGACAGCAAGCTTAGCAGCCACAAAACAATAATAAACTAGAAGCAACTCTTCAAACTTTTATGTTTAACACTAGTGAATTTGATGTTTGCACTAATAAATTCATTGATAAAACTGAGTCGTTTATGGATAGGACGGAGATAAGGATGAATAATCAGGAGGCTGCGATAAAGAACCTAGAGACCCAGTTTGGGCAGTTCACTACGATCTATAGCAGTAGGACAATGGGTGCAGCATCCAGCAGTACAGAGGCAGTAGCTAAGCCCACATATGAGCAGTGCAAAGCCATAACAACCAGGAGTGGGAAATAGTTGAATGAGCCCAGAGTGGAAAAGCAAGAAGAGAAACAGACAACACAGAAAGAACTACCTGCCACGGCAGCATCAACACCAGTTGCACTAGTAGCTGAGCCTAACAGCAGACCTGAAGCAGATGATCCTCCATAGATAAAGTTTCCATGCAAACAACGTATAGAGGACATATGCCTGCCAGTACCTTTCCCCAGAGGCTTAAGCAACAGAAACATGAGCACCAGTTTAGGAAATTCTTGGATATTCTGAAGCAGATGCACATAAACATACCTCTCATAGAAGCCATTTAGAACATGCCCAACTATGCCAAATACCTCAGGGATATGATTTCTAAGAGGAAGAGAATCGGGGAGTTTGAAACAGTTGTTGTAACAGAGGATTGCATAGCCATGCTATATAACAAGTTGCCACCCAAGCAGACAGATCTAGGCAGCTTTTTATACCATGTAGAATAGGCAGCAAGCACGAAACAAAAGCCATGTGCGACCTGGGAGCCAGCATAAACTTGATGCCTAAGGTAGTCTTCGACAAACTAGGAATTGGGCAAGCCAAACATACCTCCATCATGCTGAAACTTGCTGACCATTCTTTTGTACAACCGAAGGGCAAGATCGAAGACATTCTTGTTTGAGTGGGCAGCCTTATTCTTCCAATTGATTTCCTCATCTTAGACTATGAGGTCGATGAAAACGCCCTCATCATCCTTGGACGACCATTCTTGGCCACTGGTAAAACTCTAATAGATGTGGAACATGGGGAGGTTACCATGAGAGTAAACGACCAGAGCATCAAGTTAAATGTGCTACAACCCCCAGACAAGGAAAAGAAAGGATGCCCTGATTACGACAGACTCAAAGCCAAGTTGTGCAAGCCTAAAACGTCGTGGTTGGCAAGAAAGCATGGCGGCTCTGTCCAACGCCGCCACCTACTGACTGAGGCAATGTTGTGGATTACCTTCATCAAAAGTCATTTGATGCCCAACTCTCACAACTCCACTGCCGATCGGTCGTGCCTCGCACTCATTCACAACATCATGGTGAACCGGCCCATAAACATTTGGGAGATTATATGTAAGGAGATCCATAACTGCTTCCGCAAGATGAAGGGCAGACTATACTTCCCATCTCTTATCACCGACCTTTGTGCTAGTGTTAACGTCCCAACTGACCCCGAGGATGAGATGACAACCGCCAAGGAGGGGTGGACCAAGAAAGTCCGCCTGCAGATGATGCAGGCCCAGGAAACAGAACCCATCACCCCCAGCCAGCCCTCTGCCACCCAGCCAGCTACACCAGCCGCCCCCAGCAGTAATGAAGCTACCCCAACAAATGAAGTCCTCACTTTGTTGCATAGCCTCATCGACAACAACAAAAGGATCGAACATCAGCAGCTGAGCTTCATGAAGTATGTGGGGGAAGTCCAAGAAGCCTTTGTGGCCTATCTCCTGCATAAGTACCCAGATGACGGCCCCACCTTGCCTCCCTACCCCGCTGATCTCGCCACCGTAGATGCCCCCGCACAAGGAACACCCTCAGCCGCAATTGTCCGCCACGCCGCCTTTCACAGACATATGCCATCTCTGACACACTACCCATCGTATTCTGCCACCCCTGCTTCCAACACGGTAGCATACTCCCCAGAGCGGCATCAGCAACATCATCCCCCCATCTACACAGCAACAATAATGGCCAACACATCCTTATGATAAGAGGTTCAGCAGCAGAAGTCAGCAACGGAAGCAACCGCAGCAATAGAAGTACCAGTCCCAATGGCGATTGACCCTTCGAAAGCACCAACGGAGGAAGAAACAAGGAAGAGGAAGCGACACATCATAGTCGTCGAGCCAGAGGATAAGGAGACAAAATCAGAAGAAAGCAAAGTCCCTCCTACTGCTCCTCCAGCAGAACAACATGAAGAGCCTCGCCCTACTCCCAAGCGAGTCCAATCACCATGGACAGCAAAGACCTCACCAGCTAAGTCTGCTGCCCGGGCATCTGCCGGCCATCACCTTATCATTCAATCCTCCTCAGCAGCAAATACACAAGCCTCCTCCCAACCATCTGCCAACTTCTAGTTTTTTTCTTTTCTTCTCTTTATTTTATTTTCTGTTTTTTATTTTAATTGTATTTTTTATCTATTTTTATTTTATGCATTGAGGGCAATGCCCATCTCGAGTTTGGAAGGGGATAGCACTCATCATGTTTAGGCATACTTTAGTGCATATTAGATTGCATAATGTACTTGCCTTAGAAAAATTAATTGAAAAGAATTTTTTTGTTAGAACTTGTGCCTATGATAGGATAGCCGACTTTAAATTTTCGCACCAAGATAAAAAGAACTTAAATTATGGGGAAAAGCATGAAGTAAACATAGGATTTTTCTATAGCTTCCAAAAAACACTATTGTTACTTGCTGAATTTGTTAGAATTTCTGGTAAACATTGCCTTCTTGAATTATTTGTAAAATTCTAACAATGGTTGCAGGAAGCTGTCGCGATAGGCAACAAACAGAAAAACAAAGGAACTGCCAAGACATGCAAACGGAAATTTTATGCTATCTACCCCTAGAGGTGCTCGAGACCGACTCTAGGAAGAATCGCGTGCGAGGACACTCTGTTGCTATCAAAGTCCAAGAATCTGAAAATTTTGAAGTAAAGACAAATTAGCATGAGTGAATGAAAGTCTTCAAGGGATGACTCTACTCCATGGGTTTGGGGTTTTGTAGTTTGCTCCTATCTTAATTTCAGACCTAGAAGAGTAGTTGTGATTAGCTGAAGCCCTTATTGCCGTGATTATTTAAATTGTTCTTGAATATGTTGTCTCGGCAGCAACCTTGTATATCATGACAACACCTTTGTTTACATAGAATGTTCTTCATATTCAGCTTGTTCACAGTTTCTGCACACACTTCACTGGCATATTATAGTTTAATTCTGAGGTAATTCATGTTATTCCCCTCTCACGAAATTAATGACATGTGCCACGGCCTTGAGGTGTTAAATCAAGTTTAAAACAGAAATTTTTCTTTTTGATTAGTTTGAAGGGCAAGTATGTTTAGGTTGCATTGCTTGAGGACAAGCAATAGTTCGAGTTTGGGGGGGGGTGTAAAGTGTCCATAAGTTCTATATTTCATGCACATTCCATCTCATATTATTACTGTTTTTAGTACATTTTAGGCATAATTAGGTTCATGCATTGCATTTTACAGTGTTCTTTACTCTGCCATGCTTTGTATTGATTTTCTGTCATTTCGTAAGGAAAAGGTACTGCTTTAGTTTAGTTTAGTTTTAGTTTCAGGTACTGGAGGCTGGCAGAAGAATAGAGAAGCTGAGGATATGATTTTGAGGCAGCAAACTAAGGAGTTGTACTGATGCAGATCCAGATAGAGACAGCAGCCGTCGCCGCCTTACCTGCCGCCCAAGACAGCAAACTGAGGAATTGGAGAACTGGAGTGCGATCAGTAGAGCAGAAAATCCTGATCTTAATGATGCTATCCACTCAATTTTCCGATGACTTTAGCAGCAGGCAGAGCCGCCAAATGAGGAACTCAAGCTTACTTGCGGAGCAAGGCGACGTTATTTAAGTCAATATTCAACTCAAAGAAGTCAGCATTTAGAGTTGCATTTAATGCAGAAAGCTACTTTGATGACTTCTACTCCAAGAAGGACTAGACCTAGCTAATGCCTATATAAACTCATTGTAATTGTACATCAAAACAACTTAAGTTTTCCCTTAGGCATAGTTTAGGTTTTCTTGTCTCCATTATGTTCTAATACTCTCTTTGGGTTTGGGTTATGTTGTAATTAGTGTGAGAACGGTTGGTTAGGATTTTAAGTTTGTTTTCAATAAAGCTTCAAGGTTTTCTTATTCCATGTTCTTCATAGTTTTCAATTAAGGCGAAAGATTAGTTGAATACTATCCATTTGTTCGGTATCGAGAGAGTCCAACTCACGAAAGGTGTAAGTACGATTTCATCTATAGACGGTGCGATCAATCTGGCCTAGACATAGGTTAGGGTTTAAGGCGGCTAAAAGAGGTTGATTTAACATTGTTGTCTTTGCACGATTCACGCCACAACTGGTATCATCTTCAGTGTGCATCAACAACATTATGACATAGACATAAGTGGGATCACTTTTGAAGCATTCTGTCGAGCCTTGTAGTTCTGCCGATTTTGCCGCTGAGACACAAGTCCATTCCCCTACCAAGGCAACGCGAGCGTCTCAGCAGCATATCTACCATCCCCCACCGAGGCAGCTGAGTCTGGCAGCGCAAAACAACGTGTCCTATTCAATGCAGTTTCACACTAAGCAGCAACATAACCCTGCCCATTCTATCAATCTAATTTTTCCCTTTTATTTACTTGTGTTTTATTTTATTTCTTTCTTAAACAAACCAACTTATTTGTGCAATTTACTTTTCTTGTGCAGGAACAACGAAGCGAGTTAAGTTGTCCAATCCCTGCGGGAGATGATATCTCTCATACTATTACTTGACTGGAGTGTGCACTTGTGCTCATATTGAGAGAACACTAAAACGCTCTACAAGAACTTGTAGTCGTTCTTGGGAATTCTGTTTAGAATCTGTAGTGCCTCTTCAGGTGGTCTATCCAGGATGATTCCATTGGCTGAGACATCGAGCATCATTCTTGTCGGTTGATTTACTCTATTATAGAACATCGACACTTGAGTCTAGGATGGGAAACCATGAAGCAAGCAGTTGTTTAGCATCTTTTGGTATCTCTCCCAAGCTTCATACATTGGTTCGTCATCCCCTTGGCAGAAGGCTATGATCTTGTTTCTCAATCTGTCGGTGACGTTTGAAGGACTGAAATGATCTAGGAAATCCTTGCTTAACTCCGTCCAAGTGTTGAATGATCTCGCCGGTTGGTTGTTCAGCCACTGCTTTGCCCTATCCCTCATTGAATAGGGAAATAATCTCAGCTTGTGCATGTCTTGATGGACTCCATGTGTCTTGAAAGCTCTGTAAATATCTAGGAATCCCCTCAAATGCTGTTGAGCATCTTCCGTGGCAGTTCCTCCAAATTTCCCCAGTGTGTTTATCATATTGAACATCACGGGCTTTAACTAAAAGTGATCAGCTTCGATTTCAGGCTCTGCAACAATTGGGTCAAATCCTCTGAAGTAATGCTCCAAATAATCCCTAGTGGTGCGCACATATTGTTGTTGCCTGGGCGGAACTAGTGGCTGCTGCCTAGGTGGAATTGGTTGCTGCTACCTGGGCGACAGATCTTGCTGCTCATCCCTGCCATTTCGAGCATCGTGGGCAGGGTTGTCGTCTTGGCCGTTAACCATTGTTACCTCTACTTTTCCTTTTTTCTTTAGCTTCTTCGAGGGCTTCTTTTGCTTCATTCTTTAGCTTTCTTGCTCGTCGTTCGATCTCGTCTATGAAAACGATTTCTCCCGATGGATTTGCTCTAGTCGTGCAGTAGAAAAGAAAACTGTAAATTTTTTCGAATAAAAAGGAAAATAATAAAAACTAAAATTAAATGAAAATAAAATAAAATAAAAGTGCAGAAAAATATAATCAAATTTATTGTTTCCAATCTCCGCCAACGGTGCCAAAAACTTGTAGAGCATTGGGGTGTTCTCTAAATATGAGCGCAAGTGCACACTCTTGTCAAGTTATAGTATAAATGATATCGTCTCCCACAAGGATTGGACAACTTTGTCGAATTGAAATTCCTGCACAGAAAATAAATGCACAAGTAAATTTTAGTTTTGTAAAAGAATTAAAAAGTAAATAAACACAAGTAATTGATAGAAGAGATCAAGATGATAGAATGGGTTAGCTTATGCTACTCAGTAGTGTGAAATTGCGTTGAACATGTTAAGTATCTTTGCGCTGCTAGACTTTGATGCCTCAACGGGAGATGGCAGATTGGTGCTTCGACGCTTTCGCTACCTCGGCGGGTGGAACAGACGATTGGCTCGGCAACAAACTCGGTAGTCCTTCAAGGCTCAGCAGAACGCATCGATAATGATTCTGCTTATGTCTAAATCAGAATATTATTGTTGCCTGTTGCAGATGATACCCGTCGGCGTGAATTTTGAAATGTACAACAACTTTTGGTCGTTCTCTTTTAGCCACCTTAAACCCTACCCTATGTCTAGGATGGATTGATCAACACCTGATATTGATGAGATCGTGCTTACTTCTTTCTTGAGTTTGACTCTCTCGATACCAAACAAATGGATTGCTCCCAATCGATCTCTCGACTCAATTGAAAACAATGAAGAACATGAAATAGGCAAACCTTGAATTTATTGCAAAAACAAACTTGAACCTAAAACAATCGTTCTCACAACTACTTTACAACATAACCCAAAACCTAGAGAATTTAGAACATAGTGGCGGCAAGAAAATACAAGAGAAACCTAAGCTATGCCAAGTATGAGTTTTCTAAAATCCAAGGTATGTCGGGTATATATAGGGCATGGCCTAGGGTAAGTCCTCCTTTGAGTAGAAGTCTTCTTTATGATAAATTAGCTTTTGCAATGAATGCATCCTTTAGATCTGACTTCTTTGACTTGAAGTTGGACTCCTTGTGGCACAAGTAACCTTTAGCCGCCTTAGATAATCTCCCCTTGGGCGGCTCAGTCCATTGTTTCTGGCATCGATAAATTGCGTGGATGGGCTCATTGGACTCAAGAAATTAGGCTCTTCCAAACGCACTCCAATTCACCAATTCCTCAAGTTACTACCCTGGGCAGCAGCTACTCGGCAACGTCTATCTTTGTGTTGAGATACTTTAGTACAACTCCTTGGCTTACTGCCTCAACATCATCTACTCAGCTCCTCTCTCCATCTGACAGCTTCTAGCACCTGAAACTAAAACAGCATCTTTTCTCACCAAATTAAATATTTTCAATAAACACAAGGCAGAGCAAAGAATACTGTAAATAATGCATGCATGCGCCTAAATATGCCTAAAATGTACTTAAGAACATCAATAATATGAGATGGAATGCATATAAAATATAGGACTAATGAGCACTTTACAATGGTCCATCTTCGATTACGTCTCAAAGGACAAAATCATTTGACTTGATGAATATCCTCATCCTATTCTTCTTATAAGGATAGTTGTCTCCATTGAAGAAAGGAGATTTGTTGACCGATTGAGACTCATACAAGCTATTGTCGGAGGTAGATGCTATGACTTGATTTTTGGATTTATGTATCTTTCTAAAATCGACTCAAGAGGGTGCTAATCCTTCCAATGAAGAACAAAATATTTATAGTGGTTCAAGCTTCTAACAAGCTCTACATCCACTACCTTAGCTCCCACTAAGAATTTTCAAACAATTCACTACGGAATTCATCCCCTTTTCTAAGCTTAGGAGGAAACTGTTACAAGACAATCAAGCTTTCCACCAAAAGCTTGATTAAGATCACTATTTTACAAAGGATGGTTAGAGAACTTAAATTGACCTCTCAAATAGGCTTATATGTTTCCCATTTACAAGTGAACTCTCCCCAAACTTGAAATAAAGAATTACTATGAGAAATCACAAGTTGGGTACAAAGGTTTGACTCTAAAAAGCTTAAAGAGATTGGATTTTTGCTTGAATGCTTATCACTTGATGAATTATTGTTGTTGTAGCTTTTGAGTCTTGATTTTTTATCCCTTCATTGATTTCTAACCGTCTGGGTAGCTGAGATCATAAATAGAGCCGTTGGAGACCACTTTTCCCGCAATAAATGCACTTTTGGTGTAGGGCGTATCGGTACACGGGAGCCCCGTATCAGTACCAGTAAGAAAAAAACTAGTCGTTGCAAGAGTAAATGCAAGGACGTATCGATACGCGGGAAGGCGTATCGAAATGGTCTTAGTGTAAAATGGGGGTCGTAACGAAACTACTAGGCCCTATCGGTACGATTTTTGCTCACTAGAATCTGATGAAAAAGTCTTGGAAAAAAGGTGTTGGTATGCTTCAAGGGCGTATCAAAACGGGAAGCTTGTTTTAACAAAAGTGTATCGAAATGGGCGTCACCTGTTTCAGTATGATATAACTAAATTTTGAAGCTTTAACTGACACTCAACGGTCAAAAAATTTAATTCAAAGATTTCAAAAATCTTAAGACCTCGTATCAGTACGCTGACGTGTCGTACCGAAACTGAGGATCGATACGCCTAAGACCTATACTGAAACTCATTATTATAAAACCCAGTTTGAAGGTCGTATCAAAACGGGCAAGCCCGTATTGCAACACTGTATCGAAACGGGGTAAGCCGTATCAAAACGATGTGTTCAAATAAAATTCCAGTAGCCAAAATATGTATCGGAATGCTATAAAGTGTATCGATACGCCTGGGAGATTTTGTAAAGTTGGGCTTGAAACACTTAGAAAATTTTTGGGGTTTAAGTTCTTGACTTTGAGTGAGACTTTTGAGTACTTAAAAATTTATTTACTTTTGCAAATTTGATCCTCAATTAATTTGTTATATAAAAACCAAACATAATTTGTATGATTTGATCCTAAAATGTTTAATAATGCATTTGGACATCAATCCAATTTCCGGTTCAACTGAGATTTTTTCAGCTGTCTGTATATACACACTAGGTTCTAATGTTGCATCTAGACAAGATAAAATAAAAAATGGTCCTGATTTTTATTTGTTTGTTCGGGTTTGCTTCTGCAAATCTAATGCGGTCCGCTTGATTCGGGTCAAGGGGTTTACACTCATCTCCTCAAAATTGGATACCCAGATCTTTCCCTAAAGCAACAGCCCCCTTTGCCTTTTTTTGTGTAGTTATTCCACCTTGTTTAAAGGCTCGAATACGACAACGATTTGCCTTTGATTTCAGGTGAAACTAAATCTTTCATGCCCTGCTTAATGCGTCTTTGAGCCATATCCCTTTTCTTCTATTTCGCCTTATAAGAACTTTGTTCTGAAATTCCAAAACATACTTGTATTTCTCCTTATTCCTTGCTTGAAACTCTAGTAGGTCTAGGGTATATTCAACCTCTACATCATTCTTTACCCTTATCGTATATTCATTTGCCTTATTAACTCAATTTGATTCAGATTTCTTCATTTCATCTAGCTCGAGATGATTTTGGACTTCGACTTGGTTAATATGTAAGTCTACCCTTTGAGTTTCTTTATGATTAATGTCATCCTCATTGAAGCTCATCATTCTTAGATCTTCCACTGCCCTTCTTGAGCTTGGGTTTTCTAGGTTGAATCTTAATGTAATTAGAATATCAACTAGGCCAATATCTACAAAATCCCCTTTGCACGGTCCACTACTCTCCCTTGTATCTTGGTTCTTTGGCACCTCCTTCTCAACTTCAGCCAATTCAACGACGTCTGATTGCTGAAATTTTTTGATTTCTCCATTATTCTCGAGTCTAGAGCCCTTTAATTTTGATTCTCAAATAAATCTAAAATCTTATCTTTCCAAATCATTTTCATAATCTTGGGCCAACATTCCTTTTCAAACTACATTTATTGCTTCATCATGCCCGATAAAATTATCTTTTAATTTAATCATATCTTCCATCTAAGAATGGACCATTATCGGTTTCGACGAGCTTTTCTCCGTATCTGATTCGACCGGCTTGGCTGGCTTCTCCTCAACCCCGATCTTCTGATTATCTACATTTACATGAATGCAGACAGCTTCATATACTCAGGCTCGATACAATCGATTCTATTGATCTTATTTGAAGAGATTAAGATATTTAGCTTCTCACAATCTAGTGTTTGGTTTGCATTCTCCCCTATTGCTACCAAAGAACCCCAACATTATGATATTCTACATATTATCGTATAATTCCAGCAGTGTAATGGAATTCCCACTACTTCTATCCAAGTCGACCTTTCAGGTATCATACTAGTTTCTGACCAGTACTCCACTTCTATAAAGAATCTCTTCAATACGGACCATTGGAGCTCCTCCAATAACATAAGGAGTTCTTCATCATGTATATCGATTAAGAATCTTCTTCCTCCAATTTTACTCTTCTCTATCTCACCGATACCGCAGTTGTGCAATCCCACTAAAAATTAGGTTTAGGATTTTGGGATTAAAGTTAGGATATAGGGAATTAGAGGTATGGTGTATTTTAGGATTTAAGATTTAGAATTTATGGTTAAGGTTTAAATTCTATTTTTTTAGTATTTTTTAGTCTTAGAGCATAGAAAGGGGCATCGAAAAGAGGCAAAGGGTTTTTGTCCAAAAACTAGGATAAAAATCCATTGCCACTTTTCGGTGCCCCTTTCTATTTCCCAACACTAAAAATACTACAAAATTAAATTCCAAGCCCTAAACCTAAATTCTAAATCCTAAACCCTACACCATATTCTCTAATAAATATACCCTACCCTAAACCCTAACCTTAAACCCTAAACTTTAAATCCCCAACTCTACTATTTATTGTAGGGGATAGAAATGGGCACCGAAAAGGGGCAGAGGATTTCAATTCCAAAAATTGTAGCCTAACTTCGGATAAAAATCCGATGCCCCTTTCCGGTGCCCCTTTCTATACCCCAACACTAAACAACATTAAAAAATTAAATCCCAAACCTACCCTAATTTCTAAATCCTACACCTTATACCCTTAAAAATACACCCTACCCTAAATTCCTTAACCATAACCACAAGCCTTAACCTCAAACCTTAAACCCTAAACCTAAATTTTAGTGTGAAGGCATAAATAGGGATAGTGAAAAGGCAGAGGATTTCTATTCCGTAACTTCACAGAATTTATTTAATTTAAAATTATTTTTATTGACAAGGACCCTATGTACCGATACACAAGGTCGTTATATTAGTTGGTTTAATAAGATGTTTCGGATTGTTTGCATTTTGGTTCTTATTTGTTCAAGTGTCAACTAGATGTGTTGGAATGATTGATTTGAGCTGAAATTTCACATGCATGCATGAAACATGCTTAATTAAGGTTTGGTAATTTAAAATATTGATAAATCCTTGTAGTTTTACAATTTGGTCCTAAAACGTTTAATAACGCATCTGGACATCAATCCAATGTCCGATTCAAGTGAGATTTTGTCAGTTGCCAGTCTGTACACACTAAGTTCTAATGTTGCATCTAGATAAGATAAAAGAAAAAATGGTCCTAGTTTTTGTTAGTTCGTTCGGGTTTGCTTCGGCAAATCTAATATGGTCCACTTCATTTGGGTCAAGGGGTTTACAATCATCTCCTCAAAATTGGATTCCCAGATCTTTCACCAAAGAAATAGCCTCCTTTGCCTTTTCTATGTAGTTATTCCACCTTGATTGAAGTTCTGAATCTGACAGTGATCTGCCTTAACTTTTAGGTGAAACTAAATCTTTCGTGCCCTGCTAAATGCGTCTTTGAGCTCTATCACTTTTCTTTTGTTCCACCTTATAAGAACTTTGTTTTGAAACTCCAAAAAAGACTTGTATTTCTCATTCTTCCTTCTTTTTTCCTTGCTTGAAACTTTGGTAGGGCTAGGGTATATTCAACCTCTACATCATTCTTTGCCCTTATCGTATATTCATTTGCCTTATTAACTCGATTTGATTCAGATATCTTCATTTCATCTGGCCCAGGCTGATTTTGGACTTCGACTTGGTTAATATATAAGTCTACCCCTTGAGTTTGTTTATGATTAATGCCTGCCTCATTGAAGCCCATCATTCTTAGATCTTCCACTACCCTTCTTGAGCTTGGGTTTTCTAGGTTGAATCTTAATGTAATTTGAATATCAACTAGGCTAGTATCTACAAGATCCCCTTTGTACGGTCTACTACTCTCCCTTGAATCTTTGTTCCTTGCCACCTCCTTCTCCACTTCAGCCAATTCAATGTCGTTTGACTGCTGGAAGTTTTTGACTTCTCCATTATTCTTGAGTCTATAGCCCTTTAATTTTGATTCCCCAATAAATCTAAAATCTTATATTTCTAAATCATTTTCATATTCTTGGGACGATATTCCTTTGCAAACTACATTTATTGCTTCATCATGCCCAATAAAATTATCTTTAGATTTAATCATTTCTTCCCTCTGAGAATGAACCGTTGTTAGTTCCGACGAGCTTTCCTCCGTATCTGATATGACCGGCCTGGCTAGCTTCCCCTCAACCCCGATCTTCTAATTATCTACATTTACATGAATGCAGACAGCTTCATATACTCGGGCTCGATACAATCGATTCTGTTAATTTGATTTGTAGAGATTAAGATATTTAGCTTCTCACAATCTAGTGTTTGGTTTGCATTCTCCCCTATCGCTACCAAAGAACCCCCAACATTATGATATCCTACATATTATTGTATAATTCCTAAAATGTAATGGAATTCCCACTACTTCCACCCAAGTCGACCTTTAAGGTATCATACTAGTTTCTGACCAATACTCCACTTCTATAAAGACTCCCTTCAATACAGACCATGGGTGCTCCTCAAGTAACATAAGGAGTTCCTCATCCTGTATATCGATTAAGAATCTTCTTCCTCCCATTTTACTCATCTCTATCTCACCAATACCCCACTTGTGAAATCTCTCCACCTGATCAGAGCTGCAGTATGTCACCATTGTGCCAATAAAACTTTTATGTAATTTCCACAGAGTTTCCTCCTCTACATGACCTTTGATTCTTCTTATTTTCTTCTCTCCCGGGTCACAAGATTCGTATGTCACTTCTTCAACAATTTTACCTTTTTGGCTCCCCCCCCCCGCTATTTACGCTTCTTGTGTTCTCCCAGGTTCTTGGGTTTCTACTTTTGCCTGCGGTTTCCATGTAATTCAGAAGATCAACTTTCTTGGCTTCCGCCGCTATTATTTGGTTTTACAAATCTACTTTATTTGTTTGATTGCTGATATATGAGCAATGGGTGGTGTAGTGATTTTTGGTGTAAATTGTAAACTTATTTGAAGTTTTTTTTATGATTAATAAAATTTTGTTTGAGAAAAAACCATGAATTGCACTTATTATGTTTGTTAAATTAAATTATATTATGAAAAATAAAAGTGATATATTATAAAGAAGGTGAAAACCAAGCTCTATTCAATTGTTCAAAAGTTTGCACTTTTTTTCTTCATATATTTGATTTTTTAATAATTATAATGTATTTAATTTAATTTTAAAATATGTTTTATATATTTAAATTAAATTTAACAATAAAATTATATTATTTTTTTAAAATCCCTATTTTTTTATAATTTTATTATAGTAACTCTATATATTGCATATATACATTTATTAATGAATTCAAAAAAATCATATTAATATGGTTTAAATCGTACAGCATATGTCTAAAATGGTCATTTTGTCATTTTAAAAATAGATTTTGACAGCTATCCCAAAAAACTAAATCTTAAACGTAACATTTCAAAAGCAATGCCAAGCCGGCACTAAGTAATTTTTTAGTGTTTGTTAAGACAAAAGCAGTTCACGGAGTTATGATCAATGATTCAATAATGCAGTAAAAAGAGAAGAAATGAAGAGAAACATAGAGCGGGAAGGAAAGTTAACGTGTCACGTCAACGTTTTTTAACGGTAGTTAACGAGAGAACCATAATGAAAGCGAATTAAAAATTCAGTGACCATATCACAAGTTTTAAATGTTCGATGATTAAAATGAAAGCGCACTAAAAATTTTATGATTATTTATGTAGTTTACCCTAAAATAAAAGCACTACACATAGCTTGAACTCAATTCGTGTGCAAGAGTCTAACACCTCAACTTGACTCTTACATGTCTAATAATGTATAATGGATAATAAACAAGGTGTATTTTTTAGGGTATATAGTTTATAGTTTAGAATTTAAAATATAAAATTTAAATTTTTTTAGTATTAGAACATAGAAGAATACAGTAGAAAGGGGCGGAAGATTTTTGTCCATCTTCAATTACCTCATTAGTCTGACTATATCAGTCGTATGCTCATGTTCAGTTCATATATAACATTTGCTATATTAGGTCTAGAGAAACTCATTACTCACATTAAACGACAATGCCACATCTATTTTCTTTTAGTTGTATATTATTTTCATAAATAGTTCTAACACATTTAATATAAAAGTGTCTAAATTTATACGAGGTCACATTTTCTTAGCACCTCCTTTTCATGGAATATGTTAAAAGCAGGGGTGAAGCCAAGATTTAAAAGTTAAGGGGGGCGAAAAAAAATTAAGGATATAAACACCCTTGGACTTTTGACAAAAAATCAATTACATCCCTAAACTAGGATAAAAATCCATTGCCACTTTTCGATGCCCCTTTCTATGTCCCAACACTAAAAACACTAAAAAAAATTAAATTTCAAGCCCTAACCCTGAATTCTAAACTCTACACCATATACTTTAAAAAATATACCCTACCCTAAATTCACTAAACCCTAACCACAACCCCTAACCTTAAACCCTAAACTCTAAATCTCAAACTCTACTTATTAGTGTAGGGGGATAGAAAGGGGCATCGAAAAGGGGCAGAGGATTTCAATTCCAAAAGTTGTAGCTTAACTTCGGATAAAAATCCGTTGCCCCTTTCTATGCCCTAACACTAAAAAATTAAATCTAAAACCTACCCTAAATTCTAAATCCTACACCCTATACCCTAAAAATACATCCTAGCCTAAATTCCCTAAACTATAACCACAAGCCTTAACCTCAAACCTCAAACCCTAAACCTAAATTTTAGTATAGAGGCATAAATAGGGGCAGTGAAAAAGGCAGAGGATTTCTATTCCCTAACTTCGCAGAGTTATTTAATTTAAAATTATTTTTATTGATTAGTTAAATATTATAATACAATTTTAAGCCTCTTACATAGTAGTGTTTGTAGGAATAGATATCATTTTCCTTTTCAGTGTTTCTTTCCATGCCTCACACTGAAAAATAGGTTTAGGGTTGGGGTTAGGGTTTATGTAATTTAGTCATGGTGTATTTTTAGGGTATAGGGTGTAGGGTTTAGGATTTTTATTTTAGTGTTAAGGCTTGAAATTATTTTTAGTATTTTTTAGTGTTACGATATAGAATAAGGCACCAAAAAAGGGCAGACGATTTTTATCCGTATTTCTAGCGCTTTTGTAATACGTAGTTATATTGATATATTCACGGGCAATGCTACGTCTACCCACTGGGTCATCTACCCCGTTGAGGTGACGTATGGCATGGCAACTCAAATAGATATAACTGAATAAAATATTAAAATATCTTTTAAAATTTTAATTGGATAATACAAAACAATTAATACACCTTTTACCCACAATTTTTTTAAGATAATAAATGCATTCCGTTTATAATTGTTTGACTAGCCTCACATTAATAATAATAATAATAATAATAATAATAATAATAATAATATTATTATTATTATTATTATTATTATTATTATTATTATTATTATTATTATTATATTATTATTATTATTATTATTCAAATTAGATTATAAAATATTTCGAAGGTTGAATCTACGCCAACCAATCATTTTGGTAATCGGAATTCCATTATTTGACGTAATTGTTTTTCCTTTTCTCTCTTTTAATTTTATTTAAAAAATATTGAAAAATTATAAAGAAAAGACAGGAAAAAGGAGGTAGAAGCTTGGAATAATCAGCTTTTTTAGTATGAATGGAAATATGTGAAGCAATTCAAAAAATAATCTTTAAATGTAATAGATTTTCTCATACTCTATGATTACAAAAAAAATATATTTTAAGAAATTATTCAAGAGTGATTTAATTTATAAATTTTAGGGAAATATTTTGATATACAAGTTTGTTATACAAGTCTTTTAATTTTGGGCGTATAGATTTAGGTTGTGGTTTAGGGGTTTATGTTGTAGGGTGTAGAATTTAAGGTTTATAGTTAGAATATAGAGAGATTAGGTTTTAGGGTGTTAGGGATAGGGATTTAGGTTTTAGATTTATAGCTTAAATATGAAGGGTTTCTTAGAATATTTGGGAATTGAAAGAATTGAGGGATTTTGACTTTTGTTGTATATTGGAAACGAGTCAAACTTTCAGTATTAAGAAAAGGATAAAACGCAGAGTATAAGGGAAAAATAAAGCTTTTCTCATTTTATTCAATTAAACATAGTTTACAATATATACTAATCAAGAAAACAATCCTTTATCTAATAACTAACCTAGCTGTAAATTAACAATAAACCAACTAATCCTAACAACTTTAACTAATCCTAATAGTCCCCCTCAAGTTGGAGCATACAGATTCTGAATGCCCAACTTGATTACAGAATCCTTAAACAAAGAAGGTTGAAGTGCCTTGGTAAAACAATCAGCAAGCTGATTGTGGGTAGACACAGAAAGTAATCGAATCAATCCTTGCTGAATCTTTTCTCGGACCAGGTGGCAGTCGATTTCAATGTGTTTAGTCCTCTCGTGATAAACAGGATTTTCTGCAATTTTTACAGCAGAAAGATTGTCACAATATAGATTAGTAGAATGTAAAGGAATCTGTAAATCAGCAAGGAGATATGAGACCCATTGAATTTCACAAGTGACAGAGGCTAATGCCCTGTATTCAGCCTCACTTGAAGATCTAGAAACTGTTTGCTGCTTTTTAGATTTCCATGAAATCAAAGAAGATCCTAAAAACAAGCAAAAACCAGTTGTAGACTTCCTTGAGTCAGGGCATGATGCCCAGTCTGAATCTGAGAAAGCACTTAGTTTTAAGTCATTATCAGCACTAAAAAACAAACCCTGTCCTGGTGTTCCTTTCAAGTATCTAAGAACTCTATGTGCAGCTTTCATATGAATGTCAGTAGGACAAGACAGAAATTGGGACAATTGCTGAACAGCATAAGTAATATCTGGCCTAGTATTAGTGAGATAAACCAATTTACCAATAAGCCTCCTATAAGGTGTAATATCAGATAAAAGATTCCCATCAGTTTTAGATAACCTGGTGTTTAGAGGTGTAGAAGCGGGCTTTGAATCTAAAAAACCAGATTCTTCAAGTAAATCTAAGGTATACTTCCTTTGACACAAGTTAATACCTTTAGTAGATCTTGCCACTTCAAAACCAAGAAAGAATTTAAGATTTCCTAAATCTTTTATTCTGAAAGTATCATGTAAAAACTCTTTAATTTCTTTTATGGAAACTGAATTAGGACCAACAAGCACAATATCATCAACATACACTGCTAGAGCAACAAAATCATCACCCACACCTTTCAAAAACAAAGAATTATCAGAGGCAGCTTGTTTAAAACCTTGACTAAGCAAAGCAGATGTGAGTCTCTCATTCCATTGCCTACTTGCTTGTTTGAGCCCATAAAGACTCTTCTTTAATTTACAAACTAAACCAGAATCTTTAGGGGTAAAGATAGGGGGTGGTTGCATATAAACCTCTTCATTAAGAAAGCCATGCAAAAAAGCATTATTGACATCTAATTGCTGTAAATTCCAATTTTTAGCAGCAGCAACAGCTATAAGAGTTCTAATGGTGGTTATCTTTGCAACAGGGCTAAAGGTATTAATAAAATCAATCCCTGGTTGTTGAGTATAACCTTTTGCAACTAACCTAGCTTTATATCTCTCTAAGGAACCATCTGATTTAAGTTTGGTTTTGTAAACCCATTTACATCCTATTGCCTGTTTTCCAGAAGGTAATGGCACTAGATCCCAAGTCTTATTATTTTCTAAAGCAGTAATCTCTTCAGCCATAGCATGTTTCCAACAGTCATGTTTAATAGCATGCTTATAAGAAGTTGGTTCTTTCAAAATTTCAACAGAATTGATATAATTATGATATGGAACAGATACTTTAGAATAAGATAAGACTTGATTAATAGAATGGGGAGAAGTTTTTGAAGATCTGACCTTAGGCAACTACATTTGGAAATCCTTGAACTTACTTGGCAACCTTGCAGTCCTTGTAGGCCTTTGATGCTGGGTAGAATCTTCAGTAACAGGGACAGTAACATGTTCTAGCTCTTTAGAATTTTCAGTCTCATCATTATTAGGTAAAATATCACCAGAATCAGAAATATTTTGATCCAAGTCTTTACACAAATCAGTTGTGGAATCAGTATTAGGCAAAACAGGTGAGATGACATGACTTTTTAAAGTATTAGGCAAAACATCATCAAGAAAGACTGTATCAGTTTCAGAATTTGGCAAAATGACTTCATATGATTTAGCATTATTTTGAAATGGAAAAATGTTTTCAGAAAACACCACATCTCTTGACACAAAAATGCTCTTTGTTTCTAAGTCATACAACCGAAAACCCTTGATATGTTTCGGATATCCCAAAAACAAACACTTAATAGCCTTAGGATGTAGCTTAGTTTTTGGCTTAGGCAGTACAGCAGCATAAGCTAAACAACCAAATGTTTTAATATCTTCAAGCTTAGGAATATTTTGAAATAACACTTCAAAAGGTGTTTTATGCATTAAGATTGGAGTAGGAGTTCTGTTTATTAGAAAAACAGAATGTAGAACACAATCTACCCATAAATTCAGAGGCAAATTAGCTTGAATTTTTAGAGACCTAGCTACAACAAGGATATGCTGATGTTTCCTCTCAACAGTGCTATTCTGTTGAGGGGTATAAGTACAGGAATTCTGATGTATTATGCCTTTATTTTTATAAAAATCCAACATATCAAATTCATGTGCATTATCAGTTCGAATACACTTAATTTTGCAAGAAAATTGAGTCTCAACAAACAGATAGAAATCAACAATAATAGTTCTGACTTCAATTTTATTCCTCATTGGAAACAACCAAACATATATGCTCTTATCTTCAACAATAGTCAAAAAATAAGCATGTCCATACAAACTTTTTACAGGAAATGGACCCCATACATCCATATGCACTAGATCAAACAGATTTACAGAACTAGAGGTACTAACAGGGAATGGAAGCCTTTTATGTTTAGAAAGATGACAAACATCACAGTTGGAATGAAAACTAGCAGGAATCTCACTAAGCATATGAGAAAAATGTTTCATTCTAGCAGGGGAAGGATGTCCTAATCTAATGTGCCACAAATTTGAAGAAGCTAAAGAACAAACAATGGACTTAGGAACCTGAACAGAAGCATCAGAATGCAAAACATATAAGCCATTGATGCAATCAGCTGAACCAATCGTCTTCAAGCTGAGAGTATCCTGTAAAGAACAACCAACACAAGAAAAAAATAAGAGAAGTATTTCCATTTGCAACCAACTGAGAAACTGAAACAAGATTAAAATTAAAACTAGGTATATGAAGAACATCATGCAAGATTATAGATTTATTAATACAAACAGTGCCAACATGCTCAACTTTAACTAGGACATTATTTGGCAATCTAACAAATTTATCAGTTACAACACGATATTCATAGAAGGAATTTAAAGAAAAGCAAACATGATCCGTAGCACCTGAGTCTAAAATCCAAGAGGTAGACAAATTGGATGAATTAACACAAGCAAGAATCATACCTGTTTCTTCTTGAGGAGCAGAACCAAAGGCAGAAGAAAGCATATTTACAGACGAATCCTTAACAACAGAAGAAGAATTCTTGGACTGGAGTAAAGCCATTAAAGCATCATACTGCTCTTTGGTGAAAGAAACAGATCTAACATCAACTTTTTCAGACTCAGAATTTTGTAAGACAGACTCAGAATTGGACCCAATTTGATTAACACGACTACTTTGATTTGAATTCCTAGACCGAAAACCAGGAGGGAAGCCATGCTTTCTATAGCATTTGTCAACAACATGACCATATAGACCACAGAAAGTGCACAAAGGCCTTTTGTTACCCAGAACCGATTTTTTATTACCAGAATACCTAACATCTTGCTTAACAGTAGAATCCCCAGAACGAAAAGAGACTCTATCAGCTAAAAGAATAGTAGAATCACTAGAGGACCCAATCAAAGCATTGACAGACCTCTCGTGTTGAACAACTATAGAGAAAACCTCGTTAATCGAAGGCAAAGGTTTGACCATGAGAATTTGAGATTTTTGTACTGAGAAATTTTCATTTAACCCTCTCAAGAATCTAAGCAAAAAATCTTGATTCCTATATTTCAACGAAGAACATTCACAAGAAACCAAAGGGCGTAAATTACAAATCTCAGCCCAAACAGTTTTTAATTGCGTAAAATAAGCACTGACAGGAAGAGTACCTTGATTCAAGGAATAAAATTCTTGAAGTAAATCGGAGATACGAAGAAGATCCCCTTGATTGAAACGATCGAAAAGATCGGTCCACAACTCAGACGCGCTATCGATCCAAATAACGCTCTGAGCAATTTCTTGATTCAACGCTCTTTGAATCCAAGAAAGTACCAAATTGTTGCATTTAACCCACGCAGAATGATTCGGATCATCTTCTCGTGGCTGCTGAATCGAACCGTCCACAAACCCAATCTTGTTCTTGGATATAAGCGACATCCTCATCGAACGAGCCCACGCATGATAGTTGCCGCCGTTCAACAGGGAAGAGGTGAGCACCAACGCCGGATTCTCATTCGGATGAATGTAGTAGGCGTCAGAGATATCATCGTTCTTGAAACCCAGGCTTTCACTGGAAGAACTCGTAAAATCATCTGATACCATCTTAGAATATTTGGGAATTGAAAGAATTGAGGGATTTTGACTTTTGTTGTATATTGGAAACGAGTCAAACTTTCAGTATTAAGAAAAGGATAAAACGCAGAGTATAAGGGAAAAATAAAGCTTTTCTCATTTTATTCAATTAAACATAGTTTACAATATATACTAATCAAGAAAACAATCCTTTATCTAATAACTAACCTAGCTGTAAATTAACAATAAACCAACTAATCCTAACAACTTTAACTAATCCTAATAGGATTGTGTAATTTTTTTACATAGCTTGTATATCAAAATATAACCCTAAATTATGTTAGATTTGGGTTTAAACATTTGATAGTAATTCATAATTGTTCTATTCAAAAGAAGCAATTCATAATTCTTTTATTTAAATGATGGAAAATAATAATAAAAATGCTATTACAATGATATTTCCATTAATATTTTAAGAAAACTCTTTAGTATTTTACTAATTGAGTTGATATTTGGTTAATATGCGATATCATTTAAGTCAAACTCTTAATTGATATTATACAAAAAAAACTAGTTTTGTTCACTGTGATGTTACTCTTCTATTTAATTAAATTAAACTTGAGTTGGATTAATCCGAAATATAATTCTAATAATCAAATCGATTTAATTTTACTATTTTTTTATTTTGAATTATGATTTTTATTTTTAAGATAGATTATTATATATTAAATAATAAAAGAAAAATATGAGCAGTGAAAATCTCTACAAGAAAGTATTGAACATGTGTTAAAGACAATGCAATAGAAGCAATGAATATTGTATTTTTTTAAGAGAATATCCAAAAATTTATTGAGAGTAATATGAAAAAGGTTTTAGAGTTCCTATAAATTTCTATAAATATGTCACTTTCACCTCAGTTTGGTAGATTACTCTGTGGATATAGAAAGTTTTCTCCTATATTTACAATTAACATATATTTATAACATTTTCTTAAAACGAAAACTAAAAAAAATCTCTTCAATTATCCTTTGAAGAATCAAACATTTGATTCGGTGCATGATAAAAATAAAATTAAAAATAAACATAAATTAAGTTTTAGTTGGAATTTTATTTCTTAAGAAGAGATGGAACAAATTTTAATCTTGGGGTTTGTTATAATTATTGGGAGAAAAATTCTTTGTCTTTTTTCGGTGTTTTTTTTTTTCTCAACACTAAAAAGTTAAATCTTAAGTCATAATTATAAATTATAAGTATTAAATCTTAAAAAATACATCTTACACCTAATATTCTAAACCATAACCTTAAACTTTAAGTATCAAATAGGTGTCCAAAGTTTCAACCGTTATAATTTTAGGTGCCTAAAATATACAATGTTACAATTATAGGTGCTCACCGTTAAAGAAGTGTTAAAAAAAGTTGTTAATCAATCAATACTTAAAACGTGACACTATTTTTTTTTAATTTAAAGGAAAAAAATCAGAATTTTCATAAAATCTTAAAATTTTGCAAAGTTTACAAAACAGTTCCCAAATCTCTAAAATTTCTCAAACTCCCAAATCACCACCGCTTCCACTATTGATCGTCGCCCCTGATCACACACCTTTGGTTGCTGGACCAAGGCGATCATTTTCCCAACACGGCGTCGCCAAAAATGCGGAACGACATGCAGCCGGATGCGAAATCAACGTTCATATTTTAAAATAATGATTGAAAAATATATTTTAAATTGTATATAAATTATATATAAATGGAAAAATATCTTACGATAATTTTTTATATTAGTTAATTTAAAATTATTTTTATTGATTAGTTAAAGGTTATATAATACAATTTTAAGCCTCCAACGTAGCAGCATTTCTAGCGCTAATTGTAATACGTAGTTATATTGGTAAATTCACAAGTAACATATATTTATAACAATTTCTTAAAACAAAAACTAAACAAAACATCTCTTCAATTGTCTTTGAACAATCGAACATTTGATTCAATGAATGATAAAAATAAACATAAACATAAATTAAGTTTTAGTTGGAATTTTATTTCTTAAGAAGAAATGGAACAAATTTTAATCTTGGGAGAAAAATCAAATTTCCCTTTTGGGTGCTGCTTTTTGTTCCTAACACTAAAAAGATCAAATCCTATGTCATAACTTTGAAGTATTAAACCCTAAAAATATACCTTACACCAAATATTTTAAACCCTAACCCTAATACATATCCTTAAACTCTAAAACTATTTTTTTAATAAGGGGCGGACGATTTCTACTCCAGTTATTGTTGGGTTTCAAAGTCGATTTGTTAAAGAAATTTGAGTATGGTAGTTTGCAAAATTGATTTAAGTGGGACATATTACACATATTAATATATCAAAAGAAATAAGCGCAAAAAGTAAAAGAAATAATATACGAGAATGGGCAAGAATAAAATTGAAATGGCCTAAATTTACAGAAGAAAAAAATATCTTAAAAGCATGATAAGGAATTTAACCCAAGTCATAATAAACCCTAAACCTAAGAAAAAAAACTATGGCATATAAACACAACCCAACTCATAATAAGCCCTAAACCTAAGAAAGTTATGGTCCGGTTTGGAAGTAAAAACAAAGAAGTCAGGCAGCTCCAATAGGAAGATTGGAGAGCTGAACCTCTGCTGACGGCTTCTTCACTTGGTCTTTAGTTTTGTGGTCTCCGTTGAAGTAAAAGTAGGCATATAAGCACAACTGAAGAAAGCCAGAGATGGATCCTAGTCCATTGGAAACCTGCAAAGCAACAATAACAATTATATTACTCCATGTCTCCATCCATATATTATGCATTTTAATTGCTCATTAATTTACTTACCAGAATGAATATATCAAATTGGAGGAGGCCATAAATTGTCCAACAGATTCCATTACAAAAGCCAGCAAGTGAGAGCCAGAAAGGCATGTACTCCACACTCCTTGTTTTGATCACTTTTCTAGCTATGGCCAGAGGTGACAAATACATGATGATGTTGAAAACATCAGCTATTATTCCAACCATAAGAGTTCTACGGCTATGGAAAACGAAGATAGCCAACAGAACGATGCCTACTGTCAATAGTGCTTCAAGACCTATGATTTGCGCAACACGAAGCTGAAATTTGTACACATTCAAGTCTCAGATTCATATAATTAAACAAGGGAGCTTGGTAGAGATTAATGATTCATATAATTAAACAAGGGAGCTTGGTAGAGATTAATGATTCATACGTACCCTTTTTTTCCGATCATTAGCGTAAACAAAATATACGGTCAAGTACAGAATCTCAATGCCAAGACCGACGCCATTGATGGTCAACACTAAAACATTGTCTTTTGTAATAAAAGGGAGACCATAGAAGATCCAGATAATACAGTTCATAACTGTGCCCAGGTACGGATATGGTTGAAACTCCTCCACTGCCTTCTTTTTATAGATTTGAAAAAACGTTGGCCTAGTTCATTTATTCACAAAAACCAAAACCATTCATAATTAGTAGGTAACCTAAAATTCAAGAGAGAGAGAGTGAGAGATTGCGATTACATTGGTGAGAGGAAGAGACCGAAAGAGATGACATTCCCTGCAAAAGGAATACATATATAACTACATTGTTGAATCAAATGACGTAAAAACTTAAACCTGGTAACGAATAACTAATTACCGACAATCCCGACGATAGTGTGAGCAAGTCCCATGTTGAAAGCTGAAGCAGAGCAGAAATTGTGAGGGATGAAGGCTCCAACGATTTCAAAGTTATATATAGACAAGGATTTTTAGTTTAAACAAATTTCAACCACTTTAATTAAAATTTATTTTATTAACTAGAAGAATTATATCGAATGTCGAATACTTCTTTCAAACCAATACTTGTGTTTAATTACAGGAGGTGAAGCCCAAGGAGATTGGTTCGGTGCTTCATGAGCCACAGATGCAGCACTTGTGGATTCCGGATACATTTATATTAAATAAATTTATTTTCATTGGTAATTTTGTCATCCTTGTAGTTATTCAAAATCAATAATGTTGTTATGAAAATCCCCGAATTGCATCCATCTCACCCTTTGAATAACAGAGTCGTTATCAACGGTTGCCCTTTGCCACGCGTCATTAGATAATTTAAAACGTTTGAAATAGCATGTCCACCTGTCATTTTCTTTAATAAATTAATATTCTTTGCATGCCAGTTTTGATGACGTGAATTTCTAATTTTAAAATAAACAATTAATTCTATAACCCTCCGTCCGACCTACCTTGTCATCGTCGACATGGCAGGACAACTGACGATGACCGCTGATGTGAAACCATATAGAAATCACATGCCTAGAATTTAACGACTTCGTTAATCAACGACGATCAAAGATGCAATTCAAGAGTTCTAGGGCTAAATTGATAAAATTATAAATGAGGGACAATATTGTTGATTTTTGAAGACTACCAGGGCTAAATTGATGAAATTAAAAATGAGGAACAAAGTTACTCATTTGAGATTACTACATGGACAAAATTACCTATGGATGACAAAATTAACCGGACCCGACGGAGGTGGGTATTTTTTTAATAAAAAAATTAGGTTCGGTCGAGTTTGGTCGGATTATGAAAAAGTTCGAGTTGGGTTTGTGTTTAGGGTGAAAATTCCCTCACTCGACCCAATTTAATTATAACTATATATATTTATTATATATTATATTTAATTTTTTTATTTTTTTTCAAGATGGGTGGGCTGAGTTGAATTTTTTGTGAAAATTTTGGGGTCGGTCAGGATCAAATTATGCCTTTATTATCTAGGGTCAGGAATAAAATATATTAAATTTGGATACCCATGTATTTGTTCTTAGCACTCCCTCACACCCAACAACATTTCCCTTAAAAGCTCCATCAACAAGATGTTCTGGATACCTAAAATTGACCCCTTCTTGACAACTTTCTGAAAAAGTAGATGTAAGGCTTCTACTACTAGAATGAACATAAACGAGGATAATTGATCCTCTGTCTCAATCTCTTAAACATCTTAAATTCTTTAGTTGGAGATCCATTAAGTACGATTGAGACCTTTACCGTGGAGACACATTCCTTTATTCATTTCCTCTATAATTTCCCAAAACCCATTCTTCCTAGCACCATAATCGAAAAGTCTCATCGTACACTATTATAGGCCTTTGCGAAATCTAGTTTGAGTACAACCCCTCGTTCCCCATTGACCTCTTATTGCAGTGAATGAATGATTTTGTTCGCTATCAAAATTTCATCAAATATTTGTTTGTCCTTTAGAAAAGCGCATTGAGCCTCACTTACTAATCGATCCATCACCATATACAACCTTCTTTGAGAGTACCTTTGCCAGGATTTTATAAATTGAGCTTACCAAACTAATTGGCCTATATTCTGAAATATTAGCAGGACATTCCTTCTTAGGAATGAGAACTATAAAAGAGGAATTTACATTTTTTTGGTAATTTACCCTTTGAATGGAAACTTTTGAATAACTTGAAGAAATTATCTTTCAATAGTTCCCAACACTTCTTGTAAAAGCAAGCACTGAATCCATCCGGTCCAGGAGCTTTTGAATCATCGCAATTTCATACTGCATCTTTGATTTCCTCCATATAAAAAGGCTTCTCCAGCTCCATAGCTTCACTCTGTTGAATTCAAAATCGAACCAAGCATCCCATCTCCTCGACTTCTGAAAAAGTTCGAGTTGGGTTTGTGTTTATGGTGAAAATTCTCTCACCGGACCCAATTTATTTATAACTATATATATTTATTATATATTATATATTATATTTTTATTTTTATTTTTTTAAGACGGGTGGGTTTAGTCGGATTTTTTGTGAAAATTTCGGGGTCGGTTAGGATCAAATTATGCCTTTATTATCTAGGGTCAGAAATAAAATATATTAAATTTGGATACCCATGTACTTGTTCTTAGCACTCCCTCACACCCAACAACATTTCCCTTAAAAGCTGCATCAACAAGATATTCTGGATACTTGAAATTGACCCCTTCTTGACAGCTTTCTCAAAAAGTAAATGTAAGGCTTCTAACTGCACATATATATTATATGTTTGATTATTCAATGTTAAAGAAATTTTAATGTATTTTATTATTATGATTTTGATATAAATCATTTTATAATAAAACAAATTAAATAGAAAGGAAATTGCATCCATAGCATCAAAGTGCCCCCCGAAATATATTTAGTAGAACTCAATTATTTAATTGCATGAATATTTGTACTACAATGTTTCTAATATTTTATAAGTCATGTCAGGCATACAAGTGACATTGATGATAAAAGATTTATTTGTTCACTTGTAACATGTTCAATGAAAACGAGGTGCTAAGAAAATGTGACCTCGTATAAATTTAGACACTTTTATGTTAAATGCGTTAGAACTATTTATGAAAATAATATACAACTAAAAGAAAATAGAGGTGACACCGTCGCTTAATGCGAGTATGCACAAATTATTGGAAATTTGATACAGTAATGAGTTTCTCTTGATCTAATATAGCAAATGTTATATATGAAATTATGAACATGAGCATAAGACTGATATAGTCAGACTAATGAGGTAGTTGAAGATGGACAAAAATCTTCTGCCATTTCTAGTGTATCTTTCTATGTTTTAACACTGAAAAAAATTAAATTTTATATTTTAAATCCTAAATCATAAACTTTATACCTTAAAATTACACATTGTTTATTAGCCATTATACATTATTGGACATGTAAGAGTCAAGTTGAGGTGTTAGACTCTTGCACAAGAATTGAGTTCAACCTACGGTGCTTTTTTAGGATAAACTACATAAATAATCATCAAAGTTTTAGTGCGCTTTCATTTTAGTCATCAAACTTTTAAAACTTGTGATATGGTCACTGAACTTTTAATTTGCTTTCATTATGGTCCTCTTGTTAACTACCGTTAGAAAACGCTGACGTGACACGTTAACTTTCCTTTCCTCTCTATGTTTTCTTCATTTCTTCCTTTTACTGCATTATTGAATCTTTGATCATAACTCCTTGAACTGCTTTTGTCTTAACAAACATTAAAAAGTCACTTAGTGCCGGCTTGACATTGCTTTTGAAATGTTTAGTTTAAGATTTAGCTGTTTGGGATTGCTGCCAAAAAATATTTTTAAAATGACAAAATGACCATTTTAGACAAATGTTGTACGATTTAAATCATATTAATTTAATTATTTTTTGAATTCATTAATATATTTATATATGAAATATATAGAGTTACTATAATAAATTATAAAAACCTAAAAAATATATAGATTTTAAAATATAATATAATTTAATTGTTAAGTTTAATTTAAATATATAAAACATATTTTAAAATTAAATTAAATACATTATAATTATTAAAAACTCAAATATATGAAAAAACAAGTGCAAACTTTTGAACAATTGAATAGAGCTTGGTTTTCACCTTCTTTATATAATTTCAAAGATCGATATTTAGGTCCTCTAATCACATCCATGGTGTTGTATGATTATACAAATTCAGATCAATAAGACCTTCATTTTTTATATAATTAAGATATGCATATTTTTTTAATTTAACAGACATAATAAGTTCAATTCATGGTTTTTTCTCAAACAAAATTTTATTAATCATAAAAAAACTTCAAATAAGTTTACAATTTACACCTAAAATCACTACACCACCCATTGCTCATATATCAACAATCAAACAAATAAATCACTAAATAATAGCGGGGAAGCCAAGAAAGATGATCTTCTGAAGAAAGTTTTAATGAAGGACATGGAAACAACAGGGAGAACACAAGAAGCGTAAATAGCGGGGGAAGCCAAAAAGGTAAATTTGTTGAAGAAGTGAGAGGCGAATCTTGTGAGCAGGGAGAGAAGAAAATAAGAAAAATCAAAGGCCATGTAGAGGAGGAAACTCTGTGGAAATTACATTAAATTTTGATTATCACAATGGTGACAGACTGCAGCTTTGATCAGGTGAAGGAGAGATTGCACAATTGGGGTATCGGTGAGATGGAGATGAGTAAAATGGGGGGAAGAAGATTCTTAATCAATATACAAGATTAAGAACTCCTTATGTCATTGGAGGAGCACCAATGGTCCGTATTAAAGGGAGTCTTTATAGAAGTGGGGAAAGACCTGAAATTTAAGGCAGATCACTATCAGATTCGGAACTTCAAACAAGGTGAAATAACTACACAAAAGGGAAAGGAGGCTATTTCTTTGGGGAAAGATCTGGGAATCCAATTTTGAGGAGATTAGTGTAACCCCTTGACCCTAATCAAGCGTACCACATTAGATTTGCTGAAGCAAACCCGAACGAACTAACAAAAATTAGGACCATTTTTTCTTTTATCATGTATCGTTGCAACATTAGAACCTAGTGTATACATACTAGCAGCTGATAAAATCTCACTTGAATCAACATTAGATTGATGTCTAGATGCCCTATTAAACAATTTAGGACCAAATTGTAAAACTATTAACCTGAAAGGATTTATCCGTATTTTAAATTATCAAACCTGAATTAAGCAGGTTTCATGCATGCATGTGAAATTTTAGCTCAAATCGATCATCCGAACACATCCAGTTGACACTTGAACAAATAAGGACGAAAATGCAAACAATCGAAAACATCTCATTAAACCAACTGACATAACGACCTCGTGTACCGATACATTATGCGTACCAGTACACCTGCTCGTGTAACGATCCCAAGGCCAAAACCAAATAGGGTCGTACTGATACACTTGCTCGTGTATCGATACCCCTACTTAAATGGGTGAGTCTGATTTGTTGACCGATAGGGATAGTTGTCTCCATTGAAGAAAGGCGATTTGTTGACCGATTGACACTCGTACAAGCTATTGTCAGAGGTAGATGCTATGACTTGATTTTTGGATTTATGTATCTCTTCTAGAATCGACTCGAGAGAGTGTTAATCCTTCCAATGAGTGTAGCTTTAATACCAATTGTTGAGATGATCAATCGAATCCAAATGGACAAGAAGGGGGTGAATTGGCAATGAAAAATTTGAAGGGAGCAAGTTGGAAAGATAAAAATGAAGAATCAAATATTTATAGTGGTTCAAGCTTCTAACAAGCTCTACATCCACTACCTTAGCTCCCACTAAGAATTTTCAAACAATTCATTACTGAATTCATCCCTTTTTCTAGGCTTAGGAGGAAACCTTTACAAGACAATCAAGCTTTCCATCGAAAGCTTGATTAAGATCACTATTTTACAAAGGATGGTTAGAGAACTTAAATTGACCTCTCAAATAGGCTTATATGTTTCCCATTTACAAGTGAACTCTCCCCAAACTTGAAATAAAGAATTACTATGAGAAATCACAAGTTGGGTACAAAGGTTTGACTCTAAAAAGCTTAAAGAGATTGAATTTTTGCTTGAATGCTTATCACTTGATGAATTGTTGTTGTTGTAGCTTTTGAGTCTTGATTTTTTATCCCTTCATTGATTTCTAACCGTCTGGGTAGCTGAGATCAAAAATAGAGCCGTTGGAGACCACTTTTCCCGCAATAAATGCACTTTTGGTGTAGGGCGTATCGGTACACGGGAGCCCCGTATCAGTACCAGTAAGAAAAAAACTAGTCGTTGCAAGAGTAAATGCAGGGACGTATCGATACGCGGGAAGGCGTATCGAAATGGTCTTAGTGTAAAATGGGGGTCGTAACGAAACGGCTAGGCCCTATCGGTACGATTTTTGCTCACTAGAATCTGATGAAAAAGTCTTGGAAAAAAGGTGTTGGTATGCTTCAAGGGCGTATCAAAACGGGAAGCTTGTTTTAACAAAAGTGTATCGAAATGGACATCACCTGTTTCGGTATGATATAACTAAATTTTGAAGCTTTAACTGACACTCAACGATCAAAAAATTTAATGCAAAGATTTCAAAAATCTTAAGACCCCGTATCAGTACGCTGACGCGTCGTACCAAAACTGAGGATCGATACGCCTAAGACCTATACCGAAACTCATTAATATAAAACCCAATTTGAAGGTCGTATCAAAGCGGGCAAGCCCATATTGCAACATTGTATCGAAACGGGGTAAGTCGTATCAAAACGATGTGTTCAAATAAAATTCCAGTAGCCAAATATGTATCGGAATGCTATAGAGCGTATCGATACGCCTGGGAGATTTTGTAAAGTTTGGCTTGAAACACTTAGAAAATTTTTGGGGTTTAAGTTTTTGACTTTGAGTGAGACTTTTGAGTACTTAAAAATTTATTTACTTTTGAAAATTTGATCCTCAATTAATTTGTTATATAAAAATCAAACATAATTTGTATGATTTGATCCTAAAATGTTTAATAATGCATTTGGACATCAATCCGATTTCTGGTTCAAGTGAGATTTTTTCAGCTACCTGTATATACACACTAGGTTCTAATGTTGCATCTAGACAAGATAAAAGAAAAAATGGTCCTGATTTTTATTTGTTTGTTCAGGTTTGCTTATGCAAATCTAATACGGTCCGCTTGATTCGGGTCAAGGGGTTTACACTCATCTCCTCAAAATTGGATACCCAGATCTTTCCCTAAAGCAACAGCCTCCTTTGCCTTTTTTGTGTAGTTATTCCACCTTGTTTAAAGGCCCGAATACGACAACGAATTGCCTTTGATTTCAGGTGAAACTAAATCTTTTCTACCCTACTTAATGCGTCTTTGAGCCCTATCCCTTTTCTTCTATTCCGCCTTATAAGAACTTTGTTCTGAAATTCCAAAACATACTTGTATTTCTCCTTATTCCTTGCTTGAAACTTTGGTAGGTCTAGGGTATATTCAACCTCTACATCATTCTTTACCCTTATCGTATATTCATTTTCCTTATTAACTCAATTTGATTCAGATTTCTTCATTTCATCTAGCTCGAGCTGATTTTGGCCTTTGACTTGGTTAATATGTAAGTCTACCCCTTGAGTTTCTTTATGATTAATGTCATCCTCATTGAAGCTCATCATTCTTAGATCTTCCACTGCCCTGCTTGAACTTGGGTTTTCTAGGTTGAATCTTAATGTAATTGGAATATCAACTAGGCTAATATCTACAAAATTCCCTTTGCACGGTCCACTACTCTCCCTTGTATCTTGGTTCTTTGGCACCTCCTTCTCCACTTCAGCCAATTCAACGACGTCTGATTGCTGATATTTTTTGACTTCTCCATTATTCTCGAGTCTAGAGCCCTTTCATTTTGATTCTCAAATAAATCTAAAATCTTATCTTTCCAAATCATTTTCATAATCTTAGGCCGACATTCCTTTGCAAACTACATTTATTGCTTCATCATGCCCAATAAAATTATCTTTTAATTTAATCATATCTTCTATCTAAGAATGGACCATTATCGGTTCCGACGAGCTTTTCTCCGTATCTGATTCGACCGGCCTGGCTGGCTTCCCCTCAACCCCGATCTTCTGATTGTCTAAATTTACATGAATGCAGACAACTTCATATACTCGGGCTCGTACAATCGATTCTATTGATCTTATTTTAAGAGATTAAGATATTTAGCTTCTCACAATCTAGTGTTTGGTTTGCATTCTCCCCTATTGCTACCAAAGAACCCCAACATTATGATATTCTACATATTATCGTATAATTCCAACAATGTAATGGAATTCCCACTACTTCTATCCAAGTCGACCTTTCAGGTATCATTCTAGTTTCTGACCAGTACTCCATTTCTATAAAGAATCCCTTCAATACGGACCATTGGTGCTCCTCCAATAACATAAGGAGTTCTTCATCATGTATATCGATTAAGAATCTTCTTCCTCCAATTTTACTCTTCTCTATTTCACCGATACCGCAATTGTGCAATCCCACTAAAAATTAGGTTTAGGATTTTGGGATTAAAGTTAGGATATAGGGAATTAGAGGTATGATGTATTTTAGGATTTAAGATTTAGAATTTATGGTTAAGGTTTAAATTCTATTTTTTTAGTATTTTTTAGTCTTAGAGCATAGAAAGGGGCATCAAAAAGAGGCAAAGGATTTTTGTCCAAAAACTAGGATAAAAATCCATTGCCACTTTTCGGTGCCCCTTTCTATTTCCCAACACTAAAAATACTACAAAATTAAATTCCAAGCCCTAACCCTAAATTCTAAATCCTAAACCCTACACCATATTCTCTAATAAATACACTATACCCTAAACCCTAACCTTAAACCCTAAACTTTAAACCCCCAACTCTACTATTTAGTGTAGGGGATAGAAATGGGCACCGAAAAGGGGCAGAGGATTTCAATTCAAAAAACTGTAGCCTAACTTCGGATAAAAATCTGATGCCCCTTTCCGGTGCCCCTTTCTATACCCCAACACTAAACAACATTAAAAAATTAAATCCCAAATCTGCCCTAATTTCTAAATCCTACACCTTATACCCTAAAAATACACCCTACCCTAAATTCCTTAACCATAACCACAAGCCTTAACCTCAAACCTTAAACCCTAAACCTAAATTTTAGTATAGAGGCATAAATAGGGGCAGTGAAAAGGCAAAGGATTTCTATTCCCTAACTTCACAGAAGTTATTTAATTTAAAATTATTTTTATTGACAAGGACCCTATGTACCGATACACAAGGTCGTTATGTTAGTTGGTTTAATAAGATGTTTCGGATTGTTTGCATTTTGGTTCTTATTTGTTCAAGTGTCAACTAGATGTGTTCGAATGATTGATTTGAGCTGAAATTTCACATGCATGCATGAAACATGCTTAATTAAGGTTTGGTAATTTAAAATATGGATAAATCCTTGTAGTTTTACAATTTGGTCCTAAAACGTTTGATAACGCATCTGGACATCAATCCAATGTCTGATTCAAGTGAGATTTTGTCAGCTGCCAGTCTGTACACACTAAGTTCTAATGTTGCATCTAGATAAGATAAAAGAAAAATGGTCCTAGTTTTTGTTAGTTCGTTCGGGTTTGCTTCGGCAAATCTAATGTGGTCCGCTTCATTCGGGTCAAGGGGTTACACTCATCTCCTCAAAATTGGATTCCCAGATCTTTCCCCAAAGCAATAGCCTCCTTTGCCTTTTCTATGTAGTTATTCCACCTTGATTTAAGTTCTGAATCTGACAGTGATCTGCCTTAAATTTCAGGTGAAACTAAATCTTTCATGCCCTGCTTAATGCGTCTTTGAGCTCTATCACTTTTCTTTTGTTCCACCTTATAAGAACTTTGTTCTGAAACTCCAAAAAAGACTTGTATTGCTCATTCTTCCTTCTTTTTTCCTTGCTTGAAACTTTGGTAGGGCTAGGGTATATTCAACCTCTACATCATTCCTTGCCCTTATCGTATATTCATTTGCCTTATTAACTCGATTTGATTCAGATATGTTCATTTCATCTGGCCCAGGCTGATTTTGGACTTCGACTTGGTTAATATGCAAGTCTACCCCTTGAGTTTCTTTATGATTAATGTCTGCCTCATTGAAGCCCATCATTCTTAGATCTTCCACTGCCTTTCTTGAGCTTGGGTTTTCTAGGTTGAATCTTAATGTAATTTGAATATCAACTAGGCTAGTATCTACAAGATCCCCTTTGTACGGTCCAGTACTCTCCCTTGAATCTTGGTTCCTTGGCACCTCCTTCTCCACTTCAGCCAATTCAACGCCGTTTGACTGCTGGAGTTTTTTAACTTCTCCATTATTCTTGAGTCTATTGCCCTTTAATTTTGATTCCCCAATAAATATAAAATCTTATATTTCTAAATCATTTTCATAATCTTGGGACGATATTCCTTTGCAAACTACATTTATTGCTTCATCATGCCCAATAAAATTATCTTTAGATTTAATCATTTCTTCCCTCTTAGAATGAACCGTTGTTAGTTCCGACGAGCTTTCCTCTGTATCTGATACGACCGGCCTGGCTAGCTTCCCCTCAACCCCGATCTTCTAATTATCTACATTTACATGAATGCAGACAGCTTCATATACTCGGGCTCGATACAATCAATTCTGTTAATTTGATTTGTAGAGATTAAAATATTTAGCTTCTCACAATCTAGTGTTTGGTTTGCATTCTCCCCTATCGCTACCAGAGAACCCCCAACATTATGATATCCTACATATTATTGTATAATTCAAAAAATGTAATGGAATTCCCACTACTTCCACCCAAGTCGACCTTTAAGGTATCATACTAGTTTCTGACCAATACTCCACTTCTATAAAGACTCCCTTCAATACAGACCATGGGTGCTCCTCAAGTAACTTAAGGAGTTCCTCATCCTGTATATCGATTAAGAATCTTCTTCCTCCCATTTTACTCATCTCTATCTCACCAATACCCAGTTGTGCAATCTCTCCACCTGATCAGAGCTGCAATATATCACCATTGTGCCAATCAAACTTTTATGTAATTTCCACGGAGTTTCCTCCTCTACTTGGCCTTTGATTCTTCTTATTTTCTTCTCTCCCGGGTCACAAGATTCGTATGTCACTTCTTCAACAATTTTACCTTTTTGGCTCCCCCCGCTATTTACACTTCTTGTGTTCTCCCAGGTTCTTGGGTTTCTACTTTTGCCTGCGGTTTCCATGTCCTTCAGAAGATCAGCTTTCTTGGCTTCCGCCGCTATTATTTGGTTTTACAAATCTACTTTATTTGTTTGATTGTTGATATATGAGCAATGGATGGTGTAGTGATTTTTGGTGTAAATTGTAAACTTATTTGAAGTTTTTTTATGATTAATAAAATTTTGTTTGAGAAAAAACCATGAATTGCACTTATTATGTTTGTTAAATTAAATTATATTATGAAAAATAAGTGATATATTATAAAGAAGGTGAAAACCAAGCTCTATTCAATTGTTCAAAAGTTTGCACTTTTTTTCTTCATATATTTGATTTTTTAATAATTATAATGTATTTAATTTAATTTTAAAATATGTTTTATATATTTAAATTAAATTTAACAATTAAATTATATTATTTTTTTAAAATCTTTATTATTTTATTTTTTATAATTTTATTATAGTAACTCTATATATTGCATATATACATTTATTAATGAATTCAAAAAAATCATATTAATATGGTTTAAATCGTACAACATATGTCTAAAATGGTCATTATGTCATTTTAAAAATAGTTTTTGACAGCTATCCCAAAAAACTAAATCTTAAACATAACATTTCAAAAGCAATGCCAAGTCTGCACTAAGTAATTTTTTAGTGTTTGTTAAGACAAAAGCAGTTCAAGGAGTTATGATCAAAGATTCAATAATGCAGTAAAAAGAGAAGAAATGAAGAGAAACATAGAGCGGGAAGGAAAGTTAACGTGTGTAACCCCTTAGACCCGCTTATGCGTTACAACGGATCCTAGGATGTCACATTAGGGTCACAAGAGCGACCCACAATAAAAATACACATAAAACCATTTTTTTGGTTCCTCAAAACACTTATTAAACTGTAAAATCAACTTCTGTTTAAAATACTATTTCAGAAAATCATTTAAACACATAACAAGAATTTCAAAAAGTGCTTTACAGACTCTATCATAAAAAAATACGTGACATACATGACATACATGCCCACTAACTATACAGTACCGTACTCCAGAGGCAACGCCGAAGGAACTCTGAACACTGATGTCAAACATTAAACCATGCTATATTCTTTTAACCCGCGATAGTAAAAATAACGTGAGCTTGGAAAAGCTCAGTAATACAGAACTACCAAAAGATGCTATAAGCTCATGTAGGTATATGGTAGGCATAACATTTTCATGATGTTCCAAGTAGTGATAGTCCTCTTTTCTTTTCTGTTATTTCAGGGTAACGTTATACTTGAGATTAACGATACTTGTTCTTTATTCAATCATCGAGTAACAAGCGTGAATTTTTCAAGTTGATAGTTTATGAAGATGAAAACAACGAGTTTAAAGTCTAGTGTGTCCCAAATGGTGCATATCAAATAGGCATAAATGCATACCAATCATATCATGAGAACACATAACCATTCAATGCAAATGTTCAAGTACATACAAGGGTTTACTAGTAACTACCTTCCAACCTTACACCAATATACAGTCCCCCAAAACTGCATCCATAAGGACTTACCCTAGGCTCGATGGGCATAGGTGCCACCTAAGGGGATGCCTTAGGTCCATAAGGATTTACCCGTGCTAAAGCATCGGTACCTACTCAAGGGGAGACCTTGAGTCCATAAGGATTTACCAGCTGGATCAGAGCTGTACCGATTGAGACTTCATAACATAATCCAATAGTATACCCTAGATAGTAATCGGTGTTCATATTCCAGACATGAGTAACAGAATACATGTGACAGACATTCTATTCAGAGTATCAGAAACGAAAGGTTCATGCTTTTGACAGATAAATGGGCATACCATTGAGCAGAGAAGACATTTTCATCATTCATCATGCAAACAGATTGTACCATCATAGGTCAAGCTAACAGATCATACTATCAAGTTCATCAGACAGTCATGCAATACCATCACAGATTAAGCAATCACATAACAAGTATACAGATTGAGCAAATGTACATCAAGTAGGCAGAGAATGTCATCATATATCCAGTTCATCATTTCATTTCATTTTCCAACATAGTGATGCAGTCTCAATAACAATTGAAATGTTCTTCAAACATAATATTATTCATGATTAAATCATTATACAATCCATTCAACATAATATATCACACATGGAACACACTAGGTGGGATAGATCATTTCTTGGATATACTTGGCATTTACGGAAGGGGACACATTAAACTTTTGACAATTTGAACGGATTACTGAAACGTGGCCCCTATTAAAAGGGGTTCATACTAACGGTTTAACCTAGATATCCAGGAGGTGATAGATCAAGATCTTTGAGAGTTTAGACGCATCATGAGTTATTTAGTCATTTAAGCCTACAAGGGCATTATGGTCAGTTTATCACATATGGACATTTTGGTAATTTATACCAACAAGGCATAAACAGTCGCTCAGGAAATTCTATTTTCTCATCAAACTTCCAATCAGGCATTCGGAGATTTATATGTCAAGATCTTTCACGATATCGAATACATTCAATGCTATCTTAATTACTTTGGCCAACGAGGGCATTTTAGTCTTTTTAATTATCAGGGGTGATTTTGTAATTTAGCCCAGTAATGATAAAATGACGATTTACAATATTTAATATATATTTGAACGGTTGCTTTCATAATTCACCACAGGACTTGCCACAGAGTAGCCGAACTTATATTTTGTGCGGAAAACTTCCAATCTTATTTTAATATCAGGAGTGATTAACATACATGAGTATGCTTCCTAACACTTAGGGGCACTTTAGCCCTTAAAGTCTTATTAGAAATCCCATAATTTCATCAAATGCATAACTGCCTATTTAACTCAAAAAGGCTTTTCAGTCATTTTGGAAATTGGGATAAATCCACCATTTTTGTCAAATTTTACTATTTAGCACCTCCATCGTTTACGTACTCGGTAGAGATTAAGTCATTTTGATCCCTTCGGCCCTTACAGACAATTTACTCATTTTAGAATTTAAGGGTAAAATTGTCATTCTGATTAATTAAGAATTTCGGTGCTCGAAGGCACTACAATTTTTTTGTCATTACGATCATTCCGATTAATTCATCCATTCTTGTCGTAAGGATCAACTAAAGAATACAACGATAATTCCAGTAAATTCACCTTCATGTGTTATACAAAGCTCAGGGGAAAAATCCAAGTTTCTTTTAGTATCACACACATTTGAATAAAGATGCCGAAGTCTTTTCCAATAGAACATACATCTTAGGTAGGGTAATTTTTCAATCAATTCGAATGTAGATTTCGAGTCACTTCCTTTATTAGGGGGCAGTTTAGTCATTCTTATACTTCAAGGGCATTTCTGTAATCTCATATCCAATATCCTTTACTCCATATTATGGGCATTAAATCTTAGACACCATTGATCGAGTTGCAGATTTAACTGTATTGTTTATTACTATTAACTTTCGATACTTCTGGTCTATTAGTATTCTTATTCGAATATTTTGGTTTTAATAATTTTTATACTTATTTCTCGTATCTAATTCGACTTAAGAAGAGTTTACAAAACACTTCATCATAAGCATGCATGCGTTAACCGGATATCGACATGTACATAAAGCATACAAGGGGTAGTAATGTATTACCTTAACTCCGAGCTACAACGATTGATCTGTGAATGACATTCGAACACCCTTGAACCCGGATTTGACATCCCTCAACAAATCGTATTCCAGGAACTATTAATACCTTCAATTACACAAATTCCAAGATCAGACCTCATTCACAAAGCTCTTAATCATGTAATTAAATACATAAGCACTCTCAGGTTCAAGGTCAGATTCGAAAGCTTTCGGATCAGAATTTTGCAAAATGGGCTTCAAAAACGGACTCATGACGTCGAAAAACATAAAATAGGAGTTTTCAGAAAATTTGACATTTTGGTCAACGGTCAAAGTCAACGATGACGTCAGCATGCCAATGCTGACGTTAGCACTTCAATGGTCAACGGGGATAGAGTAAATGCTGACGTCAGCATGTCAACGCTGACGTCAGCAGGTCAACGGGCAGAGGTCAACTGAGTTGACTCGGTTGACTCACTGAGCTGACTTGGCTGACTCACTGAGTTGACTCGGGCTGAGTTGACTCGGTAGATGGGTTGGGCTCGGATACGGGTCAGGTCAGGTCGATATGGGTCGGATACGGGTTTGGGTCAAGTACGGGTACAGGTTGGGTCAGACACGGGTTGGACCGGGTTCAGATCTAGTTTAGACCGGTTCTTACCCTAAAATTTCCATGGTCATCGGACGGTCGCCGGAATCTTCGTCGGAGGACCTGAAATGCTCGATCCTGCCGGATTTCGAAAACCCATGAGACACACGTTTAACAAAACCAAAAAAATTAAGCGAAACAAGACGGAATCTGGTCGGATCTTACCCCAAACAGAATCGAAATGGCCGGAAAAATGCGTCTCCGATGAAGCTCTTCTAGTCGTCGAATAGATTGTTGCTTGGGCAGGCTTTGCTCACCGTCGCGCCAAGAGCTCAGATCTGGTGTCCGTTTCGCGAATGGACGGCAGCCGAGGCCAGAAAACTTAGAAATTCAAAATGATTCCGACGAACCTTCAAGCTATTACTCCCGTCGGACAACAATGATGCGACACGAGTGGCGGCTAGGGTTTGGTCGGGACGTTGAGGCGCTCCGAACAAAGGGGGCGATGGCCATCACGACGGAACGGTGGGGGTGATCGGGAAAGGCAGAAGCGGTAGCTGGGGAGAAAGCTCGAGAGAGATCTGGAATACCCTCTCTCAAACTCAAGTTCGAAAGGGCAAAAACCATGGGTAGGTGAAGGGTCAGAATGGTTATTAGATAAAGCTGACATACACAAAATTGAACTTCAAAACTTCACCAAGCTAAAACTAGACAAACATGGGCACTTGGCCTAGCGGTAACACAATGAAGCTTGCCACTAAGGTAAGAGGTTGCAAGTTCAAGCCCCTACAACCTCAAAACCTTTCCCTTTTTTATCCTACTTTTCTCTTCCTTATTATTATTTCTTTTTTTTCTTCTTTTTTTAACATATTTTATGCTAATAAAAAAATCAGGGTGTTACAACGTGTCACGTCAACGTTTTCTAACAGTAGTTAACGAGAGAGCCATAATGAAAGCGAATTAAAAATTCAGTGACCATATCACAAGTTTTAAAAGTTCGATGATTAAAATGAATGCGCACTAAAAATTTGATGATTATTTATGTAGTTTACCCTAAAATAAAAGCACTACACATAGCTTGAACTCAATTCGTGTGCAAGAGTCTAACACCTCAACTTGACTCTTACATGTCCAATAATGTATAATGGATAATAAACAAGGTGTATTTTTTAGGGTATATAGTTTATAGTTTAGAATTTAAAATATAAAATTTAAATTTTTTAGTATTAGAACATAGAAGAATACAGTAGAAAGGGGCGGAAGATTTTTTTCCATCTTCAATTACCTCATTAGTCTGACTATATCAGTCGTATGCTCATGTTCAGTTCATATATAACATTTGCTATATTAGGTCTGGAGAAACTCATTACTCACATTAAACGACAATGCCACATCTATTTTCTTTTAGTTGTATATTATTTTCATAAATAGTTCTAACACATTTAATATAAAAGTGTCTAAATTTATACGAGGTCACATTTTCTTAGCACCGCCTTTTCATGGAATATGTTATAAGCAGGGGTGAAGCCAACATTTAAAAGTTAAGGGGGCCGAAAAAAAATTAAGGATATAAACACCCTTGGACTTTTGACAAAAAAATCAATTACGTCCCTAAACTAGGATAAAAATCCATTGCCACTTTTCGATGCCCCTTTCTATGTCCCAACACTAAAAACACTAAAAAAATTAAATTTCAAGCCCTAACCCTAAATTCTAAACTCTACACCATATACTTTAAAAAATATACCCTACCCTAAATTCCCTAAACCCTAACCACAACCCCTAACCTTAAACCCAAAACTCTAAATCTCAAACTCTACTTTTTAGTGTAGGGGGATAGAAAGGGGAACCGAAAAGGGGCAGAGGATTTCAATTCCAAAAGTTGTAGCCTAACTTCGGATAAAAATCCGTTGCCCCTTTCTATGCCCTAACACTAAAAAATTAAATCTCAAACCTACCCTAAATTCTAAATCCTACACCCTATACCCTAAAAATACATCCTAGCCTAAATTCTCTAAACTATAACCACAAGCCTTAACCTCAAACCCTAAACACTAAACCTAAATTTTAGTATGGAGGCATAAATAGGGGCAGTGAAAAAGGCAGAGGATTTCTATTCCCTAACTTCGCAGAGTTATTTAATTTAAAATTATTTTTATTGATTAGTTAAATATTATAATACAATTTTAAGCCTCTAACATAGTAGTGTTTGTAGGAATAGATATCATTTGCATTTTCAGTGTTTCTTTCCATGCCTCACACTAAAAAATAGGTTTAGGGTTAGGGTTTATGTAATTTAGGCATGGTGTATTTTTAGGGTATAGGGTGTAGGGTTTAGGATTTTGATTTTAGTGTTAAGGCTTGAAATTATTTTTAGTATTTTTTAGTGTTACGATATAGAATAAGGCACCAAAAAAGGGCAGACGATTTTTATCCGTATTTCTAGCGCTAATTGTAATACGTAATTATATTGATATATTCACGGGCAATGCTACGTCTACCCACTGGGTCATCTACCCCGTTGAGGTGGCGTATGGCATGGCAACTCAAATAGATATAACTGAATAAAATATTAAAATATCTTTTAAAATTTTAATTGGATAATACAAATCAATTAATACACCTTTTACCCACAATTTTTTTAAGATAATAAATGCATTGCGTTTATAATTGTTTGACTAGCCTCACATTAATAATAATAATAATAATAATAATAATAATAATATTATTATTATTATTATAATATTATTATTATTATTATTATTATTATTATTATTATTATTCAAATTAGATTATAAAATATTTCGAAGGTTGAATCTACGCCAACCAATCATTTTGGTAATCGGAATTTCATTATTTGACGTAATTTTTTTTCCTTTTCTCTCTTTTAATTTTATTTAAAAATATTGAAAAATTATAAAGAAAAGACAGGAAAAAGGAGGTAGAAGCTTGGAATAATCAGCTTTTTTAGTATGAATGAAATATGTGAAGCATTCAAAAAATAATCTTTAAATGTAATAGATTTTCTCATACTCTTTGATTACAAAAAAAATATATATTTTAAAAAATTATTCAAGAGTGATTTAACTTATAAATTTTAGGGAAATATTTTAATATACAAGTTTGTTATACAAGTCTTTTAATTTTAGGTGTATAGATTTAGGTTGTGGTTTAGGGGTTCATGTTGTAGGGTGTAGAATTTAAGGTTTATAGTTAGAATATAGAGATTAGGTTTTAGGGCTAGGGATTTAGGTTTTAGATTTATAGCTTAAATATGAAAGGTTGTGTAATTTTTTTACATAGCTTGTATATCAAAATATAACCCTAAATTATGTTAGATATGGGTTTAAACATTTAATAGTAATTCATAATTGTTCTATTCAAAAGAAGCAATTCATAATTCTTTTATTTAAATGATGGAAAATAATAATAAAAATGCTATTACAATGATATTTCCATTAATATTTTAAGAAAACACTTTAGTATTTTACTAATTGAGTTGATATTTGGTTAATATGCGATATCATTTAAGTCAAACTCTTAATTGATATTATACAAAAAAACTAGTTTTGTTCACTGTGATGTTACTCTTCTATTTAATTAAATTAAACTTGAGTTGGATTAATCCGAAATATAATTCTAATATTCAAATCGATTTAATTTTACTAGTTTTTTATTTTGAATTATGATTTTTATTTTTAAGATATATTATTATATATTAAATAATAAAAGAAAATATGAGCAGTGAAAATCTCTACAAGAAAGTATTGAACATGTGTTAAAGACAGTGCAATAGAAGCAATGAATATTGTATTTTTTAAGAGAATATCCAAAAATTTATTGAGAGTAATATGAAAAAGGTTTTAGAGTTCCTATAAATTTTCTATAAATATGTCACTTTCACCTCAGTTTGGTAGATTACTCGGTGGATATAGAAAGTTTTCTCCTATATTTACAATTAACATATATTTATAACAATATCTTAAAACGAAAACTAAAAAAAATCTCTTCAATTATCCTTTGAAGAATCAAACATTTGATTCGGTGCATGATAAAAATAAAATTAAAAATAAACATAAATTAAGTTTTAGTTGGAATTTTATTTCTTAAGAAGAGGTGGAACAAATTTTAATCTTGGGGTTTGTTATAGTTATTGGGAGAAAAATTCTCTGTCTTTTTTCGGTGTTTTTTTTTTTCTAAACACTAAAAAGTTAAATCTTAAGTCATAATTCTAAATTATAAGTATTAAATCTTAAAAAATACATCTTACACCTAATATTCTAAACCATAACCTTAAACTTTAAGTATCAAATAGGTGCCTAAAGTTTCAACCGTTATAATTTTAGGTGTCTAAAATATACAATGTTACAATTATAGGTGCTCACCGTTAAAGAAGTGTTAAAAAAAGTTGTTAATCAATCAATACTTAAAACGTGACACTATTTTTTTTAATTTAAAGGAAAAAAATCAGAATTTTCATAAAATCTTAAAATTTTGCAAAGTTTACAAAACAGTTCCCAAATCTCTAAAATTTCTCAAACTCCCAAATCACCACCGCTTCCACTATTGATCGTCGCCCCTGATCACACACCTTTGGTTGCTGGACCAAGGCGATCATTTTCCCAACACGGCGTCGCCAAAAATGCGGAACGACATGCAGCCGGATGCGAAATCAACGTTCATATTTTAAAATAATGATTGAAAAATATATTTTAAATTGTATATAAATTATATATAAATGAAAAAATATCTTACGATAATTTTTTATATTAGTTAATTTAAAATTATTTTTATTGATTAGTTAAAGGTTATATAATACAATTTTAAGCCTCCAACGTAGCAGCGTTTCTAGCGCTAATTGTAATTCGTAGTTATATTGGTATATTCACAAGTAACATATATTTATAACAATTTCTTAAATCGAAAACTAAACAAAACATCTCTTCAATTGTCTTTGAACAATCGAACATTTGATTCAATGAATGATAAAAATAATCATAAACATAAATTAAGTTTTAGTTGGAATTTTATTTCTTAAGAAGAAATGGAACAAATTTTAATCTTGGGAGAAAAATCAAATTTCCCTTTTGGGTGCTGCTTTTTGTTCCTAACACTAAAAAGATCAAATCCTATGTCATAACTTTGAAGTATTAAACCCTAAAAATATACCTTACACCAAATATTTTAAACCCTAACCCTAATACATATCCTTAAACTCTAAAACTATTTTTTTAATAAGGGGCGGACGATTTCTACTCCAGTTATTGTTGGGTTTCAAAGTCGATTTGTTAAAGAAATTTGAGTATGGTAGTTTGCAAAATTGATTTAAGTGGGACATATTACACATATTAATATATCAAAAGAAATAAGCGCAAAAAGTAAAAGAAATAATATACGAGAATGGGCAAGAATAAAATTGAAATGGCCTAAATTTACAGAAGAAAAAATATCTTAAAAGCATGATAAGGAATTTAACCCAAGTCATAATAAACCCTAAACCTAAGAAAAAAAACTATGGCATATAAACACAACCCAACTCATAATAAGCCCTAAACCTAAGAAAGTTATGGTCCGGTTTGGAAGTAAAAACAAAGAAGTCAGGCAGCTCCAATAGGAAGATTGGAGAGCTGAACCTCTGCTGACGGCTTCTTCACTTGGTCTTTAGTTTTGTGGTCTCCGTTGAAGTAAAAGTAGGCATATAAGCACAACTGAAGAAAGCCAGAGATGGATCCTAGTCCATTGGAAACCTGCAAAGCAACAATAACAATTATATTACTCCATGTCTCCATCCATATATTATGCATTTTAATTGCTCATTAATTTACTTACCAGAATGAATATATCAAATTGGAGGAGGCCATAAATTGTCCAACAGATTCCATTACAAAAGCCAGGAAGTGAGAGCCAGAAAGGCATGTACTCCACACTCCTTGTTTTGATCACTTTTCTAGCTATGGCCAGAGGTGACAAATACATGATGATGTTGAAAACATCAGCTATTATTCCAACCATAAGAGTTCTACGGCTATGGAAAACGAAGATAGCCAACAGAACGATGCCTACTGTCAATAGTGCTTCAAGACCTATGATTTGCGCAACACGAAGCTGAAATTTGTACACATTCAAGTCTCAGATTCATATAATTAAACAAGGGAGCTTGGTAGAGATTAATGATTCATATAATTAAACAAGGGAGCTTGGTAGAGATTAATGATTCATACGTACCCTTTTTTTCCGATCATTAGCGTAAACAAAATATACGGTCAAGTACAGAATCTCAATGCCAAGACCGACGCCATTGATGGTCAACACTAAAACATTGTCTTTTGTAATAAAAGGGAGACCATAGAAGATCCAGATAATACAGTTCATAACTGTGCCCAGGTACGGATATGGTTGAAACTCCTCCACTGCCTTCTTTTTATAGATTTGAAAAAACGTTGGCCTAGTTCATTTATTCACAAAAACCAAAACCATTCATAATTAGTAGGTAACCTAAAATTCAAGAGAGAGAGAGTGAGAGATTGCGATTACATTGGTGAGAGGAAGAGACCGAAAGAGATGACATTCCCTGCAAAAGGAATACATATATAACTACATTGTTGAATCAAATGACGTAAAAACTTAAACCTGGTAACGAATAACTAATTACCGACAATCCCGACGATAGTGTGAGCAAGTCCCATGTTGAAAGCTGAAGCAGAGCAGAAATTGTGAGGGATGAAGGCTCCAACGATTTCAAAGTTATATATAGACAAGGATTTTTAGTTTAAACAAATTTCAACCACTTTAATTAAAATTTATTTTATTAACTAGAAGAATTATATCGAATGTCGAATACTTCTTTCAAACCAATACTTGTGTTTAATTACAGGAGGTGAAGCCCAAGGAGATTGGTTCGGTGCTTCATGAGCCACAGATGCAGCACTTGTGGATTCCGGATACATTTATATTAAATAAATTTATTTTCATTGGTAATTTTGTCATCCTTGTAGTTATTCAAAATCAACAATGTTGTTATGAAAATCCCCGAATTGCATCCATCTCACCCTTTGAATAACAGAGTCGTTATCAACGGTTGCCCTTTGCCACGCGTCATTAGATAATTAAAAACGTTTGAAATAGCATGTCCACATGTCATTTTCTTTAATAAATTAATATTCCCTGCATCAGCCAGTTCACCCTAGCTTTCTGCCTCCGCAAATTCTCTTGAGCTTTACGAGTATCCCATAGGTGTATCTTACGATGCTTCATTCCCTCCAATTTGACCGAATCTAGTTTGCTAACATCACCAAGATCTTCCAATTCATTGATGCGTCTTTCCATCTCTTGTGCTCTATTGTTGAAGTTGTCAGAAGAATTAACATTCCACTTTTTCAAGGCACCCTTTACTCTTTTGAGTTTCGATGTTAAAATCCTATCACATTCCTTCGGATCTATCAAGATTCCCTTTATTACATTGATACATTCTTCTTTACTCAGTCAAGCATTAATTATTTTTTAATGGTCTTGGTCCCCAGTCCTCTTTTGAACTAGACAATAAGATTGGTACATGATCTAAAATTGTTCGTTGCATGCCACAAATTGAAATGTCCGAGTACTTTTGAAATCAACTTTTTTCCACTAAGAACCTGTCTAGTCGGATTCTGAAAAAGTTCGAGTTGGGTTTGTGTTTAGGGTGAAAATTCCCTCACCCAACCCAATTTATTTATAACTATATATATTTATTATATAATATATTTAATATTTTTATTTTTTTTCAAGATGGGTTAGTTTAGTCAGATTTTTTGTGAAAATTTTGGGGTCGGTCAGGATCAAATTATGCCTTTATTATCTAGGGTCGGTCGGGATTAAATTCGGATATGTCAAGACTCCTTTTATTGCATTGATACATTATTCTTTACTCAGTCAACCATTAATTATTTTTTAATGGTCTTGGTCCCCAGTCCTCTTTTGAACTAGACAATAAGATTGGTACATGATCTGAAATTGTTCGTTGCATGCCACAAATTGAAATGTCCGAGTACTTTTGAAACCAACTTTCCTCCACCAAGAACCTGTCTAGTCTGCTCCGACTACTATTTGAACCAATCAAAGTAAAATTCAACCATACATGCCACATAATTTGAACACCCGCTTCTTTTGCTCCTTGACCTAACAACATTGAAATCACCAAGTAATCCAATTTTGAGTCCAATTTCTTTTCAAATTTGCCACTTCTCCCATAGTTGTACTTGTTCCTTGATTCCACATGGATCGTAGATGTTTAGCTGGATATACTAAGTATTGTCATCAATCCCCTTCCGTGCTACTAGAATGAAGTTAGTATGGATGATGCCTTTTCCACTTTGAATTTGTTACTAGCCCTCCCAATCGCCCCGCAACATTTGAAACTCTCAAGTCAAATTCATCATCATACCAAATTTTTTCACCACATCCTCGTCCATCGAGACCATCTTTGTCTCCTGTAAAAAAAATACCATTTCTACTCTTTGATTTATGACTAATTTCCTTACTGTTAACATCTTCTCGTTTGAACCCAATCACATGATATTCCAAGATAGAATATTCATATTTTCCTTTTGTTTCGCAAAACATGCCAATTAGTTGGCCTTGTTACACTGTTATGCCTCTTCGATTAAAGCTAAATAGTGTATCGTTTCTTGCTCATTGTAACATCCCAAAAATAGGGTTAGAAGAGTTAGGGGGTTCGATTGGGTTCATTTTGAATCAGTCGAACCAGATAGGTCGGTTAACTAGTTTCCAGAAAATAAATATTTAAAAATTGGAAATTTGATAGATAAAAATTGGATTTAGGTTTCTAAAATGTTTTATTATTTTATTAAATGTTTTAGTAATTAAATCGGGGGGTAATTCAATTGGATTGGTCGGCATTTTTATATTAGTGACTAAGATGTAGGATTTGCAAAACTGTTTTTAAAGTGACTAAATTGAAAAGGGCCAATACTACGAATCCTTAGAGAGCTATATTTTCTAAAAATCTTAATTAGGATTACCACCTTGTAAAACCTATATTTTATTTTTATATAACAAGGAATACCAAAGACTATTTTGTAAAAGGGGTAAATTTTTAAGTACTCAAAAAGACTCACAAATTGACAAGGTTTCGAACTTAAAATAATATCTAAGTCAAAAAATCAAACCTCAAACTTTTTCTAAGCGTTTGGTACTAAAAGTTAGTCAAATTGTTCCAGGAGTATCGATACGCCTTAGGTTGTATCGATACGATTTGTAGAAACTGAATTTCATTTTATACTTGATTGCTATATGTTACCGATACATGTGTAGTCGTACCAGTACACCACTCAACCTGGGAACCAATTGTGCTTTTGAGTATCGGTACGACTAAGTGCGTACCAGTACGGGGGTTAAGAGTTTCCAAATTTTTTGCATTTAATTTTCCGACCATTGCTTGCCAATTTTAATGGAATCATTACTTTGAACTTTATTTAACACGTACCGATACACATATAGGCGTATCAATATGAGTTTTTGTGCAAATCTTTCAAAGATTCCAGTGAGCAAAATAGGTATCGATGCGGTACAGCCCGTATCGATACCCTTTGTAAAACTTCACTCCGTACTGATACGCCCTTTTGCGTACTGGTACCCATTTATCAGCAACGGCTATTTCTTCTTATGGAAGGTACCGATATGAGTGCTCGTGTACCGATACTCAGTGCTGCCAGACAACATTTATTGCGGGAAAAATGAAGCCCAACGGCTAGAATTAATATCTCAGCTACCCAAATGGTTAGAAATTAATGAGGGGTATAAAATCAAGTCTCCAAAGCTTCTTCAAAAACTATTGACCAAGTCTAAAGCATACAAGCACTCATCCAACAATCCTTGAGCCTTTATTGTAAAATCTTGTAAACCCACTTGAGAGTTCTTATTGTATCCATTTTATTCAAGTGTTGGGGTTTGAGTGAACCTAAAATTCTGCAAACAATTTGTAATACCCGTATTGTCTGGGTATATGTTTTCTCTATAAATGAAACCTAAAAATAAATAAATAATAAATAAAACCCAACAATAGTCCATAAATAAAAAAAACTATCCATTTACAAAGCCCAAAATTCAATTTACAGCCCACTTAACATTTGTTATCAGCCTTTCAACCCATTTACACTCAAACAAACACAAAAAATCGGTCAAGATCCAAATTCCCGCCCAAACTCGGTAACCAAGGGACATGTGGTAGCCTATCATTGGCCCTTATGCTCTTCACTTGGATCATGCTTTTCTCCAGACAATAGTTGGATCCAGCTGGCCTGTATGACATCATCACTGATGTCAAATCCCATTAACTATAAATAGAGAGAGAAAAGTGTTGGTATGTGTGGGGCTCGATTCGATCAACCAATTATGCTCACCAAGTGGTGGAGAGGTGGATATTTGGGTGGAAGGGTTTAGGAAGCTAGAAAGATTAAAGACACAAAGATTTATAGTGGTTCGGCCTTCTAACAAGCACCTACATCCACTACCTTAGCTTCCCACTAAGGATTTCACAATCAATCCACTAATTGATTCGTCCCCTTTTCTAGGATTAGGAGGAAACCCTTACAACCGATCAAGCTTCTACCCAAGCCTTGATCAAAACCCTCTTTTACAAAGAGAAAAATGAAAGCAAACTTAAACCCTCTAATAGGTGTTTGTTTGCACAATTAAGCACTCACCCAAAACCTAAAACACTTGAGCAAATTTGACAATTTTGGCTCACTAGTGTTTGTCTATACAAGAATTGACACTTAAAGCACTAAGACAATATCTTGATCATTTGTTGATTGACAATTGAAGCATTAGTCTTCTCTTGATGCTTGGAGGTCCCTTTTATACTCCCAATTGAGTTTATAGCCGTTTAGGACCGTTGGAGTTGAAATAGAGTCGTTGGAGCCTTTAATTTCCTCCATAAATGCAGTTCTGCAGCTCCCCGTTTCGAAACGCTCGAAGCCGTTTCGAAACACCCTCAATATAGAAAGAGCCGTTGCAGTCTGTCAGGGTACCCATTTCGGAACACCCCCTTGCCGTTTCGGAACGCGTATCGGAACGCCCTTAGCCCGTATCGAAACGACCTGCATTTAAAAGTTAGTTGGGAAAGAGCCGTTGGGGTTTATGACCGTTGTGGTCAGTGCCACGTGGGCATATCGAAACGGCCTAGCCTGTTTCGAAACGCTGGCCCTGTTTCGATACGTGTATCGAAACGTTTTGGCCACTGGAGGCACCTGTTTCGAAACGCCCTAGGGTGTTTCGAAACACTTGGTCAGTTTTGTGAAAATTGGCCTTTGAAAACATGAAAAACACTTTTGAAAAATTCCCTAGACATTATTTCAAGTTGTTTGGACTTTGTAAATGTTTTAAATTCTTTTTAAATCAGTCCAAAACATTTTTCAATTATTATATCAAAACATTAGTTCTACAAAAAGGTCAGATCCAATTAATGCCACATTCAATAGATACCTTAAAATAATAATAAGAGGAGAGGGGAAAAGGCATTTAGGGTATTTTACTTGCCTCGCTGATCGGAATTCAAAGGGTTTTCGAAACTCGATCATCGCTGGAAGTTATCGGAAATGTCATCGGAGTCGCAATTTTCAGCCGACGAAAGGTATATTTCTTCTCGTCTTTTAATTTTCTGCAAAATAAGCTTAAAACCGGTTAGATCGAGATCAAAATAGAATAAAAGAGTAATTAAAATGAGATCTAAAACTCATCTAGTGGTCGGGGTTTATAGGGAGTGGCGATCGGAGTCGAAAATGTGCACTGGGACGAGTAGCCTAGATTTTAGGTGGTTGAAGATGGGAGATCCAGTTGGATCACGTAATGTTAGGGGATTTAGGGTTCGAAATAAAAAATGATTTTTTTAGGGTTAAGGTTCCGGTGAGCTATAACCCCCTCGACCCGGCCTAGCCGGTAGACCGACCCGAACGGGTCACACGGGAGATATTGAAGTAAACCACGAAGGTTTACCTCAATAAATGACCCTATTATTTTTTTTATCTTATCTAGATGCAAATTAGGATCCTATGTGTTAAACATTGCAACGGATCATTTGCAACTCAAACACACATCAATTATATCCAATTAAGGCTTTCAGGGACCATTTTGTAATTTTTTCCAATTCATAGGGACTTGGGCCATTTTTGTGTTAACGTCCTTTAATTAATCCCATTACATGCACCCAGTCAAATCTCAGCTCAAAATAATCATTCATGCTCATTTAATTGCATCCGCAATATTCAGGGACTAAAACGCAAAGAATTAGAACTTCAGGACATTCCATCAACTAACATAACTGCCACCCGTTTCCAAACACTAAGGCCCTGTTTCAAAACATGGGCTCTTATAGAAATGCCCTTGAGGCGTTTCGAAACCATGGTTTCTAGTAGCAAATCGAACCGGAACAAACATTATCTGTTTCGAAACCCTATGGCCATTTCAGGCACACCGTTTCGATACAGGCTCGAGTGTTTCGAAACACTTGGGCCTGTAATGATAGATTTTTCTGGTTTTCACTCTAAAAACCAGCCTAAACCAATCCAACATGTTTCTAACATGCATACATCATACATAAACATTAATCCTCAAACATTTGCAGCATATTTAGCATTAAAGCATGGCTAACTGCATCAATGGAAATCTAAAGGCATGCAACCTAGCAAATAAGCCACTCAAGAGTCAAAACTCAAAACAATACTCACTACAACAAAACAGATCTTTAGCGTCATTTTTTAGCACCGCTAAAAACATTCCCGGTGCTTAAGAAAGTGCCACTATTTACGGTGCCGCAATAGTTCGGGGCGCTTTTTGGTGAAAACGCCACAAAAAGTCAAGATCTATAGCGGCGTTTGTAAACTCCACGAATAACTGCCCTTTCGTGGCGTTTTTATTTACAAATCCCACGAATAACTGTTCTTTAGTGGCGTTTTTATACAAATGCCGCGAAAAACCATGTTTCCAAAAAAAAACTCAAATAAAAAACATATTATAATAGGCATATTTTGAGCTTCAATGTGAATCATCACTACTCAAGAACCTCAAAGGGAATCGTTTTTTAGTTACACAATGGGAATCATCACTTGCATAGTGAAGGGACATATTCTTAGCTTCAACATGGTTATAAATTTCTTCACTTTCATCTTCTTCTATCAAAGCAGAAAGAACTCTTTGGCATAAAGGAGTAACCTTGTCAAACTATTTTAGATCAAATCCTCCAGTTGTGGCGTTAGTTTTGGCAATTTCTTCAACAGAACTAGGTGCATTTTTTGGTGCCACACCACCCTGAGAAATGAAAGAAGTTTGTATCAATATTTGTCAACAAAGTTTTAGCTTAATTTAGTTGTTTCAACATCAAAACAATATATCAGATTTGTCACAAAGCAACTCTCAATCAAGAAGTAATTCAATCCATTATTTGTGCTTATAAAAAAGCCTTCAAGCCTTGTAAAATAATCACATTTTCCAATTGTAAACAGTTCCTCCAAAATCTTATAAAACAGTTCACTAATATAGTAAAACAATTCATGTTTTATTTTCAGAACAATCTTTATACATTATAGAGAAACCCCCTGTTTTAATTATAAAAAAACAACCCCTGAATAATCATCAAAGTAGTCTCTAAATAGTTTCTATGCATCTTGAACAGTCCATCATGCCTAGATATATCTTCCAAATCAGTCTACTACATGATCATGCACACACAAAACAGAGAAAATGTGATCATATACATATATGCTTACCAAAATAGTCCATTTTGCATTCTTAACAGCCCTTATAATTGCAAAACAACCCCACCCTTATTTTATCAAATTTTAACTAAGATTTTGACCCTTCAACAAAGTAAAAGATCATCCAATAACGAGACAACAAAATCACAACTTAATTAGGAGCTAATTTCTTTTACAAGACTAAAGTAGTGCTTTATCTATCATTTAGATTAGTTGAAATCGCCACAATAAACAAGGATTTATCAAATTTACTCTAACATCAACTCGCTATGCTCCCATTCCATGACTCATAATTTCACTATCTAGTATTTACCAATAACACAATAGAACACATTCAGAAACATAGTTAATCAATTTATCCTTAAACTAGTCATATCATTCATCAATCTTTTCTCAAAATTTCCAGTGAATTTATTCAAAACACACAAACAATTGAGATGGGCTTACCTCTATATGAAGAACTAGAGAATTTGAAGGCTAACTTTCAATAATTATTAGTACCTGTTAATAGTAAATTTACAACCCTTCTGTCGGCCTAAAAGGTAAGAAGGTCGGACATGATCTCTGCAGTTACACCACCAACTTTCTATACGAAAAAAGTTGTTTAAATTAACAAGTAGGTACTGAAAACAACATATGACATATGCAAAAAAAGCCAACTTTCTTATGTATTAGAACCTTACTTGGCAAAATTTGTAGAAGTCTTCAAGGTACGCTTTGTAGACTCTGTTCCTCATAATTTCAATGTTCATGTCATCAAGATCCTAGAGAAAATCCAAGATGAGTGAACCCAAAATCAAAGGTTTACAAAAGTACACCATTACATAAACAACACTCTAGCACAACTACTAGGAGTTACAAACATGTAATCATCGACAATTAACATGAAGAAACACTATTAGAAAAGTTGTTAGAACCATGTACCTCAGAGGTAATACAATCAGGACAACATTGTCTATCATGTGACCATATATAGATGGAGAAATCAAAACATTAGATTTTCTCAGGCTTTTGCTAAATCCACAACAACCTATTAATCAATCTACATCTGTACACCATATCATAAGATGTGAAATAAATCAAAGCCTATGCTATATCTAAGAGAAGGATAATCTGATATCTCTCAGGCAATTCAAAGAAAGAAACAAAAAAGACAAATCTTTACATACATGATATACTCTGAGAAGGATAATCCATATCAATGGCCATTTCTCATAGAAATTGTAAAATGCAAATATATTGTTTTGCTTGATTTGTTAAACATTGAACCAGAAATCAAGGTAAAATAAGTATAAATGCGATGAGATTATATGAGATATAATGAGGTGAGAAGAGATCGAGAAAAGGAGATTGGTACTCGTGGGAGAGAGCGATAGGAGAGGAACAGACAGCAGTGATTTAGTAGGGAGAGATAAGAGGGGCGAACTGCCTCCCTTCGCGTCTAAGAGCAGCCATTGCTTACTAAAAAGGAAGAAAAAAACCCTAGAAAACGCTTGCGAAGGATTCAAAATAAAACTTTTATTTTCCATCGCATCACCATTTCTTACTGACAAATCATTGTGGCGTGAGAGATTGGAAAAAAGAAAAGTGACGACTGAGATGAAGGGTGGGTTTTGATTTGGGGATCGAATGAGGGCAAGAGAGTGACAATGCTGATGTTTCTCTAAAATAAAATTTTTATTTTCTATTGCGGCGTTTGATTTTACACACGACACAAACGTCTTTGCGTCGTTTCTTCTAAAAACGCCACTAACGAGAAGTCTACTGCGGTGTTTCTTCTAAAAATGCCACTAAAAGAAGTTTTTTGTGGCGTTTCTTTTAAAAACGTAACAAATTTTTTTATTTGTGGCGTTTTATTTGTAAATGCCGCGATATGTTAAAAATTAGTGGCGTTTATCTCTAAAACGCCGCTAATAATGCCAATGTATACCAAGTTTAGTGTAGTGACTCCAAACACAAATAAAGGCCTTTTACAAGTATAAAATCATATAGAAAACATGCTCAAAGGGTCTTCATACACATCACCCAAGCAAAACATGAAATCCCCCATTGCCCTTATTACTCTAGTTCATAACAGAAACATACTTTCAAAGTGAAGTCTCTTAGGATTCTCTTGCAAGTTGTTGCCTCCAAACACTTAGTTATCTGCATTGATGGAAAAAAGAGAGAGTAAGCATACAACCTTAGTGAGGAGTGCTCAAAACCCAAAAACACCATCAATGGTCAAAACCATTTTACACATTTTGAAAACCATCATGCTTTCTTGAAATCCATGCACTTGATTAACAAAAATAAGCATGTTATACCACATGCAACAAGTATCAAATACTTCAACAACAAAATCCATTTGTTAACACATAAATCAAGCCCTCAATGCATAGCTACCAATATGCAAAGCTTAAAAGTAAAACATACATTCTTCATGTTATGCATCCATATACATTCCATAGCAATTAATCAATTATATTGGCTCTCAAGTGATCATCAACATACTTATTTCTAAAAAACATATCAGATACACGGATTCCCAAGTGTTGTCCCAACACTTCATACATTCTCACCAGCAACTCAAGTTTCACACACGGGAGCTACCCTCCACCGTTGTGACACCCGTGGTGGAGTATTCGGTACCTTACAACCCCTCAAAACCACTCATCGGTAGATGTATAACCCCACTAATGAGAGACAGGACACAACTCAATTTCCTCAATTGTTCAGGTACTTGGATAGAGTCTTCGGTACATACACAACCCCTCAACATCCAAGGCGACTTGTTTATAGTCACTCAATCCTATGGCCGGCTAACTATATCCGATTTCATTTGTAAACCACTTTTCACAACTTCACTTGCCAATATAATTCTCATTTAGTATAAACCTCATTATTTTCAAAGCATTCACAAAAGCCATATTTCCAAGCATTAAACCTTGCTTCATAAAACATGTATAAACACATACATACAAGGATCACTTGCCTTGTGCATCCTTAACAATATGGCATCATCAACAGCAAATCATATACTCAAACCATGCTTTAAAACAATAGGTAAACACATATAAAGTCAAGTGCATCCACGAGCTTATAATAGCACAATCCGAGAAAGAAAGTCACTAAAGTGCTGAATAATAATTTATCTGAATAAACAAGAGATGCTTCAAGTACCGATCGCCTAAAAAAAGTCTGAGATATCTGAAAAGTAAAACTAAGGGGTGTAAGCTAAAGAGCTTAGTGTGTCTCTAAAGTGCAAACGAAAGCAAAACAAAACAAACAAACCAATATTTTATTTTTTGATAAAGACTTTTCTGAAAACACAACAAAACCAGATTATGATGATATGATGTATGATGAACATGAATCATAGTACACATCTCCGATACAACGAAAAGTAAGGTTCCCAGAACCTACTTTCTCCATCGTCACCATCCGAAGTGGTACTCAGTTCGAAGGGTGGAACCACTGATCCGAAGCGGAATTTAGCCCAAAGGGTGAAACCACTGAACTTCCCCGAACAAATCCGAAAGCATATACCCATAATGATATGATGCAGATTTTAAAATCCGAGTCTCATTCGAAACTTGAGTTATGAAAATTCAAGTTGCACAATACTATAATCTGATGTTATCTGCATGATTCACGCCGCGACCGATATTATCTGCAGTGGGCATCAACAACATTCTAACTTAGACATAAGCGGGATCACTTTCGAAGCGTTCTGCCAAGCCTTGTCGTTCTGCCGAGTTTGCCGCCAAGACACAAGTCAATTCCTCTGCCGAGGCAGCGAGAGCATGTCAGCAACCTATCTGTCATCCCCCGCCGAGGCAGCAAAGCCTGGCAGCGCAAAACAACTTGTCCTATTCAACACAATTTCACACTAAGCAGCAACATATCCATGCCCATTCTATCAATCGTATTTCTTCCCTTTATTTACTTGTGTTTTATTTTATTTTCTTCTTAAACAAACCAACTTATTTGTGCAATTTCTGGTAAACATTGCCTGCTTGAATTATTTGTAAAATTCTAACAATGATTGCAGGAAGTTGACGCGGCAAGCAACAAAGAGAAAAACAAAAGCACTACCAAGACGAGCAAAAGAAAATTTTATGTTCTCTACCCCTAGAGGTGCCATAAACCGGCTCTAGGAAGAATCATGTGCGAGGACACTCTGCTGCTATCAAAGACCAAGAATCTGAAAATTTTGAAGTGACGGACAAATTAGCATGAGTGAATGAAAGTCTTCAAATGATGACTCTACTCCATGGGTTCGGAGTTTTGTAGTTTGCTCCTATCTTAATTTCAGACCTAGAAGAGTAGTTGTGATTAGCTGAAGCCCTCATTTCCATGATTATTTAAATTGTTCTTGAATATGTTGTCTCGGTAGCAACCTTGTATCTCATGAAATCATCTCTGTTTACTTAGAATGTTCTTCATATTCAGCTTGTTCACAGTTTCTGCACACACATCACTGGCATATTATAGTTTAATTATGAGGTAATTCATTTTATTCCCCTCTCACGAAATTAATGACAGGTTCCACGACCTTCAGGTGTTAAATCAAGTTTAAAACAAAATTTTTCTTTTTGATTAGTATAAAGGGCAAGTATGTTTAGGTTGCATTGCTTGAGTACAAGCAATAGTTCGAGTTTGGGGGTGTGTAAAGTGTCTATAAGTTCTATATTTCATGCACATTCCATCTCATATTATTGCTATTTTTAATACATTTTAGGCATAATTAGGTTCATGCATTGCATTTTACAGTATTCTTTACTCTATCATGCTTTGTATTGATTTTCCAGAGGCTGACAGAAGGAGAGAGAAGCTAAGAACATGATGCTGTGGCAGCATACTAAGGAGATGTACTGATGTAGTTCCAGACAGAGACAGCAGCTGCCGCCGCCCTACCTGCCGCCTATGACAGCAAACTGAGGAATTGGAGAACTGGAGTGTGATCTATAGCGGAGAAAATCCTGATCTTAATGATGTTGTCCACTCAATTTTCTAATGGCTATAGCAGCAGGCAGAGCCGCCGAAGGAGGAATTCAAGCTTACTTGCGGAGCAAAGCAACGTGATTTAAGTCCACATTCAACTTAAAAAAGTCAGCATTTAGAGTTGCATTTAATGCAAAAAGCTACTTTGAAGTCTTCTACTCCAAGAAGGACTAGACCTAGCTAATGCCTATATATACTCATTTTAATTGTACTTCAAAACAACTTAGGTTTTCCCTTAGGCATAGTTTAGGTTTTCTTGCCGCCATTATGTTGTAAAACTCTCTTTGGGTTTGAGTTATATTGTAATTAGTGTGAGAATGGTTGCTTAGGATTTTAAGTTTGTTTTTGCAATAAAGCTTCAAGGTTTTCTTATTCCATGTTCTTCATAGTTTTCAATTAAGGAGAAAGATTAGTTGATTATTATCCATTTGTTCGGTATCGAGAGAGTCCAACTCACGAACGGAGTAAGTATGATTTCATCTATAGACGGTGCGGTCAATCCGACCTAAACATAGGTTAGGGTTTAAGACGGCTAAAAGAGGACGATTTAACATTGTTGTCTTTGTACGATTCACGCCACGACTGGTATTATCTGCAGTGGGCATCAATAGCATTGTGACTTAGACATAACCGGGATCACTTTCGAAGCGTTTTGCCGAGCCTTGTAGTTCTGCCGATTTTGTCGCCGAGACACAAGTCCATTCCCATGCCGAGGCAACGAGAGCGTCTCAGCAGCCTATCTGCCATCCCCCACCGAGGCACCTGAGTCTGGCAGCGCAAAACAACTTGTCCTATTCAACGCAGTTTCACACTAAGCAGCAGCATAACCCTGCCCATTCTATCAGTCTGATTTCTTCCCTTTTATTTACTTGTGTTTTATTTTATTTTCTTCTTAAACAAACCAACTTATTTGTGCAATTTACTTTTGTTGTGCAGGAACAGCAAAGCGAGTTTAGCTCTCCAATCCATGTGGGAGACGAAATCTTTTATACTATTACTTGACAGGAGTGAGCACTTGCGCTCATATTGAGAGAACACTAAAACGCTCTACAAGTTTTTGGCGCCGTTCCGGGGATTGGTATCACCGAAATTCTTTTTTAAAATTTATGCACCTTTATTTATTTGCATTTAATTTTTAGCTTTTATTATATTATTTTTTATCGAAAAATTACATTTTCCTTTGCTAGTTCATGACCATGGAAAATCCAAAAGGAGAAATCGTTTATTACGACGATATAGAACGAAGAGCAAGAGAACTCAAAAAGGAAATCAGAACAGCCCTAGGGATAGCTAAAGAAGAAAGAAAAGCAGAGGTAAACATGGAAAACGACAACACTGCCAACAATGATCCGAATGAAAGGGATGGGCAGCAAGACCCGCCACCCAAAAAACAACAAGTTCCACCAAGGCAGCCGCCCCCTATTCCGCCCAGGCAGCCACAGTACGTTCGAACCACCAGGGATTACTTGGAACATGACTTTATAGGGTTCGATCTGACAGTGATAGAACCTGAGATTAAGGCAGATCACTTTGAGCTGAAGCCCGTGATGTTCAATATGATCAACATATTAGGGAAAATTGGAGGAACTGCTACAGAACATGCTCGGCAGCACTTAAGTGGATTTCTGGACATATGCAGAGCATTAAAAATACACGTAGTCCATCAGGATGTGCTAAGACTGAGATTATTCCCCTATTCACTGAGAGATAGGACAAAGCAGTGGTTGAACAACCAGCCAGTAGGGTCATTCAACACATGGGCAAAGCTGTGTAAGGATTTCCTAGATTGTTTCAACCCATCCAATGTCATAGACAAATTGAGAAACGTGATCACAACCTTCCGAAAAGGGAATGATGAACCAATGTATGAAGCATGGGAGCAGTATCAACAGATGCTTAACAACTGCTCGCTCCATGGTTTCCCGGCTTGGACACATGTGTCAATGTTCTACAACAGGGTGAACTACCCAACTCGGATGATGATTGATGCCTCAACCAACGAAATCATCCTCGACAGACCACTAGATGAGGCACTGCGGATCCTAAACCAAGCCACCAAGAATGATTATAAGTACCCAACAGCCAGCCGAGGCGGCGTTAGGCGGCCAACAGTTGTGAACGAAGTGGAAGCGTCAAAATATGTTAATGCTATAGAGCTATTCTATGATGAGTGTGGAGGCAACCACGATTCCTCTTAATGTACTGCATCTGCAAATTTTATGGGAGGATACGAGAGGAACAACAAGCCAACCGTGAATACGTACAACCCTAGATGGAAAAATCATCCAAACTTCTCCTGGAGCAATCCTAAGACTGCTGCCAATCCACAACAGCAACAGGGAGGCTACCAGTAAAACCAGTCTAGACAGCAAGCTTAGCAGCCACAAAACAATAATAAACTAGAAGCAACTCTTCAAACTTTTATGTTTAACACTAGTGAATTTGATGTTTGCACTAATAAATTCATTGATAAAACTGAGTCGTTTATGGATAGGACGGAGATAAGGATGAATAATCAGGAGGCTGCGATAAAGAACCTAGAGACCCAGTTTGGGCAGTTCACTACGATCTATAGCAGTAGGACAATGGGTGCAGCATCCAGCAGTACAGAGGCAGTAGCTAAGCCCACATATGAGCAGTGCAAAGCCATAACAACCAGGAGTGGGAAATAGTTGAATGAGCCCAGAGTGGAAAAGCAAGAAGAGAAACATACAACACAGAAAGAACTACCTGCCACGGCAGCATCAACACCAGTTGCACTAGCAGCTGAGCCTGACAGCAGACCTGAAGCAGATGATCCTCCATAGATAAAGTTTCCATGCAAACAACGTATAGAGGACATATGCCTGCCAGTACCTTTCCCCAGAGGCTTAAGCAACAGAAACATGAGCACCAGTTTAAAAAATTCTTGGATATTCTGAACCAGATGCACATAAACATACCTCTCATAGAAGCCATTTAGAACATGCCCAACTATGCCAAATACCTCAGGGATATGATTTCTAAGAGGAAGAGAATCGGGTAGTTTGAAACAGTTGTTGTAACAGAGGATTGCATAGCCATGCTATATAACAAGTTGCCACCCAAGCAGACAGATCTAGGCAGCTTTTTATACCATGTAGAATAGGCAGCAAGCACGAAACAAAAGCCATGTGCGACCTGGGAGCCAGCATAAACTTGATGCCTAAGGTAGTCTTCGACAAACTAGGAATTGGGCAAGCCAAACATACCTCCATCATGCTGAAACTTGCTGACCATTCTTTTGTACAACCGAAGGGCAAGATCGAAGACATTCTTGTTTGAGTGGGCAGCCTTATTCTTCCAATTGATTTCCTCATCTTAGACTATGAGGTCGATGAAAACGCCCTCATCATCCTTGGACGACCATTCTTGGCCACTGGTAAAACTCTAATAGATGTGGAACATGGGGAGGTTACCATGAGAGTAAACGACCAGAGCATCAAGTTAAATGTGCTACAACCCCCATACAAGGAAAAGGAAGGATGCCCTGATTACGACAGACTCAAAGCCAAGTTGTGCAAGCCTAAAGCGTCGTGGTTGGTAAGAAAGCATGGCGGCTCTGTCCAACGCCGCCACCTACTGACTGAGGCAATGTTGTGGATTACCTTCATCAAAAGGCATTTGATGCCCAACTCTCACAACTCCACTGCCGATCGGTCGTGCCTCGCACTCATTCACAACATCATGGTGAACCGGACAATAAACATTTGGGAGATTATATGTAAGGAGATCCATAACTGCTTCCGCAAGATGAAGGGCATACTATACTTCCCATCACTTATCACTGACCTTTGTGCTAGTGTTAACGTCCCAACTGACCCCGAGGATGAGATGACAACCGCCAAGGAGGGGTGGACCAAGAAAGTCCGCCTGCAGATGATGCAGGCCCAGGAAACAGAACCCATCACCCCCAGCCAGCCCTCTGCCACCCAGCCAGCTACACCAGCCGCCCCCAGCAGTAATGAAGCTACCCCAACAAATGAAGTCCTCACTTTGTTGCATAGCCTCATCGACAGCAACAAAAGGATCGAACATCAGCAGCTGAGCTTCATGAAGTATGTGGGGGAAGTCCAAGAAGCCTTTGTGGCCTATCTCCTGCATAAGTACCCAGATGACGGCCCCACCTTGCCTCCCTACCCCGCTGATCTCGCCACCGTAGATGCCCCCGCACAAGGAACACCCTCAGCCGCAATTGTCCGCCACGCTGCCTTTCACAGACATATGCCATCTCTGACACACTACCCATCGTATTCTGCCACCCCTGCTTCCAACACGGTAGCATTCTCCCCAGAGCGGCATCAGCAACATCATCCCCCCATCTACACAGCAACAATCATGGCCAACACATCCTTATCATAAGAGGTTCAGCAGCAGAAGTCAGCAACGGAAGCAACCGCAGAATAGAAGTACCAGTCCCAATGGCGATTGACCCTTCGAAAGCACCAACAGAGGAAGAAACAAGGAAGAGGAAGCGACACATCATAGTCGTCGAGCCAGAGGATGAGGAGACAAAATCAGAAGAAAGCAAAGTCCCTCCTACTGCTCCTCCAGCAGAACAACATGAAGAGCCTCGCCCTACTCCCAAGCGAGTCCAATCACCGTGGACAGCAAAGACCTCACCAGCTAAGTCTGCTGCCCGGGCATCTGCCGGCCATCACCTTATCATTCAATCCTCCTCATCCTCCTCAATAGCAAATACACAAGCTTCCTCCCAACCATTTGCCAACTTCTAGTTTTTTTCTTTTCTTCTCTTTATTTTATTTTCTGTTTATTATTTTAATTGTATTTTTTATCTGTTTTTATTTTATGCATTGAGGGCAATGCCCATCTCGAGTTTGGAAGGGGATAGCACTCATCATGTTTAGGCATACTTTAGTGCATATTAGATTGCATAATGTACTTGCCTTAGAAAAATTAATTGAAAAGAATTTTTTTTGTTAGAACTTGTGCCTATGATAGGATAGCCGACTTTAAATTTTCGCACCAAGATAAAAAATACTTAAATTATGGGGAAAAGCATGAAGTAAACATAGGATTTTTCTATAGCTGCCAAAAAACACTATTGTTACTTGCTGAATTTGTTAGAATTTCTGGTAAACATTACCTTCTTGAATTATTTGTAAAATTCTAACAATGGTTGCAGGAAGCTGTCGCGATAGGCAACAAACAGAAAAACAAAGGAACTGCCAAGACATGCAAACGGAAATTTTATGCTATCTACCCCTAGAGGTGCTCGAGACCGACTCTAGGAAAACACTATTATTGCTGTTTTTAGTACATTTTAGGCATAATTAGGTTCACGCATTGCATTTTACAGTGTTCTTTACTCTGCCATGCTTTGTATTGATTTTCTGTCATTTCGTAAGGAAAAGGTACTGCTTTAGTTTAGTTTAGTTTTAGTTTCAGGTACTAGAGGCTGGCAGAAGAAGAGAGAAGCTGAGGATATGATTTTGAGGCAGCAAACTAAAGAGTTGTACTAATGCAGATCCAGATAGAGACAGCAGCCGTCGCCGCCTTACATGCCGCCCAAGACAGCAAACTGAGGAATTGGAGAACTGGAGTGCGATCAGTAGAGCAGAAAATCTTGATCTTAATGATGCTATCCACTCAATTTTCTGATGACTTTAGTAGCAGGCAGAGCCGCCAAATGAGGAACTCAAGCTTACTTGCGGAGCAAGGCGACGTTATTTAAGTCAATATTCAACTCAAAGAAGTCAGCATTTAGAGTTGCATTTAATGCAGAAAGCTACTTTGAAGACTTCTACTCCAAGAAGGACTAGACCTAGCTAATGCCTATATAAACTCATTGTAATTGTACATCAAAACAACTTAAGTTTTCCCTTAGGCATAGTTTAGGTTTTCTTGTCTCCATTATGTTCTAATACTCTCTTTGGGTTTGGGTTATGTTGTAATTAGTGTGAGAACGGTTGCTTAGGATTTTAAGTTTGTTTTCAATAAAGCTTCAAGGTTTGCTTATTCCATGTTCTTCATAGTTTTCAATTAAGGCGAAAGATTAGTTGATTACTATCCATTTGTTCGGTATCGAGAGAGTCCAACTCACGAAAGGTGTAAGTACGATTTCATCTATAGACGGTGCGGTCAATCCGGCCTAGACATAGGTTAGGGTTTAAGGTGGCTAAAAGAGGATGATTTAACATTGTTGTCTTTGCACGATTCACGCCACAACTGGTATTATCTGCAGTGTGCATCAACAACATTATGACATAGACATAAGTGGGATCACTTTCGAAGCATTCTGTCGAGCCTTGTAGTTCTGCCGATTTTGCCGCTGAGACACAAGTCCATTCCCCTACCAAGGCAACGAGAGCGTCTCAGCAGCATATCTACCATCCCCCACCGAGGCAGCTGAGTCTGGCAGCGCAAAACAACGTGTCCTATTCAATGCAGTTTCACACTAAGCAGCAACATAACCCTGCCCATTCTATCAATCTAATTTTTCCCTTTTATTTACTTGTGTTTTATTTTATTTCTTTCTTAAACAAACCAACTTATTTGTGCAATTTACTTTTCTTGTGCAGGAACAACGAAGCGAGTTAAGCTGTCCAATCCCTGCGGGAGATGATATCTTTCATACTATTACTTGACAGGAGTGTGCACTTGTGCTCATATTGAGAGAACACTAAAACGCTCTACAAGAACTTATAGTCGTTCTTGGCAATTCTGTTTAGAATCTGTAGTGCCTCTTCAGGTGGTCTATCCAGGATGATTCCATTGGCTGAGGCATCGAGCATCATTCATGTCGGTTGATTTACTCTATTGTAGAACATCGACACTTGAGTCTAGGATGGGAAACCATGAAGCAAGCAGTTGTATAGCATCTTTTGGTATCTCTCCCAAGCTTCATACATTGGTTCGTCATCCCCTTGGCAGAAGGCTATGATCTTGTTTCTCAATCTGTCGGTGACGTTTGAAGGACTGAAACGATCTAGGAAATCCTTGCTTAACTCCGTCCAAGTGTTGAATGATCCCGCCGGTTGGTTGTTCAGCCACTGCTTTGCCCTATCCCTCATTGAATAGGGAAATAATCTCAGCTTGTGCATGTCTTGATGGACTCCATGTGTCTTGAAAGCTCTGTAAATATCTAGGAATCCCCTCAAATGCTGTTGAGCATCTTCCGTGGCAGTTCCTCCAAATTTCCCCAGTGTGTTTATCATATTGAACATCACGGGCTTTAACTCAAAGTGATCAGCTTCGATTTCAGGCTCTGCAACAATTGGGTCAAATCCTCTGAAGTAATGCTCCAAATAATCCCTAGTGGTGCGCACATATTGTTGTTGCCTGGGCGGAACTAGTGGCTGCTGCCTAGGTGGAATTGGTTGCTGCTACCTGGGCGACAGATCTTGCTGCTCATCCCTGCCATTTCGAGCATCGTGGGTAGGGTTGTCGTCTTGGCCGTTAACCATTGTTACCTCTACTTTTCCTTTTTTCTTTAGCTTCTTCGAGGGCTTCTCTTGCTTCATTCTTTAGCTTTCTTGCTCGTCGTTCGATCTCATCTATGAAAACGATTTCTCCCGATGGATTTGCTCTAGTCGTGCAGTAGAAAAGAAAACTGTAAATTTTTTCGAATAAAAAGGAAAATAATAAAAACTAAAATTAAATGCAAATAAAATAAAATAAAAGTGCAGAAAAATATAATCAAATTTATTGTTTCCAATCTCCGCCAACGGTGCCAAAAACTTGTAGAGCGTTGGGGTGTTCTCTAAATATGAGCGCAAGTGCACACTCTTGTCAAGTTATAATATAAATGATATCGTCTCCCACAAGGATTGGACAACTTTGTCGAATTGAAATTCCTACACAGAAAATAAATGCACAAGTAAATTTTAGTTTTGTAAAAGAATTAAAAAGTAAATAAACACAAGTAATTGATAGAAGAGATCAAGATGATAGAATGGGTTAGCTTATGCTACTCAGTAGTGTGAAATTGCGTTGAACATGTTAAGTATCTTTGCGCTGCTAGACTTTGATGCCTCAACGGGAGATGGCAGATTGGTGCTTCAACGCTTTCGCTACCTCGGCGGGTGGAACAGACGATTGGCTCGACAACAAACTCGGTAGTCCTTCAAGGCTCAGCAGAACGCATCGATAATGATTCTGCTTATGTCTAAATCAGAATATTATTGTTGCCCGTTGCAGATGATACCCGTCGGCGTGAATTTTGAAATGTACAACAACTTTTGGTCGTTCTCTTTTAGCCACCTTAAACCCTACCCTATGTCTAGGATGGATTGATCAACACCTGATATTGATGAGATCGTGCTTACTTCTTTCTTGAGTTTGACTCTCTCGATACCAAACAAATGGATTGCTCCCAATCGATCTCTCGACTCAATTGAAAACAATGAAGAACATGAAATAGGCAAACCTTGAATTTATTGCAAAAACAAACTTGAACCTAAAACAATCGTTCTCACAACTACTTTACAACATAACCCAAAACCTAGAGAATTTAGAACATAGTGGCGGCAAGAAAATACAAGAGAAACCTAAGCTATGCCGAGTATGAGTTTTCTAAAATCCAAGGTATGTCGGGTATATATAGGGCATGGCCTAGGGTAAGTCCTCCTTTGAGTATAAGTCTTCTTTATGATAAATTAGCTTTTGGAATGAATGCATCCTTTAAATCTGACTTCTTTGACTTGAAGTTGGACTCCTTGTGGCACAAGTAACCTTTAGCCGCCTTAGATAATCTCCCCTTGGGTGGCTCAGTCCATTGTTTCTGGCATCGATAAATTGCGTGGATGGGCTCATTGGACTCAAGAAATTAGGCTCTTCCAAACGCACTCCAATTCACCAATTCCTCAAGTTACTACCCTGGGCAGCAGCTACTCGGCAACGTCTATCTTTGTGTTGAGATACTTTAGTACAACTCCTTGGCTTACTGCCTCAGCATCATCTACTCAGCTCCTCTCTCCATCTGACAGCTTCTAGCACCTGAAACTAAAACAGCATCTTTTCTCACCAAATTAAATATTTTCAATAAACACAAGGCAGAGCAAAGAATACTGTAAATAATGCATGCATGCGCCTAAATATGCCTAAAATGTACTTAAGAACAGCAATAATATGAGATGGAATGCATATAAAATATAGGACTAATGAGCACTTTACAATGGTCCATCTTCGATTACGTCTCAAAGGACAAAATCATTTGACTTGATGAATATCCTCATCCTATTCTTCTTATAAGGATAGTTGTCTCCATTGAAGAAAGGAGATTTGTTGACCGATTGAGACTCATACAAGCTATTGTCGGAGGTAGATGCTATGACTTGATTTTTGGATTTATGTATCTTTCTAAAATCGACTCAAGAGGGTGATAATCCTTCCAATGAAGAACAAAATATTTATAGTGGTTCAAGCTTCTAACAAGCTCTACATCCACTACCTTAGCTCCCACTAAGAATTTTCAAACAATTCACTACTGAATTCATCCCCTTTTCTAAGCTTAGGAGGAAACTGTTACAAGACAATCAAGCTTTCCACCAAAAGCTTGATTAAGATCACTATTTTACAAAGGATGGTTAGAGAACTTAAATTGACCTCTCAAATAGGCTTATATGTTTCCCATTTACAAGTGAACTCTCCCCAAACTTGAAATAAAGAATTACTATGAGAAATCACAAGTTGGGTACAAAGGTTTGACTCTAAAAAGCTTAAAGAGATTGGATTTTTGCTTGAATGCTTATCACTTCATGAATTATTGTTGTAGCTTTTGAGTCTTGATTTTTTATCCCTTTATTGATTTCTAACCGTCTGGGTAGCTGAGATCATAAATAGAGCCGTTGGAGACCACTTTTCCCGCAATAAATGCACTTTTGGTGTAGGGCGTATCGGTACACGGGAGCCCCGTATCAGTACCAGTAAGAAAAAAACTAGTCGTTGCAAGAGTAAATGCAAGGACGTATCGATACGCGGGAAGGCGTATCGAAATGGTCTTAGTGTAAAATGGGGGTCGTAACGAAACTACTAGGCCCTATCGGTACGATTTTTGCTCACTAGAATCTGATGAAAAAGTCTTGGAAAAAAGGTGTTGGTATGCTTCAAGGGCATATCAAAACGGGAAGCTTGTTTTAACAAAAGTGTATCGAAATGGACGTCACCTGTTTCAGTATGATATAACTAAATTTTGAAGCTTTAACTGACACTCAACGGTCAAAAAATTTAATTCAAAGATTTCAAAAATCTTAAGACCCCGTATCAGTACGCTGACGTGTCGTACCGAAACTGAGGATAGATACGCCTAAGACCTGTACCGAAACTCATTATTATAAAACCCAGTTTGAAGGTCGTATCAAAACGGGCAAGCCCGTATTGCAACACTGTATCGAAACGGGGTAAGCCGTATCAAAACGATGTGTTCAAATAAAATTCCAGTAGCCAAAATATGTATCGGAATGCTATAGAGCGTATCGATACGCCTGGGAGATTTTGTAAAGTTGGGCATGAAACACTTAGAAAATTTTTGGGGTTTAAGTTTTTTACTTTGAGTGAGACTTTTGAGTACTTAAAAATTTATTTACTTTTGCAAATTTGATCCTCAATTAATTTGTTATATAAAAACCAAACATAATTTGTATGATTTGATCCTAAAATGTTTAATAATGCATTTGGACATCAATCCAATTTCCGGTTCAACTGAGATTTTTTCAGCTGTCTGTATATACACACTAGGTTCTAATGTTGCATCTAGACAAGATAAAATAAAAAATGGTCCTGATTTTTATTTGTTTGTTCGGGTTTGCTTCTGCAAATCTAATGCGGTCCGCTTGATTCGGGTCAAGGGGTTTACACTCATCTCCTCAAAATTGGATACCCAGATCTTTCCCTAAAGCAACAACCCCCTTTGCCTTTTTTTGTGTAGTTATTCCACCTTGTTTAAAGGCCCGAATACGACAACGATTTGCCTTTGATTTCAGGTGAAACTAAATCTTTCATGCCCTGCTTAATGCGTCTTTGAGCCATATCCCTTTTCTTCTATTTCGCCTTATAAGAACTTTGTTCTGAAATTCCAAAACATACTTGTATTTCTCCTTATTCCTTGCTTGAAACTCTGGTAGGTCTAGGGTATATTCAACCTCTACATCATTCTTTACCCTTATCGTATATTCATTTGCCTTATTAACTCAATTTGATTCAGATTTCTTCATTTCATCTAGCTCGAGATGATTTTGGACTTCGACTTGGTTAATATGTAAGTCTACCCTTTGAGTTTCTTTATGATTAATGTCATCCTCATTGAAGCTCATCATTCTTAGATCTTCCACTGCCCTTCTTGAGCTTGGGTTTTCTAGGTTGAATCTTAATGTAATTAGAATATCAACTAGGCCAATATCTACAAAATCCCCTTTGCACGGTCCACTACTCTCCCTTGTATCTTGGTTCTTTGGCACCTCCTTCTCCACTTCAGCCAATTCAACGACGTCTGATTGCTGAAATTTTTTGACTTCTCCATTATTCTCGAGTCTAGAGCCCTTTAATTTTGATTCTCAAATAAATCTAAAATCTTATCTTTCCAAATCATTTTCATAATCTTGGGCCAACATTCCTTTTCAAACTACATTTATTGCTTCATCATGCCCGATAAAATTATCTTTTAATTTAATCATATCTTCCATCTAAGAATGGACCATTATCGGTTCCGACGAGCTTTTCTCCGTATCTGATTCGACCGGCTTGGCTGGCTTATCCTCAACCCCGATCTTCTGATTATCTACATTTACATGAATAAAGACAGCTTCATATACTCGGGCTCGATACAATCGATTCTATTGATCTTATTTGAAGAGATTAAGATATTTAGCTTCTCACAATCTAGTGTTTGGTTTGCATTCTCCCCTATTGCTACAAAAGAACCCCAACATTATGATATTCTACATATTATCGTATAATTCCAGCAATGTAATGGAATTCCCACTACTTCTATCCAAGTCGACCTTTCAGGTATCATACTAGTTTCTGACCAGTACTCCTCTTCTATAAAGAATCTCTTCAATACGGACCATTGGAGCTCCTCCAATAACATAAGGAGTTCTTCATCATGTATATCGATTAAGAGTCTTCTTCCTCCAATTTTACTCTTCTCTATCTCACCGATACCGCAGTTGTGCAATCCCACTAAAAATTAGGTTTAGGATTTTGGGATTAAAGTTAGGATATAGGGAATTAGAGGTATGGTGTATTTTATGATTTAAGATTTAGAATTTATGGTTAAGATTTAAATTCTATTTTTTTAGTATTTTTTAGTCTTAGAGCATAGAAAGGGGCATCGAAAAGAGGCAAAGGGTTTTTGTCCAAAAACTAGGATAAAAATCCATTGCCACTTTTCGGTGCCCCTTTCTATTTCCCAACACTAAAAATACTACAAAATTAAATTCCAAGCCCTAAACCTAAATTCTAAATCCTAAACCCTACACCATATTCTCTAATAAATATACCCTACCCTAAACCCTAACCTTAAACCCTAAACTTTAAACCCCCAACTCTACTATTTAGTGTAGGGGATAGAAATAGGCACCGAAAAGGGGCAGAGGATTTCAATTCCAAAAATTGTAGCCTAACTTCGGATAAAAATCCGCTGCCCCTTTCCGGTGCCCCTTTCTATACCCCAACACTAAACAACATTAAAAAATTAAATCCCAAACCTACCCTAATTTCTAAATCCTACACCTTATACCCTTAAAAATACACCCTACCCTAAATTCCTTAACCATAACCACAAGCCTTAACCTCAAGCCTTAAACCCTAAACCTAAATTTTAGTGTGAAGGCATAAATAGGGACAGTGAAAAGGCAGAGGATTTCTATTCCGTAACTTCACAGAATTTATTTAATTTAAAATTATTTTTATTGACAAGGACCCTATGTACCGATACACAAGGTCGTTATGTTAGTTGGTTTAATAAGATGTTTCGGATTGTTTGCATTTTGGTTCTTATTTGTTCAAGTGTCAACTAGATGTGTTGGAATGATTGATTTGAGCTGAAATTTCACATGCATGCATGAAACATGCTTAATTAAGGTTTGGTAATTTAAAATATTGATAAATCCTTGTAGTTTTACAATTTGGTCCTAAAACGTTTAATAACGCATCTGGGCATCAATCCAATGTCCGATTCAAGTGAGATTTTGTCAGCTGCCAGTCTGTACACACTAAGTTCTAATGTTGCATCTAGATAAGATAAAAGAAAAAATGGTCCTAGTTTTTGTTAGTTCGTTCGGGTTTGCTTCGGCAAATCTAATATGGTCCACTTCATTTGGGTCAAGGGGTTTACAATCATCTCCTCAAAATTGGATTCCCAGATCTTTCACAAAAGCAATAGCCTCCTTTGCCTTTTCTATGTAGTTATTCCACCTTGATTGAAGTTCTGAATCTGACAGTGATCTGCCTTAACTTTCAGGTGAAACTAAATCTTTCGTGCCCTGCTAAATGCGTCTTTGAGCTCTATCACTTTTCTTTTGTTCCACCTTATAAGAACTTTGTTTTGAAACTCCAAAAAAGACTTGTATTTCTCATTCTTCCTTCTTTTTTCCTTACTTGAAACTTTGGTAGGGCTAGGGTATATTCAACCTCTACATCATTCTTTGCCCTTATCGTATATTCATTTGCCTTATTAACTCGATTTGATTCAGATATCTTCATTTCATCTGGCCCAGGCTGATTTTGGACTTCGACTTGGTTAATATATAAGTCTACCCCTTGAGTTTGTTTATGATTAATGCCTGCCTCATTGAAGCCCATCATTCTTAGATCTTCCACTACCCTTCTTGAGCTTGGGTTTTCTAGGTTGAATCTTAATGTAATTTGAATATCAACTAGGCTAGTATCTACAAGATCCCCTTTGTACGGTCTACTACTCTCCCTTGAATCTTGGTTCCTTGCCACCTCCTTCTCCACTTCAGCCAATTCAATGCCGTTTGACTGCTGGAAGTTTTTGACTTCTGCATTATTCTTGAGTCTATAGCCCTTTAATTTTGATTCCCCAATAAATCTAAAATCTTATATTTCTAAATCATTTTCATATTCTTGGGACGATATTCCTTTGCAAACTACATTTATTGCTTCATCATGCCCAATAAAATTATCTTTAGATTTAATCATTTCTTCCCTCTGAGAATGAATCGTTGTTAGTTCCGACGAGCTTCCATCCGTATCTGATATGACCGGCCTGGCTAGCTTCCCCTCAACCCCGATCTTCTAATTATCTACATTTACATGAATGCAGACAGCTTCATATACTCAGGCTCGATACAATCGATTCTGTTAATTTGATTTGTAGAGATTAAGATATTTAGCTTCTCACAATCTAGTGTTTGGTTTGCATTCTCCCCTATCGCTACCAAAGAACCCCCAACATTATGATATCCTACATATTATTGTATAATTCCTAAAATGTAATGGAATTCCCACTACTTCCACCCAAGTCGACCTTTAAGGTATCATACTAGTTTCTGACCAATACTCCACTTCTATAAAGACTCCCTTCAATACAGACCATGGGTGCTCCTCAAGTAACATAAGGAGTTCCTCATCCTGTATATCGATTAAGAATCTTCTTCCTCCCATTTTACTCATCTCTATTCTACCAATACCCCAGTTGTGAAATCTCTCCACCTGATCAGAGCTGCAGTATGTCACCATTGTGCCAATAAAACTTTTATGTAATTTCCACAGAGTTTCCTCCTCTACATGACCTTTGATTCTTCTTATTTTCTTCTCTCCCGGGTCACAAGATTCGTATGTCACTTCTTCAACAATTTTACCTTTTTGGCTCCCCCCCCGCTATTTACGCTTCTTGTGTTCTCCCAGGTTCTTGGGTTTCTACTTTTGCCTGCGGTTTCCATGTAATTCAGAAGATCAACTTTCTTGGCTTTCGCCGCTATTATTTGGTTTTACAAATCTACTTTATTTGTTTGATTGCTGATATATGAGCAATGGGTGGTGTAGTGATTTTTGGTGTAAATTGTAAACTTATTTGAAGTTTTTTTATGATTAATAAAATTTTGTTTGAGAAAAAACCATGAATTGCACTTATTATGTTTGTTAAATTAAATTATATTATGAAAAATAAAAGTGATATATTATAAAGAAGGTGAAAACCAAGCTCTATTCAATTGTTCAAAAGTTTGCACTTTTTTTCTTCATATATTTGATTTTTTAATAATTATAATGTAATTAATTTAATTTTAAAATATGTTTTATATATTTAAATTAAATTTAACAATAAAATTATATTATTTTTTAAAATCTATATTTTTTTTATTTTTTATAATTTTATTATAGTAACTCTATATATTGCATATATACATTTATTAATGAATTCAAAAAAAATCATATTAATATGGTTTAAATCGTACAGCATATGTCTAAAATGGTCATTTTGTCATTTTAAAAATAGATTTTGACAGCTATCCCAAAAAACTAAATCTTAAACGTAACATTTCAAAAGCAATGCCAAGCCGGCACTAAATAATTTTTTAGTGTTTGTTAAGACAAAAGCAGTTCATGGAGTTATGATCAATGATTCAATAATGCAGTAAAAAGAGAAGAAATGAAGAGAAACATAGAGCGGGAAGGAAAGTTAACGTGTCACGTCAACGTTTTTTAACGGTAGTTAACGAGAGAACCATAATGAAAGCGAATTAAAAATTCAGTGACCATATCACAAGTTTTAAATGTTCGATGATTAAAATGAAAGCGCACTAAAAATTTTATGATTATTTATGTAGTTTACCCTAAAATAAAAGCACTACACATAGCTTGAACTCAATTCGTGTGCAAGAGTCTAACACCTCAACTTGACTCTTACATGTCTAATAATGTATAATGGATAATAAACAAGGTATATTTTTTAGGGTATATAGTTTATAGTTTAGAATTTAAAATATAAAATTTAAATTTTTTTAGTATTAGAACATAGAAGAATACAGTAAAAAGGGGCGGAAGATTTTTGTCCATCTTCAATTACCTCATTAGTCTGACTATATCAGTCGTATGCTCATGTTCAGTTCATATATAACATTTGCTATATTAGGTCTAGAGAAACTCATTACTCACATTAAACGACAATGTCACATCTATTTTCTTTTAGTTGTATATTATTTTCATAAATAGTTCTAACACATTTAATATAAAAGTGTCTAAATTTATACGAGGTCACATTTTCTTAGCACCTCCTTTTCATGGAATATGTTAAAAGCAGGGGTGAAGCCAAGATTTAAAAGTTAAGGGGGCGAAAAAAAATTAAGGATATAAACACCCTTGGACTTTTGACAAAAAATCAATTACATCCCTAAACTAGGATAAAAATCCATTGCCACTTTTCGATGCCCCTTTCTATGTCCCAACACTAAAAACACTAAAAAAAATTAAATTGCAAGCCCTAACCCTGAATTCTAAACTCTACACCATATACTTTAAAAAATATACCCTACCCTAAATTCACTATACCCTAACCACAACCCCTAACCTTAAACCCTAAATTCTAAATCTCAAACTCTACTTATTAGTGTAGGGGGATAGAAAGCGGCATCGAAAAGGGGCAGAGGATTTCAATTCCAAAAGTTGTAGCTTAACTTCGGATAAAAATCCGTTGCCCCTTTCTATGCCCTAACACTAAAAAATTAAATCTCAAACCTACCCTAAATTCTAAATCCTACACCCTATACCCTAAAAATACATCCTAGCCTAAATTCCCTAAACTATAACCACAAGCCTTAACCTCAAACCTCAAACCCTAAACCTAAATTTTAGTATGGAGGCATAAATAGGGGCAGTGAAAAAGGCAGAGGATTTCTATTCCCTAACTTCGCAGAGTTATTTAATTTAAAATTATTTTTATTGATTAGTTAAATATTATAATACAATTTTAAGCCTCTAACATAGTAGTGTTTGTAGGAATAGATATCATTTTCCTTTTCAGTGTTTCTTTCCATGCCTCACACTAAAAAATATGTTTAGGGTTGGGGTTAGGGTTTATTTAATTTAGTCATGGTGTATTTTTAGGGTATAGGATGTAGGGTTTAGGATTTTGATTTTAGTGTTAAGGCTTGAAATTATTTTTAGTATTTTTTAGTGTTTACGATATAGAATAAGGCACCAAAAAAGGGCAGACGATTTTTATCCGTATTTCTAGCGCTTTTGTAATACGTAGTTATATTGATATATTCACGGGCAATGCTACGTCTACCCACTGGGTCATCTACCCCGTTGAGGTGACGTATGACATGGCAACTCAAATAGATATAACTGAATAAAATATTAAAATATCTTTTAAAATTTTAATTGGATAATACAAAACAATTAATACACCTTTTACCCACAATTTTTTTAAGATAATAAATGCATTCCGTTTATAATTGTTTGACTAGCCTCACATTAATAATAATAATAATAATAATAATAATAATAATAATAATAATAATAATAATAATAATAATAATAATAATAATAATAATAATAATAATAATATTATTATTATTATTATTATTATTATTATTATTATTATTATTATTATTATTATTAGATTATAAAATATTTCGAAGGTTGAATCTACGCCAACCAATCATTTTGGTAATCGGAATTCCATTATTTGACGTAATTTTTTTTCCTTTTCTCTCTTTTAATTTTATTTAAAAAATATTGAAAAATTATAAAGAAAAGACAGGAAAAAGGAGGTAGAAGCTTGGAATAATCAGCTTTTTTAGTATGAATGGAAATATGTGAAGCAATTCAAAAAATAATCTTTAAATGTAATAGATTTTCTCATACTCTATGATTACAAAAAAAATATATTTTAAGAAATTATTCAAGAGTGATTTAATTTATAAATTTTAGGGAAATATTTTGATATACAAGTTTGTTATACAAGTCTTTTAATTTTGGGCGTATAGATTTAGGTTGTGGTTTAGGGGTTTATGTTGTAGGGTGTAGAATTTAAGGTTTATAGTTAGAATATAGAGATTAGGTTTTAGGGTGTTAGGGCTAGGGATTTAGGTTTTAGATTTATAGCTTAAATATGAAGGGTTTCTTAGAATATTTGGGAATTGAAAGAATTGAGGGATTTTGACTTTTGTTGTATATTGGAAACGAGTCAAACTTTCAGTATTAAGAAAAGGATAAAACGCAGAGTATAAGGGAAAAATAAAGCTTTTCTCATTTTATTCAATTAAACATAGTTTACAATATATACTAATCAAGAAAACAATCCTTTATCTAATAACTAACCTAGCTGTAAATTAACAATAAACCAACTAATCCTAACAACTTTAACTAATCCTAATAGCCCCCCTCAAGTTGGAGCATACAGATTCTGAATGCCCAACTTGATTACAGAATCCTTAAACAAAGAAGGTTGAAGTGCCTTGGTAAAACAATCAGCAAGCTGATTGTGGGTAGACACAGAAAGTAATCGAATCAATCCTTGCTGAATCTTTTCTCGGACCAGGTGGCAGTCGATTTCAATGTGTTTAGTCCTCTCGTGATAAACAGGATTTTCTGCAATTTTTACAGCAGAAAGATTGTCACAATATAGATTAGTAGAATGTAAAGGAATCTGTAAATCAGCAAGGAGATATGAGACCCATTGAATTTCACAAGTGACAGAGGCTAATGCCCTATATTCAGCCTCACTTGAAGATCTAGAAAATGTTTGCTGCTTTTTAGATTTCCATGAAATCAAAGAAGATCCTAAAAACAAGCAAAAACCAGTTGTAGACTTCCTTGAGTCAGGGCATTATGCCCAGTCTGAATCTGAGAAAGCACTTAGTTTTAAGTCATTATCAGCACTAAAAAACAAACCCTGTCCTGGTGTTCCTTTCAAGTATCTAAGAACTCTATGTGCAGCTTTCATATGAATGTCAGTAGGACAAGACAGAAATTGGGACAATTGCTGAACAGCATAAGTAATATCTGGCCTAGTATTAGTGAGATAAACCAATTTACCAATAAGCCTCCTATAAGGTGTAATATCAGATAAAAGATTCCCATCAGTTTTAGATAACCTGGTGTTTAGAGGTGTAGAAGCAGGCTTTGAATCTAAAAAACCAGATTCTTCAAGTAAATCTAAGGTATACTTCCTTTGACACAAGTTAATACCTTTAGTAGATCTTGCCACTTCAAAACCAAGAAAGAATTTAAGATTTCCTAAATCTTTTATTCTGAAAGTATCATGTAAAAACTCTTTAATTTCTTTTATGGAAACTGAATTAGGACCAGCAAGCACATATCATCAACATACACTGCTAGAGCAACAAAATCATCACCCACACCTTTCAAAAACAAAGAATTATCAGAGGCAGCTTGTTTAAAACCTTGACTAAGCAAAGCAGATGTGAGTCTCTCATTCCATTGCCTACTTGCTTGTTTGAGCCCATAAAGACTCTTCTTTAATTTACAAACTAAACCAGAATCTTTAGGGGTAAAGCCAGGGGGTGGTTGCATATAAACCTCTTCATTAAGAAAGCCATGCAAAAAAAGCATTATTGACATCTAATTGCTGTAAATTCCAATTTTTAGCAGCAGCAACAGCTATAAGAGTTCTAATGGTGGTTATCTTTGCAACAGGGCTAAAGGTATTAATAAAATCAATCCCTGGTTGTTGAGTATAACCTTTTGCAACTAACCTAGCTTTATATCTCTCTAAGGAACCATCTGATTTAAGTTTGGTTTTGTAAACCCAGTTACATCCTATTGCCTGTTTTCCAGGAGGTAATGGCACTAGATCCCAAGTCTTATTATTTTCTAAAGCAGTAATCTCTTCAGCCATAGCATGTTTCCAACAGTCATGTTTAATAGCATGCTTATAAGAAGTTGGTTCTTTCAAAATTTCAACAGAATTGATATAATTCTGATATGGAACAGATACTTTAGAATAAGATAAGACTTGATAAATAGAATGGGGAGAAGTTTTTGAAGATCTGACCTTAGGCAACTGCATTTGGAAATCCTTGAACTTACTTGGCAACCTTGCAGTCCTTGTAGGCCTTTGATGCTGGGTAGAATCTTCAGTAACATGCACAGTAACATGTTCTAGCTCTTTAGAATTTTCAGTCTCATCATTATTAGGTAAAATATCACCAGAATCAGAAATATTTTGATCCAAGTCTTTACACAAATCAGTTGTGGAATCAGTATTAGGCAAAACAGGTGAGCTGACATGACTTTTTAAAGTATTAGGCAAAACATCATCAAGAAAGACTGTATCAGTTTCAGAATTTGGCAAAATGACTTCATATGATTTAGCATTATTTTGAAATGGAAAAATGTTTTCAGAAAACACCACATCTCTTGACACAAAAATGCTCTTTGTTTCTAAGTCATACAACCGAAAACCCTTGATATGTTTTGGATATCCCAAAAACAAACACTTAATAGCCTTAGGATGTAGCTTAGTTTTAGGCTTAGGCAGTACAGCAGCATAAGCTAAACAACCAAATGTTTTAATATCTTCAAGCTTAGGAATATTTTGAAATAATACTTCAAAAGGTGTTTTATGCATTAAGATTGGAGTAGGAGTTCTGTTTATTAGAAAAACAGATTGTAGAACACAATCTACCCAGAAATTCAGAGGCAAATTAGCTTGAATTTTTAGAGACCTAGCTACAACAAGGATATGCTGATGTTTCCTCTCAACAGTGCTATTCTGTTGAGGGGTATAAGTACAGGAATTCTGATGTATTATGCCTTTATTTTTATAAAAATCCAACATATCAAATTCATGTGCATTATCAGTTCGAATACACTTAATTTTGCAAGAAAATTGAGTCTTAACAAACTGATAGAAATCAACAATAATAGTTCTGACTTCAGTTTTATTCATCATTGGAAACAACCAAACATAACTGCTCTTATCTTCAACAATAGTCAAAAAATAAGCATGTCCATACAAAATTTTTACAGGAAATGGACCCCATACATCCATATGCACTAGATCAAACAGATTTACAGAACTAGAGGTACTAACAGGGAATGGAAGCCTTTTATGTTTAGAAAGATGACAAACATCACAGTTGGAATGAAAACTAGCAGGAATCTCACTAAGCATATGAGAAAAATGTTTCATTCTAGCAGGGGAAGGATGTCCTAATCTAATGTGCCACAAATTTGAAGAAGCTAAAGAACAAACAATGGACTTAGGAACCTGAACAGAAGCATCAGAATGCAAAACATATAAGCCATTGATGCAATCAGCTGAACCAATCGTCTTCAAGCTGAGAGTATCCTGTAAAGAACAGCCAACACAAGAAAAAATAAGAGAAGTATTTCCATTTGCAACCAACTGAGAAACTGAAACAAGATTAAAATTAAAACTAGGTATATGAAGAACATCATGCAAGATTATAGATTTATTAATACAAACAGTGCCAACATGCTCAACTTTAACTAGGACATTATTTGGCAATCTAACAAATTTATCAGTTACAACACGATATTCATAGAAGGAATTTAAAGAAAAGCAAACATGATCCGTAGCACCTGAGTCTAAAATCCAAGAGGTAGACAAATTGGATGAATTAACACAAGCAAGAATCATACCTGTTTCTTCTTGAGGAGCAGAACCAAAGGCAGAAGAAAGCATATTTACAGACGAATCCTTAACAACAGAAGAAGAATTCTTGGACTGGAGTAAAGCCATTAAAGCATCATATTGCTCTTTGGTGAAAGAAACAGATCTAACATCAACTTTGTCAGACTCAGAATTTTGTAAGACAGACTCAGAATTGGACCCAATTTGATTAACTCGACTACTTTGATTTGAATTCCTAGACCGAAAACCAGGAGGGAAGTCATGCTTTCTATAGCATTTGTCAACAACATGACCATATAGACCACAGAAAGTGCACAAAGGCCTTTTGTTACCCAGAACCGATTTTTTATTACCAGAATACCTAACATCTTGCTTAACAGTAGAATCCCCAGAACGAAAAGAGACTCTATCAGCTAAAAGAATAGTAGAATCACTAGAGGGCCCAATCGAAGCATTGACAGACCTCTCGTGTTGAACAACTATAGAGAAAACCTCGTTAATCGAAGGCAAAGGTTTGACCATGAGAATTTGAGATTTTTGTACTGAGAAATTTTCATTTAACCCTCTCAAGAATCTAAGCAAAAAATCTTGATTCCTATATTTCAACGAAGAACATTCACAGGAAACCAAAGGGCGTAAATTACAAATCTCAGCCCAAACAGTTTTTAATTGCGTAAAATAAGCACTGACAGGAAGAGTACCTTGATTCAAGGAATAAAATTCCTGAAGTAAATCGGAGATACGAAGAAGATCCCCTTGATTGAAACGATCGAAAAGATCGGTCCACAACTCAGACGCGCTATCGATCCAAATAACGCTCTGAGCAATTTCTTGATTCAACGCTCTTTGAATCCAAGAAAGTACCAAATTGTTGCATTTAACCCACGCAGAATGCTTCGGATCATCTTCTCGTGGCTGCTGAATCGAACCGTCCACAAACCCAATCTTGTTCTTGGATATAAGCGACATCCTCATCGAACGAGCCCACGCATGATAGTTGCCGCCGTTCAACAGGGAAGAGGTGAGCACCAACGCCGGATTCTCATTCGGATGAATGTAGTAGGCGTCGGAGATATCATCGTTCTTGAAACCCAGGCTTTCACTGGAAGAACTCGTAAAATCATCTGATACCATCTTAGAATATTTGGGAATTGAAAGAATTGAGGGATTTTGACTTTTGTTGTATATTGGAAACGAGTCAAACTTTCAGTATTAAGAAAAGGATAAAACGCAGAGTATAAGGGAAAAATAAAGCTTTTCTCATTTTATTCAATTAAACATCGTTTACAATATATACTAATCAAGAAAACAATCCTTTATCTAATAACTAACCTAGCTGTAAATTAACAATAAACCAACTAATCCTAACAACTTTAACTAATCCTAATAGGGTTGTGTAATTTTTTTACATAGCTTGTATATCAAAATATAACCCTAAATTATGTTAGATTTGGGTTTAAACATTTAATAGTAATTCATAATTGTTCTATTCAAAAGAAGCAATTCATAATTCTTTTATTTAAATGATGGAAAATAATAATAAAAATGCTATTACAATGATATTTCCATTAATATTTTAAGAAAACTCTTTAGTATTTTACTAATTGAGTTGATATTTGGTTAATATGCGATATCATTTAAGTCAAACTCTTAATTGATATTATACAAAAAAACTAGTTTTGTTCACTGTGATGTTACTCTTCTATTTAATTAAATTAAACTTGAGTTGGATTAATCCGAAATATAATTCTAATATTCAAATCGATTTAATTTTACTAGTTTTTTATTTTGAATTATGATTTTTATTTTTAAGATATATTATTATATATTAAATAATAAAAGAAAATATGAGCAGTGAAAATCTCTACAAGAAAGTATTGAACATGTGTTAAAGACAGTGCAATAGAAGCAATGAATATTGTATTTTTTAAGAGAATATCCAAAAATTTATTGAGAGTAATATGAAAAAGGTTTTAGAGTTCCTATAAATTTTCTATAAATATGTCACTTTCACCTCAGTTTGGTAGATTACTCGGTGGATATAGAAAGTTTTCTCCTATATTTACAATTAACATATATTTATAACAATATCTTAAAACGAAAACTAAAAAAAAAAATCTCTTCAATTATCCTTTGAAGAATCAAACATTTGATTCGGTGCATGATAAAAATAAAATTAAAAATAAACATAAATTAAGTTTTAGTTGGAATTTTATTTCTTAAGAAGAGATGGAACAAATTTTAATCTTGGGGTTTGTTATAGTTATTGGGAGAAAAAATCTCTGTCTTTTTTCGGTGTTGTTTTTTTTTCTCAACACTAAAAAGTTAAATCTTAAGTCATAATTATAAATTATAAGTATTAAATCTTAAAAAATACATCTTACACCCAATATTCTAAACCATAACCTTAAACTTTAAGTATCAAATAGGTGCCCAAAGTTTCAACCGTTATAATGTTAGGTGCCTAAAATATACAATGTTACAATTATAGGTGCCTCACCGTTAAAGAAGTGTTAAAAAAAAGTTGTCAATCAATCAATACTTAAAACATGACACTAATTTTTTTTTAAAATTTAAAGGAAAAAATCAGAATTTTCATAAAATCTTAAAATTTTGCAAAGTTTACAAAACAGTTCCCAAATCTCTAAAATTTCTCAAACTCCCAAATCGCCACCGCTTCCACTATCGATCGTCGCCCCTGATCACACACCTTTGGTTACTGGACCAAGGCGATCATTTTCCCAACACGGCGTCGCCAAAAATGCGGAACGACATGCAGCCGAATGCGAAATCGACGTTCATATTTTAAAATAATAATTGAAAAATATATTTTAAACTGTATATAAATTATATATAAATAGAAAAATATCTTACGATAATTTTTTATATTAGTTAATTTAAAATTATTTTTATTGATTAGTTAAAGGTTATATAATACAATTTTAAGCCTCCAACGTAGCAGCGTTTCTAGCGCTAATTGTAATACGTAGTTATATTGGTAAATTCACAAGTAACATATATTTATAACAATTTCTTAAAACGAAAACTAAACAAAACATCTCTTCAATTGTCTTTGAACAATCGAACATTTGATTCAATGAATGATAAAAATAAACATAAACATAAATTAAGTTTTAGTTGGAATTTTATTTCTTAAGAAGAAATGGAACAAATTTTAATCTTGGGAGAAAAATCAAATTTCCCTTTTGGGTGCTGCTTTTTGTTCCTAACACTAAAAAGATCAAATCCTATGTCATAACTTTGAAGTATTAAACCCTAAAAATATACCTTACACCAAATATTTTAAACCCTAACCCTAATACATATCCTTAAACTCTAAAATTATTTTTTTAATAAGGGGCGGACGATTTCTACTCCAATTATTGTTGGGTTTCAAAGTCGATTTGTTAAAGAAATTTGAGTATGGTAGTTTGCAAAATTGATTTAAGTGGGACATATTACACATATTAATATATCAAAAGAAATAAGCGCAAAAAGTAAAAGAAATAATATACGAGAATGGGCAAGAATAAAATTGAAATGGCCTAAATTTACAGAAGAAAAAAATATCTTAAAAGCATGATAAGGAATTTAACCCAAGTCATAATAAACCCTAAACCTAAGAAAAAAAACTATGGCATCTAAACACAACCCAACTCATAATAAGCCCTAAACCTAAGAAAGTTATGGTCCGGTTTGGAAGTAAAAACAAAGAAGTCAGGCAGCTCCAATAGGAAGATTGGAGAGCTGAACCTCTGCTGACGGCTTCTTCACTTGGTCTTTAGTTTTGTGGTCTCCGTTGAAGTAAAAGTAGGCATATAAGCACAACTGAAGAAAGCCAGAGATGGATCCTAGTCCATTGGAAACCTGCAAAGCAACAATAACAATTATATTACTCCATGTCTCCATCCATATATTATGCATTTTAATTGCTCATTAATTTACTTACCAGAATGAATATATCAAATTGGAGGAGGCCATAAATTGTCCAACAGATTCCATTACAAAAGCCAGCAAGTGAGAGCCAGAAAGGCATGTACTCCACACTCCTTGTTTTGATCACTTTTCTAGCTATGGCCAGAGGTGACAAATACATGATGATGTTGAAAACATCAGCTATTATTCCAACCATAAGAGTTCTACGGCTATGGAAAACGAAGATAGCCAACAGAACGATGCCTACTGTCAATAGTGCTTCAAGACCTATGATTTGCGCAACACGAAGCTGAAATTTGTACACATTCAAGTCTCAGATTCATATAATTAAACAAGGGAGCTTGGTAGAGATTAATGATTCATATAATTAAACAAGGGAGCTTGGTAGAGATTAATGATTCATACGTACCCTTTTTTTCCGATCATTAGCGTAAACAAAATATACGGTCAAGTACAGAATCTCAATGCCAAGACCGACGCCATTGATGGTCAACACTAAAACATTGTCTTTTGTAATAAAAGGGAGACCATAGAAGATCCAGATAATACAGTTCATAACTGTGCCCAGGTACGGATATGGTTGAAACTCCTCCACTGCCTTCTTTTTATAGATTTGAAAAAACGTTGGCCTAGTTCATTTATTCACAAAAACCAAAACCATTCATAATTAGTAGGTAACCTAAAATTCAAGAGAGAGAGAGTGAGAGATTGCGATTACATTGGTGAGAGGAAGAGACCGAAAGAGATGACATTCCCTGCAAAAGGAATACATATATAACTACATTGTTGAATCAAATGACGTAAAAACTTAAACCTGGTAACGAATAACTAATTACCGACAATCCCGACGATAGTGTGAGCAAGTCCCATGTTGAAAGCTGAAGCAGAGCAGAAATTGTGAGGGATGAAGGCTCCAACGATTTCAAAGTTATATATAGACAAGGATTTTTAGTTTAAACAAATTTCAACCACTTTAATTAAAATTTATTTTATTAACTAGAAGAATTATATCGAATGTCGAATACTTCTTTCAAACCAATACTTGTGTTTAATTACAGGAGGTGAAGCCCAAGGAGATTGGTTCGGTGCTTCATGAGCCACAGATGCAGCACTTGTGGATTCCGGATACATTTATATTAAATAAATTTATTTTCATTGGTAATTTTGTCATCCTTGTAGTTATTCAAAATCAACAATGTTGTTATGAAAATCCCCGAATTGCATCCATCTCACCCTTTGAATAACAGAGTCGTTATCAACGGTTGCCCTTTGCCACGCGTCATTAGATAATTTAAAACGTTTGAAATAGCATGTCCACCTGTCATTTTCTTTAATAAATTAATATTCTTTGCATGCCAGTTTTGATGACGTGAATTTCTAATTTTAAAATAAACAATTAATTCTATAACCCTCCGTCCGACCTACCTTGTCATCGTCGACATGGCAGGACAACTGACGATGACCGCTGATGTGAAACCATATAGAAATCACATGCCTAGAATTTAACGACTTCGTTAATCAACGACGATCAAAGATGCAATTCAAGAGTTCTAGGGCTAAATTGATAAAATTATAAATGAGGGACAATATTGTTGATTTTTGAAGACTACCAGGGCTAAATTGATGAAATTAAAAATGAGGAACAAAGTTACTCATTTGAGATTACTACATGGACAAAATTACCTATGGATGACAAAATTAACCGGACCCGACGGAGGTGGGTATTTTTTTAATAAAAAAATTAGGTTCGGGTCGGGTTTGGTCGGATTCTGAAAAGTTCGAGTTGGGTTTGTGTTTAGGGTGAAAATTCCCTTACTCGACCCAATTTAATTATAACTATATATATTTATTATATATTATATTTAATATTTTTATTTTTTTTCAAGATGGGTGGGCTTAGTTGAATTTTTTGTGAAAAATTTGGGGTCGGTCAGGATCAAATTATGCCTTTATTATCTAGGGTCAGGAATAAAATATATTAAATTTGGATACCCATGTACTTGTTCTTAGCACTCCCTCACACCCAACAACATTTCCCTTAAAAGCTCCATCAACAAGATGTTCTGGATACCTAAAATTGACCCCTTCTTGACAACTTTCTCAAAAAGTAGATGTAAGGCTTCTACTACTAGAATGAACATAAACGAGGATAATTGATCCTCTGTCTCAATCTCTTAAACATCTTAAATTCTTTAGTTGGAGATCCATTAAGTACGATTGAGACCTTTACCGTGGAGACACATTCCTTTATTCATTTCCTCTATAATTTCCCAAAACCCATTCTTCCTAGCACCATAATCAAAAAGTCTCATCGTACACTATTATAGGCCTTTGCGAAATCTAGTTTGAGTACAACCCCTCGTTCCCCATTGACCTCTTATTGCAGTGAATGAATGATTTTGTTCGCTATCAAAATTTCATCAAATATTTGTTTGTCCTTTAGAAAAGCGCATTGAGCCTCACTTACTAATCGATCCATCACCATATACAACCTTCTTTGAGAGTACCTTTGCCAGGATTTTATAAATTGAGCTTACCAAACTAATTGGCCTATATTCTGAAATATTAGAAGGACATTCCTTCTTAGGAATGAGAACTATAAAAGAGGAATTTACATTTTTTTGGTAATTTACCCTTTGAATGGAAACTTTTGAATAACTTGAAGAAATTATCTTTCAATAGTTCCCAACACTTCTTGTAAAAGCAAGCATTGAATCCATCCGGTCCAGGAGCTTTTGAATCATCGCAATTTCATACTGCATCTTTGATTTCCTCCATATAAAAAGGCTTCTCCAGCTCCATAGCTTCACTCTGTTGAATTCAAAATCGAACCAAGCATCCCATCTCCTCGACTTCTGAAAAAGTTCGAGTTGGGTTTGTGTTTATGGTGAAAATTCTCTCACCGGACCCAATTTATTTATAACTATATATATTTATTATATATTATATATTATATTTTTATTTTTATTTTTTTAAGACGGGTGGGTTTAGTCGGATTTTTTGTGAAAATTTCGGGGTCGGTTAGGATCAAATTATGCCTTTATTATCTAGGGTCAGAAATAAAATATATTAAATTTGGATACCCATGTACTTGTTCTTAGCACTCCCTCACACCCAACAACATTTCCCTTAAAAGCTGCATCAACAAGATATTCTGGATACTTGAAATTGACCCCTTCTTGACAGCTTTCTCAAAAAGTAAATGTAAGGCTTCTAACTGCACATATATATTATATGTTTGATTATTCAATGTTAAAGAAATTTTAATGTATTTTATTATTATGATTTTGATATAAATCATTTTATAATAAAACAAATTAAATAGAAAGGAAATTGCATCCATAGCATCAAAGTGTCCCCCGAAATATATTTAGTAGAACTCAATTATTTAATTGCATGAATATTTGTACTACAATGTTTCTAATATTTTATAAGTCATGTCAGGCATACAAGTGACATTGATGATAAAAGATTTATTTGTTCACTTGTAACATGTTCAATGAAAACGAGGTGCTAAGAAAATGTGACCTCGTATAAATTTAGACACTTTTATGTTAAATGCGTTAGAACTATTTATGAAAATAATATACAACTAAAAGAAAATAGAGGTGACACCGTCGCTTAATGCGAATATGCACAAATTATTGGAAATTTGATACAGTAATGAGTTTCTCTTGACCTAATATAGCAAATGTTATATATGAAATTATGAACATGAGCATAAGACTGATATAGTCAGACTAATGAGGTAGTTGAAGATGGACAAAAATCTTCTGCTCTTTCTAGTGTATCTTTCTATGTTCTAACACTAAAAAAAATTAAATTTTATATTTTAAATCCTAAATCATAAACTTTATACCTTAAAATTACACATTGTTTATTAGCCATTATACATTATTGGACATGTAAGAGTCAAGTTGAGGTGTTAGACTCTTGCACAAGAATTGACTTCAACCTACGGTGCTTTTTTAGGATAAACTACATAAATAATCATCAAAGTTTTAGTGCGCTTTCATTTTAGTCATCAAACTTTTAAAACTTGTGATATGGTCACTGAACTTTTAATTTGCTTTCATTATGGTCCTCTTGTTAACTACCGTTAGAAAACGCTGACGTGACACGTTAACTTTCCTTTCCTCTCTATGTTTTCTTCATTTCTTCCTTTTACTGCATTATTGAATCTTTGATCATAACTCCTTGAACTGCTTTTGTCTTAACAAACATTAAAAAGTCACTTAGTGCCGGCTTGACATTGCTTTTGAAATGTTTAGTTTAAGATTTAGCTGTTTGGGATTGCTGCCAAAAAATATTTTTAAAATGACAAAATGACCATTTTAGACAAATGTTGTACGATTTAAATCATATTAATTTAATTATTTTTTGAATTCATTAATATATTTATATATGAAATATATAGAGTTACTATAATAAATTATAAAAACCTAAAAAATATATAGATTTTAAAATATAATATAATTTAATTTTTAAGTTTAATTTAAATATATAAAACATATTTTAAAATTAAATTAAATACATTATAATTATTAAAAACTCAAATATATGAAAAAACAAGTGCAAACTTTTGAACAATTGAATAGAGCTTGGTTTTCACCTTCTTTATATAATTTCAAAGATCGATATTTAGGTCCTCTAATCACATCCATGGTGTTGTATGATTATACAAATTCAGATCAATAAGACCTTCATTTTTTATATAATTAAGATATGCATATTTTTTTTAATTTAACAGACATAATAAGTTCAATTCATGGTTTTTTCTCAAACAAAATTTTATTAATCATAAAAAAACTTCAAATAAGTTTACAATTTACACCTAAAATCACTACACCACCCATTGCTCATATATCAACAATCAAACAAATAAATCACTAAATAATAGCGGGGAAGCCAAGAAAGATGATCTTCTGAAGAAAGTTTTAATGAAGGACATGGAAACAACAGGGAGAACACAAGAAGCGTAAATAGCGGGGGAAGCCAAAAAGGTAAATTTGTTGAAGAAGTGAGAGGCGAATCTTGTGAGCAGGGAGAGAAGAAAATAAGAAAAATCAAAGGCCATGTAGAGGAGGAAACTCTGTGGAAATTGCATTAAATTTTGATTGTCATAATGGTGACAGACTGCAGCTTTGATCAGGTGAAGGAGAGATTGCACAATAGGGGTATCGGTGAGATAGAGATGAGTAAAATGGGGGGAAGAAGATTCTTAATCAATATACAAGATTAAGAACTCCTTATGTCATTGGAGGAGCACCAATGGTCCGTATTAAAGGGAGTCTTTATAGAAGTGGGGAAAGACCTGAAAATTAAGGCAGATCACTATCAGATTCGGAACTTCAAACAAGGTGAAATAACTACACAAAAGGGAAAGGAGGCTATTTCTTTGGGGAAAGATCTGGGAATCCAATTTTGAGGAGATTAGTGTAACCCCTTAACCCTAATCAAGCGTACCACATTAGATTTGCTGAAGCAAACTCGAACGAACTAACAAAAATTAGGACCATTTTTTCTTTTATCATGTATCGATGCAACATTAGAACCTAGTGTATACATACTAGCAGCTGATAAAATCTCACTTGAATCAACATTAGATTGATGTCTAGATGCCCTATTAAACAATTTAGGACCAAATTGTAAAACTATTAACCTGAAAGGATTTATCCGTATTTTAAATTATCAAACCTGAATTAAGCAGGTTTCATGCATGCATGTGAAATTTTAGCTCAAATCGATCATCCGAACACATCCAGTTGACACTTGAACAAATAAGGACGAAAATGCAAACAATCGAAAACATCTCATTAAACCAACTGACATAACGACCTCGTGTACCGATACATTATGCGTACCAGTACACCTGCTCGTGTAACGATCCCAAGGCCAAAACCAAATAGGGTCGAACTGATACACTTGCTCGTGTATCGATACCCCTACTTAAATGGGTGAGTCTGATTTGTTGACCGATAGGGATAGTTGTCTCCATTGAAGAAAGGCGATTTGTTGACCGATTGAGACTCGTACAAGCTATTGTCAGAGGTAGATGCTATGACTTGATTTTTGGATTTATGTATCTCTTCTAGAATCGACTCGAGAGAGTGTTAATCCTTCCAATGAGTGTAGCTTTAATACCAATTGTTGAGATGATCAATCGAATCCAAATGGACAAGAAGGGGGTGAATTGGCAATGAAAAATTTGAAGGGAGCAAGTTGGAAAGATAAAAATGAAGAATCAAATATTTATAGTGGTTCAAGCTTCTAACAAGCTCTACATCCACTACCTTAGCTCCCACTAAGAATTTTCAAACAATTCACTACTGAATTCATCCCCTTTTCTAGGCTTAGGAGGAAACCTTTACAAGACAATCAAGCTTTCCACCAAAAGCTTGATTAAGATCACTATTTTACAAAGGATGGTTAGAGAACTTAAATTGACCTCTCAAATAGGCTTATATGTTTCCCATTTACAAGTGAACTCTCCCCAAACTTGAAATAAAGAATTACTATGAGAAATCACAAGTTGGGTACAAAGGTTTGACTCTAAAAAGCTTAAAGAGATTGGATTTTTGCTTGAATGCTTATCACTTGATGAATTGTTGTTGTTGTAGCTTTTGAGTCTTGATTTTTTATCCCTTCATTGATTTCTAACCGTCTGGGTAGCTGAGATCAAAAATAGAGCCGTTGGAGACCACTTTTCCCACAATAAATGCACTTTTGGTGTAGGGCGTATCGGTACACGGGAGCCCCGTATCAGTACCAGTAAGAAAAAAACTAGTCGTTGCAAGAGTAAATGCAGGGACGTATCGATACGCGGGAAGGCGTATCGAAATGGTCTTAGTGTGAAATGGGGGTCGTAACGAAACGGCTAGGCCCTATCGGTACGATTTTGGCTCACTAGAATCTGATGAAAAAGTCTTGGAAAAAAGGTGTTGGTATGCTTCAAGGGCGTATCAAAACAGGAAGCTTGTTTTAACAAAAGTGTATCGAAATGGACATCACCTGTTTCGGTATGATATAACTAAATTTTGAAGCTTTAACTGACGCTCAACGATAAAAAAATTTAATGCAAAGATTTCAAAAATCTTAAGACCCCGTATCAGTACGCTGACGCGTCGTACCAAAACTGAGGATCGATACGCCTAAGACCTGTACCGAAACTCATTAATATAAAACCCAATTTGAAGGTCGTATCAAAGCGGGCAAGCCCATATTGCAACATTGTATCGAAACGGGGTAAGTCGTATCAAAATGATGTGTTCAAATAAAATTCCAGTAGCCAAAATATGTATCGGAATGCTATAGAGCGTATCGATACGCCTGGGATATTTTGTAAAGTTTGGCTTGAAACACTTAGAAAATTTTTGGGGTTTAAGTTTTTGACTTTGAGTGAGACTTTTGAGTACTTAAAAATTTATTTACTTTTGAAAATTTGATCCTCAATTAATTTGTTATATAAAAATCAAACATAATTTGTATGATTTGATCCTAAAATGTTTAATAATGCATTTGGACATCAATCCGATTTCTGGTTCAAGTGAGATTTTTTCAGCTACCTGTATATACACACTAGGTTCTAATGTTGCATCTAGACAAGATAAAAGAAAAAATGGTCCTGATTTTTATTTGTTTGTTCGGATTTGCTTATGCAAATCTAATGCGGTCCGCTTGATTCGGGTCAAGGGGTTTACACTCATCTCCTCAAAATTGGATACCCAGATCTTTCCCTAAAGCAACAGCCTCCTTTGCCTTTTTTGTGTAGTTATTCCACCTTGTTTAAAGGCCCGAATACGACAACGAATTGCCTTTGATTTCAGGTGAAACTAAATCTTTTCTTCCCTACTTAATGCGTCTTTGAGCCCTATCCCTTTTCTTCTATTACGCCTTATAAGAACTTTGTTCTGAAATTCCAAAACATACTTGTATTTCTCCTTATTCCTTGCTTGAAACTTTGGTAGGTCTAGGGTATATTCAACCTCTACATCATTCTTTACCCTTATCGTATATTCATTTGCCTTATTAACTCAATTTGATTCAGATTTCTTCATTTCATCTAGCTCGAGCTGATTTTGGCCTTTGACTTGGTTAATATGTAAGTCTACCCCTTGAGTTTCTTTATGATTAATGTCATCCTCATTGAAGCTCATCATTCTTAGATCTTCCACTGCCCTGCTTGAACTTGGGTTTTCTAGGTTGAATCTTAATGTAATTGGAATATCAACTAGGCCAATATCTACAAAATTCCCTTTGCACGGTCCACTACTCTCCCTTGTATCTTGGTTCTTTGGCACCTCCTTCTCCACTTCAGCCAATTCAACGACGTCTGATTGCTGATATTTTTTGACTTCTCCATTATTCTCGAGTCTAGAGCCCTTTAATTTTGATTCTCAAATAAATCTAAAATCTTATCTTTCCAAATCATTTTCATAATCTTAGGCCGACATTCCTTTGCAAACTACATTTATTGCTTCATCATGCCCAATAAAATTATCTTTTAATTTAATCATATCTTCTATCTAAGAATGGACCATTATCGGTTCCGACGAGCTTTTCTCCGTATCTGATTCGACCGGCCTGGCTGGCTTCCCCTCAACCCCGATCTTCTGATTGTCTAAATTTACATGAATGCAGACAACTTCATATACTCGGGCTCGTACAATCGATTCTATTGATCTTATTTTAAGAGATTAGGATATTTAGCTTCTCACAATCTAGTGTTTGGTTTGCATTCTCCCCTATTGCTACCAAAGAACCCCAACATTATGATATTCTACATATTATCGTATAATTCCAACAATGTAATGGAATTCCCACTACTTCTATCCAAGTCGACCTTTTAGGTATCATACTAGTTTCTGACCAGTACTCCATTTCTATAAAGAATCCCTTCAATACGGACCATTGGTGCTGCTCCAATAACATAAGGAGTTCTTCATCATGTATATCGATTAAGAATCTTCTTCCTCCAATTTTACTCTTCTCTATTTCACCGATACCGCAATTGTGCAATCCCACTAAAAATTAGGTTTAGGATTTTGGGATTAAAGTTAGGATATAGGGAATTAGAGGTATGATGTATTTTAGGATTTAAGATTTAGAATTTATGGTTAAGGTTTAAATTCTATTTTTTTAGTATTTTTTAGTCTTAGAGCATAAAAAGGGGCATCAAAAAGAGGCAAAGGATTTTTGTCCAAAAACTAGGATAAAAATCCATTGCCACTTTTCGGTGCCCCTTTCTATTTCCCAACACTAAAAATACTACAAAATTAAATTCCAAGCCCTAACCCTAAATTCTAAATCCTAAACCCTACACCATATTCTCTAATAAATACACCATACCCTAAACCTTAACCTTAAACCCTAAACTTTAAACCCCCAACTCTACTATTTAGTGTAGGGGATAGAAATGGGCACCGAAAAGGGGCAGAGGATTTCAATTCAAAAAACTGTAGCCTAACTTCGGATAAAAATCTGCTGCCCCTTTCCGGTGCCCCTTTCTATACCCCAACACTAAACAACATTAAAAAATTAAATCCCAAATCTACCCTAATTTCTAAGTCCTACACCTTATACCCTAAAAATACACCCTACCCTAAATTCCTTAACCATAACCACAAGCCTTAACCTCAAACCTTAAACCCTAAACCTAAATTTTAGTATAGAGGCATAAATAGGGGCAGTGAAAAGGCAAAGGATTTCTATTCCCTAACTTCACAGAAGTTATTTAATTTAAAATTATTTTTATTGACAAGGACCCTATGTACCGATACACAAGGTCGTTATGTTAGTTGGTTTAATAAGATGTTTCGGATTGTTTGCATTTTGGTTCTTATTTGTTCAAGTGTCAACTAGATGTGTTCGAATGATTGATTTGAGCTGAAATTTCACATGCATGCATGAAACATGCTTAATTAAGGTTTGGTAATTTAAAATATGGATAAATCCTTGTAGTTTTACAATTTGGTCCTAAAACGTTTGATAACGCATCTGGACATCAATCCAATGTCTGATTCAAGTGAGATTTTGTCAGTTGCCAGTCTGTACACACTAAGTTCTAATGTTGCATCTAGATAAGATAAAAGAAAAAATGGTCCTAGTTTTTGTTAGTTCGTTCGGGTTTGCTTCGGCAAATCTAATGTGATCCGCTTCATTCGGGTCAAGGGGTTACACTCATCTCCTCAAAATTGGATTCCCAGATCTTTCCCCAAAGCAATAGCCTCCTTTGCCTTTTCTATGTAGTTATTCCACCTTGATTTAAGTTCTGAATCTGACAGTGATCTGCCTTAAATTTCAGGTGAAACTAAATCTTTCATGCCCTGCTTAATGCGTCTTTGAGCTCTATCACTTTTCTTTTGTTCCACCTTATAAGAACTTTGTTCTGAAACTCCAAAAAAGACTTGTATTGCTCATTCTTCCTTCTTTTTTCCTTGCTTGAAACTTTGGTAGGGCTAGGGTATATTCAACCTCTACATCATTCCTTGCCCTTATCGTATATTCATTTGCCTTATTAACTCGATTTGATTCAGATATGTTCATTTCATCTGGCCCAGGCTGATTTTGGACTTCGACTTGGTTAATATGCAAGTCTACCCCTTGAGTTTCTTTATGATTAATGTCTGCCTCATTGAAGCCCATCATTCTTAGATCTTCCACTGCCTTTCTTGAGCTTGGGTTTTCTAGGTTGAATCTTAATGTAATTTGAATATCAACTAGGCTAGTATCTACAAGATCCCTTTTGTACGGTCCACTACTCTCCCTTGAATCTTGGTTCCTTGGCACCTCCTTCTCCACTTTAGCCAATTCAACGCCGTTTGACTGCTGGAGTTTTTTGACTTCTCCATTATTCTTGAGTCTATTGCCCTTTAATTTTGATTCCCCAATAAATATAAAATCTTATATTTCTAAATCATTTTCATAATCTTGGGACGATATTCCTTTGCAAACTACATTTATTGCTTCATCATGCCCAATAAAATTATCTTTAGATTTAATCATTTCTTCCCTCTTAGAATGAATCGTTGTTAGTTCCGACGAGCTTTCCTCTGTATCTGATACGACCGGCCTGGCTAGCTTCCCCTCAACCCCGATCTTCTAATTATCTACATTTACATGAATGCAGACAGCTTCATATACTCGGGCTCGATACAATCGATTCTGTTAATTTGATTTGTAGAGATTAAAATATTTAGCTTCTCACAATCTAGTGTTTGGTTTGCATTCTCCCCTATCGCTACCAGAGAACCCCCAACATTATGGTATCCTACATATTATTGTATAATTCCAAAAATGTAATGGAATTCCCACTACTTCCACCCAAGTCGACCTTTAAGGTATCATACTAGTTTCTGACCAATACTCCACTTCTATAAAGACTCCCTTCAATACAGACCATGGGTGCTCCTCAAGTAACTTAAGGAGTTCCTCATCCTCTATATCGATTAAGAATCTTCTTCCCCCCATTTTACTCATCTCTATCTCACCAATACCCAGTTGTGCAATCTCTCCACCTGATCAGAGCTGCAATATATCACCATTGTGCCAATCAAACTTTTATGTAATTTCCACAGAGTTTCCTCCTCTACATAGCCTTTGATTCTTCTTATTTTCTTCTCTCCCGGGTCACAAGATTCGTATGTCACTTCTTCAACAATTTTACATTTTTGGCTCCCCCCGCTATTTACGCTTCTTGTGTTCTCCCAGGTTCTTAGGTTTCTACTTTTGCCTGCGGTTTCCATGTCCTTCAGAAGATCAGCTTTCTTGGCTTCCGCCGCTATTATTTGGTTTTACAAATCTACTTTATTTGTTTGATTGTTGATATATGAGCAATGGGTGGTGTAGTGATTTTTGGTGTAAATTGTAAACTTATTTGAAGTTTTTTTATGATTAATAAAATTTTGTTTGAGAAAAAACCATGAATTGCACTTATTATGTTTGTTAAATTAAATTATATTATGAAAAATAAGTGATATATTATAAAGAAGGTGAAAACCAAGCTCTATTCAATTGTTCAAAAGTTTGCACTTTTTTTCTTCATATATTTGATTTTTTAATAATTATAATGTATTTAATTTAATTTTAAAATATGTTTTATATATTTAAATTAAATTTAACAATTAAATTATATTATTTTTTTAAAATCTTTATTATTTTATTTTTTATAATTTTATTATAGTAACTCTATATATTGCATATATACATTTATTAATGAATTCAAAAAAATCATATTAATATGGTTTAAATCGTACAACATATGTCTAAAATGGTCATTATGTCATTTTAAAAATAGTTTTTGACAGCTATCCCAAAAAACTAAATCTTAAACATAACATTTCAAAAGCAATGCCAAGTCGGCACTAAGTAATTTTTTAGTGTTTGTTAAGACAAAAGCAGTTCAAGGAGTTATGATCAAAGATTCAATAATGTAGTAAAAAGAGAAGAAATGAAGAGAAACATAGAGCGGGAAGGAAAGTTAACGTGTGTAACCCCTTAGACCCGCCTATGCGTTACAACGGATCCTAGGATGTCACATTAGGGTCACAAGAGCGACCCACAATAAAAATACACATAAAACCATTTTTTTGGTTCCTCAAAACACTTATTAAACTGTAAAATCAACTTCTGTTTAAAATACTATTTCAGAAAATCATTTAAACACATAACAAGAATTTCAAAAAGTGCTTTACAGACTCTATCATAAAACAATACATGACATACATGACATACATGCCCACTAACTATACAGTACCGTACTCCAGAGGCAACGCCGAAGGAACTCTGAACACTGATGTCAAACATTAAACCATGCTATATTCTTTTAACCCGCGATAGTAAAAATAACGTGAGCTTGGAAAAGCTCAGTAATACAGAACTACCAAAAGATGCTATAAGCTCATGTAGATATATGGTAGGCATAACATTTTCATGATGTTCCAAGTAGTGATAGTCCTCTTTTCTTTTCTGTTATTTCAGGGTAACGTTATACTTGAGATTAACGATACTTGTTCTTTATTCAATCATCGAGTAACAAGCGTGAATTTTTCAAGTTGATAGTTTATGAAGATGAAAACAACGAGTTTAAAGTCTAGTGTGTCCCAAATGGTGCATATCAAATAGGCATAAATGCATACCAATCATATCATGAGAACACATAACCATTCAATGCAAATGTTCAAGTACATACAAGGGTTTACTAGTAACTACCCTCCAACCTTACACCAATATACAGTCCCCCAAAACTGCATCCATAAGGACTTACCCTAGGCTCGATGGGCATAGGTGCCACCTAAGGGGATGCCTTAGGTCCATAAGGATTTACCCGTGCTAAAGCATCGGTACCTACTCAAGGGGAGACCTTGAGTCCATAAGGATTTACCAGCTGGATCAGAGCTGTACCGATTGAGACTTCATAACATAATCCAATAGTATACCCTAGATAGTAATCGGTGTTCAGATTCCAGACATGAGTAACAGAATACATGTGACAGACATTCTATTCAGAGTATCGGAAACGAAAGGTTCATGCTTTTGACAGATAAATGGGCATACCATTGAGCAGAGAAGACATTTTCATCATTCATCATGCAAACAGATTGTACCATCATAGGTCAAGCTAACAGATCATACTATCAAGTTCATCAGACAGTCATGCAATACCATCACAGATTAAGCAATCACATAACAAGTATACAGATTGAGCAAATGTACATCAAGTAGGCAGAGAATGTCATCATATATCCAGTTCATCATTTCATTTCATTTTCCAACATAGTGATGCAGTCTCAATAACAATTGAAATGTTCTTCAAACATAATATTATTCATGATTAAATCATTATACAATCCATTCAACATAATATATCACACATGGAACACACTAGGTGGGATAGATCATTTCTTGGATATACTTGGCATTTACGGAAGGGGACACATTAAACTTTTGACAATTTGAACGGATTACTAAAACGTGGCCCCTATTAAAAGGGGTTCATACTAACGGTTTAACCCAGATATCCAGGAGGTGATAGATCAAGATCTTTGAGAGTTTAGACGCATCATGAGTTATTTAGTCATTTAAGCCTACAAGGGCATTATGGTCATTTTATCACATATGGACATTTTGGTAATTTATACCAACAAGGCATAAACAGTCGCTCAGGAAATTCTATTTTCTCATCAAACTTCCAATCAGGCATTCGGAGATTTATATGTCAAGATCTTTCACGATATCGAATACATTCAATGCTATCTTAATTACTTTGGCCAACGAGGGCATTTTAGTCTTTTTAATTATTAGGGGTGATTTTGTAATTTAGCCCAGTAATGATAAAATGACGATTTACAATATTTAATATATATTTGAACGGTTGCTTTCATAATTCACCACAGGACTTGCCACGGAGTAGCCGAACTTATATTTTGTGCGGAAAACTTCCAATCTTATTTTAATATCAGGAGTGATTAACATACATGAGTATGCTTCCTAACACTTAGGGGCACTTTAGCCCTTAAAGTCTTATTAACATACATGAGTATGCTTCATAACGGTTGCTTTTCAGTCATTTTGGAAATTGGGATAAATCCACCATTTTTGTCAAATTTTACTATTTAGCACCTCCATCGTTTACGTACTCGGTAGAGATTAAGTCATTTTGATCCCTTCGGCCCTTACAGACAATTTACTCATTTTAGAATTTAAGGGTAAAATTGTCATTCTGATTAATTAAGAATTTCGGTGCTCGAAGGCACTACAATTTTTTTGTCATTACGATCATTCCGATTAATTTATCCATTCTTGTCGTAAGGATCAACTAAAGAATACAACGATAATTCCAGTAAATTCACCTTCATGTGTTATACAAAGCTCAGGGGAAAAATCCAAGTTTCTTTTAGTATCACACACATTTGAATAAAGATGTCGAAGTCTTTTCCAATAGAACATACATCTTAGGTAGGGTAATTTTTCAATCAATTCGAATGTAGATTTCGGGTCACTTCCTTTATTAGGGGGCAGTTTAGTCATTCTTATACTTCAAGGGCATTTCTGTAATCTCATATCCAATATCCTTTACTCCATATTATGGGCATTAAATCTTAGACACCATTGATCGAGTTGCAGATTTAACTGTATTGTTTATTACTATTAACTTTCGATACTTCTGGTCTATTAGTATTCTTATTCGAATATTTTGGTTTTAATAATTTTTATACTTATTTCTCGTATCTAATTCGACTTAAGAAGAGTTTACAAAACACTTCATCATAAGCATGCATGCGTTAACCGGATATCGACATGTACATAAAGCATACAAGGGGTAGTAAAGTATTACCTTAACTCCGAGCTACAACGATTGATCTGTGAATGACATTCGAACACCCTTGAACCCGGATTTGACATCCCTCAACAAATCGTATTCCAGGAACTAATAATACCTTCAATTACACAAATTCCAAGATCAGACCTCATTCACAAAGCTCTTAATCATGTAATTAAATACATAAGCACTCTCGGGTTCAAGGTCAGATTCGAAAGCTTTCAGATCAGAATTTTGCAAAATGGGCTTCAAAAACGGACTCATGACGTCGAAAAACATAAAATAGGAGTTTTCAGAAAATTTGACATTTTGGTCAACGGTCAAAGTCAACGATGACGTCAGCAGGCCAACGCTGACGTTAGCAGTTCAATGGTCAACGAGGACAGAGTAAATGCTGACGTCAGCATGTCAACGCTGACGTCAGCAGGTCAACGGGCAGAGGTCAACTGAGTTGACTCGGTTGACTCACTGAGCTGACTTGGCTGACTCACTGAGTTGACTCGGGCTGAGTTGACTCGGTAGATGGGTTGGGCTCGGATACGGGTCAGGTCAGGTCGATATGGGTCGGATACGGGTTTGGGTCAAGTACGGGTACAGGTTGGGTCAGACACGGGTTGGACCAGGTTCAGATCTAGTTTAGACCGGTTCTTACCCTAAAATTTCCATGGTCATCGGACGGTCGCTGGAATCTTCGTCGGAGGACCTGAACTGCTCGATCCTGCCGGATTTCGAAAACCCATGAGACACACGTTTAACAAAACCAAAAAAATTAAGCGAAACAAGACGGAATCTGGTCGGATCTTACCCCAAACAGAATCGAAATGGCCGGAAAAACGCGTCTCCGATGAAGCTCTTCTAATCGTCGAATGGATTATTGCTTGGGCAGGCTTTGCTCGCCGTCGCGCCAGGAGCTCAGATCTGGTGTCCGTTTCGCGAATGGACGGCAGCCGAGGCCAGAAAACTTAGAAATTCAAAATGATTCCGACGAACCTTCAAGCTATTCCTTCCGTCGGACAACAATGATGCGACACGAGTGGCGGCTAGGGTTTGGTCGGGACGTTGAGGCGCTCCGAACGAAGGGGGCGATGGCCATCACGACGGAACGGTGGGGGTGATCGGGAAAGGCAGAAGCGGTAGCTGGGGAGAAAGCTCGAGAGAGATCTGGAATAACCTCTCTCAAACTCGAGTTCGAAAGGGCAAAAACCATGGGTAGGTGAAGGGTCAGAATGGTTATTAGATAAAGCTGACATACACAAAATTGAACTTCAAAATTTCACCAAGCTAAAACTAGACAAACATGGGCACTTGGCCTAGCAGTAACACAATGAAGCTTGCCACTAAGGTAAGAGGTTGCAAGTTCAAGCCCCTACAACCTCAAAACCTTTCCCTTTTTTTTATCCTACTTTTCTCTTCCTTATTATTATTTCTTTTTTTTCTTCTTTTTTTAACATATTTTATGCTAATAAAAAAATCAGGGTGTTACAACGTGTCACGTCAATGTTTTCTAACAGTAGTTAACGAGAGAGCCATAATGAAAGCGAATTAAAAATTCAGTGACCATATCACAAGTTTTAAAAGTTCGATGATTAAAATGAATGCGCACTAAATATTTGATGATTATTTATGTAGTTTACCCTAAAATAAAAGCACTACACATAGCTTGAACTCAATTCGTGTGCAAGAGTCTAACACCTCAACTTGACTCTTACATGTCCAATAATGTATAATGGATAATAAACAAGGTGTATTTTTTAGGGTATATAGTTTATAGTTTAGAATTTAAAATATAAAATTTAAATTTTTTAGTATTAGAACATAGAAGAATACAGTAGAAAGGGGCGGAAGATTTTTGTCCATCTTCAATTACCTCATTAGTCTGACTATATCAGTCGTATGCTCATGTTCAGTTCATATATAACATTTGCTATATTAGGTCTGGAGAAACTCATTACTCACATTAAACGACAATGCCACATCTATTTTCTTTTAGTTGTATATTATTTTCATAAATAGTTCTAACACATTTAATATAAAAGTGTCTAAATTTATACGAGGTCACATTTTCTTAGCACCGCCTTTTCATGGAATATGTTATAAGCAGGGGTGAAGCCAAGATTTAAAAGTTAAGGGGGCCGAAAAAAAATTAAGGATATAAACACCCTTGGACTTTTGACAAAAAAATCAATTACGTCCCTAAACTAGGATAAAAATCCATTACCACTTTTCGATGCCCCTTTCTATGTCCCAACACTAAAAACACTAAAAAAAATTAAATTTCAAGCCCTAACCCTAAATTCTAAACTCTACACCATATACTTTAAAAAATATACCCTACCCTAAATTCCCTAAACCCTAACCACAACCCCTAACCTTAAACCCTAAACTCTAAATCTCAAACTCTACTTTTTAGTGTAGGGGGATAGAAAGGGGAACCGAAAAGGGGTAGAGGATTTCAATTCCAAAAGTTGTAGCCTAACTTCGGATAAAAATCCGTTGCCCCTTTCTATGCCCTAACACTAAAAAATTAAATCTCAAACCTACCCTAAATTCTAAATCCTACACCCTATACCTTAAAAATACATCCTAGCCTAAATTCTCTAAACTATAACCACAAGCCTTAACCTCAAACCCTAAACACTAAACCTAAATTTTAGTATGGAGGCATAAATAGGGGCAGTGAAAAAGGCAGAGGATTTCTATTCCCTAACTTCGCAGAGTTATTTAATTTAAAATTATTTTTATTGATTAGTTAAATATTATAATACAACTTTAAGCCTCTAACATAGTAGTGTTTGTAGGAATAGATATCATTTGCATTTTCAGTGTTTCTTTCCATGCCTCACACTAAAAAATAGGTTTAGGGTTAGGGTTTATGTAATTTAGGCATGGTGTATTTTTAGGGTATAGGGTGTAGGGTTTAGGATTTTGATTTTAGTGTTAAGGCTTGAAATTATTTTTAGTATTTTTTAGTGTTACGATATAGAATAAGGCACCAAAAAAGGGCAGACGATTTTTATCCGTATTTCTAGCGCTAATTGTAATACGTAGTTATATTGATATACTCACGGGCAATGCTACGTCTACCCACTGGGTCATCTACCCCGTTGAGGTGGCGTATGGCATGGCAACTCAAATAGATATAACTGAATAAAATATTAAAATATCTTTTAAAATTTTAATTGGATAATACAAATCAATTAATACACCTTTTACCCACAATTTTTTTAAGATAATAAATGCATTGCGTTTATAATTGTTTGACTAGCCTCACATTAATAATAATAATAATAATAATAATAATAATAATAATAATAATAATAATAATAATAATAATAATATTATTATTATTATTATTATTATTATTATTATTATTATTATTATTATTATTATTATTATTATTATTATTATTATTATTATTCAAATTAGATTATAAAATATTTCGAAGGTTGAATCTACGCCAACCAATCATTTTGGTAATCGGAATTCCATTATTTGACGTAATTTTTTTTCCTTTTCTCTCTTTTAATTTTATTTAAAAATATTGAAAAATTATAAAGAAAAGACAGGAAAAGGGAGGTAGAAGCTTGGAATAATCAGCTTTTTTAGTATGAATGAAATATGTGAAGCATTCAAAAAATAATCTTTAAATGTAATAGATTTTCTCATACTCTTTGATTACAAAAAAATATATATATTTTAAAAAATTATTCAAGAGTGATTTAACTTATAAATTTTAGGGAAATATTTTAATATACAAGTTTGTTATACAAGTCTTTTAATTTTAGGTGTATAGATTTAGGTTGTGGTTTAGGGGTTTATGTTGTAGGGTGTAGAATTTAAGGTTTATAGTTAGAATATAGATATTAGGTTTTAGGGTGTTAGGGCTAGGGATTTAGGTTTTAGATTTATAGCTTAAATATGAAAGGTTGTGTAATTTTTTTACATAGCTTGTATATCAAAATATAACCCTAAATTATGTTAGATATGGGTTTAAACATTTAATAGTAATTCATAATTGTTCTATTCAAAAGAAGCAATTCATAATTCTTTTATTTAAATGATGGAAAATAATAATAAAAATGCTATTACAATGATATTTCCATTAATGTTTTAAGAAAACACTTTAGTATTTTACTAATTGAGTTGATATTTGGTTAATATGCGATATCATTTAAGTCAAACTCTTAATTGATATTATACAAAAAAAACTAGTTTTGTTCACTGTGATGTTACTCTTCTATTTAATTAAATTAAACTTGAGTTGGATTAATCCGAAATATAATTCTAATATTCAAATCGATTTAATTTTACTAGTTTTTTATTTTGAATTATGATTTTTATTTTTAAGATATATTATTATATATTAAATAATAAAAGAAAATATGAGCAGTGAAAATCTCTACAAGAAAGTATTGAACATGTGTTAAAGACAGTGCAATAGAAGCAATGAATATTGTATTTTTTAAGAGAATATCCAAAAATTTATTGAGAGTAATATGAAAAAGGTTTTAGAGTTCCTATAAATTTTCTATAAATATGTCACTTTCACCTCAGTTTGGTAGATTACTCGGTGGATATAGAAAGTTTTCTCCTATATTTACAATTAACATATATTTATAACAATATCTTAAAACGAAAACTAAAAAAAATCTCTTCAATTATCCTTTGAAGAATCAAACATTTGATTCGGTGCATGATAAAAATAAAATTAAAAATAAACATAAATTAAGTTTTAGTTGGAATTTTATTTCTTAAGAAGAGATGGAACAAATTTTAATCTTGGGGTTTGTTATAGTTATTGGGAGAAAAATTCTCTGTCTTTTTTCGGTGTTGATTTTTTTCTAAACACTAAAAAGTTAAATCTTAAGTCATAATACTAAATTATAAGTATTAAATCTTAAAAAATACATCTTACACCTAATATTCTAAACCATAACCTTAAACTTTAAGTATCAAATAGGTGCCTAAAGTTTCAACCGTTACAATTTTAGGTGCCTAAAATATACAATGTTACAATTATAGGTGCTCACCGTTAAAGAAGTATTAAAAAATGTTGTGAATCAATCAATACTTAAAACGTGACACTATTTTTTTTTAATTTAAAGGAAAAAAATCAGAATTTTCATAAAATCTTAAAATTTTGCAAAGTTTACAAAACAGTTCCCAAATCTCTGAAATTTCTCAAACTCCCAAATCACCACCGCTTCCACTATTGATCGTCGCCCCTGATCACACACCTTTGGTTGCTGGACCAAGGCGATCATTTTCCCAACACGGCGTCGCCAAAAATGCGGAACGACATGCAGCCGGATGCGAAATCAACGTTCATATTTTAAAATAATGATTGAAAAATATATTTTAAATTGTATATAAATTATATATAAATGAAAAAATATCTTACGATAATTTTTTATATTAGTTAATTTAAAATCCTAACACTAAAAAGATCAAATCCTAACACTAAAAAATATTAAACCCTAAAAATATATTTCCCTTTTGGGTGCTGCTTTTTGTTCCTAACACTAAAAAGATCAAATCCTATGTCATAACTTTGAAGTATTAAACCCTAAAAATATACCTTACACCAAATATTTTAAACCCTAACCCTAATACATATCCTTAAACTCTAAAACTATTTTTTTAATAAGGGGCGGACGATTTCTACTCCAGTTATTGTTGGGTTTCAAAGTCGATTTGTTAAAGAAATTTGAGTATGGTAGTTTGCAAAATTGATTTAAGTGGGACATATTACACATATTAATATATCAAAAGAAATAAGCGCAAAAAGTAAAAGAAATAATATACGAGAATGGGCAAGAATAAAATTGAAATGGCCTAAATTTACAGAAGAAAAAATATCTTAAAAGCATGATAAGGAATTTAACCCAAGTCATAATAAACCCTAAACCTAAGAAAAAAACTATGGCATCTAAACACAACCCAACTCATAATAAGCCCTAAACCTAAGAAAGTTATGGTCCGGTTTGGAAGTAAAAACAAAGAAGTCAGGCAGCTCCAATAGGAAGATTGGAGAGCTGAACCTCTGCTGACGGCTTCTTCACTTGGTCTTTAGTTTTGTGGTCTCCGTTGAAGTAAAAGTAGGCATATAAGCACAACTGAAGAAAGCCAGAGATGGATCCTAGTCCATTGGAAACCTGCAAAGCAACAATAACAATTATATTACTCCATGTCTCCATCCATATATTATGCATTTTAATTGCTCATTAATTTACTTACCAGAATGAATATATCAAATTGGAGGAGGCCATAAATTGTCCAACAGATTCCATTACAAAAGCCAGCAAGTGAGAGCCAGAAAGGCATGTACTCCACACTCCTTGTTTTGATCACTTTTCTAGCTATGGCCAGAGGTGACAAATACATGATGATGTTGAAAACATCAGCTATTATTCCAACCATAAGAGTTCTACGGCTATGGAAAACGAAGATAGCCAACAGAACGATGCCTACTGTCAATAGTGCTTCAAGACCTATGATTTGCGCAACACGAAGCTGAAATTTGTACACATTCAAGTCTCAGATTCATATAATTAAACAAGGGAGCTTGGTAGAGATTAATGATTCATATAATTAAACAAGGGAGCTTGGTAGAGATTAATGATTCATACGTACCCTTTTTTTCCGATCATTAGCGTAAACAAAATATACGGTCAAGTACAGAATCTCAATGCCAAGACCGACGCCATTGATGGTCAACACTAAAACATTGTCTTTTGTAATAAAAGGGAGACCATAGAAGATCCAGATAATACAGTTCATAACTGTGCCCAGGTACGGATATGGTTGAAACTCCTCCACTGCCTTCTTTTTATAGATTTGAAAAAACGTTGGCCTAGTTCATTTATTCACAAAAACCAAAACCATTCATAATTAGTAGGTAACCTAAAATTCAAGAGAGAGAGAGTGAGAGATTGCGATTACATTGGTGAGAGGAAGAGACCGAAAGAGATGACATTCCCTGCAAAAGGAATACATATATAACTACATTGTTGAATCAAATGACGTAAAAACTTAAACCTGGTAACGAATAACTAATTACCGACAATCCCGACGATAGTGTGAGCAAGTCCCATGTTGAAAGCTGAAGCAGAGCAGAAATTGTGAGGGATGAAGGCTCCAACGATTTCAAAGTTATATATAGACAAGGATTTTTAGTTTAAACAAATTTCAACCACTTTAATTAAAATTTATTTTATTAACTAGAAGAATTATATCGAATGTCGAATACTTCTTTCAAACCAATACTTGTGTTTAATTACAGGAGGTGAAGCCCAAGGAGATTGGTTCGGTGCTTCATGAGCCACAGATGCAGCACTTGTGGATTCCGGATACATTTATATTAAATAAATTTATTTTCATTGGTAATTTTGTCATCCTTGTAGTTATTCAAAATCAACAATGTTGTTATGAAAATCCCCGAATTGCATCCATCTCACCCTTTGAATAACAGAGTCGTTATCAACGGTTGCCCTTTGCCACGCGTCATTAGATAATTTAAAACGTTTGAAATAGCATGTCCACATGTCATTTTCTTTAATAAATTAATATTCTCTGCATGCCAGTTTTGATGACGTGAATTTCTAATTTTAAAATAAACAATTAATTCTATAACCCTCCGTCCGACCTACCTTGTCATCGTCGACATGGCAAGACAACTGACGATGACCGCTGATGTGAAACCATGTAGAAATCACATGCCTAGAATTTAACGACTTCGTTGATCAACGACGATCAAAGATGCAATTCAATAGTTCCAGGGCTAAATTGATGAAATTATAAATGAGGGACAATATTGTTGATTTTTGAAGACTACGAGGGCTAAATTGATGAAATTAAAAATGAGGAACAAAGTTACTCATTTGAGATTACTACATGGACAAAATTACATATGGATGACAAAATTAACCAGACCCGACGGAGGTGGGTATTTTTTTAATAAAAAAATTAGGTTCGGTCGAGTTTGGTCGGATTATGAAAAAGTTCGAGTTGGGTTTGTGTTTAGGGTGAAAATTCCCTCACTCGACCCAATTTAATTATAACTATATATATTTATTATATATTATATTTAATATTTTTTTTTCAAGATGGGTTGGTTTAGTCGAATTTTTTGTGAAAATTTTGGGGTCGGTCAGGATCAAATTATGCCTTTATTATCTAGGGTCAGGAATAAAATATATTAAATTTGGATACCCATGTACTTGTTCTTAGCACTCCCTCACACCCAACAACATTTCCCTTAAAGGCTCCATCAACAAGATATTCTGGATACCTAAAATTGACCCCTTCTTGACAACTTTCTCAAAAAGTAGATGTAAGGCTTCTACTACTAGAATGAACATAAACGAGGATAATTGATCCTCTGTCTCAATCCCTTAAACATCTTAAATTCTTTAGTTGGAGATCCATTAAGTACGATTGAGACCTTTACCGTGGAGACACATTCCATTATCCATTTCCTTTATAATTTCCCAAAACCCATTCTTCCTAGCACCATAATCGAAAATTCTCATCGTACACTATTATAGGCCTTTGCGAAATCTAGTTTGAGTACAACCCCTTGTTCCTCATTGACCTCTTATTGCAGTGAATGAATGATTTTGTTCGCTATCAAAATTCCATCAAATATTTGTCTGTCCTTTAGAAAAGCGCATTGAGCCTCAATTACTAATCGATCCATCACCATATATAACCTTCTTTGAGAGTACCTTTGCTAGGATTTCATAAATTGAGCTTACCAAACTAATTCGCCTATATTCCGAAATATTAGCAGGACATTCCTTCTTAGGAATGAGAACTATAAAAGAGGAATTTACATTTTTTTGGTAATTTACCCTTTGAATGGAAACTTTTGAATAAATTGAAGAAATTATCTTTCAATAGTTCCCATCACTTCTCGTAAAAGCAAGCATTGAATCCATCCGGTCCAGGAGCTTTTGAATCATCGCAATTTCATGCTGCATCTTTGATTTCCTCCATATAGAAAGGCTTCTCCAGCTCCATAGCTTCACTCTGTTGAATTCAAAATCGAACCAAGCATCTCATCTCCTCGACTTCTGAAAAAGTTCGAGTTGGGTTTGTGTTTATGATAAAAATTCCCTCACCCGACCCAATTTATTTATAACTATATATATTTATTATATATTATATATTATATATTATATATTATATATTATATTTAATATTTTTATTTTTATTTTTTTAAGACGGGTGGGTTTAGTCGGATTTTTTGTGAAAATTTTGGGGTCGGTCAGGATCAAATTATGCCTTTATTATCTAGGGTCAGAAATAAAATATATTAAATTTGGATACCCATGTACTTGTTCTTAGCACTCCCTCACACCCAACAACATTTCCCTTAAAAGCTGCATCAACAAGATATTCTGGATACTTGAAATTGACCCCTTCTTGACAGCTTTCTCAAAAAGTAAATGTAAGGCTTCTACTACTAGAATGAACAGAAACGAGGATAATTGACCCCTGTCTCAATCCCTTAAACATTTTAAAAATTTGGGTTTGAGTCGGGTCTGGAAGGATTCCGAAAAAGTTCGAGTTGGGTTTGCGTTTAGGATGAAAATTCCCTAACCGGCCCAATTTATTTATAACTATATATATATTTATTATATTTTTTTGGTAATTTACCCTATGAATGGAAACTTTTGAATAACTTGAAGAAATTATCTTTCAATAGTTCCCATCACTTCTTGTAAAAGCAAGCATTGAATCCATCCGGTCCAGGAGCTTTTGAATCATCGCAATTTCATGCTGCATCTTTGATTTCCTCCATATAGAAAGGCTTCTCCAGCTCCATAGCTTCACTCTGTTGAATTCAAAATCGAACCAAGCATCCCTTCTCCTCGACTTCTGAAAAAGTTCGAGTTGGGTTTGTGTTTATGGTGAAAATTCCCTCACCCGACCCAATTTATTTATAACTATATATATTTACTATATATTATATATTATATTTTTATTTTTTTAAGACGGGTGGGTTTAGTCGGATTTTTTGTGAAAATTTTGGGGCCGGTCAGGATCAAATTATGCCTTTATTATCTAGGGTCAGAAATAAAATATATTAATTTTGGATACCCATGTACTTGTTCTTAGCACTCCCTCACACCCAACAACATTTCCCTTAAAAGTTGCATCAACAAGATATTCTGGATACTTGAAATTGACCCCTTCTTGACAGCTTTCTCAAAAAGTAAATGTAAGGCTTCTACTACTAGAATGAACAGAAACGAGGATAATTGACCCCTGTCTCAATCCCTTAAACATTTTAAAAATTTGGGTTTGAGTCGGGTCTGGAAGGATTCCGAAAAAGTTCGAGTTGGGTTTGCGTTTAGGATGGAAATTCCCTAACCGGCCCAATTTATTTATAACTATATATATATTTATTATATTTTTTTGGTAATTTACCCTATGAATGGAAACTTTTGAATAACTTGAAGAAATTATCTTTCAATAGTTCCCATCACTTCTTGTAAAAGCAAGCATTGAATCCATCTGGTCCAGGAGCTTTTGAATCATCGCAATTTCATGCTGCATCTTTGATTTCCTCCATATAGAAAGGCTTCTCCAGCTCCATAGCTTCACTCTGTTGAATTCAAAATCGAACCAAGCATCCCTTCTCCTCGACTTCTGAAAAAGTTCGAGTTGGGTTTGTGTTTATGGTGAAAATTCCCTCACCCGACCCAATTTATTTATAACTATATATATTTACTATATATTATATATTATATCTTTATTTTTTTAAGACGGGTGGGTTTAGTCGGATTTTTTGTGAAAATTTTGGGGTCGGTCAGGATCAAATTATGCCTTTATTATCTAGGGTCAGAAATAAAATATATTAAATTTTGATACCCATGTACTTGTTCTTAGCACTCCCTCACACCCAACAACATTTCCCTTAAAAGCTGCATCAACAAGATATTCTGGATACTTGAAATTGACCCCTTCTTGACAGCTTTCTCAAAAAGTAAATGTATGGCTTCTACTACTAGAATGAACAGAAACGAGGATAATTGACCCCTGTCTCAATCCCTTAAACATTTTAAAAATTTGGGTTTGAGTCGGGTTTGGAAGGATTCCGAAAAAGTTCGAGTTGGGTTTGCGTTTAGGATGGAAATTCCCTAACCGGCCCAATTTATTTATAACTATATATATTTATTATATTTAATGTTTTTTTTGTTTTTTTTTTCTAGAAGTTAGGCTACACTTTTTGGACAAAAAACCTTTGCCCCTTTTTCGATGCCCCTTTCTATATTCTAACACTAAAAATACTAAAAATAAATTTTAAACCCTAACTCTAACCTTAAATTCTAAATCTTAAATCCTAAAATACATGATACCCCTAATTCCTTATATCCTAACTTTAAACCCTAAATCCTTAACCTAATTTTTACGGTGGAGCATAAATATGGGTACCAAAAGGGATAGAGGATTTCTATTGATAGTTTTTTTCCTTAGATTTAGGCATTATTATGAATTGGGTTAAATTCCTTCTTCTTTTCTATCGTGCTTTGTTAGGTTATTTCCCCTCCCTTTTTATTAATTTTGTTCTTGCCCATTCTCATGCTTTATATATTTTTTAATATGCGCTATGTGTTCCACTTAAATCATTCTTACAAACTGCATTCACCAAATTTCTTTAATAAATCAACTTTGAAACCCAATAAAAATTATACCAAATCAATGGTAAAAATTCGTTCCATTAAAATTCCAACTAATCTTTAATTTATGTGTAGTTTATTTTATTTTTCTAACTGCACATATATATTATATGTTTGATTATTCAATGTTAAAGAAATTTTAATGTATTTTATTATTAAGATTTTGATATAAATCATTTTATAATAAAACACATTAAATAGAAATGAAATTGCATCCATAGCATCAAAGTGTCCCCCGAAATATATTTAGTAGAACTCAATTATTTAATTGCATGAATATTTGTAGTACAATGTTTCTAATATTTTATAAGTCATATCAGGCATACAAGTGACATTGATGATAAAAGATTTATTTGGTTCACTTGTAACATGTTCAATGAAAACGAGGTGCTAAGAAAATGTGACCTCGTATAAATTTAGACACTTTTATGTTAAATGTGTTAGAACTATTTATGAAAATAATATACAACTAAAAGAAAATAGAGGTGACACTGTCGCTTAATGCGAGTATGCACAAATTATTGGAAATTTGATACAATAATGAGTTTCTCTAGACCTAATATAGCAAATGTTATATATGAAATTATGAACATGAGCATAAGACTGATATAGTCAGACTAATGAGGTAGTTGAAGATGGACAAAAATCTTATGCCCTTTCTAGTGTATCTTTCTATGTTCTAACACTAAAAAAATTAAATTTTATATTTTAAATCCTAAATCATAAACTTTATACCTTAAAATTACACATTGTTTATTAGCCATTATACATTATTGGACATGTAAGAGTCAAGTTGAGGCGTTAGACTCTTGCACAAGAATTGAGTTAAACCTACGGTGCTTTTTTTAGGATAAACTACATAAATAATCATCAAAGTTTTAGTGCGCTTTCATTTTAGTCATCAAACTTTTAAAACTTGTGATATGGTCACTGAACTTTTAGTTTGCTTTCATTATGGTCCTCTTGTTAACTACCGTTAGAAAACGCTGACGTGACACGTTAACTTTCTTTTCCTCTCTATGTTTTCTTCATTTCTTCCCTTTTACTGCATTATTGAATCTTTGATCATAACTCCTTGAACTGCTTTTGTCTTAACAAACATTAAAAAGTCACTTAGTTCCGGCTTGGCATTGCTTTTGAAATGTTTAGTTTAAGATTTAGTTGTTTGGGAATGTTGCCAAAAAATATTTTTAAAATGATAAAATGACTATTTTAGACAAATGTTGTACGATTTAAATCATATTAATTTGAATTCATTAATATATTTATATATATGATATATATAGAGTTACTATAATAAATTATAAAAAACAAAAAAAATATATATTTTAAATATAATATAATATAATTGTTAAGTTTAATTTAAATATATAAAACATATTTTAAAATTAAATTAAATACATTATAATTATTAAAAACTCAAACATATGAAAAAACAAGTGCAAACTTTTGAACAATTGAATAGAGCTTGGTTTTCACCTTCTTTATAATTTATCACTTATTTTTCATAATATAATTTCAAAGATCGATATTTAGGTCCTCTAATCACATCCATGGTGTGAATGAGGCGAGTTGGTGGGACTGCCCGTGGAGAGGCTGGTCGGTACAACAAGCGGTTCGCTCAAATAGATCAGGCAGCGTTTGGATACCTCCGATGGTGGGTGTATGGAAGTTTAATGTCGATGGTGCTGCAAGGGGGAAACCGGGGAAAGCAGGATGTGGAGGGGTTTTAAGGGACTGCCATAGCCGTATCATGGCAATTTTTTCAGGATCGATAGGTATTGCGGATTCTAATGTGGCTGAGATTCAAGCGATTGCCTATGCATTGCGCTTGTTACGCGAAATGAACTTGGGAGAGGTATCGTCGATTGTGGTGGAATCAGATTCAATGGTGGCGACTTCATGGATACATCGTAATGACAATCGCCCTTGGCAGCTTTGGCGATGGTTCCAGCAGATTGATGAGAACATTTCTGTATTGCCTTGCGTATGCTTCAACCATATTTATCGAGAAGCGAATGGGTTGGCGGATTCTTTGGCTAAGAGTGGAATCGATAGGGGGAAATGGATATGGTTGTATAGCTCTTAGCGTGGTGTTTTTTCCCTTTGGCACATGCATAATGGTACTCTTTTCCTCTATTTAGGACTAGAGAGGTTTTTAATGAGGCCATTGTGTATTGTGATTATGTATGTTTTTGCTAATAAAATCATACAAGCCGTTCAAAAAAAAAAGACCTTCATTTTTGATATAATTAAGATATGCATATTTTTTAATTTAACAGACATAATAAGTTCAATTCATGGTTTTTTCTCAAACAAAATTTTATTAATCATAAAAAAACTTCAAATAAGTTTACAATTTACACCTAAAATCACTACACCACCCATTGCTCATATATCAACAATCAAACAAATAAATCACTAAATAATAGCGGGGAAGCCAAGAAAGATGATCTTCTGAAGAAAGTTTTAATGAAGGACATGGAAACAACAGGGAGAACACAAGAAGCGTAAATAGCGGGGGAAGCCAAAAAGGTAAATTTGTTGAAGAAGTGAGAGGCGAATCTTGTGAGCAGGGAGAGAAGAAAATAAGAAAAATCAAAGGCCATGTAGAGGAGGAAACTCTGTGGAAATTACATTAAATTTTGATTGTGACAATGGTGACAGACTGCAGCTCTGATCAGGGGAAGGAGAGATTGCACAATTGGGGTATCGGTGAGATAGAGATGAGTAAAATGGGGGGAAGAAGATTCTTAATCGATATACAAGATGAAGAACTCCTTATTGTATTGGAGGAGCACCAATGGCCCGTATTAAAAGGAGTTTGTATAGAAGTGGAGTATTGGTCAAAAACTAGTATGATACCTGAAAGGTCGACTTGGGTGGAAGTAGTGGGAATTCTATTACACTGTTGGAATTATACGATAATATGTAGGATATCATAATGTTGGGGGTTCTTTGGTAGCAATATGAGAGAATGCAAACCAAACACTAGATTGTGAGAAGCTAAATATCTTAATCTCTACAAATCAGATTAAGTGAATCGATTGTATCGAGCTCGAGTATATGAAGTTGTCTGCATTCATGTAAATGTAGATAATCAAAAGATTGGGGTTGAGGGGAAGCCAGCCATGCCGTTCATATAAGATACAAAGGAAAGCTCATTGAAACCGATAACGGTCCATTATTAGAGGGAAGAAACGATTAAATCTAAAGATAATTTTATTGAGCATGATAAAGCAATAAATGTAGTTTGCAAAGGAATGTCAGCATAATTTATGAAAGTGATCTAGAAAGCTAAGATTTTAGATTTATTAGGGAATCAAAATTAAAGGGTTCTAGACTCAAGAATAATGGAGAAGTCAAAAAAATTCCAGCAGTCAGACAGTGTTGAACTGGCTGAAATGGAGAAAAGGTGCCAAGGAACCAAGATTCAAGGGAGAGTAATGGACCATGCAAAGGGGATCTTGTAGATACTGACCTAGTTGATATTCCCATTACATTAATATTCAACCTAGAAAACTCAAGCTCAAGAAGGGCAGTGGAAGATCTAAGAATGACGAGCTTCAATGAGGATGGCATTAATCATAAAGAAAATCAAGTGGTAGACTTGTATATTAACCAAGTCGAAGTCCAAAATCAGCCCAGGGCAGATGAAATGAAGAAATCTGAATCAAATCGGGTTAATAAGGCAAATGAATATACGATAAGGGCATAGAATGATGTAGAGGTTGAATATACCCTAGCCCTACCAAAGTTTCAAGCAAGGAAAAAAAAGAAGGAATAAGGAGCAATACAAGTCTTTTTTGGAGTTTCGGAACAAAGTTCTTATAAGAAAGAACAAAAGAAAAGGGATAGAGCTCAAAGGCGCATTAAGAAGTCCTGGAAAGATTTAGTTTCTCCTGAAATCGAAGGCAGATTGCTGTCAGATTCGGAACTTCAAACAAGGTGAAATAACTACACAAAAGGGAAAGGAGGCTATTTCTTTGGGGAAAGATCTGGGAATCCAATTTTGAGGAGATTAGTGTAACCCCCTTGACCCTAATCAAGCGTACCACATTAGATTTGGTGAAGCAAACCCGAACGAACTAACAAAAATTAGGACCATTTTTTCTTTTATCATGTATCGATGCAACATTAGAACCTAGTGTGTACATACTGGCAGCTGATAAAATCTCACTTGAATCAACATCAGATTGATGTCAATATGCCCTATTAAACATTTTAGGACCAGATTGTAAAACTATTAACCTGAAAGGATTTATCCGTATTTTAAATTATCAAACCTGAATTAAGCAGGTTTCATGCATGCATGTGAAATTTTAGCTCAAATCGATCATCCGAACACATCCAGTTGACACTTGAACAAATAAGGACGAAAATGCAAACAATCGAAAACATCTCATTAAACCAACTGGCATAACGATCTCGTGTACCGATACATTATGCGTACCAGTACACCTGCTCGTGTATCGATCCCAAGGCCAAAACCAAATAGAGTCGTATCGATACACTTGCTCGTGTATCGATACCCCGACTTAAATGGGTGAGTCTGAAAATTCCAATAGCCAAAAGACGTACCGATATAGCTAGAGCCATACCAGTACCCAAGCCAAATTTCCAACCTTCAAGCCTGATTCAAGCCTCGAGTATCGATACAACTTGCTCCGTATCAGTACATGCATATCTAAAATGCCATTTTTCTCTGGTTTTACGACTTTTAATCATCCCAAATATAACACCCTAAAATAAAGAGTAGAGGCTAAAAAGGGAAGCAAGTAAAAAAAATGGTAAGTGTGGTTGTGAAGGCTTGAACCCGTGACCTATGCTTGGTAAACCCAAGCTTTATGTCTGAGCTAAGGCAATCCATGGCTTTAGTTTACTCTAGTTTTTATTTAGGATATGGTTTAATTGTGTAATCCAATAACGAATAAAAGTGAGACTCCTCACCTACCCGAAACCAATGCACATTTTAGATCTGAAAAAAAAATATCAGAGATTTGGGAATTTTAAAAGTGACCATTCACCTTCCCGATCGGCCGCCCTTGATCTCCGTCACCGTCGGGCGGTGGTGGTCACCGCCTACATCGCCGAAGGCGTCGCGTCGCCATGGTCACAGCCTTGACCACCACGCGCGTGATCGAGCCACCTTTCGCCGGTAAATTTCGTTTGAAGCTTCGACAAGACACCAAAACGGTCACCTCTGTTTTCCGCTATCTCCGATCGGTACAGCCGTCCGTTCGAGACGTGGGTGCAGTCGTTGAACTCCCCGCGTCGAGCCGTGCAAAACCCAGTCAGTTGTTCGTCTGTCCGTCTGACTCCGATAAGGACCTCGTCGGAGCTACGTCACTCTCCGGTCGTCCCTTGGCATTTTGGGTAAGAATCGAGGTGATTCCGACATATTTTTGGTATTATTGAGGTTTGGGTTGGATTGTAGGTTGATGTTTCATGTTTTCCGTCAAAACAGGTGCGTTTGGGGGGCTTCCGGCGACTGTTCCGGCGACCGTCCGGCGAGTTGGTAACGCTAGGTAAGCGAACCGGCCTAAACCGGTCTGAACCCAACCAAACCGAACCGGCTTGGCCCATTGAATCGGGTCAGGCCTATTAGTTTTAGGAAATGGGTCGGCACCTGTAAGGCCCAACGACCTTTAGCCCAAACCCGTGTAACCAACCTGACACGACCTGTTGACCGACCCGACCCGTTGACCCGTACTCGACCTGTTGACCGAGTCAACTCGCTCGAGTCAACTTAGTGAGTCAACTCGCCCGAGTCAACTTAGTGAGTCAACTCGCCTGAGTCAACCCAGTGAGTCAACTCGCTGAGTCATCCATTGGACCAGTGACGTCAGCATGACGTCAGCGTTGACCTTGACCGCTGACGTCAACATTGACTTTGACCAAAGAGTCAACTTTTCCCTAAAAGTCCTATTTTATCTTTTTCGACGTCCCGAGTCCGATTTTGAAGCCAGTTTCGTGAAATTCTAACCCGAAAGCATTCGAATTGGACCTTGAACTCGAGTCCACTAATGTATTAAAATTAATAATCAATTATGAGCAATGTGAATAAGGACTGAAATTAGATTTTGTGCGATTGAAGGTATCCGAAGTTTCTTGTATTCAGGATGTTGAGGACGTCACATTCAGGTTCGAGAGTGATCAAACGGAGTATCATAGTCGACCGACATAGCAAGTATTAAAGGTAATACCTACTACCTCTAGTATGCTTTATGAACATGTTGATATTCGGTAAATGCATGCATAAATATGATGAGGAGTGATGTTAGCTCTGCTTAAGTCAAACCGAATATGAAATTGAGTATGATAACCTGGATAAACTTAAAATGCTCGAACGAGAAAGTTAATAAATGTAAGGATCTAGAGTTCAATAAATAACTAATAAGGCAGCTAATCTCCAAATCCGATTATCAGTGTCAAATGATCAAATGTTAAAAATATTCAGATATAAAATTACGAAAGTTCCCTTAAAGTATGAGAATGACTAAAATATCCTTGGAATTGGAAGCGATCTAGAAATCCATGCTAGATATGGTAAGACAACATGATTCATCTGAAAACCTCGAAATACCTAAAAAGTTATGGTAACAAGATTTGAACCTTCGAGATTGTAAAGTGTTCAGTTTCCTTAAATTCGGAATGAGTCTCTGAATATAGATTTACGAGAAGTTATTCACAGCTCTGAATTAATCAAGCGGCTCGAAATACAGAATTGACTGAAATGACTAAATGCATTGGAATATATTGTTATGGTTAATTAATTGGAATGATCGTATTGACCAAAAAGACTAAAGTATCCTCAGACATCGAGGTTTGCAAATTAACTAGAATGATGGATAAATCTTTGAGTTCTGAAATGAATGAAGTGGTTGGTGGTACCGAGATTACTTGAATGGCTGAAACACCCACGAGTACTTAATTGATTGAAATACTATATATGGTTCGATTGACAGGAATGATGGATATTGCGAACTTCAAATGGCTGAAATACCCCCCATTGACTGGAATAAATAAATTGCCTTTGATAAAATTTTAGAAATACCAATAAAGTTGAAAATGACTGAAATGCCCCTAAGGGTTGAAGCATGAATCATGTATATCGATCACTCATGGTATTAATAAGGTTGGAAGTTTTTCCGCGTAGAATATAAGTTCGACTACTCCGCGGCAAGTCCGGTGGTGAAATATGAAAGCAGCCGTTCCGATATACGATACAGCCGGATACATTAGAAGGGTTGGTTAGTAATGCAAGGTTGAGATATGTTAGTTCAAATGGTTTTGGAGGCTCGATAAACTTCTGGAAATCTTAAATATTGTAAATCATAATGTCCTCATGATTGGACTAAGTTACAAAGTCCCTTATAATAGTTAAATGACCAAAATGCCCTCGTTGGCCAAAGTGATCAAAATAGCCCCGAATGTATCTGATACCGTGAGAGATCTGGACATGGAAACCTCTGAATGCTTGGTTGGAAACCTGATGAGCAACTAATTTTTTTTCGAGCCGCTGTTTATGCCTTGTTGGTATAAATTACCAAAATGCCCTTATGTGATAAAATGACTATAATGCCCTTGCAGGGTTAAATGAGTAAATCACTCATGATATGCCTAAAATCTCAAAGATCTTGATGTATCATCTCCTGAACATCTACTTTGAACCGTTAGTACAAACCCCTCTTTTAATAGGGGCCTCGTTTCAGAAACCCGTTCAAATGGTCAAAAGTTTAACGTGTTCTCTTCCGTAAATGACAAATATCTCCAAGGAAATAAACTATTCCACCTAGTGTGTTCCATGTGTGCTACACGACTATTTTTGCATACTGATTTACATGCTATAACACCGATCACGTGCACATGATTGACATACTTGAACTAATATGAACATGAAATGTTTTATAAATTAAGCATAACCGTACTATATTTATGGTATTTGCCTATGCACCCGATATGACAAACATGCTATATGGATAATGTGGTACTAAAAATACAGTTATTGATTGATGAACTATTGTTGATCTGATTCACTGGGGTACTTGGGACATGATATGAAGTTACCATCGGCTCAGCACTGATCTAGCTGGTAAGTCCGCCCATTTTCGGATCCTAGGCTTCGGCTAGGTCCGCCCGTATTCGGATCCTAAGCTTCAACTAGATTCGCCCGTATTCGAACCCTAAGCTTCGGCCATGTCCGCCCGTTTTCGGTTCCTATGCTTCGGAAAGGGCCGCCCGTATTCTAAGGTATATCCTTAGGATGGTACCCACACCCAATGGGCTCGGGTTAATGCCTGTACATGATACCGCACTGGGGAAACTATATATTGGAGTATGGTTGGAGGGTAAATATAGAGTTAAATGAACTTTATGGCTACTTGAAACAAATTTATTTTAAATAAAAAGGTTTATTGCATTGTTACATTTCACGCATTAATGTTGCACCGTTGGAACACACTGGACACCAAACTCTCTAATCCCTACCTTGTATGTTACCAACCTATATAATTCCCGTCTAATTCTTGAGGTCTGATTAAAGAACAAATATCGTTATTCTCGAGTATGATGTAACCTCGAAATAGTATAACAAAAATGTAGACCGTTACAACACGGAACATCATGAAAATGTTATGCCTACCATATATATCTGCATGAGCTTATACCATCTTTTGGTAGTTCTGTATTACTGAGCTTTTTCAAGCTCACGTTGTTTTACCATCGCAGGTTAAAAGAACCTATCATGGTATTATGGTTGCCAACAATATTCGGAGTTCTCTCGGCGTTGCTTTTGGAGAACGATATTGTATAGTTAGTGGGCATGTATGTCATGTATTGTTTTATGATAGTATTTGTAAAGCACTTTCTGAAATTTTTGGTTATGTGTTTAAATGACTTCCCGAAATGGTATTTAAAACAGAAGTTGATTTTACAGTTTAATAAGTGTTTTGAAGAAATATGTTTTTATGTGTATTTTTACTGTGGGTCGCTCTTGTGACCCTAATGTAACTTCCTAGGATCCGTTGTAACGCATAGGCGGGTCTAGGGGGTTACACCAAGCTTGCCTCAAGCACTATAACATACATCCTAAACATAAGTCACATGTAAAGCATGCTTTCTAAGACCTATACACCAAACCTCAAGCATCTTCATAGTCAAATGCATATTCTAGAGGCATGCTTTCGAGAACTCAAAACCAACATACTTACAATCCATTTCAGGGCTTGAAATAATCAAGTATATGATCCAACATACATACATGTCATTTAAACCTTGCCCAAACAATAGAAAACTAGTAATAGACATCAAGCATAATATTCATTTCACGACAATCTAGTGCATAAAACCATCATGATCAAATCAACCAAATCACAACATTAACATGCTTAAGGAACACCAAAACAACAACATGATAAATCCTCAACAATTCAAATAAATCTTAAAACCCCCAAGTGAATATGGCGACACATTTCCTTATTTGCCAAAATTCAAGTGATTATTCCGTACTCAAGTAAGTAGTGTTCTCGGGATTTCTTTTGCCTCCAAATGCAGCCTCCAAACTATAATTCTCTGCAAGGATGAGACGAGAGCGTAAGCAATGCATGCTTATTAAGTAATGCTCGAAATATACTCATCAATGCAACATAATAACTTTTGCAAAACATACTTCTATTCAAATAGTTTTTCCTTTAGGCATAATCAAACCATTCTTCTTTTTCAAATGCTTTTTTTCATGGCAGAATCAACATGCTTTCCATCCCATATTCTTATATTGGCATTTATAGTGACTGAGTGTAAAATATCATTTTTCTCAAAATACATCGAAAAACGGATCACGGTGGTAATAATCTTTCAATCACCTTTTTAATGGCAGAGATAATCTCTCAACCTCTCTTTGCCCTCAACGACTTGAAATAGTGCCTTTAAACTACCCTCAAAGCTGGAGACCTCAACGACTTGAAATATTGCCTTTAAACTACCTTCATAGTTTGAGCACATCAACCCAAAATAGTGCCTTTAAACTATCCTCAAAGTCGAAATAAGTGTCGCTAGGCTTATGCCCTTTTCTTTTCTCAATCTTTATAGTGCACTTTAATCCTATTGTTAGCCATATATATTCGTTTCATCTTTTATTTGTCACTTAACCAATATAGATCATACATGCATGGGAACATAATGTTTTCGATGCAACAATAACTCATCATTTATACTCAAGCCGTGTGTAACACCCCGAAAACCAGTCTAGTCGGAATTAGATTCCGACGACCTAAAATCCTACACCGAAGAGCTTTAGTATTGCATTTACATTAAGTGTTATGATCTTTTTTATTGATGAGGGACCCTAGCAAGTCCAAACTTTTGATTTGAAACCCTTCTAAATGCTTAAAATAATGTTTTTGAGCTAGGAGTTTCGATACAATAAGATTCGTACCGAAACAACCTAGGTAAGGTGTTTCGAAATGATTATAAGGCGTTCCGATATAGTTCCAATGATATTAACTAACTTTTGGACTATTTCATAGCCGTTTCGATGCAGCTTCACTCGTTTCGATACGGGTCCTCTGATTTGAATCCGTTCGAAGGTTAAATTGAAAGAAAATGAAGTGGTGATGACTCACCTGCTTATTGTTGTGCCTCCCCACATGGAAGTAGTCTAAAAGGATGTCTCATAGTCATCTTTATGATTGGTTTTGATAAGATATAGAAAAGATAGGAAATAATATATTAAGCTTACCTTTGGTTGACGGAAACCTTTTCATTGGCTAAGTGGGAGGTGGGGAAATGATTAGGCCCGTAGTTGTTTTAAAATTTGGAAAAAAGAGTTCTCAACCTTGCTTTGATTTTCACCAAAACTAAATCTCATTCTTGTCTTGAAAAGAAGCTCACACCCTCATTGTCATCCTCTTCACCAAGCTCAAGCATACACCTCTCAATTTGTGATCCTTAAGCTTAAGCTTTCCTTGATTTAAGAATATCAATTCATAGCTACCGATCGGGTAAGTAGAAACCTAAATCAATTATCAATCCCTTTGGTCATTAAATGCCCAATTTCAAGTTAAAAGCTTTAAGATAAGCTTTTGTCTAATAGCTATTCCAAGTATTGATATTGTCATATTGATTCTAATAATCCCTTATTGTTCTTTCTAGTTCAAGAATTGGAAAAAACTAACCCCTCGTCTCCATCAAAAGCTAGGAATAAAGGGATAGTGTAAAACCTATGTTTGATTTTGATATAATTAAGTTATTAAGGATTAAATTGAAAACTTGAAATTGATTTCTAAGTCCCATTAATAATTTATAAATCTCCAACACTTCAAACTGATTTGAAAAACTCAAACTCCAAATATTTTCTAAGTGTTCCAAGGCCAAAGTATTGAAAATCGTCCAGGTGTATCGATACGCCTCCAGCCGTATCGATACCTTTTTTTACAAAGTTGGCTACAGGAAAGACGCGTTTCGATACGCTCTTCACTGTATCGAAACAGAGTCAATCTGTATCGATACGCCCTCTGTAAAAACTGAAGGAGTTTGAATGGTGTACCGATACGGCTTAACCCGTATCGATACGATTTTAACTGAATTTTTAATTCGAAGTGTTTTAAATGTTTTTGACCGTTGGTGTCAGTCGTTAGGTAACTAACATTTAAAGTGGCAGTTATCCCGTATCGATACGGTGAACCCCCGTATTGAAACGGAGACTTCCAGTGAGCTAAGTTGAGAAAAAGGTATCGATACGGTCTCTTCCGTATCGAAACAGTCCTTGTCCCGTACCGATACGCTTACGAGCGTTTCGATACGCCTTCTTTATTATGTACAATGACTCTTTTTGTTTTGAGATAGGTATCGATACGGCTCCCCGTGTACCGATACAGATAGCTGCAGAAGTGCATTTATGGTGGAAAGAGAGGGTCCCAACGGCTATAATCAATACCCTAACCACCCAAACGGCTAGAATTGATAGAGAAGGTATTAATTGAAGCTCATTGAAGACCAGCAACAACTATTGCATTAAAGAAAAATATCCAAGCAAAAATCCAACCTCAAGTGTGCCTATTTTCCAATTTCTTATAAACCCCAAATTGAGTTGTATTCAATTCTTATTCTATCTTCAAATTTGGGTTGAGTGTTGTACTTCAAGGGACAATATTGTATTTGAGAGATATATTTCTTGTCCAATTTCTTCTTTGTTTATTTGTGAGGGTTTGGTCAAATTTTGGGTAGAAAATTTGACCGGTTGTGTAAAGGTTACCTCCTATGCCTTGAAAAGGGGAAGAACAAATTAGTGAATTGTTGCAAATCCTTAGTGGTAGCTAAGGTAGTGGATGTAGAGTTCATTTGGAACTTGAACCACTCTAAAATCCTTTGTTCTTCATTTTAGTTGTCCATTCACTCCAACAAAGTTTTAAAATCCCAATTCACCCCCTCTTGGTCTTGATCAATCCATCGATTCACTCAACAGATAGTCATTCGGGAGTCATAGGTGCTTCGGAATATTAAGATGAGTGTAGTCGGAGTCTCAGAATTAGGCGAGAAGCCTTCTCGATTTCATCGTTTTTTATTTCATTTGATTTACTAACCATTGAATTAAAGTGGTTTGCATAAAGCATTATTGAAAGCCATATTGGTAAGTATTGCATCGAATCATCGTCCGTAGCATTGTTATTATTGTCATCGAATCATTGAAGTAAATAGAATCATTGACCATTGGATATTGCAATGGATTCTTACTATTGTTTATTGTCATGGAAAGTATGATTGTTGATCTATTGATATGATACTACTGCCCTCAGATTATTGTTATTGAACCTTGGATTCGAAGTATTGGATACAATTGGTATGCCATAGAATTCATGAGCTCAGTGGTACGAAATTTATACGGTGTAGTGGAGGGATATGATATGTGCTAGTAAAAAACGGTGTAGTGAAGGATATTGGACAATATTTGCTCATTGTTGATCTAGTGGTGGAATTCATGTATCCAAATACGGGGGAATCGATCCAAGAAAAAATATTGATTATTGATATTGCTTTGTTTTGGTATTTTGATATTGTCATTGATGACATGATGATTGATATTATGCTTTTAATATGAATGAAGAGCACACCATGTTTATTCATATAATTGATATTATGATTATCATCGAAGCATGATAAATGGCATACCATGTTCATTCATTGTTATTGGCTACCTCACCTAGACTATATAAGTCTAATGCATTAATTGTCCATACATTTCAGGTTAAGAATTACCATTTCAAGATCAGACCTAGTTGGTAAAGCGGCAAGTCACCTTGAGCCTAAAGTAAAGTATTTTGTCCCTACGAACTCCTAAAATGGTGGCAAAGTAGATAAACTAGTTGATCTTGATGTTTTGTTTAAGTGTATAAGGCTATGTGTTGTGTGTGGTTTAAGTGTCGTAAATGACTTGTTAAAGTTTGCTTAAAATTGGTCTAATATGCATATTTGGCTTAAAAGTTGAAAACATAGTAAATGTATTCGAATGATCATGAAATTTGGCTTTCTAGTAGTTTATAGTATTGAAATATTGCATGTAAAGTTTCATTGTATTTGAACATCTTTTGGCAGGTCAAATCGATTAAAAACCAACAGAAATTTGTCATCACAGGTCAGGCCGTATCGATACGGGGTCATGACGTATCGATACAGTTAAGCATAATTAGACTTAAGAAGCAGGGCGTGTCGAAACGGTCTAGAGCCGTACCAGAAAGTTTTTCTAATAGAATAGTCTGTTTCGATACAGGTCTAACGTGTATTGAAACGAGTCATAGTCAAGGTCAAAGAGAGTCAACCTGTACCGAAACAGGGCTTGCTCGTATCGATACGATATAAAGGGAAAAGTCAACTCATGTTAACCACAGTTCACCTGTATCGAAACAACACCAAGGTGTTCTAATACAGGGTTAGTTAAGTTGGTTAAAAGGCATAATCTGAAAGTGTACACTGTTTATCACTGAATTTAGGATGGTTAAATTGAATGAGTAAATGAATACCGAATTGCATGAAAATTTATAGACTTATTAGTATTGCATTGAATTTCATTGTGGTATGGTCAAATACATCGAAGAACCTCTATTTTATCAAACTTACAGTTTAGTCCCTAAAACTTGTAATAGTTAATAATTAGTCCTATGTGATTGGTTAATGTTTCATAATGGACTAAGTGGACTAAGATGTATATCCGGTCATGTTTTTTTGTATAATATTGATCATATGATGCTCATCGATTGAAATTTTATTGCATCGGCCACCGTATCATTCACCGGTAGCACCTTCCGACTCGGTTCTCGACCAGGCCGAGTAGGGGGTGTTACAATTAGTGGCATCAGAGCTAGACTTTAGTCGGTTCTGGACTAAACCTATGCTTTTCTATATTGTATATTGTGTTACTTTACTACCTAGGAGTTATTTATTGTGTATTGTGACTTGCCGAATAATCCAATCTTTTATTTATAGATGTCTAACCCTGTTAAGAATTCTGATAGCTCGAAGCAAGAAATAGAGTATCCCATTTGTAAATTTTTTCAACATAAGAACCCTGAGGGGCAGTGTCGTGAGAAGTCTTGAGCTCCATAAAATGGGACATTTCATCCGTGATTGTCCGAGGAACCCTATCAATTCCAATTCTACCCGATTTTCTAAGACTAGAAGAGATTGTCTAATATCCTTTGGAAGGGCAAGGAACTCGACACCCGACGAATCCGAGACTGAAGAATGTGACGATGATCAACACACTAATTCAGGTAAAAATTCGCGGAAGAATTTTTCTTAAGAAGGGGAGAATTGTAACACCTCGAAAACCGGTCTAGTCGGAATTAGGTTCCGGCGACCTAAATTCCTACACCGAAGAGCTTAAGTATTGCATTTATGTTAAGTGTTATGATCTCTTTTATTGATGAGGGCCTTAGAGAGTCCAAACTTTTGATTGGAAACCTTTCTTAATGTTAAAATAATGTTTTTGAACTAGGCATTTCGATACAATAAGATCCGTACCAAAACGACCTAGGTAAGCCATTTCGAAATGATTATAGGGCATTCCGATACAGTTCCAACAATATTAACTAACTTATGGTTTTTGCATAGCCGTTTCGATACAACTTCACGCATTTCAAAACAAGTACCCTGATTCAAATCCGTTCGAAGGTTAAATTGAAAGAAAATGAAGTGGTGATGACTCACCTGCTTATTTCTACCCCTCCTCACGTGGAAGTAGTCTAAAAGGATGACTCATAGTCATCTTTATGATTGGTTTTGATAAGATATAGAAAAGATAGGAAATAATATATTAATCTTACCTTTGGTTGAGGGAAACCTTTTCATTGGCTAAGTGGGAGGTGGGGAAATGATTAGGCCAGTAGTTGATTTAAAATTTGGAGAAAAGAGTTCTCAACCTTGCTTTGCTTTTCACCAAAACTAAATCTCATTCTGGTCTTGAAAAGAAGCTCAAGCATACTGTTGCGTGTAAAAGAGTCCTACCTCAATTAGTGCAAGTGTACACGACGCAAGTAGTAAAGTGTTACTTTGGAGTATCGGATATCGTCTCCACAGGGACTGGAAATAACTCTATCCTTGAATTGTTGCACAAGAGAGAGAAATAGTTTAATTGGATTGGTGAAGTAATCTTGATAAACAACTAAAATAAATGAGTAAGGAATCAGGTTTAAGAAATAGGCCGATATTGATTTTCTCAGTAGTGCAGGTGTTGCATTGTAAAAGGAACTTCTGTTTTCTGTCGTCGTTCCTGTCGCGACAGCACCTATCGTGACAGAAGTCTGTTGATGTTGTGGCAGTGATCACACAACTCTATACTTCAAGCTTTGCAAGAATCCCTGCTATGACTTGTCCTATCTCTAGGCCTAAGTTCTGTTGATGGACACTTCTTGGATGATACCTCCCGGCGTGAATCGAAGGGTGAACACCAATGTTGTTGAATTCTTCCTTATCCATTTAACCTCGTACTTATCCCTAAGCCGAGATGGTTTAACCATAACCTCACAATGCTCTTCCGATACTCTTGCGAGATATGAAAAACCAGAATAAATAAACTTGAAGTTTTTATTACTTGACAGAAAATTCCTAAACAGTACAATCCTTGCAACTACTTTACATAATCAACCCTTAGCCCTAGGGGGAGTTTAGAACATGATGAAGAGGGGAAAACGACAAGGGTTTGGGGAAGACGACTAGAATGAGATATCCTCCCCTAGGTCGAGTTACATGCCTTTATATAGGCCTTGGCTCCAAGTTTTCTAATATGGCAAGAATACAAGTTTAAACTAAAGTACAACTATATTGGAGATTAAATCTTCGGAGTAGATGCCTTTAATTCGTCCTCTTTTCTTGCCTTGAGTTTCTTCCTTGGACTTTGGGCTCGGCTTTCATTCTGCCTCAGGGCTCAGAAAAATATGGGAGTGGTCCACGACAGACCGGCTTGAAATCCTTTATCTGCCGAGCTCCATTTCTTTTTTCCACCTCATCCTTCTATCGTCATGGCTGCCACGGTAGTGGCCACGGCAGCGTTTTGCTTCTCGACTCCAGTTCTGTGATCCAGCTCTCCTCCTTTGCTGCCCTGAGTCTGTCGCAACAGATACCTACAAAAGCGACCAATATCAGTAGCAACTGTGCCATTTTATCTAGTTGTGATGTATATGCAGAAATCTATCCTAAATGCAATGAAATATGCTTGAATGCAGCAGAAATATGGGTGAATGAGGGGTAAAATATAGAACTTTTATACACCAACACACCCCCAAACTCAAGTTCTTGCTTGCCCTCAAGCAGACACGACCTAACTAGAAATAAAAACTTTTTGGTTTGGCTTAATTCAGTGAACTTTTCATTACCTACCATGCAGTCCCTATCAAGAGCAATACCTTGTCGGGTGTTTATGGATTTATCCGGAACCATGCTATAGTTCTTGTAGAGTGTGTGCAGGTTTTGTGAACAAATATGTGCCTAGACTCCTTTAGTTTACCAGAATAGTCATGCTTACAAACTTTAGTTTTATGCCAATTAATTTTTTGGAGGCAATTCTTAGGCTCCTTTAGTTTTTTTTTTTTCTGACTCTTAACTCAACTTCATTTTTATGGAGGCAATTCTTAGGCTCCTTTAGTTTTTTTTTACATTGGACTTCATTTTTTATGGAGGCAATTCTTAGGCTCCTTTAGTTTTTAATAACTTAAGCTCAAAGAGAAATTTCCCTAAAATCAGTGTAAGGCAGCTTTGCAAGCAAGTGAGTCTGAAATATTTCTTTTCTTTTATTCCTTTCCTAGAGCCAGTGATAAGCACCTCTAGGGGCAACTCAAGTGGGTAAACATTCCTATTCCAGTGCTCTACAGAAGTCTAGATAGCATAAGAGTCACAAAGGGTGTTCTAAAAATCAGAACTATAGCCAGGCTCTAAACAGTTCTTAAAAACATCCTAAAGGCACTGTCACGACAAAGTATGTCGCGGCCGGTAAGATCAGTTCAAAGACTTAAGCTAAAATTTTGTTTTTATTTTAATTTTTTGACACAAATAAACTCAAAAATAAACTAATAATTAGACACAAATTAAGACAAACTAACAATTTCATTACTGGAGGGATGCCCACCCCCAAACTTGAGTGTTGCATTGCCCTCAATGCATGACATAATAAAATGAAAAACAAAAAAGAAAATACATCACAAAATAGATAAACAACAAAGACATCAAAATAAAAGTAAAAGCACTTAAGTGGAGGAGCTGTCGTCGCTGCTGCTGCTGACTTGGGCTGCCGGCGGGCAGTGACCTTAACGGCTGGGGTTGGCAGGTTGCTGGGGGACGCAGAGGCCATTTTCTTCTTAGCCTCTCGAGGTGGCTTGACACGGGTCGGTGAGATGTGTGGGGGCTGGTCCAGGACCTCGAGATCATCATCGCTGCTGCTGCAGGTAGATCTGCCATGGCAGGATCCTTTGACAATCACATTCAACTTCTTCTATTTCATCGGAAGGTAGTCCTTGGAGATGTCTCGGGCTACGGATGGCTCGGAGTCTGAGTCCTGCCAGACGGAGGATGAGGAGAACCCTGCAAAGTATTTTGGGTCAATCTCCGGTAGGGGGTCCTTCCTCTTCTCTCGTCTAGGAGTGGCAGAATTTCTGCCGCCTTCGCCGGTCGTGGCAGGTGTCGGTCTGGAGGCAGCAGAGGGAGTTCTGGGGCTTGCAGCAGGAGTGGGTGCAGGAAATAAATTTTCTGGGAAGAAGGGGAATTGCACATGGGTAAAATTTAAATATTTTTTAATAAAATTTACCGTTGCGGCAGTGAAGTCCCTCATGAATCCTATCAAGCCGAGCTATCGTTCATCCATCCTTTGTAGCATCGTCAGAATCTGGCTAGAGGTGTCTGCCGGTGGTGCTGCCGCCGTCTGCTCTAGTTCTACAGCGACAGGTTCGGAGGAGTCAGGGTCTACCGTTAGTTCTGTCGTGGTAGAGGGGTTGATGTACGATAGAGGAGTGACAGCTTTCAATTCCATCAGATTGTAAATATTCCGCTTCGTCAACCCCTTTCCTTGGACCTTAACATCCTCTTCAATTTCTGGTATGTTGTTGCCCCGATAGATTCTGGTGATGAGATAAGGGAAGACGAGGGGGCCTGATGGTCGGAGAGCACACTCAAGGATTCCATCCCGGATGTAGCGGCCGACATTGATTTGCGTCTCGTTTAGAATAGAATGGACAAGGGCTAACCTCGGCCTGTCGACAGTGCTGTTGTGAGAGGTAGGCATGAGGCGTTTCTTGACAAAATGGTTCCACAGCTCGGCTTGTGGGGTCATCTGGGTCCTCCGTCCATTGATGTTTCGGGTCATCATTCCACTCCGTTCCTTCCTCTGTAACCTCTGCCATGACATCATCATAGTTTGCCGGCAACAGACTATTCACGAACCTTCGGTAGGCATCCTCCTTCTTGCTCACGTACAACTCGTATAGTGTGTTGATGTACGCTGGCTCGAGAGAGATTTCTTAGCATCGAACGTTCACTTTCGTGGCATCCTTACTGTTAACAGTAGCGTAGAATTCTCAAACGAGGGTTACGTTCATTTCCTCGGGCTGGGCAGCAAATTTCGGCCACTTGAGGGCTTGTATCTTTTTAGCTATGAAACCTTCTAGCCCTAGATCTCCCATTTGTTGGATGTAGATGAACCCTCGTTCCTCCCACATTTCCCTCTTTTGGAAAGAACTTTAGTACCTCTTGGCAGATTCTGTGGATGCGAACCGGTTGGGAATGGCGCAGTGGCTTGGGGTTGATACTGCCGCAGCAAAGGTGGAGGCAGCGCTGCGGTGGGTGTTTCTTCTGGCCATTGCAAGGAACTGTTAGAATTGAAAAAGATATTTTTGAGATCTAAAATAGAGGAAACAAGTTGAGAGAATGAGAATGAGATGAAAAATGAATAGGGAGTGGAGGTTTATATAGGACGGGTTTTTTTTGCCCGTTGGGACTATAACAACAGGCGCGAATAACGGGGCCAACTGTTATGCAGTTTCTGACGCATCTGTCACGCGTTTCCGTGTCTGCTGCGCATATGTTACACGTTTGCGTGTCTGTCGCGACAACTCCATGACAGGCTGTCTTCTCCGCGTCTGTCGTGACAGCTGGTGACAGGCTGTGACGACAGGCTTGTCCGTTGGGCTTTTGGGCTGTTGTCAATGCGGTGGGCTGGTTCATTCCTCCTCTTTGCTTTGCTTCCTTCATTTCCTAAAAATAATTAAATAAATAAACTGAATTAAAAACTTAGTACCTAAAATAAATAAAAATCTTAATTCCTAATAAATAAATGAAATGAAACTAAGTTAAATCAGGGATGCCTTGAGGGGCATCTCCTAAAGTAACTACTTCCTATATCCTTGGGCTTCAGTCCCCAGATAATGCTTGAGCCTTTGTCCATTGACCTTGAACTGGTGCCCATCTTTAAATGATCTGATTGTAATGGCACCATGAGGGAAAACTTGGACAACCTGGAAAGGACCAGACCACCTAGATTTAAGCTTTCCTGGAAAAAGCTTCAACATGGAGTTGAACAACAACACATGCTGCTCTGGCAGAACTGTCGTGGTAGCAGCTTCCTGTCATGCCACTTCCTGGTTTTGTCCTTATAGATCTTGGCATTGTCGTAGGCCATCTCTCGAATTTCCTCAATCTCATTCAAGTCCAGTAGCCTTTTCTGTCCTGCCTTATCCCAGTCCATATTTACTGCCTTGATAGCCCAGTAAGCTCTGTGTTCTATCTCAATAGGTAAATGACATGTTTTCCCATAGATGAGTCTATAAGGTGACATCCCCAATGGTGTTTTGAACGCTGTTCTGTAGGCCCAGAGTGCATCATTGAGATGTAGAGACCAATCCTTTCGAGTGGGTTTAACCATCTTCTCTAGTATGTTCTTTACTTCTCTATTGGATATCTTGGCCTGCCCATTGGTTTGAGGGTTGTATGCTGTTGCAATCTGGTGCTTTACTCCGTATTTTCTTAAGGCAGCATCTATTACCCTGTTATCGAAGTGTCTCCCCTCATCATTAATTATCGCCCTTGGAATACCAAATCTGGAGAAAATGTTCTTGTGAAGAAATCTTTGAACAATTTTGGTGTTGTTTTTCTGAGTGGTGATCGCTTATACCCACTTTGACACGTAATCCACTGTAGTAGGATGTACAAGTTCCCGCAAGATGCTGGGAATGGTCCCATGAAGTCGATTCCCCATACATCAAAGATTTTGACCTCTAATATGTTATGCAGTGGCATCTCATGCCTTCTCGATATGTTCCCAGTCCTTTGGCACTTGTCACAGCCTTTGTAAAAAGCTTGTGCATCCTTGAACAGTGTGGGCCAGTAGAGACCAGATTGCAAAACCTTGGTAGCTGTTTTGTTTCCACCTAGGTGTCCTCCATAAGGGGAACCATGGCAGTGGTGAAGCACAACTTCATGTTTGTCATGTGGTATGCAGCTCCTGATAATCTGATCTGCGTAGTGTTTGAAAAGAAAAGGTTCGTCCCAATAATAATGTTTTGCATCATTTTGGAACCTCTTCCTTGCTTGGTAATTAAGTTCAGGAGGTAATAACTCACTTACAATGTAATTAACAATGTGAGCATACCAAGGGGTTTCAGAAAGCTTACTTGCCGCCATGACTGTCGCGGCAGTGCTGGTGGCAGCAAACAATTACTCATCTGGGAAGGTCTCCAGTATGTTGGTCTTGTCTGTGGATTGACTCTTTCCCATCTCTAGCCTTGACAAGTGGTCTGCTACTTGGTTCCCTGTTCCCTTTTTATCCTTGATATCAATGTCAAATTCTTGCAGCAGTAGAATCCAACGTATCAATCTAGGTTTTGCATCCTTTTTCGTGAACAAATACTTCATTGCTGAATGGTCTATATGGACCACCACCTTTGTTCCAAGTATATACGGACGGAACTTGTCGATTGAGAACACCACTGCTAACAGCTCCTTCTCTGTCGTGGTGTAGTTGACTTGGGCATCATTTAGGGTTTTGTTGGCATAGTAAATCACATGGAAGAGCTTATCCTTCCTCTGTACTAATGCTACCCTGACAACGTAGTCACTGGTATCACACATGATTTCAAATGGAAAATTCCAGTCTGGTTGATGTACGATCGGGGCTGTTACCAGCTTCTCCTTCAGTATTCTGAATGCCTCAGTACATTCAGCATTAAAATCAAAGGCACGATTCTGATCCAATAGGTGGCATAGGGGTTTGGTAATCTTAGAATAATTGGCTATAAATCGTCGATAAAACTCTGCATACCCTAAAAAACTTCGAATCCCTTTGACTATGGTGGGTGGCGACAGCTTTTCAATGACCTCTATTTTGGCTCTGTCCACCTCTATGCCGCGGCAGCTCACCTTGTGACCCAATACTATTCCTTCATCCACCATGAAGTGGCATTTTTCCCAGTTCAGTACCAAGTTCGCCTCTTCGCATCTCTCAAGAACCTTCTGTAAGTTGCCTAAACAACCTTCAAAGCTGTCTCCAAAGACGGAAAAATCGTCCATGAAAATCTCTAGAAAATCCTCCACCATGTCGGAGAATATTGCCATCATGCACCGTTGGAAGGTCGCTGGTGCATTGCAGAGCCCAAATGGCATTCTCCGAAAGGTATAGGTGTCGTACGAGTATGTGAAGGTGGTTTTCTCTTGGTCCTCCGGTGCGATTGCTTTTTCATCGTAACCTGAGTAACCATCAAGAAAACAATAGTAAGGTTTCCCCGCTAATCTATCGAGCATTTGATCAATAAAATGTAAGGGGAAATGGTCTTTTCGGGTTGCTTTATCAAGCTTCTGGTAATCCATACAAACCCTCCAACCGGTCACAGTCCTGGTTGGGATTAATTCATTTTCCTCGTTGGTTACCACGATTATGCCTCCCTTTTTGGGCACACATTGCACCGGGCTCACCCACTTGCTATCCGAGATGGTGTATATGATTCCGGCGTCGAGCCATTTGATAATCTCTTTTTGCACCACTTCTCTCATAGCCTCATTCAATCGTCTTTGGGCATCAATGGTCGGCTTATGATCATCTTCCAAGAGGATTTTGTGCATGCATAACACCGTACTGATGCCTTGGATATCAACTATAGTCCATCCAATTGCCTTCTTATGCTGTTGTAGCATTTTGATTAGTTGTTGTTCCTGTTTCTGCATCAACTTGGAAGAGATGATTACGGACAACATATCATTTAAACCAAGAAAGACATATTTAAGCTGCCCTGGTAGGGGCTTAAGATCTAGAACATGTGGCTTTTCAATTGAAGGCTTCTAGATTTTCAGTGTCGGATGTATCTTTGTCCGAGGAGTCACTGTCGTTGTCGCTGCCGTGACAGTCTTCTGGGTGGCTGCGGTGGTGGTGACCAAACTGTCTGTTGTGGCAGCTCGACCTGACTGCCATAGTCACTGTCGTTGTCGCCTTGCACTCTTCATCTGCATCAGCCTGTTTTATTGCGTGGAGAACGTTGAGTTTGATTTGCTGATCATTTACTCTCATCGTCAGTTCTCCTTTCTCAACATTGATCACAATTCTGCCTATGGCTAGGAAGGGTCGCCCCAGGATGATCGGTGCGTTTTCATATGCTTCACAGTCTAAAACAAGAAAGTCAACAGGAAAAATAAATTTATCCACTCTTACCAAAATATCTTCGATCTTCCCTTCTGGTTGCACGTAAGAGCGGTCTGCCAGCTGCAACATGACTGTCGTGGGCCTTGCTTGTCCAATACCTAATTTCTGAAACACAGATTTGGGCTTTAGATTTATGCTAGCACCAAGATCACAAAGTGCCTTACCCACGAACTTATCGCCAATTATGCACGATATGATGAAGCTCCCAGGATCCTTCTTCTTTTGGGGTGGATGCTTGTGCAAGATTGTCATGCATCCTTCTGTCATCTTCACCGTCTTTAATTCCCCAAGTCTGGACCTTTTTGACATTGCATCCTTGAGAAATTTTGCATAACCAGGCATCTTCTTGATGGCCTCTGGCAGCGGTATGTTAATGTGTATGTAACCCCCTTAGCCCGGCCTAGACGATTGACTCGAACTACGAAGATTATACGGGGAAAACCAAAGTCAACCTGAAAGTCAACCTTGATTAACGACCCTTTTTTATTTTAATCTTGTCTAGATGCACATTAAGCCTAAGTGAGCACTCACGAATCATGGAAGTGAAAGGCACAGTGATCAGAAAACATTTAAGGACTCAAATGCTTAATTTACACATTTTAAGGACCAAAATGTAATTTTTGGAAATTAGAAGGACTTCATTGATTTTAGGATTACCAATATAAAATTAATTATGTTTCATGCTTTTCTGCCAAGTTTTAGCTTAAATAGACATTCTAAGCTCAAGCAATTGCATCCACAACATTTAGGACTAAAATGTAAAGCATGAAAACTCAAAGCAATTCAAAGCAGCATCCAACGGTCATCTGTATCGGAACACCTACCCTCCGTATCGAAACGCACGTATCGAAACGGTGGTGACCGTTTCGGTACGCGGTATGTTCTAAGACCAGTACCGAAATAGGGCACTCCAGTAGCCAAACTATTTCGAAACAAGTTCAACCGTTTCGAAACACCAAGACCATTACAAGCCCCCGTTTCGAAACAATTGAGGGTGTTTTGATACACCTTGCCCAGAAAAAGCATATCTCCCAAATACACCTTGCCCAGACCAGTTGCAGTTCACCTTTTAACCCATTCAAACATGCCTCAAAGATTCCCATATCATACCAGCAAACCATTTTACAATTAAGGAACACATTTAGGACACTCTAGCACGAGCATGGCATCAAACACAAAATCACAGTCTAAAGGCATGCTCCCTAATCTCAAAACCAATATAAGCAATCAAACCTCAAATCAAACATGTATGGCCACTTAAAACCCAAAAATGGCAACATAAACTTGCCACAAACTTAGGGAGTTCAAACATATCTCCCAAATACAACCTTGGTTTCCCACTGCCATTATATCAAAACTAAAGTGTATGAAAACATCACCATACATGAGCTTGTACTTCCTTGGTTGTTCTTATCTTCCTTGATGCCCAGAAACACCTCAATTATCTGCATTATTGGTAAAAGAGAGCGTAAGCACAAATGCTTAGTGAGGCATGCTCTAAAGAAAACCAACTCAATAATGCATTTCTTGAAAACACTTTCTCAAAAGCTTTTAAAAACATGCTCAAAAGCTTCCTCAAACTTAGGACCAGACCTTCAATGTGCTTCTGGGCTCCGACAGTTATGCAAGTGGTCCACGAAAATCAGGCTTTAAGTATTCTATCGATCGAACTCCACTTTGCATTTTTCCTTCACCATGGTCTTCACTGTCGCCTCTTCTGTCACGGCAGATGTGATGACAATATTGTAATTGATCGTCTTCTTCACTCCTTTTTCTCCAGCTCTGCAGCTAACTTCTACTCCTTTGCTGCCCTGGATGCTGCCACGACAGGCACCTGCGAAAATAAACCGAAATCAGCAGCATCTTTGCAATATTTTCCATTTGTGATGTTTATGCAAAATTTATCCTAAAATGCAACTAAACATGCTTGAGTGCATCAATAATATGGGAAAATGAGGGCTAAAATAGAGAACATTTATGCACTCAACACACCCTAAACTCAAGTTATTGCTTGTCCTCAAGAAAATGCAACCTAACTAAAGACTTTTTTGTTTGGCTTAACTCAGTGAACTATTATTACCTTCAGCACCTTCGCTGTCAAGAGCAATATCTTTTCGGGTGTTTATGGGCTTACCCGGAACAATGCTATAATTTTGGTGCAAGTGTGTGCAGGTTTTTGGGCACCTCTAGCTATCTTCCTAGAGCCGGTGTTAGGAACCTCTAGGGGTAACTGAGTCTAAGTTTTTCTTTTCCCTTTTAGGATTTTCTTTTCTTTTCCTAGAGCCGGTGTTAGGCACCTCTAAGGCAACTCAAGTGGTTAAGCTTCCTATTCTAAGTTTACTAACAGTAGTCTAGACAACATATAAGTCACAAAATGTGTTTTTAAAGTTCAGAACTATATCAAGGCTCTAAATAATTCTAAAAACATCCTAAAGATACTGTCACGACAGAGAATTCCGCGACAGGTAAGTGTAGTTCAAAGACTTAAGCCAATTTTTTGGCGCAAAATAACTAGAAATGAGACACAGATTAAATAAAGTTCATTAATTAAAGGAGAACAACACACCCCCAAACTCAAGGGTTGCATTATCCTCAATGCATGACATATAAGCAGAATTAAAAAGAAACATCACAAATATTAAATAAAAGCAAAGACGACAGAAAAGTAAAAGAGCTTAAGTTGAAGAGCTGTTGTCGCTGCTGATGATGCGGAGATGCTGGCGGGCAGTTACTTTGGTGGCAGAGGCTGGCTTGGGAGTGGGAGATGGTGAGGCTACCTTCTTTTTGGCCTCTCGAGGTGGCTGGACTCGGGTAGGTGAGATCTTTGGGGCCTTGTCCAGGACCTCTAGTTCGCTGTCACTGCTGCTGATGTTGCTGCCGTCTTCTCTGTCACGGTAGGGTCCCTCAACATTGATAGCAAGCTTTTTCTTTTTCATCGGAGGGAAGTCCTTGGCTATTTTCCAGACGATGGAGGGCTCTAAGTCAGAGTCATCTTGCCAGACTGAGGATGAGGAGAAACCTTCGAAGTACTTGGGATCAATTTCTGGTAGTGGTTCCTTCTGTTTGGTTCATCGGGGAGTGGCAGATCGCCTGTCGTCGTCTCCGGCCGTGGTAGAGGGTGTAGTGGAGGCAGTAGTTTGTGTGGGCATCTTAGGGCTGGCAGTAGGTGCTTGGGCAGGTAGAAGGTTTTCTAAGAAAGAGGGAAACTGCACGTTGGGTGATTAAGATCAACTTTAATGAAATTTACCGTGATAGTGGTGAAGTCCCTCATGAATTCCATGAATCCCAGCTGTCTGGCCTCTATCTTTTTCAGCAGTTGAAGGAGTTGGTTGGAGGAGGTGGTCTACTTGTTTTGCGGGCTCTGTCTGCTAAGGCTCTGCCGCGACAGGTTCCGTGGAATATGGTTCTATCGTTGGGTCTGTCGTGGCAGAGGGATCAACATATGCCACTGGGGTGGCCGCCTTCAGCTCCATCAAGCTGTAGAGGTTCTGTTGCGTCCACCCTTTGCCGTGGATCCTTACGTCTTCAGCGATCTCAGGAACATTATTGGTACGACAAAGGGAGGTGATTAAGTAGGCGAAGAAAAGGGGCCCATTACTCTTGTTTCACACTCATGGATACCATCGAGTATGTATTTACCAATGTTGATTGACCGCTCGTTAATGTTAGAGTGCACGAGGGCAAGTCTCTGCCGGTCCACTGTTGTGTTGTGTGATGTTGGCATAAGACGCTTCTTCACAAAGTGGTTCCAGAGTTTGGCAGCCGGTATGAGCTGGGTCCTTCGCACCGTCCATCTATGCTTTGGATCATCGTTCCAACTGGTGCCTTCTTCGGTCACATCTGCCATTATTCTGTCGTAATCTGCCGGCGACAGGTTGCTGATGAACCTGCCGTGTGCATCCTCCTTTCTGTCCACATAAATGCCATAAAGTGTATTGATGTAGGTTGGCTCAAGAGAGATTTCCTTACCCCTAACAGTTACTGTCGTGGCATCCTTGGATGAGATGGCAACGTAAAATTCACGGACCAAGGTGACATTCATCTCTTCTGGTTGGACCGCAAACATCTGCCACTTTAACACGATGATCCTCTTGGAGATGAACCCTTCGAGCCCTAGATCTCCCATTTTCTTCGTGTAGGTGAAACCTCGTTCCTCCCACATCTCTCGTTTCTGAAAAGAATCGTAGTATCTCTTTTCTGAGTTTGCCGAGGCGAACCTCCAAGGGATTTTGCTATGGTTAGGTGTAGATTCTACCGCGACAGATGCGGAGGTAGCACTCCTTCTATTTCATCGTGTAGTCATTGTAAGGAAACTATGGAAATGAAAGAAAATTCTTGAAAATCTAAAAATCTCGAAAACAAAGTAGAGAGAAGAGAATGAGGTGAAAAATGAAATGGAAAGAGAGGTTTATATAGAACGGGATTTTCTGCCCATTGAAGCCATAACGGGTGGCATGAATAACGGAGCCAACTGTCATGCGGTTTTCTGACGTGTTTGTCACCTGTTTCCGTGTCTGCTGCGCGTCAATTACATGTTTTCGTGTCTGTCACGACAGCTTCGTGACAGGCTGTATTTTGCGCGTCTACCGTGATACCTGGTAATCGGCTGTCACGACAGCCTTGTTCCATTAGTCTTCGTGGGCTGTTGTGAGTGTGGTGAGCTGGTTCATTCCTTCTCTTAACTATGCTTCCTTTATTTACCTGAAAACTAAAATAAACAAATTCTTAAATTCTTATTTCCTAAAACAATAAAAATAAATAAAATAAAATAAAATAAAGCTAAGTTCAATTAGGGATGCTTTAAGGGGCATCTCCTAAAGTAACTACTTCCCGCACTCTTGGGGCTTCAGTCCCATGATAGTGCTTTAGCCTTTGTCCATTGACTTTGAATTGGTGCCCGTCCTTGATTGATCTAATTGTAATGGCACCATGAGGAAAAACCGGGACTACTTGGAACGGTCTAGACCATCTAGATTTTAGCTTTCCTGGGAAAAGCTTCAACCTAGAGTTGAATAACAACACCTTCTGCCCTGGGCTAAACTGTCGTGGCAGCAGTTTTCTGTCGTGCCACTTCTTTGTTTTGTCCTTGTATATCCTGGCGTTGTCATACGCCATGGCTCGAATTTCTCCAATTTCATTCAAGTCCATCAACCTTTTTTTCCCTGCTTTGTTCCAATCCATGCTAACTGTCTTGATAACCCAGTATGCTTTATGTTCTATCTGGACAGGTAGGTGGTAGGTTTTTCCGTAGATGAGGCAATAGGGCGACATTCCCAATGGTGTCTTAAATGCAGTCTTGTAAGCCCAGAGAGCATCATTCAGGTGAAGAGACCAGTCCTTTCGAGTTGGTTTAACCATCTTTTCTAGGATGTTATTCACTTCTCTATTTGAGATTTCAGCTTTCCCATTGGTTTGAGGATGATATGCTGTTGCGATCCTATGTGTAACTCCATATTTCTTCAGCGCACTAGCAATTACCCTGTTGTAAAAGTGCCTATCCTCATCACTAATGATTGCCCTTGGGATGCCAAATCTTGAGAAGATATGTTTGTGGAGAAATCTTTGTACGGTCTTGGCATCATTCTTTTGTGTGGCGATAGCCTCTACCCACTTGGACACGTAGTCTACTGTCAATAGTATGTATAAATTCCCACAAGAGGCTGGGAATGGTCCCATGAAGTCGATTCCCCAAACATCGAAAATTTCGACTTCAATAATGTTCTGTAGGGGCATCTCATGCCTTCTAGAGATGTTTCCAGTCCTTTGACATTTATCACAACTCTTGTAAAAAGCTTGTGCATCTTTAAACAATGTAGGCCAATAGAAACCAAATTGCAGAACTTTGGTAGCAATTTTGTTTCCTCCAAAGTGTCCCTTATAAGGAGCAACATGGCAGTGGTGAAACAGTTCTTCCTGCTCTTCCTGTGGTATGCATCTCCTGATTATCTGGTCTACACAATGCTTAAAGAAGAGAGATTCGTCCCAATAATAATGTTTTGCATCATTTTTGGAACCTCTTCCTTGCTTGGTAGTTAAGTTCAGGAGGTAATACACCACTAACAATGTAATTTACAATGTCAGCATACCAAGGGATTTCAAGAAGCTTACGTACCGTCATGGCTGTCGCGACAGTGCTGGTGCCAGTGAATAACTGCTCGTCTGGGAAGGTCACCTGTATGTTAGTCTTGTCTTTCTCTTGGTCCTTTCCCATCTCCAGTCTTGACAAGTGATCAACGACATGGTTTTATGTTCCCTTCTTTTCCTTGATGTCAATATCGAATTCTTGCAGCAGCAGAATCCAACGTATCAACCTTGGCTTAGCATCCTTCTTGGTGAACATATATTTTAGTTATGAGTGATCCGTATGGACCACGACTTTTGTTCCAAGTATGTATGGTCGAAACTTGTCAATTGCAAACACCACTGCTAGCAACTCATTTTCTATTGTGGTGTAGATTATATGGGCATCATTTAAGGTCTTGTTGGCATAGTATATAATGTGGAAGAGTTTCTCCTTCCTTTTCCCTAGTGCTGCTCCGACAGGATAGTCACTGGCATCACACATGATCTCAAACGGTAAACTCCAGTCTGGTGGCTGTACTATTGGGGCTGGTACCAGCTTCTCGTTCAGTGTCTTGAATGCTTCAGTACATTCAGTGTTGAAGTCAAAGGCCTGATTCTGTTCCAACAAAAGACACATGGGTTTAGTAATTTAGAGAAATTGGTAATAAATCTATGATAAAACCCCGCGTGTCCTAAGAAACTTCTAATGCCCTTGACTATTGTGGGTGGCGAAAGTTTTTCAATAACTTCTATTTTTGCTCTGTCCACTTCTATGCCGCGGTATGAGACCTTGTGTCCCAGTAGTATGCCCCCATCCACCATAAAGTGGCATTTTTCCCAGTTCAATACTAGGTTGGCCTCCTCACATCTTTCAAGAACCTTCCTCAGATTGCCTAGGTAATCGTTGAAACTGTCTCCAAAGACGGAAAAGTCATCCATAAAGATCTCCAGGAAATCTTCCACCATATCCGAGAATATTGCCATCATACACCGCTGGAATGTTGCTGGTGCATTACATAATCCAAATGGCATTCTTTGAAAGGCGTACGTTTCGTATAGGCATGTGAAGGTTGTCTTCTCCTGGTCCTCTGGTGTAATTGCAATCTGATTGTAACCTGAGTAACCATTAAGGAAACAATAATAAGGCTTCCCCGCTAATCTGTCTAACATTTGATCAATAAAGGGTAAGGGGAAATTGTCCTTCCGGGTATCTTTATTAAGCCTCCAGTAGTCCATACAAACCCTCAAATCAGTCACATACCTGGTTGGGATTAGCTCGTTGTCCTTGTTGGTTACCACCGTTATGCTTCCCTTCTTGGGTACGCATTGCACTGGGCTCACCCACTTGCTATCCGAGATGGCGATATAATTCCAGCATCAAGCCACTTGATGATCTCTTTTCTTACCACCTCTTGCATAGCTTCCTTTAGTCTTCTCTGAGCATCAATTGGCAGCTTATGATCATCTTCCAAGAGGATTTTGTGCATACATATTGTCGGACTGATGCCTTGGATGTCAGCAATGGTCTATCCAATTGCCTTCTTATGCTGTTGTAGCATCCTGATCATCTGCTGTTCATGTTCCTACATCAACTTAGAAGAGATGATTATGGGAAACGTATCATTGAGACCAAGAAAAACGTATTTAAGTTGCCATGGCAGGGGTTTAAGATCTAAAACAGGTGACTGGTCAATGGAAGGCTTTTGAGTCACATGTTCATTCGAGGTACAATTCAAAGGCTCGAAGAACTTACCTGGACGTGTGCCTATCCATTTTATCTCCTCATGACCTTCAGTTTCAGATGCTTCATTGGCTGAGGAGTTGCTGTCGTCAACGCTGTCGTGGTAGTCTTCTAAGTGACTGCGGTGGCAGTGACCAAATTGTCTATCGTGACAGATTGATCTGATGCAGGGTTGGTCTATGATTGCTTCTGATATTACCTTACATTCTTCCTCTGCATCAGCTTGTTTAATGGCTTAGAGAACATTGAGCTTAATTTGCTTGTCAATGACTCTCATAGTCAGTTCTCCCTTCTCTACATCGATCATTGTTCTTCTTGTGGCTAGGAAGGGTCGCCCTAGGTTGATCGGTGCGTTTTCATCTGCTTCACAGTCTAAAACAAGAAAGTCATCAGGAAATATAAACTTATCCACTCTTACCAAAATATCTTCAATCCTTCCTTCCGGTTGTACGTAAGAGCGGTGTGCTAGTTACAACATGACTGTTGTGGGTCTTGCATGCATCCTTCTGTCATCATCACAGTTTCAAACTCCCCAAGTCTGGATCTCCTAGACATTGCATCTTTAAAGAACTTTGCATAACCAAACATCTGCTTAATGGCTTCTAACAACGTAATGTTGATGTATACTTGCTTAAAAACATCATAGAATTTCTTAAGCTGGTACTCTTATTTCTGTTTCTTCAACCGCTGCAGAAAAGGGGGTGGAGAACGACAATCTTCGAGGTGTCCTTCACATGGGAATTGGATTTGAGGAGGCTCACAATATGTACTTTCTTCTGTCTGCTCCTCTATTTCTTCTACTATCGTGGCAGGGGTGACGACAACAGGCTGTTTTACTTCTGTCGGGGAAGTGTTCTCGGCAGGTGTTTGTGGGGTCGATTCTTTATCAGATATTTCTTTATCAGGTGTCTGTGGGTTTTCTAGTGACCTCAGTATCACTAGGGAATCCTCCATTCTGCCTTGAGTTGATGAACTGTGAAACCTGACTCATTTGTGTCTCTAGGGATTTTGGGGTAGCCTCATGGTTTGTCATTCTCATCTCTGTCTTATCCATGAAGGATTCAGTTTTCTTGACAAATTGATCCATGTTTGCCAGATATGCTCCTGTTTGAGACATGAAGGTTGCCAGGGTCTGTTCCAGTATGCTCGTTGTGGCTGCCGGCTGCTGTGGTTGTTGTCGTGACAGGATTCTGGGATCCCCTTGGTTCTGGTTATTCTGGACTGGAGGGTTCAATTCATTGCTTGGGTTACTCTAGGAAAATTTGGGGTCCTTCCTCCAATTTGGGTTGTAGTTGTTGGAATCATAGCTTATGTTCTTGTTATAATTTCCAACATACATCCCTTCTTCCAGCTGTAAGGGACACTCATCTGTACTGTGGTTTCCGCTTCAAGTTTCACACACCTCTTTGGCAGAAAATACAACCTTAGATTCCTTCCGTTGCAGGTTTTCAACTATTTTGGTGAGGTATGCAATTTGAGTTTTGACCAAGTTTTCAGATTCGTATTCCTTGACAGATACTTCTCGTCTACCTCCTCTTCGAGCTGTGGGGAACTTCTCATTGTTTTTAGCTAACTTTTTCAACACCAGCATTGCATCCTCTGGTTCCTTGTCCAATAACAAGTCGTTTGCTGCTGAATCTATCCTCATTCGAGTGTGTGCATTGGCAGCATTATAGAATTTGACAACCTGATTCCACACAGGGAATCCATGCATCGGGCAATTTCGTAAGAGAGTTATAAATCGGTCCCATGCATCGTGCATTGGTTCGTCATCTTCCTGTTGAAAAGTAGCAATCACGTTACGTAATCGTTCAGATAAGAGGGAATGATTAAAACGAGAGAGAAATTCACGACAAAGGTCTGCCCAAGTTCTTATTGAACCCGACGTTAACTTGTTCCACCAAGTTTTTGCTCTATCCCTGTTGAATTGATCGAACACTTGCAAATGGCCAAGAGGGGGGTGAATTGGCAATTAAAATTTTGTTGAAGAGAAAGATTGAAAATAAAAATGACACAAGAGGTTATAGTGGTTCAAGTTCTCTAAATGAACTCTACATCCACTACCTTAGCTCCCACTAAGGATTTTCAAACAATTCACTAATTGAATTCGACCATTTTCTTGGATGAGGAGGAAACCTTACAATTTCGATTAAGCTTTCTACCCAAAGCTTAATTCACTCAAATACAAAGAAGAATTTGGTAAACTCAAATGTTTCCCCTCAAAGGATATTTGTCTACCCAATTACAATTTGAACAACCCCAAACTCACAATACAATTTGACAAATTGAAAGACAAATAGTTGGGTACAAGAATATGACTTTGAATAGCTCAAGGGTTTGGAATTTTTGCTTTGATGATGCTTGAATGTTCAATAGTTGTTTCTTGGTCAAATGAAGCTTGTTTTTATACCCTTGCATTGATTTCTAGCCGTTTGGGTAGTTGGGATCATGAATAGAGCCGTTGTGGACACTTTTCCCGCATTAAATGCAGCTCTGCAGCCTACCGTATCGGTACTCGGGAAGGGCGTATCGATACCTGCATCAAAGAGGAAAGAGCTGTTGTGCCTGAAAACAGGGCGTATCGATACGCATAGAAGGCGTATCGGTACGGTTTTAAGGGGCGTATCGATACGGAGGTCAGTATCGATACGGTCCAAAGTTACTGGAATCCAAAGCTATGTTTGTATAAAAAGTGTATCGATACGCATACCAAGCGTATCGGTACGGTATAACTACCTTTGGAAAATTGGGAAACCAACCAACTGACAAGTAACGGTCAAATAATTAAATGCCCGGATTTTTCAAAGATATGCTTAGCGTATCGATACGGTTGCTAGGCGTATCGGTACGGTTTCATGAAAAACATTTTCCCAGATGAACATCGTATCGATACGTCTGTATGGCATATCGGTACGGTTTCATGAAAACAGTTGCCCAGATGCATATCGTATCGATACGGTTTCAGGGTGTATCGGTACGGTATGTTCAATAAAATTCCAGTGACAAAATAGGGTATCGATATAGTGAGGGTATCGATACGCCTGGGCGTTTTTGCATACTTAGGCTTGAAAATCATAGAAAAAGACTTAGGGAATTATATATATTTGAGAGCCAGTCTTTAAATATAATTTTGTTCAAAAATACTTGTCAATTGTGAGACTTTAAAGAGTACTTAAAAATTTATTGTTTTGCAAATTGGTCCTTAAGTTTATGTGTTATATCAAAATCAATTTCGGTTTTACAATCTCCCCCTTTTTGATATAACAAAACCATAAATAAATTTTTAAGTTTTTGAAACTTTGAAAGGCTTTCTCCCCCTTACTTTAAGACAGATTTTCAAAATAAAAATATTTTGACTCTATGATCCTTCTCCCCCTTTTTGTTAGATCAAAATAGAATACAAGGATAATAGCAATATAAAGCAACAATAATTCATTAAACTAAAAGCAAGCAAAGAGTTCAAATTTATAAACTTCAAAATAAGCATAAAGGTTCAAATGCATAAATGTCAAAGCAACCATCATAATCCAAACTCTTAAAATCCTAAAAACATAGATAATAGGCATAAACTTCAAGTTCTAAAAACGAAAATGCAATAACAATAATAAAAGACTAAATGGCCTAAGATGAGATGCATGATCTACTCGTCCCCTTCGTCATCATGATCTTCCTCGTCATCTTCTTCTTCATCTTCTTGAGAGGGTTGATTCCTTCGGGTTTGATTGATCCAAGCACCATGGAAGGCGGTAAGAGAGATGTCCATGGAGTTTTGGCGAGCGACCATGGTATCTATCTTCTTGTCCATGCCTTGGACGCGATCCTCTAAGGATGTGAAACGAGTATCCATCGCGGTGAACTTCTCATTTAGGAAAGTCATGAGAGTATCCATGGAGGAGGAATCAAGAGGGCACGGTGAGAACTCGAAGAAGCACGAGAGGTATCGACCGGAGCAACGGGCGGAGGATCTTGAGGGTTGCGAACCCACTCATTATCAACATAAGTGAAACCAGAGCGAGCTAGGGAACGCTCATCAATAGGTAGGCCAAGGGTTTCGGGAAAATCATGTGAACAATCAATGCCAAGGGAATGAAATAGACAACTCAAAGCCGTGGAGTAGTAAAAGGATGAGACTAGTTTGGTGTGACGGTTTTGAACTAAGAAGACAAGGTCAGCAAACATGATTTGACACAAATTTAGACGTTTACCTTCTCTAAAACACTTAAGCCAAAAATCATCCGTTTGACGAACAGTTGAATATTTCCCACCCGATGGACGAAGAAACCAAAAAACAAGAAGGTGAAGGATACGATCATGAGCATTTAAAACTTTTGCGGGACCTAAATAACCCGTCCCCAAAGAATGTTCATCATCAATACCAACATCTTCAAAACCAAAGACATTGCATAAAACTTTTTGATCAATTTGAAAACGTTTGCCCATAATGGAAGATTCAATGGCAATGACATGCTCCCTAGGTTCATCATGTATACATACGACATTAGAAAAGAACACAATGACTAGGTTCCTATATAGGATAGGAGGAATATTTAAAAAGGTTAAGAATTTCCATTGCTTAATCAAAGGTAGGTATTGAAACTTGAAACGAGCAGAATTTAAAAAAGGGATAAACACAACTCGCTCTTCCCTAAGGTTCATTCCTTGATAAAGTTTATACCGTTCCCTATCAAGAGGTCCGGGAAAACTTAATTGGATGATATAAGGAAGGTTAGGTGTAGGATTACCCTCGACATCCTCGTTAGGATTGGAAGAAGAACGATGACGCTTAGTGCCCTTTTTCGGTGCCATAATCCTGAAAATTCATCAAAAAAGATTTGAATATGTATGCAATTAACATCCTATTTGATCCAATAAATTCTAATAATTCAAGGTAATTTGTTAAAAAGAATTTTAAAATTAAAGAGATATTCACAAAACAATTTTTTTTTTAAAAAAATATCGAACATAAAATATATTCGAATAAAAAAATTTAATTTTTGAAAAAAATTTGTAAAAAAGGTGAAACCCATAACAATCAAACAAGATTTGTACAAAAATTCAGTTGAAACATCAATTAAAAACAAACGAAATTTTTTAAAAAAAAGAGAAATTTTATACCTTGAATCTTAGAATGGATGAAAGAGGGGATGTGAATGCACAAGATTTGATGCCCAAAGTTTGCCTTGATGTGTAGAGCAAAAACCCTCAAGAAATTTTGAAGATTGATGGTAAAATTTGAAGTATTGAGGGGGTTTAAATAGGGTTTCGCGGCTAGGGTTTGTGGGGAGAAAAAGGGTTTTTGTGTTTTAAAGTGTTTTAACATATACAGCCCTAAATAGCCTCTCCGTCGAGGCCGTATCGATACGCTATACACGCGTATCGATACCCATTAACCCTAATTTTATATTCGTCTTTACTACCGTATCGATACGTGGGTCCGTATCGGTACGCTTGGCTTTGACTATTTCCCTTGACTTGTACCATATCAATACGAGGGGTCGTATCGATACTTGTTCATCTGCAAAAATTCCCAGAAATCAACCCGTATCGATACGCCTAAGCCGTATCGATACACCATTACCAGTTTCTGCAGTTTTGACAGATTTAAGTGCAAAAATCCAATTTGAAACGTCCCTAAATGCATGTACATGTCATATGAACAAGTTTTAATGGCTAAACTTAGTATATGCTCCCCCTAGCAACATGCATAGAAGCAAAAAGAACAAAATTAACACAAGCATGAATCACAAACAATTTCAAGCAAATTTTGACATTTTGGGACCAAAAAAAATGTCAAGAAAGGCTAGTTAAACCTAACTCTCTCCTAAGGGTCCAAAAGCGCTCTTTATCTAAAGGTTTTGTAAATATGTCCGCTAATTGGTTCAAGGTGTCAACAAACTCTATAACAACATCATTTTTCAAAACATGATCTCTAATGAAATGATGTCTAATTTCTATGTGTTTAGTTCTAGAGTGTTGGATGGGATTCTTAGTGAGACAAATGGCACTAGTGTTGTCACACCTATGGGGTATGGTTTCTATTTTAACACCATAATCTAAGAGTTGTTGCTTCATCCAAAGGACTTGAGCACAACAACTCCCTAAGGATATGTACTCCGCTTCGGTGGTAGATAAGGCTACACTATTTTGTTTCTTAGAGAACCAAGATACGAGCATACTACCTAAGAATTGGCATGTCCCGGAAGTACTTTTCCTATCTATCTTACATCCCCCATAATCCGCATCCGAAAAAGCATGAAGGCTAAAGGAAGAATCCTTAGGATACCAAAGGCCTAAAGTAGGTGTGTCTCTAAGGTATCTAAAAATTCTCTTAATGGCAACTAAGTGTGATTCTCTAGGACTAGCTTGAAACCTAGCACACAAGCAAACACTAAACATAATATCCAGTCTACTTGCGGTAAAGTAAAGCAAAGAACCTATCATGGATCTATAAAGCTTAGAATCATCACACTTACCTCCTTCATCTTTGTCAAGCTTTATGGAAGAACTCATAGGAGTGGCTTGAGGATTTGCATTCTCCAAGCCAAACTTCTTGAGCATATCATTCACGTACTTAGCTTGATTTATGAAGGTGCCATCCTTCCTTTGCTTGATTTGGATTCCCAAAAAGAATGAGAGCTCCCCCATCATGCTCATCTCGAACTCACCTTGCATTAGCTTAGAAAACTCCTTACAATAACACTCATTAGTAGAACCAAAAATAATATAATCAACATAAATTTGAACTACTAAGATGTCATTGTTATATCTTTTTATGAAGAGTGTAGTATCCACCTTTCCTTTTTCAAAACCCTTTTCAATTAAGAAATTTGAGACTCTCTCATACCAAGCTCTAGGAGCTTGTTTTAAACCATAGAGAGCTTTTGTAAGTTTAAACACATGGTTTGGAAATTTTGAATCCTCAAAACCCGTGGTTGTTCAACAGACACCTCTTCATTTATAAAACCATTTAAAAAGGCACTTTTCACATTCATTTGAAAAAGCTTGAAATCATGATAACATGCATATGCAAGTAACATCCTAATAGCTTCCATCCTAGCTAAGGGAGCATAAGTCTCATCAAAATCAATTCCCTCTTCTTGTGTATACCCTTGAGCAACAAGCCTAGCCTTGTTTCTCACTATATTACCACTTTCATCTAATTTATTCCTAAAAACCCATTTTGTTCCTATAGTAGATTGATCATTAGGCCTTTCAACTAATGTCCAAACTTTACTCCTCTCAAATTGATTTAATTCCTCTTGCATGGCCAAAATCCAAAAGTCATCTTTTAAAGCTTCTTTAATATTTTTAGGCTCAATGCATGAAATAAATGCAACATGATTCATTAATTTGAGAGAGGATCTAGTAGTTACCCCCTTGGATGGATCACCCAAGATTTCACCACCTTTAACATAGTTTAACTCCCTTGGGTAAGACACCTCCTTTTCCTCAAGAGCCAAGTCCTTCAAGGCTTCAAGAGGTGGCTCTTGTGAGTCCTCTTCTTTGGTTGGAATCTCATCCACCTTTGACGTTTGTCCTCCATCAATGGCATCAATGATTCCTACATCATCATCATCACAAGATTCCTTCATCGGAAGGAGGTTATCATCGAAAACAACATGTATTGACTCTTCAACAACTAGAGTTCTTTTATTAAATACACGATAGGCTTTAGAGTTTAAAGAGTACCCTAAGAAAATAGCTTCATCACTTTTAGCATCAAATTTGCCTAAGTTTTCTTTACCATTATTCAAAACAAAACACTTGCAACCAAAAGGGTGAAAATAGCTAATGTTAGGCTTCTTAGATTTTAAAATCTCATAAGGTGTTTTCTTCAAAATTGGCCTAATCATTACTCGATTTATAATATAGCAAGCGGTATTTGTGGCTTCCGCCCAAAAATATTTAGGTAAATTATTTTCGCAAAGCATGGTTCTAGCCATTTCTTCTAAAGTTCGATTTTTCCTCTCAACTACCCCATTTTGTTGAGGAGTGCGAGGTGCGGAAAAATTGTGGCTAATCCCATTTTCATTTAAAAACTCATTGAAACCTAGATTTTGAAATTCGGTTCCATGATCACTTCTAATGTGAGAAATTTTAAGTTCAAGGTCATTTTGAGTTATTTTTGAAAATGTGATGAATTTTTCTAAAGCTTCATCCTTTGTACTTAAGAATAGAACCCAAGTATACCTAGAGTAGTCATCTACAAGTACAAAAGCATATGATTTTCCACCCAAGCTCATTGTTCTAATTGGCCCAAAGAGATCCATATGAATCAATTGTAAACATCTACTAGTAGAGACATCATTTATGGATTTAAAAGAACTTCTATGTTGTTTACCCTTTGAACATGCATCACAAATTTTATCATTTGAAAATTTAAGTTTGGGTAAACCTCTAACTAGAATAAGGGAAATTAATTTCTCTAAGACACTCATGCTAGCATGTCCTAGTTTTCTATGCCAAAGCCATGAGTCATGTTCATCATGTGCAACTAAGCATGTATGGGATGAATGGATGTCATCTAAATGCACCATGTAAATATTGCCTATTCTATGTCCTATGAGCATTATTTGATTTGTTTTAATGTTTACAATTTTGCAACCACTTTTATCAAACAAAACATTAAAACCCCTATCACATAATTGACTAATGCTCAACAAATTATGTTTAAGACCGTTGACATACAAAACATTTTCAATGAAAATAGAAGAGTGATTACCAATGGAGCCTATTCCTTCAATGTGGCCTTTGGAGTTGTCACCGAAAGTTACTACTCCACCACTCTTAGGCTTTAGTTCCACAAATCTACTCTTGTCACCGGTCATGTGTCTTGAGCATCCACTATCAAGGTACCAAGAATTTTTGCTTGAAGCTTTAGCCTTGTAGCAATGCTCCCCCTACAAACAAAGAAATTAGGCCTTGGTTTTTGGTACCCAAATCATTTTGGGTCCATGAGTGTTAGCCTTCAACAATTTGATTCCCTTAGGAATCCAAGAAGCAATAGCATTCAAATCATTAGAAATAATGAGTTCTTTAGGAACCCAAACACTCCTAACTTTATGACTTCTAGCTTGCTTATAAAAATTTCTTTGTTTAGGTACAAAATGTTTTCTTTTTACATATTGGGATTTAGAATGATTACCTTTTTCAAAATTATTTTTCTCAATAGGAATAGATGTTTTAAGATTATCCACTTCCTTTGTGTGATAATCTTGAAAATCGGAAAGAAGTTTTTCAAGTTCAAGATTTTTAGTTTTAAGATCATTTGAAAGATTAACTAAAAACAAAACCTTCTTTTCCAATTCGGAGTTAGTTTTTGAAAATGTCTCATTTTGAATTTTTAAATCGGAAATTGTTTTCTTGTTTTTCAAAATGGACTCTTTGTATTTTCCTACTAACTCATCATACACTTCTTGCAATTCATCATAAGCATCTTGAAGTTCCTCAATAGAAAAATCGAAATTGGATGAGTTAGAGTTTACCTTAGGTTCATCATCGATGGCCATGAGACATAGGTTGGCCACTTCCTCCTCTTCTTCGGAAGACTCATCGTCACTCCAAGTAGCAATTTGTGCTTTGAGCTTGTTCTTCTTCCCAAAGCTTTTCTTTTTCACTTGAGGACACTCGGAACGAATGTGACCCGGTTTCTTGCATTCATAGCAAGTAATTTGGTCCTTCTCCTCTTCCTTGCTTTTACTCTTGAAGTCTCCCTTTCTAATGAATTTTCTTCAACGATTTGACTTCATAAACCGAGTAAAGAGTTTGGCCAACATAGCCATCTCCTCATCTTCATCCTCACTAGAATCGCTTTCTTGTTGTGAGGCCTTTAGTGCGATTCCAACTTTCTTCTCAAATTCCTTCTTCTCCACTATCTTCTTCTCTTGTTCTCTTCCCTTCCTCATAATCTCATGTGTGAGTAGAGATCCAACAAGAGCATCTAGCTTGAGAGTCTTCAAATCTCTAGCTTCAATAATGGCCGTTCTCTTGCCATCCCATGATTCCGGAAGAGAATACAACAACTTTCTCACTAGCTTGTCTTCGGGAATGATTTCACCGAAACCCTTCAAACCGTTAACAATGACCGAGAACCGATCAAACATCTTGGAGACACTTTCTTTGGGATCCATCTTGAAGTTCTCATAGCTTAGATTGAGTAGCCCAATCTTTGTCTCCTTGACATCACTAGTTCCCTCGTATGTTGTCTCGAGGGTGTCCCAAACCTCCTTGGCATTTTCGATTGAAGACACCTTGGAGTAGATATCTGGACCAAGTGCACAAAATATTACATGAAGAGCTTTGTCATTCACTTGCATCCTTCTTCTTTCATCATCGGTTATTTCGGCTTTGATCTTTGGGATGAGCCTTTCTCCATCTCTCCTCATGAGAATGTATGGACCTTCTTCAACTACATCCCGCACCATATAGTCGGTAGACTTGATGAAGAGCCTCATCTGGCTTGGTGGTGGATTGCGACTCATAGTTGGAGGTGGATGCCATTGCTTGACTTTTTGTTGATCAAACTCTCCAAGAATCAACTCAAGAGGGTTGTAATCCTTCCAATGAGTGTAACTCTGATACCAATTGTTGAGTTGATCGAACACTTGCAAATGGCCAAGAGGGGGTGAATTGGCAATTAAAATTTTGTTGAAGAGAAAGATTGAAAATAAAAATGACACAAGGGGTTATAGTGGTTCAAGTTCTCCAAATGAACTCTACATCCACTACCTTAGCTCCCACTAAGGATTTTCAAACAATTCACTAATTGAATTTGTCCCCTTTTCTTGGATGAGGAGGAAACCTTACAATTTCGATTAAGCTTTCTACCCAAAGCTTAATCCACTCAAATACAAAGAAGAATTTGGTAAACTCAAATGATTCCTCTCAAAGGATATTTGTCTACCTAATTACAATTTGAACAACCCCAAACTCACAATACAATTTGACAAATTAAAATACAAAGAGTTGGGTACAAGAATATGACTTTGAATAGCTCAAGGGTTTGGAATTTTTGCTTTGATGATGCTTGAATGTTCAATAGTTGTTGCTTGGTCAAATGAAGCTTGTTTTTATACCCTTGCATTGATTTCTAGCCGTTTGGGTAGTTGGAATCATCAATAGAGCCGTTGTGGACATTTTTCTTGCATTAAATGCAGCTCTGCAGCCTATCGTATCGGTACTCGGGAAGGGCGTATCGATACCTGCATCAAAGAGGAAAGAGCCGTTCTACCTGAAAACAGGGCGTATCGATACGCATAGAAGGCGTACCGGTACGGTTTTAAGGGGCGTATCGATACGGAGGTCAGTATCGATACGGTCCAAAGCTACTGGAATCCCAAGCTGTGTTTGTATAAAAAGTGTATCGTACGCATAACAAGCGTATCGGTACGGTATAACTACCTTTTGACAATTGGGAAACCAACCAACTGACAAGTAACGGTCAAATAATTAAATGCCCGGATTTTTCAAAGATATGCTTAGCGTATCGATACGGTTGCTAGGCGTATCGGTACGGTTTCATGAAAAACATTTTCCCAGATGAACATCGTATCGATACGTCTGTATGGCATATCGGTACGGTTTCATGAAAACAGTTGCCCAGATGCATATCGTATCGATACGGTTTCAGGGTGTATCGGTACGGTATGTTCAATAAAATTCCAGTGACAAAATAGGGTATCGATATAGTGAGGGTATCGATACGCCTGGGCGTTTTTGCATACTTAGGCTTGAAAATCATAGAAAAGGACTTAGGGAATTATATATATTTGAGAGCCAGTCTTTAAATATAATTTTGTTCAAAAATACTTGTCAATTGTGAGACTTTAAAGAGTACTTAAAAATTTATTGTTTTGCAAATTGGTCCTTAAGTTTATGTGTTATATCAAAATCAATTTCGGTTTTACAATCCCTCAATGAATGAGGAAATAGCCGGAGTCTCAGTACTTTTGGGCTTATTCCTGGTTGTCTGAATGACCCACAGATCTCCTGGAAGGTTTTCAGATGTTCACGCGCATCCTCTGTAGCAGAGCCGTCAAATTGTCCGGCGGAGTTTATCATGCTGAACATCACATGTTTTAGTTCAAAGTGTTCAGCTTCCACATCTGGGAACGTAGTTTCCAGTTCAACAAGGGCATTATCCATGTACTCCCGGCAAGTCTGTCGTGCTGTTGGGGCAGCAAGAGGTTGCCAACTGTTTTGGGCATCAATAGGAGGATCATCATCAACCCTGGGGTTGTTGTTGTTGTTATCTGCCCCATTACGTTGTCTCTCATTCACCATTGCTTCGAGTTTTTCCTCGAGATAGTTGTTTCTTTCTATTAAGATTCAGGCTTGATTCCTGAGATGGTACGTCCGATCGATTTCTGTGTCTAATTCGTATTGAGGTTCTTTTCCACATCTTGATCTATGCATAATCAATGGAAAACCCTTGTGAAACATACAAGAAAAATAAAATAACTAAAAAACACAAAAACAAAAAAAAGTGCAGTAATAAAAGGTAAAGGTATGTTGCCAGTCCCTGGCAACGGCGCCAAAAACTTGTTGCGTGTAAAATAGTTTATCGCAAATAGGTGCAAGTGTACACGTCGCAAGTAATAAAGTGATACTAAGTATCGGATATCGTCGCCCTAGGGACTGGAAATACTTTTATCCACGAATTTCTACACAAGAAAAGAAATGAGTTTAATAAAATGTTTTTAGAAATATTGGGAAATAAGTAAGATAAAAGAGGAAATCAGTTTGATAAAATAGGCAGGTATTGATTTTCTCAGTAGTGCAAGTGTTGCACTGCTCAGAGGCTTTCTATTGCGGCTGTCGTCGAGCCTATCGTGGCAGCACCTGTCGCGGCAGAGGTCTGTTGTTGTCACGGCAGCGATCAACAACTTTGTACTTCAAGTTCAGCAAGAATCTCTGTTGTGACTTGTCCTATCCCTAGGCCCAAGTTCTGTCGATGAACACATCTTTGATGATACCTCCCGGCGTGAATCGAAGGATGAACACCAAAAGTTTGTGAATTCTTCCTTAGATGCTTAACCTTGTACCTATCCCTAGGCTAAGATGGTTTAACCATAAACTAGAAAACTCATACTTACTCCCGTCGTATACTTAACTCTCCCGATGTTAAGTAAATGGATAACTTCACAATGCTCTCCCGAAACTCTTATGAGATGATTAACCAGAGTAAATAAACTTGAATCTTTTATTGAATTGAACAGAAAAATCCTAAAAACAGTACAATCCTTACAACTACTTTACAAGATCAACCCGTAGCCCTAGGGGAAGTTTAGAATATGATGGAGAGAGAGAAACGACTAGGGTTTTGGGGGAAGACGTCTAGAAGCTAGATATCCTTTGCCATGTCGAATTACAAGCATATATAGGCCTTGGTCTTGAGTTTTCTTAATGACCAAGAATACAATTTTGAATTAAAGTACAACTCTATTGAAGACTAAATCTCTGAGTAGATGTCTTTTAATTTGCCCTATCTTCTTGCTTTGACTTTTTCCTCAAACTTAGGACTAGGCCTTCAATGTGCTTCTAGGCTCTGACAGTTATGCAAGTGGTCAATGAAAACTAGGCTTTAAGTGCTCTATCGATCGAACTCCACTTTGCATTTTTCCTTCACCATGGTCTTCATTGTCGCCTCTTCTGCCACGGCAGATGTGACAATAGTATTGTAATTGATCGTCTCCTTCACTCCTTTTCTACAGCTCTGCAACTAACTTCTACTCCTTTGCTGCCCTGGATACTGCCACGGCAGGCACCTACGAAAATAAACCAAAACCAGCAGCATTTGTGCAATATTTTCCATTTGTGATGTTTATGTAAAATCTATCCTAAAATGCAACTAAACATGCTTGAGCGCATCAATAATATGGGAGAATGAGGGCTAAAATAGAGAACATTTATGCAGTCAACAGTGTGGTTTAAGTGCCATAAATGACTTGTTAAAGTTTACTTAAAATTGGCCTAATATGAATATTTGGCTTAAAAAGGTGAAAACATAGTAAACATATTTATATGATCGTGAATTTTGGCATGTTATTAGTTTATACTATTGAAATATTGCATGTAAAGTTTCATTCATTTGAACATCGTTTGGTAGGTCAAATCGATTAAATACTAGCAAAAATTTGTTATCACTTGTCAGGCCGTATCGATACGGGGTCCTGGCGTATTGATACGATGAAGCATAATTGGACTTAAGAAGCAGGGTGTATCGAAACGGTCTAGAGCCGTACCAAAACATTTTGCTACTGGAATCCTCTATTTCGATACAGGTCTAACGTGTATCGAAATGAGTCAAAGTTAAGGTCAAAGAGAGTCAACCCCTACCGATACAATGCTTTTCCGTATCGATACGGTATAAGGGGAAAAGTCAACTCATGTTGACCATCGTTCACCCGTATCGAAACAACATCAAGGTGTTCCGATACAAGATTAGTTAAGTTGGTTAAAAGGCATAATCTGAAAGTGTATATTGTTTACAGAATGATCACTTAATTTAGGATGGTTAAATTGAATGGGTAAATGAATACCTAATTGCATGAAAATTTACTGACTTATTAGTATTGCATTGAATTTCATTTTTGTATGGTCAATTGCATCGAAGGACCTCTAATTTATCAGACTTACAGTTTAGTCCCTGAAAACTTGTAATAGTCAATAATATGTCCAATGTGATTTGTTAATGTTTCATAATGGACTAAGTTGACTAAGATGCATATCCAGTAATATTTTGTTGTATAATATTGATCATATGATGCTCATCGATTGAAATTTTATTGCACAGGTCACCGTATCGTTCACCGGTAGCACCTTCCGACTCAGTTCTCGACCTGGTCGGGAAGGGGTGTTACACCGTGCTTTTAGCACCTCAAAAATAATTGTGCTTCTTGTTCTCTCATTTAACTGAACCTCATGTCTCTATAACATGGTAAAACTAAATCATAATGCAATATAACAGAAAGTTTCACTCTCATGCATTTATCAAATCTCAATCCAAAACATTTATTTGCAAATCAATGCCAAAAGGAAGATTATCCAAGTAAAAATCATTTCAACTTACTCTTGGACTTAGGAAAGATTTTCACACTTTCCATAACTCTCCAAAACAGAGTCATCAAGCTTTGATGCCCTCATAAATCCGTTTTCACTCACCGTTACGCAAGCGCTACACTTGTCGATACGTCGCGAGCTCCCGAAAAGATCCAATGTCGACTAGACAATCCTTCTTTAGTCTTTCTCTTTTTCTAGAAAATAAAACCAAGGTATAATGCATTAAAATACATTTCAATTCTAGCAAACAACAATCCCATACATCCTTATCAAAACTCTATCAAAAATCAACCGAAAAGCCAAAAACACTCCCAAATTTGGCTCAATCTTTACCCAGCCACAAGCCTTTGATTCTAACCTTTAATCACCATCTAATATAATCCAAAAACATGCTCAAATCATCCTTATATCTCCAGAAAACACAAAACACCCAAAACAATCACTAAACTAACAAAATACCCACTTAAAACTCAAGAGATTAACTAATTTCGAGATTACTATCAACAATATCATTCGACGTTATAATTATACAATCAAAATATGAATAAACCCAATAAAATATCCAACAATCATCAACCTAATCAAGAATTTAGGCAAAATACCCAAAATCATCATTTAACAAGAATTTCTTTAATTCAATTGCAAAACAATGCTATAATCAACAAAATCAATGACAAATACTAGGGAATATCAATAAAGAACCTTTGTTTTAATTATAGAAGAAGAATTACCTTCAAAAGGGATTTCTACCAAAATTGACGAAACTTTTCCTTTGTGAAGAAAATGGAAGAATGAAGAATTCTTGTAAAAATCTTTGCAAGGTTTTGTTAGAAATCGAATGGAGAATCAAATGATATCATCTCCAATAAAAATCATCAAGAAATGAGTTGGGTAAATTACAAGATAATGAGTGAAAATTTTGGGAGAAAATGGTGGGAAAATTTGACGTAATGAGAAAAAAATAGATTTTTGAAACAAATTAACCTTCAAAAGTATTTTTCAATTAAGGTGTGTTGGGATGATCAATCAATGGAATAAGGCCAAGAGGGCGTTAATTGGCAATTTAAAATTTTGGTGGAAGCAAATAAAAATTGACGCAAGCAATTTAGAGTGGTTCAACATTCTAAACAAGGTTTACATCCACTACCGTAGCTATCCACACTAAGGATTTCTAAAATCCACTAAATTTGCTTTCCTTTTGAGGCTAAAGGAGATAACCTTACAAACTCCCTTAAGACTTATACCCCAAAGTCTTAAGAATCCTCACAAAGAGAATACAAATAAAGCAAACTGAAAATCCCTCACAAGGTTAATTGTTTGCACAAGGATTGGTCAAAAGTTTAATTGCTTGCTCGTTTTTCTTGTCCAAAGGAAGTATGTTTGTTTTAAAGTTGGTTTTGAAAGTAAGTTGAAAAGAATGAAATAAAAGACAACAATGTTGGCAAGAAGAGTTTTAAAATGTATAATTAGTGTTGGCAAACGATGCCTAGTTGTTATGCTATTCATGTCATGCCAGCTTTTAAGAAATCCTTTCTTGGCACTGTTTGCCGAGCATATTCAAAAGTAGCATTGCCTCTCTCGATGGAAATGCCTTGAATTAACTATGCAAAAACTTTTATATCTATATAAAACATTTTTTTCATAAATTAATTTGATTAAGTCCCAATCTTTTGCTTCTAAGGGGTAGATTTCACTCTCGAAGTGAGTTCATCTACTTGAACATCATCTCTCGAAGCATCTCGCCTTAGTATCTAGCATTTGTTCGTTGTTCCCTAAGTCGGTTAAGATATTAAGGTTCAATAAACCAACAAAGTCAGCTCTCGCTTGACATCGTAGTTGTGAAAAAAATTAAGGTCATGCCAGATAGGAGAAACAATGTCATCGCATTTTCAATTATTAAAAAGCTAAATATAGAAAATAGCGTTCAACGCAACCATTCATCACCAACTATTAAATTATTTCATGGTGAGGGTTTCCAACCAAAAACCATAATCATATCTCAACATCACCATCTTAAATAAAAATAACTTAAACGGAGAGAATGAGTGAGAAGGGTATCTCTTGATGCAGCCCTTCAAAATTCAAGCTCTCGTTCATGGTTGATTTAACATCTCTTGGTGCAGTCTCCTAAATTTGATTCTCGACCACCCTCAAGTGTTTGCTAGAGTTCCTTAAATAGATGCGCGAGAATGACCTGGGATAAGATTTGAATTTGAATTTGAACGCTCGAGGATAAGGGATGTGCTCATCTTATCCCTCCTTTGAATCCTAGGGCCGATGTCATCAACAGTTCACCGTCCACTCGACCTGGCATCAAACATCTCTTCTCTTCCAACCAGTGCTTCAACAATTTTTGGTCCTTTGCTGCCAATAGCTACCGGCATTCTCATCATTCTATTCCTGCACTAATCTGCTCTATTGTGCCTGCAATCATGCCAGCAAACCACCTTTCACACTGGCATAGCCAGATTCTAACTCTTTATGCAAATGCAAGCAATTAACAACTAAATGCATCTAAATGTGCTCAAAGACAAGCAAAGATACTATAAAATAGGCATAAAAATCAGTACTTTTGAGGTGGTAACACTTCCCCAAACTTGAATCATTTCTTGTCCTCAAGTAATGCAAATAAACTAAGAAAAAAATGTGAAAATAGTGCGTCGGCAAAATTTTGGTTGGAATGCCAACAAGTGTTGGCAAGAAGAAGTTGGCTCTATTTCTGTCCTTGGGTATCACAGTGCAATAATGCTAAACTGGTAGTAGTTCAAGTGCAGCCATATAACTGTAGTCTAAGAACATAAAGAGTGCATGATGTATAGGCAATATGCATCAAGTATCCTTTTACTCACTTAGTTTTATTTTCTTCCTAAACTCAGAATTTCATTTCATTTTTTTCTCTGCCGAGGGTTTCTGCTGGCATTAATTTAAGCTTGCTTCGTGACATTGTTTGGAGTGAGAAATAAGAGGGAGCATACCACGAACCCCATGTTAATCCAAATATCACTAGGCTTTTCTCTTCAACTCATACCCTAAAGTTTTGGACATAAGAAATAAGAGGGAGAAAATCACGAAGCCCCAAGCAACTTATTATCCTTAAGGTAGAAGAGAGTTCTATTTTTTCTTGGCTTGGCAAAACATTGTTGCCTTGTTTGTTTCTTTTACCCTGGCATCAAACTTTTTTCTTTTTTTTTCCGAACTTAGTGTCAATAGTTCTAAACTTATTTGGGAAATATAAGAATACTATGTGTTGAGTGATAGTTCAATTCCATAAATTAGAGATCAATTTCCAAGCGACTTGGCGATACTATTCTGCTAGCATAGGTGACTAAAGATTAATTTCTTCACCGGATAGACAAATAGATCAAATTAAGCTTGCCAAACAAAGTGTTAACATTCTTCAAAAGTAAATTGAGGCAAAATTTTCTTTTTCTTTTTTAAGGTTCAACATGAAAACCTAATATATATGGCATGCATGGCATGGTAATAGAAATGATAACATGAATGCATGGCTGCATGACATAAATGTGAGTCAACGCACACCCCCAAACCAAAGATGTGCATTGTCCTCAATGCATGAAAACAACACATGTATACAATTATAAAATAGAAAAATAAAATGCAAGAACATGAAGATGCAATAGAATGGAATGCAAAGGAGTTTAAGAAGAAGAAGACTCCCCTTCAAAGGTTTCCTCTCATGTGGCTTCCTCATGTGTGACGCGTGTCTTCCTCTTAACAAAGCTTCCACGATCAGGGGCTTTGTGTTTCACTCTCGTCATGGCTGGCTTTGTAACACCCTCAACCCAGTTTAGAAGAAATATCGGAAATGAAGATGTCATTGCAACATATTTCATAGAACATGTGACCAAAGACTAAAACTTTCTAAACAATTCAAGGCAAGGTTCATGTAGAGCGTTTGTGTGTTCTCCAATTATGAGCGCAAGTGCACACTCTTGTCGAGTGATAGTATAAAAGATATCGTCTCCCACGAGGATTTGACAGCCAAATTCGAAAGTAAATCCCTGCACAACGAATATTTAAATGCACAATTAAATTTCAGTTTGTTTAAAAGAAAAGTAAATAAACACAAGTAATTTAAGGAAGAGATCAGGCTGATAGAATGGGCCAGGTTATGCTACTTCATAGTGTGAAACTGCGTTGAATAGGTTAATATGTATTGCGCTGCCAGACTGTGCTGCCTCGACGGATGATGGCTGATTGGGGCTTCTACAACTTTCGCTACCTCGGCAGGTGGAATGGATGAATGGCTCGACGGTAAGTTCGGCAGTCCTTCAAGGCTCGACAGAATGCTTCTTAAGTGATTCTGCTTATGTCTAAGTCAGAATACTTTTGATGCCCGCAACAGATAATACATGTCGGCGTGAATCGTGTAATGAACAACAACCTTTGGTTGTCCTTTAACACCCCAAAAATCGGTCTAGTCAGAATTGGATTCCAATGATCAGAATATTGATATTAAATATTGAAATATCGAATCCTTGCTATAGATTATATTGTTATAGGACCTTAATTGAACCAAGTCTTTAGTTAAGATTGCCTTTAAAATGCCTTAAGATGATGTTTTGAGCTAGCTGTTTCGATACAGTCAGACCCGTACCGAAACGGCCTAGGTAAGATGTTTCGAAACGTTTATAGGCGTTCTGATACGATCCCAATTGTATTAACTAACTTTTTGACTTTTGCTCAACCATTTCGATACGGTTTCACTCGTTTCGAAACGGGTACCCTGTTTCGAATATATTTAAAGAAAAAAATGGAGAAGAAAGGATAAGGTGATGACTCACTTGCTTATTGCTGCCGTTCACACGTGTTTATCATCAGAAAAGTTATTTACATGACTAGTTTTTAAGAGGATAAAGAAAAGATAGAAATTATATTATTTTATAGTTTACCTTTAGATAAAGGAAACCTTCCCATTGGCTAAATAGGAGGTGGGTAATGATTAAGGTCATAATTCTCTTAAAATGAATTGGAGAAAAGAGAGAGCTCTCATCTTTGTATTGTTTTAACCGAGACTCGTTCTTCATTTCCTTGTTTGAGAAAACAAGTAAGCACCACCATTGTCATCTTCAACCTTGAGCACGCAAGCATACACCTCCCTAGTTGAACTTCATGAGCTTAAGCTTTTCTTGACTTAAGAACATCAATTCTAGCCATCGATCGGGTAAATGAAAGCCCTAAGTTAACCATTGATTCTCTTGGCTATTGCATGACCAATTTCATGCTTTATGTTAAGCTTTGTCTAATAGCTAATGGCTATTCAAGTATCGATATTGTCATATTGATTCTAATAACTCCTTATTGTTCTTCCTAATGCAAGAAGTGGAAAAGATTAATCCATCGTCTCCATCGAAATCTAGGAATAAAGGAATTGCCATCCGAGAGCCTTAGGAGCTTCAGATATCGAGGTGAGTGTAGTCTGAGTCTCGGAATTGGGCGAGGAGCCTTTCCAAATTTACTGTTATTGATTTTATATGGTTTACTAACTATTGAATTAAAGGGCTTTGTATAAAGCATCATTGAAAACCATATTGGTAAGTTTGGTAAGTATGGCATCGATTCATTGTTTATTGCATTGCAATTATTGTCATGGAAATCATTGAAACATTGACCTATAGAATCATTGACATGAGTATATTGATATTGCCTATTGTTATGGCTACATGATTATTGAGATATTGACATTGAATCATTGATATTGAACTATTGTCATTGAATCATTGATATTGAGTTATTGTTATCGAACCTTGGGATCGAAGTATTGGATACTGTTGGCATGCCATAAAATTGATGAGCTCAGTAGTACGGAGTTTATACGGTGTAGGGGAGGGATGTGATTTGTGTTGGTAAAAAATGATGTAGTGGAGGATATTGGACCATATTGTTCATTGTTGGTGTAGTGGTGGATTTCGTGTATCCAAATACGGTTGAAATCGATCCAAGGAAGAATATTGATTATTGAGATTGCCATTGGTGAAATGATTATTTATATTGCATTGTCATGAGATTGAGATATTCTTATTGGTGAATTGATTGTTGATGCTATGATTCAACATAATTAAAGAATATGCTATGATAATTGTATATTTAGTGATATGATTGTTATCAAAGCATGAAAGTACAACTAGCGCATTTATTGTTATTGACTACCTCACTTAGACTATGTAAGTCTAATGCATTCATTGTCCATACATTTCAGGATAAGAAAGCATCGGATCAAGATCGGGATTAGCTGGAAGTTTGACAAGTTACCATGGGATTAATGTAAAGTACTTTTGTCCCTTTGAACTCCTAAAATTGTGCCAAAGTAGTTAAGGTAGTTGATGATGATGTTTTGGTTATATGTATAAAGAATTTGATTAAGCTTTCTACCCAAAGCTTAATCCACTCAATTTATAAAGAGAAGGTTTTGGTAAACTCAAATAATTCCTCACAAAGGATAAATGTTTACCCAAATATAATTTCAATCACCCCAAACTCACAATACAAGATAACAATGAAAACACTAGACTTGGGTACAAGAATTTGACTTTGAAGAGCACTAGGGTTTGGATTTTTTCTTTGATGATGCTTGTGGGTTGAATGGTTGTTGTCGACCTTCAAAGGGCTTCAATTTATACCTCATCTATTCATTCTAGCCATTTGGGTGGTTGGGGAATTGAATAGAGCCGTTGGAACCCTCTCTTACCACCAAAAATACACTTCTGCAGCTATCTGTATCGGTACACGGGGAGCCGTATCGATACTTGTCTCAAAAAAGAAAAAGCCGTTGTGCACAATAAATAGGGGTATCGAAACGCACGTAGGCGTATCGATACGGGGTATCGAAACGGCTAAGATCGTATCGATACCTTTTTCTCGACTTAGCTCATTGGAAGTTTCCGTTTCGATACGAGGGTTTACCGTATCTTTACGGGTCAACTGCCAATTTGAAATTTGGTTACCTAACAATTGACACCAACGGTCGAAACATTTAAAACGATCTGAATTAAAAATTCGTTAAAAACGGTATCCATACGGGTGAAGCCGTATCAGTACACCATTCAAACTCTTTCAGATTTTACAAAGGAGCGTATCGATACAGATTCAATCTGTTTCGATACGGTTTTTTGATACGGTTAAGGGCGTATCGAAACGAGTTCCTCCAGTGGCCAACTTTGTAAAAAAGGTATCGATACGGCTGGAAGCGTATCGATACACCTGGACGGTTTTCAATAGTTTGGCCTTGGAACGCTTAGAAAATATTTTGAGTTTGAGTTTTTCAAATCTGTTTTAAAGAGTTGGTGATTTAAAACTTATTAAAGGACTTATAAAACAATTTTAAGTTTTTCAATTTGATCCTTAAAGATTTAATTACATCAAAATCAAACATAGGTTTCACAATCTCCCCTTTTTTGATATAACAAAACTAAAACTTAAAATTTTTGACACTTTGAAAAACTTTGCAAAATTAACTCCCCCTTAATATAAGCTAGGTAACTTTTAAGTTGAAATCAAAATTTCTAAGTGTTGTGAGCTAGCTTCTCTCCCCATTTTTGTTAGATCAAAAATATTGAGACAAAGTAAAATGCATAACATAGGCAAAGGTATAAATAGGCAACATAAATATCATTAAGTTCAAAATAAAACATAACATCAACATAAAAATCCAACAAAACATAAAATCAAAGCATAGGTTTAAAATAAAGAAAACTTAGTCCTAAGAACATGAAACAAAGGTGCATAAATAGAAATATCCTAGATGATATGCATGAGATGCAAGGAGAAGCTACTAGGCATCATCATCGCCTTCTTCATCATCTTCCTCTTCATCTTCAATTCAAGTATCATTCCTCATGCTATTACGCCACTCATCATGGAAGGCGTAGAGGGAAATATTCAAGGAGTGATGACCGCCTTCAAGAGAGGTTAGACGATTCTCCATGTTCGTCATCCTTGGGTCAAAGCCTATTTCAAGAGCGGTAAGACGATTCCCTATATCCGTGCGCAACCTCGTGAATTGCTCATCAAGGAAGGTCATAAGAGCATCCATGGAAGGTTGTGGAGAAGGTGGAGGAGCTTGAGGAGCTTGATCACCTTGAGGATTGTCCAATTCTGCCGCGGCCTCGGGTGGTAGCTCGGAAAGACGTAACCAATTACCATTAAAATAATGGAACTTACCCCGTGCAAGAGAGCGTTCATCAATAGGATTAGTGAGGGGAGTTGGGAAGTCAAACGAGCAATCAATATCCTTTTTTAAAAAGAAATAGCTTAGGGTCGTACCATAGGTGAAGGAGGTGACGAGAGAGGTGTGGCGATGTTGCACAAGATAAACAATCTCCGAAAACATGATACGAGCAAGGTTTGGACGTTTTCTCTCACGGAAGCAACGAATCCAAAAGTCATCCACTTGACGGATTGTAGAGTACTTTCCTCCGGAAGGCCTAAACCACAAAGAGACCATCAAATGGAGGATCCGATCTTGAGCATTGAGGGCAGTGACGGAACCACTAAGAACATGGCCTAAAACATTCTCATCATCAAGGCCTTCATCCTCCAACTTAAAAACTTAACATATAGATTTTACATCAAGGAGGATTTTCTTGCCCATGAGATAAGAACTAACTCCGGTAACAACCTCATTGCGATTAGCACAACATTTGGCATTAGTATAAAAGATCAAAACCAAAAGACGGAAATAAAACCCGGGAATGGAGAGAAAATCCATAAAATTCCAAAGTTGGAGCAATGGAAGATATTCAAATTTGAATCGCTCCGAGTTAAGAAAAGGAATAGATATTACCCTTTCCGGACGAATCTTGTAGTTTTCGAATTGACGAAAATATGTGAGAGCTCCGGGGGTTTCAAAAGAGTGTTCATAGATTTGGGTGTAATTTGGACGAGCAACCTCTCCGGGGTTAGATGATTCACCAGTTTGAGTAACACGAGATCTCTTCCTAGATTCCTTGGGTGCTATGAACTAGAAAAACAAGTGTATGCATTTAGATTTCTTCATTCAAGTCATTGAGAAATCAAAGATCAAGGTAAAAAAATTTGGAAAATAAAATTTGAAGAAGAAATTTTGAAAAACAAAATTTTGTTAAGAAGACAAATAGAAAAACAAAAAAAAAATGAAAAAGAAAAAGAAAAAGAAAGTGCTTTACCTTGATAGTGATTATAGAGGAATGAAGAAAAGCCTAGCACCAAATTTGATGAGTAAAACCCTTAGAGCTTTGCTTGATTTGAAACCCTCTTTAAGTTTTTGAGTTGTGGTGTGAAAATATGAGGGAGGAAGAGCCTATTTATAGGCTAAAAACGGCTAGGGTTTTTAGGGTTTTGAGAATTTTAGTTTTGGTAAAAGTTGAAGACTTTAAATGCCAAATTGAAAGCTGTCTGCGCAATCGCGTATCGATACGCCTGAGGGTGTATCGATACGGGGGTAAAAGAGTAATTTCCATAAAAATGCCCGTTCAAGAATCGTATCGAAACGGATGAGATCTGTTTCGAAACGATTGAAGCTCGTATCAAAACGAGTTTAACTGTATTGATACCCGTTTAAGGCAAAATGAATTCTGGGAAACTAATGAAGTACTCGTATCGATACGCGTAGGTCCGTATCGATACCCTACGCCCAGAAATACATTTTAGGCCTAAAGAACAATCATAGGCTCGATTTTAACACCTTCTAAAGGAATGCAAATGATGAATGAACAGTTCTAAGCATATTTGAATAGAATCATACTCCCCCTAGCTATAGGCATGGATATTTTCAAGAGTTGCAACACACAAACAAGCAATTTCACAAGATCAAGCAATTTTAAGCACAAAGAGGTCCTAAAAAGTCAAGATAGGCTAGCTAGACCTAACTCTCTCCTAAGGGACCAAAAGCGCTCTTTATCTAAAGGTTTTGTAAATATATCCGCTAATTGGTTTAATGTGTCAACAAATTCTATAACAACATCATTTTTCAAAACATGATCTCTAATGAAATGATGTCTAATTTCTATGTGTTTAGTTCTGGAGTGTTGGATGGGATTCTTAGTGAGACAAATTGCACTAGTGTTGTCACACCTAAGGGTATGGTTTCTATTTCAACACCATAATCTAAGAGTTGTTGCTTCATCTAAAGGACTTGAGCATAACAACTCCCTAAGGATATGTACTCCGCTTCGGTGGTAGATAAGGCTACGATATTTTGTTTCTTAGAGAACCAAGATACGAGCATACTACCTAAGAATTGGCATGTCCCGGAAGTACTTTTCCCATCTATCTTACATCCCCCATAATCCACATCCGAATAAGCATGAAGGCTAAAGGAAGAATCTTTAGGATACCAAAGGCCTAAGGTAGGTGTGTCTCTAAGGTATCTAAAAATTCTCTTAATGGCAACTAAGTGTGATTCTCTAGGACTAACCTTGAAACCTAGCACACAAGCAAACACTAAACATAATATCCGGTCTACTTGCGGTAAGGTAAAGCAAAGAACCTATCATGGATCTATAAAGCTTAGAATTAACACACTTACCTTCTTCATCTTTGTCAAGCTTTATGGAAGAACTCATAGGTGTGGCTTTAGGTTTTGCATTCTCCAAGCCGAACTTTTTGAGCATATCATTCACGTACTTAGCTTGATTTATGAAGGTGCCATCTTTCCTTTGTTTGATTTGGAGTCTCAAAAAGAATGAGAGCTCCCCCATCATGCTCATCTCGAACTCACCTTGCATTAGCTTAGAAAATTCTTTACAATAACACTCATTAGTAGAACCAAAAATGATATCTTCAACATAGATTTGTACTACTAAGATGTCATTGTTATACCTTTTTATGAAGAGTGTAGTATCCACCTTTCCTTTTTCAAAACCCTTTTCAATTAAGAAATTTGAAAGTCTTTCATACCAAGCTCTAGGAGCTTGTTTTAAACCATAAAGACCTTTTGTTAGTTTAAACACATGGTTTGGAAATTTTGAATCCTCAAAACCCGGTGGTTGTTCAACATACACTTCTTCATTTATAAAACCATTTAAAAATGCAAGCAACATCCTAATGGCTTCTATTCTAGCTAAGGGTGCATATGTCTCATCAAAATCAATTCCCTCTTCTTGGGTATAGCCTTGAGCAACAAGCCTAGCCTTGTTTCTCACTATATTACCACTCTCATCTAATTTATTCCTAAATACCCATTTTGTTCCTATAGTAGATTGATTATTAGGCCTTTCAACTAATGTCCAAACTTTACTTCTCTCAAATTGATTTAATTCCTCTTGCATGGCTAAAATCCAAAAATCATCTTTTAAAGCTTCTTTAATATTTTTAGGCTCAATGCATGAAAGAAAAGCAACATGGTTCATTAATTTGAGAGAGGATCTAGTAGTTACTCCCTTGGATGGATCACCCAAGATTTCACCACCTTTGACATAGTTGAACTCCCTTGGGTAAGACACCTCCTTTTCCTCAAGAGTCAAGTCCTTCAAGGCTTCAAGAGGTGGATCTTGTGTATCCTCATCTTTGGTTGGAACCTCATCCACCTTTGACGTTTGTCCTACATCAATGGCATCAAGGATTCCTACATCACTATCATCACAAGATTCCTTCCTCGGAAGGAGGTTATCATCGAAAACAACATGTATAGACTCTTCAACTACTAGAGTTTTTTTATTAAATACACGATAGGCTTTAGAGTTTAAAGAGTACCCTAAGAAAATAGCTTCATCACTTTTAGCATCAAATTTACCTAAGTTTTCTTTACCATTATTCAAAACAAAACACTTGCAACCAAAAGGATGAAAATAGCTAATGTTAGGCTTCTTAGATTTTAAAATCTCATAAGGTGTTTTCTTCAAAATCGGCCTAATCATTACTCGATTTATAATATAGCAAGCGGTATTTGTGGCTTCCGCCCAAAAATATTTAGGTAAATTATTTTCGCAAAGCATGGTTCTAGCCATTTCTTCTAAAGTTCGATTTTTCCTCTCAACTACCCCATTTTGTTGAGGAGTGCGAGGTGCGGAAAAATTGTGGCTAATCCCATTTTCATTTCAAAACTCATCGAAACCTAGATTTTGAAATTCGGTTCCATGATCACTTCTAATGTGAGAAATTTTAAGTTCAAGATCATTTTGAGTTATTTTAGAAAATGTGATGAATTTTTCTAAAGCCTCATCTTTTGTACTTAAGAATAGAACCCAAGTAAACCTAGAATAGTCATCTACAAGCACAAAAGCATATGATTTTCCACCCAAGCTCATTGTTCTAATAGGCCCAAAAAGATCCGTATGAATCAATTGTAAACATCTACTAGTAGAGACATCATTAATGGATTTAAATGAAGTTCTATGTTGTTTACCCTTTGAACATGCATCACAAATTTTATCATTAGAAAATTTAAGTTTAGGTAAACCTCTAACTAGATTAAAGGAATTTAATTTCTCTAAGACACTCATGCTAGCATGTCCTAATTTTCTATGCCAAAGCCATGAGTCATGTTCATCATGTGCAACTAAGCATGTATGAGATGAATGAATGTCATCTAGATGCACCATGTATATGTTCCCTATGCGATGACCAATGAGCATTAGTTGATTTGTTTTAATGTTTACAATTTTGCAACCACTTTTATCAAATAAAACATTAAAACCTTTATCACATAATTGACTAATGCTCAATAAATTATGTTTAAGACCGTTGACATACAAGACATTTTCAATGAAAATAGAAGAGTGATTACCAATGGAGCCTATTCCTTCAATGTGGCCTTTGGAGTTGTCACCGAAAGTTACCACTCCACCACTCTTTGGCTTTAGTTCCACAAATCTACTCTTGTCACTGGTCATATGTCTTGAGCATCCACTATCAAGGTACCAAGAATTTTGGCTTGAAGCTTTAGCCTTGTAGCAATGCTCCCCCTACAAACAAAGAAATTAGGCCTTGATTTTTGGTACCCAAATCATTTTGGGTCCATGTGTGTTAGCCTTCAAAATTTTGGTTCCCTTGGGAATCCAAGAAGCAATAGCACTCATATTATTAGAAATAATGAGTTCCTTAGGAACCCAAACACTCCTAACTCTTTGTCCTCTAGATTGCTTATTAAAATTTCTTTGTTTAGGAATAAAGGGTTTTCTTTTTACATATTGGGATTTAGAATAATTTCCTTTTTCAAAATTGTTTTTCCCACTAGCAATAGATGTTCTAAGATTATCCACTTCCTTTGTGTGATAATCTTGAAAATCGGAAAGAAGTTTTTTAAGTTCAAGATTTTTCGTTTTAAGATCATTTGAAAGATTTGCTAAAAACAAAACTTTCTTTTCCAATTCGGAGTTAGCTTTTGAAAATGTCTCCTTTTGATTTTTCAAATCGGAAATGGTTTTCTTGTTTTTCAAAATGGATTCTTTATATTTTCCTACTAACTCATCGTAAACCTCATGCAATTCATCATAAGCATCTTAAAGTTCATCAAAAGTAAAATCAAAATTGGATAAGTTAGAATTTACCTTTGGTTCATCATCAATGGCCATGAGACATAGATTGGCCACTTCCTCCTCTTCCTCGGATGACTCATCGTCACTCCAAGTTGCTATTTGAGCTTTGAGCTTGTTCTTCTTCCCAAAGCTCTTCCTCTTCAATTGAGGACATTCGGAACGGATGTGACCCGGCTTCTTGCATTCATAGCAAGTGATTTGGTCCTTCTCCTCTTCCTTACTCTTACTCTTGATGTCTCCCTTTCTAATAAACTTTCTTCCACGATTGGACTTCATGAAACGAGTAAATCGTTTGGCCAACATGGCCATCTCCTCATATTCATCTTCACTTGAATCGCTTTCTTGACATGAAGCTTTAAGAGCGATTCCAACCTTCTTCTTCTCAACATCCTTCTTCTCAACCATTTTCTTCTCTATTTCTCTTTCCTTCCTCATGATCTCATGGGTGAGTAGAGATCCAACAAGAGCATCAAGCTTGAGAGTCTTCAAATCTCTAGCTTCAATAATAGTCATTCTCTTGCCATCCCATGACTCCGAAAGAGAGTACAACAACTTTCTCACTAGTTTTTCTTCGGGGATGATCTCACCGAACCCCTTCAATCCGTTAACAATGACCGAGAATCGATCAAACATCTTGGAGACACTTTCATCGGGATCCATCTTGAAATTTTCATAGCTTAGATTGAGTAGCCAAATCTTTGTCTCCTTGACATCACTAGTTCCCTCATATGTTGTCTCGAGGGTATCCCAAACCTCCTTGGCATTTTCGATTGAAGACATCTAGGAGTAGATATCCGGACCAAGTGCACAAAATATCACATGGAGTGCTTTGTCATTCACTTGCATCCTTCTTCTTTCGTCATCCATCATCTCGGCTTTTACTTTTGGGACAAGTCTTTCTCCATCTCTCTTCATAGGAATATATGGACCTTCTTCAACCACATCCCACACCATGTAGTCGGTAGACTTGATGAAGAGCCTCATCCTATTCTTCCAATATGGGTAGTTATCCCCATTGAAGAATGGTGGCTTGGTGGTAGATTGGGACTCATAGTTGGAGGTGGATGCCATTGCTTGACTAGTTGTTGATCAAACTCTCGTAGGATTGACTCAAGAGGGTTGTAATCCTTCCAATGAGTGTAGCTCTGATATCAATTGTTGAGTTGATCACACAATTGCAAATGGCCAAGAGGGTGGTGAATTGGAAATAAAAATTTTGGTGGGAGGAATGAGTGAAAATTAAAAGATGACAAAAGTAGTTAGAGTGGTTCAAGTTCTCCAAATGAACTCTACATCCACTACCTTAGTTCCCACTAAGGATTTTCAACCAATTCACTACTTGAATTCTTCCCATTTTCTTGGATGAGGAGGTAACCTTACAAATTTGATTAAGCTTTCTACCCAAAGCTTAATCCACTCAATTTACAAAGAGAAGGTTTTGGTAAACTCAAATAATTCCTCACAAAGGATAAATGTTTACCGAAATACAATTTCAATCACCCCAAACTCACAATACAAGATAACAATGAAAACACTAGAGTTGGGTACAAGAATTTGACATTGAAGAGCACTAGGGTTTGGATTTTTGCTTTGATGATGCTTGTGGGTTGAATGGTTGTTGCTAACCTTCAAAGGGCTTCAATTTATACCTCCTCTATTAATTCTAACCGTTTAGGTGGTTAGGGAATTGAATAGAGCCTTTGGAACCCTCTCTTACCACGATAAATGCACTTCTGCAGCTATCGGTATCGATACACGGGGAGCCGTATCGATACTTGTCTCAAAAAAGAAAGAGCTGTTGTGCACAATAAATAGGGGGTATCGAAACGCACATAGGCGTATCGATACGGGGTATCGAAACGGCTAAGATCGTATCGATACCTTTTTCTCGACTTAGCTCACTGGAAGTTTCTGTTTCGATACGAGGGTTTATCGTATCTTTACGGGTCAACTGCCAATTTGAAATTTGGTTACCTAACAATTGACACCAACGGTCGAAACATTTAAAACGATCTGAATTAAAAATTCGTTAAAAACAATATCGATACGGGTAAAGCCGTATCGGTACACCATTCAAACTCTTTTAGATTTTACAAAGGAGTGTATCGATACAGATTGAATCTGTTTCGATACGGTGTTTCGATACGGTTAAGGGCGTATCGAAACGAGTTCCTCCAATGGCCAACTTTGTAAAAAATGTATCGATACGGCTGGAAGCGTATCGATACACCTGGACGGTTTTCAATAGTTTGGCCTTGGAACACTTAGAAAATATTTTGAGTTTGAGTTTTTTAAATCAGTTTTAAAGAGTTGGTGATTTAAAACTTATTAAGGGACTTATAAAACAATTTTAAGTTTTTCAATTTGATCCTTAAAGATTTAATTATATCAAAATCAAACATAGGTTTCACAGAGAACTGCGTACACGTGAGAGGACATTTGAAATATGCTTGTTTTAATTCAGCTTTATTTCAATTGTTTGTTATAGCATTTCTTGCCCTGCTCCCACTTGCTACTTCATTTACTTTCAAGTCTTTGTTTTGTGTGCATGAACTTGACTTAATTTACCTCCAATCCCCGTGGAGACGATACTCACTCATCACTTTACTACTTGTTCGATGTGTTTACTTACATTATTTGCATATCATTTCTAGTACACCTCTACATGCAACAGTGCACAGTTAGTTGTACTGATACTCATAAGCACAATTGGTTCCCAGGTTGAATGGCGTACCGGTACGACTACATGTGTATTGGTTACATATAGCCATAAAGTATAAAACAAAATTCCAGTAGTTAAAAACCGTATCGATACGTCTTAAGGCTTATCGATACTCCTAGAACAATTTAGCTATTTTAAGTTTGAAACCTTGTCAATTTGTGAGTCTTTTTGAGTACTTAAAAATTTGTCCAATCTTTTATCTATCAAATTTACAATTTTTTTAATTTTTATTTTCTCAAAACTAGTTAACCGACATGTTAGATTCGACTGATTCAAAATGAACCCAATCGAACCCCAACTCTTCTAACCCTATTTTTGGGATGTTACAATGAGCAAGAAGTGGTACACTATTTAGCTTTAATCGAAGAGGCATAACAGTATAACAAGGCTAACTAATTAGCAGGTTTTGTGAAACAAAAAGCAAATATGAAGATTCTATCTTGGAATATTAGGGGATTGGGTTCAAACGAGAAGATGTCAACAATAAGGAAATTAGAAAGAAATCAAAGAGTAGAAATGGTTTTTTAAGGAGCCAAAAATGCTCTTGATGGATGAGGATGTGGTGAAAAAAATCTTGATACGATGATGAATTTGACTTTAGAGTTTCAAATGTTGTGGGGCGATCGGGAGGGCTAGTAACAATGTGGGATAAAAACAAATTCAAAGTGGAAAAAGCAACATCCATACTAGCTTCATTCCAATAGCAGAGAAGAGTATTGATGACAATACTTAGTATGTCCAGCTAAACATCTACGCTCTATGTGGAATCAAGGAACAAGTACAACTATTGGAGAAATGGAAAATTTGAAAAGAAATTGGACTCAAATCTGGATTACTTGGTTGAATTTAACTCTTTCATAAAGGAATCAAGGAACAAGTACAACTATTGGAGAAATGGAAAATTTGAAAAGAAATTGGACTCAAATCTGGATTACTTGGTTGAATCAAGGATCAAGGAGTGATAGAAGTGGGTGTTCAAAATATGTGGCAGATACGGTTGAATTTAACTCTTTCATAAAGAACTTCAAATTCTTCGATGTCCCCCCACTGGGGAAAAATTTACTTGGATTGGTTTAAATAATACTCGGAACAGAGTAGACAAGTTCTTGGTGGAGGAAAGTTGGTTTCAAAAGTACTTAGACATTTTAGTTTGTGGCATGCAATGAACAGTTTCAGATCATATACCAAGCTTATTGTCCAATTCAAAAGAGGATTGAGGACCAAGACCATTCAAAAATATTAATGTTTAGCTGAGTAAAGAGGGCTGAGGACCAAGTTCTGCAAGGATGAGACAAGAGCGTAAGAAATGCATGCTTAGTGAGGAATGCTCGAAATATACTCATCAATGCAACATAATAACTTTTGCAAAACATACTTTCTATTCATTTTTTCCTTTAGGCATAATCAAACCATGCTTCTCTTTCAAATGCTCTTTTTCATTGCACAATCAACATGCTTGTTTTAACTAATGCATCATACTTCATACATATTTTCCATCCCATATTCTTATATTGACATTTATAGTGACCAAGTATAAACTATCATTTTGCTCAAAATACATCGGATAAACGGATCACGATGGTAATAATCTTTCAACCACCTTTTTAATGGTAGAGATAATCTCTCAACCCCTCTTTGCCCTCAACGACCTAAAAAAGTGCCTTTAAACTACCCTCAAAGCCGAAGACCTCAACGACTCGGAAGAGTGCCTTTAAACTACCCTCATAGTCGGAGCACATCAACTCGAAATAGTGCCTTTAAACTATCGTCAAATTTGAAGTAAGTATCGGTAGGCTTATGCCCTTTTCTTTTCTTAATCTTTATAGTGCAGTTTAATCATATGGCTAGCCATCTATACCTAATTCACCATTTATTTGTCACTTAACCAATATAGAACATACATGCATGGGAACTTACTATTTTCCAATGCAATAACATAATAACTCATCATTTATACTCAAGTTGTGCTTTTAGCACCTCAAAAATAATTGTGCATCTTGTGCACTCGTTTAACTGAACCTCATGTCTCTATAACATGGTAAAACTCAATCATAATGCAATAGAACAGTAAGTTTCATCCTCATGTATTTATCAAATCTCAATTCAAAACATTTATTTGCAAATCAATTACAAAAGAAAGATTTTCCAAGTAAAATTCATTTTAGCTTACTCTTGGACTTAAGAAAGCTTTTCACACTTCCCTCAAGTCCCCAAAATAGAGTCATCAAGCTTTGATGCCCTCATAAATCCGGTTTCACTCATCGTTACGCAACTGCTTCACTTGTCGATACGTTCTGAGCTCCTGAAAAGATCCAATATCGACTAGACAACCCTTTCGTGCTCTTTCTCTTTTTCTACAACATACAACCAAGGTATAATGCATTAAAATGCATTTCAATTCCAGCAAACAACAATCCCCCACATCTTTATCAAAACTCTAACAAAAATCAACCGAAAATGCCAAAAACACTCTCAAATTTCTCTCAATCTTTACCCAGCCACAAACCATTGATTCTAACATCTAATCACCATCTAATATCATCCAAAAACATCCTCAAACCATCCTTATACCTCTAGCAAACACAGAACATCCAAAACAGCCCCTAAACCAACAAAATGCCCACCTAAAACTCAAGCGATTACCTAATTCCGGAATTACTATCAATAATATCATTCCACGTTATAATTATAAAATCAAAATATGATTCAACCCAATCAAAATATCCAGTAATCATCAACTTAACCAAGAATTTTTGCAAAATACCCAAAATCATCACTTAACAAGAATTTCATGAATTCAATTGCAAAACAATGTTATAATCAACAAAATCAAAGCCAAATACTAGGGAATATCAATAAAGAACTTTTGTTTTAAAGAGAGAAGAATAATTACATTCAAAAGGGATTTCTACCAAAATTGACGGAACTTTTCATTTGTGAAGAAAATTGAAGAATGAAGAATTCTTGTAACGCCCCGATTTTGGGCTTAGATGTTTTGGTGAGTCGGGTTGGACTGGTGGAACTGGTGACAGTTGTTCGAACCGTTTAAAAGGTGGTTTAGGGACATCAGTGTTTGGGATAGGATAAAAATGTGATAAAAATTTCTAAAATCCTCTAAAATGGTGTTTAAGAGGTTGGTCAAATCAATTTTACAAAACAAGTTTTCGAAAGTATACATTTTGGGTAGTGACCAAAATGTAAAGATTTAAAAGTTGAAAAAATGGTTTTTCAAGAAGAGACAAAATCTTAGTATCTTTAGGGAGCTACTTGGTAATTATGCCTTTTACCTAATTTGGCATGTGATTTAAATGCTATTAAAAATTAAAAGGCTTTTTAATTTGGGTAGTTAAAGAAAGTAGTTAAACGGTTAAGGAAAAGTTTTCACGAGCTTTCATTTTCTCACTTTTGTTTCAGCAAAACACCCTTCTTTTCTCTCAATTTTCCAAAAATCTTTTGCTCTCAAATCCTCTTTTGATTCCTATAATTTCTCCATCGATTTCTCCCATTTTCCTTCAGGTTTCTTCAAGCAAAACTTGCCAAATTAGAGTAGAAGCAAGGATTGGAGGTAATTTTCATGCTATCCCTCTAATCTAAGTTCTTTAATGAAATTCCAAAGATATTTAACTCTTTAATACTAATTTTGATTGAGATTTTGTTGTTAGAATATTAAACTCTTGAAATCTTGATGAAAAATTGGTTTAAAATGTGATTTTCGGACATTAATTGATTTAGCTGTTTTGAAGTTGTTTCTAGATGAGTTTTGAAAGGTTTTTGGTGTCGAAGTGGAGTCTTAATCATGTAGGTCCCGAAATCCTTGAGATCCTTGGTTTTTGAAGTGTTTTTGGGTGAGTTTTTGAGGTGTTCTTGGGGAATTCGAGTTGCTGGAGGTATAAGGTTGGTTTTAGGTTGTTTTTGGATGTTGATTAATGCTTAGAATGTGTTGGATGAATTGGGTAATGGCTGGGCTGAGGTTTGAGGTCAATCGATTGAGTTTCCAGTTGTTTCGGATGGGTGTTTTGTTGCTTTAGAGAAGGGCTGCGGGATTTCTTGTGTGTGCTGGAGTTTTGGATGCATTTTTATGCATTGAACCTCTATTTTGATGTGTTGAAAACAGGATATAGTGATCCAGAAGCAAACGTAGTGTTTTAGGAGGTTTCGAAAGATCAATAGGTGCATCGACAAGCGTGATATCGCGAGTCGGTGAGTGGAATTTGGTTTTCCAGTGTGGAAACATTTTAGAAAAGGTTTTGGGAACTTAATAAGAGCTTGAAACGCTTTATTAAGTTCGGAAGTAAGTAAATCAAAATTTCTCCCTCGGTTGTGCTAGTTATGAGCCTTTAGTTGCACTTGATTTTAAATACATTTACCTACTGTTTTAAGGCATGTTTTGAGAATATAAATTGTGTATGATGATGCCATGTGGTTTAAGGATGAACTAGGTAAGTGGTCCTTGTATGCATGTGTTGATGCATGAGGTTTTAAGCGTGGTTTAATGCTTGTTGATGGATTATCACGAATGCTTTGTAAAAACAATGAGTTATGCATGTGTTATGGACTATATTGGCAAGTGACGTGGTTTAAAGTGTTTTATAAATGAAATCAGATATAGTTAGCTGGCTATAGGATTGAGTGCACTATAAAAAAGTCGCCTTGGATGTTGAGGGATTGTGATTGTACCGAACACTCCATCCAAGTGCCCTAACGGTTGAGGATTGTTTAAGGTTGCAACGGTTGAGGGTAGCTCCCGGGTGTGAACCTTGTGTTTTGTCCCATCTCTGGTTAGTGGATTATACATCTACCGATGAGTGGTGTTGAGGGGCTGTGATTGTACCGAATACTCCACCACGGGTGTCACAATGATGGAGGGTTGCTCTCGTGTGTGAACCTTGAGATGTCATTAGAGGGTATGAAGGGTGTGGGACAACCCTTGGTAATCTGTGTATCCGATACTTTGTTTTTTAGATTGTTGTTATCACTTGTGATCCAATATAATGGAATTGTATAATGTGGAAAATGTTGCTAATGCATGTTTTGAAAGATGCATGCTTTGGTTTAAGCTTAGCATAATGGTGTTTATGCTTGGAAAGCTTGGAAAATGAGTAGCAATGGTTTAATTACTAGTTTTGATTTGGATCACCTTCCATGATGTTTAAATCAGTGGTTTGATGAAAAAGTGCATGGTTTATCAAGAAAGGCATGTTGGTTTTGAGAAGAGTGAAAAACGGTTTTGTGCATTGATGATGTTTGTGATTTTGATCAGCCCTCACTAAGCTTGTATGTTTATGCTCTCTTTGTTTCATCAATGCAGATAATTAGACTTTTGGAGGCAGCCTCTTCGAGGAATCACACCAAGACATTTTGTTAAAAGTATGTTGAGCTTGTGAACTAGCGTAATAAGGGCAATAGGGTGTCCGATGTATGGAACGTTATTGGTTTGTTGATTTCTGGTTTTGAGCAAGTTTATGATGCATATTTGGAATTGTAAATGGCCATTGAGTATTAGTTTATGCTTGCAATTGGTTTTTAGCCTTTTGTGCTTTTGACATCTAGGGAGCATGCCTTTAGTATCATAGTTTGTGGGAATGATGCTTTGATGTTGCTTGTGCTTCGTATATGTGATCTTTGATGTGTATACAAGTTGTATGTATGTTGAGGCATGTGTCGGGATGGTTCTGTAGGGTAAAAATCGATTAAAACTAGATTTTTGGGAAGTTGTAGGTCCAGACGTTTCGGAATGTCCTTACCTGTTTCGGAATAGTGGCCTGTAATGGCCTTGGTGTTTCGAAACGGTGAGGCATGTTCCGAAACATTTTGCCTATGTGAACCTTTATACCGGAACCTCTTTAGAAGGATTCCAGAATGGTCCCGCGTTTCAGAACGGGCATTTATGTTTCGAAACAGCTGTATCGAAACTGGGCTTCCTGTTCTGAAACACCATACCGTTGGATGAAGATTTTGAATTGTTCCGAGTTTATGCTTCTTACACTTTGGTCCTTGTTTGTCTTGTATGCAATTGGATGAGTTCTAAATGTCATTTTGAGCTGAGCTTTCACTAATAAGCATGTCACGAACTTAATTGAAGGTTGGTAACTTGCATTTGACAAAAGTTCATAAAATTTTCCAAATTTACAAAATGGTTCCTAAACCATAATCAGCTTTAATTAATTGGCGAACATGTTGATGTTTTATCCGCTGCTTGTGTACGTACACATAGGAACCCAAGTTGCATCTAGACAAGATAAAAGAAAAAAAAGGTCACTTATTGAGGTAAATTTCTCGGTTTACTTCAATAATCCCCGTGTGATCCGTTCAGTTCGGTATATCGGCCAGGCCGGGTCGATGGGGTTACAATTCTTGTAAAAAACTTTGCAAGGTTTTGTTAGAAACCAAATGGAGAATCAAATGATGCCATCTCCATCAAAAATCAACAAGAAATGAGTTGAGAAAATGTTAAGAAAATGAGAGAAAATGGTGGGTAAATTTGACGTAATGAGAAAATAGATTTTAGAAAATAATTAACCGTCAAAAGTATTTTTCAATTAAGGTGTGTTTGGGATGATCAATCAATGGAATAAGGCCAAGAAGGGGTGAATTGTCAATTTAAAATTTTAGTGGAAGCAAATAAAAATTAACACAAGCAATTTAGAGTGGTTCAACCTTCTAAACAATTTTTACATCCACTACCTTAGCTATCCACACTAAGGATTTCTCAAATCGACTAGATTTGCTTTCCTTTTGAGGCTAAATGAGATAACCTTACAAACTCCCTTAAGACTAATACCCCAAAGTCTTAAGAACCCTCATAAAGAGAATAAAAATAAATCAAACTAAAAATCTCTCACAAGGTTAATTGTTTGCACAATTTTAGGCTCACTCAAATCCCAACACTCGAATAAAATGAATGCAATAAGAACTCTCAAGTGGGTTTACAAGATTTTACAATAAAGGCTCAAGGATTTTTGGATGAGTGCTTGAATGCTTTAGACTTGATCAATAGTTGTTGAAGAAGCTTTTTAGACTTAATTTTATACCCCCCTCATTGATTTCTAACCGTTTGGGTGGCTGAGATATTAATTCTAGCTGTTGGGCTACATTTTTCTCGCAATAAATGTTGTCTACCAGCACTGGGTATCGGTACACAAGCACTCATATCAATACCTTCCATGAGAAGAATTAGTCGTTGCAAACAAAAAGGTATCGGTACGTGAAAGGGCGTATCAGTACGAAGTGAAGTTTCACAAAGGGTATCGGTGCGGGTCGTACCGTATCGATACCTATTATGCTCTTCGGAACCCTCGAAAGTTTTGCACAAAAACTCGTATCGATACGCCTATATGTGTATCGGTACGTGATAGCAGAATTTCAAAGTTATGATTCCAATAAAGCTGACAAGCAACGGTACTCATAAGCACAATTGATTCACAAGTTGAATGGTGTAATTGTATGACTACACGTGTATCGGTAACCTATAGGCATCAAGTATAAAACGAAATTCCAGTAGCTAAAAATCGTATCGATACGGCCTGAGGCGTATCGATACTCCTGGACCAATTTGGCTATTATTTTAGTACCAAACACTTAGAAAAAGTTTGGGGTTTAAGGTTTTGACTTAGAAATTATTTTATGTTCGAAATCTTGTCAATTTGTGAGTCTTTTTTAGTACATAAAAATTTATCCATTTTACAAAATAGTCCTTGTTTTTCATTGTTACAAGGTGGTAATCCTAAATAAGATTTTTAGAAAATATAGCTCTCTAAGGATTCTTAGTATTGGCCCTTTTCAATTTAGTCACTTTAAAAACAATTTTGTAAATCTTACGTTTTAGTCACTAACATAAAAATGTCGACCAATCCAATTGAATTAACCCCCGATTTAATTACTAAAACATTTAATAAAATAATCAAACATTTTAGAAACCTAAATTCAAGTTTTATGTATCAAAATTCCAAATTTTAAATATTTATTTTCCTGAAACTAGTTAACCGTGTAACACCCCTCGCTCGGGTTAGAAGCGAGGAGCGTTACCGAAACAGAACGGATAAACAAACAGAAATCAAAACAAGAATGGTTTCTTATTATCAAACCGTATCAAAACGCATGCAGGAAGTGGGGTAACAAAAATTTTCTAACACAACATAGATCAAGCAATCATATTACCACACTAAACCTTATTATTATCTTACATACAACTTAAAATTTTCATACTAATGTGATTAAGAATCAATTCGGTTACTAACAATTTGCCAATTTAAATGTCCCATTTCTTTTTTTTTCAATCGAAGCATCCTAAGCAATTCATGTTGTCTAATTTCATAATTTCATCCTTAAACTACATTCTAAATAAAATTCAGATGTTAATTTTACAAAGAAAATTCTCATTATTTCTAATTGCTTCAAATTTTAGAGATCTATTCCAAGCTTAGCCGAACAACCTAGTACCTTTAATTTACAAAGCCATTTGAAAATACCTACTCAATTATTCAAGGTTTTATTTGAATCATACGACCACATTAAATTTATCATTAATTATTAAATTCGCAAACACAATATGAACCAAACATGTAATCTCACTTACTAACATAATTTCCTTCCATTAAGCATACTTTAGTTACAAAATATCATCATATCATGATATACCCTAAGCCATGTCAATCTACTTTTCTAATATTTACAACAAAATAAAACCATTACAAAAACCACCAAGCTTGACTACGTATGTACAAACAAAATGAGGCTTACTTACTAATTACATAACATGCTTACTAGACTCCATACTAGCATTCAAGGGGCATATAACAAATTCAAGCACCAACGGAAATTAAGGCTAATGTCAAACAAAATGAAATGGATATCTAAACAAATTTCCAAGCCACCATATAGAAGCCTAAATAAGAGACTTAGGTTATACATATTGATGTCTTGTGATTTGCTTCCGATCAAGATTTTCTAGCTTTATGCCCAAGATACCCTGTTATTTGGGAAGAAGGAAACAAAGAGCATTAAGTACAAATTTGTACTTAGCGAGGTAATTTCTAAAACTAATTCATTCTTTTAAACATCTTATGGTCATCTTTAAGGTTACTTAGCTAGGGTTATTAGCACATAAAGCATCTTCTAACTAAGCTCATCATGCTCAAGTCTCAATTAACTTCATACATTACATGTACTATCATCCATAATACGAGGCCATACAAAATTTCATCTAACATCATGCTTATCAGCATGCATCACATTCGAATAAAGCAAGAATTATTCAAGCATATCATTGAACCAACCATCATTCATAAACGAAACATAGATCATATTATGGCAGGTTATTCGAATAGGACCATTGTCCACATTGAACATGAATCAAGCATTCCAAGCATACCACATTTCCTCATGTCATTCGAAAAGGATTATTGTCCAAACAAATAACATAACAAGCATAGATCATATCATATCATGTTATTTATCTTTTCATTTATCCACTTCATAAGCTTATTACAAACATATATATATATATATATATATTTGTTTGTTTGCCTTGGTGGAATAGAAGGACTAGGTAAACAAGTCAACAGAGGGTACCAGGTACCAAACAATGGTTGCAATAAGCAACAAATCAGAGGATGCTCAACAACATCAATGTGTATTGTACACCATCCAAGATATCATGTAATCAACAAGAAATGCACTAAGCATTTTAGGTGTCAAATACCATTTCAGAGAGTACACAAGGTACTAAACAGAGGAGCTCAGACTCTAGGCATGCCCTTATACCTAAGACCTCTAATCAACCAAGGGCTTTATAAGTCTTTCAATTTATCAAACACTTCATTTATATCATTTATCATTTGGTTTACCAAAATCATATCGCATACTCCAAGATACAAGCTTATCATGTCATATAATTGCACAACTTCATGCAAGCAATACCAAATGATCTCATATCACATTGAAGGTGTTGGAAAAATAGACTGCTGTAAAACGAGGCGTTAGCACTGACTGAAAACTGATAAAATAATTAAACGAAACCAAACCGTGTCGTGGTATTAACCACTGGCTTAGAAGCGAATTCGCCCCGATGTGTGTAATCGCTACAATGGACGAACGGCCCCCTGAGGTTAGCACGGCTCTCCAAATTTCATACACCCGAAAGATGGAGCGGACTCTGATGGTACTGCTCTTCTCTCAACTTAAAATCAACACTCGTGATAGGTTTATAAAAACCAAAGAGAATGTTTCTAAAGCAAAATCTATTCCTTAGGTATATCTCAAATGAGTGAAATAGCCCACTATTTATAGACTAAATAGTGAGGGCAGAATCGTCATTTCCACACTACAAATTAATTCTATTAATAATAGAATTAAATATCATTATTATATGAGTTATATTTTAAGTATTAACAACAATCCCCCACCAATGCGAAAAAATATCCTTCGTAGATATGAGAGCATTGAAGTTAAAACATGAGAAGAGCAATAGCGAGATTAGTTGCTTAAGCACTAGTGAACGTATCATGAACTAGTACAAATTGATAATGAGCAATCCCTCTCTTAGACAAGTGAAACTAGTCTTGAACTTTCTAAGATTAGGGTAACCTCATAACACACAACTAACCCCTGCATCCACCGAAGTCCTCGATGTGTCTACAAAGTATATATACAAATGTATATATATATAGCCTATTTCCTCAGGATTCTAGTAAGTGTTCTAGAAAAACGGCCCAACATTTTTTATAGAAGGTGGCTAGTCCTTCTCACTTACATTGGTTATTTCATCAACTTTATCTCAACATAAACCACCAAAATAAGAGCTATAAAATAATTAAGAGCTTTTTCCTTAAGCTCATCCTCTCAAATAAATAGGTGAATTCTTCAAGTTCAATTATAAAATGAACCACCCAAACTCTGGGATAAGAACTCGTTAAGAATAAAAACTCAACCTCTTTAATCGGTGAATTCAATAAGTTCTTCTCAATGGAACAACCCAAACTCTTGGGATTGAATTCTTTAAGAGTTTTAAGAAAATTCATCCTTTCTAGTGGCAAGTTCATTCAGTCCCTCGCGATATGACTTCCCACTCAACACGAGGCAGTCCTTCGTGATAGGACTACCCACTCAATACTAGAAAATGAACTTATTAAGAGTAGTTTATTCAACCAAAGTCGGTAAATTCATCAAGTCTTTCTCACTAAGACCACCCAAAACCTAGGCTATGAATTTATTAAGAGCAACAATGCTCAACATGTGCATGTACATTATTCTTCATAGGGATAGGTAATAAGAAATGTACACTATGAGTCTTTCCATGGTTTCGTTTGACTACATTGAACTTAGATAACTAAGTTGGGTATCCACCATGAATTCCCCAACCAATGGGCTTTAAACCCATCCCCCTCGACGGATTTAGGACCAGTTTACGACTTAACCCTTTGGTAAGCGGATTTGCTAGGTTCCTTTCTAACTTCACATACTCTAAAGAGAATACTCTGTTAAGTGTCTCACTGATTCATGTCTTATGTGAATGTGTCTCTTCTTACCATTGTAAGCTTGGCTTAGCCACGCATATCGACGCTTGTGAATTACAACAAGGACACTGGAGGAGTCGGCTTTCCCCATAATGGAATTTCTGCTAACAAATTTCTAAGCCATTCGGCTTCTTGCCTAGCTAGGTCAAGAGCAATAAACTCTGACTCCATAGTAGAGCAAGCGATACAAGTTTGCTTAGCAGACTTCCATGAAATGGCTACACCACCTAAGGTAAAGACATATCCACTCGTGGAGCTTACTTCATCATTATCGGTAACCTAGTTGACTTCACAATATCTCCCTAAGACTGAAGGAAAGCCAACAAAATCAAGTTTCCGGTCAATAGTACCTTTAAGAAACTTAAGTAAGCGTCTGAGTGCAATCCAGTGCTCTCCACTAGGATTATGAGTATATATGCTTAACCTACTCACTACATAGGCAATATCAGGCCGAATATAGTTCATTAAGAACATAAGGCTTCAAATAATTTTAGCATCCTCTTCTTGGGAAACACTGCTTCCTTTATTCTTAAAAAAATGGATACTAGAGTCATAAGGAGTTCGAACAGGGATGACATCAAAACTGTCAAATTTCTTTAACACCTTCTCAATATAGTGTGTTTGATTTAAAGAAAATCATTTTTCAGTTTTGGTAATTTTTACTCCTAAGATCACATCAACCTCTCCCAAATCAGTCATCTCAAATTTAGTAGACAATAAATTTTTCGTTTTGTTAATAGATTCAATGTTAGTACTGAATATCAACATGCCATCCACATATAAGCTTATGATGACACAATTAGTCCCAAACATTTTCGAATACACGCATGCATTTGCTTCGTTAACAATAAAACCAAAACTCAAAATGGTTTTATGAAATTTCTCGTACCACTGCTTTGGAGCTTGATTAAGGCCATAGAGAGACTTTTTAAGTCTACACAATTTGCCTTCCATACCAGGTATCTTAAAATCTGATGGTTGCTCCATATAGATCTCCACATCTAGATCTCCATTCAAAAATGTAGTTTTTACATCCATTTGATGTACATGCAACTTATGAATGGATGCGATTGCAAACAAGGCACGAATTGTTGAGATTTTTTGTCATGGGAGAGTACGTATCAAAGAAGTTAAAACCAAACTTCTGAGTGAACACTTTGACTACTTGTCTTGCCTTATACTTCTGGATTGACCCATCTGGTCTAAGTTTCTTTCTAAAGACTCATTTATTACTAATAGGTTTAAATCCTCTAGGCAAGTCAACCAACTCCCAAGTGTGATTAGACATTATTGATTATAGTTCATCATCAATAGCATTTCTCCAAAAGCTAGCATCAATTGAACTTATAGCTTCATTATATGTCTTTGGATCCTCATCTAAAAGGAAAGGTTGAGCTATAGGTTCGATTATAGAGTCTAAAACACTAATTTCTGTACTAAAGGAAGATATAAAATCTGGTCCATAAGGTAGTTGCTACCCTTTGTCTTTTACTTCTTCTATGCTCTAATTCAAACTCTAGAGTTTCCTTGGCAAGAATACTAGAAGAAGCAGATGTATGACTTTCTCGTTGTGTTTCAACATTTAATCTAGGTTTCTTAAGAGGAAAGGAGTCCTCAAAGAACACATCATCCCTAGATTCACAAATTGAGAAGTCATGTAAAGACATAAACCTGCATGCGGCACTATTTGTAGCATACCCTATAAATACTGCATCAACGGTTTTAGAACCGATAGTGGTTTTCTTAAAGTCAAGCAAATCGACTTTTGCTAGACACCCCCACATTTCTAACATTTTAAGATAGAAAAAAATACATTAGTGTATTGAACAACGTGTAAACAAATACTCAATCATACTAGAGTAAAGTTTTTTTATGAGTTTTAACCATAAACGATATTTTAACAAACTCAAATCTTGTTTACACATGATTATATTCTCAAGGTTTTGAGACATATTAATCATTAAGATTAGTATACATAATCTCAAACGATTATGAAATTCCTTTTATCTCATCCAAAGCGAATTTCAACTTTCTCCTAATTCGAGAAATTAAGAATATTATGCAAATATTTATGAAGAGTTTACAAATTTTCCTAGCAACATGAAAAATTATCTCAAGTTTATTACAAGAGATTTCAACACAACTTTTAAGATAGATCATGTCTTTCCTTTCATCTACTTAGGAAAAGAACTCAAAGAGATTTAATTGCTACAACATACTTGTAGTAGCACTAATGTCTATCATATTCACATTCATATTATTCAACATATTAGCCCTAAAGAGACCACCATCACATATTTTATTTACTATGACTAAATTTGGTATTCTGCTCAACCAAATTAATCTTACCTCTTTTAACTTCTACACTAAGTTTGAAGAGATCTTATTTGTCATAGTATTTTTTAAAAAAAGTTAGCACATTAAAGAACAATGCACCATGTAGGTTTCCATGAAAGAGAGGTGGTGTACTAGGCACGCTTAAATACCAGGTCTTTGATAGAACCAATCCTAGACATGCATTTTCATAATGTTTTCCAATAAGCTATTTATGAAATTTTTCTCTTTCTTTAATTAAGGTCTCTTAAAGAATTATGCTTGATACTTTTACTCACAATAGTATCTTATTAATCATACTTAATATAAGGCTCACTACTTAGAATAGTCATTCATTCTAGCCTTAATCTTTACACTAGTTTAAAACATGCTTATAAGCTTACAAACTAGCTTAAAGGCTCAATATAAAGTCATGTATTATAAAGTATGAATTCATAAGTAACAAGTCTAAATAGTCTGAGCTCATTAGTAGAACCATAATATCATAGTAGATTTGCTTATTCTCACCATGCATATGATCTTCACTCTTCTCATCATTATCTTTTAATCAAAATGATCTCGGAATCTACCAAGATGATCCAATAAACTCAAATGAAGATTGTACATGGTTAGCCCCAAAAATAATTTACTAACAGTAAAATTTAAGATAATTAACTAATAGTAATAGAGTTCTTATCTTTAGTAGCTTTCAGTAATTAAAACAGCCATTGGATAAGAACACTTGATATGGAGAAATTTTTATTTCAACGTCTATCAGATCTGTTCATCTTCTCCAATGAATCAAACTTGGTCATCAACATATTTGTTTTAATAGACGAACATCCATTCCTCCTGTTGACCTATAAATTTCTCAAAAGAAATTATTAAAACGATAAAAATAATTTACAATTATTTTTACCTTAATTTTCAGAAATTGAATAATCTTACCCACATGAGAACAATGGTTTCATATCTCCACATGAACCAACTATCATAATCCGAGGTAATATATTAATTTGGTACTAACACACCAAATCACATGGTTAATATACCATAATACCATCAGATATTAAGAGTTGTACATTTACATACACACAAATATTACTCAATTAGATAAAATGGTGTATGAAGATGCAAGATCAGTTTACTATCCTCTTGACACCTCTTATAAATGATGGCAATTAAAAATGGATACACATAAATCCAAAACCACAAATGTTATCTTGTAACTTCCATGAAGAAAACGTTGCATACTCAAGAACCAATCCATGATAAGCAAAGCTTTGAATAATAAACGTTTAGTACTATTAAATACTTAACTTTATAAAATGTGTAACATATAAATGCTCCACCATTTAACATAAATGTTTTAGTCATTATTATTATCAAAGCAAAAAAAAATCAAAAGCACAATTTAAAATTTCTTCCAAAACATGAACGTTTCAAAACGTTTAATCATTATGGAATAAAAACATTAAACCAACATAATTACAAAACCATTAGACGTTGGTAACCACTTAATATTAATATCATAATTAAGTAACCAAAATTATAAGACATTAAACCATTAAACTTTGGTTTAAACGTTTGTATAATAAAACGGTATTCATCAAAAAGACGAGTTAAAAATTGGCCATACACTCATGTACTGTCGTTTTTCAAAGAAATTGTCATTTTTTCTAAGCATTGAATTAGATCAAGCATTCATAGTTGTGAAAACAAACCAATTTTCCATAGCATCATGTACGATCATAGGAATGATAATCTATATCACACCATTACGAACCATTTTGATACAAGATTAGACCAACAATCAAATTCAACAATGCTTCATACTATCGAACTTGAACTTTGAACAGCAGTATTCGAATTCGCTTCTAAATTGTTGGTAAAATATACTGCTGTAAAACGAGGCGTTAGCACTGACTGAAAAATAATAAAATAATTAAACGAAACCAAACTGTGTCGTGGTATTAACCACTGCCTTAGAAGCGAATTCGCCTCGATGTGTGTAATCGCTACAATGGACGAACGACCCCCTGAGGTTAGCATGGCTCTCCAAATTTCGTACACCCGAAAGATGGAGCGGACTCTGATGGTACTGCTCTTTTCTCAACTCAAAATCAAGACTCGTGATAGGTTTATAAAAACCAAAGAGAATCTTTCTAAAGCAAACTCTATTGCTTAGGTATATCTCAAATGAGTGAAATAGCCCACTATTTATAGACTAAATAGTGAGGGCAGAATCGTCATTTCCACATCACAAATTAATTCTATTAATAATAGAATTAAATATCATTATTATATGAGTTATATTTTGAGTATTAACAACACAACCATCTTCAATACATTAGAAAACGGTAGCATCTCTATCATTTCCAAGCTCGTATCAAACATTGCAAGTAAGCTTCACAAGGGCAGTCCACAAATACACAATAACAAGGTATTAACAATGATTCATTTCATGCTTCATTTTCTATTTTAGCCTCCTTCCCTTACTAAACAAATTGCCAGCTTTGAGTTAGTTCCAATTCATGCATAACATATAAATTAAATTACATAAAAGAAATAGGTTGGTTAGGACATTAGTCCTAACCCTAAAGCAATTACACTCACAATACTCCAGTAAGCTTGTTCCTTGATTACAATGCCCTTATTCCTTCCACTTGGTTGTCCAACCCTTGCTTCCTCCAAAATCTCTTCACACACTTGATTTAACACTCAAAAACAAGCATATACAAATCATATTAGAGATCAATTCGGTCATATTAACTCATTGACACAAGTACAAACATTAACATTCAAAACAATTTTTCATTTAAATAGTTTGAGGACCAGTTACCATTTTGACCATAACTTTTTACTCACTAATTCAAATTTCAACTATCATACACCCTTAGAAAGGTAATTCACTCAGTTTTCTAAAAATATAAACCCCATATTTTTATCTCTTATGAGTTAATACAGTTTAATACTTAAACACAAGTCATTTTAACAATTCTGGATAGTTTGCTCTGTTTAACTACTTTAATTTATAACTCCTAACTCACATTCTGAAATGCAATTCCGTTTTTCTCCCTATGAAAATAGACATTCTCAAGTTTCATCCATTAAGTTTTCAGCTCAAAATACATTATACTCTATTTTTGGTGAATTTTCAAAGTGACTGTTCAGAACTTAGATTTTCTGGGCAGTTTAGTAAGGTTTCACTTCAAGCTTTTGAATTCTTCATCTAAATTTCAAATCAATATCTTAAACAAACTTTCTACTAATCCTTAATGTTTATAAGTCCCAAATAAGAATTAATTAAGCAATTTAGTCCTTTTATCAGAACCATTTACTCCCCTAAAGTTTACGATTTCACCATTTAGTCCAATTTGTCCTATTTCACTGAATGCTTCACTTAACAACTAAATTAAGCCTTATATGGTCAACTCAAGTTAAGAACCAATATTATTTCACTTTCCCTTGATTTTAACTTATCTCTGAAAGCTAAATTCAATACGTTTAAAGCCCTTAAACTTTTCATATTCTGTCAAAACAGTCCATATTTCCTGTTTTGTTTCATTACATGACCAGCTTGTTCTAAAGTGAAATTATCCTATTCAAAATCATTTTTCATGCAACTCTACACTTCTACAATATATTTACTTCGATTATCTACAATTTTCACCTACAGAATATTTTCCAATTCGAACCAAAACACATCCAAATTTCCAGATTTCAGCCGCATACTAGTCAAGTTGAGTTTAAGCATAAAATTGCCTATGTAAACCAATTTCTTTCATACTTTTAATTACATCTTGGTTCTAACTTAAATCTAACAAGTTATTTAATCCAACATGCAAGCATTATCAAATTTTCCAGAACTGAAATCTTTAATTAACACTTGAAGTAACAATGATTTCATGAAGAGAAATAAGAAGTACTTCTATCACTTACTTGAATTTACACATGCATGTAAGCTATCATCCCCGTTAAACCTCTTCTTAAAAACTCCATTTTTTTCCTCCTGATTTATGCTTAAATTTTCAGATTTTCTCTCAAGCCTTCCTCTCTCTTTTTCTCTCCAAATACACGGCACACACACAAGGAAATGAGAGAAGGTAGACACAACCCCTAAATTAGGGACTATGGTTGGAATAGTTTTTACTCAATTGCCCTCCCTTATCCTTTTAGATATATTTTTGACTAAGGGCAACCCAAAGAAATGTAAATTTTAGCATGCAACTTATTTATTTTGCTTTAACTTTAATTTAGTCATTATGCATGGATATATATAATTTTAATCTTTTATAATTTGTCCCGATTTCTCGAATTTGTTCATATTTATTCTAATTGTTTTAACTTACTAAATCACTTACTTTGATTATTTTAAATTTAAATTAGGGCCCAACTAATTTATCTTCTTGACTTATTCAGTGCAACCCTTCAAATTTAAACACTCGATTTCTCTTTAAATTCGATTTAATTTAATAAGTACTAATGGAAGGAATTCAGGGACCAAATTGAAAAAAACTGATTAATTGCGAACTTATCTCCTGTTAAAGAAATAATAAATACTCTAATTTAATAAGTTAAATTCTAGAACGGAAAGGAGGATGTTACAAACCGACCTATTCGATTCGACCGATTCGAAATGAACCCAATCGAACCCCAACTCTTATAACCCCATTTTTGGGATGTTACAATGAGCAAGAAGATGTACACTATTTAGCTTTAGTCGAAGAGGCATAACAGTGTAACAAGGCTAACTAATTGGCATGTTTTGCAAAACAAAAAGAAAATATGAAGATTCTATCTTGGAATATCAGGGGATTGGGTTCAAACGAGAAGATGTCAACAATAAGGAAAATAGTCATAAATCAAAGAGTATAAATGGTGTTTTTTATAGGAGACAAAGATGGTCTCGATGGATGAGGATGTGGTGAAAAATTTTGGTATGGTGATGAATTTGACTTTAGAGTTTCGAATGTTGCGGGGCGATCAGGAGGGCTAGTAACAATGTGGGATAAAAACAAATTCAAAGTGGAAAAAGCACCATCCATACTAGCTTCATTCTAGTAGCAGGGAAGGGGATTGATGACAATACTTAGTATGTCCAGCTAAACATCTGCGCTCCATGTGGAATCAAGGAACAAGTACAACTATCGGAGAAGTGGCAAATTTTAAAAGAAATTGGACTCAAAATTAGATTACTTGGTGATTTCAATGTTGTTAGGTCAAGGAGTGAAAGAAGCAGGTGATCAAATTATGTGGCAGGTATGGTTGAATTTAACTCTTTCATAGAGAATTGCAAATTCCTTGATGTCCCCTTAGTGGGGGAAGATTTTACTTGGATTGGTTCAAATAGTAGTCGGAGTAGACTAGACAGGTTCTTGGTGGAGGAAAGTTGGTTTCAAAAGTACTCGGACATTTCAATTTGTCGCATGCAATGAACAATTTCAGATCATATACCAATCTTATTGTCCAGTTCAAAAGAGGACTAAGGACCAAGACCATTAGAAAATAATTAATGCTTGGCTGAGTAAAGAAGAATGTATCAATGTAATATACGGAGTCCTGACAGATCCGAATGAATGTGATAGGATTTTAACATCAAAACTCAAAAGAGTAAAGGGTGCCTTGAAAAAGTGGAATGTTAATTCTTGTGAAAACTTCAACAATAGATCACAAGAGATGGAAAGACGCGTCAATGAACTGGAAGATCTTGGTGATGTTAGCAAACTAGATTCGGTCGAATTGGAGGGATTGAAGCATCGAAAGATACACCTATGGGATACTCGTAAAGCTCAAGAGGATTTGCAGAGGCAGAAAGCTAGGCTGAACTGGCTGATGCAGGGATATGAATACATTTTTTCGTAGATGGGTCAAGATAAAGGCAAAAAGGAGTGTAATTTGAGGGCCAAACGTTGGTGAAGAATGGAATTCTAATTGCAAGTGTAGAGCGTTTGGGTATTCTCTAAATATGAGCGCAAGTGCACACTCTTGTCAAGTTATAGTATAAAAGATATCGTCTCCCACGAGGATTGGACAACTTATTCAAACGTCAATTCCTACACAAAAAATAAATGCACAAGTTAATTCTCGTTGTTTTAAGATAAAAATAAATAAACACAAGTAAATAGTAGAAGATATCAGAGTGATAGAATGGGTCAGGTTATGCTGCTCCGTAGTGTGAAACTGCGTTGAATAGGTTAAGTTGTATTGCGCTGCCATACTTTGCTACCTCCATGGAAGATGGTAGATTGATGCTTCGACGCTTTCACTGCCTCGGCAGGTGGAACGAACGATTGGCTCGGCGGCAAACTCGGCAGAGCTTCAAGGCTCGGCAGAACGCTTCGAGAATGATTCAGCTTATGTCTAAGTCTGAATGTTGTTGATGCTCATTGCAGATAATACCTGTCGGCGTGAATCTTGCAATGAAAAACAAGCTTTGGTTCGTCCTCTTTTAGCCGCCTTAAACCCTAACCTATGTCTAGGCTGGATTGATCAACACCTAGAATTGATGAGATCGTGCTTACTTCTTTCATGAGTTTGACTCTCTCGATGTCAAACAAATGGATTGCTCACAATCGATCTCTCGACTCAATTGATAAAAATGATGAACCTGAAATAAGCAAACCTTGAATTTATTTCAAAAACAAACTTAAACCTAAAACAATCGTTCTCACAACTACTTTACAACATAACCCAAACCCTAGAGAATTTAGAACATAGTGGCAGCAAGAAAACACAAGAGAAACCTAAGTTATGTCGACTATGTGTTCTCTTAAAATACAAGGTATGATCGGATATATATAGGGCATGGCCTAGGGCAAGTCCTCCTTGGAGTAGAAGTCTTCTTTATGATAAATTAGCTTTTGCATTGAATGCATCCTTTAAATCTGACTTCTTTGACTTGAAGTTGGACTCCTTGTGCCACACATAAGCTTAGGCCGCCTTAGACAATTTCTCCTTGGGCGGCTCTATTTGTTGTTTTCGACATCAATAAATTGCGCAGATGGGCGCATTGGACTCAGAAAATTATGCTCTTCCTATCGCATTCCAATTCACCAATTCCTTAAGTTGCTGCCCTGTGCGGTAGATATGGCGAAAGCAGCTACTCGGCAGTATCTCTTTTTGTGTTGAGCTGCATCAGTACAGCTCCTTGATCTTCTACCTCAGCATCAGCTCCTCAGCTCCTTTCTCCATCTAACAAATTCTAGCACCTGAAACTAAAATTAAACTAAAACAATATCTTTTCTCACCAAATCAAAGATATTCAACAAGAACAATGCAAAGCAAAGAATATTGTAAATAATGCATGCATGCACCTAATTATGCCTAAAATGTACTTGATAATAGCAATAATATGAGATGAAATGTGCATAAAATATAGGACTTATGAGCACTTTACACACCCCCAAAACTCGAACTATTGCTTGTCCTCAAGAAATGCAATCCTAAACATACTTGCCCTTGCACTAATCAGAAAGAAAAACCTATTTTAAACTTGATTTAGCACCTCAAGGTTGTGGCACCTATCATTAGATTAGTGAAAGGAGAATAGTATGAATTACCTCAAAATTAAACTACAATGCCAGTGCAGTGTGTGCAGAAACTGTGTACAAGTTGAATTTGAAGAATATTCTAAGTAAACAAAGATACTGTCATGGTAATATAAGGTTACTACCGAGGCAACATAATTAAGCACATTTTATAATCATGGCAGTAAGGGCTTCTGCTTATCACAACTACTCTTTAGGTATGAAATTAAGATAGGAGCAAACTACAAAACTCCGAACCCATTGAGTAGAGCTATCCCGTGAAGACTTTCATTCACTCATGCTAATTTGTCTGTCACTTCAAATATTTTTAGATTCATGGACTTTGATAGCAGCGGAGTGTCCTGCAAATGATTTTTCCTAGAGCCGGTTTAGGGCACCTCTAGGGAAAAACTACTTTTCTTTCCTACCGTGGCAGTGCTTTTCTTTTTTTGTTTGTTGTCTGCCGCGGCAACTTCCTGCAACCATGTTAGAATTTTACAAATAATTCAACCAGGCAATGTTTATTAGAAATTCAATCAAATACAACAAGTAACAATAGTGTTTTTAATTTTTGGCATTTATCGAAAAATTCTAAGTTTACTTCATACTTTCCCCAAATTTAAGTTCTTTTTAATTGGTGCGAAAAATTTAAAATCGGCTATCCTATCATAGGCACAAGTTCTAACAAAATTCTTTTGATTAATTTTTTAAGGCAAGTACAGATGCAACCTATGTGCTCTAAGTATGCCTAAACAATGATGAGTGCTAATCCCCCCCCCCAAACTCGAGATGGGCATTGCCCTCAATGCACAAAATAAAAGAAAAACAACAGAAAAAATACAAGAACAATAATTAAACAGAAAAAACAAGTAATAAACAGAAAGAAAAGAAACAACGCTAGAAGTTGTCGGATGGTTTAGATGATGCTGGAGTCTTTGCTACAGAGGAAGAGGATGATGATTGGATGACCAGGCGGCGGGAGAGGTCCGGGTAGTAGACTTGGCTGGTGAAATCTTTGTTGTCCGCGGCGGTTGGACTCTCTTGGTCGTGGGCGAGGAGCTTCACTGTGGTCCAGTTCAGATTCTAATTCCTCATCTACCGGCTCCGATTCGGTCGAGATTATATGACGCTTCCTCTTTTTTCTTGGATCTGATGTTGGTGCTGCCGCTGGCTCTGCTGTTGTCGTTGGTGCCCTTGTTTCTACCGTCTGGTGCTCAACATTGTTGGACGGGGAGGTGTGCCACTGTTTCTGCTATGAAAGCTTGAGAGAGTTGTTGTTGATGCCTCTCTGGAGTGTCGGCCACCGTGAGGTAGGGAAAGTAGAGCCTGCCTTGGATTTCCGGTAGCAGTTGTGGGTCTCCTAGCAAATTATGTCGCCCACGTTGATCGGCCGATTGTTCATGATGGAGTGGATCAGGGCTAGACGGGGTCGGTCGACTGTTGTGTTGTGGGAAATGGGCAGCAAGCGTCGCTTGATGAACGTATTCCACAGCATTGCCTCCGGCAGCAAACGGTAGCGCTTGACAGATCCATTGTGTTTTCTCGCCAGCCACGGGGTGTTTGGTTCACACAGCCTATCCTTCTTCATGTCGTAGTCAGCTGTTGTCAGTGTTTGCCGCCATTTCTCATGTGGGTTTTCGTCCATCTCCAGCCCATAAAATCTGTTGATGGTGACGGCTTGGAGTTTCATTGCCTCCCCTCTGACAAAGACGAACGACACTTCTGGGCGAGGTTGATGGGTGTAAAACTCTTGAACGAGGGTGACGTTAGCTACCTTCCAGCTGCTTTGCGAAAATCTCCCACCCTTGGCTGTGAATTTTCTCGAAGAAGGCGGGCTCGAGACCTAGGTCTCATGTTTGCTACGAGTAGTGGAACCCTTGTTCCTCCCAAACTGCCGTGTTGGCAAATTGAGTTCTATTCCATTTCTGGTCTAGTTCGGAGAAGAATCTCTGGAAGGTGGGTTGTAATTGTGATGCAGCCATAGTTGTGAGACGGTTATGATCTGAGAGTAATTGAAAATAGAAAAAAAATTGAGAAAGCAAGTGGACGTAGAAGTGGTTAAACAAGGAGATGAAATGAAGAAAATGAATGAAATAGTGAGGTATATATAGGGTTGTCGAGAGATGTCGTGGCGGCATTAAATTCCAACGGGTAGATTTTCGCGGTGCGTGTTGGGAATTAAATGCCCGTTGTGATGTAGTCGTTGGCAGCTAGCCGTTAGCGGTATTCTAGTCGTTACGCGTTTTTGCAGTGGGAAATAAAAATATTAAAAATAAAGAAAATTTGAAATAAAAATAATTAAATCTGAAAAATAAAGATGTGGGAAATAAATTGCAAAAAATTAAAATATAATCCTAAAACATAAAAGAAAAGAAAGATATTAAAAATAAATTAAGTTATGTTGGAGTGCATTGAGGTGCATCTCCCAAACATAACCACTTCCTGAGCTAGTTGTGTTTTGCTTTTTGTCCAGATGGGTCATCTTGCTCCTTAGGATTTTTGTTGCTACCCTGGCGGCGGCTGCCTTGCTCTGCTTCTTGGATGACCTTAGAGGCATGTGTTTCTAGGCATACTTCTTTTTCTTTGGCTGGCTTCATGGGCTGTAGAACGTGTATCTTTATGTTTTGATTGTCAACCCTCATTATGAGCTCCCCATTCTCTACATATATCAATGTTCTGCTCGTGGCTAAGAATGGTCGCCCAAGAATGATGGGGGCATTTTCGTCTGCCTCACAGTCCATGATGAGGAAGTCAACTAGGAAAAAGAAGTTGCCCACTCGTACAAGGATATCTTCAACTTTTCCCTTTGGTTGCACAAAGGAATGGTCAGCAAGTTAGAGCATGATGGAGGTTGGCTTTGCTTGTCCAATTCCTAATTTGTTAAAGACATCCATGGGTATCAGGTTAATACTTGCTCCTAGATCACATAGAGCTCTCATGTCATGGGTTTTGCCTATCTTGCAAGGACTGAAGAAGCTGCTTGGATCTGTCCTTTTGGGCGGCACCTTGTTATGCATCATTGACATGCATTCTTCAGTGACAGCTACCGTCTCGAATTCCCTAATTCTTTTTCTCTTGGAAACCATATCCTTCAAATACTTTGTGCAATTTGGCATGTTTTGTATGGCTTCCACGAGTGGGATGTTGATATGCACTTGCTTTAGAATATCCAGAAATTTCTTGAACTGGTGCTCTTGCTTTTGCTGTTTAAGCCTTTGGGGGAAGGGCGGCGGCAGACGGATGTCCTGGATGCGTTCCTTGCAAGGAAATCTGATCTGTGGGGGTTAAGGATCATCTGTCTCAGGGTTGTCGTCATCTGCTTGGGCATCGGGTTGTTTTGTTGCCGCAATAGTTTGTTCATGTGCTGTTGCGGCGGGCGGGTATGGCTGCTTTTCCTTAGGCTGCTTAGCTCTGGAATCATCCAATTGTTTCCCACTTCGTGTAGTTTTTGCTTTACATTGCTCATAAAGTGGGTTTTGCTCTAACCTCTGTATTATTGGATGATGCACCCATTGCCCTGTTGCTTATGATCTCAACGAACTGTCAAAACTGGGTCTCCAGGTTCTTTATATTTGCCTCTTGGTTGTTCATCCGCATCTCAGTCTTGTCCATAAAAGACTCGATCTTGTCAATAAATTTGTTAGTACAAACAATAAAATCACTAGTGCGAGACATAAAAGTATGTAAAGTAGATTCTAGTGAATTGTTGTTCGCATTTTGTTGTTGCTGAGGTTGCTGTTGTGACAGGATCTATTGATATCCTCCTGGTTGCTGGGTTGGATTTGCAGCAGTGTTTGGGTTACTCCAGGAGAAATTCGAATGCTTTTTCCAGCCTGGGTTGTATGTGTTGGTGTTGGGTCTGTTGTTCCTCTCATAAGCTCCCATGAAGTTGGCGGATTCACTACATTTAGAGGAATCGTGGTTGCCCCCACACTAATCACAAAAATGGCTCCAAAGCCTTGGTCTCATATGTTTTCCCTTTGGCCATATTCATCACCAACTCTATCAATTTATCCATGCGTGCATTGACATATTCAGTGGCTTCTACTTCATTCACAACAGATGGCCACCTTATGCTGTCGCGACGGGCTATAGGGAACTTGTAGTCATTCTTCGCAATCATGTTCAGAATCTGTAGTGCCTCCTCGAGTGGTCTATCTAAGATGATTACATTGGCTGAGGCGTCGAGCATCATTCGTTTCGGTTAATTCATCCCATTATAAAACATCGACACTTGAGTCCAGGATGGGAAACCGTGAAATGGGCAGTTGTTTAACATCTGTTGTTATCTCTCTCAAGCTTCATACATTGGTTCGTCATCCCCTTGCCGGAAATCTGTGATCTCGTTTCTTAATCTGTCGGTCATGTTTGAAGGACTGAAACGATCTAGGAAGTCCTTGCACAACTCCGTCCAAGTATTGAATGATCTCGCGGGTTGGTTGCTCAGCCACTGCTTTGCCTTATCCCTTAGTGAATAGGGAAATAATCTCAGCTTAAGCACATCTTGGTGGACTCCATGTATCTTGAAGGCTCTGCAAATGTCTAGGAATCCCTTCAAGTGTTGTCAAGCATCTTCCATGGTAGTTCCTCCAAATTGCCCCATTGTGTTTATCATATTGAACATCACGGGGTTCAGCTCGAAGTGATCTGCTTCGATTTAAGGCTCTACAAAAGTTGGGTCAAATCCTCTAAAGTCATGCTCTAAATAATCTTGGTGGTGCGCACATAGTGTTGATGTCTGGGCGGAATTGGAGACTGCTGCCTAGGTGGCAGATCTTGCTACCCATCCCTTCCATTTCGAGCATTGTTGGCAATGTTGTCGTCTTGGCCGTTATGCATGGTTGCCTCTGCTTTTCCTTCTTCTTTAGCTTTGTCGAGGGATTCTCTTCCTTCTTTCTTAAGTTCTCTTGCTCTACATTCGATCTCGTTTATGAAAACAATTTCGACTGATGGGTTGGCTCTGGTCATGCACTAGACAAGAAAACTGTAAAAAAATTATTTTTTTCGAATAAAAGAAAAAAATAAAAACTAAAATTAAATGCAATAACAGTGCAGAAAAATAAAGACGAATTTATTATTGTCAATCCCTGGAAACGGCGCCAAAATCTTGTAGAGCGTTTGGGTGTTCTCTAAATATGAGCGCAAGTGCACACTCTTGTCAAGTTTTAGTATAAAAGATATTGTCTCCCACGAGGATTGGACAACTTATATGAATGTCAATTCCTGCACATAAAATAAATGTACAAGTTAATTCTAGTTGTTTTAAGAGAAAAATAAATAAACACAAGTAAATAGTAGAAGAGATAAGAGTGAAAGAATGGGTCAGGTTATGCCACTCCGTAGTGTGAAACTGCGTTGAATAGGTTAAGTTTTATTGCGCTGCCAGACTTTGCTGCCTCGGCGGAAGATGGCAGATTGATGCTTTGACGCTTCCACTGCCTCGGCAGGTGGAACAGACGATTGGCTCGGTGGCAAACTCGGTAGACCTTTAAGGCTCGGTAGAACACTTCGAGAATGATTCAGCTTATGTCTAAGTTTAAATGTTGTTGATGCCAGCTGTAGATAATACTCGTCGGCGTAAATCTTGCAATGAACAACAACCTTTGGTTCGTCCTATTTTACCTGCCTTAAACCCTAACCTATGTCTAGGCTGGATTGATCAACATCTGGTATTGATGAGATCGAGCTTACTTCTTTCGTGAGTTTGACTCTCTCGAAGCCAAACAAATGGATTGCTCACAATCGATCTCCCGACTCAATTGAAAACAATGAAGAACATGAAATAAGCAAACCTTGAATTTATTGCAAAAACAAACTTAAACCTAAAACAATCATTCTCACAACTACTTTACAACATAACCCAAACCCTAGAGAATTTAGAACATAGTGGCAGCAAGAAAACACAAGAGAAACCTAAGCTATGTCGACTATGTGTTCTCTTAAAATACAAGGTATGATCGAATATATATAGGGCATGGCCTAGGGCAAGTCCTCCTTGGAGTATAACTCTTCTTTATGATAAAGTAGCTTTTGCATTGAATGCATCCTTTAAATCTGACTTCTTTGACTTGAAGTTGGACTCCTTGTGCCACAAGTAAGCTTAGGCCGCCTTAGACAATTTCTCCTTGGGTGGCTTTGTCTGCTATTTCCGGCATCAATAAATTGCGTGGATGGGCTCATTGGACTCAGAAAATTATGCTCTTCCTATTGCACTCCAATTCACCAATTCCTTAAGTTGCTGCCTTGGGCGGTAGATATGGCGGCGGCAGCTACTCGACAACATCTCTTTCTGTGTTAAGCTGCATTAGTACAGCTCCTTGATCTGCTGCCTCAACATCAACTCATCAACTCCTTTCTCCATCTGACAGCTTCTAGCACCTGAAACTAAAACTAAACTAAAACAGTATCTTTTCTCACCAAATCAAAGATATTCAACAAGGACAAGACAAAGCAAAGAATACTATAAATAATCCATGCATGCACCTAATTATGCCTAAAATGTACTTGAGAATAGCAATAATATGAGTTGAAATGTGCATAAAATATAGGACTTGTGAGCACTTTACAGCTAGAAGCTGAAGCAAAAAGTCTACGACCTTTTTGTAAAGCAATTTATATGCAAGCCGAGGAGATGGGATGCTTGGTTCGATTTTGAATTCAACAGAGTGAAGCTATGGAGCTGGAGAAGCCTTTCTATATAGAGGAAATCAAAGATGTAGTATGGAATTGCAATGATTCAAAAGCTCCTAGACCGGATGGATTCAATGCTTGCTTTTACAAGAAGTGTTGGGAACTATTGAAAGATAATTTGTTCAAGTTATTCGAAAGTTTCTATTCAAAGGGTAAATTACCAGAAAAATGTAAAATCCTCTTTTATAGATCTCATTCCTAAGAAGGAATGTCATGCTAATATTTCAGAATATAGGCCAATTAGTTTGGTAAGTTCAATTTATAAAATCCTAGCAAAGGTACTCTCAAAGAAGGTTATGTATGGTGATGGATCGATTAGTAAGTGAGGCTTAATGCATTTTTCTAAATGACAGACAAATATTTGATGGAATTTTGATAGCGAACAAAATCATTCATTCACTGCAATAAGAGGTCAATGGGGAACAAGGGGTTGTACTCAAACTAGATTTCGCAAAGGCCTATAATAGTGTACGATGGGACTTTTCGATTATGGTGCTAGGAAGAATGGGTTTTGGGAAATTATAGAGGAAATGGATAATGGAATGTGTCTCCACGGTAAAGGTCTCAATCGTACTTAATGGATCTCCAACTAAAGAATTTAAGATGTATAAGGGATTGAGACAGAGGATCAATTATCCTCGTTTATGTTCATTTTAGTAGTAGAAGCCTTACATCTACTTTTTGAGAAAGTTGTCAAGAAGGGGTCAATTTTAGGTATCCAAAATATCTTGTTGATGGAGCTTTTAAGGGAAATGTTGTTGGGTGTGAGGGAGTGCTAAGAACAAGTACATGGGTATCCAAATTTAATATATTTTACTCCTGGCCCTAGATAATAAAGGCATAATTTGATCCTTTCCGACCCCAAAATTTTCACAAAAAATCCGACTAAACCCACCCATCTTGAAAAAAATAAAAATATTAAATATAATATATAATAAATATATATATATAGTTATAAATAAATTAGGTCGAGTGAGTGAATTTTCACCCTAAACACAAACACAACTCAAACTTTTTCAGAATCCGACCAAACTCGACCTGAACCTATTTTTTTATTAAAAAAAATACCCACCTCCATCGGGTCTGGTTAATTTTGTCATCCATAGGTAATTTTGTTCATGTAGTAATCTCAAATGAGTAACTTTGTTCCTCATTTTTAATTTCATCAATTTAGCTCTCGTAGTCTTCAAAAATCAACAATATTGCCCCTCATTTATAATTTCATCAATTTAACCCTGGAACTATTGAATTGCATCTTTGATCGCCGTTGATTAACGAAGTCGTTAAATTCTAGGCATGTGATTTCTACATGGTTTCACATCAGCGGTCATCGTCAGTTGTCTTGCCATGTCGACGATGACAAGGTAGGTCGGACGGAGGGTTATAGAATTAATTGTTTATTTTAAAATTAGAAATTCACGTCATCAAAACTAGCATGCAGAGAATATTAATTTATTAAAGAAAATGACAGGTGGACATGCTATTTCAAACGTTTTTAATTATCTAATGACGCATGGCAAAGGGCAACCGTTGATAACGACTCTGTTATTCAAAGGGTGAGATGGATGCAATTCGGGGATTTTCATAACAACATTGTTGATTTTGAATAACTACAAGGATGACAAAATTACCAATGAAAATAAATTTATTTAATATAAATGTATCCGGAATCCACAAGTGCTGCATCTGTGGCTCATGAAGCACCGAACCAATCTCCTTGGGCTTCACCTCCTGTAATTAAACACAAGTATTGGTTTGAAAGAAGTATTCGACATTCGATATAATTCTTCTAGTTAATAAAATAAATTTTAATTAAAGTGGTTGAAATTTGTTTAAACTAAAAATCCTTGTCTATATATAACTTTGAAATCGTTGGAGCCTTCATCCCTCACAATTTCTGCTCTGCTTCAGCTTTCAACATGGGACTTGCTCACACTATCGTCGGGATTGTCGGTAATTAGTTATTCGTTACCAGGTTTAAGTTTTTACGTCATTTGATTCAACAATGTAGTTATATATGTTTTCCTTTTGCAGGGAATGTCATCTCTTTCGGTCTCTTCCTCTCACCAATGTAATCGCAATCTCTCACTCTCTCTCTCTTGAATTTTAGGTTACCTACTAATTATGAATGGTTTTGGTTTTTGTGAATAAATGAACTAGGCCAACGTTTTTTCAAATCTATAAAAAGAAGGCAGTGGAGGAGTTTCAACCATATCCGTACCTGGGCACAGTTATGAACTGTATTATCTGGATCTTCTATGGTCTCCCTTTTATTACAAAAGACAATGTTTTAGTGTTGACCATCAATGGCGTCGGTCTTGGCATTGAGATTCTGTACTTGACCGTATATTTTGTTTACGCTAATGATCGGAAAAAAAGGGTACGTATGAATCATTAATCTCTACCAAGCTCCCTTGTTTAATTATATGAATCATTAATCTCTACCAAGCTCCCTTGTTTAATTATATGAATCTGAGACTTGAATGTGTACAAATTTCAGCTTCGTGTTGCGCAAATCATAGGTCTTGAAGCACTATTGACAGTAGGCATCGTTCTGTTGGCTATCTTCGTTTTCCATAGCCGTAGAACTCTTATGGTTGGAATAATAGCTGATGTTTTCAACATCATCATGTATTTGTCACCTCTGGCCATAGCTAGAAAAGTGATCAAAACAAGGAGTGTGGAGTACATGCCTTTCTGGCTCTCACTTGCTGGCTTTTGTAATGGAATCTGTTGGACAATTTATGGCCTCCTCCAATTTGATATATTCATTCTGGTAAGTAAATTAATGAGCAATTAAAATGCATAATATATGGATGGAGACATGGAGTAATATAATTGTTATTGTTGCTTTGCAGGTTTCCAATGGACTAGGATCCATCTCTGGCTTTCTTCAGTTGTGCTTATATGCCTACTTTTACTTCAACGGAGACCACAAAACTAAAGACCAAGTGAAGAAGCCGTCAGCAGAGGTTCAGCTCTCCAATCTTCCTATTGGAGCTGCCTGACTTCTTTGTTTTTACTTCCAAACCGGACCATAACTTTCTTAGGTTTAGGGCTTATTATGAGTTGGGTTGTGTTTAGATGCCATAGTTTTTTTCTTAGGTTTAGGGTTTATTATGACTTGGGTTAAATTCCTTATCATGCTTTTAAGATATTTTTTCTTCTGTAAATTTAGGCCATTTCAATTTTATTCTTGCCCATTCTCGTATATTATTTCTTTTACTTTTTGCGCTTATTTCTTTTGATATATTAATATGTGTAATATGTCCCACTTAAATCAATTTTGCAAACTACCATACTCAAATTTCTTTAACAAATCGACTTTGAAACCCAACAATAACTGGAGTAGAAATCGTCCGCCCCTTATTAAAAAATAGTTTTAGAGTTTAAGAATATGTATTAGGGTTAGGGTTTAAAATATTTGGTGTAAGATATATTTTTAGGGTTTAATACTTAAAAGTTATGATATAGGATTTGATCTTTTTAGTGTTAGGAACAAAAATCAGCACCCAAAAGGGAAATTTGATTTTTCTCCCAAGATTAAAATTTGTTCCATTTCTTCTTAAGAAATAAAATTCCAACTAAAACTTAATTTATGTTTATGTTTATTTTTATCATGCATTGAATCAAATGTTCGATTGTTCAAAGACAATTGAAGAGATATTTTGTTTAGTTTTCGTTTTAGGAAATTGTTATAAATATATTTTACTTGTGAATATACCAATATAACTACATATTACAATTAGCTCTAGAAACACTGCTACGTTGGAGGCTTAAAATTGTATTATATAATCTTTAACTAATCAATAAAAATAATTTTAAATTAACTAATATGAAAAATTATTGTAAGATATTTTTCCATTTATATATAATTTATATACATTTTAAAATATATTTTTCAATCATTATTTTAAAATATGAACGTCGACTTCGCATTCGGCTGCATGTCGTTCTGCATTTTTAGCGACGCCGTGTTGGGGAAAATGACCGCCTTGGTCCAGCAACCAAAGGTTTGTGATCAGGGGAAATTTTAGGGGATTTGGGGACTGTTTTCTAAACTTTGCAAAATTTTAGGATTTTTTGAAAATTCTGATTTTTCCTTTAATTTTTTTTAAAAAATAAAATTAGTGTCACGTTTTAAGTATTGATTGGTTGATAACTTTTTTAACGCTTCTTTAACGGTCAGGCACCTATAATTGTAACATTATATATTTTAGGCACCTAAAATTATAACGGTTGAAACTTTGGGCACCTATTTGATACTTAGAGTTTAAGGTTATGGATTAGGGTTAGGATTTAGAATATTGGGTGTAAGATGTATTTTGTATGGTTTAATACTTATAATGTAGGATTATAACTTAAGATTTAATTTTTTAGTGTTGGAAAAAAACAACACCGAAAAAGTTACAAAGGATTTTTTCTCCCAATAACTATAACAAACCCCAAGATTAAAATTTGTTCCATCTCTTCTTAAGAAATAAAATTCCAACTAAAACTTAATTTATGTTTTCTTTTAATTTTATTTTTATCATGTACTGAATTAAATGTTTGATTGTTCAATGGATAATTGAAAAGATTTTTTTTAGTTTTTGTTTTTAGAAATTGTGGGGCATAAATAGAGGTACCAAAAAGGTTGGAGAATTCTATTCATAACTTTGTGAAGTTAGGCTACAGCTTTTGGAAAAAAATCATTTGCCACTTTTTGGTGCCCCTTTCTATGTTCTAACACTAAAAAAATTAAAAATTAAATTTTAAACCATAATCTTAAATCATAAACCTTAAAATACATTATACCCCCAATTCCTTATAACCCTAACTTTAAACCTTAATCCTAAATCTTATTTTTAGTGTGGAGCATAAATAGGGGCACCAAAAAACACAGAGGATATCTATTCAAATATTTTTCTCTTTAGGTTTAGCTTTATTATGAATTGGGTTAAATTCCTTCTTCTTCTCCTTTTTCTATCATGCTTTGTTAGGTTATTTCCCCTCCTTTTTTTATTAATTTTGTTTTGCCCATTCTCGTGTTTTATTTGTTTTTTAATATGCCCAATATGTTCCACTTAAATCATTCTTACAAACTGCAATCACCAAATTTCTTTAATAAATCAACTTTGAAACCCAATAATAATTATACCAAATCCAAGGTAAAAATTTGTTCCATTAAAATTCCAACTAATCTTTAATTTATGTGGAGTTTATTTTATTTTTTAACTGCACATATATATTATAGGATTGATTATTCAAAGTTAAAGAAATTTTAATGTATTTTATTATTAAGACTTTGATATCAATCATTTTATAATAAAACAAATTAAATAGAAAGGAAATTGCATCCATAGCATCAAAGTGTCTCCCGAAATATATTTACTAGAACTCAATTATTTAATTGCATGAATATTTATACTACAATGTTTATAATATTTTATAAGTCATGGCAGGCATACAAGTGACATTGATGATAAAAGATTTATTTGGTACACTTGTAACATGTTCCAGGAAAACCAGGTGCTAAGAAAATATACTTTGTCCTATAGTCTCTAAAGTCTAACGTTAAGCTCTAAACTTTTATGAAACGAGGTGCTAAGAAAATGTTTGATTATTCAAAAGACAATTGAAGAGATACTTTGTTTAGTTTTCGTTTTAAGAAATTGTTCTAAAATGTGACCTCCTATAAATTTAGACACTTTTGTGTTAAAATACAACTAAAAGAAAATAGAGGTGACCCTGTTTGTGTTCATTAATTTTTTTTTTAATATTATAATATGTGCAATGCGTCCCACTTAAATCATTGTTCAATCTTTTATTGTTTTTGGTCAGTGTTGCCTGTTAGAATTAAATCATAATAGATTTGAAATCTAAACCCCAGGATCTATCATGTCAAATCATCAAGAATAATAAACTGAACAAACTGAATGCGGAAGCGTACCTGAATTCATTGATAGATTGAAAATCTTGAATCTTGATGTGGAAATTCCAAAACTTTGATAATGATCTTCCAAGAAGATAGGTTATCTCTTAAAGTAAAACTCTCTGACGGGGAAGGAGAGAAAAACAAGTTAACCTATTTCTTGGGGACCACTACCTCTTTATATAGTTGATTATTAAATCAAACTATTAAATATTTATAACTCTGCCCCTCATTGAATTATAAATATATCTTATGGTATCTACACTTTTATTTCCATGACATTTTAATACCTATGACACGCTTAACTTAATTGGTCACTTTATTTTGTGTCATACTTTATAATAGCAACATACATTTTTACATATGTGCCCACAATTGAGGATTTTAATCCAACAATCTCCCACTTGGGCAACATATGTTTCATGATAAATGTACAACCTTATGAGCTCAAAATTTTTGCTATTATATAATAGGTATTCTATAACAATCTCGTCCATCAATTATATCCATATAGGATCAAAGCGGTCTTCGCCATATCAATCATGACTGGACCCATCAATGGTCACGTATACAAACATAATCAAATGACATAGATCAATCATGGATGTGTAGCATGGAAAATTACATGAAATGTGAACCGAACATGTCTATTTCCAACTGGTCCTCCTAAACCTTATTAAGATCAACTTTACTGAATTCAGAGTGTACATAAACCAAAAGAACTTTATTTCTGTAGAAAATAATCTTAAATAACTTTAAACTGAAGTAACTGAAATTGTGTCTAAACCGAATTAGCATTATTTCAAAATTACAAACTCCCACTAAAACCGAATATCCTTAAATAACATTACACCCACATGAGTAGTGCGCTCATGAAAGACCTAGGGTGACAATTTCTTAATATGCGTGCAATTATGGAGTTTGTACCAACATGCTCTATAGACACACAACCACTCTAAATTTTCTTTAACAACTAGGAACTTAATATTTATGTGCTTTAAATTTGAAGTGTTCCTATTGTTTATAGAATAAATGAATGCATATTTATTGTCACAAAATAACTGAAGTGGTCTTTCTATTCAATCTATAAGTAGCAGTTCATGTGACAGAATTCTTTTGCATCAATATTCAAATAGAATCGAAGTCTGTAAACTTGATGATCTCTAACTTACCAGAACTCCGACATGTGAGCATGTAATTTTTGTTCTCTGAAGATATCTCATAACCCCATTGGCTTCTATCCAATGGTTCATAAGATGATTCCTCAAATATTTGTCTAACATTCCAACAATGTACACAATTTCCAAATGCATACATACTTAAAGCATAAATTAGATTCTCAATAGCTTATGTATAGAGAATCTTTGAGATTTTTTAAATTTCAAGGTTACTTTTAGGGCATTGAGTAAGATAATACTTATCTTCTTTAGCAATATGAGTGTCACTTGGTTTACTCCCACTGAACTTGTAGTATATACAAGTGTCAACTAAATTTATCTCAAAACCGAATGAGATAATCAACATGAAATTTATAATTTTATTAATAAGAGTCTTACATAAGCTCATAGATAGATTTCTTTAATTTACATATCATTGATATTGTATCATAAGACACAACTCTATGATTGTACCATATAAATAGTTTCTTCAATGTCGCCATTAAAAAAAACAAGCTTAACATCTATCTAATGTAGCTTAAGACTAAAACAAGCAACAAGTGTAATAATTATCTTGAAAGAGTTTTTCAATAAAACTCAAGAAAAAGTCTCTAAAAATCAATGTCTTCTTTTAGAGTATATCCTCTAGATACAAGACGTGCTTTATACTTATCAACATTACCATTTCCATCCCTATTGATTTTAAATATTAATTTACAACCAATTGGTTTGCACCTTAAGTTAATGAGACAAGTTTTTAAACTTTATTGTCTTGCATAAAATTATACTCTTCTTGAATGACATCAATCCACTTTTGAGAGTTAGAACTTTTATGGTCTGATAAAAAAATGATTAAACATTTTCTATCATTCCATTGTTACCTTATTTTCTTGAAGAAATACAATATAATAATCTGGAATAGTATTTCATCTTCCTCTCGTGAACCTCTTTAATGACACTTGTTTTTTTAAGGTTGTTGAGTTTGTTCTTCTGAAACAATTACCTTATCTTGAATGGGAGTTGTTCAACATTGTTTTGTTGAGGTACTTGATTCACTTCTTGATTAATGATAGGTTGAAAACCTGAACATTGTCAAAAGTGATAGTAGGAATTAAATTATAATTCAATTCCTCCTCAATAACAATGTATCTAACCTTATTTCTCCCTCCAAACTCAACATCCTAAAAAAAATTATAAATCTCTCCTTAAAATAATCTTAATTGTAGGATCATAAAATATACAGTCCATGGATCACTCAAAATAACCGAAGTAGTTGCTCGCTTTTAAAGTTTAATTTCTTTACATGTGTCCTAACTTATACAAAAGAATCAACACTGAAAAATTTATTGTCGTTTCTTTTGGCTAGAACCCTTAGCAACTTTATTTAAATATTTTCTTTATTGCCCTTATTCTTAAAGACGCTAACTAAATGAGCACTAACAAAATAATTATTTTTACACTTATAATGCTTTAACCTTTCTTCCTCTTGAACACGATGAGAAATGAACCCAAATAGAGTATATTTCTCCCTTTGACAGTTGTAACTTGAATTGGTTAAATTGTATAGGAAGCGATATTAAAACCATAAGAACAAACAATTGTTAGAAAGTTCGATCTTATGTGCCTTAAATTTTGAAGCAATATAAAGAATTTTTATAATCTACTCTCTCACATTTTCTTGACCCTTATACTTCATAGACATCCAAGAAGGCATAAGTGATGTCATCTTAACTTAATGTTTTGGGTAAAACATTTCTTAATTTCGTCAAGAAAACCCTTAGTATGAATAATCTCTTTAGATTTGTGCTCCTAAAGACATCTAGAATGTTGTGTTTTATGATCATTAGACTCATGCGATTCGAACGATCTCACCTCTCAAAATACCTTTTATGGGTGCTTACCGCAGTGAGGGGTGCAAGTTGTTCATTCTTTAGTGCAAAGTCTATGTTCATACATCAAAATACTATATGTAAGTGTCTTTTCTATTCCTTGAAATTAGTTTCACTAAACATGAGTGTAAAATGTATTTAACAGATATTGTGATAACAAAGATAAATTACCTAAATATAGAACAAAAATAAAATAAAATAAAAAAACAAGCTCACATAAATATTCATAAGCAAACAAATAAATTCAAAATAATGGCTAGTTCCCCTCAAGATACCAAGCACAACATTAATATCAAGTCTTTGGACAGTAATATTAACTGTAAGCGGTACTCTTGTTGTAGCAATCAAGCATTGACAATAAACTATGTCAAACAATAGGCTAATCTTTGGACTAACGTATTGTTCACATAAAATACCTTATAATTGTCACACATTTATCGCCACAGTTGTCGTTGTAATTCTGTCAAATATTAACTTTCCTTTGGGCCAATTAATAAACGCATGAATTACAAAAACCCATAATCATATTAATATTTTAAATAAACTTACACAAAAGCGGTCACTTTGGTGACATTATGTTTCAACTAATCTATTAAAATATTAGACATTCGAAGCCAAAATATGAATTTAATTGTTTCAAAATGTTTGTCTTAATTTTATCTTTCAATCAAATTAAAAGATAACCAAAATAATAATAAATTTGAATAAAGGTAAACATCATATCAAGATATCGAACACTCCATTAATATTTCATCTTTGGACAAAACATTAACTTGCAAGTGATATCTTGGTACAGTAATCAAACATTGATAATAAGAACATGTCAAACAGAAATCTTCCTTTGGGCCGATTTATTGCTCACATATAAAATTGAATAATTATCACATGTTTACTACCACAGTTGCACATGTAATAATGTTAATTATTAACCTTCCTTTGGGCCGATTAATACTAACATAATCTGACTTACATGCACAAAACCTTCTATATTTTAAAATAAAATAATTCTCACAATAGAGGTCACTTTGGTGACTTAATGCTTCAATTAATTTATCTCAAAATATATACAATAAATATACCGATATCCAAATTTAAAATTTTGTAACAGTCAAAACTGAATTGAATTTCTGATAACACTTAAGTTTCCGAAATAACCCAAAATAAGGTTGTCTAAATGGGGTTATCAGAAATTGAATACCGAAATTTTTGACTGTTTCTCAAAAAATTCCTTAAGCATGCATTTGCCGAAATTAAAGTAGAATTTCAAACAATCAAACTTTAACTAAAAGTCAAAATCAGAAGTATTATACACATGAGTAATTCATATAATGATCACATAAGACCTTAAAATATATTTGTAATAACTTAACTATCAAAATTAAAAATTTTGATCAAACTAAATCAAATATGTATCAATTCCGAATATATGTTCTAAAATTCATAGCATTAACAACATATAATTGAACTAGTAGCAAGCTGTAATTAAAGAACTTTAACATGAAACTGCAAGAATAATATGTCGTACAAAATAATATAGGACATAATAAAAAACTGAATTTCCAAAAGCCAAATAACTTACTGTTACTTTAATTCAACTTGCTCTTCATACTAAACAAATTTTAACATATTGTTCAACCTAATTAATTGAATACCAAATTCACATAAATAAATTGTGATGAACGTGCATTCAAAGTATAACATGTCAGTTGATTAATTGCCTTTGAAATTGAATTGTAGAAACCATAAACTAATTCAGTCAAAACATAATTAATTAAAAAAAACTAATCTGAATGAAACTGAAACATGGAATTCAAGACAAATAGAAATAAAAGCAGAACCAATCCCAGATTATTCTTATTTATTTAGTTGATAGAAAGTAAAATAATAAGAGAAAATATAGGATTCCAAGCTAAGTATAATCCGAAACACGAAAAAACAGATCTGCCCATCAAACTATACGACAATAATCATGAAATCCCTAAAAAATTAACATAATTTCATAACCGAAACACTATGTATAAAGATTTTAAACCGTAATGCCGAATGATTTAAAATCGCTAAACTTTAGAGTTTTGTTTTGAAAGATTGAATAACAAATAAATCAATTGATCTTTAATGATTCAACATGACGAGGCTCTGATGCCACTTGTTAGAATTAAATCATAATAGATATGAAATCTAAACCCCATGATCTATCATGTCAAATCATCAAGAATAATAAACTGAACAAACTGAATGCGGAAGCGTACCTGAATTCATTGATAGATTGAAAATCTTGAATCTTGATGTGGAAATTCCAAAACTTTGATAATGATCTTCCAAGAAGATAGGTTATCTCTTAAAGTAAAACTCTCTGACGGGGAAGGAGAGAAAAACAAGTTAACCTATTTCTTGGGGACCACTACCTCTTTATATAGTTGATTATTAAATCAAACTATTAAATATTTATAACTCTGCCCCTCATTGAATTATAAATATATCTTATGGTATCTACACTTTTATTTCCATGACATTTTAATACCTATGACACGCTTAACTTAATTGGTCACTTTATTTTGTGTCATACTTTATAATAGCAACATACATTTTTACATATGTGCCCACAATTGTGAATTTTAATCCAACATTGCCTTCTCTCTGTTTCCATTCTAGGATTTGTCTTTCGGTCGTTGTTTCTCTACTTTGGGCCTCTGGTGTCCACCTTTGTCTCGGGCTATTGTTAAGCTCGTCCTTTATGTGTATGTCAAATTCACAAATATAATTATACAAGATTAAGGAAAATAATGATAAATGTCAAATTCAAAAATATATTACAAGTAGTTTTTCAAGATTCAATTACAATGAACTATGAAAAAAAATATAATCGCAATTAGTTCAATCAATACAATGCGCAAACGCAATTATTACAATCATTACACTATTCTAGTTTCGTTCCGATTTAAAATTTCATTATCATTACATTTAAAAATAAAATATAATCATTTAGTTAAGTTTTAAACTTAATTATATTTTTGAAATTTTTATTTTTCATATAAATATATTTATATGTGTGCAATTGAGATATATTTGTATTATAAATAATACATATGAAAAATATATAACTTTTAATGACAAACATGAAACAATACAGTAGAACACATCAATATCAATATAAAAATTATAGAAAAAATATGTTTAAACATAAGTGATAGTCCAATAAAAAAGAAAGCATTGTTTCTTTTAAGTGATTCAGGTTCGAGTGACTATGTTCGTAACATTTACGTAATTTTAGCAATAAAACATTGAACCATACCTCAATAATATAAAGTAAAGGACAAAACCGCATATACCCTACCGGTACCACAGCTCCAAACCTTAATTTTAGTAATAAATTGCTAAAACGAGACTTTTCCCGAAAGAAAATGATGATAAGGCACATTCGGCTCTTTATCAGCGGGTAAATTTCGAAAAATTACGTGAATTTATAAAAATATATTTAAATCAGTCATACAAGCACAAAATTATGATCATTATTTTTTTCCCATTATTTTGTTAAACTAAGCTAAACAAAAGTCGACGACTTTGAACCACCAAAAAAATTTTAAACACAACACAGGACGACTTTAATAATTACTATAGAATTCACCTCAAATACCTAAATAATTTCCCACCATCGGTATTTCCCTATTTCTTTCCGAACCCAATATTCTCCTAATTTTTCCCATTATTTTATATTATTATAAGTTAAAGGCAAAGGTTAAAACTATCAAAAAATGTATATTTTTACTCAGTAATTAGCACTTAAAAGTTGGGATGTCATGTTTTATCAACAAAAAAATTGGGATGTAATGTGAATCTATTAAGTGGTTGCAGCAGTAAAAGATGACGTTGTTCCTCCTAAGTGATTTGGGTTCAAGTAGTGTAGTCTGCAGATGTGTATAAGTTTATCCAAATTTGAGATCATGCTAAGATAGTACATTGTAATTGAATTAAAATGTTCAAAAAAAAAAACTTGAAGTGTCAGGCTTTTGACTTCGACCTCTTTTAATTAAAAAAATAAAAAGTTGGGGGTGTCAATGCTCCTCTCAATTCTCACATAGTTCCGTAATTGAACATTTGAGTTCACTACACCAGACTTGTTCTATGGCGGCGCTATTCGCGGCGTTTTTGATACAAACGCCGCCAACATTTCACTTATAACGGCGTTTTTGTGAAAAACGCCACAAAACGACAACATTGGCGGCGTTTTTACCACAAACGCCGCCATAGGGTGACATATAGTGGCGTTTTCTTCAGTAAACGCCGCCAATTGTTTCAAATTAGTGGCGTTTTCCACCGTAAATGCCGGTATAGGTTTCATGTTAGTGGCGTTTATCGGTAAAACGCCGCCAATGTTGGCGTTTTGTGGCGTTTGTTACTTAAAACGCCGCCATAGGTGTAGCGTTAGTGGCATTTACTGCGAAAAACGCCGCCATAGATTTCTTAAACCTCAATTAGAAAACCGATAAACAATTAATGAGATTAAAGGTTCAATATAAGGATTTGTATTTTCGGTCGCATAACGGATGTAACCACGTATAAACAATTAATAAGACTAAAGGTTCAATATAGAGATTTGTATTTTCGGTCACATAATGAATGTAATCACGACCGTTGTAAGTATTGCCATCGTGAATTTTTCAAAAAATAAAAGTATCATAATGTTGGAGTGGCAAAATCACTATATAATATTGGTAATACTTAAAGTGAGAACCAAAGGCATAAGCCTATATCCCACATGGGTTAGGAAAAAGGTGTGTAAAGGGTATTTATACACAAGTTCCCCCTCCCTTGTTGAGTGGGAAAGAACAAGGAACATCTTCGCGCACCGCCGCCGACCGGCCGGGTTCGGGTAACACGTGTCTTCGACACGTCCACCCACCCACAAATATAATCTTTTTGGAGAAAAATAGTGAGTTAGTGGCGTTTTTTTTAAAGAAAACGCCGCAAAAAATTTGAGTTAGTGGCGTTTGTAAAGAAAACACCTGTCGCCCCTCGGCCTCTGTCGCTCCTCGCCGTCGACCGCCGCTCCTCCCGCTCAGGTTAGGATTAAAACCACCCTCGCTATTCTTTCACAGATCGACAGCTAGGTTGCACTGATACGGATACGGGGACGGGGACAAAAAACGGCAATTTTTAAAATTACAGGGTATGGGGACGGCAGGGGTACGACATATAAAAAATTAAAATTATATATAGATGTAAAAAATCATAAATAAATTCAATACTTCATAGAAAATTAGAAAATAAAATCAATGAGTAAATCACAATATTAAAGTATCAAATCTCAAGACTAAAATAATATTAAACAACACAAATCAAACATTTTTAATATCTTCCGAAATCAACTCGCTTAAGTGATAATTCCAAAAAGAATTGTCTACAACTTACTTTGCTTATATGGTTGAGCTATAAAATTAATTTAAATCAAAATTAGTATTAAAATTAAATTTCTAAATATAAATTAGGAGCTTAAGTCATAAAATTTATAATATAGTTGTTTTATATATGAAAATTATCTCATGCACTGACGGTGAGAACTGAAAGTTTTCACCAATGGCTCTTAGTTTTAAGGTTTAGGAGTATAAAATTTAGAGTTTATGATTAAATTTTTAGTTTAATGTTAAAATTTAGAGTTTAAAGTTTAATGTTTAATTTTTAAGGAATATGGTTAGTGTTTTAATCTACAAGCGTTAAATTTTAACTCTAGACTCTAAATTCTAACAACACCTCATAAATTCAAAATTTCTACGGTTAAATCACTAACCATTAAACCTTAAATGAAGTTCATAAACTCTAAAATTAAAGAGCTTGTGAATTTTTTTTTTTGAAATAATAATAATAATAATAATAATAATAATAATAATAATAATAATAATAATAATAATAATAATAATAATAATAATACAAAATCCTTATAAAAAGTTAAAGGAAAAAATACCCTAATTATTTTAATAAATAGCTGAAAATTAATTAAAACAAGAAAGAGTGAAAAGTCATTAAAGTATTCTTGGGCCCCACAAAAACTAATAAATGAGAAATAAATTAAAATAATAGAATATTACGTGGTTTCTTCTTCTTCTTCCTCCACCAGACGACTGTTCTTCATCTAAAACTTCTGCAACTCAACCTCTGCAACTTTTCTTTTCTAATTTTTTTTCTTCAAGCTAAATATATTCAGGTACGTCCCTGGGTACGTCTCCAATTAGCGTTGACCGTACCTGATTTATATTTGACCGTCCCCGGTAAAGTTGGGACGTCCCGGAGACGTACCCCAGCCGTCCCCGCATCGTCCCCGTCCCGGAGACGTATTGGGGACGCGGGACGGCCTTAAGGTGGCGTCCCCGTGCTTCATAGATCGACAGAGAAGACTTCAATAAACAAATGAAATTGATATGAAATAAATGAAATATTAGATTCAATACCGAAATTGATTAGGTTAGGGAAATAAATATGAAATAAATGAAATTGATTTGTTGAAGCTAAGTTAGGGAAACCTTCAATACCGAAATTGATTTGTTGAATTAGGGAAATGTTAGATTCACCACCCTTCTGATATAATTTGATACTCGGGGAGCAGACAGCATAAACAAATGAAATTGATATGAAATAAATGAAATATTAGATTCAATATCGAAATTGATTAGGTTAGGGAAATAAATATAAAATAAATGAAATTGATTTGTTGGAAACCTTCAATACCGAAATTGATTTGTTGAATTAGGGAAATGTTAGATTCATTAGTCTGCTAGTTAGGGAAACCTTCAATACCGAAATTGATTTGTTGAATTAGGAAATTGCTTAGCATAATAAATCACAGTTTAGTTTAGTTTAGCATAATATTGAATTAGGAAATTGCTTAGCATAATAAATCACAGTTTAGTTTAGTTTAACCTATAATCATTGGATTTATATTGTTGATTGACATGGCAAAAATATCGTATTATTTTAGAATTTTGTATACATACACACACATATATATATATATATGTATGTATGTTTTGCCGACTTTCTTGAAGCGATGCCTTAATTTCCCAATAGTCTACAACTAAATGTGTAATTTTGTTAGATTGTTAATGTTAATTAGCAAATCAAGCTTTCCTAAAACAAAACCCAAATACATGCAAATTGCAACAAAGTTGATAGCGAAACCTCTAATTAAGCACATTAAACTATATGTAGTTAGACTAATAATGCCACTGCGTTAGTTTTAGGCTTCCCTTTTAAAACAAAATTGAATCAATAAGTAATAAAATAATATTATTAAAAAGTTTTTTTTAATATTAAAATTTAACATTATCTTTTTGTTGCCATTTTAGTAATGCTTATCATTATCTTTTAGTAATGCTTATCATTATTTATGTATTTGACTTATCTTTGACTTAATTGATAATATAATAGTTATATCTCTTTTCATCCTTCAAGTATGACTGATAGGTAGTTTATATCTTTTTAATTTGGATATGACAGAAATTGAAAATGGATAGGAGTTGGATGAATTTGCCAAGGGTAAACGCCCACTATCGAAATGGGGTAGAATATTTTCTGAATTTAGCTTTTGCAAATGCAAGCCAAGAAAATATGATTCTTTGCCCCTGTAAGAAGTGTGTTAACATGAATTGGCACGTTCGTGAAGTTGTGCACGAACATCTAGTCATTTATGGCTTTGTTCCGGGTTATAGAAAATGGGTATTCCATGGAGAGTTGACATCTCGTACAGCTTCTTCCACGAGTAATCCACCTTCTCATCATAATTCTCATCGTGGATCTCTTAGAGAAGATGACATGGAGGGTATGTTGCAAGATGCATTTAATATGCACGATTATCATCAGCCTGTTAGAGAAGATTGTGATATTGGTGTTACTGATTTCACCGAGATGGGAAGAAGTGGATATGATGAAGAGCCAAATGGAGAAGCATCAAAGTTTTACAATTTGCTTAATGAAATGAATGAACCACTTTATGAGGGATCAAAATATTCAAAGCTCTCCTTTTGCATTCGCCTTTTCCATTTAAAATGATTGGGAGGGTGGACCGGTAACTCTTTTACACAATTATTAGAGTTTTTGAGTGAAATTTTTCCTTTTGCAAAAATTCCTCAATCCGGCAAAGATATGAAGAAAATGATAAACGATTTGGGGCTTGGTTATGAGAAAATTCATAGTTGTCCGAATGATTGCATGTTGTATTGGGGTGATAGAAAAAATCAAGAATCCTGTCATGTATGCGGTAAATCTCGGTGGACGAATGGGGACACAGAAAATGTGAGTGAAGACAAAGTTGCAACACGAGCAAGAAAGAAGCCAAAAAAGATTCTGCGATATTTTCCTCTAATACCCAGACTTCAAAGACTTTTCATGTCTTCAAAGACTGCTGAGTCTATGAGGTGGCATCACGATGGACGAACAGAGGATGGATTATTAAGGCATCCTGCAGATTCTTTAGCTTGGAAGACATTTGACCAAAAATTTCCAAGTTTTGCAGGAGATCCTCACAATGTTAGGCTCGGTCTTGCATCTGATGGGTTTAATCCCTTTAAAATCATGAGTACTTCATACAGTACTTGGCCTGTTATACTTGTTCCTTACAATTTGCCTCCATGGATTTGCATGAAACAATCATCATTTATTTTATCCATGATAATCCCAGGTGAGAAAGGTCCAGGGAATGATATTGACATCTACATGCAACCTCTTATTGAGGAGTTGAAACAATTATGGGTTGGTGTCGAAACATATGATGTGTTGAAGAAGGAGAACTTTAATTTGCGTGCAGCTTTATTGTGGACTATTAATGATTTTCCCTCTTATGCAAATTTATCTGGGTGGAGTACCAAAGGTCGTTATGCTTGTCCTTGTTGCGCTGCACAGACATGCTCGAAGTGGTTGTATAATGGAAAGAAGTTCTCTTACATGGGGCACCATCGGTGGTTAGATGAAAATCATAGATTTAGATATGAAAAGAATATGTTTGATGGTACTGAAGAGTTTAGAAAAGCTCTTGAGCAAACAATCGGGTCTGATATCTTGTCGATGTTGAAACATATCAAGTTCACTTATGGAAAAACGAACCAACCACCAAACCCACGATCAAAGAAGAAGACAAAAGAGGTGTATGACCGTGAGTTTGAGCAGCTTAGTGATGATGACTCTGATGAAGAGGATGATCCAAATGAGGCGGAGTTGTGGAAAAAGAGAAGTATTTTCTTCAAGTTGCCTTACTGGAAGCATAACATTTTGAGACATAATCTTGATGTAATGCACATTGAGAAAAATGTTTGTGAGAACATTATTGGGACCATTCTCAATGTCGATGGAAAATCTAAAGACAATCGAAAGAGTCGACTTGACTTAGTTAACACGGGAATTCGACATGATCTTCATCCTCAAGAACTTCGTAATGGAAAATTTTCGTTACCGCCTTATATTTTTACGATGTCGAAGAAAGAAAAAGAAGTATTTTGCACGGTGTTGAAAGATATAAAAGTCCCAGATGGGTATGCATCAAATATATCTCGATGTGTCAGTGTTAAAGATCGAAGACTTTATTCTCTAAAGTCACATGATTATCACATATTGATGCAAGATTTAATGCCAGTTGCATTATGTGGTTGTATGTCAACTGAGGTGACATCATGTATTATTGAACTTTCTAATGTAATGAAAGCTATTTGTGGGAAAGTTTTGATGGTTGAAGAACTTGACAAATTACAAGATCGAGTCGCATTGACTTTATGCAACATGGAGAAGATATTCCCACCTTCATTTTTTACAATTATGGTGCATTTGTTGATTCATTTTTTACAAGATCGAGTCACATTGACTTTATGCAACATTGACTTTTTGCGGCGTTTGTATATGAAAACGCCGCGATAGAACAAAACCTATATCGGCGTTTATACGAAAAAAACGCCGCTACCTATTGCGACGCTGCTTCTTGCGGCGCTTTTGGCGGCGTTTTTCTTAACACCGGGAGAGTTTTTAGCGACGCTAAAAAACGCCGCTATAGGGTTAAAAAACGCCGCAAAAGGCCTGTTTTGCTGTAGTGGTTATATCTTCGTAAACATTTAATTTATAGTTATCGACTTCTTTTCTCCCAATGTAAGATTGAATGGAGTAAGCTTGAGCAAAATTCGATTAGACTCGAAAAATCTTTTTTTTTTCAATTTTGAGTTACTTGAGTCAAGTCATTTGAGCTATTCGAGTCAAATTGAAAAAATTTTGAGTTCGAGCCGAGTTGGAATTTTCCAAACTAAAAAAATCAAATAACCAAATTTTACCGTTTTGCGATTTAGTCTATAATTTTATTTTTCTTCAATTTCTCCTTCATTTTAAGTCCATTTTTGACCAAATCTGAACCACATATTCCTAAACCAATGTAGAATACATGTTTAGCTTCAACTCATATTTTTGGAAATAAATTTCATCCTTTTGCAATTGAGCTCCTCAACTGTAACCCCTTAGACCCGCCTACGCGTTACGTTGAATACTAGGAGGTCACATTAGGGTCACAAGAGCGACCCACGGTAAAAACCCAAATAAGAAAATGTTTTTCTCTACATACATCAAAACTGTAAAATCAAATTTCTATTTAAAATACCATTTCAGATAATAATGTAAACATATAACAGAAGTTCATAAAGTTTATTACAGACACTAGCATAAAACAATACGTGGCATACATGCCCACTAACTGTACCAGTACCGTACTCCAAAGCAACATCGAGAGAACTCTAGACACAAATGTCGATCACTATACCATGATAGATTTCTTCTAACCCACGATGGTAAAAATAATATGAGCATGAAAAAGCTCAGTAATACAGAACTACCAAAAGATGTTGTAAGCACATGCAGGTATAAGGTAGAGCATAAATCGAACATAAAGATCATGTCATCAACATGTTCTCGTTATGGTATTGAATATCGTATACGCCATACTTAAAGGCAATGTGGTTGTTCAATACTTAAACTTCTGAATATTAGACGAGCATTTTATAATCCAGAAGAATCGGGAAGGAAATATATTTCACAAGAATTAAGCTATGAGGTATGGTGTGTGTGTCCCAACAAACGCAGATCAAGAAGGATCAACAGAAAGTGTCAGGCAACAAAAGAATTTTGATAGGGGCAAAGGAGGAAACATGAAAATTTTGGTATTAGCCTAACTACCTTTCAACCGTACTCTAGTATATAGTTCCCTAAAACTGCATCTATACAGGCGTTAACCCAAGCCTAAAGGGCATAGGTACCGACCTAAGGGAATACCTTAGGTTTCAGACGAAATTACCCTAGCCGAAGTATAGGAACCAAATACATGCATTAACCTAGGCCCAATGGGCGTAGGTACCGACCTAAGGTGTTACCTTAGATCCCGAGCATAATTACCCTAACTGAAGCTAGGAACCTAGTATGGGCGGAATTACCCTAGCCGAAACTAGGAACCTAATATGAGCGTTAACCTAGGCCCAATAGGAGTAGGTACCCACCTAAGGGGTTACCTTAGATCCCGGGCAGAATTATCCTAGTTGAAGCTAGAAACCTAGTACGAGCAGAATTACCCTAGCTGAAGCTAGGAACCTAATACGGATGAAATTACCAGCCTAATCGGGGTTGAACCTACAGTCTTCAATCAGTATCCTAGTACCTAGTAAAACAGTTTTGAATGGTAACGGTCAATTCAGTATTTAGTAACAGTATGTCAAGAATTTAGGATACAGACAAATGTTAAATCAATAGAATCGAAGTATCAGGAATCATGAATCGTGTATACTTGTATAAGAAATCAGGAACCATAAGTCATGTTTTTGCTTCAGATAACATGATCACTTAGGATGAGAATGGATAGACTAGTCTCCAATCAGGAAGATTAATCATGTAATCATAGGACACACTAATTAGTCCAATTTATTACTAAAAATCATTGCTAATTACAGAAAGGAGACACTGAATTATAGTTCATTCTAGACTAACTTTAGAATCATGAACCATATTTAAAGGATTTCGGTAGGTATCAACTTCATCCAGGTATTCAGGAAATTATACCTCAAGTTCATTCAGTATTTTCGGTATATCATGATTATACGAGAATTCAGATATATCAAGACAAATTTTAAGAATTCAAGTAGATCATGATCAAACAAGATTTCGAATATATCAGAAGAGTTCTTGTCAACTTTGCTCAAAAAGGCATTTTGGTTATTTTAATTGTCAGGGGCAATTTTGTGATTTAACCTTAATAGGGTAAGTCAGTGATTTACTGAGCTGAAGATTGTTGTCGGCTTGCTAGGCTTCCAAGTCTATTCAATTAAACGTGTCTCATCAATGCGTTACTTTCCAAGTATTTGAATAGGTACACCTCGCTATCATAAATTATCCTAGAATGAGCCTCAAATGGTTGAACACACACACACACACGCACACACACACACACACACACACACACACACACACATATATATATAGTAGGCAAGCCGTATTCTTCCATTATTGTAATAATATTAAGAATGACTGATTTACATAAGTCAAGCTTCAAACCACATGGGCATTACAGTCATTTGCGATTCATCAGTAATCTCAGGATTTTCCAAGTTTTCACTTATCTCAAGTCACGTAGGTATTTCAATCATTTAAGTATTGGATGGTGTTTCAGTCATTTAGGTGTTCGAGGGTATTTCAGGCACTTCGATGCCCGCAGGTATTTCAGTTATTCTGATTCTTTCGGTCCTTCCAACTATTCATTCATTTTAGATCTCTAGGGTATATCCATCATTTTAGTTATTTTAGAAGTTTGGTGCCCAAGGATATTTCTGTCTTTCTTTCTTCTTTTTGTCATTACGATCATTATGATCAATTCAACCCTCTTAGTATTTCCAAACCTTTTAGTCATTTCATTCAATTCAGTATTTCACGCCATTTTGATTAATTCAGGCATACGAATAATTTTCTGTAATTTATCTTTGGAGATTTATTTAGAATCCAAGAGAATCCAAGTACTTTACAATCTCAAAGATTTAAATCTTGTTGCCATAACTTTCCAAGTAATTCAAGGTTTATCAAATGAATTAGTTGTTTTACCAGATCAAATGTAGATTCTCATATCGCTTTTATTTTTAGGGGTATTCTGGTCATTTTAGCACCTTAAGGGCATTTCCGTCATTTCTTAACGTAGTATTTCAGAAATTAAATCCTTTAACAATATTAATCGGATTGGAAGATTAATTGTCTATTTAATCACTTACTGAACTCAAGATCTTTTCAGTCTATTAAACTTCACTTTCGAATAGTTCGTTCCTATCTAGGTCACCATTCTTTTATTTCGTAATCGAATTGACTCAAACAGAGTTGAAAAATACACTTAATTATAATCATGCATACTTTAACCGAATACTAACATTTATCATAAAGTGTACAAGAGGTAGTAATGTATTACCTCAACTCCGAGCTACATCGGTTGATCCATGGTGATCCATTCGATAACTTTCGAACCCGAATTCGACGTCCCTCAACATCTCGTATACAAGGAACTGTGACTACCTTCAATTACACTGTAATCACTAGTTTTGTCCGGGGTAGACCCATTTTTATTTTTATCTTTATAAGTAATGGACTTATATGTATAATGGGCTTTGCTTGGGCTATATTTAAAACAAAAAATTATACATGTTGCTATCATATGTGGTTATTAATGTTATGTCACTAACCAATTGGAAAACCCCTAAATATTATATAATTATATATGTGTTTTGTATACCCCATAATATTTTAGGTTATATTAATTTTATTAGTTCGGTTTCCTACTATATCATTATATCATTAGTATTATTATTATCATGTTTATCATTATTATTACTATATATTGATGGATGTCATTATTATTATTATATTATTATTATACTAATTAAATTGAATATATGTAAAAACATGCATCCTTTAATTAAATAAAGCCCACATTTTTACAGCCCCTTATCATTTATTAAAAGCCCCAAAAATTATTTTACATATTACATATTTGGCCCGTTTTGCCCAAAGTCTAAAAAACCCTAGTCCTAATCTGATGTCCCTCTCTTTTGTTTGTGCGCAACCGAGTCTAGACCGTCAGATCAAGGGTTGCTGATCGAACGGTCCAGATGGTCCCTGATGGAAGAAGCCCTAGTTAGCTTTCTTTTGCCCTGGCGCCGCAGGATCCCAACCGTCGGTTCTGGTTCGTGATCGGATGACCCAGATTGAAGAAACACCCTTCCAAATTCCCCACGCGCGCGTGCAACTCACGCGCTTGACTCCTCAACTCTCCAGACCATTCAGATCGCCACGTCGGTCAGAAGGATCATCAACTGCTGCGATTTTTTTGTTCATTTGTTCTGCCACGTCGACATATGCAACAAAATCAAAATGTTAAATAAGATATGCTAACCGAAATGTCAGAAAGGACAAAGCAATGCGCCAAGAATTTTAGGATACACAACAAAATCGGCAGCGGGCCAATGAGATGTTTTTCATTTTCATTTTCCTTTTCTAAATTTATGTAATATTCGGCTATAAAGCCGAAACAAAATAATGTAACTGAAAATGGCATCAATAGGGAATATAAGAGATCAATAGAAAGCAAAATACCAACGTTTCAGAGGTATCGTCTTCTTTATTTTTTAGCATCCATCGGCATCCTCATTTAGGTTTCAAAATACACCAAAATAGACTAGGGTTTTCGTGTTTTTCCTTCGTCTTTTCGTTCTCCCTTTGTACCATCGTGTCTCCTCGTCGGCGACAAGCCGCCCGATCTTTCATAGATCATGTGTGGTGAGCCGTTGGGGCAGAGATGGTAGAAATCTTTTTTTTAGTTTCGGCTTACACAAAACGAAAAAGGATTTTCATCGCTTTCGAAGGGTTTGAGTTTAGATCTGGGTTTTAAAAGTGAAAATGAATCGTTTTCCGGTGTTAGAGGGTTCGCCGGCCGCCAACTAGAGACGACCGGCGTGGTGAGTTCCGGCATCGAGAGAACGAGAGAGGGGATGGTTTTTAGGATTAGTAAAAGGGGGTCTGAAATGTTTAAAACACGTTTTTATAATGTTTAAAAGATTTAAAATTGGCGAAATCATGTTTTTGGTCCTTCTGCGTCGCGTTATTTACGTGCATATAGGTTTCCGCGTTTTGCAATCACGTTTCTGGTCCATGTGGTTTTCGAAATGTCGCATTTTCGTTCATTCTCGAGCCTAACCTCATCTCAAACGGTTTAATCCTCTTTTGGTCCCTAAAGCTCTTGATTTTGTTTAATTTGGTCCTTTCCGGTATTTAAACCCCCTCTTTTATCGTGCATGTTTTTAATTCTTGTTCTGTATTACATGTCTTAAATTCCAGTCCCACATTTGTGACGTTATGCCTTATATACATTGTTATTATTGTTTGAGCATTAAATATAGTTTATTTGTTGTTATTTTGTTATATGTGTGTATATATACGATATGTATATTCTGCATGTTACCTATAGTATATTATATATTCATTATGTAGTACGTTATATATTTATATATCATAGTTCCATATATATATATATAGTTGATTTTATTTCATGTTTGTCCTTTAATTATGTTAGTTTTCTCAGTTTGTACATAATGTTTTAAATGTATAATATATAGTTTTTATATAACGTGTAGTTTTAATATATGATATATAATTTTATAAAAAACGGTTTTAATATAACATATAGTATCATGTATATAATGTATTGTTATTATAAAATATGTAATATGTATCCGTTTACAAGCTTGGGCCTTGGGCTTTCGAGGCTTAGATCGTTAGGATTAAGTTTGGGGCTTTGTTTAGTTTAGGTGAGCTCGGGCTAGGTAAATTAGGCCTTTAGGCATTTTTAAATAAGATCGTCTTAATTGTTTCGAATCGTGTGCCCATTTCATAGGGGCATGGTTCGTACAATTAAGTCAGTTTAGGTCTAGAGCCTTAGTCGTATTTAGGACTTTAACTAGTTTAATTCACTTAAACTTGTCCTTGCCTTATTGGGACGAATATTAAGTTCATTAAACCGGTTAAACTTTTCTTAATTATTTCTTTAAGGTAAAATTAATATTAAATTTAGATGGATGCAACACAAGATAATTCATAATTTATTAGGGCTTTCTAGTTTTTAGGGCATAAACAATTTAGGGTTAATATTAGAATCACCTAATTAATAATTAGATCACTAATCGGACTCCTATAATTTGGGCCTTTTAGGATAGGACCTTGGGTGGGCTTTTCTGTGTTCATCTTTAAGCCTTTTTGTGACATGCATCTTAATTGCCATTCATGTGACCCTTTGTCCCAATTACATGTTAATTAATTTAAATCATATAAAAGGGAGGCTATTAATCTCAATATCTGTGTCGTGACAGTCCGAACTCAATGGACGTTGACCAAATATTTGGGTTAATCCTTACTGTCTCAAGGTAAACGATAGTTAAAATAGAGACAATGTCATAACACCATTCCTAAATGCTTGCATCATGCATAAAGGTGACGTACGAGAGTCGAACCATAAATTAACACATTAGTCAGACTTATATGATGTCGGTTTAATCTATGGTTCGATGTATCGTCTTCCTTATTAATTAAATGCCTAATTAATTCTAAAGCTTCGATTTGATTAAACCCGTACAATTAGAGTCAGATTTTCAATTAAGAACATCTAATTAAATCCATTTTAAACTTTAAATAATTTAAATCTATTAAAGGCAACAAATATTTTGGTACCGATTTCCGGGTGTGATGGGGGTGCTAATCCTTCCCCACACGTAACCAACTCCCGAACCCTTTTTAAAACGAATCTCTAGTTTTTATGGTATTCGACCTACCTTAGTGGCCGATGGCGACTCCAAATTGTTACTGTTTTCTGAAACTCGAATTTTCCAAAAGAAACTCCCCTTTTAATCAGTTTTTTCTAAAAATGTGGGATATTTAAAAGTACTTTTCAAGAAAAAAGTTATTACAGCATGGCGAATCCGCTGGGGACCGAATTTTGTTTTACAAAACAAAAAGAGAGTTAAGCCAATAAAATATTTGTTGCTTTTAATCGATGGAAAATTTTGAAGTTTAATTTGACTTTAATGAGGTCGTTTTTCCTTGAAAATGTGACTTAGATTGTACGAGCTTTGATAATTGGCGGCATTCGAATTAATTCTTCATTTAATTTCTAAGGAGTCACCGACATGTGTTACATCATGATCATCAAGCTTTATACCCGAGCTTTGTCCCTTTAAGTGGGAGTGAAACACCCATACCCACATGAGTATCCCTCCACGGGTCGGTAATTCACTTTCGAAATCCATGCCTTTGACACGTGAGCAGCCCTCCACGTTATTAGGCAGTGCTTTCCCTCGAACCGAAACCAATTCACAAGCTTGTAATGGCCAGAATTGGGGTTCTTGTTGCCTTAGTAGGTAATAAGATAGGTTCGGGTACCCTTTTGTAGAACCGAACCCATGTATGAGAATATAGGAAACCCACCCCATTAGAGCCATGCAGATAACCGTAGAACTAGGATTCATGTTGTAGGTTTTTTCTTTATCTGTCCTGTTTTGGTCAATTGCTTTCCTCCTTTTGACTAATTTTGTTCATTTAATTATTTATGTCCATTACTAACACATTTCTTTCTTGGTGTTATTTTTCTTATTATGTTTATTTGTTTGTTCTGCATATTCATAGCATCTTTGTATGAAGTGTTAATTCGAGAAAAGTCCAAAAATTAAAAGTTTTCGTAATAGGAGAAAGAGATCATCATCATGAGTCAAAGAATCCCAAAGATCAAGAGTGATTAGGGGTTGAACCAAGACAAGGAATACAACGTTTCATGTGACTATGTGTCAGATCTAACCAATTTAGTGAGCATTGGCGAAGTTGACATGCTACCAATGATCGAAGAGTCAAGTCGACCGAATTTATCTCAAGCCCCTAGAAGTCAAGTCATTCGATTGTCAAAGCAAAGTGTACCTCAATGTATCCAAGCCTTAGCACAAATAGCCATGGATTTTCTGGAATGCGTTGATTCAGAAGAAGAGGATGAGCAAAACCTGTTGAAGATTGTACCCTATGTGAAGTTATATTCTTTCCTCGATGTAATGAGACTTGATCTCTGTTATGGAAAATTGTTTAATGAGGATGTTCTTCGATAAACACTTCTTTGCATTCATGTTCTCATAGTAGCATTATTTCATGACGTATTATTCATTGATACATTTTTGTACATTCATTTCATCATATGCATCACTAATTGGGGAAAATATTCGCCTCAAAAAATAGAAGAGAATAACTTCAAGCCAGTACAGTTTCAAAAGCATGAATGACCTAATGGCTAGGGTCAAAAAGCTCGAACAGCTCCAAGAGCATTTGGTTTGGAACCAAAGAGAGACAATACCGTATGTGAGTAAATTTCAAGAAGAAACTAGCGGCAAATCGACGAATTGATGGGTAGTGTGGCCAACGTGACCAAAGGAGAGGGTGTGAAGGAAGACTTATTTGTACAAAAGGAGAGTGAGAGTTGGGATTGCGACTTCATAGCGAAAAATGGTTTTGTCTGACGAAGACCAAGCTATCATCAACTAATATGAGGTAGCATGCATCATTCAGAGTGCCCCACTGAATTGATATTGAATAAGACCGAAAACTCTCTCTTGAAGTCTCTATCATCTCCAGTGAACAAAGGCCCGAATAAAGTAGATTTGGAAATCAAAGAAAACATAAAATGCAACAAGGGAATGAAGGTGTCGACTGCATCGGGGTCTGAAGAGTCATATTCCCTAATACAAGGTCAACCTCTAGCATCAACTTTTCATCAACAATTGTCACACGATAAAGCCTCCGGGTCCCAAGAAAAAAAGAGGAAGTTGAGGGACTTTCGATTTATTCCTAGTTCATTCACCTACCAAGAACTGTTTTCCAAATTGTTGAGTGCTCGATTGATTGCACCGTGCTTCGTTAATCCTCAGTCATCCCCGTATCTTAGTTGGTTTAAAGATGAGGAACATTGTGAATTCCACGCTGGAATTCAAGGCCATTTCATCGAGAAATGCATAAACTTGAAGCGTAAAGTTCAACACCTCACAGATGTCGGGGTATTAGAGTTTGAACCAACAGTTCCAGGTCTGAAGATCAATCATCAATCTATGAAATTATATCAAGACAAAGAGGGCAAAGGGAAGATACGTTCGGTTAGGAGGGTATTACAACAAGCGAAATCGTTTGAGGAATCAGGGATGGCTATGAAAGATTCCATGAAAACGGCAGTAATCGGAAACGAAGAGGTTTCCAAGGATAGTCAATTCCAATCAAAGAAAGGAGAAGTGGAGAACGAAGAAACGCATGTTGAGGACACCGAGAGGAGTAACGAGGAGACAAAGATGGCAATCTCGATGACGTATTCTGAATTGTTACCCTTGCTGGTTCAAAACAAGCTTTTGGAGTTACCCCTATCGAGACGCTACTCTTACCTTCACACTAATGTGTATGGTACCAAGATGGCATGTGGTTTCCATTATCGTGATTGTGGTCACACAACAGAAGATTGTGCATTTTTGAAACGTAGGGTTTATAGCCTTATCAAAAGGGGTTTGCTTAACTTTAAGGATGGAAAGCCCAGGTTCCACCAAGGATTAGGGCATGCTAGAAAGTTGACAAGGGACTGAAATCAATGTCGTAAGCTTCAAGTAAGGACACCTCTCAGGGTTCTCAATACGTCAATTGCGTTCTTGCTTCCCCATTTAATTCAAGGGAGATATCTCGCCCCTAGGCTGATGGAGGAGATCCCAGGCCCATCTATTAAACCCGATCTGAACAATGTTTGCAATTTCCATATAGGGGCATCAAGACACCCTACTAGGAGGTGTTGGGTTTTGAAAGAAGAAATAAAGAATTTACTCGGTAATGGGACATTGACACTTGAAATTGTTAACAGTGGAAAGCAAAAAGGATAGGGGAAACTACCACTTCAGTTGAGGAACTGAAGAAGCAAAATGAATGAGAAATCAGTTCCAAACATGTCTAGAGTGTTGATGCATATCACCCATGTTTATGCTAGGAGTTGGTGTTTGAATTTCCTTGCATTGTGTTTTTTCTTTTGAAGTAATGTGTGGAATCAACTTTGCTAATATTTGCCCGAGAGTAGGAAAGATCTTTTTGGAACAGCCTATGATTGCGGATTTAATTTTCAATGAAAGGATGCTTTATCTTTCGTGTCTCAATTACCTCTTCATTTTGTGTATATGTTTGTCTATTGGGTCCCTCTATATCAATTGCACAAGGGACATTGGCTTTGACCCAAAGGTTAGTTTCGAGCAGCCTGTGTCTAATTGAAATCCTAAGATGTTGAGATTATGAAGGTGTTACCCACATCAAATAAACAATAAATCGATGCAATTTAATGTTTGAAGCCTGGTAATAGGCATTTTCAAAACAAAATAAATAGATGTAACTTTCAAAGCCTGGTAATAGGCATTTTTCAAAAAAAAAAAAGCACTCGAAGCCTGGTAATAGGCAGTTTCCTTCAAACAAAAACAAAAAAAATTAATCAAAAAGCACTCAAATGCTCGAAACCTGGTAATAGGCATTTTTGGATACGAGTGTGGAGTTTTTTGGGCACTCCGCTGAAGTTCGTTCTAATCGAAACTCCTTGCTTCATGAGTGATGGTAATATTTTCAAATCATGACAATGCTTAGTAGCTCGGGATTTTGTTGTTCGCTCCATCATTTATTTCGAGTTAAAGGAATGTGATGAGTTGACTTCCCCAAAACAAGAAAGAAATGAGACAAAGCAATAATGATAAAGGCGAAACTTACAAAAGGTAAATCAAAATTGGTTAATAATAATAATAAATTGAAGTAACTTGGAGGGTACTTCACATCTCCAGACATCAACTCGGTTTTCGAGGTCTCTTAGACACATGATGCTTGAGGCAATCCTTGGTGAGCCATTTTAGTGTTGCTCGTGCACTTGATATTCGGGGTATTTAATCTAGCTTGATATATTCATGATCTGAAGAGAAAAACCTATTTTTCCTAAAACCACCCCTTTTGAAATTAGCATGTGTAAATATAAAAGATTTCTTTGCATTACTTCAGAGGTAAATTCAGAACGCAAGGGTATGGATACAAATGATTGACCTAATAAGGAGGAATAATCCACCGATGGTTATGGTGGAGATAGTGGCAAGATTTTATATGCTAGTCAATTCAAGGACTTGAGAACACGTGCTCACCCCAATGTTGAGGGAGAAAGACCTATAGTGGGCGAAATACTGAATTGACCTGGACATTTAGGATTCTGGGGAGAAGGTCTCAAGCACCAAATTGTGAGACAACACCACCTTTTCATGGGAGCATACCTCATCAACCAGATGAGGTTATGGAGATGGGTCTGTTTGCTTTGGGGATTTACGGCTTGATCATTTTCTCTGGAGTCTTTGAATACAGTGACACCATCGTCTGGGACTTGTTCGGGCACTTGAAGGTCGGCAAGGTCGGCCTAGCACAATCAAACATTTAGAACAATAGCAGGATCTCATGCGCCAGATTGTTCAGAGAGTCAATTAAAGTTTTTGCCATCTTGTTCCGAATAGTTTAGAATAACGAATACTTGAATAAGAAGAATTCAGAAATCGGAGGGGCATGAGTTTCCCCTTTAAACGAGGCAATTGTAGAAATTCTTTACGGAAAGACCATGAAGAGGCAATGAATAAGCCCGAGTCAAGAAAGGATAGCATAAGTCAGCGTCCTCTTTCAAGAAGAAAAAAGAAAGAAGATTCGGTAAATAGAAAATGAAGATCAGACTTTGTAAGAAAGGCTCAGAAGATTTAGGGGCACATGTCCACCCTAATATGGAGACTAAAGAGGGCTTATCATGAAGAGTCAATAAATAGACAACAACTAAGCCCTAGTTGAAGTGGGGGAGTGATTCGAAGGTGGATTTCAAGAGGTGACAGATTTTAGTCAAGCCAGTATAAGCTGGCCATATCCTTTCAAGATAAGATAAGAACGAAGACTCAGTGTAGACTGAAAACCCATGGAAGTTAAGGATGATCGACCTGATAGCGAGGCTTTTTCCCCAGCAACTCTAAAAGTGACTCATGTTGTCACTAAATTTTCACCTCATTTATTTATTTATTTATCCATTTAATTAATTTTAAAAAGGGGGAAAATAAAACATTTTGTTATATATAATAAGGCCCATCTTATTTTAATAAGGATCCATTTTAAACCCATTTTCTTTAAAATTAAAAGGACTCATTTTAATTAATTAGAAGCCCAAAAATTAACTAAATGATCCCAACTAACCCATTTGTTTTATTTTTTCATAGGTTTATTGAGGGCCATCCGATCTAGGGCAAGGGGATCCGAGGAACTAAAGTAGATCAAGCAAAAAAAGAGGAGCGTGGGGAAGACCCCGCGCTGCCACGAGCCTAGCGCGTGCGCCGCACGCGTGCGGGGTTTCTTCTTCAAGTTTCCCGATCGAACCAGGGCAGCCGTGCCCAGCCACCTCGACAGCAATGGTCGTTGTTCTGAAGCCACCAAGGAGCACCGCCAGTCGTCGTCCAGCCCTCGGTCGTGCCGTCACCGTCACCTTTCCGTCAGCTGATTCCTGCAAAACTCAAAAAGAAAAAAGGGGAAATTAAGGTTAAATTCGGATATAAAATTCAATGGGAAATCATCCAAAGAAATCACAGTAAAAAAATCCCTAGATTGAAGCCTTATCCAACATCAGCTTGAATTCAGAACCAAGACAAAAGCGATTTGGTTGAGTTTAGGGATTTATGCTTGAGATTCAAGCCATTTTGTACCTATAAAAACCCACTTATTTTTTGTAATTAGACACCAAGAAAAAATACGAAAAAGCATTGAAAAAATCATTAGAAAGCTTTAAAAATTTTCATTAGGCTTGAAGAAGAAAAAGCTCGAGTTTTCCGGTGAAGTTGTAATCAAGATTGTTGGAATCAAAGAAGCAAGTTCATTTTTTGGGTATTGTGTTCTTCCTTTTAATTCTTTTACTTTGATGTTTGTTGTTAAATTCGTGTTTGATTGTTGAAGTTCGATGTTTAAAATTTAAGTTTGTTTTGGTTCGAATTAAAACCAATTTTGGTCTTTTTTTTGTTAATTTTTGGATAAAATTAGAGATGGGTGTTCTTCATTTTTTGAAGAACACCAAGAACAATGTTAAAAGTTTTTATTTGTTTGATCCATTTGGAATCAAGGAAAAAATTAAAAAGGTGTTTGTGGGCCTTGAAACCAATCCATTTGAAAAAATTAAAATTTGGGCTTAAAGAGAATTGATTCTTTGGACCTTTTTTTATCAAGCTTAGTTTTATTTTTTTATATCAAGTTTATCTTTTAAATAAAGATTTTTTTAGAAATTAAATATTCGTTTTAAAAAAAATTATAATCAAATATTCATTTTACTTTTAAAACTTATAAAATATTTTGCTTAAAAAAATAAAAAAATCCAATTTCATTTTGACATGACTTTAAGGAAAAAATTTAACTTTTTTTAAAAATGTATGAATCAAAATTGAAAATAAAAATAATTTGTCTTGCCTTTTCTTTTTAGTTATAATCTTGTAATTATTTAATTTTGCGGTTTAATCTTTGCTTTCATATTTTATCTTTGTTTGCTTGTTTAATAATAAATGTGGTGTCTTATCAAACGGGAATGACATGTTATGTAACACTCAGGTTTGAGGGTCGGATGAAAATAATAATAAAATAATATTTTGAGTCTCGGTTTTATAATTAAAATAATAAAATATTATATGGACTTCATATTTCCAAAGAAAGCATTATATGTTGGACTCAAATTGTTTTGGAAATCAAATTCCATGGATTTTAATTGTTAATGAGATTGTCATCTCATTAATGGCAAAGGAGTAAATAGATGGACTTTCAATTAAAAATCCCCTTTATGTTAAAACAAGCCTTGTCATCTTCTTCTTCACTTCCCCATTTCATTTTTACACGACATTGAAGAGCTCTCAACACCAAGTTACTATTTCATCCCCTTCCACCTTCATCTTTAGAGCTTTTTGAAAGGTAAATATATTTTTTACTTGGCCCTGTCTTCCTCTACATTTTGGTACCATTAGTTTCCAATAAAGCTATGTTTTTTTTATATTTTTGGGTTTTCAAATATTTTATCAAAGGTTGAATATTTATGATTCTTTATCAAAGCTTATGATTTATTATGGTTAGATAAGTTGTTTATGAACCATAATGTCCAACATATGTGAATTTTAAAGTGTTTTTCCATGATTTCCAGATTTGGGTTTTAATGGGATTTTTGAAGGGTTTTAAGATGAGTTTTGGGTGTGTTTAATGTTGGAAATTGAGGACTGAGGTTAGTATGATAGTTGGGGGTTGTTTTGGAATCATTTAAGGGTATTAAAGAGGTTGAAATCATGAGTTTTTGATTGAGTTTGAGGGCTGCTCGGGTTTGGAGTTTTTAGGGTTGTTCTTGGCTTGAGAATCATGTGTTTCATGCTTGAGTAGTGTTCCGGGTTTGCTACATTGATGAATGAACTAATTCGGGGTTGTTTTGTATGTGTTGAGTTGATTAGAAGCAAGAGTTTGTGTCGGTGAAGCATCGGGAGTGAATCCGGAAGCTTGAAGGTCTTGGTTGCTTGGTTGTTGAGCTTGGAAGCGAAGGTGAGTGCTTAAATGTTTTTAAATAGTTTTCGAGTATTTAGTTCAAGCATGTGGACGAGGCTGGGCTTGGTAGACCCACCTAGATTTGGGATTAGATTGGTAGTCTAATCCCAAGCTTTAGCTAGAGACTATGGTTGATCTTTAAATGTTGTGTATGTCTCGTGTTAATTGCAATTATGTTGGCTATATATATGGTGTTATACATGTATGTTGATGCATGGATTAATGCATTGTTATATGCATGTGGATTGTGCATGATGTTAATCATGGTGAGTACGTGCTAAGCACGGAAGTGGATATGAAATGATGTTGTGGATTGTGTTTAATATTGGCACTAGTATGCTTGGGTACAAATGATCGATCATTAGGATGTTTAGTGTGCACACGTGAGTCAAATGCGCACGTGGTCTTGGTGATGGTAGTCATCAAGATGGAGTACGGGTTCGCCCGGAAAACCTTCTTATATATATATGATAGTCGGTGATGAGTGTAATCCCATCGACGGGGCGTGAGGATGAGTGGAATCCCCTCCGCGTGAACGGTGATGAGTGTAATCCCACCGTAAGGTAATGGTTGTTGTTGGATGTGAGTTCCAACGTGTTATCCGTGTATTCGAGTCATAGCTAGGTGCCAATACGAGTTGATATGTGTATCAATATGATTTGAGATGTGTTGCCGAATTGGATTATTATATTTGTTTACATATGATGTGGTTATGGCTTGTTGAGCATGGCATAATATTGAATATATGTTCATGCATCATGTGTATTTTGGCTCTCGTGGATCGAAGGTAAGATCATGCATTCTACCTTGGTTGTGCTCGTGCTTGGACCCTGCATTGTCGAGGTTTGTTTTATGAGCTTACCCTCACTAAGCTTTATGCTTACGCTCTCTTTTGTTCGACAATGCAGAACTGTAGTTCGTGGGTTGCTAGTGCAAGAAGGGGGCCTCCAAGTGTGCCTTGTGGTGCTATCTTAGCTATCAAGTATGGACATTTTAGTTAAAGGATGTAATAGTCAAGCAATGGGATATGTATTGGTTGCTTTGATGCTTTTGAAGTATGTTGGTGTTGGTTGTTTAGGAGCATGTTAGACTCCTTTAAATGTCTATGTTGTTTTGGCTTTTGGATGCCATGTATGGATTGTAAACCATGTTTGAATTGCCTACCTTGAATGCCTAAGTGTATACCTTGTTGAAGCTTGTTATCTTAATTGCCATGTATGAACCTTATGATTAGTTTTTGGTGCTTGAGTGTATGGTTCTTATATGTTTAATGTGTTATGCATGTTGTACATGCTTGGTTGCCTTTTAGTTGTTGCTTGTGTGATGTGGGAGGTTGTAGTGGTGTTTTTGGGACAGCCTTGCACCAAAAAACAGCTACAACCAATCTGCAGACAGATGGCATTTCAAAACGGTTGACCCCGTTTCGATACGGTCCCTTTGTTACGGGCCAGGCGTTTCGGTACGCTAGGGGGCCGTTTCGATACATTTTTGCTACTGGAAATCTGAGAATTTGACGAGAAATTAACATATCAAAACGGGCCTTAGCGTTTCGGAATGACCTTCGTATCGTTGACCACGAGAAGTTGATCGTTGAGGTCGTTTCGATATGGGCTACCCCTATTTCGAAACGGTCTCATCGGGTTGACTTTGGCCAGTTGACCTAGTCAAGGCGTATCGAAACACCCTATGGGCGTTTCGATACGGCCTGCTGTATAAGAATAAAATGGGTTGTTTTTAAGTGGGTTGTTGTCTGTTCACCTCAATGTTTCTTCCGCTGTTGATTTTATCACATAGGGTTTAATGTCTCATCTAGAAAAGATAATCTAATTGAAAAAGTTTTCCTTGGGTCGGTAACCGAAGTGGAGCCTTAACGGGTTTCGCCTCGGTTATCCCCGTGTAGCCCACTCAGATCGGTCAAGCGTCCGGACCGGGACGAGGGGTTACACTTGTTGGTATCAAAGCGTAAGGTTTTCGAGACCTTGGGCAGGTTTTCGAGACCTTGTTGTATGCTTGTTTGAGCATGTATGTGTGTTGTTTTGTTTCAAGCATGTTGTGTGGAGTCCCATTGCTACTATTACATCGGAAAAAGGATTTTTTTAAAGTGAGGGAACTTACTTGAGCCACTTGGAACCCTTGCCTTGCTAACCCTATCTTTTGTGCTTTGTTGTTGATTGTTGTAGTTGTTGTTTGTGAGCGCGATGTCGAGGCCTAGGGGTGGACCGAGGGTGGTTCGTCAAGAACCTCGGGTTGCGGCTCCTATTAATGAGCCGGTGGTTGGGGTTGAGGCTCATGTAGGAGAGCCTGCTGTTGGAGTTGGAGCTCCTCCACCACCTCCACCACCACCACCTCCTCAGCCTGGAGTTGGAGGCGAGGATGGAGCTGAGGGAGAGGGACCTCAGGTTGGCCAAGGTGGCCAAGGTCCTGTTGGAATAGATATGGCTCCACTACTTCAAGCTATAGCGGGAGCGTTTCAGGCCGCAGTTGCCGGAGCTCAGGCTGCAGCTCAGCCTAGAGGTGATGATACTAGTTTACCGTTGGAGAGGCTCCGTAGCCTAGGAGCAGAGGAGTTTAGAGGAACTACACCGGAGAGGTCTGAGTTGTGGTTAGAGAAGACAGTCCGCATCTTAGCTCAGATGGGTTGTGTGGGTGCTCGCAAATTGGGTTGTGTGATTTCTTTCCTTCAGGGTGATGCCTACACCTGGTGGGTCACCATTACTACTGGGGTTCTTGAGGCTGAGATTGGATGGGATTTCTTTGAGTCTGCTTTCCGGAAGAGGTACTTGGGGCCAAGATATCTTGATGAGAAGAAGCGAGAGTTTATGGCTCTTGTGCAGGGAGATGCTTCAGTGACTGACTAAGAGACCCGTTTTGTCCGTTTGAGTCAGTACGCTCCAGAGTTGGTTCCTACTGAGAGGGACCGTTGTAACTGTTTCATATATGGGCTTCATGAGGAAGTTAAGAGGTATACCTTAGCTTCAGATTATTCAGATTTCGATGTCTTGGTTGCTAGAGCCAAGGACATTGAGCATAGCTTGGGGCTGACCAAGCGTTCAGGAGGATCTAGTTCTGGTAAGAGACATAATAACTTTGACCGTGGAGATGCCAAGAGGCATCGGGGTGGCGGACAACAGTTTGACCATAGGCGTGGCGGTGGCCACCATGGTAGAGGCCACCAGGGCCATAGAGCTGGAGGGCGTTTGCCCGAGTGTACTCGTTGTGGGAGACAGCATTCTGGTGAGTGTTGGGGTAATTTCCATGCTTAATGGAATTGTGGTTCGAGGGACCACTTTAGGAGGGAGTGCCCGCATCAGGCGGCACAGGCACCGAACATAGAACAGGCTCCTGCGAGAGCGATAGATTATCAGAGAGGTCGTGGGCGCGGTCGTGGCTACTTCTAGCCTAGGGCTGATGCACCTAGGGTAGATTCTTAGAGGAACCTTGATCATGTTGTGGCCGTACAGCCAGAGGCAGGTGGACCAGCGAGAGTATATGCTCAGAGAGAGGTCAGGAACGACACGGATGTGATAGCAGGTAATTTTGAGTTACAGTATATGTCTTTGCTTTCTTTGGTTGATTCGGGTTCTACGCATTCTTACATTGTGAGTGAGCATGCACAGAAGTTAGATATACTTGTTGAGATCTTAGATGTAGGTATGCATGTGACTAGTTCCTTTGGTGAGACGGTTGTGGCTAGACGAATGTATAGGAGGTGTCCGCTGAAGATTCAGGGTCATATGTTTCCCATTGATATGATGGAGCTTCCATTCTATGGGTTTGATATTATTCTTGGTATGGACTGGTTAGTTGAGCACAGAGCTAGTGTAGACTTTGAGACGAAGAGAATTTCTTTGAAACTTTCTGATGACTACGAGGTAGTAGTAGTAGGCGAGAACATTAAGTTCTTGTCTAATGTTGTATCAGCATTGGAGGCTCATAGGTTGATGGATTCCGGATGTGGGGCTTACTTAGCATATGTTATGAATCCTAATATGAGTTAGGTCATATCGAAGGATATTAGAACAGTTTGTGACTTTCTGGATGTGTTTTCTGAAGAGTTACCAGGTTTGCCTCTTGACAGAGATGTAGAGTTTGTAATTGAGACTGTTTCAGGGTCTGCTCCCGTTTCTATTTCTCTGTATCGTATGTCTTCGAAAGAGTTGAAAGAATTGAAGAGTCAGCTTCAAGAGTTGTTAGACCGTGGTTTTATTAGGCCTAGTAGTTCTCCTTGGGGTGCTCCTGTGTTGTTTGTAAAGAAGAAAGATGGTAGTATGAGAATGTGTATTTGACTACAGGCAGTTGAATCAGTTGACCGTAAAGAACAAGTATTCGTTGCCTCGAATAGATGATTTGTTTGATCAGTTGAGGGGTGCTTCAGTGTTCTCGAAGATAGACTTGAGATCAGGGTACTATCAGTTGAAAGTAAAAGAGTGTGATGTTCCAAAAACAGCTTTTAGGACTAGATATGGTCACTATGAGTTCCTTGTGATGTCGTTTAGGCTCACGAATGCACCTACAACATTCATGGATATGATGAACAGAATTTTCAGAGACTATCTAGACCGATTTGTAGTTGTTTTCATAGATGATATTCTTGTGTACTCGAGATCAGAAGAAGAGCATGATGAGCACTTGATATTTGTTTTACAGAGATTGATGAGTAACCAGTTGTATGCGAAGTTGAGCAAATGTGAGTTCTGGATTCGAGAAGTTGTGTTTCTTGGCCATGTAGTTTCAGCTAAAGGTATCCGTGTTGATCCGACGAAGATTGAGGCTATTGTTGAGTGGAAACAACCTAAGTCAGTGACTGAGATTAGGAGTTTCCTAGGATTAGCCGGTTACTATAGGAGATTTGTTGATGGTTTCTCTAGAGTAGCTACTTCTTTGACTAAATTGTTGCAAAAAGGAGTTAAGTTTGAGTGGTCAGATGCAAGACAGAAGGCCTTCGAGAAATTGAAAGAAGCTTTGACAAATGCCCCAGTGTTAGTGCAACCAGTTTCAGGTAAAGAATTTGTGATCTATAGTGATGCTTCCTACATAGGTTTAGGTTGTGTTCTGAAGCAATAAAGAAGAGTTGTTACATATGCTTCGAGACAGTTGAAGGTACATGAGAAGAACTATCCTACTCACGATATAGAGTTAGCCGCGATTGTGTTTGCATTGAAGATTTAGCGCCATTACTTGTATGGTGAGAAGTGTATAGTTTACACCGATCATAAGAGCTTGAAGTACTTGATGACACAAAGAGAGTTGAACTTGAGACAAAGAAGATGGCTTGAACTGTTGAAAGTTTATGATTTGACCGTAGAGTACCATCCGGGTAAGGCAAATGTAGTAGCCGATGCTTTGAGTAGAAAGGTTGTAGTTGAGTTGCGAGCTATGTTTGCTAGATTGAGTGTATCTGGTGATGGTGGTTTGATCACAGAGTTGCAAGTGAAGCCTTCTTTGATTCAGTTGATTAGAGAGAGGCAGTTGCAAGATGTGTCTTTAGTTCCGCATGTTCAAGATATAGCCAAACGTAGACCGACCGAGTATAGTTTCAGTAGTGAGAATGTGTTATGCTTCAGAGAAAGAGTTGTTGTGCAAGAAGATGTTGAGTTGAGACGTCTGATTCTGAGTGAAGCACATTCGAGTCCTTTTTCTATGCATCCGGGTAGTACTAAGATGTACCGTGATTTGAAAAATGATTACTTCTGGGTTGGTTTGAAGAAGGATGTAGCCGAGTATGTGAGTCGTTGTATGGTTTGTCAGAGAGTGAAGGCAGAACATCAGGTTCCTTCAGGTTTGTTTCAGCCTTTGAAGATTCCGGAATGGAAGTGGGAGAGGATCACTATGGACTTTGTGTTGGGGTTACCGTTGTCTCATTCGAAGAAGAATTCTGTTTGGGTGATAGTGGATAGATTCACTAAGTGTGCTCACTTCTTAGCAGTGAACACTACAGATTCTTTAGACAAGTTGGCGAATTTGTACATTCGCGAGATTGTGAGACTTCATGGAGTTCCGAAGTCTATTGTTTCGGACAGGGATCCGAGATTCACTTTGAGGTTCTGGAGTTGTTTGCATAGTGCTCTAGGTAGCCGGTTGCATTTCAGTACTTCTTATCACCCGCAGTCCGATGGACAGTCAGAGCGAGTGATACAGATTTTAGAGGATATGCTTCGTTGTTGTGTGATTGACTTCCAGGGTTCTTGGGAGAAGCACTTGCCTTTAGTTGAGTTTGCCTACAACAACAGTTACCAGGCTAGTATACAAATGGCTTCTTGTGAGGCTTTGTATGGTAGACGATGTAAGACTCCGATCTGTTTAGCTAAAACGGGTTAGAGATTGTTACCTATGTCGGATTTGCTCAAGGGAACTACAGATAAAGTGAAGTTGATTTGTGACCGTTTGAAAGCAGCTTCTGATCGTCAGAAGTCTTATGCAGATTTGAAGAGAAAAGAGATTGAGTTCTCCGTGGGTGAGAAAGTATTTCTGAAAGCATCTCCATGGAAGAAGGTAATGAGATTTGGCCGGAAGGGCAAGTTGAGTCCGAGGTTTATTGGTTCGTATGAGATAGTTGAGCGGATTGGGCCTGTAGCTTACCGTTTGAGATTGCCTTCTGAGTTAGAGAAGATCCATGATGTGTTTCATGTGTCGACGCTTAGGAGATATAGATCAGATCCATCGCATGTTATGCATGTTGAGGAGATAGAACTGAATCCGGATTTGTATTATAATGAAGAACCAGTCGAGATACTTGCTTCTGATAGCAAGGTGCTGCGTGGCAAGACCATAGAGTTGGTCAAGGTGTTGTGGAGACATAGAGGTGTGGAAGAGGCCACGTGGGAGAGGAAAGCTGATATGCTTGAGCAGTTTTTGTACTTGTTTCCGTCAGGTAATTTCATGGACGAAATTCCTTAAGTGGGGGAGAGTTGTCACACCCGGGTTTGGGGGTCGGGTGAAAATAATAATAAAATAATATTTTGAGTCTCGGTTTTATAATTAAAATAATAAAATATTATTTGGACTTCATATTTCCAAAGAAAACATTATATGTTGGAATCAAATTGTTCTGGAAATCAAATTCCATGGATTTTAATTGTTAATGAGATTGCCATCTCATTAATGGCAAAAGAGTAAATAGATGGACTTTCAATTAAAAATCCCCTTTATGTTAAAACAAGCCTTGTCATCTTCTTCTTCACTTCCCCATTTCATTTTTACACGACATTGAAGAGCTCTCTACACCAAGTTACTATTACATCCCCTTCCACCTTCATCTTTAGTGCTTTTTGAAAGGTAAATATATTTTTTACTTGGCATTGTCTTCCTCAACATTTTGGTACCATTAGTTTCCAATAAAGCTATGTATTTTATATTTTTGGGTTTTCAAAGTTTTTATCAAAGGTTGAAGCTTTATGATTCTTTATCAAAGCTTTTGATTTGTTGCGGTTAAATAAATTGTTTATGAACCATAATGTCCAACATATGTGAATTTTAAAGTGTTTTACCATGATTTTCGGATTTGGGTTTTAATGGGGGTTTTGAAGGATTTTAAGATGAGTTTTGGATGTTTTTAATGTTGGAAATTGAGGGATGAGGTTAGTATGATAGTTGGGGGTTGTTTCGGAATCATTTAAGGGTGTTAAAGAGGTTGAAATCATGAGTTTTTGATTGAGTTTGAGGGCTGCTCGAGTTTGGAGTTTTTAGGGTTGTTCTTAGCTTGAGAATCATGTGTTTCATGCTTGAGTAGTGTTCCTGGTTTGCTACATTGATGAATGAACTAATTCGGGGTTGTTTTGTATGTGTTGAGTTGATTAGAAGCAAGAGTTTGTGTCGGTGAAGCATCGGGAGTGAATCCGGAAGCTTGAAGGTCTTGGTTGCTTGGTTGTTGAGCTTGGAAGCGAAGGTGAGTGATTAAATGTTTTTAAATGGTTTTCGAGTATTTGGTTCAAGCATGTGGACTAGGTTGGGTTTGGTAGACCCACCTAGAGTTGGGATTAGATTGGTAGTCTAATCCCAAGCTTTAGCTAGAGACTATGGTTGATCTTTAAATGTTGTGTATGCCTCGTGTTAATTGCGATTATGTTGGCTATGTATATGATGTTATACATGTATGTTGAGGCATGGATTGATGCATTGTTATATGCATGTGGATTGTGCATGATGTTAATCATGGTAAGTACGTGCTAAGCACAGAAGTGGATATGAAATGATGTTGTGGATTGTTTTTAATATTGGCACTAGTATCCTTGGGTACAAATGATCGATCATTAGAATGTTTAGTGTGCACACGTGAGTCAAATGCGCGTGTGTTCTTGGTGATGGTAGTCATCAAGATGGAGTACGGGTTCGCCCGGAAAACCTTCTTATATATATATATATGATAGTCGGTGATGAGTGTAATCCCATCGACGAGGCGTGAGAATGAGTGGAATCCCCTTCGCGTGAACGGTGATGAGTGTAATCCCACCGTAAGGTAATGGTTGTTGTTGGATGTGAGTTCCAACGTGTTATCCGTGTATTCGAGTCATAGCTAGGTGCCAATATGAGTTGATATGTGTATCAATATGATTTGAGATGTGTTTCCAAATTGGATTATTATATGTGTTTACATATGATGTGGTTATGGCTTGTTGAGCATGGCGTAATGTTGAATATATGTTCGTGCATCATGTGTATTTTGGCTCTCGTGGATCGAAGGTAAGATCATGCATTCTACCTTGGTTGTGCTCGTGCTTGGACCCTGCATTGTCGAGGTTTGTTTTATGAGCTTACCCTCACTAAGCTTTATGCTTACGCTCTCTTTTGTTCGACAATGCAGAACCGTAGTTCGTAGGTTGCTAGTGCAAGAAGGAGGCCTCCAAGTGTGCCTTGTGGTGCTATCTTACCTATCAAGTATGGACATTTTAGTTAAAGGATGTAATAGTCAAGCAATGGGATATGTATTGGTTGCTTTGACGCTTTTGAAGTATGTTGGTGTTGGTTGTTTAGGAGCATGTTAGACTCCTTTAAATGTCTATGTTGTTTTGGCTTTTGGATGCCATGTATGGATTGTAAACCATGTTTGAATTTCCTCCCTTGAATGCCTAAGTGTATACCTTGTTGAAGCTTGTTATCTTAATTGCCATGTATGAACCTTATGATTGGTTGTTGGTGCTTGAGTGTATGGTTCTTATATGTTTGATGTGTTATGCATGATGTAGATGCTTGGTTGCCTTTTAGTTGTTGCTTGTGTGATGTGGGAGGTTGTAGTGGTGTTTTTGGGACAACCCTGCACCAAAAACCAGCTACAACCAATCTGCAGACAGAGGGCATTTCGAAACGGTTGACCCCGTTTCGATACGGTCCCTTTGTTACGGGCCAGGCATTTCGGTACGCTAGTAGGCCGTTTCGATACATTTTTACTACTGGAAATCTGAGAATTTGACGAGAAATTAACATATCGAAACGGGCCTTAGCGTTTCGGAACGGCCTTCGTATCGTTGACTACTAGAAGTTGACCGTTGAGGTCGTTTTGATACGGGCTACCCCTGTTTCGAAACGGTCTCATCGGGTTGACTTTGGCCAGTTGACCTAGTCAAGGCGAATCGAAACACCTTATGGGCGTTCCGATACGGCCTACTGTATAAGAATAAAATGGGCTGTTTTTAAGTGGGCTGTTGTCTGTTTACCTTAATGTTTCTTTCGCTGTTGATTTTCTCACATATGGTTTAATGTCTCATATAGAAAAGATAATCTAAATGAAAAAGTTTTCCTTGGGTCGGTAACCGAAGTGGAGCCTTAACGGGTTTCGCCTCGGTTATCCCCGTGTAGCCCACTCGGATCGGTCAAGCGTCCGGACCGGGACGAGGCGGTTACAAGTTAGCGCTAGAAATGTTGGCGATGATTAAAGTTCATCTCCCGGACGATAAGGCCGTTAAAATAGTTTGATATTCATTGAACGGACAAATAAAATCGGACCTTTAAACTTGCAAATTCCAGTTTTAAAACCAATTAGGTACCAATTTTGGGTGTCGTACGGGTGCTAACCCTTCCCCAGGCGTAACCGACCACCGAACCTGTTTTCTGATTTTCGCAGACCAAAACCGTTGTTTTATTAAAAATGTTTTATTGAAATAACCATGTTTTAAAGTTATCCAATCACACTTTTTTTTCAAAAAGATTGGTGGCGACTCTGTTGGTTTTTAAAAGTGTTTTCAAAAATAGTCGAAGCTCGAAAAGAGTTGCGACAGTTTGGCGACTCCGCTGGGGACATGTTTTTGTTTTTTCAAAAATAAAAACAAAAGAGGGTCAGACCACAAATTGGTTTTAAATGATTTTTAAAAAATGTTTTTTTCAAAAACATGGAATTTGCAAGTTCAAAATAGGTTCAATTTATTTGTCCATTTAAATGAATATAATTATATTTTACGCATTTAAGACTTAATTCCAAGTTCTATTCCCGAGCTTTGTCCCGTTCGTTTAAGTGGGGGGAAATACGCTTTGCTCATGTAAGAATTTTGATTCTTCATGTGAGCCTAGCAAGTACCTTAGGGACACATTCCATTGTCTTCGTAAGAATATTGATTCTTCGAGAAGGCATCGGTGGTGAGTCCTCCTGAGTTGAACTCGATTCGTTTGAAGCCTATAATGGGTGATAATCGAGGGCTTTGCTACCCTTAGTAGGGGACAGCAAGGACAGCTCGAGTACCCTTTTAGAACCAAGCCAAGTTTGAGACTCTAGAGCCTATCCCTAATAGATCCATGCGGAAAGCCTAGGGTGTTGAGTCGCATGAATAATTCGTGGAGACATGTCCTGAAATGTTGGAATGTCAGCCCAGAATTATTATGCATCTTTTAGGTTTGTTTTTATTTTTTTATATATTACTAACCTTTATGTGCGTGAGTTTTGTTTATTTATTACTGACATTTTTGTGTGTGAGTCTTGTTTTGTTTTTGTAGCATATTTATTACTAACCTTTTGTGTGTGAGTTTCGTTTTGTTTTATTTATTGCATGCATCCCATATCTAGAGGGGATCGATTTAAAAGCATGTTGCTCCATCAGAGAAAGCTTCTGCCATGGATTAAAGGTGCCTAAAGAAGAAAGACAACGCACAAACAATGAGAATTTGTCGAATGGTCACGTGGAGGAAACATTGGAGTATGCTCGCATCAACACCAAGCAGAATACCAAAAGTCGCAGTAGCAATAGGACCACTTTGACGGTCCAACCAAGCAGAATTTGAAAAATGATCATTGGTCTACTCGACTTAGGGGCAACATCAAAAGGACCCATGAGTGAGACAAGTTTGATAAGAGCATCACATTATAAATTGAAGATGTAGCTAAGCATGTGACGTCAAGAAGCTACATCTTTTCCCCCCGCGTCAGATCGACAAGGTGGGACTGAGGCTTCAAAGGTTGATTGAATAAATGAGTGCTTAGACCGAGACATATTCGTAGGACCTTCGTCATCCAATGGAAGCTTCATCTAGATGGAATTGATGGCCCCTTGCATGCATTCATACATTTGCATTCATGCTTTTTTATACATACATTTACTTTCATGCATTTTTTGTATTAAATAATGTTTTGATCATTGCATTCATTCATGTATAATAAAAAAAATTAATTTTGGAATATTCCATTTAAATAGTAAAGATCCCACACAAACACGACTCGAGTCATGAGCACTGAGGAAAGATTGACAACTTTGGAAGCAAATCAGAAGAGCATCCATGACAAGCTTGAGAAGATGGTAAATAATCTGAAGAAAGAGATTGAGATATCAGACCAGAAAACAGTTAGCCAATCGCAGCCATGCTTGGGTTCAAAGACCCAGAAGCGAGAGAAGACACCAACACTTTTCCAGGGATGGCTTTCGTACAAAAGGAAGTGGCTTTACCTAAAGTTAAGATCTCAGAATCTTTTGTCCGTACTGAAGACAACACCGACGAGGTTCGCAGCCCCGAGATGCCTGACCTCAATAAAGAAACTAACATGGCAAAGGTCGAGAAGAAATGGGAAGACTGATACAAGAAGCTGGTGGGAATGATTAAATCCTATCAAGAAGGAAGCATTTATGGTGGCAAGGATGCTAGAAACTTGAGTCTAATTACGGACTTGGTGGCACCTCCAAAGTTTAACGCCCCTGACTTCGAGAAGTATAAAGGAACTACATGCCCATTGGCACACTTGACTATTTACTGTCGAAAAATGTCTCCACATTTAGAAAACGAGAAGTTGATGATCCATTGTTTCCAAGACAGTTTATTTGGGTCTGCTATCCGATGGTATGCTCAACTAAGTCGGGTCAACATACGCACTTGGAAAGATCTGTCGAAAGCTTTCCTCAAACAATACGAGTACGTGACGGATAAGGTCCCAAGTAGGATCGTACTGCAGAATATGGAACAAAAGCCCAACGAGAGCTTCCGCCAATATGCCCAGAGATGGCGAGATGTGGAAGCCCAAGTTCAACCTCCACTGTCATAAAATGAGGTTATCTAATGTTTGAAGAGACCCTGAATGGTCCCTCCTATGACTACATGTTAAATCACGCCACCGAAGGTTTTGCAGACATAGTCATGAACTGAGAGTTAATATTGGCAGCCATCAGAAGTGGAAGACTCGAGAGAGAAGAAGATGACGAGGACGGGCGCGTTTAGAGTTTCTTCACGAAATCGTTGGAGGCAAGATTGGCAGGGATTCATGCTTTTATGGAATAATGATTAATTTTCTCTAGACAATTGGGATCATGCTTAGAATCAACCCTTTTCCTTTTGCCCGCGAGCATTATGGATCTTTTGTAAGGGCTTCTATGTCAATTTACTTGTTTAAAGATGCATTTTTTTCTTCAAGTGGAAAACGTTTCTCGTTTTTGTTTCGTCCTTTTCCCTTATTTGCTTTTTTTCATCCATTTTTTCAAGCATACGTTTCCTTTGCAGAGTCCCTATTATTTAATGTATGAATGATTCTTGAATCTAATCTCGAGATAGAGGGGGAAAATGTGTGTTCAGGATTAATGGGAAATCCCATATACAGATTATGAGTGTATTTTCCTCTCAGATATTGTTGTTAGGGTCGTTGAATGAAGTGATAACTCTAAAAAATCTACCAGCTGAAGACTGCTTTTCTTTGACGGTATTTGTGTGTGAAATGAAATTTGACATTCCTTCATTTCTCTTCACGAATAAGAAAAATCCATTTGTTTTCCCCCTTTGAGCCTGATATTATTTTTCTTGTGATTTAAGCCTAACTAAGGATCACTCCCCACACCTGGGGAAAAGAAAATGAAAAACTATTTGAAAGAAACATGTTAGATTAAGTTGAATGTCCTAAACTGTAAATGAAAAGGACGCAAAAAGGAAAAACAAGAAATAGAAAAGAGAAGAAAAATAAAGAAAAGAGAAAAAAGAAACAAAAGAGAAAAAAAGAAGAAGAAAAAGATAGAATAAAAAAGAACAGAAGAAATGCGAAGGAAAATTTGAAATCCTTCAAACGAGATGTGTACCAAAAAAGGAAATGAACCTAGGGTGAAAACCCAAAATAGACAGTCTAGAGTGATCCAAAGAATAAAAGAAGAAAAACAAAGATTTCATCAGGAAAGTCGATCCTTGGTTTAATCACCCTTAAAAGATGAATTTGAGCCTTTATATCCTTTCTTTGGAACCTCGAGCCTAGCCTACATTACAAGCCTTAAAAGACCATTTGGATCACACATGAATATTTGAGAAAAGGAGTTCGTCTTCAGAACACATTCCGCCTAATTGAGTTAACCTTTCTTCAGGGACCTTGAGCTTCTAATATTTTATTGAGATTAGAAAAGTGGGAAAATTTAAATTTGGGGAGTGTGTGAGTAAAAGAGAGCCACCAAAAGTGGGGCGCTATCCGGTTGATGGATTCTTGAATCATTCATGCTTTGAATTTTGGGTCATCTGACTTTGCCCTATTCTTATGTTTTCCATGACTATTTTCTTATGACCCCCATTTTTTAGCCTTTTCTTGCTTTTGTTATGACCTTTTCCTTTGAAATATCATTTCTAGCCTTTCCTTTCATCTTACAAGTAGGCTGACATAGATTCATGAAAAGCAAAAGATTTCTTGGTATTGATCTCAATTGTAGGAGACCATGAACGAATTTTTTCATCACTTCAGAAGACAATTGAAGCTCAGTTTGAATGGGGGCATCTCCTTGCATGAGAAGGTAAAAAAGTAAAAAGAAGCACAAGCGTTGAAGAGTTTGAAGTAAGTCGTGTTGTCCACATATAAGATGCAGAAGTTCAAAAGCATGAAAAGAAGTAGAATTACGCTTAAGAAGCAAACCATGCCATCAGACTGGAGGCAGTTCATGTTGGCCAATGATTTAAGGTCGTCAGTATTAATAGGCGTGAGAAGAAGAGGTTAAAGCGCTAACAACATTTGAAGATATTCAAGGTGGAAACAAGCTTTCACATGCAAGCAATTCAAGATTTCATGCAGGGGCAAGAATTTGAGAATTCGCAAGAAGCGTTGAAGATGCTTGATAAGGGGCATATAAAGACTTGAAGCTTTCAAAACCACAAAAGGAAGCCTTTCACTCAACATTGACATATCAACCACATTGGCAGAAGATCTTGAGACATTTGCCTACAAGGGTCGAATGTTTTCGATGAAGCAAAGAAATATGAAGAATGAGAATGACGGAGCATGAATATCGCAAAAGAAATACAAAGAAAAAGTGAGCAAAGATCAGATGTTTTTCATGAGTCAAAAAATACAGAGAAAAAGTACAAATGCTTAGCTGGATTTAAGCGAGTAAACATGTAGAAAAATCAATTTTGAGAAAAAGAATTCAAAAATCAAAAGAAATGAGACATGCATTCATGTTTTAGGCATCCATAAGGGCATGCACATCATAATTGCATTGAATATCGCATTTTTTAGGTACACGAAGGACCTTTCAGCAAAAGAACTCGCTTATTCATCCAAACGTAAGGTGGGTGAAACACTTTTTGGAACCCGCTTATTCATCCGAGCATGAGAAGGATGGAACCCCTTTTTAGAGCCCGCTTATTCATTCAAACGTAAGGTTGATGAAACACTTTTTGGAACCTGCTTATTCATCCGAACATAAGGAGGATGAAACCCCTTTTTAGAGTCCGCTTATTCATCCAAGCGTAAGGTGGATGAAAACCTTTTTGGAATCTGCTTATCTATTCGAGCACAAGGAGAATAGAATCCGCTTATTCATTCAAGCATAAGGAGGATGAATTTTTTTAGAAGATTCGCTTATCCGTTCATGCGTAAGGAGAATGGAGTTTGCTTATTCATCCAAGCATAAGGAGGATGAATTTTTTTAGAAGATTCGCTTATCCGTTCAGGCGTAAGGAGAATGGAGTTTGCTTATTCATCCAAGCATAAGAAGGATGAATTTTTTTAGAAATTTGCTTATTCATCACAGTGTAAGGAGGATGAAACCTTTTGAAGCATGTTTGCTTATTCATCCAAGCATAAGGAGGATTAAATTTTTCAGAAGAATCTACCTACTTGTTTGAGCATGGAACCCATCTCAGCTATTCGGGCATTTGGGAGAATAAAACCCAGCTCATCTATTCGAGCATAAGGAGAATAGAACCAGCCTATCCGTTCAGGCGTTTGGAGAATGGAATCCGCTCATCTATTCGGACGTCTAGTGAATAGAACATGCCTATTCGTTCGGGCATAAGGAGAATGGAACCAATCAGAAGATCGGTGAAAATTAGTGCGTTTTGGTCTTTGCTTAATCCCTGTTGCACAGAAATAAGCAAAGAGGGGCAGCTATTGTCACTAAATTTTCACCTCATTTATTTATTTATTTATTTTATCCATTTATTTTATTTTAAAAAAGGGGAAAATAAAAAATTTTGTTATATATAATAAGGTCCATCTTATTTAATAAGGGTCCATTTTAAACTCATTTTCTTTAAAATTAAAAGGACTCATTTTAATTAATTAGAAGCCTAAAAATTAACTAAATGCGCCCAACTAACCCATTTGTTTTATTTTTTTCGTATGTTTATTGAGAGCCGTCAGATCTAGGGCAAGGGGATCCAAGGGAGTAAAATAGATCAACCAAAAAAAGAGGAGAGTGGGGAAGACCCCGAGCCGCCACGCGCCTAGCGCGTGCACCGCACGCGCGTAGGGTTTCATCCCCAAGTTTCCCGATCGAACTAGGGCAGCCATGCCCAGCCACCTCGACAACAATGGTCGTTGTTTTGAAGCCACCAAGGAGCACCGCTGGTCGCCGTCCAACCCTCGGCCGTGTTGTCACCGTCACCTCTTCGTCGCCTGATTCCTGCAAAACACAAAAAGAAAAAGGGAAATTAAGGTTAAATTTGGATATGAAATTCAATGGGAAATCATCCAAAGAAATCTCAGTAAAAAGTCTCTAGATTGAAGCCTTATCCAACATCAGCTTGAATTCAGAACCAAGACAAAAGCGATTTGGTTGAGTTTTAGGGATTTATGCTTGAGATTCAAGTCATTTTGTACCTATAAAAACCCACTTCTTTTTTTTAATTAGATACCAAGAAAAAATACGAAAAAGCATTGAAAAAATCATTAGAAAGCTTTAAAAAAATTCATTAGGCTTGTAGAAGAAAAAGCTCAAGTGTTCCGGTGAAGTTGTAATCAAGATTGTTGGAATCAAAGAAGCAAGTTCATTTTTTGGGAATTATGTTCTTCCCTTTAATTCTTTTACTTTGATGTTTGTTGTTAAATTCGTGTTTGATTGTTGAAGTTCGATGTTTAAAATTTAAGTTTGTTTTGGTTCGAATTAAAACTAATTTTGGTCTTTTTTGTTAATTTTCGGATAAAAAGAGAGATGGGTGTTCTTATTTTTTTGAAGAACACGAAGAACAATGTTAAAAGTTTTTATTTGTTGTTGTTTGATCCATTTTGAATCAAGGGAAAAAAATAAAAATTGGTTTGTGGGCCTTGAACCCATTCCATTTGAAAAAATAAAATTTGGGCTTAAAGAGAATTGATTCTTTGGATTTTTTTATCAAGCTTAGTTTTATTTTTTTATATCAAGTTTATCTTTTAAATAAAGATTTTTTTAGAAATTAAATATTCATTTTTAAAAAATTAATAATCAAATATTCATTTTCCTTTTAAAACTTATAAAATATTTTCCTTAAAAAATAAAAAAATCCAATTTCATTTTGACATGACTTTAAGGAAAAAAAATTGAACTTTTTTTAAAATGTGTGAATCAAAATTGAAAATAAAAATAATTTGTCTTGCCTTTTCTTTTTAGTTATATTCTTGTAATTATTTAATTTTGCGATTTAATCTTTGCTTTCATATTTTATCTTTGTTTGCTTGTTTAATAATAAATGTGGTGTCTTATCAAACGGGAATGACAGGTTAGCGCCAGAAATATTGGCGGTCATTAAAGTTCATCTCTCGGGCGATAAGACCATTAAAATAGCTTGATATTCATTGAAAGGACAAATAAAATCGAACCTTTTTTGAACTTGCAAATTCCAGTTTTGAAAACAGTTTTAAAACCAATTAGGTACCAATTTTGGGCATCGTGTGGGTGCTAACCCTTCCCCACGCGTAACCAACCGCCGAACATGTTTTCTAATTTTCGCAGACTAAAACTGTTGTTTTATTAAAACAAAACGTTTTATTAAAATAACCTTGTTTTAATGTGATTCAATCACACTTTTTTCAAAAAAATTGGTGGTGACTCCGTTGTTTTTTATTGATTTGACAACTCCATTCATGCATCATATTTAGTTAGACACCCCTAGGTTGGGAGCATGCTAACTCATATCATCAAAGCTTTTTTATTGATTTGACAGATTTTGTAGACGACAAAGGATTTTGACGTGAAACTCCTCGACGATGAGTCCCTAACAAGAAGAACTCAGCTAACGAAGATTCGAAGAAGTTTCCAAGGAGAGGGACTCGCTTAGCCGAGGAGAAGGAAAAGTTTTCCAGAAAGAAAGAAAGAGAAAAGATGGAGAGAAAGAAAAAGGAAAGGAGCCAAAGAAAAAGGAAGAAAAAGAGAAAAAATGAGGAAAAGAAAAGAGAGGAAATGAAAAAAAAAATAAAAAAGAGAGAAAGAAAATAAAAAAAAAAGAAAGGAAAGAAAGAAAGAAAGAAAGAAAGAAAGAAAGAAAGAAAGAAAGAAAGAAAGAAAGAAAGAAAGAAAGAAAAAGAAAGAAGGAAAAAGGAAAAAGGAAAAAGAGAGGAAGAAAAAAAGGAAAGAAAAAGGAGGAGAAGAAGACGAAGAAGAAGAAGGAAGAAAAAAGAGAAAAGAAGAAGAAGAAGAGAAAAGAAAGGAAGAAGAAAGAAAGAAAGAAGGAAATGGGAAAAAGAAGAAGAAAGAAAAGAAAAAAAAAGAATCTCTAAAGTGAAAACTTGTAAAGACGCTTTAGAGTAAGAGGTTAAGGAACTCGAGAAAAAAGAAGCATAATGGGTGGACCCGAGGTCAGAGAGGAGGCACCGCCATTGCAAAGAAAAATATGAAGAGGAAAGCAAGAAAGGATCAAGATCAAGATACCAAAAGGAGAAACTATATCTTAAAGATAGATTGAGCCCTTCCTAAGAGGAGAAGTAAACGACAAAGCGAAAACCTAGAGAGGATTTCAGAGCGAAGGAGGCAGATACTCAAAGTTCAAGGATTTCAGGCGAAGGATTTCAGACTTGCCACGTCATGATTTCAGAGCAAAGGAGGTAGATACTCAAAGCTCAAAGATTTCAGGCGAAGGATTTTAGACTCGCCACATCAAGATTTCAGAGCAAAGGAGGTATATACTCAAAGCTCAAAGATTTCAGGCGAAGGATTTTAGACTAGCCACGTCAGGATTTCGGAGCGAATGAGGCAGATACTCATAGCTCAAGGTTTTTAGAGCGAAGGAAGCAAATACTCAAAGCTCAAGGATTTCAGGCGAAGGGTGTAGAACTAATGTTTTGATATAATAATTGAAAAATATTTTGGACAGATTTAAAAAGTATTTAAAACATTTCCAAAGTCCAAACAACTTGAAATTATGTTTAAGGAAGTTTTTAAAAGGGTTTTTCATGTTTTTCAAAGCCAAACTTCATAAAACTGTCCAGGTGATTCGAAACACCTTAAGGCGTTTCGAAACAGGGGATTCCAGTAGCAAAAACGTTTCGAAACTTGTTTCGAAACGGGCTTTCTCTGGATAGGATTTTTGCTCAGCGTTTCGAAACGGGCTATGCCTTTTCGATACGCCTATGTGGCATTGACCACAACGGTCATAAACCCCAACGACTATTTTCCCAACTAACTTTTAAATGCAGGCGTTTCGATACGGGTCTATAGCGTTTCAAAACGGCAAGGGGGTGTTTTGATACGGATGCCCTGACAGATTGTAACGGCTCTTTCTACTTAAAGAGCGTTTCAAAACGGGTTCAAGCGTTTTGAAACGGGGAGCTGCAGAACTGCATTTATGTTGGGAATTAAAGTCCTCAACGGCTCCAATATGATCCCAACGGCTAGTAACGGCTACAAACTCATTTGGGAGTATAAAAGGGACCTCCAAGCATCAAGTAAAGGCTAATGCTCATATTGTCAAACATCAAATGATCAAAGATTTTCTTAGAGCTTAAATTGTCATTTATTGTATAGACAAACACTAGTGAGCCAAAATTGTCAAATTTGCTCAAGTGTTTTAGGTTTTGGGTGAGTGCTTAATTGTGCAAACAAACACCTATTAGAGGGTTTTAAATTTGCTTATATTGTCTCTTTGTAAAGAGGGTTTCAATCAAGGCTTTGGGTAGAAAGCTTGATTGGTTGTAAAGGTTTCCTCCTAAGCCTAGAAAAGGGGACGAATCAATAGTGGATTGATTGAGAAATCCTTAGTGGGGAGCTTGGAGAATGAAATCTGCTGGAATTGTGGGTCTGTTGGACATATGAGACGTAATTGTTTGAAGTTGGTTTGGGGTAGCCAGGGTTCTTTACCGCCGAGAGATGGTGATGACCTTAGTGTGTTAGCTGGTGCTACAGTGGTGCGGCTGGAGAATGATGGTTCTGCGAGGAAGAGAGCTCGTCAGTTGAAGCTCCGGGGTGGTGATGTGTTTTCAGGTAACCTTGTTAAGTAACCCTTGCTCTAGTTATCTTAGTTTGGTTTTGGGTTGGTTTTTCCTTGCGTAGAGAGTATGGTCTCGTTGCTAGCATGTTTGGGGTAGTAGTTGTGTTGTTTTGAAAACAACTTTAGTGTGAAGAGGGTATTAGTGAGTATCTTGTGGATAAAGGGTTATTAGAGTGTTAGAGTTGGTCAAGTTGGAAGTGAAATAGGAGGCTGTTCTTAGACGGATTCTGAGGATGTTATTGGTGGGTGTGAACCGACATTCATGCACAGTTAAAATCATTTGTTATATGGTATATTATATATGTACTGGTCCATGCATACATGTGGCATGACATTAGAGGTTTTGCATACATGTACATCAGGCCTTGATAGGGCATATTGGTGACCATGCATACGAACGTTCACACTCGCTAATAACTAATCGAGTCTGTTAGTGTTGTGATAGGGTTAGGTTGGATGATGAGTTTTTAGAAGTTGTTTTGGTGCTGGGTGAATGTTAGAAGTTGTGGAGGGTATTAAGCGAGCTGTTAGTAATAGTGAGTGCGGTGTAGCATGTTGGTAGAAAGAAAGTGTTTGGCGCTTAATGAGCTTAGCGGTATGGTGGTAAGGAGGTTACCGATTGAAGTTAGAATCGGTCAGGTGGTTTTGAATAGCTAGTAGAAGTGGTAGTTCCTTGGTGTTAAGTGATGTTGCAGGTTAGTGGATGTGTTTCCAGAGTGCTGAGGTAACCTGGCATTGATGTTGTATTGAAGGTTGTAGAAAAGGGTTAGCCTGGGAGAATAGAAGTTTTGTAATCTTAATAGGTATGTGTGTGTAGAATGGGCGGTGTCCTGGTAAGGCTGGTGTTGTAGTCAAAGCTTGAAGTGGAAAGGAAATGTAAGATCGAAGGCCATTGTTGGTTGGACGGGTTCTTGTGAGAAGAGGTTGGCTGGTTTTGAATAAGTAAATTCTTTCTAAAGTCAGCCGGTGGTGTGTGGAACGGCTGGCAGAGTCAAGGTTGGGGTTTTGTGACGTGATTATCGGATGATGAGTGAGCAGTCCTGGTGAGTCGTTATGGTAAAGATAGCGGTGGATGTGAAGTAAGGTCAGCAATACGTTGAGAGGTTTGGGTAAGCAGTTGTTGCTTAAGAATTTTTGCTTGTTGTGAAAATCTCTGAAAGAGGTTGAGCAGTTTTTGCAATGAGTTTTGGAAGCAGTGAAGGTTGTAGGTCACATGGTGGCTGAACTGGATTGGTTGGTGTCACCGTGTGTACGAGTCTTGGGAGTTATGAGTTAAGGTGGTGTATGCTGTGAAAGTGTGGAGGTTCTTCAGGTTGTTGTTGGGGATATGTGCAGTCCGGAAGTGTAAAAGGTTAAGATGTGGTTAGCATTTGAGTGTTCTGGAATTCGTGAACAGTATGTGGTGGTGTTGGGTTTGGTGGAGTTTTTGTCTGGAGAGTGTTCAGTGGTGGTTAAGTCTCATGTGTTGCTTTGTAGGTTGTTTTGAAAAGTTTGGTTGTGCTCTTTCCGCTGGTTGAAATTTCGAGGACGAAATTTCCTAAGAGGGGGAGAGTTGTAACACCCCAATTTTGGGCTTAGGAGTTTTGGGATTCGGACCGGTTCGGTCGGAGTGCGGTTCGAATATATAAAGGTGAATTTAGGAAAGCCTAGTTTGGGTTGCATTAAAAATATGGAAAAATGTTCTAAAATCCTCTTTTATTATATATAAGAGTGTGGTGAAATCAATTTTACAAAATTAGGTTTGGAAGGGTGACATTTTGGTTAGTGACCAAAATGTAATTTTCGAAAACTGTGAGACTGTTTTAAAAAGGATTGAAACTTTGAATCTTTAAGGAGCTATTTACCCAATGGGAGTTTCTCCAGATTTTTCCTAAATATTAAATGATTTATTAATGGTTTAAAATAAAGGTAAAAAGGAGGGAAAGATATTTTTAGCCATTTAACTAACTTTTCCTAATTTTCCATTTTCATTTTCTCTCATCTTTTTCTCTCAAACCAAACACCTTTCTCCAGAACTTTTCCCTCTGATTTTGTCACCTAAATAACACATTTCAATTCTCTTTTGATCTTCAATTATCTCTTCAACAAAACCTTTGCTTTTGCTAAGTGGATTTTCAAGAATTTGGTTCCAAAAAGGGAGAAAACTCAAGTTTGGAGGTAAGAACGTCCTTCTCCTCTAAACTCTCAGTTCTTTACTGAAATTCCTAAGTTCTCAATCCTTGATTTATGTTTTATTAAAGGTTTTACAATTGAACTCTTGATTTTGGCTTTAAAATGCAAGATTTGGTTGATTTTGATGAAAATTCGTATGATCTGTTTGGGCAGTGTTTTGAGGTGTCTTTTTGATGTTAAATGAATGTTAAATTGATGAGTAATTGAGGTTTAATCAATGCAATCCCGAATAGGTTGATTTTCTTAAGTTTTGCTTGAGTTTTTGTTGGTTTTTGGAGTGATCTTGATGATCTGTTATAGCTGGAGGTATAAGGACGTGTTTGGGATCATTTTGAATGTTAATTGATGTTTGTAAATGGTTAGAAGTGATGGATCTTGGCTGGGTTAAGTTTTGGAAGTGTTTGGAGGTGATTTCGGTTGTGTTTGGTAGCCGAAATGTTGGTTTTGCTAAGAGCAGTGAGTTTAGGTGTGTTGCTGGTGTTTTTAATGCATGATGATGCATTAATCCTCTGTTGTTGTGTGCTTGAAACAGGGGAGATTGATCCGTGAGCATTAGAGGTGGTGTGGAAGGCTTCGAATGCTTGGAAGGCTTGTTGGCTAGCTTTGTTTTGTGTATCAGTGAGTGAAGTTGGGTTTTCAGCTTTTAAACCAAGGTTTGAAGGTTTTGGGAGTTTAGTTTAAGTCTAAACAACTTAGCTAAACTCAAGAGTAAGTAAATGGGATTTCTCTCTTGGTTTGTGTATGATTTGGCTTTAAAAGCACTTGTGATTGTTGGATGCAATGCATGTGATTTGCATGTTTTAAATTCTGTTTGAAGGCATATTTTAGCATGGTTTAATGCTCAAGGTAAGAGATCCTTGGTTTTGTACATTGGAATTGTGGAATTGATGCATAGTGTTGCATGTTGTTTAATGGCTTTGTGTAATGCTTCAAGAACAGTGGATTGATGATGGTAAATGTTGGTTTTAGCATTTGGGTTATGCTTGTAAAACATTGGATTAATGTGGTAAGATGGTTATATTGGCAAGTGATGTAAGTGGTTCTTGGTTACTTAAATCGGATATAGTTAGCCGGCTATAGGATTGGGTGCACCGTGAATAAAGTCGCCTTGGATGTGGAGTGGTTAAGTGTGAACCGGTAACTCCATCCAAGTACACTAACGAGATGGTTAAGAACACCATGGTGGTTAAAATTCCATGAGTGGGTCTTGTGTTAAGGTCATAATGGTGGTTGAAATTCCATTTGAGGACCTTGTGTAAGCAAAGGTTATAATGGTGGTTAAAATTCCATTTGAGGACCTTGTGCTTGTTAAGATCACAATGGTGGTGTAAAGTCCATGTGTGGATCTTGTGAAGTTTGTCCCGGATCTCGTTAGTGATGTTATACAACTACCAATGGGTAATGCTAAGGTCATATGGTGGTTAAAATTCCATATGGGGACCTTGTGCATGTTAAGGTCATATGGTGGTTAAAATTCCATATGAGGATCTTGTGAATGTTAAGGTCATATGGTGGTTAAAATTCCATATGAGGGCCTTGTGTATGGTAAGGTCAAATGGTGGTTAAAATTCCATTTGGGAGACCTTGAGATTGGTAGTGTGTATGAAGTGTGGGGACAACGCTTGTGATCCGCGTATCCGATTGGTTGTTGAGTCGAAAAGTGGTTATGGTTTATCACTTGGAAGCCAATATAATGTTCTTGAATATAATGAAGCATGAGATGCTTGAAATGATGCATGGTTGCATGAGAAGTGTGTAATGTTCTATAAATGCATGTTTTACTTGTTAGCTTGAACAAGTGTTGATTATCTATTGAGAATGGTGCATGTGTGCATGGAGTCTCTTTAATGCATTGAAGTCTTGTGAAGGCTTGTTAAAAGGGCATGTGATGCAAATGTTGAGTTTATGGTTCATATGTTGCATTTGTTTAATGTATGTGGTTAATCGAATGAGCAAGTGATTTTTAAAGGTTTCTTGCTTTGAAATGATTTTCGAGAATGAGAAAAGTATGATGTGAAGTGGAAATGTTTTCCAAGGATCTTGTATTTAACCTTGCATATGACGTTCATGCATGGATTGGTTAAATAGATGGTTTTGCAAGTTTGAGCTTTGAAAAGGATTACTTAGCTTTCTAAGCTAAGGGTTGGTTTTCATGTTTGAGAAATGCATGATGTTAAGCATGTTGTTGAAAAGGGTTTTCAAACATTGCTTTGGTTTATTGAATCGAGTTTGCTTTTAAAAAGTGGTTTTTATGACTCGCTGCATTGATGCTGTTTTGGTTTTTGAGCTTTCCTCACTAAGCATTATGTGCTTACGCTCCTTTTTGTCCATCAATGCAGATATTTGAAGTTGGAACAGCGAGAAGCAAGGGATTCAAGGGGAACTCCACTTGAGATGTATGTCTCGGTTAATAGCTATAGATAATAAAGGCAATGGGGGGAGGAATCTCTTATGTTGATGTTTAATGGGATTGTGTATGTTGGACAAGATTGGTTTTATGTTGTTGATAATGTTGGAACATGTAATTGGCCTTTATGAGGTGGTTTTGGCATATTGATGCTTGAATGGTTTGCTAAGTAGGAAGCATGCCTATAGAATTGGGGATTTTCATAATTGATGCCATGTTGATGATTGGTTGATGCAATTATGTTCCTTGATTGTTGAATGACTTGTTGGTAAAGTTTGGTTGCATTTGGAGCATGTTTGATGGGTCAATTGTATGATAAACCAGCAATTTTTCTGCAATCTGGGCAACCTGTTTCGGAACAGGTGTTACCGTATCGGAACGGGGGCCTGAAATGGCCTGGGCGTTCCGAAACGGAAGGCACTGTTCCGGAACGGATTGGCCACTGCCAGGCCCTGTTTCGGTACCAGTTTCGGAACGGTCCCGTGTTTCGGAACGGGTCTTCCCTGTTCCGAAACACTCGACCGTTGGGCACTGAAATTGACGGTTTAATGTTTTGAAACCTTTGCGTTTTGGTCCTGAACCTTGTTGTTGCAATTGGATGAGTTTGAGATGTTCGTTTGAGCTGAAATTTGGCAGTGAAGCATGAAACATGGCTAATTTCATATTGGTAACTTTAATTTGGGTTAAGTCCTTATAATTTTCATAATTTACAATTTGGTCCCTAAAGTTGTAATTTGTGCAATTGAGTCCCTGAATGATCTGCGATTGTTATGATCTATGAGTATGTTGTTCTTGTGAACATGCCTAGGGTTAATGTGCATCTAGATAAGTTTAAAAAGAAAAAAAAAGGGTCGTTAATCAAGGTTGACTTTCGGGTTGACTTTGGTTTTCCCCGTGTAAACTTCTTAATTCGGTTCAACCGTTTGGGCCGGGTTAAGGGGGTTACACCCATCAATATTTTATCCTCAAAAATTCCTTATTTAAAAATAACAATACAAATATATTTTTAGAAGTTTAGGTGATATTTATTAGGCTCAAATGAAAAATAGGTGCCCAAAGTATACCTCTTTTGAACTTTAGGTGCCTAAAGTATTTTTTTTTGTAAAAATAGGTGCCCAAAGTTTTAACAGTTATAATTTTAGGTGTCTGGCCGTTAAAGAGGTGTTAAAAAATTGACAATGAATCAATGTTTGACACGTGGCACTAATTTTATTTTTAAAAGAATTAAGGAAAAAACTCAGAAGTTTCAATTTTTCATAAAATCCCAGAATTTTGAAAAGTTTACAAAGCAGTCCCCAAATTTCTAAAATTTCTAAAAACCAACCCCCCAAATCGTCGCCGCTTCCGCGCCGACCGTAGCCCATGACCACACCCCCCTTTGGTCGCCGGACCAAGGTGGTCATTTCTCCCAACACGAAGTCGTCAGAAACGCTGAACGACATGCAACCAAACGTTGATTTTGCGTTCATTAAAATTAGGTTTAGGCTTTAGGATTAGAGTTTAAGGTTATGAATTAGGGTTATGGTTTAGAATATTGAGTGTAAGTTGTATTTTTAGGGTTTAATACTTAGAATTTTGAGTTATAACTTAGGATTTAATTTTTTAGTGTTGGGAACAAAAAGCATCACCGAAAAATTGCAGAGGATTTTTTTCTCCCAATAACTATAACAAATCCCAAGATTAAAATTTGTTCCATTTCTTCTTAAGAAATAAAATTCCAACTAAAACTTAATTTATGTTTATTTTTATTTTTACTTTTACTTTTATCATGCATTGAATCAAATGTTTGATTGTTCAAAGGACAATTGAAGAGATATTTTTTTGTTTAGTTTTCGTTTTAAGAAATTGTTATAAATATATGTTACTTGTGAATATATCAATATAACTCTGTATTACAATTAGCGCCAGAAACACAGCTACGTTGGACGCTTAAAATTGTATTATAATCTTTAACTAATCAATAAAAATTATTTTAAATTAAATATTATGAAAATTATTGTAAGATATTTTTTTCATATGTATATCATTTATTAGGGCTGTAAATGAGACGAGAGAGATCGCGAGCTATTCGAGCCTGACTCGGTCAAAGCTTGGTCAAAGCTCGACTCGATTAGAATCGACTCAAGCTCGAACTCGGCTCAAGTTCTTAACGAGCCGAGCTACTTGATACCCGACTCGAAAAGTTCACGAGCTACTCGAAAATATAATATACTATTTTTTATTTTTTATAATTTATAATTTAAATTCCTAAACTTAAAACCCTAAAATATAAACCCTAAACATAAGTCTTAAACTTTAAAATCTAAATCCTATATTCTAAACCCAACAACCTAAACCTCTAAACCTTAAACTAACACCCTTAAACCCTAAAATTAACAAGTTTGAATTTACACAGCTTGTGTTTTAAAGTTTTTTCTCGATTGAGCTTTAAATGAGACGTGACGAATGCGAACTACTCGAGTCCAACACGGTCAAAGATCGGTCAACACTTAACTCGATTGGGCTTGAATAAAGCTCGAACTCGACTCGAGTTCTTAACGAGCCGAGTCGAGCTAAGATTTCTCAGGCTCGTTAAAAATTACTCAAGCTCGAACTCGACTCGGCTCGTTTACACTCCTATCATTTATATACATTTTAATATATAATTTTCAATCATTATTTTTATTCACAAAACTAAAGACCAAATGAAGAAGCCAGCAGAAGTTCAGCTCTCCAATCTTCCTATTGGATTTGAAGCTGCCTGACTTTTCTGTTTTTAGTTCCAAACGGAGCTAAGAAAATGTGTTAGACACTAACTTTTTAGTGCGCTTTCATTTTAGTCACCAAATTTTTAAAACTTGTGATATGGTCACTAACTTTTAAATTCTCTTTCATTATGGTCCTCTTGTTAACAACCGTTGGAAAACGCTACATGGCAAGTTAACTTTCTTTCTTGTTCTATGTTTTTCTTCATTTCTTCTCTTTTTACTGTATTATTGAATCTTTGATCATAACTCCTTGAACTGCTTTTGCCTTAAAAAACACCAAAAAGTCGTCGGCTTGCCATTGCTTTTGAAAAGTTTAGCTTAAGATTTACTTGTTTGGGACTGCTGTTAAAAAATGCTTTTAAAATGACAAAATGACCATTTTAGACATATGTTGTAAGATTTAAATCATATTAATTTGAATTGTTTTTTGAATTCATTACTAAACTTATATGTGCAATATATGGAGTTACTGTAATAAAATTATAAAAATAAAAATAGTGTAATTTAATTGTTAAGTCTACAACCATTTTGTAAATTCAAACCGAGGAGATGGGATGTTGTTAAACAAAAGAGTTAAATTAGAAATAAATGTGACGAAATTAAAATTAATTAAAGTAAAGAAATTACAGTAACTAATTAGACAGAGATAAATGAAAAATAATATTGAAATAGCCGTAAAAGGGTTTGACTAAGGCCTGCTCAAACACAGTTTCCTTAAGACAGCTTGGACCACTCCGAGGTGCTAGAGTCGATTGATCGTCGGTCTCCCAGGATACAACAGTCGAATGAAATTCTGCAGCAGCACTACTGGAGATTTCACGAACAATCTCAAGCCTTTGACTATCACCAGAACACACTATGCAGATTTTGAAGAGAGAAAACCAATTTTTTTGTTGTGTTTTAAAACTGAAAACTGCTCAAGTATTTATAGGGGAAATTAGGGAAAATATTATACCGATCATGCACCTAATCGGATAGCATTAGTGGGCTGCAAGAAATTAATTCGAATTCAAATTAATCCGAATTTATCCCTTATTTTTCGAGATAATATGCTATCCAAAAGGAAAAATTTAATTCGAACGTGGTAAAATATCTGGCAGGCCCAGACCAGTCTGATCATTCGCATCGCCCACGTCGTACGAGTGCGCCCCTACCTGAATAAGATTGGATTCGCACCCCCTGCGCGCAGGGCACAATTTCATCTCAAGTCATTCAATAAACACAAGTAGGGTAGGTGTATATAAACACTTCCCATTCCATTTATCCCATCAATGTGGGATTGGGGGTTTCCATTTCCTTTTCTTGATTTGCAACCTCCTTACTTTGACCATCAATTTCTCAATCATTACTCAACCATTTTGAGCATATGGGATATCGTTGTAAAGATCTCATGGAGTATAATAAGTTTTCGTTGAATCTGTATTGGAATCTTCATCCTTACTTATTTGAAATATGGCTCAAAGTTTCCATTTTCTCATATTTTTTCCAACAGTCCCCCACATGAATGAAATTCATGCATTTATCAAAACCATTTTTGACTCGATGTGGTGATAGTTTCTATGATTGATAGTTGCATAGGATAAGTAGGTGTCCACCCTTGAACCTTCCCTTGTGAAAGTATATTTACTTTAATGGCTGTCCAGTAGACACGATGTCCTTGAATTGTCCTGCCATTTGTGTAAATGATGATATACTCCACACAACTACCTTTCTGGCAAGAGTTTAGTTCTCATGGTTATGTCCATATAGCTGTGGACATTGCTTAGTTCTTGGAGAGTTTGAGAGAACTATGCCCCAATAATCTCTTTGAAGCGGCCCCTACTTCACACTGACATAGGTGACTTATGTTGCTCGGCCTCACCGATGCAAACAGTGGTCATTAAAAGCAATGCTTAGTCTGTTCCGTTTTTAGTCACTGTTTACATCATATGAATGGACTTGGGAGAGTAACCCCTCACAATGACCGCACAAGGTCTATGTGATTAGGTTGTCCCTTTGAACCTAGATCTTGGGATCTACAATCAACTAGGTTGGGTTTTCCTTCTTATAACGTCTTAAATTTTCATGGGCTTTAGTCCCATTCCTTTCGATTTTTTCTCCAGAATCATCCTTATTAAATTCCTCAAGAATTTGTCCACATGGTGTGACTTAATTAATATGAGACTTGTAATGATCGTTTGATTTGGATGCCCAAAATCAATTATGTCATTCTCATATTTTCCATGTCAAATCTTGAATTTAACATGCCATTGGTACGTTTACCATTTCATTGTTACATGTAACAATGAGTGTGTCATGATCATATATCCTAATGCACACTTTTTTCACACTTTTCTTTGTCATTATGATAATGTTTTCGTTTCAACCTTTTGTTGAACGCGTGGCCTATTTCCCATTAATGGTCTCCAAAGTTCCATTGAACTTGGACCTACTTCACTAGCCATTTAGGAAATCTATTCCAAAGAATGAGACATACTTTGTTTTCATTATCATATTCTTGTGAATCTATTTGTCTACAAGAGTTTTACACAGTCAATGAAATTATAGTCCACTTATTTTCCATTTACTTCGGTAATAGAAATATTACCTTTGCACGACACCCCCCACATTTTTATGTAGTAGGAATGTTTTAATTTCCTTCCATAACTCATATGGTGCCTTGTCTAGTTGATAGAACAACCTCCCCCCACATGTTAGGCACATTTTGAAGTTTTAATTTTTATCTTCAAAATTATTGTACCCTTTGATGTTGTAACGTTACTCACATAGAGTTCCCCAAATTAATCAATTTATTAATTTTGGGTTTTTAATAATTTACTAAAAGAGAATAATTTCTCTATAGTATCTTTGCTCTTCAAGCAAAAAATTAGTTTGTTCTATTGTTCGAGAAAACATTGCTATGATTTAGATCAAGCGGTTTTGCATAAAGAAATTTGATTCATGTTGTAACCCCCTTAGTCCGGCCTACACGCCCGACCTGAACTAAGAAGATTACACGGGGAAAATCAAAGCCAACTCGTTAAAGCTTACTTTGATTAACGGCCCCTTTTTTCTTTTTATCTTCTCTAGATGCACATTAAGATCCTATGTGATCATCAACACACTTAGAAGAAAACGGCATAGTGGTCAGAGTTCGATTAGGGGTTCAATTACAAACATTTAACTTTTAGGGACTAAACAATAATTTCTAAGAATTACAAGAAATAATCCAATTTTAAGATTACCAATCCTTAATTAGTCATATAACATGCCATCATGTCAAATTTCATCACAAACGGATCATCCAAACTCAACTAAATGAACATAGAACATTCAGGGACCAAAAAGCAACATTTCAGAACTTTAGAAGATTCTTTTAACTGAAAATAACGACTCGGTATCGGTACGCTTAAGCTCGTATCGATATGCGGGAAGGCAGTAGCCAAAATTGGGGTAAAGGTATCGATACGCTTCCCCTTGTATCGATACGGCCTTCAAATTTTTGCCTAGGCGTATCGATTTTCCTGAGAAATGCCTTACTGTATCGATACTCAACCCCGAGTATCGATACGCATACCAGAAAAGCACACTCCACAGCCCTCAAATCACATTTAGCAACATTTTAACATGTCTAAAACATTCATACATGTTATAATCAACATTCCATACAATTATGCATCAACATCCACTCACAAGATAAGCATTAAGCATAACAATCCATAAATAGATAATAAACTACCTAAGCATGCTTTTAAGCATAAACCATAGCATAGCCAAAATGCCAAAGGTAAGACCATAAACAATATAGTGACCATTTACAAGTTCAAAAACACAAACCAAACATGCTCAAGGTGTTTAACATCACCACACAAATCCATGAGTAGAAATCATTCACATTGCCTTTTATTACACTAAAGTGAAAGCACATACATTGCTTAGCTAAAATCACTTGGATTCTCCTTGTTTTCTTGCTGCCAAAGATACTCAATTCTCTGCATTGATGAAACAAATAAGCGTAAGCATAAAGCTTAGTGAGGACCACTATCAACAAAACAGTCATCAATGCATTTTATAAAACCAAATCATCATTCTCTGAAAACATATGCCTTCCTTATAAACATGCACTTTAAAACATCATTTCCACTTCCAAAACCACATGCTCATAGCATCTTTAATTACAACAACAAAAACATTTGCTCATGCTTAAACCAAGCATCATATGCACTCAAGCATATCTCTCAAGCATCTCATGCTTTCTCAAAATAAATGTTCATCATTAATTCATTATATCAACATCATTATATTGGCTCGCAAGTGATCAATACATGAACCATAACAAAACCAACACAATTAACACAATCGGATACGCGGATTACAAGCATTGTCCCATATTCTTCATACACCCTACCAAACCCACAAGGCTCACACACAGGATTAGACCATCAACCGTTGTGACACCCGTGGTAGAGTTTAACGGTACGATCACAACCCTTCAACACCACTCATCGGTAGTTGTATAATTCCACTAACGAGAGCACGGGACACGAATCACAAGATCCACACACGGGATTAGACCATCAACCGTTATGACCTTAATCTCAATCGTTAGGGTACTTGGATGGAGTGTACGGTACAATCACAACCCATTGACATCCAAGGCGACTTTATTCACTGTGCACACAATCCTATAGCCGGCTAACTATATTCGATTAAAGTAACCAAAAGCATTTACCATCACTTGCCAATATAATCATAATTCATCATTACTTCACTGTTTTACAAGCATAAACTACAATGCCACTTTCACAAGCATTAACATGTTTAAAACCAATTTCATAGATCGTATGAACTCAAGGATCACTTACCATGTGCATCCTTAACAAAATGGCATTTAAAACCAGCAACATCAATGCTTAAAAGATGCTTTAAAACAGTAATCAAATCACATTTAAATCAAGTGCATTCCAAACCAAAACATAGCACAATCCGAGAGAGACTTTCGATTTACTTACTCTTGAGCTTAGCTAAGTGTTTCAAACTTACACTAAGCTCCCAAAACCACGTTCAAAACGTTTTAAAGCTGGAAAATCCTTTTCCACTCACTGATACGCAAAACTTCGCTTGCCGACGCGAAGATCACTCGTCCATAGCCTCCAAAAATGCTTCGCTTGCTTCTGGATCAAGATCCCCTATTTTTAGAGCATTAAAATAGAGATCCAAATGCCTTAAAATGCATTCCAACACCAGAAACTAAACACAAACTCGTTGCCCAGCAAAACTACACCAATTTACCCATCCAAAACAACCGAAAACTCAATCGATTGCCTCTTAAACCAAGCCCAGCCAACATACATCACATCTAACCATTAACAAACATCAAAACACATATAAAAACAACCCAAACCCTTCCTTAGACCTCCAACAACCACAACACCATCAAAACACTTCAAAAACTCAACTAAAACTATCAAGAAACTCAAGGATCTCAAGGATTTCGGGATCAATATTATTAAAACACTTTTTCAACATCATAAACATCTCAAAACTCAATTAGAATCAATCTAAAATAGAGCTCATCAACATCACTCCGAAAATCAAGATTTAAACCTTCATTTTGCAAGATTTTGATCTTAAATCAAAACTATAATAAAAACTTAGTTAAAAACAACAATTAGGAGCCAATAATCTTGGGAATTTCAATAAAGAACCTTGATTAGATGTTGAGAACGGGATTTACCTCCAATCTTAGCTTTTCTTAATGATTGACAAGTTTTTGCTTCACAAATCTTGAAGAAATTGAAGAGAATTCTTGGAAATGATTTAGAAATTAAAGAGAGAGTGTTTGGGAGAAAAGAAATCTGGAGAAAAGGTTTTAGAAATGGGTTTTGCTGAAATGAAAGTTAGTTACGTCAAAAACTTCTCTATTTACTCTTTCATTAATTAAAATAAAATAAAATCCCTTTTAATTAATCATTTAAAATTCATTTAAAACACATGTCAACTTAAGGAAAGGTTTAATTGTACAAAAACTCCCTAAAGATTCTAAGAGTTTGACTCCTCTTTGACATTTGCATTTTTCCACAGTTTTAAAACTTTACATTTTGGTCATTAACCAAAATGTACCTCTTCCGAAACTCATTTTGTAAAATTGATATGACCCACCACTTAATCATGATTTTAGAGGATTTTAGCATTTTTTCATATTTTTATCCTATCTCGAACCTTGATCTCCCTAAACCACCTAATACGATTCGAATCGTATCCGACCAGCCCGATCCGATGTCTAGAACATCTAGGCCCAAAACTAGGGCATTACAACTCTCCCCCACTTAGCAAATTTTTTCCTCGATGTTATTACTTGAAGGAAAAAGGTGTGGAAACTGCTTCAGCATATCCGCGTTGCTTTCCCAAGTGACCTCCTCAACTCCTCGGTGTCGCCACAACACCTTCACAAGCTCTATCATCTTGCCATGAAGAACTTTGCTGCTCGAATCAAGGATCTTCACCGGTTCCTCGTCATAAGACAAATCCAGATTCAACTCTATATCCTCAACAGGCATCACATGTGAAGGATCCAATCTATACCTCCACAACATCGAAACATGAAATACATCATGAATCTTTTCCAACTCGGGAGGCAACCTCAACTGATATGCCACAAGAACAATACGCTACAAAACCTCATAAGGTCCAATAAACCTCAAGCTAAGCTTACCCTTACGCCTAAATCTCATCACCTTCTTCCAAGGCGATACTTTCAAGAACACACGTTCACCAACCGCGAACTTAATCTCCTTACGCTTCAGATCTGCGTAAGACTTTTGCCGATACGATGCTGCCTTCAAGAGCTCACAAATGAGCTTCACCTTCTCGGTGGTTCCTTTCAACATAGTCGGCATCGAAATCAACTTTTTCCCTATTTCTGCCCAACAAAGAGGCGTTCTGCACTTTCTCCCATACAAAGCCTCGTATAGAGCCATTTGAATGTTTGCCTGGTAACTATTGTTGTAAGCAAACTCAACCAGAGGCAAGTGCTTCTCCCAAGAACCTTGAAAATCAATAACACAACATCTCAACATGTCCTCAAGCACTTGGATAACACGTTCCGACTGTCCATCCATCTGAGGATGATATGAAGTATTGAAATTCAACTGTGTACCCAAGGCTTGATGCAAGCATTCCCAAAACCTCGATGTGAACCTTGGATCTCTATCCAACACCATAGACTTCGGCACACCATGCAACCGCACAATCTCAGCGATATACAGCTCTGCCAGCTTATCCAAGGTATACATAGTATGCACAGGCAAGAAATGTGCACACTTCGTAAGGCGGTCAACAATTACCCAAAAAGAATTCTTCTTTGATGGCGACAAAGGCAAACCAGACACGAAATCCATGGTAATCTTTTCCCACTTCCATTCTGGGATTTTCTAAGGTTGCAACAACCCAGAAGGAACCTGATGCTCAGCCTTCACTCGCTGACAAACCATGCATTTGCTAACAAACTCAGCAACATCCTTCTTCAACCCCACCCAATAGTACTCATCCTTCAAACCACGATACATCTTCGTACTACCAGGGTGCATAGCGAAAGGACTACTATGAGCTTCAGTCAGAATAGTGCGCCTCAACTCAACATCATTTGGCACCAATATCCGACTCCCAAAATATATAACACCATCATCACTGAAACGGAAATCTGAAGGCCTACCATCCTCAATATCCTGAACATGAGGAACAAGGGAATCATCAAGCAATTGCTTATCCTTGATCATCTGAATCAAGGATGGTTTCACTTGCAATTCAACAATAAGGCCTCCATCTCACGATATGCTCAAGCGAGAAAACATCACCCTCAACTCCACAGCCACCTTTCTACTCAAAGCATCAACCACAACATTGGCCTTTCCATGATGATACTCGATCGACAGATCATAATCCTTAAGCAACTCCACCCAATGACGTTGCTTAAGATTCAACTCCTTTTAAGACATAAGATACTCCAAACTCTTATGATCTGTGAATACCACACACTTCTCGCCATATAGGTAATGCCTTCAAATCTTTATAGCAAACACAACAGCTGCAAGCTCAAGATCATGAGTAGGGTAGTTACGCTAATGCACCTTCAATTGCCTAGATGCATACGCCACTACCTTACCCTCTTGCATCAACACACAGCCCAAACCATCATAAGACGCATCATTATAGACTACAAACTCCTTACCAGACTTAGGTTGAATCAGGACAGAAGCTTGTGTCAAAGCTTCCTTCAGCTTATCAAAAGCTTTCTGCCTCGCATCTGTCCACTCAAAGTGAACATTCTTCTGCAACAACTTAGTCAAAGGTGCAGCAATCTTCAAGAAACCCTCGGCAAACCTACGGTAATATCCAGGCAAGCCAAGAAAACTCGTACCTACGTCATCCACTTAGGCACTTTCCAACTCATCATTGCCTCTACCTTATGTGGATCAACACGAATACCCTCGGCTAATACCACATGTCCAAGGAACACTACTTCCCTAAGCCAAAACACACACTTGCTCAGCTTAGCATAAAGTTGGTTCTCCAACAACACTTGCAACACTATCATCATTAAGTGTCTATCATGATCCTCCTCGGTACGAGAGTACACAAGGATGTCAGTGATGAACATCACCACAAACTGATCCAAGAACTCATGGAATACACGATTCATCATGTCCACGAAAGCAGCAGGTGCATTGGTTAAACCAAAAGGCATCACTAAGAACTCATAATGCTCGTACCTTGTCCGAAAAGCCGTCTTAGGTACGTCTACATCCTTCACCTTCAACTGGTAATACCCTAACCTCAAATCAATCTTAGAAAACACTAAGGCTCCACGAAACTGATCAAAGAGATCATCAATACTTGGCAAGGGATATTTGTTCTTGACCGTCAACTTGTTCAGTTGCCGATAATCTATACACATCTGCATTGGCCCATCTTTCTTCTTAACAAACAACACCGGTACACCACAAGGTGATACACTCAACCGGATGAACCTTCGATCAAGCAACTCCTGAAGTTGTGTCTTCAGCTCTTTAGGTGCCATTTGGTAAAGACCAATGGACACCGGAGTCGTATTCTCATACAACTCGATACCAAACTCAACTTCCTTGTTTGGCGGTAACCCAGGCAACTCTTTCGAAAAGACACTCAGAAAATCGCAAACGGTTCTGATGCCTTGCACACATACATCCTTACACCAGGATTCATCACATATGCAAGATAAGCATCACAACCCAACCTTAGCATACGTCTTGCTTCCAAAGTCGAAACAACATTAGACAAGAATTTCACATTCTCGCCTACTATCACCACCTATTAATCACCAGCAAGCTTTTAAGGTGACTCGCTTAACATCAAAGTCAACCACTACTCTATGCTCAGACAACCAATCAATACCAAGAATCACATCAAATCCATAAAAGGGTAACTCCATCAAATCCACAAGAAAGACATGACCCTGCATAGATGAAGTACACCTCCTATACAACTTCCTTGTGACCACAGTCTCACCAAAAGAACTAGTCACTTGCATTCCTACTTTAACCAACTCAACAGGTATATCAAGCAAATGGGCATGCTCACTCAAGATATAAGAATGTGTGGATCCAGAATCAATCAATGCCAACAATGACAAAGACTGTAGAACAAAGACACTTGCGATAACATCGGTTTTGTTGCGCCCCTCGCGTTGAGCATAGACCCTCGCAGGACCGCCTCCCTCAGGCTGAACTGCTACAACATGAGCAATACCTCTCTGACCTTCTTCCCTCCTCTAGAAGTTACCTCAGCCGCGCCTACAGCCTCTTTGAGGTGTAACCACAGCAGGTGCACGTCCCTGGTCTCCACCAGCCAACAGAGGACACTCACGCCCCATATGATCTACTAAACCACAGTTCCAGCAAGAATTCTCTGTCACCACAATAGGAGCTTGTGCCTCCCTAGTCGCATGAGGACAATCTCGCCTCAAATGATCCCTAGAACCACACATTCAGCACGTTTTCTGCTCCGTCCCCAACATGTTTCCCTGAACCGGTGTACCATTCCAATGTTATCTCGCCTAGCAGCAGGATGATACCTCTTATCTCGGCCTCTCTTGTTCCGTCCACCTTCGGAACTAAACCCAGCAACCCTCTTAACAGAGCTAGAACCACCTCCACGAGATGTCAGACCTAAGCTCTACTCGATGTCCTTAGCCCGACATATGAGCACATCAAAATCTATATAACTTGTGGCTAACATAAAGGCCTTAACTTCCTATACAAGCCCATACCAGAAGCGATCACAACAATGCCTCTTACTCGGCATCAACTCAGGGGCATACTCGCTCAGACGTACGAACTGGACCTCGTACTCAACCACAGAAAGATCTCCCTGAAAGAACTCCGAAAGAACTCCCAAGATACTTTTTCTTAAAGGCACTCCGAAAGAACTCCCAATCCACCTCATTGGGTTCCACTCCAGCGGTGATAGTCGTCCACTGACTATAAGCATCACCCTGAAGCAAGGAAACTGCGCATCCCAGCTTGCGCACATCACTACATCCCATCTGAGTCATAATGCGAATCATACTAGCTAACCATGCCTCTGATGCCTCAAGAGACATACCATGGAACTCAACAGCTCCCAAATTCCTCAGCCTTTCCAAAGGCAAACCCACCTGCCCAGTTGTAGGTGCCTAAACTTGCGCTCCAGCTATCGCAGCCTGAAACGCTCCAATGATCACTTGAACCAATGGCGCAAGATCACCCAATCCTGGACCAGCCTATTCACATTGCTCCGGCTCTCCACCTCCATGTGGTGGTGGCGAAGGTAGGGTCTCATCAGACGGGTTATCAACCCCCTGATTACCCTGCTCAGGCGCAAGCACAATCGTATTCGATCTAAGCTCTCTCCTCGGACCCATTGTGATATTTTTAACAAGGCATAATAACAAAAACAAATCAAACAATTATTTAGGCCAGCCTCAAGCAAGGATCCAAGTTTACAAAACCACTTTAAAACATTTAACTAATGTAATAAGGCAATGGGCACCCCGATTTCCCTCAAGCATAACATAGCATACAATAGCATATCATAATCGTCATGCTTTACATTATTCGAAATCAACACACAACCTCATCACAACATCAGCATACAATCATATTTAACTCACATATGATTTAAAACAACCAAGCATGGCATATACACCAACATTCAACCAAAAATATGGTTTTTCAACAACATGACACTTAACATTGAATCAAACATCAAAACATATCAATTTCACTTACCAACATCCCCAATTCTTTCGTAACTTGGCTCTGATACCAACAAATGTAACCCCCTTAGCCCGGCCTAGACGCCCGACCCGAACTAAGAAGATTACATAGGGAAAACCGAAGTCAACTCGTTAAAGCCGACTTCGATTAACGACCTTTTTTCATTTTATCTTCTCTAGATTCACATTAAGATCCTATGTGATCAGCAACACACTTAGAAGAAAATGGCACAGTGGTCGGGGTTCGATTAGGGGTCCAATTACATACATTTAACTTTTAGGGACTAAACAATAATTTCAGAGAATTACAAGGACTAATCCAATTTTAAGATTACCAATCCTTAATTAGTCATATAATATGCCATCATGTCAAATTTCATCACAAACGGATCATCCAAACTCAACTAATTGAACATACAACATTCAGGGACCAAAAAGTAACATTTCAGAACTTTAGAAGATTCTTTTAACTGAAAATAACGACTCGGTATCGGTACGCTTAAGCCCGTATCGATATGCAGGAAGGCAGTAGCTAAAATTGGGGTAAAGGTATCGATACGCTTCCCTTTGTATCGGTACGACCTTCAAATTTTTGCCTAGGCGTATCGATACGCGGGCAACTTGTATCAATACCCCCTGTATCGATTTGCCTGAGAAATGCCTTAGTGTGTCGATACTCAACCCCGAGTATCGATACGCATACAAGAAAATCAAACTCCACAACCCTCAAAATACATTTAGCAACATTTTAACATGTCTAAAACATTCATACATGTTATAATCAACATTCTATACAATTATGCATCAACATCCACTCACAAGATAAGCATTAAGCATACCAATCCATAAAGAGATAATAAACTACCTAAGCATGCTTTTAAGCATAAACATTAGCATAGCCAAAATGCCAAAGGTAAAATCATAAACCATATAATGACCATTTACAAGTCCAAAAACACAAACCAAACATGCTCAAGGTGTTTAACATCACCACACAAATCCATGAGTAGAAATCCTTCCCATTGCCTCTTATTACACTAAACTGAAAGCACATACATTGCTTAGCTAAAATCACTTGGATTCTCCTTGATTTCTTGCTGCCAAAGATACTCATTTCTCTGCATTGATGAAACAAATGAGCGTAAGCATAAAGCTTAGTGAGGGCCGCTATCAACAAAACATTCATCAATGCATTTTATAAAACCAAATCATCATTCTTTGAAAACATATGCCTTCCTTATAATCATGCACTTTAAAACATCATTTCCACTTCCAAAACCACATGCTCATAGCATCTTTAATTACAACAGCAAAAACTTTTGCTCATGCTTAAACCAAGCATCATATGCACTCAAGCATATCTCTCAAGCATCTCATGCTTTCTCAAAATAAATGTTCATCATTAATTCATTATATCAACATTATTATATTGGCTCGCAAGTGATCAATACATGAACCATAACAAAACCAACACAATTGACACAATCGGATACGCGGATTACAAGCGTTGTCTCATACGCTTCATACACTCTATCGGGCTCTCAAGGCTCACACACGAGATTAGACCATCAACCGTTGTGACACTCGTGGTGGAGTTTAACAATACAATCACAACCCCTCAACACCACTCATCGATAGTTGTATAATTCAACTAACGAGAACACGGGACACGAACCATAAGATCCACACACGGGATTAGACCATCAACCGTTGTGACCTTAATCTTAATCGTTAGGGTACTTGGATGGAGTGTACGGTACAATCACAACCCGTTGACATCCAAGGCGACTTTATTCACGGTGCACACAATCCTATAGCCGGCTAACTATATTCAATTAAAGTAACCAAAACCATTTACCATCACTTGCCAATATAATCATATTCATAATTACTTCACTATTTTACAAGAATAAACTACAAAGCCACTTTCACAAGCATTAACATGCTTAAAACCAATTTCATAGATCATATGAACTCAAGGATCACTTACCATGTGCATCCTTAACAAAATGGCATTTAAAACCAGCAACATCAATGCTCAAAACATGCTTTAAAATAGTAATCAAATCACATTTAAATCAAGTGCATTCCAAACCAAAACATAGCACAATCCGAGAGAGACTTTCGATTTACTTACTCTTGAGCTTAGCTAAGTGTTTCAAACTTACACTAAGCTCCCAAAACCACGTTCAAAACGTTTTAAAGCTGGAAAATCCTTTTCCACTCACTGATATGTGAAACTTCGCTTGCCGACGCGAAGATCACTCGCCCGAAGCCTCCAAAAATGTTTCGCTTGCTTCCGGATCAAGATCCCCTATTTTTAGAGCATCAAAATAGAGATCTAGATGTATTAAAATGCATTCCAACACCAGCAACTAAACACAAACTCGTTGCCCATCAAAACTACACCAATTTACCCATCCAAAACAACTGAAAACTCAATTGATTGCCTCTTAAACCAAGCCCAGTCAACATACATCACATCCAACCATTAACAAACATCAAAACACATCTAAAAACAACCTGAACCCTTCCTTATACCTCCAGCAACCACAACACCATCAAAACACTTCAAAAACTCAACTAAAACTATCAAGAAACTCAAGGATCTCAAGGATTTTAGGATCAATATTATTAAAACACTTTTTCAACATCATAAACATCTCAAAACTCAATTAGAATCAATCTAAATCAGAGCACATCAACATCACTCCAAAAAATCAAGATTTAAACCTTCATTTTGCAAGATTTTGATCTTAAATCAAAACTATAATAAAAACTCGGTTAAAAACAAAAATTAGGAGCCAATAATCTTGGTAATTTCAATAAATAACCTTGATTAGAGGTTGAGAACGGGATTTACCTCCAATCTTAGCTTTCCTTAATGATTGACAAGTTTTTGCTTCACAAATCTTGAAGGAATTGAAGAGAATTCTTGGAAATGATTTAGAAATCAAAGAGAGAGTGTTTGGGAGAAAAGAAATCTGGAGAAAATGTTTTAGAAATGGGTTTTGCTGAAATGAAAGTTAGTTACGTCAAAAACTTCTCTATTTACTATTTTATTAATTAAAATAAAATAAAATCCCTTTTAATTAATCATTTAAAATTCATTTAAAACACATGTCAATTTAAGGAAAGGTATAATTGTATAAAATCCCCCTAAAGATTCTAAGAGTTTGACTCCTCTTTGAAATTTGCATTTTCCACAGTTTTAAAACTTTACATTTTGGTCACTAACCAAAATGTACCTCTTCTAAAACTCATTTTGTAAAATTGATTTGACCAATCTCTTAATCATGATTTTAGAGGATATTAGCAATTTTTGTCATATTTTTATCCTATCCCAAATCTTGATCTCCCTAAACCACCTAATACGATTCGAATCGTATCCGACCGGCCCGATCCGATGTCTAGAACATCTAGGCCCAAAACCATGGCGTTACACATGTTGATAGATTCACAAAAGAATCATAATGTAACATGTTTATGCTATAAATTATGAAAACGAGAAGAACAATATTCTTTATTCATAATTCTTGGATTTTACAGCGATCATATCCCTACCCACAACCATTCCCTTTTACTAGGCATATAATTCTTCCTCCTCTATTATATTGTATTCCTTGGATTTCTTTGCATATATGTATTCGGAGGATTTGTGCCCCACTTTGCCACAATTGAAACATACTCCCTTGAATTTCTCCTTTTTTGAAATTCCACCATTAGGCGCCAACCTTGTTCTGGCTTGGTGTTGTTGGGGTTGTCTTTCCCTCCTGTCTTCGAAAACATTTGCCTTCGCCTCTTGAAAGGTTTGTTTATTGATTTTTCTAGCATTACATATCTTGTCTTCTTCAATACGAAGTCTAACAATCAGTTCCTCCACCGTCATCTCTTTTCTTTTATGCTTCAGGTAATTTTTGAAGTCAGTTCATCAGGAGGCAGTTTTTCTGTGATGGAAGCTACTTGAAAAGAGTCGCTTATCGTCATTCCTTCAGTAAGGATTCCATGAATAATCAGTTTGAGTTCTCCACTTGACTTACTACTGGTTTTGAATCAATCATAGTAAAATTCAAGAATTTTGCGACCAAGAATTTCTTAGCCCTAGCATCTTCAGCTTTGTACTTTCTGTCTAGTGCAGCCCACAGTTCCAATGTTGTTTTGTACACATCATGTACCGGATACAACGAGTCTTGTAGTTCGTTGAGAATGTAATTCTGACATAGGTAATCACCATTTTCCCAATCCTCAGTTATGCTGAAAAGCGGTGAGTTCATCCACCTCTTATTCTCTGCCTCCTACAGTGAGAACTGGGGGATCTTCCTTCAGATATTTTACCAGGTTCAACATGGTCAGATAGAATAACATCTTTTGTTGCCATGTTATGAAATTTAATCCACAGAATTCTGGCGGCTTCTCATTGTGGTTGATTGCTGCTGTCATTGCATTTAGCTGCTTCGAACTCTGGCCTTAGGTCGACACTTTGGTGTTCGACGAATCAGCAATCTTATCCGCAATCATTGTCTTATCCGTAGTCATTGTTCATGTTATCAAAGAAACCAATACCCGGAATTAGCTATATTTCCAATAAATCTAAATTCAATTTCGTTTATTTCTAATTTTGTTTTGCACAAAATCATCGTAACCTCTATTACTCTCAACGACAATTTTGTAACATAAATTTGTCCCGTTTAATTTCTGAGATCTAAGCAAACCCGTTAAAACGGCAAGATTAATCCCGAAACAAATTTATTTGCTTGACTCACACACTTATCTTGAATCGCCTTTTGAAAATCAAAATGAGGTATGTCTTAAGATTGTTAAACAAAAGGGTTAAATTCGAAATAAATGTGACGAAATTAAAATTAATTAAAGTAAAGAAATTACAGTAATTAATTAGATAGAGATAAACGAAAAATAATATTGAAATAACCAGAAAAAAATGGTTGACTGAGGCCTGCACAAACACAGTTTCCTTAAGACAGATTTGACCACTCCAAGGTGCTAGAGTCGATTTGACCACTCCAAAATAGATGAGATTCTGCAGCAGCACTACTGGAAATTTCACGAACAATCTCAAGCCTTTGACTATCACCAGAAAACACTATGCAGATTTTGAAGAGAGAAAACCAATTTTTTGTTGTGTTTTAAAACTGAAAATTGTTCATGTATTTATAGGGAAAAATTAGGGCAAACATGAGAAAATATTATACCGATCATGCCTCTAATCGGATAACATGAGTGGGCTATCCAAAAGGAAAAAATTAATTTGAACATGGTAAAACATTTGCAAGCACAAGCAAAGCCCGCCCAATCTAAATATTCATGATAGGGTAAGTGTATATAAACACTTCCCAATCCATTTATCCCATTAATGTGGGATTGGGGTTTCCATTTCCTTTTCTTGCTTTGCAACCTCCTTACTTTGACTATCAATTTCTCATTCATTACTCAATCATTTTAAGCATATGAGATACCGTTGTAAAGATCTCATTGAGTAGAATAAGTTTCCGTTGAATCTTTATTCGAATCTCCATCTTTACGTATTCGAAATATGGCTCAAAGTTTCCATTTTCTCATATTTTTCCAACTGGTGCTTGGTTTGATTTTGAATTCAACAAATTGTCTGAAAGTGAAGCTATGGAGCTGGAGAAGCCTTTCTCTGTGGAGGAAATCAAAGATGAAAAATGGAATTGCGATGATTCAAAAGCTCCTGGACCGGATAGATTAAATGCTTGCTTTTACAACAAGTGTTGCGGAGATGGATAATGGAATGTGTCTCCACAGTAAAGGTCTCAATCTTGCTTAATGGATCTCCAACAAAAGAATTTAATATGTTTAAGGGATTGGGACAAGGGGATCCATTATCCCCGTTTCTGTTCATTCTAGTAGCAGAAGCCTTACATCTAGTTTTGGAGAAAGCTATGAAGAAGGGGTCAGTTTCAGGTATCTAGAATATCTTGTTGATGGAGCTTTTAAGGAAAATGTTGTTGGGTGTGAGGGATTGCTAAGAACAAGTACATGGGATATCAAAGCTATGTTTTCTGGATCTGTTGCAGCGTTAAAAAATTTCCAGGAAGACTGGCAAGGCGAACCTTATTGTTTTGAACTGGATTTCATTGAGGCCATGGTGGTGGTGGAACATATTCGATGAATTGGCACACCACTTAGCTAAAGAAGAATTGGTGGTAGCTGGATGGTTTAGAGTAAGTTGATCAAGCTGGTATGAGATGTTGATCCTAGTTGTATCAAGTATTCTTTTCCTCCATATAACGAGGAATGCAACTTAGGCTTTGGGTTTGTACTTTATAATCCTTAATAACACAAGTTTGATGGTACATGCTACTTAAAAGGCAATATACTGCACTCCTAAAATTACTTTTATTACAACAAAGGCTTAGTTTGTGGTTGATTTTAAAAAGTGCGGTGAAAAAAGTGATTTTCAAACTAACTGTTGAAAAGTAGTTTTGAAAAGCTGGTTAGTGTTTGTCATTGATGTCAAAAAGTGATTTTGAGGAGATAAAATGTCTATTTTAGACATGATATTGAAAAGTAAAAATAAATTTGGGTGATTGTTCAAATTAATTAATGTTATGATTTATGAAATAAATCAATTTCAATTATAATAAAAAAATTATTTTTTTATAAAATTTAATTTAAAAATATAAACTACATTCTAGATTATATACGGGCATACCACTTACACATTAATAATAAATATAAAATAAAGTACAAATAAAACAATTTTATTTTCAATATAAATATTATAAAATATATATTATTTTACAATTATGTATGCATAAACATTATTTTAACAATAAATTATAATTAAATAATAAGGGTACAATTATGTATGCATAAACATTATTTTAACAATAAATTATAATTAAATAATAAGGGTAAAAAAGTAATTTTATTTTTAAACTAGCTTTTCTACCCAAGAAGCTATAAAATCCAGCTTCTTGGTTTGGGTGGAAAAGCTAGTTTTAAAAGCAATCAAAAACAGTCTGTTTTAACTAAAAGCACTTAAAAAAGTAATTTTTGGTTGCCAAACGCAACCAAAAACAGGCCCAAACTCTCATTCATTTCAAGATATTTCATCAGCACCAACTATGGTGAAAACAAAGTGAAACTTACTTATGCATACAATAGTTGAACTCTTCAAGCTAACATTATAGATAGATAACCGCAAACCATTCAATCTGAAAATAGAAACATATACAATAAAGCATCATAGCTAACAAGGATTTTACTTTTCCATATATATGCTTCTCTACTGAGAAGTGCTTTTGAGAGTCGAAACGCGTTACCGAACGGGCCCTGATCATTTTCCCCTTGTTAAGGGTCAGTTTGCCAAGGATTTCACTGAACAATGTCTCAAAATCTTCTTATCTATTTTGTTGTAGGAAGAATTGTCTCGACCAAGCACGTTCAACAATCAACTGGCAGTAGCGACCATTGATGAAGTCAGAGAATCTAAACCACCATTGTTTTGGTTGAATGTCCAGGTTTAATATATATCCTGAATAGAAGTTTCTGTCCATTTTCGGTATTCCTTACTAAAAACTTAGGTTTAGTGTTAAGGATAGGGATTAGTATTAGGTATATGGTGTATTTTTTAGGGTTTAGTGTTTATAGTTTATAATTTAAAATTTAGTGTTAAAACTTATAATTTAAAGTTTTTGTGTTTAAGCATAAAAAGGCACTGAAAAGAGAATTCATTTGTTTTCTTTATTGCAGTATGATGCTTTCTATAGTGCAAACAAACTCAGTGTGTCACACTATATTGAAAAGACTATGGGATTTTAGGGTGTTTCTGATACAACATGCTTTGCAACTAACGAAACCAAAAGGTAAAAGCTAAGTTGGAACCATTTGTATGAGTACCAAACCTTTATGTATGTACTAATGTTTCACTTTGATTTTGTGGGTTTACAGTCATAACTATGGTTATAATAACTCACAATGGAGCGAGGGGGGTATATCCCGGTTGCACCCATCTGGCTTATGAGCAAAAGTAGTGAGGAAAAATTACGACACTGAGTGACTTTATGGGGTTTGTTAACACAAAAGTAGTTCAAGGAGTTATTATCAACACATAAGATTTAATAATGGAGGGAAAAGAGAAGAAAATCCGAGGAGGTCAATCTGTCACGTCAATATTTTCTAACGTCGAGTGATCATAATAAAAACGGGTTAAAAGTTTGATAATCACATTACAAGTTTTAAAAATTCGATAACTAAAATGAAAGCGCCTTAAAAGTTCTGTGACTATTTGTGTAGTTTACCTTTTATTTTACTAAAGTTGTGGAATAATAATTGACTCACTTAATTGGTATCTTTTAAATTTAGCTAAGGTTAGAAGTAATTTTTTTTGTTTATTTTAAAATCATTTCAAAAAAAATTAAAAATTACCTACCTTGTTTTGCTCAACTTCTTTTTGCCCGGGAAACTTGATCTGAACTTATTATCCAACTGATTCACCCAACTCAAAACTAAAAACAAACTGGAATATCCAAAATTTTAAATTATTCGTATTGAACTTATTTAAAAAATAATATATATGATAATAAAATAGATGAAAGTATAGTATATAATAATAGTAGTAGTAGTAGTAAAAATATAGTAACGTTAAGTGGTGACATAACGGTATCCTTGGACTCAGTGTTAGGAAATGCAGGGGATAGGTCGTATCACGTATGTAGTTCACCATCTCTTCATCAATGTTCCACTTGCCATCTTCAAACAAGTCCTTCACAAGCACTAAACATTCTTTAACAATGGAAAACCAACCAAATCATCAATCACACGAGACGGCCAACACTTCGTACGCGGAAAACCATAAAAAACCACGGGGCTTAAGAGTCCGCTAAAATACTTATCAATCACTGTTAAATACATAACTCTACCTTAAACTATGACCAACCAAAACACAATAAAGAAAATCGAGACTGACTTTCAGGTTGAAGATCTGCAAGCTAAGCCCAAATCCCTTTCTAATTGGTTCAACTGATGCAAAGTAGTTTGTCAATCAAAGATATGCAATGCAACTATAGGGTAAACTAGAATCAAGTTCAAGCTCAAACTATGAATTCGAATATCCTAATGCTTCAACTTAAGTAGCTTGCAAGCTTAATTAAATTTCTTTAATTAAAATGGAAAATGTTAATTCAAACTAAAACTGTCTGAAACGGATAGAACTACACAAGTGGAGTAATTGACACAAACACACGGAAAATACAGCAGTCCACATTTATAACCTGATTTCTTACTCTGGACGCTGAAGGAGTAGTCCCCTACTCCACGGTATCAGTCATATTCATCATAATCATCACAATCAGAGGGGTTGTACCAGGTATCAAGATCTTCTGCAACGAACTCGTAATCATGGATTGGATCGGAAGGGTTCCTCAAGTTTTTTACGCGTCCAACACACCTTTTCTCCAAGTTCCCCACCAGACGAACACTGAAACATTGTCGCAAGTCAAGATATTCAAGGTGAGGACAACCGTCGAGAATGGCCTGCAAGCCTTCATTTGTCAACCCATTCCCCAAAAGTTGGAGGTGCCGTAATTCAGGCATAGTTTGTGCAATAGCTAGTGCCTCATCATCACAGACATAGCCTTTGCATCGCCGAAGATTGTATTTGAATGATTTCAAGAGAGGGCAACTGCGACCGATAGTTTCCACAGCTTGTTTCGAAATGGGACCTATGAAAATTTCAAGCTCTTCCAGAAACGGAAGCTTTAAAGCTGATTTGCTTAATCCTTCATCTGAAATGTAAAAGCATGAAAAAAGTCGAAGACGCTTCAGATGAACAGACCTGTGAAAAAGCATCATTTAAAGAAAAAAATATGAACAAATAATACATTAATATAATAAAAAAGCATGGATTGAAAACTATAAATGGAAAAAACAACAACCATATTTCTATTGAATGTTCATGCTGAAACATCATTTTGAAATTCTTCAATAATCAATTGCAATTTAATCGGCCAAAGCTAAAGGCCAGGCTATGAACACATCTCCGAGTAAACACCACATACCGATTGAATATTCGCTAATAAAGTAAGAAACAAAAGCTATAAAACGTTGTATAAACCCTAAATCTAAGAAATTCCCAGAGTTTGACTTTAACAAAGTAAACGTATAAGATTATAGAACATTCTATTAACATTAAAGAACGAAAATTGATGATTGATAATTAGTAAAACCCAAAAGAAAGCATTCAGAGATTGTAAAAATAAAAGAAAAAAAATTACCGTTCAGAGATGTAAAACAGAAGTTCATCGGTACCGAAATATTCGATATTGATATCAAGCAAGTGGCCGCAGCTGCGATCGACGGCGAGGAGGCACATCGTCTCGAGGTCATAGTCCATGTGATGTAAATCGCCCGAGTTGCGCATATCAATGGATCTCCACATTGATGGGTCTTTGCAGATGTTTCGCCACTGAGAACACACGTTTTGGGCGCTGTTAAGGATCTCGATCGCACCTAGCCGAAAGAGAATCGACGCCGTAACGTCCGGCGGCAGTTCAAGCCAATTGCGGGTTTCGGCAGCGGCGCTCATCTTTCGTTTCCGCGTTTCGAGAAAATGGTAAATTTCTTCTTCACTTCCCAGTTAAAGGCCGCAATTGGTATAGGAAGGTGTTGTTTTTGGCTTAAATGCTCAAACAGGGATCAGCTTTCTCTCTTTCTTGAATACAAGGGGTTAACTTTTCTTTTTAACATTCTAATCTATGGTAATATTTATTCTTTACTCTTATTCTTTTAAAAACATATACACACCAACAAGTTGCTGGAAAATAAAAAAAAATACGGATAAAAATTGGGTGGGAAATAAAAAAAAACCGTGAGGATTCAAACTGGTTGGATGGGAAATAACTGAAATCGTCACTCAAGGTGACGGGACGGGTACGAGAGAAATTCTATAACTGAAGCTCAAATGGGAACAGAGACGGGAATTGTTATATCCGAACCGGTGAGACAACTGAACCATAACCGTATAAATAATCGTGGGGATCCCAAAAATATCCGCAAGGATCTCGATATTTTACAAGATTTTCAAATATATATATATATATATATATATATACTTATTTATTTATATACCCCTAATATATATCTTAATAGAAAAACAACAACTATATTTTTATCACTCTGGCTTTCTCTCAAATCTAGCCACACCCAAATTTCTCAACATGTTTCTGTCTTAGTTTTTAGATACAAGCTAAAACCCTCATCTAAATCTTCCTCAACACAACACTCTTTCAATCTTCATCATCTCGTAACTGCTTCCAATCGAAGTATCCAAACTTTATATTTTGAATTGAATTGGTCATTTATTTTGGTCAGTAAAATATTGTTTAAATTTTTTATAGGGATTCCCTTAAAATCGCGGGGATTCGCGCGAGGAAGGTACGAAAAAATCCCCGAAGCATTTAATATGAACTTCTCGAAACTGTAACTGCAAGTGTTGGGGACGGAGTGGGGAATGCAAAACCGTCCTCATCCCACCCGATTCCCACCCTACTCCTAAAAGAACAATGTTTCCTTTTTCACTATGACCACTTAATGGGTTCGAAGGGATCAATCTTTTAGATACAAAGTGTTTTATTTTTTAAAAGGCTTAACAGTCCTATAAGTGCCCAAATTATACCTTTTTTCATATAGGTGTCTAAACTATATTTTGGGTCAAATAAGTGTCTAACGTTTGATTTCGCAACTCATTTAAAATTTTTCTGCCAACGACCGTTAAAAAAATTCCGTCATCCAATTAGAATATGACACATTGCCTATTTTTTATATTTATAATGTTTGAATTTTTTTAAAAATCTAAATGTCTTTAACCCCTAATTTTAAATTTCATTCAATCAAACTCCCAAGTTGTATCTACCTCACCGTCCAGCATCCCCACACGTTGGCAGTTCACCGTTCACCGCTCAAGTGTCGGATACTTCACCGTTCGACATTCTCCACCCTCTAGTCGTCGACCGGAACACAATCACCCTCTTTTTTCTTCATTGTTGGGTGTTTGTCGATGGTTCATTCGTCGGTTTTTTACGACAAAATAATTGTTTTTCAGTAGATGAGGGCTAATGAAGATAAGAGTGGCCGGTGGTGGTTGAATCGATGGTCGGAGTGGAGGAATTTAAAGACTTGGGTTAAGGTTTGGGAGTTTTTAGAGAAATTAAATATTTTTGGGTTAATTAATATTTTTTTTCAGGATTTTACTTTTAGAAAATGAAAAACTATTCTACATGTTCAAATTTCATTGGATAACAGGAAAAAAATAAAATCTGTAGTATAAAAACCTTAAATAAGTCCTGGAATGAAACATTAGACCCTCATTTGGCCCAAATAAAATTCATGCATATATTTAAAAAAGAATGTACAATTTAGGCACTTATTTAACTGTTAAGCCTTTATAAAATTTGCTCTGCGTGCTTGGACATTTGTAATACACGCCAGATGAGAGAACTATTTTTTAAAATTAAGTTCAAAGTGTAATATTTTTTTAATATGTTGGTGTGATTACAAGGTAGTATATGTTTAGTTTTTTAGCCCTTTAATAACGCACACATAACGTACACAAATGGTGCTCGAACTTGAGTTTCCTGAATGAAATACATCATCCTTTACCACTGAGACTACTCTACGGATTCGATTCAAGTGTAATATTTAAATGATAATAATAATAATAATAATAATAATAATAATAATAATAATAATAATAATAATAATAATAATAATAATAATAATAATAATAATAAATAATATCAACTTGAAATTTATAAGAAATTAATTGAGGGTAAATTAAACAAATGATCACTAAACTATAATTTTTTTATCACTGGACTTTTGAAAAGTACAAAATGGCCATTAAACTTTTTTCGGTTACAAGATTATCATTTAATTTTTCAAATGTTACAAAATGATTATTAACTTATCGAATTGGTACAAAATAATTTTTAACTTAAACTTGTCAAAATGTATCACTAATAGAGACCATTTTGTAACTGAATAAAAAATTAATAAATTTTTTGTCACTTTTGAAAGTTTAATGGTAAAATATCAGATCATAATAGTCTGAATAATAATAATAATAAATATAAATGAAAATTCACTTTTTCAATCGTCAAATATTTTCCCGAAAAATCTTAAATTATTGGTAAAATTAGAGGAATAATATATTTTGAAAATAAGGTATATTATAAATTTAGTCACTCAATTTTCTTTTCACTTCTATTTTGGTCAAATAAGTTTAAATTTTTTTCAATATAATCACTGAACTTTTGATTATTTAAATACTTATTAAATCTTTATAAGTTTAAAAATTAAACCTTAACCACTGCTTTTCAATTACTATTTAATTACAATTATTAGAACTTACATACATGTATAAAAATTTATGAATTTGAGGAAATTCTTTTGTAATTTGTGTTTTTATGGTGCATAATATATATATATATATATATATATATATATATATATATATATTTAAAAGTTTTAATGTATTTTTAAGTGATTAGATATTAAAAAAAGTGATTAGAACCCTTTACTTCAACCGTCAATCTAACAATATACCAATGAGTAAAATATGAATTTAAATATAAATCAATGTTATAGGAAGTCGTAGCAAGTTTGAATCGGAAAAGAAAAGGATAACAAAATTAGTGTTACTTAATTTGAAAGGCAAGGGGAATCTTATTGAATAAATTAGAAATAAAATAACAAATATGTTAAGGAAGCACATTTGGGCGGGTCAAAATGTATTTTTTTTATATATTTTATTAGGTCGTGTGTTCTAAACACATTAAAAATACCTTTTTCTCCCTCTTAGAGTCTTCTTCTCCTCTTCTCTAAGTAGGATTGAGGTTAGAATTAAGATTTGGCATATTAAGATACAAGACTTAACCAAAGAGTTCTCCTAGTTTTACGGTGGAGAAAGGGCTCGGCAATGGCAGAGATGGACAACTAAGAGCTTGAGCAACTTGTTGCATGGTCTCCTTTATAGTAGAGACTACGTCTTTTGCACCTTGGTTTACCGGTGGTGAGAGCCGTTGGTCTATCACATCTTTAAGTAAAACCTGTTGGTAATTTGAAACAGATGGTGATGTCGATGTCGACTCCGATGCCGATGCCGATGATGACAAATACGAAATAAGATCGCCGGGATGCTTCCCCATAACAACTTCTATTGTTAGCACTCCAAAACTGTAGACATCACATTTCTCATCTACTCTCCCTGTGTAAGCCAACTCTGCAACAAAAAATATGGAGTACTAATTTGAACTATTTCTATAATCGAATGGATGATTCGAAAAGAAGATGTGAATTAATACCTGGAGCTATATACCCGTAGGTTCCTGCAAGTGAAGTCCAATGCGAGGAGTCGGGGGTTAAAATCCTAGCGGTGCCGAAATCGGAGACACGAGCTTCATAGTCCGAATCCAGGAGAACATTGTTGCTCGAAATGTCTGGATGAACAATAGGTTGTGAATGGTCGTGATGCATATAAGACAAGGCATTGGCCAATCCTTTAACAACATTTAGCATCTTCTTCCAATCCAACTCCTTTGCCCCTTCATTGTTGCTCAACACCATTTTCAAGCTCCCTCTTTCTACAAACTCATAAACCAGAAAAGAATGCTTTGGATGTGAACAAAAACCATACATCCGCACAATGTTACGATGCCTTGTTTCGGATAAAGCAACAATCTCGCTTCTAAAGTCTTTCCCATGTTGTCTTCCGATTGGTGAAGTTTTTTCACAGCTACCACTTGACCAGTTGGCAATGCAGCTTTGTAAACAGTTCCGTATCCTCCCGAGCCGATGCAATACTCGGAGCTAAAATCTTCGGTGGCTTCAATGGTGATGTCATCGAGTATTCCTCCATTCAAATCCAATACAGAGAAAACATCTCCATTTTGGCCCTGCCTTAGTTCAGATTTTCTGGTTGGACACTTTCTGCAAGGAGTAAAGAAACTTGCAACCTATAGTACAACCCCAAAGAGTGGAACCACGACTAGAATGATGAGCTTGACGTTCTTTCTAAGACCATTGTTGGCTCGAGAAGAGAGAACGCAAGGCATTAGTCCCGTGGCGTTACCGCATAGGCCTTCATTGTCCCTTAACGCATCAAATGAAGCATCGCGAAATGCCTTGAGGTCTGGAACAGGACCTTCTAATTGATTGGAAGATATGTTCACAAATCTCAAACCATGCAATTCATTGAAAGCTTCTAAGATGGAACCTTTGAGCATATTGTGAGAAAGGTCTAAGATTTCAAGGTGTTGTAACTTTAGCTGTCGTGGGATATCTCCGGTAAGGGAATTTCGACTCAAATCTAGAATTTGCAGAGCAGTTATGTAGCTTATTGAAAATGGAATGCCTGCTCAAATTCAAGTTGAACAATTTCAAACAGTTTCCAAGTTGATCAGGAATAGGTCCACTTAAACTGTTTGATGCCAAGTTAAGTTGTTCTAGATTCGAAAGATGTCCAATCTCATCCGGAATTCTGCCTGAAAACCGGTTGCCACTTAGCAAAAGACGTGACATCGTTTTCAATGCTCCCAGTTCCTTAGGAATCTCACCAGTTAGATGATTCGAAGAGAGATCAAGTTCCCCTAATTGAGTTGCATTTCCTAGTCGGAACGGTATCGTTCCAGAAATGTTATTGTTGGAGATTCGTAAGCTAGTTAGATCAGGAGATTGGCCCCATTTCGGAGAAAGTTCACCATAAAATCTGTTGTTGCTTAATGCAACATAAGTTAAATATGGATATATACCGAAAGCTTCTGATATATTTCCTGTGAAATGGTTTCCTTCAAGCCTAATTCTGATTAAGCCTGTGCAATTTCTCAAACTCGATGGAATCGGACCCGACAAACTGTTGTTGATCACCCCGAGATGAGTGAGTACTCGACCGAGGCATAAACTCTCCGGTAACGGACCACTGAGATTGCAAAACAGTAAGACTGGTGGGCATTGGAGGAATGAAGCCAGATAAACTATTTTGATCAAGGAAAAGAATTGCTAAGTTGGATGTTTCTGATCGAAACAGGGATGACACCGGTGAGATTATTTCGAAGCAAGTGCAATATGAAAAGCAATTCGAGCAGTCCAATCTCATTGGGGATAGAACCAGAGAGGTAATTACCATCCAAAAAAAGGTATACCAAGTTACTTAAGTTCCCCATTGAAGCAGGGATTGGACCACTTAGATAGTTAGATACCAGAAACCGAACTCATATTCCATATATTTGGTGGAATGGGACCACTAATCTTTTTACTTGCTAAGGAGAACAATTCAAGACTTGTCAACAAGCAAATTTCAGACGGGATATTCCCCGACAAGTTGTTGAACGACAGGTCGAGGAAGATTAGTTTCGAATGTGCGAGGGAATGGGGCCATACAATGAATTGTTTCCAAGGTGAAGCCTAGTCAAGTTAGGAAATGAAAGGAAGTCGAGATCACGAAACGTACCTCTCAATCTTGAACCGTGCTCCGCGAGGCTTAGATCGGTGACACTTCCAGCACTGTCGCAAGTGATTCCGATCCAGTTGCAGTGGTTGGTTCCTACAGAAAAGTTTGGGTGTGGTTGTCCAGGCTAGCTTTCCATCTTAGCAGATCTTCAGCTTCTATTGATGCCATAGAGGAAGAAGAAGAAGAGACATCATGGGAACAGAGAAGGACAAGAAAGAAGAAAAAGAATATGTTTTTCATAGGATGTTTTGGTGTTGATTATAATCAAAGACGTTGGCAATTTATAGGACAATACTAGAGCTGTTTCAAATCAGTGTGAAGATTTGACATGAAACGGAGAAAATGCAATTTATAGTAGCTCATTCAACTTATTAAAAGTTGTATAACAATACGAAAACCTTAACTTGTAGAAAATTACGGGATAGCAATAACTAAAACCAAAAGTTTTCATAAATAATTTTAAATAGATTTCAACGAGTTTAAATTTAATATAGATACTAATTATTATCTAACATTAAAATAATTATAAATATATTTACATATATAAATTTGTTTATTAGATTAATTAATGATTTTAAATGAAGTACTCTAATATTAACGATGGTATACATGCGATTTGGAGAAGAAAATTGTGAAACCGATAATCTAATTTTGATATAACTAAATAATTTAAGGACTAAATTAAAAATGAGAAAACGAATCTTTAAGTCCTCAAACCTCTCTATATGTTTAAAGGAAAATGCCTAAGTTAAAAACTTAATTTGTCAAAACTTTTCTAAGTGTTCTTGAAGCCAAAACAGTGATTTTCGAGTCAGCGTTTCAGAACGGTTTTAGGCATTCCGGAACACTTTTGAAACTGTGAACTTGTGTTTCGAAACGGGTATCAAAACGATTTTGAAACTGTGAACCCCTGTTTCGAAACGAGTTTCAAAACGGCTTAAGAACATCGAGACACCGTATCGAAACGACCTCAAACATTTCGAAACGGTATTCAAGTCAGATTTAAAAAATATGACCGTTGAAGTTTTTAACTGATTTTATACTGATCGTTAAGGCATATCGAAACACCTTCAGTCCGTTTTGATACGAGCTTTGACAATAGCTAAAATGTTTCGAAACGGGTTTCGAAACGGCTCTTAGCGTATCGAAACAATCTTAACCGTTTCGATACGAGCTCTTTAATGCACCCCAACGACTCTTTTTATTTTGGTCTGTTTCGAAACAGGATCGGGCGTTTCGAAACGGTTGATTGTAGACTGCATTTATGGAGGGAAGATAACATCCCAACGGCTCTATTGATGAATGCAACAACCACAACGGCTAGAATTCAATGAGAAGGTATAAAAGGGACCTCTAAAAGCTTCAGCAACAACTATTGATCTAAAAGCAAACATCCAAACATCAAATTCAAGCATTTGTGCCTAAATCTCATTACTGTCTTGTAACTCCAATTGTAATTTTCATTCGTATCCTTTCATTTGGGTTGAGTGCTTGTAACCGGGCTACCTTGTGTATTGAGAGATACTTGTTTTAGCCAACAACTTCTTTGTTATTTTTGTGTGAGGATTGGGTCAAATTTTGGGTAGAAAATTTGACCGAAATTATAACGGTTACCTCCTTAGCCTAGAAAAGGGGAAGAGCAATTAGTGGAATTGTTGAAAATCCTTAGTGAAGCTAAGGTAGTGGATGTAGAGTTCGATTGGAACTTGAACCACTCTAAATTCCCTTGTCTACCATTTTTATTTGTCAATTCCACTTCCAAAAAGTTTAAAAACCCAATTTACCCCCTCTTGGTTTATATCGATCATTCGATCCACTCAACAATTGGTATCAGAGCCTACCTCTTTGAAGGATTAACAACCACAAGAGGAGTTCCTAGGAATAGTGTGATCATCCAAAAATCAAGATATGACATCTACCTCCGGATCTAGCATGTACGAGTCTCAATCCACTACAAAACCGTCATTCTTCAATGGTGACAACTATCCATTTTGGAAGAACTGGATGCGCCTCTTCATCAAGTCCAACGATTACTTGGTTTGGGATGTCATTGAAGATGGTCCCTACATTCCATTGAAGAGAGATGATGATGGAAAGATTGTTCTAAAGAAGAAAATGAGAGGAAGAAGATCCAAATAAATGACAAAGTTCTACACATGCTCTTTTGTTCTTTCGGTCTCGATATCTACTCCAAAGTATCCTCCATTGAAAGTGTCAATGAGGTGTGGGACACTCTAGAGACCACCTATGAAGGAACCAATGATGTGAAGGAGACCAAGATTGGAATTCTCAATCTTAGTTATGAGAATTTCAAGATGGAGCCCAACGAAACGGTGTCAAAGATGTTTGATCGCTTCTCAACCATCGTCAACGGGCTTAAGGGCTTTGGAGAGACTATCCCGGAAGACAAACTTGTCCGGAAGCTACTCTACCCACTTCCCGAATCTTGGGATGGGAAGAGAACCGCCATCATCGAGGCCAAAAACTTGAACACTCTAAAACTTGATGATCTAGTGGGTTCTCTCCTTACTCATGAAATTATGAAGCAAGGAAGGGAAGAAGAAAATAAGAAGGAAGAGAAAATAGTGGAGAAGCTAGAGTTGGAAAAGAAGAAAAAAATTGGAGTGGCTCTGAAAGCTTCATTACTTGAGGAGAGCACTTCTAGTGAGGAGGATGATTTAAAAGAATTGGCTATGATAGCCAAAAGATTCTCACGCTTCATGAGGTCCAACCGAGGAAGGAAAATTTAAAGAAAGATGGACTTCAAAGGTAAAAGCAAAGAAGAAGAGAAGGATCAAATCATTTGCTTCGAGTTCAAAAAGCCCGGTCACATTCGTTCGGAGTGCCCTCAACTCAAGAAGAAGGGCTTTGAGAAGAAGAAGAAGCTCAAAGCCAAGCTTGCTACTTGGAGTGATGAGGAGTCATCCGAGGATGACGAACAAGAAGTGGCCAACCTTTGCCTCATGGCACTTGAGGAGGATTCCTCCATGGTAACCTCTAACTCATCATCTTTTGATTTTACATTTGATGAATTAAATGATGCATATGATGAGTTGCAAGAGGTTTATGATGAGTTAGTTGAGAAATATAAGGAGTCGGTCATTAGGAATAAGAAATTTATTTTGGAATTAAATGATAAAAATGACTCACTTTCTCAAGCTAACTTAAAATTTGAGAAAAAGATTTTAGGTTTGAAAGATGAACTTAAATTTTTCCAAGATGAAAATGTAGACCTAAATAATCTTCTTTCTCAATGCAATAGTGAACACCAAAAGGTGTTAGGTGAGCTTAACAAGCTCAAAGAGTCTTTTAAATATGTTGGTAGTGTGAAGCATGAAAAAGGTGAATCATCTAAAACAAACCAACCTAGGAGAAAGACTAATAACTACAAACAAAGTAGCTTCCCTAGACATAATAGAACTAAAAAGATTAGAAGTGTATGGGTTCCTAAGGAACTTGTAAAATCTAATAATATTGTTGCTATGTCACCTTGGATTCCTAAGAGAACCAAGCTATTGGGAGCTAACACTCGTGGACCCAAAATGATTTGGGCACCAAAAACAAAAGTTTAATATCTTTGTTTGTAGGGGGCATTGCTACAAGGCCAAAGCACAAAGTCAAAATTCATGGTACTTTGATAGTGGATGCTCAAGGCATATGACCGGAGACAATAGTAGATTCATGGACTTAAAGCCAAAAAGTGGAGGAGTGGTGACATTTGGTGACAACTCCAAAGGCCACATTAAAGGTATTGGCTTCATAGGTAATCACTCTACCATTCTTATTGAAAATGTCTTGCATGTCGATGATCTTAAACATAATTTGTTGAGCATAAGCCAATTATGTCATAAAGGATTTAATGTTTTATTTGATAAAAATAGGTACAAAATTTTTGACATTAAATCTAATAATATTATGCTCATAGGTCATCGCATAGGTAATATTTACATGGTGCATTTAGATGACATACATACATCCCATGCATGTTTAGTAGCTCAAAATGAAAATGATGCATGGCTATGGCATATGAAACTAGGACATGCTAGCATTAGTGTTTTAGAAAAATTAGTTTCCCTAGATCTAGTTAGAGGTTTACCCAAAATTAAGTTCTCAAATGATAAAATTTGTGATGCATGCTCTAAGGGTAAACAACATAAGTCATCCTTTAAATCTATTAATGATGTTTCTACAAGTAGGTGTTTACAACTTATTCACATGGATTTATTTGGGCCAATTAGGACTATGAGCTTGGGTGGTAAATCTTATGCATTTGTACTAGTTGATGATTTTTTCTAGATTTACTTGGGTTCTATTTTTAAGTACTAAAGATGAGCCTTTAGAAAAATTCATCACATTTTCAAAATTAACCCAAAATGATATCGAACTTAGAATTTCTCATATTAGAAGTGATCATGGAACTGAATTTCAAAATCTAGGGTTTGAAGAGTTTTTAAATGAAAATGGTATTAACCACAATTTTTCGCCTCCTCGAACACCTCAACAAAATGGGGTAGTTGAGAGGAAAAATAGAACTTTACAAGAAATGGCTAGAACCATGCTTTGTGAAAATAATTTACCTAAATATTTTTAGGCGGAAGCCACAAACACCGCTTGCTACATTGTAAACCGAGTAATGATTAGGCCAATTTTAAAGAAAACACCATATGAGATTTTAAAATCTAAAAAGCCTAACATTAGTTATTTTCATCCATTTGGTTGCAAGTACTTTGTTTTAAATAATGGAAAAGATAACTTAGGTAAATTTGATGCAAAAAGTGATGAAACTATTTTCATAGGATATTCTTTAAACTCTAAATCCTATCGTGTATTTAACAAGAGAACTTTAGTAGTAGAAGAATCTATACATGTTGTATTCGATGATAACCTCCTTCCAAGGAAGGATTCTTGTGATGATGATGATGTAGGAATCATTAATGCCTTTGATGGAGGACAAACTTTCAAGGAGGATGAGTTTCCAACAAAAGAAGAGGACACACAAGATCCACCTCTTGAAGCCTTGAAGGACTTGACTCTTGAGAAAAACGAAGTGAGCCACCCAAGGGAGTTCAACTATGTCAAATGTGGTGAAATCTTGGGTGATCCATCCAAGGGGGTAACCACTGGATCTTCTCTTAAATTTATGAACCATGTTGCATTTATCTCATGCATAGAGCCTAAGAATATAAAAGAAGCATTAAAAGATGACTTTTGGATTATGGCTATGCAAGAAGAGTTAAATCAATTTGAGAGAAGTAATGTTTGAACATTAGTTGATAGTCCTAGTAATCAATCTACTATAGGAACTAAATGGGTTTTTAGGAACAAACTAGATGAGAGTGATAACATTGTGAGAAATAAAGCTAGATTAGTAGCACAAGGTTACACTCAAGAAGAGGGAATTGATTTTGATGAAACCTATGCTCTCGTAGCTAGAATGGAAGCCATTAGGATGTTGCTTGCATATACATGTTATCATGATTTCAAGCTTTTTTCAAATGGATGTTAAAAGCGCATTTTTAAATGGTTTTATAAATGAAGAAGTGTATGTGGAACAACCACCGGGTTTTGAAGACTCAAAATTTCCAAATCATGTTTTCAAACTTACTAAAGCTCTTTATGGTTTAAAACAAGCTCCTAGAGCTTGGTATGAAAGACTTTCAAACTTTTTAATTGAAAAAGGTTTTGAAAAAGGTAAGGTGGACACTACACTTTTCATAAAAAGGTATAAAAATGACATCTTAGTAGTATAAATTTATGTTGATGATATTATTTTTGGACCTACTAATGAATGTCATTGCAAAAAGTTTGCTAAGTTAATGCAAGGTGAATTCGAGATGAGCATGATGGGGGAGCTCTCATTCTTTTTGGGACTCCAAATCAAGCAAAGGAAGGATGGCACCTTCATCAATCAAGCAAAGTACATCAAGGATATGCTCAAGAAGTTTGGCTTGGAGAATGCAAAGCCTCAAGCCACACCTATGAGCTCATCTACAAAGCTTGACAAAGATGAAGGAGGTAAGTGTGTTGACTCTAAGCTTTACTGCTCTATGATTGGATCATTGCTTTACCTTACCGCAAGTAGACTGGATATCTTGTTTAGTGTTTGCTTGTGTGCTAGGTTTCAAGCTAGTCCTAGAGAGTCTCACCTTATAGCCGTTAAGAGAATCTTTAGGTACCTTAGAGACACTCCTTGTCTAGGTCTTTGGTACCCAGGAGATTCTACCTTCAACCTTCATGCTTATTTAGATGCGGATTATGGGGGGTGTAAAATCGATAGGAAGAGTACTTCGGGAACTTGTCAATTCTTAGGTAGTATGCTCATATCTTGGTTCTCTAAGAAACAAAATAGTGTAGCCTTATCTACCACCGAAGCCGAGTACATATCCTTAGGGAGTTGTTGTGCTCAAGTCCTTTGGATGAAGCAACAACTCTTAGATTATGGTATTAAAGTTGAAACCATACCCCTTAAGTGTGATAACACTAGTGCCATATGTTTGACAAAAAATCCCATCCAACACTCTAGAACCAAACATATAGAAATAAGGCATCATTTCATTAGAGATCATGTCCTTAAGGAAGATGTTGTTATAGAGTATGTTGACACCTTAAACTAACTAGCGGAGATCTTTACAAAGCCTTTAGATAAAGAGCGTTTTTGGTCCTTTAGGAGAGAGTTAGGTCTAACTAGCCTATCTTGACTTTTTAGGACCCTTTTTGTGCTTAAATTGCTTGATCTCTTGAAAATGCCATGTTTATGTGTTTTTACTCCTAATTTCGTCCATGCTTATAGTTAGGGGGAGTATGTTTATGTTTGCACATGTTATTCCTGCACATTCATGTCATTCCTGCAAATTAGGACTTCAAAAATTCACTTTTCTACAATTTTAGAGCCTCATCTACACTTCCAGGCCCAGGTGTATCGAAACGGGTCCAACTGTTTCGATACGGGTGCCTTAAAAATCCATCTGAGAGAAGGGTGTTTCGAAACGCCTTCCAGAGGTTTCGAAACGTTTTTGCTACTGCCAAGAGGTGTATCGAAACGTGTTTCGATACGAGTCAACATGGGATTCGATACGGCTTTGGCCGTATCGAAACGGTCAGCTAGACTTGAAATGTCAGTCAACTTTCGGTGCCCGCGTTTCGGAATGGTCGAAACCTGTTCCGAAACGGGTTTGCGGACAGCTTTAAAGGGGCTTTTAAAGTTAAACTTTCACTTTAATTAAAATTTCCTCAAACCTTAAAAACCCTAAATCAATTTTTCCCTATAAAAACCTTCTTAACCTCATTGTTTTTCACCAAATCTTGAGGGCTTTTACACTTAAACACAAGTCTAAGCAAGCATCAACAATTTTGTGCAAGGTTTTCCATCTATTCATCCAAAATCCCAACCTAAGGTATTTTTTTTATCTTTTTCTTTTTCCTTCAATTTGTATTCGAATCCTAGGTTAGAAAATTTAAATTTTGTATAGATTATATGTGTTGATACTTGGGTCTCTCAAATCTTGTAAAAAAATTCAAAATCTTAAAATTTTTTATTCGAATATACTCCTTTTCATTCGTATTTTTTTATTGTTTTGGTTAAATTGTTTTCTCTTTAATTTTTTTTGTTGTTCTTAATTTTTTTTAAACCTAAGTGGGATTTGCAAATGGATTGAATTACGGATTCTCATGCATACACTTAAATTTTTGTTAAAAATCGCTTGCTTTATGTTTTTAGGATTTTTCAATGGATCTCGCTAACAAGAAACGTAAGGCACCTCAATCGAGTGAAGCTTCAAATCAAGCCGCTATCCGTCCCAACCTTATTCAACTTTTTCTCAAAAGTCTTCGGACTCAAGAGATGAGAGATCGTTTCACTTATGTCAAAGAGTTTGCCGTTCGTCGTGAGCGTGTTGTTGACATCTCGTTCCTTGACTCTGAGCGCTTTCTCTTCCATTATCTCCACCGTTTACAAGAATGGGGCTTCCTTAGTTTCTTGGGTATCCAGGATATTTTCTACAAGCACATGGTTCTTATATTCTACTCGAATGCCCAACTTATTAATAGTGAAGACAACTCTGAAGTTGTTCGCATTGAGTCTCTTATCTTAGGAAGAGGATTGTCATTGACATCCCTTATTTAGAGGCTACCTTTGGTCTCAAGAACGAAGGAATCGAGGATGAGACTCACTTTGGTTCTCACACCGAATCAGTGCTTGCCTTGGATTCTTACGACAGGTTCCTCCACTTGATGATCTCGTGGTTTATTCGCCCCTCCGAAGGTAAATTCTCTCACGTTCGTCAAGTAGATTATTTTTGGCTTGAATGTTTTTGTCGTGGAGAGCGCCCAAATCTTGTCAAGATCATGTTCGCTGAGATGGTGAATAATGTCAAGCTCCGTGAAACCGATGCGCTCAAGTCCTTCACTTATGAGACTATTTTGAGTCATATCTTTGGCGTGCTTAAACTTGAATGCACTTACGACTCTCCGCAAGTCCGGATTTCGTTACATCAATAATGGCCAATGGGAACATGTTGATAAGGAAGCACCTCTACCTCAAGTTGAACCTCAACCACAAGCTCCGGTTGCCAACAATAAAGCTCTCATGGGTTTTCTCACCGAGCGGTTCAACACAATAGAGGCGGGTCTTGGTACTATAAATACTCGCTTGCAATCCATGGAGAATCGACTCACATCCCTTGAGAATCAACATCAATCTATGGACATGTCATTCTCTGTAACAACCGGGTGTGGGGGTCGGGTGAAACTAAAATAATAAAATAATATTATGGGCTTCGTGTTTTCAAAATAATTAAAATCTATATTGGGCCTATCTTCTAAATCCAATCCCATGGATTTTAGGAGATGAGAATTTAAGCCATCTCATTAATGGCAATATGGTAAATATGGTTTTGGTGGAATAAAGCAAATAAAATAAAACACCCAAAAAGCCTTCTTCTTCCTCATCCTTGTCTTTGAACGACAAACACACTCTCCTTCTCCATTTCACTATTCCATCACCATACTCCCTCATCTTTGGTGATCTTTCAAAGGTAAGACCGTTTTTGACTTGTCCTCTCAATTTGGTTGGGTTTTATGAAGAATCTCGAAATAGGTTTTTAGGGGTAGAATAAAAGTGTCAAAATTTGTGTTTTTGGAGTGGTTTTGTGAAAAATTGTTGGGCTGATGATATAGTGACATTGGGTAGGTGTTTTTAGATGTTATTTGATGATTTTTGAGTGGTGATAGTGTTGGTTTGAATGGATTCCCGAAGCTACTGTTGTAGGTGATTTTTAGGAGTGGAAAATGGGAGTTTTTAAGGTGTTTATGTGGGGAAATGAAGGGCTGATGGTTGTACAGCCTTAGGGTGATGTTTTTGACATGTTTTGGAGTGTTTTAAGTGTTTAATTTGAGATATAATGGCTGTGTTTTGCTGGAGTACGAAAATGGGATTATTTGGGAGGATTTCGACTTTGAATTGTTGAGAAAATGTTAGGGAATTGAGAACTGATGTGTAACAGTAAATTTGTGGTTGATTAAGAGGTTAATACATTGTTTTTAAATGGTTAGAAACAACGGATTTGGCCTTGGGTGGTTCGGACGCGGTTCCGGGAAGTTGGAAGCTTGAAACGACTTTGTGGTTTGCATTGGTGTGTGATTGGTGAGTGGAAATGTTTTAAGCAAGGTTTTGGTTCAAAGATGGTTTTGAAAGAGTTTGGATTGAGCTTGAAAGGTCAATCTAAACTCAAGAGTAAGTTGATGTGTATCGCCTCTTTAAATTCCCCTTTTTACCGTTTGTTTTTCATTACTTGTGGTGATAATTTGTTATGCATGAAATTCCAATACTTTGGAAGGAGGCATGTTGTTTGTTATTATGTTGTTGATCATGCATGATGAAATCAATGGTGTTGTTGATATGCCTTGTAAAATATATGTAAGTTGGTGCAAGTTGTGCACGAAAATGGTAAGTAAGGCCACTTGCGGTTGGTAAGATTGTAAGTAGTAAGTTTGTGCATAATTGTGGATTTTGTTATAAGTTGTTTTGGTCGTGCATGATATAATGTGTTCTTGTCGCATGATGGTGATTTGTATATCGTGTTGCATGGTTGGTGTCGAACCTCACGTGATGGTTGTCGTCACTACGGTGATGTGTGGTCCCACCGATAGTGACTAGCATAAGACTACGGTGATGTGTGGTCCCACCGATAGTGACTAGTAGAAGAGTACGGTGATGTGTGGTCCCATCGGAAAACTACTAGTTGAACGGTGATGTGTGGTCCCACCGTGTTTTGGTTATGCTTGTGCATACCATGTATTGTTCATGTTTGTGTCTCACTATATCATTCCTCTTTTAATGGTTTTGCTTTAAATCTAGAATTATGCCTTTATGCATACCATGAAGTGTGATGCCCTGATAAATATCTATATTGTTGACTTATGGTTGATCTTGTGTGTTAGTAAGAGGATTATGTTGTTGGATGGATTGTATGTGTTGGCCTTTATTTTAAAGAAAGCTTTGAACCCTGCATTGTCGTTGTTATGTTTTCGAGCTCCGCTCACTAAGCTTTATGCTTACGCTCTCCTTTTTCCGACAATGCAGATCATTAGCTTGGAGTTAGTAAGGAGCAAGAAAAAGGGCGTCCAAGCGTGTGGTAGTTTGCTCAAGTATGGTTTATTAAATAATGTAGTAGTTTAGCAATGTGAAATGCTACGTGGTTTAGGAGCGTGTATCTAGACTCCTTTATGTAGGCTTTATGTTGCTAATGCTTTGTGTTGATGGAATTGTAAACCATGTTCTTTGAGATGCATATGCTTTGGTGTTAGAGTTGTAAGCCATGTGTTTATGAGATGCTTAGGTTTTCATGTTTGAAGGCATGTAAGTCTTGGGTATGCATTGCTTAAGTGAATGTATGTTTCCTATGGCTAAATGGTTTTGATATGCATGCTGGTATGCAAGTTCCTATCTAAATGTTTTTCTTGTTGATGGATGCTTCTCTTATGGAATGACTTTTATATGTATGTTGAGTGTTAAGCATGCTTGTTATAGGGTGCCTTGTGTCTAGAGTTAATGCATGTTGGTTGTGGAAGGTCTTAGTTGGTGTTTGGGTAGCCTTGTGCCATAAACCAGCTAAAACCAGTCTGCTCGCAGCAGGCGTATCGAAACGGTTGGTCCCGTTTCGATACGGTCCCATTGTTTCAGGCCAGGCGTTTCGATACGCGGGAAGGGCGTTTCGATACAATTTTGCTACTGGAAATATGAGATTTTGATGAGAAATTGAGAGTATCGAAACGGTCCTAGGCGTTTCGGAATGGTCTTCGTAGCGTTGACCACGAGAAATTGACCGATGAGGGCGTATCAATACGGTTGACCAGCGTTTCGATACGGTCTCCTCGAGTTGACTTCGGCCAGTTGACCTAGTCAAGGTGTATCGATACACCCTCTGGGCATTTCGATACGGCCTGTAGTTTAAGCTAAAATGGACTGTTTTTGGTATGCTGTTTGGGTTGATCGCCTCGCTTGTTGCTTCCATTGTTGTCTTTTCACATAGGCTTAATTTAATCCATTTAGACAAGATAATAATTAAAGAAATTTTCTAGGGTTGCTAACCGAAGGGGAGCCTTAGCGGGTTTCACTTCAGTTTTCCCCGTGTGACCCACTCGGACCTTTCAAGCTCAATCCAAACTCTTTCAAAACCATCTTTGAACCAAAACGTTGCTTAAAAACATTTCCACTCACCATTCGCACATCAATGCAAACCACAAAGTCGTTTCAAGCTTCCAACTTCCCGGGACCGCGTCCAAACCACCCAAGGCCAAATCCGTTGTTTCTAACCATTCAAAAACAATGTATTAACCTCTTAATCAACCACAAATTTACTATTACACATCAGTTCTCAATTTCCTAACATTTTCTCAACAATTCAAAGCCAAAATCCTCCCAAATAATCCCATTTTCGTACTCCAGAAAAACTCAACCATTACCTCTCAAATTAAACATTTAAAACACTCCAAAACATGTCCAAAACATCACCCTAAGGCTGTACAACCATCAGCCCTTCATTTCCCCACATAAACACCTTAAAAACTCCCATTTCCACTCCTAAAAATCACCTACAGTAGTAGCTTCGGGAATCCATTCAAACCAACACTATCACCACTCAAAAATCATCAAATAACATCTAAAAACACCTACCCAATTTCACTATAACATCAGCCCAACAATTTTTCACAAAACCACTCCAAAAACACAAATTTTGACACTTTTATTCTACCCCTAAAAACCCATTTTAGGATTCTTTATAAAACCCAACTAAATTGAGAGGACAAGTCAAAAACGGTCTTACCTTTGAAAGATCACCAAAGATGAGGGAGTATGGTGATAGAATAGTGAAATGGAGAAGGGGAATGTGTTTGTCGTTCAAAGACAAGGATGAGGAAGAAGAAGGCTTTTTGGGTGTTTTATTTTATTTGCTTTATTCACCAAAACCATATTTACCATATTTCCATTAATGAGATGGCTTAAATTATCATCTCCTAAAATCCATGGGATTGGATTTAGAAGATAGGCCAAACATAGATTTTAATTATTTTGAAAACACGAAGCCCATAATATTATTTTTTTATTTTAGTTTCACCCGACCCCCAAACCCGGGTGTTACATTCTCCACTTTCTATGGTCAATGGATGGATTTTCGTCGCTCTCAAGCTAGGAACGATGATGATTCCTTGGATGGTGATGGCAACGACGACGAGGCTTAGGATTCTCATGTCATATCATATTAGCTTATCATATTAGGATTAAGTCTGCATCTTTATTTCCTTTATGTTTTATGATCCTATGCTTTGATTACCTTGTTGGGATTAAGCTTTGAACTTTATTGTTTAAGATTTATGTTTTGGATATTTGACTTCTATGAATTTATATTATGTTGCTTATTGGTTATTACTTATTGCTTTTAACCTTGTTTCTTCTCTTTGAGCCTTGTTTATTATTTTTGATCTAACAAAAAGGGGGAGAAGTATCTAAGAGCCAAAATTCGTTTTAAGTATTTTTAAGTTTTAGAACTTGGATTTAAATCTTTTTAAAACTTTAAAACCCGTATTAAATTAAGGGGGAGTTAGAATGTATTCAAAATTTTCAAAACTCTTAAAAATTCAACTTTGGTTTTGTTATATCAAAAAGGGGGAGATTGTGAAACCGATAATTTAATTTTGATATAACTAAAGAATTTAAGGACTAAATTGAAAATGAGAAAACGAATCTTTAAGTCCTCAAACCTCTCTATATGTTTAAAGGAAAATGCCTAAGTTAAAAACTTAATTTGTCAAAACTTTTCTAAGTGTTCTTGAAGCCAAAACAGTGATTTTCGAGTCAGCGTTTCGGAACGGCCTTAGGCGTTCCGGAACACTTTTGAAACTGTGAACTTGTGTTTCGAAACGGGTATCGAAACGGTTTTGAAACTGTGAGCCCCTATTTCGAAACGAAACGGCTTAAGAACATCGAGACACCGTATCGAAACGACCTCAAATGTTTCGAAATAGTATTCAAGTCAGATTTAAAAAATATGACCGTTGAAGTTTTTAACTGATTTTATACTGATCGTTAAGGCGTATCGAAACACCTTCAGTCCGTTTCGATATGAGCTTTGACAGTAGCTAAAATGTTTCGAAACGGGTTTCGAAACGGCTCTTAGCATATCGAAACAATTTTAGCCGTTTCGATACGAGCTCTTTAATGCACCCCAACGACTCTTTCTATTTTGGTCTGTTTCAAAACAGGATTGGGTGTTTCGAAACGGTTGGTTGCAGACTGCATTTATGGAGGGAAGATAACATCCCCAACGACTCTATTGATGAATGCAACAACCCCAACGGCTAGAATTCAATGAGAAGGTATAAAAGGGACCTCTAAAAGCTTCAGCAACAACTATTGATCTAAAAGCAAACATCCAAACATCAAATCCAAGCATTTGTGCCTAAATCCCATTATTGTCTTATAACCCCAATTGTAATTTTCATTCTTATCCTTTCAATTGGGTTGAGTGCTTGTAATTGGGCTACCTTGTGTATTGAGAGATACTTGTTTTAGCCAACAACTTCTTTGTTATTCTTGTGTGAGGATTGGGTCAAATTTTGGCTAGAAAATTTGACCGAAATTATAACGGTTACCTCATTAGCCTAGAAAAGGGGAAGATCAATTAGTGGAATTGTTGAAAATCCTTAGTGAAGCTAAGGTAGTGGATGTAGAGTTCGATTGGAACTTGAACCACTTTAAATTCCCTTGTCTATCATTTTTATTTGTCAATTCCACTTCCAAAAAGTTTAAAAACCCAATTCACCCCCTCTTGGTTTATATCGATCATTCGATCCACTCAACAAAAAAGACTAAGTTGATGTCTTTTTAAATATTAAGGGTTAAATTTATTGAATTATTTTGAATTAGGATTAAATTGGTAGAACATATAAGTTTTGAGGACTTAAACTATCATTATACCAAATCTTGTAAGATGTTCGTTTGTATTTTTAACTTAGAAGTGATCCGAGCGTAACTAAAACTTTGATTGAGTGACGTAATTGTAACTTTTAATAATTAGGTGATCTAATTATAACTTTTAATAATTGAGTGGCCCAGTTGTAACTTTATTAATAATTGAATAACCTCTGATGTAGTTTATCCAATTTATTTATGGTAGGTCAAGTGACCAACATGACCTACGGTAGATACGCCCAACAACCCCAAGGAAGCGTAAACACTAAGGAGTAAGGACCATGTTCTCAAAAAGCAACCAACAAACCTTTTTTAGCAACGAAGTTTGCAATCGATTTGGTTTCTCTAGGAACTAAAATTGTTTCTTAGTTAATAGATTGAGTATACAATTTTTTTTTTATAATCACCGGTAATCGACCCATTAATTGATTAATCTCAACTATATACGGTAAAAGTTTATTATTGGAGTGATCTTTCTAATTCAATTTATTCAACTAACAATGGCGGATTTCAAATTTTAGATGTTGTTTAAGGGATCTAGTGTTTTATCTCGATAAACCAAATAACAATAGATGATCATAAAAAAAACACTATTGTTACCTACTAAATGTTTAAATGGAAAAAGGAAGAATAAGGTTCATACATGATTTCATAAGATTAGACACAATTGCTTTAGTCACTTGCAAGAATAATTGTTTGATAGAAGATAGTTGCCGGTACAGTCCTTTTAAGTCCAGTAAGTAAAAAAAAAAACACATAGAATCGTCGGTGATTTTTTTAACTTAGGGGAGATTAGATCAGAGAAAACTGAAATATTTTAATAAATTTTAGTAAAATAATAAAACTTGGTCTACAAAACCAGAAAACAAGTTTGAGAGTTGATTACAATGGTGAAGGATTAACTTCCACACAACATCCTAAAATTAGTACCTAGTCAATTATGTATTGTTTTAATATTATAATTTGTAAGTTCGAGACAAATTTAAATTATGATCCATTCGAATATGCATGTCAATTTATTTTAAGGGAAACAAACTATTGTTTAAACAAAAGTCTAATTTACGGCCTTTGAAAAGTTAGTTATTTCGATTTTGAGAAGGATGTCTGAAATGGTTGGGGATTTCGGATAAATAATTCATATCTTGGATCTGAGTTTCGAATAATTTAAGCGTGGACCTTAGTGTTGGTAGGGTTTTGAGCTCAAGTTTGGATTGGTTTTAGGCCAATAGGAGGATGGTGGAGTTTCTTTTCATCAAGCTTGAATTTTTGGAGGACCAATTCTTCATTTTAGCCATTCTCTTAACCAAACTAATTTCATACGGAATTTGTGGAAGGCAATTGATGGTTCTTTTATATTGTTGCAGCCATCCCCATCCCTCTTTGTCGAAAAATTAAATCATGTATTCAGGTATCCTCATTGCTAGTTATTGGTATTAACTAATAAAAATTGTACATTCTATTAACTTTTGTCATGTTATCAACTCATTTAAATGGTAATTTTTAAAAAAATGACTTTTAAATTTAATGTACAATAAATAAGAGTAGAGATTCATTTGGAGTATGATGTATAATTTAGGATTTAGGTATTAAAATTTAGGGCTAAAGCTTAAAATTTGATTTTTTTAGTATTGTGACATAGAAATGGGCAGGTGATTTTTGTCCATTAATTTAGTTTCCCTAGGAACTAAAATTACATTTTAGTTAATAATTTTTTTCTATAACTATATGTATCCGACTCATTAGTTGATTAATGTGGACCATATGTTATAGAAGTCTATTATTGGAGTGATCTTCTTAACCTATTTTACTCGACTCATAATGTCTCCAAACTTTGGGTTTAGTTAAGAAATTTAGTGTCTCATCTCGTTTAACCAAGTAATAGTTGGTAATTATAAAAGATAGGCTTAAGAATATGTATGAACATATACTACTTTGTAATCAACTTTAGACTATTAAAAAAAGGGCTAAAGGGTCAAATTTGCCCCTGTAGTAATCCGAAATCAGCAATGTTGCCCCTACTTTTTTTCTCCGTAATTTTGCCCTCAAAGTTAGTCAATTGTAGTAATGTTTCCCTTTGACCAATTTTGACCGTTAAATGCTGACGTGGCAATTAACGGTGCTGACGGGGCAATTTTATCCTCAAAGTCATTCATGCAATTTTGCCCTCGAAGTCATTAATTGCAACACTTTTACCCTTGGTTTATTTAGTTTTTGAATAAAATTGGATAAATAATTTGGTTTTTTCGAGTTGAACTTTAACAAACAGAATATATGAAAAATCGATTAACAAATTGATGTAAATATCATTTGAGTCCCTAGAAATTTTAAAAATAAGCAAACTGAGAACTCTCACAAAAAATCAAAATATTATTCATTTTTTTAAAAAAAAATCTATAAACTTAATAAAATAAATACGATATTCAAAAAATTATTGAAACTAAACCAACGAGAAGCGTGTTAATTGAACGGTGAACGCGAACTATTTTATTCGAACGACGTTCGATTGACACACTTACCGACGATGGGCTGTTAGGAAAAAATGTACGATGATCTCAGAAACGACATTAGTGGTGTTCGACAAAAACGGCATGGGAGATAAGGGCATGGGAGATAAATACAAGGATATCCAGAAGATAAAGCAGAATTCAACCTGAGCCACATGATTCGAGTTCACCGTACATTTTTTCCTAATAACCCATCGTAGGTAAGTGTGTCAATCGAACGTCGTTCAAATAGAATAGTTCGCGTTCACCGTTCAATTAACACGCTTCTCGTTGATTTATTTTCAATAATATTTTTTTGAATATCGTATTTATTTTATTAAGTTTATAAATTTTTTAAAAAAATTGAATAATTTTTTGATTTTTTGTGAGAGTTCTCATTTTGCTTATTTTTAAAATTAATAGGAACTCAAAGGATATTTACATCAATTTGTTAATCGATTTTTCATATATTCTGTTTGTTTAAAGTTCAACTCGAAAAAACCAAATTATTTATCCAATTTTATTCAAAAACTAAATAAACCAAGGGTAAAAGTGCTGCAATTAATGACTTCAAGGGCAAAATTGCATGAATGACTTCGAGGGTAAAATTGCCCCGTCAGCACCGTTAAATGTCACGCCAGCATTTAACGGTCAAAATCGGTCAAAGGGCAACATTGCTACAATTGACTAACTCTGAGGACAAAATTACGGAGAAAAAAAAGTAGAGGCAACATTGCTGATTTCAGATTACTACAGGGGCAAATTTGACCCTTTAGCCTAAAAAAAGATAGGCTTAAAAGCAAAATAAGTGTCTAAACTATTTATGTTGCTCATTTTTGTGCCTAAACTATTTTTCGCTTGAAATAGGTGTCTAATGTTTTATTTCGGTAATTTTAGGTGCCTAACAGTTAACTACAATTATTTTTTTAAATAAATTTTTATTTTTTTATTTATTAAAATATTTTATTTTAACTTAAAATTTAAAAAAATCCTAAAATTTCACAAAATTCATAAAATAACCCCAAATTCAAAATCTCTAACTCCCAAAACCTAAATTCCGATTTGAGCCAATTCCACCGCTAATAGTCACGCCGCCGCCCACCACATTTGTCGCCGGACCACCACGACCATTTACCACATCACCCTGTCGTTGGGAATCGACCGACCCATGCAAAAATCGGGATGAAGGCCGAAATCTTCAAAAGGTTATTTCGAACCTTTTGGAGGACGTTTTGAAATTTTTGAATTTAAAAAATTAATCAAAAGAAATTAACAAATAAAACATGTCATGTGTCACATTTTAATTGACTAACAGTTTTTTAGCGGCCATACACCTAAAATTACCGAAATAAAATGTTAGACACCTACTTCGAGCAAAAAATAGTTTAAGCACCAAAATGAACAAACAAATATGATTTCAGCACTTATTTTGCTATTAAGCCTAAAAGATACCATTGTTATTTAATGTTTAGATAGAAAAGGAAGAATAAGGATTTTCATATATGATTTCATAATATTGGACACAATTGCTTTAGTCACTTGTAGGAATAATTCTTTGATAGAAGATAGCAATTGCTTGAGTCAGTTACAAGGAATATGTTAGAAAATCAATTGCAGTAATATTTTGGCAGTGGAATTATATCTACTTCATAGATTTTGATTTCATTTTAGTGTTTATTTTTGTCAAGATTTACTTCCTATTGTTCAGGTTAGAATTGATATGCAGAGTTAATTCCATTGTTTTGAGCAACCATCATACCTTCAAAAAAAATATAGGGTATAATTAATTTTAAAAAATTAAAAAAGTTTAAAGTAAATTTCCTTTTTGCTGAGAAAAAAAATCCTTTTTTAGGGGGCTGGCCCTCGTGAGAGTCTACCTTTACAATTGATTCGTGACTATATGAAATAGGACATAATAATAAAATAACTAAATTCAAAAATAATATGTCGATAAAGTTTTAATTTAATTGACATTATTATTATTATTATTATATATATTCAAGTGTACTGCATTAAATACCTACGTAATACTTGTTCATAAAATCAGGGAACAACACATAACATATATGATAACATAAATCTCATAACTTAAAAAAACACGATAAAAGTTTATGTAACAAAAATTATTAAGGTGTTAAACACAAATACAACATTAAAAACAATTTAAGCACGATATATCCATATATGGATAATAAAACCTAAAAATAAGCCAACATAAAGACCTCCCCAATACAAGGAACATAAAACTGCAAAAATTCGACTTTGATTTATTTTATTATTATTATTATTAATAATCAGATATATTCTGGTTTTAACTCACACACGCTTTCCCAAAAGTTAGAGAAGCCCGATATTTTAAGAGCATTGCTCACGGGCGAAGCCCACCCTCGAATTGGGCACATCGAATAGCACCCTATGGTTCTGCTGCTGCATATTGGCGATCACATTCAGCGCCGGTGCCGATGCCATCGCCAGACATGTGATGCCGCCTGCCGTGCTGTGGATCAGCAGGTTCTCTTGTGGCAATGTCACGTTCATGCCAGAAAACATCAACGTTATTGTTGGCGCCACAATTGGGACCGAGTAACATGTGTCAAACCCTCCGAGCGATGTCACGTTCGCGGCTCTTACTCGTCTCCGGAACTCGTCACGGACGGCTACGTAGGCTGGCTGAACTAGCCTGGTGAAGACCGTACCTGAGTTTAGTAGCAAAGTTGAGCAACATATCAATACAAATAAATAAATACCACTTAATACAATTGTTTTTCATCCGACCAAGCCGATTGACGTGATCTGATTTCAACAGAATTATAGACTGAGGAAATGTTACCGGAATCGATAATGGTGCCGGCTCCGGTGGAGGGATTGAAAGCAAGAGCATTTGGTGGGATGTCAACAATCTTTCTACCAACCCTAATAGCAACCAAATTCACATAATAGAGTGAGGGTTTCCTAGGGTTCTTGAGCAATGGGGTGTATTTGATCCTTAAGGGTTGTCCTGTTGGTCCAAGTCTCAATGACCCAGAAAAGTTTAGTGACCTAAAGCTAGGCAAGCAATATGAGAATGTTGATTGGTACAAATTTTGGGATTGTGAGAGAAGTGACAATGGGCCTCGGCCCAGGCCCAATAGGCCCTGTGGTGGCACTGAGTTGCCTGTTGTCTTTTGGAGGCAACCAAAAGTGTAGTTTGGGATTGGGTCAGTGGCTAAGGTAATGTTGTCCTGTGAAAGGTTTCCGGCTATGGTTGAACCGCCGTAGGTCATGTTGAATGCACACGCGCTTCCACCGCAAGTGGGGTTTGGTACCTGAAAAAGTTGTCACATGATGCAAGTGTTAAAAGATCCCTAAAACACTTGTGATGTTTCTTGTTTTGGCCACCCAACTTCATGGTAAAATACAAAATACTTAACCAGCCAAGCACGTGACTACTGTGAAATATGGAGGAGTACTCTGTTGATTTATATAATAGGTTTGAAATTTAAATCTTTAACATGATGTCACGAGACCATTATCATCTCTTCAAAATATATATCTGATATAATATGTAACATCACCGTTTTTATATTTTAAGACCTTTAATTTTCTTTCGAGTGGAAAAGGATTTCATTATAGTTAGGATCTATTTGGAAACCAAAATATAAAGAAATACATAAAAGATTAGCAACTTTACCTGCTTGCATTGAGCATCTTGGCAGCCAAGGGTCTTGAAAGTGGTGGATTTAGCATAGTCAAAAACAGTAGAGGAGCAGCCAATGCAGCCAGTGCAAGGTACCCAGGCAGCATCACTGCTGGTATCCACGGCCATAAGCATGGTTTGAGGTGGGGTTCCAATATTGACCCTCACGATGTACGTCGGACTCTGCACGATCTGCCTGCCCGAAGCTATCGGCACCACCGATTTCTTAGCCACGAGGCTCGACAAATACTTCACCCTGGCTTGGTCCTTGGCTAGCGTCTGCAGCACATCCTCTTCCCATGAGAGTTGCTTCGAGGGCTTGAAGGGCGAGCAGGGGCTGTAGACATGGAACACCTGGAGGTTCGAGCCATGGTCTTGGGTGGCACATTTGGGGTTCAGACCTTGGGTTAACGATGAAATGAGAAAGAAAACCAGAGCAATAAAATGGGTTTTCATTGTTTCGTAGGAATAATTTCAAAGTTTGGTTTTCTTTGATGGTTTTGGAGCTGAGATAGTGTAGGGGAGTAGATGTATATATAACTGGGGAAGCATGTTAACAATTATGCATTATGACATAGAAAAGAATAATTAAATGTATCAAAATTTTAACCTAACGGAATAGTTCGGTAAAAAAGAAATGATGTTTATCTTAAAAAATTTAAATTTAAACAATTTTATCTGCAAGATGTATATTATTGAAGCGTTAAAAAATATGAACAAATATTCAAAAAGATATTTTGAAATTTAATTTAGAAAAAAATGTTTATATGTTGAAATAACATATATGTATATACACGACATACCATACGGATACGAAGTTCAGTGGGGTTGTTTCTGGTAACAGACTGTATTCCATCTACTTTTTTTGTAGGGTTGTGAATTGTTTGTCAAATTCTACTGAGAAACAGTATCTAATGGTACTATTTTCTTTTTCTTCTTTTTTCTTTTTTCCCTTTTGGAGCATTATGTATAACAAACTTTATTGGAAAATCTAAGAATGGTGAGCCACACTAGAAAAAAAATCTACGCATTTTTTTTTGGCCAAAGAAAAAAATATGTAGATTGGTATAGATATTATTTACACTTTTTTATATAACAACCCATATTTAATTTATTAATTGATTAATTTAGATTAAATAAAAATATTTATTATAGGGTGACCCTCAAAATTCAATTTTTTTCTATGCATAACACCAAGATTCGGAATCCATCTATTTTTAGCGGGAAAAAATACTTTCGATTTTCATGTTAATTAGACGTTGGAGATTGTATGTCGAAGCCATTTTCTTTCAAGTTTTAGGTTGAAGTTTCGTGAGTTTTAAATAAAATTTTCTTAAAATTTATATTAGAAGAGTGGCAGAGGACAATAAGACAAGTTCATCAATATCTACATGAACATAAAAAACGTCAGAGAATAACAATTTAGACATGGTGTGACATGAAAAAACCATGAAATATTTTACTGGAAAGATGATAAAATGAAATAAAAAAAACAATACCTCATCTTTTCTTTTCTTTTTTTTACTTAACAACCAAGTGACTTGAAAACCAAATTTCAAAAGTTTGGTAATTAGGTTAAAAAAAATTTATAGTTGAGTAATCAAAACAAATCATGTTAAAAAATAATGATTAAACAGGTACTTTATCCTAAAAATTATTAACATGTCATGTTTTATAAATAATATGAAGACCATATAAAATATGTTTACATGTACATGAATTATTAATATATCAAATTTTATGTAATACATAATACTTTAAACATAATTTTAAATAGTGATACATAGTAATATAATAAGTTTGTTAATTGGTACTCATGCACACTCAAGTAGGGGTGGGCATTCGATAGTTCCAATGGAGTTGAATCAAAAGATTTTGAGTTAGTCTAGTTGATGAGTTATATTTTATAACTCAAATTTTTTTTGAAATTTTTTGAGTCGAGACAGTTTTATAAAATTCGAGTCGAGTCCAATTGGTTCGAGCTATTTGAGTTTATGTTCAGATTTAATTGTAAAGATTTATAATGTTATACTACTAATTAGTTCCAATTTAAACATTTTTTATAATCATATACAATGCATACATACATACACATATATTTCTTCATATTTGATAATATATATATATATATATATATATATATATATATATATATATATCCTCTTACACTATGTAAAACTTGAAAGTTTTACCCCTTTTTTAGACCCTTGGATGAATGTAAATGGATGGATGAGATTAACAATAGAAAATCTGAAGATTATCACTTTGAAAAAAAATGAAATTTTCATAGTCATTCATTACCATCATCTAACGGTCCAAAACATGTGTAAAAGTAATTGAGTTTTACAGTGTAAGTGGATCCTAACCCTATATATATATATATATATATATATATATATCATTTTTTTGCTCAATAAAATATGATTCTTATTGATGAAAATCATACAAGAAAAACTATCACATGTGCCTCATTAAAAACTCCCTAAACTTAAAGTGGGGGGAAAAGAGTACACAAGGCAATAGCCAAACCAAGACACGACCAAACACACGATCCCAATCATGCTAAAAATCACAAACCCAAAAGAAACCCACTCACCAACATGATTCAAGCAGGCACGTGACTAGTACTAGATCACCAAGCACTACCATTCCACCCTACTGTCACGCACCCGAAAACTCTAGCCAAATGAACATCCACACAAGCAACACAGTGACGGTGCACTGGAGAAACAACCCAGACAGCTCAAAACAACTCTATCGCACGACCTCAATAAAAGATAGGCACGAAACCATGAAGTACGGTCCACTCCTCCCTTAGCCAAGGCATCCACAAACCCATTCACTTCGCGAACTACATGTGTGAAGCATACACAATGCATTGCACGACGTGCCGCATCAAGCTGATCAAACCACCGCCACAACTTCCATGGTCGACAAACCTGATTTAGTACCCAAGAGATGGCCACCGTAGAATCGGATTCAATCACAATTGTCGTAACATCACGCCAATCTAACTGTACCAACATATCCAAAGCAAAAACAATCGCTCGAAGCTCCACCACATTAGAATCCATAATCCCCAAAGGTCTCGAAAACATAGCCAATACCCGACCCTCACTATCACGCAAAACACCCCCACAACCAGCCGGTCCCGGCTTACCACGTGCAGCACCATCTATATTAAATTTTAATGTACCCGATGGCGGTACCTCCAAAACCAACCCCCTACGAACTAATCCTCTCCCACCCGACGGTAGACATAAAATAGGTCATTCCTACCATTGCGATTCCAATAAAGTTTCACCCAATGAAGCCTTAATCCAATACAGGCTACGCAATTTAATCAAGAAAATATATCGCCACTCACCATATGTTTCTTATTAAACCGCAGCTCATTTCGCGCTAACCAAAGGGACCATAAAATTGAAGCACACCTTGTAATCCACCATTGACATAAGGTTCCTTCAAAACAGCTCGCATATCCCTGTAAAATGAAATCCTTAACTGAACATGGGCGAACAAAACTCACCTGCCACCAACTGAAGAATAACTTCCAAATACTTTGCGCAAAAACACAGGAGTATATAATATGTTCCATATCATCCTCTCTTTCTACACACCAATCACATTGCAACGACCCACCCTCTAATCGCACACCTCGATCCCTTAAAAAATAAATAGTAGGAAGTTGATGCAATAAAATAAACCACAAAAAGCACTGTATTTTTAGCGGGACAACTATTTTCCAAACCACAAAACAATTCAAATTTGGAGACTCTAAACCAAACGAAGACATCAACTGAGCCAAATCCCTTGTCGAGAACACTCCACTCGCATTCAAACGCCAAACCAACCTATCCTCTCCCTACACAGCTGATACGGCTAAATTACAGCCCTCAAGTCCTCAACATATTGCACCTCAAAATAGTGCAAAGTGCGACTAAAAATGTCAACCATACATCATGATAGATGGATCCTTGGTGAGCATAATCAACAAGAGTCGCCACCTTATTCAGCGCTAACCGAAACAGCCTCGGAAACAATTTTCAAAGAGCCTCATCTGTGCACCAAAGATCATGCCAAAAAAGAACACTCCTCCCGTCTCCTACAATCCAAGTAAAATGCTCAACATCCATGAAACGTTCCACATCACCATCCTCTTGGATCTCAACAAATTGGCGCCAAACTAAAGACATTTTTCGTTTCTCATCAAAATTGAAACGACACGCTAGAACTTGTTCACCATACTTTGCTACAATTAAAGAACGCCATAGAGATTTCTTCTCTAGGGCATATCACCATGCTCATTTAGCCATCACCGCCAAGTTATGAATAAGTAAATCCACAACCCCCAAACCACCAAACTTCTTCAATCTACACACCGTCGCCCAATTAATGTGACTCATTTTATATTTGAGATCTGTGTCCCCCCCATAGAAACTTTCTACGAATCCGATCAATTCGCCTTATCACTCCCTTTGGTATCCTAAAAATGCCCATGTAATACAACGACAAAGCTGATAGAATCGAGTTAATCAAGACTAATCGTGCTACAAAAGACAGATTTACATTTCCATCCTTTCAAATGATTCTGAAATTTCAATAAGACCGGCTCCCACATCAACATACTACGTAGATTGGCACCAACTAGTAATCCCAAATAAACTAAAGGTAATTCCCCAATTTGACACCCTACGCATGTTGCCATCTCCAGCACTACATCCGATTCAACTCTATGGAATATAAACATGATTTGGAGAAGTTAATTTGAAGCCCCGAACAATATTGAAAGCATGTCAAAATTCTCTTTAAATTACTCACATTCTCAACATTTCCACTCAAGCAGATCAGTGTATCATCCGCAAATTGCAGATGTGACAATGAGAAATCCCTCGCAACACGCACACCCTGTAAACATCCCCTTGCTTTCGCACTAATCAAGAATTGATGTAACGCTTCTGCAGCAACCAAAAACAATAGTGGTGACAATGGATCTCCTTGACGCACACCTCGCCCTATAGAAAATTCCTTCGTAGCTGAACCATTCACCAACACTAATAACCGCGCAGTCCCAACACAAGTACCAATCTAGATCCTCCACTTATCCCCACAACCCATTCTCGCCAAAATTTGATCTAAGAAATTCCAATTCAAGCAATCATAGGCCTTGGCAAAGTCCAACTTCAACAAAACACCCCCGAAGATGAATTATCGTGATACAATAAGTGAACCACTTCATATATAAGAAGCACACTATCTACAATTTGCCTACCTTTCAAAAATGTCGTTTAAGTATCACTGATCAAAGAGCTCACCATGTAACACCCTAAAGTAAAAGTAATTGGATGCCAAAAAGGAGAAGAAGGAATTGCAATTTAAGGGAGTCGAACCCGCAACTCATGGATATGTTGCTTGAGTCTTAGCCATTTAAGCCATGGCCATTTTTGGTTAAAACCTGCACCCACATATTATTAAGTGGTTCTTGTAAAGCTAAAATAAATTAATAAACAAATAAAATATCTCAACCACCCCTGCCATTTGAATTAAATGCCTATCTAGAGATGATCAAAACCAGTCTGAATGACTGTTCGGCTTCCTTCACCTCCTCTAAACCCAAATCTCGGCGCCGCACCGATCTTCCTCACCATCGAGCCGTGTCGTGCACCGCCAACCTTGCCAAATCCGCCGCGACGACCCGAACAAAACCCCTCAACCCCCTCGAGCAGCCGTCGTCCTAATCGCCGACAATTGGAGGATTTTGGTTTGTCGAACCTAGGGCAGAGCCGTTCGGCTTGTCGTCGATTTCGGTCGTCGTGGGTGGTTGTTTATCGCACTGCCACCACCGGCGTGCGCATCGTCTCACTTCAATCCCCCAGCCGCTAGTTACGCGCGCAACCGCGCCGCCGTTTGCCGTGAAATATGGGTTGAAGGTTCGATGAGAACACTCATTCTGCACCTTCTATTTTCTGCGTTTTTCGGCCAACACGGTCGTCCGTTCGTCGCGCCGCCACCGCCAACGGCTCCTCGTGTCGAGGCAAGGAGAACCCAGGTTTTCAATCACCGGTTCGTCAATGTTTAATGTCTCGCTGGAGCTACTTTGTTTCGAACTCCGTTTCCTCTTTTTGGTTAAATCTTGTAAGATTTTCGGCTTAGATTGGTGTTTTTTTCGGCTTAAATGAATTGAGTAACTCATGGGCTTTGTTTTCCGGCAAAATCGATGCTAGATGTGCCACCGACGACCTTTCTCCGATGATCGATCGACAAGGCTTCATCGAAAGGTAAAATCCGGTCTGAACCGGTCCAACCCGGTCTGAGCCCAAACCCGAACCGAGCCAAAACCCATCTTCCCATCCCGACATGTTGACCGTACCTGACCCGTTGACCCGTACCCGACCCGTTGACCGAGTCAGCTATTCGAGTCAACTTAGTGAGTCAACTCAACCGAGTTAACCCGGTTAATTAGTGACGTCAACATGACGTTAACATTGACTTTGACCGATGACATCAACATGACGTTAGTTTTGACTTTGACCGCTGACGTCAGCGTTGACTTTGACCAAAAAGTCGACTTTTCCAAAAAAGGCCCTATTTTATGTTTTTCGACGTTCTAAGTCCGTTTTTAAGCCCGTTTCATGAAATTCTGACTCAAACACCTCCAATCTAACCTTGAACTCGAGAATGCTTATACATTTAATGATTTAATTAAGAACAGTGGGAAAGAGGATTGAAATTTTGAATTTGTGTAATTGAAGGTATTCACGATTTCTTATATACGAGATGTTGAGGGGCATCGACTTCGGGTTCGAGATTTATCGAATGGAGTATCTCGGTTGACGGGTGTAACAAGGATCAAGGTAATACATTACTACCCCATGTATGCTTTATGAACATGTTAGTATTCAGTTAATGCATGCAAAAATATGATGACGAATATTGTTAATTTCCGCTTAAGCCAAACCAGACAGGAAAATGAGTATGATAATTTAGATAAGATTGGAATATTCGAATGAGAAAGTTGATAAATCGGAGGGTTTTGGAGTTCAATAAATATCTAATAGGGCGGTCAATCTCCAAACCCAAACAAAAATGTCAAATGGTCAAACGAAAATAATAATTGGGTGTGAAATTACAAAAATGCCCTCAAGGTGAAAATGACAAAAATACCCCATTGATAATGAAAGTAGTGTTGAAATCTACACTGACCTGATAAAACAATTGATTCATCTTAAAATCTCGAATTACTCAGAAAGATAAGGTAATGGGACTTAAACATTCGAAAATGATAAGTACTTGGATTTAGCATAAATCATGAATAAATCTCTGAAGATGAATTTATAGAGGAAGCTCTTTGTATGTTCAGATCAGTCAAATTATCAAAAGGTACAAAATTGATTTTAACAGCTGAATCGGGAGAGAGAATTAGAGACATTAATACGATCGAATTAGCAAAATCGACCAAAACGTCCTTGGGCATTAAGATTCTAAATTAACTAAAATGACGGGGTTGTCCCCGAGTTTTGAAATAAATAGATGGTTGAAAAAAGGTCGAAAGGACCGAAATAACTAAAATGATTGAAAGTACCGATATGTATGATTTGGATTAAGATGAATAAGATGTTATCGAGCACCAAGACTACCAAAATAACCACATGATGGGATATAACATAGAGATTAGAATGATTAAGTGGTTCAAAAGGGCCGAAAGAACGTGAACGATTGCAGTTTAATAATCAGAATACTCTCTGGACCCGAGATAAGTTAAAGCTTCGAAATCTTGAACTCCTAATAGCATGCAAGTGACGGTAATACCCCTTTGAGTTTGAAGCTTGGTATATATGTATGTCAACCATTTCTTAATACGGTACATTAATGGATGAAAACTACATAAATACATGTTCAACCTCTTGAGGCTTGTTCTGAGATAATGTGACAGTAATCTACAGATGTACAATACAGTCAGAAGTAAACAGTGAACACAGAGAAAGTGTACCAAGTTGGATGCGTGGAAAGTAATGTATTGGTGAAATGAGTATAGTGAGATGGTCTTGGAAGTTTTGGCAAATCGTCAACAACCTTTAGCACAACAAGTCTTTGACCTGCTCTATCGGGGTTAGACTATGGAATTGCCCCGGAGTGTTAAAAGGATCAAAATGCCATTGTTGGCCAAAAATAATCGGAAAAAAATCTTGATATTTGATGTCTTAAATGATCTTATCGTATCGATTTTCGAACGCCTAGTTGGAGGCATGGGTTTCAAGCCCTTTTAATAGGGACATCGTTTTTGAAATTAAGTCAGAATTGTCAAAGGTTCAATGTTTCCTCTTTCCTTGGAAATACCAAGTATCTCCGAGAAATAAATTGTTCCATCTAGTGTGTTCCAAGTGCATATGAACATCCTCTCCGCTTGAACCGTAGACTGTCTCCTGATCGGAATCATGACTTTTACTTAACCAGAATATACCTTTATATATAAATCGAAACTAGAGATTGCTTCATATCTACTGTTATAACTGATTATTACCGATTACTACTGATTATTATTATTATTACTGATTATTACCGAATATTGTTGTTACCAATTACTATTATCACTACCTAGACTGTTACCGGGGGACTTGGGATAGAGTATGAAGTTACTGTAGGTTCAGCCCTGATCAGGCTGGTAATTCCTTATCGTTTCAGGTTTCTATGCTCCGGCTAGGGTAATTCCTTACCGTACCTAAGGTATTCCCTTAGGCTGGCACCTACGCCCAATGGGCCTGAGTTAATGCCCGTTATAGTTGTAGTTCTAGGGAACTGCATACAAGATTTTGGTTGGAGGGTAGATAAAAAATTAAAAATAAACTTTATCATGAACTTTACCGCTACTATTATGTGTCTGTGAAATAAAATGTTCATTGCACCGTTACATTGTATGTGTTAACTTTGCAATATTGGAACACACTCTAAGTCTCTGATTCAACTATCGTAATTTATATCTCGCCTAATTCTCCGGTCTATATGTTCCTCGCCTGATACTCAGAGATTGAATAAAGAGCAATTATTTTATCTTCGTGTATACCGCTTCATTGAAATATCAAGTCATATTTTGGAACCTGTTGTCACCCGAAACATCATGACAATGTTATTCATTCCCTATACATGCTTGTGCTTATAGCATCATTTGGTAGTTCTGTATTATTGAGCTTTCCGAAGCTCAAGTTGTTTTTACCATCGCAGGTTAAAAAGAAATCTAACATGGCTTGATGACCGACACTAGTGTTTGGAGTTCTCTCGGTGTGGCGTTTGGGAGTATGGTACCGACATAGTGGGCATGCATGTCACTATTGTTTCATGACAATGTCTGTAAAATGTTTTTTTGAAATTTCTGTTATATGTTTAAATAAATTCTTAAAAGAGTATATTCAACAGAGGTTACCGTTATAATTTAATATGTGTTTTTAAGAGGAAATGTTTTTATGTGAATTTTTACGGTGGGTCGCTCTTGTTACCCTAATGTGACTTCCTAGAATCCGCGGAACACATAAGCGGGTCTAGGGGGGTACACGCCACCTCTTGAAACCGAGCCACTAGTACTTTAGATAATATTTTATAAGCTGAATTTAATAGACAAATCGGTTGAAATTCACTAACCATTGTTGGATTATCCTTCTTTGGCACTAACACCACAAACGCGGAATTCAACCCACTCGGGAGGCTATTCGTCATATAAAAGAGCGAAAAAGATTAAGCACATCTCTTTTCACGAAAGACCAACATCGCTTATCGAACTAAAGGTAAATTCATCCGGCCCTGGTGCTTTGAACTCGTCGGTACTCCAAATCGCCCTTCGAATTTCATCCTCCTCAAATTCCTTTTCCAACACCGTACATTGTTCCGCAGAGAGAGTCTGAAAATTCAACTCGCAATCAAAATGGCCCGCAGCACTCACATGAGCGAAATGAATGTTGTATTCCTCCTGAATATGTTGCTTCAACCTGACTGACCGGGATTCGCATTGACCATTTATATATAGTCCCGTAATATTATTTCGCATACTTCGAAGCTTTTTCGAACGCTGAAAAAAGTTCATATTTCGATCACCTTCCTTCAACCATACCTCCCTCGACTTTTGTCGCCATATAAATTCCCTAAAACGATACAATTTCCACAATTTAATCCCAAATTTAAACTTGTACAATTTGAACTTGACTCAACTTCATTATAAAAATAAGAATTACAATATTCTTTTCAGGGACAAACACGTAATTTTATCTCAAGAGTACAAAAGCTTATAAAATTATATTAAAAATTTAGGGGTGCGAAATTAAATTTTTTTTCAGAAATGTGATAACAAATTATCAATAAAAAATATAAAAAATACTTAAACTTTATGAAAATTTAAAATTTTCATAAAGTGTGATTGTCCTCCGGTACTCCTTCAGTTCATCCTTAGCTATTTTCCCATCACACCATTTTCACAATATGGTGATAAAATAGTCATTTTCATAACCCTAGGCCTTAGTAGTTAGTATGGTACCTCCTCTGTTGGAAAGCAGACCATGCCCTCGTATACTCTGGGACCAGCTCAGGGAATATTATAATATCTAGATAATTAAGCTATCTAATTTAGATTAATTTATTTGATTAAAACATGACATCCTACATTTCCTTACCAATTTCAGAAGATTCGCTTATATTAATCATTTCTAGGCATAGATTTTGGATCTAAATAATGTGTCTCGATTGCATGCAATGGCGGATCTAAAATCTAAAAAATAGGGTCCAAAATTTTAATACAACTTTATATATATATATATATAAATAAATAAATAAATAAATAAGTATACAAAATAAAATTTTCTTTAAAAATTATATTATATTTTTAAATTTTTTCTCAAAAATGGGGATGCATAATCTCTCTATGGGAGCCATATGCATCCCCTGCATGTAGTCCAAATTGAACAATTAGAATATTCTGACAATTAAAATATACTCGTATGATTATATGTAGTATTTAATTATATTTTTTTCTTAACAATTTGATAATAAACGAATGCTCAATTTCAATTTTTTTTAGAATAAATATTATTATTTTTTCTATTAAAACTACTCATTAAGTTCATTTAGTCGGTCTTTTAAAAATTAAATAAGCATAGAGAATTCACCAAATCAATTACTTTATTTCTAAGTCCTATGCTCGGTGTTCAGCCATCAGTAATTTTTTTAACAGGGTATTTATGTAAAATAAAACAATTTTTGTTTTCACTTATCATTTAATATAAAAAATAATTAAAAGTATCCAGTAAATTAGATTGTTATGCAGCCATTTCATGATCTGTTTTTTTTTATCATACATTTCATTTCATGAGCTGATGATCATATGACCGACAAGGATTTGCATTATTTTGCTTCTCTCCTGAAATGGGAACCAAAAGGCTGCACTTAATTGTCTATTTTATTACATTCTTTACTTTCAAAATCATGATAACATATATGTTTAATATAAAGTAAGATCTTGATTTGATTTAATTGAATTAGAAAATACATATTGGAAAGGTACATAATTGAGGGAGAAAAAAGCTCTTTTGCTTTTCTGGGTTGATTGTATCATGGGTGTACGTATAAAGTATTGATCATATATCTTTTAAAAAATGTATTGATAATATATAATTTTAATATAAAAATATAAATAGCAATGATAAATTTGTTGACAAAATTGGTTTTTATTGTAACTCAGTTATGAACTATTTTGGTGATTGTAGGTGTCTATTAATATAGGAAAATTAAGTTGAGGGTCTAATGCATGGGTAGATCAGCAAAATTATTAAATAAATATCAACAATAGACACGACGTCAAATTCAATCTTAAAAAATATATTACGAGAGAAAAAAGTGTTACAAGCGAAAAAATACATTGTTTTCTTTAAAAAAACAAAAACTTATTAAACCAAACCATGAAAATAAAAATCAAAGAGATGAAAAAATAACTAATATATAATAAAATATAACAAGAATTATGGTAAAAATGTAAATGGCAATCATTTTTGTCAAAAACAGACAATGTCACTCTTCTAACTAATAAATAAAAAGTAAAAGAAAAAAAACTTAAAAAAAAACCTAGGATCTAAGAATATATGATTTTTTTATGTTTAACCACTGTTATTTACATTATTAGCCGATTAATTCGGATCAAGTTTTATTGATGTCCAATATAAGAGAAATATTTTTAACTTAATTTCCTTCCTTCACAACGCCATGATTCGAATTCCTGATTTAACTTAAAATACTTAATGCCTCTTTCATTAGATCAAGGAATTGTTGGTAAAGAATATTGGAATTTAAATATGAATGATTTGGTTAAACATTTTGGATTGGTGAGGATGAGAAAAATGATGAAGGATTGTCACGTGAGCACATTACACTGCCTGAGCGGTGAGGGTTGTTAATCTACTTTTTAGCCGACACCTCCTCAGTCCACACATGTATGCAAATATGCACCCGAAACTTAGTGAAATAAGTATGTGATTCAAGTTTTGAACATTGAAACATTTTATCTCCCCTCTAAATTTCGAAATATAAGTATCAGATATTTGAGAGTAGAAGAATAGTAGGAGTTCATGCGCCTATCCCACTTTGGATGGGCATGGGGCATGGGAAAAAGAAGTGGAGGCATCAGGGTCAATTACTGGGCATAGCACTTCAAAAACAAATTCTTGTGCTCTGGTCCCGCATTAACCCATGTGAATCTATGATCAACACCACTCTTGTTTTTCCAACCATTTTTATTTCTTTTTCAAATATTTTATATTTAGAATATATATGTTCTTTGATTTAATCAATTTTGATTAAATTAAATTATTGAGCAATAACTTATAATGACTACTTTCTATTTCTTTATGTGAATTTTAGAATTTTTATAGAAAATATTTGTTATATGTAGAAAAGTTATATTTATATATATATATTGTAATTATGTAAAAAATAATAATAGTTAGGACTATTATTTGATACATTGTAATAATTAAGAATAGAATCATGCCAAGTATTATTTATGTATATTTAGAAAATTAAAGGCTTAAAGGGTATATAAGCTTCCCAAACTTTTTTTTAAATTTATTACTAAAAAGCACATCCAATTGAGATTTCAGATTTAAAAATTGCATCAATTAAATGTTTTGGCTAACGGAATCTGTTTTTGGTTGTTATTATGTTGACATAATAACCCACACGTGTATTTTAAAAAATTAAACAATTATTAAATTATTAAATGTTTAAAAATTCAAATTAAAAAGATTTAAAGAGATTTGAAAAGTTAAAATATTTTGAAAATATTTTTTTAAAAAAGCAAAGGGTATAAATTTTTTTAAAAAATCACTAAAAATATATTAATTCAAAAATTACAAAAAAAATTATAAATATTTAGAAAAGTTAAAATATTTTGAAAATATCATACATTATATTCTTTTGAAAAAAAATTAAAAATTCAAATGCCTTCATTGAATGAGTCTTTGATTATTTCTTCCTAATTTGAGCTTGTCATATTTTTAAACATATTTTCAAAAGATTTAGTATTACGTTAGAGCAACAATAACTTACGAGGCTCCCTCATACGATGCAAAATATACCTATGTAAATAGTTTTAGTGAATAGCATGTATAACGCAAATATACCTATTTAAAAATAGGTAATTGGATGGGTTTCAGGTCGAATTCTGTCAGGTCGGGTCAAATCGGATACAAGTCATTTCAGGTCGTTTTTCTGTTTTAAATCGATTTGGGTCGGGTGCAGGTCAGTTTCAAGTCGGGCTCATTTCAGGTCAAGTTCATTTTGAGTCGGGTTCATTTCAAGTCGGGTCAAAACAGTTAATTGACGGGTTAATTCGGATTCGAGTAGACTTTGTTGAAGATAGTTAGAAGTAGTTAATCAGTTGTTAATTCTGTTAGAATAGTTGGTTATCAGAGGTTACTTAGTTAGTCTGTGTATATAAATACATTGATGTATAACATTATTCATTAATGAAATTAGAGAGATTTCTTTTATTTCTTTCATTTTAGCAAAGTTAACATGGTATCATTCGCTGGGTTTTGATTTTCGTTTGGGCCTCTCATTTTTTGGGCTTCCTTGGTTCCCCGGGTTCATTCTGTTTTTTCATTTCTTGTTTTTTGGTTCATCGGCTTCGTTCTTTTTCCCTCTTTTGCCCAATTTCTAGGGTTTTTTCGTCTCTCACGATGCCGGCTATCACCGATCCCTCCCAAATTGATTCCAATCACGTCCTCTTTTTGCACCCATCTGATACGCCTGGTTCTCTCTTGGTTTCGCATCAACTTGTAGGCATTGCTAATTACAACCTTTGGAGTCGTTCTCTGCAGATTGCGCTGTTGGCCAAAAACAAACTTGGTTTTGTTGATGGCAGCTGTTCCAAGGCTTCTTTTCATTCTGCTCTTCATCCACAGTGGGAGCGATGCAATGCACTCATTCTTTCGTGGATTCTCAATACTGTAAGTTCCGGTCTCTCTGCTGGTGTTGTTTTTGCTTCTTCGGTGGCAGTTTTCTAGGAAGATCTGAATGAGCGGTTTGAGAAGATTGATGGTGCTCGCGTGTTTTTTCTTCACCGGGAAATCGTCACTCATCATCAAGGTGATTCGTCCGTTTCTGAGTATTACACCAAACTCAAGCTTCTCTGGGACGAGTATGGCGCCTTAGTCTCTTTTTCATCTTGTGACTGTGAACAATCTCAACAGAATCTTCTTCATCTCACTCAGCAGAAGCTTTTCTAGTTTCTGATGGGTCTCAACGAGTCCTATTCTGCCATTCATAGTCAGTTGCTGATTATGCAACCGCTTTCGACCGTCAATAAGGCGTACTCCATGTTGGTGCAGGAAGAGGCTCAGCGTGCTCATCTTTCTGGTATCTCTTCTATTCCTGATTCGATTGCGTTTTACTCTCATGCTTCTGTTGGTGCCTCGGATCAAAGGCATTTTTCGGGCACATGTGGTTACTGTAAATTGAAGGGTCACAAACGGGAGAATTGCTATCGCCTCATTGGATTCCTGTCGGATTTCAAGTTCACAAAGAAGCGGAATCCTAATTCTACTACAGCACTGGCGGTCAATGCTTCTCCTAATTCTACTGCGGATGTGTCTTCCCTTGCATCTTTGTTGGTCCCTTCTTTCACTACAGATCAATATAATCAGATTTTGTCTATCTTGAATACTCCTCCGTCAGTTGATTTCGCTGTGAATCTGGCAGGTATAGTTACTGATTGTTTACCTACTTCTCATTCTGTTTCTTGGATCATGGACACTGGGGCTACAGATAACATATTGTCTAATTTCAATAGTTTAATTGCTCTGATTTATTTTTTATCTCTTTCACGTTGTGTACAGCTTCCTAACGGAAAATCTGTCCCGATTACTCACGTTGGCTCTTGTGCTTTAACTTCCAATATCCATCTTTCCAACGTTTTGTTTGTTCCTAATTTCTCTCAGAATCTTTTGTCCATTTCTAAACTTACTCGTGATCTTCACTGTTTTGTAACATTTTTCCTGATTTTTGTTTGATTCAGGATCTCTCCAATTGAAGGATGAAGGGGATTGGTAAAGTCACGGGGCCTTTATTTTTTTGAGTCCTTTGCTTCAGGTTCTACTCCATCTGTTTCAAATTCTGCTGTTTTGCCACCTATTCAATCTTTTGTTCATTTTAATTCTGATATCATCAATTGTATGGTTGCTTCTTCTATTAATAATACAATTCTCTAGCATGCTCGTTTAGGGCATGCTTCTTTATCCAAATTAGTCAAATTTCCTTTATTTGATTATGCTTCTTCTCCTTTAGATGCTAGCTGTAACCCCCTTAAACCCGTCCCAGAAGAAATGGGCCGAATCTAAAAAGTCATGTTTGAAAACTTACCTTTCAAGTAACACCTTTTAAGTTTACTTAATAAAAATAAAATAAAAAAAATAAGCACAATAAGATCTCATTATTATAAAATGTAATCGTTTAAACATTATTCTGATACTTGGTTAAATTTCTGAAAATAACTTCATAATTGCATGCATTTAATAATACCCAAATTAAAACAGTAAACAGTCTCAATGTCCGAATTACATAAATGTTCTAAAATATTTTAAAACAGTAGTATGAAATAATTAAAAGAGAGTTCATACTGAATTATATTTTATCTGAATAAACAAGAGAAGCTCCAAGTACCGATCGCCTAAAAAGTCTGAGATATCTGAAAGTAAAAACTAAAGGGTGTAAGCTAAAGAGCTTAGTGTGTCTCTAAAGTGCAACGAAAACAAGTCAAAAACAAAACAGTATTTTATTTTCTAACAAATACTTTTCTGAAAACACAATAAAACTAAATCATGATGATATGATGTCTGATGCACATGAATCATAGTACCCATCTCCGATACACCGAAAAGTAAGGTTCCCCAGAACCTACTTTCTCCATGTCACCATCCGAAGTGGAACTCAGCCCGAAGGGTGGAACCACTGATCCGAAGCGGAATTCAGCCCAAAGGGTGAAACCACTAATCCGAAGCGGAATTCAACCCGAAGGTTGAAACCACTAATCCGAAGCGAAATTCAACCCGAAGGTTAAAACCACTAATCCGAAGCGGAATTCAACCCGAAGGTTGAAACCACTAATCCGAAGCGGAATTCAACCCGAAGGTTGAAACCACTAAACTTCCCCGAACAAATCTCAATCCATATACCCACAATGATATGATGCAAATTTTAAAATCCGAGTCTGATCCGAAACTTGAATTATGAACATTCAAATTGCACAATACTATAAATCCGATGTTTTACAGTTCTAAAAATCCGATATATCACTTAAAACACAGTATGACATGTTATGCATGATGTCTGAAAACATTCACCCAATCACAACAGAGTATGCACCCAAAATGTACAAAACATTTACTTATATTAATACCAGAAAAGCACAGAAAGAAACACATAAGTTTATAAAACAGGAAGAGAAACACCTTTAAGCAACAGAAGCTCTAATGCTGAGAAAACGCATCTCACGCTCAAATCTAGCTGAATCAGGACCTACGAAGGTATGAATTCTATATTAACATTTATTACTAACACTAAGCCACCGACTAAAACACAGAAAACTGAACTGAAGATATACTCACGTAAAGATCTCGAAGAACGTGCACGATCGGTCTGAACAACTGGAGGTTACCCAACGGTCTCAAGGTCGGCACCTGAACACGGGAATATTCCGAATTAAATTTTGAAATCACAACTTATTATATTCCAATAACAATTACTTAAAGATAACAAAACGAAGCTTTCGAGATCTAATTTGACAAAACGGGCAGCGGATACGGACTTAGGACGTCGAGAAAGGTTGAGGTGAACATTTTCTGAGAAAGTCAACTCTGGTCAAAGTCAACTCTAACAAAAAGTCAAAGTCAACTGGTCAAAAGTTAGAGGTTCGGTCAACGTGTCCAATTCGGTCAAACAGGTCAAGCTTAATCAAGGTCAACGGTCAACAATTCAGATCTGGTCAACAGGATATGGTCAAAACTTAGTCAAATCCGGTCAATTGTGGTCCATTGGGTCAAAGTTGGTTTAGTCAAACCTGGTCAACTGTTCAAGTCAACGGTCCAAATAGGTCAAAGGGTCAAACAGATTAAGTTCAAGGCAACTCCAACAGTCCAGATTGCACAAGTTTGGGCTCAATCTGAAATGAAACGCGGGTTGGATCTCTCTTCAAGCTCACTAAATGGGCTCTACACCATGATACACACATATGGGCCTGTCGAATTGGGCTCAATTCAGCCCTAATTCTCACACAACCCAACCCATCACCCTAACACAATTCTGCAAACTGAAGCTAGGTTTACAGACCCTTGCTTGACGGCGGCAGAGATGACGAAGCAGGAGCAACGACGGCAAAAGACGATCGGCGGCGGCGGAAGGTGAGCGACGGTGGCATGAAGACCACGGCAGCGACAGGTGGTGCACAACAAAGACGACGGCACGATAAAAGAACCAAAATCAGAGATCACAAACACCAAATGAATGGAACATGCACGAAAATTAAGAGACAAACGAAGGCTTACCCAACACTCACCCAAACCGAAACTGAAATCTGACAACGGAGGAGGATGCGGACACGATGACAACCACGAAAGGCAAAGATGACGGCGGAGCAAGGCAGCGACGAACGGTGGTGCAAGGAAGAGCCGAACGGTTTCCTACCGTTTCTGACCAAACGACAGCCGGTAAGGATGGTCTGATGAGTGGGATTTGCTCGCGAGTCAACGGGGAACCCGTTGGCAGTGGTCGTACGATGGAGGTGCAAATGGCGGAGGCGGATTGAGCAGGGAAAACCGAACGGTTTTCTGGCGTTTCCAAGTGAACGGCCGGCGATGAGGGGAAACCGAGGCCTGGGCTTTGATCGGATGGCAAAGGGAACCCGGAGGTGGTCTCGGCTTGATGAACGGCGGCCGATGAACCCTTGATCGGAGCTCCGCCGGAAACACAAGGGTGATGGTGAGGGAGATGTCGAGAGAAGAGAGTGAGGGCGATGCGGCTGACAAGAACGACTACCCCTTTCTAAAACCATAACATGGGTTAAATACCCAATTTAATGGGTAAAATACAAAAGAAGCCATCAAAGATATTTAGGGTTTGAAAACGAACACATAAGTTTTCATAAATTACAAATTAACCCACGAATTTCAAAGATAAGCCTTATTATTCTGAATTTTCTCAATTTAACCCTTAAACTCGATTAGGGTTTCTGAATTAAAATTCCCAAATTTTAGGGTTTTCGAATTAGGGTTTCAAATTTTAAATTTTCGAATTAGGGGAAATTTGGGGTGTTACAACTCTCCCTCCCTTATAAGAAATTTCGTCCTCGAAATTTCCAGACTTAACAAAAGATCCCAAAACCAACTGAGCATTCATAACTTTTCCATTTTGAATTCATGATATATCATAACCCAAATTACTGAAACATAGAACTGAAAATGGAACCAAAACATATTAAGATGTACCTTCCATGTCATCATGTATGTCATCGTATCCAATACGAGCTCCGATTGGATGTACTGAACTTGGACGTATAATCTCAGATCTAGCTGATCCACCACCCGGGGCATGTCTACCTCTACTAGCAGTACCTGAAGCAACTGACCTAAACTGCTCTCTACCTCGGTGAGGTGCCTGAACTGATGTATGACTCTGAATCTAAACGGATGAACCAGTAGCTGAACGTGGACAATTCTGAAAGTGGTGATCCTGAGAACCACATCTAAGACACGTTTCGCTCATCAATATGCATTCTCCGTTATGCTTTTTATTGCAAAAACCACATACAAAAATAGGCCGATAAACTTTTGAACTACCTACACTGCCAGACGAAATTGTTGATACTGCAGGTCTTACATTCTGATAACTCTGAGGAACAAACTCATCCCTAGGTCTCTTTTTAGACGAGTTGAAAAAAAACTAGGCTGAGCGGATATGTCTGGTTACTTCACGACTTGGTCACAATTCTAAAGTTCCTTTTTTTTCAATAGTGCAAAAATCTTCTCTGCAGTTTTAGCTCGATTAACCATCACACTGAACACTTCATCATGGTGTATTGCAAAATCTCTCTAAATCGTTAGTCGGAGTTCCTTAAAAAAATCACACTTATCTTTCTCAGTCACAACTAACTCAGGAGCATACTTAACCAACCTCCGAAAATCTATATTATAATCATTTACTGACTTGTTATTCTATTTCAAATTCATAAAGTAATCTTAACACTTCGCTAAGATCTCGGCTTCCACATATCGATCAGTGTTCTCAATATCAAGTGAGTTACCACTTTCGATCTGATATCCTCATAACGAATGGTTCTCATCAACATGTAACTTTTCTGAATTTCTGCTTGCCTAACAAAAGGCGGGTGATCACTACCAGAAGCAGCAGTACGACCTTGGTCACGACCTCGAACAAACGATAGATTAAGACTCCTACACGGTGGCATAATGAACTATATACCAAAAGCTAATAACCTAGAGTCAGAATCGGTACTGGAGTCTCAGATTTAAAACACATTGAAAACGTTAAAGTCCAAATCACAGAATACCGTAGTCTTTATTATTTTCTTTAGGAAATTCTCATCCGTCCCAAAATATTTTAAACGCATGCAGAAGTCGAAAATATTTTGAAAACAACTTTTGTGAGCCTCACAGTCCGAGGGTTGAACCGGGCTCTGATACCACTAAATGTAACCCCCTTAAACCCGGCCCAGAAGAAATGGGCCGAATCTAAGAAGTCATGTTTGAAAACTTACCTTTCAAGTAACACCTTTTAAGTTTACTTAATAAAAATAAAATAAAAAAAATAAACTCAATAAGATCTCATTATTATAAAATGTAATCGTTTAAACATTATTCTGATACTTGGTTAAATTTCTGAAAATAACTTCATAATTGCATGCATTTAATAATACCCAAATTAAAATAGTAAACAGTCTCAATGTCCGAATTACATAAATGTTCTAAAATATTTTAAAACAGTAGTATGAAATAATTAAAAGAGAGTTCATACTGAATTATATTTTATCTGAATAAACAAGAGAAGCTCCAAGTACCGATCGCCTAAAAATTCTGAGATATCTGAAAGTAAAAACTAAAGAGTGTAAGCTAAAGAGCTTAGTGTGTCTCTAAAGTGCAACGAAAACAAGTCAAAAACAAAACAATATTTTATTTTCTAACAAATACTTTTCTGAAAACACAATAAAACTGAATCATGATGATATGATGTCTGATGCACATGAATCATAGTACCCATCTCCGATACACCAAAAAGTAAGGTTCCCCAGAACCTACTTTCTCCATGTCACCATCCGAAGTGGAACTCAGCCCGAAGGATGGAACCACTGATCCGAAGCGGAATTCAGCCCAAAGGGTGAAACCACTAATCCGAAGCGGAATTCAACCCGAAGGTTGAAACCACTAATCCGAAGCGAAATTCAACCCGAAGGTTGAAACCACTAATCCGAAGCGGAATTCAACCCGAAGGTTGAAACCACTAATCCGAAGCGGAATTCAACCCGAAGGTTGAAACCACTAAACTTCCCCGAACAAATCTCAATCCATATACCCACAATGATATAATGCAAATTTTAAAATCCGAGTCTGATCCGAAACTTGAATTATGAACATTCAAATTGCACAATACTATAAATCCGATTATTTACAGTTCTAAAAATCCGATATATCACTTAAAACACAGTATGACATGTTATGCATGATGTCTGAAAACATTCACCCAATCACAACAGAGTATGCACCCAAAATGTACAAAACATTTACTTATATTAATACCAGAAAAGCACAGAAAGAAACACATAAGTTTATAAAATAGGAAGAGACACACCTTTAAGCAACAGAAGCTCTAATGCTGAGAAAACGCATCTCACGCTCAAATCTAGCTGAATCAGGACCTACGAAGGTATGAATTCTATATTAACATTTATTACTAACACTAAGCCACCGACTAAAACACAGAAAACTGAACTGAAGATATACTCACGTAAAGATCTCGAAGAACGTGCACGATCGGTCTGAACAACTGGAGGTTACCCAACGGTCTCAAGGTCGGCACCTGAACACGGGAATATCCCGAATTAAATTTTGAAATCACAACTTATTATATTCCAATAACAATTACTTAAAGATAACAAAACGAAGCTTTCGAGATCTAATTTGACAAAACGGGCAGCGGATACAGACTTAGGACGTCGAGAAAGGTTGAGGTGAACATTTTCTGAGAAAGTCAACTCTAGGTCAACTCTGGTCAAAGTCAACTCTAACAAAAAGTCAAAGTCAACTGGTCAAAAGTCAGAGGTTCGGTCAACGTGTCCAATTCGGTCAAACAGGTCAAGCTTAATCAAGGTCAACGGTCAACAATTCAGATCTGATCAACAGGTTATGGTCAAAACTTAGTCAAATCCGGTCAACTGTGGTCCACTGGGTCAAAGTTGGTTTAGTCAAACCCGGTCAACTGTTCAAGTCAACGGTCCAAATAGGTCAAAAGGTCAAACAGATTAAGTTCAAGGCAACTCCAACAGTCCAGATTGCACAAGTTTGGGCTCAATCTGATATGAAACGCGGGTTGGATCTCTCTTCAAGCTCACTAAATGGGCTCTACACCATGATACACACATATGGGCCTGTCGAATTGGGCTCAATTCAGCCCTAATTCTCACACAACCCAACCCATCACCCTAACACAATTCTGCAAACTGAAGCTAGGTTTACAGACCCTTGCTTGACGGCGGCAGAGATGACGAAGCAGGAGCAACGACGGCAAAAGACGATCGGCGGCGGCGGAAGGTGAGCGACGGTGGCATGAAGACCACGGCAGCGACAGGCGGTGCACGACAAAGACGACGGCACGATAAAAGAACCAAAATCAGAGATCACAAACACCAAATGAATGGAACATGCACGAAAATTAAGAGACAAACGAAGGCTTACCCAACACTCACCCAAACCGAAACTAAAATCTGACAACGGAGGAGGATGCGGACACGATGACAACCACGAAAGGCAAAGATGACGGCGGAGCAAGGCAGCGATGAACGGTGGTGTAAGGAAGAGCCGAACGGTTTCCTACCGTTTCTGACCAAACGACAGCCGGTAAGGATGGTCTGATGAGTGGGGTTTGCTCGCGAGTCAACGGGGAACCCGTTGGCAGTGGTCGTACGATGGAGGTGCGAATGGCGGAGACGGATTGAGCAGGGAAAACCGAACGGTTTTCTGGCGTTTCCAAGCGAACGGCCGGCGATGAGGGGAAACCGAGGCCTGGGCTTTGATCGGATGGCAAAGGGAACCCGGGGGTGGTCTCGGCTTGATGAACGGCGGCCGATGAACCCTTGATCGGAGCTCCGCCGGAAACACAAGGGTGATGGTGAGGGAGATGTCGAGAGAAGAGAGTGAGGGCGATGCGGCTGACAAGAACGACTACCCCTTTCCAAAACCATAACATGGGTTAAATACCCAATTTAATGGGTAAAATACAAAAGAAGCCATCAAAGATATTTAGGGTTTGAAAACGAACACATAAGTTTTCATAAATTACAAATTAACCCACGAATTTCAAAGATAAGCCTTATTATTCTGAATTTTCTCAATTTAACCCTTAAACTCGATTAGGGTTTCTGAATTAAAATTCCCAAATTTTAGGGTTTCCGAATTAGGGTTTCAAATTTTAAATTTTCGAATTAGGGGAAATTTGGGGTGTTACACTAGCTCTTTGCATAAATGTTCTGTATGTCCTCTAGCTAAGCAGACCGAATTACCCTTTCTTGATAGTCTTCATTCTTCCACTAGTCCTTTTTCTCTAATCCATATTGATTTGTGGGGTCCTTATAGGGTCTCCACTCACAGTGGTCATCGTTTCTTTTTTTACCATTGTTGATGACTTTAGCCGTATGTGTTGGGTGTTCTTGCTAAAGTTAAAGAGTGATGCTATTGTTTCTCTTAAACATTTCTTTACCATGGTTCGAAATCAATTTTCTACCACCATCAAAACTGTTAGGAGTGATAATGGTTTCAATTTTTTTTCCACTGAGTGTACTACCTTTTTTTCATCTCTTGGTGTTGTGCATCAAAGCACGTGTGTGTATACCCCTCAACAAAATGGTATTGCCGAGCGTAAGCATAGGCACATCTTGGAAGTTGCTAGAGCACTTCGTTTTCACTCTAATGTACCTTTAAAATTCTGGGGGAGTGTGTGTTATCAGCCTGTTGTTTGATCAACAAGTTGCCTTCTGCTATTCTTTCTTGGAAATCCCCTTATGATATGCTATACAATAAAACTCCTAATCTTTCTCATCTTCGTGTGTTTGGATGTTTGTGTTATGCCACCAATACAAATTATCATGATAAATTTTCTGCTAAAGCCACACCATCTGGTTTTTTGGGTTATTCTTCTACTCAAAAAGGGTATGTGTTGTTTCATCTTGACACCAAGAGGTTGTTTGTTAACAGGGACGTGGTTTTCCATGAAACCACATTTCCTTTCCATTTTTCACAACCTAATTCCAATCTATTTTTCCCAACTTATCCTCTCATTCCAGATTCAGACTTTCTTGTTCTTTATCCTCCACCTTCCTCACACATTGTCCCTCCACCAATTTCTCCCAATGTACCTCTACCAAATTCTCCCAATGTATCTACACCATATTTTTCATCACCTTTCATTCCTTCACCACATTCTTCATCACATGCTTTACCTTCACCAGAATCTTCCTCACCTGCAATTTCTACACCAGATTCTTCTTTACCTACTTCTATACCTCATGTTTCTCATACTTTGGCAAGAACACCCCCTGTCTAGAAGGTCTGTTAGGGTCTCTAAACCTCCTTCTTGGTTCACAGATTATACTGCGACTTACCAATCAACTTCTTCCCTTCCAAGTCAGTACCTCATGTCTCATTCTATTTCTTATTCTTATTTACTTTGTACAACTCAACTTTTCTTGTCTTCTACTTCTCACTTCATTGAACCATCTTCCTATAAGGAAGCTTGTAAACATCCTGAATGGGTGCAAGCAATGAAAGAGGAAATTTTAGCTCTTGAATTAAATAATACTTGGTCTGTGGTTCCCTTTCCCCCTGGGAAAGTACCAATTGGTTGTAAGTGGGTTTACAGAATTAAGTTTAAATCCTCTAGTGAGATTGAGAGATTTAAAGCTCGGCTTGTAGCTAAAGGCTATAATCAGAAGGAAGGTGTGGATTTTGTTGTAACCTTCTCCCTTGTTGCCAAGCTTACAATTGTTCGACTGGTTTTAGCTCCTTCTTCTGTTTTTTCTTGGCCTCTTTGACAAATGGATGTTCACAATACCTTCTTGCAAGGTGATTTGCTTGAAGAAGTTTACATGATTTTACTAGATGACTTTTGTAGTCAGGGGGAGTCTATGGTGTATAGACTACAAAAGTCTTTGTATGGCTTAAAACAAGCCTCAAGACAATGGAATGTCAAATTAACAGAAGCTCTCATATCAGTTGGATGTCATCAGAGTAAACGTGACTAATCCATGTTTATAAAACAAGTCGATTCGAAGATTGTGATTATCCTTGTTTATGTTGATGATTTGCTGATTACTGGCAATGATGATGGGTTGATAGAAGATATTAAGAACATTTTACACAGTAACTTTAAGATGAAAGACCTAAGAGAACTTAAGTATTTTCTTGGGCTTGAAGTTCTAAGGTCTAAAAAAGGCATACTACTAAACCAAATGAAGTATGCACTTGAGTTAATTGGTGATGTTGGTTTAGGAGGTGCAAGGCATGTTGCAACACCATTAGAGCAGAATCAAAAGTTGGTAACATTAGAGTATGAAGATTACTTGCAACAAGAAGGCACAAGTGAAGAGTTACCCGACAAAACAATTTTCAAAGGCTGATTGGAAGGCTCATTTATTTGACTCATACAATGCCTGACATAGCTTTTGTAGTGTAGCATCTCAGTCAGTTCATGCATCGACCAAGAGAATCTCATTTGGAAGCAGCTATGAGTGTTATAAGATACATTAAGAGGAATCCTGGTCAAGGAATTTTTCTGGATGCCTCAAGCAATTGTGAGTTATCTGCCTTTTGTGATTCAGATTGGGCAGCATGTCTCATGACAAGAAAATTAGTTACTGGTTATTGTGTAAAGCTTGGGAACTCTTTGATTTCCTGGAAATCAAAGAAACAACCTACAATGGCAAGATCTTATGTATAGGCAGAATATAGGAGCATCGCAATAACAGCTGCAGAGTTAGCTTGGTTGGATGGTGTTTTGACAGAAATTGGTGTTACTAGAAAATTTCCAATAAAGCTTTAATGTGATAACAAGGCTTCTTTACAGATTGCTTCAAATCATGTGTTTCACGAGCGCACCAAACATATAGAGATTGATTGCCACTATGTTTGAGAGAAAATAAAGAGGGGTTTTATTCAAGCAGAACATGTGTCTCCATGAGAGCAATTGGCAGATGTTTTAACTAAAGCTTTGGGGTCTTCGCAGCATGAACACTTGATCAGTAAGTTGGGGGTTCAAGATATTTTTCACTCGCCAACTTGAGGGGGGTGTTGAAGATAGTTAAAAGTAGTTAATCAGTTGTTAATTTTGTTAGAATAGTTGGTTATCAGAGGTTACTTAGTTAGCCTGTGTATATAAATACATTGATGTATAACATTATTCATTAATGAAATCAAAGGGATTTCTTTTATTTCTTTCATTTTAGCAAAGTTAACAGACTTCAGGTCGGGTTCATTTCAGGTCGAGTTAATTTAGGTTTTGAATTCGTAATAAGTTTGAGTTTGGTACAAATAGTCGATAGACATTAGGTTGGTCATCAAGTTTGAGCTAATTATTCAACGCCTTTCACGAGTACGAATCACATTAAAAATAAATATTAGGCAATAGAATGAACAAAAATATCATCAAATGATTTATTTCTAAAATATTAGAGTAAATTAAAAAAAATATAAATTAAAAAGGGTCAATTTATGTGAAAAATAAAATTCTAGGGACTAACATGAATAAAAAAATATCATCATATTAAAAACACTTTACTAAATTACAAAAAAAAAAGATAATATGTGTCAATTTGGAATAAAAATAAAGTTTTAGGGACTATAATGAACAAAGATATTAAATTAAATTTACAGACATTGGACTAAATTATAAACAAAAAATAGGGGTCAATTTGGAGTAAAAATAAAGTTTTAAGGACTACAATGAACAAAGATATTAAATTAAAATTATAAACATTGGACTAAATTACAAAAAAAAAAGGATAGGGGTCAATTTAGAATAAAAATAAAGTTTTAGGGGCCATAATAAACAAAGAATTTAAATTAAAATTATAAACATTTGATTAAATTACAAACATAAAAAGAATAGGGTCAATTTGAAATAAAAATATTTTTTAGGGACTATAATGAACAAAGATATTAAATTAAAATTATAAACATTAGACTAAATTACAAACAAAAAAGAATATGAGTCAATTTAAAATAAAAATAAAGTTTTAAGAACTATAATGAACAAAAATATTAAATTAAAATTATAAACATTGAAATAAATTACAAAAAAAAAAAAAGAATAGGGTCAATTTTACTTACATTTTGTGGCTTATACTTTTGTACATTTTAAGTTTACTCATTTCAATTTTATCAACTCAAGTAATAAACAGTGAATGTAAAACAAATAGAAAGATTCAAACAGTTTCCAATCTTATACAATAAAATTTGGTCAAATTAAGTTATGGTATAATTTACTTAAAATATAATTTGACAAATTTGTTAATTTGTCTACAAAAATAGAAGCATAAGTTTTTACAAGTTTCTTCTATAATAATAGAAGCATAAGTTAAAGTTAATATCTATTAATTTGACAATTTTTTTATTGAGTGTCTTTAGCAAATATATATTAAATTTTTACTAAGTTAATTAAAAATAAATATCTTTTGTTTATTTAGTATTTACTAACTACTAAGTATATATTACTAAATTAATTATAAATGAATATTTTTTTTATCTATTTAGTATTTATTAAGTATATATTGAATTTTTACTTAGCATTAACTTAATTGATTATATAATATATATATATTTAATCTTAATTTTTACTAAGTATCTACTATTTAGTGTCAAAAGAATACTTAAATTTAATCATTTATATATATATATATATATATAATAAAAGATATATTTAATATTTTAAAATGATTCAAAAAATAATAGTTTACATTTATCAACATTTAACACTTTACATTTATCAAAATTTTAAACTCATCAAATCATAGACTTCTTCAAATGTCAGAAAAGTATCATTATCAACTATCAAGCCATGTCAATATTAGTTCAGGTCAACAACATGTCGGGTTCAAAACAAGTCGAGTAATATCGGTTATCTGACAGGTCGGTCTCGGGTTCATTTCAGTCGGGTTTTGGGTCCACTGTAACAAGTCCAATTCGGGTTCAGGGTCGTTTTCAGTCGGATGCAGGTCGGGTTCGGTTACTACAATAATAGGTCCAACTCGAGTTTGAGTAAAGAATAGTCGGTTACAAATCGGGTTCGAGTCATCCAATCCTCGGGTCAAACCAGGTTCTGACTCGAGCAGGTTTCAGTCGGGTTTTCAGGTCGGGTCAGCTTTTTACATCCTTATATACCTATGTTTATATAAAAATTAGAGGTGGCAAACTGACCCGAGACCCGAACCGATTTTACTCGATCCAAGACCCGATATCGACCCGAACAAGATGATCCGAACTTGATCCAAATTCGAAAAAAAACCGAATCGAATTGAAATCGACCCAATTTTTAGTTGAACCAATATGGACCCGATCCGATTTTTCAACCGAACAGAACAAACCCGAACTGATTTTCAACCGAACCGATTTCATCTGAATCAAAAGTAACCCGAACCGAAGGCAACCCGAAATAAAGAAAAGATATTAAAAGAAATAATGAAAGATTTGATGTGAATCGTCGCACAATAAAAAAAAAGTCAAATATAATAGCTTTATAAAGCCATATATGAGTTTAAAAAATTGATTCGGCCTGAAAACCCAACTAAAACATATTGATCTCCCATTGAACCGATTTTGACCCAACTCGAAATCAACCGACCTGAAAATACCCCACCCGAAAATCAACCGAACCGATGTGACCCGATTCGGACTGAGACCCCACCTGAAAATCAACCGAACCGATGTGACCCGATTCGGACTGAGACCCCACCTGAAAATCAACCGAACCGATGTGATCCGATCCGGACTGATACCCGATTTGGACTAATATCCGATCAGAACTGAACCGAAACTGAAAATTAACCGACCCGATGTGACCCAATCTAAACTGATACCCGATTCGAACTAATATCCGACCCGAACTGAACCGAAACCGAAATGACCCGAATAGAAATAACCCGAACCGAACACGATTCGAATGATACGTTTGCCACCTCTATAAAAATATAGTAAATTTGATACCAACAAGTAGTTTTAGTGGAAAAGTGGATGATGTTCATTCTAGAAGACTTGAGTTTAATCGCTTTGTCTATCAGGTGTGTGTATTGTCAAAGGGTTAAGAATATGTCTAAACATATACTATATTATAATAAATCACTATTCCAAAAAATAGTAAATCTTAAAAATATTAATTAAGTTCATTAATTTAATTAAATGATTCTATTTTATTTTTAAATATAATTGTGGAATGATTAAAAATAACTAATAAAAAAATTGGTTTGGGATATTAAAAATAACAAATTATGAAATGATTCTATTTTACTCAAACCTACTTTGGTCACTAAAGTTTCAAAACGTTCAATTTACTCACTAAAGTTTACACATTGAACGTTTTTGTCACTCATCCATTAACTTTTTGATGACATTAATTTACCAACGCACGAAAGAGCTTCTCCAAAATCCGAACAGTGAAAAACTTTATTTATACGAGAGAAGCAATATACTAGGGAATTAGTTCCATCCGACGGCGGAAGAGAGAGATCGACGAGAGAGAAATCAGAAAGTTTTTAACTGATTTGAACTTCGGGGTAATTTTTGGCAAAATGGAAGTTGAATTCAGACTTAAGAGGCTGAGACGAAGTGATTGATTAAATTTGAGGTTGAATGACTACTATCTACAACTGTTTAGGGTTTAAAAGTAACCAGAAACGTTCAACATCTAAACTTCATAAAGAAATTGCTAAACCTTAATGTTAAATCGTTGATTGTAACCCCCTCGTCCCGGTCTAGGCGTCTGACCGGTCCGAGTGGGCTACACGGGGATAACCGAGGTGAAACCCGTTAAGGCTCCACTTCGGTTAACAACCCGAGAAAACTTTTTCATTTATTATTATCTTGTCTAGATGCGTTAATTAAACCTATGTGTGAAGCGACAACGGAAAACGAGACTCACAAGAAGACTAACAGGAAACAGGGCCTAAGCCCAACCCTTGAGACCCTTTAGAGATGTCAAAAGCCTATTTTCAGACTTGTGTTTCGAAACAGGTTTTGCCCGTTTCGAAACACGGGCTCCAGTTTAAAAAGCTAGACACCCGTACCGAAACGTATCCACCCCGTTTCGGAACAGGGTCCCATTTTGCCTAGACGTTCACAGTGGCCAAAATGTTTCGAGACTCGTATCGGAACAGGGGCTCACTGTAGCCAAACCGTATCAAAACTCGTTCCGATACGGGTGGCACTGGAACCACACCCGTTCCGAAACAGCCCAACCCGCCCGAAACACATGTAGTCTGTGAGTTTCCAAAATCAGTTTTAAACATCTCTAAACGATCCAAAACGCCCCTAACGACTTCAAGAAGCAAACACAACATGCAACCACACTCTAGAGGCATACACCCTATTACATACATGCTCAAAATACACAAAGATACAAGATAAGAGCTTGCTTTTAAAAGATCATGCATTCACCACAAATGGGGGCATACATAGCATTTTAAGGTTTCATGCCTTAGAGCCAACATACACATAAGCATTCAAGATACGCATTAAGAGCATGGTTTACAATCCAAAACAAGGCATCAACAAGCCATACCAACAATAACATATTAAGGAGTCTAAACAAGCTCCTACACCAAACAACAACCTAGATCTCCATTGCTTAACTATTACATCATTAACTTAAAAATTCCTACTTGAGGATAGCAAAAGCTCTACTAGCACACTTGGAGGCCCTCTCATTGCACAAGCAACCCACGAACTACAGATCTGCATTGTCGAACAAAAGAGAGCGTAAGCGTAAAGCTTAGTGAGGGTAAGCTCATAAAACAAACCTCAACAATGCATGGCCCAAGCACGAGCAACACAACTGATCAAGAATGCATGCTTTCTTACCTTCGAAGCCACATGAGTCAAAATGTATATGATGCATGAACATAATATCATTACCATGCCATGCTCAACAAGTCCACAAACACAACCATATGGAAACACATATATCAAACATATTGGCACCTAGCTATGACCCGAATACGCAGATTACAACCGTTGGAACTCACATCCAACGACACAACCATTACCTCACGCTGGGATTACACTCATCACCGTTTCACGCGGAGGGGATTCCCCTCATCCTCACGCCCCGTCGATGGGATTCCACTCATCACCGACTAACATATAAATGAAGATTTCCGGGCGAACACGTACTCCATCTTGATGACTACCATCACCAAGACCACGCGTGCATTTCGACTCTCGTGTGCACACTAACATCCTAATGATCGATCATTTGTACCCAAGCATACTAGTGTCAATACTTAACTCATTTCATTTATCAACCTCACAACTTTCTTACCAATTTCCGTGCTTAGCACGTACTCACCATGATTTATCATCATGCACAACCCACATGCATATCACAATGCATCAAACATCATGCCTCAACACACATGTATGTCTCAATATACTTAACAACATTAAACGCAATGAATATGAATCAAAAGGCACATCATACATTTAGAAGTTCAACCAAAGGTCTCCTAAACTAAGCTTGAGATTATACTACCACTCTAATCCCAACATCTAGGTGGGTTTACCAAGCCCAACCTAGGTCCACATGCTTGAACCAATGTTTGAAAACCAATTTAAAAACGTAGAACCACTCACCGACTAATCCAAGCTCAACAACTCTAGCCGATCAAGCTCCCAATGGTTCCAGATCCGATCCTGAGGCTTCACCAACACAATTCTTTGTCTCTAAACAATCAAACACACTCTATTAATCACCAAAACAACCACAAACCACTACTGTAACTCATAACACCAATTAAGCATCAAATCAAGCCAAGAACACCCACAAAACTCTCATTTTTGAGCAGCTCATATGCACAGCCAAAAACCATCGATTCCAACACTTGTAACACACATAAAAGTTTCAAAAAAAACCCTAACTATCAGCCAACAAGTTCTCACCCAAAACAACCTCAAAACCAACCTTAAACCCTTCTAAAACCCCCAACAAAACCCAAATTCGGAAATTGACATAAAACCTTGTAAAAATCGCATATGTTGGACCATTTGGGTTGCTAATAACATAAATAATGATAAGAAATCAAAAGCTTCAACATTGGACAACAAAGTTTGGATTTTTAACTTATAAGCTCAAAAACTCAAAACACAAAAGAGTTGGTTTCATGGAAAACTAAATACATGGGGAGAAAGAGGAAGGTGAGGACAACTCGGAAGTGTTATTACCTTTTAAAAATCAGCAAGGATGATGGAGGGAGGAGATGGAATAGTAACTCAATGGTGGGAGGGGTTTTCACGCTGGTTTTGTTTTTGGGGTGAAGAAGATGATGAATATTTTGGGTATTTTGAAATAAAAGAGGTTTTATTTTACAAGACCAAGTATTTACAAGATTGCCATTAATGAGAAATGGTCATCTTTCACTATCCTAAAATCCATGGAATTTGGGTTTTAAAATCAAAACAAGCCCAACATAAATTTTATTTATTTTGAAAACACGAGACCCAAAATAATATCTTAATATTTTAATTTCACCCGACCCCCAATTCCGGGTGTTACAATGATTAAATCAACAGTACAACAATTTGTGTGCAACAAATCAATAAAAATAAGTAACTCAATTTCATGTGCTCTATGATAAACATGGGTGTTCAATTGGTCAGTTCGGTTAACCGACCGAACCAAACTACCCGAATTTCATTAACTGTAATTTTTTCCTTTTAACCGTTAACCGAACTGAAATTTGTTCGAAAATTTTTAACCGAACCGAAAAAATTCGGTTAATTCAATCGATTTCCAAAGTAACCGAATTTTTTTTATAAGATTGGGTATATTACACAAATGGTCACCAAAGTATGTTAAAATAATTTTTTAGCCACTGAACTTTCAAAAATTATAAAACAATCATTAAACTTATCAAACTATTACAAATGATCATTGCACGTTATAAATTAGTGATAAATGTTGAAAAGTTTAATGACCATTTTATAATAATTTAATAATTTAATGATCATTTTGTGCCAATTTGAATATATTTAATGATCATTTTATAATATACAAAAAATTAATATATAGTAATTTCGGTTAATTCGGTTAATTAAAGATCTTTAAATATATTTTTTGACAAGATCTTTTAAAAATAATTCAATAAATTTCAGTTCTGTCGTTTAATTCGACTAAAACCGAACTTTGAACACCCCTACTAATAAATGACTAACTTTTCAGTTTTCGTATAGTATGAAAATCAAATTTCAACAAATTAGAGAGACTAATTTATCAATTCTAGTAAAGTAGAGAAATAAATTTCAAAGTTAGACCAATTATTTTTATACCACTTTCAAGGGATTAATTAATACAATTTTAAGCCTAAAGTTGTCACTGCATTAAGGTAACAATATACATCATAAGGGGCAACCCATTATTGCTTGAAATGTGTCCTTCTAATGGACTTTTCCGCCCATGATTCTCTCTATTCTTTTACTAGTCCAAATCCGTCCAAGGTTTAAACTTTAAACCCAACATCCCACGGTTCAAGCACGGCAACTTCTGCAATAGCATTTATTTAGGGTGGAAATTGGGTGAAGAATATTCGTAAATTATGGAGATTCGAACCGACGAAAGGGAGAATAATTGAAATCTTCACCCACATGGATAGGGACGGGAAAATTTATCACCGAAACTCAAATGGGGATGGGAACGGTAATTGTTATATCCGAACCATGAAGATATTCGAACCGTAACAATATAAACAACCGTGAGGATCCAAAAAATATTTGCAAGAATCTTTATATTTTCTAAGATTTTTAAAAATATACTTATTTAACTATATACACCTAATATATATCTTAATAAAAAAATCTTAACTATATTATTATCGCTTTAACTTTCTCTCAAACCTAGCCATACTTAAGTTTCTCAACATGTTTTTATCTTAGTTTTTAGATATAAGCTAAAACTATCGTCTAAATCTTCCCTAACACAACACCCTTTCAATCTTTATCATCTTGTAACTACTTTCAATCGAAGTATCCAAACTTTATATTTTAAACTAAATAGACCATTTATTTTGGTCAGTGAAATAGTAATTTTGTTTAATTTTTGTGGGGATGGGAATTCCCCGAAAATTGTGGAGATCCGCATGGGGAGGATATGAGGACGAAAAAATCAACGAAGCATTTAATAAGATTCTCTAAAATTGTAACCACAAGTGTTGAGGACGGAGTAGAGAATGCAAAATCATCCCCGCTCCACCCGATTTTCACCCCTACTTTCATTAACTGATAGGGCTATAATGATATTTTTTTAATATACAAGTGTAATTACATGATAATATCTATTTAAATGATATTACTTTTGAATATACTAATGTGAGAACATAATAATATTTACATATATTTTTCTTAAGCTTTTGATAACACATACCAACCTTGCACATACAATGATATATTGGTATCATCTTAAAACTAATTTAATGTCATAATAATGTAAATGATCTCTCTTCTTATACACACACATATATACTATATAATAATTTTCTAAAAATATTATATAATAATTATTTATACATTAATGGTGAAGTTTTTAATTCAATAAACAACATCAATTTACAATCATACACCGTTCATATATAGGATAAATAAAACCACTGGTCACTAATTGTTTCTGTTTTTTTTGTTTTGGTCACTAAATTATTATTTTTGGCAAAATTATCATTTACGTTACATTTTTTTTTTCTATTTCAGTTACCCACCATTAAAAAAATCATGAAAAAACTAATAATTTGGTGACCAAAACAGGAAAGAAGCAATAGATTTGTGACAAAAACATGAAAAAAATAACATTAGTGACAAAAATAAAAAAAATGTAACGCTAATGACGATTTTGTTAAAAAATAATAATTTGCTGACTAAAAAACAATTTAATGACCAATGGAATTGCTTACCCTAATATATATTACATTCATGCAACTATATGCAAGTGGCTTCTCTTGCAGGTTCTAGAATCAAATTTTAGACCATAAAATCAGAGACAAGTCAGGGGTTGAGGGACACCTGCCACTTAGAATAGTAAAAAAAATATTTTAATATCTTTAAATTTAACATATTAGGTTTACACAATGATAAAATTACACCACAAAGGATAAATTTTGAATTTAATTTGTTTCCCTTCCTAAGCCTAAGGCTACAAAGGCTATAAATCCAATCAAAAGCACTGATCTGTATTAAAAACCAGAAGTTTATTATTATTATAATTATCTCTGGTGGTCTGAATGTAGAGACAGTGGATACTGAGAAGAGTAAGGAAGTGCTTGAATATTCAATGAAATGACAACACTAATCAAATAAAAAGCTGAAACCCCTTGAAACTTCATTCACCAAAGTCAATAAGAATGTTGTTCCTGCAAATGAAGGGTGGGTTACCATTAATATATCTTACGACATGCTATCTCTGTCATCCCATATGTCAAAATCTGTGTCTAGTTAGAGTCTAACAATGAATGGTTAGACTCTAACTATGCATGTTTCCTCGTATATCAATTGAGAAAGGTGTCGATTTATGATTCACGTCTTCGATCTTTATGTAATAGTTTTGTTGTTGAGGTGAATAAGATGATAGTGGTGAGTTTTCAGACGGTATATCCAAGCTGATTTGATCATAGAGTTACGGTCAATAGTGATACGGAGATGAGAAGAACAAGAGAAATGAGATATGGATCAACTCTTTATGTGAGATTCAACTTGAGCGAAGTAGATTGCCTCTCTCGTATATCTATTGGGGGAAGGTCTGAGACAGTGTGAAGTCTAGACATCCTAGAATATGCTGGATGGGGCACAATAGCCATGTTTTACCAATTAATAAGCTTAGCTCGTAAGTCAGTGGACTTGACATCTGATAGACTCAATTCCCTTCAACCGTTTTACTTGCTAAGTGGTGGAGAAAATTATTTTTGGGTATTTGTGGTGGAAGCAAAAGATAGACATAATTGACACAAGATTTAGAGTGATTCAAGCTTCTAACAAGCTCTACATCTACTATCTTAACTCCTCACCAAGGATTTCACCAATTCACTAAGAATTTTTTTCCCTTTTCTAGGCTTAGGAGACAACCTTTTAAAACCTAGACTCACAACCCAAGTCTGGCATCCAAAGCTAAAAAATGGAGCTTTGGGAACTCTCTCAAACAAGAGAAAACTTAGCAAACATAAATCTCTCTCTAAAGGTTGATGTTTGCACAATAAAGCACTCACCCAAATCCTAGAATACTTGAGTATACATTGACAATTTGAGCTCACAAGTGTTTGTCTATACAAGGAATGAAAATTTAAGCACTAAGACAATTTTGCATCATAATGTTGTTGACTTGAGGATCATTGATCTTCCATAGATGCTTGGAGGTCTCTTTTATCTTTCCAAATGATTTCCTAGCTGTTGGTAACCGTTACAGACGATTTGGAGCCGTTGGGGATTGATTTCCATGCAAAATTTTCACTTTTGGTGCCTTCGATATCGATACTCGTGTGAGCGTATTGATACGGTGCCTATTAAGGAAATAGCCATTGGAGGCTGAAAAGCTAGGCTGGTTTCGATACTATCAAGGTAAAGCGACATTAGAATGGTAAAGCAAACTGGCAACAATATCCTTGGATACAAAGTTGAATATCCAGGAGAAGACAAGATTATTCGCGCATGTCCAGGAATAGAAACGATCAGTGAGAACAGGATTAAGAGCAACAATGGAACCATCGACAAACCCTAGTTTGTTTATGGAAAATAAATCTATTACCATAGAACACCTCTAACTATTATAATTGTCATTTGCTAGAAGTTGAATAACCAAAACCATTCCATGTTTATCGAATTGATGAAAATAGTAGGGATTGCTGCCATTCTCGAACTGATCATTGAGATTGCTAACGTCGCCCATGATCGAAAAGAAGAAACAAATAATGAGCGAAGCGAAAAAAAATCAAAGAATTTTTGATACCATATAACAGAAAGGATAAAGAATGCTTTCTTTTAATATTGGTGTAAAAAGGATTACAAAGCTTGACCTTCTCAAGATACATAAGCTGTGTATATATAATACATTAAAGAAACTAAAGCTAACTGTAATTACTAACAGACTTGATAACCAACTAACTGTAATAATAATCAATTGGGGAATAAATCTCCGTTTAATACTTTCATCTAATCAGGACCTAGCCATGCTTTCATTTTGCAGATCAGCGGTCCATCTAATTATTATTCAGATATTAATCATGACTTTGTTTATTCATGTATGCCATAACGAGGCCACTTATTAAAGTATCCGTAATATGCTCAGGTCTTTTCCTAGTGAATACGTCTTTACTTACTGGTTCAGTTCCTTAATGGCTTGAACCTCCTGTTATTATTCTAATGGTCGACCCCTTTTCCTGTGGGTGCAAACTTTTCTGTGTCACTCAGAATCGAGCTAGCAAACACGTACCTGCATTCTTATCAAAACACACTAGTTTATGTTATTACCGATACGAATTCGAGTCGCAATCGCATGAATAGTTTACATGAGGTGTATGCTTGTGTGACAGTGATATGCATCTGTTACGAGCGTGTGAGTTGTATAAAAAAAACAGTATAGATATTGTCATGAGACCATTACCCTTTTCTCAAAAGACGGTATGTGTAACGCCACCACTTTTATATACAAAGACCTCTCATTTTTTTGATGTAGGATTAATGTGCCTTGTACTTTTAAGGTGTAACAATTCTCTCTCACTCAACCTCGTGATCTCCCCGTTATGAGTCATCTGCCCTCATAATGAGTCATTGTCACGGTTGAATCATCCGCACTTGTGAGGAGCAATGAACCATAACATTTGGTTTCATAATTGCCTCTAAATGTACTAGGAGAGAGGATGTCATAGTCCCGAAGGAAAAATTATGAATCCAACATAGAGGTGTAGTTTAGGGAACAACAAATTCGACAATACATGACTAGATGTATAAGACATGTAGCTTGTTAAAGCAATACAAATTTCAGCTGGTTTGGTAAGATTCATGATGAATATGACGTAAAGAATCACTTGGTCGTTGTTATGCTTTCAGTTCAATGTTCACTACGATAATATTCTGCGGCTCATATCAACTTAAAAGATGCCATTGTTAAACCAATTCCCAAGCTTTTTGACAAAATCCAATGCTAATCGAGTTCTTGTAAGAAAACCCAAAGTGAAATGACTAGCAAATTAAGTGAACGCCTCCTCTTTATAGGGGTGAGTGTTTGATCGAGTCGAGTCGAGTAAAAAAATTTCGAGTTATTTGAGTTGACGCGTCATATTTTACAGCTCAAACTTTATTTAAATTTTTTTCAATTCGAGTCGAGTCGAATTTCGAGTTCCTATACAAATATAATTGTAATTATTTATCATGTTATAGTACATTTTGATTTTAATTTAAACGACTTTATCTAATCATATAAGATATGCACATATATTTCATCATAATTTTTCATATGTGGCATATGTTTCTTCATATTATATATATATATACACACACATATACATATATCAACAAAAATTATAGAACTTGACTCGAACTTAAAAATCAATCCACTAATTGTTAAAAATTTCGAGTTATTCGAATTTTCATTTTACAGCTCAAAACTTTATTTGAAATTTTTTCGAGTCGAGTCAGAATGAGTCGAGTTTTTTTTGTCTCGAGTCGAGTTGAAAATTTCGATTTTCTCGAGCCGAGTCGAGTTTTGCTCACCCCTACTCCTTGCGACGTGGACAAGTTATGTTCACGTTTCTTCAGGCGGATTGGCTTGGATCAAACATTAGGAAGGGCAAAGGTCTATTAAGCCTTTAAATCTAAAAATTGAGAGGGGCAAAAACCTTATTTTACTACTATTTATATTAAAATAACCTCAAATACAATTATACTAAAAAATTTGAGAGAAATTTTTCCCCTCCCATACATAACATGGCTCGGTCCCCGACAGAATATGCGAATTTTATCAATGAAACTGCTCCTCATTTCATGCTTAGAGGTGACACGATGTGTCTATTATATTGCTTATTTAGTTCCAAGTATTTTTGCTCAACACTTACATCATACACATTCAGTTATGAGTAAAAGATTCTATATTTATTTTTAAAACAAGAGTCAAATTTTATTAAAGATAAAGAAATTTAGAGACTATCAACAAAAACTTATACAAAAGAAAAATAAAATATGAATATTTTAAGGACATGTACAAAACATGACATTCAACTTTCTTAAAAACCCAACAATCCTTGTAGACTTGCTCTGCTAATAATTTTGATTACATCTAAAAACTGCTACAAAAGAGATTTAATTATACTAGACCGCCGAGCTTCACTGATTAGGGACATGTTCCATGATGATCGGCTAGACTAACGCAAAACTACCACAAAGGTAGATGAGAACCACGCCACAGGGAAGAGAAAATCATGTCATAAAGGTAGACCAAACAAACGCAACAAGATGTGCGAAAATGAAGAATCCAAGATAAAGAAGATTCTTATTGAAAACTAAAAATAAAAATAATAAAGATCCCCAGTTGTCGGCAACCAGCACAAAACTAATGTCGACGTTGGCAACTCAAAAAATAATATGTATATGTTGAATATATACTTATATCTGATACTCATATCGGAATCCAAGTAACAATTACCCTTGGCAACTTATATTCAATGTCCCTTATAAAGTGGGGGATGTGATGGAAATGGTCCCTTTGAATTAGTTCAATTTTTTGATTGGATTCAGGAACCTGAGATGGATGGAGTAGAGACGTTGGAATTGAATATCTGGCTTTAAGCATTGTATCCATTGATGACTTTGATGAAAAAGAAAAGGGCAGCATTACGACTGGTCCAGAAGAAGTGGTTCCAAAAGAACAATGGAGATTTGTCATTCAGGATTCCTTGTGGGCTTGCAATGTTTCAAATTGCTGTCAAAATATCCTTCTTTCTCGGTCATATAAGGAACCATTGTTTTCAATTTGAATGTTTAAGGATGTTTTGTTACTTAAATCCAAAAGCTTGTCTTTATTTGTCTTCAGCTAGTTGCCATGATTCGAGGTTAAGTGAAAAAAATCGAAAATTGATTCAAACCGGTGACGGATCCAAAATTTAAAAAAAAATATTGAGAAGTGAAATTGGGGAAAAAATGGTGCGTGAGATACGACACCGTATCTTGATCTTGAACAATGAAGAAATGAAACGATACTGTTTCTTTACACTTTATTAATGAATACAAGAGTACAAAGTTTAGTCAACAATGAATACAAAATATTACTTAGTAAACTAGGATACAATCGTTTATATAGTAACAAAGAATCAAGAACCTATCACATAACTAACTAACTAATTGCTAACTAATATCCTCTAATAGCCCCCCTCAAGTTGGAGCATATATGTTATGTATGCCCAACTTGAAGATGAGATTCTGAAAAATAGAAGGATTAAGAGGTTTAGTAAAGCAATCCGCAAGCTGATTAGTGGTAGAGACAGGAAGAATTCTGATCAAATGATGCTGCAACTTTTCACGAACAATGTGACAATCGATCTCTATATGCTTTGTACGCTCATGCTGGACTGGATTTTCTGCAATTTTAATTGCAGAGAGATTATCACAAAAAATATTTGCAGGTTGTAAAACAAAATGTAAATCAGATAGTAAATAAATGAGCCATTGGATTTCACAAGTGACTGAAGCCAATGCACGGTATTCAGCTTCACTTGAAGACCTTGAAATTGTCTGCTGTTTCTTAGATTTCCAGGAAATTAGAGCAGTGCCTAAGAAAACACAAAATCCTGTAGTAGATTTCTTTGAATCAGGGCATGATTCCCAATCCGAGTCAGAAAAAGCATTAATCTGTATAGGATTGTTAACTGGAAAGAAAAGCCCTTGACCAACAGTCCCTTTAAGATATCTAAGGATCCTATGTAAAGCAAATAAATGAATATCAGTGGGAGCTGACACATATTGGGAAAGCTGTTGAACAGCATAAGCAAGATCATGTCTTGTATTAGTGAGGTAAAGAAGCTTTTCTATAATTTTCCTATACATGGTAATATTTTCAAGAGGTGTTCCAGTATGTCTAGAAAGCTTATTCCTAGGAACCATAGGTGTAGGAACAGGTTTGGAATTTATAAAACATGTTTCGTCTAGCAATTCAATAGCATACTTTCTTTGACAAAGATTAACACCTTTAGAAGACCTAGCCACCTCAAAACCTAGAAAATATTTCAATTCTCCTAAGTCCTTGATTTTGAAAGTATCATGTAAGAAAGTTTTGATTTTATTAATTTCAATAATATCTGGACTGGCCAAGACTATATCATCTACATAAACAGCCAATGCAATAAAAGAAGAATCATGTCCTTTAGTAAACAAGGAGGTATCTGCTGAAGACTGTTTAAAACCTTGTTCTAGCAAAACAATGGTTAACCTTTCATTCCACAGTCTGCTAGCCTGCTTCAGACCATAGAGACTCTTGTTAAGTTTACAAACCAACTTAGGATTAGAAGTAGAAAAACCAGGAGGAGGAATCATATAAACTTCTTCATTAAGAAAACCATGTAAAAAAGCATTGTTTATGTCCAATTGTTGCAAAAACCAATTCTTAGAAGCAGAGATAGAAATTAAAGTTCTAACAGTGGTCAATTTAGCAACAGGACTAAAAGTAGTAAGAAAATCTATCCCATTCTGTTGAGTATATCCTTTTGCTACCAATCTAGCTTTATACCTTTCCAAAGATCCATCAGACTTAAGCTTTGTCTTATAAACCCATTTGCAGCCTATGGTTTGTTTTCCAGGAGGAAGTTCAACTAAAGACCAAGTATTGTTATTTTCTAAAGTAGAGATTTCTTCCTCCATGGCTGTTTTCCATTCTTTATGCATAATAGCTTCCTTATAATTCTTTGGTTCTTTCAGAATAGAAACATTATTGATATAAGCTAGATGATTAGCAGAGATATTTTGATAAGAAATAGCATTAGCAATTGAATGAGGTGTTTCTTGGACATAATTACTTTTAGAACTTTGTTTTGGCAAAGACACTTGATAATCACTATATTTTTGAGGCAACTTAGAAACCCTAGATGGCCTTGTATTCTTAACATGAGTAGATGGATTAGGCATGACAACATCAGTATCAGGTAGATCAGAAATGCCATCAGAATGTTCATGAGTAATATTCTGACTATGTGAAGAAGGATCAATTCTAATAGGACTAATTGTATCAGTATCAGTAGAATCATTAACAGAATTATGACCAGCAGAATTTTGAGACAAAGGAGACTGAGTTTGAAGATTATTAGAAAAATCAGAATCATTATCATCATGAACAAAAGAATCCTGAAATATCTTAATGTTTTCATATTTTGGTAAAACAATGTTTTCCAAAGATTTATTAGATATATCCTGAAAAGGAAAATTATTTTCATCAAACTTAACATCTCTATATACAAAGAAGCTCTTAGTATCTAAATTAAAAAGCCTATATCCCTTTATAGCTTTAGGATAACCAACAAATATGCACCTAGTAGTCCTAGGATGAAGCTTAGTAGTAGCTTTAGGAAGAACACTTGCATATGCTAAACAACCAAACACCTTCAAATTATCAATGACAGGCTTAGAACCAAATAGAATTTCAAAAGGAGATTTCTGGGCTAAGACTGGAGTAGGTGTTATGTTGATAAGATAAACAGCATGAATTACACAATCAAGCCAGAGATTCAAGGGCAAAGAAGCCTGAATTCTTAAAGACCTAGCTACCATAAGGACATGCTGGTGTTTTCTTTCTACCACACTGTTCTGCTGAGGAGTATAACTACATGAGTTTTGATGCATTATACCAGTAGAATTATAAAACTCAATCATCTCAAACTCCTTAGCATTATCTGTTCTAATACACTTAGGAGTTCTAGAAAACTGAGTTTTAACCATAGAACAGAAACTAATTATGTGTTTACTAACTTCAGATTTAAATTGCATAGGAAAAACCCATGTGAATCTACTTTTGTCATCAACTATGGTGAGAAAGTAAGAAAAACCATGAATAGATTTAATAGGGAATGGCCCCCAGACATCCATATAAAGCAGATAAAAAATATCATCACTAACAGAAGAACTAACAGAAAAAGCTAATCTTTTTTGTTTAGCTAAATGGCAAACATCACAACTAGACAACATTCCATTAGGTATATCATGATATAGATCAGCAAAAGAATTCATCCTCCCTTGAGAAGGGTGCCCTAGTCTAGCATGCCATTGAAGAAATGAAAACTTAAAAGAGATTGAAGAACATACAGTATGAGGCTTGCTTGAATCATCCACATCAAAAAAATACAGGCCATTAGCTTGCTTAGCTAAACCAATCATCCTCCAATGGATGATATCCTGTATAACACAAAAACCAGCATTAAAAATTATAGAAATATTATCATCTTTAGCCAACTGAGAAACAGAAATTAAATTGAACCCAAAGTCAGGTATATGAAAGACATTATGAAGAACTAAAAAATTATTGAGCTTAATAGTACCAATGTGATTTACCTGCACCAAATGATTGTTTGGTAACCTTACAAACTTACCAGAAACCTTTTTAAAATCAAGAAAACAATCCAGATTGTTTACAATGTGATCAGTGGCCCCTGAATCTAAGATCCAAGGGACCAAATCAGTACTAACAGATGAACTAGTAGAAAAAACATAAGGAATTATAAATGTATTACCTGTCTGTGAAACACCATGATCTTGAGAGTCAACAGAAGACAAAAGCATATTGACAGTAGAATCTTTGACAGGCTGAGCAGTAGAACTAGCAATTCTAGACTTGTCACTGATCAAGCTTAAAATATTCTCATACTGCTCCTTAGTAAACTGAATAGGACTGTCATCTCTGAAATTATCTTTACTAACATGATTACCAGAATGAAGATGATCAAGATGATTACTAGAAGCCACCTGATTAGTCCTATTTTGATAAAAGTTTCTGGACTTATAACTCGGTGGATAACCATGCTTTTTATAGCATTTCTCTACACTATGCCCATACATCCCACAATAGGTACACAAGGGTTTTTTACTACCAGGAAAACTCCTTTTAGAGGCAACAGATCTTTCTTGCCTAGAAGGATAACTATCCAAATTTCTTGCCAAAAAGGCACTGGACTCAACAGAAACAACAGCATTCAAAGACCTTTCTTGTTGAATTACTATGGAGAAAACCTCATTAATTTTGGGCAAAGGTTTCATCATGAGGATCTGTGACTTTTGAACAGAATAGTTGTCATTCAAACCACGCAAGAAACGAATAAGGAAATCTTGCTTCCTATACTCTATCGCAGAACAACCACAAGCCATCAGAGGACGCAAATTACATATTTCATCCCAAATTGTTTTCAACTGAGTATGAAAGGTGGTGACAGATAAGGTACCTTGTTGAAGAGAATAGAAATCTTGGAGCAAATCCGAGATCCGTAAGACATCACCTTGATTAAAACGGTCAAACAGATCCGTCCAGAGTTCTGAAGCGCTATCAATCCATATAACACTCTGCGCAATTTCTGGGCTTAGGGCACGCTGAATCCAGGACAACACAAGGTTGTTACACTTCGTCCAGGCATCAAAACGTGGAGCATCTGACCGGGGCTGCGAAATCGAACCGTCGACGAACCCTAATTTGTTCTTCGAAATTAGGCTCATCTTCATAGATCGCGCCCACGGATGGTAATTAGAACCATTTAACAACGCCGGCGTAAGAACCAACGCAAGATTCTCACCGGGATGAATATAGTAAGGATCTGTGGGATCATCATTCTTGAATCCCCTCGAACCTTCAAGAGCGGAAGAGACTTCTCGAGAATCTAATACCATATTGAGAAGTGAAATTGGGGAAGAAATGGTGCGTGAGATACGACACCGTATCTTGATCTTGAACAATGAAGAAATGAAACGATACCGTTTCTTTACACTTTATTGATGAATACAAGAGTACAGAGTTTAGTCAACAATGAATACAAAATATTACTTAGTAAACTAGGATACAATGGTTTATATAGTAACAAAGAATCAAGAACCTATCACATAACTAACTAACTAATTGCCAACTAATATCCTCTAATAAAAAATAAGAGTTCAAAATATTATTTTCTCAAATGGATATGTAAATTATTCTTCTTAAACACAATAAATTAAAATTGTTTTTCCAAAAAGAAAAGTATGCAATTGCTCCCCTCCAATACTTCACAGATACGCCCCTATTCAAACCTGTGTGTTGATATGATTTCAAATCTGAGTATTTTTTTCTTTCAATTTAAGTTTGATTTCATTTTGGTTATTACTTAAATATTTTTTTTGCTTAGCAAAAATTTCTTATTTCTTAAAGACTAAAGTCCTAACTCGGTTGAGAGGGATTAAAAACCTCCCTAAACCTAAATAGAGGAAAAGAATACTCAACAATCGAGTAATACAGAACTGGAACCTGGTCTTACACGATTACCAATCACAAAAACAACCCCAAGTACCTTAGCCGCACAACACCGACAAACTGATACTGAGAATTTTCCCAACCAATCCTCAAATCCCAATAACCCCAATGATCTACCACCAGGCTTTAAAACAGCTTTCACGCTTTGTACCTTCTCTTGCTAAGCCTTCCACCAGAGCAGCTCGATTCAAGCATTGCTGAGAGAAACTCACTTACCCGATTGTCTTTTATTTGAGTTCGTTCATTTAATTAAACGAACAAACCACAAACGATTGTCTAACATTTGGTTCGTTTATAGCTGTATAAAAATTGTAATTAACCTTAATCGAACTTAATTATATTTGCCATTTAATATATACTTAATTTTTTATAGTATAAAAAGTAGATACATATAATTTACCAAAAAAGTAAAAATTCTATTAAAATATTTAAAAATAAAAATCGATACAATTTTGATCAACGTCGCTATTAATTAAAAAACTGCTTAGTAATCAACAACTTCTAGAGCAAGTGGTTAAAAGTTCTCAGTTGACACCTTCCCTCCATTTAGGTTGTGAGTTCTAGACCCAATAGTAGCAAAATTTCTCTTCCCCTCCTCTTAGGTAGGAATTGTTCAAAAAACGAAATTGCTTAGTAACAATAATTTCTTCGATCTAAATTGAACCAAACCATTATCATCCCTACCCGAATTCTTTTTGACACAAAAGATAATATTTTCTTTTGGTATAGTTCATGTCGTTTTATGAAATATGTTCGGAATTCGTGACTCTCTCCCATAAGTATCATTTCCAAAAGAGATTATAGTATAGGAATGGAAAACAGAATTACATATGCTAAAATTCGGATTCTAATTTTGAAAGATTTTGTTTTGGAAAAAGTGTGTGAATAAAGTTGACAAATTGGAGATATATTGTGGAGGACAAGAGTACGTTCAGGAACAGTGAGAATTTAGGTTTCAAAAGGGGAAATGATTGAAACAATTAGGGTTCTGTTTACTGGCACATTGTGGTTTGTTTGGTCAGTCAGCACAGGTCAATATTATTGCAGTTTGCTTTGGGCCAATCAGCAAATATTATTACAATGGTGTTCAACTGCTCATATATATATATATACCTTTGGGCAATTTTAAATCAAAAACCTATTTTTTTATTATTATTTAGACATATGACCTCGTGGACTTATATTTGAAAAAATAACCTCCAAATTTGTCATGTATGAAGAACTCTCTTTTTTGGTATAGCGAGACACGACCTCGCTTTTTGCAGAATAACAAACTTAACAGGAACCCGCTTTCTGCAGAAAGCGAGTTCTTCATACGTGGCAACGCTTTTCAGAATAACAAACTTAACAGGAACCCGCTTTCTGCAGAAAGCGAGTTCCCCAAGAATTTAAAGAGTCGGCTGAATTTATCGCGGGGAACTCGCTTTCTGCAGAAAGCGAGTTTTTTGTAAATCGGGCTGGTAGACCAAGCGTTTATAGGCATGTTCGAACAATATTTCGGGGTTATTAATCGTATAATTTTAGTAAACATTGAGTTTAAGTACGAAAGTATTGGAACTTGTCTTTCATTCGACACCAATATGGGCAAGTTCGGTCTATTTTAAACTAAGTAAAATTCCCGTTGAAAACGGTTCCATAGCTTTTTGTGTGAATGGTTTTGCTTTTAAAAAGGCGTGATAGGCTTGATTTATTAATCGAATAATGTAGGTTATTGTTTATCCAAAAAAGAATGAAATTAAATATAAATTCTAAAAAAGTATGTAAAAAAATAAATAAGGCATAATAAAATGTTGGTAATTTATACATAAACATAATTAAATTTTTTTAGACATCCCCTCGTCCTAATGATGCTTATTTCCACCCGTTCCGCAGCTGGGTGCACGACGATCTTGTGGCGGGTTCCTCCGAAAGTCATGTTCTCCACCGTCGTCCTCATTAGCAGCGCCATCATCATCGGCATCATGATCGTCCTCGAAACGCGGATCACTGCCGGCATCGGGGCTGGTGTAGAACAAGCTCTGCGGTGGCGTCTTCTCGACAATGATGTAGTCGAACTGTGCTGTTAATGGTGGAACATCAAACACTAGAAGAACGTATGATGAACTCATCGACATGAAAGGACGATAGGCGTCCGCAAAGCAGGACTCGGGTGGGGCCTCATTTGCTGAAACGTCTCAGGACCACTCATCTGCAGAAACGATGACGAAGCTGAGTGCATGAATGTCAGTCCGGGCGCTAGTGTCGAACGATGTGTCACAGAGTGATCTACTGTTTGCGTTGTTCCAAACGACGAGGCCCCTACAGTGTGAGTTTGCCGTCTCTGGCTTTCAAGCTTCATTCTAGTATCGTGCTGCGTCGACTGGCTCTAGGTGGCTTGATGTTGTGCGGGTGGGCGATTTTGGGGAGGCACCTGAATTTATCACTCGTGCTCCTCCGAAGTCAGTATATACAGCTTCCCATTTTGGTGGTATCACTACATATAGTCGAAAGTGACGTTCTGATTCACAATGGGTGCACAGATGGGCGACCTCCTGCCATATCTATCATCCATTTCCCGACCCAGTTAGCGTGATGATGGCCCCAATGGACTTCCGTCTTCCCCTGTCGCGTCAACCGATGTAATTTGTCTAAATTGGGTGGCAGCTCCGGAACCCCTTGGATGTAGCCAAATTGTCGCAGAACCTAGTCGATAGGATGCCACTCGACAATTTTTGTAGTTGATGAGTGGTACTAGCAGTAGCCAGACGTGAGAGGTGTCCATAATGTCTTGTGAAATACAGTCACAAATCAGAGGAATAGTGTACGGAGTGCACAAGAACTGAATTTTTTTTTAACATGAGTTATATAAATTTTGATTAGAAAAAAGTATTTGAGAAATTAAGAAAAAATGGTCCGAATTCCTGACCTTGTCTTGTATCTTGTCGATCAGCAGTCTATAGTCTCACTGTGTATCTGGCAATACCTGGTGAGTGAGTGGAACACACCCCCTGTCATTAATGAAAAAGAATTTAAAAATTCTAATAGTTTAAAAATATTTATAAAATAAAATAAAATAAATAATTTTAATAGTACCTCCGAATAAGTGAGAATATGTACGAGATCAGGTTTCTAGGCCGCGGGATTAAAAACAGCATCCGAAACCAAGCCCAAGACTATAGTAGTAAAAGACATCCTCTGCTGCAAAGCTACCTGAACAGAAAGGCCAAGACCGCTGCTCCCTAACATTTTTTTGATTCGGCAAAATTACCGAGATGGTACAGCCACATCACATGGACTTTGTTGCGAGATTTGTCAGGCATCAAAATCCCTCCAATAATTCGTAAAATGTGGGCACGAGCAAACTGCCGCAAAAATAATAAGTACAGTTATAAAATATTTTAATTATTAAAAAATAGAAAACAAAATATATAATAAAATAAATATATTTACCCACTTTGTTTCGTCATCCGCGTCGGGGGATTGTAAAATTCTTCTCCAAAAAAGTTAATAAGATTTTGCCACCGTCGAACTTGTCTGGAACCACTCCCAGCAGGATAGCACACAGGGTCGGCCAGTCACCGTCGGCAATACTCGTAATAATCTCGCCGTCAGTAGGCAAGCCAATATGATATGCAACATCTTCTAGTGTAATTGTAGCCTTGCCACACGGAAGATGAAAGGTGCGCGTCTCTGGCCTCCATCGTTCTAATATTGTGTTAATAAAGCGACGGTTCAACTTCGTACCACCAACGATAGTAGCGACGTGGCCAAAACTTGCTTCATCAATAAATGGAACAATATCCTTATTTGGCACGGCGGTGATACGATTTAGATAGCATGTCAATTCTCGTTCGTAGTTCTTGAAGAAAAATAATAAAACCTAATAATAAAAAATATATAAGAAGAATTAAATAAAAGAATAAAGAAATAATTTAAAGTTAAAAATAAAAAAGAATAATACAACCCCATTCATCTGTCAATAGTTGAACACGTGTCGTCCGTCTAGCCTCAATAAAGCCGCCATTGTATAGAAAATAAATTAGAAGAGAAGAAGATATTCGGTGTAGAGTTTAGGAGAATGTAGGGCCTCTATTTATAGGAGGCGTCACACTCCCTGGGAAGTGACATTAAAGGGACCTCTCGTTCTATAAAACACGGTATTTAAGGGACCTCGGGTTATGCAGAAATCGAGTTCTGTTGAAACGACGCGTCTACTGAACGGCCAGAAAGGACCTCACGTCCTGCAGAAAGAGAGTTCCCAAAAATACCATATTTTGCAGAAAGAGAGGTCACCGTTTTTTTATTTGGCAGAAAACGTTAAAGACAAAGGAATTAAATTAAAATAAAAATGTAAATGAAATCATATGTATTATATTTTTTTACTCACGGGTTTTTTGTATTATATTTTTTTATTCAAATTAAATTTACTCTGTTAGGCTTGACATGCTCGATTTTCTTCAACCGATTTAAGTAGCCAAGTGGTGGAGAAGTTAGATTTTTGGGTGATTGAGGTGTGGAAGCTAAAAGATAAAAGACACAATAATTTAGAGTGGTTCGGCCTTCTAACAAGCACCTACATCCACTACCTTAGCTTCCCACCAAGGATTTCACAATCAATCCACTAATTGATTCGTCCCCTTTTCTAGGATGAAGAGGAAACCCTTACAACGATTAAAGCTTTCTAGCCCAAAGCTTGATCAAACCCTCTCTACAAGAGATAAAGATAAGCAAACTAAAATCCCTCTTACAAGGTTGATGTTTGCACATAGGGATGGGCACGGCACCCGGACCCGACGGGTTCCGACCCGACCCGGCCCGATTGGGTCGGGTATTTTTATGAAAAAATTGGGTTCGGGTCGGATTTTTGTGTAGAGTGAGGTCGGGTCGGGTCGAGGTCGGGTTTTAGGGTGAAAAAATCCGACCCGACCCGACCTGAGACTAATAGTGTAATTTTCCCCTAAATTTTTAGGGATATTTGTAATAATACCCCCTCTTTATATATTTTTTTATAATTAGGTCCTTAAAATTAATTTTTTATTTACATTTTAGTCCTTAAATTTATTATTTTTTATAATTATGCATCTTAAAATTATTTTTTTACAATTAGGTCCCTAATTTTTTTTCTATAGGTCGGGTCGGGTCGGGGTCGGGTTTAGAATATTTATTTTCGGGTCGGGTCGGACTCGGTTTTAGGATAATTAGTTTCGGGTCGGGTTCGGGTGGGCCAAAAACCCGACCCGTGCCCATCCCTATTTGCACACAAAAGCACTCACCCAAACATTGTTAGCTACAAATCATCTTAAATTATATTTTTCCAGCACGTTACGATAGAAAGATACAATTTACTTCAAATATTCAAACAACATTACCTCCCATTACTTTAATTATTCAAACAAGCATTCCATTATGCATGCTATAAGGGTACAATGGACCAATATTATTCACCCGAAAATTAGGAAGGATTTTCCCTTTTGCAGATGTGTCAGACACATTGCGTCAGCATCTAAGTCAGTAATCCTGACACAACGTGTCTGCAAAAGCGAGATCCTTCAAGATTTTCTAGATGAATAATATTGGTATTTTGTTCCCTTATATCAAACAGAATGGAATACTTGTATTGTATAGTTTTCACTCAAGTATTTTAATTGTTGGGAAAATATCGAGACGAGGAGGTGTTGTTGTTCTAGTATAATACGATGGTGAGATAATCACGGATTCTTCAATCGACATCGATTTTCAGTCCGCGAATACTGTAACAATAACGATTTCAAGGAGAGTATCGTACAAGAAGATGATTAAGGAAGTGGAAAATAGTGTCTTGCATGGCCTTGGGAAAAATCTGGACGAGTTGAAGTATCGTCTGCCGATCTCTATAGAACCATTAACCTACTCAATTTGCCTCATTGGGGACAACAGTGATGTGGAGTTGATGCTGGATACCCGCTTGGAGTATTCCATAGTAGGTCCCTTCGAGTTGTATACATCGTTTTCTAATTCTTATATTGGTACCGAAATCTCAAGCTGGAGACGGGCAAATTTTGACTTCGACCCTTATGCCAATGTTGATAGCCCGATGACGAGTTTACGAAATGATTTCAACCTACTAACTTCATATAGTCCACGCATCGAGTTCGGTGCATCGTCATCTTCTGTGCTAAGATATTTATGCGTAGCTAGTTTCGGGCACGACTTGAACCAACCCCCGAACGATGAATTTAATGCACCATCCTCTCAAATACGAAGACATGCAATTCGTATAGTATGGGGGAGGTAGTGTCATCATCCAACTACCACATGAAGTCCAACCATGAAGCATCCAAGCCCTTCGATGAATTCTCATATGGACGATACTCAGTGTATGTCCCTAGTATGGAGTATGTTCAACCATCTATGGGGAGACATTCTTGTGTTGGTGTGCTCGATTTTGATCTTGGTAATACGGTTCGTGAGCGGTCTCACGATCGAAGACCAGTCTGCTCGCCAGAAAGGGTAGCAATCGACGATGTAGAACTATACCAGTTTAAGGGGGATATTTCTGATGAAGATCTGATTGGGGAACCTGGACCTGATGGTAACGAGCAAGGGCCCTTCTATAAAGACCCAATAGATGTGAACATTCTAGTAGGGTCCTTCGAATATTTAGAAGCCAACGAAGTACACCTGGCAGAAAGCAACGTTCCAGTATTGGCCACACCTATTTCTTATTACTAGTCACCATCCCACTTCACAACGGTTGATATGAATGCCTTGAACGTTCTGGAATTTTCACAATACCCAACAATTGATAGTTACAACCACCGTGCTAATGGTGAATTTGCCATTGGGATGACATTCTTCACAAAAGAATTGGTTGTGGATGCTATTAAGCACTACAACATTCGTTAGGCAGTTACGCCGACTGTGAAGAAAACCCAACTAGGTTTCTCCATTGCGGAGTGCGCCCACAAGAACCAGGGATGTAAGTGGAGGGTTCATGTATCATCCTTGAAGATGCTAGGCATGCTGTGGAGAATCACGAAACTAGAAAGGCCTTATACATGCACCGTGAGTAGCCTAAGTCAGGATCACAAGAACTTGGATGTGCACGTCCTATGCGATACCTTCATGCCACTGGTAAAATCAAATCCCCGGGTGACGGTTGCCACCTGTATGACTGCAGCTCAAACGCAATACGACTACATTCCTGATTACCCTAAAGCATGGTATGTAAAGTACTGGGCCGTACAAAAAATGTTTTGCCGATGTGAAGGAATCTTACAACGAGTTGCGCCCGTGGCTAAACCTAACGTAGAAACACATACCCGGAATGATTGTGAAACTTGATACGGTTCTGGCATATGAAAATGATCATGTCGTACCATGTATTTGTCAATTTTACCAGCTATTTTGGACATTTCCGTAGTGCATTAATGTATTAAAGAACTGCAAATTGATGGATCAGATTGACGATACTTTGTTGTACGAGAAATATACACAGGTCTTACTTTTGGCGGTTACACAAGACGACAATCAGAAAATTGTTCATGTAGCCTTCACAATAGTCGAAAAGAGGATCTCGAGTCTTAGGTGTTCTTCCTTAAGAACCTACGGAGACATGTTCTTTCTCCTGTAATACGGGCAAGAGATGATGAGATATGTGTTATTTCCGACAGAGGCACAGTGATCAAGTCGGAAATAGAATGTTTGGGTCAGTCTTAGCAGCCTCCCCTCATTTACCATCGTTAGTGCTTACGGCACATTGCGGCCAACTACTTGCAAAACTACAAGAACCAAGATAAACATGCTATGGTTCTTTGAATGTGTACGTCTTTTAGGTCATTTGCATTTACGATATCTTTGCATGTATTGTTCGCCCCTAACTATTCAACTGTCATTCCCTAGGAAACTCGCATTATGTACATAAGGTAGACCAACTGTTTAAAGAATTGAGAGCCAGAAATAAAGATGGCACGGAGTACCTTGCCAAAATCCCAAAGGGAAAAATGGCATTGATCATATGACGGGGGTAAACGATATGGTCACATGACAATGAACTTGGCTGAGGCGGTCAACTCAATACTCAAAGGAGTGTGGCATTTGCCTATCACTTCCGTTGTCAAAGCGACCTGCTATTGTTTGGCTACTCTATTTGCAACCCTGGGAAGGCAAGCAACTGAGTACATGACATGTGGCCACAAAGTCCACCCGGAACTCCTCGAGAAATTGCAAACTTATGTGCGTCATTCAAATGCAATGACTGCAACTCTCTTCTCTAGAGAAGGCCATTCGTTTCGTGTTACAAAATTTTCGAGGCCGTTGGAAGGCATATAACACAACACATACGTGGTAGATCTTAGGCAAAGAACCTGCGAGTGTGAAGTATTCCAAACATTCAAATACCTGTGCGCACACGTCATTGCTGCTTGTTCATCCCAACGGATTCACTACATGAGACTGCTTGATCCGGTATACTTACTAGAAACGATATTCAAGGTTTACAAAAAAGAGTTTCCTCCCATCGGAATTTAAATTGATCCGTATACTGTTGACGCTGAATCGACCATACTCCGAGATCCTGCACTAATACGAGAAAAGGAACGTCCACGATCGACACAAACTTACTATGCAAAAGATTTGGTCAAACATAGAGAACGAACTGGATAAAAGAAACTTTTTAGTATATGTAGAAATCCCGGACACGTGCGTAACATGTGTCCTAATCGCTCGGGCCCTCGTATCAACTAAGTCATTGTAATTTCTTACTATCTACGTCCCTCAACTTTTGGTTTAAATAATAAGGTCTAATTCGTTAAAAAATTCTCTTTACGGCTTCTCGCTCCTGCACAAAACCACGCTTTGGAACCATTTTTAGCGCAAATTTTATACCCTTCTCCATGCATCGTACGTGCCAATATCAGTCTCAAATAGAAGACAAATTCCACTACAACACCTCCAAGGTCAAAACTTGCGATAATTCTTTATAAGTGTCTAAAAGTTCTATATTTCACCCTTTTCGCATGGCAATTATTGTTAAAACTACACCTAATTGAGTTGCATTATGACCCTCTATGCATTAATTACATTTTTCTATCCTTGATCCTTACATTTGATTTATTTAATGAAAAAGGTACTGTTTTAATGCATTTTGGTGCTTGTGCAAATTTACTCACTTCCAGGGGAGGGGATGCCCTGGCAGGTGATGGTGCCAGGGCATGTGATGTCGCGTAAGCAATGAAGAAAAGGGAGGATAGTGCGAAACGAGCTCTCGACGGATCCAGACCAAGCTGAACCAAAGATGACAGCTTGTACTGAAGGAAGCTGATTTAAGAAGATAAAGCTTTGCAGAGCAGATCCAGTTTCAGACCAATGCCAAGGTAGCAGAATTCTATGCCTCGACGGCATCTAATGCCAAGGCATTGTAAAACCATACTAGCCTGCAGGCAAAATATGCAACGTGGTAAGCGATTTGAAGAGCATAAAACGCTGATTTTTTTACACACTTCGTGTGGCAATCGGAGTTCAAGAAGACGACAAGAGCATGGAAGAAAGGTTAAGGATGGAATTCGGCCAAAGTGGATAAAGGCATTAAATTAAAGAGATTTACCTCTTTAATGAAGACAAGTCCAACTCTAACTTAACTTCCTATCCAAGAAAGACTTTTCCCCAAGCCTCTTCATTTTTAAAGAACACCAAGCTACCAAATTGAAATTGTCGAGTATAGAGAGTTTGAGAGGTTTAGCATGTTCTAGTTCTTTTCTTAGGCTAGGGTTGTTTTGTTTAGTAGTTGTTGGAAAACTATTGTATTTTGTTTAAGTTTTTATTGCAACAAAGTTAAGGTTTGCTTATTCTTGGCTTTAATCATTCTCACATAGTTATCGAGAGAGAGTTTGAGAGATTATCCATTTGTTCAATATCGAGATAGTTGAATCCACGAAATGAATAAGTACGATTTTCATCCCACATGGTGTTAACTAACTTGGACTAGATATAGGTTAAGAGTTTCAGTGGCTAAGAAAAGTTTGTGATTCGTTGGTGTTTATCTTTAGTTTACGCCGAGAGGTATGGTCAAAGTCCATTCATCAATAGTGTTTCGAGCATAGAGATAATAAGGAGCCATCCAAGGACGCTTTTTTGAACCTTAACATCATCTGCCTAAGAGATTGTTGCGGCATAGACTCAACCTTTGCGGTCGCGACAGAGACTTAGGTCATTACCAAGGCAGTTTTGTGTTGCTTGCATTCAAAGACAGAGACAAGTCAAATGGTCTCCACACTACGACACAACCTAACCTGGCCTACTATTGAGTGGATCGTTAAATCGATTTAAGCCAAGAGGGGTGAATTGGATTTTTAAGATGTTTGGTAATGAAGTGGTAAAATAAAAATTCAAGACAAGGCACTTATAGTGGTTCAAGTTCCAAATGAACTCTACATCCATTACCTTAGCTCCCACTAAGGATTTTTAAACAACTCCACTAGTTGATCTTCCTCTTTTCTAGGCTTAGGAGGAAACCTTTACACAAATTGTCAATTTTCTACCCAAAATCGACCAAACCCTCTCACAAGGTTACAAAGAAGATTTTGGCAATTACAAGATATCTCTCAATACAAATGTTGGCCAATTTACAAGCACTCAACCCAATTGAAACTGAAAGATTGGAAATTACAAAGAATCACAATTGGGGTTTTACAAAGATATGAGAATTAAGCACTTGAGCTTGGATTTGATGTAAGATTGTTTCTTTTAGGATCAATAGTTGTTTCTCGTTGTTTTGAGACTCCCTTTTATACCTTCTCATTCAATTCTAGCCGTTGGGTAGTTGTCATCATAAATATAGCCGTTGTGATGCAATCTTCCCACCATAAATGCACTTTTGGAACTACCCGTTTCGAAACACATGTACCTGTTTTGAAACAGAAAAAAATAGAAATATTCGTTGGGGTGTAATTAAGAGACTGTATCAAAACGGATATGATCATTTTGATACTGCTAATAGCCCGTTCCAAAATGTGCTTAATGTCGTTTCAAAACATTTTGACACTATCAAAACCCATATCGAAACGTGCTAAATCGTTTCGATACACGTTAACCGTTTTCTAAAAATCAGTTATAAAATTGCAACGATCATATTTTTGAATCCAAGTTTAAATATCATTTCGAAACGTTTGAGGTCGTTTAGATACTTTTGTATCGAAATGTATCTGCCTGTTCTGTTGTTCTTCATATGTTTCGAAACATAGGGTCCTGTTTTGATACACATGTATCGAAACTGGAAGGCTTGTTCTGAAACACATGTTAACAGTTTCAAAATGTTCTAAAATGCCTAAGGGCTGTTTCGAAACGGTGACTCAAAAATCACTGTTTTAACTTGGAAAACACTTAGGAAAATTTGTATAAACCTTTGGTTTTGACTTGACCATTTTGCTTAAAGGTTTTGGGTTGTTTTCAGGACGTAAAAGTTTATTTTCTATTTTCAATTTAGTCTTTAAATCCTTTGTTATATCAAAATCAATTCTTTAGTTTTACAATCTCTCTCTTTTTGATATAACAAAACCAAGTATAAATTTTAAAGTGTTTTGAAATCTTTGAAAAGCTTTAAACCCCCCCTCAATTTAAGATAGTTTTTAAATTTTTGAAAAATTGAGATTTAAAGCACTTGACATTAAAACCAACTTAAAAAACACTTAGCTCTTAGGAATCACTTCTCCCACTTTTTGTTAGATCAAAATATTTAATCAAGGCTAAATAAGAATAAAAGAGACATAAAGCATAAACCAAACAACATAATATTATAGATAGCATAAGTTCATGAAACAACATCAAAACATAATATCAAGCTCAATCCTAAAAACATAAAATCAAAGCATAGGTCTTAAAAACATAAACATAGATAGGTGCATAAACAATCCTAATATGACAAACTGATATGATATACAATAAGCCTAGGGTTCCTTATCACCATCACCATCTCCAATGTCATCCAAGAAATCATCCTTGTCCTTTGCTTGATCATTGCGAAAACGCCTCCAATCACCATAGAAGTTGGAGAAGAAGAGATCTATAGATAATTGTTGGGTTTCAAGAGCGGTAAGACGATTCTCGTTTCCAAGAACACGATCCTCCAAGGTTTGTAAATAAGTGTTGATAGCACCAAATCCCTAAGCCATGTTTGTATCCATCGTGTTAAACCTTTCAGTGAGGAAGGCCATGAGAGCATCATTGTTAGGAGGCACAACAGGAGCTTGAGCTTGAGGTTGAGGCTCAACTTGAGGTGCTTGAGCTCTTCGATCGACTCGAATCCATTCACCAAGAGTGTAACGAAATCTGGATCTTACAAGAGAAGTCTTACCAAGCTTTTGCTTTTGTGGTTTTGGAAAATCGTATGAGCAATCAAGACCAATGCGAACAAAAATATAGCTCAAAGCTATCCCATAGGTGAAGGAGGTGAGGGAGTCGGATAGACGATTCCTTACTTGATGGACCATATCAGCAAAAATGATTTTCACCAAATTAGGTTGTTGTGCTTGGCGGAAACACTCGAGCCAAAAATTATCAACTTCGCGGATGTGGGCAAATTTTCCCCCGGATGGGCGAAAAAACCATGAGATGATCAAGTGCAAGAAACGGTCATGGGGATCCAAAGTAAGAACCGATCCGGTATGAGATCCAAAGTGATTTTCATCCTCAATTCCCTCATTAACAAGCCCAAGGATGTTCACTAAGGTGAATGGATCAATCCGAAACTTCTTGCCCAATATGTAAGACTCAATCGCAATGACTTCAGAACGATCCTCATTGTTGATAAGAATAGCATTGGAGTAGAAGAACGTTGGTAGAATTGAAGCCATCAAAATCTCTTCTAATGGAGATATTTGAGGGGCCTAAAGAAAAAGGGGTTTGGATCCACAAAGCTTTTCAGAAAATTGTGTTTTCCCTTGACTTGCACCGAATTATGGAAGAAGATTGCCACGACAATTGGTTGCCGAAGCAATTGCCACGACAATGAAGGCTACATCCAACCATAACAGATTTCGACGAGAATGAGGTAAGCAAATGGTTAGATATTGATATAATTTTTCCTAATAATATATTCATGCCTTTAGAAAAAGTCGCAAGGTGGAGCGTATACATGGACTATAAGGGAACACAAAAGAAAGATGCATCTACCATGGTAACACAAAAGGGAGTAGCTGCAAGCACATTGGCCCAAATCTTTTTGGGCAATATTGTCACTCGATGGAGGGTGCGGGTGGACTATAAGATGTATCAGAAATGACCCTCCTCAAGCTTTCTCAGATATGCGGTAACCTTAGATGATGCATGAAAATGCTCTTTCTAAGAATTTTTAATTTTTCGTTTTCAATTTTCGAACCTTTATTTTCGGTTATTTTAGGAGATAATTTATTTGTCTTTAGTACAATTAGTTTTCAGGTTTTCTTTGTTTTCCACATCAAGAAACAAAACCACCTTGGCCAAGAACCTCAAAACCATGGCAAGCTCGAGCTCACCCAAAGGAGCAAAAATCTGTCCCAAAACCGCTACCAAAACGGACGAGATGGCGCATGCCTCAGCAATACCCAATGCCTTGGCAACCCATGAAGTGAATGCCTCGACAACCTCTAAAGCTCATGCCTCGGAAAGACCTGCTGCCTCAGTAATGCCTACTGGTAATGCCTAGACAACAATGCACACTAGCATATAGGATGCATATGTTGCATACCAACCCCCTCTGTCGCGGCAACAAAGAAGAGCCCACTCCCCCAACACGCACCCAACCACCGAGAGCCACCAAATGAGTCAAGCACATGGCAACGAGGAGACTGATCATCCAAAACGATGACACATTTGAGTCTCAACCACTCTAGTTTTCTTCTTTTTTGCCTTTATTTTCTGCCCTTAATTTTTGTGCATATATTTCCTATTTTATATATTGTGATTAACACAATGAGGGCAATGCTTATCTTGAGTTTGGTGGTGTAGGTTTCATTGCCAAGGCACAGCCATGCCGCAACATTATAATATAAAAATGCAGTTTTGTTTAATAATTGTCTATTTTTTACTGCATGCATTGCCTTAACTGAATGAAGCTTATGCCTCGGCAATACCCTTTTATCAATTGCCTTAGTTTAATTGAATTTTCTCCATTGGCAATAGATATCTCTCTTCTTACCATAGCTTTGAACTGTTTAGAGCCTTTAATTTTAGGATGCTTTAGGAAGATAACTTTGGATCATATTATGAGATTAGAACTTTAAAACACCTTTGTGACTTGTATGATTTAAGGAGTTCTGGTACACTTAGGGCATAGACTTGCTTAGAAAGAAAACTTTGGGTAAAAAGTTAGAGGTGCCTAACATTGGCTCTATCTTAAGGAAGCATTAGAGGTGCCCGAAACCGGCTCTAGGCTAATCACTAGAGGTGCCCGAAATTGGCTATAATAGGTTAGATTGCTTATAAAAAGAAAAAAGAGAGAAAAGAATTTACCCAAGTTAAGTAGGTTAATGCTTAAGTGTTTTCTTAGAATCCTTATAATCATCTTGTTCAAAATTCATGCACACACTCGCAAATCTTATAGTTTGATTCCAGAGAATTCCTAAGGCATCCAAAGACTTAAAGGCCGAGCATTCTTTGCTATGGTTTGGAGAGAGAAGGAAAACTAAGATTAAGGAGACGGTTTAAAAAAATTAAGGTTTGGAAATCGATGGTTTACATTGCTTGAGGACAAGCAATAGTTTGAGTTTGGGGGTCTGATAAGTGTCTAAAAGTTGTATATTTTCACCCTTTTCACATGGAAATTATTTCTCAAACTACACCCAATTGAGCTGCATTATGGCCCTTCATGAATTAATTACAATGTTTCTATCTTTGATCCTTTACATTTGATTTTTAATGAAAAATGTAATGTTTTGATGCATTTTGGTGCTTGTGCAGATTTACTCACTGCCAGGGCAGGGGATGCCCTAGCTGGTGATGCCGCGTGGGCAATGAAGAAAAAGGAGGATCGTGCGGAATGAGCTCTATACAGGTCCAGACCGAGCCGAACCAAAGATGACAGCTTATACTGAAGGAAGTTGATTTATGAAGATAAAGCCTTACAGAGCAGATCTAGTTTTAGACCCATGCCAAGGTAGTAGAATACTATGTCGCGGTAGCTCATTGCCTCGGCGGCATCTAATGCCAAGGCATGTACAACCAAACTTGCCAGTGGGAAAAATATACAAAGTGGTAGGCGATTTGAAGAGCATAAAACGCTGAATTTTTTTACACACTTTGTCTGGCAACCAGAGTTTAGGAAGACGACAAAAGCATGGAAGGAAGGTTAAGGATGAAATTTGGCCAAAGTGGATAAAAGCATTAAATTAAAGAGATTCACCTCTTTAATGAAGACAAGTCCAACTCCAACTTAACTTCCTATCCAAGAAAGACTTTGCCCCAAGCCTCCTCCTATTTAAAGAATGCCAAGCCACCAAATTGAAATTCTCGAGTATAGAGAGTTTGAGAGGTTTAGCATGTTCTAGTTCTTTTCTTAGGCTAGGGTTATCTTGTTTAGTAGTTGTGGGAAAACAATTGTATTTTGTTTAAGTTTTTGATGCAATAAAGTTAAGGTTTTCTTATTCATGGCTTTAATCATTCTCGCATATGAAAAAAAAGAATGGTAGGTCTGTGGGAGCGCCTCGCTAGGGAACAAGCCGCCAAACTCAAAGGTAATCGAGGAACGAGCGATCCGATTGTGCAACGGCTGTGGACGCTGTACGTGGGGGGTTTGTCGAAGACAATTCACTGGAAGGGCTTGTGGCAAGTGTTCGATAGGCATGGAGTCGTCAAAGACGCGTTCATCTCAAATCGTTTGGCACAAGACGGAAACAGATTTGGTTTTTTTCGTATGGCATCGAAAGAAGATGTCGATCGTGTGATCGAGAGATTGGATGGGAAATGGATTTACGGAGCCCGCATGAGAGTCTCGTTGGCTTGGAAGAGTAGAACAACAATGTCCCACGGAAAAGGAGAGGGTGGGGCGAGTCGGGGATCAAGAGAGGAGCCGATGACGAGTAGAAACAATGAGCGTTTATCAACGACGCCGATCGGGGAGGAGGGCAAAACCAAATATAGGGAAGTAAAAGGCATCGTAGATGATGATAAATGGGCGGTGCTCCAATGGTGTGTGGTGGGATGGTGTTTGACTCCTTGTAGCATTAAAACTCTAGTCGAGCAACTGGAGGTAGCAAAACAGGATGGCTTTTCCATCATGCGATTATCCGGCCACATGGTGCTGTTGATATGCACGTCGGCAATCGTACGCGATAGAATATTGAAGATGGATCGTGTTAGGGAATACTTTGACAGGATAGAGGTTTGGTTGCCGTTGATGAAGGTAGAATCCAGGAGGGTATGGTTGTCGATAGCGGGGCTGCCGATACACCTTTGGCATAAACAAACCTTCACAAACATCGCCAATCTATGGGGATCATTGATTTGTTTAGATGACTATACGAAAATGCTTACATCATTCGATTGCGTCAGAATCATGGTAGAGACTACGACATTCAATCGGATTGAGGAAAGAATCCGCGTTAAGGTGGACAATGTCGAATATTAGGTACGTGTGTTAGAGATGGACGGCAAGGGTCCAGAAGTTGAGTATGATTGTTGTGAATGGAAGACAACGGAGGACAATTCGGAACAGGGTTCAGACATGGGCGGAGAAGAGCGAGTAGAGAACTTGAATGCTGCCATTCACGGACTGGAAGGTATGCAACCAGTGACACAAAATTCCCAAGGTAATGATCGAGTAATTTTGGTGATGAACGAGGCTTGGTTGGATCCACAAGGGACGGAAATTCAGAGAGGGACAGGGGAACAAATAGATGGTGCGAATGGTGAGTTTCAAGTTGAAGACCGGTCACCGGAGCAACAAGGTTCTCAGGCGGAGATACGATCATCGGAGGGACAACCGAAAACTCCGGTGCGAGTGGATAACCCCACATTCGAGAAGGTGTGCAATGGTAGGACTCTAGAGGTTGTTGAGGAGTTTCAACAGTGTAAAAGTCTATCCATAGCAGGTATTGCAAATTCAAAAATTGCTGAGGAAGTGGGATCTGGAGATTGGGTCAATTCCAAATTACATGAGGTTAATTCCCCTCCTATTATTCACTCGAGTGACTCTAAGGCTGGGTTAGGAGCGACGGAAGTTATTAGGATTGGACATGCTTTTTGCAAGATTAGGAGAATAACCGATAATAAGCATATACAAGAGGCTGGTCGTGAGGTTAGAGTGAAGAAACGGTAAAGTTTGGGCGAGTGTCGGTCACGGTTTACATCAAAACCAGTGGGGGTTGAGGGGCAGGATAGTGGTTCGCAACGTTCTCATGATATCGAGAGCGAGGCAACGACAACGGTAAAATTGGGGTCCTTAATTGGTGTGAAATTGAGTGGGAGGGAGGAAGACATTATCAAGGATATTTCTCGGATAATAGCCGGGGAAAATCGAGGATTGTGACTAATGCGTTTATTATCATGGAATGTACGGGGTTTGGGCGGTGGCACGAAACGTCGCGGTGTTGGTGAAGTAATACGGAAATATTAGGTTGATATGGTGGTCTTGCAAGAGACAAAATTAGAGGAAGTGCCGTCGATGTGGGTGTCTAGCTTGTGGTACTCGGACAGTTTCGAGATGGCAGTATCGCCTTCGATGGGAGCATCCGGGGGCATTTTGATTATATGGGAAGGTAACAAGTTTAATTTGATTAATATTGATGTTAATCATAATTATATTATGCTTCAGGGCCGTTGGCAGCAAGAAGATATGGTGTGCTGCATTGTAGGGATATATGCTCCTACGGATGTTGCTGGGCAAAAATTAGTATGGGATTCTATATTAACTCAGCTGAATGATTTTGAGGGGCCATGTTGTGTAGCAGAGATGGAAGCTTTTGGGGAGTTCGTACATGCCGCGGGATTGATTGATTTACCGTTAGTGGGTAAAAGATTCACTTGGTTCGGCTATGGCAATCGGTGTAGCTGGATTGATCGATACTTAATCTCTTCAAGTTGGCTCGATGCTTTTAAATCTATACAATAGGAAGCGTTGAAGAGGGGAGTTTCGGACCACACTTCGTTGTTGTTGAAATGCGATGACAGTGATTGAGGACCACGTCCTTTCAGATTTTTCAACTGTTGGATGGATGGGCGATCGAACATTAGGCAGATTTTATAAGAATGGTGCCGGCTGACCAGTGTGGGCGTGGGAAATGAAAATATTGTAGTTAAGTTGAGACATTTGAAGAAGTTTTTGAAAAGGTGGAATAAGGACAGCTTTAGCGATGTGAATCAACTCATTGCAGATATGCAACAACAATTGGATAGAGCAGAAGAGGACATGGTTGAGAGGGGTGCGAGTGAAGAAATAGAGGCTGCGAGGCGTAGGTGGATGAGCGCGTTATGGCGTGAAATGAGATAAAGAATCGATGTGGCGGCAAAAATCAAGAGCAACATGGTTACGATTGGGTGATCGTAATACGTCGTATTTCCATAGGACAGCAAAGTTAAGAACAGCTAGAAATTACATACCGGGGCTGGTGATTGCGGGTGAGTGGACTACTGAGCCTACGATGATCCGAAATTTTGTGGTGGCGGAATTTACCAAACATTTTGCTGGTGACAAGCGGACGGGTGAGTGGCAATTTGATGGAGTTTTTCGAAGAGTAAATGAAACGGATAGACAACAATTGGTACAACCTTTCACGATGGATGAGATTAAAAAAATATTATGGGAATGCGATGGTTCTAAGGCGCCGGGTCCGGATGGGTTCACGCTTGATTTTTATAAAAAAGGATGGGAGGTGGTGCGACTAGATGTGCTGAATTTTTTGAGCAGTTTCACGCAAAGGGGGTGTTGCCGAAGGGTGCAAATTGTGCTTTCATAGTGTTGTTGCCAAAAGTGGAATCGCCTCAATGTTTAGGTGAGTATCGTCCCATATGTCTAGTGAATTCCATGTATAAAATGTTGGCTAAGTGCTTAGCAAATAGGCTTCAATGTGTGCTGGGAGGTTTAATCAGTGACTCGCAATCCGCGTTTGTAAAAGGCCGTCAGCTGGTAGATGGGGTTTTATTGGCAACAGAAGTAATTCATTCGCTGTGGAAGAGAGGTGGTGGGGGATTTATTTTGAAGCTTGATTTCGCCAAAGCTTACGATTGTGTAAGCTGGATTTTCCTTGATTCGGTATTGGATCGAATGGGATTTTGTAGTAGGTGGAGGGCGTGGGTTAAGGAGTGTATCAGCTCAACTTGACTATCGGTTTTGGTAAATGGCAGCGCGACTAAGGAGTTTCGGATGGGGCGTGGATTACGCCAAGGCTGCCCGCTCTCGCCATTGTTATTTGTCATAGTTGCTGAAGCATTGCACTTGATGTTGGGTAATGCTGAGTCGGCTGGTTTGGTGCGTGGGGTGGAGGTAGTGTCGGGGGTATCTTTAACTCATTTACAATTCGCCGACGACACCATATTATTTTTTGAGGCATCGGTTGAAGTGGCACGGAACATCAAAAGAATTCTACATTGTTTTCAGGTGTGTTCGGGCTTGCGGATTAATTTTGCCAAAAGTTCGTTGTATGCAATTGGTGTGGAAGATGGATTGGTTAATACCGTGGCCGAGATGTTGGGATGCAAGTAGGAGGGGTTGTCGTTTACTTACCTAGGCTTTCCTTTAGGAGCTAATCCGCGGAATTTATCGGTGTGGGAGCCTATCGTAGCTAACTTTCGGCGCAAGTTAGCCGGATGGAAGCGCACATCACTCTCGTTTGCTGCACGCGTAACATTGGTAAATTCTGTACTTTCAGCACTTCCTATTTTTTATATGGGGTTATTCATGGTTCCAAAAGGGGTTATAGCACAATTGGATAAAATTCGACGAGCATTTTTGTGGGGGGGGGGTGTTGTACTCGAGCGGAAGATGAGTAGGGTGGGTTGGGATTTTGTGTGTCGGCCTAGACATTTGGGTGGTTTGGGTGTGGCGGATTTGAGGGTAAAAAATAAGGCATTTCTGTCCAAATGGGTGTGGCGTTATGCACAGGATCGTGACTCGTTGTGGCGTAGATTGATCACGGCCAAGTATGGGGAACATATTCAATGGTGGCGTTTCAATACGGAAAATTTGTCGGCAATGTCGAGGGTGTGGAAACAGATTGTGATGAATTCTTGTGACGCTAGCATCGTTAGACATGTGGGAATGGCCGGTTTTCAGTGGAAAATTGGGAGTGGGAGGATGGTCTTATTTTTGTTCGATCCATGGATTACGCAGCAGCCGCTAAAAGACATTTTTCTGCGATTGTTCATGTTGTCTATAAATAAGTTGGCATGGGCACATGATTATGCTGTGGGGGGACGTTGGAGCATTGGCAGTGGGCTTCGTTTTTTCGTCGACATTTGCGTGGTTTTGAGCTGGACCGGCTGCATGGGTTACGAGAGTTGGTGCGGCTGGTACCGTTATAGGAGGCTCGACAGGATACGCTAATTTGGCAACCGGATGATCATGGTACTTTCTCGGTGAAGGCTTTATCCAAATTGTTGTTGATGGATAAGTTTGGCGATGATGATTTGGGTGAATGTTTCGCTTGGTACGTATTGGTACCACCAAAGGTGCAGGCGTTTCTTTGGTTCATATGGTTAAGGAGATTACCACCAGCGGATTTTTTGCGACATCGTGCGCTATCATTGAGTGCAGAACAAAGTAGATGTTTGTGGTGCGCGTCATCGGAAGAATCGATTACATATCTTTTTTATGAATGTCCGTGTGTGCTGAAATATTGGGTGTGGTTGCGCAATTGGTGGAATATATCGACACCTTTCCCTGACAGCTTTACTGATTTTTTCGTTGAACACTTGCATTGCCCTTTTTCTGGTAGCATGAAACGATTGTGGGTGGCCTGCGTTAGTGCCTTGTTATGGTCACTATGGTTGGCTAGAAATGAGCGGATATTTCGCGGCAAATGCTTGACGATGGAAGAACTATGTTTTTTGGTGAAGTTGAGATCGTTTTATTGGATTAAAGTGGGCGTAGAGGGGGAGTTAATGCCCGAGGCAGTTTGGTGGACATGCCTGTCTACTCATGTGATTAGTGCGACGGAGAAAAAGGTGAGGCGTGGGGTGTTTTGGCAGCCGCCGGTCATGGGAGTTTTGAAATTTAACGTGGACGGTGCGGCGAGGGGTAAGTCGGGACCTGCGGGATTTGGGGGCGTGATGAGGGACGGGGAGAGTCGGATATTGGGGCTGTTTTCGGGGCCATTGGGGGTGATGGACTCAAATGAGGCTGAAATTCGGGCTATAGCGTTCGCATTGAGTTTGGTGGTGGTGGGGAGTTGGCGACATCATTGTGTGATAATCGAGTCAGATTCACAGGTGGCTTTGAGTTGGGTTACACGATCGGCAAAGAGGCCATGGCGGTTGTGGGATGTGTTCACGGCGATTGATCAAGTGCGGCATGTTACATATGAGTTACAATTTTGTTATGTGCCTAGGGAGGCTAATTGATTCGCTGATGTTTTGGCCAAGGAGGGCGTCGATCGTGTGTCATTATTCGTGGCTTGCTTGTGATAAGAGTCGAGGGATATTGTGTTATGTTTAGACAAGTCATATCGTACTCTTTTCCTCCACTAGGGAGGTTTTTAACGAGGCGTATGGCTTGTCGCGCTGTATGTTTTTTCTTTCTATTGAATAAAAATCATACAATTTGATGATAAAAAAAAATCATTCTCGCATACTTATCAAGAGAGATATTGTGAGATTACCCATTTGTTCAATATCGAGATAGTTGAATTCACGAAACAAATAAGTACGGTTTTCATCCCACGTGGTGTTAACTAACTCGACCTAGAGATAGGTTAAGAGTTTCAGCGGCTAAGAGAAGTGTGTGATTGGTTGGTGTTTATCTTTGGTTTACGCCGAAAGGTATGGTCAAAGTCCATCCATCAACAGTGTTCCAAGCTTAGAGATAAGAAAGAGCCATCCAAGGACGTTTTGCTGAACCTTAACAACACCTGCCTAAGAGCAAGAGATTTCCGCGGCAGATACTCAACCTTTGCGGTCGCGACAGGGACTTAGGTCATTACCAAGGCAGTTATGTGTTGCTTGCATTCAAAGACGTAGACAATTCATCTAGTTTCCACACTATGACGCAACTTAACCCGGCCTACTCTTCTCTCTTATTCGACCTATCAATCTTTTATTTTTATTGTTCTTTAGTTAATTAGTTAGATAAAACTCTTCTTATCACTTATTTGTGTTTTTATTTTCTACAATGCAATAACTTAAGCAAGTGGCCCAAAGCCCAATCCATGTGGAGACGATACTGAATACTTATCACTTTATTACTTGCGACGTGTATACTTGCACAATTGTGTAACACTTATCACACACATCATTTCTCAAATTAAAAACTCGAACAATTTGACAGAAGAAGCCTATCAGGCCATTTTATATTTTTCATTCATTCACAAAACAAGCTATGGAACAGTTTTCAACGCGAATTTTATTCGGTTTAAAATGGACCAAACTTGCCCATATTGGTGTCGAATAAAAGACAAGTTCTAGTACTACGTACCTAAACTCAATGTTTGTTAAAATTATACGATTAATAACCCCAAAATATTGCTCGAACATGCTTATAGACGCTTGGTCTGTCAGCCAGCTCTTCAAATTCTCGGGGTACTTTCATTCTGCAGAAAACGAGATCCTGTTAAGTTCGATATTCTGAAAAGTGTTGGCACGTATGAAGAACTCGCTTTCTGCAGAACACGAGGTTGTGTCTCACTATTCCAAGAAAACAAGTTCTTCATACATGACAGATTTCAGGGTCATTTTTCCAAATATAGGTCCACATGGTCATATTTCCAAATAATAATAAAAAATGGGTTTTTGATATAAAATTGCCATGCCTTTGGCCATGTATCTGGTTATTTTCTGTCTTGCATTCTGACTCCCCATTGCTTCTGAATTAGTTCAAACTGCTATGCCATATTTTTACTTTTTTTGTTAGAAAAACTAACATTTATATAAAGCTCCAAAAACAAAAATTTTGTTTTTTAAGGGCTTAATACATAAATTACCCTCTCCATGTTTATCAGTTTTTTTTTCATTTTAGTATTTAATGTTTTTTATTATCGGTGTTCATAAAATATCAAAAATGTCACTCAAATCATCTCAAAATTACAAATTCTATTAAAAATTTATGAGTAGACCGAAATATATCATATGACAGTTTAACTAGGTTATTTATCATTTTCGTTAAAGTAAGTCATTGTTAAAGTGTTACATGTTACGTTTCTATTGACTCACGGATTTTTAATAGAGTTAATGTTTTTGGAGTGATTTAGGTAATAGTTGATATCTTTTTTTCATTTTTATTAAAGTAATTTGATTTTCGATAGTTACATGAATATCGGGGATGAAGCTACCTTAATAGTGGGAGGAGTCATGCACCCCCTCCAAATTTTTGGATCAAACTACTGTCTAGGTCCTTCTTACTTTGAAAATTAAGTGTTACCCTCAAATTTTGAATCCAATTACATTTAAGGTCATCTTAGTTTTGAAACTAGAAAAATTAAGTCATGTCTCCATATTTTTTTCATTTTTGAAATTAGACAAATTAGATAATGAACTTTAGAATTTTAAATTAATAACTTAATAATTAGACATTAACCCCTATTTTTTACCACATATTTGAAATCTATAAAATTTTATCATGAATATGTTTGACCCGCATGAGTGCCAATTCCAAGTTGGAGTTCTAGAGTTTACGATTCCATTGGTGGGATTCTTTTTATTTTTATGTATATTTTTAGGTGATTGGAGTTCATGTCGACAATCTATTTTTCTAGTTTTTTTTTTCTCATTAGGTCAAATGAATTTCTATAAAAGAAAAGAAGATGTCGGCCTTTTCTCGTTTTCCCTATTTGCTTTGCTCACGATTCTGATGGCTGCTGTCTCCAGGCTTGTCAATCAAAGTCTCAGCAACGATGCCATTATATGGAAAATAAATTGTTTTCAGAGACGAAGCTAGTATTTAGGGCATGGTACAAAATATAAATGCTTGATGAAGGACAAATTTATAAATAATTTTAAAAATATATAATAAAACAAATGTGTAAAAAACAAAATTTGAGGAGTGGGGGACAATTGCCCCTCCTCATCTCCATGTAGTTTCGTCATCGACTATTTCAATTTCAAAAGTGAAAAGCAATAACGAATAGAAGTGACCGATCTAAAAAATTCAAGAATAAAATTTTAAATATATATATTTTAAAAATAAATATGTAAAATATATTTTTACCTCTAAACATTAAGTTAAAAAAAATTAACACTAGTTTGAATTTATTATTTCTGAAAAAATAGGACTGCAACAGATCTTTTAGGGACTATGCATTCGCCACTTGCCAATGTCAACCCTAATATGACTACCAATTCATGAGCCATCTTAAACTTAGCATAAGTGATAATGATGGACAGGTCTGGCAGATCACACGAGGGAGTTGCAGAGAAAAAGATCAAATTGTAAAGTGGAGGAATGGACCTTTTCTAGTTCTTTCTCTCAATTATTCATCAACTTTAAAATTAATGGATTAGAACTATAGGATTGCAAGCTATCCTTCAGCAGCTTTTTTCTTTATTTCTATCAAATATTTTCTCAAACATTCAAGACAGCAGTGTAATTGTATGAAAAAATAATTAGTCACATTTAGTAGTACAAATTGTAATTATTTTTTTGAAATAATAGAACTTACTGTTGATAAAAAACATTCATTACATTGAAACATGACTCGTTAAAAAATCCTCTAAAATTTATATGGAGGTAAAAGAGTCCAAATTTAAAATACAACATTAGAGAAGCATATATTCACTCAGTCATTATAATAATTACATAACCTTCAACAACACACATAAAAAATCTCACTCATTCTCAAATTACTTTTTTGTTAGTGAGTCAGCATAGATGTTACCTTCTCTTGACACAAACTGGATAATCCAATCCAGCCATGCACCTAAGCTGAGGGTTCGAAATCTATTCCAATTCCAGTTTACTATTACATCGATGACCAATTCCAGTTTACTGGATAATCCAATCCAGCCATGCTTCTTTAATTGCCAAAATCTCTGCTCGAAAAACATAGCAGCGTCTTCTTGTGCTTATTACGCAAGACACCTCCACCAAAACATCCTCGGACAGCTCTATCAGTATTAAATTGTCTTTAATTGAAGAGGGTAATTGAGGCCTCCAATTACATCAAATTCAGCTGAACCCACAAATTACAATGGTTGTTAATTTTTTTTTTTAAAAGTAAAAATTTAATCACTCAATTAAAATTGTGTAACAAATAGGTCACTTTTCTTTACAAGTAACAATTTAGTCACACAATTAAAAATTTATGACAAACATGTCACTTATTATGACCTTAATGTTGTTTGCTTATAGACATAGTCAATTTACTAATAGAATTTTTAAATATAAAGTGTTAAATATATTGAATTATTTTGAATTAAGACCATATTAATATAATGTATATGTTTTGATGACAAAAATTGTTGTTATACCGAATCGTTTGTTTTAATTTTCTGAAGTTATAATTAGATTTTTTGCGATGCATTTTATCCTAAATATATTAAATATCGTCTTTTAAAATAACTGTATGAATTAACTGAGTATTATATCTACATTTGGTGTGGGGGAAAAGCAGCAGCATTAGGTTGCAAAGATCAATAATGCTGGTTTCTCAGGTGAGAATCTCGTGATTGCTTTATGAAGTCATTGTCATGGTCAATTAAGAGCAGGCAAATGGATATAATTGCTATTTTTCTTGGATACTCGATTGAAAACTATTAAATTTTATTTGGGGGCAAGTTAGCCGACTATAAAATACATGGCCCTGTTTGGCAATTAGCGGATAGCTGATAGCTGATAGCGGATTGCATTAGCTGATAGCTGATAGCTGATTGCATTAGCTGATTTGACTAGCGGATTGTATTAGCTGATTGTATAAAAGTGTTTGGTAAAATTAACTGATAGCTGATAGCTGTTTGATTATTTAAACAAGCAAAATGACATATAAGGACATGATTATATTCAATACTTGTTTGAATAATTTATCAGTTATGAATATTTTGTATCTAATAAATATTAATTAGATTTGTAAAAATTATTTTTAATATAAATTTTTTAAACATATATGAAAGATTTATATATTAATTTATTATTTAAATAATTATTAAAAAAATTATATGCACATATAAATATGTGATAATATAAAATAGAATTAACTTACAAATATCACCATATAAATTAGTAGTAACAACAAATAAGTCGAATATTTAATATGTTATTATTTATATTAAAAAATATTATTATTTAATTTAAGTTATTTTGAGATTTTTGGTAATTGTTAAGGGTAAAAGAGTCATTACAACTCTAATATCAAACCTCTAATCTCAAAAAGCTCATATTAGGAGCTTTTTCAAAATTAGCTTTTTCACCTCAATCCGCTCTTTCAATCCGCTATTTACCAAACATCAATATTAGCAGATTTGACTAGTCAAACCTCTAATTATACCTCAAACCTCTAATTTTTGCCCAAACCGCTATTTACCAAACAGGGCCATAGATTATCGGCAATAGCTCGTTAAAAGCACCTTAAAAAAATAAAATTTCCAAAATACTAAAGAATTGAAAAGTAATACGAAATTATTTCAATTGATTCATATAATTATTTATAAAATTATGCGATCATCGAACGATGAGCTTAAAACCGATGTTGTTTTAAATTTTTTTGACGTCTTATAAACTATGATGTAAAGGATAATAACTAATAAAAGGTACAAGACTTTTTATTTCATGTTCATGATAGTTGAAAAAAAGAAAAGGAAACATGTCATGTGGATTTCATATCCCATTTGTTTAAAATGGGAAAATTTTCAATTAAATTCAGCAAAGGAAGTAGCCTTTATAAATAAGAATAGAGGGCAAAAAGAGTGATAATCTTCACCATATATGGAAATGTTCAAATGGGGAGTGACTAGGACATCACTAACCATTAAAAAGAAAAATAAACTAAACTGTGTTTGGTATAATGATTTAGATTTACCATGGAAGCTTTAGAAAAATAATACACATTGCTTCTTAAAATATAATAAATCTATTTGACAATTAGCTAGCTGATAGTAAAAAATATTTTTCAGTTAAATAAAAGGTAATTATTTTATACATTAGCGGTAGAAATTTTTATTTCCACAACGTCTTAATTTTAGAGTTTAGATATTTATTTTAGAGTTTAAAATTTAGGGGTTTATAATAAGATTTAAAATTTAAAAGTTGTGATTAGAATTTATGACTTATAGTTTAAGATTTAAATCCTTAAATCTAATCCGTAACCTTTAAACACATAAATATGACTTTGTGTATTCAATCGTAATGTAAACGTCATAAGAAAATGTAGACGTGGGAATTGGCGGCAATTCCCTTCACCTTTCTTCAATTTATCCATTCCTCTCGCTCCCACTTTCGACTTAAAAGTTAAAAGGGAGTTGCCGAAATGGTAAAAACTTAAATAACAAATAACAACAATGTTAATAAGAAAATCGGTAGAAATTTGAACATATTAAGTGGTCTCAATAGTAAATAATCGCGTTGTTCTTTTTAAATTATTCGAATTTAAGCTGTGTAATTAAATAGTGTACGTAAGTTTTTCAAATTTAAAATTGAAGTAAGATACTATCCTCTAACTGAATTAAAAGACTCAAGAAATTAGTAGAAAATTATTAGAACAATTATGAAAAAGGTTAATATACATTTTTGTACATGAGCTCTTTTTTGGGTCAATTAAATACTTAAACTTGATTTTAATGTTCAATTCATTATCTAAACTTTTTTGGTCCAAGCAGGCGCTTGATGTGGTTCTCTTGTTCAAATTTGTACATGAACTTAGATTCTTTGTTCAAATCGGTTAAAATCATACATCTTATTCCGCATAACAAACCAAGTTTATGTACTAATTTGAACTAAAAAAATCAAGTTCATGTATTTAATTGGACAAAATAAATTTAAGTACCAAATTAAACATTAAAGTTATGTTTAAATATCTAACTGGAAAAAACACTTAGGTATTAAATTAAACTTTAAAACTAAATTTATCTATCAAAATATATATTTACCTTATAAAAATTATATTTAAAGTTTTAATAATACACGAATGCAAGCATTTGTTAGGGGTTGAAGTTTTCTCTTTTGAACTTCGTCGACAAAAAGTCACCACCATTATCATCATCATTAGTACTCACCTTAACTGAAATTTCGACCAAATTCCAAATCTCAATCCATCGCCATGGACCATGGTCCATTACGATAAAAATCTATCAAGTATTCATCGGCTTACGTTGTAACCCCTAGACCCGCCTATGCGTTACAACGGATCTTAGGAAGTCACATTAGGGTCACAAGAGCGACCCACAGTGAAAAATACACATGAAAACATTTTTCTTTCTCGAAACAATTATTAAACTGTAAAATCAACTTCTGTTTAAAATACAATTTCCGGAAATCATTTAAACACATAACAAAACTTTCAGAAAGCATTTTACAGACACTGACATGAAACAATACATGACATACATGCCCACTAACTATACAATACCGTACTCCAGAGGCAACGCCGAGGGAACTCCGAACACTGATGTCAAACATTATACCATGCTATAATCTTTTAACCTGCGATGGTAAAAATAACGTGAGCTTGGAAAAGCTCAGTAATACAGAACTACCAAAAGATGTTGTAAGCTCATGCAGACATATGGTAGGCATAACATTTTTATGATGTTCTAGGCAATACTTGTCTCCATTTATGTTTCGCTAACTTAGTGAAACACTATTCTTGAGGACTACAAGGTTTGTTCTTTCTATGTTACTGAGTATTAAGAGAGAGCTTATTGTTCAGAGAATCAACAGAGTGGCGGGTTGGAGTAGTTAAACCACAAAGCCTAGTGTGTTTTAATAAGTTGCAAATCAAACATACATAAGTACTTAACATCATATCATATGAGCACATAACAGATTAAATGCAAATGTTAAATGTTCATACAGAAGTTTACAAGAACTATCCTCCAACCTTACACCAATATGCAGTCCCCCAGAACTGCATACAGAAGGTCTTACCCTAGGCCTGAGGCGTAGGAGCCTACCTAAGGGAATGCCTTAGGTCCAGAAAGACTTACCCTAGGCCCGTGGGCGTAGGAGCTTAACAGAAGGGTTTACCAGCTGGATCAGGGTTGTACCTGCAGACACTTCATAACATAACCCAACAGTATACCCCAGACAGTAATCAGTGTTCAGATTCCAGACATGAGTAACATAATACATGTAACAGACATATTCTATTTAGAGTATCAGAAACAGAAGTTCATGCTTTTGACAGATAAATGGGCATACTATTGAGCAGAGCAGACATTTTCAGCATTCATCATGCAAACAGATTATCCCATCATAGGTCAAACTAACATATCATACTATCGAGTTTATCGGACAATCAGGCAATACCATCATAGATCAAGCAATCACATGAAAAGTATATAGATTGAGCAACCATACATCAAGTAGGCAGAAAATGTCATCAAACATAATATTATTCATGATCATATCATTATACAATCCATTCAACAGAATATAGCACACATGGAACACACTAGGTGGGACAGATCTTTTCTTGGAGATACTTGGCATTTACGGAATGAGACATTAAACTTTTGACGATTTGAACGGATTTCTGAAACGTGACCCCTATTAAAAAGGGGTTCATACTAACGGTTAACCCAGATATTCAGGAGGTGATACTTCAAGATCTTAGAAAGTTCAGATATATTATGGGTACTTTTGTTCCTTTAAGCATACAAGGGCATTATGGTCATTTCGACGTTCATAGACATTCTGGTAATTATACCAACATTGGAAGCAATGGTTCACAGAACTCGGGTATCCTATTTGCTCCTTAGTTTTCTATCTAGACATTCAAAAAATTTTAAATTAAAGTCTTTTAAGTTATGAGATATTTTCAGTGATGTTCCGATTATTTAGGCTATCATGGCCTTTGGTTATTTGACTGTCATGACAAATCTTATACTATGGCACAATCATATCGGAACGAAAATTATAATTCTCAGGGGCTCTAACAATTTATCATACCTCCAGAATTTTGTTTAATGCGGCATAACCCAACTTGACAATACTTACCAACGTTCAGATGTGAGTAGTTTGCGTGCATCAGAACTTAACACTTAAGGGAACCTTAGCTATTTAAGTCTTATTAACAAATCCAGAATTTCGTCAAATACAAAGTTATCGAATAACTCATGAGGGTATTTCAGTTATTTTAGACTAAGATAAATCTACCATTTCTTTCTAAATTACCATTTGGTACCTCCATCATTCATGTACTCAAACGAGATTAAGGTGTCCTAACCCTCCGCCCCTTTACAGACGATTCATTCATTACAGAACTTGAGGGTATAACGTCATTCAAATTAATCAGACATTTCGGTGCTCGAGGGCATTACCGTCTTTTTGGTCATTACGATCATTTTTATTTAATTCACGCATTACTATCATAAGGATCGACTTAGGATTTCAACAATATTTCCAGAAAATCATCATTCATGTGTTATACAGAGTTTGAGGGGAAAAGTCCAAGTTTTATAACACACGTATTGTATAATGATGTCGGAGTCTTTCCAATAAAACATACATCTTAGGTAGAGTAAAAATACACCATCAAGTCAAATGCAGGTTTCCGGTCATTTTCTTTACCGGAGGGTTAGTTTAGTCATTTTTATAACCTAAGGGCATTTTCGTAATTTCATAACTAACATCTCATACTCCACATTCTGAACATTGGTTTTTAGACACCATTAATAGAGTTTCAGATTTAACTGTATTATTATTATTATTATTATTATTATTATTATTATTATTATTATTATTATTATTATTATTATTATTATTATTATTATTATTATTATTATTATTATTATTATTATTATTATTATTATTAGCACATTCGACACTCCTGGTCTATCAATATTCTTATCCGAGTATTTTGATCTTACTGACTCTCATACTTATTTTTCGTATCGAATTCGGCTTAAGCAGAGTTCACAAACACTTCATCATAAGCATGCATGCGTTAACCGGATATCGACATGTACATAAAGCATACAAGAGGTAGTAGTGTATTACCTTAACTCCGAGCTACACCAGTCGATTCATAATACTTTATTCGACCGTACTCGAATCCCAAAATGGACGTCCCACGACATCTCGAACACCAAGGTATAAGGGTACCTTCAATTACATAGGTTAACGTTTTAGTCCTTATTCACAAAGCCTTAAATAGGATTAAACACAAAAACACTTTTGGGTTCAAGGTCAGATTCGGGGGCTTTCGGATCAGAATTTTGCAAAACGGGCTTCAAAAACGGACTCAGGACGTCGAAAAACATAAAATAAGAGTTTTCGAAAAATTTGACTTTTTGGTCAACGGTCAAAGTCAACACTGACGTTAGTAGGTCAACGCTGACGTCAGCATGTCAACGGTCAACGGGGTCAGAGTCAACTGGTCAAAGTCAATGCTGACGTCAGTATGATGTCAGCAGTCAACAGGGGTCAAGTGAGTTGACTCGGGCTGACTCGGACGAGTTGACTCGGCTGACTTGGATGAGTTGACTCGGCTGACGGGACGGGTCAGACGGGTCGGGTCGGACTCGGGCAGACGGGTCGGGTCAACGGGTCGGACCGACTCGGGTTAGGTCGACTGGGCTGACCGGTTCAACCGGTTCAGCCCGGTTCACTTACCCAATAGAAACCTGCCGGAACCTCGCCGAGAAACCCACCGGAATGCCGCAGAGACCCCCAACAACCTCGATTTCACCGGAAAAACAGAGAGAAGGACATTATTATTTTAATCCATACCGTACATGTTGAATTAAAGCTGGAATCGAGCCGGAATTTACCTATAATGGTATGATTATGTCGGAAAATCACGAAGCTCCGACGAGGGCTCTCCCGGCGGCGGATCGACGATCGGCCAAATGGGTTTTGTTTGTCGTCACATCGGGAGCCTGGATCTGGCGGCGGCATCGCAAACGGACGGCGAGGATGACCGGAACCGGCGAAAAAAAGAAAGGCGACGCTTGGGTTTTTGACGGACTTCAACCAGCTCTCCACGGCGAATGGCGGCACATCATTGCGCGTGGAGGGCTGGGTCACGATCGGAGCAGGGTAATGGTCAATCCGGTGCTGGCGGTGCGCGACACGGCCCGGCGGTGGCGGAGTGACAAATCGGAGATGGGTTGATGGGATTAGGGAGAGTTTTCTGAAATTTTCTCAAAAATTCTAGATTCGAATAATTTTTCCAGAGGTAGGTGAAGGGTTGGGGTTATTAAGTCTGATTCACTTCTCTTATGCTTAACTCTAATAGCCAAACTAGGTAACCCTTGACAGAAATGAGCCATTGGCTCAATGGTTTAAGCAAAAGGATATAAAAGGGGTGAGGTCGTGGGTTCAAACCCTCATACAAGCACCATTCTCTTCCCTTTTTTATTTTATTATTTTATTTAAAAAAATGGGGTGTTACAACTCTCTCCCCCTTAAAAGAAATTTCGTCCTCGAAATTTACCAGTTAGAGGAATAGAGAGACTGCTCTTTCATCTATTTTTGTACTAAAATTTTTCCATCAAAGCATCATTGTTTCTCGGGACTCATCGACACACAAATCAATCTGGCAGTGTCTTCAGTTACCCAAATTGACTTTGGAGCCATAATCATCCCATCATACATTTTGGACCAATTGATCAGAATGTAACATTTAAATCTATAACGGTCTTCATATAATGCAGAACAACATTTGTCTCATAACGTTTTTTTACACGATCTCAGTCAAGGATAAGAGACATTCTGATCTACTACATAAGTTAATCATACCACCCAAAGGTATATTTTTCTAGAGTCCGAATTACTTTTCTAGGTTGACCATCAATTTTCAAATGAAAAACTGCAGCTACAATTCAGACAAGCACTCTAGGACTCCAACAGCGACTCCCAAAATCAGGATGTAAACATCAATTTCAGTCAGGGATGATATTTAAGGATATACCAAGCCGCACCTTGGGGGAGATGCCTTTCTTCATACTGATCGAACATAACTAAGGTCATTAATGGATATCACTTACCTTCAACGTAATATTCAGACAACTATTTCTTTTGTGTTTAACAGAGGCATCACAGATTATACACTTTTGGCACAATCGCAAACACTTCTCTCTGAAGTTCATAGAGTTTTTATCGCATTTCCGTTAGGGTATTCTCAAACACGATCGTCATCATCAGATAGCCTTTCATGAAATCTTACATCGTTATCCCGCATGATCAAACATTTATTCTTAATCTGATTCACAAGTATAAACCATCTCAATTTCTTTATCCAGATTCGAATTCAACCATTTAATTCAAAACACAGACGAACGTTATAGACATTTTCTGTAAGCAGATGTTGAGCTATGGAAGGCAGAATACTCAGATTTGGTTATTTCAGAAGAAATGATTCGACATCAGAGTTCTGTCTCGGAGGATTACGGTTATGATCTAGGGGCATGCACAGACCAGACACCCTACGAAAAACGATCAGTTGATCTACCCAGAAAAACGCAACTCTAAGCTCTGATACCACTAAATGTAACCCCCTAGACCCGCCTATGCGTTACAACGGATCCTAGGAAGTCACATTAGGGTCACAAGAGCGACCCACAGTGAAAAATACACATGAAAACATTTTTCTTTCTCGAAACAATTATTAAACTGTAAAATCAACTTCTGTTTAAAATACAATTTCCGGAAATCATTTAAACACATAACAAAACTTTCAGAAAGCATTTTACAGACACTGACATGAAACAATACATGACATACATGCCCACTAACTATACAGTACCGTACTCCAGAGGCAACGCCGAGGGAACTCCGAACACTGATGTCAAACATTATACCATGCTATAATCTTTTAACCTGCGATGGTAAAATAACGTGAGCTTGGAAAAGCTCAGTAATACAGAACTACCAAAAGATGTTGTAAGCTCATGCAGACATATGGTAGGCATAACAATTTTATGATGTTCTAGGCAATACTTGTCTCCATTTATGTTTCGCTAACTTAGTGAAACACTATTCTTGAGGACTACAAGGTTTGTTCTTTCTATGTTACCGAGTATTAAGAGAGAGCTTATTATTCAGAGAATAAACAGAGTGGCGGGTTGGAGTAGTTAAACCACGAAGCCTAGTGTGTTTTAATAAGTTGAAAATCAAACATACATAAGTACTTAACATCATATCATATGAGCACATAACAGATTAAATGCAAATGTTAAATGTTCATACAGAAGTTTACAAGAACTACCCTCCAACCTTACACCAATATGCAGTCCCCTAGAACTGCATACAGAAGGTCTTACCCTAGGCCTGAGGCGTAGGAGCCTACCTAAGGGAATGCCTTAGGTCCAGAAAGACTTACCCTAGGCCCGTGGGCGTAGGAGCTTAATAGAAGGGTTTACCAGCTGGATCAGGGCTGTACCTGCAGATACTTCATAACATAACCCAACAGTATACCCCAGACAGTAATCAGTGTTCAGATTCCAGACATGAGTAACATAATACATGTAACAGACATATTCTATTTAGAGTATCATAAACAGAAGTTCATGCTTTTGACAGATAAATGGGCATACTATTGAGCAGAGCAGACATTTTCAGCATTCATCATGCAAACAGATTATCCCATCATAGGTCAAACTAATAGATCATACTATCGAGTTTATCGGACAATCAGGCAATACCATCATAGATCAAGCAATAACATGAAAAGTATATAGATTGAGCAACCATACATCAAGTAGGCAGAAAATGTCATCAAACATAATATTATTCATGATCATATCATTATACAATCCATTCAACAGAATATAGCACACATGGAACACACTAGGTGGGACAGATCTTTTCTTGGAGATACTTGGCATTTACGGAATGAGACATTAAACTTTTGACGATTTGAACGAATTTTTGAAACGTGACCCCTATTATAAAGGGGTTCATACTAACGGTTAACCCAGATATTCAGGAGGTGATACTTCAAGATCTTAGAAAGTTCAGATATATTATGGGTGCTTTTGTTCCTTTAAGCATACAAGGGCATTATGGTCATTTCGACGTTCATAGACATTCTGGTAATTATACCAACATTGGAAGCAATGGTTCACAGAACTCGGGTATCCTATTTGCTCCTTAGTTTTCTATCTAGACATTCAAAAATTTCTAAATTAAAGTCTTTTAAGTTATGAGATATTTTCAGTGATGTTCCGATTATTTAGGCTATCATGGCCTTTAGTTATTTGACTGTCATGACAAATCTTATACTATGGCACAATCATATCGGAACGAAAATTATAATTCTCAGGGGCTCTAACAATTTATCATACCTCCAGAATTTTGTTTAATGCGGCATAACCCAACTTGACAATACTTACCAACGTTCAGATGTGAGTACTTTGCGTGCATCAGAACTTAAAACTTAAGGGAACCTTAGCTATTTAAGTCTTATGACAAAATCCAAAATTTCGTCAAATACAAAGTTATCGAATAACTCAGGAGGGTATTTTAGTTATTTTAGACTAAGATAAATCTACCATTTCTTTCTGAATTACCATTTGGTACCTCTATCATTCATGTACTCAAACGAGATTAAGGCGTCCTAACCCTCCGCCCCTTTACAGACGATTCATTCATTACATAACTTGAGGGTATAACGTCATTCAAATTAATCAGACATTTCGGTGCTAGAGGCCATTACCGTCTTTTTGGTCATTACGATCATTTTTATTTAATTCACGCATTACTATCATAAGGATCGACTTAGGATTTCAACAATATTTCCAGAAAATCCTCATTCCTGTGTTATACGGAGTTTGAGGGGAAAAGTCTAAGTTTTATAACACATGTATTGTATAATGATGTCGAAGTCTTTCCAATAAAACATACATCTTAGGTAGAGTAAAAATACACCATCAAGTCAAATACAGGTTTCCGGTCATTTTCTTTACCGGAGGGTTAGTTTAGTCATTTTTATAACCTAAGGGCATTTTCGTAATTTCATAACCAACATCTCATACTCCACATTCTGAACATTGGTTTTTAGACACCATTAATAGAGTTTCAGATTTAACTGTATTATTATTATTATTATTATTATTATTATTATTAGCACATTCGACACTCCTGGTCTATCAATATTCTTATCCGAGTATTTTGATCTTACTGACTCTCATACTTATTTTTCGTATCGAATTCGGCTTAAGCAGAGTTCAGAAACACTTCATCATAAGCATGCTTGCGTTAACCGGATATTGACATGTACATAAAGCATACAAGAGGTAGTAGTGTATTACCTTAATTCCGAGCTACACCAGTCGATTCATAATACTTTATTCGATCGTACTCGAATCCCAAAATGGACATCCCACGACATCTCGAACACCAAGGTATAAGGGTACCTTCAATTATACAGGTTAACGTTTTAGTCCTTATTCACAGAGCCTTAAATAGGATTAAACACATAAACACTTTTGGGTTCAAGGTCAGATTCGGGGGCTTTCGGATCATAATTTTGCAAAACGAGCTTCAAAAACGGACTCAGGACGTCAAAAAACATAAAATAAGAGTTTTTAGAAAATTTGACTTTTTGGTTAACGGTCAAAGTCAACACTGACGTCAGTAGGTCAACGCTGACGTCAGCAGGTCAACGGCGGTCAACGGGGTCAGAGTCAATTGGTCAAAGTCAATGCTGACATCACAGTCAACAGGGGTCAACTGAGTTGACTCGGGCTGACTAGGACGAGTTGACTCGGCTGACGGGACGGGTCGGACGGGTCGGGTCGGACTCGGGTAGACGAGTCGGGTCGGATGGGTCGGGTCGGGCTCGGGCAGACGGGTCGGGTCAACGGGTCAGACCGGCTCGGGTTGGGTAGACTGGGTTGACCGGTTCAGCCCGGTTCACTTACCCAATAGAAACCTGCTGGAACCTCGCCGAGAAACCCACCGGAATGCCGCCGGAGACCCTCAACAACCTCGATTTCACTGGAAAAACAGAGAGAAGGACATTATTATTTCAATCCATACGTACATGTTGAATTAAAGCTGGAATCGAGCCGGAATTTACCTATAATGGTATGATTATGCCGGAAAATCACGAAGCTCCGACGAGGGCTCTCCCGGCGGCGGATCGATGATTGGCCAAATGGGTTTTGTTTGTCGTCACGTCGGGAGCCCGGATCTGGCGGCGGCATTGTGAACGGATGGTGAGGATGACCGGAAACAGAGAAAAAAAGAAAGGCGACACTTGGGTTTTTGACGGACTTCAACCAGCTCTCCACGGCGAATGGTGGCACATCACTGCGCGTGGAGGGCTGGGTCACGATCGGAGCAGGGTGATGGTCACGTCGGTGCTGGCGGTGCACGCCACGGCCCGGCGGTGGCGGAGTGGCAGATCGGAGATGGGTTGATGGGGTTAGGGAGAGTTTTCTGAAATTTTCTCAAAAATTCTAGATTCGAATAATTTTTCCAGAGGTGGGTGAAGGGTTGGGGTTATTAAGTCTGATTCACTTCTCTTATGCTTAACTCTAATAGCCAAACTAGGTAACCCTTGACAGAAATGAGCCATTGGCTCAATGGTTTAAGCAAAAGGACATAAAAAGGGTGAGGTCGTCGGTTCAAACCCTCATACAAGCACCATTCTCTTCCTTTTTTATTTTATTATTTTATTTAAAAAACGGGGTGTTACATACGTAGACATACATGTAACAAAGTTTATTAGTTTTATAAAAATATGTCACCAACGAGGCCTTCACATAGTTGGCAAATGTAAAGTCTCGGGTCTTATGTTAGAACCAAAACATATTCAATATGAATATTAACTCAATATTTATACATGCTAAACCATTAAGAACAAAAGACTAGATTTGCGGGAACGTATTAAGCAAATCTATAAACGTAGCAAACTCCTTTCAGTCTCCTGTGGAAAACGGTGAAATACTCTCTCAAGGACATTCATGATTTCGATTGCTTAAAAGCCCTCTCGCCCTGGTAGCTATCTTTGCCGTAACCAGCAAACTGAGTGGCCTTGGAGTCCCTGCTCTCTCACTGCTCTTCCCCCCTCGTTTGACCCTCGCTTTGAAGTCAAGCTTTCTTTCTATTTTCTTGCCTCAATTCCGTGAGCACCAAGTTTTTTTACCTCGTCTTGTCCTTTTCCCCTACCGTCTTAAATCACTTCTAGCTTCATTAACTCTCTCCCAACTACCTCTCCTTGTTCCTTTCCTTTCTCGACAATGGCTTTACTCCCCTCACAAGACATTGAATGCACAGAGAATGTCTCGGATCACACGCACCAACTCTTGACTCCCACTGAAAACAAGGAAAACAATGCTCTTGAATCATTGGATTTAAATGAAGACGGGGAAGTGAACTTCACTATCAAAAACCAAGCTCTTGTAGAAAAGGTTATCTCCGATTCCGCTGCAAAGGTTTTCACTCTAAATGTCATACTCAAGAAAGCTTGAAAATGCCCTAATCTCGAATGCCATGATCTGGGCAACAATATCTTCTTGTTTGTGTTCCAATCACTCGATGACAGGCTTTGTATTCTCGGCAATCGACCTTGGGCAGTCCAATACCATTTGTTAGTCCTCAAAGAATGGCTCCCGGAAATGGCGTTCAAAGAGCTGGATTTCTCACTAGAGTAGTTTTGGGTTCAAATACACAATCTTCCACTAACACTGATTACCCAAGAGAACATAACGAAAATCGGGAACTTGTTCGCCAAATGCTTTGGTTCCAACTTTGATGGCAAATGCAAAGTCAAATGGGATGGCCAACTAAATCTAAGAGTGGCCATCATAGTCGAAGATCCCCTAAGGACGAGTTTTATGCTTAACAGACAGAATTATAAGCCAGTTGAAGTGTCCTTCAAGTATGAACGTTTGCCCAAATTCTGCTATAAATGTGGGCGTATCGGCCATGGAGAAAGAGAATGTTGGCATGATACAAAACTCTTCAAGAACACCAGAAGATATGGCCCATGGCTAAGAGCATCACCAACATAGGAGAAGAAATCTTCTAAACTGCCATCTCAACCTCGCCGAAATGTTGTGTCTGGTAATCCCAGCTTGAACGCCCTACTACCGGAATCGAGGAGAACCAAAGGTGATCCAGCGAAACGTGACAGCAATTCCAAGGTGACCTCGAGTACTCCCCCGAGGGTATGAGGTTACCAAGTCCAAGATTGGAAGAAAATTTTTCAACAGGTCTGCAAGTTATTGCCGAAAATGGAAAGGATAAAAACAAAGTTATTTCCTGTTTTGGCACTCCTACAGTTGACTTCCACAAATCTCACTATCAACATGATGAGCTAACATCACAGGAAGCAAAGAAGCTGGAGGCTACACCTAAGTCTATCGATTCCCTTTCCGATCCTAAGTGCACGCAACCTGTCGACATTCTAAGCAACCAGATCATAGAGGGTGTAAGCAATTTGGAGGTGTCTAAGAAGCTAAAAAGGAAAAGGGATGAACCACAAGAAGAATCATTCTTTGTGGCAAAAAGAAGGGAGATCTGGAACTATATCAGTGAAGGTATCTTTCAAATCTCCCCGGGGAATTGGGGTGCCAATAATTTCGGAGCAGTAGCTAATGAGGAAGCTCTAAAGAACGCTTTGTTCTCAAACTCATTCTCAAATGCCTCTCCCACTATCAACAACATTGAAAGAAAGAAAAGAGGCTTCTCTAGGGGCTATCTGCAGCTCCCATGAGTCCTTCATGTTGCACCTCTTTCACAAGGAAGGTGTGGAAGATGGTGACGTATGTTAAGCCTTCCCCTAGGATCAGATGGTGCTGGTATGTCGTTGTTGATCCAAGGAATTACGGTCACAAGCTCAAGTTCTTAGGCTTCCCCAGTTTCAAGCTCAAGACTTTGCCGTTTGCTGCAGTCTTTTGCCTTGCGGGTATGGGTGTTCAAAAATACCCGGCCCGAACTACCAGACCCACCGAATCGTCTACCCGATTAAAATTTACCGGGTATTTATATTAAAGTACTCGAATTTTTCGGGCCGGGTACCAGGCCCGCAATTTTTTCCGCGTAGTTGGGCCGGGTCAGGGCCGAAATTTTTTTATAACTGGGTACCAGACCCGACCCGCTAATTTTAATATTTATATATTTTATATTTTAAATTCTATTTTCATGTTATGTTTATTATTATTTTTCCTTAAAATTAATTTTAAATCCCTAACTTCTTTTTATACTTGTATTATATACTTTTAAGTTTACAAACTTTTAAAAATATTTATATTAATTTTTCAATATGAGAGCCGAAAGAAAAATCATGATCGAGATTAATATTTTTAATACATTATTTTGTCGATAAACTTTAATACATACATATATATATATATATATATATATATATATATATATATATATATATCCAAATATTTCTCTCCTAAAACTAACCTCAAATCAATATTTTTTATGTTTGAAATATATATCATGAAATTTTATTTGTTTCCTATGTGTTTTTTTTAAATAGATTTAAAAAATATAAATAAAGTAAACCGGGTACCCGGTACCCGATTTTACGGGTACCCGAATTTTGCGGGTACCTAGTTCTCATGGGCCGAGTCACGAGCCGACTTTTAGGTACCCGGATATGAACACCCCTACTTGCGGGTTTTCCCTTTGGTTAGATCGGATGTTTTCCCCATCCAAGTTGACAAGACCCGCGCCGGACGACGAGGGACCCTGCTTCCGGATGGAGCTCTCACTGGGATTTTGGGATAATGTCTACTTTCCATCGTCAGGGAAATCAAACAGCTTCCATTTTTGTTTGATTTTTTTCGTTGCTCGGGTGATGTTCCTATGTGTTCGTGTCATCACCGTCCTTTTGTTTGATGTTTCGAACATTAAGCTCATTGTGAGCGTGTTTCTTGTCAACGTTGTAGGGACGTTCGTCGATTGGCCTTGTGGGCACAAGGGTTTCGTGCTCCTTGTCAACGTCTGCATGTTCATGCATGCTTTTACGCTTGATTTTGTTTGTTGTGCTTTAGATGTACGACCTTTTACCTTTTAAATGAATCGAATCTATCTTTGAACCAAAAAAAAGACTAGATTTGTGGAGGCATACCTGTATTTTTGGGAGAGTCTAAAATTAGGCACCTTAAAATTAGGCTAATATTAGGCAGCATCGGTACGAATATTAGATGTAAGTAAAATGAATCTGAGCCATTGGATTAAAAAAATAAAAAAAAAAGTTACAAAAAAGGGGTAAAGGGGTAGAAGGTTAATCAGTTAACCTTATAGAAAGAAAAGATGGAAAGAAAATGGGGAAATCGAACGTGATTTTTTTAAACAAACTCACATTTTTCTTTCATCCATCTTCTTCAACCTTGATTTCTTTGAGTTTGAGTTGGAATAGAGTAATATTTGAGGTAAGATTCTTCCTCTTCACATATCAAGCTTCAAAATAAGATCCATGCCTCCATATATGAGTATTATGGAGTGGCTAGGGTTTTGTTGGGGTTATGTTTTAAGAGAGGTTTTGAAGGTAACTGAGAAATGGTATTGATATTGGAATAACGTTGGTGGCTTTAGGTGATCTTAGGGACACTATGAGAAGGTTAGAGTTAGATTGAGGAGCATTTTTTAGCTTAAAATGACATTTTCTGTATTTTGGTATCGATATTGTTATTGCGGTATCAATACCATTTGAACGAATGTAGAAATTTTGGTAAAAGTATCATGTTGTATTTATACTGCTCTTGACGGTATTTGTATTGCTCTTACATATTGCATATGAAATTGAAATTGACACTATACTTACACACATTTTATTTTTTTTAAGTCATTTTCCTTTTTAATAATATATATGTATATAATCTTTAAACTTATTGTTTTGGTTCATAAAATTTATTGAGAATTGAAATTGAATTGTTTAAAACATATTTATTTCTACTTTTGCAGGTTGACTTATCTGATTTCTTTAACAATGTCTCTTTGTTAGACTTGGGGAAGTTCATGGTTAATTTATTTCTCGGTTCAACCCTTTGTTTGATGAGGTTGCTGCTCTCTCTTGAAATTTTGTAACTTTCGAGCTTCTTCCTCCGACTTTGATCCACCACCGACATCCGATGCTTGATATATTTGTTTCTCTTGTTTTTCATGATTTGCATCTATGTCTTTGGTTGTCATTATGAATTTATGGATGACACTTTGGGTGTTTTTTTGTTACATTGATGTTTTTAATTTTGTAGTTTCATTTGAATGATTTGGATCTATTTGAATATTCTACATTATGCTTATATTTTAGATTATGACGTTGATCTAATGCAACTATAAATATTTTGGATTACCACTTTTACTTATATTGTGCTTATCATCTTATTTGTCTATTTTCTTTCGATACTATTAATCGTACAAATTTTCTTAGTACTTAGAACAATTGTTTTCAAGGGTTTTGAACAAATTTTCCTTTAAAGACTTTCACAAAACTTTAGTCAATAGAAATAAGTTTAAAATAATTTTCCAAGTGATTTTTAATTAAAACCTACAAATTTATATATGCAATGAACTAAAATGGTACAAATGATACACAATAGTACCGATACAATTAACATAACTACTGGTACCACATGAAAAATATCGATTCTGGAACCAAACTTTCAACAAATTAGTATCGATTTTGAATAATGTTTTTGAATTTTGTGATTTGGGGTAAGAATTTGTGTAGATACCCAAATTCTTATGAGTTTTGTACCATAAGTTTAGTTGGTTTTAGATTAGGAGATGGGTAATACTTTGTGTAGCTATGTTTTTTTATTATAACTTATGTAAAGATTTATGTAGGTATTTTTAAACCATTATATAGGTATCGTATTTCTCATGTGTTTCATAACATATAGAGTAATCCTTTAAAATTTGAGGTAGTTACACAATTTCCTACCATAAGTTTGGTTGGTTTATGATTAGGAGATATGGAGTTATAATTTCTATAGTTACGGTTTTTACTAGAAGTTACGTAAAGCTTTACATAGGTATTGTGAAACATTGTGTAGGTATCATATTTATAATGTGTTTTGTAATATATAGAGTAATCCTTTAAGATTTGAGGTAGTTACACAATTTCCTAAAATAAGTTTGGTTAGTTTAAGATTAGGAGATACATGGTAATAATTTTGGTAGTTACTTTTTTTACTATATTTTATGTAAAGATTTCTGAAGGTATTGTGAAACATTTTGTAGGTATCGTATTTATAATGCAATTTGTAACATATAGAGTAATCCTTTAAGATTTCAGGAAGTTACAAAATTTCCTACCATAAGTTTGGTTGGTTTAAGATTAAGAGATATGAGGTAATAATTTCGGTAGCTACTTTTTTTACTATATCTTATGTAAAAATATATGTAAGTATTGTGAAACATTGTGTAGGTATCGTATTTATAATGCGTTTTGTAACATATTGAATAATCCCTTAAGATTTCATGTAGTCACACAATTTCCTACCATAAGTTTGGTTGGTTTAAGATTTGGAGATATGGGGTAATAATTTCAGTAATTATTTTTTTACTATATTTCATGCAAAGATTTCTTTAGGTATTGTGAAACATTGTGTAGGAATGATATTTATTATTCGTTTTGTAACATATAGGGTAATCTTTTAAGATTTCAGGTAGTTACACAATTTCCTACCATAAGTTTGGTTGGTTTAAGATTAGGAGATATGGGGTAATAATTTCGATAGTTACCTTTTTACTATATTTTATGTACAAGTTTCTGTAGGTATTGTGAAATATTGTGTAGGTATCGTATTTATAATGCGTTTTGTAACATATAGAGTAATCCTTTAAGATTTCAGGTAGTTACACAATTTCCTACTATAAGTTTGGTTGGTTTAAGATTAGGAGATCTAGGGTAATAATTTCAAAAGTTACTTTTTTTACTATAACTTATGTAAATAATTATGTAGGTATTGAGAAATATTGTGTAGGTATCATATTTATCAAGTTTTTTTTAACATATAGAGTAATCCTTACAGATTTTAGGTAGTTACACAATTTCCTACCATAAGTTTGGTTGGTTTAAGATTAGGATATATGGGCTAATAGTTTCGGTAGTTACGTTTTTGCTATATTTTATGTAAAGATTTCTGTAGGTATTGTGATACATTGTGGAGGTATCGTATTTATAATGTGTTTTGTAACATATAGAGTAATTCTTTAAGATTTCTAGTTGTTACAAAATTTCCTACCTTAAGTTTGCTTGGTTTAAGATTAGGATATATAGGGTAAAATTTTCGGTAGTTACGTTTTTTGCTATATTTTATGTAAAGAATTCTCTAGGTATTGTAAAACATTGAATATGTGTCATATTTATAATGCGTTTTGTAACATATAATGTAATCCTTTAAGATTTGAGGTAGTGACATAATTTTCTACCATAAGTTTGGCTGGTTTAAGATTAGGAGATATGAGGTAATAATTTCAGTAGTTACTTTTTGGGAAAACTACACTGCTGGTCCCCAAACTATTACCGTTTTTCTATTTTGGTCCCTAAACTATGTTTTTCGGCAAAACTGTCTCTTCTGTTACATAGTTCTCCTGTTTTGGTCCCCCGACCTTAAATAGCTAACGGTTTTGTTGATGTGGCATTTTTTAAAATATTTTTTAATCATTTCTCTCTCCTTTTAAAAAAAATTCCACGTCAGCAAAACCGTTAACTATTTAACGTCGGGGACCAAAACAGGAGAACTATGTAATAGAAGGGACGATTTTACCGAAAAACATAGTTTGGGGACCAAAATAGGAAAATGGTAATAGTTTGGGGACCACCGGTGTAGTTTTCCCTTTATTTTTTTACTATATTTTTTTTAAAGATTTCTATAGGTATTGTGGAACATTGTGTAGGTATCGTATTTATAATACGTTTTGTAACATATAGAGTAATCCTTTAAGATTTCAGCTAGTTACACAATTTCCTATCATAAGTTTGGTTGATTTAAGATTAGGACATATGAGGTAATAATTTAGGTGGTTACTTTTTTTACTATATTTCATGTAAAATTTCTGTAGGTATTGTAAAACATTTTGTAGGTATCGTATTTATAGTGCGTTTTGTAACATATAGAGTAATCTTTAACATTTCAAGGTAGTTACACAATTTCCTATAATAAGTTTGGTTGGTTTATGATTAGGAGATCTAGGCTAATAGTTTCGATAGTTACTTTTTTTTACTATAACTTATGTAAATAATTATCTAGGTATTGTGAAACATTGTGTAGGTATCATATTTATCATGCGTTTTGTAACATATAGAGTAATCCTTTCTAATTTTAGGTAGTTACACAATTTCCTACCATAAGTTTGGCTGGTTTATGATTAGGATATATGGAGTAATATTTTCTGTAGTTGCGTTTTTGCTATATTTTATGTAAAGATTTATGTAGGTATTGTGAAACATTGTGTAGGTGTCGTATTTATAATGTCTTTTGTAACATATGGAGTTGTAACCCCCTCGTCCCAGTCTGGTCGGATGATCGGTCCGAGTGGGCCACACGGGGAAAACCGAAGCAAAACCCGTTAAGGCTTCCCCTCGGTTAACGACCCAGAAAATTTTCTTTTTAATTATCTTGTCAATAGGCATAATTTAATCCTATGTAGGACACGGCAGCGGAAAATACGAATAATGCAGCATACTCCGACCAACCAAAACATTAAACAACTCATTTTAGTCTTTTACAGCAGGCCGTTTCGAAACGCCCTGAGGGTGTTCCGAAACGCCTTGACTTAGTCAACAGGCCAGGGTCAACCATAGGGTGACCGTTTCGAAACAGGGGTGACCCGTATCGAATCGACCCTAACGGTCAACTTCTCGTGGTCAACGAGATTTGACCGTTTCGAAACACTAAGGACCCGTTTCAGTACGCCTATATCTCGTCAATTTCTCAAAATTCCAGTTGCAAAAACGTACCGAAACAGCCCCTATCCGTTCCGAAACGGCTGGCCAAATGCAAAGGGGCCGTATCGAAACAGGGTGGCCCGTTTCGAAACACCCCCTGTCTGCAAACTCGTTTGGGCTGTTTTAAGGCACAAGGGTGCCCCAAAACACCTCCACAACCTATAACAACTCACTAGCAATGAAACTTAAGGCAACCCAACATTCAAGCATGCTTGAGCAACATCATATCAAGACTAAACATCAAAGCACAACATCACAAGCCACACAACCACACATGTCATTATAGATATTAAGCTTAACATATCCAACACTTAGGCAATTCTAGATAGCAAAATACTAACATGATTTCAAGCAAGGCATACATCCTAAAAGCCAAATTAACAAACACATATGAAGAGTCTAACATGCTCCTAAACAACAACAACAACAAACATATATTCCAAAAGCATCATAACACGACACCTATCCCATTGCTTTACTATTACAATCTTTAAATTTAACTATCATACTTGAGCTAACCGTAAGCAACACTTGGTGTTCTTTCCTTGCCTTTGCCACCCACAAGCTATTTATCTGCATTGTCGAACAAAAGAGAGCGTAAGCATAAAAGCTTAGTGAGGGTAAGCTCATAAAACAAACCTTCGACAATGCAAGGTCCAAGCACGAGCTACAACCAAGATAAAATGCATGATCTTACCTCCGATCCACGCGAGCCGTAAATATAGATGATGCATGAACATATATTCAATATCATGTCATGCTCAACATGTTTAAATCCACAACATATGAAATCACATATATTAAACCATGTTAGCAACACATCCCAAAACACATTGGCTCGCAATTAACCACATATTGGCGACATAAACTACAATCCGTATTGGCACCTAGCTATGACTCGAATACGCGGATAACCGTTGGAACTCACATCCAACAACTCAACCATTACCTGACGATGGGATTCCACTCATCACCGTTTACGCGGAGGGGATTCCACTCATCCTCACGCCTCATTTCACGCGGAGGGGATTCCACTCATCCTCACGCCCCGTCGATGGGATTCCACTCATCACCGACGAATATAAATACAATTTCCGGGCGTACCCGTACTCCTCCTTGGTGACTCAACGCCACCAAGGCCACGCGCGACTTTTGACTCATGTGTACACACTAAACATCCTAATGATCGATCATTTGTACCCAAGCATACTAGTGCCAATACTACACATTTCATTAATCATTCATAATATCAATTCATAACACTTCCGTGCTTAGCACGTACTCACCATGACTTACCGTCATGCACAAACCACGTTTCCATGCCTAGCATGTACTCACCATGATCCTCGGATCATGAAACCACCTCATAATATCATTACACATGTCAACACTACATGTACATCATTAACAACCATATCACATTATATTTTACACGTGTGTATAACCATATCATATCTATCATCAACATGCATATAACAATACATCAAACATGCCCCAACATACATGTATACAACATATACATAATCAACACCATCTCAATTTAATACGAGGCATATACAACCATTAAAAAGTACAACCAAAGTCTCTAATCAAAGCTTGGGATTAGGCTACCACTCTAATCCCAACTCTAGGTGGGTTTACCAAGCCCATCCTAGGATCACATGCTTGAACCAAATACTCAAAATCATTTTAAAAACATTTAACCACTCACCTAAGCTTCCAAGCTCCAAGCCAAGCAAGCAACCTCTCTCAAATTTCCGGATTTCTTCCCGAGGCTTCTCCAACACAAATTCCCGCTTCCAAACAACCTCAAACACAATTCAAACAATTCCAAATCAGCCCAACATCAAAAGACCAACCCGGAACACAATTCAAATTCAATTTACAACGTTGCAAGCCATGACCAAACCCCATACTTTGCAATTTCGGACAGCCCACATACCCCTTCCAAAATCCATGTTTCCAACACCCGTTGCACCCACAAACAACCCCAAATCAACCCCTAACCATAGTACTACCATTGGGCTATCAATTTCCACCTAAAACAACCCCCAAAAATCACCCAAAACCCTTCAAAAAACCCAGTTTTACCCAATTTCGGGAATCATGTTAAAATCATGTAAAAATCATCTATGTTGGGTCTTATGGGTAGTAAACAACATATATAACTTCAACAAATCGAAAGCTCAAATTAAAGACATTAAAGTTTGCATTTTTATCCTAAAAACTCAAAACCCTAAACTTCAAAATCTATGAGCTTTATGAAAATTAAAGGTATCATCTTAAAGAGGAAGAGGAGGACAAGTTAGAAACGGTTTTATCTTTCAAAAATCACCAACAAAGAGCATGGGGATGAAGGAATGGAAATTTGGAGAGGGAGTGGGTTTTTGGTGTGAATGAGAGGAAAGAAGAAGATGAAGATAGGAATTAAAGGGGTCTTTTAAATTAAAGGGGTTTTAAAAATGGGAGACCCTTTTAATTACACCTTTGCCATTAATGAGATGACATATCTCATCCATGTTTAAAATCCATGAAATTGATTCCAAAACAACTTAAGTCTAACATAAAATAATTCGTTTTGAAAATACGAAGCCCAAATATTAATTTATTATTTTAATTATAAAAACCGAAACCCGAAATAATATTTTAATATTATTTTCTCCCGGCCCCCAAACCCGGGTGTTACAGGAGTAATCTTTTAAGTAGTTACACAATTCCCTACCATAAGTTTGGTGTGCTTAAGATTAGGAGATATGGGGTAATGATTTCGGTAGTTACTTTTTTTACTATATTTTATGTAAAGAGTTCAATAGGTATTGTGAAACATTGCGTATGTATGTTATTTATAATGTGTTTTGTAACATATAGAGTAATTCCTTAAGATTTCAGGTAGTTACACAATTTCCTACCATAAGTTTGGTTGACTTAAGACTAGGAGATATGAGGTAATAATTTCCGTAGTTACATTTTTTTTACTATATCTTATGTAAAGATTTATTTAGGTATTCTGAAACATTTTGTAGGTATCTTATTTCTCATGCTTTTACTGACATAAAGAGTAATCTTTTAAGATTTTAGGTAGTTACACAATTTCCTACTAGAAGTTTGGTTGGTTTAAGACTATGACATATGGGGTAATAATTTCTGTATTTACGTTTTTTTCTAATTTTATGTAAAGATTTCTATAGGTATTGTAAAACATTGTGTAGGTATCGTATTTATAATGCGTTTGGTAACATATAGAATAATCCTTTATCATTTCAAGTAGTTTCACAATTTCCTATCATAAGTTTGGTTGGTTTAAGATTTGGAGATATGGGGTAATAATTTCGGCAGTTACTTTTTTTACTATAACTTCTGTAAAGATTTATGTAGGTATTGTGAAACATTATGTAGGTATCGTATTTCTCATGTGTTATGTAACATATATAGTAATTCTTTAAGATTTCAAGTAGTTTCAAAATTTACTACCATAAATTTGGTTGGTTTAAGATTAGGATATATGGGATAATAATTATTGTAGTTACGTTATTGACTATAACTTATGTAAAGTTTTATGCAGGTTTTGTGAAACATTATGTAGGTATCGTATTTCTCATGCGATTGTAACATATAAAGTAATCTTTTATGATTTTAGGTATTACATAATTTCCTACCATAAGGTTGGTTGGTTTAAAATTACGAGAAATGGGGTAATAATTACAGTAGTTACACATTTTTACTATAACTTATATAAAGATTTATGTAGATTTTGTGAAACTTTGTGTAGGTATCATATTTCTCATCTGTTTCGTAACATGTAGAGTAATCTTTTAGGATTTTAGGTAGTTACACTATTTTCTATAATATGTTTGGTTTGTTTAATATTAGGAGATATGAGGTAATAATTTTTGTAGTTACGTTTATTCTTATAATTTTTGCAAAGGTATAGATAGGTATCGTGAAACATTGAGTTGGTATTGTATTTCTCTTAAAGAAAAAGAAAATAATCACACCTTCACAGTATCTCCACATACTCTAGTTTGTTGAAATAGTTGACATATCTCCATGAATTTCTTGAGATGTTGCCTCGGGTCTCCAGTAAGTGCTCCATCTAATTGACCTACATTCAAAAGAGTTTGGATCATTACGAGTTTAAGTTCAAAATTTAGCTTATTGGCATCAGTGCCAACAAGTCCTGGCATTAAGCTTGCAATATCAGGTGCTGAATGTTCTCGGCTTGGTCTTTCTTCTTCGGCATGAGGAGTGGCATGGTTATTGTTTTTTGGTGGATTCTGATTGTTGTTAACACCATTTGCTCCTCCGTTTCCTTGATTTCTGTGATTCATCTCTCGAATTCTCTTTTTCAATATGCGAAAAGTGCGTTCAATCCCAGGGTCTAATGGCCAAGTTTCCTTCTCAGTATGGTTCCTGGACATGCATCGATAAAAACAAAAGCAAAACAAAAACAAAACAAGTAAAAATCTAAAAACAATCAAATCTGTTGCAATCTCCGGCAACATCGCCAAAAACTTATATACTTTGTAGAAGATGTGTAAAATGAATTATGGCAAAAGGTATAAATGATATGTATTGGGCAAGTTATGCCAAGAGTCTTTTGTGTGCAAGTATACACGGTCTACAAGTAATACAGCTTGGTAGGCTGAGTTATCAATCCCACAAAGATTGTCTTGAATTCGATTGTTTAATTGTTATTTGCTTTGAAAGAAAAGATGTTTGTTTTGAAGGTTGTTTTGAAACTAAAGAAACTAAAGAAAAATAAAATGAAGTAAATTTTTGGCAAGGAAGGTGCTTCTAAATGAGTGATGACTATTGGTAGGAAATGCCTAGATTCAATATGATTCATGCCAGCCTTTATTGGAAAAACTGTTTTGGCGTTGTTTGCCAAGCATATTCAACATTAGCAAAGCCTCTCTCGATGGTCATTGCTCTAAATTGGCCAAGTAAAACCCCCTATATCTCTATAGTGTTTGTTTTTCTTAAACCAACTTGATTAAAATCAATTTATACTCCGAGGGGGGATAGATTTCACTTCCGAAGTAACTTCATCTACTTGAACATCTTCTCTCGAAGCTTCTCTCCCAAGTATTCAACAACTTAATTGTCGCCAACTCAAGTCTGTTAAGATATTGGGAGACAATAGGCGTATTGTGCCAGCTCTTGCTTGGCGGAGTGTTTAGGAAAAATTAGAGTATGCCAAATAGAAAAACTTTGACAAAAACAGAATTATTATAAAGGAACTAAGGCATAAAGCCAATATTCAATCCAAAATATCCCTCACCAACTATGAAAATTAGTTCATCGTGAGGAGATTAACCAAAACAACCATAATCGTTTTCAAAAACATCATCATAAAAAACTAAAGATAAACAACTTGTGTCAAGGGAATAGGTAAAGGGGTCTCTCGATGCAGTCCTCCACGCTAGGCTCTCGGCCAAGAGGTTGAACCACCCTTCCTCAGTGTAGCCAAAAGTCACTCATCGGTTACTCCAACGCCGTACTCTGATCACTCTAGGTCTTCACCCAATCACTCTTGATTCCTCACTTCGTCTCTCCTCATCGTCTGCAATGCTTGATCGGTTGGTCTTTATATAGGCGAGTGTGGGAAAGGATGAGATATGTCTTTGTGTTTGAATTTGAAATGATCAAGGGATAAAATATAGAGCTCTATCCGATCATTTTGACATCTTAGTAGCTCGGTGTTATATCTTATCAGGCTAGGGTTGACGTCATCATACCGATGCTGCCTTGGTATCCAAGCTTGACACAACGATGCCAACTTCACTTGGCATCACCTTATCTGCTATTTTTTCGGAAGTTGATCCAATTATGATCTTCTAGGAGTCTGATCCTTTCCTATTTTTCAGGGGTTCATCATCTTTTGGCATGGCATCAAATGCATCTCTCTGCAACCAAACGCTTGGCACACAATTGGTTCATCTGTGCCCACAGCTCTTGGCATTCACCTTGGCATTCCTAACTGTGTTCCTAATTGTGTTGCTTTACTATGTCCATTCCTCCACCGAATCCTATTCCAAACCTGCAAAATAGTTGTAAAATCAACCCTTCACTCTGGTATAGGTAACCTAGTAACCCCTTGATGAAAATGCACGATCCTAACAAATTAATGCAGCTAAATGTACCTGAAAATAAGCAAAAGCATATCAATATAGGCATGAAAAGCAATACTTTTGAGGAGGTAACACACCCCCAAACCCAGCTCATTGCTTGCCCTTAAGTAATGCAAAAATAAAGAAAAACAAAAATGGTGAAAATAATACCTCGAAAAAAGTTTGGTTGGAAGGCCAACAAATGCTGTCAAGCAGAGTTTGATGTTAATGATGCCCTTAGGAATCACAGTGCACAATGTCAAGCAGAAAATAATTCAAGTGCAACAATATAACTCTAGTCTAAGTGCATGATTTGTGTGAAAAGTGTGGGCAGTATGCATCTAATTATCCTTTCACTCCCTTAGCCAAATTCTACTTCCTAAACTCATATTTTTATTATATTTGTTTTCTTTGCCGAGGGTCTCTTGCTTTATCTTAAGCTTGCTTCGTGACATTGTTTAGCGTGAATGATAAGAGGGAGCATACCACGAATCCCCACCTTAATCCAAACATCACTAGGCTTTCTCTTCAACTCATACCCTAGGGTTTTGGACTTGAGAACTAAGAGGGGGCATACCACGAAGCCCCAAGAAACTTATTATCCCTAGGTATATGAGAGTTCATTTTTTTTACCATGGCAGAACATTGATGCCTTATTTTCTTTTACCCTGGCATTCTTTTTTTAATCTAAGCATGGTTTCAAATAGTTTAAGTTTTCTAGGGAACTAGATACATACCACTTGCTAAGTGTAAATCAATTTCCAAAACTAGAGATCAATTGGCAAGAAAACTTGGCATACTATCCACTGGAATGGAAAACTGAAGATAAAAAATTCATCATTGGGCACACAACTAGGATCAAAATAAGATTGCCTAATCAATTGTTAACCAACTTCAATTTTTAGACGAGACAAAAAAAAATTTCACTTTTTTATGGTTCGGTATGCAACTACTCTACATGAACTACATGGCAAACAAAAAATTTAAACGTGAAATGCATGGAATAATGTGAGAAAATGCACACCCCCAGACCCAAGATGTGCATTGTCCTCAATGCATGAAACAACACATATATACAAGAAAACAGAAAAATAAAAATGCATGACCATGAAGATGCAAGAATGAAATACAAAAGAGTTAAGTAAAAGAAGACTCCCCTTTGGAGACCTCTTCCTCCCATTTAGCACGAGCTTCTTCTTCTTTTTTGGAACGGGTCTTCCTCCTGGTTAGGCTCCCACATTCAGGGGCCATTCTTTTCTTCCCTTTCCAGCCTTGTTTTGAGGCGGCAGTGAAGGCTCTAATATCCTCCTTCTTCTTGGTAGGGTCTGTTAGCGGTGTAACTAGCGTAGGCTTTGGCTTCTTGGTAAGAATGTCCTCCGAATCAGATGAGGTATCGATGCTGGAAGATTCAACATGCACTGGGACATATAAACTGTATCATTGGACTCGAAACTAGCAAAACGGACTGGACTGGCTGACTTGACTGGACTTGCATGACTGGTTGGCTTGACTGGACTTGCTGACATAATTGTACTCGCTAGCATGATATAACTAGAAGAGAGCTCGGTAGGGAAAGGTGGAAGAAGGGAACCTCGTCGGGAGAAAGTTTAACAAAGACCTCCCGAACGATAGCATCCCTATCCTTGGTATAATGCCTCAATTTGGCATGTAGCTCCTCGATTGCCTCCGACTTCTGGAGAATAATCTTTTGGCTAGCGTCAACTTGAGACAGCAATATCAACGAGCTTATTGGCATGGTTTCTAGTACACTACTAGGCTCTGCCTTTGGTTTGGCTTTGGCGTGGCAGTCTTAGCTTTTCCCTTCCCCTTCTCCTTTGCTTCTCTAACCGTGAGATTCTTCCAAATAAAGGACAATGATGGTGGTCCCTTTAATGACCTGACCGTGATCCTCATCCATTCTTAGCACTTCATTGCGTGAACAAATGTTAGAAATTAATAAAGGGTAAAACAAACTTCCCTTACTCTTGGCAGTTCAATTGTAGGTTTCTTCGATAATGATCCTGCCAAAATTTATCTTGTGCCCCTTTGACAATGGAGTGAAAAATTATCAACTAGTCCACCAATACTGTGTCATTGTGAGATGTGAGAATGAGATTGTGTTTGATAAAGTGGTCCCAACCTCGTATCTGAGGCTTCAATGCCAGCCTCTTGACAGTTTGATGGCTGATGGATGAGACGGTCCAGGTTGTGCCAGGTTCATACAAGTCTGCCGGTATTTTCTTGCGTTTGGCAACGTTCATGGTCTCAACATCCTCGAGATATTCATCTCCTACACTAGGAAAAGAAAAGAGTGAGTTAATATAACCCTCATCAAATCGGGCATACTTACCTTGAATCGTCAAAAATGTAGAGTCTTTGGTCACAAGGTGCGCGTAAAACTCTTGAACAATGGTGGCGTAAACCTCTCCCTTCGGCTGGCAGAAAGCACTCCACTTGTGCATGTCGACAATGGCCATGAACTCCGGCAGGAATCCAACGGTGGCGTCCGATTGAAAATCAAAGTGCTTCTCATAAAGGAACAATCTTAAAGAGAAGTTCATCTTGAACCTGTTGTGGATTTCCTCATTGAAGAATCGCTTGAAAGGAGTAGATGATGAAGTCATGAAAATGAAAAGTCGATTTGGAAGAGAAGAAAAAGAATGATGAAAGGTTCTTGAATCTTGCTTGAACAAAAACGGAAAGTGAGAAAAAAAAATCTTGATGAAATCAGTTTTAAGGTAGAGGAGAGAAAAAGGTTGAGTGTTTAATAAGGTTTTAATGAGGGTAGCCGAAAAAGAAGGGTAGATAATGATAGGATTTAGAGAGTTTTAATTGGGAATAGTTTAAATTTAAAAAAGTGATAAGTGATAAGGATATGGAAAAGAATTGAAGTGATATGGTGATCATGATAAAATTAATTTTCATTAAAAGGGGGCGGCAAAAGATAATTCTCCCAAAAATATTTTCTCATCTTAATCAAGCTAGGGTTTCTCTTTCTTCCTTTACACGAAAACATGTGCATGTCCTTGACATGGGACATGGCATAGTCTCTAGCAAACATGCTAGATCTCAGTCCGTCTAGCAATATTCCTGGCATCAATTCCTATCAAAATTCCTGCACACACTCAATGAAAAATAGTGTAACGTAGCAAGGGAATAAAAATTGAAAAACAACAAAAAGAGAAAAACAAAAATCTAATTCCTAAAATAAAATAAAAACATATATCCTAATATTTACGAAGAGTTTCAAACCCGATGTTGTTTTATTCTAACCTGCCAAAAGCATAACCTTCTTGGCATTGTTTTGCTTACCGTCCAAGTAATGCTTTAGGCATTGGCCATTCACTTTAAAGATTTCTCTCGTTCATAAGTTCTTATTGTCCATGACCCCATGAACATATGGCTTCACCATTTCGTAAGGACCCGTCCACCTTGATTTGAACTTACATTGAAAAAGTTTAAGTCGTGATTTAAACAATAGAACAAGCTAGCCTATTTTGAACAGTCTTGGCATGATCCAACTATCATACCAACATTTTGCCTTCTCCTTGTATATCCTAGCATTCTCATAAGCCCGCGTCTTGAATTCCTCTAACTCATTGAGGTCGAGCAACCTCTTTTCTCCAGCAACTCTTCATGCCATGTCAAGTTTCTGAATGGCCCAATAGGCTTTATGTTCGAGTTCCACTGGCAGATGGCATGGTGTTCTGAAAACAAGTCTAAACGGTGAAGTACCCAAAGGAGTTTTAAATGTAGTCCTGTAAGCCCACAAGGACTCATTTAGCCTTAAAGACCTATCTTTCCTTGTTAGATTTACAGTCTTCTCTAGAATGTTCTTAATCTTGTTGTTTGATATCTCGACTTGCTCTCTCATTTGTGGATGATAAGCTGTAGTAATTCGTTGCTGAATTTTATACATGTACAAAGTTTTGGAGATTAAATTACATTTAAAATGGGTACCCTCATCATGAATTATCATTCTAGGGGCAGAAAATCGAGTAAAAATGTGCTTGTGAAAAAACATGGCAACATCCTTGGCATCATTTGTTGGTAGGGCAAAAACTTCTACCCACTTTGATACATAGTCATTGACCACAAAAATATACACATTACCAAACGATGGGGAAAATGGACCCATAAAGTCTATCCCCCATACATCAAATAAACCCACATGCATAATGTTCTAGAGCGACAGTTGGTGTCTGCCAGAGATGTTCCCTGTTTGTTGGCATCGATCGCATGCCTTGGCATCCTTGTACAGTGTGGGCCAAAAGAATCCTGACTACAACACCTTCGCAACAGTCTTCATCCCAACAAAGTGACCTTTATATGGTGCGACATGTCATAGATGCATATTTTGTTGCTCAACCTCTGGCACACACTGACGAATCACTTGGTCGACACACTACTTGTAAAATATCGACTCATCCTAATAGTATTGCCTTACCTCTCGTAGAAATCATTTTTTGGCATTGTATACCAAGTCTGATGGAAGAATATTACTTACCAGGTAATTGACTATGTTAGCATACCATGGTATGGCATTTACTGCAAGCAAACACTCGTCAAGAAACTCATCTCTAATAGTAGTGGTCTTACCATCCTCACTATGATGCTCCAATCGAGAGAGGTGGTCAGCTACTAAGTTTTCGCTACCTTTCTTGTCTCTGATCTCTATGTCAAATTCTTGAAGCAAGAGCATCCATCGGATCAGTCTAAGCTTGGCATCTTTCTTTGCCAAGAGATACTTCAATGCCGATTGATCTATATAAACCACAACCTTGTTACCAGTTAGATAAGATCTAAATTTATCAAAAGAAAAGACAACCGCAAGAAACTCTTTCTCAGTTGTAGAGTAATTCAGTTGCGCATTATTTAAGGTTCTGCTGGCATAGTAGGTGGCATGGAAAACCTTGTCATGCCATTGTCGTAAAACTGCTCCAACAGCATAGTCGATGGCATCGCACATGAGCTCGAAGGGCTTATCCAATATATTGCTATGACTATAGGGGCATTGATCAATCTCTCTTAAGTTCCTGAAAAGCTCTCAAACAAGAATCGTCAAAGGCAAAGGTGGAATTATGTTCCAATGATGAGCATAAAGGTTTAGCAATTTTTGAAAAATCTTTTATAAACCGCCAATAGAAACCGACATGACCTAGAAAACTCCTTATACCTTTAACACTCGTTGGAGGTGGCAATTGCTTAATTACATTCACTTTGGCTTGATCACCTTCTAATCCTCTCTTGGTTACCTTGTGACCGAGAACAATGCCCTCATTCACCATGAAGTGGCATATCTCCCAATTCAACACTAGGTTTGTCTAAATGCATCTCTTCAAGAGTTGCTCCAAGCTATGGATGCATTCTTTAAATATTGTACCAAACACTAAGAAATCATCCATGAATACTTCCATGTTGTATTCGATCATATCAGAAAAAATGGCCATCATGCAATGTTGGAAGGTTGTTGGCGCATTACATAGACCGAATGGCATTCTTATGAAGGCAAATGTCCCATATGGACACGTGAACATGGTCTTCTCTTGATAATCAGAGGCAATAGCAATTTGATTATAACCCGAATAACCATCCAAAAAAACAATAAAAATCATTACCTGCTAGCATGTCTAACATCTGGTCAATGAAAGGCAAGGGGAAGTGGTCCTTCCTTGTAACTTTGTTTAACATTCTTTAATCCATGCACACTCTCCATCCAATGGTGGTCCTAGAGGGAATCAATTCAGCTTCACTGTTTTGTACCACGGTCATGCCACCTTTGGCACGCACTGCACCGGGCTTACCCAAGAGCTATCGAAAATGGGATAAATAATTTTAGCATCAAGCCATTTTATTATCTCTTTCTTAACAACCTCTTTAATGCTCGGGTTTAGTCGTCTATGGCCTTCAATAATCCTCCCATTGTATCCCTCTAGAATGATTTTGTGCATGCAAATGGTTGGGCTAATATCGTAGATGTCTGCCAAGGTCCAACCCAACGCTTGCTTATAATCTCTTAATCTTGCCAGCAATCTTGCCTCCTGATCATTAGTGAGATCAGTGGCAATAATCACTGGAAGAGTTGAGTGCTCACCTATATAGGCATACTTCAAGTGTTCTAGTAGTGGCTTAAGCTCAAACTCTAGTGGTTCATCAATTAATGGTTTTGATTTCTTTATCTCTCTGTCGGCCAACTGGAGTGGCTCAAAATAAATCACATCTTCAGCCTCTAAAGCTGATTCATCATGTTCCTTAAACAGTTCAGCTATGTCGCCAAGCATGTTGTCATCAAATTTTGTATCCTGGCACAAATGTGCCACAACCAAAGTATAAATGGCCTCCATCATCTCTTCGGCTTGACATTCATCTGGTTCATCTGCACATTTCAAAGCTTGAAACACGTTAAAAGTAACATGTTGGTCATTCATTCGCATGGTTAGTTCCCGTTTATGAACATTAGTAAGCACCCTACCTGTGGCAAGGAATGGCCTACCTAAAATAATTGGCACATTAGTGTCAACTTCATTATCCAAAATGATAAAATCAGCTGGAAATATAAATTTCTCTACATTTACCAACACATCCTCAATCTTAACCTTAGGATGTGCATAAGATCGGTCTACCAAATGAAGTGTCATTGCGATAGGTCTCGCTTCTATGCCAAGCTTCCTGAAAACAAATGGTGGAATCAAATTGATACTAGCTCCTAACTCACACAATGCCTTACCCATGAATTTATTGTCAGTTGTACAAGGGATAGTAAAACTCCCTTGATCTTTCAGCTTTGGTGGCAATTGGTTTAGGATCATGGCACTACATCCTTCAGTTAGAGCAATAGTTTCAAACTCTCCCAACTTAATCTTTTTTGGACAATATGTCTTTCATGGATTTTACATAGTTGGGCATTTGCTCAAGGGACTCTACCAATGGTGAATGTTAATTTGCAATTGTTTAAGCACTTCCAAGAAGCGCTTAAATTGTTGGTCTTGCTTGTGCTTTTGATGTCTTGTTGGAAATAGTGGTGGATACACATATGCTGGCACTATCGGTTTTGCCAAGGCAGTGCTAGCATCCATTTTGGCATCAATATGCTTTTTGTTCTCAGTTTGCTTTTAATCATTGTTAACATCATTGTTGGCACTAGAACTGGCATCATGTTGAGCATTGGTGCTGGCATCATTGTGGGCATAATCACTGGCATATGCTTTAGCTTTCTCCTTCTCTAATTCTCTAGGCGTGTCTGATGGCACAATCTTAGCATCTTGGTTGTTAACTGGCTACTTGGCAGCCATTTCAGCTTTGCAATGCTTACCACTCTGAAGAGTTATTGCCTTGCATTGCTCATTTCCTTTGTGACGAGCATCTTCAGTGTCGCTTGGCAAAGCACCTTGAGATCTTTGGCTAAGTGCATTAGCAATTTGAAAGAGCTGCACTTCCAAATTCCTCATCGATGCTGCCAAACTCTAGACTGTAGCATCATTCCTTTCCATATACTCCGTGAGAGTGCCTTATTGGTTATGTCCTTGCCCTTGATGGAAAATGTTTTGAGCTTTTTGTGGCATGGCATTCTAATAGAATGATGGCATGACATTGTTATTCTACCTTTCAGCGTTTTGGCGTGGGGGCATTGTATTAGTTGCCTCCTTGATTTCCCCAAGCTAAGTTAGGGTGTTGTCTCCAACCTACGTTGTAAACATTGGAATTAGCACTATAAAAAACGACTAGCATTGCCAACAAAATTTACCGACTCAAAGTTGTCTAGGCATTCATCCATATGATGGTTCTCTCCACAAATGGTCCCAAACGGATCTAGTGCATTGACTTCTAAGGCCTCATTATTCTTTTGCAACGTTCTTACCATGCTAGTGAGGTTGGAAATTTCTACATGAATGGACATAAGTTCATCAACCTTCAATTTCTCGCTCATTCTCAGCAGCTCCTTAAATCTTTCCCATGCTTCGTAGAAAGTTTCATCCTCATCTTGCTTGAATGTAATGATCTCACCGCGCAGCTTGGCAGTGAGTGTTGGTGGTTGAAATCATGTCAAGAACTTCTGGCACAAGTTTGCCCAAGAAGTAACTGAACATGGTGGCAAAGAATTAAGTCACGCATGGCTCTGTCTCTTAAAGAAAAAGTAAATAATCTCTGCTTCACAGTATCTCCAGATACTCCAATTTGCTGAAATAGTTGACATATCTCCATGAATTTCTTGAGATGTTGCCTCGGGTCTCCAGTAAGTACTCCATCGAATTGACCTGCATTCAAAAGAGTTTGGATCATTACGGGTTTAAGTTCAAAATTTAGCTCATTGGCTTCAGTGCCAACAAGTCCTGGCATTTTGTTTGCAATGCCAAGTGTTGAATGTTCTCGGATTGGTCTTTCTTCTTCGGCATGAGGAGTGCATGGTTATTGTTTTCTGGTGGATTCTGATTGTTGTTAACACCATTTGCCCTTTCGTTTTCTTGATTTCCATGATTCATCTCTCGAATTCTCTTTTTCAATCTGTGCAAAGTGCGTTCAATCTCAGGGTCTAATGGCCAAGCATCCTTCTTAATATGGTTCCTGATCATACACCAATAAACAAAAATAAAATAAAACAAAAACAAAACAAGTAAAAATCTAAAAACAATCAAATTTGTTGCAATCCCCGGCAATGGTACCAAAAACTTGTAGACTCTGTAAAAGATGTGTAAAATGAATGTTGGCAAAAGGTATAAATGATATGTATTGGGCAAGTTATGCAAAGAGTCTTTTACGTGCAAGTATACACGGTCTATACAAGTAATACAACTTGATAAGTTGAGTTATCGATCCCACAGATATTGTCTTGAATTCGATTGTTTAATTATTACTTGCTTTGAAAGAAAAGATGTTTGTTTTGAAGGTTGTTTTGAAACTAAAGAAATTAAAGAAAAATAAAATGAAGTAAATTTTTGGCAATGAAGGTGTAACCCTTTAGACTCGTCTATGCGTTACCACGGATCTTAGGATGTCATATTGGGGTCACAAGACCGACCCACAATAAAAATACACATAACAACATTTTTCCTCAAAACACTTATTAAACTGTAAAATTAACTTCTGTTTAAAATACCATTTCAGAAAATCATTTAAACATATAACATAAATTTCAGAAAGTATTTTACAGACACTATCATAAAACAATACATGACATACATGCTCACTAACTGTACAATATCGTACTCCAAAAGTGACGCCGAGAGAACTTCGAACACTGATGTCAAACATTATACCATGATATATTGTTTTAACCTGCGATGGTAAAAACAACGTGAGCTTGGAAAAGCTCTGTAATACACAACTACTAAAAGATGATATAAGCTCGTACATATATATGGTCGGCATAACATTTTCGTGATGTTCCATGAAGTAACCGTCTTTATTTTTTGTTCTGCTATTTTAGGGTAGCGTTATACTTGAGAGTAACGGTATTTGTTCTTTATTCATTCATCGAGTATCAGACAGGAATTATATAAGCTGACAAATTATAGAGGTGGAGTCAAAGAGTTTAGTGTCTAGTGTGTTCCTATAGTGCAATGTTAATGCATGAAATGTAACAATGCAATAAACCTTTTTGTTTCAAATACATTTGATTTAAATAGCAGTAAAGTTAATTTTAATTCTTTATTTACCCTCCAATCATACTCCAGTATATAGTTTCCCCAGTGCAGTATCATGTACATGCATTAACCCGAGCCCATTAGGCATGGGTACCATCTTAAGGGAATACCTTAGAATATGGACGACCCTAGCCGAAGCGTAGGAACTAAATATGGGTGGACCTAGTCAAAACATAGGAACCGAAACGGGTGACCTAGCTGAAGTATAGGAACCGAAAACGGAGGGCATTAACCTATGCCCATTGGGCGTAGGTGTTTTCCTAAGGGAGTACCTTAGAATACGGGCGGCCCTAGCCGAAGCATAGAGATCGAATACGGGCGGACTTACTAGCTGGATCATGGTTGAGCCATCATCAACTTCATATCATATCCCAAGTACCCCAGTGAATCAGTTCATCAGTAGCTCATTAATCATTAGTAGTATTTTCAGTAATACATAATCCATATAGCATGTTTGTCATATCGGGTACTAGGGTCTATATTAGACATACAATACGGCCATGCTTAAATTATAAAACATGTCATGTTCATGCGAAATATGCATATCAGTCATGTGCACATGATCAATATGATCAAACATGTAAAACTGTATGCAAAAACAGTCATGTAGCACACATGGAACAGTTTATTTCTTGAAGATACTTGGTATTTACGGAAGGGGACACATTGAACTTTGACAATTTGAACAAATTTAAAAACGAGATCCATATTAAAAGGGGTTTGTACTAACGGTTCAAACCAAATATTCAGGAGTTGATACATTAAGATCATTGAGAGTTTAGATATATCATGAGTGATTCAGTCATTTAAGCCTACAAGGGAATTATGGTAATTTTGTCATACATGGGCATTTTGATAATTTATATCAACAATGCATAAACAGTTACTCAAGAATTTTATTTGTTGATTAGGTTTCCAACCAAGCATTAAGGAATTTCTAAATCAAGATCTTTCACGATATCAGATACATTCAAGGCTATTCCGATCATTTTGGTCAACGAGGGAAATTTGGTCATTTGACGGTCAAGGGTGATTCTGTAATTACATGTAATAAGGGTAAATTCGTAATCTGTATACATGAAGATCTCTACGGTTTATCAGGTTTCCAAATTCATTCTAACTTAAGGATCCCAATATTGTGGTATGTACCAAGTATTCGAACACGTGTATGTCACATGTATACATTTCTCATTACTAACTACATTATATAATTGAACGAGTCACTTCCATACTACAGCACTGAACTTACCCCGAGTAGTTAAAATTGCGTCTGATCGGTTTTCTTTCAATGTTGTAGCATTATCAGGAGTGACTTATATACATGAGTCATGATTCAAACTAACAGGGGTGTTACACTCATTTACGATATATTAGAAATTTCAGGATTTTTCCAAGTTTCTACTTATCTCAAGTCACGCGGGTATTTACTTATTTAAGTGTTTGATAGTAGTTCAAACATTCTGATCCTTACGGTCCTTACAACAATTCATTCATTTAAGAACTCAATAGTGTATCCATTATTTTAGTTAATTTGGAAATTTTTAGTGCTTGAGGTTATTTCGATCATTTCAATCATTCTGATCAATTTATTCATTACTGTCATTTAGATCGGTTCAAGAATGCGAAGAACTTTCAGTAAATTTATCATCAGGTGTTTATCCAAAATTTGGAAGAAAAAAAATCCAAGTGTTTTGTTATCACACATATTTGCATCTTGCTATTAAAGTCTTTCCCAATAGATTAAGGATTTTAGATGAAGTAATTATTTTATCAAATCGAGTGTACATTCCAGGTCATTTCCTTTGTTAGGGGTATTTTTGGCATTCTAACGTCTCAAGGGTATTAAACTTTTTCGTAACAAAATATTTCAGATATCAAATCCTTTAATATTATTAATCGGCTTGGGAGATTAAACTTTTCTTTCGTATAATTTGATTTTATCCAAATTACTATTCCTTTTTTCGTAATCTAATTGATTCTTGCAGACTTGAAAGTACTCTTAATCATAGTCATGTATACCTTAATCGAATACCAACATGTTTCCTAAAGCATGCAAGAGGTAGTAATGTATTACCTTAAATCCTTGCTATATTGGTCGACCCCTTGAAACGACATTTGAATTTTCTCGAACCCGAATTCGACATCCTCAACATCTCGAATACAAAGATACGAGAATACCTTTAAATTACAAAACAAAAAAAAATCATAATCAACTATTATTCACATTGCCTTGAAACAGAATCATGATACATGTAAGTATGCTCGAGATTCAAGGTCAGGTTCGAAGGCCTTTGGATTAGAATTTTATGAAACAGGCTTCAAAAACGGGCTTAGGACGTCGAAAAACATAAAAAAAGGGGTCTTCAAAAAAGTTAACTTTTTGGTCAACGGTCAAAGGTCAATGGGTCAATGCTGACATCATCAATGACTACTAACGTCAACATGTCAACTGAGTTGACTCACGGACTGACTCACACAGGTTGACTCAGATTTAGGTTAGGTCAAACTCGGGTTGGGTCGGATAAACGGAATCGGGTATGAGCTTAAGCAGTCTGTATCGGTTAATGGGCTTAGACCGGTTCAAAATGGGTTCAGGTCGGTTCAAATGGCTCTCATTACGGTGGCCAGAATTCACCATTGGGCAGCGCATGCATCACACGCATGGCCGGAAAATACCCCAAACTATGGTAACAACCCGATTAACCCTCCAAAATCAAAAGAAGCCACCATGCAAGCTGAAAACAACTCAACCAAGGGGAAAAGATCTTACCAAACTTACCTTAACTGAACAAAAACGATGGTGAAACTCCGATGATATTCTACCGACTTCGATCTGGTGGTCGGGCAGTTGGGTTTTGCTCGTCGTGGTGCAAGGAGCTTACATCTGATGGCCATACCTCAAATGTACGTCGAGGGTGGCCGGAAACGATAAGAAAAAGAAGGATGATGCTTGGGGTTTCGGATGAACCTTCAGACGAATCTCTACTGCGAACGATGGCCGTTCACCACGAGTGATGGCCAAGGATGAGATCAGTGAGGTGTGGCGATTCAAGAGACGTTAGCGGTGCATGCCATGGTAGGGCTGTGGGCGGAGATTAGTGACATAGACGGTGAAAGGGGAGATGAAAAGTTTAGGGTTCTAGATCCTTTCAAAAAAATTCAGATACAAAGAAGCCTTAATTAAGGCATGTGGTGAAACATATTTTTATTTTATTTTTTTATAGACCATACAACAAAGCCTAAAACTATGTTAGGGGTAAACAAAATCAGAAATAACCTTTAGTCCAAATAGTTAAGTAAAGGGATGCACAGCCAAGGTTCACGGGTTCAAACCTCTTAGCTGGCATTTCTATCCTTTTCATTTTTATTTTTTCTTTTAAAAAATCTTGGGGTGTTACAGAAGGTGCTTCTAAATGAGTGATGACTATTAGCAAGGAAAGTTTGGATTCTACATGATTCATGCTAGTCTTTATTGGCAAAACTGTCTTGGCATTGTTTGCCGAGCAGATTCAACATTAGCAAAGCCTCTCTCGATGGTCATTGCCCTAAATTGGCCAAGTAAAACCCCTATATATCTATAGTGTATGTTTTTCTTAAACCAACTTGATTAAAACCAATCTATACTCTGAAAGGGTAGATTTCACTTCCAAAGTAAGTTCATCTACTTGAACATCTTCTCTCGAAGCTTCTCTCCCAAGTATTCAACAACTTAATCATCGTCAACCCAAGTCTATTAAGATATTGGGAGACAATAGGCGTATTGTGCCAACTCTCGCTTGGCAAAGTGTTTAGGAAAAATTAGAGTATGACAAATAGAAAAACTTTACAAAAATAGAATTATTATAAAAGAACTAAGGCATAAAGCCAATATTCAATCCAAAACATCCCCCACCAACTATGAAAATTAGTTCATGGTGAGGGGATTAACCAAAACAACCATAACCATTTTCAAGAAAATCATCATAAATAACTAAAGATAAATAACTTGTGCCAAGGGAATAGGCAGAGGGGTCTCTCGATGCAGCCCTCCACGCCAGGCTCTCGGCCAAGAGGTTGAACCACCCTTCCTCGGTGCAGCCGATAGTCACTCGTCGGTCACTCCAATGTCGTACTCCGATCACTCTATGTCTTCACCCGATCACTCTCGATTCCTCACTTCGTATCTCCTCGTCGTCTGCAATGCTTCATCAGTTGGTCTTTTATAGGCGAGTGTGGGAAAGGATGAGATAAGCCTTTGTGTTTGAATTTGAAATGATCAAGGGATAAGAGATAGAGCTCTATCCTATCATTTTGACATTTTATCAGCTCGGTGTGATATCTTATCAGGCTAGGGCTGACATCATCATGCCGATGATACCTTGACATCCAAGCTTGGCACAACGTTTCCAACTTCACTTGACATCACCTTATCCGTTATTTTTTCGGAAGTTGATCAAATTGTAATCTTTTAGAAGCCTATCCCTTTCCTATTTTCTTTTGGGGGGGTTTATCATATCTTGGCATGGAATCAAATGCATCTCTCTGCCAACAAAAGCTTGGCAAACCACTGGTCCATCTGTGCCCACAACTCTTGGCATTCAATTGCAAAATAGCCACAAAATCAACCCTTCACTCTAGCATAGGTAACCAACTAACTCCTTGATGAAAATGCATGATCCTAACAAATTAATGCAACTAAATATACCTGAAAACAAGCAAAAGCATATCAATATAGGCATGAAAAACAATACTTTTGAGAAAGTAACAGTAATCCTTTCTAATTTTAGGTAGTTACACAATTTCCTACCATAAGTTGGCTTAGTTTAAGATGATGAGATATGGGGTAATAAATTTTGTAGTTACGTTTTTCCTATAAGTTATGTAAATAGTTACATATGCATTGTGAAATATTGTGTAGGTCTCCTATTTCTCATACGTTTCATAACATATAGAGTATTTCTCTAATATTTTAGGTAGTTACACATTTTCTTACCATGATAAGCTTTTCTTAAACTATCGTTTTTCTTACACTTACTGTAACGAATTATGTAATTGCATCGTAACAAATAATGTAGTAACAAGCTACCGGTATAACCGGTCTAACTAATTTTAACCTACTTTTAAGCTGCCAAATGGTAGAAGCTCCCCATTGAAGGAGATTTCCTAGAAGATTTTGATCATTCAATAAGAAAAATTTTCTCTTTCCGTACAACTTTGTGATAGGGAAAGAGAGAAATACATGTTAACATGTTTCTTGGGATCACTACCTCTCTATATAAATTGAATATTAAATCAGTTTATAAGTATTTATAATTCTGCCTTTCATTAAATTTTAAATACAACACATGGTATCTACACTTTTATTTTCATGACACTTTAATATCTATAACATGTGTAACAAAATTGATCACTCAATTTTGTGTCATACTTTATAATAGCATCATACATTATACATATGTATTCATAATTTCATGACACTTTAATACTTAAATCAAAGTATGATGTTAGATTAAAATCGGTAATTATGGACACATATGTATAACATATGATGCTATTATAAAGTATGACACAAAAAATAACCTTTTATATATTTTTAAATTTTAATACTTTGTAATAACCTTTTTATTTTAGTTTTTTTTAAATATTTTTTAAATATTATAATTTATTTATTTATTTAAAGAAATTTATTACTTTAAATATATTTTAAAAGTATTTAAAATTTATTATAATATTTTATTAATGATTAAATATGCTCTTAAACTTTCTCAAAAATCAATCAATTTTCTGTAGCACATAATATTCACTAGGACAAAAAAATATATGTCCATTTTCGGTGCCCTTTTTATGTCCCAACACTAGAAAAATACTAAAAAATTAAATTTTAAGCCTTAAACCTAAATTATAAACCATAAGCCCTATACCCTACTTCCTAAAAAATACACCATACCCCAAATTCCCTAAACCCTAGCATTAAACCCTAAACTTAATTTTTAGTGTTGGGCATAGAAATGAGCACCGAAAAAGGGTAGAGAATTTTTTTTCATTCACTAATGGTGTGCAAAATCGAGTTCAGTTAGTTGTTAGTAAATTATTCCGGTTAACCGGTAAATTCAGGTTATTCATTTCTTGATTTTAAATCGTACCGATTAAAACGATAACATATTGACAGGTTAACTGAATATTTCGTTCATTTTAGCTTGAGTGATGTTTTTTTGTGCTTTACTTATTAAAATATCAAATTTAATACGATATATTTAATGATTTTTTGTTTACGGTAAAAGAGCAAAAATAATCAAAAAGTTAAAAAATACTTTCTAGTAATCGAACTAAAGACCAAAAAATCTTAAAAAAAATTAAGGTGCATAAAAATCACTAGATTATAAAATAAAATACATAAAATTTGATAGTGTAAATAGTCGGTCAGACCAGATAATCTATGTTGTCTAAAGTAGTGAAGTGTAATCGTACCGAAATTATTTTTTAAAAAAGCTATACCGAAACTGAGTTATTCTTTTCGGATAATTGAATTCCGGATCAAATTTTATAAATTTTAAATTCGATTTTAAATTATTAAATTTTTTACACACATACACACATATACAGACACATCAACCAACTTTTACGGCCACTTCATCCCAATAAATAACAACAAAAAAAAATCAACATCACAATAAAGAACAACGAAAACTGTTGACTGTTGATAAAAATTGACATGATGCAATTTGTCAATTCGATAACTTAATTAAATGTTAAAAAGGGTTTTACAAATTTCGTCGAAAAAAGTTCGATATCTTTTCAAATCCTTAAAGCCTAAATTTTACTTTAGTACCGACACCTATTTGACAAATACTATTTAGGCTTTTTGCCGGATCTTTGTACAACAAACATATCTATTTTGATTTTCTTAATTTTTTTCTGTTTTTTTTCTTTTAAAATCATTCATAAAGTAAAAGTAAAAATAGTGTTATACACGAAAAGTGATTCATGTAATAGCAAAGAAAAATAAATTTTCATCTCAAAAAGAGTGATTCATATCGAATTGTTAAATAGTTCGATATGCATCTATTAAAATCTCTTTATAAAATGGCTTTTACAATTTAGAAGTGTGCTTAATTTATCTATAATTGTAAACAATATGTTTAGTCAATTAATTTTCAGTGTCTTTCTGTTTGGTTATTCAACTTTTTAAATTTTCAATTGTATCACTAAACTTTTCGATTTTGCTCTTTTAGGTTACTCGGCCGTTAAGCCTTTAATGCCATTTATTTGGTAAACTGATGTAAAAGAAGCCATGGAACTTTTCTCCCAAACCCAAAATTTCAGATTCCTTTTGATTCATCACCTATGCCAAAGTATTTTATTTTGAATTCGAATGTTGGGGAGGACAAGAAGGAGGAGAAAAATAATAAATCTCATTTCAAGTATATCGGACGATGGAGATTGCTGATCAAACCAAAATAAGATTGAAGCTTTGATTTGAGTTTTGTTCAATTAAAAAAAAAACAAACGAGAAGAAGAAAGAGGGGGAGAGAGGAACATTTTGGCACTAGTTACGTTCCAACTAATAGCCAATGATGATCAATCTAAATTGGTCACTAACCCGTTAACAGTCATTAAAAGTGTGACGTGACTGTTAAAATATTTTGTATAATAACACATTAGTCACCCACGTTTGCACATTTAAACAAATTTGTTCTAATTTGAAAAAAATAATAAATTTAAACCTTCGTTATTTACACCTTATTTTAATTTGAGACTATTTTAGTTAAAAATAATTTAATTCTAAACTCCAAAACCAAAACCCTAAACTTTAAACATTTAAATAATAAATATTTAAATTAAAAGTTTAAACTCTAAACCCATAAATTCCAGCAGCTAGAGGGCAAGAACATCACTGGCGTTGTTTGTTTCCTCAGTGGTGGTGAGACATCCGCAGGATCTGGTACGAGGTGAAAGAGCTGACGTTCATACTCTCCATAACTTCACCAAATGGATCTCGTCTTCCAATCTTCACAACCATTAATATATATAGCTCTATAATTAATTAATTAATTTGATGTATGTGCCGTGTCAGTAAACGTCATCCTTTTGTGTTGTATGATATATATTTAGTGTAAACATACGTAGAATTATAATTTTATGATTTAAGGGTTTATGGTTTAGTGTTTAAAGTTTAGAGTTTTAGTATTTAAACTTTATGGTTTAGGGTTAAATTATTTTCAATTAAAATAGTCCTAAATTAAAATAATATGTAAATAATAAGGGCTAAATTTTTTTCTTCGAATTAAGATAAAATTGTTTGTATGTACAAACGTGGATGACTAAATGTGTTATTATACAAAATATTTTAACTGTCGCGTCACCCTTTTAATTGCGGCTAACGGGTTAGTCACCAATTTGGAGCAAAACTAAAAGTTTAATGGTAATATTGAAGCAACTAAAAGTTTGGTTATCAAATTAAATAATTTATCAAAGTTCAATTACTTTCGGTAGTTAACCCAAAAAGAGAAAATATTGAAAAGTAATATAAAAATTGTTTTTTTATTTTATTCTAAAAATAATAATAACACTTTTCGTACTTATGATTTCAAAAGTAATTAAAATAGTTAATGGTACATACAGGTGGCAAACGAGTCATTCGGTTAAGGTCATTTTAGTTTCGGTCATTTCGGGTCTGATATCACTCGATTCAAATTCGGTTCGATTTTATTTCGAGTATGTTGTGATTCGGGTCATTTCGGGTCAGTTGGTTTTCAGTTCGGTTAATGTCGGTTCAGTTGATTTCGGTTCGGGTCAATTTCAGGTCAATGGGATATCAGTCAACTTTAATCGAGTTTTTAGGTCGGTCAATTTTTTATACCCTATATATGGCTTTATAAAGCTAATATATTTGACTTTTTGGTGGGTTGTGCGGCTGTTTATATCTCATCTTTCTTTATTTCTATTCATATCTTTTCTTTATTTTTGGTTCGGATCTATTCGGATCGGTTGAAAATTGGTTCAGGACAGTTTCGGTTCAGCTAAAATTCGAGACAATTTCAGTTCGGTTTATTTTGCGTTTCGGATCAATTTTTGGGTCATCATGTTCGAGTCGATTTCGAGTCTCGAGTTAAGTTTGCCAGGGAAAGGTACACATTATTAATGGTACATAGCGGTACATGGCGTTTATTGTAGAATCATCCATCGATTTGTAATATTTAATATTTAAAAAAACATATTTTTAATTCAAAATTTATATTTTATACCTTTTTGGATAATTAGTTTCTTTATTATCCAAGAAAGCGGTATTCCGCTACAACAAAACCTACCCCTCAAGCATATTCCTCATCTATTCTGAAAATTTGTAATTTTTGGTTAACATGGGGAGTTACAGCAATTAAAGAAAATCAGTAATTTCCCATTTTAAGAGATTTATTTTACCATATTACAGTTCAAGTTTGGCAAGAGATTATATTAAAATTTTATTTTATAAAAACTGACATGCACAGAATTTATAAGGTAATAACGTAATTATATTTTTCATACAATACATAATTTCTAGGAAGTGCCAACTGAGCTGAGCTTAGTAGCTTACACCCAGTATGCAACAATATATTTTATTGGTATATATACATATTTGAACCCCTAATTTTAATTCGTTCAGGCTTTGCCACCCTCATTTTTTGTTACTAATTATATTTTATCCCAGTTACAGTTAAGTTTGATTTCTTCCTCCGTCTCTAATTATATTTAATACAAAACTCTTGTATAAATTTATTTATTATAATAATTAAAGATACGTAATGATATATTAAGGTTGCTTGTAAAGAAAACAAAGTCGATGTATAAAACACTTTGCAGAAAATGCAAAGGAAATTATATTGACCAGAAAAATGAATTACACTGGCCAAATCATTTTACGCCAATCAAACACTAGGAAATAAAAAAATATTTTCCGTAAAATGATTTACACCAATCAAACAAACCCTAAATATAATTTAGAACTAAATTATTATGCTTAACATTTGTTAATGACTAAATCTATCTATGATTCGAGATGTGATCCATTTCGAAATATTTTTTTTTTGTTTCTAGACTCAAATTTAACCGTATCTAACGCAATGTTTCAATATTAAAAACTCATATTTTGAACCGATTATTATCCTATCCATGAATAAGTGTGTAAATTAAATTTGATCTTAAGGTGTTTATGTTTGGTTCGTGCTCGTTTGTTTATTTTTAAAAGTGTTCATGTTAGGTTCGTGTTCGTTTAAGTTTTTAATATTGTGTTCGTATTCGTTTATTTATTTTTGAAGGTGTTTGTGTTTGTTTGTTAAGTGTTCGTAAATGTGCTCGTTTAGGTGTTCGTGAACTTGTTCGTTTATTCGTTCTTGAACGTGTTCGTTTATATGTTCAGAAATGTTAACTAAATTAATAATAAATAATTAAAACAAAAGCATCAAAATAAAATATACATCTCAACATGAACTTATATAAACAAGCCAATAAACGAGCTTGTTCCTGAACATAAACGAACTGAACTTATATATTTTTGTTCGTGTTCGTTCGTTTATTAAACGAACATAAAAATTTTGTTCATTCTCGTTTATGTAGCTTAATAAACAGACGTTATACGAACAGTTCGTCGAACGCTCGGTTCATTTACACCCTTATCCATGAACAAGTCTATTAGTGACAAAGTGGGGGTGGGGGTGGTACAGCATAATTTGAAAAGGTTTGGACTCAATGACTTAAAGGGGAAAAAGCATGGACAAATTAGTTTACACAAATGCCCAAAGCCTATAGTTTTTCACTTATATAAATTGGACAATCGTCCTTAAGATTTCCCACCATTTTCAAAGAGCTCTTCAGCCAAATTTTTCATACTCCAACTGATTCTCCATGGATACCTCGGTTGCTCCGGTCACCAACGACAATGAAAATCGAATTCCCAGCAAGCTCTCCAAAGGAGGATGGAACGCCGCCGTTTTTGTCATCTGTAAGCAAATCTTGTCTCCCCTTTTAGTTTTCCTTTTCACGGATTCAATCTTGGGTCTTAGTTCGATAAGTGTTTGATGTAGTTGTGGAAATGGCCGAACGATTTGCTTTCTATGGTCTGGCTGGAAACCTGATCACGTATCTCACGAACAATCTCGGAGAACCGGTGGCCACCGCCGCCAAGAACGTCAACACGTGGGTCGGGGTGTCCGCAATCTTCCCTTTGATCGGAGCGTTCGTCGCCGATTCGTACCTCGGCCGCTTCAAGACCATCCTGGCATCCTCTCTGATCTACTTCTTGGTAACTTTTTTTTATCGATTTAGATCGCGTTGCGTTCATCGCGATTATCAACAGCTTCTTGGTGTTGCAGGGAATGGTGTTGTTGAGCTTATCAGTGTCCGTAATCCCTATGCATTCTCGCAAAGCTGTGTTTTTCACTGCGCTTTACGTATTAGCCATAGGCGAAGGAGGCCATAAGCCTTGCGTTCAGACCTTCGCCGCCGATCAATTCGATGAGAATAATCCACAGGAAAAAGCTGCCAAAAGCTCATTTTTCAACTGGTGGTACCTTGGGATCGTTACCGGAGCCTCCCTCGCCACTGTTGTCGTCATTTATCTCCAGGTGAACTCAAACTACCTTCACTTTTCCATAATAGCTCTTAATCCGGTTTTAATTCATATAATTATGTTCAAAGGTCAAATACTGGTTTTAGTCCTTCTACGATGCTCAAATTACTATTCTGAATAAACTCTTGACATTGATTTTTTCTTTAAAATGTTTCTTTCGACTAAATAACATGAATATTTTTTCGTCGAACATGTCCTTTCAAGAACAGTTTATATCAACGATATTAAAAGAAAGATAATTATATTATACGAAATTAAAATATAAGAATTAAATCTTAAGTTTAAACGTAAAACCGTAATATAAGTGATACCATTGTCACTTTCATTTACATTTTGTTATAATTAATTTGATTGAGTTATATAATAAAAAATATGAGATTCGAAAGATTTTTTTAAATAAATTTTAATGCGAATGTGATGTTTGATGTGGTGTAGGATAATGTTAGTTGGGCAGCAGGATTTATGGTGTTATCAGGGTCATTGGCGGTGGCATTGGCAGTGTTTTTAGTCGGAATCAAGAGGTACCGAAAGCAGCGGCCGACGGGAAGCCCCTTCACCACGATGGCTCAGGTCTTTGTCGCCGCAGTAAAGAAGTGGCGCGTGAGTGAAACCCACGGTGGCAGGGGAATTTGTTATGCGGATGATAGAATTGGTGGGAGCCACGCCAATGGTCAAACCCGGACCCACAATTTGGCCCGTACCAAGCAGTTCAGGTAAATGTCCTGAAAATATGTATCTTAAAAACAATTGTAGAAAAATAAAAATATACAGATACGATAGGAAAATAATACTATTACGTTTCGGAAAATCATTGTAATGTTTAGATTAAAAGAAACCATAATAAATTAATAAAAATAATTTATAATAAAATTTTAAGAATAACATATGTTTTTTTAATAAAAATATATCATATGTTTCATTAATTTTTAGATATTTACCTTGAGATTGTAGATGATTTTTAAATTTTATTTTTAAGTTAAAAAACTCTACCATTAATATACGAATAATTATTTTTTTCAATAAAGAATAGTCTTCAACTGTGTAGGATGCAACTTGCACATCATCATTATGGTGATGATAAACAAAGGTTGAACATTCCTAGTTTTATTTATCATGTTTTGTTTTTTTATAACTATAGATATCAATTCATATTTCGATTAATATGAATCGAGTATTTGTCTAAGAGTCGTATAAGTTATTACCCGTTAAACTTGAAGTTCTTCGATATCTTATCTATTAAAGATCGGATCATTTATGATATTACTTGAAAATGCAGATTTTTGGACAAGGCAATGATCATTGACAACAAGGATGCCTTGAGCAAAACCAAGGATCCATGGCGGCTTTGTTCCTTGAACCAAGTTGAAGAAGTTAAGCTTGTACTTCGCCTCATCCCCATATGGCTTGCTTGCTTAATGTTCAGTGCCGTCATAACTCAATTACACACATTTTTCACCAAGCAAGGCAGCACAATGTCGAGATCGATAGGTCCCAATTTTCAAGTTCCTCCGGCAGCTTTCCAAAGCCTCGTTGGAATCACAATCCTCGTCACTGTCCCGGTTTACGATCGGCTTTTCGTCCCCATCGCTCGAAAAGTAACCGGACATCCCCGTGGAATTACAATGCTACAAAGGATCGGTACCGGTCTATTCGTTTCCATATTGAACATGTTTGTTGCAGGCCTAATAGAGACGACTAGGGTAAACACCGCAAGCAAACACGGCCTACTCGACACCCCGAAAGCCGTAGTCCCGATGAGCATATGGTGGTTAGTTCCACAATACATACTCACCGGAATCGGAGACGTCTTCACGGTCGTAGGATTACAAGAACTGTTCTACGATCAAATGCCGGAAGAAATGAGAAGCATTGGAGCAGCTGCATATATAAGTGTAGTGGGAGTTGGGAGCTTTGTAAACACAGCAATAATCTCAGTGGTGCAAGTCATTACTTCAAAGCATGGGAATGAATGGCTAGGAGATAATCTGAACCGTGCAAATCTCAATTACTTTTATTGGGTATTGGCAGGGTTGAGTGCGGTTAATCTGTGTGTTTTTATGTGGATTACTAAGGGTTTTGTGTACAAAAAAGTTGAAAATAATGATCAAACAATTAGTAATGCGGGTATGGAGTTGGAAACGAGAGGATATTTGGAGGGAAAAGTGTGAAATTTGAGTCTATTTGTATGCTTACAACTTGGCTATCTTTTATTTCTTAGGATGTGCAATCTTAAAAGTTTAAATACAAATGTAGTTCACTTTTTTATTTTATTTTGCGATGGAGTACATAGTCAAGAAATATGGATATAAATTTTTTAATATAATGTCTATATTATTTAGACCCTTTTTATCTATAAATAAGAGGATATAAATATTAACAAGATTAAGAGTAGAGGTATATGCAGTCTTGGCTTTTTTTAGTTTACAGCTTTGTATAGATTGGAGTATTGTTGTATATGATATCTGATATAGATTTTTTTAGATTCTTTTGTTGATATATAGCATATTTTTGCTTTTTTTTCTTGGGGTATTGAAATTAGACCTGGCAAACTTGACCCGAGACCCGAAACTTGAACCGAATTATCCGAATCGAAACCCGATTTTGACCCGAACATGATGATCCGAAGTTGAACCGAATGCTACCCGAACCGAACCGAACCGAATTTTTTTGTTGAACCGAAATGGACCCGAACCGAAATGGACCCGAACTGAATGGACCCGAACCGATTTGACCCGAACCGAATGCTACCCGAACCGAAAGTTGAACCGAAAGCTGAACCGAATATCGACCCGATTTTAACCCGATTTTGACCCGATTTTAACCCGAATATTTATTTTTAACAATATAATAAATAATAAAAAGAAGTATGTTTTATTATCTTTTTATACTATATCATGAAAGAGACTGTTCCTCTTGTCAAAGTTGTGGTATAATAACATTTTATGTTATTTTACGTTTCAATATTAATTAAATAAACTAATTTTTAAATTTAGAGTTTCAATGTACTATTTTCTCTCCCAATATTTAATCTTACATTTACAAAGAAAAAAATGTCAAAAGATTGCATTAAAAGGAATTGATACATAATAGACCAATTCATAGGGGCAACCTTTAATTGCATCACTACTAGTGACTAAATTAAATTAAACTAAAACTTAAAGTTGACTAAAATGTAACATTTTAAATGCAACATGACCTAAAAAGTAATTAATCTCTAGCTTAAAAAATTGGTGGCTTATTTCCCTCCAAAATTTTGTCTTTTCTCTCTCTATTTTTTCCAATTGTGTTTTTCTTTTCTTTTTCAATCTAGCTTAAAAAAATGGTGGTTTATTTGCCTCCAAAATTTTGTCTTTTCCCTCTCAACTTTTACCAATTGTCTTTCTCTTTTTTCTTTTTCTTTTTAATTTAATTGAGTTTCAATTTAGATTAATTTAATTGAAATTTCACATTTAGTTTTAGAATTGTTTTAATTATGTCTGTGATTTATGCTTTTAGATTTTAGTTAGCTCAATTAGATCCTAAGTTTAATAAATTAATTAATTTCGGACATTATTATTATTATTATTATTATTATTATTATTATTATTATTATTATTATTATTATTATTATTATTATTATTACATATAATAAACTTTGATTTAATATAATTATACAAAAAAAATTGATATGGATACATGAAACTTTGATTTAAATATTTAATCAAATTCAAATGCATAGATTAACAAGTTAAATCAGAATTAATCTCATACACCAATAACTCTAAACTAAACCATAAATACTAAACCTCAAACCTTTAACCCAACTCAAATCGAATTGACCCGAAAATTTAAATGTTGACCCGACCCGAAATCGACCCGAAATTGATCCGATTTTGACCCGACCCGAAAGCGACCCGAACGACCCGATTTTGACCCGAACCGAAAGCGACCGATCCGATTTTGACCCGACCCGAAAACAACCGATCCGATTTTAACCCGATCCAATACCCGAACCGAATCCGACTCATCACAGACCCGAATTAGACCCGAACCCGAACCGACCCGACCCGAATCTAAACCGATTCTAGATAGACCCGAAATGACCCGAAACGAACCGAACCGAACCCGAACCGAATGACCCGATTGCCACCTCTAATTGAAACATACAAATTATTTAAAAAAGAATATTATTATTATAATTACTGTTTTATGATTATATAAATTTAAATTTACAATAATTACACAAAAATATTGGGTGTAAACTTTCCATACAATGTTACAACTTATTTCCATCTTTTGTGTTTTCAAAAACATTACTTCCATCTCTGTACTATATTTTATCCAAATTAAATGCCCTCGATTATTTCCAAAATCATTTATAAGCTCATAGGGTTTTAATTATTTTTATCATTATTACCAAAATTATTAAAAAGAATATTATCATAATTATATTTTTATAATTATATATAATCTTCAAATTTACAATTATTACACAAAAATCTTGAGCGTCAACTTTCCCTAAAATGTTGCAATTTATTTCCATCTTTGTATTATATTACCCAAATTGCATGCCCTTGATTATATCTAAAATCATTTATAAGCTTATATGTCATTTTGCTGATCATCAGAAGCAAACATGAATCCTTCCTCGATTATCTTGTTGCTTGCTCTAACGTCGCTTTTGGCCGTGAGCGAAGCGATTTTTGGGATACACAAAACACATGTATTGATCTATAACGACCTGACCCCGGGGACAGATCTTATCGTCCATTGCAAATCGAAGGATGACGATCTCGGCATTCGACATATTGCATACGGCAACGACTTCGAGTTCCATTTTGGCACAAGCTTTATCAGGAGAACCTTGTTTCACTGCACCTTTCAATGGAATGGAACAACACATTGGTTCGACATCTACAATCAAGTGAGGGATCAATCCCTTTGTACTCATTGCGTGTGGAAAATAAGGCCCGATGGTCCCTGCTTGTTCGTTAATCATAAATTGTGTTACACTTGGGAAGCCCCACCTGCCCAGCTTAATTAACTACTGTAAGACCATCTATTGAAATAAAGATATCACATGCATGCATTGGTTAGCTTTCTATAGATTGTTTACAGATAATTAAAGGTAAATTTACGGGAGAGTGATAGAAAAGCGTTCAATGTTTAAATTGCAGTGTGTAAATCAAATTGTTAAAATTACAAGGACCAAAATAAGTTTGAAAGCTAAGTTTTGTGATAATTTATATTATTTACTCTTGATTATATAATTTGGGTTTTGGTAATGGATGTTTGGACCTTTTAAATTTTTGGCTCACATGTGCCTATGGTTGATGAATTTTGAGCCCATTATTATTATTATTATTATTATTATTATTATTATTATTATTATTATTATTATTATTATTATTATTAAATAACTTCTTGAACTTGGCTAAAGTACATAAATAGTTACTAAATTGTTTCAAATAATACAAAATAGTTACAGAACTTTCAAAAGTTACTTGATAAATATTAAACTTTAAATTTTGCTACAATATAATTACTAAATTGTTAACTGTAGAAGTGTTCATAGTTAACCATTATACAACAATGTTTAACCTGTAGATTTTGTTCTTAGTGCAATTAGATGATAATATCTAAAAACGATGTGTTCATCTCATTATGGTTAACCAAAATACATTAACGGTTAATCATGAACACCACTAGTTAACTGCCGAGTGCTGTGGCAGTTATAAAAATTTGTATAATAGTACTTTTAACTCTTTATATTTACGCATTCAATCAATTTAGGAACCTAGGTTATAAAAGAATAAAATTGAAAGATTTCTTATGTGTGGTTACAGATCTTAATATTTAAGAATAAGAGTCACAATATTTTTTTTCTTAAATGAGTATGTGCCGAGTGCTGTGGCAGTTATAAAAATTTGTATAATAGTACTTTTAACTCTTTATATTTACGCATTCAATCAATTTAGGAACCTATTTTATAAAAGAATAAAATTGAAAGATTTCTTATGTGTGGTTACAGATCTTAATATTTAAGAATAAGAGTCACAATATTTTTTTTCTTAAATGAGCATGCAAAAAAATTTCCATGTGCGTTTGTTTATGTACCATTCTTTTACAATTCCATTTTTCTTCTTTTAAATTGCAATGAAAAAGGGAAAATCTTAGCAACAAACAAGAAATCAAGTAATGTTGGAAGAATCATTGTCGTCGACTGTACCTTATCCTTCCCTGTGGGCTTCCATTTTCAGCTGGTTTACAATTCCATTTTCCATGTGTTCTTTGTCTTTGTTAACCTCGCCATCGGCACCATCTTCTTCACTCCTTCATTAGTTTTCAATCAATGGCGAAACTCGACATTATTTATACAGAGACCATTTAAAGAAGTTTAAATTTATGAGGGATCAACAATAAATTATATATTTTTAAAGGACTAAATAATAATTTTACCATTATACTATTTCTTTTCACTTTTAAAAATTTTTGGGAGGGCTATGGCCCCATCGGTCCCTCTCACCTTCCACCACTGCTTCCATCAAGCTCGCCACCGCCGTTGGTGGTGGTGTTAGCGAAGAAGATGAAGGAAACAACCACAAACTCGTTAGATCCCCATCTATTTTACAAAGGCTCAAATCCTTTAAGTTATATTCTCATTGATACGAAGAGCATGTATGTTTTACTTACTCAGATTTCTCTAACGAAAGATAATAGGAATGACTGTATCGAAATCAAACTAAAAACTAGACCTTATCTAATATTTTAAAAGTAAGATGACAAAAATGAATCCGCCCTAAAAATTTGGTGACCATTTATGTAGTTTACCCTTATCTTTTCAACAACAAACCACCCAGAATGGTAGCAACCTTCATTGCCACCGTCGTCGTCGGCTTACCTCGATGGATCTCCTTCTATTTTGCAAAGGCTTAAGTCGAACAATCTCTATGGCTACTTCTCTCCAAAGCAGAAAATCTACGAAATCAGCTCACGTTACACTCCTAACAAAGAAGGCGAAGAAATAAAAGAACTCATAGCATATGAAGACGTGGATAGCAATTTCCATTTATCTCAACAACAAACAACCCTAGAAAAAACCTCAAGGCAGCTGCCGTCACCGTCGGAGGGAGCCCATGAAGAAACACAAACAAGAAGTGGAAGGTGAACATCAGAGGGATTACCAAATTTTGCTCGTGAAATGTTTTAAGATAAAAAAATGGAAAAATTAGGGAGTTAGTCCCCACATTTCTTAGACTTTCGAGTTATGACTAAGTTGATTAAATATGTAAATATGAATAATTAAACTTGTTATTATATAAATTTTCGTAATTACCACATCATCCATTTAACAATAGTTAATAGCTTCATGATCATTTTGTATCAAAAACTAAAATTTAACACCTATTATGTAACACAATAAAGTCTCCAACGGCTTCAATTCAATCCCAACGGTCCTCAACGGCTACAAACTTAATTGGGAGTATAAAAGGGACCTCCAAGCATCAAGGAAAGGCTAATACTTCAATTGTAACAACATTATGATGTCAAATTGTCTTTAGAGCTAAATTGTCATTCTCTTGTATAGACAAAACACTTGTGAGCTAAAATGTTTATGTATGCTTAAGTGTATAGGTTTTGGGTGAGTGCTTAGAGTTGCAAACACATACCTATTAGAGGGATTTCTTGTTTGCTTTGAATTCCACTTGTAAGAGAATGTTTGATTAAACTAAGGGTAGATAGCTTAATCATTGTAACAGTTTCCTCCTCATCTGAGAAAAGGGGACATAATTCTTAGTAAATTTGAGAAATTCCTGGTGGCATTCCAAGGTAGTGGATGTAGGCTTTGGGTTAGAAAGTCGAACCACTATAAATTCTTGTGTTTAATTCTCAAATTTTCCACCAACTCAAACACCCAAAAATCCAACTTCTCCACCACTTGGCAATCCATAACGGTTGAAGGAAATCGAACTTATCAAGCCTAACAACTTTCTAAGTCAAAAACAACTTGAAAATAAGTTTGAGGATGTTTAAAAAGGTCTTGGCAATGTTTGAAACGTTTTTAAGTAGCCAAACCAATGCTTTTAATGTACGTGTTTCGATACAAGCATAATTTGTATCGATACATTTTGAAACTTCCAGAACCTGTTTCGATACAGGGCTTACCTGTTTCGATACGGACAAGGGTTGTTTCGAAACACACTTTGGTGTTTCGATACACCTATGTGGCATACACCCCAACGACTAAAACCCCCCAACGACTATTTTCCAACGACTATTTGAATTGCAGGCTGTTTCGATATGACACTAGGTGTTTTGATACGAGCATACCGATACAGCCAAAATGTGTTTCGATACGGCACATTACATCATACTTCGACAGCTAGTTCTGAAGAAGAGCGTTTCGATACGGCACATTACATCATATTTCGACAGCTAGTTCTGAAGAAGAGCGTTTCGATACAGCTACGCGTGTATCGAAATAGACATCACCAAAACTGCATTTATGGTGGGAAATAATGTCTCCAACGGCTCCAATTTAATCCCAACGGTCCTTAACGACTACAAACTCAATTAGGAGTATAAAAGGGACCTCCAAGCATCAATGAAAGGTTAATGCTTCAATTGTCAACAACATTATGATGACGAAATTGTCTTAGAGCTTAAGTTGTACATTTCTAGTGTAGACAACACTTGTGAGCCAAAATTGTCAAATTTGCTCAAGTGTTTAGGATTAGGTGAGTGAGCTTAAGAGTGCAAACTATCTACCTAGTGAGAGATTTCAAGTTTGCTCAAATTTCTTTTATAAAGAGGGTTTACTCAAGCTTTAGGTTAGAAAGCTTTGAGTGTGCAAAGGTTGCCTCCTTAGCCTAGAAAAAGGGAAAATATTAAAGAGTGAATTTGGTGAAATCCTTAGTGGGAAGCTAAGGTAATGGATGTAGGTGCTTGTTAGAAGGCCAAACCACTATAAATCCTTGTGTCCATTGTCTAATTTTTACCTCCCACAAAATCACTCAAAATCCAACTTTTACACCACTTGGCTACCTAAATCGGTTGAAGTAAATCGAGCCTATCAATCCTAACAATTGGTATCAATGTGAGGATCAATCGAAGGGGATTAACATCCTATTGAGGCGATCCAAGAAGCTCGATACAACAATTCAATCAACCAGTTAAATGGCGCAATCCATCTATAAGCCATCATTCTTCGACGGGACCAACTACGCTCATCGAAAGATTAGAATGAAGTTCTTCATCAAATCCAAAGACTACAAGCTTTGGGATATTGTTGAAGAGGGTCCTTATGTGCCACAATGAGTAAAGGCGGAATGGAATGCGGATGATCGCAAGAAGATGGAGCTTAATTGCAAGGCTTTGCACACCCTCTTTTGTGCATTTGGCCCCAACATCTATGAGAAGATGTCCTCCCTTCGAAGATGCCAAGGAAGTATGAGACAAGCTTTAAGTCACATACGAAGAAACCAACGAAGTAAAGGAGACCAAGACCAGTCTTCTCAACCTCAAGTATGAGAACTTTAAGATGGAACTGGATGAAGACATCACGAAGATGTTCATAGATTCTCCACTATCAAAAATGAGCTCAAAGGCTATGGAGAAATCATTCCGGAAGATAAACTTGTCTAAAATCTTCTCTATTCTCTTCCCGAGTCATGAGACTCAAAGAAGACCGACATCATTGAAGCCAAGAATCTCAAGCCTTTAAAGCTTGATGAACTCATGGGGTCTCGTCTCACTCATGATATCATGAAAAAAGGAAAAGAAGAGGATAAGAGGGAAGAGATAAAAAAATATGGGGAAGAAGAAAATCATGGAGCTTGGCATCAACACTAATGCCATTGCTCTCAAGTCCTCAGAGTGCAACCATGTTGAATCAAGTGAAGAAGAACAGATGGCTTATCTCTTCGAAAAGTTTACCCGATTCATGAAGTGTAAAATGAATGAATCGAAGCATGAATCGAGGAAGAAAGAGAAGGCGAGCTCTTCAAGCCATAAGAAGAAGGCATATGTGGCTACTTGGAGTGATGAAGACTCCACCGACAATGAACAAGCCAACCTTTGCCTTATGGCCATCGAAAAAGATTCAAGGGTAACTTCTAACTCATCTATTTCAAATTCATATACATTTTATGAGTTACAAGATGCCTATGATGATTTGCTTTTGGAATTTAAGACATCATTTTCTAAAAACAAAAAATTGCTTTCAATTTGAAAAATGAAAATGATTTGCTTTCCAAAACAAATCTAGAGTTTGAAGCAAAAACTAAAGATTTTGAACTTAAAATTTTAAATTTGCAAAATTTGCTTCAAACGATGGAAAAAGGATATCAAAAAGAAGTCGGTGATCTTAAAAAGAAAAAAGATTTGATTTTCAATGAACTTCAAAAGAAAAATTATTTGGAAAAATCAAATTTTTATGTAAGACAATCTAGTGCCCCTATATTTTTGAATGGTAAAGTTTTCAGAAGTATTTGGGTCTCAAAAGTACTAAGTACTTCAACTAAAAAGGATGAAATTGAAAAATGGATTCCTAAGGGGATAAAATGTGCCACTAACGTCTATGGAGCAATTTGGATACCAAAAATTACTTGATTGTCTTATTGTAGGTGTGATGGAGAATGATCAACAAGTCCAAATTTGAGGGGGAGCTCCATACACACAAGGAAGAACACTTGAAGAAGGAAGGCTTCACATCCTCCCCTGAAGTTCAAGTGTTGGTAAAATTTCTAGTTGATTTTGTTTTAATTAGTTTATTTTTTACAACTAGATTATCATATTGATGGACTAACAATATTTGATGCTTTAAGTAAGGGAGAGCCAATTTTAAAACCAAAAGTTTTAAATTGTGTTAAATTTTTAAAACCCCCTATGTTATTTTAAGCTTAATGTCTTTTAAAATTTTTTTGATATAACAAAAAGGGAGAAATGATTTGAAATTTTGATTTTTCAAGAGAATAATGGGAGCTTTAACTTCATTTAATTTTCAAAATCTCTTATTCAAAATTTTAAATACTAAGGGGGAGAATCCCTAACAAATTTTCAAGTTGGTTTTATTATATCATAAAGGGAGAGATTTTAGAATTATATGTTTTGATATAATAATTGAAAAACGTTTTGGACTTAATTGAAAATAATTTAAAATACTTTCTAAGTTAAAACAACTTGAAAATAAGTTTGAGAATGTTTAAAAAGGTTTTGTCAATGTTTGAAATGTTTTTAAGTAGTCAAACCAGTGCTTTTAATGTACCCATTTTGATACATGCATAATCTGTATCGAAAAGTTTTGAAACTGCCAGAATCTGTTTCGATACAGGGCTTACATGTTTCGATACGGACAGAGATTGTTTCGAAACACACTTTGGTGTTTCGATACGCCTACGTGGCATACACCTCAACGGCTAAAACCCCCCAACGACTGTTTGAATTGCAGGCTATTTCGATACGACACTAGGCGTTTTGATATGGGCATTTTGATACAACCCAAATGTGTTTCGATACAGCACACTGCATCAAACTCTAATGGCTAATTCTGAAGAAGGGCGTTTCGATACAGCTACACGTGTATCAAAACAGACATCACCATAACTGCATTTATGGTGGGAAATAAAGTTTCCAACGGCTCCAATTCAATCACAACGGTCCTCAACGGCTACAAACTCAATTGGGAGTATAAAATGGACCTCAAAGCATCAAGGAAAGGTTAATGCTTCAATTTTCAACAACATTATGATGAAGAAATTGTCTTAGAGCTTAAATTGTACATTTCTAGTGTGGACAACACTTGTGAGCCACAATTGTCAAATTTGCTCAAGTGTTTAGGATTAGGTTAGATAGCTTAAGAGTGCAAACTATCTACCAAGTGAGGGATTTCAAGTTTGCTCAAATTTCTCTTAGAAAGAGGGTTTACTCAAGCTTTGGGTTAGAAATCTTTGAGTGTGTAAAGGTTGCCTCCTTAGCCTAGAAAAGGGGAAGAAATCCAAAAGTGAATTTGGTGAAATCTTTAGTGGGAAGCTAAGGTAGTGGACGTGGGTGCTTGTTAGAAGGTCGAACCACTATAAATCCTTGTGTCTATTGTTTTATTTTTACCTCCCACAAAATCACCTAAAATCCAACTTCTCCACCACTTGGCTACCTAAATCGGTTGAAGTAAATCGAACCTATCAAGCCTAACAAATAGTTTATTAGTTATCAATATTTTGTATCTATTAATATTAATTAGATTATAAAAATATTTTTTTTAATATAACATTACTAAGCATATTTGTAGGATCTATATATTAATTTATTATTTATATAATTACTTTTAATACAATTTGATTAATTATTAAATTTAAATACAAATATAAATGTGTGAGAATAAAAAGAAAAAAATATCAGTCTACAAATGTCACATTGTAAATACATGAGGGTGAAAAATTAAAATAAAAAAAGAGTAAATTTTAAGTTATTTGGAGATTTTTTTTATAATTGTTAAGGGTAAAAAAAGTCTTTATAATTTTAATGTCAAAACATCTAATTTCAAAAAGCTCTTATTAGCAGTTTTTTCAAGATTAGAGATTTCACCTCAATCCACTATTCGTCAAACATCTAAATTAACAAATTTAACTAGTCAAACTTCTAATTTTAGCTCAAACTTCTAATTTTTTTAAACTATTTATCAAACAGGGCTGATACAAAATGATTGGGCGTCAACTTTCCATAAAATGTTACAATTTATTTTCATCTCTGTATTATATTACCAAATTTTAATGCCCTTGATTATTTCCAAAATCATTTATAATCTCATATGTTTTTGCCTTTTTTATAATTATTTCCAAATATTATTCCAAAAAGATTATTATTATTATTATTATTATTATTATTATTATTATTATTATTATTATTATTATTATTATTATTATTATTATTATTATTATTATTATTATTATCTTTAAATTTACAATTATTACAGAAAAAATGTGAACATTCCCTAAAATGTTGCAATATATTTCTATCTTTGTATTATGTTACCCAAAAGAGGGCAGGCAGCTTCACTTCCAAAATTGTTTATAAGCTCATATGCCATTTTGCTGATGGTCAGAAGCAAACATGAATCCTTGGTCGATCATCTTGTTGCTCGCTCTAACGTCGCTTTCGGCCGTGAGCGAAGCTTTTGGGCCCAAAAAAACACATGTATTGATCTATAACGACTTGGGTCCAGGGACGGATCTCATCGTCCATTGCAAATCGAAAGACGACGATATTGGCGTCCACCATATTGCTTACGGCAACGACATCGAGTTCCATTTTGTCCCAAGCTTTTTCAGGAGAACCTTGTTTCACTGCACCTTTCAATGGGATGGAACAACGCAACGGTTCGACATCTACAGACAAGTGAGGGATCAATTCGTTTGTACTAGTTGCTTGTGGAAAATAGGACACGATGGTCCCTGCTTGTTCGCCGATCATAAAATTTGTTACTCTTGGGGACCCCCTCTTCGCCACCTTAATTAATTTTAGTTATATCCCATGCATTGCTCAGCTCTCTGTAGATTGCTACAGACAATTAAAGCTGAATTTATTTTCGTAAAGACTCGTTCAATAATTTTCGTAATAAATCTCTATACTATATAAATTTTAATTTGTCTATCATTAATTTTGATATCGTTTACCGAATGATTATATCAAAAGAAACTAATTTTATCGCTTGATTTATTTTACAATTTTTGTTGACCTCATAGAAGATTAATAGATTTTAGATCTCAATTAATGTTTTGGGTATTGATTGAAGTTTGGACTAATAGTTGGATTTGATTTTATATTTTGGGCTTTGGCAATCTAAGAAAATTTGGATCATTTCAATTTTGGGCTCACATGTGCCCATAGATGATGAATTTTGAGTCCATTTTTTCATTACAAAAAAAAATTGAAACAGAAATTAAAAAGTACAATATATGTATATATGTAATTATTTGATATACTGGCGGTGGAAACTAAAAGTTTCTACAAGCGCTTTAGTTTTAGGGTTTAGAGAGTTAGTCTAGGGTGTATGATTTAGGAATTTAGGTGTATGGGTTTTGAATTTATGGATAGTAGTTGAAATTTATTATTTAGGGTTATAATTTAAGGTTTATAGATTAAAACCTAAATCCTCACTATATTACCCTAAAACTAAACCCTAACATCTAAACATAAACCTTAAATTCTAACCACTAGCCCTAAATTCTAAATCTCTACACCTAAATCCCTAAACAATATACCCTAAACTAACTCTATAATCCCTAAAACTAAGTCACTCGTAGAAACTCTTAATTTCATAAAATGAACAAAATTCTAAAAATTTGAAATTGTCTAACAATAAAAAAATCAGAAATTAAAAAGTTGTTGCAACAGATTGTACAAGTAGCACTTCTTGGCTGATCTCATGTACCGATAGACATTTTTAAAAACGGGTGAACATTCGATTGAATCAAATAATTTTTTTTAGTTAATTGAGCTGGGGAATTTTATTTTATCATTCTAATACAATTTATTTTTTTTCCGAATAGAGTTGAATGAAATAAAATTCTGAGTCGAGTCAAATAAATATGTTCAAGTTAAATTAAAAAAATGGATCAAATTAAAATCTTGATAAAGATATGACTCAGTTCCTAGTATTTAACTCCCTAGTTTTGGGATTAGAAGTTTTGGTAAAGGTTTCAGGGTTCGTTGAACCGGTTTCAGAGTTTCGGGAAAATTTTGGGGAATTTTAGGGAAAACCCTTTTCGAATGTTTTTAAAAATATGAAAAAATTATTTAAAATCCTTATTAATTATGTATAAGGTGTTGGTGAAATCAATGTTGGAAAAATGTTTTTTTGAAAATCGGACATTTTAGTCTAGTGACTAAAATGTAAAGTTTCAAAACTATTTTGCTGACTGTTTTGTAAAAGAATCAAAATGTTGAATCTTTAAGAAGCTATTTAGCTAATTCTAATTCAGACATTTCCCCTATTTATTTTGACTTTTAAAAAAGTTTTAAAAAGAGTTTTAATTAAATAAAAGGTATTTTAAAGGATTTTCCATCTTATCACAAATTTGACTTTAAAAACTCCCTCAAAGCTTTCTCTTCATTTTCCTTTCAACCAAACAGCTTTCTACCTTCAATATTTTCAAGGTAAAATCTTTGTTTAAATTGGTTTTTAATCATCAACTAATTCCTTATGATTTTCCTCTAAAGCCCATTTGTTTTTCTTTAGATTTCCCAAGGTTTTCATTGAAAAATAAGGGGAAATTCTACCATTAGAGGTGAGCTGCATTTTCTCCTCTAATGTAAGGTTCTTTATTGAAATTCCCACATTCTTGATTCTTTTATGGTTTTAGATTAAAGGTTTTATAATGATATTTATGAAAATGTGTTTAATTAAGCTAAAAATGGTATTTTTGTAAGATTTTCGTGTGGATCTTGTTTTGCTGGGCTTTGGAATGTTGTTGGCAATGTTTTTGGTGTTAGATAATGTTGAGATGATGGATTGATCATATAAATTCCGAAATTGATGAGTTGGTGAAGTTTTGGGTTGATATTGTTGAGTTTTTGGCTTAGATTTGTGAGAATCAGTAGCTGATGATTATATGATGATGGATTGATGTTTTTAGATGTTATTAGATGTGTTTTTGATGATAATCTTGCTGGGTTTAAACTGTAGAGTGTTTGGGTTGATTTAATTGATGTTTTCAGTTAATTTTAGATACGAATCAATGGTCGATTGTTGCTAGATGTTGGATTTCTAAGTTGCTGCAAGTTTGTGGGATGAAATAAGCTCTAATGCTCTGTTTTGAATTGTTTAGAAGAAGGGTATTTGGGTTTGGAAACTTCGGACGTGATTTTGGGTGACCCGGAGGCTTGATTCGGTGTTTTGGCTAGCTTTTGTGTGTTGCTGGTGAGTGGAACTATTTTAAAAACCTTAACGTGGTTAAGGACATGATTTTGTAGGTTTAGATTGTGCTTGAAAGGCCAATCTAACCTCAAGAACAAGTTTGGTTGTTTTCGCCTTTGTTTTCGGCTATTCTCGCTTGATCTGATGTTTATGCTTTTACATGGCTATTTATGTTAAATCCTACTATTTTCATGCATATTGTGCTATTTAAATGTTGTTTCATGTGATCCCATGAGGTAAGGTTATGATTTCAAAGAGTTGATATCATGTTGAGAAAATATTATGCATTGATGTATGTTTTTGAAATGGGATGAGGTTTGATCATGTTTATGCATTGAAAATAAGAGGTATGCATGGTTGCGATGTGTATATTGGCAAGTGATGATATTCTATTTATCAGATATGTTGGTCGACCAATAGAATGTGAGTTCACTATAATATACAAAATTTGCGCGTGAGATAAACTCTTCGGTTTCACAATAGGGGTAGTGCTATTGTGATGCGAGTGATAAGGGTAGTGCTATCACCAACGAGCAATGCGGGTAGTGGCATCCCGACCGAAGTGAGATAATAGTGAGGGTTGTTTCAGCATGTGACTTGATGGGGGTAGTGCCATCAAGGTGTCTGTATATCTGAATTGTGAGTGATAGGGGTAGTGCTATCACCAACGGGAAATGCGGGTAGTGGCATCCCGGATCACTTGTAGCCAATATACGAGTTTGTTTATACCATGTTATTTGTGTTGGTATGATGTTTTACACATTCTTTGGTTGTTTTTTATGCTTATGAGAACAAGCATGGTAAATTGAGGTTTGTTACGCATCGCTAATGCATATGTTGTGAATTTGTGATTTTGAATTGAGATAAGCATGTTTGATGAAACGCTCTTATTGAAATGATTTAAAGAAAGGTCTTGTTTTCATAATTGAATTATATGGTTTCAAAACTGCATTGTTGTAGCTTTGGTTTTGAGCGCCGCTCACTAAGCTTTTTAGCTTACGCTCTCTTTTCCAACATGCAGATTCGTAGACCTTCCGGGAAAGCAAGCGAGTAAGGGAGGTGTCCAAGAGGTTGCTCTAAGCTCAAGTATGGTTTTGGAGTTTAATAATAGTATGAATAGCAATGAGATATGACATTTATGCTTAAGCTCATGTTGAAGCATTGTTTAGTTTGAAGTTTGACCGTTTTGTGATTTGTTTATGCTTAAGTTGCTTTCATCTAGAATCTTGCTATGTTGGTTCTTGCTACGTCGATGTTGGTGCCATGCTTGTTGAGGTTTTATGGCATGTTTGAGTTGAATGTATGTTTATGTCTTTATTGAGAGTCTTTTGTGGGTTAAGATTACAATAAACCAGCAAAATGTGTCATTGCAGGTCATGCGAATCGATACGGTCGAGCCTGTATCGATACGGGGAATTTGAAAAGGCCTTATGGTATCGACATGCTATGGTCCGTTCCGGTACATTTTGTTACTTGAAACCTTGGTTCCAAAACTCCCCCGATGGTGTTTCGGTACGGGCTAGTGTTTTGAGCCCTTCAAACCTATTTCGATATGCCCGTATCGGTACTAGGCATTTAACGCCCCGAGTTTAGAGTCTGGAAGTTAACCGAATTCGATTGAAGGACCGTTCGAGTTAGATTTATCGGTTTAGACTAGTTTCAGGATTTATTTCAAATAAAAGGTTCTTGAAGGATTTGAGTTGTGGAAAAGTAGTTTTAAATCAATATATATATATAGAGGTGGAAGCAATTTTGGAAAATTGTTTTTAGAAAGTAGACATTTTAGTCTAGTGATTAAAATGCAAAGTTTCAAAACTGTTTTGGTGACTAGTTTGTAAAAGAATCAAAAATTGAATCCTTAAGGAGCTATTTAGTTAAGTCTAATTTCAGATTTTCCCCTAAATATTTTGGTCTCTAAAATGTTTGAAAAAGGAATTTTAAATTCAATAAAAGAAATTTCAAAAAGGTTATCTACTTTGTGCTATTTGACGTTATATTTTTCTCTCAAGAACTCTCATCCAAACAACCATTTTATCTCAAGAATTCAAAGGTAAATCTTTGTTTACATTGAGTTTTCATCATCAAACTCGTTTTCAATTATTCCTCTCTAAAACCCAATCAATTTCTTTTAGTTTTCTCAAGGTTTTTCATTGCAAAAGGGGGGAAAATCCATCATTAGAGGCGAACTACGTTTTTCTCCTCTAATGCAAGTTTTTTTTTTATTGAAATTCCCACGTTATTGATTCTTTTATAATGTTTATTTAAGGATTGCATATTGGGTTTGAAGGAAAAATGCTTAATCAAGCTAGTTAAAGGTGGTTTTGTGAGATTTTCGTGTGGGTTTTGTTTTGCTAGATTTGTGGATGCTAATAAATGTGTTTTTGATGTTTGATAATGTTGAAATGATGGTTTGATAATATAAAACCTGAAACTAGTTGAGTTTGTAGTATATTAGGTTGAAGTTCTTGAGTTTTTAGCTTGGTTTTGAGGAGAATCAGTGGCTGATTGTTTCTTGCCTTTGGGTTAATGCTTTTAGTTGTTAATAGATGTGATTTTGATGATAATAATCTTGTTGGGTTTTAGTTGGAGTTTGTTGGGAGTTAGTTATTTGATGTTTTCGGTTGATTTCGGCTATGAATTGATGGGCAAATGTTTCTAGATGTTGGATTTCTGAGTTGCTGCAGGTTTGTGGGTTGAAATAAGCTCTAATGCTCTGTTTTGAATTGTTTAGAATCAGTGGATTTGAGTTTGGAAACTTCGGACGCGATATCGAACAATCCGGAAGCTTAATTCAGGTGTTCGGCTAGCATTTGTATAGTGCTGGTGAGTGGAACTATTTTTAAAAGCCTTAACGTGGTTAAGGCCAAGTTTTTGGGGGTTTAGATTGAGCTTGAAAGGCCAATCTAAACTCAAGAGTAAGTTTTGTTGTTTTCGCCTTTGATTTCAGCTTATTTTACCTTGATTTTGGAAAGCATGTTTATTTTATGTGCTTATCATGTATACCATTGTTTTCATGCGTTTTGAGATATGTACTTGTCGTATATATGATCCCACATGTTAAATGATAGTTGTTCATGAGATACACGTGTTTGAGTACATGTTATGCATGGAAACATGATATAAAATGGAATGTGAAATAACGTGTTGTGGCCATGAGAAACAGTGGGTAAGTGTTGGCCTTGATGGGTATATTGACATTCGATGAGATCTTATTTACCAGATATAATTGGTCGACCAATAGGATGAGAGTGCACTATAATGGTAAAATTCGCGCGTGGCCTTAGTGATGTCAGATTCCACTAAGGAGGAGTACGGTGATGTGAGACTCCACCAGAAGCCTTGTTGTTGTCTTGAGTACGGTGATGTGAGATTCCACCGAAAGCTTTGTTGTTGTTATGAGTACGGTGATGTGAGATTCCATCGAAAGCTATCCGCATATCCGAGTAAAATTGTTAAAGATGTCAATATACTCATGTGTGTTAAAGTTGATCTTCATGCTATGTTTGCATGAATGATGTTGTGAAGCTTTGAGCTTATCATGTTCCGGGTTTAGAATTTATGATGTTATGTTTGGAATTGTAGTGCAAGCATGAAATGCATATGAGAATGTCGTTGGAAAGTTTTCTTATAAAATAATTTGAAGAATGGTTTTGGTTTTCAAATGTATTAAATGATTCTAAAACTGCATTGTTGTTGTTATGGTGTTGAGCACCGCTCACTAAGCATTCTTGCTTACGCTCTCTTTTCCAACAATTCATATCCGTAGACCATTCGTGGCAGCAAGGAAACAAGGAAGTGTCCAAGAGTTTACTCTTTTGCTCAAGTATGGTTTTGGCATCCAATAATAGTATGTTAGCAATGGGATATGACCTTTATGCTAGGGAGGTTTTGTTTTGAGACTCCCTATGTTGAGACATGTTTATGATGTCTTTTTAGTCTTGTGAGGTACATTTGTATGTTGAAGTGTGGTTTAGTTTGAAGTTTGATCGTGTTGTGAATTTTTTTATGTTTAAGTTGCTTTCATCTAGAGCCTTGCCATGTTTGTTCTTGATATGTTGATGTTGCTGCTATGCTTATTGAGATTTTGTGGTATGTATGAGTTGTATGCATGTTTGTGTCTTGTTAGAGGGTCATATGTGGGTTAAGATTTCAATAAACCAGCAAAATGGGTCATTGCAGGTCGGGCGTATCGATACGGGCGAGCCTGTATCGATACGAGGTACCTAAAATGGCCTAAGTGTATCGATACATTAAGGTCCGTTCCGGTACATTTTGCTACTGGAAACCTCTGTTCCGAAACTCCCCCGAGGGTGTTTCGATACGGGCTAGTGTTTCGAGCCCTTCAAACATGTTTCAATACGCTCGTATATGTACAGGGAAACATGTATCGATACGGCCGATAGTTTTGTTAGTTATTGCAATCTTTGAAGTTTTTTTCTTACGTTTTAGTCCTTGTTTGTATGCGATCGTTGTAATGAGTTCGGATGGTTGTTTTGATTTTCATTTTGGCATGCAAGCATGAAACCTGACTAATTTAAGAATGGTATCCTTAATTTTATGTTAGGTCCCTGTGGTAGGCTAGATTTGCATTTTGATCCTTCGTTGTTCGATCGTTTGGTTAATGTTTGCTTTATGCTGCGAGTCCTTTCACATAGGGTTTAAATGTGTTTCTAGAGAAGATATTGTTTTAAAAAAATAGGGTTGCTAATTAGAGTGAAACCTTAGCGGGTTTTTCTACGGTTTTCCCTATGTAACCTGTTTGGTTTGGTCTGGCGGCTAGACCGGGCTAAGGGATTACATTTGTTGGTATAGGAGCCTAGGTTATCGAGCAATTAGGAAGGTAAGTGAGGTAAGTTTGATGTTCTTGATTGTTGCTTGCGATGCACGATGTTTGTGAGCATGATCGTTGGTTTTGTCGTTGGTTGTTTTGTAGATAAAGGCTCACATTGCTATATACTATTGTGAAAAAGTGGTTTTGGACTTAAAAGACTTAAGCGTCTTGGACCCTTGCTATTGCTGACCCAAATCATTTCTATGTTTATTTGTTTGTTGTTGTTAGATTTGCTTTCTTGGTAAGACGAGGCCTCGTCGTGGTCCTTCAGTTGGTAATCTGGGTAATGAGAATGTTGGGCACGCGAATGAAGAGAATTTGCCTCCTCCTCCCCCTCCTCCCGAGGGTGGTGTTAGGGCTGGTGTCGGAGGTGTTGGACCTCAGGTTGGCCAGGGGCAGGCTGGGATAGATATGGCTCCTCTGATTCATGCTATAGCAGGGGCTTTTTAGACAGCCTTAGCTGATGTACGTGTTGCAGCACCGCCTCAGGGTGCAAGGACTGGATTTCCTTTAGAGTAACTTCGTAATTTGGGCAGAGTTGAATTCCGTAGTTTGTCTCCCGAGGGATTTGAGGCTTGGCTTGAGAGTAATGTTCGTATCTTGGGTTAGATGGAGTGTACCGATGCACAGAAGTTGGGTTGCATTGTTTCCTTGCTTCAGGGAGATGCCTATGCTTGGTGGACTACTATCACGTCTGGTATGCCAGTAGCTGATGTTACTTTGGATTTCTTCCGAGCTGCCTTCCGGAAGAAGTATCTTGGTTCTAGATACCAGGATGAGAAAAAGAGAGAGTTCATGGCTTTAGTTCAGGGTAACATGACCGTATCCGAGTATGAGGTATAGTTTGTCCAGTTGAGTCAGTATGCTTCTGAGTTGGTTCCCACTAAGAGGGAAAGATGTGAACGTTTCCGATATGGTTTGGTTTAGGAGGTGAAGACCTTTATGTTGGCCTCAGATTATTTGGACTTTGATGTTTTGGTCATCAAGGCCAAAGATATCGAACAGAGCTTGGGATTGACTACTCGTAGTGGTGGATCTAGTTCAGGAAAAAGGCATGCTGAATGGGGTAGAGACCATGCCAAGAGGCACAAGGATAGGAGGTACCAACCTGACCATAGGCGTGGAGGTGGTAACCCGAGACGTGGCCATCAGGGTCAAGGAGCTGTTGTTCGCACACCTGAGTGTGCTAAATGTGGGAGATGCCATTTCGGTGAGAGTTGGGGTAATTATGGCACTTGTTCGAATTATGGATCTCAAGCACATTTGAGACGTGATTGTCCACATCCAGCTTGAGATGGACAAGCTCCGACTTGAGCAATTGAGCATCAGAGAGGCCGTGGGCATGGTCGAGGTAACTTTCAGTGTAGGGTTGACGGTCAGAGGAATGTAGTACATGTGGTTGCTGTACAGCCCGAGGGTGGTGGACCAGCTAGAGTGTATGCGCATCGCGAGAGCAGGAATGATACATATGTGATTGTAGGTAACTTCTCATTACAGTCTTTGACTTTGCTTTCTTTGATTGATTCTGGCTCTACACATTCGTACATTTTGCGTGAGCATGCGAAGTCGTTGGGTATTCTGTGTGAGATATTAGATGTGGGTATGAATGTTACAAGTTCTTTTGGTGAAACTGTTGTGGTTAGGAAAGTATACAGAAGATGTTCTTTAATGGTTCAAGGTCATGTGTTTCCAGTAGATATGATGGAACTGTCGTTTTATGGTTTTGATGTAATTTTGGGTATGGATTGGCTTGTAGAACATAAGGCTAAGGTAGATTTTGAGACAAAGAGAGTATCCTTGAGACTTTCAGATGATTATGAGGTAATAGTAGTGGGTGCAAACATTAAGTTCTTGTCCAATGTTGTTTCAGCTATAGAGGCTCAGAGGTTGATGGATGTTAGTTGTCAGGCATATTTAGCTTACATTATGAATCCGAACATGAATGAGGCATGCCGCAAGGCATTAGAACCATTTGCGATTTTCTAGGGGTATTTTCGAAAGAGTTGTCTGGTTTGCTTCTTGATAGAGAGGTTGAGTTTGATATAGAGACTTATACTGATTGTGCTCTAGTATCCATAGCTCCCTATCATATGGCCCCTAAAGAGTTGAAAGAGTTGAAAACACAGCTTCAAAGAACTGTTGGATTGATGATTTATTCGTCCTATTGTCTCAACTTGGGGTGCACAAATGTTGTTTGTGAAAAAGAAAGACGGTACCTTGAGAATGTGTATATATTTCCGATAGTGGAATAAGTTGACAATGAAGAAAGTATCATTTGCCACAGATTGGCGATCTATTTGATCAGTTGAGAGGTGCTTCCGTGTTTTCCAAAATAAATTTGAGATCTGGTTACTATCAATTGAAGGTAAAAGATAAGAATGTACTGAAGACAGCTTTTTGCACTCGCTATGGACATTATGAGTTCTTGATGATGCACTTTGGTTTGACTAATGCATCGACTACTTTTATGGATATGATGAATAGGGTATTTCCTGAGTATTTAGATCAGTTTGTGGTAGTGTTCATTGATGATATTATGATATATTCCTGTACAGAGAAAGACCATGATAAGCATTTGCAGTTGGTGTTACAAACTTTGCTAGACAATCAGTTATATGCTAAGTTGAGCAAGTGTGAGTTTTGGATTAGGGAAGTGGTGTTCTTGGGACATATAGTATCAGCTGAAGGAATCAGAGTGGTTCCTATAAAGGTTGAGGCAGTTGTGAATTGGAAGCAATCAAAATCAGTGACAGAAATACGCAAATTCTTGGGCTTGGCAAGTTATTATCGACGTTTTGTAGAAGGTTTTTCTAAAGTTGTTGTTCCTTTGACTAAATTGTTGCAAAAGGACGTTCGTTTTGATTGGACAGAAGCGAGACAACAAGATTTTGATAAGCTGAATGAAGCCTAGACGTAATCTCCCGTTTTGGATAAGCCTGTGACAGGGAAAGAGTATGTAATCTATAGTGATGCATCGTATGTTGGTTTAGGTTGTGTGTTAATGCAAGAATGAAGAGTAGTAGCCTATGCATCTAGACAATTGAAGGTTCATGAGCGCAATTATCCTACACATGACATAGAGTTGACCGCAATGGTGTTTTCTTTGAAAGTTTGGAGACATAATCTCTACGATGAGAAATGTATAGTATATACGGATCATAAGAGTTTGAAATATTTGATGTCACAAAAGGAGTTGAACCTTAGGCATCATAGATGGGTAGAATTGCCGGTGACTGCAATGTGGTGGCCGATGCCTTGAGTAGAAAAGTGGCAGTTGAGTTGCGAGCAATGTTTGCTAGGCTAAGTTTGTCAAATGATGGTGGTTTAGTGGCAGAATTGCAAGTTAAACCTTCGTTGGCTTTGATGATCCGAGAGAAACAATTGTAAGATAGAACATTGGCACCTCATGTGCAAGATATTGCGAAAGGTAGACCATCAAACTTCAGTTTTGGTGATAATGGAGTTTTATGTTTCAAAAGTAGGATATTTGTACCAGATGATTTTAAGTTAAGGTGCACAATCTTGACCGAAGCACATAGTAGTCTATTTGCTATGCATCCGGGGAGTACAAAGATGTATCGTGGTTTGAAAGATGAGTATAATTGGGTTGGTTTAAAGAAGGATGTTGCTGAATTTGTGAGCAAGTGTATGGTTTGCCAGCGTGTTAAGGCCGAACATCAGTTTCCTTCTGGGTTGTTGCAACCATTGAGAATTTCCGAGTGGAAGTGGGAGTGGATTACTATTGATTTCGTATCAGGTTTGCCCTTGACACCTTCTAAGAAGAATTTTGTTTGGGTAATTGTTGATCGTTTTATGAAAAGTGCACATTTCTTGGCTGTTAATACTACTTATACCTTAGATAAGTTGGTTGATTTGTGCATCAGTGAGATTGTGAGATTGCACGGTGTACCTAAGTCGATTGTGTTAGATAGAGATTCGAGGTTCACAGCTAGATTTTGGAAGAGTTTGCATAGTGCCCTGGGTACTCGGTTGAGTTTTAGCACTTCTTATCATCCTCAGACCGATGGTTAGTCAAAAAAGGTCATACAAGTTTTAGAAGACATGTTGAGATGTTGCATCATTGATTATCAGGGTTCTTGAGAGAAATATCTACCTTTAGTAGAGATTTCCTATAACAATAGCTACCAAGCAAGTATTCAGATGGCACCTTATGAATCTTTGTATGGCAGAAAATGTAGAACACCTATTTGTTGGGCCAAAGCGGGACAAAAGTTATTATCGTTGTCGGATATGCTTAAGGGTACTACCGAGAGAGTGAAGTTGATATGTGAACGTCTGAAAGCAGCTACAGATCGACAAAATTCGTATGCAGATTTGATACGTAGAAAAATAGAGTATTTCGTGGGTGATGAAGTGTTTTTGAAAGTTTCGCCTTGGAAGAAAGTGATGAGGTTTGGTGGGAAAGGTAAGCTGAGTCCGAGGTTTATTGGTCCTTACGAGATAGTTGAACGGATTGATCCTATTGCTTACAGATTGAGATTGCCATCCGAATTAGAAAAGATTTATGATGTGTTCCATGTTTCGATGCTTCGGAAGTATAGATTGGATTTGTCATATGATGAAGAACCAGTTGAGATCTGAGCTTCAGACATCAAAGTGTTGCGTGGTAGAACCATCGACTTAATCAAAGTTAAATGGTGACATCGTGGCGTGGAAGAAGCCACTTGGGAAAGGAAAGATGACATGAAGAAGCAGTTTTTGTATCTCTTTCCATCAGGTAAATTTAGAGGACGAAATTTCTAAATTGGGGGAGAGTTGTAACGCTCTGAGTTCGAGTTAGACTTACCGGTTTAGACTAGTTTCGGGATTTATTTCAAATAAAAGGTTCTTAAAGGATTTGAGTTATGGAAAATTAGTTTTAAATCATTATATATATATATATATATATATATATGTTTTGAGATGGAAAATTTTTTGGAAAATTGTTTTTAGAAAGTAGACATTTTAGTCTAGTGACTAAAATGCAAAGTTTCAAAACTGTTTTGGTGACTAGTTTGTAAAAGAATCAAAACGTTGAATCTTTAAGGAGTTATTTAGCCAAGTCTAATTTTAGATTTCCCCCTAAATATTTTGGCCTCTAAAACGTTTGAAAAAGGAATTTTAAATTCAATAAAACGTTGAATCTTTAAGGAGCTATTTGACGTTATATTTTTCTCTCAACATTTCTCTCAAGAACTTTCATCCAAACAACCATTTTCTCTCAAGATTTAAAAGGTAAATCTTTGTTTACATTGAGTTTTCATCATCAAACTTGTTTTCAATGATTCCTCTGTAAAACATAATTAATTTCTTTTAGTTTTCTCAAGGCTTTTCATTGCAAAAAAAGGGGGGGAAATGTAACCCCTAGACTCGTCTATGTGATAATACGGATCCTAGGAAGTCACATTAGGGTCATCGGATTGACCCACGTTAAAATTTCAAATAAACAAATTGCTAAACTATTTAAAATCATAAATCAAGTTTTGAATTAGAATACAATTTCAAAAACATTCAGACAATGAAACAAAACTATGATACAATTTCTTAGTGCAAGTTTCAGACTCAAATATAAATCAAAACGTGACGTACATGCCCTATAATTATACAGATACCATACTCCGCAAGCAAGCCGAAGAAACTCTCATACCAACGTTGATAGATGCAACATGGTCGATCTTTTAACCTGTGATGGTAAAAACAATGTGAGGAAAAGCCCAGTAATACAAACTACCAAGGATGCTAAAAGCACAAGCTGATTTATGGCAAGCTTAACATTGTCATGATTAACGGGGCAATGATAAGCTCAAATTACGATTTGATATTTCAGAGAAGCATTATATCAGAAGGTAACAAAGTTGTTATTTATTTGATCACCTAAAACTTAAGAGACGAGTCTAAAGCTGGAGATTCAGAAGAGATTCAGATTCTAGAAGTTGAATCAAGGAGTTCAGAGTAGTTCATTCAGTGCGAATTGTAAGTTTACTGAAAGTTCAACTTTGATACATTAATTCATAAGGGTATAATTCAGAAGAGGTTAGAAAGTTTCATTAGTTTACTTAACTACCCTCCAACCGTACGCCAATATACAGAATCCCAGAATAGTATCCAGAAAGACTTACCCTAGGCCCGTCGGGCGTAGAAGCTTACAGAAAGGATTACCCTAGGCCCATTGGGCGTTAGAGCTTAGGTACAGAAGGGCTCACCAGCGCTGAGCCTACAGATCTTCATTTATATCCCAAATAATATACCCTAGATGAATTTAGTTACATTCAGAAGATAGTATCTAATCTATGTTTTTTATACAAGAAGACAGATGTCGGATTATTTAGTTTTATTAATATTTTCATTTTAGTATTCAAAGACATGTATCAGATATATTTCCATATCAGAGGACAGAAGTCCGTGATTGCTTTCTTTTCGAATAACAGAATCAAACTTTTAATTTTAGGCAGATGGTCTTGGTTTAGAATATATAGTATTTACGAATACATGGTACATGCCTTGTGACCCAATTTATTTCTCAGAGACACTCGATAATTATCAAAAAGAGAACACTTGGCAATTTCGGACTGATTTCAAGAAGAGGTCCCACAAAAGGGAAGTTCGGTAACAATGACTCAAACCATACATCAAAGTTGATGCATCAAAATCATTAAAATTTTAGATATATCGAGAGTGATTCGATCGTTAAAGCCTATGAGGGTACTTTGGCCATTATGACCTTCGAGGGTAATCTGGTATTTTGAACCAGCAAGGTATAAACGGTGATGTATAGAATTCAGAAACTCTAGTTGCTCATCAGGTTTCCGCGTCCCTTTGAACTAATTGAAACCCATTAAAACAATTTTTAATATCTCACCGGACAGGTACACCTCAACCATTCATTTCTCAGAACTAACTACAGAGTATAACAGAAATATTTTGCCTTCACCTAACAACCATTGAACTTATTACCAAAAATCGAGCATATATTCGAGCGGTATTATCCAAGTACTTAAACATGTGTATTGTACCTGAACCGATTCCAAAACATCGAATGTGCCTTAGGAGAACATATCTCTCTCAATATTAACTATGTACTTTATCCAAATAATTTCCACGTGCATTCACATGGTATTCTTCCACTGTCATCATAGTATCTGAATCGACCAATTGACACGAGTCATATATTACTACTTTTGGAGCCATTACATTTGTTTGGCTTTATTGGGATTTCTAATTCCATGGCTTAGAAGTTTTCTCTGTCATTCTAGTATTCGAGGGTATTTCAGACATTACGATGCTCGAAAATATTTCAATTACTCAGGGTTTCTCGGTTCTTACATCTATTCATTCGTTTCATACCTGGAGGATATATCTTATATGTCGGCAGATTGGCAATTAATGCCCGAAGAAAAATATCAATTTTTAGGGTCATTCTGACCCATTTCAGCATTATATTCAATCCTTTTTAGTCATATCAATCAATTCAACAATTTACACAAATTTGACTAATTCAAACATACAATTATTTTCTCGTAAATATCTTCAAAGATCTATTTAACTTCAAAAAGAATCTGAGCAATTTATAATCTCAAAGGTGAAGCCTCGTTATTATAACTTCCCAAGCAAATTTCTAGATTTTCAGAAGAATCAGTTTTTTTACTAGATCTAGTGTAGATTCTCACACCACTTTCATTGATAAGGGTATTTTAGTCATTTTCATACATCGAGGGTATTTTTCTCAATTCATTAGGAAAAATGATCAAACTTGGAGATCAACCGTTTTTTATTAATCGTTTACTGAACTTGGAAGTCCTTTCGATTTCTCAAACCTCTTATTTGAATATTTGTCTTGTACATTAATATTCTTATTCCTTAATTGATTGACATTACCAGAATTAACCATATGCTCAATCATGGTTTTGCAAGCATTATCCGAATACAAACAAATTTCGAAAGCATGCAGAAGGTAGTAATGTATTACCTTGGCTCCAAGCTACATCGGTCGATCCATAAACGACATTCGAACACTCTTAAACCCGAATTTTATGTCCCTCAACCATTCGTATTCAAGGAACTGTGAGTACCTTCAATTACACAATATCTCATTTCAGTCCTTATTCATAGAGCTCTTAACTGAATAAATAAATACATAAATAAGTTCGGGTTCAAGGTTAGATTCGAAGGCTTTCGGGTTAGAAATTTGCAAAACGGGCTTCAAAATCGGACTCAAGACGTCGACAAACATAAAATAGGAATTTTCGGAAAATTTTGACTTTTGGGTCAAAGTCAACGGTCAACAGTCAGGTCAACATTGATGTCATGTTGGCATCACTTGTCAACTCGGGCGAGCTAACTCGCTGAGTTGACTTGGACATGTTAACTCACTAAGTTAACTCGGTCAACGGGTCGTGTTAGATCGATTCGGGTCGGATATGAGTTCGGGTTGGGTAAGACATGGGTCGAGAAGACTGGTCGGGCAGACGGGTCTGGGCTCGGTTTGGGCTCAGACAGAGTTAGCTGGTTCAAACTGGGTTGGGTCGGGTTTGGGTCGGTCAGTTCAACCGCCACCGTCTAGGACGACCAGAAATTGCCCTAGAAGGCGTGTGAAGCCCACGCGCAGTCCCAACTCTTCGAAATCGGACTGGAAAAAGCTCCAAATGATCCATAATTCATCCATTATCTTGAATATCTCGAATTTTCACCAAAAAATTATCAAAACTTACCAAACTTATCTAAAAATGATGAAAATGGTTCTAAAACGGTGAGGTACCGATGAGTTGAGAAACGATGGCGGATTGGTGCAAGAAAACCTGAGTTTTGCTCGCCTCGGTCTCTTGAACACGTCAGCGGTGCTATCATCACAAACGAACACCCACATCGACCGGAATAAAAAAAAAGTAGAGCTTCAACCCTAGGTTCGTCGAACCTTTTTGGCTTGATTGCCGGTGAACCATAGTGCGACTCGGTGAGTGGTTAATGGGTTTTTGCTCGGGACATCGAGACAGTTCGACTGGAGGTGGTGGTGCGCGACACGATGCGGCGGGGGGGGGGGGGGAAGAGGTCGACGACAGCAAGAGAGGTGGCTGAGGGAGATTAGAACCTTTTGGGTTCTCACACCAACGAACCGACCACACTGAAGGGGTAGCTGAAGAGTCAAAACAATTTTATTATTTTGCGTATGCTCAACGAGTATAATTTAAAACCAACCCGAGATAGATTTATATTTGCATCGCAAAGTCTTGGGGCGTGACAACTCTCTCCCTAAAAGAAATTTCGTCCTCGAAATTTACCAGATTCAGAGATGCAAAAACAACTCTTTCATCCATTCTTGTACTGGAACTTATCCATAAGAAAATCTTTGTTTCTCGGAACTCTCAGATGATCATAGATCAACATGCTAATGTCTTCAGTCACCTTAACTGCCTTTGGACCTAGAGTCGTGTCATCATACATCTCGAACCAACCAATAAGAATACAACAACTGAACCCATACCAAACTTCATACGGTGCCAAACAAACATTTGTCTCATAAGTTTTATCATAAATAGTCCCAGTCAGGGATAAGAAACCTTCCCAACTACCACTAAAACAATCATACGACCCTAAAATATCTCCTCTAGAATCTGAAATACTCTACTTGGTTGACCGGTCAATTTACGGATACAGAGTAACTGCAACTCAAGCGAGTACCCTAGGCCTCCAATAGGGCTTTCCAAAATCAAAATGTAAATTTCATATTTGAATCAGTAGGATATTTATGACGGTACACTGTGCCACGTTTTCCCAAAATATCTTTCTTCAAGCCGACCAAACATAACCAAGGTTTTGAACAACTATCACTTACCTTCAGCATAATACTCTGACAACTTTTTCTTTCGTGTATAACAAAGTCACCACAGAATTTACACTTCGTCGCATTCACAAATACCTTTATTATAAATTCATAATACTTTTATCAAATTTCTCTCAGAGTATTCTCAAACATGATTATTTTCACCGGATAGCCTTACATGTAATCTTATATCGGTTACCTCAAATGATCAAACATTTATTCTTAATCTGATTAAGATCTTCATTTTCACATGCATAATTCATCTCAGGTTCTTTTATCCAGATTCAAATCCATCAATTTAATTTAAATCACGGACAAATTTTGTAGACAATTCTTACTAGTGTGGATCGAGCTATATGAGCAAAATGGTTAAATGCACTTATTACAGGAAAGGATTCGAAATCAGAGTTCCAGCTTGGTGGAGTACGGTTATAATCTAGGGGCACGCACAGACCATACACCCTATGACAGACGATCGACCGATATACCTAGAATGACACAACTCTAAGCTCTGATACCACTAAATGTAACCCCATAGACCGCCTATGTGATAATATGGATCCTAGGAAGTCACATTAGGGTCACCGGAGCGACCCACGTTAAAATTTCAAATAAACAAATTTCTAAACCATTTAAAATCATAAATCAAGTGTTGAATTAGAATACAATTTCAAAAAACATTCAGACAATGAAACAAAACTATGATACAATTTATTAGTACAAGTTTCAGACTCGAATATAAATCAAAACGTGACGTACATGCCCCCTAATTATACATATACCATACTCCGCAAGCAAGCTGAAGAAACTCACATACCGATGTTGATAGCTGCAACATGGTCGATCTTTTAACTTGTGATTGTAAAAACAACGTGAGCTTCGAAAAGCATAGTAATACAAACTACCAAGGATGCTAAGAGCACAAAGCCGATATATGACAAGCTTAACACTGTCATGATGAACGGGGCAACGGTAAGCTCAAATTACGATTTGATATTTCAGAGAAGCATTATATCAGAAGGTAACAAAGTTGTTCTTTATTTGATCACCTAAACCTTAAGAGACGAGTCTAAAGCCGGAGATTCAGAAGAGATTCAGATTCTAGAAGTTGAATCAAGGAGTCCAGAGTAGTTCATTAAGCATGAATTGTAAGTTTACTGAGAGTTCAACTTTGATACATTAACTCAGAAGGGTATAATTCAGAAGAGGTTAGAAAGTTTCATTAGTTTACTTAACTACACTTCAATCGTACGCCAATATACATAATCCCAGAATAGTATCCAGAAAGACTTACCCTAGGCCCGTCGGGCGTAGGAGCTTACATAAAGGCTTACCCTAGGCCTATTGGGTGTAAGAGCTTAGGTCCAGAAGGGCTCACCAGCGCTGAGCCTACAGATCTTCATTTATATCCGAGATAATATACCCTAGATGAATTTAGTTACATTCAGAAGACAATAATACAAGAAGATAGTATCTAATCTATATTTTTATACCAGAAGAAAGATGTCGCATTACTTAGTTTTTTTAATATTTTGATTTTTGTATTCAAAGATATGTATTAGATATATTTCCATATCAGAGGACAGAAGTTCGTGATTGCTTACTTTCGAAGAGCAGAATCATACTTTTAATTTTAGGTAGATGGTCTTGGTTTAGAACATATAGTATTTACGAATACATGGTACATGCCTTATGACCCAATTTATTTCTCAGAGACACTCGATAATTATCAAAAAGAGAACACTTGATAATTTTAGACTGATTTCAAAAAGGGGTCCCACAAAAGAGAAGTTTCGTAACAATGACTCAAACTAGACATCAAATTTGATGCATCAAAATCATTGAGATTTCAGATATATCGAGAGTGATTTGATCGTTGATGCCTACGAGGGTACTTTGACCAGTTTGGCCTTCGAGGGTAATCTGATATTTTGAACCAACAAGGTATAAACGATGATGTACAGAATTCAGAAATTCTAGTTGCTCATCAGGTTTCCGCGACCCTTTGAACTAATCGAAACCCATTAAAACAATGTTTAATATCTCAATGAACATGTACACCTCAACCATTCATTTCTAAGAACTGACTACAGAGTATAACAAAAATATATTGCCTTCACCAAACAACCACCGAACTTATTACCAAAAATCGAGCATATATTCGAGCAGTATTATCCAAGTATTCAAACACGTGTATTGTACCTAAACCGATTCCAAAAAATCGAATGTGGCTGAGAAGAACAGATCTCTCTCAATATTAACTATGTACTTTATCCAAATAATTTGCACATGCATTCACATGGTATTCTTCCACTATCATCGTAGTATCTGAATCAACCAATTGACACGGGTCATATATTACTACTTTTGAGCCATTAAATTTGTTTGGCTTTATTGGGATTTCTAATTCCATGTCTTAGAAGTATCCTCCGTCATTCTAGTATTCGAGGGTATTTCAGACATTATGATGCTCATAAGTCCTTTATTTTGTATGCATTCCAACTCATATTATTATTGTTCTTAAGTGCATTTTAGGCAAATTTAGTTGCATACATGCATTATTTACAATATTATGTACTTTACCTTGCTTTAATTGAATATCTTTGATTTGGTGAGAAAAACTATTATTTTATTTTAGTTTGCATTACAGGTGCTGGAGACTGATGATGGAGAGAGGAGTAGAGGAGCTGATGTTGAGGCAGCAAGCCAATGAGCTGTACGGAAGCAATTCAACACAAAGAAAGAAGTTGTCGAGTCGATGCCGCCGCTATATCTGCCGCATAGGGCAGCAACTTAGGGAATTGGAAAATTGGAGTGCGATTGATAGAGCATAATTTTATGAGTCCTATGAGCCCATCCATGCAATTTACTGATGCCAGAAACAGCGACCAGAGCCGCCAAAGGAGAAGATCAACGTTTACTTGCAGCACAAGGCAACGACAAGAGGAGTCCAAATTAAAGTCAAAGAAGTCAGATTTAAAGATTTCATTTAATGCCAAAGCTACTTTATTATGAGGAAGACTTCTACTCCAAGAAGGACTTAACCTAGGCCATGCCCTATATATACTTGATCATATTTTGTATTTTAGACATCTTCGAACCCCCCTAGTCGGCAATAGCTTAAGTTTCTCTTGTGTTTTCTTGCCGCCGCTATGTTCTAAATTCTCTAAGGTTTGAGTTGTGTTGTAAAGTAGTTGTGAGAATGGTTGTTTAGGTTCAAGATTGTTATTGCAATAAATTCAAGGTTTGCTTATTTCATGTTCTTCATTGTTTTCAATTGAGTTCGAAAGATCGATTGTGAGCAATCCATTTGTTTGGCATGGAGAGAATCAAACTCACGAAAGAAGTAAGCACGGTCTCATCCATACCATGTGTTGATCAATCCAACCTAGATATAGGTTAGGGTTTAAAGCGGCTAAAAGAGGACGAACCAAAGGTTGTTGTTCATTGTACGATTCACACCGACGGGTATTATCTACAGCGGGCATCAACAATATTCTAGCTTAGACATATGTAGAATCATTCTCGAAGCATTTTGTTGAGCCTTGAAGGTCTACCGAGTTTTCCACCGAGCCAATCATCTGTTCCACCTGCCGAGGCAACGAAAGTTGTTAAAGCACCAATCTGTCATCTTCCGTCGAGGTAGCAAAGTCTGGCAGCACAATACAACTTGACTTATTCAACACAGTTTCACACTACGAAGCAGCATAACCTAGCCCATTCTATCAACCTGATCTCTTCTCTTAATTACTTGTGTTTCTTTAATTTATAATATATTACAAGCTGAAATTTAATTGTGCATTTAAATATCCTCCGTGCAGGGATTTACATTCGAATTAGATGTCCAATCCTCATGGGAGACGATATCTTTTATACTATAACTTGACAAGAGTGTGTACTTGCGCTTATAATTGGAGAACACACAAACGCTCTACAAGTTTTTGGCACCGTTGCCGGGGATTGGCAACAGTAAATTCGTCTTTATTTTTCTACACTTTTATTCTATTGCATTTAATTTCGGTTTTTATTTTTCCTTTTTATTCAGAAAAAAGAATTTCACAGTTTTCTTGTCTAGTTTATGACCATAGCCCACCCGTCGGCCGAAATCGTTTACATATACGAGATTGAACGAAAAGCAAGAAAACTAAAGAAAAAAGCAAGAGAAGCCCTCAGTAAAGCTAAGGAAAAAGGAAAAGCGAAGGCAACCATGCATAACGGCCAAGATAACAGCCCTGCCAACAATGCCCGAGACGGCATGGACAAGCAGCAAGATCACTTCGAGTTGAAACCAATGATGTTCAACATGATAAACACATTGAGGCAATTTGGAGAAACTGCCACGAAAGATGCTTGACAACACTTGATGGGGTTCCTTTACATTTGAAGATCTTTTAAGATACATGGAGTCCATCAAGATGTGCTCAAGCTGAGACTATTTCCTTATTCATTGAAGGATAGGGCAAAACAGTGGCCACAAAACCAACCGGCATGACCGTTTAACACTTGGATGAAGTTGTGCAAGGACTTCCTTGACCGTTTCAGCCCTTCAAACGTGACCGATAGATTAAGAAACGAAATCAATGCCTTCCACCAAGGAGATAACGAACCGATGTATGAAGCTTGGGAGAGATACCAACAGATGTTGAACAACTACCCGCTTCACGGTTTCCCCACCTGAACTCAAGTGTTGATGTTATACAATGGAGTTAATCAACCGACAAGAATGATGCTTGACGCTTCAGCCAATGGAATCATCTTAGACAAACAACCTGAGAAGGCACTATAGATTTTGAACAGAATAGCGAAAACGACAACAAGTTCCCTACAGCCTGTCACGACGACGTGAGGCAACTAGCTGTTGCAAACGAAGTAGAAACCCCTAAATCTGTCACTGCCCGCATGGATAAACTGACACAGCTTGTGATGAACATGATCAAACCCATTGGGAAAACATATGAGGTCAAAGCTATGGAGCCCTTATTTGATGAGTGTGGGGGCAACCATGATTCCTCCGAATGCAACGAATGTGCCAATTTTATGAGGACGACTGAGAGGAACAACAGGCCGTACACTAACACGTACAATCCGGGCTGGAGAAAGCATCCGAATTTCTCCTGGAGTAACCCAAACATGGCTGCAAATCCAAATCAGCAACCAGAAGGATATCAGCAGAACCTGTCCTGGCAGTAGCCTCGACAATAACAGAATACGAACAATAATTCACTTGAATCTACTTTACATACTTTTATATCTCACACTAGTGATTTTTTTGTTCATACTAATAAATTTATTGACAAGGCTGGGTCTTTCATGGACAAGACTGAGATGCGGTTGCAAAATCAGGAGACAACAATCAAGAACCTAGAGACCCAGTTCAGGCAGTTCACTCAGATCATAAACAACAGGTCAATAGGTGAATCATCCAGCAACACAGGGGCCACATCAAAAACCACTTATGAGTAATGTAAAGCAATAACGACAAGAAGTGGGAAACAATTGTATGAGCCTAGAGTTGAGCAGCCAAAGGAACAATAACCAGAACAGCCCGCCACGGCAGCACCACAAACTGAGGCCCAAGAAGATGATAACAGCCTTAAGACAGATGATCCTGAACCCCCGCAGATCAAATTTCCCTGTAAGGAACGCATCTAGGACATCCGTCTGCCATCGCCCTTCCCTCAAAGACTTAAACAACAAAACATCCCACTCATGGAAGCCATACAAAACATGCCAAATTATACTGAAGCATGTGCACATCAACATCCCACTCATGGAAGCCATACAAAACATGCCAAATTATGCGAAATATTTGAAAGATATAGTTTCCAAGAGAAGGAGAGTTGGGGAATTCGAGACAGTAGCTGTCACTGAAGAATGCATGGCAATGTTGCATAACAAGGTGCCGCCCAAGAGGACATATCCAGGAAGTTTTGTTATTCCTTGTAAGATAGATAGAAACCATGATATGAGAGCTTTATGTGACCTAGAAGCAAGCATTAATCTGATGCCCAAGGCTGTCTTCAACAAATTAGGAATTGGAAAAGCAAAACCAACCTCCATCATGCTCCAATTAGCTGACCATTCCTTTGTACACCCGAAAGGAAAAGTTGAAGATATCCTTGTACGAGTGGGCAACTTTATTTTTCCAGTCGATTTCCTTATCTTGGACTGTGAGGCAGACGAGAACGCCCCCATCATTCTTGGGCGACCATTCTTAGCAACGGGAAGAACATTAATAGATGTAGAGATTGGGGAACTCATAATGAGGGTTGGCAATCATAACATAAAGATACATGTTTTACAGCCCATGAAACTATCCAAGGAAAAAGAGGTATGCCAGGACACACATGCTTCTGAGGTCATCACAGAAACAGAGCAAGGCAACAGCTGCCATGGCACAAAGCAGAGGAACAACAAAGACCTCAAGGAGCAAGATGATCCACCTAGACCAAAAGCAAAACACAACCAACTCAGGAAGTGTTTATGTTTGGGAGATGCATCTCAATGCACTCCCAACATAACTTAATTTATTTTTAACATCTTTCTTTTTATTTTTATGTTTTAGGGTTAGATTTTAATTTATTGCAATTTATTTTCCACATTTTTTTTCCAGATTTTAATTTTTCTTTATGTATTTAATTATTTTTATTTCAGGTTTAGGAATAAATAAGCAGGACCAAAAAGAAGGACCAACAAGGAGCCCATCCACCATGCCGCCGTAACAGTTGAGGGCAGCCCAATGACCAAAATATGTAACAGTAAGAATACCGCCAACGGCTACAGTGTAACGAGCATTTAATCTCGTAACGTGCGTAAAAATATCTACCCGTTGGGAATTTAATGCTGCCACAACATCTCTCAGCAACCCTATATATACCTCACTATTTCATTCATTTTCCTCAATTCATCTCCTTGTTTAACCTCTTCTTCGTTAACCTTCTTTCTTACTATCTTCTATTTTCAGTTTACTTTCAGACTACAACCGTCTCAACATGGCATCATCACAATCTAAGCCCTCCTTCCAGCGATACTTCTCCGAGTTAGATCAAAAGAGGCACAGAACGCAATTCACCAATTGATCAATATGGGAGGAGCAAGGGTTCCACTACTCACAACAAACGAGAGATTTAGGTCTCGAGCCCATCCTCTTTGAAAAGATACATAGCCAAGGATGGGAGATTTTTGCAAAACAGCCCGAGCTGGCCAATATCACCCTTGTTAGAGAGTTCTACACCCATCAACCCCACATAGAAATATCGTTTGTCTTCATCCGAGGGGAGGCAGTAAAACTCAACGCCGCCACCATCAATAGATTTTACGGGCTGGAGATGGAGGATAATCCCCATGAGGAATGGCGACAGACATTGATAACAACTGACTACGATAGAATGAAGGACATGCTTTGTGAACCAAACACCCTGTGGCTGACAAAGAAACACAGCTGGCCTGTTCAGCGCCGTCGTCTGCTGTCGGAGGCAATATAGTGGAACACCTTCATCAAAAAATGCTTGCTGCCCACCTCCCACAACTCAACGGTTGATTGATCTCGTCTCGCCCTTATCTACTCGATTATGAACAACCGACCGATCAATGTGGGAGATATAATTTGTAAAGAAATCTACAGCTGCTAAAAAAGTTGAAGGGTAGACTCCATTTTCCCTCCCTCATCACAGGATTGTGTGTGAACTTCAACGCCCCCACCGACTTCAAGGATGTGATGACACAATCAAAGGAGGGCTGGACCAGAAAAGTCAAGCTTCAGATGATACAGACGCCTCAAACAGAGCCAATCACACCATCCCCGCCATATTCCAACCACACAGCCACATCAGCAGCAAGAGACAACATTGAGGCTGCCCAAAACCCTAAGGCCATTCAGCTGCTCCACACACTGATCGAAAGCAACAAGAGAATTGAGCAGCACCAACTGACCTTCATGAAGTACGTGGGGGAAGTATAAGAGGCCTTTGTGGCCTATCTTTTGCAAAAGTTTCCCAATGACGGCCCCTCACTGCCTAAATACCCAGAGGAATTGGCCGCCGCAGCTGAATAAGGAGAGGATACACCCAGAAGTTGCTGCTCGCCATGCCGCCTTCCGCCACCAGATGCCTTCCCCGCAAGATACCCGTCATACTCAGCCACCTCTTCCTCCCACACGGTGGAAGACACTCCTGAAAGGCATCACCAACAATTCTCACCAGCCACCACAGCAGCAACGAAAGAGCTGCACCCTTCCAAGGATTCTAGGCAGCATATGGCAGAAACCATGGAACCAATGGCCACAGCAGAACCATTGGCAGCACCCATGGCAAAACGAAGCAGGAAAAGGAAGCGGCATATAATCTCGACTAAGTCGGGGGATGAGGACTTAGAAACTAAACTGATCCACATTGAAACTCCTCGCCCTACGCCCAAGAGAGCCCAGCCGCTGCACACATCAAAGATTTCACCTGCCATGTTTGCTGCCAGGACCTCTGCCAGCCACCGCCTGACCATCCAATCATCATCTCCCTCCTCTACCTCAGAAACTCCAGCATCATCTCCACCATCAGACAACTTTTAGCACTATGTTTTCTTTTCCCTTCATATTTATTGTTTTTCTATTTTACTTATTTTTGTTTTTTTCGATTTTTTTTTTATTTTGTGCATTGAAGGAAATATCCATCTCGAGTTGGGGGATTAACACTCATTTATTGTTTAGGCATACTTTGATCATATAGTTGCATATGTACTTGCCTTAAAATTAATCAAAAGAAAAAAAAATTGTTAGAACTTGTGCCTATAATAGGATAGCCGATATTAAATTTTTCGCACCATTAAATAAAAAGAACTTAATTTTGGGGAAAGCGTGAAGAAAACATAGAATTTCTCTATAATTGCCAAAAATCATAAACACTACAATTACTGGCTGAATTTGAGTGAATATCTGATAAACATTGCCTGCTTGAATTATTTGTAAAATTCTAACATGGTTGCAGGTAGCTGCCACGGCAGAAAACAAAAAAAAGAAAAAGAAAAGCACTACCACGATAGGAACAAAGAAAAATAGGTTGGTTTACCCTAGAGGTTCCTGAAACAGGCTCTAGGAAGAATCATGTGCCAAGGACACACCGCTGCTATCAAATTCCATGAATCTAATTTTTTTGAAGTGATAGACAAATTAGCATGAGTGAATGAAAGTCTTCACGGGATGACTCTACTCAATGGGTTCGGGGTTTTCTAGTTTGCTCCTATCTTAATTTCAGACCTAAAGAGTAGCTGTGATGAGCTGAAGCCCTTACTGCCATGATTAAAAATGTGCTTAATTGTGCTGCCTCGGCAGCAACCTTATATTACCTTGACAACATCTTTTTTTACTTAGAATATTTTTCAGATTCAGCCTGTATACAATTTCTGCACACACTGCACTGGCATTATAGTTTAATTCTGAGGTAATTCATGTTATTTTCCTTTCACTAATATAATGATAGGTGCCACGGCCTTGAGGTGCTAAATCAAGTTTAAAACAAGTTCTTCTTTCTGATTAATGCAAGGGCAAGTATATTTAGGATTCATTGCTTGAGGACAAGCAATAGTTCGAGTTTGGGGTGTGTAAAGTGCTCATAAGTCCTATATTTTGTATACATTCCATCTCATATTATTGTTGTTCTTAAGTGCATTTTAGGCATATTTAGGTGCATGCATGCATTATTTACAGTATTATGTACTTTACCTTGCTTTAATTGAATATCTTTGATTTGGTGAGAAAAGATATTGTTTTATTTTAGTTTGCATTACAGGTGCTGGAGACTGATGATGGAGAAAGGATCAGAAGAGCTGATGTTGAGGCAGCAAACCAAGGAGCTGTACGGAAGCAATTTAGCACAAAGAAAGTCGTTGACGCCGCTATATCTGTCGCCCAGGGTAGCAACTTAGGGAATTGGAAAATTGGAGTACGATTGATAGAGCATAATTTTCTGAGTCCAATGAGCCCATCCATGCAATTTACTGATGCTGGAAACAGCGACCAGAGCCGCCAAAGGAGAAGATCAAGGCTTACTTGCAGCACAAGGCAACGACAAGAGGAGTCGAAATTCAAGTCAAAGTAGTCAGATTTAAAGATTTCATTTAATGCCAAAGCTACTTTATTATGAGGAAGACTTCTACTCCAAGAAGGACTTAACCTAGGCCATGCCCTATATATACTTGATCATATTTTATATTTTAGACATCTTCGAATCCCCCTAGTCAGCAATAGCTTAGGTTTCTCTTGTGTTTTCTTGACGCCGCTATGTTCTAAATTCTCTAGGGTTTGAGTTGTGTTGTAAAGTAGTTGTGAGAATGGTTGTTTAGGTTCAGGTTTGTTATTGCAATAAATTCAAGGTTTGCTTATTTCATGTTTTTCATTGTTTTCAATTGAGTTCGAAGGATCAAATGTGAGCAATCCATTTTTTTGGCATCGAGAGAGTCAAACTCATGAAAAAAGTAAGCATGATCTCATCCATACTAGGTGTTGATCAATCCAGCCTAGATATAAGTTAGGGTTTAAAGTGGCTAAAAAAGGATGAATTAAAGGTTGATGGTCATTGTACGATTCACGCCGACGGGTATTATTTGTAGCGGGCATCAACAGTATTCTAGCTTAGACATAAGTAGAATCATTCTCGAAGCGTTCTGCCGAGCCTAGAAGTTTTGTCGAGTTTGCCACCGATTCAATCATCTGTTCCACCTGCCGAGGCAGCAAAAGTTGTTGAAGCACCAATCTATCATCTTTTTTCGAGGAAGCAAAGTTTGACAGTGCAATACAACTTGACTTATAAAACGCAGTTTCACACGACGAAGCAGCATAACCTGGCCCATTCTATCAACTTGATCTCCTCTCTTAATTACTTATGTTTCTTTAATTTAGAATCTCTTACAAACTAAAATTTAATTGTGCATTTAAATATTCTTTGTGAAGGGATTGACATTCGAATTAGCTATCCAATCCTTGTGGGAGACGATATCCTTCATACTATAATTTGACAAGAGTGTGCACTTGCGCTCATAATTGGAGAACACCAAAACGCTCTACAATTATCCAAGTATTCAAACATGTGCATTGTACCTGAACTCATTCCAAAACATCGAATGTGCCTTAGAGAACAAATCTCTCTCAATATTAACAATGTACTTTTTCCAAATAAATTGCACGCGCATTCACATGGTATTCTTCCACTATCATCATAGTATCTGAATCGATCAATTGACACGGGTCATATATTACTACTTTTAGAGCGATTACATTTGTTTGGCTTCATTGGGATTTCTAATTCTATGCCTTAGAAGTATTCTTCGTCATTCTAGTATTCGGGAGTATTTCATACATTACGATGCTCGAAAATATTTCAATTACTCAGGGTTTCTCAGTTCTTCCATCTATTCATTCGTTTCAGACCTCGGGGATATATCGCATATGTCAGCCGATTGGCAATTAATGCCCGAGGAAAAATATCAATTTTTAGGGTCATTCTGACCAATTTCAGCCTTATCAGTATATTTAATCATGTTTAGTCATTTCAATCAATTCAACAATTTACGCAACTTTGACTAATTCAAACATACAATTATTTTCTCGTAAATGTCATTAGAGATTTATTCAACTTCAAAAAGAATCTGAGCAATTTACAGTCCCAAAGGTGAAGCCTCGTTACTATAACTTCCCAAGAAAATTTCTAGATTTTCAAAAGAACCAGTTGTTTTATCGAATCTAGTGTAGATTCTCATACCACTTTCATTGATAGGGGTATTTTAGTCATTTTCATACATCGAGGGTATTTTCACAATTCATTAGCAAAAATGATCAAACATAGAGATCAATCGTTTTTTATTAATCGTTTATTGAACTCGGAAGTCCTTTCAATTTATCAAACCTCTTATTCAAATATTTGTCTTAGACATTAATATTCTTATTCCTTAATTGATTGACATTACCAAAATTAATCATATGCTCTATTATGGTCGTGCAAGCATTAACCGAATAGCAACAAATTTTGAAAGCATGCAGAAGGTAGTAATGTATTACCTTGGCTCCTAGCTACATCGGTCGATCAGTAAACGGCATTCGAACACTCTCAAACTCGAATTTGACATCCCTCAACCATTCGTATTCAAGGAACTGTGAGTACCTTCAATCACACAATATCTTATTTCAGTCGTTATTCATAGAGCTCTTAACTAAATAAATAAATACATAAATATGTTCGGGTTAAAGGTCAGATTTAGAGGCTTTCAGGTCAGAATTTTCCGAAACGGGCTTCAAAATCGGACTCAGGACGTCGAAAAACATGGGATAGAAGTTTTCGGAAAATTTTGACTTTTTGGTCAAAGTCAACGGGCAGGTCAATGCCGACGTCATGCGATGTTACTGGTAAACTGAGTTGACTCAGCTGAGTCAACTTGGACAGGTTGACTCACTGAGTTAACTCAGTCAACGGGTCGGGTATGGGTCAACAGTTTGTGTTTGATCGATTCGGGTTGGATACGGGTTTGGGTCAGGTCAACACGATCATGAAGACTGCTCGGGCAGACAGGTCTGATCTCGGTTCGGGATTGGGCTCAAATCGAGTTGGCCGGTTCAGACTGGGCTGGGCCGGCCGGTTCAATGGCCACTATCTAGGGCGGCCAGGAATCGCCCCAGATTACGCGTGAAGCACAGGCGCGGCCCAACTCTTCGAAATTAGACCAGAAAACTCCCAAAACGATCCACAATTCATCCATTTTCTTGAATATCTCAAATTTTCATCGAAACTTACCAAACTTACCTAAAAATGATGAAAATCATTCTAAAACGGTGAGGTTCCATCGAGTTGAGAAACGATGGCGGATCGGTGCAAGAAAACCTGAGTTTTTCTCGCCTCGGTCTCTTGAAAATGACGATGGCGTTATCGTCACGAACGGACACACACGACGATCAGAATCATCAAAAGAAGAAGGGCTTCAATCCTAGGTTCGTCGAACCGTTTTGGTTTGATTGCCGGTGAACCACAGTACGGCTCAGCGAGTGGTTAAGGGGCTTTTGCTCGGGACATCGAGACGGTTCGACTGACGGCGGCGGTGCGTGACACGGTGCGATGATGGAAGAGGTCGACGACAGCGAGAGAGGTGGCTAAGGGAGATTAGAACCTTATGGGTTCTCACACCAACGAACCGTCAACACTGAAGGGGTAGCTGAAGAGTCAAAATAATTTTATTATTTTGCATATGCCCAACGGGTATTATTCAAAACCAACCCGAGATAGATTTAGACCAAGAATTGTCTTGGCCTTGATGGTTAAGACCTTTATCCACAAGGTTGGAGGACACGGGTTCAACCCCTTAGCCACAAATCCCTTTTTTTATTATACAAATATATATATTTGCATCCCAAAGTCTTGGGGTGTGACAGAAAATCCATCAGTAGAGGTGAGCTATGTTTTTCTCCTCTAATGCAAGTTCTTTATTGTAATTCCCACATTATTGATTCTTTTATAATGTTTATTTAAGGATTGTATATTGGGTTTGGAGGAAAATGCTTAATCAAGCTAGTTAAAGGTGGTTTTGAGAGATTTTAGTGTGGGTTTTGTTTTGCTGGAGTTGTGGATGCTAATATATGTGTTTTTTATGTTAGATAATGTTGAGATGATGGTTTGATAATATAAAACCCGGAACTAGTTAAGTTGGTAGTGTATTAGATAGAAGTTCTTGAGTTTTTGACTTGGTTTTGTGAAGAATCAGTGGCTGATGGTTTCTTGCCTTTGAGTTGATGTTTTTAGTTGTTAATAGATGTAATTTTGATGATAATCTTGCTGGGTTTTAGTGGAGTTTGTTGGGAGTTAGTTATTTGATTTTTCGGTTGATTTCGGCTATAAATTGATGGACAAATGTTGCTAGATGTTGGATTTCTGAGTTGCTGCAGGTTTGTGTGTTTAAATAAGCTCTAATGCTCTATTTTGAATTGTTTAGAATCAGGGGATTTGAGTTTGGAAACTTCAGACGCGATATCGGACAATCCGGAAGCTTAATTCGAGTGTTCGACTAGCATTTGTATAGTGCTGGTGAATGGAACTGTTTTTAAAAGCCTTAAAGTGGTTAAGGGCACGTTTTTGGGGGTTTAGATTGAGCTTGAAAGGCCAATCTAAACTCAAGAGTAAGTTTGGTTGTTTTTGCCTTTGATTTTAGCTTCTTTTACCTTGTTTTTGGAAAGCATGTTTTTGTTATGTGCTTATCTTGTATACCACTGTTTTCATGTGTTTTGAGATATGTATTTGTCGTATATATGATCCCACTTGTTAAATGATAGTTGTTCATGAGATACATGTGTTTGAGTACATGCTATGCATGAAAACGTGATATGAAATGGAATGTGAAATAATGTGTTGTGGCCATGAGAAACAGTGGGTAAGTGTTGGCCTTGATGAGTATATTGACATTCGATGAGATCTTATTTACCGGATATAATTGGTCGACCAATAGGATGAGAGTGCACTATAATGATAAAATTCGCGCCTGGCCTTAGTGATCTCATATTCCATTAAGGAGGAGTACGGTGATGTGAGATTCCACCGGAAGCCTTGTTGTTGTCTTGAGTACGGTGATGTGAGATTCCACCAGAAGCTATCCACATATGCGAGTAAAATTGTTAAAGATGTCAATATACTCATGTGTGTTAAAGTTGATCTTCATGCTATATTTGCATGAATGATGTTGTGAAGTTTTGAGCTTATCATGTTTCGTGTTGAGAATTTATGATGTTATGTTTCGAATTGTAGTGCAAGCATGAAATGCATATGAGAATGTCGTTGGAAAGTTTTCTTATGAAATGATTTGAAGAATGGTTTTGGTTTTCAAATGTATTAAATGATTCTAAAACTGCATTGTTGTTGTTATGGTTTTAAGCACCGCTCACAAAGCATTCTTGCTTACGCTCTCTTTTCCAACAATACAGATCCGTAGACCATTCGTGGAAGTAAGGAAGCAATGAAGTGTCCAAAAGTTTACTCTTTTGTTCAATTATGGTTTTGGCATCCAATCATAGTATGTTAGCAATGGGATAGGACCTTTATGCTTGGGAGGTTTTGTTTTGAGACTCCCTATGTTGAGACATGTTTATGATGCCTTTTTAGTCTTGTGAGGTACCTTTGTATGTTGAAGTGTGGTTTAGTTTGAAGTTTGACTGTGTTGTGAATTGTTTATGTTTAAGTTGTTTTCATCTAGAGCCTTGCCATGTCTGTTCTTGCTCTGTTGATGTTGCTGCTATGCTTATTGTGATTTTGTGGTATGTATGAGTTGTATGCATGTTTGTGTCTTGTTAGAGGATCTTATGTGGGTTAAGATTGCAATAAACCAGCAAAATGGGTCATTGCAGGTCAGGCGTAACGATACGGGCGAGCTTGTATCGATACGGGGTACCTCAAATGGCCTAAGTGTATCGATACGTTAAGGCTCGTTCCAGTACATTTAGCTACTGGAAACCTCGATTCCGAAATGCCCCCAAAGGTGTTTCGATACGGGCTAATGTTCTGAGCCCTTTGAACCTATTTTGATACGCTCGTATCGGTACAAGGCAACCTATTTTGATACGGCTGACAATTTTGTTAGTTATTGGAATCTTTGAAGTTTTGTTTTCTTACATTTTAGTTCATGTTTGTTATGCGATCGTTGTAATGAGTTCGAATGGTTGTTTTGAGCTGCATTTTGGCATGCAAGCGTAAAAACTGACTAATTTGAGAATGGTAACCTTAATTTCATGTTCGGTCCCTATGGTATGCTAGATTTGCATTTTGGTCCTTCGTTGTTCGATCGCTTGGTTAATGTTTGCTTTCTGCTATGAGTCCTTTCACAAAGGGTTTAAATGTGTACCTAGAGAAGATAATGTTTTAAAAAAATAGGGTTTCTAATCGGAGTGAAACCTTAGCGGGTTTTTCTTCAGTTTTCCCCGTGTAACCCGTTTGGTTCGGTCTGGCGGCTAGACCAGGCTAAGGGTGTAACACCCCTTACCCGGCCTGATCAAGAACCGGGTCGGAGAGCATTACTGGAAAACGATGCGGAAATCTTTTAATCCTTAATCCTCAAAAATCTTCTTAATATCATGACTTATTAAAACTTTTTAAACCTATCTGACTTAGTAACTGGATCCTTTAATCTCCAATCTTGTAATCTTTACCGGGTTCATGAATTAATACATTTAAACTCATAAAAGCCAAAAAGAAGCTGCCCGTACCGAAACGCCCTAAGCCGTTTCGGTACGGCTTGACCATGGTCAGTATTTTAACCTTTTCCTCCCGATCGTTTCGATACGGCTTGACCCGTATCGGTACGGGTTGACCGACCTTGACTTGACTTAGACCCGTTTCGAAACCAGTTTCGAAACAAGGGTCGACAGTGGCAAAAGTGTTCCGAAATGGCATCACTTCGTTTCGGTACAGGGGTCGACAGTAGCAAAACTGTTCCGAAACGGCATCACCTTGTTTCGGAACGCTCTGTCTCACAGGCTTATTTTTGGTTAGCCGTATCGAAACGCCATCACCCGTTCCGATACGGTGACCTGTAATAACATAATTTTATCTAGTTTTTGAGGCTTTTACCATACCAAACCATGTCCGATTAAGCCGAAACTTTGTATCCAACTTGTTCCTACCAGTGTTTACCAGCATGCAAATTTTCATAGTCATTTCAATAGGTTTACCCCATTTTTACCAAAATACCAAAAGCATGATTTAAGCTAGTTTAGTAAAAGTTTAGAAAGTCATATTTAAGCCTTTAAGCTTATTACAAAATAGACAAGCCTTTACCACGACAAAATGAGCATAGAGACTACGATAGCTGCCTTGCCACTTTTCTAGGAGTTATATTCTGAGTACATTACTTGATATGGAGTAGTGACTTTTCTCGCAACCGATCCGATTCTTCAAGAACGATTTCCTAACCTGAGAATGCATGAAAGTAGACACATTAGGCACTCAAGCCTAGTGAGGTAATCATATAACAACAAATAAAGAATGACATAAGTACAATTATTATAAATCCATATAGTCATCTTAGTGCTTAATATAAATACATGGTTGATTTGTATGAAGCTTAAACAATCATAAATTTTCCTTGGATGGAATTAAATTCATGGATACTCGAATTCCCCCGCCTCGCCAAAACATAAGTGGTCTTATTCCCTCCGCCTCACCAATTGACCAATAACAACACATCCCTCCGCCTCGCCAATCGTCATAGGCCGTAGCCTTAGGACCGTAGTCCACCCGAAACACTGAGCTCATGAATTCTATGGCATGCCAATTGTATCCCGAGTTATTCCAATCCAAGGCATAACATATTTATAATTTCCATTGAATCTTAATAGAACAATGACATGATAAATTTCATAGTTTCAACATAGTCAATAACTCTTGTACATATAACTTGACATAGAGTTCCATAGCAATGCTTACCTCAATGACAATATACACTAGCTATAGTCAATGCTTAAATGATGACTTACCGACACTTACCCAAGTGTCCAACTTATTATCCGATGCTTTCGCCTTGATAGTAATGTTTAGCGAAAAGATGATAAACACTAAATGACAATCCGGGAAGGCGTTTCGCCTAACCCGAAACTCCGATTACACTCACCTTGACAATCTGAAGCTTCAAGGCTCTCGGATGGAAACTCCTTTGCTTTTAACTTGAGATGAAGATGGTGTAGCTTCAATTCCTTCTTCTTGAGCTAGGAAATATTAATGGAAGGTCATTAGAATCGATATTTCGATATCGAAATCTATATAACAATACCACAACCGGTATCCGATTCAATATGAACAACTTATCAAAATACTTATGAATCAATCAAACCCTAACTTAAGATTGAAGCTAATTTAACCATGGAATCTCACAATTAACTAAAAGATATAGCTTACCCGATTGCTAGAGATGATTCGAAAGTGACAAAGTCAAGAATTTACAAAACTTGAAACTCCTCCAATGGAGGTGTGTGCTTAGGTAAGGCTGAAGAAGATGGTGATATGCTTATGAGAAAATTTTCGGTGATTCTCATAAAGCCTAGCAACCAATTTTAATTTGTGAGCTTTCCTTCATTTGAAGGAAAGCAATCTGATGACTCCACGTATGGAGTACTTTAAAATAAAATTAGTCCAATTACTTAATTGGTCCCTCACCTTCCTTACTTTCTTGAATTGTCCCTTTATTTCTTAATTCCTACAATATGGTGACTAGATGCTTGATATTACATAATAGACTTAAATTCGAATGCCTTTAAGTCTGATTAATATTCGATAGCAATAATTAGCTAGCCAGAGGAACCTCTAAAGCTTTATTAAACTAAGAATTTTCCTATCGCCGAAATGAATTCCGACTAGGTCGACTTTCGGGGTGTTACAACTCTCCCCCCCTTAAGAAAAATTCGTCCTCGAATTTTACCTGAACCGAAGAGATGCGGATATTGTTGTCTCATAACTTCTTCAGACTCCCAGGTGGCTTCTTCAATTTTATGACTTTTCCAAAGTACCTTAACCAAGGGTACAATCTTGTTACGAAGCCGTTTCGTCTCCTTAGCAAGAATTCGCACCGGTTCTTCTTCATAGGATAAGTCTGACTTAAGTTCCACAGATTCAGGTTCCACAACGTGCGAGGGATCAGATCGGTACTTCCGAAGCATTGATACATGGAAGACATCATGGATCTTATTCAACTCTGAAGGCAAAAGGAGTCGATATGCCACTGGGCCGACCTTTTCAACTATTTCAAAGGGTCCAATGAAACGAGGGCTCAGTTTTCCCTTTTTGCCGAACCTCAGAACTTTCTTCCATGGCGATACTTTAAGAAAGGCTTTTTCTCCCACTTCGTATTGAATGTCTCTTCTTTTAAGATCAGCATAAGCTTTTTGCCGATCAAAGGCAGCTTTAAGACGATCGTGAATAATAGTGACTCGCTCTTCAGTCTCACGAAGCAATTCAGGGCCTAATACCTTTCCTTCACCCAGCTCAGACCAACACAAAGGTGTTCTACAACGTCTACCATACAATGCTTCATACGGTGCCATTTGAATGGACGCTTGATAGCTGTTATTATAAGCAAATTCAACAAGAGGTAAGGACTTCTCCCACGTCCCACCGAAGTCAATAATGCAAGCACGAAGCATGTCCTCCAAAATCTGGATAACTCTTTCTGACTGACTATCAGTTTGAGGGTGAAAGGCTGTACTAAGATTGACTCTTGTGCCCAGGGTTCCTTGTAAGGTTCTCCGAAATCGAGATGCAAACCGCGGATCTCGATCTGAAATGATAGATTCAGGCACACCATAAAGTCGGATCACTTCCTTAATGTACAAGCCAGCTAGCTTAGAGAGACCGTAGTCCATTCTAATAGGTATGAAATGAGCTGACTTTGTAAATCGATCTACAATAACCCAAATAGCATCATGCTTGGCAGGGGTTAATGGTAGACCAGTAACAAAGTCCATGGTGATCTTTTCCCATTTCCACTTCGGTGGATCAATGGGTTGTAAAAGCCCGGTAGGAGCACAATGTTCTGCCTTAACCTGTTGACAAGTGAGGCCCTTCGAGATATGATCAACAATAGCTTGCTTCATGCCTGGCCACCAGAAAAGCTCACGTAAATCCTTGTACATTTTCACAGACCCCGGGTGAAGAGAGAAAGAACTTGAGTGTGCTTCAACAAGAATATCTTTACGGAGGGTTTCATCATTTGGTACACAAACCCGATCATGAAAACATAAGAGTCCTTCAACATTAATTCTGAAATCCGGGTTATCAGATAATTTAGAAACGATGGTCTGAAGCTCGGAATCTTGTTCTTGCAAATCTTTGATTCGAGAAATAACGGTAGACTGAACTTGAAGTTCAGCTACAAGACATTGATGTTTTCGAAGTCTGAAATGAGCATTAACTGCTCGAGGGGCTACAAGAAAGAAAAATAGTAACAATGGATCATTACCCCTTGATACACTTATAACTTTAACTTCATGAACAAACTTACCAGGCAAGGGTTTGCGGCTGAGTGCATCAGCTACAACATTGGCCTTCCCCAGATGATAATCAATGACTAAATCATAGTCCTTAAGAAGTTCCATCCACCTTCGCTGTCGCAAATTTAGCTCCTTCTGTGTTAACAAATACTTGAGGCTTTTGTGATCAGTGAAAAGATAGCATTTTTCTCCGTAGAGGTAATGCCTCCAAATTTTCAATGCAAAAACAACCGCAGCCAATTCTAGATCATGTGTGGGATAATTCATCTCATGGGGCTTAAGTTGTCTTGAAGCGTAAGCAATAACCTTACCTTCTTGCATCAATACACACCCTAATCCAAGATGTGAAGCGTCACTATAGACAGTATAGTCTTTTCCAGACTCAGGCTGAGTCAGGACAGGTGCATGGGTTAGGACTTGTTTCAGTTGATCAAAACTTCGCTGCTGATCTTCAGTCCATACAAAAGGTGTCTCCTTCCGCAACAATTTTGTCAAAGGAGCAGCTAACATAGAGAATCCCTTCACGAACCTACGGTAATACCCCGCAAGTCCAAGAAAACTCCTAACCTCACCTACATTCTTAGGTGGGTGCCAATCTACCACAGCTTGTATTTTCTTCGGGTCCACATGAATGCCCGAAGCCGATACAACGTGCCCCAAAAAGGATACTTCGGTGAGCCAGAACTCACACTTAGAAAATTTTGCGTACAACTGCTTCTCTCTTAGAGTTTGGAGTACAATTCGAAGATGATCTCGATGTTCTGCTTCATTCTTTGAATAGATCAAGATGTCATCTATGAAGACCACAACAAACTTATCAAGATAAGGCCTAAACACACGATTCATTAGATCCATGAAAGTTGCATGTGCATTCGTCAGTCTAAAAGGCATCACTAAGAATTCGTAATGTCCATATCTTGTACGAAATGTTGTTTTGGGCACGTCACACTCCTTGACTTTCATCTGATAGTACCCCGACCTTAAATCAATCTTAGAGAACACGAAAACATCTTTTAACTGATCAAACAAATCATCGATCCTCGGCAGAGGATACTTATTCTTGATGGTAACTTTATTTAGTTGCCTGTAGTCAATGCATAAATGCATCGAACCATCATTCTTCTTAACAAAGAGAACCGGAGCTCCCCAGGATGAAGAGCTGGGTCTAACAAAGCCCTTATTCATAAGGTCTTGGATTTGAGTTTTTAACTCTTTTAATTCCACAGCTGCCATTCTATAAGGTGCAATAGAGATTGGTGCAGTCCCAGGTTGCACTTCAATACCAAATTCAACTTCACGGGTTGGGGGCAGTCCCGGAAGCTCATTTGGAAAGACATCCAGAAATTCATTCACCGTATCAATATCATTAATCTGAGGTTTAATCTTGGGCTCAATGGTCAATGTGCATAGCATAGAATTCCGAGATTCCATCAAAGTTATTCTTTCCTTGCCCAGTCCTCGAAGATACAACTTCCGCTTACCACAATCTACCCTTGCTTGATGTTTACCAAGCCAATCCATTCCTAGAATCGCATCAAACTCGTGGATTAGCAAGACCAAGAAATCCGCAGGGAACGGATTTCCTTGAATCATGATTGGACAATTCTTACATACTAGGTTCAAAACAACACAGTCGCCCAAGGGATTTGTTACAGACATCTTTGTTACTAAAGGTTCATTAGACATCTTATGCTTCTTCATCAACTCCAGACTTATAAAAGAGTGTGTAGATCCAGGGTCAATTAATACATACAAAGAACATGAATATAACATAACGGTACCTGCTATGACATCAGGCTCATCCTCCTCCTCACGACTCCTCACATGATACATTTGTGCAGAAGCTTTCGACTCTTGTTTGTTGTTCTGCTTCCCAGATCCACCTGGCCTTCCCGAGGTTCCTGACTGCACTTGCCTCGCTCCTTTTCCCTGAAAGGACTGAGCAGGCGATAAAGTATCCCCTAGCACAACAACTGTCTTTGATGGGTTCTGGGGACAGTCTCTAATGAAATGTCCCTGCTCTCCACAAAAGAAACACGCTCCTGTCTGTCTGCGACATTGCCCTGCTACGTGTCGCTTTTGACAAAAGTTACAAACTGGATGCTGAACACCTCGGTTACAACCTCCTGTACTCTCCACAGAAGCCGTCTTGGACCAAGACTGAGTAATAGTCTGCGGTCTCTCAATATTCCCTGTACGGGAAGGCTGAGAGTATGAAGTCTTCTTCGAGCCCTGGTATTTACCTTTCTTGTTCCATTTGGGAGGTCGGGAATCACTCCACGCCCTCTTCTCAGATCTATTAGACATGTTCCCCCTCTGGATTTTCTGTGCAGCTTCGGTTGCCTTCACACGATTCACCAAATCCTGGAAATTTGTGATCCCCAGAGCAGTAAACATAGGCCGCAACTCATCACTCAACCCAGCAATGAACATTCGACACTTATCCTCTTCTTTCTTTATAAATTCAGCTCCATATCGGTAGTACTTACAGAAGTCATGGATGTACTGCTCGATTGGTTTCCCTCCTTGCTTCAAATGGAGGAAGATGCTTCGTTTCTCCGCAAGATAGTACTCGCTGATATACTTGTTTCTGAATTCTTTAAGGAAAAATTCCCAAGTGACTGATTCTTCCAGAACTGTAAGAATAGTAGTCTCCCACCATATTAAAGCTTCATCTGTCAATAAGGCTATGGCACATTCTAGCTTGTGTTCATCAGAACACTGCAGTTGTTTATTCAAAATGCGGAGAGTGTTATCCAACCAATATTCAGCTATCTCCGGGTTATCATCATCTTGTCCCGTGAATGAATAAGCCCATACCGAAGCCAATTTGTCTACAGGGGCTCTAACGTACTGAGCAACAGGGGGATTAGGCTGGACTGGTGGTGTCGCTTGCATTGCAGTCATAAATTGCTTAAACATGTTGGCCATGTTTTGATAACATTCGGCCTGAGCAGTAGGTGCTACAGGCTCAGCAACCTGTTCAGGAAGATCCTGCGGTTGCGGTGGATTTGGAGGATTCCCTCCTCCTACCTCCTCGCCATGAGTCGAGGAGCCAGCTGTTTGCTCATCTACGTGAGCTTCATTCGTCGCAGACATATCTATATGAAATATCAGATTAGTCGACAAGTCACAATTTACACAATTAAAACTCCTAGTGGCAAGGTAACACAATAAACAATACAAGCACACATATGTTTACTCTAGAACCGACTAAACTCTAGCTCTGATACCACAATTGTAACACCCCCTACCCGGCCTGATCAAGAACCGGGTCGGAGAGCATTACTGGAAAACGATGCGGAAATCTTTTAATCCTTAATCCTAAAAAATCTTCTTAATATCATGACTTATTGAAACTTTTTAAACCTATCTGACTTAGTAACTGGATCCTTTAATCTCCAATCTTGTAATCTTTACCGGGTTCATGAATTAATACATTTAAACTCATAAAAGCCAAAAAGAAGTTGCCCGTACCGAAACGCCCTTAGCCGTTTCGGTACGGCTTGACCATGGTCAGTATTTTAAACTTTTCCTCCTGATCGTTTCGATACGGCTTGACCCGTATCGGTACGGGTTGACCGACCTTGACTTGACTTAGACCCGTTTCGAAACCAGTTTCGAAACAAGGGTCGACAGTGGCAAAAGTGTTCCGAAACGGCATCACTTCGTTTTGGTACAGGGGTCGACAGTAGCAAAACTGTTCCGAAACGGCATCACCTCGTTTCGGAACGCTCTGTCTCACAGGCTTATTTTTGGTTAGCCGTATCGAAACACCATCACCCGTTCCGATACGGTGACCTGTAATAACAGAATTTTATCTGGTTTTTGAGGCTTTTACCATACCAAACCATGTCCGATTAAGCCGAAACTTTGTATCCAACTTGTTCCTACCAGTGTTTACCAGCATGCAAATTTTCATAGTCATTTCAATAGGTTTACCCCATTTTTACCAAAATACCAAAAGCATGATTTAAGCTAGTTTAGCAAAAGTTTAGAAAGTCATATTTAAGCCTTTAAGCTTATTACAAAATAGACAAGCCTTTACCACAACAAAATGAGCATAGAGACTACGATAGCTACCTTGCCACTTTTCTAGGAGTTATATTCTAAGTACATTACTTGATATGGAGTAGTGACTTGTCTCGCAACCGATCCGATTCTTCAAGAACGATTTCCTAACGTGAGAATGCATGAAAGTAGACACATTAGGCACTCAAGCCTAGTGAGGTAATCATATAACAACAAATAAAGAATGACATAAGTACAATTATTATAAATCCATATAGTCATCTTAGTGCTTAATATAAATACATGGTTGATTTGTATGAAGCTTAAACAATCATAAATTTTCCTTGGATGGAATTAAATTCATGGATACTCGAATTCCCCCGCCTCACCAAAACATAAGTGGTCTTATTCCCTCCGCCTCACCAATTGACCAATAACAACACATCCCTCCGCCTCGCCAATCGTCATAGGCCGTAGCCTTAGGACCGTAGTCCACCCGAAACACTGAGCTCATGAATTCTATGGCATGCCAATTGTATCCCGAGTTATTCCAATCCAAGGCATAACATATTTATAATTTCCATTGAATCTTAATAGAACAATGACATGATAAATTTCATAGTTTCAACATAGTCAATAACTCTTGTACATATAACTTGACATAGAGTTCCATAGCAATGCTTACCTCAATGACAATATACACTAGCTATAGTCAATGCTTAAATGATGACTTACCGACACTTACCCAAGTGTCCAACTTATTATTCGATGCTTTCGCCTTGATAGTAATGTTTAGCGAAAAGATGATAAACACTACATGACAATCCGGGAAGATGTTTCGCCTAACCTGAAACTCCGATTACACTCACCTTGACACTCCGAAGCTTCAAGGCTCTCGGATGGAAACTCCTTTGCTTTTAACTTGAGATGAAGATGGTGTAGCTTCAATTCCTTCTTCTTGAGCTAGGAAATATTAATGGAAGGTCATTAGAATCGATATTTCGATATCGAAATCTATTTAACAATACCACAACCGGTATCCGATTCAATATGAGCAACTTATCAAAATACTTATGAATCAATCAAACCCTAACTTAAGATTGAAGCTAATTTAACCATGGAATCTCACAATTAACTAAAAGATATAGCTTACCCGGTTGCTAGAGATGATTCGAAATTGACAAAGTCAAGAATTTACAAAACTTGAAACTCCTCCAATGGAGGTGTGTGCTTAGGTAAGGATGAAGAAGATGGTGATATGCTTATAAGACAATTTTCGGTGGTTCTCATAAAGCCTAGCAACCAATTTTAATTTGTGAGCTTTCCTTCATTTGAAGGAAAGCAATCTGATGACTCCACGTATGGAGTACTTTAAAATAAAATTGGTCCAATTACTTAATTAGTCCCTCACCTTCCTTCCTTTCTTGAATTGTCCCTTTATTTCTTAATTCCTACAATATGGTCACTAGATGCTTGATATTACATAATAGACTTAAATTCGAATGCCTTTAAGCCTGATTAATATTCGATAGCAATAATTAGCTAGCCAGAGGAACCTCTAAAGCTTTATTAAACTAAGAATTTTCCTATCGCCGAAATGAATTCCGACTAGGCCGACTTTTGGGGTGTTACAAAGGGGGTTACAGGGCAACCTGTATCGATACGGCCATCAATTTTGGTTAGTTATTGGAATCTTTGTAGTTCTGTTACTTGTGTTTTGGTCCATGTTTGCTAAGCTATCGTTTGTTTGAGTTTGGATGGATGTTTTAAGCTGCATTTTGGCATGTGGGCATGAAATATGACTAGTTGAAGATTGGTAACCTTAATTTCATGCTAGGTCCTTGTTGTATGCTAGATTTGCATTTTGGTCCTTCGTCGTTCGATCGCCTTGTTAATGCTTGTTTTCCGCTGCAAGTCCTTTCACATATGATGTTATTGACATTTAGAAAAGATAAGTTTTAAAAAAAATAGGGTTGCTAACCGGAGCGAAACCTTAGCGGGTTTTTCTTCGGTTTTCCCCGTGTAACCCGTTTGGTTCGGGCGGGCGGCTAGACCAGGCTAAGGGGTTACATAGTAAGAATACATAAATCTAAGGTCTTGTGCATTTGAAAACTCTTTTTAAAACAAAATAAAAGAAAATTAGAATACTTAATATGATAAACTTAATTTGATAAATTGTTTGTTTAAGGCGTCTAATTTATCATTTTGAGATTTTTTTTAAAATATCATTTGACATTTTTTATATATTTTCAAACGAATTTGTAGAATTTTATATTTTTTAAACTTTTTAGAATTTAAAAGATGAAATTCTTTATTTTCATTTTGTACATTCTTTTCGAGAGGGACCAATTTACAAATCATTGAAACTAACAAGAACTAAAATCATAATGACACCATTTTTTATTTGGATTTTTTAAAATTTAGAGATAAAATTTAACTGGATTTAAACTCGAAAAGTCAAATGAATTAATTATATTGGCTCAAAATTATGAGTTTGTTCATTGAATTTTCAAAAGTTATTAAATAGTTAATGAATTTATTGAATTGTTACAAAAAGATCATTGGACGTTATAAAATACGAAAATAATTCGAACTAATTTGACAATAAACTTAACGGGGATAATGATAATAAATTTTAATCTATAATAATTAAAATTATTGAGTTTAGTATCATTAATTAATCGGATAACATTTCAATTATTAAATTATTAATCAGTACCTAAGTCAATGGTCTCGAGTGTGCTTTCACTAAGAGGTAAATGTCTGGCCATAAAATTTACTTCATTCTCATGGGTAGGAATTGAACCCTTGACCTCATGGTTAAAGAATGAAGTAGCAACCACCACACCACATCTTATGGCTTAAATATCCCCTACTTTGATTTCTAATGAATATTATTAGGATGAGTCTACTACGTGCGTCGAAAATCGTTGAACACCACTAACGTTGAACGCCATTAAATTGATTGATAAAAATTAAAAATACGAATAACTCGAATTATAATTAAAATTATTCAAAATAAAATTTTAATTAAATTATTTTTCATATATATTATATTTTTTTCTGATGGGGAAAGATATGGTTCCTCTATTTCGTTAGGAACCTTTCGATTTCGAAAGCCTCGATGGGTATTCAAACTCTTGGGAAAAACCACATTCTAAGAACTCAAAAGTTTTCTCGAAATTTTTTTTGGATTTCTAATGAATCATAAGGACGTTCAAATTGAGAAAAGAGTGAAATTCCTTATTTGACTTGGAAAAATACTGAGATTCTAAAAATTTTGGAAGATTTAGAATCCTAAGGAAATTCAGATTCAAAATCGAAAGGGACAAATCCATGGACTTGAACTGCAATAAGAAAGCAGAGACAAAAAACAACTTCTTCATTGTTTCGAAAATATTTAGGCTTTTGATCAAATATCAACTAGAGATGGGCACGGGTCGGGTCGGGTTTTTGGTCCACCCGACCTGAAAATACATATCATATATTTGCACCTGACCCGAAAATACATATCATATATCCGCACCCGACCCGATCCGAACATATCCCTTAAAAATCCCGACCCAAAAATAAATATTCTATACCCGCACCCGACTCAACCCGACCTATAGAAAAAAATAATTTTATGGACTTAAATTATAAAAAAATAATTTTAAGGTACTTAGTTGTAAAAAAATATAAATTTAAGGACTAAATTGTAAATAAAATTTTAATTACAAGGACCTAATTATAAAATATATATATAAAGAGAGACTATTATTATAAATATCCCTAAAAAATTAGGGGAAAATTACACAATTAGTCTTGGGTCGGGTCGGGTAGGATATTTTTCACCCTAAACCCGAACCCGACCTCAACCTTAATAAAAACCCGACCCTAACCCGATTTTTTCATTAAAAAATCCAACCCGATCGGGTCGGGTCGAAACCCGACCGGGCCGGGTAAAATGCTCATCCTTAATATTAACCATAGTTTGACATAGGATGGAGATTTAAGGTTTTTAATTTAGGGATTGACGATGGTTGCTATTTGATCCAATTATTTAAAAATAAAGATTAAAAAATATAATATGTATGAAAAATAATTTAATTAAAAATTTATTTTAAATAATTTTAAGTATAATTCGAGTCATTTATATTTCTAATCTTTATTAATTAACATAATGGTGTTCAGCGTTAGCGGTGTTCGACGCCCATTGTGGAATTTTCCATATCATTATAATTGGATGATTTTACAATAAACGCCATGTACCGCTATGTACCACTAATCATGTATACCGCAATGTACTATTAACTATTTTAATTTCTTTTGAAATCATAGGGACCAAAAGCGTTGTTATCCCTTTCTAGAATAAAATCTAAAAACCAATTTTCATATTACTTTTTAGATTTTTTTGGGTAAAGTACATAATGGTAACTGAATTTTGGTAAATTATTCAATTTGGTAATTAGACTTTCAATTGCTTCAATGTTACCATTAAACTTTTAGTTTTTCTTCAAATTGGTCACTAACTCATTAACAATAGTTAAAAGGGTGACGTGATTGTTAACATATTTTGTATAATAACACATTTAGTCCTTCATATTTGAATATTCAAACAATTTTGTCCTAATTCGAAAAAATAATTTTAACGCTCATTACTTACAATTTTTTTTCTTCAATTTGACACTACGTTTTTTTTTGTGAAGAGTATGATGAAAACCAAAGCTAATGTACTAGCTCAGAGAACAGCACAATCAGCATGAAGGATCTGCAGTATAAAGTCAGGAGGGGCTTGGTAGATCCGAGAATTAAACATATTAGCATGTGCATGCCTTGCCAAACCATCATCCACTCGGTTACATTGCCGGCCAACAACACGAACAAAAACCTCCTAATCCTTCTTCAAGAGTTTCTAGATATGAGGGACGATTGTAAAAGGCGCACCTGATTTGCCGTTGTTACTAACAATCCGGAATGCCTCGGCACTATCAGTTTCGACAATGATCTTACGATAGCCTAAACTCCATGCTAACATTAAACCCTCATGGATTCCCCATAAATTTGTCTTAAAAATTGAGCAAGAACCGATATGTCGAGCAAAACCAGCGATCCACGTACTCAATGCATTCCGTAAAACTCCCCCACACACCGATGACCCGTTATGAGTATTACGAGAACCATCACTATTTAATTTTATCCAATCGGATGGAGAAGGGTGCCAATGATCAGAATGTACACTAACCGCGGCCTGAGACTGGGGAGTTTGCGACATTGTTACAGCAGCCCCACGTACCATATCATCACACAACAGTCGACGCATAACCAGGATCGATCTTCTTTCTACATTATCTGGATCAAAAACTATTTGATTGTGATTCAACCATAACCTCCATAAGACTGTACTGAACATCATTTCCCAATGAATAGGATCTCACGCAAAATAATTAGGTTGAGCTAAATTAACCTGTAACCAGTCGAGCTGATCCAAAGTCATGTACTCCGCAAGCTTCGATGGTTGAATCAACGATGCCCACACTGTAATAGTTGTAGGATACCACCGAAATAGATGATCAATGGATTCTGGCTGAGAAGCACAAACTCTATAATGATTGTCATCAACAATGTGATGTCGCATTCTCTCAAGGTTTGTGGGGATACGACCCTGAGCCAACAGCCATAGGAACACTTTGATCCGCGGAATAGCTTTGCATTTGTAAATGCAAGTCCAGATATTACTACCATTATCCCTAGATTGTTCATCTCCCATATTGTATGCTGATCGAACTGAGAAGCAACGATTCTCGGACCATTTCCAACCAGGCACATTACTGCCACAATCAAGCAATGGCGACTTCATGGCTAACAGACGTTGCATAACATTTTCCGGTAGAATATCAGCAAACTCCTCCCACTTCCAAAAACCATTAACATCCACTATCGAGGCTATTGATGTGGGTTGATATAGATGCAACAATGTGGAATCAGTAACCCAATTAACAAGATGGCCAAAATCCCCTAACTAGGTATCAAACAAAAAATCAACCTTGGAACCGTTTCCAACGTTCCAAACAAGACTAGAGAGAACATTTTACCAAACCAAACTAACTCCCTTCCATAGTCTCGAGCAGTTTCATCTTTCCAAGGAAGAAGGAAGACTCTCCAACCACTTATATTTGCTTCGGAGTACTCTAGCCCACAATTGATCAGGATTGCGGATTAAATTAAAAGTTACCTTCATCAAGAAAGCCAAATTTTGTCGATCTACATGTTTAAAGCCTTGGCCTCTCTGTTTAGCCAGTTTGCATAATTCTGACCATTTAACAAGTGAAACACTGCCACAAGAGTCCAAAGCCCCCCACACAAATTTGCGAATCAGCTTCTCAATTTCTTCACACGTACCTTTAGGTAATAAAGTCGTTTGTATGGCATAATAAAGAATAGAAGATCACACAGCTTTTGCAAGAACCATTCGCCCAGCTAGTGACAACTTTTTAGCCGTCCATCCAAATAATTTATCCCTCACTTTCTCCACTAAATAAATATACGTTGCCCTAGACACAGGGTGATGTAGGAGTGGAACACCAAGATAATTACCAAAATATGTTACTTCAGTGTAACCAAAACTGGAATTAATGCTTTGCCGAACCGCAAGTAAGACATTCTTAGAATAAAAAATGCTAGTTTTGATGATACTGATTTTATGCCCAGAAGCACTGCAAAAATCATCCAAAATAGTCCGTATAATATCACATTGATCTTGAGAAGCCTCGGCGAAAAGAACCATGTCATCCGCAAAGAACAAATGTGAAAGGCTTGGTCCATTTCGTACTAACTTTATAGGCTTCCATCGTCCACAATCAATAGCCCGATGTATAGCTTGGGTTAAACATTCCATGCAAAGAAAGAAGAGGTACGATGACAAACAGTCACCTTGCCAGATACCTCTCGAAGGCTGGAAACTAGTAGATGGTTCACCATTCCATAACACTTGCATAGAAGGCGACGAGATACATTGCATAATTAGACGAATGAAAGCACTTGGAAACCCAATGTCACTCAATGTGTCCTCTACAAAGGACCATTCAAGTCTATCATACGCCTTCTCCAGATCAATTTTGATAGCCATCCAGCCTTTTTCCCTTTACGACTACGCATTGAGTGTATTACCTCCTGTGCGATTACTATATTGTCAGTGATGGATCTTCCGCGCACAAAACTAGTCTAAGAACAAGAGAACAAATCATCAATGAATGGTTTAAGAGGTTAAAAATGATCTTCATCACTGCATTATACAGCACTGAGTAGAGACTTATAGGTCGGAATTGGGTCATCGCTTCCGACGAAGTCACCTTTGGAATTAGCACAAGACGAGTACAATTTATTGATTCCGGCAGCGGCTCACCATTGAAAATATCTTGTATGAACCTACAAACACTTTCACGAACCACAACCCAGTTCTTCTGAAAGAAATATGCATGGAATTCGTCAATTCCCGGTGCTTTGAATGGTTCCATGCTACGGAAAACAAATTCAATTTCCTCCTCGGTTACAGGTTTCATCAAAAAATCACTACCTGTGTGACGTAATGGTCGGAAATCTCCTCTCAATGCATACTTCTCGATCTCCAAACCCATGCTAGTAAACAAATGCTTATAGAAACTAACAGCCTTAGACTTAAGCACCTCACTATCATTGCACCAATTTCCATTATCATCTTTGAGAGCAGTTATGGTATTTCGACGACGCCTCTACATTACACTTGCATGGAAGTAGCGAGTATTTCGATCACCACACTGGATCCAACGATTTCTAGATTTCTGGAACCATAAGCTCTCTTCATGAGAGAGAAATTGCTCTAACTCGGCTCGTAATTCCTTGTCTAGATCACAAAGAAAATCTGAATGCCCTCGCTGTAATGCACGATCAATACCCCTTAATCTAGCAATGAGAGCTTTCTTCTTCTTACCTATATGACCATAAGTATGAATATTCCAATCCACTAATTTAGCTTGTAATCTATCCAGGTTTGCCTCAACATCATCATTACTATTCCAAGAGGAATCCAGAACCGTACTAAAATCTGAGTGATCCTGCCACGAAGCCATAAAATGAAAAGACCTTTGCTTCAAAAAAATTTTATCCACTTGCATATTGAAAAGCAACAGAAAATGGTCGGAACCAAGACGGACCAAATGGAAGACTAGAGAACTTGGAAATCGTGATATCCATTCCTCATTTAAAAAACGATCTAGCCGTTTATAAAGCTCACCCCTCTTCCAAGTGAAATCAGAACCCTTATACTCAACTTCAAATAATTCTGAATCATGAACAAAATCATAGAGCGACTAACTATAACCGGAACGAAGAGAAGAACCACCAAGCTTATCTTCTAGACGTAAAGTAGCATTAAAATCTCCTCCCAAAAGTCAAGGAAAATTTGACCCCCAGATCAAGAGAAGAAAGATAAGGCCATAGGTATTTACGCCAAGAAATAGAAGGACTAGCATACACTGCTGTCAACATAAACCATTGAGAAGAACCTGAAAGATGAAATTTCCCATGCACTGTTTGAAAAGAAACTTCAAGAATTTCCATCTCCATATTATCATTCCAGAGAACCCAGATGCCACCACTAAAACCATTTGCCTCTACTCGAAAAGAGTTACCGAAGCCAAGCTTCTGAATTACTCTATCCGCTCTAACACCACTAATCCTGGGTTCCATAATCACTACAACTTGAGGCTGCGAACTTCGACAGAAATCTTTAAAATAACGACGAAAATCGGCGCTCCCCGCACCTTGACAATTCCAAATTAAACTCTGATCATTAAAATGATTAAAAAAACAAACATAGTACCATACTTAATCTTCATGCTCAAAAGCTACATTTTCCATAATAACCATATCCACGTGCACCAATGTGTCAACCCCATGGCCTTTAGTAATTTCCAAACTTGTTTGGGTAGGAAAATAATTTTCATTGTTGGCCTCGTTCCCTATCTTTATCTCAGGTGGAATCGGCTGCAGTGGTGGACAAGGGGTGTTTGCCTCAATCCAATCTGCTAAAACTGCACGTGGTTGTAACCAACTATTTCCGGACTTCTTCAATTGTAATCATTTACGACTCTCATTAGTCTTCTTAAACATACTATGGGTTGCACGATTCGAAAAAGAATGCGAACTACGTTCAAGGCCAACATTAAAGTTTCATTTTTTTTCAAGTTCATAAAAATTTATGACCAACCGATAAGAAAGACAGAAATCAAGTTTTAATACTAATGACATTTTTTTGAGGGGTCAATGCTAGATTTACAGTAACAACAGGGAGCTTTGCTTTGCTTGTTTTTTTCTGGTAAGAAGAAAAAGTATATGGAGAATAATTTATTTAAAATTATATAATCAGAATATTTTTTACAAACAAAGCAATGTCGTTAGTATTAAAACTTGATTTCTGGCTTTCTTTTCAGTTGGTCATAACCTTCTTTAAGAACTTGAAAAAAAATGAAACTTTAATGTTGGCCTTGAACGTAGTTTTATCATAGGAATATTTTACTGTTTAAGGGGTTAGGATTTTGGGTTTAGGGTTAAATTACTTTTAATTAAAATGTTATCAAATTGAAATAATTTGTAAATAATAAGGGTTAATTTTTTTTCGAATTAGGACATAATTGTTTGAATGTACAAACATGGAGGACTAAATGTGTTATTATACAAAATATTTTAACGGTTGTTAACGGGTCAGTGTCCAATTTGGAGAAAAACTAAAGGTTTAATGGTATCATTGAAGCAATTGAAAGTTTGATTACTAAATTGAATAATTTACCAAAGTTCAATTATCATTTGTGTACTTTACCCAAAAAAAATCTTTAAAAAATATTGTAACACCCTTAAATTAATAAGCTTTTTAAAGATAAAAAATGGGGGATGTGTATAAAAAGGGGAGGTTTACCCTTAAATTAATAAGCTTTTTAAAGATAAAAGAGGGGAGGTTTAACAACATGGGGTTTAAACCTGTGACCTTTGGTTATATATGCTTGTGAGTTAACCATATAAGCTAAACATGTTTCTTGTTAGATCTTACCCAAAATTAATATTAAACTATACTTGGTGGCTTTACCAAAGTTTAATAAGTTAGACGTGACTCCCTAGCCACCCGATAATTATCATTTGTTCGAATAGAGAGGGGTTAGAAATTTCCAGAGAAATCTCCCCCATCCACCACAATCTTCACCGGCTCGATCTCCTTCTTCGGATGACCGTGGTGTGCACCGCCATCGCCATTTGAGTTGTCCTTTCATTCCGATCAGAATCCCGGCCACCACTCGCCCTGGTTTTCCGTCGTTCGTCGTATAGAATGGCTTAAACGTTTAGAGAGAATCCAACCATCGCCCATCGGCTTTTCTCTGTTTCCGGTTGCCACGACCGTCAGCTCGAGGCATGGGAGTGACGGCTGAACTCCCCACGTCAGGCCGAGTAAAACTCAACTCGTCGAACATTCGCCAGTTGCTGTTCTGGGCCTCATCGGAGTAACGCGTATCTTGGTCGTTCTGTTTTTAGTTTGGGTAAGTTCGGTAAGGTTTCGATATAAATATGGGTTTATAGTGATTATCTGTGGGTTTGTCGTCAAGTTCTGCTTATTCCGATGATGTTACGGCCGTTTGGGCCGCGAAGGGGTTTCACGCACCGTTCGGGGCGATTTCCGGCTGCCCTGAATGGTGGTCGTTGAACCGACCGGCTCAAACCTAACATGACCCATAGACTGAGCCACTCGAACCAGTCCAAACCAAACCGACCTAAGCCTGTTAATAAACCAAAGCCCGAACCCGACCCGTTTGACCCGTACCTGACCCGTTAACTCGTTGAACGAGTCACATGCCCGAGTTAACTCAATAAGTCAACTCAGTGAGTCAACCCACCTGAGTCAACCGGGTTAACTAGTGACATCAGCATTGACTTTGACCGATGACATCGGCATGACGTCATTGTTAACTTTGACCAAAAACTCAACTTTTCTCGAAAAGCCATATTTTATGTTTTTCGACGTCCTAAGTTTGATTTTGAAGCTCATTTCGTGAAATTCTAACATGAAAACCTCTAAATTTGATATTGGACCCGAACATGCTTATGTGTTTCATCATTCAATTTAAAGGCAATGCGATTAAGGACTAATTATTGAATTACGTTAAATTTAAGGTAATCACATATCCTGGTATTTGAGATGTGAGGACATCAAATTTGGGTTCGATAAAGTTCGAATGTCGTTTCAAGGGGTAGACCGATATAGCAAGGATTCAAGGTAATACTTTACTACCTCTTGTATGCTTTATGACACATGTTGATACTCGGTTAAGGTATGCATGATTATGATTAAGAGTACTTTCAACTATGCATGATACAATTTGAATACGAAATAAAAGAATAGTAATCTGGATAAGATAGAGATGTTTTAAAGAGAAGTTTAATAGAATGAAAGGATACTGAGTTCAATAAATGATCAATAAGACAATAAATCTCCATATTTAATTAATAGTGTTGAAGAATTCATCGTCATAAATAATTGGATGTAAAATTATGAAAATACCGTTAAGGTATAAGAATGACTAAAATACCCCCTAACGATAAAAACAGTGTAAAATCTACACTAGATCTGATGAAAATAACTGAATTATCTAAGAACCCCGAATTACTTAGATAGTTACGGAAACAAAAATTTAATCTCCTGAAAATGTAAACACTTGGATTTTTCCTAAATCCTGAATAAGTCTCTGACGATAAACTTTTGGAAAGTTATATCATATGTCCGAATTAATGCAATGACAAGTAGAGACGAATTGATCGTAATGATTGAAATGACCGAATAACGTCGAGTTCAAAAATTGTCGAATTAACTAAAATAATAATATATACTCTCGAGTGAAAGTATACATGTGAGGTACATGTTCGAATACTTGGTAAATACCGCTATATTGAGATTTGTAAGTTTGACTGGATTTGGAAACCTGATTAATTGTAGAGATATTTACGTATGCAGATTAGAAAATTGCCCTTATAGGAGGGAATTATAGATTCAACCCTGATAGTCAAATGACCAAAATGCCTCGTTGGCTAAAATGATCGAAACATCCATGAATGTATCAGATATCGTGAAAGATCTTGATATAGAAATTCCTGATTGCATGGTTGGAAAACTGATGAGCAAATAGAATTCTTGGGTCATTGTTTATACCTTGTTGGTATAAACTACCAAAATGCCCATGTATGTCAAAATAACCATAATGCCCTTGTAGGCTTAATTGACTGAATCACTCATGATATATCAGAACTCTTAAGAATCCTGATGTATCGATTCCTGAATATCTAGTTTGAACCGTTAGTAAGAATCCCTTTTAATGTGTTCCCTTCTGTAAATGTCAAGTATCTCCAAGAAATAAAATGTTCCACCTAGTGTGTTCCATGTGTGTTACACGACTGTTTTTGCATACTGATTTACATGTTATAATAGCGATCATGTGCACATGACTGACATGGTTGATTTCACAGGAACATGACATGTTTTATAATAAAGCATGACCGTACTGTATTTCTGATATTTGCCCATGTACCAGATATGAAAAACATGCTATATGGATAATGTATTACTGAAAATACTCTTATTGATTAAGTAACTATTGATGATCCGATTCACTGGGGTATTTGGGATATGGTATGAAATGTTTTAAGGTTAAGCCCTGATTAGGCTGGTAATTATGCCTGTATTAGGTTCCTAGCTTAGGCTAGGGTAATTACACCCGTACTAGGTTCCTAGCTTCGGCTAGGGTAATTCTGCCCGTAACCTAAGGTAACCCCTTAGGTTGGTACCTACGCCCACTAGGCCTAGGTTAACGCCGTATAAGGTTCATATGCCTCGGCTAGGGTAATTTTTCCTGTGACCTAAGGTAATCCCTTAGGATGGTACCCATACCCAATGGGAATGTGTTAATGCCCCTATATAGTTGCAATTCAGGGAATTGTATACTGAAGTATGGTTGGAGGGTGAATAAAGAATTAAAATGAACTTTAGTACAACTACTTGGAACAAATGTATTTGAAATAAAAAGGTTACTGCATTGTTATATTTCCTGCATTAACGCTGCACTATTGGAACACACTAGACACTAAACTCTTTGATTCCACCCCCGTAATTTATCAGCTAATATAATTCTCGTTTGTTACTCGATGATTGAATAAAGAACAAGTATCGTTATTCTCAAGTATAACGCTACCCTGAAATAGCATTAAGAAAATAAAGACTGTTACTACAGAGAACATCATGAAAATGCTATGTTTGCCATATATCTGCATGAGCTTATAGCATGTTTTGGTAGTTTTGTATTACTGAGCTTTTCCAAGCTCACGTTCTTTTTACCATCGTAGGTTAAAAGAATATATCATGGTATAATGTCTGAAATTAGTGTCTAGAGTTCTCTCGGTGTCACTTTTGGAGTACGGTACTGTACAATTAGTGAGCATGTGTGCCATATATTGTTTTATGATAGTTCTTGTAAAACACTTTCTGAAATTTCTATTATATGTTTAAATGATATCCTGAAATGGTATTTTAAACAGAAGTTGATTTTACAATTTAATAAGTGTTTTGAGGGAAAAAGTTTTTGTGTATTTTTATTGTGGGTCGCTCTTGTGACTTCCTAAGATCTGTGGTAGCGCATAGGCGGGTTTAGGGGGTTACATTTAGTGGTATTAGAGCTTAGAGTTATGTCATTCTGGGTGGATCGGTCGATCGTCTGTAGTAGGGTATTTGGTATGTGCATGCCCTTAGCATAACCGTACTCATCTGAGCAGAAACTCCGATGTCGAATCCCTTTTCTGAAATAAGTGAATCTAAGTATTCTGCCTTCTATAGCTCGATCTGTACTGATAAGAAATGTCTATAACGCTCATTTGTGATTTGGATTAAATTGATTGATTTGAATCTCGATAAAGAACTGAGAAGGTTCATGCATATGGAATTGAAGATCTGAATCAGATTGAGAATAAATGTTTGGTTATGTGTGATGACCTGTACAAGATTTCATGTAAAGATATTCGATGAATGATCATGTTTAAAAATATTCTGACGGAAATTTGATAAAAGTAATGTGAATTTAAAAGAAATGTGTTCATGAACATGGCGAATGTGTAAGTTCTGTAGTGACTCTGTTATACACGGAGGAAACAATTGCTTGAATATTACGCTAAAGGTAAGTGACATATATTTAAAACCATGATTATGTTTGATCGGCTTAAACAAAGGCATTTTAGAAAAAGAAGCACGGTGTACCGTCATATGTATCCTACTAATTAAAATATGATGTTTACATCTTGATTCTGGAAGGCCCTATTCGAGGCCTGGGGTATTCGTTTGATCTACAGTTACAATTTATCCAAAAATTGACCGGTCAACTGAACAGAGTTATACAGATTCTAGAAGATATACTTCATGGTTGTATGATTGACTTTTGTGGTAGTTGGGAAGGTTTCTTATCCCTTCTTGATACCGATTATAATAGAAGTTATAACACAAGTGTTTGATTAGTACAGTATGAAAGTCAATATGGATTCAAATATTGTATTTCGATTAGTTGGTCTGAGTTGTACGATGGGATGACTTTGGGTCCAAAAACAGTTCGAGTGACTAAGAACACTACCATATTGATATGTGAGTCGTCTGAGAGTCCCGAGAAATAATGATACTCTGATGGATAAGTTTCAATACAATAAGGGATGAAAGAATAGTTTCTGCATTTCTTCGACTCAGGAAAATTTTGAGGACGAAATTTCTTGTTAGGGGGGAGAGTTGTAACACCCTTAAATTAATAAGCTTTTTTAAAGATAAAAAAGGGCATGTGTAAAAAAATAAGAGGGGTTTAACAACCAAGGGGTTTGAACCTGTGACCTTTGGTTATATATGCTTGTGAGTTAACCATATGAGCTAAAGGTAATTCTTGTTAAATCTTACCCAAAACTAATATTAAACTATACTTGGTGGCTTTACCAAAGTTTAATAAGCAGATGTGACTCCCCAACTACCCGATAATTATCATTTGTTCGAATAAAGAGGGTTAGAAATTTCCAGAGAAATCGGCTCCAACCACCATAATAATCATCGGCTCGATCTCCTTCTCCGACTGACCATGGTATGCACTGCCATCGCCATCTGAGTCATGATCTAGTCCCGATCAGAATCCTGGCCACCACTCGCCCTGGTTACCCACCGTTCGTCGTATAAAATGGCTTAAACGTTCGGCAAGAACTCAACCATCGTCCAACGGCTTTTCTCTGTTTCTGGTTGCCACAACCGCCCGCTCGAGCGTGGGAGTGACGACTGAACTCCTCACGTCAAGCCGAGTAAAACTCTACCCGTCTAACATTCGCCCGTCGCCCTTCAAGATCTCATCTGAGTAATGCGTATCTTGGTCGTTCTGTTTCAGTTTGGGTAAGTTCAGTAAGGTTTCGATATAAATATGGGTTTATAGTGATGGTTCATGGGTTTTTCGTCAAGTTCTGCTTATTCTATTGATGTTACGGTCGTTTTGCGCTGCGCGTGGGTTTCACGCGCCGTTCGGGGTGATTTTCGGCCGCCCTGGACGGTGGTTGTTGAACCGACCGGATCAGACCTAACCTGACCCGTAGACCGAGCCACCCAAACCGGTCATACCAAACTGGCCTAAGCCCGTTAATTAACCAAAGCCCGAACCTGACTCGTTTGACTCGTTGACCGAGTCACATGCCCGAGTAAACTTAGTGAGTCAGCTCGCCTGAGTCAACATGCCTGAGTCAACTCACCGAGTTAACCCACCAGTGACATCAGCATTGACTTGACCATGACGTTAGCGTTGACTTTGACCGATGACGTCGGCATGACGTTAGTGTTGACCATGACAAAAAAGTCAACTTTTCTCGAAAAGACATATTTTATGTTTTTCGATGCCCTAAGTTCGATTTTGAAGCTCATTTCGTGAAATTCTATCCTGAAAACCTTTAAATTTGATATTGGACTCGGACATGCTTATGTGTTTCATCATTTAGTTTAAATGCAATGCGATTAAGGACTAATTATTGAATTATGTTAAATTGAAGGTAATCACATATCCTGGTATTTGAGATGTGAGGACGTCGAATTCGGGTTCGAGAAAGTTTGAATGTCGTTTCAAGGGGTAGACCGGTATAGCAAGGATTCAATGTAATACTTTACTACCTCTTGTATGCTTTATGAAACATGTCGATATTCGGTTAAGGTATGCATGATTATGATTGAGAGTACTTTTAGCTATGCATGATACAATTTGAATACAAAATAAAAGGATAGTAATCTGGATAAGATAGAGATGTTTTAAAGAGAAGTTTAATAGACTGAAAGGATACTGAGTTAAATAAATGATCAATAAGATAGTAAATCTCCATACTTAATTAATAGTGTTGAAGAATTCATCGTCATAAATAATTGGATGTGAAATCAAGAAAATACCATTAAGATACAAGAATGACTAAAATACCCCTAACGATGAAAAGGATCTAGAATCTACACTAGATCTGATGAAAATAACTGAATTATCTAAGAACCCCAAATTACTTGGATAGTTACAGAAACAAAAATTTAATCTCCTAAAAACGTAAACACTTGGATTTTTCCTAAATCCTAAATAAGTCTCCGACGATGAACTTTTGGAAAGTAATAGAATATGTCGGAATTAATGCAATGACAAGTAGATACGAATTGATCAGAATGATTGAAATGATAGAATAACCTCGAGCTCAGAAATTGTCGAATTAACTGAAATAATAAGATATACTCCTGAGTTCTAGAATGAATGAACTACTTAGAATTACTGAGAGTACTTAAATGACTAAAACACCAACAAGTGCTTAAAGGATTGAAATACATGTAACACCCCCTTCCCGACCTGGTAGAGTATCGGGTCGGAGAGTGTTATCGGAAAACATATTCAGAATTTGAAACTTAACCAGAGTACAAAATCTTATTTGGAATATTTTATTATTTTTTTCAGACTTAACACATTAACTTATTAACAGCTTACTCAAATTGGGGTCAATTTTAAACTTTTTCAAACTTAGGGACTAAATTATAAATTTTACAAATTAGGGGTACTTATCTGAAATTCGTGTTACCATATTGAAATTAAACTTACTAATTATTAACTTGTGAAATTTCATTATTAATAGAGGTCATTTACCTATTCAATTAGAACATACTATATTCAGTGACTATGTTGTAAATTGTTCAAAACTATTTTCATTGGAATTAACCTATCAAACGAATTCCAAATCTTACCAAATTTTAGCAGCAAGTATGAAATCTATATTTTTTATAGCAGGTCAATTTCTAAGACATTTCAAATCAATTTACCTAGTTTTCACCTTTTAGCACATATAAACTAATTTTATCAGTTTTAACCATTCACAAATATGCCAAAAATCATATTTAACCCTTGCACAACATTAGGCTATCATACACATATCAAAAAGCACATATATAACATGTTTAGACCATATCCTTCACTTTGAAGGAAATGTCGTGGGTATCTCACTTTAATTTGTTTTATTATTATTATTATTATTATTATTATTATTATTATTATTAGTATAATAATAATAATAATAATAATAACACCCTTTACTAATTAAAATTGGGTACAAGGTCGGACAAAATATTCGGTCACCAGAACCTAATTCCGACTAGGCCAGATTTTAGGGTGTGGCAACTCTCCCCCTTAAGAAAATTCGTCCTCGAATTTTCACTTCAGGCGAACAAATGAGGATACTGTTTCCGCATAGTCTCCTTGGGTTCCTATGTTGCCTCTTCGATTGAATGGCTTCGCCACAAAACTTTCACTAAGGGCATAGTCTTGTTACGAAGTCTCTTGGCTTCTCGTGCGAGGATATGAACAGGTTCTTCCTCGTACATCAGATTATATTGAATCTCTACGGATTCTGGCTCGATCACATGGGAGGGATCGAATCGATACTTGCGTAGCATAGACACATGTAAAACATTGTGAATTCGACTTAGCTTCATAGAAAGAGCTATTCGGTAGGCAATAGGTCTAACTTTCTCGATCACCTCAAAAGGGCTTATGAATCGAGGACTTAACTTTCCCTTTTTTTTCAAAACAGAGGATCATCTTCCACGGAGACACCTTAAGGAAGGCTTTCTCATTAACATCATACTGAATGTCCCTCTTTTTCAAATCTGCGTAGGCTTTCTATCGATCAAATGCTGCTCGGAGTCGATCACGAATGATGGTTACCCTTTCTTCGGTTTCCCGAAGTAAGTCATGCCCTAGTATCTTTCCTTCACCAAGCTCGTTCCAACAAAGAGGGATTCTACATTTTCTTCCATAAAAGCCTCATAAGGGGTTATTTTAATTGAGGCTTGGTAACTATTATTTTTCGTAAACTCTACTGAGAGTATGGATTTATCTCACGTATTTCCAAAATTGATAACACAGGCTCATATCTTCCAAAATCTACAAGGAAGGATCGGAACTGGTATGAAATACTTATACATATGAATTGAAAGAAATTATAGAGTTACCTAAATGCTTCTTTCGGATTGGCCATCGGTTTACGGATGAAAAGTAGTGCTTAGGTGCACTTGGGTTCCCAAAGCCTCATGTAAGGCCCTCCAAAATCGAGACACGAAACATGACTCGCGTTCGAAAATAATGGACACAGGAACTCCGTGCAAACAAACAACTTCACGAATATACAACTCAACCAGATAGGTAAGCTAAAGTCCATTCTTACTGGAAGGAAATGAGCAAGTTTGGTGAATCGATCCACAATGACCCAAATAGCTTCATTCTTCTTCGGTGTCATTGGTAGGCCGCTTATGAAATCCATCGCAATACACTCTCACTTCTACTGTGAAAGCTCGGTGGGTTGCGAGAGACCATCATGTACCTTGTGTTGTGCTTTAGCTCGTTGATAGATCAAACACTTAGCTACAAAGTCCGTGATTTCTCCTTTCATACTAGACCACAAGAATAACTCCATTAGATCCTTGTACATCTTGATAATTCCAGGATAAACAGAGAAAGGGCTCGAATGAGCTTTACTCAAAATTTGATTCCGAAGACTATCATCATCGGGGACACAAATACGGTTACGAAAGTATAGCAACCCTTCGGAATTCATAGCAAAAGCATGATTTGTTTTGTCCTTAATCATAGCAATAAGGGTTCACAACTCCCTGTCAGATTCTTGGAGTGCCCTGATTCGGGATACAATGGTTAACTGAACTCTCAGTTCAGCTAACAACTTGCCATGCTTCTTGAGTCAGTAATGAGCATTCAAAATATCTCGGAGACCCTTTAACGAATCTACAATAGTAGCCTACAAGGCCCAGAAAGCTAAAGACTTCTCAAATATTCCTAAGAAGAATCCAATCAAGGATTGCACGGATCTTCTTTGGGTCAACTTGTATTCTCGAAAAAGAGATCACATGTCCCAAAAAGGATATTTCGGATAGCCAGAATTCACATTTACTGAATTTAGCGTATAGTTGTTTCTCCCAAAGAGTCTAAAGTACGATCCGGAGATGTTCTTCATGAGAAGTAGAATCTTTAGAATAATTCAAAATGTCATCTATGAACACGACCACAAATTTTGTCTAGATAGGGCAGGAACACGCAGTTCATCAAACCCATGAAGGCTGGAGGTGCATTTGTGAGCCTAAAAGGCATCACTAGGAATTTCTAGTGACCATACCTAGTTCGAAAGGCAATCTTTAGAACGTCAGACTCCTTTACTAACATTTGCTAGTACCTGGATCGCGGGTCTATCTTAGAAAAGATATAAGCATCTTTCAATTGATCGAAGAGATCTTCGATCCTCGGTAACGAATACTTATTCTTAATCGTTACTTTATTCAATCGATGATAGTTAATGCACAGGCGCATCGATTCATCTCTCTTTTTGACAAACAAAACTGGTACTCCCCAGGGTGAGGAACTCGGTCGAATGAATCCCTTATCTTGGAGGTTTTGAATCTGAGCTTTTAATTCCTTTAACTCTACCGGAGCTATGGAATAATTGAAACTGGAGTAATTCCAGGTTGTACTTCTATCCCAAATTCTATTTCACAAGTGGGAGGGAGTCCCGAAAATTCATCGGAAATACATTAGAAAATTCTTTCACCACCGACACATTTTCGAGTTTTGGATCTTATTTAGATTCCATGATAGCTTTATTAGGCTCAAGTTTGGTTTTCATCAGGGTTATGCTCTTATCAAGTCCACAAATGTATAACTTCTTTTTCGAACAATCTATCCAGGCTTGATGTTCAACTAACCAATCAAGACCCAGGATAGATCGAACTCATTGAAAGGTAGGGCCATCAAATTGGCCGAAAATGAGATCCCTTGGATCCTCAAAGGACAAGCTTTTCAGATCATTCGAATAACCATATTATCTCATAGTGGGTTAGAGACAACTATCTCAGAAGTGACAGGTTTGGATTCTAAGGAATACTTCTCAATCAATGGTTCACTAATAAAGGATTACGTAGAAACGAGATGTGGTTCTATTGTGATATGTCTATCGTTGGGCACAAACATTCTTAAATATAATAAACGGAAAAAGTTAAATCGTGTTGGTTGCAAATCATAGATAACATACACAATTAAACTCCTAGGTGGCATATACACATACAGACTCATGATAAGCCCTAGTTCAGTCCTAGAATCGACTAAACCTAAGCTCTGATACAACAATTGTAACACCCTCTTCCCGGCATGGTAGAGAATCGAGTCGGAGAATGTTATCGAAAAACATATTTAGAGTTTGGAACTTAATCGGAGTACAAAATCTTATTCAGAATATTTTATTACTCTCTTTTAAGACTTAACACATTAACTTATTAACAACTTACTCAAATTGGGGTTAATTTTAAACTTTTTCGAACTTAAGGACCAAATTGTAAATTTTACAAATTAGGGATACTTATCTGAAATTCGTGTTACCATACTGAAATTAAACTTACTAATTATTAACCTGTGAAATTTCATTATTAACAAATGTCATTTACTTATTCGATTAGACGATACTATATTCAGTAACTATTTTGTAAATTGTTCAAAATTGTTTTCATTGGAATTAACCTATCAAACGAATTCCAAATTTTATCAGCAAGTATGAAATCTATATTTCTAATAGCAGGTCAATTTTTAAGATGTTTCGAATCAATACCTATGTAACCCCCTTAACCCGGCCTAGACGGTTGACTCGAATTAAGGAAGTCACACGGGGAAAACCAAAGTCAACCCGAAAGTCAACCTTGATTAACGACCCTTTTTTTCTTTTTAAACTTGTATAGATGCACATTAGCCCTAATTGTGATCACACAAACATCATACTCAAAGATCACAAACATCAGAGATCAAACAGGGACCCAATTGAACAAATTACAACTTTAGGGACCACATTGTAAACTCTGATAAATATGAGGACTTAACCCAAATTAAAGTTACCAACTTGAAATTAATCAGGTTTCATGCTTCTCTGTGAAATTTCAGCTCAAAAGGACTTCCCAAGCTCATACAATTGCACAAACAAGATTCAGGACTAAAACGCAAACAATTCAAAACATTTAACTGCCAATGTCAGCCTCCAACGGTCGACCGTTCCGAAACAGGTAAGCCCCGTTTCGAAACACGGGCCGTTCCGCAATAGGTTCCGAAACACGGGCTGGCAGAGGCCAAACCGTTTCGAAACGGTGCATACCGTTTCGGACGCCTGGGTTCATTCAAGGCACCCGTTCCGAAACGGTGCACACTGTTCCGAAACGCCCTGCACAGATTGCAGCAAAATGCGTTCCAAAACATGCAATTGATCATTCGAACATGCTCCAAATGCCACCAAACTTTACCAGCATGCAATTCAACATATAAAAGACTTACAAGCATCAACAAATCATCAGAACAACATCATATGCAAAAAGCCCTAATTCTATAGGCATGCTTCCTACACAAGCTAGCTATTCAAGCACAAACTTCCAAAACAAGCATGTAATGATCCAATACAAAACCAGCATTCTCAACAATATTCAACATACTTAGGGAATTCAAAACCTCTCCCAAAACATACGCATTGGTCCCCCATTGCCAAATTATCAAAAGCTAAATGATCTTAGGAAAACCTTCCATACTTTGAGCTTTGCTTCCACTTGAATACTTGCCTTCCTTGCTGCCCTCAAGGTTCACTAATATTCTGCATTATTGAATTAAGAAAACGTAGAGAGCGTAAGCAAAAGCTTAGTGAGGAATGCTCCTAAAAATCATTCAGTAATGCATTTAAAATCAATTACAAATCATGCTTTAAATCAACCTTTGCACATGCTCAAAAGCATACTTAAAACAAGCATCTCATGCTTCATAACATAACATGTCATATTGGCTCAAGTGATAGATTCCATTTCATTAAAACAAGTTCATCAACTTCCCAAGGACTTTTAAACACCTTGGCCCCAAGGACTTTTAAACACCTTGGCCATGGACTTTTAAACACCATGAAAGAGGACCACACAAGGACTTTTAACCACCTTTGTGTCCAAAGCTTGAATCACCCCAAGGACTTTTAAACACCTTGGCCCCAAGGACTTTTAAACACCTTGGCCCCATGGACTTTTAAACACCATGGAAAGGATCACCTAAGGACTTTTAACCACCTTAGTGTCCGCAACAAGAACCATCCAAGGACTTTTAACCACCTTGATGTTCTTAAGTAACAAGGCTCACTCAAGGACTTTTAACCACCTTAGTGACCTTAACCTTTTTTAAAACTTCACTTGCCAATATACATCATTTTCATCATTTAATCCACTATTTTTAAGCATTAAACCAAGCCATGTTCATCATGCATTTAAAAGCATCAAACCACATTTATTCAATGTACAAAAGAAAGGAACTCCTACCTAGAGTTTCCTTCAACATATGGCTTACAACATCAGCAAACACCATGCTAAAACATGCTTTCAAAACAGTAATTAAAACATGCAATAAACCATTTTGCATCACAACAAAATCATGGCCACCACTAGAGAGTACTTTCCGAAAACTTACACTTGAGCTTAGCAAAGTTGTTTAGACTTAAACTAAGCTCCCAAGACATTGGTTTCAAAGCCGAAAACCATTTTCACTCACGCACTCACCGATTTCCACTTTGCTTCAAGCCAAAGCACCAAATCAAGCTTCCGGATCAACAACTCTTGGATCCAAAGATGCCTCCCATGTTTTAACACATCAAAGCAGAGGATTAATGCATCATCATGCATTAATTGCTTCAATGAAAGCACCTAAACTCGCTGCTCCCATCCACACTCCATTTTCGGCTACCAAACACAACCGAAAATGCATCCAAACCACTTCTCAACAAAGCCCAGCCATAAATCATCAAAACCTAACATCTTTCAACATCATTTGACATCTAAAAAGAGTCTAACAACATCCTTATACCTCCAGCAACAACAGATCCACAAGATCACCTCAAAAACAAACAAGAATCACAAGCTAAACTTAGGAAACTCAACCTATCCGGGATTGCATTGATCAAAACTCAATTCCTTATCAATTTAGTGTTCATTTAACATCAAAAACACATCTCAAATCACAGATTAATCAGATCTAACGAAAATCATCAAAAATCATCAAATCTTGCATTATAAGCCAAGATCCATTTCACCACTTAAAAACCTTTAATTAAACATCAATTAAGGATTGAAAACTTAGGAATTTCAGTAAAGAACTGATAGTTTAGAGGAGAAGGACGTTCTTACCTCCAAACTTGAGTTTCTCCTCTTTTTGGAATCAAAAATCTTGTTGAATCAAGTAGCAATTAAAGAGGTTTTGAAGATATGTTGATTAGGAATTAAATGAGAGTTGAAAGGAGGGATTTAGGTGAGAAAATCAGATCCAATTCTCTGGAGAGAAAGTGTTTGGGTTGAGAGAAAATGAGAGAAAGAAAATTGAGAAAAGTTGGTTACAAAATCCAAAATAGCCAAATGGCTTTCCCTCCACTTTTAATATCATTTAAAAATCAGAATTTAGTCTTAAAATATCTTAGAAAAATCTGGAGAAACTCCCCTTTGGGTAAATAGCTCCTTAAAGATTCAAAGTTTCAACCCTTTATAAAACAGCCACAAAACTTTCGAAAATTACATTTTGGTCACTAGCCAAAATGTCACCCTTCCGAAACTCATTTTCCAAAATTGATTTCACAGTTCACTTAATTATATTAAAAGATGATTTTAGAACATTTTTCCATATTTTTAATGCAACCCGAACTAGGCTTTCCTAAATTCACCTCTTTAGATTCGAACAGCACTTTGACCAAACCGGTCAACGCCCAAAACTCCTAAGCCCAAAACCGGGGCGTTACAACCTAGTTTTCACCTTTTAGCACACATAAACTAATTTTATTAGTTTTAACCATTCACAAATATGCCAAAATCATATTTAACCCTTTCACAACATTAGGCTATCATGCACATATCAAAAAGCATATATATGACATGTTTAGACCATATGCCACCTTACTAGGAGTTCAGGGCAGAAGATTAACATACATATGATTTATAGAAGTGACCTGCAACCACAACAACACGATCGAATGCCAGAATTCTTATGGTCCTAAAATGCATGAGACACACGAATGTTAGGCTTACATAGCCTAGTGAGGTAGTTATAACAATTACAATAAATGATCACTATTATGAAATGCATGATAATCAAATGTACAAGTCATATCACACTGTACACAATTTGGGCTTATTCCACTTATTTTAATGCTTTCATATTCACGTATATATTTCACACATTCAAATCATAATCATAATGTCCTAGCATAATTTATTAACACATATCATATTAGGTACCATTGGATACGCGGACACATTCATATCATAATCATAATGTCATAGCATAATTTATTAACACATATCACATTAGGTACCATTGGATACGCGGATTCCCTGCACACTAAATCACATAATCGGAAAATGAGCCATAGCTCTGGAACATATATCCCTTACACATCCGCCCTTATTTCTCTCACATATAGGTCGTAGCCTTGGACCGTAGTCCTCCTTTACATGGTGAGCTCAAATAATCCTATGGGATGCCAATTGTATCCAATGTCCATAAATACACAAATTCACATAGTCCATAATTTTCATATCATATCATGTAGCGTCTCATATTATTTCCACATTTATCACATACATGTAGCATAACATAGTCATATTCGAACATATCAAAAGTAATGCAAGGCACTTACAAAATTTACCATTCGAACATAGTTGCTCTACGTGAGCCCATAACAAATGCAAACATAATCATAGATAATGTAACGGGACGGCACCGAGCCTATCCCTTGACACAACTACACCACCTCGACAATCTAACGTTTCTAAGGTCCTCGAATAACGATGCCTTTATTTTTTGGGTTTTCGGAGGAGGAGGCAGTTGTTCTTTATCAACCCCTTGAGCTAGGTTAATCAAATAGGAATTGATTAGAGTCGACAAAACGATATCGAATTAATACGGAAATATCAAAATCAATATCAAAATTAGATTAAACAAGAATTTGAGCTTACCCCAACGATAGCAGGGATTCGATACTACTAAACCGAAAAATTCAGACCACCAATCTAACACTGAACCATAATTATTTCTCACCTAATTTTTCCTTACTATTTTCTTATTTTTCATTGTCATTTGTGCACAATCCTCCCCCCCTATATACTTGAGTTCCTGACCTAGTTCGCCTTCTTTTATCATAAGAATGCTTTAGTGATTAAGGGTTTTGGGTTTTTTTGTTAAATTAAAATATTGTCAAATTGAATAACTTGTAAACAATGAGAGTTAAATTTACTTTTTTTGAATTAGGACAGAATTATTTGAATGTAGAAACATGGAGGACTAAATGTATTATTATACAAAATATTTTAACGGTTGTTAACGGGTCAGTATCCAATTTGGAGAAAAACTAAAGGTTTAATGGTAACATTGAAGCAATTGAAAGTTTGGTTACCAAATTAAATAATTTACCAATGTTCAATTACCATTTGTGTACTTTACCCAAAAAGAAAAAAATCTAAAAGAATAAAAAAATTGTTTTTTAGATTTTATTCTAAAAAAGATAATAACGCTTTTGGTCCCTATGATTTCAAAAATAATTATAACAGTTAATGATATATTGCGGTACACATAATTAGTAGTATATAGCGGTACATGAGGACGTTTATTATAGAATTATCCATTATAATTGTATTTTTGTCTTTTTATGTCTTTTAAATCACAATTATTACACAAAAATATTTGGTGTCAACTTGCCATAAAATGTTGCAACTTATTTCCATTCCATCTCTGTATTTTATTACCCAAATTAGATGATCTCGATTGTATTAAAAAGAGGGCAGTCCGCTTCACTTCTAAAATCGTTTATAAGCTCATGCCATTTCACTAATCATCAGAAGCAAACATGAATCCTTCGTCGGTAATCCTGTTGCTCTTTCTAACGTCGCTTTCAGCCGTGAACGGATTTTTTCTAATTCCACCCAAAGCGCAGGTATTAATCTATAACGACCTGGCTCTGAGGACGGATCTCATTGTCCATTGCGAATCGAAGGATGACGATCTCGGCATCCAACATATTGCTTACGGCAACTACTTTGAGTTCAAGTTTCGCCCAAGCGTTCTGAGGAACACCTTGTTTCACTGCACCTTTCAATGGAATGGAATAACGCAGCGGTTCAACATCTACGACCAACCCAGGGATGGAATCGTTTGTAATCAATGTGTGTGGAAAGTAAGAACCAATGCTCCCTGCTTGCTCGCTTACTATACAACTTGTTACTCTTGGTGAGCCCCAGCTTAATTAATTAATGTCACACCATCTATTGCAATAAACATATGCCATGCATTGCTTAGCTTTATATATATTGTTTCAAACTATTAGAGGTGAATTTATTTTTATTGTTTAAAGCAATTAAAAACTTAAGTTGACTCATGAGAATGTACGTGCAGTAATCTCCGTAACAAGCCTATGTGATATCTGAATTTAGATTAATATATTGATAAATTTGATATCGAATGATAAAAAGATTTTAGATCTCAGTGGGCATTGATTGAACTTGAACTTCAATAATTGAATTTGATTTTATAATTTTGGACCATTTTAATTTTGGGCTCACGTGTGCTATAGATGATGAATTTTGAGCTCATTTTTCATTATTATTTATTTTTATATATCTATATTAAATAATATTTTTTAATACGCGTTGAGTGCAATGGCAAAACACATTACTCTCCCAAAGAGAGAACTTAAGTTCGAACTTAGAAAAGGACATTGTTGAAATAGATAACCACGAATTTGATCATAGACTATAAAATAGGCGTGTAATTTACCAAAAAAAATTAATTTTTTTAGACAATAACACAAATAAGATATTATAAATTCTTTTCAACATTGTACAAGTGGCACTTGTTGGTTGGCTTCCCATGTGAGTACACATGCATAATTAGAAAATTATTCGGTTTATTAAATTATTCGAGTTGTAAAATTCAATCCGATTTGAGGTAGATATATAAAAAAATCAATTTGATTAACTTACAATTTAAAAAATTAAAATCGAAATGAAATTTTCTCACCTTCTTGGTAGAGTATCTGTCGGCGATATGACCTTGATTGTGGGTAAAATTTAGGGACTATTGCAGTTCAAAATTAATTTTAAAAAATTAGGGTAAGTTGAGTAAATTTTGGAAATTTGCGGCAAATGTTACAGTACATTATGAAGTCACCTTTTGCATTAAGCGATTCGAATTATTTTAATATATTTTTTCAATTTTCAATTTGCTAAGGGTGTTGTGAACATGAACCTGTGCATGCAACATGCAAGTTCGTCTTGGTCATCAGCTGCAAGAGGTGAACCTGCAAAAAAATTATAAAATAATTTTGACCACCTTCTGCAGGAGGCGATTTTAGTGTTCATTGTAACAATTATCATAAATTCTCAAAAATTACCCAACCTTTTTTATTTCCCTAAAATTAATTACCAGCTCCATTATTCCCCAAATTTTGCAATGATTGTACCTTTTTCTAAAATGACGAAGTATATCATTAGTGACTAAACTATGAGAAATATTAGTTTGGTCATTAACCTTTGAAAAGTCATAAAATAGTTTTTAAATTTTTTAGCTTAGAATATGGTTATTGGATGTTATAAAATTTTGTAATGATTTGATTAACTCAATGAATATTGTAATAATTTGATCAAATTAATTATGATTATTTCATAAAAGAATGAGAAAATTTAGCCATTATTTTATAATAATTTAATGGGGACTATGTCCGGGGAGTTCTAGGGAACAACCTTTAAATACAGGTTAAAAAACGGAAGACCTGTTTACCGGGTAAAAAGCGGTACACAAATTGTTACATGAAGCGGTAGACAAATTGGTATAATTTTGTAATAGAAGAATGTATATACCTTTTTATTACAAAGATGCATTGTTTACCTGGTAAAAAGCGGTACATAAATTGTTACATGAAGCGGTACACAAATTAGTACAATTTTGTAATAGAAGAATGTATATACCTTTTTATAACACATGCACGAACTTTCAAAATGGATCCTGTACGTGTAAGAAATGTGTACATACACAAATTTTTACCTAAAAGCATACTTTGGTACAATATTTGTAAGGAACTGTGTATATACATATATTACTAGCAAATATACAGAAATTGGTACAAATTTGCAAGAGGAAAAGGTATATACCTTTTCTATTACACGGTTTCACGAAGGTTGAAAATGGACTTGTACTTGTAAGGAAATGTGTACATACAGAAATTCTTCCCCGAAAAGCATACTTTGTTATAAGTTTTGTTAAGATTTGTGTATATACACTTATTAGGACGAAATGTACAGAAATTGGAACAAATTTGTAAGAGGAAACGGTATATACCTTATTTATTACATTGTTATGAAGGTTGAAAATGGCTCATGTACTTATAAGAAATGTGTACATACACAATTTCTTACCCGAAAAGCATATTTTGGTAAAAGTTCTGTAAGGATTTGTGTATATACACGTATTAGTACCGAATGTACACAAATTGGTACAAATTTGTAAGAGGAAATGTTATATACCTTATTCATTACAAAGTTTGTAACCCCCTCGTCCCGGCCTGGCCGGATGACCGGTCCGAGTGAGCCACACGGGGAAAACCGAGTGAAACCCGTTAAGGTTCCCTTCGGTTAGCAACCCTATTTTTTTTTCTTTTTTTAATCTTGCCTAGATGAACATTAAGTCCTATGTGATTCACAACAGCGGAAAACATTCAAGGGAAAAACACATTCGAACCACGGCCATACATAACAGTCTATTTTTAAGCTTATAGGACAGCCAGTATTGATACTCTAACCAGGGGTATCAATACCAGGGTATCAATACCCTAACCAGGGGTATCAATACCAGGGTATCAATACCCTAACCAAGGGTATCAATACCCTAACCAGGGGTATCGATACGCTCTACTCTCATCCACAACACCAGACTCTAGTAACTTTGAAGGGTATCGATACCCTAGACAAAAATCTGAGGCCTTTGGGCAAGAGAGTATCGATACCCTAGCTAGGGGTATCAATACCCCCTGCATTGCAATTCCTCAATCTCAACTAAAACGACCCCAACATGACTCTAAATGCATTTCTCGACTCACCTAAGCGTATACAAACATGCAAGCACACATATTTAAGCCAAGGGTGTCATTCAATCATGGATTAAAGCATTCATACATAGCATTCAAATCAAAGAGCAATATAGGCAATACTAAGCATACATAAAGGCTCAAATGGTCTTAAAGAGAACAAGTCATCATGAGAGGTTTGCACTTATACACAAGGCAACCTAAACATTCTAAAGCATGCCATTACACTCCAAAATATGCATCAAAGTATCACATACCTTACAATCCATAATCAAACTCAACAACATCATCATTCAAATGAGTCATACAAGCTCATATAAAGACACCCTATTGCCACATTGCTTAACTACTACAAAATCAACCATACTTGAGCCACAACTTGGAAAGCCCTTCTTGCCTTGCCTCGAGCTAACACCACACTAATGATCTGCATTGTTGAACATAGAGAGCGTAAGCTATAAGCTTAGTGAGGGTGCTCTAAAACGAAAAACATCAACAATGCAGGGTTCAAGCATGTTAATCCTAGTCTTACATACATCAAGCATAGGCATAAAATCAAGTAGACCTAGCTAGTCTTTCAAGTGGCATATATGGTCTCTCAATCCTATCAAGTTTAAGCATCAACATCCACATTATGCAACAACACCATATACCACAATCACATATCACCATCATATATCACAATACATGAACAAGTTTAATTGGCCACTTTAATTACCCCGATTGTGCGGATATAAACCTCAACAACACTTTACCTCGGTGGGATTCCACTCATTACCGGACCTTGCATGTGCGGGATTCCACTCATCGCCACATGCCCTACGGATGGGATTCCACTCATCATCCCGTAGAAATAAATAAAAGCTTCCGGTGGAATGTTACATCACCGTACTCCTCCTTGATGACTTAACGTCATCAAGGCCACGTACGTTTTGACTCAATTTGTGTGCACATTATCCTAATGATCGAACATTTACAACCGGTAATTATTTTAGTGCCAATTATCATCATCAATCACATATCAACAACCACACTCATGCTCATGACATATATCCACATCATGATATATATACATGCACCATATAATCACAAGTACAAGAGCATAGTCATCAAGCACATTGGCATTTAAGGAAAACAAGACTAAATTAACTACTTGGGTTATAAAGAAGTGGCCTACCAAGCACACTTTACACACACACACTACTCATGCTCGAACCAAACTTTAAAACAAGTTAAGACCACTCACCGCCCTTCCTTAGCACTTCGAACCAATCCTCCTACAAACCCGGATTTGGTCCCAAAGCCTCCTCAACGTTTCCTCTTGCTTCTAGTCAAACAAAACACATACATTACTTCCCAATTCAATGCTAACTCAACCATCAACTTACTTTGCAAACACAACCCAATTTCCACAATTTCCCAAACCACATAATATCTCAAAAACCCAATTTTCGTACTCCAATAATCCTTGGCTGAAACACCCATTTCCAAACACCCAAATGACTTCCAAAACATCCCAAATCACCCTCCTAACATAGGTAGACCATCAGCCCTTCAATTTCAACATAAAACCCACCAAAACCCCAAGTTTTAATGCCTCAAAAATTGCCCTAAGAACCCACTACGAATTTTCATCCAAAATCAACCAAATTAATATATATTGTGTATTTGATTATGCTTAAACAAAACCCCAACACAATTTATCAAAACAAATTGAAAAACCCCCTTAAAAATCCAAACTTTAATATAAACCCTAATTTCCAAAACTCCATATTTTTGAAATCTAAGACAATAGTTAGGTAGAGGGTAAAGAGGAGGTTAAGAAAACGTAATTACCTTTGAAAAACACCTTTAATTGAAGGAGATAATGGATGGAATAGTAACCAAGGTTTTGAAGAAACTTTGAAAATGGTGGGAGGCTTCCAACGTTTGGAAGAAAGGGAATGGGAAAAGGGAAGACAACTTTTCCCATAAAGTGGTCTTGCTTTTTAAATTTGGGTCAAACTGCAACATAGGTCCCTCCCTTCTTATTAAAGCTCAATTAGGTCATTATTTGAAGTTGAATTGTTTTAAATTAAATTTTATTTGACTCGAACTAAAACCCGGTTAACTTCTAGGCCCAAGACACGGGTGTTACAACTCTCTCCCACTTAAGGAATTTCGTCCCTGAAATTACCTGACTGAAAGAGATACGGAAACTGCTTTTCCATTTCCTCCTTCCTCTCCCAAGTGGCCTCGTCCACACTTCTACGTTGCCACCGCACCTTCACTAACTCAATCGATCTACCCCTCAACACCTTACTGTGAGAAACTAAGATCTCCACTGGCTCTTCTTCATAAGTCAAATCCGGATTCAATTCAATTTCTTCTACGGGCATAACATGTGATGGATCGGACCTATACTTGCGAAGCATCGAAACATGGAACACATCATGTATCTTCTCAAGCTCGGATGGCAAACGCAACTGATAAGCAACCGGACCAACCCTCTTCACAATCTCATACGGTCCTATGTACCTCGGACTCAACTTCCCTTTTCGGCCAAATCTCATCACCTTTTTCCACGGAGACACCTTCAAGAATACCTTCTCACCCACTGAGAACTCAACTTCCTTTCTCTTCAAATCGGCATAAGACTTCTGCCTATCCGAAGCAGCCTTCAAGCGATCACAAATCAACTTTACCTTGTCGGTTGTCCCCTTGAGCAAATCTGACATAGGTAACAATTTCTGCCCTACTTCGGCCCAACATACTGGAGTCCTACACTTCCGGCCATACAATGCCTCATACGGAGCCATCTGAATGCTCGACTGAAAACTGTTATTGTACGCAAACTCTACTAGAGGCAAATGCTTCTCCCAAGTACCCTGAAAGTCAATGATACAACAACGCAGCATATCCTCTAAGATCTGAATAACCCTCTCTGACTGACCATCTGACTAAGGATGGTAAGAAGTGCTGAAATTCAAAAGGGTACCCAAAGCTGTATGCAGACACTCCCAAAACCTAGAAGTAAACCGCGGATCTCTATCTGACACAATGGACTTCGGCACACCATGCAGTCTCACAATCTCGCCAATGTACAAATCGGCCAATCTATCTAAAGTGTAAGTAGTGTTGACTGCCAAGAAGTGAGCACACTTCGTAAAACGATCTACTATCACCCAAACTGAGTTCTTCTTCATAGGAGTCAAAGGCAAACCCGAAACAAAATCCATGGTGATGTTCTCCCACTTCCATTCCGGAATTCTCAACGGTTGTAACAAATCTGAGGGAACCTGATGTTCCGCCTTCACTCTCTGACACACTAAGCACTTACTCACAAAGTCGGCTACATCTCTCTTCAAGCCAACCCAAAAATACTCATTCTTCAAATCACGGTACATCTTCGTACTTCCAGGGTGCATAGCAAACGGACTACTGTGGGCTTCAGTCAAAATTGTACATCTCAAATCACTGTCTTCTGGCACAACTATTCTATCTTTGTAGCACAAAACCCCATCAGTACTGAAACTGTAGTATGAAGATCTACCTTCAGCTATATCTTGCACGTGAGGTGCCAAAGATCTATCTAGAAGTTGTTTCTCTCGAATCAACTGACCTAGAGTAGGTCTAACCTGAAGCTCGGCTATCAAGCCACCATCTCCGGACAAACTCAATCTAGCAAATATAGCTCTCAAGTCCACGGCCACCTTCCTACTCAATGCATCGGCCACTACATTGGCCTTACCCGGATGGTACTCAATAGTAAGATCGTAGTCTTTTAGCAGCTCTAACCACCTACGCTGTCTGAGATTCAAGTCTCGCTGAGTCATAATGTACTTCAAACTCTTGTGGTCGGTGTATACTGTGCATTTCTCACCATACAAATAATGCCTCCAAATCTTCAGAGCAAACACAACTGCAGCTAACTCTATGTCATGGGTCGGATAGTTGCGCTCATGGGTCTTCAATTGTCTTGAGGCATAAGCCACCACTCTCTTGTCTTGCATTAGAACACATCCTAACCCTACATAAGAAGCATCACTGTAAACTACATAGTCCTTCCCGGACTCAGGCTGAATCAAAATCGGAGCTTGGGTCAAAGCTTCTTTCAATTTCTCAAAGGCTCTTTGTCTTGCATCTGTCCACTACAACTGAACACTCTTCTGAAGTAACTGTGTCAATGGAGCGGCTAATTTAGAGAAACCCTCTACAAACCTCCTATAGTATCCGGCTAAGCCTAGGAAGCTACGTACCTCTGTCACAGACTTCGGTTGCTTCCACTCAACAATGGCTTCAATTTTCTTCGGATCAACTCTGATTCCATCGGCTGACACTACATGTCCTAAGAAGACTACTTCTCGGATCCAGAATTCACACTTGCTGAGCTTCGCATATAACTGGTGATCTAGCAAAGTCTTCAAAACAAGTCTCAAGTGTCGGTCATGGTCTTCTTCAGTTCGAGAGTACACCAATATGTCATCAATAAATACAACCACAAACTGATCTAGATACTGATGAAAAATCCTATTCATCATGTCCATGAAAGCTGCCGGTGCATTAGTCAACCCAAATGGCATGACCAAAAACTCATAGTGACCGTATCTAGTCCTAAAGGCTGTCTTCGGTACATCAACCTCTCTAACCTTGAGCTGGTAGTAACATGATCTCAAATCAATCTTCGAAAAGACAGATGTTCCTCTCAACTGATCAAACAAGTCATCGATTCTAGGCAACGGATATTTGTTCTTCACTGTCAACTGATTTAACTGTCTGTAATCTATGCACATTCTCATACTTCCATCTTTCTTCTTCACAAACAAAACCGGTGCACCCCAAGGTGAAGAACTAGGTCAGATAAAACCTCTATCTGTCAATTCTTGAAACTGAGTCTTCAACTCTTTCAATTCTTTCAGTGCCATACGATACGGAGCAATTGAAACAGGAGCTGAATCAGAATAAGTCTCAATGTTGAACTTTACCTCTCTGTCCGGTGGTAACCCTGGCAATTCTTCCGGAAACACACTAGGAAAATCACATACTGTCCGGATGTCCTGAGGTCTAACCTCACTCATGTTAGGGTTCATCACATACGCTAAGTATGCTTCACACCCCAGCTCAACTAACCTCTTAGCCTCTAACACTGAAACCACATTGGACAAGAACTTCACGTTCTCACCCACCACTACAATCTCATAATCATCTGTGAGCTTCAAAGAAATCCGCTTAGTTTCAAAATCTATCCTAGCTCTATGCTCCGTGAGCCAATCCATACCCAGAATCACATCGAAACCATAGAAAGGAAGTTCCATCATATCCACTGGAAACACATGCCCCTGAACCATCAACGGACACCTTCGATACATCTTCCTAACTACTACCGTGTCCCCAAAGGAACTAGTAACACTAACTCCTACCTCTAACATCTCACAAGGCAAATTCAAAGACCGTGCATGCTCACTCAATATGTAAGAATGTGTAGACCCAGAGTCAATCAAAGAAAGAAAACCCAAAGACTGTATCGAGAAGTTACATGCGATCACATCGGTGTCATTCTGATCTCCCCGCTGAGCATAAACTCTGGCCTGACCTCCACCCTCTGGCTGAACTGCAACTACATGTGCTATGTTCCTCTGACCATCATTCCTCAGCTGGAAGTTTCCTCTACCGCGCCCGCGGCCTCTCTGAAAGTCATTGGCTCGAGCAGGAGCCTGTGCTGGTGCCTGCCCACCTGATGTGGACAGTCACGCATAATGTGGTCCCTAGCACCACAACTCCAACAAGAGTGGTAATTCCCCCAACACTCACCGGTGTGGTTCCTCCTGCAAGTAGCACATGTGGGCAACTTCCCACCAGCTCTCTGACCTTGATGGCCCCTACCGTGGTTACCGCCACCACGCCTATGATCATACTGATGCATGTTGTCCCGATGCCTCTTGGCATCACCTCTATCAAAGTTGCTGGACCTCTTACCCGAACTAGATCCACCTGACCGCCTGGTCAAACTCAAACTGTGCTCTAAGTCCTTGGCCCTCGCGACCAAGACATCAAAATCAGTGTAATCTGAAGCTAGAGTATAAGTCTTGATCTCCTCACTCAGCCCATATCGGAAGCGGTTACAACGCTCCACCTCAGTAGGTACAAGCTCAGGTGCATACTGACTCAATCTGACAAACCGAATCTCATAATCAGTCACGGACATACTCCCCTAAAGCAATGCCATAAACTCCCTCTTCCTCTCATCGAGGTATCGCGGACCCAAATACTTCTTCCGGAAAGCTGTCTCAAAGAACTCCCAAGTGATCTCGGTCTCATCCATCCCCGAAGTAACGGTGACCCACCAGGTGTAGGCATCACCCTGAAGCAGAGACTCAACACATCCCAACTTGCGCTCACCAGTACATCCCATCTGAGCAAGAATACGGACGGTCTGCTCAAACCACAACTCTGACCTCTCCGGAGTAGCACCTCTAAACTCTTCAGCCCCAAGGCCCCGAAGTCTCTCCAAAGGTAATCCGGTGCCCTCACCCTGATGATGAGCTGCCTGAACCAACAAATTGGTACAAATTTGTAAGAGGAAATGTTATATACCTTATTCATTACAAAGTTTGTAACCCCCTCGTCCCGACCTGGCCGAATGACCGGTCCGAGTGAGCCACACGGGGAAAACTGAGTGAAACCCGTTAAAGTTCCCTTCGGTTAGCAACCCTATTTTTTTTCTTTTTTTAATCTTGCCTAGATGAACATTAAGTCCTATGTGATTCACAACAACGGAAAACATTCAAGGGAAAAACACATTCGAACCACGGCCATACATAACAATCTATTTTTAAGCTTATAGGACAGCCAGTATTGATACTCTAACCAGGGGTATCAATACCAGGGTATCAATACCCTAACCAGGGGTATCAATACCAGGGTATCTATACCCTAACCAAGGGTATCAATACCCTAACCAGGGGTATCGATACGCTCTACTCTCATCCACAACACCAGATTCCAGTAACTTTGAAGGGTATCGATACCCTTAGGGTATAGATACCCCAGGCAAAAATCTGAGGCCTTTGGGCTAGAAAGTATCAATACCCTAGCTAGGGGTATCGATACCCCCTGCACTGCAATTCCTCAATCTCAACTAAAACGACCCCAACACGACTCTAAATGCATTTCTCGACTCACCTAAGCGTATACCAACATGCAAGCACACATATTTAAGCCAAGGGTGTCATTCAATCATGGATTAAAGCATTCATACATAGCATTCAAATCAAAGAGCAATATAGGCAATATTAAGCATACATAAAGGCTCAAATGGTCTTAAAGAGAACAAGTCATCATGAGAGGTTTGCACTTATACACAAGGCAACCTAAACATTCTAAAGCATGCCATTACACTCCAAAATATGCATCAAAGTATCACATGCCTTACAATCCATAATCAAACTCAACAACATCATCATTAAAATGAGTCATACAAGTTCATATAAAGACACCCTATTGCCACATTGCTTAACTACTACAAAAATCAACCATACTTGAGCAACAACTTGGAAAGCCCTTCTTGCCTTGCCTCCAGCTAACACCACGCTAATGATCTGCATTATTGAACATAGAGAGCGTAAGCTATAAGCTTAGTGAGGGTGCTCTAAAACGAAAAACATCAACAATGCAGGGTTCAAGCATGTTAATCCTAGTCTTACATACATCAAGCATAGGCATAAAATCAAGTAGACCTAGCTAGTCTTTCAAGTGGCATATATGGTCTCTCAATCCTATCAAGTTTAAGCATCAACATCCACATTATGCAACAACACCATATACCACAATCACATATCACCATCATATATCACAATACATGAACAAGTTTAATTGGCCACTTTAATTACCCCGATTGTGCGGATATAAACCTCAACAACACTTTACCTCGGTGGGATTCCACTCATCACCGGACCTTGCATGTGCGGGATTCCACTCATCGCCACATGCTCTACGGATGGGATTCCACTCATCATCCCGTAGAAATAAATAAAAGCTTCCGGTGGAATGTTACATCACCGTACTCCTCCTTGATGACTTAACGTCATCAAGGCCACGTACGTTTTGATTCAATTTGTGAGCACATTATCCTAATGATCGATCATTTACAACCGGTAATTATTTTAGTGCCAATTATCATCATCAATCACATATCAACAACCACACTCATGCTCATCACATATATCCACATCATGATATATATACATGCACCATATAATCACAAGTACAAGAGCATAGTCATCAAGCACATTGGCATTTAAGGAAAACAAGACTAAATTAACTACTTGGGTTATAAAGAAGTGGCCTACCAAGCACACTTTACACACACACACTACTCATGCTCGAACCAAACTTTAAAATAAGTTAAGACCACTCACCGCCCTTCCTTAGCACTTCGAACCAATCCTCCTACGAACCCGGATTCGGTCCCAAAGCCTCCTCAACGTTTCCTCTTGCTTCTAGTCAAACAAAACACATACATTACTTCCCAATTCAATGCTAACTCAACCATCAACTTACTTTGCAAACACAACCCAATTTCCACAATTTCCCAAACCACATAATATCTCAAAAACCCAATTTTCGTACTCCAATAATCCTTGGCTGAAACACCCATTTTCAAACACCCAAATGACTTCCAAAACATCCCAAATCACCCTCCTAACATAGGTAGATCATCAGCCCTTCAATTTCAACATAAAACCCACCAAAACCCCAAGTTTTAATGCCTCAAAAATTGCCCTAAGAACCCACTACGAATTTTCATCCAAAATCAACCAAATTAATATATATTGTGTATTTCATTATGCTTAAACAAAACCCCAACACAATTTATCAAAACAAATTGAAAAAACCCCTTAAAAATCCAAACTTTAATATAAACCCTAATTTCCAAAACTCCATATTTTTTAAATCTAAGACAATAGTTAGGTAGAGGGTACAGAGGAGGTTAAAAAAACGTAATTACCTTTGAAAAACACCTTTAATTGAAGGAGATAATGGATGGAATAGTAACCAAGGTTTTGAAGAAGCTTTGAAAATGGTGGGAGGCTTCCAACGTTTGGAAGAAAGGGAATGGGAAAAGGGAAGACAACTTTTCCCATAAAGTGGTCTTGCTTTTTAAATTTGGGTCAAATTGCAACATAGGTCCCTCCCTTCTTATTAAAGCTTAATTAGGTCATTATTTGAAGTTGAATTGTTTTAAATTAAATTTTATTTGACTCGAACTAAAACCCGGTTAACTCCTAGGCCCAAGACACGGGTGTTACAAAGTTTCACGAATGTTGAAAATTGCTCTTGTACTTGTAAGGAAATGTGTACATACAGAAATTCTTACCCGTAAAGCCTACTTTGGTACAAGTTTTGTAAAGATTTTGGTATCTACGCATATTAATAGCAAATGTACAAATTTGGAAAAAATAGAATGAGAAAATGGTATATACCATTTTTATTACACGTTTCACGAAGGTTGAAATGGCTCTTGTACTTCTACAGAAATGTGTACATACACAATATCTTACCAAAAAGCATACTTTCATACAAGTTTTATTAGGATGAGTGTATATACGATTATTAGTAGCAAATATACACAAAATGGTACAACTCTGTAAGAGCAAATGATGTATACTTTTTCTATTACACAATTTTTCCATGGTTCCTCGAAATGTCTAATGTGTTTGTAAGGAAATGTGTACATACAAAAATTCCTACCAAAAAACATACTTTCGTACAAGCTTTTATAAGGGCATCGAAACCACCTAAACGTGGTTTCGGTTCTGGTTTTGCATAATGGGCAAAAGTTAAAGTCTTTTATGTAGCATCGAAACCGCGTATATAGGGTTTCGGTTCTGGTTGAGCAGAAATGGGGCGTATGTTAAATTTTGTTAGGGTGAGAATGGATATTGTTGTAAGGAATTGTGTACATACACAATTTACATACATACACAAATATTTATGTATATAGATAAAAAAAATTGGTAAAATTTGATGCCCTTTTGACGGAGGCATCGAAACCACCATTTTTTGGTTTCGGTGCTTGTTTGGCAGATACGAAAATATTTGAAGGACTTCAACCTTATGAGTTGAAAATTAACATTTGGTTTACGAGAGAAGGATCATATGAAAACTAAAGATGAAGTAATTTAGGAAACAAATAAAATGTATTCCAAAGTTTTTCAAATACACATTGAAATAAAAAAAGTAAAATAATGGCGCCTCGTCAATCCTCATCCCTGCCCAGGGAAAAGACCTTCATGCCCTCTGCCACCTATGGCACTGGAACCAGCCTCTCGTTGGTGCTGACCAACCATCTCTACATATGATCGGATCTCATATCTGACCCTATTGTTGCCTAATGAACAAAACATGTATGCATTAGTATGAGCATAAGTTCATCTTGTATAAAAGAAGAAATTGATGATAAAGAAAACCTTGAGAATGGCGGTTGAAGTCGTCTATGTCCTCTTTGGCAGGCATGAAACCATAAAGTTGGCGCTCTCTGCCTTGACCATACAAGAAACCTTGACATTGTTCCCAAGCATTTCTATCGAAACCTTGGGCAGCAAAGTGGGTATGCAGATGCTGAGCGTCAAGATAACATGTTGTCATGCTCTAAAAAATTAGAAGGCTCATTCCACGATGGCCGTGAGGACTGTAAGAGTGACGAGGCCTAAAATAGTATTGTAGGAACTGAAATAGGAACGAAGCTCTTGGTTTCTCATACCAAAATCACTAAAGCAGAAAATGCAAGAGACTAGAAGTTAAGCAATTGTAATATTAATGAAAACATAATTCAAATTTGTTATATAACTACCTTCCTAGCATCATCTTTATTCAGCCTTGTGTTCATTATCATCACCATGAAATTGTGGCCAGAGTATTTGGTGATCATCATCCTCGTCGTTTGCGGGCAGGGGGTAGGCAGTATTAGCATCATTCAGATCATCTCTTAAACCACTCTATTGGCCAAAAGCTTGACCCTGAGGAATAGCCGAAGTACCCCTTCAACGCAATTCCTCATCCAATAGCTCAGCAAGTTGGCGATGGAGTTTGAGCTTTGGTCCGCCTTTGGTTCTGGCATGTGTCAGTAGGGACTGAATGCCATTAAACCTGTGAGAGGCACCAGAACCTCCTTGACATGCTGGACAAAGCCATGTAGTAGAAGGGTCATTGATTGTCTGCATTGTATCGATGGTCTGGAAAAACTTGTTGAACCATCTGCTTCTTTTGAGTGTGTCATGGCTTGGTTGATCCTCCTCGTCAGAATCGAAATATAAATCATCCTCGCTGTTTGAGTCTGATTCAAATTCTAGTTTCCTATTTGCCAATTGGTGAGGATTGTGACTCGAAGATCTGCTTGAACTCATTTTTTCTGAAGGAATTTAAAAGGATTTGGTGAAGAACTGAATTTAGAGCAAATGGTTGAGTTGAGTATAGTGAGTTTTTGATGTTGTAAAGAATAAAGAGAAGAGTTGTTAATAAATAGAAAAATTCAGTTGGGAGGGAAAGTGAAAAGTCTATGGAGGGAGACTGAGAGAGAAGGAAGGCACAATGTCTGTCTATTCATTGAACGAGGTACATGAACATGAACCCCTTCATTAATGAAAAGACAGGAAACTGAAAAGGCTGATTCGTTCTGGTTGGTATCGAAACCAGTTGTATACACGATAAGGAAGATGAAACGGTTCATGTGATTCTAGTGAAAAGACAGAACACTGAAAAGCAAGATTCCTTTTACTGGGATCGAAACCATCTGAAGGGGTTTTGGAACTATCTACACTTAGTAGTAGCATAATGTACACAAATTGGTACAAGTTTGCGAGAGAAAACGGTATATACATAACTTTATTACAAAGTTTCACAAAGGTTCAAGTTGGGTCATTTAATTGTAAGGAAATGTGTACATACAGAAATTGTTAACCAAATGCAAAGTACATCATTTAGAGGGGGCATCGAAACCACCTAAACGGGGTTTCGGTGCTTTAGTTCCAGTAGAGGGCATCGAACCTAGCTCTATGGGGTTTTAGTGCCTGTTTGAAGTGCAGAAAAAGTTTCTACCTTTTTGGTACAAGTTTTATAAGGTTTTGCGAATATACATAAAATATTAGCCCCTCCATGTACTTGTAAGGTTTAAAATGCATCATGACATGTCTGTTCATTGAAGCAGGTACATGAACATTAACCCCTTCATGTGATTCTAGTGAAAAGACAGGAACTGAAAAGGCTGACTCATTCTGGGGGTATCAAAACCAGCTTTATTTTTGGTGAACAGGAAACGGTTCATGTGATGACAGTGAAAAGACAGAACACTGAAAAGGTAGATTTCTTTTACTGGGATCGAAACCATCTTAAGGGGTTTCGGTACTTTATACACTTCGTAGTAGCCAATGTACACAAATGGGGACATCGAGAAAAAATGATATGTGTACATACACAATTTCATACCGAAAATCATACTTTTTGTACATTTCGTGTAGGGGGCATCGAACCCACACCTATGGGGTTTCGGTGCGGGTGTGACATTGTGTTAAAAAAGTTTATACCTTTTGTACGAGAAAAATAATATGTGGACATACACAATTTCATACCATAAAGCATACTTTTGTACATGTTTTGTAGGGGGCATCGAACCCACGCTTACGGGTTTTCGGTGCTTTGATTTCCTACTATGGGCATCGAACCCACACTTATGGGGTTTCGGTGCGGGTGTGACATTGTGTTAAAACAATTTATACCTTTTGTACGAGAAAAATAATATATGGACATACACAATTTCATACCAAAAAGCATATTTTTGTACATGTTTTGTAGGGGGCATCAAACCCACGCTTACGGGGTTTCGGTGCTTTGATTTCCTACTGTGGGCATCGAACCCACACTTATGGGGTTTCGATGCGGGTGTGACATTGTGTTAAAACAGTTTATACCTTTTGTACTAGAAAAATGATATGTGGACATACACAATTTTATACCCCAAATTTTATGTCCTTAAGGGTTTTTATACTTTTTGGATATGTGTGTTGTTTGTGTACAAAACTGTAAATTGATCATATAATAAGGACAAAATTTTTACTATGAGATTTGTACATATTTAACATTGTATGTTGTATTTACACAAACAAAAGACGAGCAAACATATAATACAGAGGAGATTATCAGAGAACAATATGTTAATTCAATTGACGAACTCTTTCAGCTGCATTTAATCCAAAAACGGATGATTCTTCACGTACTCTTGTACATTGTCTGCTGCGGCCAAGTTTTGTAAATATACCCGAATGGAACCACCTATTTCTATGATCAAGTGCAAGTACAGAAAATACATAAATAGGTTTGAGTTTAAGAAATTGCTTCATCTTTATAATGAATATGTTTGGTTTAGGGGGTTTTACCTAATGCGTTATGAGTTGTCTCCTCTTCTACCTTGTAAGGTTTAGGACATATGTAGGTGTTCTCCTGAAACATGAACATAATCGAAAACATAATTAGTTTCTAAAGATTCATTGATTATATTGCTGAAAATAAGAGCAAAATAGGTGCGTTCTTCACTGACCGGATTATTAATCATTTTAGCTTCAGAGTCATCAACCAACAGCGTGTTTCCTTCGTTATACTGAGGCATATTAGCCCACACGCGCCTCAGATTTTTTGTAAATATATTTGGTTTAGAGGGATGTTGTTCGCAGTGACTTTGATCCTGCAATATTCAAATGAAGTCCATTAAATTTGTAAAATTTGTTATAGATGCTTTAACGAAGATAAATTTTCAAGTTACCCAAATGAAGGCAAGGCTTGGTTTAAGATCGCTAATTCTCCAAAGTTCCCACTCTAGGTTTTCTCTGCATTGATGAGCAGTTCAGGCACAAATAAAGTAAGAAAACAAATAATCTTAAAGGATCAGGTAATTCAATTGATTTAGGGGGTGGCAGAGGTCCACATTACCTTCTCCTTAAAGACCAAATAGCAACCTCATTGGCAGTAAAACAATAATACAGAAAATCAGAAGCACCAGGTCTGAGTTCCACACCTGCATACGTAAAAAATTAATTTCGTAATCTAATTTGTAAACATTTTTAATAAAAGTGAGACCGAAAAGGAATACTGTCTCTCCTAACACTTGCAAGCACGCCATTGTAATCAAGAAAAAAGAAGCTTCTTATTCGACGTGGTAGGTGGTACGTTCCTGTACCACTCGCCATACATTTGAGGAGGACGCTTGGGTCTCTAAATTTCAGAGTGTATTTCAGTACTTGGTGTTATGCCATGGCGATGAAGCTTCTTTCGCATGTAAGTGCGAGTCACTTGAGACGTATACGCACGCGCATGATCATGGCCTTCTGCTGGAGCAGATGCCTGATAATGAACTGCAGGTGCAGAATATGCATCATAGTGCTCTTTTGCAGAAGTACCAGGGATAGATTCTGTTGGAGCATATGTCTGATAATGCTCTGCTGGTGCAGAATATGCATCAAAGTGCTCTTCTGCAAAAGTACTTGGGACATTTTCTGTATACAAAAATCCAATGTTACATGCACGAACACAACCAACTTGTCAAGGAAAGTAAACACAATGCAACATGAAATGCAAGGGAGGTGTACATGCACAATAGTCTAACAAATGAATCAAACAATGTTCATGAAGCAGTCTAACAAATTCAACAAAAGTTTATTCATGTAATACAAGAAACTTCATATACTATGCATACTAGCCTAACCATCTTCAGGCTCCGCCGCACCCTGAGGCGATGTCGGTCGAAATACATGCCGATTTCGTTCATGTTCCAATGAATTCACACGAGCTTCTAGTTTCTCGAATCGGGAATGAACATCTGCCTGACTACTGCGCATAAAAGCATCCAAGTTCTTTACAGCATCATAGATGGAGTCAAGTGTCACGGGAGGTGGAGCATCGGGTGCATCATCATTTCCTCTGGCAATTCTTGCTTCATCTTCATCTCTTTTATGGACCCATTCACCCTGAATGAACGTCCACCCCGTCTTCTTAGTTGTTGTTTCATCAATTTTACTCGGTAGCGGGATTTCAGGGTCCATGGAGGTGTCAATCCCTAAACATTCAAATATGTGACATAGCACACATCTATAAATGAGGGAGCCTCTTGAAGGGTTGCTAATGATTTCCACAACAGATTTGAAGATGATTGTTGCTATATCGAGTTTATTTTCAGACCGAAATTGGTGCAACCACCAATAATTAGTATGACGCATGCGAGTGCATCGTCCACCTGATGGCCAAAAGAACCAAGTTGTCATAAGATGCAGAAGCCTTTCATGGATATGAAGAAGAGTGGGGCTGTCATCATCAAACTTCAAGGGGACACGCTCGAATTCTTGATGTCCATCAGTAGCTTCCACACCAAGGTGTTGGGCAATAATTGCTGGAGTGATTGTAAATTCAACTTCCATTAGATACGACTCGATAGCTACAACCTCGGTTTTGGTTCTGCCATCATGCTGAAGGGTAGCATTTGCATAGAAGATCTTCACGAGGTTGTGATAGACACGGGATTTAATATCGAGATATCTGATCCAACCCCATTCCACAAATAAAGGCCAAAAGTTGAATTGATAATCATGGGACATCAAAAAATCCAAGTCAATGATTCGCTCTTTTCTAATCTTTTTCGCCTCGTACACTTCATGGTATCGCTGAAGAAAATCAGGATCACGAAAGCAATGGCTCAAAATATTTCGAGGTTGTGGCGCTTCCCCTTCATTTGAACGGATAGAACCACTTGTTTCAATCCGACCTCGTTTACCTTTACTAGGTTTGTTTTTAGGAGCCATTTAGGAGTTTTTGGCAGGAGATGTGAAAATTTGTTTAAAAATCGAAGAAGAAGAAACGAACGATCTCAGGTTTCGAATATGCCTGATAATCGAAGAACAAAAAATTATATGCCTGAAAATTCTAGGGTTAGGGTTAGAAAATTGTGTTTTCTGAGATGAAGGAGGGAAGTTTTCATTTACATAACTTATTTCCCGCTATTTAGTATTTCAAACAGGTTTCGAATCCCCACATGTGGTTTGGATGCTAATTTCCAGAAGGAAGGAACCTTGACTTGCCCTTTGTCAACCACTTCTTCTTCTTCTTGAACAGCAACAACAAGTTCTCCATCAGATTTCCTCAACGACTTCTCCAATCCTATCATGTTGGAATTTAAATTCTTGCATTTCTCCTTCAATTTACATAATTTATTTCCCGCTATTTAGTATTTCAAACATGTTTCGAATCCCCATATGGGGTTTGGATGCTAATTTCCAGAAGGAGGGAACTTTGACTTGCCCTTTGTCAACCACTTCTTCTTCTTCTTGAACAGCAACAAGTTCTCCATCAGATTTCCTCAACGACTTCTGCAATTCTATCATGTTGGCATTTAAATTCTTGCATTCCTCCTTCAATTCCCTTATACTCTCTTCGATTTCTTTTTCCTTCTCCACACGGGCTTGCGGACTATCTTTTATTCCACCCAACTTGTAACACCTCCTTCCCGGCCTGGTAGAAAATCGGGTCGGAGAGCGCTACCGAAAAATATAACGGAGATCGAAGACATAAATCTTAGACTTTTAAACAATATTTTAGTGCTAAATATGTCAAATTCATATTACTAACTAAAAAGTCATTATAGCTTTAAAACCTTATACAAAACATAGGTAACATATACACAATAGTAGGGCCACAAGACTAGTATAATTACTTTAACTACTTTGCCACCATACTAGGAGTTCATAAGGACAAAACACATTACTCTTTACTTGTAGTGACTTGCCAATCTTCCAACTAATCCCGATCTCGATCCGTTACTTCCCTTAACCTGAAATGTTATGCAAATGAATGCATTAGACTTACATAGTCTAAGTGAGGTAGCCAATAACAATGAATGAGCATGTTATGCAATGTTGCATACTTCAATGGCATATTTAATGGCACATTTCACATAAGCAATCTATATACATATTATAAATGAAAGGCATGTTATCCAATCATAACAAAGGCAATATCAATAATCATATTTTTCCTTGGACCGATTCAACAGTATTTGGATACGCGAATTCCACCACATCACCAACAATAATGGTCGTGTCATAATCCCTCCGCCGTACCAATTGACCAATACACATCACATCCCTCCGCCGCACAAATGGCCGAATCCCAATACCCGTACCAATGAGCTCATGAATTCTATGGCATGCCAATTGTATCCAATACTCTCGAATCCAAGGTTCAATACTCAATAGTTCAACAACGATATTTCAATAGCAATATTTACACATCAATATCAATAACAGTAATTCAATATCGGTAGACATATATCAAAGTTTCAATAGTAATGTGCAATAATCAATTTTTAATGCTCGATATGCAATACTTACTCATGCTTACCAACAAGGATTTCAATAATGCTTTATGAAAATTCCTTTAATTCAATGGTTAGTAAAACAAACGAAATCAATAACGATGAATTTGAAAGGCTCCTCGCCTACTTCCGAGACTTCGACTGCACTCACATATCAGAACATAGAAACCAAGTCGGAATGACACCATGTCACCCGAGACAAATGCATCTACACTCACCTCGATATTAGGGTTCCTGTATAACATCACCTTTTCCCTTGGTTGATGGTCGTTCTTTCTCTACTTCTTGAACTAGATTAATTAGAATTGGTTAGGACCGACAAGACAATATCGAGTAAATATAAAAATATTAATTAGACTCGATACTGAAACTTAGACCAACCAAGGATTTGAGCTTACCCCGACGTCGACAGAGATTCGATATTACTATATCGAAAATATCAAACCACCAATCTAACATTGAACCATATTTATTTCTCACCTAATTTTTCCTCACTATTTGCTTATTTTTCATTGTCATTTGCGCACAATCCTCCCCCTTATATACTTGAGTGAACCGACCACCCTATTACTTTCCATACTCCACGTAAGTATGAGTGTGGCATGACCTAAGGTCATGGTGGCCTTCCATTTGCCACGTATGGTCAAAACATGGCCACCTTGGTTTCTTTGCTTGCCATGTATCCCCAAACGTGGGAATCGCATGGGAAATTCCTTCACCGTGATGGAGTTAACCCGTGGGTCCAAGCCATTCTTTTTTTTCTTCATTTTTTATAATAATAATAATAATAATAATAATAATAATAATAACAATAACAATAACAATAACAATAACAATAACAATAACAATAATCATAATCATAAACTATCATAAATTAACCCAAAAAAAATTTATTGGTTCAAATAAAATCAAATAAATTATTCAATCGATATAAAATATTCGGTCACTGAAACTTAATTTCGACTAAACCGGTTTTTGGGATGTGACAACTCTCTCCCCCTTTAAAGAAAATTCGTCCTCGAATTTTCTCCGACAAGAATACGCTCATCTATATGAGCCTGACTGAATTTAGACATCTAAACATAAAGAGATCGGATTAATCGGCAAGTCACAATACACAGCAGAATAACTCCTAGGTGGCAAAGTAACATCACATGCAATACAAAAATACTTAAGTTTAGTCCAGAACCGACTAAACTCTAGCTCTTATACCACAATTGTAACACCTCCTTCCCGTCCTGGTAGAGAACCGGGTCGGAGAGCGCTACCGAAAAATATAACGGAGATCGGAGACATAAATCTTAGACTTTTAAACAATATTTTAGTGCTAAATATGTCAATTTTTTTATTTCTAACTCAAAAGTCATTATAGCTTTAAAACCTTATACAAAACATAGGTAACATATACACAATAGTAGGGCCACAAGACTATTATAATTACTTTAACTACTTTGCCACCATACTAGTAGTTCATAAGGACAAAACACATTACTCTTTACTTGTAGTGACTTGCCAATCTTCCAACTAATCCCGATCTCGATCCGTTACTTTCCTTAACCTGAAATGTTATGCAAATGAATGCATTAGACTTACATAGTCTAAGTGAGGTAGCCAATAACAATGAATGAGCATGTTATGCAATGTTGCATACTTCAATGGCATATTTAATGGCACATTTCACATAATCAATCTATATACATATTATAAATGAAAGGCATGTTATCCAATCATAACAAAGGCAATATCAATAATCATATTTTTCCTTGGACCGATTCAACAGTATTTGAATACGTGAATTCCACCACATCACCAACAATAATGGTCGTGTCATAATCCCTCCGCCGCACCAATTGACCAATACACATCACTTTCCTCCGCCGCACCAATGGCCGAAGCCCAATACCCGTACCAATGAGCTCATGAATTCTATGGCATGCCAATTGTATCCAATACTCTCGAATCCAAGGTTCAATACTCAATAGTTCAACAACGATATTTCAATAGCAATATTTACACATCAATATCAATAACAGTAATTCAATAGCGGTAGACATATATCAAAGTTTCAATAGTAATGTGCAATAATCAATTTTTAATGCTCGATATGCAATACTTACTCATGCTTACCAACAAGGATTTAATAATGCTTTATGAAAATTCCCTTAATTCAATGGTTAGTGAAACAAACGAAATCAATAACGATGAATTCGGAAAGGCTCCTCGCATACTTCCGAGACTTCGACTACACTCACATATCAGAACATAGAAACCAAGATCGGAATGACACCGTGTCACCCGAGACAAATGCATCTACACTCACCTCGATATTAGAGTTCATGTATAACATCACCTTTTCCCTTGGTTGACGGTCGTTCTTTCTCTACTTCTTGAACTAGATTAAATTAGAATTGGTTAGGACCGACAAGGCAATATCGAGTAAATATAAAAATATTAATCAGACTCGATACCGAAACTTAGACCAACCAAGGATTTGAGCTTACCCCGACGTCAATAGAGATTTGATATTACTATATCGAAAATATCAAACCACCAATCTAACATTGAACCGTATTTATTTCTCACCTAATTTTTCCTCACTATTTGCTTATTTTTCATTGTCATTTGCGCACAATCCTCCCCCTTATATACTTGAGTGAACCGGCCACCCTATTACTTTCTATACTCCACGTAAGTATGAGTGTGGCATGACCTAAGGTCATGGTGGCCTTCCCATTTGCCACGTATGGTCAAAACATGGCCACCTTGGTTTCTTTGCTTGCCATGTATCCCCAAACGTGGGAATCCCATGGGAAATTCCTTCACCGTGAAGGAGTTAACCCGTGGGTCCAAGCCATTCTTTTTTTCTTCATTTTTTATAATAATAATAATTATTATTATAATAATAAACTATCATAAATTAACTCGAAAAACATTTATTGGTTCAAATAAAATCGAATAAATTATTCAATCGATATAAAATATTCGGTCACTGAAACTTAATTTCGACTAAACCGGTTTTTGGGATGTGACACAACTCTAACAATACAGTCTGCAACATCTCCATAACAACATCATTTGTTCCATTCTTTCGATCCCCTTCTTCCCCTTCCATTTTCTCATCATCATACCCAAGTACCTGCAAACATCATCAGTAAATCATTTCATATAACCACAACATCCTATATAATACCAAATCGTTTAACCCACTTACCTTGGGTTTTTTTGGATGCCTTTCTTCCTTGAGGGTGTTTACAATCTTCGTTACTTCCTTCTTGTTGCCCCATGCATGTATGCGACAGCGACCATCAGCGGCAACAACTCTTCTGCTCGCGACTCCACTCCAAAAATCAAATAAACTCACCTACATTTATTATTAATCAAAACATTATAATAAAACTCAATAAACTCAATCCCATGAAACAACTACTATGTTTGAACAAAACATACTTTTAAACATATATTACCTCTAATATCGCGATGCATCCGGTCATGTATGCCAAACCACCACGAACTTTCAACTTCTCTACTCCATCAAGTAACCTATTGTTTCCATATTTGCACCAATTGAGATTTCCCTTCAACCCCTCTGGGCACAACAACCGCAAATGTTCCGAGGAAGGCATGAAGTTCGCATTTGGACTTATAAAAACACCAACAATGAAAAGAAGAACGCGAGCTCTCAACTCGTCTCCCTCAAAATCACCGCTAAGTATCTCATCCTCAAGTTCCTTCACTGTGGTATCCCTCCTTATTCTGTACTTCGATGCCATTTGTTTTGCATTAACATTTCTCGTTCCAATTTCAACATCGACTCCTTCATTCTTCAAACCCAAAACAGCCTCCACATCTTCCACCAACACTGGAATTTTATGTCCATCAAATTCCATGATCGAGCTCTAGACATCAAAATTCTCTACTAAAGTGCGACATAGGTCGCGATGAATTGCTCTCGGTTTATTTCCATTAAAGGACCAAACCCTAACTCATGTACAATACCCTCAATATTCAACTTCCTCATCTCTTCAAACACCTCTAACAGCTTAATGAGGCTACATCTTGAAGATATCTCCTACAACATTTCATAAAAACATTAATTACTTGACTGTTACACGAATATACATTATGTTTGAACATTTTCATCTGTTTCTCCATAAATAATTTCAAAAATTCACTTACCTTTTGTCTTTTTCAGATACTACAATGTCCTTCACATTGGAGGCTTTCCATTCAGTCAGAGCCTGATTCTGCTCCTCGAACATTTGTTGATAAGGCTCCTGTCATCTTGACTCATCTGCTTCCACCTCAAACCCAATGCTTTTCTTTCCTGTATCACTCTCACAATTAGTCGAATACAAATATCATGTACACTTAACAAACCATTACACAACACACTTACACTGTTGTCCATTATCTTCTCCCCCTCCAAACGTTTACATTCTCTTTTACTGTAAAACATAATTTTACTGTTATCTTATGCAACTCATATTTAATAAATTAGACAGTTCTGTATACATTCAACTTCAACTTACTAGAAATAGAAATATGGTGTACATATCTTAGGTGCCTTAGCCTTAGCATCCCCTTTATCGGACTTCTTATTATGTTCCATTGTCTGCAATGTGTACCTAAAATAATCAATGATGGAACGTTGAAAGGCAAAATTGATTACATTTCTCCAAAATCTAAACTTCACGACTAGGATTTTGCATATGAATTCCAATGATTTGTTCTATTTCACCTCTTTACATTGACATATGAAAGCTACATTTCAGTTTTAGCAAAGTATGAATACTTACCAACTACTTATAGGATTTTCCATTCGTTCTCAAGTTCGACAAATACCATCAACCAAGAAATATTGCTTTCAACCATGTGTAATAAAAACTCATTTCCCAAATTTACATACTACTTCAAATCACCTATTTGATCTTAAGAAACAATCATACCTTCCAACACATTCAATACTAGAGCTGTAGAGAATATGCAAACCAGTTTTTTAACCAAAAACAAGAATCATCTTAGCCAACAATCATAACCATTACATGGATTTCAACTAAATCCTTCTTACAAATCCAATCTCCTCGACAATATTTATTTCACCTTTTCGTACCTTATCAACTACAATTAAAAAGAGGGAAAATTGAAGGAACTACCACTAACTAAGCTAAACATTCATTCTTCCAATCCAAACTACTCTACATTTGTAACATTTATCACTCCCAACTGAAACATCACTTAATTATTTAACCTTATTTCTTTTGTTATTCAAGAACAAAGTCAACGAGTTATTCAAGCCTCTAAACTACTTAATAAAGGTGTTCAACACTTCTTTTAACTATTGTTATCTTTGTTCCTACTTTCTATATGAACTTTATTGCTATTACTTGTTTATTGCAGCAGAACACTAAACTGCCAATAACCCTAAACCCTAAAAATTTCTTCTTCCAATCCAATCTCCTCTACAATATTCATTATAAAGTACAAAGAAACTTTTATGGAAGCACATTCAAACGGTTTATACAAAAACCTTCATCATTTGCAATGTGGTTTCGCTCAAATAAAAAAAACGACAATAAAGGAAGCAAGAAGCAAGAACTAACCTCCAAACCGTGCTCAAACCCAATCTCCTCGACAAATTTCCTTCAGATTTTCTTCTTTGCTTGATGGAAATAACGCCTTCGTCCTCTTGGTTTTGATGCCCTAAGATTTTGTTTTTTTTTCGCTCCTCATTTTTTTGTCAAGTTATACCATCATAAAAGGGTTACCGGGTAACCATATATCCTTTTTTTGTTTTTTTAATCCAACGACCACATTGAAACCGGCTTCATCCAATGGTCGTTTTTCCTTGGTTTGTATTTAGTCGGCTTTTAAGCAGTTTGTTTTTAGAAAAGCCCACTATGTCCACCAAAAAATAAAATATAAAATACAAAGGTGCAAACAAAAGCAATCATTCCCTTGAGATTGACATACATCATTAAAGAATCCAAAAACCTTCATGAATCTTCTTGTCTCTATCCAAACGAGATGAAGTACGAAGTGAAAAAGTAGTGGTGAGCGAACTAAAATATCAAGGAGATTATTCCACTACATAGTTCTAATTACATCGGCAAACAACTCGAAGGCGGTCACTTTCTATGATCACAGACAGAACTAAATCAGAAAATAAGTGCCATGAGGATCTGTGAACGAGCACTAAATAACTATTACAATATGTGAAAATTGTTCCAAACGACAAAAGAGACGTACTACTAAAGTAAAAGAAAACATGTCATAGAGGAATAAGAAAAACGTGCCACAAGAGCATATATTCTTATTAAAAATTGAAAAAACTCAAGAAAATATAAAATAAAAATAAGATTATTAAAAAGTAAGTGAAATAACGAACACTGACGGTCGAAAACCAAGAGCAAAGCTGACTTGGGCATCACCAAATTAAGATGTAAGTTTTTTACTGACTTTCATCCTCAAATTTGCTGGGAATACTTGCGTTTAATTCATTTGGATGAAGAGGAAAAGAAGGCAATTCAAAGCGCATTCAAGGACCGAAGAAGAAATTTTGAGTACTTCAGAGAAATTGTTAGTGTCAAGGCTAAGGATAGAGGTATTCATAATATTGACTTTATCAATTTACAACTTTGTACAATTTGAAAAATTGCTGTAAAGGACATCTGTTTTTCTCAAGTTATTTTGTTGATATGTGTTAGATTTATACTTTTTCTTGAGTAATAAAACATATAGATTATTCAAGAAAATATTAGGGTAAACTACACCAATAACCACCAAATTATTAGGGGATGCCTATTTTAAGTACCGAACTAAGCAACTTGTCAATTAGACCACTAAACTTATTTAATTGACCTATTTTGACCACCATCGTTAAAAAACTAACAGAGGGGTGATGGAAGGGTCACGTGGCAATTAACAGAAATTTGTAAAATTACACACTAATTTGATCTTAATTTTATTTTAATTGGATTAATTTACTCAAATTTTAATTTATTTCATTTAATATTTAATATATATTTCCCTTTAACCTACACCAGTAACCACCAAACTATTAGGGGTCGTTTGGTTCATGGAATGTAAGATTACCTTTGGGAATGAGATTACCGGAATGTTACATTACTTAACATATTATCCGGAATGTTGTATTACCTTGTTTGATTTGTTTGGCAGGAATGTAAGATTACATCGTTTGGTTGAAGGAATATAAGATAAGAAAAATGCATGTTTTTACCAAATTGTCCTTGAAATATATTTTCTTTTTTAACCAACTGAAGTTTTAAGATTAAAGTCAAAATATTTATATACAATCATAGAAAATATATAAAAATATAATCTGAAAACCTTTTTATGAAAATTGATCCTAAATAATAAATGTAGTAAAACACATACCAATAATAAAATTTGAATCAAACACGTATATTAAAAAATCGAAATAAAATATAAATCTGATATATTTTTATTTTATATGCATCATATTATTTTATAATAAGTATTAAAACCCTAAACCACTAAAAAATAAAATAGATTTATTCTTGTGTAATTATATACAAAAAGAAATATCATTTTAAAATAACTATATTTTTAGGGGTATTCTTGTCCAAAGGAGAGGGAATTGTCTAATACCTAAGAAAAGGGAGGGAATGACATTCCCAGGAAAAGACCCAAAAATAGCTACTGTTAGGAATATTTCATTACCCCTGGGAGGGAATGCTCTTGAACCAAACGTGGGTATGTGATTCCGGAAAAGATTATTCCCCCTAGTAATGATCTTTTCCGCGAACCAAACGCCCCCTTAGAGGATACTTATTTTGACCAACAAACTAACCAACTCGTCAATCAGACCACCAAATTTATTAAATTGGCGTATTTTGACCACTACCATTAAAAACCTAACAGATGGCTGACGTGGCAAATAACGAAAATTAGTAAAATTACACAAATAATGTAGAGAATCTGAGCTAGAGGCTCTAACCCCTTTTAATTTCAAATTTGGGGAGAAGGTAGTTGATTTAACGGGGTCGACTAACATAATTAGTGGGAGAAACTGAGGGGATCTGCCACTCCCACGATTTTCGCCCGAATTAGTAGCTTCAAATTTAGCATTCACTTCTGGAGCTTCACGGAGCTAGAAACTCGACGGAGTAGCAGCACGTCCTGGTGGTGCCCAAAGGAAATTATCGCCAATTCAAACTCCCGATCAGGGTGAGCAATACGAATGTGGCAAAAACTTTCACCATAGATAAAATAAAAAAGTGTTAATTTCTCGTATTCAAAACGAACATAATGATACTTACTCGAGACAATGTGAATCTTCTTCCTTCGTTTAAGAGGGAGCCGAATGTCCAAACGAACATGGACTCTCATAATTCTCTTACAACCCAGAGATATCGCTACATAATTATAGTCAATAAAGGTACCAATGAAATTCCCAAGAAATTTAGCCATTTTTTTCGAAATGAATCCATGGGGAACAACGTGGATCAAGACTCAATAATTCAGATGTGTCAAAGGAACGAGTAGAGGTTCCTCTCCTTGGTGCAGGCGATGTAAAATTAAGAGATGGGAATTAAAATTTCATGCCCCCCCCCCCCCCCCCCCCCCATTTCCAAACGGTTTGTGTCAACCTGGTTGAAAAGCCAGAATAAAAACATGTTCTCAACAATATTCGAGATTGCTATGCCGTCGGCAGGATGCCAGACGTTAGCCGATGTTGCTCGCATTGATTGGTAGTGGATCACACTAGAAGTCAAGAATTGGGTATCAAAACCAGAATTAGAATCCTCAACTTCATCAGGAAGAACATCGTCCACTCCTGTGTCAATTGCCAAACGTTCCAGATCATCATTAACATCAGTCATGGTAATGGAAAAAAAGAACTTGGAGACTCAAGAGAGACAAAACAACAAGAAAAAAAGATACATGCCACAAGAGTAGAGAAAATTAAAAAAAAAATAAGATGCACAACAAATACCTAGATAATAGTAAGACTTTTGCTAAAATTATTTAAACTCGCTGGTTTTTTTTAAGAATAATAATTAAAATATATTTTAATAGTAAATCATATTTTAGTATACAATAATTACTTATTTAAATTCTAATTTTTAAATAGAAAGAATATGTATATTTAACATTTTAAAAAGTATTAAAGGTAAATTTCTTTTCATTGTTTAAGGCGGTAAAGAACTTAAGTTGACTCTAGAGTTAGCACATGCAACAATCTCATAATGAGTCTCCGAAATAACGAAATTTAGATTAATCGATTAGTAGATCTGATATTGAATTATTATACTTAAAATACTAATTTCATAGTTTGATTTATTTTATGAATATGTGTCTGATATCAAATTATTATACTTAAAATACTAATTTCATGGTTTGATTTATTTTATGAATATGTGTGGTCGTGTGGATGTGGGTGTGTGTACGCGTGCAGACGTGTGTGCGTGTGCGTGCGTGTAGTGTATACGGTTATAGAATGTCGTTTAGTTTTGAACCAATCAGTACCATAACATTACAAATAGTTATGATTAAATTTGAACAAAAAACTTAAAAACTCAACTCAAAAAAATTTCAAATGAAGATTAAATGATAAAATAAGACTCATCAACTCGACTAATTCAACCTGATTGAATTCTTAACTCTAATCATGGTATAACTAGACACCGACTTAGTAGAAAAATTATAAAAAGCCACTTTTATAACTTATTAATTACTATTTAAGCTTAATTTGTTAATATAAGTTCATTATATAAAATCTTTTAAAAAATCCTTTGATGAGACTTGAACTTTAATTCATACCAAAATACTAAAAATAAATGCTTAACAATTTAAAAATCGCATTTCTTTTTAAAAATTAGAAAGAAATAGTGGTCAAATTTTGTTTAAATAAAGATTTATAGGATTAAAAGGGACAAAAATATCATTACATTAAAAATATTGGATCAAATTATAAAAATTAGAAAGAAATTAGGGTCGTTTTCAAGTTCAATAAAGAATTTTAGGACTAAATTGAACATAAATATAATTATATTAAATTTTTTGAATAAATTATAAAAATTAGAAAGATATTAAGGCTGAGTTCGGGTTAAATAAAGATTTTTAGGACTAAAATGAACAGAAATATCATATTAAAAGTATTGGACTATATTATAAAATTTAGAAAGAAATTGAGGTCAATTTATGGTCAAAAATAGATTTTTAGGACAAATATGAACAAAAATATCATTATATTAAAAATATTGAACTAAATTAAAAAATAAAAAGAAATTAGGGTCGTTTTCAGGTTAAATAAAGATATTTAGGACTAAAATAAATAAGAATATCATCATATTAAAAATATTGGACTACATTATAAAAATTTGAAATAAATTGGGGTTGATTTCAGGTTAAATGAAGATTTTTAGGACTGAATTGAACAAAATAAAAATTTGACAGACTTAATGTGCAATTTTCCCCTTCTGTTAAAGTCGGATGATTTTTTTAATAAAGTGACACGTGGCGTGTTCTGATTAGTCCATGATTTTTTTTATCGAGAGTTAGCAGTTAGGGCAACTTGGGTAATGATTTAAAATTTAGGGGACAATGTGAGAAGGGGGCCATGGTGGCCGAAAATGGTGGATGGGGGAGATTAGATGGAGAGAGTCGATGGTTAGAGATTTTAAGAAAATACAGAAAAAAATAAATATCTAAATTTTTATTAAAAATAATTTTAAATGAGGTGGTTAACCCGTTACATGTATTAGGCTTATATAGCCCAAATCTTACTAATTTAACAAACTAACATTCCATAAACTAACTCAACAATCTAACTAATGCTTAATATTTAATCTTCTACCATTCACCCTACTTTTTTTTCTTCATCATTTTAGCTCAAATTTTCTTCAATGAAGCTATTAGCTTAATCAAAACATGACAAAATTATAAGTATTTTACTTGTTTTTTTTACTTCTTCTTATTCTTTGATTATGTATCTCAGCTTTTAAAGCTTATAATGACTTGATCAGTCTTTGTTTCTTCTTTTCCTTGAACGACTGATTAACGATCATTGTCTTGTACATTTGTTGTTTTAATTGTGTACTAAAAAAAATCTTTTTCAGCTTCCTTTCTTCGTCTTCTCTTTTTTTTTACTTTTTACTTTCCTTTTCAACTTACTTTCTTCTTCTTCTTTTTTTTACTTTTTACTCTCTTCCATGTGTACAGCTTTTCTTAATATTCAAGAGTAGTGATGCAAAGTCAATGAACCATATACTAGTATACTAAAAACAATTGCAAAATAATTCTAATAGCATACCAGTGTATCAAATCAACTAGGAATCACCAAATTAGAACCTCTCCATAAATTTAGATCAACCATTATCAGTCACAACCTCAATACATTCAACCCCGAGGTCAAAACGCAGTAGTCATTTAGTATACTAATCTCTAGGGATGTAAAAAGCTGACCCGACCTGAAAACCCGACTGAAACCTGCTCGAGTCAGAACTTGATTTGACCTGAAAATTTAATGACCCGAACCCGATCTGTAACCGACTGTTATTGACCCGAACCTGAATTCGACTTGTTACTGTAGTGACCGAACCCGACCTGCGTCCGACTGAAAACGGCCTGAACCCGAATCGGACATGTTATTGTGGACCTGAAACCCGACCTGCGCCCGACTGAAACGAACCCGAACCTGAAGCCGACCTGGCAGATAACCGATTTTACCCGACTGAATTGACCCGAGATCCGATATTACCCGACCTGTTTGGAACCCGACCTGTTTTGGATCCGACCTGTTTTGAACCCGACCTGTTTTGAACCCGACCTGTTTTGGACCCGACCTGTTTTGAACCCGACCTGTTAATTGACTCGACCTGCTTCGAACCTGACCTATTTTTAACCTGAACTGATATTGATCTGACTTGATATTTACCTGATATATAGTTGAAGAAGTCTATGATTTGCCGCTAGTTAAACAAATTGGGGGGAGGGGGAATTTTTTGGCGCCATATGAAACAAATTGAGAGTTTTTGGTGGGATTTTTTATTATTTAGAGGTTAATTATTCTTTAGGTCCTTCATTAATTAGATGGTTAGGGTTTAGGTCTTTTAGGTTTTAGTTTATTTTTTTTAGTCTTAACTTTTGGTTTAGTTTTTTTAAATTTTATTTAATTAGGCCATGCTTCATAAATTAATTAATTATTTTTGGTTTGCTTTAAATTTGATTTGGTCATCGTATAAAGATTTGGTAAGTAATTAGGTTTAATAATTTTATTCATTTGTGATTTGGGCTCTAATTAATAATTTATTTTTAGATTTGTCCTTTTTATGTTTCAATTTATTTTGTTTGTTAGATTTATGAGTTTATGTTTAGGGTTTAAGGGTAAGTGTGTCAAGTTGATTGTTTGGGGCTATGAGATTAATTTAGGGATTATGTGATTAGACTTGCACTCTAATTATTAGTGAATAGTGTCTGTAAGATTTAGATATTCATGTTTGGGGTTTAGGGGTAAATGTGTCAACTTAATTATTTAGGGTTATGAGAATAGTTTAAGGATTAGGGGATTAGGCTTGTACTCTAATTATCAGTGATTATAAGATTTAAGGGTTGAGGTTTATGGGTATTGTTTAGGGGTATACATATATACATACAAATATGTATGTTCTAATATATATATATATATAACAATATACGCATACTAAAACTTACATACATACATATATATATGTATATATATAATTATAACAATATATATATACTAAAACTTACATACATACATGTATATATATACTAAAACTTAAATACATGCATATATATGTGTGTTTTAGTATGTATGTATACATGTGTGTTTTAGTATTTTCTTCATTCTAGTCCTTTAACTTTATTTTAATTTGTCCACATTTATTATTCCAAATTGTCCCACATTTATTTTTTTAATTTGTCCAATGTTTTATTATTTAAATTTGATATTTTCTTCATTATAGTCCCTTAACTTTATTTTAATTTCATATTGACCCATATATATATATACATTAATTCATCATGTTTTGTAATTTTAATTTGAAATTTTGTTTATTCTAGATCCTAAAACTTTATTTTTTATTCTAAATTGACATCTACTTATTGTTTTTTTAATTACTCTAATTTTTATACTTTTAATTTGATATTTTTGTTCATTACAGTCCCCAAAATTTTATTTTTATTCCAAATTGACCACTTTTCATTGTTTTCTTTTTAATTTGTCTAATGTTTTATAATTTTAATTTGATATTTTTGTTCATTATAATCCGTGAAACTTTATTTTTAATCCAAATTGACCCATTTTCAGTCCAAATTGACCCCTTTTCATTATTTTTTAATTACTCCAATGTTTTATAATTTTAATTTGATATGACTTTAGATAATTAACTCCAAATCAATGACGATTGACGAAGGTCAACCTAAAGTCTATCGACTACTTATACGGTTGTACTGAACTCAAACTCAATATGAATTCCAATCCTAAAAATACCCCGACCTGAATTACCCGACCTGAAACTACCCGACCTAAAATTACTCGACCTGAAATGCACCCGACCTGAAATGCAACCGACCTGAAATGAACCCGACCTGAAATGGACCCGACCTGAAATGGACCCGACCTGAAACGGACCCGACCTGAAACGGACCCGACCTGAAATGGACCCGACCTGAAGTGTATCCGAACCCGAATTAACCTGTCAATTATCTGCTTTGGACCCGACCCGTTTTGATCCGACCTGAAATGAACCCGACCTGAAATGGACACGACCTGAAATGGACACGATCTGAAATGGACCCGACCTGAAATGGACCCGACCTGAAATGGACCCGCACCCGACCCGAGTCGAGTCAAAATAGAAAAATGACCTGAAATGACCTGTACCCGATTTTACCTGACCTGACAGTACCCGACCTGAAACCCATCCGATTACCTGTTTTTACATCCCTACTAATCTCCAATTCAGAAAAAAAAAACAACTTAATCCATTATTCCTCAAGGATAAAAAATCACATTCAGGTGAAGATTGAAGAAGCAATCTGCAAACTCGGGATACTGGAATCAAAAAATCAAAGAGCAACACAAGATCACAATCCAGATTGCAACTCAGTGAAGTGCATCATACCTTGAGGGACCAATTTACATGTCATTGAAACTAAAAAGAACCAAAATCATATTGACACCATATTTATTTGGATTATTGAAATTATTCGAGTTGTGAAATGTAACTCGCTTTGAACTCAAAAATTCAAATAAATCAATTCAATTAACTAAAAAAAATTAAACTGGAAATAATTTTTCTCACTCAAGCTAGAATGTATATCAGCAACTTGACACTTGCAATGTATTTTTTAAAAGGGTAGTGTATATCAATAACCACTAATCTGTGAAAAAACGATTGTTTTGGTATTGACCTTTTAAAAATTATAAAATAGTCATTAAATTTATTAAACGGTTACAAATTGATCACTAAACGTTATAAAATATTGTAATAATTTGAATATTTTAATGACCATTTTTGTAATAGTTCGATAAAAATAAATGATTATTTTGTAATAGTTCGATAAATTTAAGTATAAACTACCTATTTAATAGTCCATCTATTCTTGTGTTTATGTTTTAGTACCTCATCTGATTTATTTAAAAAAAATTCTACCTAAAGTTACGTTTTGTTTTCATTTTAGTACTCATAGTTGTTTGAATATAGAGTGAATGCAGAAGATTATCAAAAGTAAACCTCACAAATCAGCTTAGAATCTTATTAAGGGTAAGCAACATATCTATACAAGAGTTAAACCTAATCTGCTAACTAGTAATGACATCTTTACAAAGGTTAACAAACTTAACAGAATAACAGAATGAGAACAAGACTCTTTCTTCCTTCTTGACTTTCTTCTTAGACATTCTTGATCACACATATATATCTAACATACTTCCATCCTTCTTCCCTTTCTTGAGTTGTTGAATACAAACATTCTTTAACATTCTTTCGTCCTTCTCTACTTTGAATATTTTCAACCCTTTTTCTTTTTGTTAGAACTGCAACAAGCTTCATGTATGTCGACAGACTAAACTGCTCCTGAGAAACTCCTGGCAGCTGATTGTAAGCTCAGTTCTCCTACAGAAAACACTCTCAACCTTTCTCTAAGACGAACAAAAAAGGATGCTGACAAGGGCTTAGTTAGGATGTTTGCAACTTGATCCACTGCAGGAACATAGTTAACTTGAAATGACCCTTCAACAACTTTTTCCCTCTACGAACGACAGATCAAGCTCAACGTGTTTGAGCTTAGCATGATGTACTAGATTCGCAGAGTGTGCAATCGCATTAGTATTATCACACCATATGACTAGTGTGAAAGTGATAGAGATTCCAAGTTCAACAAGCAATGACTTAACCCACATTCTTTCACACATTGCATTTGCTAAACTTCTGAACTCTTCTTCAGTAGAAGATCGGGAGACCACACCTTGTTTTTTCAAGCTCCAGGTAAAGAGATTTTCCCCTAGATACACACAATGTCCTGCCGTTGAGCGTCTATCATCTGGGTTGGTACCCCAATCAGAATCAGAGTGAACTACCAGAGTTGTAAGACTAGGAGTCATATTAAATAACAACCCATGGTCTGTAACACCCCAATTTTGGGCTTGGAAGTTTAGGGTCTAAACCAGACCGGTCTGATTTTCGGTTCGAATATAAAAGGTGGTTTTAGGGAAAGCCTAGTTCGGGATGCTTTAAAAATATGGAAAATATCTAAAAATCCTCTTTTAATATATATAAGGGTGTGGTGAAATCAATTTTACAAAATAAGGCTTGGAATTATGACATTTCGAATTAGTGACTAAAATGTAATTTTTGAAAAAGTTCGTGATTGTTTTGTAAGGATTGAAACTTTGAATCTTTAAGGAGCTAATTTACCCAAGGAAGGATTTCTCCAGATTTTTATTAATTTTAATGACTCATTTAATGTTTAATTAATAAAAAGAAAAGAGGGAAAAATCATATTTTAGTTTCATAACTAACTTTTGCTAAAATTTTCCCATTTCATTTTCTCTCAAAATTCCCTAAGCCAAACACATTTCCACGGCAGCTTTTCTTTTGATTTTCACACCAAATGATGAGATTTTAATCCTCAAATGATTCCTAATCATTTCTACATCAAATCCTCTTCATTTGCTTATTGAATTTTCAAGGATTTTGGCTCTAAACAAGGAGAAATCCACATTTAGAGGTATGAAAGTTCTTCTCCTCTAAATACTCAGCTCTTTACTGAAACTCCCAAGTTCTCAATCCTTAAATTGAGTTTTATTAAAGGTTTTAAGGTGGTGATCTTGATTTTGGCTTAAAATTCAAGATTTGGATTTAATTTTGAAGAAATTCGTATTGGATGTTTGGGCTCTATTTTGAGATGTCTTTTTAATGTATTTTGGATGTTTAAATGATGTGAAATGGAGGTTTAATCAATGCAATCCCGAATAGGTTGATTTTCCTAAGTTTTTACTTGTGAAAATGGTGGTTTTTGGGGTGATTTTGGTGTTATGTTATAGCTGGAGGTATAAGGACGTGATTAGGTTCCTTTTGGATGTTAAGTGATGTCTAAGAATGTTTAGAAGTGATGGATCTTGGCTGGGTAGTGTTTGGATGTGATTTCGGTTGTGTTTGGTAGCCGAAATGTGAGTTTTGGTGAGAGCAGCGAGTTTAGGTGTAATGGCTGAAGATTTTAATGCATGATGATGCATTAATCCTCTGCTTTGATGTGTTTAAAACAGGGGAGACATCTTCGGATCCTTGTGGTGTTGATCCGGAGGCTTGATCGGCGTTTCGGCAAGCTTGCAAAACGGAATTGGGTGAGTGAAGTTTGGTTTTCAGCTTTGAAACCAATGTTTGAAGGTTTGGGAGCTTAGTTTAAGTCTAAGCAACTTAACTAAGCTCAAGAGTAAGTTTTCGGAGAAACTCTCTCTTTGATGAACCATGAGATGGTTGGATGCAATGTGTTTAATTTGCATGTTTAAATTCTGTTTTTGAAAGCATGCTTTAGCATGGTTAATGCTGGTTTTGAAAGTCATGTGTTGAAGGATGCTCAAGGTAAGAGATCCTTGGTTTGACATTGATAAATGTGGTTTTGATGCATAGTGATGCATGATTGTTTAATGGCTTTGATTAATGCTTTAAAACAGTGGATTATTGATGGTAATTGATGTATATTGGCAAGTGATGTGTTGGTTTTAAAGTACTTGAATCGGATATAGTTAGCCGGCTATAGGATTGGGTGCACCGTGAATAAAGTCGCCTTGGATGTTGAGGGGTTGTAATGGTACCGTAAACTCCATCCAAGTACACTAACGAGATGTCTAAGATCATAATGGTGGTTAACATCAGTCATGGTAATGGAAAAAAAAACTTGGAGACTCAAGAGAGACAAAACAACAAGAAAAAAGATACATGCCACAAGAGTAGAGAAAATTTAAAACAAAATTAAGATGCACAACAAATACCTAGATAATAATAAGACTTTTTCTAAAATTATTTAAACTCGCTGGGTTTTTTTTAAATAATAATTAAAATATATTTTAATAGTAAATCATATTTTAGTATACAATAATTATTTATTTAAATTATAATTTTTAAATAGAAACAATATGTATATTTAACATTTAAAAAATTATTAAAGGTAAATTTCTTTTCATTGTTTAAGGCGGTAAAGAACTTAAGTTGACTCTAGAGTTAGCAGATGCAACAATCTCACAATGAGTCTCCGAAATAACGAAATTTAGATTAATCGATTAGTAGATCTGATATCGAATTATTATACTTAAAATACTAATTTCATAGTTTGATTTATTTTATGAATATGTGTCTGATATCAAATTATTATATTTAAAATACTAATTTCATGGTTTGATTTATTTTATGAATATGTGTGGCCGTGTGGATGTGGGTGTGTGCGCGTGCAGACGTGCGTGCGTGTATTGTATACGGTAATAAAATGTCGTTTAACTTTGAACCAATTAGTACCATAACATTACAAATAGTTATGATTAAATTTGAACAAAAAACTTAAAAACTCAACTCAAAAAAAATTCAAATGAAGATTAAATGATAAAATAAGACTCATCAACTCGACTAATTCAACTGATTGAATTCTTAACTCTAATCATGGTATAACTAGACACCGACTTAGTAGAAAAATTATAAAAAGCCACTTTTATAAATTATTAATTAATATTTAAGCTTAATTTGTTAATATAAGTTCCTTACATAAAATCTTTTAAAAAATCCTTTGATGAGACTTGAACTTTAATTCATACCAAAATACTAAAAATAAATGCTTAACAAATTAAAAATCGCATTTATTTTTAGAAATTAGAATAAAATAGTGGTCAAATTTTGTTTAAATAAAGATTTTTAGGATTAAAAGGGACAAAAATATCATTACATTAAAAATATTGGATCAAATTATAAAAATTAGAAAGAAATTAGGGTCGTTTTCAAGTCCAATAAAGAATTTTAGGACTAAATTGAACATAAATATAATTATATTAAATTTTTTGAATAAATTATAAAAATTAGAAAGATATTGGGGCTATGTTCGGGTTAAATAAAGATTTTTAGGACTAAAATGAACAGAAATATCATATTAAAAGTATTGGACTATATTATAAAATTTAGAAAGAAATTGAGGTCAATTTATGGTCAAATATAGATTTTTAGGACAAATATGAACAAAGATATCATTATATTAAAAATATTGGACTAAATTAAAAAATAAAAAGAAATTAGGGTCGTTTTCAGGTTAAATAAAGATTTTTAGGATTAAAATAAATAAGAATATCATCATATTAAAAATATTGGACTACATTATAAAAATTTGAAATAAATTGGGGTTGATTTCAGGTTGAATGAAGATTTTTAGGACTAAATTGAACAAAATAAAAATCCGACAGACTTAATGTGCAATTTGTCCCTTCTGTTAAAGTCGGATGATTTTTTTAATAAAGTGACACGTGGCACGCTCTGATTAGTCCATGATTTTTTTTATCGAGAGTTAGCAGTTAGGGAAACTAGAGTAATGATTTAAAATTTAGGGGACAATGTGAGAAGAGGGTCATGGTGGCCGAAAATGGTGGATGGGAGAAATTAGATGGAGAGAGTCGCTGGTTAGAGATTTTAAGAAAATACAGAAAAAATAAATATCTAAATTTTTATTAAAAATAACTTTAAATGAGGTGGTTAACCTGTTACATGTATTAGGCTTATATAGCCCAAATCTTACTAATTTAACAAACTAACATTCCATAAACTAACTCAACAATCAAACTAATGCTTAATATTTAATCTTCTAACATTCACCCTACCTTTTTTTTCTTTATCATTTTACCTCAAATTTTCTTCAATGAAGCTATTAGCTTAATCAAAACATGACAAAATTGCAAGTATTTTACTTGTGTTCTTTTTTTACTTCTTCTTATTTTTTGATTATGTATCTCAACTTTTAAAGCTTATAATGACTTGATCAGTCCTTGTTTCTTCTTTTCCTTGAACGACTGATTAACGAGCATTGTCTTGTACATCTGTTGTTTTAATAGTGTACTAAAAAGAAACTTTTTTTTCAGCTTTTTTCTTTTTTTTCCCCTCTTCTTCTTGATCAGTTTCTCTACATATACTTTTTCTTGAACATTCGATCTGGTATATGTACATCTACATCAATAACAATGTACTAAAAAAAATCTTTTTCAAGTTTCTTTCTTCGTCTTCTTTTTTTTTTACTTTTTACTTTCTTTTTCAGCTTACTTTCTTCTTCTTCTTCTCTTTTTTTTTTTTCTTTTTTTACTTTTTACTTTCTTCCATGTGTACAACTAATTTTCTTAATATTCAAGAGTAGTGATGCAAAGCCAACGAACCATATACTTGTATACCAAAAACAATTGCAACATACTTCTAATAGCATACCAGTGTACCAAATCAACTAGGAATCACCAAATCAGAACCTCTCCATAAATTTAGATCAACCATTATCAGTCACAACCTCAATACATTCAACCTCGAGGTCAAAACGCAGTAGTCATTTAGTATACTAATCTCCAATTCAGAAAAAAAAAAACAACTTAATCCATTATTCCTCAAAGATAAAAAATCATATTCAGGTGAAGATTGAAGAAGCAATCTGCAAACTCGGGATACTGGAATCAAAAAATCAAAGAGCAACACAAGATCACAATCCAGATTGCAACTCAGTGAAGTGCATCATACCTTGATTATTGGTTCAACATCTTGTATGCCAACTTCATCCAATTAAACCATTATAGTGTCAATTATTTTTCCAGCAAACTAACAATACCAATATGGAACCTTATTGTTAGCAAATAATAGGGCCAAGCAACAGCTAATCTGGATATACCACGGTGAACCATATCAATATTCCACAATTGAAAATTTTACTAATCATCTCACTTGACAATCAATCCACAAATCACCAAAACAACACCATTTCCGGAGAGAAGGGACTCTCACCAAAACAAATCACCGGTATGATTTAGCCTCCATGTCTCAACCATACAACCCATGAGGAGATAGATTGGAAATCGAGTGAAACAACCTCTGACGATCGTGATTTTTCCAGATCCATCGAAGAACAGATAGCTGATTAACACCAGAGAACTAACACTACTCCGACGAATGAAGATGAACCAACAACATCAACTTGAAAAATCTACACCAGAAGAACCGATGGAAGACACGGCGGTAAACTACGGTAACAATTAGCAAAACAAATTGGCTTGTGGTCGATTCACAATGGTACCAAAAACGAACTAACATTCCACAAATTAACTCAACAAACTAACTAATACTTAATATTTAATCTTCTAACAGACAAAATGTCTCGAACATATTTTTAGGGGACAACTCTATATAAAATGTATATTTTAGGCACCAACGGTTCTATTAAGCCTACATTAAAAGAAATTGTTATTGTCAAGGTTACGGGTAGAGGTATTGGTAATCATAATTTTTTGATTTGAAATCCGCAAGTTTTAATGAATGAGGTTACATTCAAAATTATAATGTAAGTTTACATCTGAGTAAACAAAAACACCTAATCTGAATATATTTCTACAACTATTCAAACAAGAAATTAGCGTTTCGATATCATAGTTTGACATATTGCTCACGCCAACTACTTCAAGTTCAAATTTTCGCCCAAGCGTTACGAGGAACTTCTAGTTTCACTACACTTTTTAATGGAGTGAAACAATGCATGAGTTCGACATCTATGTACGTACAATTCATTAATTAAAGATTAATTATGTGTTATGAGGAAAACTTTTGTCGTCGGCTTGGTATGACAAACAAAATGAAAGTTGATATTAAGGGGAGTGTTAAAACATCAATACCAAAATGTTAATTAAAGTCTAATTAAGCTTAATTAAAGTTTACTTAAATTTATGTTTTAATTTAATAAATAATTCATTAATATTATAAAAGGCACATTAACGAGAACATGTAGTTTTACGCCTATATAAAAAAGTTTGCTTACCTTTTGTAAAACACACCGAATGAAAAATAAATTAAGTTTTTTTTCGATTTGATCATTTCCTTTCATCCTCTTAATATTTTAAGTTGTGGGGTGTTCAACATCAACTTGAGAGAAAATATTTAATTCAGGTATCAAATATATATTTAAGTTATATTTTTCAATCAATTTTGTGGAATATATATATATATATATATTTAAAATTTAAAAATGGAATTCTTTATTTTTATTCTCACATTTTATTGAGGGACCAATTTACATGTCATTGAAACTAAAAAGAACCAAAATCATATTGACACCATTTTTATTTGGATTATTGAAATTATTCGAGTTGTGAAATGTAACTCGCTTTGAACTCAAAAATTCAAATAAATCAATTCAATTAACTAAAAAAAATTAAACTGGAAAGAATTTTGCTCACTCAAGCTAGAATGCATATAACAGCTTGACACTTGCAATGTATTTTTTAAAAGGGTAGTGTATATCAATAACCACTAAACTGTGAAAAAACGATTGTTTTGGTATTGACCTTTTAAAAATTATAAAATAGTCATTAAATTTATTGAACGGTTACAAATTGATCACTAAACGTTATAAAATATTGTAATAATTTGAATATTTTAATGACCATTTTTGTAATAGTTCGATAAATTTAAGTATAAACTACCTATTTAATAGTCCATCTATTCTTGTGTTTATGTTTTAGTACCTCATCTGATTTATTTAAAAAAAATTCTACCTAAAGTTACGTTTTGTTTTCATTTTAGTACTCATAGTTGTTTGAATATAGAGTGAATGCAGAAGATTATCAAAAGTAAACCTCACAAATCAGCTTAGAATCTTATTAAGGGTAAGCAATATATTTATACAAGAGTTAAACCTAATCTGCTGACTAGTAATGACATCTTTACAAAGGTTAACAAACTTAACAGAATAACAGAATGAGAACAAGACTCTTTCTTCCTTCTTGACTTTCTTCTTAGACATTCTTGATCATACATATATATATATATCTAACATACTTCCATCCTTCTTCCCTTTCTTGAGTTTTTGAATACAGACATTCTTTAACATTCTTTCATCCTTCTCTACTTTGAATATTTTCAACCTTTTTTTTTGTTAGAACTGCAACAAGCTTCATGTATGTCGACAAACTAAACTGCTCCTGAGAAACTCCTGGAAGCTGATTGTAAGCTCAGTTCTCCTGCAGAAAACATTCTCAACCTTTCTCTAAAACGAACAAAAAAGGATGCTGACAAGGGCCTAGTTAGGACGTCTGCAACTTGATCCACTGCAGGAACATAGTTAACTTGAAACGACCCTTCAGCAACTTTTTCCCTCACGAACGACAGATCAAGCTCAACGTGTTTGAGCTTAGCATGATGTATTGGATTCGCAGAGTGTGCAATCGCACTAGTATTATCACACCATATGACTGGTGTGAAAGTGATAGATATTCCAAGTTCAACAAGCAATGACTTAACCCACATTCCTTCACACGTTGCATTTGCTAAACTTATGAACTCTTCTTCAGTAGAAGACCGGGAGACCACACCTTGTTTTTTCGAGCTCAAGGCAACGAGATTTCCCCTTAGATACACACAATGTCCTGCCGTTGAGTGTCTATCATCTGGGTTGGTACCCCAATCAGAATCAGAGTGAACTACCAGAGTTGTAAGAGTAGGAGTCATATTGAAGAACAACCCATGGTCTAAGGTGCCTGTAAGATACTTGATAATCCTCCTAACAACCTTTCAATGTTTGTCTAAAGGTGACTGCATAAATTGGCTCACCTTATTTACAACAAACTGAACATCAGGCCTTGTTGTACACACATGTTGAAGAGTACCAACAATCTGTCTGTACAGTGTTCCATCTAAACACGGATCACCATCAGCAGTAGACAATTGAGGTGTTGTTACCATTGGGGTTGGAGTAGGGTTTGTATTCACCTTTTTTGACTTTTCAAGAAGCTCAAGTATGTGCTTTCTTTGACTCAAAATTATGCCCTGCTCAACATGTTGAATAGTCATGCCAAGAAAAAAAAATCAAGTTTTTCCAAATCTTTATGAGAAAAAGCTGAGTTGATTGCTTGAATAACAGTGTTAACCTCACTTGCATCATCTCCCGTGACCACCACATCATCAACATATTCCATGATATATACCTTGCGATCATTATTCCCTCAAAAATACAGAGAAGCATCTGCTAAAGATTCCTTAAATTTCAGTGTATCCACTAGATATGCTCGAAAATTTTCAAACCAAGCCATAGGGGCTTGCTTATGGCCATACAAAAACTTCTTTAAACGGTATACTAGCTGATTTCCATTGCTATCAACACGCTCAAACCCTGGTGGTTGAACCATATAAATTTTATCCTCTAAATCTCCATTTAAAAACGCATTATCAACATCAATATGTCTTAATGCCCAACCTTTACTCAGAGCCATGCTCAACAAAATCCTAACTATCACAGGCTAAATCTGATAGTGATGCTATAGTTGCAAAATTTTACAAGCCAAGGTTAGCAGGATGTAGACATGTAGCTATTGAAGAGATAAGTACCACTCCAAGCAGCTATAGTTCAGATTCACTACAAAGGATAGAGACACATACATCAAGTTCTAGGTCTGATTCTCAAAGACGATATGGTCCTACAGCTACTCTTGATGATGCAGCAAGGTCTGAAGACAATAGTACTTCTCAAAGGCAAAATGGACCTACAACTACTCTTGATGTTGCAGCAGACCCTGTTGATGCAGTGAGTCAAGGTGTTGCAGCTCTGATACCATGTTTGAATATAAAGTGAATGCAGAAGATTATCAAAAGTAAACCTCACAAATCAGCTTAGAATCTTATTAAGGGTAAGCAACATATTTATACAAGAGTTAAACCTAATCTGCTGACTAGTAATGATAACTTTATAAAGGTTAACAAACTTAACAGAATAACAGAATGAGAACAAGATTCTTTCTTCCTTCTTGACTTTCTTCTTAGACATTCTTGATCACACATATATATATCTAACAATAGTTTATTTGACCATGGACGTAACGAGGATGATGATAATAATGTCATATCTACAATAATTTAAATTGAGAAAAACTTTAATACACGGGTTGTGTAAACTAAAAGTTTACACAGGTCTTTTAGTTTTAGGGGTTAGGGGTTTAAGGTTTAGAGTTTAGAATTTAATATTCGTGTGCAAAATTTAGGGTATACATTTTAGAGTTTAGGGTTAAGAATATAGGATTTAAGTATTATAGTGTAAAATACATGCACGTGTAAAATAAACTTTAATACCAAAATTTTACCCATTAAATTTGGTATCATGAATTAACCGGATAACAATTCAATTGAAAATTATTATATTGCGCTTACTTTGATTTCTAATGAATGTTATGATAATTATATTTTTTTATCTTTTATAATTATATATTATCTTTAAATTTACAATTGTTACACAAAATTATTGGGTGTGAACTTCCCATAAAATGTTGCAACATATTTCCAACTCTGTATTATATTATCCAAACTAGATGATCTCGATTTTATCAAATGAGGGCAGTCCCTTCACACCCAAAATTGTTTATAAGCTCATATGCTTTTTTGTTGATCAGCAAAAGCAAACATGAACCCTTCGTAGATCATGTTGTTGCTCTCTCTAACGTTGGTTTCGGCCGTGAGCGGAAATATTCTTGTGCCACCCAAAGAGCAGGTATTGATCTACAATGACCTGGCCTCAAGGACGGATTTTATCGTCCATTGCAAATCGAAGGACGACGATCTCGGTGCCCGACATGTTGCTTACGGCAACTACTTTGAGTTCAAGTTTCGCCCAAGCGTTATGAGGAACACCTTGTTTCACTGCACATTTCAGTGGAATGGAACAACGCATCGGTTCAACATCTAGGACCAACCCAGGGATGGGATCGTTTGTAACCAATGCGTGTGGAAAGTAAGAACCAATGGTCCCTGCATGCTCGCTTATTATACAACTTGTTACTCTTGGAGACCCCCAGCTTAATTAATTACTGTCACGCCATCTATTGAAATAAACATATGCCATACATTGCTTAGGTAAATTTATTTTCATTGTTTATGGTAGTAAATTTATTTTACTCCTCCGATCTAGCTCTTGTGTTGTCGTAGTAGGTAGCAGCACATGGCGGTTTTTTTGCCGGTCCGCCAGGCGTCGGCGCTTCGCGGCGAGCAGCCGCACCGCGGAACCATATCTCCGCAAAACAGGGCACCAGCAGCTTCGTGGTTTTTGCTGGTCCTGTCACCTGTACTGGGCCGCCTCCCTGCTTCGGCACTTGCTTTGATGTTGCAGGGTCGTCGCGGTTCTTTTACATGATGTTGCGTCTTGGTCAGTCTTGTGTGTTCTTAAGGATGGTTGGGTTTTTAGTGTTTCGTTGGATATCCTGTCAAGCCACTGCCGGTCGTCGGCGAGCAGACGCAGCGCGACCCTTCGTCACCGTCTTACAGGTCACCAGTTTTCGGTTCGGGGTCGGGCTTGCCGGAGAAACCATGACTGTTGGCTGGCTCAAAGTGGAGCTTAGGGATGGGGTATTTTAGTTTTTTAATGATTCCTTACCCTAAATACCCCTATCTAGCTCTTTGCTCAATAAATTTTCATTTTAAGCCAAACACTTCCTTGTTTTATGGGATTTAGAAATTTGTAGGGACTTAAAAAGATGTTGAGACTCGAAAACTGAAGGTTTTTAGATTCGAATGGGATCTGGGTGGTTTTAACCCTCCTTTTGAGATCCGGTCGAGGTGGTTTCGGTATGCGAAAGATTATGATCTCTTTTCAAGTTTGTCGGTTCCAAGATTGATAGTTAATTTAGTGAAGCCAGATCAGTTAGGGTTACGTTTTCCCACAACTTCGGTGACAAAGCCCAATCTCTCTTTGGGATTGGGAGTCTGCCTCCGGATGGAGCTCTCCCAAAAGAACATGATTTTCGGTTATGCCTTTTCTGATCTGAGGTCTACATGTGGCGGTTTTCTTCTTTGCTCTAATGAGAGTTTGTGTAACCCCCTAGACCCGCCTATGTGTTACAACGGATCCTAAGAAGTCACATTAGGGTCACAAGAGCGACCCACAGTAAAATTCACATGAAAACATTTTTTTTCTCAAAACACTTATTAAACTGTAAAATCAACTTTTGTTTAAAATACAATTTCAGAAAATCATTTAAACACATAAAAAGAAATTCCAGAAGTACTTTACAGACTCAATAACAAAACCATACGTGACATACATGACATACATGCCCACTAACTATACAATACCGTACTCCAGAGGCAACACCGAGGAAACTCCGAACACTGATGTCAAACATTAGGTCATGCTATTTTAATTGAACCTGCAATGGTAAAAACAACGTGAGCTTGGAAAAGCTCAGTAATACATAACTACCAAAAGATGCTATAAGTTCATGCAGATATATGGTAGGCATAACATTTTCATGATGTTCCGCGCAGTAATGGCCTCCATTTCTGTTTTACTATTCCGAGGTTGCATCATACTCAAGAATAATGGTATTTATTCTTTAATCAGACCTTGAGAATTAGACAGGAATTATATAGGCTGGTAACATACGAGGTAGGAATCAGAGAGTTCGACGTCTAGTGTGTTCCAAAAAGTGCAGATCAATATACATAAGTACTTAACATCATATCATATGAGCACATAACAGCTTAAATGCAAATGTTCAATGTTCATACAGAAGTTTACAAGAACTACCCTCCAACCTTACACCAATATGCAGTCCCCCAGAACTGCATCCATAAGGACTTACCCTAGGCCCGATGGGCGTAGGTGCCACTCAAGGGGAGACCTTGAGTCCATAAGGACTTACCCTAGGCCCGATGGGCATAGGTGCCACCTAAGGGGATGCCTTAGGTCCATAAGGACTTACCCTAGGCCCGATGGGCGTAGGTGCCACTCAAGGGGAGACCTTGAGTCCATAAGGATTTACCAGCTTGATCAGGGCTGTACCGACAGAGACTTCATATCATAACCCAACAGTATACCCCAGATGACAATCGATAATCAGATTTCAGACAGGAGTAACATAATACATGTAATAGACATATTCTATTCAGAGTATCAGATACGGAAGATTCATGCTTTTGACAGATAAATGGGCATACCATTGAGCATAGCAGATATTTTCATTATTCATCACGCAAACAGATTTTACCATCATAGGTCAAACTAACAGATCATACTATCGAGTTTATCGGACAATCAGACAATACCATTACAGATCAAGCAATCACATAGCAAGTATACAAATTGAGCAAACATATATCATGTAGGCAGAGAATGTCATCAAACATACTATTATTCATCATTAATTAATTATACAGTTCATTCAACAGAATATAACATACATGGAACACACTAGATGGGACAGATCTTTTCTTGGAGATACTTGGCATTTACGGAATGTGACATATTAAACTTTTGATAATTTGAACGAATTTTCTAAAACGTGGCCCCTATTAAAAGAGTTCATACTAACGGTTTAACCCAGATATTCAGGAGGTGATACATTAAGATCTTTGAGAGTTTAGACGCATCATGAGTTATTTAGTCATATAAGCCTACAAGGGCATTATGGTCATTTTATCACATATGGACATTTTGGTAATTTATACCAACATTGAATAAGCAATGGTTCACAGAACTCGTATAACCTATTTACTCGTTAGTTTTCTAACCGGACATTCAAGAATTTCTAAATTAAAGTCTTTTAAGTTATCAAATATTTTCAGTGATGTTTCGACTATTTAGGCTATCATGGCCTTTTAGTTGTTTGACTGTCATGACAAAATTTTATACTATGGCACAATCATATCAGAATGAAAGTTATAATTTTCAGGGGCTCTAACAATTTATCATACCTCCAGAATTTGTTTAATGCGGCATAACCCAACTTGACAGTACTTACCAACGTTCAGATGTGAGTAAAATGCGTGCATCAGAACTTAACACTGACTATATTGTATGTCTGAACAGTCGCCCTCACACTTTACTATACAGTTTAACTTTGAGCAATCGAACATACAATTTATGCAGATCTTCCTACCTTACATTGATATGGTAAGCGATGGGCATACACGTGTCGTATTTCTCAACACTTAAGGGAACCTTAGCTATTTAAGTCTCATTAACAAATCCAGAATTTCGTCAAATACATAGTTACCGATTAACTCAGAAGAATATTTCGGTTATTTTAGACTAAGATAAATCTACCATTTCTTTCTGAATTACCATTTGGTACCTCCATCATTCACGTACTCAAACGAGATTACGTCGTCCTAACTCTCTCAGGCCTTTACAGACGATTCATTCATTACAGAACTTGAGGGTATAACGTCATTCAAATTAATCAGACATTTAGGTGCTCGAGGGCGTTACCGTCTTTTTGGTCATTACGATCATTCTCATTTAATTCACGCATTACTGTCATAAGGATCGACTTAGGATTTCAACATCATTTCCAAAAAAATTCTCATTCAGGTGTTATACAGAGTTTGAGGGATTATCCAAGTTTGTATCACACGTATTGCATAATCAGGTCGAATGCAGATTTTAGGTCATTTCCTTTATCAGATGGGTAGTTTAGTCATACTTATGCTCCAAGGGCATTTTCGTAATTTCATAATTAATATCTCACACTCTGTGTCCTGGGCCTTGATCCTTACACACTGTTGATTGAGTTGCGGATTAACTGAATTTAACTATTAGAACTTATGATACTGTTAGCCCATTAATAATCTTATTTGGATAATTTGGTCTTATTAATATCCGTACTTATTGCTCGAATCTGATTCAATTTAAGCAGAATTTATAGTATACGTCATCATAAGCATGCATGCGTTAACCGAATATCAACATGTTCATAAAGCATACAAGGGGTAGTAGTGTATTACCTTAGTTCCGAGCTATAACAGTTGATTCATGATACGACATTCGAATACCCTCGAACCCGAATTCGACATTCCTCAGCATCGAGCATCCAAGGAACCGAGAATACCTTCAATTACACAAATTCCAAGATCAGACCTTACTCACAACCTCTTAACCAATAATTAAGTACATAAACAAGTTCGGGCTCAAGGTCAGATTCGGAGGCTTTCGGATCAGAATTTTGCAAAACGGGCTAAAAATGGACTCAGGACGTCGAAAAATATAAAATAGGAGTTTTCGGAAAATTTGACTTTTTGGGTCAACGGTCAAAGTCAACGGGTCAAGGTCAACGGGTCAATGCTGACGTCAGTATGACGTCAGCAGTCAACAGAGGGTCAACTGAGCTGACTCGACATGTTAACTCACTGAGTCAACTCAGGCGAGTTGACTCAGTCGGATCAGATTTGGGTCAGAGACGGGTCGGGTCGGGTTGTCGGGTTTGGGCTTCAATCGAACCGGTCCACTTACCCTTGGGTATGGCTTCGGCGGCTGGTCGCCGGAATTGGTCGCCGGAGACGCATCGGACACCAAAACTGCTGAAAAACAGAAGCTTAACAACCCAGTGAATTAGATCATTTAACAACCACACAAAACATGTCAGAATTGGAACAGAAAAATTACCCAAATCGGACCAAAACGGCCGGAAAGGTGCGATATTTCGACGAGGCCCTTGCCGGAGTCGAACAACCAAACAAATGGTCGGGTTTTGTACAGCTCGACACGGAGAGTTCAACGGTCACACCCCTGACTCGAACGGATTCCTCCATCGGCCGGAAACAGAGGGGGACGGTTGCGACAACTTAAACACCGGAGCTTCGAACCGTTATATACGGTGAACGGCAGCACAACAGCGCGCGTGCTCGGAGGCTGGGTGACCGGAGTGAGACGATCTACACGCCGGCAGCGGCGGTGTCGCGCACGGAGTGACGGTGAAGCAGATCGGAGTTGGTGAAGCCGAACGGTTTTCCACTATTTTCGTGCGAAGAACGGGCAGAAACAAGGGTTACTAGGTCGGGTTTTTGTGGCAATGGGGCGGTGGTGGCGATGGTGGGGACGGCGGATGCCACGGACGGCCGGCGAGAGCTCGTCGAAGCTTGAACGGAGAAAGGGTAGGTGAGAGGCTCTTAGAATTCTCTAGATGCTTATTTTACCAGACTTAGATCTGAAGGGTCAAATGGGATATTAAATTTGATTTAATATCCCGCTCAAACTTGATTCTAATATTTCTCTATGAAAAAACTGATAGAAATGAGCACTTGGCTCAATGGTTTAGCATCTAAGGGGGAAGGGAGGGGTGAGGTCGTGGGATCAAACCCCACCAATCCCATTTTACTGATATATTTTTTTGTGGGTGTTACAGTTTGGTTGACCGTGTGGGCCTGATTGTCCCAGTTCTGGATAGGCCTGTTGTCGCTTATGTTTGGTACTCCCGCCGCACTTATCGGCTTTGCATGGTTACCGCTTTCTGCCGCTTGTTTGCCTTGTGGTTTTTACTTGGTGATGTTTCTATGTTTCCTGCACTATTGGTGCATGGGGTTGGGCCCCTTTTACTTCAATCGAATTTAAGTTCCCCTTTGATAAAAAAAAACAAATTTTTATAATATCTTAATTTATATTAATCAATTAATAAATCTAATAGCAAATGATTATACCAAAAAATAATTTCATGGTTTGATTTACTTTACAAACTTTTTTTTTTGGACCTTTTGTCATTGCACTTTGTCGTGATTTTGTGCCCGTTTTCATTTTTCATTATTATTTATTTTTATATAGATATATTAAATAATATCTTTTAATTTCATAAAAAAATATTGAAATTTCTAACCATAACACAAATCAGAAATTATAAAATCTTTTCAACAGATATTACAAGTGGCACTTGTTGTCTGACCTCCTATATGAGTACACATGCATAATTAAAGGAGAGTATTTGATTAAATTAAATGATTTTTTTAAATTAGTCTAGTTGACTATTAATTTAATTTAATTTAATATTTTAATAGAGTCGAGTTAAACAAAATTTGAGTTTGTAGAATAAATTTTTTTCAAGTTAAATTAAAAAAAACCAAAATTATCGGATTAAAGTCAAGTTAAAAATATAACTAAATTTCAAGTTAGAGCACAAAAATTTAAGACGTTGTATTTTCTTTTTTGAATATAAGACGTATATTTGAAAACTCTTTTAGAAAAAAATAAGTGGAAAGATAGAATATTTTTATGTGATAAACTTAATTTGATGATTTATTTGTTTAATGCATCTAGTTTATTATTTTGGAAAAGTTTTTGAAAATATCATTTACCATTTTGATATATTTATTCAAACAGTTTTTTAGAATTTTATATATTTTATTTTTTAGAATTTTTTAGAAAAATGGAATTCTTTATTTTATTTTTTGCATCTTCGTTGTTGAGATTGAGCAATTTACAAATCATTGAAACTAACAAGGACTAAAATGACATTGACACCATTTTTATTCGGTTTATTGAAATTATTCATGTTGTCAAATTCAATTCTATTTGAGCTCCATAAATCAAATAAATCAATTTGATTAACATAAGATTTACAAAATTAAAATCGAAATGAATTTTTTCACCCTCTAGGTAGAATGTCTGTCGGCAGCTTGGCCTTGTGCCTTTTTCTAAAATGATAAAGCATATCAATAGTCACTAAATTATGAAAAATAATTGCTTTTGTCATTAACCTTTGAAAAGTCATAAAATAGTTATTAAATTTGTGGAGCTGTTAGAATATGGTTATTGGATGTCATAAAACCGTGTAACAATTCGATTAATTTAATGAGTATTGTAATAGTTTGATCAAATTTAATGATTATTTTGTAAAAAATTAATAAAATTTAATGATCATTTTATAATAATTTAATAAATTTAATGAATATTTTATAATTTTTAAAAAACCATTGACCAAAACGACTATTTTTTCCTAATTTAGTGTCTACCAGCATATTTAACCCTTCCTAAAAATACCATAACCAACAAATTAGAAATATTATTAGCTACAGGGGTAAAACTATTTTGGGAAACTATTCTTTTGAAAATCTTAGTGTCCATTTGGTTATAGAGAATGAAGTAGGGGTGAGCGTTCGATCAAGTCGAATAAAAAAATTCCAAGTTAATCGAGTTGACGCGTCATAATTTACAACTCAAACTTAATTTGATTTTTTTTTTCGATTGGAGTTGAGTTTATGAAATTCGAGTCGAGTCAAATTTTCGAGTTCTTATACAAATTTAATTCTAATTATTTATCATGTTATAGTACGGTTTGATTATAATTTAAACGACTTTCTTTAACCATAAGATATGCATATATAATTCTTCGTATTATTTTTTACATGTATGAATAAGATTTGTAATGTTATTTAATAAAAAATATCACCTAAACTTCTAAAATATATTTATAATGTCATTTTTAAATAAGAAAGTTTTGGGGATAAAGTATTGATGGGACTTGGGAGTATAAATGAGTCAATGATTTGATGTGAAGAAAAAATTTACAAAAAAATTCAGCTGAATGATCAAATTGAATAAAATGTAAAGTTAAAGAACTAAATTACAAAAAGAATATATTTTGTTAAAAGTATGAATTGAAGTTACATACATATTATATAGTATTAGTGAATCATGTGGTTTAATTTTGGTCAAAATAGACTTAAAACGAAAGATGAATTGAAAAAATGAGAAATCATTCAAAGTTGAGGGGATAAATTGAAAAGAAATAGGAAATTGATTTTAAAAATATGAATTGAAGCTAAATAAGTATTCTACAGTAGTTTAGGAGCATGTGGTTCAAATTTGGTAAAAAATGGACTTAAAACAAAGGAGGGATTGAAGAAATGAGGAAATCTTACAAAGTTGAGGGGCTAAATTGCATGAAATTTATTTTCAAAAATATGAATTGAAGCTAAATAGGTATTCTACATTGGTTTATGAACATGTGATTCAAATTTGGTCAAAATAGACTTAAAATGAAGGAGAAATTGAAGAAAAATGAAATCATGGACTAAATCACAAAACTGTAAAATTCAGTATTTCGGTTTTTCGAGTTGGTCAAATTTGAACTCGACTCGAACTCGAATTTTTTTTATTTACTCGAATAACTCGACTCAAATGACTCAAAATTGAAAAAATTGATTTTTTGAGTCGAGTCGAGTTTTGCTCACCCCTAGAATAGAGTCCGTTTTCATTTTCTTAGAAAATGAAAAACAATGAAGAAAACATGTTTGGTTGTAAAATTAGAAAATGATTTTTAGAAGAAAAAAACAAAAATAAGTAAAATTTTGAAAACATAAAAAAAGATATTTTCATTGAAAATGTTTTAGGAAAGTGTAAATATAAAAACAAGGGTTTTTTAATTTTAACTTCATTTTGATTTGTGTCCGAATCTTTCTAAATGCCATTTTTAAGGGTAATTATTCCATGCACAAGCGCTTGTGAAAACTTTATTTACACAACCGTCTTAGTTTTAGGGTTTAGGGATTCTATTTAGAGTTTAGAGTTTATGGGTTTAAGTGTAGTAGTTTTGAATTTAGAGGCTATTGATAGAATTTTAGGTTTAAGGTTAAAATTTAGGGTTTATAGGTTAAAACCTAAATCCCTAACCATATTACCCTAAAACCTAAACCATAACCCTAAACCCTAAATTCTAATATGAAAGGCTTGTAACACGCTCGAATCGATCTTCCGAAACCGTCAAGAGGGTTGAATTGAACTCCCGAAAGAATTGGCTAAAATCGATAAAAATGATAGACAATTTGCACGATGATTTTAAAGTGGTTCGATTTTCTAACCAAAGTCTACATCCACTACCTTAGCACACCACTGAGGATTTTCCAATTCACTACTATGAATTCTTCCTTTTGAGGCCAAATGGATAACCTTACAACCCTATCTTTTTAATGGCTAAGATAGAACCACTCTAGTTTTTACTTGGGCTAAACTAGAACCTCTCTCTTTTACAAGGTTTGTTTTGTAAATAAAGTACCTCACAAGGTGTGTGTTTACACAATTGAGCTCACAAGAAAGAGTGGAGGATAAAAACAGTAAAATCACTCTCTACAAATATTTACAAGAAAAATGAAGAAAATAAGGACTTAAACTCAATTTCTCTTGAACATTAAGCTTGGATGTGGCCTCTAAACTTCTTCAAGTGTCCTTGTGGTGTTTATATAGTGTGGAATGACTTTCTAGCCGTTTAAGGCCGTTGAGAATGAGTCATAGCCGTTGGGGATGTAAAATAGCCGTTACCTACAAAAAAACAGAGCATTTATAGCACGAGGGATCGATCCATTTACAAAGGGATCAATCCTTTCTTATGAAAAATATGACCATTGCAAAAAGGGATCGATCCCATACACCAGGGGATTGATCCGTTGCACTGAGACAAAATTTGTATGAAACTGTCCAACAGGGGATCGATCCCTTTCATTAGGGGATCGATCCTTTTTGCCTTGAAGGTTTGAAAACAGTTTTCGTAGTGCAAAAACGGATCATACTTGTTTTGAAAAAGATCGGTAAAGATGGAAAACATTCGAAACGAATTTTTAAAGATTGTTTGGACTTTGAATTATTTTTGCAAGATTCAATATATTCGATTAAGTTCAAAAACATTTTTCTTTTATTTGTTATATCAAAATATTAGTTCAACATAATCCTAAACCCTAAATTTTTATAGCCTCACACTAAAATCCCTAAACTCTAAACTATAAATTAAAACCATGACCCGTAAAATTAAGGCGCGTATGAAAACAAAATTTTTTCACCGATTGCGTATGAGATAATAATAATTTTTTTAACTTTACTTTATTTACTCATATTTATTTATTTACTATTATAATAATATCATGTGCATTATCTGTGGTGCTTCTCGAGACACTCGTAAAACGTTTACTAGCTCCATCCGACATCGGAGGAAGGAGATCGGCAAAAAAAATTAAAAGATTTTTGTTCAGTTAGTGGACTTCGGGCACTTTCTATTAAAATGGAGGTCGAATTCAGACTCAGGGGAAGAGACGAAGCGACTGGTGAAATTTGGTACCGAACAACAACGACGGTGGACGGCGTAGTGAAAAAGATGTTCAATGTCCAAACATCAGTGAGTAAATTGAATGTTTATAAACTTTAGTGATGATTTACGTAATTTACTCTTATATTTTTATACAATTATAAATAATCCTTAAATTTACAATTATTACACACAAATATTAGGTGTCAACTTTCCATAAAATGTTGCAGCTTATTTCCAACTTTGTATTACATTACCCAAATTAGATGATATAAATTATATAAAGAAGAGGGCAGTCCGCTTCACTTCCAAAACCGTTTATAAGCTCATATGCCATTTTGCTAATCATCAAAAACAAGCATGAATCCTTTGTCCATCATCTTGTTGCTCTCTCTAACGTCGCTTTCGGCCGTGAGCGGAAACATTATCGTGCCACACAAAGCGCAGGTATTGATCTATAACGACCTGACCCCAAGGACGGATCTCATCGTCCATTGCAAATCGAAGAACGATGATCTCGGCGTCCAACATATTGCTTACGGCAACTACTACGAATTCGACTTTCGCCCAAGCGTTTTGAGGAACACCTTGTTTCACTGCACCTTTCAATGGAACGGGACAACGAATCGGTTCGACATCTACGTACAAGTGAGGGATCAATTATTTTGCGATCATTGCGTGTGGAAAGTAAGGCCCGATGGTCCCTGCTTGTTGGTTAATCCTACAATTTGTTACTCTTGGGCACCCCCAGCTTAACTCATTGCTGTAAAACCATTTATTGAAATAAACATATCCCATGGTGCACTGCTTAGCTTTCTATAGATTGTTACAGACACAGCTTTCGCTGTTTTTTTTAAATGATTAAAGAGTGTTTTAATTTTAAATCGAATTTTACTATACAATAACTATTTATTTAACTTGTAATTTTCAAACAGAAACAATCCGCATATTTGAACTCAAGTAGTCTCACTGAAAAAATTGATGATGCTTATTCTAAGAGACCCAAATTCAATCACTTTGTGTGCAGTGCAAGGTATATAAACATTGTCAAAGGTACTATTAAAAATATGCATATTTAACATTTTAAAAAGTATTAGAGGTAAATTTATTTTCGTTGTTTAAGGCGGTAAAGAACTTAAGGTTACTCTAGAGTTAGCACGTGCAACAATCTCAAAATTAGTTTACACGATAACTAAATTTAGATTAATTAGTTAATACATTTGATATCCAATGATAATACCAAAAATCCTTATTTCATAGTTTGATTTATTTTATTAAATAACATTACAAATTTTATTTATATTTGTAGAAAAAATATAAAGAAATATATATGTATAATGTATATAGTTATAGAAAATCGTTTAAATTGAAACAAATTAGTGTCATAACATTAAAATATTTAAAATTTTAAATTCAAACAAAAATTTGAACAACTCGACTCTTCAAATAAAATTTAAATGATAAAATAAGACTTGTCAACTCGATTAACTAATTTTTTTTATTCGACTCAACTACTACTTACCTCAATCATGGGTTAACTAGACAGTGACTTAGTTGAAAAATTATGAAAAATCACTTTTATAAATTATGAAATAATATTTAAGGATGATTTTGAAATTTAAGTTCATCATATAAAATCTTTTTAAAAAATCATTTGATGAGACTTGAACTTTAATTCATACCAAAATACTAATAAATACTTAACAAATTAAAACAACTCATTTCTTTTAAAAAATGAAAAACAAATAATACCACTTTATTTAAAAAATATGAGTGATTATTTCATATACTGGCGGTGGAACTTTTAGTTTCCACAAGCGCCTTAATTTTAGGGTTTAAGGTCTTAGTTTAGGGTGTAAAGTGTATATGTGTTTATAATTTAGGATAGTGGTTAAAATTAGGGTTTAGGATTATAATTCAAGGTTTATAAGTTAAAACTTATATTTTGACCATATTACCTTAAAAATTAAACCCCAACTTCTAAACCTTAAAATCTAACCACTATCCCTAAATTATAAACCCCTATACCTAAACCTCTAAATTCTATACCCTAAACCCTTGAATATAAATCCTTGAATTTGATGTAGTTATAAAACATATTCTAAAAATTGTTTTTAGAAATATTTATATAACAACAAAAAATAGTTTACGCAACATCCTCTAAACATCAAAAAATGATTTTTAAAAACTGTGTTCTAAAAATTGTAATTAGTTTTACGAAAACTGTTTTCAGTTAAACAAATAGACCTATAATATATAATTAGGTAGTCGATATACATATAGTGTACCAGCTAAACCCCATTTCTTAGTGTAAACTGGTTTTGGACATTTTCGTTTTTGAAACTGGCTATGATCAATATTGTAATGACATTGATATGGTGCACTTTTTTTTTCTATTTAAGTTTAAGAATTTTTTTTAATAAGGGTTATATATGTCTTGTTCGGTATAATTTCTTTATATAAAATCGTACAATATCTTTTCTTCAAAAAACCGTGTCTTAGAGAAACAAAATCCATTAGATTTGATAATGATAAAAAATGAATAGGCTTTTTCCTTAGAAATCAAGAAAGAAAACGGATAAAAATATGGATTGTACCACCCTAAATAATGGTTATAAAAAAAAAAGGAGATTTAAAACCAAGGGAACTTGATCCTGTAACCTATGCTTAGTAAACCCAAGCTTTAACCGTGTAAGCTAAGGTAATTTATGAACATAGTTTACTCCAGTTTTTATTTAAGCTATGGTTTAATTGTCTAATCCAGTAATAAAATAAAAGTGAGACTCCTCACCTACCCAAACCAATGCACATTCTAGATTTGAAAAAAAAATCAGATCACTAGGGGTTTTCAAAGGTCACCATCAACCCCCCTCACCATCCGGTGCTCCGATCTTACCCACCGCCCGTCGGTGACCGCCATCGCATCAACCAGTCAGATCGTCACTCAACCCCGAACCCAATGTCAGCTACCACTCGCACGTCTTCCACGTTGTTCACCGGGAAAATCGAACAGATGATTAGGCGCAAAACCTCAAGCGACGCACCTCTATCCTCGTCATTTTTGACGTTGTTCATCGTCGATTCAAGCAGTGAACGCCGCCATTGTTGTCCCCTGGCCGAGTCGATCAAAACCCAGGTCCTCGATCACCGGTCCGCCACCGTTTTGCACCTTGCTGGAGACGCATTGTTCCAAACCCTTTTTTCCTCTATTCTGATAAATGAGGTAAGTTTCTGACAAATAATCTGAGTTTTAGTGAGTTAATAGGTGTGTTTTGGTTAATCTGGGCGTTTTTCGATGTGTTAGAAATCGTTTTTGCCGTGTGTGGCGATCACGCGCCGCCGTGGGCCAATTCCAGCCACCTTGGATGGTGGCTTGTGAACCGAGCAGGGCCGAACCCGCCTTGGACTTGGTCTGGTCCTGAACCGAGTCAGTGAATCGGCCGAACTCGGTCTGATCTCAAACCCGAACTAAGCCCAAACCCGTTCGCTCGACCCGTTAACCCGTTGATTATTCCAAACCTTCCGAGTCAACTCAATGAGCCAAACCGTCCGAGTCAACTCACCCGAGTTTAATCAGCCGAGTCAAATCAGTTGACCAGTGACGTCAGTGTGATGTTAGCGTTGACTTGATCGCTGACATCAGCAAGACGTCAACGTTGACTTTGACCCTAAAAGTCAAATTTTCTGAAAACTCCTATTTTATGTTTCTCGACGTCCCGAGTTCGATTTTAAAGCCTGTTTCGCAAAATTCTGACCCGAAAGCTTTCAAATCTGACCTTGAACTCGGAGTTGTTTATGTATTTATTTATTCAGTTAAGAGCTCTATGAATAAGAACTGAAATGGGATATTGTCTGATTGAAGGTACTCACAATTCCTTTCATACGAATGGTTGAGAGACGTCAAATACGGGTTCAAGTGTGTTCGAATATCGTTCGAGGGTCGACTGATATAGCAAGGATTCAAGGTAATACATTGCTACCTCTTGTATGCCTTATGAACATGTTAATATTCGGTTAATGCATGCACAAATATGACGACGAGTACCGTTAATTCTTCTTAAGTCAAACCCGATATCAAAATGTATGACAATGTAGATAAGATTGGAATAATCGAATGAGAAAAATGATAAATCAAAGAATATGGAATTCAATAAATAATGAAATACCCTCAAGGTAAAAATGACAAAAATACCCCCCGATAATGAAAGTGGTGCTGAAACCTACACTAGACCCGGTAAAACAATTGATTCATTTAAAAGTCTCGAATTACTCATAGAGATGCGATAATAAGACTTAAACATTCAAGAAAGATAAGTACTTGGATCTAGCGTAAATCCTGAATAAACTCCTGAAGATAAATTTGTGGGGGAAACTGTTTATATGTTCGGATCAATCAAACTATCGGAAGATACATAATTGATATAAATGGCTGAAGCGAGTGAGAATTTGGAATATGGATACAACCGAATTAGAAAATGACCAAAATGTCCTTGGATATTGGAATTTTTTTAAATTTACTAAAATGACGGGTCTACCCCGTGTGTTGAAATATTGGATGGTTGGAAAAAGGTCAAAAGGGGACGAAATTACTAAAAGGATTGAAAATATCGATATGTATGAATTGGCTAAAATGACTAAGATGCCATCGGGCACACGAAACTACCAAGTTAACCACATGATGGGATATAAACTAGAGATTTAAAATGATTGAGTGGTTTGGAAGGGGGCCGAAAGAATATGAATGGTCGCACTTTAAATAATTGGGATACCCTCTTGACCCAAATTAAGTTAAAGCATTGAAAACCCGAGCTCCTGATCGCATGCAAGTGGCTGTAATACTCAAATGGGTTTGAAGCTTGGGTTATGTATGTCAATCATCTCTTAATATTATACGTTAATGGATGGAAACTGCATAAATGCATGTTCAACCCCTCAAGGCTTGTTCCAAGATAATGTGACAACGATTTATACAGATGTATAACACATTCAGAGTTAAATAGTGAACACATAGAAAGTGTACCAATTTGAATGCACGAAAAGTAATGTATTGGAGATGAGTATAGTGGAATGGTCTTGGAAGCTTGGTAAACCATCAACAATCTTCAGCACAACAAATTATTGACCTATCCCATCGGGTTTAGACTATAGAATTGTCCTATATTGTTAAATGACCAAAATGCCCTTTTCGGCCAAAAGGATCGAAACAATCTTGATATATTTGATATCCTAAATGATCGTATTATATTGATTTTCGAATGCCTAGTTAGAGACATTGACAACAAAGTTTTTTTTTGTTTTATATAGGGACATCGTTTCTAAAATCAACTCAGAATTGTCAAAAGTTCAGTGTTTCCTCTTTCCTTTTAAATACCAAGTATCTTTGAGAAATAAATCGTTCCACCTAGTGTGTTCCAAGTGCACATAAATATCCTCTCCGCTTGAACCGTAGACTGTCTCATAATCTGAATCATGACTATTAAGTAACTGGAATATACCTTTGTATCAGAACTAAAACTAAAGATTTCTTCATATCTATTGTTATTGTTATTATCGATTACTGTTATTACCAATTATTATTGATTACTACTAGTTATTGTTATTACCGATTGCTGTTGTTACCGATTACTACTAATTATTATTGTCACTGCCTAGATCGTTCCAGGGATATTTGGGATAGAGTATGAAGTTACCATAGGTTCAGCCCTGATCAGGCTAGTAATTCCTTACCATTTCAGGTTTCTATGCTTCGGCTAGGGTAATTCCTTACCGTACCTAAGGTATCCCCTTAGGCTGGCACCTACGCTCAATGGGCCTGAGTTAATGTCCGTCATAGTTGCAGTTCTAAGGAACTGCATACTAGAGTTTGGTTGGAGGGTAGATAGGAAATCTAAAATAAACCTTAACGCTAACATTATATAACCGTGGAATAACATTCACCACACAGTTACCTTGTATGTGTTAGCTTTGCACTGTTGGAACACACACTAAGCCCCTGACTCAACTATCGTAATTCATATCTTGACTAATTCTTCGGTCTATATGTTCCTAGTATGATACTCAGTGATTGAATAAAGAAAAATCCTATCATCTTCATGTATACCGCTTCTTTGAAATATCTGATCGTATTTTGGAGCCTATTGTTGCCTGAAACATCATAACAATGTTATGCTTTTCCTATACTTGCATGTGCTTGTAGCATCATTTGGTAGTTCTGTATTACCGAGCTTTTCCAAGCTCACATTATTCTTACCAACGCAGGTTAAAAAATCTATCATGGCTCGATGATCAACATCAGTGTTTGGAGTTCTCTCGGTGTTGCTTTTGGAGTACGGTATTGACATAGTTAGTGGGCATGCACGTCATGTATTGTTTTACGATAGTGTTTGTAAAACGTTTTCTAACATTTCTGTTATATGTTTAAATGAATTCCTGAATATTTTAAATCGAAATTAACTTTATAATTTAATAAGTTTTTTAAGGAAAAATGTTTTTTGTGGATTTTTACCGTGGGTCGCTCTTGTGACCCTAATGTGACTTCTTAGGATCTGTGGAACGCATGGGCGGGTCTATGAGGTTACATGGATTATTATCTTACACATAGGCGGTGGAAACTTTTTGTGTAACACCCCAAAAGTTTAATGGTGTAGATTAAAGATTTAGGAAAAAAATATGGATAAGTTGCCATGGCGGTTCAAACTCGCGCCCTTGGGCATTGTGGGCTAAATCGATAGCCATCAGGGCTAAGGCCATCTCTGTTAAAAATTAGTCTTAGATTAGTTTTAAAGTATGTGTAGCGACCTATATTGAAGATAAGTAGAGTCTAGAAAAAAAAATTCCCTGCGATAAGGAATGCCTCACCAGATTAAAAAAAAAAGTCTGGAATACCAAAAGTTCTCCCTAAGTCTGGCCACATCTCTGATCTCGCTCACCGCACTACCATAAGTGTCACCGCCATCATCAGCGTGCTCGTCGTCGTCCAGCGAACCTAGGGCCATCAGCCACTCGCAGTGAATGGCCGCTGTTCGTCGTGAATATCGGTCTGAAGGTTCGGCGAGAATCCAGGAGATTGCCTCTGTTTTCAACGTTTATTTGGTCACCTGAGTTACCCGTTCGTACCGTCGACACCTCAGTGTACTCTCGGCGTTGACGCGAGCAAAACCCTTATTTTTTATTGTCGATCGGACAACAGCAGGGGCAATATCGGAGTCACACATTTTTTGACCACTTTGTTCTGTTTTTGGTAAGATCCGATGAGTTTTCCGACTTAGTTTGTGTCGTAATCGAGTGGGTTGGATTCTAAGTTAACGATCTTTCTTTTTGATAGAAAAAATCGACCTTTGGGTTCATCGGCAAGGTTTCCTGGTGACCGGTCGGTGAACACAGATCTGAAATATGGGGTAAGTATGTTGAACTGGCCCAACTGGTAAACCGACCAGAATCGGTTGAACCGGTCAGACCAGTCGACCCAACCCGAGTCTGGCCCAACCCGTACCCAACCCGACCCGAACTCAACGCCCGACCCGTCTGCCCAACTTGTTAACCCATTGACCGAGTCAACCCGTTCTAGTCAACTCAGTGAGTCAACTCGTCCAAGTTAACTCAGTGAGTTAAACCATCTGAGTCAACTTAGTTGACCAGTGACATCAGCATTGACTTTGACCTGTTGATCTTTGACCTGCCGACGTCAGCATGACGTCATTGTTGACTTTGGTCGTTGACCAAAAAGTCAACTTCTCTAAAAACTCCTATTTTATGTTTTTCGACGTCCTGAGTCCGTTTTGAAAAATTCTGACTCGAATGCCTCCGAATCTAACCTTGAACCCGAACTTGTTTATGTAGTTATTTATTCAATTAAGAGCTCTATGAATAAGGACTATAATGGAATATTGCGTGATTAAAGGTACTCATAGTTCCTTGAATACGAATGGTTGAGGGACGTCAAATCCGGTTCCAAGAGTGTTCGAATGTCGTTCATGGATCAACCGTTATAGCTCGGAGCCAAGGTAATACTTTTCTACCACTTGTATGCTTTATGAACATGTTGGTATTCGATTGTAGCCTGCATGCTCATGATGAAGTATATTGTTAATCTACCTAAGTTAAATCAGATACGAAAAATAAGTATGAAAATTTAGATAAGTATGACATATTCAATTAAAAATAATAATATGAATAAATCGAAAAGTTCTGGAGTTCTATAATTAACTTTGAATAAGATTTTGATTGATGCGAATAAGGAATTGTTGATCAATGAGTGATCAAAGTTCAATGGTTAATCGGTAAAACAATGCACTTCAAAACGTCCAATTCAGACTATTTTCTTGATTTAAGGTTTAACGCTCAGAATGTTTGGTTGTGAAGTGACAAAGACGCCTTGATGTATAAGAAAGACAAGAAAATTACCTATGTTAATGGAAGTGGTCTAGAAACCTTCACTAGATCTGGTAACACAATCGATTCATCTGTAAACCCCGCTCCGGCCGTTATGTTAACGAAGCCTAAACCTTCAAAATTGCAAAGTGCTAAGATCTTCACGAGTTCTGAATAAATCTCCGAAGATAAGATTACAGAATATTATTCACATGTCTAGATTAATCTAAGTGGCGTAAAAGTTGAATTGATCTGAAACGACTAAAAGGATTGAAAATGCTAATAAAGCTGAGCTAGTCAGAATGTGTATATTGACAAAAAGGACAAAAATACCCTCAGGCACTAGATGCCGAATTAACCATAATGATGGATGTACCCTCGAGACTCGAATCGAATGAATATTTAGAAGGACTCGAAAGGCTCAGGACAATTGAAAAACCTATGAACACTGAAATGACTGAAAGTACCTCTAAGTCGTGTGTTTGATGGTCGTTTGTTATATATGTGAATTTGAGTGAATACCATATGAAGGCATATTCGATTTGTTTGGAGGAAATATATATAGTTAGCATTAAGAGTATTTTGTTTAAGTGTACGTTCGATACTATGGTTTGAGTTCGGGTGTACTGCTCATGTTCGAATACTTGGTAAATATCATAGTATTGGGATCCGTAAGTTCGACTGAATTTGAAAACTTGATAAACCGTGGAGATCTTCAAGTATGTAGATTACCAATTTGTCCTTTGTATGTGGAATTAAGGAATCATCCTTGACATTCAAATAACCAAAATGCCCTCGTTGGCCAAAATGACCGGAATAACCCTAAATGTATCCGATATCGTGAAAGATCTTGATTTAGAAATTCTTGAATGCTTGGTTGGAAACCTGATGTGTAACACCCTAAACCAGGCTTAGGAGGATGTTACAATTAAGTCGTAGATTAAGCGAGTTATGTGCCAAATTAAGCTAAAAGAAATTGAATAAGTGATTTGAGTAAAATTAAAACAATGTGAACTAATCATTCTAAACTAGTTAGGACTCGGATTTAATTGAAATAAAATGAAGTGAGGTAGCTCAATTAATAAGCAATTGATAATTAGTAAGCTAATTATAAGATTTGGGCTCAATTGGAAACAAAAAAAGTGAGAAGCTAAATTAAGAGGATTGAAATGAAACTAAAACAAAACCAAAGTGTTGCATGCTAAACTATTAAAAGCTACTTAGTGGAAAGTCTAGGTGGCATGTATGACCCAATAGGAAGGCTTATACTGAGATAATATCTCATAAATTAATAATAATAATAATAATGAAAGGGGATGAGAATATGGACGGTTACTCCTAGGAAGAGAGAGAGAGTTTGACTCTTCCTCATCGTTGTTTGTTTCTCCATCCCTCCCTTACCCCATTTTGGTGAGAACAAAAAAGAGAAGCCCTTTGATTCTTACTCCTTGATCTTGTGAGCTGAAAATCCATGGAAAAATAGAGTGTTTGAGTGAAAAATAAGATCTTGAGGAAACCTTGTTTCATCTTTCTCCCTTGGCCGAATTTGAAAGAGAATAGTGAGAGAAAGCTTGTGTTTGGGGACTATTTTAACTCAAGTCTTGGTTTTGTCTGTGCATGGCCTTTTGTTAGTAAGGTAATTACTTGATTTTATTTCATTAGGAATGCATATAATCATCTTGAATTGTTGAGATGTTGCTGCCATGTTAATAGGACAGATTGTGCATGTTGGTTTCTATGTTAGTTTAGGATTGAGAAAATGATTTGTGTCATGGATTAAAGGATATGTATACATGAAAATGGTTTCTGGAAACTTGAAGTATGGAGGCTAAAATTGTGTTTAAGTTGCTGGAAATTCATTGAGCAATTGTTGGGAATATGATAAGAACATAAACATGCATGTTGAGGTTATATTAGTGATAATTTTAGAAGTGTAAAATGTGTCAATGGATAAGTAGGGTGTAAGCATGTAAATGGCTGCTATAAAATGGATTAAATGATGCTAATTATGTTTGTAAAATGCTGAAAATACATAAATATAGGCTTGGGACAGAATTGATTTAGCAAAGTGTAATGGAGCAGTGGTTAGAATCTGTTTTGTGTACATTGGAGAAAGGGAATGTTTCATGTGGATAAATAGGGTAAAAATCTATGATATTTATCATGGAACTAGTTAAGGCACTAAATAAGAGTACGGTAGAAAGTTTAGGTACATCCATAGGTGAAATGGTTACTAATTAAATTGGTAGGGTGAGTTGAAGTAAGCTGTCCAGAACATTCTGTTCTGAAACAATCACTTTAAATGTCTACCGAGAGTAGCACGGTTGGTATTTTAAGCTAAAAATTGGTAGGATTAATCTTCCATGTGTCTAGAAGGCTTGGGAAAAACGGAACTCAATTTGGAGTTACGTAAAAAAATCTAGAAATGATTCAATTTGAGATGTCTAAGCTGTCCGAAAATGTAAGTAGGGCTATCTTTAAAAAAATATTGTATTAAAAGATATGCAATTTTTAGTAAAGGGTTGATAAACTGTCTAGTATGGGACAGATTTGAATCTTGCATTTATAGTGCATATAAAAATTTGAATTGAATGATTTGAATGCATTCTAATGGATGGTTATGCATGTATGGTTTACTAGAGGACCAAAAGATTGAAGATCTTGAGGAGGAAAGATTGGTAGAGCCATCAAAGAAGAGGAATAGAGGGATTGTCATCCACAATCCTTAGTACCTAGAACTTGGAGTACTGTGAGTGTAACTTCCCTTAGGGTTAGGACCTAGGTCTTAACAATCCTTTAATTTCATAATTATTATGTAATTGGACTAAATTTATATTTGGTAATAAGGGAAGAAGAGTAAATTGGTTGGAAACTTGTTTGATGCCATGAATTGGTTGCTAGATTGCTAGGCTTAGGCTAGTTCATGTGCATTGCTTGGAAATGCTGAGGTAAGTTTACGGCACGCTGCTTGCTGGATGCAAGGTACGTAATTGCATACATATAACATGTACCTCGAGTGATATGCTGGATTTGGATGATCACATGATAATAATGTTTGTTATACGATAGGAAGTATGATTGTCATGCCTTAGAAAATTCGGTTACATGATTTGAATGATATGAATGTTGCTATATGACAAGAAGCATGATTGATATGCTTTAAAATATTTGATTACATGAAGTTATCATATGTATTAAAAGTTTGTTACATGAATTCAAATGTTAAACGAAAGCTAATAATGTCTTGGTTACTAGTTGGTTTAGGTAGAACGACATGTCTTGGAGTCTAGAGCTCTTTGATACTTTAGGTATATTTCATACGTGTACTTTGTGTGCCAAAATGTTCATACGGGTACTATGTGTGCCAATTTTCATACGGGTACTTTGGTGCCAATTTCATACGAGTACTTAGTGTACTAACTCTTCATACAAGTACTTTGTGTACCAATTTGTGACTCGATTACCTAGTCCAACCGAAATACCGAGGCAATAATGATTTAATAAGACTTATCAAATGAAGAATGTTTAGCATGTGAAAGTATATATGAAAGCATGAGTACATGTAATTGCCATGAAAATTTATGTGGTTTGTCATGATATGATTATAAGTTAATGGATTGAAATGTTTACATGTGATTTTACTATGAAAGCATGACTTTTGAAATTGGGTATGACATGTATAAGTTATGTAAGTTGCTATAGCATGCATGATAATGTGAATTAGGAAGCATGCTTGTTTGAACTTGGTTTCAAATTAGTTATATTGACTTGGTTGATTTGGTGGGATTGAACTATAATAAGTATGTTAGTAGGTAAAATAAATAAGAAACATTTGAAGGTGAAAATCGATAGAGTCATACGTTCGGCTAAGTCCTGAATCAAAAGCTTGTCGGTATTAAATGGATAGGTCTAGGCGTTACCTCACTAAGTACATTATGTACTTATCACTCAAATTTGTCTTCTTCCCAAAAATTCAGGTATCTTGGATTTTGAGCCATCTCAACGTTGATCTAGCTAGTTCGTCGCAAGCAAGAACAAAGTATGGTATTTTGATGATGTTGCAACTCCTAGGGGTGGCATAGATGTATATACTAGTATGCATTTTGGCATTTTGGGACATTTTGTATAAATTGGTTAAGTTTTGGCTTGTAATTAAAGTAGCTAATGGTAGCTTAATCATATGTTATGGCTATATGGTTGATTTGAATCATAAGGAATGGTTATATGTTATAAATATGGATAATATGGTTAGCATGAGATGCAAAGATAGGTAAGAACCTTGATTAAATTGGTTAACATGAAATTGACCTGAAAATTTGTTAGAAAATGTTAGACATAAACATGTGTTAAAATGGCTTATGTAATGGTAAAATGTATGTGATAAGTTAATTAGATTACGTGTGCTTGTATTTGATTACTAAATAGAATGAATGTAGGAATAGATTTCGAATGAGATGGTATGTCTACTTAAGCTAAGTAATTCGAATGACTTGTATGCTTAGGGTTGATATTTTCATTCAGGTTAAATGTATGTAGTCGAGTGGCATGTGAATAAATATAGAATTCGAATGACTTATAAGATATTGGAAGTAAGAATGTATTTGTAATTGGGTTGGTAATTTTGATTGCTTAATACCATTAGGTACCTAATATGTTTTGTGGACTAGAGTAATACTATGTAAGTATAAATGGTCTTGTAATGGTGAAATGAATCAATATGTTAAGTTAAGTAAGATCTTATGTGAACTTAAATGGGTTAAGTTCCGTATATGCCAAGTAAAATAAGTTATCAAGTTTAAAAGTAAAAATTTATTAAGTTAAAATTTTAAATCGTCCCGAAATTTGACTTATCTTGGTTATTGGATAACCAAATTGGTTAGGTCCTTATTTTGTAATTATAGAAAAGATTAAAATAAATCTTAAACTTTTAATAATCTTGCTTAGTTTAGTTTGGTAACACTCCTTGCTCCTAAACCGGGTAAAGGGCGTTACATTTTGTGGTAATTAGAGCTTAAGGTATAGATTCTAGGATTGAAACGAATGTGCATGCATCATATAGAATTGAACTATGCCACCTTGGAATTGTATACCATATGTGCTTTTTGTTCTTGCTTATCTGAACCTTTTCATTGTTTATCCATTTGTAGAATGCCCGAAACACCAAAAGGTCGGGACAATGAAGGTCCTAAGGGCTCCTCTAATGAAAGGGACGGTGTGAGGATGGAACCAGATCCTCCACAAGAACAAGATCAACCTCCAGTAGGAACCGTTCTTGAGCAGGAAGCCACTGCTATCCAAGTTGTTCAAAGGGAATGTCTCCTGAGCATGAAAGAGATGTTTGATCAGCTAGTGTCTAACCTTAGACAAGAACGCCCTGTTGCTCATGATCATGTTGCTGCTACACCAAGCAGGTCCCCTATTGATAAACTTGCTCAATGTCGAGCCTTTACCTTTACCGATGTCAGTGAGGAAAAGCCTGAAGAACCTGAATAACGGTTAGAACGTACCACTCAGATTCTAACTAAACAGCTGCAATGCACAGATGAGCACAAGCTGGAATGTGCTATCTCACTCCTAGCTGACGAGGCCTTAAGTTGGTGGGAAACTACGACCTTGACTGTTCCTATCGACTCGGTCACCTGGAATTTCTTTGTGGAAGAGTTTAAGAAGAAGTATGTCAGTGAGCAGTATCTAGTCGAACGTCGAGATCGATTCTTTCATCTTAAGCAAGCTAACAAGCCCATAGAGACGTATGTGGCTGAATTTTGCAAATACTGCAAATATGGTGCAGAATACATTAAGACTGAGAAGTAGAAGTGTCAAAAGTTCGTTGAGAGCTTGAATGATTAGACGAGTCATATGTTCACAGCCTTGGGAATCACTGATTTCCAAATTCTTGTTAATCGGGCTATTACAACCGAGGATAAGATGAAAGCAGCTGAAAGAAGAAAAGGTGGAAATCAAAATGACAAGAAGCATAAACAGGAGAACCAGTCTGATTGGAAGTCAAAAAAAAAACCAAGCACCATAACGAAGGCTCCTCGGTCTACTATCCTGAACCAAAGAATCACTATATACCGAGACATCAGTCGGTAAATAGACAATCAACCCCGGCTATCTCTGTTCATAGCACGGGGAATTCTGGAAAGACTCCTGCTTGTCAATTCTGCCAAAAGCTTCACTATGGCCCATGCCGTTTTCAGAAGAAGTTATGCTATGCTTGTGGTGGAGCTAATCACTTCATCAAGGATTGCCCCCAGAATACTAATAATAAAGCTACAGCTCAGTCTCGTGCCAATCCGAGTCCTACATCTCATAACAAAAATAAGGGTCCGAGACAAGCACAGTCGGGGAATCAAGGTAGAGGGAAAGGCCATCAATTGGCTACCACTTACCAGGAATCCCGAGCCCCTGCCAGAATGTACCACATACGGGGTAGAGAGGAGGAAGAATCTCCAGATGTGATTGCAGGTACTATTGAACTAAACTCAAGTCATGCCTATGCTTTGTTCGATTCGGGGTCTACCCATTCATTTGTATGTTCATCTTTGGTTGATAAACTAGAACTGAAACATGTACTTGTTAGATCTAGCCTAGTTGTTTCGAACCCCATAGGTGGGAACCTACCAATTAACTTGCTTTGTAAAAGTTGTTCAATAACTATTCGAAACATACCATTTCCTATTGATTTATATGTCTTGCCCACTTGTGAATTTGATCTAATATTGGGATTAGATTGGATGGGAAAACACCAAGTCTGGATTGATTGCCAGAATAGGAGGTTGTACCTTCGGGGTTTAGAAAAAGAGTCCATCTTACTTATCGATAGAAAACCTACCTCGATCTTTACTGCTATGATCTTACAAGATGAATATGAATTTGGATCAGCATCTATCCCTATTGTGTCTGAATTTGTTGATGTTTTTCTCGAGAAACTCTCTCGTCTTCCTCCAACCAGAGAAGTGGAGTTCAGAATAGAGGTTCAGCCTGGAACGAACCCGGTGTCCATTACTCCCTACAGGATGGCCCAAATAGAATTGAAAGAACTCAAGAAACAACTTCAAGAGCTGCAAAACAAAGGATTCATCCGTCCCAGCTCTTCTACCTGGGGTGCTCCTGTTTTGTTTGTGAAGAAGAAGGATGGTACCATGAGGCTCTGTATAGAATACCGGCAATTGAATCAGGTTACCATAAAAAACAAATACCCTTTGCCAAGAATTGAAGATCTATTTGATCAACTCAAGAATGCTGCGGTGTTCTCTAAAATTGACATTCGATCAGGGTACTATCAAATGAGGGTGAAAGAAGAAGATGTGCCTAAGACTGCTTTCAGAACTCGTTATGGTCATTTCAAATTCCTGGTGATGCCATTCGGGTTGACAAATGCCCCGGCCGCATTCATGGATCTTATGAACAGAATATTCAAGCCTTATCTCGATAAGTTTGTTGTTGTCTTTATTGATGACATACTTGTCTATTCCAGAAACAAGGAAGAACATTCTGAACACCTACGAATCGTTTTGCAAACCCTTAGAGAACGTTAGTTATATGCCAAGTTTTCTAAATGTGAATTTTGGTTATCGGAGGTGTCATTCCTTGGCCATGTCATCTCGGCTGAAGGAATTAAAGTCGATGCTAGGAAAGTACAAACTATATTGGACTGGAGACCTCCAAGGAATGTTGGTGAGGTCAGAAGTTTCCTTGGTTTAGCCGGGTACTATCGAAGATTTGTTAAGGGATTCTCCATTGTTGCCTCACCCTTGACTAAACTCCTTCGAAAAGATCAAGTGTTTGAATAGTCGGAGAACCAACAAAGAAGTTTCGATCAACTTAAGCAAGCTTTGACCCATACCCTTGTTCTTATTCAACCAGGATCAGGCAAGGACTTCATTGTGTACAGTGATGACTCACACTCGGGGCTAGGTTGTGTTTTGATGCAAGGAAATAATGTGGTTGCATACACATCAAGGTAATTGAAACCTCATGAGCTAAACTACCCCACTCGCGATCTCAAATTAGCTGCCATTGTATTCGCTCTCAAGATATGGAGGCACTACTTATATGGTGAGAAGTGTTACTTGTACACCGATCACAAAAGCCTCAAGTACCTCCTGACCCAGAAGGATTTGAATTTGAGGCAGAGAAGTTGGATGGAGTTACTTAAAGATTATGACTTAGTCATCAACTATCATCCCGGAAAAGCCAATGTGGTTGCGGATGCTCTTAGTCGTAAACCGATATTGGGTAAGGAAATTAAAAGCTTTGAAATCTTGAACACTTTCCTTGAATATTCATACCTAACTTTGTAAAATTTCCTTGTAGCCCCTAATGCAATCAATGCTCATCTACGAGTATATCAAAAACAAGGATCCTTGTCTAGACTCCAAATTCAATCTAATTTGATTTTGAGAATCAAAGATCTTCAGCAATCCGATTCTGAGCTTCAAGCTATTATCTCAAAGCTTGATTCAAAAGCTAATGCTGAATTCTCCATCAATTCGAATGGATTGCTCTACTTTAGAGATAGAGTCTGTGTTTCGAATAATGAAGAGTTAAAAAGAGATATCTTACAAAAAGCACACCAAAGTTCGTTCTCAATTCATCCTAGTTCTGTCAAAATGTACAAGGATTTGAAATCTCTATATTGGTGGCCATGCATGAAAGCAACCATCACAGACTTTGTATCTCGTTGCTTAACCTGTCAAAGAATTAAAGCTGAACACCGAGCTCCTACGGGATTGCTTCAGCCCATTGAATTTCCTAAACGGAAATGGGGCCGTATTACTATGGACTTTGTCACCGGTCTCCCTTGTACTCCAAGAAAGCATGATGCTGTGTGGGTCATTATTGACAGATTCACCAAATCTGCTCACTTCCTTCCTGTATGAATGAGCATGAGCTTGGAAACTTTAGCCGAGCTATATATCCGTGAAGTGATTCGTTTACACGGAGTTCCGACCTCTATAATCTCTGATCGAGCCCCCAGATTCTTTGCTCGTTTCTGGAAATCCTTGCAGAAGGCTCTTGGAACTAAAGTACACCTTAGCACAGCCTTCCATCCTCAATCTGATGGTCAGTCTGAAAGAGTGGTACAAGTGTTGGAAGATATGTTACGTGCTTGTGTCATAGACTTTGGAAAGAATTGGGAGAATTCCTTGCAATTGGTAGAGTTCGCGTACAATAATAGCTATCAAGCATCTATTCAAATGGCCCCCTTTGAAGCTCTATACGGGAGGAAATGTAGAACTCCCTTATGCTGGTCCAAATTGGGAGAGAATAAGGTTTTGGGACCCCAAATGCTTCAGGAAACTGAGAAACAAGTTCGAATTATCCATGATCGATTGAAGCAAGCCTTCGACAGACAAAAGGCTTATGCCGACTTGAAACGGAGAGACATTCAACACATTGTTGGAGACAAGGTCTTCCTAAAAGTTTCTCCTTGGAAGAAAGTCTTCAGATTCGGAAGAAGGGGAAAGCTTAGCCCTCGATTTATTGGACCTTTTGAAATTGTCGAAAGAATTGGTCCTGTGGCTTATCGTCTTGCTCTCCCTAGTGAGTTTGATAAGATCCACAACATCTTTCATGTCTCGATGCTCAAGAAGTATAGATCCGGCCCTTCTCACGTTCTGGAACCGGAAGAAGTGGAATTGAATCCCGACTTGTCTTATGATGAAGAATCGGTTCAGATTCTTGATCGAGAAGTTAAGAGGCTTCGTAATAAGTCGGTTCCCTTGGTAAAAGTCCTCTGGAGGAATCATAAGGTAAAAGAAGCTACTTGGGAACTCGAAGCCACTATGAAAGAGCAATACCCGCATCTCTTTCCATCATGTAAATTCGAGGATGAATTTCTTTTAAGGGGGAGAGAATTGTAACACCCTAAACCGGGCTTAGGAGGATGTTACAATTAAGTCATAGATTAAGCGAGTTATGTGCCAAATTAAGCAAAAAGAAATTGAATAAGTGATTTGAGTAAAATTAAAACAATGTGAACTAATCCTTTTAAACTAGTTAGGACTAGGATTTAATTGAAATAAAATGAAGCGAGGTAGATCAATTAATAAGCAATTGATAATTAATAAGCTAATTATAAGATTTGGGCTCAATTGGAAACAAAAAAAAGTGAGAAGCTAAATTAAGAGGATTGAAATGAAACTAAAACAAAACTAAAGTGTTGCATGCTAAACTATTAAAAGCTACTTAGTGGAAAGTCTGGGTGGCATGTATGACCCAATAGGAAGGCTTATAATGAGATAATATCTCATTAATTAGAAATAATAATAATAATAATGAAAGGGGATGAGAATATGGACGGTTACTTCTAGGAAGAGAGAGAGAGAGTTTGACTCTTCCTCATCGTTGTTTGTTTCTCCATCCCTCCCTTACCCCATTTTGGTGGGAACAAAAGAGAGAAGCCCTTTGATTCTTACTCCTTGATCTTGTGAGCTGAAAATCCATGAAAAATAGAGTGTTTGAGTGAAAAATAAGATCTTGAGGAAACTTTGCTTCATCTTCCTCCCTTGGCCGAATTTGAAAGAGAATAGTGAGAGAAAGGTTGGGTTTGGGGACTGTTTTAACTCAAGTCTTGGTTTTGTCTGTGCATGGCCTTTTGTTAGTAAGGTAATTACTTGATTTTATTTCATTAGGAATGCATATAATCATCTTGAATTGTTGAGATGTTGCTGCCATGTTAATATGACAGATTGTGCATGTTGGTTTCTATGTTAGTTTAGGATTGAGAAAATGATTTGTGTCATGGATTAAAGGATATGTATACATGAAAATGGTTTCTGGAAACTTGAAGTATGGAGGCTAAAATTGTGTTTAAGTTGCTGAAAATTCATTGAGCAATTGTTGAGAATATGATAAGAACATAAACATGCATGTTGAGGTTATGTTAGTGATAATTTTAGAAGTGTAAAATGTGTCAATGGATAAGTAGGGTGTAAGCATGTAAATGGCTGCTATAAAATGGATTAAATGATGCTAATTATGTGTGTAAAATGCTGGAAAATACATAAATATAGGCTTGGGACAGAATTGATTTAGCAAAGTGTAATGGAGCAGTGGTTAGAATCTGTTTTGTGTACATTGGAGATAGGGACTGTTTCATGTGGATAAATATGGTAAACGGCTATGATATTCATCATGGAACTAGTTAAGGCACTAAATAAGAGTACGGTATAAAGTTTCGGTACATCCATAGGTGAAATGGTTACTAATTAAATTGGTAGGGTGAGTTGAAGTAAGCTGTCCAGAACATTCTGTTCTGAAACAGTCACTTTAAATGTCCACCGAGAGTAGTACGGTTGGTATTTTAAGCTAAAATTGGTAGGATTAATCTTCCATGTGTATAGAAGGCTTGGAAAAAACGGAACTCAATTTGGAGTTACGTAGAAAAATCTGGAAAAGAATCAATTTGAGATGTCTAAGCTGTCCGAAAATGTAAGTAGGGTTGTCTTTAAAAAAATATTGTATTAAATGGCTAAGTAATAAAATGCATGCTTATTATGATTAAAAAGATAATTTCATTAGCTTTCCAATGGTATAAAGTAATCGAAAATCTGATAAACGAATTAGAAGATATGCAATTTTTAGTAAAGCGTTGATAAACTGTCTAGTATGGGACAGATTTGAATCTTGCATTTATAGTGCATATAAAAACTTGAATTGAATGATTTGAATGCATTCTAATGGATGGTTATGCATGTATGGTTTACTAGAGGACCAAAAGATTGAAGATCTTGAAGAGGAAAGATTGGTCGAGCCATCAAAGAAGAGGAATAGAGGGATTGTCATCCACACTTCTTAGTACCTAGAGCTTGGAGTATTGTGAGTGTAACTTCCCTTAGGGTTAGGACCTAGGTCCTAACCATCCTTTAATTTCATAATTATCATGTAATTGGACTAAATTTATATTTGGTAATAAGGGAAGAAGAGTAAATTGGTTGGAAACTTGTTTGATGCCATGAATTGGTTGCTAGATTGCTAGGCTTAGGCTAGTTCATGTGCATTGCTTTGAAATGCCGAGGTAAGTTTACGGCACGCTGCTTGCTAGATGCAAGGTACGTAATTGCATGAATATAACATGTACCTTGAGTGATATGCTGGATTTGGATGATCGCATGATATTAATGTTTGTTATACGATATGAAGTATGATTGTCATGCCTTAGAAAATTCGGTTACATGATTTGAATGATATGAATGTTGCTATATGACATGAAACATGATTGATATGCTTTAAAATATTTGATTACATGAAGTTATCATATGTATTAAAAGTTTGTTACGTGAGTTCAAATGTTAAACGAAAGCTAATAATGTTTTGGTTACTAGTTGGTTTAGGTAGAACGGCATGCCTTAGTGTCTAGAGCTCTTTGATACTTTAGGTATCTTTCATACGGGTACTTTGTGTGCCAAAATGTTCATACGGGTACTATGTGTGCCAATTTTCATACGGGTACTTTGGTGCCAATTTCATACGAGTACTTAGTGTACTAACTCTTCATATGGGTACTTCGTGTACCAATTTGTGACTAGATTACCTAGTCCAACCGAAATACCGAGGCAATAATGATTTAATAAGACTTATCAAATGAAGAATGTTTAGCATGTGAAAGTATATATGAAAGCATGAGTACATGTAATTGCCATGAAAATTTATATGATTTGTCATGATATGATTATAAGTGAATGGATTGAAATGTTTACATGTGATTTTACTATGAAAGCATGACTTTTGAAATTGGGTATGACATGTATAAGTTATGTAAGTTGCTATAGCATGCATGATAATGTGAATTAGGAAGCATGCTTGTTTGAACTTGGTTTCAAATTAGTTATATTGACTTGGTTGATTTGGTGGGATTGAACTATGATAAGTATGTTAGTAGGTAAAATAAATAAGAAACATTTGAAGGTGAAAATCGATAGAGTCATACGTTCGGCTAAGTCCTGAATCAAAAGCTTGTCGGTATTAAATGGATAGGTCTAGGTGTTACCTCACTAAGTACATTATGTACTTATCACTCGAATTTGTCTTCTTCCTAAAATTTCAAGTATCTTGGATTTTGAGCCATCTCAACATTGATCTAGCTAGTTCGTCGCAAGCAAGAACAATGTATGGTATTTTAATGATGTTGCAACTCCTAGGGGTGGCATAGATGTATATACTAGTATGCATTTTGGCATTTTGGGACGTTTTGTATAAATTGGTTAAGTTTTGGCTTGTAATTAAAGTTGCTAATGGTAGCTTAATCATATGTTATGGCTATATGGTTGATTTGAATCATAAGGAATGGTTATATGTTATACATATGGATAATATGGTTAGCATGAGATGCAAAGATAGGTAAGAACCTTGATTAAATTGGTTAACATGAAATTGACTTGAAAATTTGTTAGAAAATGTTAGACATAAACATGTGTTAAAATGGCTTATGTAATGGTAAAATGTATGTGATAAGTTAATTAGATTACGTGTGCTTGTATTTGATTACTAAATAGAATGAATGTAGGAATAGATTTCGAATGAGATGGTATGTCTACTTAAGCTAAGTAATTCGAATGACTTGTATGCTTAGGGTTGATATTTTCATTCAGGTTAAATGTTTGTAGTCGAATGGCATGTGAATAAATATAGAATTCGAATGACTTATAATATATTGGAAGTAAGAATGTATTTGTAATTGGGTTGGTAATTTTGATTGCTTAATACCATTAGGTACCTAATATGTTTTGTGGACTAGAGTAATACTATGTAAGTATAAATGGTCTTGTAATGGTGAAATGAATCAATATGTTAAGTTAAGTAAGATCTTATGTGAACTTAAATGGGTTAAGTTCCTTATATGCCAAGTAATATAAGTTATCAAGTTTACAAGTAAAAATTTATTAAGTTAAAATTTTAAATTGTCCCGAAATTTGACTTATCTTGGTTATTAGATAACCAAATTGGTTAGGTCCTTATTTTGTAATTATTGAAAAGATTAAAATAAAGTCTTAAACTTTTAATAATCTTGCTTAGTTTAGTTTGGTAACACTCTTTGCTCCTAAACCGGGTAAAGGGCGTTACATGATGGGCAAATGGAATTCTCGAGTCTTCGTTTATGCCTTGTTGGTATAAATTACCAAAATGCCCATGTATGACAAAATGACCATAATGCCCCTATAGGCTCAAACGACTGAATCACTCATGATATATCTGAACTCTCTAAGATCTTGATGTATCAATTTCTGAATATCTGGTTTGAACCTTAGTATGAACCCTTTTTAATTGGGATCTCACCTCCATAAATGCAGTCTGCAACCAACCATTTCGAAACGCCCGACCTTGTTTCGAAACAGACCAAAATAGAAAGAGCTGTTGGGGTGCATTTAAGAGCCCGTATCGAAACGGTTTTGACCTGTTTCGAAACACTTTTGCCACTGTCAAGGGTCGTATTAAAACGGCTTGAACTCGTTTCGAAACGCCTTAACAGATTCTTAAAAATCAGTTAAAAACTTGCAACGGTCACATTTTTCAAATCAGATGAAGAACCGTTTCGAAACACTGAGTTTCGTTTCGATACGGTGTCTCTATGTTCTAAAGTCGTTTTGAAACAGGGACTCAAAAATCATTGTTTTGGCTTTAAGAACACTTAGAAAATAATTATAAAACATAGTTTTTAACTTAGGCATATTCTTTAAATCATATAGGGATGTTTGAGGACTTAAAAATTCATTTTCACAATTTCAATTTAGTCCTTAGGTTCTTTAGTTATATCAAAATTAAAATATCGGTTTCACAAAATCCAATGTAGATCCAACTTTCTATTCACTCGTGGGATTTGGGCCATCCGGGAGACCACCGCGACTCATCTCTTCTCGATAATCCATAAAACTCGTTTAATTTTTCCATTTGTTTTCCTTTACTTTTCCCATTTAATTACACCAAACCAAAAATCTAATTTTCAACTCTTAAATTTTACTTGGTTTCTAAGTGTTTTCCATTCTTAGAGAAGAAAGCACCTTGAAACATATATAAGCTTAATATTTCTAGAAAAGAAGAAGCTTTGAATGAAATTGAAACACTAAAGACTGAAACAAACACAGCAATTAACCAGTAATCTGCTTGGAATTCGCATCAATGATATCACCGTCCTCTATCCCTAAGTCGTAGGGAGTTTTGTTGGCCTTTACACAAGAACCGTCGAAATGGAACTTCATATACTCAAAAACACACCAGTTCGATCGCAGTAATCACGCATTTGATACTGCAGCTAATTCGTGTCCACGCCCATCCAGTATCTTAACTTCTCGGATTGCGACTGTCCTTTCACCATCACAACAATGGGTCCTCTTCTTTAGTAGAGTCGAGCCGAATAAAATTCTTCAAGTTAAATTAATATATATATATATCAAGTTGCAGAGATGTGGCCACTTTTAGGATCTCTACAACTGCATCGGCTTTGTTGTAGAGATGTGTATTATAGGGACTTTGAGAATGGTATAAAATTAATAAAATAAAGTATATTTGTAAAGTACATTTTCGAATATAAATATATCACTTAGACTTTATAGAAATATATATGGGTATAAAATAATAAGGTATATAATAAAGGCTATTTTTATATATGAATATAAAATAATAACTTAGTATAAAAATATAAATAATAAACTAGTGTATATATATTTAAGAAAAACAATATATAATAATATAATAATATATGTTATAAAATAACATACAAATTATATTTAAGTTACAATTATATTAATATATAAATATGAATATTATGGATGAAAATGCATGATCAATAAATTGTAGTGGCTATATTCAAATAGTGATTAAAATGCAAACTCGCAAATTAAGAGGCATTAATTTAAACAATAGTCAATAAATATTAAATAATTACGAAACAATGGCTAAATTGAAAAATGACATAATATTAATTCCGAAATTAAAACACATGAAGTATGAATAGAATTATATATTAGGATTAAATTGAACAAAAGTAAAGATACAGTTCCAAAATTAACAAAATGGCAGATAACACATAAAAATGATAATGGACTAAATTACAATGGAGCGAAGCCGAGGGATTAAAAACATTATTTTACACTAACCATTGTACACTTGTCGTCCCAGAACAAGTCCACGCGTGGTCATCGGAGTGACGTGCAAAGAAAATATTCTGTTTAGAGTTAAATAATATGAATTTTAAAATAATAAATTATAATGTTATAAAATTAATACTTTGACTAAAGTTTAGAGTTAAATATATATTTTATTTGTACGAACCAACTTGCCTCAGTGGTTAAGGGAACGGTTGTTGTTCCTAGAAGTTACAGGTTCGAGCACCAGCAGCTGTAGCAGGGTGATTGAACGTTCATTGTCAAATGGTTGAGAGTATATTTAGAACAGATACTACTTGTAATCACTATAGCTTTCATCAAAAATATATTTATATATTTTATTTAAAGTTTATGAGTCAAATTAAAAATTATTATTTTCTACTATTACGTCAAGTTATCAAAATAACGGTCCAACGACCAAAACATAATAAATTAATATCGTATGCAATCAAAACTTAATTTTTCAAAACTACAAACGGACCGGAAAAAAAATGACCATCAGCATTGTTTACCCTTCTATCTTTTATAATTATATATAATCATTAAATTTACAATTATTGCGCAAATAATAGTTAGCGTCAACTTTCCGTAAAATGTTGCAATTTATTTCCATTCCATTTTTGTATTATATTACCCAAATTAGATGAGTTTGATTGTATATAAAAAGAGGACAGTCTCCCTCACTTCCAAAATTGTGTATAAGCGCATATGCCATTTCGCCGATCATCAGAAGCAAACATGAATCTTTTGTTTGCTCTCTCTAATGTCGCTTTCGGCCGTGATCAGTGCGGGTCTTCTGCCACACAAACCACAGGTGTTGATCTATAACAACCTGGCCCGGGGACGGATCTCGTCGTTTATTGCAAATCGAAGGACAACGATCTTGGCGTTCGTCATATTACTACTTACCAAGGCATGGGCTTCGAGTTCGACTTCGACTTTCGCCCAAGCTTTTTCGGGACCGCCTTGTATATTTGAAAACTTTTCAAATAAAATAAGAGGGAAAATATAATACTTCTTTTGGTTACTCTTCCGGTTTCAAAGCTTTGCCCTGACTAATATAGACCAACCTACGCACACTTGTATTTGGTGGATGAGTCGTTCAACATAATTTTCTGCTTACAAGGCCTCAAACTCGAGACCTGCTTAAGCGATATCAAATTACTTACCACTTGAATTAATTACATTAATAAAAAATATAATACTTTAGCATGTTAAACTTAATTTGATAGTTTATTTGTTTAAGGCGTCTAATTTACGATTTTGGAAAAGAAATTAAAATATATATATATATATATATATATATATATATATATATATATTTTAACAATTGTGTCGTCTGTTATCGTTGAAAATTGGCATGCCACGTTAGCTAAAATGGTTTGGATAATTGTTTCACACTGGCCGTTGGTATCCATTTTTACTGAACTGATTGATTTGATTGCCAATTTAATGGGACGAAGAAACTTTCAATTTGCTGGGAATAGAAGCACCCATTACGTTGCAAAAGCGTCTCTTTGGGAGATGGAACGTTGAAATTAATATGGCCAGTAACAGACCCATGACTTTAGTTTAGAGGGCGAACTTATAAATTTTAAATTTTTTAGAGGAGTGAATTTATAAAAATTTAGGGGTAAAAATAAATTTTTAATAGAAAATACATAAAAAAATTCTAATTTTTTTTTTAAAATCATATATAATTTTCAAAATTTTAGGAGGACGATTCAACACTCCTCGGTACATCACTGAATATGGCGTAATAACTACGATTTGCTTTGGAAACATATATGCATGCAATCTGAATTGAGAATATGGAGAATTAAGGGCATTATTATCCCTTTCCTTAAACAGCCGCACATGCAACTGTTTTTTTTTTCTTTCGAAAGATTTTTTTTAAGTTAAATAAATATTTCAAATTCCCAATTGTGCAGCAAATATGGAGAGCTTTAGAAGTTTCACAATAACCCAGATACATGTATATACTTTGTGATAATTCAAAGAGAAGGATTATCGCAGTATAAATTCAAATAGGGCTAAAATCCTAATAATTGTTATCGGAAAGTTAAAGGGATAAACCTGATTGAACCGTAAACGCCCAAAAACAAAATCAAAATCGAAACATCAAAATTCAAAAAATTTCATAATAAATCAATCTAGAAAATTGAAGAATATTAAATAATTTTCAATGATCCAACATGACGAAGCTCTCATATCATTTGTTAGAACCAAACCATAAGTTAATATGAAATCTAACCAGAATCTATCATGTCAAATTATCAAGAACAATAAACAAGTTAACCTATTTCTTAGGACTAGTACATCTTTATAAATATAACTTATGGTATCTACACTTTTAATTTCATGACAATTTAATACTTATAACATGTATAAAATAATTGGTCACTTAATCTCATATCATACTTTTTAATAACATACACTATAGATATGTACCCATAATTGTAAATTTTAATCCAACAAACAGAACCTAAGAGTTTGTGTTTTATTTTTTCTTTAGTTAGATTAACTTTGATATTTTTAGTAAGTTAAAAGTTGGATAGATGTTGATGAAAACAAATAAGATTAGTGTTGATGAAAACAAAAATTTAAAGAGAATGAAACTCGAGAAATGATGGGATCAAAGATTTAGCCTAAAAAATGTTTGATTTAGGCCAAGCTTTGACATAAGGACGAACCTGGTGGTGAACGGGTGAACTATTAAACAACGTTGATGTTGGCTGGTGTTCGGTCACCGGCGGAAGCTTCAAGGTTGTCAAGTTGACTGCGTGAAATTTTTCCGTTGAAGGGAGATAAGTGAGAAAAGGGGAATCGAAATTAGGGTGGCTAGAGTTTTGTCATTGATTTATTAGGATAGCACGTGGGAAATGAGTTCTGGCCTTTGTGGCCGTGAGTTTGTGTTTTACTTTTAAGTTTTAATTTTTATTTATTTATTTGTAGTTTATTTTTTATTTTTAGTTTTATAAATTTATTTTAATTGATATTTGGTAAATTTTTTAGTGGATTTATTTACCCAATTTATTTTATTGCTTTATTTTTACTAAATAAATTACTTTTAGTGTATATATATGTACGTATATATAATTATTACGAGCTTGTTCACGAGCTTTTCGAGCCGAGCTTAGGTCGGCTCGGCTTGTTTAGGTTTCGAGCCGAACCCGATCTCGAGTCGAGCTCACTCGAGCTGAGCATTGACCGAGCTTTGACCGAGCCAAGCCCGAGTAGCTCGCGAGCCGGTCAGGCTCATTGTCACCCCTAAGTCTAACAGACACTTGCCTCGGTACGCTCAGATACAGGGTCGAATCCTAGATCATGAAAGAGTAACAGTCATTACGTGAAATAAGAGTCAAACTTATTCTTATACACAGAGTTTAAATTCGTATTGATATTCACTGAAGTGTGAGGGTGAGAAGATCGAGAGGAGCTAGGCTAAGCTGAAAAGTGGTCACACGCGTCTCGAGTACCTTTACACAATTAATACACTATTTTAGTCACTTATTCGTTTTACTATTATCTAAATTGAATAATTAAGTACATATACATGATTTGAGTTTAAGGTCAGATTCGGTGGTCTTAGAGTCGAAATTTCGCAAAACGAGCTTGTTGAAAAACATAAAATAGGGCTTTTCGAAAATTTTGACTTTTGGGTCAAAGTCAACGCTGACGTCAGCTGGTCAACCCTCACCTTTCTTCTTTTTTTATCTAATTATTTAACCGGGTATTACATATAACATGTGTAACATAATTGGTCACTTAATTTCATATCATACTTTATACTAGCAACATACACTGTACATATGTACACACAATTGCAAATTTTAGTCCAACAAACGGACCCTAAGAGTTTGTGTTTTATTTTTTTTCTTTAGTTAGATTAATTTTGATATTTTTAGTAAGCTAAAAGTTGGATAGATGTTGAAATCTTAATTAATCTCAAAATGGTAGAGATAAAATTAGTTGATTCTAAACATCTTAACTAATGTAAGCTTAAAATACACATATACTATATATAATATGCTTAAATATTTAAATAATTTAGTTAATTAACCAATATCAAACCAAATAAACTGAGTATCAAATTTGAAAAAAAAAATCATTAACTATTAATCGACCGAATATTTAATTAAGAAACTGATTAACAAAACTAAATTTAGTTTAGGTGAGTAAAATTGATATTAACCAAACAATGAAAACCCCAAAGTGTTATCGTTCAAAATTTTGATTCCACAAAAGCTAAAATGGTTTGGATATTTATTTCTAAAATGATGGTATTTGAAACTTAATAATATTAAGAAAAAGTAGCAAATATGTAATACTAAAAATTGGCTTAGAACGGCTCTGAAGGAGCAATAGCATAGATAGTAGCGCCATTAAACATATTCAAATCATCGGCAGTTTTGTTCGGATCTATATCTGAGATACGAAAACTAAGCCTGAATCTCATAAATTCGAAAACCTGAGCAGTTCGGTCACAGTAATCCAGCATCAGATGACGCAGCGGTGTGTTTATCCCAATCAAGTAGACAAAGTCAGAATCATTTTCTAACCCCAACACTTCCAAACTAATCACCGTCTCGTACTTTGCATGAGGAAGAGAAATCGTTGGAACATCGTGAAGAAAAATGAGAGTCGATTCAGTTCCTGAAATGTACTTGTCAAGCCGAATAACATCGATTGAATCCCCGTCTTCCAGTTGCAATTCACTGGGAACTGAGTATGGGTTTAAAGCTGAGCCGTCGAAAAGAAAACGGACAGAGTTTAGAGGAACACCAAGGCGTTGAATGTAATTCAACATTAGTTTGCTAAACGGAGTGTTTCGGCCCATCCAATAGTGTAAGTGTTCAACTTCTTCTGAACCACTCTGCACCTTTAGAACAATCCGTTTCTCATCTTTCCGATTAGAAGAAAGAGTGATTAAAGTCGATTCCGTTGCAGCTGTTACACGCTGGCCGCCATTGGTATCCATCTTATTTTTCTCAACTGCTTTAATCTGAATGCCACTTTATATAGAGTGTTCAATTTGCAGGAAATGAAAGTAGCCATTAAGTTGAATAAACGTCTCTTTGGGAGATGGAAAGTTGAAACTAATATGAGGTAATAACTACGTTATGCTTTGGAAACATACATGCATGCATTTTGTAAACCATTTTAGATATTTAATATTTTCTATTTGTGTATCATTAATAAGGCTTAGGATGAGTCTACCACGCTTGACAAACATCGCTGAACACCACTAACATTAAACATTGCTGAACATCATTAAATTAATTAATAAAAATTAAAAATTTCAAGCACTTAACATATAATTATAAATTATTTAAAATAAATTTTTAATTAAATTATTTTTCATATATATTAGTATATTTTTAATCTTTTTTAAAAATAATTAAATCAAATATCAAACTTAGTCGATTTAAAAAAACCCTAAACACAATATTCGACCAATAAACCATAAACTTTAAACCCTAAACACAATATTTGAAAAAATAGATGTAAAGCTTTATGAGAATTTAGGGTTTAAAGTTTAGGGTTTATTGGTCGAATATTGTATTTAGGGTTTAGGGTTAATCAATTCAGGTACATACAGAGAGTTCTAATTTGGGAATTTGAGTTCTAATTTGGAAATTTGGAATTGACTATGGTTAGTATTTGATCCAATTATTTAAAAATAAAGATTAAAAATATAATATATATGAAAAATAGTTTAATTAAAATTTAGTTTCAAATAATTATTAATTATATGTTGAGTTCTTGAGATTTTTAATCTTTATTAATTAATTTAATAGTGTTCAGCGGTGTTCAACACTAGTAGTGTTCGATGCCCGTTGTAGAATTTTCCTAAGGCTTAAATGTCAAATTGACCCTCAACAAAAGATCAATTAAGCTTTTATGAAATTTTTTCACACAATTTAGCCCTCAAAATTCAAATTGCACCTTAAAAAATTAAATTTCATAAAACTCACAAAATAAACCTCACATCCCTATCCCAAAACTCAAATCCCCAAAATTACCATTGTTGTCGTCGTTGATAGCCGAAGGAAGCCGAACTCGCGAAAGGAAGCTGATCGGCACACTTATCGTCGGTTACCGACAATGGATGGTTGGGGGAAATGGGCAGCAACATACGGCATCGGTAGTGGTGGGCTATAGCGAGGCATACAATGGCTGCATAGCGGAAGTTTGGGGATTTGGGGTTTTGAGTTAGGGGTTTGGGACTATTTTGAAAACGTTTTAAACTGTTAATTTTAAAAAATAAAAATAATAATAACATGCCATATTTTGATTGGATAATGAATTTATTTTACATGTTGTTAATGATGAAACACCTAAAATTACCAAAATGAAACTTTAGGCACTTGTTTCGAGCTAAAAAATAGTTTAGGCACCAAAAGTGAGCAACAAATATTGTTTGATCACTTATTTTGCTATTAAACCATTATTTAAATATGACGTTTTTTAATTGCCTAAAGGTGATAACAAGATAATATTTGTTCATAGATACTCTTAACCCTTTGAAAATATGGATACACCTTGTAGACAAAAGCGATTTGAACTTGTATCTCTTAAGATGAACATCATCCACTTTTTTTCTACTGGGACACTTGTTAGATTCAAATATGACATTTAACATACACTCATTGAGTGATTAAAGATAATATTCGTACAACGACATGTTACACTTTTGGACCATTTATTTAATTTTTCCTTTTGTTTCCTATTGCATTTTTTTTCCATTTTTGATCCTTAAATTTGCAAGTTTACGAAGAACCCAGTGTTAGACAAGTGGCGTTATTAATCAAGGAATAATATTAAAACAGTAAAATAAATACTGAAATATTATTAGATCGAACAGAATAAAGTAACTACAAATAAAGTTGAAGCTAAAAATAGAATAACCGAGTAAAACCATGCATTCTAATCATATCTTCCGCTACGACTATATTTGAATCTATTTGTACGACTTCTCCACATGATTCACTAAATACCAACACGCAACGTCTCTCATATTTCTTTTACTGCAAGTGATAACAAATTACCAAGGAAATTAAAAATAATAGAAACGAATAAAAAAATTGTAATTCGATTGAGTAGAAACAAGTTGAGGCCTGTGAGAACACAGTTTTCTTAAGATAGATTTTCGGTCACTCTTAAGGTGCTTGAGATATGTTGGCCATCTGTCTCCCAGAATACAACAACTATACGATCAACAGTAGTAGCGCATCTGTAGAGATCACGAACTATAACCTTGCAATATTCCTCTATCACCGCAAACACTTTAGAAACCACAAAGTAAAAGTAGTAGAAAAATCTGCGTGTTTTTGTAGTTGTTAAAAAAGGTTATTAAACCTAGTAGGTTTGCATACTATTTATAGGGGTATGAGTTTTATTGGAAATAAAACTTGTGAATTATCTAAATTTTATTTAAAATAAAATTCATTTATCAAATAGCATTATCACAATAATATCTGAATTAAAAGATAATATCTTATCAAATATTTATCCTTTTAATTCCATAATATTCAAAAATAATATTCAAATTTAAAGATAATCTCTGATCATTTATCCTTTTATTTGAGATATTAAAAATGCAACATTTAAAGAAAATTATCTCGTAATGGGCTAAAATATCTGCAAGCTCACTTAGGGCCCGACCGGTCCGGACATTCACATTCACGTTACCAAAATTCTCATTCATCATATTTTTCCAACAATCTCCCACATGAATGAAATTAATTTAATCAAAACATTCTGACTCGGTGTGGTGATAGATTTTACGATCAATAATTACATAGGATAGGTGGATGCCCACCCTTGAATCTTCCCATGTGAAAGTATATTTAATTTATTGGCTGACCAGTAGACGTAATGTTCTTGAACTGTTCGGCCATTTGTGTAAATGGTGATATACTTCACACAACCATTTCCCTGAAGAGAATATTAGTTATCATGGGTATGTCCGTATAGCCTTGGACATCGCTTGGTTCTGCAAGAGTTTGAGAGAACTATGCTCAATAGTCTCCTTGAAGCAGCCTCACTTCACTCTTACATATGTGACTTATGTTGTTCGTCTCACCGAAACACACAATGGTCATTAAAAGTAATGTTTAGCCTATTCTATTTTGATCATTGTTCACATCATAAGAACAGACTTAGGAGTACAACCCCCATAGTGATCGTACAAGGCCTATGCATGTAGGTTGTCCATTTGAACCTAAATCTTGGGATCTCTAGTAAACTACTTGAAGTCGTTCTAAACAGAGATTAGCTTTCCAAATGACTAACGCCTGAACGGATTCACTTCTAATCATTCCTTTTGTGAGAATGCCGCATGTGATTAGTTAAATCCATTGCCTTTGATTCACAATAATTTGGAATCAATCATTACAAATTATCTCTAAGGATGATGTAGTTCGAGTCTGATGCAGTATAATTCAATGTACAATTAGCAGCTTCTAGAAGGCTGATCAGCATTTTCTCAAAGTCAAACTCGGAATTATCTTGAAGACAAGTGCATATAAGATAAATATGAGGTTATCTAGATGATAAAGCAGAATTCAATCAGAGCCATATGATTCAAATTTATTATCTTTGTCTTTTGTGATAAACCTTTAGATTTAATTTTAGATTTTCAGTTTGAATATTTTAGCTTTATCTTTTATCTTTTATTTGGGTTTTTATTTTATATTGTTAGAATTCTTGAGCATATATACCCCTTAGGTTCAACCTTTAGAACTCAAATCGGAATTTATATTTCTATTGATTATTTCTATAAGAGTTCTTGTTTTCCTTTTCATTCTTTTACCTTCTTCATTCTTTATTTTTTCTATACCAAATGCCAAGCATGATCCAATCCATGCTTATCTAAATTCCCACTTAGCCTAAAGCTTTGCAATGGCTCAGTTCTAATCATGAGAATTGAGTTGCACTTACTAACTCCAAGAAGTATTCTTCGATTCTCTGAAAACTTGAAGTGGCAATCGGCCATTCCTTTAAAGTTACTACATCTTCAACTCAAAAAGTCGACGTTGATTTGAAAGGTGTTTTGACTTACTGTTTGGAAGACGGATCGGTTGGTCGTAATTCGGCTTCCTGTAGACAAAATTAGTAGCGGTCCGCTAAAAGGAATCAAGATCAAGTTTGATTCTTTGTGAGACACCATAACTCGAGTTGGGCTCTTCCAATACTCAAATTAACTTGGTGCTAACGGCGATAGACGTGGTTAAACCAACGAGAATCAGATTTCAGAGATAGACATGGAAATCTCAGTTAACTGAAGAGAGTAGTTAGCTGTAGGGGTTGGGCCCTATAGACTGTAACCAGCGTACTATTAAGAAGGGAAAATCTATTTCGATGATCGACTGAAATTGGGGCTAGCAAAGGTGAAGGCTAAAACCATCATTACTGAATACTTCATTTACAATTACTTTTTATATTCATCACTTATTTTTTACTTAATCGTTTATTCTAAACCCCTTTATTTTTGTAGATTAATCAAACCAAAAAATGATATTGTCAATTCCGTTAGTTCATGTGGATCGAACCTATTTCTTTATACTATTTTTCATTATTTATTAGATATTACGATTATTTATTTGACAATTTCGGCACTTGTCAAATTGGCATCGTTTTCGGGAACTTCGGAAAAAGTTACTAATATTGATTCTTGTTTTGATCTATGACTAGGTCGCTACCCGGAGATCTAATCTACAAACCGGAAATTGAAGCACTTGCTCGAAGATTGCGGAGAGAAACCATTCAACGCAGAAGACTATACCAAATCCCAACTTTGACGAGGGGACTCTTAACAACGAGGATATATTCTCATTTGAAGACTACAGCGAATCGAAAGGCATGGCTGAGCAAACTATCTGAGAGCTCGCTGCAGCACCCGACGAGTAGCAACCATTGTGCATCACGTTTCCAAATAGAGAAACGTCGTTCAAATTGAAGACGAGCCTAATTCATCGTTTTCCTACATTCCATGGTTTGTAAAATGAAAACCCACACAAGCATCTAAAAGAGTTTCATATGGTTTGTCAGAATATGAAACCACAAGGAGTATCCGAAGATCAAATTAAACTTCGTGTTTTTCCTTTTTCTTTAGTTGATGCAGCAATAGATTGGTTAGCTTACTTACCACCTAGCTCTATCGATATATGGGCTGATATGTCTTGATTGTTTCTTGACATGTTTTTCCCTGCGGCTTGAGCAAGCGAATTTAGGAGAAGCATTGTGGGGATTCGACAAAAGGACAATGAATTGTTATACGATTACTAGGAGTGACTCAAGAAGCTATGCGCAGTTGTCTGCAGCACGGTCTGACGGAACAAAACCTCATGCAGTACTTCTATGAAAGATTGCTACCGGTGGAAATGAAAACTATGGATGTGGCAAGCGGAGGAGCCCTTGTTAACCTGACTCCTCAAGCAGTTAGGGAATTGATTTCAACCATGGCTGCTAATGCCCAAAAATTTTGCCCAACAAATGAACCCACTAGACGAGTTCATGAGATAACTACTCATTCCATCGAAGCTAAAATTGACAAACTTACTAATGTAGTTGAACCTTGCTTACAGGTAAAACAGGTCAAGCGCGCCTATGCGAAATTTGTACCTTGCCTGATCATAAGAGAGATTGTTGTCCAGTGCTTAAGGAAGATACTACAGCACATGTAGATGTCGTAGGGAGCTTTCCGGGACCTCCCCAAAGAAGATACGACCCTCACTCAAACACATATAATCTTGGCTAGAAAAACCATCTGAATTTCAACTATGGGTCCATTGCTCAGTTCAACCAGTCATATAAACCACGTCCACCTATGCCTCAACAACATCAACCCCATAAATCATCATTGGAAGCTATAGTAGAGAGGCTAGCACTGAGCATAGAAAATTCCAACAAAAGGTTGAGGTCGACTTTCAAGAACTTAACAAAGCAGATGAGTCAGCTCGCGCAAACAGTGGAACGACTAGAATCCTAAGGAAAGCTACCTCTCAAATAGAACCAAATTCGAGACGAAGTGTGTGTGCCGTTACCCTACGTAGCGGAGCTGTCATCGAATACGGAGACCAATAATAATAATAGTATTTTTTGTGGTAAAATACTTAAATCATCACTCAACTTTGCTCTAGGACCTATTTTGGTCACTCTACTTTCAAAAAGCTCAATTTACTCATTAAGCTTTACTTTTTGACCTATTTTAGTCACTTTAGATTATTTTATTAATATTTAAGTATGACATAGCATATTTTATTATTATTAAATATAAAAAATAATTTAAAATAAAAGTAAATTATATTTTATTTATTAATAAATAAATAAAAAGTAATTTAAAATAAAACCCCTAACCCCAAACACCCTCAAATATCCCAAATCCTAAATACCCCCTTACCGACGTCACTTTCACTGCCGGCCACCACTCCCCCTGCCAATGATGACAACGTCACCCGCCACCGACGGTGCCATCGCCCACCGCGGCCCACCGAGATGCAGATCAGAATATGTATTCCTTTATGTTAATAATACAACCAATAGAAAGTAAACCGTAGCTGATACTAAAACAACATGTTGCCTCTGTTGAACAGTGTTAATGGATAGCTACAAGGAGAAGGAAGCCATTGCGGAACTATCGAGGGCTATTACATTCGAAGTAGATCTTCATCTTCTACACATATGAGCCGCTTTCAACGAGCATGTCGGTGATGTAGGAGGGTTAATGAGTTGGTGGCGGTGGGCGATGGCACCGTCGGCGGCGAGCGATGTTGTCGTCGGTGGCAGAGGGAGTAGTGACCGCTGATGAGAGTGATGCCGATAAGGTTTTGAGAGTTTGGGTGTTTGAGATTTGGGATATTTGAGATATTTGGGGTGTTTGGGGTTAGGTTTTTTATTTTAAATTATTTTATTTATTCATTAATAAATATAATATAATTTATTTTTATTTTAAATTATTTTTATATTTAATAATAATAAAATGTGTCATGTCATACCTAAATATTAATAAAATAATTCAAAATGACCAAAATAGGTCAAAAAGTAAAGTTTAATGAGTAAATTGAACTTTTTAAAAATTTAATGATCAAAATAGGTCTTAGAGCTAAGTTGAGTGATGATTTAAATATTTTACCCTATTTTTTGAATAGAATAATAATATTATATTAAATACTAGTAATAATAATAATAATTAAAATAGTAATAATAATCAAATAAAATCAACGCCCACACCAAAAGCAATTTGATTTCTTCTTCTCGGTGTGATGGAGACCAATCTGTGGCTGATGATGATAGTTGTTGGGAGAGGGTGGTTAGATAGATTAAGGGTTTAGGGGTGCCGACTAGCAAATAGGTTAATTAGGGGTAATTTAAAGATTTGGGGTTAATTTGAGGTTTAAGGTCTGGTTTTATATTTAAGGTTAGGTTAGATTAGGTTAGCGATGGCTGATAGATTGTTGGGGATAATGGTTAGCAAATTAGGGTATAATTCGAATTTTTGAGCTCGAGCTCCAATTTTTGTTTTTGTGCTTGATAACTTTAAGACCGCGAGCTTTCTAGTCAAGTCTTAGCCTTGAACTTTTTGAGTTCGATTTGAACTTAACAATACTCGAGTTTCACTCAGCTCATTTATACTCATAATATTGAGAATGATTGTTTTAAAAATATCACTTTTCAAAATTATTTATCAAAATAGTACTTTTTTAAAATTATTTATTAAAATAATGTTTTTTTTTTGTTGTAGTATAGGAAGACACACTTAACTACATGTGCTTTTGCATACATGGCGTTGAAGCCCTAAAAGTCAGGGTTAACAGGACGTGATTTTGCTTATTACGTACACATTATTGACCTTTTCGAGTATTTAAATATGACATTTAACATATACTAATAAAGTGATTAAGGCAAGATTCATACATGTGTGTTGCCTTTGCCTCTTTGTGCTATTTAACATGTACAACACATGTTACATTTCTTAAGAGAAAATTCGTTTTTTTTCTTTGTTACAATTTCTTTTTTTCTTCATTTGATCCTTAAATTGTGAAAGTTTTTGAAGAACCCAACAAAGTCATGCTCCATTAGTCATAAGGGTGTAAATGAATAGAGCGTTCGGTGAACTGTTCATGAACCGTATGTTTATTAACCTAAAAATTACGACTATAAATAAAAAATTTATGTCCGTTTAATAAACGAACGAACACAAACAAAGATGTGTTCGATTCGTTATATTCTCGAACAAGTTCGTTTATGAGCTCATTTATTAGCCAGTTTACCTAATTCATATTTTCCTTTTATTTTTTACGATTTAAATTTTGATGAAGGTACAAACTAAATTGAACACATAGCGAATTTTAGAGTTCAAACTGTGAATCCTATAGAGCTTAAGGACTAGTTGTGTAATTTTACCATTTTGGCGAAATATAAATGAAATGTTCGCGAATAGGGGTGCTTAACGAGTTGAGCAGCTCGAACTCGACTAGATTAAAACTCGGTAAACGCTCGACTCGGGTTGACTTGACTAGAACTCGAACTCGACTCGAGACCTTAACGAGTTGAGTCGAGCAAAGTCTAACTCGACTCGATAAGTTTGCGAGCAACTCGTTAAATTTTTAAAATATTTGTGGACTATTACTTTAGTTTTAATATGTTAGTTTGATGAATTTGTGGATTGTTACTTTAGTTTTAATATGCTAGTTTGGTGTATTTGTGGATTGTTAGTTTGGAATTTAGACCTTGAAAGTGCTTTATACACTCTTTTTGATATATTTTTGGTTAAATTTGGTAATTTATGTTAATATTAAGCCTCATACACTATTTTTAAATTTTACTTTTAGTTAAAAATAAGGCAATTTTTTATTGAGCTTAACGAGCAACGAGTCGAGCAACATATTTTTTTAACGAGCATGAGTCGAGCACAATTTTAACGAGCAACAAGTCGAGCAATAAAAATTTTTAACGAGCACGAGTCGAGCACTGCCCAACTCACGATCGACTCACTCGATAAGCACCCTTATTCGCGGACATATAAACGAACATGTTCGCAAACGTTACACGAAGATGTTCATGAACGTTACACAAAGATGTTCACAAACATATAAAATGAACATGTTCGTAAACATTAAATGAACACGAACACCTTTAAAAATAATAAGCGAACATGCATACGTTATTAAAAATTTAAACGAACATAAACCTAATAAAATCACATTAAAAAAATAAATAAGCGAACATAAAGAGAGCATTGATTATTCAAACTTGGTTATTTACACCCCCTAATTTTTCATAACTTCCCACGACTGTATCAAGTATGTAAAAGCATGTCCTATCATCAACTCCACTACCCTATATGTCAGGAAGGATGTAATTTTGACAAATAATTTCGAGATGATATTATTTTAATAAATAATTCTAAAAATAGTATATTTATATAAAATAACCCTTTAGAAATTAGAATACTCGTTAAAGATTTCTTTTACAATCGTCGACTCAAACACTACATGCTTTATATAGCATTTTCTAGATAGAACCAAATAAAATATTTTAGGGTAAATTATGTCAGGTACCACTAAATTATTAGGTGTGACTCATATTTACCATCAACCTTTTAATTGGTTTAAACTTGTCACTAAATTTTATTTTTGGACTTGTGTATACCACCGCGCCGTTAACTCCTTAACGACGTAATGACTTGGATGCTAGACTAAATCGACGTCGTTTTGGTGCCACTATTTTGATACAAATTGCTCAAAACGACGTCGTTTCGCTAGAAGAAAATATGAAGAAAAAAATGCACTCAATGAGATTTAAACCTAGAACCTTTAGAATAAAAAACAATCTCCTAACCATTAAGCCAGCATAACATCTTTGTTTTGTTTCCAGCATAAATAATATATTCCAAACTTCAGTTTATTATGTAAATAATTTGTATTATGAGATAATCCATCATGAACGCGTTTTACATATCTTAATTATTTTCTTTTCTCATGAAATTTATGTCGACTGGATTTAATAAATATCTATTTGAACAATTGGTTTATTAGCTTAATTAAATTGAATAAAAAATTATCAAATTACAAATACAATTCATAGATATAAATGAATTTGAAAATATTTTGAAAATTACATAGATTGTTTAGCATGAACTATATGATTTTTCATCTATCCATTTAACAATTAAAGAAGAGATCAATCGCATTGAGCCTAATACAACTAGAAGTGTGACAAAAATAAAAATTAATATTGCAGAATTCCAATTGTAAAAAAAAAACTCAATTAACTCATAAAGATTAGACGACATAAACATCCTTAACCAGTTAATTAATTATTATATCTCTGTAAGCTACATAATTTAATAGATGAAAAGAAATTTTATAATTCAAATATGGTGTGTACGAGATGATTTGTTCAGAATTACTATTAATTACGAGAAAAAGAGTTAGGCATTTACAAGGAATTCGAATAGTGGTGTTGACAATTAATTAAGCTAATAGACAATGCATTGATATCATAAAACACTTTTGCAAATTAGTATTTATTACACCTCTCAAATACTATTCACGGTAGATTAATAATTTCAAGGATTTAATATTTAGTTCAAAAAAATGATTTAATACTTTAATTTTTTTATAATATAAAGTTAAACTATTTATTAGAAATTTTCAGTTCAACCCCTTTTATTACTTTTTAATTATATCATTCTTTAAAATTTATATTTACCAAACAATCAAATTATATCTGATATTTAATTTTAAGTAAAATGTGAAATGAATTAATTATTCAAACTTGACCCTTCATTTTTTTAGCACAAAAAGTTTTTGAGTAGATCAAACAAACACATTAGCATTTATTATTCATCTTATCTAGAAAAGGCTATATATAAAGTGTACAGGTTGGGTGTTTGAAGCAAATCCTTAGTTGCAACTGGAAAGATGGATAAAAAGAAAACGGTGAGAGCAGCAACTCAATCGAAAATGATTAGTCTGTCTCGGGTGAAAGAAGAAGACCCCATTGTTGTCAAGGTGCAAGGCCAGACTCAAGCCGAGGAGCTCTGCTATTGGATGGGGCGGGACACGAAGCTGCGTTATCTAATGCTCGATTACTGCGATCGAACTGGGGGTGTTTTGGAATACATGAGGTTTCATGTGGATGGTTCTCGTGTAAAGCCCGACAAAACTCCCAATGATTTGGGGATGGAAGACGGCGATATCATCGATGCCAACTCCGAGCAGATTGCTGGTTGATTCTTCTCTTTGTTTCGGACTTTGATGTTTCCATGTCGTTAAGAGCTTCTTCTTTTCTTGGAATATTAAGCTTAAAATGGTATAAGGGAATTTAATTAATGGTGCATTGGCTGATTTGTTTTCTTCTTTTAAGTATGGTGGCAAAAAACTAAATTTACATATTTTTTAAATATAAAGAATTAAATTTATTGAATTATTATAAATTTGTACTAAATTAATAGAATATTTAACGTTTGAATGACTCAAATGTAACCATAATATTAATTAACTCAAATTTAACTTTTAATAATTAGGTGATTTAAATCTAATTTTACTTATAATTTTACTTATAATTGAAGGGTGTTCGATTATAAATGGTTCATGTTCGTGGTGCGTGGCTGCTCCTCTCAACATTGTCGTCTCCAAGACTCGCATTGTATCCACTCCTTGGTAGTGCAATGTGTCTTATCAATGCACCCAACACTTGTTGGTATTATGAACAACATTTGTTATAGTTAACCTTATATTACTCATAATTGAACAACATTTGTTATAGTTAACCTTATACTTATTTGTTCTAAATGCTAAAACATTAAAATACATAGCGGAAAATATGGAAAATATGCCCTCAATGGGATTTGAATCTAGAACTTTTAAAATTTAAACAAACTTTTAACCACTAAGCTAAATTAGCATCTTTGTTTTGTTTTTAACACAAATAATATATATGTCAAACTGTAGTTAAGATCAATTCAATTTATTTTATCATATAGATAATATTACTTTATATTAATATACAAATAATAAATATATTATCTATATATAAACAAAAATATATATTATAAATAATATTAAATATATATAAATAAACAATATATTATTATAAAAACTAAATTTCCAAAATTGACGAAAGCCCCAAAATTCACCAAAACTTTAAACCCTAAATTATAAACTTGAAACCCTAAAATTTTATTTATAAACAAATAATATTAAAATATATAAACAAATAATATATTATTATAAAAACTAAAAAAACTAAATTTAAAAAAAACTAAAATTTCCAACCTCCAAAATTCAAAAACGAACCCTAAATTTTAAATCCATCAATTGTCGTTGTTAATGAGTTTATGGTTTTAGAGTTTATGATTTATGATTTATGGTTTTGGTGGATTTTGGGCCTTTTGTAAATTTTGAAAATTTTGGGATTTTTTTTAAAATTAGTTTTTAAGTTTTTACAGTAATATATTATTTATTTATATATTTAATGATATTTATTTATTAGTTATATATATTATTATATGTATATTAATATTATTTCTAATAAATTTATATTATTTATATAGAGTAATATTATTGATATAATAAAATAAATTGAATTAATCTCAATTGCAGTTTGACATATATATTATTTGTGTTAGAAACAAAAAAACGATGTTAAGTTGACTTAGTGGTTAGGAGTTTGCCTTTGATTCCAAAGGTTTCAAATTTAAATCCTATTAAATGCACATTATTCTACAGCAAAACAACGTCGTTTTGAGCCATTTAGCATCAAAATAAAGGCACCAAAATGACATCGTTTTGGTCCAACATCCAAGTCATCATGTTGTGCGACATGTCATCATCCTGTTAAAGAGTTAACAGCGCAGTGGCATAAACGAGCTGAACAATAAAGTTTAGTCACAAAATTGGACCAATTGAAAGGTTGATAGCAAAAATGAGTCAACTCCTATAGTTCGGTGGTACCTGGTGTAATTTTCCCTAAAAAACTTTTCTGGCTCACACTTGACGGTCCTGGAAGATAGCTCGAAGAAAGGGACACAACAGGGAAGTGATAGTTTTAAAGGAATTATTTTGAATTTTCTCCAAAAATATAGAACGCGCATGGATGTGTCAAACACGTATTTCCACGACAGCGACCACGAACCGAACCAAGCCGACCGGCCGTCGGCGGCGCGCGCGTGCAAGAGAGTTGTTTAACCACAATCAATAAGGGAGGGTAAGGAAGACTCTTTAAATACCCTTCCCAAGGGATGTACCCTCCCAATGTGGGATATAACCAACATTCCTCCACAAATTCGAAAAAATTCTTTATACGAGGAGCAATTGCGAGATTAGTTGCTTAAGTACTTGTGAACGTATCTGGAACTTGTACATATTGATGATGAGTAATTCTTCTCTTAGATAAGTGAATGAATCTTGAACTATCTAAGATTAGGGTGAACTCATAACACACAACTAACCTCTTCATCCACCGAAGTCCTCGATGTGTCTACAAAAAATATATACATGTGTGTATATATGTATAACGTTCTTTCCTCAAGATTCTAGTAAGTGTACTAAAAAACGACCTAATGTTTTTCATAGAATGTGGCTAATCCTTCTCACTTACGTAGGTTATTTCATCATGTTTATCTCAACATAAAGCACCCGAAGCCGGACTATTAAATAATTAAGAGCTTTATCCAACAGCTCAACCTCATAATAAATAAAGTGAATTTCTTCAAGTTCATCTTTAAATGAACCACCCAAACTATGGGATAAGAAATCATTAAGAATAAATATTCAACCTCATAATCGGTGATATGTCCTCTCACTAAGAGCATCCAAACTCTTTGGTTTGAATTCATTAAGAGTTTTATGAAAAACCCATCCTCCCTAGCTGTAAGTTCACCTAGTCCTTTGCGATTAGAACTACCCACTTAACATTTGGTTATGAACTTATTAATAATAGATATTCAACCAAAGATCAGTAAATTCATCAAGTTTTTCTTACTAAGACCAACCAAAGCATGATCTATGAATTTATTAAGAGCAATTAAGCTCAACCTGTGCATGTACATTATTCGTCATAGGGATAGGTAAGTGAAATGTACACTATGAGTCTTTCCATGGCTTTATTTGACCACATTGAACTTAGATAACTAAGTTGGGTATCCACCATGAATTCTTCAACCAATGGGATTTAGACCCATCCCCATTTGGCGAGCCCAGAACCAATTTCTAACTTAACCTTTTGGCAAGCGGATCAACAAGGTTCCTCTTCGGCTTCACATACTCTAAAGAGAGTACTTTGTTCCTTATTAAGAGACTTATAAATTCATGTCTTATGCGAATATGTCTCTTCTTACCGTTGTAAGCTTGGTTTTGAGCCACACATATCACAACTTGTGAATCACACAATAAGGACACCGGAGGTAATAAGGGGTAGTCTGCCGAAACGAACTATCCTCGTTTGTTACGGATCTAGGAATGTTGTAGGCACGTTCCTGCAATAAAAAAGACAAGGAGACAACAAAAATTATACGACATATTTATATTAAATAGGAACTTAAAGATGAACAAAAAATAAAAATAAAAATAACATAGAGTAGGATGATAATTTTAGCGTTTTGGAAAGAACTTCAAATGATGGTGAAAAAGGCTTCAAAAACGACCGATGTTGGAAACGCTAAACTCGAAAGAACCTGCACAATCTACTGAGCAAACCCGAATCGAATCTGTTTAACGTCGAAGGACTTGGACCTGCTAAATAGCAATTTAGGAACCCGAAGTATCAATGACAAACAAACAAGTTTGAGTGTAGAATAGTTTTAAAAAGAACCGAAAAGAGAAAAACTCTCAAGTAATTTTATTCATAAAAATGTCTAACCCATGTACAATGTTTGGAATACATGTTTATAGATAAAAGATAGGGCTGTCGAAATTAAATGTATGGCTAAAAAATTAAAGAAACAAAGTTTGAAGTGAAATAAAAAAACTTCTTCTTGGCAGAAATGCTTTTCAGCCATGCATTTTGAAATGATGTGCGCCAACTTTGAAAGAGCACACGTTCAATGTGCTTGGAACTTTGAAATTCAAAGTAGCAAATCCATTGATCTTATCCTTCATTTTGCCGCACCAATTGAAAGGAGATGGGCTGCATCATTCAGCTGGTCACGCATGAAGGCATGAATGGTCATGCATGCACATTACACGTGTACACTTGGTCCTATCAAACAAATATATAATAATAATAAGTCACCTTATAATAATCCAAAACTAAAATAATACAAAAACATTATAAATCATACTCAAACACACCTAATAATTAATATAATATAAATATGTCACATATCAACATGCAACACATTAAAAGTCCTATCTTCTAAGGCACAAACACTATCAAATGATTCAGAAATGTCAGTACAAGTAAGGAAAAGAGCTTCCCTGAAATGTTGCACCCTAGATCGTGTAATTGGTCCTAACGGTAAGACCTTCGGATCAGCATCAAGTGCAGGTGAAGATGTGCTCACATCATCCCCCCTTCTTGAAAAGGATTTGTCCTCAAATCTGTAGAATTACCATAAGGGGTCAAGTTAGAAACATTAAATGTGGCACTTACATTGTATTCTCCAGGTAGATCTAACTTGTAAGCATTGTCATTCACTTTCTCCAACACTTGAAAAGGACCATCTCCTCACGGTAACAGCTTGAACCGCCTTTGGGCTGGAAATCGCTCCTTTCGGAAATGAACCCAAACCCAATCACCAACATCGAAGGTGACTCGCTTCCTTCCTTTGTTTGCTTGCTTTTCATACTGCTGAGTCCTTCGTTCTAGGTTCCCCTTAACCTGTTGATGCAACTTCTTCATATAATCGGCTCCGCTTTGACCATCCTTGTTCGTCACCTGTTCCTGTGGCAAAGGCAACAAATCTAGAGGCGTAATAGGATTAAAACCATAAACAACATCAAAAGGTGACGTTTTAGTAGCAGAATGTACAACATGGTTATAAGCAAACTTAACATGTGGCAAACAATCTTCCCAAGTTTTAATGTTCTTTTTAATGAAGGATTGAAGTAAAGTAGATAAAACTCTATTAACAACTTCAGTTTGTCCATCAGTTTGGGGATGGCAAGTAGTAGAAACCATAAGTTTCGTACCTAATTTGCTCCAAAGAGTCCTCTAGAAGTGACTCAAAAACTTTGCATCCCTGTCAGAAACAATCGACCTAGGAATACCATGTAATCACACAACATCTCTAAAGAATAAGTTAGCCACATTAACAACATCATCAGTTTTATGGCATGCAATGAAATGTGCCATCTTAGAGAACCTATCAACCACAACAAACATACTATCTCTATATGTCCTAGTTCGAGGCAATCCCAATACAAAATCCCTATAAATATTAGTCCAAGGGGAATTAGGAATAGGTAAAGGTAAGTACATACCATGTGGTGAAACCTTCGATTTCGCTTTCCTACAAGTCACACATCGTTCACAATACCTTTCAACATCTCTGCGCATCTTTGGCCAAAACAAATGCTCCTTCAAGGTATATAACGTCTTGGTGACTCCAAAATGACCTATCAATCCACCTTCATGTACCTCACGGATCAGTATGTCACGCATCAAACCCTGTGGAATGCATATCCTGTTTTCTTTGAAAAGATAACCATCATGCATGTAGAATTTTCCATATGCACCTTTCTCACAAGCATTATACTTATCTCTAAAATCAGGATCATCAGGATATAACTCACGAATGTATGCAAAACCAATCAAATGTGAATCAAGATAACTCAAAAGTGCATACCTACGTGATAATGCATCAGAAACGACATTATCTTTCCCCTTTTTGTATCGAATGACATAAGGAAAAGTTTCTAAGAATTCAACCCATTTAGCATGTCATTTATTTAATTTATACTGACCTGTGATATATCGCAAAGCCTCATGGTTAGTGTGGATCACAAACATCTTAGGCAACAAGTAATGCTGCCACGTCTCTAATGCCCATATCAGTGCATACATCTCTTTATCATAAACCGGATAATTCAATGTTGCTCCACTTAGTTTCTCACTAAAATATGCAACGGGCCTCTTGTCCTGCATTAAAACTGCACCTATACTAACTCCAAAAGCATCACATTCAATTTCAAAAGTTTTATCAAAGTCGGGTAAGGCTAACACTGATGCTCTAGTCAAACAATCCTTAATTTTCAGAAAAGCATCTTCTTGTTCTTTACCCCATAAGAAGCTAGAATTCTTCTTAATAATCCCGGTTAAGGGGCAGTAATAGAACTGAAGTTAGGAACAAACCGGCGATAAAAACTTGCTAAACCATGAAATGATCTAACCTGAGTAATCGATGTCGGTCGTGGCCATTCTTGAATTGCTTTAATCTTCTCAGGATCGACTTCAACACCCTGTTCACTCACAATGTAACCAAGAAATGTAAGTTTGTTAGTGCAAAACACACATTTCTCCATGTTACCAAATAGCTTCTCCTTTCTGAAAGTTCGCAACACGGCTCTCAAATGTTCTACATGATCCTGCAAGGTCTTACTGTAAATTAAAATGTCATCAAAGTACACAACACATAATTTACCAATAAAGGATCGCAAAACATGATTCATTAATCACATGAAAGTACTAGGTGCATTAGTTAAACCAAAAGGCATCACTAACCATTCGTACAAACCTAGTTTTGTTTTGAAGGCTGTCTTCCACTCATCTCCTTCTCACATGTGAATCTGATGATAATCGATTTTCAAGTCAATTTTGGAGAAGATGACGACTCCACAAAGCTCGTCCAACATATCAACAAGTCTCGGAATGGGTTGATGATGCTTAATTGTAATCTGGTTCACATCTCTACAATCTACGCACATCCTCCAAGATCCATCTTTCTTCGGCACTAATAGCACCGGAACAACACATGGACTTAAACTCTCTCGAATGTAACCCTTTTCCATCAACTCTGTAACTTGCCTTTGAAGCTCTTTCGTTTCTTCGGGGTTATTTTGATAAGCTGGTCGATTTGGAATAGTAGCACTTGGAATGAAATCAATCTGGTGCTCAATGCCACGAAGAGGTGGCAATCCCTTTGGTGTTTCTTCCGAAAACACATCCTCAAATTCCTGCAAAAGGGACACAATCGATGCATACAAATCAGTAGGAAACTCAGCCAATAAACAATAATCTTTAAACATTGAAATAAACAAAGATTGGTGAGAGGAAAGACATTTCCTGATTTCTCGACTGCTTGCATAAACGTTCATCTTTTTCTTCTCCTTTGCAGCTTCCTTACTCTTTTTCAAGCTTGCTTGATCTTTAATTACTTGACTAGGTGCCAAAGGAGCCAAAGTATTCTTCTTACCTGCATGCATAAAAGAGTATCGGTTTGTAAAACCATCATGCATTGCCTTCTTGTCATACTGCCAAGGGCGTCCCAAAAGAAGGTGAGTAGCATCCATCGACACAACATCACAAATGACCTCGTCCTTGTAGTTTCCAATTGAAAACGGTACAACAACTTTCGCGTCACTTTAAGTTCTCCATCGTCATTCAACCACTACAATTTGTACGGATGTGGATGCTTTGTCATCTTTAGACCTAGCCTGTCAACCATCACTGAACTAGCAACATTAGTACAACTACCGCTATCAACAATCACAACACATACCTTATCTTGAACTTTGCATCGTGTGTGAAAGATATTCTCACGTTGTTGCTCGTCCTGAACCTGTTGCACATTCAAACTATGTTTTACAACCATAATTTACATTACCTTACCAGTTTCGGCAACTTCTAGGTCATTCTCTTCATCATCTGCAGTAGGGGCTTCTTGTACATCTTTCTCAGAATCTGACTCGATCTCTTCATCTTCTCGCATCAACATAACTCTCCGATTAGGACACTGGCTAGCAACATGTCCTCGACCAAGGCACTTGAAGCACTGGATATCTCTCGATCATTCTTTTACCACCACTTGCTGTTTGCCACGCCCATTATCAGCAACGGGGGGCTTTGGTGTGCTGGATTCGCCTTGCTCTTGAATCCAATGTGGCGTTTGCGGTGCTTGTTTCCTGGTATTGTTAGGAGTATATAATGGATTTGGAAAAGATTTAAAAGGAGGGTTACCTCGATTTGAAGACTTCCTGCGTTGCTGTCATTCAATCTTTATTACCATCTGCACCATGTCATCAACCTCGACATAATGCTGTAACTCAACAGCGTTGGCAATCTCGGTGTTCATCCTTGCTAAAAAACGTGCCATGGTAGCTTCTCGATCTTCTTCGATATTCGCACGCATCATAGCCATTTCCATATCCTTGAAATAATCCTCAATTTCCATGTTTCAAATTTTGCAACTTTTGAAACAAATCACGATGATAGTGAATAGGAACAAACCTTTTACGCATTAGTCGCTTCATCTCGATCCATGTTGCAACTGGGTCGTCACCAGTACGTCTACGGCTAAGCAGTAATTGGTCCCGCCATATCAAGGCATAATCAACAAACTCTGTTGCTGCTAATCGAACCTTCTTCTGTTCTGAGTAATTTTAACACTCGAAAATGTGCTCCACTTTGCTTTCCCAAGCCAAATATGCATCAGGATCTGAACGTCCATGAAAAGAAGGAATAGCAACCTTAATGTTAGTCAAATTATCGTCTACATGTTGCACACGTCCTTGTCTAGGAGTATGCTGCCTCGGTGACCGTTCGACTTCATTTTCGTTCAATACTTCATTAACATAGTTGAATCCTCCGCCAAACCTATCTATCCTCGACTGTAATGGCTCTAAGGCGGTAGCCACTACTCGTTGCATCATTCTCTCTAAAGCTTGCATTTGAGGAATTGGTGGATCCTGGTCAACCGTGTGATCATCGGAACCTGCCATAATTAACAACAAAAACAAACAAAAGAAAATAATATTATAGGTTAGTAAAAACAAACAAAAAGGACCTCACAACGCACACAATCAAAGTCTCGCAGATGTCACTCCAAAGAATAGTGCACTAAAAAATTAACACTCAGCGCTCGTGTTTCACTCGGGAGAATACTTGAATGGCTCTTTTTTGTCTCCCCTTCTGTTCTCACAATGCTCAATGCCTTTTTCCCTTACACTTTCTCGTAATCAGCTCTTTAAAGAAATAATCCAACGTCTCGAAACTTGTTACAATGGTGTTGGCTACATGGAAACAACGGTTAAGGAAACAATGAAAAAAAGTGACACAAAAAGAAGAAAATAAGACCGAAAATTAAAGAAAATATGAAAAGCATAATGACACGAAAAAGAAAAAAAGGAAACAAAAGATGAAAAATGAAGAGTTTAGAGAACCTTACTGCGAAGACGTGCTTACAACCTTCCTATTACCGAACAAACAAGCATAGTTCGCTTCAGTTGATTTCCAGGCACATCAAAGTTACATAACAAACAAACTCGTACAAATTTCATCATTTACAATCGAAACACAACAATAATAATACATACACATATAAACACTTTCGAATCTAAAAATGTTTTTTTGTATATTTGAATCTATTTTTTTCGAATCTATTTTTTTCTTCGAAATTCTGCTTTTTTGCTTATATTCGAAGCTGATTTTTTTTGTAATTCGATTTTTTTAATTCGAATGCATTTTTTTGTTTCTCTTTTTTTGACTCGAATTTGTAGAAACTTACAACGAATCCAACAACCTAGGCTCTTATTACCACATAATAACGGACAGTCTGCCGAAACAGATTATCCTCGTTTGTTACGGATCTAGGAATGTTGTAGGCACGTTCATGCAATAAAAACAACAAGGAGACAACAAAAATTATACGACATATTTATATTAAATAGGAACTTAAAGATGAACAAAAAATATAAATAAAAATAATATAGAGTAGGATGATAATTTTGGCGTTTTGGAAAGAACTTCAAACGATGGTGAAGAAGGCTTCAAAAACGACCGATGTTGGAAACGCTAAACTCAAAAGAAACTGCACAATCTATTGAGCAAACCCGAATTGAATCTATTTAACATCGAATGACTTAGACCCGCTAAATAGCAATTTAGGAACATGAAGTATCAATGACAAAAAAACAAGTTTAGGTGTCGAATAGTTCTAAAAAGAACTTGTAACCCCCTCGACCCGACCTAGCCGCCAAACCGCATCGAACGGGTCACACGGGGAAAACCGAAGCGAAACCCGTTAAGGCTTCACTCCGATTAACAACCCTAGAAAAAGTTATATTAAAGTTATCTTGTATAGATGCTTTAATTATATCCTATGAGAGAGGACACGCAGCAGAAAACACACACGGATACAAAACACGCGAAACAAACAATTTAACAAACCCTTTTTAAGTTTTACAACAGGTCGTATCGATACGGTAGAGAACCGTCTCGATACTCCTGGACTTGGTCAACTCCCCAAAGTCAACCTAGGGAGACTGTATCGATACACTGGAAGACCGTATCGATACGCTCTCAACGGTCAACTACCTAAGGAAAAACTACAAAGACCGTACCGATACTCTCGGGACCCGTACCGATACGCCAAAATCTCGTCAATTTCTCAGATTTCCAGAGAGCTTTTGGCGTATCGATACACCCCCGCGTACCGGTACGCCTTGCCTAAAACAAGGTTCAAAGCAGGGGACCGTATCGATAGAGCCCTTGAGCGTATCGATACGCCCTGCACTGCAAACCTTATTTTGGCTACTAAAAACACAAGGACTCGACTCTAGAGGCATTTAAAGACTAGTCAAGCAACATACAAACTCAAATACAACACAAGACATCCATGGATAAACATACGAAGCAATTTAAACATTCAACGAAGCAACATCCAACAAGATAAAATTCTTAGATGAAACATGCATATAAGAAACTCACCCACATAGCCAAAAGTTAAACTAAAGCATACTTCAACATGGCACAAAGCAATACAAGCCCAAAACGTCTAAACAAACTTGTCTAAGCAAAGGAACATGCCATCAATATCCCAAAACACAAAGGTTCTATCCCATTGCTTAAATACTAATTATTGAAGTTTAAACCATACTTGAGCAAACCAAACTCCCTTGGAATTCTCCCTTGTTCCCCGAGCTGCTTCGAAGGTTTAAGGGCCTGCATTGTTGGAAAAGAGAGCGTAAGCGTTTAAGCTTAGTGAGCGGTGCTCAAAACGGTAGCTACAACAATGCAATTTTAAAACATAGTTTGCTTGAAAACTAAAACCGTTTTCAAATCATTTCCACATGCTTGAACACACAATGTCATGCATTTACCTTCACGTGCATTTACCGAATGCAACCACAAGCCATAGGCTTACCATATGCTCATTCTCATATCGCAAGCAAACTAAACCACAATGCATAAACATAAGCATAACAGATAGAACCAAAAACATGCTTAACATGAGAATTAAAGCATTCAAGGGTATATTGACATTCAACGTTTTTACTCGAATATGCGAATAGTTCTCAAACCCACTAGACACTTCCGGTGGAATCTCACATCACCGTACTCACCCGTCTAGTAATAACATGATTTCTGGTGGAATCTCACATCACCGTACTTCTCCTTAGTGGAATCTAACATCACTAAGGCCACGCGTGAATTTTACCTCGAGTGCACTCTAATCCTATTGATCGATCAATTATAACCGGTAACAACCAAACACATGTCAGTATACTCAAACTCAAGCACAAGCATTACCGATGCTTGAACCACTTACCATGTCCAAACTTCCAAGCAAGTCATGTACTCACAATGCAAGCATAACAAAGGTCTCACATCTCAACATGCATAACAAATGCATTCAACACATAACAACATAGCATGTTCATCTCGCATTCAAGAAATCGTAAAACACAATTTAATTGCATAAAACTTTAAAACTTACTCTCGAGCTTGGATTGGCCTTTCAAGCTCAATCCAAACTCCCAAAGCACTCCCTTAACCACGTTAAGGCTTTTAAAACCGATCCACCCACCGATAAAACCCAGCACAAGCCGAAAATGTCGATCAAGCCTCCAAGTTCCCCCGAATTGAGCCCGAAGCTTCTCCGACGTTTTCCTTTGTTTCTAATCAACAAAAAATAGTGCATTACACATCAAAACATCCACAAAATCACTGCCACACATCAGATTACAACCCAAGACAAATTTCGCTACATTTCCAAACCAAGAACTAACCCAAACTCTTCATTCGGACTTGTACACAACCCAACAGTTTCCAATCAATTTCATCATCCAAATAATCACTAAACATGTCCAAAACAGCCCCCAAGTGTAACCATGCCGTCAGCCCAACTTTCCCCTCACATAACTACCTCAAAACTTAAGATTTTCACTTCTAAAATCACCCACTAATACCCATTTCGGGATTTTATTAAAACTTCACAATTTTAACATATGTTAAGCTTAAAAACAAGTTTATAACAAATATGAACTTTACAAATTAAAAACTCAACGAAAAACCAACAAAGTTTCCATCTTTAATTTAAAACTTTGAACACTTGAAACAACTCAAAAATGGATTTTATGGAAATCCAAGACCATGAAAATGTTGAGGATGAAGAGGAGAAGTCAAAAACGTTATTACCTTGAAGAAATCACTTAGTTGACGGCTTGAAAACCAATGGAATATTGACTAGGGTTTAGGGAGGATTTTAGAACGTGGAATTCAAAATGGAGAAGAAGATGAATTTTGCTAAAAACCCCTTTCCTATTCCCCTTTTATGAAAAATCCCCTTCTTGCCCCTTTTTCTTTTAAAACACTTTTTGGTGCATTAAAAATAGTTTAACTCCAATTTAATTTAACCCATCCCGGTTTAACTAACCCGATATCTCCCGGCCCTAAACTCGGGGCGTTAGAGAACTGAAAAGAGAAAAAACTCTCAAATGAATTTTATTTATAAAACTGCCTAACCCATGTACAATGTTTGGAATACATATTTATAGATAAAAGAGGGCTGCCGAAATTAAATGTATGGCTAAAAATTAAAGAAACAAAGTTTGAAGTGAAATAAAAAAAACTTCTTCTTGGCGGAAATGCATTTCAGCTATGCATTTTGAAATGATGTGCGCCAACTTTGAAAGAGCACATGTTTAATGTGCTTGGAACTTTGAAATTCAAAGTAGCAAATCCCTTGATCTTATCCTTCATTTTGCCGCACCAATTGAAAGGAGATGGACTGCATCATTTAGCCATACAAGCACAAGGGTTGATCACGCATGGGCCATGCAAGGCTGGTCACGCACGAAGGCATGGATGGTCATGCATGCACATTACACACGTACACTTGGTCATATCAAACAAATATATAATAATAATAAGTCACCTTATAATAATCCAAAACTAAAGCAATACAAAAACATTATAAATCATACTCAAACACACCTAATAATTAATAAAATATAAATATGTCACATATCAACATGCAACACATTAAAAGTCCTATCTTCTAAGGCACAAACATTATCAAATGATTCAGAAATGTCAGTACAAGTAAGGAAAAGAGCTTCCCTGAAACGTTGTACCCTAGATCGCGTAATTGGTCCTAACGGTAAGACCTCCGGATCAGCATCAAGTGCAGGTGAAGATGTGCTCACATCAGGAGGAGTCAGTTTTCCCCACAAAGGTATTTCTACCAACAATTTCTGAGCCACTCAGCTTCTTACCCGGCTAAGTCAAGAGCAATAAACTATGACTCCATTGTAGAACGAGCGATACAAGTCTGCTTAGCGGACTTCTACGTGATTGTTGCGCCACCTAAGGTAAAGACATACTCACTCGTAGAGCCTACTTCATCATTATCGGTAACCCAGTGGCGTCACAGTATCCTTCTAAGACCGAAGGATAGCTAACAAAATCGAGTTTCCAATCCTTGGTACCCTTAAGATACTTAAGCAAGCGTCTCAGAGCAATCCAGTGTTCACAACTAGGATTATGAGTATATCTACTCAACCTACTCACAGCATGGGCAATATCAGGCCGAGTATAGTTCATTAAGAACATAAGGCTCTCGATAATTTTGGCATAATCTAGTTGGAAAAAACTACTTTCTTTATTTTTAAGGAGTCATATTCTAGAATCATAAGGAGGTTTAACAGAGATGACATCAAAATTGTCAGATTTCTTTAACACCTTCTCAATATAGTGTGTTTCATCCAAAGAAATTTTTTTTAGGTTTGGTAACTTTAACTCCTAAGATCACTTGAACCTCCCCTAAATCTGTCATCTCAGATTTAGTGAACAATAAATTTTTTGTTTTGTTAATGGATTCAATGTTGGTACTGAATATCAACATACAAGCTTATGATGACGCAATCGGTTCCATAAATTTTTGAATACACGCATGCATCCGCTCCATTTACAATAAAACCAAAACCCATAATGGTTTTGTGAAATTTCTCGTATCACAGTTTTGAAGCTTGTTTAAGGCCATAAAGTGACTTTTTATGTCTACAAACTTTTCCTTCCATACCAGGTGTCTCAAAACCTTATGGTTGCTCCATATAGATCTCCTCATCTAGATCTTCATTCAAAAATACAGTTTTTACATCCATTAGATGTAGGGGTGGGCATTGTCTCCGGGTACCTCATTAAGCGGCCCGTGTCCCGACCCATTATATCCGGGTACCCGGTTCCTATTTTTTATTTTTTTAATTCTAAAATTAAAAAAAATCACATGTTAAACACAAAAATATTTTAAAAAATAAACTTAAAACTTAAAATAATATAATAAAACGTATAATAAATTTAGGGATTTCAACTTAATTTTAGAGTAAAAATATTAAGAAACATAAAAAATATGATTTTAACTATAAAAAATATGTATTAAATTTTATCGGGTCGGGTACATGGTAAGGGGAAACTTTCGGCCCGTGTCCCAGGAAATTTGCCGGGTCGGGTAATTTTTTTTCCGGGAATTACCTGACATTTTTAGGTTCGGGTCGTCGGGTTCGGTCAACCGGGTCAGATATTTTTTCCCACCCCTAATTTGATGTACATGCAACTTATGAATGGACGCTATCACAAACAAGGCACGATTTGTTGAGATTTTCGTGACTGGAGAGTATGTGTCAAAGAAATCTATACCAAACTTCTGGATTAACCCATCGAGTCTAAGTTTATTTCTAAAGACCCACTTAGAATTGATAGGTTTAAATCCTCTAGGAAAATCAACCAACTCCCACATGTGATTAGACATTATTGGCTATAGTTCATCATTTATTGCAACTCTAAAATACTAGCGTCAATTGAACTTATAGCTTCATCATACGACTTTGGATCCTCATCTAAAAGAAAAGTCTGAGCTATAGGAACAGAAATTGAGTCTACATCACTTATTTCAGAGATAAAGGAAGTTACGAAATCTGGACCAAAGGCTACCCTTTGTCTTTTACTTCTTCTAGGCTCTAATTCCACCTCTAGAGAATCCTTGGAAAGATTAAAAGAAGTTGAGGCACGACTTTCCACTTGTGTTTCAACACTTAAAATAAGTTTCTTTAAAGGAAAGATATATTCGAAGAACACAACATCCATAATTTCGCAAATAGAGAAGTCATGCAGACACATGAATCTGTATGCGACACTGTTTGAAGAATACCATATAAACAGTGCATCAACAAATTTTGGGACCGATGGTGGACTTCTTAAAGTTAGACAAACCAACATTTTCCAGACACCCCCACACTTTTAGGTATTGCAAATTGGGTGCATAACCTTTCCACAGCTCGTATGTGGTACAATCTAATTTCTTATGAGGTACTTTGTTTAATATGTGATTTGCTAACAGATGGCTTCCTCTCATATCTTACCGGATAACCCAGAACTTAATAAGAAGGAATTCATTATCTTCTTTAAATATCTATTTTTCCTCTCAGCTATACCATTTTGTTGAGGAAAAGAGGGGCAAAGGTTTCATGAATTATGTCATTCTTTTCACACACCTCTTTAAGAAAATTATACATGTATTCACCACCTCTATCGGATCTAAGCCGTTTTATTCTCCTATCAAGTTGATTTTTAACTTCTGCCTTATAAATAAGAAAGAAGTTTTCAGCTTCATCTTTAGTTCTAAGGAGATAGATACACCTTTGTATATCATAAAAAGTCATCTACAAAGGTTATTTAGTTTTAGGGTTTCTAAAGCCCGCTAGATCAAAATGAAAAAGCTCTAACAATTCAGTTTTTCTCTTAAACTGTCTTAAAAGAAGGTTTAACATGCTTGGCTTCTACACAAATCTCACATTTGTCAAAGCTTTTCTCGTCTAGATTGGGAAGTAGATTTATTTTTATGAGTTCCTTTAAAGAATGAATGTTTACGTGTCCTAATCTAGCATGCCACATATCCAGAGTCTCAGCAATGTAAACAGAAGTGGTGGTTTTATTACTATCATTAAACTGATTTTGATTACAAATAAACCTTCGTTTAAAAAGCCTTTCCCAACAAAAATCCCATTTTGGGAAGTACAAGTTTATTTTCTTCAAAAACTAGTTTAATGCATGCCTTGTTGAGTAATCCACCACTAATCAAATTTCTACGCATGGTAGGTACGTACAAGACATTATGCAAGGCTAAAGTTTTATTGGATGTCAACTTTAGTAAAACCTTCCATTTGCCTAGTACTTTTGAACTATTGGAGTTCCTTATGTACACTTGTTACCATTCTTCACATCTTCGAACTTGGTGAACAACTCCCGTTGGCGCAAAAATGTCTGGAAGCGCCAATGTCTACAACCCAATCAGCATTCTCCACTAGGTTGACTTCATAAACCGTCGCTGCTATGATATCATTGGCATTCTCAGCAACGTTTAGTTATTGTTTGTTCTCATTCTAGAGGTCTGACCATTGTTGGCACTGGTAAGCTTTGTGTTCGGCCCGTCCGCACACATAACTATTGAAAGGCTTTCGTGAAGCCTTATCGTTCGTAGGCTTCTTAAAGTTGTTAGTCTTTTGGGTTTTGACCTTTTACTTCTAGCCACCTCTTTCTTTGGGCTTTTTAAACTTAGACCCTAAGGTAGACCCAAATTCAACCAGATTAGCCTTAAAAGAATGATTATTATAAGAGATCAACTGATCTTTAGGTCAATTGGTTTCTTCTATTTTCATGTGGCTCACAAGATCATCAATTGTAAACACCCTGTTCTTGTGTTTCATAAAGTTGCGGTAGTTGGACCAAGACTTGGGCAGCTTCTCAATGAGGACATTTGCTTACATGACTTCACACATCTTTATGCCCTCGGCTAGGATGTCGAAAACCAACTTCTCGTAATCATGGACCTGGTCCATGATCATCATGTCATCGGACATTTGGAATTTGAGCCACTCAGCGACCACACACTTTATTATTTCAGCATCATCGACTCCATACTTCTTCTCCAGCGTGTTCCATATAACCTTTGCACTTTTCTCCATAAAGAACGTGTCAAACAATTTGTTCGACATGTGACTTAAGTGAAAGCCATGAACAGTCTTGTTGTCCTTGTCATGCTTGTAAATGGACACTTGAGCAGGAGTAGGAACATCTGCAGGTTGCAGGACTGCACTTGTAGGGATAGAGTGTCGTCGCCATCAACAATGTTGAAAGTAGTGTCTAAGGATGATGAAGTCTTCGGTGACTGGGGCGACGGCTTCAGCAACACATAGTCAACGTAATGTTGCTCGAAGAATATGATTATCCATTGGGACCACCTCCGATAATTGGTCCTATCGAGTGCGTCGAGCTTTGACAGATCAGGCACAAGCTTTGACACTAGATCCACCCTTGCGATCTGCAAGTACCAAAGACTGCTCGATGTCCTTGGCCCTAGCGACCAACACGTCGAAATTAGTATAGTCGGAAGCCAACATGTAGGTCTTCACATCCTGAACCAACCCATAACGAAAACGCTCACATCGTTCCGCCTCAGTGGGAACTAACTCAGAAGCATACTGACTCAGTCGTACAAACTGCACCTCATAGTCGGATACGGTCAAGCTACCCTGAACTAGAGCCATAAACTCTCTCTTCTTCTCATCTAGATATCGAGGACCTAAGTACTTCTTACGGAAAACATTCCTGAAGAACTCCCAAGTAACCTCAGCCTCGGGCATACCCGTAGTGATAGTAGTCCACCAAGTGTAGGCATCTCCCTGAAGCATGGAGACAATGCAACCCAACTTATGTGCTTCAGAGCACTCCATCTGACTCAAGATACAAACTGTGCTCTCAAACCATACCTTGAAACCCTCGGGCGATAACCCATGGAACTCTACCCCACCCAAGCTACGGAGTCGCTCTAACGGTAAACTAGAACCTGCATCCTGAGGCGGTGTTGCAACCCGAACACCCGTTAAAGCTGTCTGTATAGCCCCAGCTATAGTATGAATCAACGGATTCACATCAATACCTTCTTGTACCTGACCAGCCTAGGGTCCAACACCTTCCGCATTCACTCCACCACCCAGGGGCGGAGGAGGAGGCAAGTTCTCTCCTCGCACATCCTCGACATTCTCAATCCATTCAACCCTCGGCCTTCCCCTCGGTCTCACCATGCTACAGATGCAAAGCTAAACAACAAACACAACAAGTGAAATGATTTGGTGTCAGCAAGGAACAAGGTCCAAGGTGCTCAAGTCCTTAAACTTAAAATCACTTACAATAATATTATACTAGCAATGGGTGCCTTTACTACTTCTCAACCAACACAAGGATACTACAAGCATGCTCACAATCACCATCCAATCACAATCAACAAACTTACACCATAAAACTTACCTCACTTACCTTTCGGCTTGCGAAAACTCAACGAACCTAGGCGAAACCTAAGCTCTGATACCAACAAATGTAACCTCCTCGACCCGGCCTAGCCGCCATACCGCATCGGACGGGTTACACAGGGAAAACCGAAGCGAAACCCGTTAAGGCTTCACTCCGATTAACAACCCTAGAAAAACTTCTTTTAAAGTTTCCTTGTCTAGATGCTTTAATTATATCCTATGCGAGAGGACACGCAGCGGAAAACACATACGGATACGAAACACGCAAAACAGACAATTTAAAAAACCCTTTTTAACTTTTACAACAGGTCGTATCAATACGCTAGAGAACCGTATCGATACGCCTGAACTTGGTCAACTCCTCAAAGACAACCTAGGGAGACCGTATCGATACACTGGAAGACCGTATTGATACGCTCTCAACGATCAACTACCCAAGGTCAAACTACAAAGATCGTACTGATACTCTCGGGAACCATATCGATACTCTCGGGACCCGTACCGATACTCTCGGGACCCGTACCGATACGCCAAAATCTCGTCAATTTCTCAAATTTCCAGAGAGCTTTTAGCGTATCGATACACCCCCGCGTATCGGTACGCCTTGCTTAAAACAAGGTTAAAACAGGGGACCGTATCGATACAGCCCTTGAGCGTATTGATACGCCCTGCACTGCAAACCTTATTTTGGCTGCTAAAAACACAAGGACTCGACTCAGAGGCATTCAACGACTAGTCAAGCAACGTACAAACTCAAATACAACACAAGACATCTATGGATAAACATACGAAGCAATTTAAACATTCAACGAAGCAACATCCAATAAGATAAAATTCTTAGATGAAACATACATATAAGACATTCACCCACATAGCCAAAAGTTAAACTAAAGCATACTTCAACATGGCACAAAGCAATACAAGCCCAAACCGTCTAAACAAACTTGTCTAAGCAAAGGAACATGCCATCAACATCCCAAAACACAAAGGTCCTATCCCATTGCTTAAATACTAATTATTGAAGTCTAAACCATACTTGAGCAAACCAAACTCCCTTGGAATTCTCCCTTGTTCCCCGAGCTGCTTCAAAGGTCTAAGGGCCTGCATTGTTGGAAAAGAGAGCGTAAGCGTTTAAGCTTAGTGAGCGGTTCTCAAAACGGTAGCTACAACAATGCAGTTTTAAAACATAGTTTGCTTGAAAACCAAAACCGTTTTCAAATTATTTCCACATGCTTGAACACACAATGTCATGCATTTACCATCACGGGCATTTACCGTATGCAACCACAAGCCATAGGCTTACCATATGCTCATTCTCATATCGTAAGCAAAGTAAACCACAATGCATAAACATAAGCATAATAGATAGAACCAACAACATGCTTAACATGAGAATTAAAGCATTCAAGGGTATATTGACATTCAATGTTTTTACTCGGATATGCGGATAGTTCTCAAACCCACTAGACACTTCCGGTGGAATCTCACATCACCATACTCACCCGTCTAGTAATAACATGATTTCCAGTGGAATCTCACATCACCGTACTCCAACTTAGTGGAATATAACATCACTAAGGCCACACGCGAATTTTACCTCAAGTGCACTCTAATCCTATTGATCGATCAATTATATCCGGTAACAACCAAACACATGCCAATATACTCAAACTCAACCACAAGCATTACCGATGCTTGAACCACTTACCAAGTCCAAACTTCCATGCAAGGCATGTACTCACAATGCAAGCATAAAAAAGGTCTCACATCTCAACATGCATAACAAATGCAATTCAACTCATAACAACATAGCGTGTTCATCTCGCATTCAAGAAATTGTAAAACACAATTTAATTGCATAAACCTTTAAAACTTACTCTCGAGCTTAGATTGGCCTTTCAAGCTCAATCCAAACTCCAAAAGCACTCCTTTAACCACGTTAAGGCTTTTAAAATCGATCCACTCACCGATGAAACCCAACACAAGCCAAAAATGTCGATCAAGCCTCCAAATTCCCCGGAATTGAGCCCGAAGCTTCTCCGAAATTTTCCTTTGCTTCTAATCAACCAAAAACAGTGCATTACACATCAAAACATCCACAAAATCACTACCACAAATCATATTACAACCCAAGACAAATTTCGCTACATTTCCAAACCAAGAACTAACCCAAACTCTTCATTTTCGGACCTGTACACAACCCAGCAGTTACCCATCAATTTCATCATCCAAATCATCAATAAACATGTCCAAAACAGCCCCCAAGTGTAACAATACCATCAGCCCAACTTTCCCCTCACATAACAACCTCAAAACTCAAGATTTTCACTTCTAAACTCACCCACTAATACCCATTTCGGGATTTCATTAAAACTTCACCATTTTAACATATGTTAAGCTTAAAAGCAAGTTTATAACAAATATGAACTTTACAAATTAAGAACTCAACGAAAAACCAATAAAGTTTACATCTTTAATTTAAAACTTTGAACACTTGAAACAACTCAAAAATGGATTTTATGGAAATCCAAGACCATGAAAATGTTGAGGATGAAGAGGAGAAGTCAAAAATGTTATTACCTTAAAGAAATCACTTAGTTGAGAGCTTGAAAACCAATGGAATAGTGACTAGGGTTTAGGGAGGTTTTTAGAACGTGGAATTCAAAATGGAGAAGAAGATGGCTTTTCCTAAAAACCCCTTTCCTATTCCCCTTTTATGAAAAATCCCCTTTTTGCCCCTTTTTCTTTTAAAACTCTTTTTGGTGCATTAAAAATAGTTTATCTCCAATTTAATTTAACCCATCAGGGTTTAACTAACCCGATATCTCCCGGCCCTAAACTCGGGGCGTTACAGAACCAAAAAGAGAAAAAACTCTCAAGTGAATTTTATTCATAAAAATGTCTAACCCATGTACAATGTTTGGAATACATATTTATAGATAAAAGAGGGTTGTCGAAATTAAATGTTTGGCTAAAAATTAAAGAAACAAAGTTTGAAGTGAAATAAAAAAAAACTTCTTCTTGGCGAAAATACATTTCAGCCATGCATTTTGAAATGATGTGCTCCAACTTTGAAAGAGCACATGTTTAATGTGCTTGGAACTTTGAAATTCAAAGTAGCAAATCCCTTGATCTTATCCTTCATTTTGACACACCAATTGAAAGGAGATGGACTGCATCATTCGGCCATACAAGCACAAGGGTTGATCACGTATGGGCCATGCAAGACTGGTCACGCATGAAGGCATGGATGGTCTTCCATGCACATTACACACGTACACTTGGTCCTATCAAACAAATATATAATAATAATAATAAGTCACCTTATAATAATCCAAAACTAAAGCAATACAAAAACATTATAAATCATACTCAAACACAACTAATAATTAATATAATATAAATATGTCACATATCAACATGCAACACATTAAAAGTCTTATCTTCTAAGGCACAAACATTATCAAATGATTCAGAAATATCAGTACAAGTAAGGAAAAGAGCTTCCCTGAAACGTTGCGCCCTAGATCGCGTAATTGGTCCTAACAGTAAGACCTCCGGCTCAGCATCAAGTGCAGGTAAAGATGTGCTCACATCAGGAGGAGTTGGTTTTTCCCACAAAGGTATTTCTACCAACAATTTCTAAGTGTAACACCCCAATTTGAAGATTCTAAATTTTAGAAAATCCCTAATTCGAAACCCTAGAATTTGGGAATTCCTAGTTTAAAACCCTAATTTGATTAAGGTGTTTAATTGAACAAAATCAGAATTTTGTGGCTTAATTCAGAAATTTGGGGTCGTTTTGGAAAGTTGGTAAAGTTATCTTTCTGTTTTGCAAACCCTAAAAGTGTTAAGTGACCATATTTGTGATTGGCCCTTTTAATAGGGTATTTATAACCAATTATAAGTCATATGAAAACCCTATCAGATTTAGTTGTTGGCAGCCGCTCCCTCTTTCCCTCTTCCCCTCTCTTAAAATCGTTCTCACCCTCTCCCTTATTTTCCGGCGAAGCTCCGATCGACCTAGCTTCGCCGTCCGTTTTGCACACCGTCAACGCCTCCTCAACCGTCGTCATCTCATGAGCCAAACCCGACCCCAAGTTCTACCGTCATCGGCCGTCGTGTGCTCAGAAGCGGTAGTAAACCGTTCGGTCGTCCCCTTGTTTTCATCCTCCGTTGCTCGCATCGCCGCTCCTCTGTGCTTTGTTCATTGTTTGCTTAGTCGAAGGGAAACGGTTTGTTTTCCTGGATCCGTTTAGCCTCTGACTAACATCCGTCTCACGCGCCGTTGAGATCGCATCACCGTCTGGAGCAAACCCATTTCCTCTAATATTCTTCGCCAGTCTATGTTTGCTCGGAAATCGCGAAGAACCCATCGGGTTCTCTTTTGTGCCGCTGTTCTCCTCTGTCGCGGTTGTTGGTAAGCCACCGTGGTCTGCTTCTTTCGGATTGTGCCTTTGGGTTATGTTTATGAGTTTTGAAATCTTTATGTTCTTCTTGTGGTTGTAACCGTGCCATTATGCGTGACTAGATCTGACGCTGTTGAGTCCGTGCCACTGTTGATGTCGTCAACCTTGCGCTGCCGCCGTTCAGTTCTGTTGTCGTCGCTGTTGATGTGCAACCCTAGCCGCCGTTGGTTGGGTTCTATAAACCCTAACCTTAGGTTACAAGAATGTGTTATGATGCTGGGTTGTGTGATGAGGTGGGTTGAGCCCGGATCGAGAGGCCCATGTGTATGTAATTGTGGAGCCTAGTTTTGGATGTAAGCCCAGTTGGTGAACCAGATTGTGTGACCGAACCAGTGAGCCAAATAACTTGAACCGGACTGAACCGGTCTTGTGAACTAAACATTTCTAGATCTGAATTGAACCCATAACATGAGCTGAACCGGACCGTTGACTCCTTGACCAAACAGAACCAGTTTTGACCTTGATATGTTTGACTAAGCTTGACCTGTTGACTAGTATCAGTTTGACCAGTTGACCTGTTTGACCGAATTTGACCAATTGACTTTGACCAGTCAAGTCAGTGTTAACCATTGACTTTGGACAGTTGACTTTGACCGATATAGTTGACTTTGACTTTGACCAGCATTGACCAGGAGTTGACTTTTTCAGAAAACGTGCATCTTAATCTTTCTCGACGTCCTGAATCCGATTTCGCAGCCCGTTTTGCCTATTTCGAACCCGAAAACTCCGTTTTGCTAATTTCAATTATTTAGTACTTAAAATCTTCTAAGTTGTGGATTTCAGAATCTGATTCAGAATATTCATGCGTTCAGGCGATTACGTCTTCGAGGTTGACGAGTTACCTCCAGTTGCACAGACCGACCGTACACGTTCTTCGAGATCTTCACGTGAGTATATCTTAGTTCAGTTTTCTGTGTTTTAGTCGGTGGCTTAGTGTTAGTAATAAATACTAATATAGTATTCATTCCTCGTAGGTCCTGATTCAGCTAGATTTGAGCGTAAGACGCGCTTTTCTCGGCATTAGAGCTTTTGTTGCTTAAAGGTGTGTCTCTTCCTGTTTTATAAACTTATGTGTTTCTTTCTGTGCTTTTCTGGTATTAATATAAGTAAATATTTTGTACATTTTGTGTGCATACTCTGTTGTGATTGGGTGAATGTTTTCAGACATCATGCATGACATGTCATACTGTGATTTAAGTGAAATATCGGATTTTCAGAACTGTAAAACATCGGATTTATAGTATTGTTCAAGTTGAATTTTCATAATTCAAGTTTCGGATCAGACTCGGATTTTAAAATCTGCATCATATCATTGTGGGTATATGGTTTGAGATTTGTTCGGGGAAGTTCAGTGGTTTTCAACCTTCGGGTTGAATTCCGCTTCGGATTAGTGGTTTCAACCTTCGGGTTGAATTCCGCTTCGGATCAGTGGTTCCACCCTTCGGGCTGAGTTCCACTTCGGATGGTGACATGGAGAAAGTAGGTTCTGGGGAACCTTACTTTTCGGTGTATCGGAGATGGGTACTATGATTCATGTGCATCAGACATCATATCATCATGATTCAGTTTTATTGTGTTTTCAGAAAAGTATTTGTCAGAAAATAAAATAATGTTTTGTTTTTGTTTTCGTTGCACTTTAGAGACACACTAAGCTCTTTAGCTTACACCCTTTAGTTTTTACTTTTCAGATATCTCAGACTTTTAGGCGATCGGTACTTGGAGCATCTCTTGTTTATTCAGATAAATTATTATTCAGTACGAACTTTTTTGTTACCTCAGAATTATTATTTTAATATGTTTTGGGATATTTGTGTAATATGGACATTGAGACTGTTTTAATTTGGGTTTTATTAAATGCATGCATCTATGGAGTTACTTTCAGATTTTTAATTAATTATCGGAACATCGTTCAAAAGATTGAATTTTATTTTAATCGGAATATTTGTTGAGTTTTACTTATTTAATCGATTCTTTTGAATTACAAAATATTTTAACCTAAATTGTTTCTTGAGGGACAAGTTTCCAATTGTTACTTCCTAAATTCGGCCAATTCCTTCTGGGTTGGGTTTAGGGGGTTACATTTAGTGGTATCAGAGCCTAGGTTCAACCCTCGGACTGTGTGGCTCACAAAAGTTGTTTTTAAAAATGTTTTCGACCTCTGCATGCATTTAAAATATTTTGGGACGTATGAGAATTTCAAAAAAAAATATTATGGTATTATGTGATTTTGACTTCAACATTTTCAATGTGTTTTAAATCCGAGACTCCAGTACCGAATCTGACTCTAGGTTATTACCTTCTGTAGATAGTTACTAAGCCATCGCGTAGGAATTTTAAGCTATCGTTTGTTCGAGATCGTGGTCGAGGTTGTACTGTTGCTTCTAGTAGTGATCACCCGCCTTCTGTTGGGTAAGCAAAAATTCAGAATAAGTTACATGTTGATGAGAACCATTCGTTAGGAGGATATCAGATCGAAAGTGATAACTCGCTTTATATTGAGAACACTGATCGATATGTAAGAGCTGAGCTCGTAGCGAAGTGTTATGATTATTTTATGAATTTGAAAAGAATAGCAAGTCAGTAAATGATTATGAGATAAAATTTTGAAGGTCGGTCAAGTATGCTCCTGAGTTAGTTGTGACTGAGAAAGATAAGTGTGATTTTTTTAAGGAACTTTGACTACCGATTTAAAGAGATGTTGCAACACATCATGATAAAGTATTCACCGACATGGTTGATCGAGCTAAAACTTCTGAAAGGATAAATTTCACAAATGGAAAAAAGAGGAACTTCAGAATTTGATCAAGTCGGGAAGCAACCGGACACATTTGTACAACCAAATTTTGTCAGCTCATTTGGAAAGGGACCTAAGGATGAGTTTGTTCCTTAGAGTTATCAGAATGTAAGACCTGCAGTATCGACAGTTCCGTCTGGCAGCCAGGGTAGTTTAAAAGTTCGTCGGCCTATTTCTGTATGTGGTTTTTGCAATAAAAAAGCCTAACGAAGAGTGCAGATTGATGAATAGAACGTGTTTCAGATGTGGTTCTCAGGATCACTACTTAAAGAATTGTCCACGTTGAGCTACTGGTTCATCCGTTCAGATTCAGAGGCATGCATCAGTTCAAACACCTCACCGAGGTAGAAGACAATTTAGGTCAGTTGCTTCAGGTACTGCTAGTAGAGGTAGACATGCTCCGGGTGGCGGATCAGCTAGATCCGAGATTAGACGTCCAAGTTCTTTACATCCAATCGGAGCTCGTGTTGGATACGATGGTATAAATGATGACATGGAAGGTACATCTTAATATGTTTCGGTTCTTTTTCCATACGATTTTTAGTATTTTCGGTTATGATATATCAAGAATTCAGAACGGGAAAGTATATGCGCGTTTCAGTTGGTTATGAGATCTGTTGTTTAAGTCTAAAAAATTTCGAGGACGAAATTTCTTTAAGGGAGGGAGAATTGTAACACCCCAATTTGAAGATTCTAAATTTTAGAAAATCCCTAATTCGAAACCCTAGAATTTGGGAATTCCTAGTTTAAAACCCTAATTTGATTAAGGTGTTTAATTGAACAAAATCAGAATTTTGTGGCTTAATTCAGAAATTTGGGGTCGTTTTGGAAAGTTGGTAAAGTTATCTTTCTGTTTTGCAAACCCTAAAAGTGTTAAGTGACCATATTTGTGATTGGCCCTTTTAATAGGGTATTTATAACCAATTATAAGTCATATGAAAACCCTATCAGATTTAGTTGTTGGCAGCCGCTCCCTCTTTCCCTCTTCCCCTCTCTTAAAATCGTTCTCACCCTCTCCCTTATTTTCCGGCGAAGCTCCGATCGACCTAGCTTCGCCGTCCGTTTTGCACACCGTCAACGCCTCCTCAACCGTCGTCATCTCATGAGCCAAACCCGACCCCTAGTTCTTCCGTCATCGGCCGTCGTGTGCTCAGAAGCGGTAGTAAACCGTTCGGCCGTCCCCTTGTTTTCATCCTCCGTTGCTCGCATCGCCGCTCCTCTGTGCTTTGTTCGTTGTTTGCTTAGTCGAAGGGAAACGATTTGTTTTCCTGGCTCCGTTTAGCCTCTGACTAACATCCGTCTCACGCGCCGTTGAGATCGCATCACCGTCCGGAGCAAACCCATTTCCTCTAATCTTCTTCGCCAGTCTATGTTTGCTCGGAAATCGCGAAGAACCCATCGGGTTCTCTTTTGTGCCGCTGTTCTCCTCTGTCGCGGTTGTTGGTAAGCCACCGTGGTCTGCTTCTTTCGGATTGTGCCTTTGGGTTATGTTTATGAGTTTTGAAATCTTTATGTTCTTCTTGTGGTTGTAACCGTGCCATTATGCGTGACTAGATCTGACGCTGTTGAGTCCGCGCCACTGTTGATGTCGTCAACCTTGCGCTGCCGCCGTTAAGTTCTGTTGTCGTCGCTGTTGATGTGCAACCCTAGCCGCCGTTGGTTGGGTTCTGTAAACCCTAACCTTAGGTTACAAGAATGTGTTATGATGCTGGGTTGTGTGATGAGGTGGGTTGAGCCCGGATCGAGAGGCCCATGTGTGTGTAATTGTGGAGCCTAGTTTTGGATGTAAGCCCAGTTGGTGAACCAGATTGTGTGACCGAACCAGTGAGCCAAATAACTTGAACCGGACTGAACCGGTCTTGTGAACTAAACCATTCTATATCTGAATTGGACCCATAACATGAGCTGAACTGGACCGTTGACTCCTTGACCAAACAGAACCAGTTTTGACCTTGATATGTTTGACTAAGCTTGACCTGTTGACTAGTATCAGTTTGACCAGTTGACCTGTTTGACCGAATTTGACCAATTGACTTTGACCAGTCAAGTCAGTGTTAACCATTGACTTTGGACAGTTGACTTTGACCGATATAGTTGACTTTGACTTTGACCAGCATTGACCAGGAGTTGACTTTTTCAGAAAACGTGCATCTTAATCTTTCTCGACGTCCTGAATCCGATTTCGCAGCCCGTTTTGCCTATTTCGAACCCGAAAACTCCGTTTTGCTAATTCCAATTATTTAGTACTTAAAATCTTCTAAGTTGTGGATTTCAGAATCTGATTCAGAATATTCATGTGTTCAGGCGATTACGTCTTCGAGGTTGACGAGTTACCTCCAGTTGCACAGACCGACCATACACGTTCTTCGAGATCTTCACGTGAGTATATCTTAGTTCAGTTTTCTGTGTTTTAGTCGGTGGCTTAGTGTTAGTAATAAATACTAATATAGTATTCATTCCTCGTAGGTCCTGATTCAGCTAGATCTGAGCGTAAGACGCGCTTTTCTCGGCATTAGAGCTTTTGTTGCTTAAAGGTGTGTCTCTTCCTGTTTTATAAACTTATGTGTTTCTTTCTGTGCTTTTCTGGTATTAATATAAGTAAATATTTTGTACATTTTGTGTGCATACTCTGTTGTGATTGGGTGAATGTTTTCAGACATCATGCATGACATGTCATACTGTGATTTAAGTGAAATATCGGATTTTCAGAACTGTAAAACATCGGATTTATAGTATTGTTCAAGTTGAATTTTCATAATTCAAGTTTCGGATCAGACTCGGATTTTAAAATCTGCATCATATCATTGTGGGTATATGGTTTGAGATTTGTTCGGGGAAGTTCAGTGGTTTCAACCTTCGGGTTGAATTCCGCTTCGGATTAGTGGTTTCAACATTCGGGTTGAATTCCGCTTCGGATCAGTGGTTCCACCCTTCGGGCTGAGTTCCACTTCGGATGGTGACATGGAAAAAGTAGGTTCTGGGGAACCTTACTTTTCGGTGTATCGGAGATGGGTACTATGATTCATGTGCATCAGACATCATATCATCATGATTCAGTTTTGTTGTGTTTTCAGAAAAGTATTTGTCAGAAAATAAAATACTGTTTTGTTTTTGTTTTGTTTTCGTTGCACTTTAGAGACACACTAAGCTCTTTAGCTTACACCCTTTAGTTTTTACTTTTCAGATATCTCAGACTTTTAGGCGATCGGTACTTGGAGCATCTCTTGTTTATTTAGATAAATTATTATTCAGTACGAACTTTTTTGTTACCTCAGAATTATTATTTTAATATGTTTTGGGATATTTGTGTAATATGGACATTGGGACTATTTTAATTTGGGTTTTATTAAATGCATGCATCTATGGAGTTACTTTCAGATTTTTAATTAATTATCGAAACATCGTTCAAAAGATTGAATTTTATTTTAATCGGAATATTTGTTGAGTTTTACTTATTTAATCGATTCTTTTGAATTACAAAATATTTTAACCTAAATTGTTTCTTGAGGGACAAGTTTCCAATTGTTACTTCCTAAATTCGGCCAATTCCTTCTGGGCTGGGTTTAGGGGGTTACACTAAGCCACTCAGCTTCTTGCCCGGCTAAGTCAAGAGCAATAAACTATGACTCCATAGTAGAACGAGCGATACAAGTCTGCTTAGCGGACTTCCACGTGATCATAGCACCACCTAAGGTAAAGACATACCCACTCGTAGAGCATACTTCATCATTATCGGTAACCTAGTGGCGTCACAGTATCCTTCTAAGATCGAAGGATAGCTAACAAATTCGAGTTTCCAATCCTTGTTACCCTTAAGATACTTAAGCAAGCGTCTTAGAGCAATCCAGTGTTCACCACTAGGATTATAAGTATATCTACTCAACCTACTCACAGCATGGGCAATATCTGGCCGAGTATAGTTCATTAAGAACATAAGGCTCTCGATAATTTTGGCATAATCTAGTTGGGAAACACTACTTTCTTTATTTTTAAGGAGTCATATTCTAGAATCATAAGGAGGTTTAACAGGGATGACATCAAAATTGTCAGATTTCTTTAACACCTTCTCAATATAGTGTGTTTCATCCAAAGAAAATCTTTTTTTTCAGGTTTGGTAACTTTAACTCCTAAGATCACATCAACCTCCCCTAAATCTGTCATCTCAGATTTAGTGAACGATAAATTTTCGTTTTGTTAATGGATTCAATGTTGGTAATGAATATCAACATACAAGCTTATGATGACGCAATCAGTTCCAAAAAAATTTGAATACACGCATACACCCGCTCCATTTACAATAAAACCAAAACCCATAATGGTTTTGTGAAATTTCTCGTATCACAGTTTTGAAACTTGTTTAAGGCCATAAAGTGACTTTTTATGTCTACAAACTTTTCCTTCCATACCAGGTGTCGCAAAACCTTATGGTTGCTCCATATAGATCTCCTCATCTAGATCTTCATTCAAAAATACAGTCTTTACATCCATTTGATGTAGTGGTGGGCATTGTCGGGTACCCGGTTCATCCGGGTTCTTCATTAAGCAGCCCGTGTCCTGGCCCATTATATTCGGCTACTCGGTTCCTATTTGTTATTTTTTTAATTCTAAAATTAAAAAAATTACATGTTAAACACAAAAATATTTTTAAAAAATAAACTTAAAATAATATAATACAAACATATAAAAAATTTAGGGATTTAAACTTAATTTTAGAGTAAAAATATTAAGAAACATAAAATAAAAATATAATTTTAAATATAAAAAATATATATTAAATTTTATCGGGTCAGGTCGGGTACCCGGTAAGGGGAAACTTTCGGCCCGTGTCCCAGGAAATTTGCTAGGTCGGGTAAGTTTTTTTCCGGGAATTACAAGACATTTTTAGGTTCGGGTCGGGTCAACCGGGTCATGTATTTTTGCCCACCCCTAATTTGATGTACATGCAACTTATGAATTGACGCTATCACAAACAAGGCACAAATCGTTGAGATTTTCATGACAAGAGAGTATGTGCCAAAGAAATCTATACCAAACTTCTAAGAGAACCATTTGAGTAATAGTCTTGCCTTATATTTCTAGATTAACCCATCGAGTCTAAGTTTATTTCTAAAGACCCACTTAGAATTGATAGGTTTAAATCCTCTAGGCAAATCAACCAATTCCCACATTTGATTAAACATTATTGACTATAGTTCATCATATATTGCAGCTCTCCAAAAACTAGCATCAATTGAACTTATTGCTTCATCATACGACTTTGGATCCTCATCTAAAAGAAAAGTCTGAGCTATAGGAACAGAAATTGAGTCTACATCACTTATTTCAGAGATAAAGGAAGTTACGAAATCTGGACCAAAGGTAGAGGCTACCCTTTGTCTTTTACTTCTTCTAGGCTCTAATTCCACCTCTAGAGAATCCTTGTCAAGATTAAAAGAAGTTGAGGCACAGCTTTCCACTTGTGTTTCAACACTTAAACGAAGTTTCTTTAAAGGAAAGATATATTCGAAGAACACAACATCCATAGTTTTGCAAATAGAGAAGTCATGCAGACACATGAATCTGTATGCGACACTGTTTGAAGCATACCCGATAAACACTACATCAACAAATTTTGGGACCGATGGTAGACTTCTTAAAGTTAGACAAACTAACATTTGCCAGACACCCCCAGACTTTCAAGTATAGCAAATTGGGTGCATAACCTTTCCACAGCTCGTATGGGGTACAATCTAATTTCTTATGAGGTACTTTGTTTAATATGTGATTTTCTAACAGATGGCTTCCTCTCATATCTTACCGGATAACCAGAACTTAATAAGAAGGAATTCATCATCTCCTTTAAATTTCTATTTTTCCTCTCAGATATACCATTTTGTTGAGGAAAAGGGGGGCAGAGGTTTCATAAATTATTTCATTCTTTTCACACACCTCTTTAAGAAAATTATACATGTATTCACCACCTCTATCGGATCTAAGCTGTTTTATTCTCCTATCAAGTTTATTTTCAACTTCTACCTTATAAATAAGAAAGAAGTTTTCAGCTTCATCTTTAGTTCTAAGGAGATAGATACACCTTTGTATATCATGAAAAGTCATCTACAAAGGTTATTTAGTTTTAGGGTTTCTAAAGCCCATTAGATCAAAATGAAAAAGCTCTAACAGTTCAGTTTTTCTCTTAAACTGTCTTAAAAGAAGGATTAACATGCTTGACTTCTACACAAATCTCACATTTGTCAAGGCTTTTCTCGTCTAGATTGGGAAGTAGATTTATTTTTATGAGTTCCTTTAAATAATGAATGTTTACGTGTCCTAATCTAGCATGCCACATATCCAGAGTCTCAACAATGTAAATAGAAGTGGTGGTTTTATTACTATTATTAAACTAATTTTGATTACAAACAAACCTTCGTTTAAAAAACCTTTCCCAACAAAAATCCCATTTTGGGAAGTACACGTTTATTTGCTTCAAAAACCAGTTTAATGCATGCCTTGTTGAGTAATCCACCACTAATCATATTTCTACGCATGGTAGGTACGTACAAGACACTATGCAAGGCTAAAGTTTTATCGGATGTCAACTTTAGTAAAACCTTCCATTTGCCTAGTACTTTTGAACTATTGGAGTTCCTTATGTACACTTGTTACCATTCTTCACATCTTCAAACTCGGTGAACAACTCCCGTTTGGTGCAAAAATGTCTGGAAGCACCAATGTCTACAACCCAATCAGCATTATTCTCCGCTAGGTTGACTTCATAAACCATCGCTGCTATGATATCATTAGCATTCTCAGCAACGTTTAGTTATTGTTTGTTCTCATTCTGGAGGTCTGACCATTGTTGGCACTGGTAAGCTTTGTGTTCGGCCCGTCCGCACACATAACAATTGAAAGGTGTTGTGCGATCTTGCAATACTATAAATGATACGCAAATGGTGCAAGTATACACGTCGAACGAGTAATAAAGTGATGAGTGAGTATCGTCTCCACAGGGATTGGAGGTATTCACGGTTGCTGTAACAATCAAGATTGAACTTTTTGCAGATGACAATGCTATAGTAATAGAAATGGTGTAAAATAATGCCGAAGCAAAACAGTGCAGAGAAATATGAGATAACAATATGATAGGCAGGTCCCCTTTCGTATGCGAAACTCACTACGGAATGACTGGCTGGGAATGATGGACAACCTAACTCAAGATTCTTAACGATACTAAGGCTCTTCAGCTATCTTCTATGCTAGGCGGGATTTGCTAAGAATGCTCCTAAACTATCTCTAGAAAAGAAACTGGGAGTCAGAACTGCTACAGCCATACCTCTCGGCGTAAACTTTTAACACTCCCCTACCCTTCACGAACTATCCTTTTTAGCCCTTGAAACCTATCACTTGTCTCTAAGGTAGGTTAGAGTCTGCCTCTCAACAGTCACTCTATTGCTTATGAGGGTTCTAAGGCTAGCTCTCTCGATTACTAACCCCAACATACACTTAAAGAACAACCAACTCTCGAAGGCGCTTAAGATAGGGCTTATCTCTCAAAGCACTTACAACCCTAAGCTCTTACAACTTTAAGGAAATGAGAAATGCATAAGCAAAGCATAGAATCTTGATAAACACTGAAAAAGCTATAGCATGCATTAAAAAGTAATGAAAATAAAATCATCTATCAAACCCAAGCCACCTAAAATAGTTTGACAAGAAATTGCTATAGCGACAGAAAGAAAGGCGAACTCCCTCTCCGCCATGGACTGCCCGACTGTCTTAGGCTCACCGCCTCTCTCGAGGCCGGTGAGACCACTCCTTGGAGCTCAACGATGGAGGACACCAAGCTGGAGAAGATGAAGGTGAAAAACTTCCCACTTCTTTTCTTTCTCTTCCGCCTCTCTTTTTGCAACACAATATACCACACTTTTCTCCAAGCTTCTCTCCCTTTTATATAGTGGAGGCTTCTAGGGTTTGGTGACCTAAATATGCCTTGATAATCCCAAGGAATATCCACCAACAAGGTCTTCCACGAGGGGACAAGGAGGACAGTCTGCAGGTGGGTACCGACTGCTGCACTTGTCAGATCGTTCTTTACTGCGTTTTCACGTGCTTCTGCAGCTCACGTGTATCTCACGTTCTGGCCAATATCCATTTCAATCATGCTATAGCAATTCCCGACACCGGCTTTCTCTCTTGACTCCTTTCCTGCGCACCAACAAAACAAAAACCAACCTTCCGAGCAGTACCCCTCGATATGGACCAGTAACCAGCAAAGATAAAGATGCACCCAGAAGAAGAAAATACAACCTTAATGCAGTCTAAATGCTATGGTATGAACTCAAGAACAGGCAAATGCTAAAGCAAAAAGGTATGAAAACAAGGATATTTATGCAATTATCACACCCCCAAACTTAAGCTATTGCTTGTCCTCAAGCAATGAATAGAACATAACAAAAGAACTACTATGGCAAAGATTTAACCTAGAGGATTGCTATGGCAATATTTCAGTCCTCAGAAATAACTTAGGCAAATAAATGAATATACACAACCAGACATGAAATCCTTAAGAACATTCCTTTGGACTAAGCTGTGTGCGTGTGTGCGTGGTTGCCTTCCTCCTATACTTAAGCTGGCGAGGAAAATTTTTAAGGAAGCTCCCTAGTTATACCCTAACTATGTTCTCTAGTTCATTTCCAATTTTTAGACTCCCAAAGATATATGTTTTCTGCTACGAAGGGTGTCAGCTCATAACAACTACCGTCCTTAACTCTAGATGAGCAAGGAGCAAACCTCTCACCCCGAGCTAGTAGGCAGAGTCATCCCGTGACAACTTTCATTCACTCGTATGCTATAGCAAAGCTTTATTTTCCTTGTTTGTTTGTTTTTTTAACACTAAAAAAGCTATAGCAAAGCGGAGCGTCCTTCTACAGATATGTCGTAGCATTTATTCGTTTGTTTTAGCACAGGGTCGTCTAGTTTTTCTTTTAAGTTCTCTAGAGTTTATATATCAGAGTTTACTAGGGTTCTTCCTAAAAAAATTCTAACAAACTTACTTATAGAAAGAGAGCAGATGTGTAACAAAATTTTTAACAATTGGATCCTAAAGTCAGTTCTACAGATCTCAACTAGTTGTGTTTTTTCTAACTTAGTTCAGGCCTTAGAGATTTCATCGTCAGACATCATAAATACATTCATTCATAAGCTGTCTCTAGACTAAACAGAATGCCATAGTAAAAATTTTGTTCTATCCTAAAATGCATATGCTAAAGCAAAATATTAACTATGAACACTAACACCCCCAAACTTGAGATATGCAGTGTCCGCAATGCATAAACTAATCTACACTATATGCCATGAAAAATGAAAAAAATTGAAAAGAAAAAAGTTAGTTACCTCCTGGGTGCGGAGGCTAGGTGGTGTTGCTGGTGTTGTCCATTGATTTCTCAGAGGAGTAGTGGTGTGGGTCTGCCACATCGTCCACACTCTCTGATGAGACTGATTGAGCTCTAGACAAGGACCTGACACGTCTAGCAGTATGTTTGATGCGAGTTTTCGGTCTGGATGTTATAGCATCCTCAGATTGTGTTGGTGTCGGCTCAATTTCTTGTGATGTAGCAGTTTCCTTTTGAGGGGTTTCCTCAGGATCACTTGGTACGTGCTCTGGCCCAAGAAGTGGGTTTTCTGGTCGTGATGGTTTAGGATTGGTTGCCTTTATGGTGCGTCTCCTTTTCTTGGCCGGAGAGGCCGCTGGGTTGGTTTCTTCTATAGTGGGTGGAACAGAAGGAGTTTCTTGTTCTAGCTGGGCAGTTGGAGTTGCTGGTGCTTTCTTTCTTGGAGTCTTTTTCTTGGCAGCAGGTGGGACGAAGATAAGGTCACTGAGAGACATTGTGCTTGCTGTAGCAGTGGTGGGGGCTTGCAGTAACTCCATAGGAAATACTGGAAAAGATACGTTCTGGTCCGGTAGAAGTTTGTTTAAGTATGACGCTATGGCACTGTCGCGGTGTTGGGCATACATGAAGTACGCCCGCTGGTGTGCCTTCTTCAGGCTGAGCTCAGAGCTCAGTTCTTTTTTTGTTGCCACCAGTGCTGCCACTCGTGCTGCAGCAAAACTTTTAGCTCCTCCATCCACTGCTTGTTAAGGCATGTCTTCATTAAATCATCAGAGTTCCGTAACGAGGGTTGGAGTCAAACCTGTCCTTCCTGAAAGAGTTGTATCTACAAGATCGTCTATGAAGACGTCTTTCCTTTTACACAAGGCAGTGATCAAGTTAGGAAAAACAAGGGGACTATGGGGCCGTTTCAAACAAGCATATACCTCATCCACTATTATCTTTCATATGTCAATTTGTCTACCATGTATTATTGAATGAATGAGAAAAAGTCGAGAGATGTGGACGGTGGCAGTGTGTAGTGTAGGCATAAGCTTATGTCTCACAAAGTTATTCCATACCTTTGCCTCAGGTTTAAGGCGTCCTCTCTCAAACTGATTTGTTATTGTCCAACACCGTTCCTTGAAAACAGATGTCCTCTAGCACCTCGCGATGCGTCTGCGCGTCCATTGTCATCACAAAAGAGGTGTGACGGTCTACAATATGCTTTAGCCTGTAGAACTTGTTGATTGATGCGGCAGTAAACTTTATCTGCTCTCTTCACACATGAACTGTAGACTGGGTTGGACTTGTGAGGTGTGCATAGAACTCCTTTACAAGTGATGTTCAAATCTCCTCAGGGTGAGCAACGAAGTTTTTCCAACCATGTGTGCCAATGAAGTCCATTATAGACTAGTCGAACTGATCTTCTTCCTCTTGAGGGTATTTGAACCCTAGTTCTAGAAGAACATTCCTATTCTTGAGCTTTGTCCATCTCTTCTTTGTTGCCTCGTCAAGAAATTTGGGAATTTCAAGGACTGGTTGTTGTTTGGGACGGTCAGAAGTCTCATGGCGTTTTTGCAACGAGCCATGGAGTTTTTGTTGAAAAGTGGGGAGGAGTAAATAGGTGAAGGGAAAGAAAAATGGTGAAGGGTATTCTGTGTGTTTGGGAGAAAATCGAAAAGATGGGGGAAAGTTTTGAGTGTTGAAGAAGATGAAGAAGGTGAGGGGAAAAATAATGAAGAAGATATGGGAAGTTGAAAAAGGTGGGGGAAACTGATGAATTAATGGAAGAGGGGAGGTGATGGGGACGTGTGTCGGCTTTAAGGGAGAGAGAACATTTTTTGGAGTTAATGTGATAGCTGACGGCTGGAGAGAGAATTTGGGTTTATGTGGCTAGGGTTTCTCTTTATTAAATAGATGAATATTCTCTCTCTTGCCTTTTGTTTTTCTCTCTCTTTTTTTAATTCATCTCCCCCACTTTTCGGATAAAACCTCCTTATCTTTTTCTTTCCCCTTTTCTTTCGTCCCTCCAAAAATGGACAAAAACAAACACCATGTCCTTTTCCCTTTTTGCTACCAACCCTGTAGACGGCACGCTCTCCTGCCTCTGTACCTTACATTGTACTAGGAAAGAGAAAGCCTTGTACGAGGGTCACGTGAAAAGATATGAAAATTAAAGGCAAAGATAACATAAAACTAGGCTAAAAAGAAAAGCATTATTTATGGCCACGCTATAGCATAAAAGATAGGGTTGGAGACGCAAACTTTCAAGGATCGTGAAGATCCATGTATGACTTGTCTCTGAGGATAGGGGCTCCACTGTACACCTTCAGGCGTTGGTCATTGACTTTGAAGACTTCATCGTTGTCCAACTTCTTGATATCCACTGCGTCATGAGGGTACACCTTGTGTATGATGAATGGTCCTGACCACCTTGATTTCAGCTTTTTAGGAAAAAGCTTTAGCCTGGAGTTGTAGAGAAGCACTTGTTGTCCTTCTGAGAAATGCCTTGGCAAAATGTGTTTGTCATGCCACTTCTTGGTTTTCTCCTTGTAGATGCAAGCATTCTCATATGCTTGGGCTCTGAATTCCTCCAGCTCGTTAAGCTCTAGCAACCTTCTTTCACCAGCAAGTTGGGCATCCATGTTGAGTTTCTTGATTGCCCAATAATCTTTGTGCTCAAGCTCCACGGGTAAGTGGCACTCCTTGCCAAATACAAGCTTGAAGGGTGACATGCCCAAAGGTGTCTTGAAGGATGTCCTATATGCCCAAAGTGCTTCATCCAACTTGGGGGACCAGTCTTTTCTCTTAGGATTAACCACCTTTTCCAAGATTTGCTTGATTTCTCGGTTGGAAACTTCATCTTGTCCATTTGTTTGCGGATGATATGCTGTAGCAATCTTGTGTCTGACTCCATAGCGATGTAATGCTTTAACAATAATCTTGTTGTCAAAGTGAGTTCCTTCACCACTGATGATGGCTCGGGGTTCTCCGAATCTAGTGAAGATGTTTTTGTGAAGACACTTAATGACTGTCTTAGAGTCGTTCCTTGGGGTGGCAACAACCTCCACCCATTTTGACATGTAGTCGACTGCTAGCAAAATATATAGATCCCCATATGATGCAGGAAACGGACCCATGAAGTCAATTCCCCACACGTCCAAGATTTCAAGCACCAGAATATTTTGCAACAACATTTCATTCCGCCTGGAGATATTTCCCGTCCTTTGGCATCTGTCACAAGTCTTGTAGAACTCGCGTGCGTCCTTAAAAAGTGTAGGCCAATAAAATCCTGCTTGAAGAACTTTTGCAGTAGTTCTAGCACTACCAAAACGCCCTCCACATGGTGATGAATGACAGTGGTATAGAATGCTATGGTATTCTTCCTATGGAACACATCTTCTTATGATCTGATCAGGACATTGGTTGAACAGGTAGGGTTCATCCCACTAGTAGAATCTTGCATCATGTCTGAATTTCTTGAGTCCCTGGCTAGATAAATCAAGAGGCAAAATACCACTAACAAGATAATTAACAATATCAGCATACCACGGAATTGCTGTAGCAGCTAACAGTTTCTCATCAGGGAATTCCTCCTTTGTAACCCCCGTAGCCCGGCCTAGACGGTTGACCCGAACTACGAAGATTACACGGGGAAAACCAAAGTCAACCCGAAAGTCAACCTTGATTAACGACCCTTTTTTTTCCTTTTTAAACTTGTCTAGATGCACATTAACCCTATATGTGATCACACAAACACCATGCTCAAAGATCACAAACATCAGAGATCAAACAGGGACCCAATTGAACAAATTACAACTTTAGGGACCTAAATGTAACTTCTGAAAACTTTAAGGACTTAACCACATTTTAAGTTACCAACTTAAAATTAATCATGTTTCATGCTTCTCTGCAAAATTTCAGCTCAAACGGACATCCCGAACTCATACAATTGCACAAACAAGATTCAGGACTAAAACGCAAACAAAACAAAACATCAAAAGATACTTTTAACTGAAATTAACGGTCCGGTATCGGTACGCCACGTGTCGTATCGATACGCAGGGAAGGCAGTAACCAAACTTCAGCAGCGGTATCGATACGAGTTTCCCAGTATCGATACGGCCTTCATACGGTATCGGTACCTGTTCAACCGTACCGATACGCCTGGGCAAGAACGAGCATATTTGGCTCAGGCGTATCGATACACAAGCCCGAGTACCGATACCCCTGCCTGAAATCGACTCAAACACCTCATCAAACATGCCCCACACTTCAAATTAACATCACTAAACCATACCACATGATCAAACAACATGCAAGGACCAGAATTGCATCAACGATTCAACATATAACTAACACATATGAAAATCCCCAAAATCAAAGGCATGCTTCCTACTCAAGCTATCCATTTAAGCATAAACCTTTCCAAAGCAACCTCAATTAAGCCAATTCATGTTCAACAACATAGCAACAGCATTTAAACATTCTTAAACAACATGATCAACATACACGATCACATACACATAAATCCGAGAGATTCTACCCCATTGCCCTTATTAACTATAGCTATTCACCGAGACATACATCTCCATTGGAGTCCACCTTGAATCCCTTGCTCCTTGCTGCCCAAACTTCAAGAATCTGCATTGATGGACAAAAAGGAGCGTAAGCACAAAATGCTTAGTGAGGAATGCTCAAAACCAAAACACCATCAATGCAGCGGGTCTTTAAAACACTTCAAAACAAACCAGATTTGATTACCAAAACCATGTTGAAAACCCCTTTACAACATCAAGCCCAAAACATGCATAAACACCATATGCCAAGCTTAATCAAAACCATGGAACACACTTCCATTACACAACAAACCTTTCTTAAACTTGAAAACCATTTCAAGCAAGAAACCATTTAAAAACCATTACTCAAATAAACATCTCATGCATTTAACCAAGGCAACATAAAACCATAACATCATCATCACATGCCTTTAAAACAAGTCATACAAGACTCCAATGCAACATAGATATTTCATGCTCACATGCATCATTTACCATATGATTACCAACGCTTGTACAACTTAACAAGTAAACATGCCATCACTAGCATCATACATTTTCATGCAACAATGCATCATTTCAAGCATCTCATGCTTCTCATGCAACCATGCATCAATTCAAGCATCTCATGCTTCACATGCAACCATGCATCATCTCAAGCATCTCATGCTTCACATGCAACCATGCATCATTAAGATCAAGAACATTATATTGGCTTCCATAAGATCAACCACATTCACTTTCCAACACAACAACCTGATCGGATACGCGAATTCCGAGCGTTGTCCCTACGCTCCCTACACACTACCCAATCCAAGGTCATTCCGTGGCAACAACCTCCACTAGACCTCAACAACCTAAGGTTCCCATGTATGGACTTTTAAACACCATACAACCTTAGCTTTTCCTCAAGGTTCCCATGTATGGACTTTCAACCACCATACACCCTTGACATGCACAAGGTCTTCCCGTATCGACTTTCAACCACCATACAACCTTTGCACAACCGATTGGTAGTTGTAGACTTCATCTAACGAGATCCGGGACATCACACACAAGATCCACACATGGACTTAACCACTGCCATTGTGATCTTAACAAGTACAAGGTTCTCACATAAGGACTTTTAACCACCTTATAACCTTTACTCAACCAAGGTCTTCCCGTGGGCAACAACCTCCACTGACCTTAAGCAACCGAGGTCCTCCCGTGGGCAACAACCTCCACTGACCTCATCTCGTTAGGAATACTTGAGGGGAGCTCATCCGGTCCACACTTGACCACTCCACCATCAAAGCGACTTAATTCACGGTGCACCCAATCCTATAGCCGGCTAATTATATCCGATCAACGAACCAAGAACCACTTACAACACTTGCCAATATAACCATCTTACCATATTATCCGATGTTCCACATGCATAAACATAATGCAAGCCATCACAACATTAGCTCAATGTTTCACATGCATAACCAATATGCAAAACCATTACATCATTAATCCAATGATTCACATGCATAACCAATATGCAAACCATCATTAATCATCATCAATTCACTGTTTTTAAGCATCATACAAAGCCATTGATCAACATGCAACACTATGCATCAAAATCACAATTTCCATAAACAAAATCAAGGATCTCTTACCTTGAGCATCCTTCTCAAAAGGCTTTCAAAACCAGCATTATACCATGCTAAAACATGCTTACAAAACAGAATTAAACCATGCAAAACACATGCATATCAATCATCAATCACATTTGATTTTAAAACCAAATCACACACAATTCAAGAGCAAAAACCCATTCACTTACTCTTGAGCTTAGCAAAGTTGTTTAGACTTAGACTAAGCTCCCAAAAACCTTCAAACCTTGTTTCAAAAGCTGAAATCCCAACTTCACTCACCAATAACCAAACAAAGCTAGCCAACAAGCCTTCCAAGCTTCCGAAAAAACACCTCCAAAGCTCACGGATCCAATTCTCCTGTTTCAAGCACACAAAAACAGAACATTAATGCATCCTTATGCATTAAAACACCAGCAACAACAACACAACTCGCTGCTCATCACAAATCTAACAATTTGGCTACCAAACACAACCGAAATCACCTCCAAACACTTCCAAAACTTAACCCAGCCAAGATCCATCACTTCTAACCATTTTTATACATCAAATAACATGCAAAATGATCACAACCACGTCCTCATACCTCCAGGTATAACAGATCACCAAAAACACTCCAAAAACAACCAAAAACTCAAGCCAAACTTAGGAAATTCAACCTATCCGGGATTGCATTGATTAAACCTCAACTTCTAATCATTTTAGCATTCATTTAACATCAATTTAACACCTCAAAACCCTGCTTAAACAGATCACACGAAATTTTCACCAAAATCACCAAATCTTGCATTTTAGCCAAAAATCAAGATCTCAATTGAAAAGCCATTAATAAAACATAAATCAAGGATTGAGAACTTAGGAATTTCAGTAAAGAACTGATAGTTTAGAGGAGAAGGACGTTCTTACCTCCAAACCTGAATTTCTCCATTTTAGAGCCAAAAAGCTTGATGAATCAACTTGTAATTTGAGAGGTTTTGATGATGAGATGATTAGGAATCAAATAAGAGTTGAAAGGAGAGATTTAGATGTCAAAATCAGAGAAAGAAATCTGGAGAATTTTGTTTGGGTTGAGAGAAAATAAGAGAAAAGAGAATTTGAGAGAAAATAAAAAGTTTGTTGGAAATTTAGTTAAAATGATTTCCCTCCTTTTCTAAATCTTTAAAATCAGATTTGAGCCTTAAAATATCTTAGAAAAATCTGGAGAAATCCCTTTTTGGAATAATAGCTCCTTAAAGATTCAAAGTTTCAATCCTTTATAAAACTGTCCCGCAACTTTCAAAAATTACATTTTGGTCACTAGCCAAAATGTCAACCTTCCGAACCTCATTTTCCAAAATTGATTTCACAGTTCACTTTTATATATTAAAAGATGATTTTAGAACATTTTTCCATATTTTTAATGCAACCCGAACTAGGCTTTCCTAAATTCACTCTTATATATTCGATCAGCACTTTGACCGAACCGGTCAGCACCCAAAACTTCTGAGCCCAAAACCGGGGCGTTACAACTCTCCCCCCTTTAGGAAATTTCGTCCTCGAAATTTCAACCAGCGAAAAGAGAACCACAACCTTCTCAAGCAACACACAAGACAACACAAAAGCCTTAACCAACACCACTGATCACTTTCTACACAAAACCTCCACCATACATTGTTCACCAATCCAAACTCTCAAAGATAACCACGGCTCAACCTTCCACATAACCGGACTGTACACAATCCCAACATCAACCTGAAAACTTCAGCTCTTACAGCAGACAACACTGTAACACACAACTTCCAAGACTTATCTTCACAAAGACAACAACCAATCCAATTCAGCCATTAGGCAACTTCTCTGCTTCTAAAACTCTTGCGAACTCCCAAACCTCTTCCAAAGATTTTCCCAACAAGCAAAAAAAATCCTTAAACATCAACTATTTACACAAACTCCCCAACGAAGCTGACAATCCTTCACATCCGTCAAAAACATTACCATAGCAGCTCACCAGCACTATTTACACAAAAACCAAAAATCACATCACAACCTCAACTTGAAACCGTCAGCCGTTCTACACACCATCAACTGACTTCAAACAGAACTTTCTTAACCACAACTAGCCAACCACTTCTCATAAGAACTCAAACAACCAACAAAAACCTCCGATCTTTCACAACCCTTTCACTACAAACTTCAGCCAGAACACTTACACTACCAGAACATTACCCAGCCACACACACATAACAGCTTATGATCTCCTCAAAGGTTGCTAAGAACAAACACAACCCTTTCACAACAACTTAAAAGCTAAACCACCTCAGCACTTGGGAACTCAACCACTAAGCTGCAACATCACTTAGCACCAAGGAACTACCACTTCCTTTTAGCTAAACAAACCACTCCACCGATACTAACCTCAACCGATACCTTCACCACCAAACCGCTAAACTCTCTGAGCATCAAACACTATCCTTCTACCAACAGGCTATTCCACTCTCACTATCACTAGCAACTAGCTTAACAACCTCCAGCACTTCTAACTCTCACTCAGCACCAAAACAACCTCTAAAAACCCATCACCCCACCTATTCCAACCACAACACTAACAGATTCGATTAGTTATTAGCGAGCGTGAACATCGTATGCATGATCACCTACATGCCCTATCAATGCCTGATGTATATGCATGCAAAACCTCTAATGTCATGCCACATGTATGCATGGACCAACATATATAATATAACATATAGCAATGATTTTAGCTGTGCATGAATGCCAGTTCACACCCTCCAATAACATCCTCAAAATATGTTCTAAGAACAACCTCCTTTCTCACCTTTAACTTATTTAACTCCATCATTCCACCAACAACCATTAACTACAAGATACTCACCCAAGCCTTCCTCACACCCAAGATATTTCCAAACCACAACTACCACTACCCCAAACATGCTAGCAACAAGACTAGACTTACCACACAAGGAAAACCAACAGAAACCAAACTAAGGCAACTAAAGCAAAGATCACTTAACAAGGTTACCTGAAAACACAACACCACCCTGAAGCTTCATTAGACGAGCTCTCTTCCTTGCGGAACCATCATCCTCCTGCCGCACCATTGCAGCACCAGCTAACACACCAGGGTCAACATCAACTCCTTGCGATAAGGAACCTTGGTTGTTCCGCGCCAACATCAAACAATCACGCCTTTTGTGTCCATCAGACCCACATTTCCAACAAACTTCATTTCCCAAACTCTTCACAACCTTCTGCTTTTTCTGCCACCTCTGAACCTTGCCTCGGCCGTGCCCACGACCTCTCAAAGATCCTTTGGCTAACACCAAAGCTAACTTCACTCCATGAGGACAATCATGCTTAACATGTACTTTAGAACCACAATTCCAACAAGCTCTCGCGCCCCTACAACGTCCAACATGTTGCCTTTCACAACGGTCACACACAGATGGCTGAGCTTCCACTCCTTGCTCAAACAACACTTGCTCACTAACAGCACTACCCGCACCCTGCTTAACCCTTGGAAATTCCCTTCCAAGATACCTTTCATAGAAGGCTGATACAAAGAAATCCCAATCAATATCAAGGATATGTGACGCTACAGCCACAGATGTCCACCAAGCACAAGCATCCTCCAGCATCAAAGAAACAACACTCCCCAGCTTACAGGCATAATCGCAGCCTTCCTGATCCAAAATCAGAACCACATTGGCCAACCAGGCCTCAAACATCTCCGGGGAAGAACCATGATACTCCTCAGCACCCAAACCAAGCAAACGCTGCTTCGGCAAACCCACACATCTAGCCAGCACATCCACTGACTTTACCTCAACCGCAGCCTGAGATGTTCCCAACACCTCCTGAACAACAGACGATGAACCTTTCATCACAGAACCAGCTTCTTTCCCTTGCCTTACCATCTCAACTCCAAGCACAGAAGACTGAGACAAAACACCTTTACAAAAGGGTGAATTCTTTGCCTTAACAACCTGCCCCAAGGCAGCATCCATCTCACTCAACCGCCATTCCTTCATCAACTTTGCCATACCACTAACAACAACATACATACAATCACAACAAGCAAACAAACCAGTTAGACCAGCATTAAGCAAGGATTCAAACTCCAACTCCAAAATAACACAATAGCTATATTAATAAGGCAATGGGTATCCCGAATCCTCCCCTTTACATGACATAGCAGTCAACACAACATAGATATCACAACATCAAGCATATCAACAACATACCTTGATCATGCTTACACCAAACAACATCCAATTACACCAGCACATTAGCAACATAACATGCTCAAAACACATTCACCATGCTTAACACCAGCTCATAGCATCAGCACATATCCACATAAACTCAACCAAGATTCATAACCACAAAACATGCTTGCATACATCAACAACATGCTTAGAAACATCAACAGCACACTCAGCAACACATGCTTCAACCAACTTTCAACCATACAACAAGGTAAACATCAAACACACATATCACAACAACTTACCGTTTTCCCCAACCTTCGCAACTCAGCTCTGATACCACCAAATGTAACCCCCGTAGCCCGGCCTAGACGGTTGACCCGAACTACGAAGATTACACGGGGAAAACCAAAGTCAACCCGAAAGTCAACCTTGATTAACGACCCTTTTTTTTCCTTTTTAAACTTGTCTAGATGCACATTAACCCTATATGTGATCACACAAACACCATGCTCAAAGATCACAAACATCAGAGATCAAACAGGGACCCAATTGAACAAATTACAACTTTTGGGACCAAAATGTAACTTCTAAAAACTTTAAGGACTTAACCACATTTTAAGTTACCAACTTAAAATTAATCATGTTTCATGCTTCTCTGCCAAATTTCAGCTCAAACGGACATCCCGAACTCATACAATTGCACAAACAAGATTCAGGACTAAAACGCAAACAAAACAAAACATCAAAAGATACTTTTAACTGAAATTAACGGTCCGGTATCGGTACACCACGTGTCGTATCGATACGCGGGGAAGGCAGTAACCAAACTTCAGCAGCGGTATCGATACGAGTTTCCCAGTATCGATACGGCCTTCATACGGTATCGGTACCTGTTCAACCGTACCGATACGCCTGGGCAAGAACGAGCATATTTGGCTCAGGCGTATCGATACACAAGCCCGAGTACCGATACCCCTGCCTGAAATCGACTCAAACACCTCATCAAACATGCCCCACACTTCAAATTAACATCACTAAACCATACCACATGATCAAACAACATGCAAGGACCAGAATTGCATCAACGATTCAACATATAACTAACACATATGAAAAGCCCCAAAATCAAAGGCATGCTTCCTACTCAAGCTATCCATTTAAGCATAAACCTTTCCAAAGCAACCTCAATTAAGCCAATTCATGTTCAACAACATAGCAACAGCATTTAAACATTCTTAAACAACATGATCAACATACACGATCACATACACATAAATCCGAGAGATTCTACCCCATTGCCCTTATTAACTATAGCTATTCACCGAGACATACATCTCCATTGGAGTCCACCTTGAATCCCTTGCTCCTTGCTGCCCAAACTTCAAGAATCTGCATTGATGGACAAAAAGGAGCGTAAGCACAAAATGCTTAGTGAGGAATGCTCAAAACCAAAACACCATCAATGCAGCGGGTCTTTAAAACACTTCAAAACAAACCCGATTTGATTACCAAAACCATGTTGAAAACCCCTTTACAACATCAAGCCCAAAACATGCATAAACACCATATGCCAAGCTTAATCAAAACCATGGAACACACTTCCATTACACAACAAACCTTTCTTAAACTTGAAAACCATTTCAAGCAAGAAACCATTTAAAAACCATTACTCAAATAAACATCTCATGCATTTAACCAAGGCAACATAAAACCATAACATCATCATCACATGCCTTTAAAACAATTCATACAAGACTCCAATGCAACATAGATATTTCATGCTCACATGCATCATTTACCACATGATTACCAACGCTTGTACAACTTAACAAGTAAACATGCCATCACTAGCATCATACACTTTTCATGCAACAATGCATCATTTCAAGCATCTCATGCTTCTCATGCAACCATGCATCAATTCAAGCATCTCATGCTTCACATGCAACCATGCATCATCTCAAGCATCTCATGCTTCACATGCAACCATGCATCATTAAGATCAAGAACATTATATTGGCTTCCATAAGATCAACCACATTCACTTTCCAACACAACAACCCGATCGGATACGCGGATTCCGAGCGTTGTCCCTACGCTCCCTACACACTACCCAATCCAAGGTCCTTCCGTGGCAACAACCTCCACTAGACCTCAACAACCTAAGGTTCCCATGTATGGACTTTTAAACACCATACAACCTTAGCTTTTCCTCAAGGTTCCCATGTATGGACTTTCAACCACCATACACCCTTGACATGCACAAGGTCTTCCCGTATGGACTTTCAACCACCATACAACCTTTGCACAACCGATTGGTAGTTGTAGACTTCATCTAACGAGATCCGGGACATCACACACAAGATCCACACATGGACTTAACCACTGCCATTGTGATCTTAACAAGTACAAGGTTCTCACATAAGGACTTTTAACCACCTTATAACCTTTACTCAACCAAGGTCTTCCCGTGGGCAACAACCTCCACTGACCTTAAGCAACCGAGGTCCTCCCGTGGGCAACAACCTCCACTGACCTCATCTCGTTAGGAATACTTGAGGGGAGCTCATCCGGTCCACACTTGACCACTCCACCATCAAGGCGACTTAATTCACGGTGCACCCAATCCTATAGCCAGCTAATTATATCCGATCAACGAACCAAGAACCACTTACAACACTTGCCAATATAACCATCTTACCATATTATCCGATGTTCCACATGCATAAACATAATGCAAGCCATCACAACATTAGCTCAATGTTTCACATGCATAACCAATATGCAAAACCATTACATCATTAATCCAATGATTCACATGCATAACCAATATGCAAACCATCATTAATCATCATCAATTCACTGTTTTTAAGCATCATACAAAGCCATTGATCAACATGCAACACTATGCATCAAAATCACAATTTCCATAAACAAAATCAAGGATCTCTTACCTTGAGCATCCTTCTCAAAAGGCTTTCAAAACCAGCATTATACCATGCTAAAACATGCTTACAAAACAGAATTAAACCATGCAAAACACATGCATATCAATCATCAATCACATTTGATTTTAAAACCAAATCACACACAATTCAAGAGCAAAAACCCATTCACTTACTCTTGAGCTTAGCAAAGTTGTTTAGACTTAGGCTAAGCTCCCAAAAACCTTCAAACCTTGTTTCAAAAGCTGAAATCCCAACTTCACTCACCAATAACCAAACAAAGCTAGCCAACAAGCCTTCCAAGCTTCCGAAAAAACACCTCCAAAGCTCACGGATCCAATTCTCCTGTTTCAAGCACACAAAAACAGAACATTAATGCATCCTTATGCATTAAAACACCAGCAACAACAACACAACTCGCTGCTCATCACAAATCTAACAATTTGGCTACCAAACACAACCGAAATCACCTCCAAACACTTCCAAAACTTAACCCAGCCAAGATCCATCACTTCTAACCATTTTTATACATCAAATAACATGCAAAATGATCACAACCACGTCCTCATACCTCCAGGTATAACAGATCACCAAAAACACTCCAAAAACAACCAAAAACTCAAGCCAAACTTAGGAAATTCAACCTATCCGGGATTGCATTGATTAAACCTCAACTTCTAATCATTTTAGCATTCATTTAACATCAATTTAACACCTCAAAACCCTGCTTAAACAGATCACACGAAATTTTCACCAAAATCACCAAATCTTGCATTTTAGCCAAAAATCAAGATCTCAATTGAAAAGCCATTAATAAAACATAAATCAAGGATTGAGAACTTAGGAATTTCAGTAAAGAACTGATAGTTTAGAGGAGAAGGACGTTCTTACCTCCAAACCTGAATTTCTCCATTTTAGAGCCAAAAAGCTTGATGAATCAACTTGTAATTTGAGAGGTTTTGATGATGAGATGATTAGGAATCAAATAAGAGTTGAAAGGAGAGATTTAGATGTCAAAATCAGAGAAAGAAATCTGGAGAATTTTGTTTGGGTTGAGAGAAAATAAGAGAAAAGAGAATTTGAGAGAAAATAAAAAGTTTGTTGGAAATTTAGTTAAAATGATTTCCCTCCTTTTCTAAATCTTTAAAATCAGATTTGAGCCTTAAAATATCTTAGAAAAATCTGGAGAAATCCCTTTTTGGAATAATAGCTCCTTAAAGATTCAAAGTTTCAATCCTTTATAAAACTGTCCCGCAACTTTCAAAAATTACATTTTGGTCACTAGCCAAAATGTCAACCTTCCGAACCTCATTTTCCAAAATTGATTTCACAGTTCACTTTTATATATTAAAAGATGATTTTAGAACATTTTTCCATATTTTTAATGCAACCCGAACTAGGCTTTCCTAAATCCACTCTTATATATTCGATCAGCACTTTGACCGAACCGGTCAGCACCCAAAACTTCTGAGCCCAAAACCGGGGCGTTACATCCTTAATTTCAGTTTCACTACCTTGTGTGATAGCATTTTCTAGCCTAGATAAATGGTCAGCTACCTGGTTTTCACATCCCTCCTATCTCTAACTTCTAAGTCAAATTCCTGTAGCAAGAGTATCCACCTAATAAGTCTAGGTTTAGCATCCTTTTTAGTCACTAAGTACTTAATGGCTGAATGATCAGTATGAGCTATGACCTTAGTGCCTATCAAGTATGACCTAAACTTATCAAAGGCAAATACTACAACAAGCAATTCTTTTTTAGTAGTGGTGTAATTGATTTGTGGATCATTCAAAGTGCGACTAGCATAATAAATAACATGAAAGAGTTTACCTTGGCGTTGTCCAAGTGCTGTACCGACGACATAGTCACTTGCATCACACATTAGCTCAAACGGCTCGTTCCAATCAGGTGGGATGACAACTAGTACTGAGATAAGCTTCTCCTTCAGTTCTTGAAATGCGCTATGGCAATCTTTTTCAAACACAAATGGTTGATTTTGCTGTAGCAAATTGCATAGCGGCTTTGAGATCTTCGAAAAATCCTTGATGAATCTCCGATAGAAGCCAGCATGCCCTAGAAAGCTTCTTACTCCCTTGAAAGTATTGAGGGGAGGTAGTTTTTCAATGACCTCAATCTTTGCTTTGTCAACTTCTATCCCTTGCTTCGAAATCTTGTGGCCTAAGACCGTTCCTTTCCATGAAATGGCATTTTTCCCAATTGAGCACCAAGTTAGCTTCCTCACACCTCTTTAGGACCTTGGCGAGATTGCCCAAGCATGTGTCGAAGTTATCTCCGGAGACTGAGAAGTCATCCATGGAAATTTCTAAAAAATCCTCGACCATGTCTGAAAAGATAGCCAGCATACATCTTTGAAAAGTTGTTGGAGCTTTGCAGAGACCAAAGGGCATTCTTCGGAAAGCATAAGTTCCATAAGGGCATGTGAAAGTCGTCTTCTCTTAGTCTTCTGGTGCTATAGCAATATGATTGTACCCAGAATACCCATCGAGGAAGCAGTAGAATGCCTTGCCCGCTAGTCGATCCAACATCTGATCAATGAATGGGAGGGGAAAATGGTCCTTCTTGGTCGCCTTGTTGAGCTTCCTATAGTCCATGTAAATCCTCCACCTCGTGACGGTTCTAGTAGGCAATAGCTCATTCTCCTCGTTGCTTACCACGGTCACACCTCCCTTCTTCGGTACACATTGCACCGGGCTGACCCATGAGCTATCAGATATCGGGTAGATTACTCCATCATCCAGCCACTTGATTATCTCTTTCATCACTACTTTCTTCATAATTGGGTTTAGTCTCCTCTGGGGCTCAACTAAATTGTTGTGACAATCATCAAGCAAAATTTTGTGCATACATATACCATGGCTTATACCCTTCAGATCAGCCATAGTCCACCCTATTGCTTTTTTATGCTGTAACAACATATTTACCAAACTAGTTTCTTGCTTAGGTGTGAGACTAGATGAAATTATCACAGGAAAAATTTCATTGCTCCCTAAATAAACATATTTAAGATGTGATGGCAAAGGTTTCAGTTCTAAATAATGTGCATGCTCAAGGGAAGGTTTAGGAGGTACAAATTATGAAAAATCAAGAGGTTCAAAGTGCGTACCTAGTCTAGCCTCGAGTCGACTAGACTGCTCCAGTTACCTTGAGAGCTCTTCTTGGTCTGAATCATCATCTTTGCAGAGTGCTTCAAACTCTTCGATTTGCATCTCATTGCTACAACAAAACTCATCAATCATATTTTGTGTTGTAGCATCTACATATTGGCATACTCATGGGTTGTCTGCATACTTGAGGGTGTCATGAATATTGATCGTGACCGTCTGATCAGCCACTCGCATCGTGAATTCACCCTTCTCGCAATCGATCAAAGCTCGCCTGGTGGCTAAAAATGGCCTATCCAAGATAATGGGTGTGTTGCTATCAGCTTCACAGTCGAGGATTAAGAAGTCGACTAGAAAGATAAATATGTCCACTTTTACCACAACATCTTCAACTCTCCCTTCTGGGCGAATATGAGAATGATCTGCTAGCTGTAGCACAACCTTGGTGGGCTATGTCTCTCGAATTCCCAGTTTCAGAAAAATCAACTTAGGCATTAAGTTAACACTTGATCCCAAATCACAAAGTGCTCTTCCAACAAACTTGTCGCCAATAGAACATGGGATAGCAAAACTACATGGGTCCTTCCTCTTAGGTGGCAGCTTGCTCCACATAGAGTAGCATTCTTCTGCTATAACGACGGTCTCTTGCTTCTCGACCTTCCTCTTTTTCGTGACTATATCCTTGAGAAACTTGGCATATATCGGCATCTGATCAATGGCCTCCAGAAATGGGACATTGATATGTAGTTTGTCCAGGATATCCACAAATTTTTAGAACTGAAGGTCTTCTTTCTACTTCTTGAGTCGTTGAGGAAAAGGAGGTGAGGGTATAACTTCATTTGTCTAAACTGGTGGAGTTACATCTTTTGTTGTAGCAAAAGCATGCTCCTCCTCCGGTGTTTCTTTTGCTACGACATCCTCACCCTTCTCTTCAACTGGAGGATCTTGTAAGTTATCTTCTTCCTAAAATTAACTGCAAGATCAAACCGTTAGCACTGATTGGATAGTAATAAACAAAATAAAGGGCAGATACAAAAACCGTGTCGTGGTATAAACCACTATCTTAGAAACGTTTTTGCCTCGATGTGTGTAATCCCAACAGTAGGTGGTCGTCCCCGAGGTTAACACGGTAGATCCGATAATCGTACACCCAAAGATCAGAGTGGAAAATGGTGGAATTGCTATTCTCACAAAAAGAATAAAAGAGAACTTTGAAAGAAGAGAATTTTCAATGATTCAAGAATTATGAAAACCCTCTCTATTTATAGGCTTTACACAGAAGTTAAAAAAACAACAAATTGAATAAGTCTAAAAAACTGATTTATGAATCTAATGGCTGGTCAAACTTCTGAAATTAAGCCACTCATTAATTAGGTGATAAGAACCAAGAATTAATCAACAAATTAATTCCAATTTTATTCTAATTTGGTTCAAGAATTCTCACTTCAAAAATAGTTTTAAAGGAATTGTTCCAAATTTTCTCCAAAAAGATTCAACACATATTTCCACGACCACGAACCGAACTGAGCTGGTCTGGCGGCGAGGGCGGCGCGCACATGTGAGAGAGTTGTTTAACCACATTGAACTAGGGAAGGTAAGGAAAACTATTTAAATGCCCTTCTCATGGGATGTACCATCCCAGTGTGAAATATAACCAACAAAAACAACACATGCATAACAAGTAGGATCATAAGTGGAATTCTAAAGACATAAACATGGGAGGGGAGTCAACGGGCAACAACAGAGAAACGAAATAGACAACAATCCAAACAAAACACAAAGAACAAGTGTAACACCCGTGTTTTGGGGTTAGGAGTTAGTCGGTTCGTAGGTCCGAGTCGGTAAAATTAATTTTAATCAATATGGCCTAGGCTTGACCTAATTGAAATTTAAAATAACAAGGAGGGACCACTTTGATGATTTAACCCAAAATATTTTAAAAAGAAAGACAACCTTTTTGGTTTCAAAAAGGAACAAAAATAAAAGTGGTCTTCTCTCCTCCCCTTCTCCCCCCAACGTGGAAATCATTCAAAACCCCTCCCCAAACCCAAAATCACTATTCCATTAAATTGCTTCTTCAACTCAAGGCCATTTTCAAAGGTAAATATATTTTTGGACTCTCCTCTTCATTCTCTATCTTTACATGGTTGTAGATTTTCAAACTACCAACTTTTGGAAATTTAGGGCTTAATGAAAGAATGGATTTTTATTGAGTTTTTCAACTTGTTTTGAAATGTTAGGTTGGGTTTTGATTTAGCCACCTTAAAATACACCTAATATGTTAAAATGAGTGAGTTTGGGTGAAAACCCGAAATAGGTCTTTGTGGCCTTGATTAAGTGTCTAAAACTTGATTTTTGGTGAGTTCTAGGATTAATTTGAAGGGCTGATGGTTTAAGTATGATGGGAAGGTGTTTTGGGACCATTTGGGTGTCATTTGGGTGTTTGAAAATAGGGTTTTTAGCTAGGTTTTAGGGGAGCACGAAAATGGGCATTTTGGGTGGTTGTTTGGATTGGAAAATTGTTGAAGTTTGGCTCGAGCTTAAGAGTGAGTTGATGATTGAGTTTTAGCATTGATAAAGAGTAATGGATGTTTTTTTGATTGGCTAGAAGAAATATGAGACGTTGGAGGGGCAACGGGATCGAATCCGGGATTGTAGGAGGCTTGCTTTGGTTGCTAAGGAAGGGTGGTGAGTGACTTTAAATATGTTTTAAAGTTGGTTCAAGTGTGTGTAGTGTATGTGGTGGAATGTTCTTGGTAGGCCTTTCCTAGGTGAGAGTTAAATTGGTAACTTAACTCCTTGAATTCTATTATGTTATTCATGTCATTGCCTACTTGTTATTGTGAAGTGTAGATTGGTTGTATATGTATGCCTTGCTATGTATATATAATGAGTTAGAGACATGTATGGTGGATATGTGATGTGGTAAATGAAATTGGCACTAATTAACTTATCGGGTGTAAATTATCGATCATTAGGATTAGTGTGCACATAAATTGAGTCAAAACGTACGTGGCCTTGATGGCGTTGAGTCATCAAGGAGGAGTACAGTGATGTAACATTCCATCGGAAATTTATATATATTCTACGGGATGATGAGTGGAATCCCATCCGTAGGGCATGTGGTGATGAGTGGAATCCCGCCCATGCAAGGTCCGGTGATGAGTGTAATCCCACCGAGGTAATGTGATTATTGAGATTAAATCCGCACATCCGGGTAAACTAATAGTGGCCAATTGAACTTGTTCTTATGATTGTGATGTATGATGTTGATACATGATGTTTGAGCTTAGTATGATGTGAGATGCCATATTATGACTCTTGAAAGACTAGCTAGGTCTACTTGTTGATTTACCTATGTATGTTGTACGTGAGATTTAAGGATTGCATGCTTGAACCCTGCATTGTTGATGTTTTCGATTTTAGAGCATCCTCACTAAGCTTCTAGCTTACGCTCTCAATTTCAACAATGCAGATCATTAGCGTGGTGTTAGCTCGAAGCAAGGCGAAAAAGGGCTTTCCAAGTTTTGTTGCTCAAGTACGGTTTAGTAATTATGTAGTAGTTTAGCAATGTGGCAAAAGTGTGTTTTGTATGAGCTATGTATGACTCATATATGTGTTTGATGTCTATGAAATGACTTGGATTGTAAACATGTTACGTCTTGCCAAATGCTTGTGTGATGAATTGCCTTATGAATGCTTAAGTTGCTTTTGATCAGCATGTAAACCTTTGAGATGAATTGTGCCTTTTGGCTTTTAATGTCTTCAAGCATGCCTTATAATGAAATGTTGCTAATGTGTAAATGCCATGAATGAATGTTTCAATCTATGCCTTGTGTGTTGGATCATGCTTGACATAGGAACCATGCCTCTAGTTCATGTATGTTGGTGCTGAGTGCCTTTTAGGGTCGTTTAGGGCCTTTAGAATTGTTGAGAAATGCCTAAGTCTGGTTTTTGAGGGTTACAGACAGCCCGTGTTTCGAAACGAGCTGGGCCGTTTCGGAACGGGTAAGGCTTCAGGGACCCCGTATCGAAACGCGTTACGATACGGTTTGGCCACTGAGAGCCCCTATTCCGATACGGTTTTTGGAACATTTTGGCTACTGGAAATCTGAGAAATTGCCGAGATGAAAGCGTTTCGAAACGGGTCTAAGGGTTTCGAAACGGTCAAAATCTCTTTGACCACGAGAAATTGACCGTTGAGGGTGTTTCGGAACGGTTGACCTCCGTTTCGATACGACCTCCTCGTTTGGGCTTGAGACGGTTGACCAGGTCAAGACGTTTCGATACGCCTCAATGGTGTTTCGAAATGGCCTGTATAATGGATTAAAATTGGACTGTTTGATGGTTGGCTTGTGTTCTGTTGCATTTCTTTTCTCAATTCTTCCGCTGTTATGATCACATAGGACTTAAATGTGCCATTAGAGGAAATAAGATTAAAAGAAAAAAATTAGGGTTGCTAACCGAGGGGGAACCTTAACGGGTTTCGCTTCGATTTTCCCCGTGTGGCCTACTCGGACCGGTCATCCGGACAGACCGGGACGAGGGGGTTACATTTGTTGGTATCAGAGCCTGAGGTTACTGAGACCTCGGGCAGGTAAGTGAGGTAAGCTTGATATGTTAAGTGATTGTATTGTTCGATGCATGCCTTGCCATGAAACCTTATTGTGTGACTGTTCGCATGATGATTTGAAGCATGAGTTGTTGCATTTGGTGTAGAGTGTGTGCCCATTGCTACTATTACTTAATTTAAAAAGATTTTATAGTAAAGGGAGTACTTGAGCACTATTGGACCCTTGCTTTGGCTAACGTAATCCTTATCTGTTTGTTGTTGTAGTTGTTATCTTGCTAGCTGTACCAAGAGACCACGTGGGAGGCCTAGGATGGTTCGACCGGAACCACGGGCAGCAGCTCCAGGAGTTGAGCTAGTAGTTAGAGTTGAGGCTCAAGTGGGAGAGCTTGTGGTTGGAGTTGGAGCTCCTCCACCACCTCCACCACCACCTCCTCCACCAGGAGTAGGAGGCGAGGCCGGGGCCGAAGGAGAGGGACCTCAGGGAGGCCAAGGTGGCCAAGGACCGGCCGGAATAGACTTAGCTCCTTTGGTTCAAGCGATAGCCGAGGCTTTTCAGGCTGCAGTGGCTGGGGGTCAGGCAGCAGCACATCATAAAGGAGAGGGCACTGGTTTGCCATTAGAGAGACTCCGTGGTCTAGGGGCCGAAGAGTTCAGAGGGTCTACTCCAGAAAGATTCGAGTTGTGGTTAGAGAAGACTGTCCGTATCCTCGCATAGATGGGATGTACTGGTGAGCGCAAGTTAGGGTGTGTGGAGTCTTTGCTTTAGGGTGATGCCTACACTTGGTGGGTCACCATTACTTCGGGTATGGATGAGGCCGAGATTACTTGAGAGTTCTTTGAGTCAGCATTCCGTAAGAAGTATCTGGGTCCGTGATACCTCGATGAGAGGAAGAGGGAGTTTATGGCTTTGCTTCAGGGGAGTATGACCGTGACAGACTATGAGATTCGATTTGTCAGGCTGAGTCACTATGCTTCTGAGCTTGTTCCTACTGAGGTGGAACGATGTAACCGTTTCCGTTATGGGCTGAAAGAAGAGACCAAGAGGTATACTCTAGCTTCAGACTACACAGATTTTGATGTCTTGGTCGCGAGGGCCAAGGACTTAGAGCACAGTTTGGGCTTGACCAAACGATCTGGTGGTTCTAGTTCGGGTAAGAGGTCCAGTGACTTTGATAGAGGTGATGCCAAGAGGCATCGAGACAACAGGCATCGTTATGATCATAGACGTGGTGGCGGTAACCACGGTAGGGGCCAACAGGGCCAGAGGGCTGGTGGGAAGTTGCCCACATGTGCTACTTACGGGAGGAACCACACCGGTGAGTGTTGGGGAAATTTCCACTCGTGTTGGAGTTGTGGAGCTAGGGATCACATTAGACGTGACTGTCCACATCAGGTGGGATAGGAACCAGCTCAGGCTCCTACTAGGGCCAATGACTTTCAGAGAGGCCGCGGACGCGGTAGAGGTAACTTCTAGCCGAGGAATGATGGTCAGAGGAACATAGCCCATGTAGTTGCAGTCCAGCCGGAGGGCGGAGGTCAGGCCAGAGTTTACGCTCAGCGTAGGGATCAGCATGACACCGATGTGATTGCAGGTAACTTCTCGATACAGTCTTTGGGTTTGCTTTCTTTGATTGACTTTGGGTCTACACATTCCTACATATTGAGTGAGCATGCACAGTCGTTGAACTTGCCTTGTGAAATGTTAGAGGTAGGAGTTAGTGTTACTAGTTCCTTTGGGGACACAGTAGTAGTTATAAAAATGTACAGGAGGTGTCCGTTGATGGTTCAGGGACATGTGTTCCCAGTGGATATGATGGAGCTACCTTTCTATGGTTTTGATGTAATTTTGGGTATGGACTGGCTCGAGGAGCATAGAGCTAGGATAGACTTTGAAACTAAGAGGATTTCTTTGAGGCTCACAGATGATTATGAGATTGTAGTGGTGGGTGAGAACGTGAAGTTCTTGTCCAATGTAGTTTCAGTTCTAGAGGCTAAGAGGTTAGTTGAGTTGGGCTGCGAAGCATACTTGGCCTATGTGATGAACCCTAACATGAGTGAGGTTAGACCTCAAGACATCCGGACAATGTGTGACTTCCCTAGTGTGTTTCCGGAAGAGTTGTCAGGGTTACCACCGGATAGGGAGGTGGAGTTCACCATTGAGACTTATTCTGATTCAGCTCCTGTTTCGATTACTACGTATCGTATGGCACCTAAAGAATTGAAAGAGTTGAAGACTTAGTTGCAAGAGTTGACGGATAAAGGCTTCATTCGACCTAGTTCTTCACCTTGGGGTGCACCAGTTTTGTTTGTGAAGAAGAAAGATGGAAGCATGAGAATGTGTATAGACTACAGACAGTTGAATCAGTTAACAGTGAAAAATAAGTATCCGTTGCCCAGAATTGATGATTTGTTTGATCAGTTGAGAGGAGTATCAGTCTTTTCGAAGATTGACTTGAGATCGGGTTACTACCAGCTAAAGGTAAGAGAGGTTGATGTACCGAAGACGGCCTTTAGGACTAGGTATGGTCACTATGAGTTTTTAGTCGTGCCTTTTGGGTTGACTAATGCACCGGCTGCCTTCATGGACATGATGAATAGGATTTTTCATCAGTACCTAGATCAGTTTGTAGTTGTTTTTATAGATGACATCTTGGTGTATTTGCGAACTGAAGAAGACCATGACCGACACTTGAGGCTAGTTTTGAAGACTTTGCTAGATCATCAGTTGTATGCGAAGTTGAGCAAGTGTGAATTCTGGATCCGAGAGGTAGTCTTCTTAGGAAATGTAGTGTCAGCTGATGGGATTAGAGTTGATCCGAAGAAGATAGAGGCCATTGTTGAATGGAAGCAACCGAAGTCTGTAACAGAGGTACGTAGCTTCCTAGGCTTAGCTGGATACTATAGAAGATTCGTAGAAGGTTTCTTGAAGTTAGCCGCTCCTTTGACACAGTTACTTCAGAAGAGTGTTCAGTTTGAGTGGACAGATGCAAGACAGAGAGCCTTTGAGAAATTGAAAGAAGCTTTGACCCAAGCACCGATCTTGATTCAGCCAGAGTCTGGGAAAGACTATGTAGTTTACAGTGATGCTTCTTATGTAGGCCTAGGTTGTGTTCTCATGCAAGACAAGAGAGTGATGGCTTATGCTTCAAGACAGTTGAAGACCCATGAGCGCAACTATCCGACCCATGACATAGAGTTAGCTGCAGTTGTGTTTGCTCTGAAGATTTGGAGGTACTATTTGTACGGTGAGAAATGCACGGTGTACACAGATCACAAGAGTTTGAAGTACATTATGACTCAGCGAGACTTTAACCTTAGATAGCGTAGGTGGTTAGAGTTGCTAAAGGACTATGATCTTACCATTGAGTACCATCCGGGTAAGGCTAATGTAGTGGCCGATGCATTGAGTAGGAAGATAGCCGTGGACTTGAGGGCCATGTTTGCTAGATTGAGCTTGTCCGGAGATGGTGGCTTGGTAGCCGAGCTTCAGGTTAGACCTACTCTTGGTCAATTGATTAGAGAGAAACAACTCTTGGATAGATCTTTGGCACCTCACGTGTAAGATATAGCCGAAGGTAGATCTTCAGACTATAGTTTTAGTGCCGATGGGGTTTTGTGTTTCAGAAATAGGATAGCGGTGCCAGAGGACAGTGACTTGAGACGTACAATCTTGACTGAAGCACACACTAGTCCGTTTGCTATGCATCCTGGAAGTACGAAGATGTACCGTGATTTGAAGAATGAGTACTTTTGGGTTGGCTTGAAGAGAGATGTGGCCGACTTTGTGAGTAAGTGTTTAGTGTGTCAGAGAGTGAAGGCGGAACATCAGGTTCCCTCAGGTTTGTTGCAACTGTTGAGGATTCCGGAATGGAAATGGGAGAATATCACCATAGATTTTGTTTCGGGTTTGCCTTTGACTCCTACGAAGAAGAACTCAGTGTGAGTTATTATGGATCGTTTTACGAAGTGTGCTCACTTCTTGGCAGTCAATACTACTTACACTTTGGATAGATTGGCCGACTTGTACATTGGTGAGATTGTTAGACTGCATGGTGTGCCGAAGTCTATTGTGTCCGATAGAGATCCGAGGTTTACAGCTCGATTTTGGGAGTGTTTGCATACTACTTTGGGTACCCGTTTGAACTTCAGCACGTCCTATCATCCTCAGTTAGATGGTCAGTCAGAGAGAGTTATACAGATCTTAGAGGATATGTTGCGTTGTTGCATCATTGACTTTCAAGGTACATGGGAGAAGCACTTGCCTCTAGTTGAGTTTGCTTACAATAATAGCTTCCAGTCGAGTATTCAGATGGCTCCGTATGAAGACTTGTATGGCTGGAAGTGTAGAACTCCAGTTTGTTGGGCTGAAGTGGGACAAAAGTTGTTACCTATGCCGGATTTGCTCAAGGGGACAACTGACAAGTTAAAATTGATTTGTGATCAATTGAAGGCTGCTTCGGATAGGCAGAAGTCCTATGCCGATTTGAAGAGGAAGGAATTTGAGTTCTCAGTAGGTGAGAAGGTATTCTTGAAAGTGTCTCCGTGGAAGAAAGTAATGAGATTTGGCCGAAAGGGGAAGTTGAGTCAGAGGTACATAGGACCGTATGAGATTGTGAAGAGGGTTGGTCTGGTTGCTTATCAGTTGCGTTTCCCATCTGAGCTATAGAAGATACACGATGTATTCCATATTTCGATGCTCTGTAAGTATAGGTCCGATCCATCACATGTTATGCCTGTAGAGGAGATCGAATTGAATCCGGATTTGACTTATGAAGAAGAACCAGTTGAGATCCTAGCTTCTGACAGTAAGGTGTTGCGGGGTAGATCGATTTAGTTAGTAAAGGTGCGGTGGCAACGTCAAGGTGTGGACGAGGCCACTTGGGAGAGGAAGGAGGATACGGAAAGGCAGTTTCCGTATCTCTTTCAGTCAGGTAATTTCGGGGACGAAATTCCTTAAGTGGGAGAGAGTTGTAACACCCGTGTTTTGGGGTTAGGAGTTAGTCGGTTCGTAGGTCCGAGTCGGTAAAATTAATTTTAATCAATATGGCCTAGGCTTGACCTAATTGAAATTTAAAATAACAAGGAGGGACCACTTTGGTGATTTAACACAAAATATTTTAAAAAGGAAGACAACCTTTTTGGTTTCAAAAAGGAACAAAAATAAAAGTGGTCTTCTCTCCTCCCCTTCTCCCCCAACGTGGAAACCATTCAAAACCCCTCCCCAAACCCAAAATCACTATTCCATTAAATTGCTTCTTCAACTCAAGGCCATTTTCAAAGGTAAATATATTTTTGGACTCTCCTCTTCATTCTCTATCTTTACATGGTTGTAGATTTTCAAACTATCAACTTTTGGAAATTTAGGGCTTAATGAAAGAATGGATTTTTATTGAGTTTTTCAACTTGTTTTGAAATGTTAGGTTGGGTTTTGATTTAGCCACCTTAAAATACACCTAATATGTTAAAATGAGTGAGTTTGGGTGAAAACCCGAAATGGGTCTTTGTGGCCTTGATTAAAGTGTCTAAAACTTGATTTTTGGTGAGTTCTAGGATTAATTTGAAGGGCTGATGGTTTAAGTATGATGGGAAGGTGTTTTGGGACCATTTGGGTGTCATTTGGGTGTTTGAAAATAGGGTTTTTATCTAGGTTTTAGGGGAGCACGAAAATGGGCATTTTGGGTGGTTGTTTGGATTGGAAAATTGTTGAAGTTTGGCTCGAGCTTAAGAGTGAGTTGATGACTGATTTTTAGCATTGATTGAGAGTAATGGATGTGTTTTTGATTGGCTTGAAGCAAGAGGAGACGTTGGAGAGGCAATGGGATCGAATCCGGGCTTGTAGGAGGCTTTCTTTGGTTGCTAAGGAAGGGTGGTGAGTGACTTTAAATATGTTTTAAAGTTGGTTCAAGTGTGTGTAGTGTATGTGGTGAAATGTGCTTGGTAGGCCTTTCCTAGGTGAGAGTTAAATTGGTAACTTAACTCCTTGAATTCTATTATGATATTCATGTCATTGCCTACTTGTTATTGTGAAGTGTAGATTGGTTGTATATGTATGCCTTGCTATGTATATATAATGAGTTAGAGACATGTATGGTGGATATGTGATGTGGTAAATGAAATTGGCACTAATTAACTTACCAGGTGTAAATGATCGATCATTAGGATTAGTGTGCACACAAATTGAGTCAAAACGTATGTTGAGTGTGTAAAAGTTCTATTATTTACACCCTATTTAACCCATATTTTTGCTGCATTCAAGCATTATTTATTGCATTTAGGTCAGTTTACAGTTAAACATCACAAATATATAAAAAGGCACAGTTTCTACTGAAATCGGTTGCTTTTGCAGGTTGCTGTTGTAGCAGATAGGAGAGGCAGGCGCTGGGCAGTGAAGCAGAAGAGCTGGAACTGGATGAGTAGTCAAGGAGGACGATGCTGCCATGGTTGCCGCTGTGACAGCAGAGGACGACAGCAGTTTTGAGGAGAAGAAGCAAAGTGGACCTCGACAGATAGAGAAAATTCAACCCGTCTATCGTGTGAAACCACCATATTTTTCCAAGCCCCAGATCGAAAGGAATGTCAAGCCCAAAGTTCAAGGAGAGAAAATCCCAAGCAAGAAAGTTAGCGGCTTAAAGATAGATTCTATGAAGATTTAGTCTTTATTAGTGTTGTACTTTAATTTAAAGTTGTATTCTTGCTATTTTAGATAACTTGGACCCAAAGCCTATATAAGGGCATATATTTCGACCTAGGAGATAGAGAACCGATTCTCTAGCTTTTTTCCCAAAACCCTAGCCGTTTTCCTTCCCTCAACATGTTCTAAAATCCCCTTAGGGCCACGGGTTGTCTTGTAAAGTAGTTGCAAGGGTTGTTTTGTTTTAGGAATTTTCAGTTCAATAAAATATACTTCAAGTTCTTTTATTCTGGTTATTAATATCTTGCAAGAGCATCGGGAGAGCATTGTGAGGTTATCGATTTACTTAGCATCGGGAGAGTTAAGTATACGAAAGGAATAAGTGCGAGTTCTCTAGTTTATAGTTGAACTATCTCGGACCTAGGGATAAGACGAGGTTAAGTAGCTAAAGAAGAATTCATACACATCGGTGTTCATCCTTCGATTCACGCTGGGAGGTATCATCAAAGACGTGATCATCGATAGACTTGGACCTAGGGATAGGCCAAGGCACAGCAGGGATTCTTGCCAAACTTGAAGTACTGAGTTGAGTTTCACTGCCGCGACAAGCAACGGACTGCTGCCGCGACAGGGACGACGACAGAACTGGATTTCCTAGACTTAACAATACCTGCACTACTGAGCAATTCAATACCAGCCCATTCTCTCTATCTTGATTTCTCTACTCTATTATTTAAGTTTTCTTTATTATTTTCGAGACAACTTTCTCAAATATTTTCTTTACTTTCGTGCAGTGATTTAAGGTGAAGCTATTAGCCCAGTCCCTGTGGAGACGATATCCGATACTTCGTATCACTTTACTACTTGCGTCGTGTACACTTGCACTACAATTGTGATAGACTCTTTTACACGCAACAAGTTTTTGGCGCCGTTGCCGGGGACTAGCAACATAACTCTACCTTTTCTTTTACTGCACTTTTCGTTTTTATTTTTATTTTCTGTTTTTCTTTGGTCTGATTCAACTCTTGCTTTTCACAAGGTTCCCTGTTTATGCGCAGATCGAGACGAGGAAAAGATCCTGAGTATCCATTAGATCCGGAAATCGAACGTTCATTCAATCTCAAGAACCGACTTCGTCACATACTAGCCAGGAACGAGTACCTTGAGGAACAGTTAGAGACGATGGCTCACCAAGGAAACGACCCTCCTATTGGAGATAGAGAGGTTATACCTCCTGTCGGCAACCCTGCTGCCGCTGCCGGACGACGGTCCTGTCGTGACTACATGTTGAACGATCATGTAGAACTGGAAACCACACTGCCGGATATAGACGTTGACAACTTCGAATTGAAACATGTTATGTTTAGCATGATCAACAATGCCGGTCAATTTAGTGGTGCTGCTACCGAGGATGCTAGGGAGCATCTAAAAACGTTTCAGGAAATATGTGGTTCGTTTAGACTACCAGGAGTTAATCCGGAGATACTGAGGCTTCGGTTATTTCCCCATTCATTGAGAGACAGAGCAAAAACTTGGTGGAATAAACTTACACCGGGTTCAATTAGAACTTGGGCAGATTTGTCTCGTGAATTTTTATCTCGTTTTAATCCTTCGCATTTATCTGAGTGATTACGTAATGAAATTTCTACTTTTCAACAGGAAGATGACGAGCCGATGCACGAGGCCTGGGACAGATTTACCACTCTTCTACGGAACTGTCCAATGCATGGATTCCCCGTCTGGAACCAGGTAACTAAGTTTTATAATGCTGCCATCTTACAAACTCGTATTCGAATTGATTCAGCAGCAAACGGATTACTATTGGATAAAGACCCAGACGAGGCAATGCAAGTATTGAAAAATCTGGCCAAGAATGAGGAGCAGTTTCCGACAGCAAGAAGACGGGGTAAACGGGTACTAGCATCTAAGGATTATGAGGCCGACAGCACGATGAAATCACAGGTGGCATACCTTACTAAGGCAATGAAAAAGCTCTTTAATGATGACACACAACATGGATTTGCTGTCGAAGAGGTATGTGAAATTTATGAGGGAAATCATAGTTCGGATGAGTGTCCTATACAGATAGAAGAGGGAAAGTATGTTGGAAACTACAATAAGCAGAATTACAACTCCAACAACTACAATCCCAACTGGAGAAATGATCCCAAGTTTTCCTAGAGTAATCCTAATAATGCCCTGAATCCTCAAGCACACAGTAATCAGAATCAGGGAGGACCTAGATTGCTGATTCGACAGCAGCAGCAACAGCCACCAGCTGCCACTAACAGTATACTGGAACAGACTCTGGCTACTTTTATGTCTCAGACATGCACTTATATTGAAAACATGAATTAGTTTGTCAAGAAGACATAGACATTAATGGATAAAACAGAGATGTGGATGACAAATCATGAAGCTACTCTGAAATCGTTGGAGACACAAATAGGTCATGTTTCCCAGCATATCAACCCAAGGCAGACTGAGGATTTCCTAGCAATACTGAAAATGCTAGGCAGCCCACACATGAGCAGTGTAAAGCCATTACTACTAGGAGTGGGAAGAAACTACCAGAGCCAGAGAAGGAAGCTGAAATAGTGAAAAAACCAGCCTTGGATAAACATGCCAAGGAAGCTGCCCCGACAGGTAACAAACAGCCTGCTGCCGATGAACCTGTCACGACAGCAGAAGCAACAGAGGAGAAAAATGATGAACCTAAACCTCCTCAGATTCGTATACAGTGGGAAGGACGTATTGTTGATTATCGTCCCCCACCTTCTTTTCCTCAACGGTTACAGCAAGTGAAACAAGAATCTCAGCTCAAAAAGATTTATGATATTTTTAAGCAGGTTCATATTAACATCCCGCTGCTAGACGCCGTGAGGGAGATGCTCGGTTACACCAAATTTCTCAAGGATGTCATGTCAAAGAAATCTAAACTTTGGGAATTTGAAACGGTTAAGATGACAGAAGGATGCATGAGCATTCTTCATAGGCAGCAACCCCAGAAAAAGAAGGATCCGGGGAGCTTCATCATACCTTGTGTAATCGGGGATAAATATGTGGGTAAGGCACTTTGTGATCTTGGTGCTAGTATTAACTTAATGCCAAAATCTGTTTTTCAGAAGTTAAGTATTGGAAAAGCTCGGCCCACGACAATACTTCTACAGCTGGCAGACCGCTCTTACGTTCATCCGGAAGGAAAAATCGAAGATATTGTGGTAAGAGTGGATAAATTTATTTTTCCTGCTGACTTTCTTGTTCTAGATTGTGAAGCAGATGAAAACGCACCAATCATCCTGGGGCGACCCTTCTTAGCCACGGGAAGATCACTGCTTAATTTGGAGAAAGGAGAACTCACCATGAGAGTGAACGATCAAGAAATAAAGCTGAATGTTCTCCAAGCTATGAAGCATGCTGATGCGGAAGAAGAATGCAAGGTAATCACTGAAGTTACTCTTGACCAACTCTGCATCAGGTCGGGCTGTCACGACATCAAAATTGGTCACTGCCTCGGCAGCCACCTACAGGACTATCACGACAACACTGACGACAACAACTCCTCAGAATCCAATACATCTGATACTAAAGATCAGGAGGAGGTAAACTGGATAGGTGATCGTCCAGGTAAGTTATTCGAACCTTTAAATTGTACTTCGGATAACAATGTAATCCAAAAGCCTTCCATTGTTGAGCCCCCTGTTTTAGAACTGAAGCCCCTGCCAGGGCAGCTAAAATATGCTTTTCTTGGTTCAAATGATACGTTGCTCGTAATCATCTCTTCCAAGTTGATGCAGGATCAGGAACATCAGTTAATAGGGATGCTGCAGCAGCACAAAAAGGCTATTGGATGGACGATAGCTGATATTCAAGGCATTAGTCCGGCCCTATGTATGCATAAAATCCTTCTAGAGGATGACCATAAGCCGACTATAGATGCTCAAAGGCGGCTAAACCATGCGATGAAAGAGGTGGTGCGTAAGGAGATAATCAAATGGTTAGATGATGGTATAATTTACGCCATCTCGGACAGCAAATGGGTGAGCCCGGTGCAATGTGTTCCCAAGAAAGGAGGAATGACCGTGGACTGTGACCGGTTGGAGGGTTTGTATGGACTATCGGAAGCTTAACAAAGCTACCCGAAAGGACCACTTCCCTTTACCCTTTATTGATCAAATGCTTGATAGACTAGCGGGTAAACCTTACTATTGTTTTCTTGATGGTTATTCAAGTTACAATCAAATAGCTATCGCACCGGAAGATCAAGAAAAGACGACCTTCACATGCCCCTACGGAACGTATGCTTTTAGGAGAATGCCATTTGGATTATGCAATGCACCCGCCACCTTCCAAAGGTGCATGATGGCTATATTCTCCGATATGGTGGAGGACTTCCTCGAAATTTTTATAGACGATTTTTCAGTCTTTGGAGACGACTTTGAAAGCTGCCTAGGCAACCTACAAAAGGTACTCGAAAGATGTGAAAAAGCAAACCTAGTTTTGAATTGGGAAAAATGTCACTTCATGGTGGATGAAGGGATAGTCCTTGGCCATAAAATTAGCTACCGTGGGATAGAAGTCGACAGGGCTAAGATAGAAGTGATCGAAAAGCTGCCGCCGCCCACCACAGTCAAGGGAATTAGAAGCTTCTTAGGACATGCTGGTTTTTATAGGAGGTTCATTGCGAATTTCTCAAAAATCACCAAGCCCCTATGTCATCTTCTAGAGCAGAATCGACCCTTCGACTTTAATGATGAATGTACTGAAGCATTCAAGGTTCTGAAGGAAAAACTGGTAACAACCCCAATAGTACAGCCACCAGACTGGACACAGCCATTTGAGATTATGTGTGATGCTAGTGACTATGCTGTCGGGGCATCACTTGGGCAGCGGAGAGACAAATTATTTCATGTCATATATTATGCCAGCAAGACACTGAACGACGCCCAAGTGAACTACACCACCACAGAGAAGGAGTTATTAGCTGTGGTATTCTCCATTGACAAGTTCCGTTCTTACATACTTGGAACGAAGGTAATAGTGCACACAAACCATTCTGCCCTGAAGTATCTGTTTGCGAAAAAGGATGCTAAACCTCGATTGATACGATGGATCCTACTATTGCAAGAATTCGACCTTGAAATCAAGGACAAAAAGGGGACAGAAAATCAAGTGGCAGATCACTTGTCGAGGTTGGAGAAGGGACAGAGTCTACCAACAGATGAGACAAACATACTGGAGACCTTCCCAGATGAGCAGCTCTTTGCTGCCGCAGTCACTGCCGCGACAGCCATGGCGGTAGGTAAGTCTTCTAAACTCCCCTGGTATGCTGATTTCGTTAATTTCTTAGTTAGCGGAATAATTCCTTCTGACCTTAATTATCAAGCCAGGAAGAGGTTCCAAAATGATGTTAAGCATTATTATTGGGACGAACCTCTTCTTTTCAAAATCTGTGCAGATCAGGTTATAAGGAGATATGTACCACAGGAAGAGCAAGAAGACATACTTCATCACTGTCATGCTTCACAGTATGGAGGTCACTTAGGAGGCAACAAAACTGCTGCTAAGGTGCTGCAGTCAGGGTTTTATTGGTCGTCACTATATAAAGATGCTCAAATCTTCTACAAGAGTTGTGACAGGTGCCAAAGGACAGGAAACATCTCAAGGAGACACGAGATGCCGCTGCAGAACATTCTAGAAGTCGAGATCTTCGACGTTTGGAGGATTGATTTTATGGGACCTTTTCCATCTTCATGTGGGAATCTATACATCCTCCTGTCAGTAGATTATGTCTCTAAGTGGGTTGAAGCTATCGCCACTCAAAAGAATGATGCCAAGACAGTCCAAAGGTTTTTACACAAAAACATTTTTTCTAGGTTTGACATCTCTAAGGCGATTATCAGTGATGAAGGGAGACATTTAGACAATAGGGTTATTGCTGCTGCCTTGAAGAAATATGGAGTCAAGCATCGGATCACAACAGCATATCACCCTCAAACCAATGGACAAGCTAAAATATCCAACAGGGAAGTTAAGAACATTCTTGAGAAGATGGTCAAGCCAACTAGGAAAGATTGGTCTTTACTCCTTAATGATGCATTATGGGCTTATAGGAAAGCTTTTAAAACTCCATTGGGAATGTCTCCATACCGATTGATTTATGGGAAAACATGTCATCTACCTATCGAGATCGAGCACAGAGCATACTGGGCAATCAAGGCAGTGAATATGGACTTGGACAAGGCAGGGCAGAAAAGGCTATAACGAAATTGAAGAAATCCGGACAATGGCCTATGACAATGCAAGAATCTACAAGGATAAAACTAAGAAGTGGCATGACAAGAAGTTGCTGCCACGACAGTTCTGCTCAGGGCAGCTTGTATTGCTCTTCAATTCTAGACTGAAACTCTTCCCAGGGAAGTTGAAATATAGATGGTCTGGCCCGTTTCAAGTCGTACAGGTTTTTCCCCATGGTGCCATCACAATCCGATCATTAAAAGACGGGCACCAATTCAAAGTCAACGGACAGCGCTTAAAGCATTATCAGGGGAATGAAGCCCCAAGACAACAGGAAGTGGTTACCTTAGGAGATGCCCCACCTGGCATTCCTAATTTAACCTAATTTTTAATTTATTTTTATTTTTAGTTTTATTATTAATTATTAGTTATTAGGAATAAGATTTATTTTATTTGAATAATGTTTTTATTTTTATTGTTCTTTGGAAATAAAGGAGTCAAGAAGATCAGGAGAAGTGAACTCAGCCCACCATCCATCCACCATCCCAACCAAGCCCAATTTTTGAAGCTTGTCGTTACAGCTGCCGCGACAGACACGGAAAATACAGGCAGTCATCACGCTGTCACGGCAGACGCGGAAACACGTCACAGACGCGCAACAGACACGGAAAAGCGTGACAGACGCATCAGACACGCTATAGCGTAACAGCTGGCCCCGTTATTCGCGCCTGCCATTACAGCTTCAACGGGCAGCAAAATCCTTCTCTATATAACCTCGTTTCATTTTTCATTTTCACTCACTTCTGCTTTTCTTACTTGCTCTCTCTTTAGATTTTTATTTGCTTTCAGTTTTATTTCCACAACCCTTGCAAAAATGTCTTCTAGGAAAACCTGAAGGAATGCTGCTTCCAGTTCCACACCGACAGCAACAACCCCATGCTCCTTTGCCATCAGAGATATGTGGGAAGAGCGAGGATTTATCTATACATCGGAGGAGGAAAATCTGGGCCTCAAACCATTCATAGCCCGGAAGGTTCGAGCTTTACAATGGCAGACTTTTGCGGAGCAGCCTGAAGAAATGAACGTCACGTTGGTTCGAGAATTTTATGTTGCCATCAGTAGCAGGACGGCGACAGTGGTGGTTGTTCGAGGGAAAGAAGTGTTGTTTGAAGCAGAGTACATTAACACCTTATATGGATTCTACATCGGCAACAATGACGACGCTCACCAGCAGTTCCTCAACACATTAGACCCTGCTGCCTATGACGCTGTCATGGCAGAGTTGACAAATGAGGGGACTCAATGGAACACCAGTCGGAAGAATCCACGGACAGTAAAGAGGACCCAGCTGCTGCTAGTGGCGAAGTTATGGAATGCCTTCATAAAAAAGCGGATCATGCCGTCATCCCACAATACCACGATCGACCAACCAAGGTTAGCTTTGATACACTCCATTTTACATGAAAGGCCCATTAATGTGGGCAGTTATATTCGTGAAAGCATCTTGGAGTGCGCGTACAGACTGACGGGTCCCCTTTACATGAAAGGCCCATTAATGCAAGAGCGTCGGGAGAGCATTGTGAGGTTATCGATTTACTTAGCATCGGGAGAGTTAAGTATACGAAAGGAATAAGTGCAAGTTCTCTAGTTTATAGTTGAACTATCTCGGACCTAGGGATAGGATGAGGTTAAGTGGCTAAAGAAGAATTCATACACATCGGTGTTCATCTGAGATTATCGATTCACGAGGTTAAGCGCCAAAAACTTGTTGCGTGTAAAAGAGTCTATCGCAATTGTAGTGCAAGTGTACACGACGCAAGTAGTAAAGTGATACGAAGTATTGGATATCGTCTCCACAGGAACTGGGCTAATAGCTTCACCTTGAATCACTACACGAAAGTAAAGAAAATATTTGAGAAAGTTGTCACAAAAATAATAAAGAAAACTTAAATAATAGAGTAGAGAAATCAAGATAGAGAGAATAGGCTGGTATTGAATTGCTCAGTAGTGCAGGTATTGTTAAGTCTAGGAAATCCAGTTTTGTCGTCGTCCCCGTCACGGCAGCACCTGTCGCGGCAGCAGTCCGTTGCTTGTCGCGGCAGCGAACACTCAACTCAGTACTTCAAGTTTGGCAAGAATCCCTGCTGTGCCTTGGCCTATCCATAGGTCCAAGTCTATCGATGATCACGTCTTTGATGATACCTCGCGGCAGCGAACACCGATGTGTATGAATTCTTCTTTAGCCACTTAACCTCGTCCTATCCCTAGGTCCGAGATAGTTCAACTATAAACTAGAGAACTCGCACTTATTCCTTTCGTATACTTAACTCTCCCGATGCTAAGTAAATCGATAACCTCACAATGCTCTCCCGACGCTCTTGTAAGATATTAATAACCAGAATAAGAGAACTAGAAGTATATTTTATTAAACTGAAAATTCCTAAAACAAAACAACCCTTGCAACTACTTTACAAGACAACCCGTGGCCCTAAAGGGATTTTAGAACATTTTGAGGGAAGGAAAACAGCTAGGGTTTTGGGAAAAAAGCTAGAGAATCGATTCTCTATCTCCTAGGTCGAAATATATGCCCTTATATAGGCTTTGGGTCCAAGTTATCTAAAATAGCAAGAATACAACTTTAAATTAAAGTACAACTCTAATAAAGACTAAATCTTTATAGAATCTATCTTTAAGCCGCCATCTTTCTTGCTTGGGATTTTCTCTCCTTGAACTTTGGGCTTGACATTCCTTTCGATCTGGGGCTTGGAAAAATATGGTGGTTTCACACGACAGACGGGCTGAATTTTCTCTATCTGTCGAGGTCCGCTTTGCTTCTTCTCCTCAAAACTGCTGTCGTCCTCTACTGTCACGGCGGCAACCATGGCAGCATCGTCCTCCTTGACTGCTCATCCAGTTCCAGCTCTTCTGCTTCACTGCCCAGCGCCTACCTCTCCTATCTGCTACAGCAGCAACCTGCAAAAGCAACCAATTTCAGTAGAAACTGTGCCTTTTTATATATTTGTGATGTTTAACTGTAAACTAGCCTAAATGCAATAAATAATGCTTGAATGCAGCAGAAATATGGGTTAAATAGGGTGTAAATAATAGAACTTTTACACACTCAACACACCCCCAAACTCAAGTTTTTGCTTGCCCTCAAGCAACTAAGACCTAAAAGAAAAATGAAATATTTTTGTTTTGGCTCAAAACAGTGAACTTTCCCTTACCCTTCGTTCTTTCCCTGTGGCGGCAGCACCCTGTCAGATAATCTAAGGTCTGTCCGAAATCTCACTATAGTTCTCGTGCAGTGTGTGCATGCTTGTGCACAGATATTTGCCAAGACTCTCTTAGTTTCACTAGAATATTTCAGCCCTTAACTCGAATTTTTATGCCAAAGTTTATTTTTTTGAAGGCATTAGTTATGCTCCTTTGATTTTTTTTGACTCGATTTCACTATTTTTTAAGCTAAAGTTTCACTAGAGCCAGTTTTAGGCACCTCTAGCTAACTTCCTAGAGCCAGTTTCGGGCACCTCTAGGGCTGTTGAGTCTCTTTTGCTAAACTTCTTTCCTAGAGCCAGTGTTAGGCACCTCTAGGGGCTATTCAAGTGCTAAGCTTCCTATTCTAGTTGGCTAAAAGAGTTCTAAGCAGTATAATAGTCACAATGGTGTTTAAGTTTTCAAAACTATAGAAAGGCTCTAAACTTCTCCTAAAGACTATCCTAAAGGCACTGCCATGACAGAGCTGTCACGACAGGTAAGTTCAGGTCACAGACTTAAGCCAAAATTTTCATTTTTTCATTTTTTTTTCAAAAATAAGCTAAGTAAAAGAGTCAAATTTTAAAACTAAGATGGACTCCATTAATGGAGGGTTGCCACCCCTAAACTCGAGGGTTGCATTGCCCTCAATGCAAATGATAAAAAAAAAACAAAGATAAGGCAGTACAACACAAAATATATAGCAGGCAGTAATAATAAGAGAAGAAACTTAAATTTTAATCGATGTCTTCGTTGCTGCTGCTGAGTCTGATCTGGCGGCGGGCTCTAGCTTTTGGAGCTGGCTGGGGCACGGGGGAGGCAGATGTGTTCTTTGCTTTGGTCTCCCGTGGTGGCTGGATCCTAGTCGGGGAGATGAGAGGAGGTTGCTCCACAACTTGGACTTCAGAGCTGCTGCTGCTGCTTTTACCGCTGCTGCTGTCACCACCGCTGCTGCTGTCCTTTGGCATGTTGTTCTTATCAGCCATTCGCTTCTGCCTTTTCACCGGTGAGAACTCCTTCGACAGACTCCTCTTAATAGAGGGTTCATTGTCACTGGCGGCCCAAACGGAGGAGGAGGAGAATCCAGCAATAAAGGCATCAAGCTCCTCCGATGCCATTCTACGTTTCGTGCCACGGGCAGATGGCTCAGCATGGGTGCTGTCGGCGGCTGTCGGGGCAGGTGATGGCGTTGAGGTAGCAGAGGGTGTCCGTGGTGTGGCAGCAGGTGTATGAGTGTGGGCAGGTGTAGTGACAGTAAAATAATGTGTAGGAAATGTGGGGAAGACAGCATCAGGGAAATTTAAAAAATTTTGTATAAAGGTTACCGTAGAGGTAGCAAAATCCCTGATGAAGGTCATCAGCCCAAGCTGTCGTTCCTCCATTTTTTGAATGGCAGCTAAGATCTGGGAGGAGGAGTCTGTCGGGGCGGCTGCTACGGAAGCTGGTTCCGTTTCTGGCTGCTCTGTTGTGTTGGCTGTTGTGGCAGCTGGGTCGAATGACGAAAGAAGAGTGGCAGCAGTCAACTCCATAAGGCTGAGGATGTTCTTTTCAGTCCAGCCTTTCCCTTGGACTCACATATCAGTGACCACTTCCAATACGCCATGGCCACGGCAGAGTGAGGTGATGAGGTACGGAAGGTAAAGGGGACCCGTCGGTCTGTGCGCGCACTCCAAGATGCTTTCACGAATATAACTGCCCACATTAATGGGCCTTTCATGTAAAATGGAGTGTATTAAAGCTAACCTCGGTTGGTCGACCGTGGTATTGTGGGATGACGACATGATCCGCTTTTTTATGAAGGCATTCCATAACTTCGCCTCTGGCAGCTGCTGGGTCCTCTTTACTGTCCGTGGATTCTTCCGGCTGGTGTTCCATTGAGTCCCCATATTTTTCAACTCTGCCATGACAGCGTCATAGGAAGTAGGGTCTAATGTGTTGAGGAACTGCTAGTGAGCGTCGTCATTGTTGTCGATGTAGAATCCATATAAGGTGTTAATGTACTCTGCTTCAAACGGCACTTCTTTCCCTCGAACAACCACCACTGTCGCCATCCTACTGCTGATGGCAGCATAAAATTCTCGAACCAACGTGACGTTCATTTCTTCAGGCTGCTCCGCAAAAGTCTGCCACTGTAAAGCTCGAACCTTCCGGGCTATAAATGGTTTGAGGCCCAGATTTTCCTCCTCCGATGTATAGATAAATCCTCGCTCTTCCCACATATCTCTGATGGCAAAGGAGCGTGGGGTTGTTGTTTTCGGTGTGGAACTGGAAGCAGCATTCCTTCGGGTTTTCCTAGAAGACATTTTTGCAAGGGTTATAGAAATAAAACTGTAAGCAAATAAAAATCTAAAGAGAGAGCAAGTAAGAAAAGCAGAAGTGAGTGAAAATGAAAAATGAAACGGGGTTATATAGAGAAGGCTTTTGCTGCCCGTTGAAGTTGTAACGGCAGGCGCGAATAAAGGGGCCATCTATTACGCTGTAGCGTGTCTGACGCGTCTGTCACGCATTTCTGTGTCTATTGCGCGTCTGTGACGTGTTTCCGCGTCTATCGTGACAGCGTGATGACGGCCTGTATTTTCCACGTCTGTCGCGGCAGCTGTAACGACAAGCTTCAAAAATTGGGCTTGGTTGGGCTAGTTGATGGATGGTGGGCTGAGTTCACTTCTCCTGTTCTTCTTGACTCCTTTATTTCCTAAGAACAATAAAAATAAAAACATTATTCAAATAAAATAAATCTTATTCCTAATAACTAATAATTAATAATAAAACTAAAAATAAAAAAATAAAAATTAGGTTAAATTAGGAATGCCAGGTGGGGCATCTCCTAAGGTAACTGCATCATGTAGTCCTGGGGCTTCAGTCCCCTGATAATGCTTTAAGCGCTGTCCGTTGACTTTGAATTGGTGCCCGTCTTTTAATGATCGGATTGTGATGGCACCATGGGGAAAAACATGTACGACTTGAAACGGGCCAGACCATCTAGATTTCAACTTCCCTGGGAAGAGTTTCAGTCTAGAATTGAAGAGCAATAGAAGCTGCCCTGGGCAGAACTGTCGTGGCAGCAACTTCTTGTCATGCCACTTCTTAGTTTTATCCTTGTAGATTCTTCCATTGTCATAGGCCATTGTCCGGATTTCTTTAATTTTGTTCAGATCTAATAGCCTTTTCTGCCCTGCCTTGTCCAAGTCCATATTCACTGCCTTGATTGCCCAGTATGCTCTGTGCTCGATCTCGATAGGTAGATGACATGTTTTCCCATAAATCAATCGGTATGGAGACATTCCCAATGGAGTTTTAAAATTTGTCCTATAAGCCCATAATGCATCATTAAGGAGTAAAGACCAATCTTTCCTAGTTGCCTTGACCATCTTCTCAAGAATGTTCTTAACTTCCCTGTTGGATATTTCAGCTTGTCCATTGGTTTGAGGGTGATATGTTGTTGCGATCCGATGCTTGACACCATATTTCTTCAAGGCAGTAGCAATAACCCTGTTGTCGAAATGTCTCCCTTCATCACCGATAATCGCCTTAGGGATGCCAAACCTAGAAAAAATGTTTTTGTGTAAAAACCTTTTGACTGTCTTGGCATCATTCTTTTGAGTGGCGATAGCTTCAACCCACTTAGAGACATAATCTACTGCCAGGAGGATGTATAGATTCCCACATGAAGATGGGAATGGTCCCATAAAATAAATCCCCCAAACGTCGAAGATCTCGACTTCTAGAATGTTCTGCAGCGGCATCTCGTGTCTCCTTGAGATGTTTCCTGTCCTTTGGCACCTGTCACAACTCTTGTAGAAGATTTGAGCATCTTTATATAGTGACGACCAATAAAACCCTGACTGCAACACCTTAGCAGTAGTTTTGTTGCCTCCTAAGTGACCTCCATACTGTGAAGCATGGCAGTGATGAAGTATGTCTTCTTGCTCTTCCTGTGGTACGCATCTCATTATAACTTGATCTGCACAGATTTTGAAAAGAAGAGGTCCGTCCCAATAATAATGCTTAACATCATTTTGGAACCTCTTCCTGGCTTGATAATTAAGGTTAGAAGGAATTATTCCGCTAACTAAGAAATTAACGAAATCAGCATACCAGGGGAGTTCAGAAGACTTACCTGCCGCCATGGCTGTCGCGGCAGTGACTGCGGCAGCAAAGAGCTGCTCATCTGGGAAGGTCTCTAGTATGTTTGTCTCATCTGTTGGTAGACTATGTCCCTTCTCCAACCTCGACAAGTGATCTGCCACTTGATTTTCTGTCCCCTTTTTGTCATTGATTTCAAGGTCGAATTCTTGCAATAACAGGATCCATCGTATCAATCGAGGCTTAGCATCCTTTTTCGCAAACAGATACTTTAGGGCAGAATGATCTGTGTACACTATTACCTTCGTTCCAAGTATGTAAGAACGGAACTTGTCAATGAAGAATACCACAGCTAATAGCTCCTTCTCTGTGGTGGTGTAGTTCACTTGGGCGTCGTTCAGTGTCTTGCTGGCATAATATATGACATGAAATAATTTGTCTCTTCGCTGCCCAAGTGATGCCCCGACAGCATAGTCACTAGCATCACACATAATCCCAAATGGTTGTGTCCAGTCTGGTGGCTGCACTATTGGGGCTGTTACCAGTTTTTCCTTCAGAACCTTGAATGCTTCAGTGCATTCATCATTAAAGTCGAAGGGTCGGTTCTGCTCTAGAAGATGACATAGGGGCTTGGTGATTTTTGAGACTTTCACAATGAACCTCCTATAAAAACCAACATGTCCTAAGAAGCTTCTAATTCCCTTGACTGTGGTGGGCGGCGGCAGCTTTTCGATCACTTCTATCTTAGCCCTGTCGACTTCTATCCCACGGCAGCTAATCTTATGGCCAAGGACTATCCCTTCATCCACCATGAAGTGACATTTTTCCCAATTCAAAACTAGGTTTGCTTTTTCACATCTTTCGAGTACCTTTTGTAGGTTGCCTAGGCAGCTTTCAAAGTCGTCTCCAAAGACTGAAAAATAGTCCATAAAAATTTTGAGGAAGTCCTCCACCATATCGGAGAATATAGCCATCATGCACCTTTGGAAGGTGGCAGGTGCATTGCATAATCCAAATGGCATTCTCCTAAAAGCATACGTTCCGTAGGGGCATGTGAAGGTCGTCTTTTCTTGATCTTCCGGTGCGATAGCTATTTGATTGTAACCTGAATAACCATCAAGAAAACAATAGTAAGGTTTACTCGCTAGTCTATCAAGCATTTGATCAATAAAGGGCAAAGGGAAGTGGTCATTTCGGGTAGCTTTGTTAAGCTTCCGATAGTCCATACAAACCCTCCAACCGGTCACAGTCCTGGTTGAGATTAACTCATTGTTTTCGTTAGTCACCACGGTCATTCCTCCTTTCTTGGGAACACATTGCACCGGGCTCACCCATTTGCTGTCCGAGATGGCATAAATTATACCAGCATCTAACCATTTGATTATCTCCTTACGTACCACCTCTTTCATCGCATGGTTTAGCCGCCTTTGAGCATCTATAGTCGGCTTATGGTCATCCTCTAGAAGGATTTTATGCATACATAGGGCCGGACTAATGCCTTGAATATCAGCTATCGTCCATCCAATAGCCTATTTGTGCTGCTGCAGCATCCCTATTAACTGTTGTTCCTGATCCTGCATCAACTTGGAAGAGATGATTACGGGCAACGTATCATTTGAACCAAGAAAAGCATATTTTAGCTGCCCTGGCAGGGGCTTCAGTTTTAAAACAGGGGGCTCAACAGTGGAAGGCTTTTGGATTGCATGGTTATCTGAAGTATAATTTAAAGGTTCGAATAACTTACCTGGACGATCACCTATCAAGTTTACCTCCTCCTGATCTTCAGTATCAGATGTATTGGATTCTGAGGAGTTGTTGTCGTCAGTGCTGTCGTGACAGTCCTGTAGGTGGCTGCCGAGGCAGTGACCAATTTTGATGTCATGACAGCCCGACCTGATGCAAGGTTGGTCAAGAGTAACTTCAGTGATTACCTTGCATTCTTCTTCCGCATCAGCATGCTTCATAGCTTGGAGAACATTCAGCTTTATTTCTTGATCGTTCACTCTCATGGTGGGTTCTCCTTTCTCCACATCAATCAGTGATCTTCCCGTGGCTAAGAAGGGTCGCCCCAGGATGATTGGTGCGTTTTCATCTGCTTCACAATCTAGAACAAGAAAGTCAGCAGGAAAAATAAATTTATCCACTCTTACCAGAATATCTTTGATTTTTCCTTCCGGATGAACGTAAGAGCGGTCTGCCAGCTGCAGAAGTACTGTCGTGGGCCGAGCTTTTCCAATACCTAATTTCTGAAAAACAGATTTTGGCATTAAGTTAATACTAGCACCAAGATCACAAAGTGCCTTACCCACATATTTATCTCCGATTACACAAGGTATGATGAAGCTCCCCGGATCCTTCTTTTTCTGGGGTTGCTGCCTATGAAGAATGCTCATGCATCCTTCTGTCATCTTCACCGTTTCAAATTCCCCAAGTTTATATTTCTTTGACATGACATCCTTGAGAAATTTGGCGTAACCGGGCATCTCCCTCACGGCGTCTAGCAGCGGGATGTTAATATGAACCTGCTTAAAAATATCATAAATCTTTTTGAGCTGAGATTCTTGTTTCACTTGCTGTAACCGTTGAGGAAAAGGAGGTGGGGGACGATAATAAACAATACGTCCTTCCCACTGCATACGAATCTGAGGAGGTTTGGGTTCATCATTTTTCTCCTCTGTCGCTTCTGTTGTCGTGACAGGTTCATCGGCAGCAGGCTGTTTGTTACCTGTCGGGGCAGCTTCCTCGGTAGGTTTATCCAAGGCTGGTTTTTTCACTGTTTCAGCTTCCTTCTCTGGCTCTGGTAGTTTCTTCCAACTCCTAGTAGTAATGGCTTTACACTGCTCATGTGTGGGCTGCCTAGCATTTTCAGTATTGCTAGGAAATCCTCCAGTCTGCCTTGGGTTGATATGCTGGGAAACCTGAACCCATTTGTGTCTCCAACGATTTCAGAGTAGCTTCATGATTTGTCATCCGCATCTCTATTTTATCCATGAATGTCTTTGTCTTCTTGACAAACTGATTCATGTTTTCAATATAAGTACTTGTCTGAGACATAAAAGTAGCCATAGTCTGTTCCAGTATACTGTTAGTAGCAGCTAGTGGCTGTTGTTGTTGTTGCTGCTGCTGCTGTCGAGGCAGCAATCTAGGTCCTTCCTGATTCTGATTATTGTGTGCTTGAGGATTCATGGCATTATTAGGATTACTCCAGGAAAACTTGGGATCCTTTCTCCAGTTGGGATTGTAGTTGTTGGAGTTGTAATTCTACTTATTGTAGTTTCCAACATACTTTCCCTCTTCTATCTGTATAGGACACTCATCCGAACTATGATTTCCCTCACAAATTTCACATACCTCTTCGACAACAAATCCATGTTGTGTGTCATCATTCAAGAGCTTTTTCATTGCCTTAGTAAGGTATGCCACCTGTGATTTCATCGTGCTGTCGGCCTCATAATCCTTAACAGCTAGTACCCGTTTACCCCCTCTTCTTACTGTCGGAAACTGCTCCTCATTCTTGGCCAGATTTTTCAATACTTGCATTGCCTCGTCTGGGTCTTTGTCCAATAGTAATCCGTTTGCTGCTGAATCAATTCGAATACGAGTTTGTAAGTTGGCAGCATTATAAAACTTAGTTACATGGTTCCAGACGGGGAATCCATGCATTGGGCAGTTCCGTAGAAGAGTGGTAAATCTGTCCCAGGCCTCGTGCATCGGCGCGTCATCTTCATGTTGAAAAGTAGCAATTTCATTACGTAACCGCTCAAATAAATGCGAAGGATTAAAACGAGATAAAAATTCACGAGACAAATCTGCCCAAGTTCTAATTGAACCCGGTGTAAGTTTATTCCACCAAGTTTTTGCTCTGACCCTCAATGAATGGGGAAATAACCGAAGCCTCAGTATCTCAAGATTAACTCCTGGTAGTCTAAACGAACCACAGATTTCCTAGAACGTTTTTAGATGCTCCCTAGCATCCTCGGTAGCAGCACCACTGAATTGACCGGCATTGTTGATCATGCTAAACATAAAAGGTTTCAATTCGAAGTTGTCAACGTCTATATCCAGTAGTGTGGTTTCCAGTTCTACATGATCGTTCAACATGTAGTCACGACAGGACCGTCGTCCGACAGCGGCAACAGGGTTGTCGACAGGAGGTATAACCTCTCTATCTCCAACAGGAGGGTCGTTTCCTTGGTGAGCCATCGTCTCTAACTGTTCCTCAAGGTACTCGTTCCTGGCTAGTATGTGACGAAGTCGGTTCTTGAGATTGAATGAACGTTCGATTTCCGGATCTAATGGATACTCAGGATCTTTTTCTCGTCTCGATCTGCGCATAAACAGGAAACCTTGTGAAAAGCAAGAGTTGAATCAAACCAAAGAAAAACATAAAATAAAAATAAAAACGAAAAGTGCAGTAAAAGAAAAGGTAGAGTTATGTTGCCAGTCCCCAGCAACGGCGCCAAAAACTTGTTGCGTGTAAAAGAGTCTATCGCAATTGTAATGCAAGTGTACACGACGCAAGGAGTAAAGTGATACGAAGTATCGGATATCGTCTCCACAGGGACTGGGCTAATAGCTTCACCTTGAATCACTGCACGAAAGTAAAGAAAATATTTGAGAAAGTTGTCACGAAAATAATAAAGAAAACTTAAATAATACAGTAGAGAAATCAAGATAGAGAGAATGGGCTGGTATTGAATTGCTCAGTAGTGCAGGTATTGTTAAGTCTAGGAAATCCAATTCGGTCGTCGTCCCCGTCGCGGCTGCACCTGTCGCGGCAGCAGTCCGTTGCTTGTCGCGGCAACGAACACTCAACTCAGTATTTCAAGTTTGGCAAGAATCCCTGCTGTGCCTTGGCCTATCCCTAGGTCCAAGTCTATCGATGATCACATCTTTGATGATACCTCCCGGCGTGAATCGAAGGATGAACACCGATGTGTATGAATTCTTCTTTAGCCACTTAACCTCGTCCTATCCCTAGGTCCGAGATAGTTCAACTATAAACTAGAGAACTCGCACTTATTCCTTTCGTATACTTAACTCTCTCGATGCTAAGTAAATCGATAACCTCACAATGCTCTCCCGACGCTCTTGCAAGATATTAATAACCAGAATAAGAGAACTTGAAGTATATTTTATTGAACTGAAAATTCCTAAAACAAAACAACCCTTGCAACTACTTTACAAGACAACCCGTGGCCCTAAGGGGATTTTAGAACATGTTGAGGGAAGGAAAACGGCTAGGGTTTTGGGAAAAAAGCTAGAGAATCGGTTCTCTATCTCCTAGGTCGAAATATATGCCCTTATATAGGCTTTGGGTCCAAGTTATCTAAAATAGCAAGAATACAACTTTAAATTAAAGTACAACTCTAATAAAGACTAAATCTTCATAGAATCTATCTTTAAGCTGCCATCTTTCTTGCTTGGGATTTTCTCTCCTTGAACTTTGGGCTTGACATTCCTTTCGATCTGGGGCTTGGAAAAATATGGTGGTTTCACACGACAGACGGGCTGAATTTTCTCTATCTGTCGAGGTCCACTTTGATTCTTCTCTTCAAAACTACTGTCGTCCTCTGCTGTCACAGCGGCAACCATGGCAGCATCGTCCTCCTTGACTGCTCATCCAGTTCCAGCTCTTCTGCTTCACTGCCCAGCGCCTGGCTCTCCTATCTGCTACAGCAGCAACCTGCAAAAGCAACCGATTTCAGTAGAAACTGTGCCTTTTTATATATTTGTGATGTTTAACTGTAAACTAACCTAAATGCAATAAATAATGCTTGAATGCAGCAGAAATATGGGTAAAATAGGGTGTAAATAATAGAACTTTTACACACTCAACAATGGTTATTCAGGTTACAATCAGATTTCCATTGCACCAAAGGACTAGGAGAAGACAACCTTCACATGCCCCTATGGAAAGTAAAGAAGGAGTATATTGGCGTTGAGTCATCAAGGAGTACGGTGATGTAACATTCCACCGGAAATTTATATATATTCTACGGGATGATGAGTGGAATCCCATCCGTAGGGCATGTGGTGATGAGTGGAATCCCGCCCATGCAAGGTCCGGTGATGAGTGTAATCCCACCGAGGTAATGTGATTGTTGAGATTAAATCCGCACATCCGGGTAAACTAATAGTGGCCAATTGAACTTGTTCTTATGATTGTGATGTATGATGTTGATATATGATGTTTGAGCTTAGTATGATGTGAGATGCCATATTATGACTCTTGAAAGACTAGCTAGGTCTACTTGTTGATTTACCTATGTATGTTGTATGTGAGATTTAAGGATTGCATGCTTGAACCCTGCATTGTTGATGTTTTCGATTTTAGAGAATCCTCACTAAGCTTCTAGCTTACGCTCTCATTTTCAACAATGCAGATCATTAGCGTGGTGTTAGCTCGGAGCAAGGCGAAAAGGGGCTTTCCAAGTTTTGTTGCTCAAGTACGGTTTAGTAATTATGTAGTAGTTTAGCAATGTGGCAAGAGTGTGTTTTATATGAGCTATGTATGACTCATTTATGTGTTTGATGTCTATGAAATGACTTGGATTGTAAACATGTTATGTCTTGCCAAATGCTTGTGTGATGGATTACCTTATGAATGCTTAAGTTGCTTTTGATCAGCATGTAAACCTTTGAGATGAATTGTGCCTTTTGGCTTTTAATGTCTTCAAGCATTCCTTATAATGAAATGTTGCTAATGTGTAAATGCCATGAATGAATGTTTCAATCTATGCCTTGTGTGTTGGAGCATGCTTGACATAGGAACCATGCCTCTAGTTCATGTATGTTGGTGCTGAGTGCCTTTTAGGGTCGTTTAGGGCCTTTAGAATTGTTGAGAAATGCCTAAGTCTGGTTTTTAAGGGTTGCAGATAGCCCGTGTTTCGAAATGAGCTGGGCCGTTTCGGAATGGGTAAGGCTTCAGGGACCCCGTATCGGAACGCGTTTCGATACGGTTTGGCCACTGAGAGCCCCTGCTCCGACACGGGTTTCGGAAAATTTTGGCTACTGGAAATCTGAGAAATTGCCGAGATGAAAGCGTTTTGAAACGGGTCTAAGGGTTTTGAAACGGTTAAAATCTCGTTGACCACGAGAAGTTGACCGTTGAGGGTGTTTCGGAACGGTTGACCTTTGTTTCGATACGGCCTCCTCGTTTGGGCTTCAGACGGTTGACCAGGTCAAGACGTTTCGATACGCCTCAATGGTGTTTCGAAACGGCATGTATAATGGATTAAAATTGGACTGTTTGATGGTTGGCTTGTGTTCTGTTGCGTGTCTTTTCTCAATTCTTCCGCTGTTATGATCACATAGGACTTAAATGTGCCATTAGAGGAGATAAGATTAAAAGAAAAAAAATTAGGGTTGCTAACCGAGGGGGAACCTTAACGGGTTTCGCTTCAGTTTTCCCCGTGTGGCCTACTCGGACCGGTCATCCGGCCAGACCAGGACGAGGGGGTTACAACAAGGACAAAAAAGAAAACCTAACACATAATCCCACAATAGAGGAAAAACACAAAAATTAACAAGATCGATAGAGGTCCGAGACAAGAAACAAGCCAGCTATCTTATCTCAATAGAGCGTTGAAGTAGATGCAGAGAGACAAACCATCCAATTCATCACGTAATACGTCATAAATTGCAGACGAAGAGTGGTTAACAGAGGAGGAGAGACACCGATGAATCCAGCCATTGGTCATCCGCCGATGAAAACGACCAAAACAATCTGCACAACGAAACCCCCAAGACACGAAACCCAACAAAATCTAGAAAAATAAAAGGAAAAACGTAGGAGGAGAGGCAAAGCTCTCCTTTCTTTTTGTAACCACTTTTTCACCTCACAAGAGCAGTTTCAAACATGACCTTGATCTTCGGAGAAGACCTCATCGAATAGATCAGCGGATGAATGGAACACACACCACAACGGGAAAAAGGGAGGTTAGAAATAATGAAGGGAAGGAGAAATAGAGGGAAAAATTACATACCCATTTAAATAAAAATATTTTAGACTTTATTCTTTAATTTCTGAATCTGCCACTGCACCAGATTCTACTCAAGCTTTGGTTCTACATTAGCCTACATTCCCGTTTAAAGAACATAAAACTTTGTAGTTAAATTTTAGGGTAAACTATGTTAGGTACCACCAAACTATTGGGATGACCTGTTTATACCACCAACCTTTCAATTGGTCCAAATTTGCCACTAAACTTTATTTTTTGACTCGTTTATACCATCGCACTATTAACTCTTTAACGACATGATGACTTGGACGCTGGACCAAAACAACGTCGTTTTGGTGCCGCTATTTTGATACTAAAATGCCCAAAACGGCGTCGTTTTGCTAGAAGAAAATATGAAAAATTATGCACCAATGGTATTTGAACCTAGAACTTTTAGAATCAAAGGTAACTTCTTAACCACTAAGTTAACTTAACATATTTATTTTGTTTCTAGCACAAATAATATATATTCCAAACTACAGGTTATCATATAAATTATATTATCAATAATATAAAATATATAAATAAATAATATATTGTTATGAAAAACTAAAAAAACTAATTTTCAAAAAAAAACCCCAAAATTTACAAAAAAAACCCCCAAAATCTACCAAAACATTAGATTCTAACCTATAAACCATAAACTATAAACCCTAAAAAACTAAACCCATTACAAGCTGTTGCGTGTAAAAGAGTCCTATCGCAAATAGTGCAAGTGTACATGACGCAAGTAGTAAAGTGATACTTGGAGTATCAGATATCGTCTCCACAGGGACTGGAAATAACTCTATCCTTGAATTGTTGCACAAGAGAGAAAAATAGTTTAATTGAATGGTGAAGTAATCTTGGGAAACAAGTAAAGTAAAATAATAAGGAATCATGTTTAAGAAATAGGTCAGTATTGATTTGCTCAGTAGTGCAGGTGTTGCACTGTAAGAGGAACTTCTGTTCTCTGTCGTCGTTCCTGTCGTGGCAGCACTTGTCGCGGCAGAGGTCTGTTGATGTCGCGGCAGCGATCACACAACTCTGTACTTCAAGTTTGGCAAGAATCCCTGCGATGACTTGTCCTATCCCTAGGCCCAAGTTATGTTGATGGACATGTCTTGGATGTTACCTCTCGGCGTGAATCGAAGGGTGAACACCAATGTTGTTGAATTCTTCCTTAGCCACTTAACCTCGTACTTATCCCTAAGCCGAGATAGTTTAACCATAAACTAGAAAACGCGTATTTATTTCGTTCTTATGCTTGACTCTCCCGATATCAAACAAATGGATAACCTCACAATGCTCTCCCGATACTCTTGCGAGATATGAAAAACCAGAATAAATAAACTAGAAGTTTTTATTACTTGACAGAAATTTCCTAAAACAGTACAATCCTTGCAACTACTTTACAGAATCAACCCTTAGCCCTAGGGGGAGTTTAGAACATGATGAAGAGGGGAAAACGACAAGGGTTTTGGGGAAGATGGCTAGGAATGAGATATCCTTCCCTAGGTCGAATTACATGCCTTTATATAGGCCTTGGGTCCAAGTTTTCTAATATGGCAAGAATACAAGTTCAAACTAAAGTACAACTCTATTAAAGATTAAATCTTCTAAGTAGATGCCTTTAATTCATCCTCTTTTCTTACCTTGAGTTTCTTCCTTGGACTTTGGGCTTGGCCTTCATTCTGCCTCAGAGCTCAGAAAAATATAGGAGTGGCCCACGGCAGACCGGCTTGAAATCCACTATCTGTCGAGCTCCACTTCACTTTTCCACTTCACTCTTCTGCCGTCATGGCTACCACGGCAGTGGCCACGGCAGCATTTTCTCCTCGACTCCAGTTCTGTGATCCAGCTCTGCTTTTTTGCTCCCATGAGTCTGCCACAGCAGATACCTGTAAAAGTGACCAAAATCAGTACAACTATGCCATTTTATCTAGTTGTGATGTATATGCAGAAATCTATCCTAAATGCAATGAATTATGCTTGAATGCAGCAGAAATATGAGTAAATGAGGGGTAAAATATAGAACTTTTATACACTCAACACACCCCCAAACTCAAGTTCTTGCTTGCCCTCAAGCAAATACGTCCTAACTAAAAATAAAAACTTTTTGTTTGGATTAATTCAGTGAACTTTACACTAGCTACCACACATTCCCTATCAAGAGCAATACCTTGTCGGGCGTTTCTGGATTTATCCGGAACAATTCTATAGTTCTTGTGCAGCGTGTGCAGGTTTTATGAACAAATATGTGCCTAGACTCCTTTAGCTTACTAGAATAGTCATGCTTACAAACTTGAGTTTTATGCCAATTCATTTTTTCTGGAGGCAATTCTTAGGCTCCTTTAGTTTTTTTCTGACTCTTGACTCAACTTCATTTTTTATGGAGGCAATTTTTAGGCTCCTTTAGTTTTTTTTTGACCTTGGACTTCATCTTTTATGGAGGCAATTCTTAGGCTCCTTTAGTTTTTTTTCTAACTTAAGCTCAAAGAGAAATCTCCCTAAAATCATTCTAAGGCAGTTTTGCAAGCAAGTGAGTCTAAAATGTTTCTTTCTTTTATTCCTTTCCTAGAGCCAGTGATGGGCACCTCTAGGGGAAACTCAAGTTGGTAAACATTCTGATTCCACTGCACTACAGAAGTCTAGATAGAATAAGAGTCACAAAGGGTGTTCTAAGAATCAGAACTATAGCATGGCTCTAAACAGTTCCTAGAAACATCCTAAAGACACTGTCACGATAGCGTATGTCGCGGCAGGTAAGTTCAGTTCAAAGACTTAAGCCAAAATTTTGTTTTTATTTTCATTTTTTTACACAAAAATAAACTTAAAGATAAATTAACAATTAGACACAAATTAAGACACAACTAACAATTTCATTACTAGAGGAATGCCCACCCCCAAACTCGAGGGTTGCATTGCCCTCAATGCATGATAGAATAAAATGAAAAACGGAAAAGAAAATACATCACAAAATAGATAAAACAGCAAAGACAACAAAATATAAGAAAAGAAACTTAAGTGGAGGAGCTGTCGTCGCTGCTGCTGCTGACTTGGAGCTGCCGGCGGGCAATGACCTTAACGGCAGGGGCTGGCAGGTTGCTGGGGGACGCAGAGGCCATTTTCTTCTTAGCCTCTCGAGGTGGCTGGACACGGGTCGGTGAGATGTGTAGGGGCTGGTCCATGACCTCGAGATCATCATCACTGCTGCTCTTGCTACTGCTGGCAGATCTGCCTTGGCAGGGTCCTTCGACAATCTCATTCAGCTTCTTCCTTTTCATCGGTGGGAAGTCCCTGGAGATGTCTCGGGCTACGGATGGCTCGAAGTTAGAGTCCTGCCAGACGGAGGAGGAGGAGAACCCTTCAAAGTATTTGGGGTCGATCTTCGGTAGGGGGTCTTTCCTCTTCTCTCCTCTGGGGGTTGGATACTTTCTGCCGCCTTCGTTTGTCGTGGCATGTGTGGGTGTGGAGGTAGCAGAGGGAGTTCTGGGGCTTGCAGCAGGAGTGGGTGCAGCAAAGAAGTTTTCTAGGAAGGAGGGGAATTGCACATGGGTAAAATTTAAATCATTTTTAATAAAAGTTACCGTTGCGGCTGTGAAGTCCCTCATAAGCCCATCAAGCCGAGCTGTCATTCCTCCATCCTTTTTAGCATCGTCAGAATCTGGCTGGAGGTGTCTGGTGGTGGTGCTGCTGTCGTCTGCTCTGGGTCTGCTGCGATAGGTTCAAGGGTGGCAGAAGGGTCTGTTGTTGGTTCTGTCGTGGCAGAAGGGTCTGTTGTTGGTTCTGTCGTGGCAGAGGGGTTGATGTATGACAGAGGAGTGGCAGCTTTCAATTCCATCAGATTGTAAATATTTCGCTGCATCCACCCTTTTCCTTGGACCTTGACATCCTCTTCAATTTCTTGTACGTTGTTGCCCCGGCAGATTGTGGTGATGAGATAGGGGAAGACGAGGTGGGCTGACGGTTGGAGAGCACACTCGAGGATTTCGTCCCGGATGTAGCGGCCGACATTGATTTGCCTCTCGTTTAGAATAGAGTGGACAAAGGCTAACCTTGGTCTGTCGACAGTACTGTTGTGGGAGGTAGGCATGAGGCATTTCTTAGCAAAATGGTTCCACAGCTTGGCTTGTGGGGTCAGTTGGGTCCTCCTCACGGTCCATCGGTGCTTCGGGTCATCGTTCCACTCCATTCCTTCCTCTGTAACCACTGCCATGACAGCGTCATAGTCTGCCGGCGACAAACTATTCACAGACCTCCGGTGGGTGTCCTCCTTTTTGCTCACGTACAGCCCATAAAGTGTGTTGATGTGCGCTGGCTCGAGAGAGATTTATTTGCCTCGAACGGTCACTGTCGTGGCATCCTTATTGTTGACAGCAGCGTAGAAATCACGTACGAGGGTTACGTTCATTTCCTCGGGCTAGGCAGCAAATTTCTGCCACTTGAGGGTTTGTATCTTCTTAGCAATGAAACTTTCTAGCCCTAGATCTCTCGTTTGTTTGGTATAGATGAACCCTCGTTCCTCCCACATTTTCCTCTTTTGGAAAGAACTGCAGTACTTCTTCACTGAATCTATGGATGCGAATCGGTTTGGTATGCCACTGGGGCTTGGGGTTGACACTGCCGTGGTAGAGTTGGAGGCAGCGCTGTGTCGGGTGTGTCTGCTGTCCATTGCAAGGAACTGTAGTAAAAATGAAAATAAATTTCTGAGATCTAAAATAGAGGAAGCAAGTTGAGAGGATGAGAATGATATGAAAAATGAGAAGGGATTGGGGGTTTATATAGAATGGGGATTTTCTGCCCGTTGGGTCTGTAACGACAGGCACGAATAACGGGGCCAGTTGTTACGCGGTTTCTGACGCGTTTGTCACGCGTTTCCGTGTCTGCTGCGCGTCTGTTATGCGTTTGTGTGTCTACTGTGACAGCTCCGTGACAGACTGTCTTTTCCGCATCTGTCTCAACAGCTGGTGACAGGCTATGACGACAATCGTGTCTGTTGGGATTTTTGGGCTGTAATGAATGTGTTGGGCCGATTCATTCCTTCTCTTTGCGTTGCTTCCTTTATTTCCTAAAAAATTAAATAAATAAACTGAATTAAAATCTTAGTTCCTAAAATAAATAATAAATAAAAATTCTTAATTCCTAATAAATAAATAAAATAAAATAAAATTAAGTTAAATTAGGGGTGCCTTGAGGGGCATCTCCTAAAGTAACTACTCCCTGCATCCTTGGGGCTTCAGTCCCCTGATAATGCTTGAGTCTCTGTCCATTGACCTTGAACTGGTGCCCATCTTTTAGTGATCTGATTGTAATGGCACCATGAGGGAAAACTTGGACAACCTTGAAAGGACTAGACCACCTAGATTTAAGCTTTCCTGGAAAAAGCTTCAACCTGGAGTTGAACAACAACAACTGCTGCCCTGGGCAGAACTGTCGTGGCAGCAGCTTCCTGTCGTGCCACTTCTTGGTTTTGTCCTTATAGATCTTGGTTTTGTCCTTATAGATCTTGGCATTGTCGTAGGCCATTGCTTGAATTTCCTCAATTTCATTCAAGTCTAGTATCCTTTTCTGTCCTGCCTTATCCCAGTCCATATTTACCGCCTTGATAGCCCAGTAAGCTTTATGTTCTATCTCAACAAGTAAATGATAGGTTTTCCCATAGATGAGTCGATATGGTGACATCCCCAATGGTGTTTTGAACGTTGTTCTGTAGGTACAGAGTGCATCATTGAGATGTAGAGACCAATCCTTTCGAGTGGGTTTAACCATCTTCTCTAGTATGTTCTTTACTTCTCTGCTAGATATCTCGGCCTGCCAATTGGTTTGAGGGAAATTCGGTGCTTTACTCTGTATTTCCTTAAGGCAGCAGCTATTACCCTGTTATCGAAGTGTCTCCCTTCGTCACTGGTTATTGCCATTGGAATGCCAAATCTGGAGAAGATGTTCTTGTGAAGAAATCTTTGTACAGTTTTAGCATCATTATTTTGAGTGGCGATCGCTTCCACCCACTTGGACACATAGTCCACTGCCTGTAGGATGTACAAATTCCCACTAGATGCTGGGAATGGTCCCATGAAATCGATTCCCCATACATCGAAGATTTCGACCTCTAATATGTTCTGCAGTGGCATCTCATGCCTTCTTGATATATTCCCAGTCCTTTGTCACTTGTTACAGCCTTTGAAAACAGCTTGTGCATCTTTGAACAGTGTGGATTAATAGAGACCGGATTGCAGAACCTTAGCAGCGATTTTGTTTCCTCCTAGGTGTCCTCTATAAGGGGAAGCATGGCAGTGGTGAAGCACATCTTTATGTTCGTCATGTGGTACGCATCTCCTGATAATCTGATCTGCACAGTGTTTGAAAAGAAGAGGTTCGTCCCAATAATAATGTTTTACATCATTTTGGAACCTCTTCCTTGCTTCGTAATTAAGTTCGAGAGGTAATAACCCACTTACAATGTAATTAACAATGTCAGCGTACCAAGGGGTTTCAGAAAGCTTACCTCCCGCCATGGCTATCACGGCAGTGCTGGTGGCAGCAAACAACTTCTCATCTGGGAATGTCTCCAGTATGTTGGTCCTGTCTATGGATTGACTCCTCCCCGTCTCCAGCCTTGACAAGTGGTCTGCTACTTGGTTCTATGTTCCCTTTTTATCCTTGATGTCAATGTCAAACTCTTGCAGCAACGGAATCCAACGTATCAATCTAGGTTTTGCATCCTTTTTCATGAACAGATACTTCAGTGCTGAATGGTCTGTATAGAGCACCACCTTTGTTCCCAGTATGTACAGATGGAAATTGTTGATTGAGAACACCACTGCTAACAGCACCTTCTCTGTCGTGGTGTAGTTGACTTGGGCATCATTCAGTGTTTTGCTGGCATAATAAATCACATGGAAGAGCTTATCCTTCCTCTGTCCTAATGTTGCCCCGACAACGTAGTCACTGGCATCACACATTATTTCAAATGGAAAACTCCAGTTTGGTGGCTGTACGATCGAGGCTGTTACCAGCTTCTCCTTCAGTATTCTGAATGCCTCAATACATTTAGCATTAAAATCAAAGGGTCGATTCTGTTCCAATAGGTGGCATAAGGGCTTGGTAATCTTTGAAAAATTGGCTATAAATTGTCGATAAAACCCGGCATGCCCTAAGAAACTTCGAATCCCTTTGACTGTGGTGGGTGGCGGCAGCTTTTCGATGACTTCTATTTTGGCTATGTCCACCTCTATGTCGCGGCAGCTTACCTTGTGGCCTAGGACTATTCCTTCATCCATCATGAAGTGGCATTTTTCCCAATTCAAAACCAAGTTCGCCTCTTCGCATCTCTCAAGAACTTTCTGTAAGTTTCCTAAACAACCTTTAAAGCTGTCTCCAAAGACGGAAAAGTTGTCCATGAAAATTTCCAAGAAATCCTCCACCATGTCGGAGAATATTGCCATCATGCACCGTTGGAAGGTTGTTGGTGCATTGTAGAGCCTAAATGGCATTCTCCGAAAGGCATAGGTGTCGTACGAGCATGTGAAAGTGGTTTACTCTTGGTCCTCCGGTGCAATTTCAATTTAATTGTAACTTGAGTAACCATCAAGAAAATAGTAGTATGGTTTCCCCGCTAATCTATCAAGCATTTGATCAATAAAAGGTAAGGGGAAATGGTCTTTCCGGGTAGCTTTATTAAGCTTCCGGTAATCCATACAAACCCTCCAACCGGTCATAGTCCAAGTTAGGATTAGTTCATTTTCTTCGTTGGTTACCACGATTATGCCTCTCTTTTTTGGGCACACACTGCACCGGGCTCACCCACTTGCTATCCGAGATGGCGTATATGATTTCGGGGTCGAGCCATTTGATAATCTCTTTCCTCACCACATCTCTCATAGCCTCGTTCAATCGTCTTTGGGCATCAATAGTCGGCTTATGATCATCCTCCAAGAGAATCTTGTGCATGCATAATGTCGGACTGATGCCTTGGATATCAGTTATAGTCCATCCAATAGACTTCTTATGCTATTGTAGCATTTTGATCAGCTGTTGTTCATGTTCCTGTATCAACTTGGAAGAGATAATTACGGGCAACATATCATTTAAACCAAGAAAGACATATTTAAGGGCTTCTGGATTACATGTTCATTCGAGGTATAATTTAAGGGCTCGAAGAACTTACCTGGACGTGTACCTATCTCATTTACCTCCTCAGGACCTTCAGTGTCGGATGTTTCTGTGTTTGAGGAGTCACTATCGTCGTTGCTGTCGTGACAGTCTTCCAGGTGACTGCGGTGGCAGTGACCAAACTATCTGTCGTGGCAGCTCGACCTGATGCAGGGTTGGTCAAAGACTATTTCAGAGATTGCCTTGCACTCTTCTTCTGCATCAGCCTGTTTTATTTCTTGAAGAACATTGAGTTTGATGTGCTGATCATTCACTCTCATGGTCAGTTCTCCTTTCTCAACATCGATCACAGTTATGCATGTGGCTAGGAAGGGTCGCCCCAGGATGATCAGTGCGTTTTCATCTACTTCACAATCTAAAACAAGAAGGTCAGCAGGAAAAATAAATTTATCCACTCTTACCATAATGTCTTCGATCTTCCCTTCTGGTTGTACGTAAGAGCGGTCTGCCAGCTGCAGCATGACTGTCGTGGGCCTTGCTTGTCCAATACCTAATTTCTGAAACACATATTTGGGCATTAGATTTATGCTAGCATCGAGATCACACAATGCCTTACCCACGAACTTATCGCCAATTATGCACGGTATGATGAAGCTCCCAGGATCCTTCATCTTTTGGGGTGGATGCTTATGCAAGATTGTCATGCATCCTTCTGTCATCTTCACCGTCTCAAATTCCCCAAGTCTGGACCTTTTTGACATTGCGTCCTTGAGAAACTTCGCATAACCGGGCATATGCTTGATGGCTTCTAGTAGCGGTATATTAATGTGTACCTGCTTAAAATATCATAAATCTTCTTAAATTGGTACTCATGTTTCTGTTTTTGTAACCATTATGGAAAAAGAGGTGGAAGACGGTAATCTTCAAGACTTCTTTCACATGGTATTCGGATCTGAGGAGGCTTAAGTTCTTCAGCATCTTCTGTCTGCTCCTCTGTCCCTTCTGCTGTCGCGGTAGGTGTGTCGAAAATGGGTTGTTCTTCCTCTGCCGAGGCAGTGTTCACGGCAGGTGTTTCTGGGGTCGGTTCCTCACTCGGTATGTTCTTCATCTCCGGCCCCTGTAACTGTTTCCCACTCCTAATTGTAATTGCTTTACACTGCTCATGTGTGGGTTTTCTAGTGACCTCAGTATCACTAGGGAATCCTCCGTTCTGCCTTGGCTTGATATACTGAGAAACTTGGCTCATTTGTGTCTCCAGAGATTTTAGGGTAGCCTCATGGTTTGTCATCCTCATCTCTGTCTTGTCCATAAATGACTCAGTTTTCTTAACAAAGTGATCTATGTTCGCCATGTAAGCTCATGTCTGTGACATAAAAGTCGCCAAGGTCTGTTCCAGTATACTAGGTGCGGCTGCCGGCTGCTGCTGTCGCGACAGGATTCTGGGTACCCCTTGGTTTTGGTTGTTCTGCACTAGAGGATTCAGTGCGTTGTTTGGATTGCTCCATGAAAATTTTGGATCCTTCCTCCAGTTGTGATTGTAATTGTTGGAATCATAATTTTTTGGCTTGTTGTAGTTCCCAACATACATCCCTTCTTCCAACTGTAAAGGACAGTCTTCTGAACTGTGGTTCCCACTACAGGTCTCACATACCTCTTCTGCAGAATATACGGCTTTAGAATCTTTTCGTTGCAGATTTTCCACTATCTTTGTGAGGTATGCAACCTGTGATTTCATTGAATTATCAGCTTCATAATCCTTTACAGATATTGTTGTTTGGGTCATCTGCCATGTCGTTTTGCCTTCCGTTCACCATTGCTTCTAGTCTCTCTTCAAGATAGTTGTTTCTTGCTATCAAGAGTCGGGCTTGGTTCCTGAGTTGGTACGTGCGTTCAATTTCTGGGTCTAGTTCGTACTCAGGTTCTTTGCCTCGTCTAGATCTGCGCATAAGCAAACAACAAACCTTGTGAAAAGCACGGGGTAAATAACTCCACTAAAACAAAAAAATAAAAAGAAAAGGTGCAGTAATAAAAAGGGTAAAGATATGTTGCCAGTTCCCGACAATGGCGCCAAAAACTTGTTGCGTGTAAAAGAGTCCCATCGCAAATAGTGCAAGTGTACACGACGCAAGTAGTAAAGTGATACTTGGAGTATCGAATATCGTCTCCACAGGGATTGGAAATAACTCTATCCTTGAATTGTTGCACAAGAGAGAAAAATAGTTTAATTGAATGGTGAAGTAATCTTGGGAAACAAGTAAAGTAAAAGAATAAGGAATCAAGCTTAAGAAATAGGCCGGTATTGATTTGCTCAGTAGTGCAGGTGTTGCACTGTAAGAGGAACTTCTGTTCTCTGTCGTCGTTCCTATCGCGGCAGCACATGTCGCGGCAGAGGTCTGCTGATGTCGCGACAGCGATCACACAACTCTGTACTTCAAGTTTGGCAAGAATCCCTGCAATGACTTGTCCTATCCCTAGGCCCAAGTTCTGTTGATGGATACGTCTTGGATGATACCTCCCGGCGTGAATCGAAGTGTGAACACCAATGTTGTTGAATTCTTCCTTATCCACTTAACCTTGTACTTATCCCTAAGCCGAGATGGTTTAACCATAAACTGGAAAACGTGTATTTATTCTGTTCGTATGCTTGACTCTCCTAATATCAAACAAATGGATAACCTCACAATGCTCTCCCGATACTCTTGCGAGATATGAAAAACCAGAATAAATAAACTAGAAGTTTTTATTACTTGACAAAAATTTCCTAAAGCAGTACAATCCTTGCAACTACTTTACAGAACCAACCCTTAGCCCTATGGGGAGTTTAGAACATGATGAAGAAGGGAAAACGACAAGGGTTTCGGGGAAGACGGCTAGGAATGAGATATCCTTCCCTAGGTCGAATTACATGCCTTTATATAGGCCTTGGGTCTAAGTTTTCTAATATGGAAAGAATACAAGTTTAAACTAAAGTACAACTCTATTAAAGATTAAATCTTCTGAGTAGATGCCTTTAATTCGTCCTTTTTTCTTGCCTTGAGCTTCTTCCTTGGATTTTGGGCTTGGCCTTCATTCTGCCTCAAGGCTCAGAAAAATATAGGAGTGGTCCACGGCAGACCGGCTTGAAATCCTCTATCTTTCGAGCTCCACTTCACTTTTCCACTTCACCCTTCTGTCGTCATGGCTGCCACGGCAGCGTTTTCTCCTCGACTCCAGTTCTGTGATCCAGCTATGCTTCTTTGCTGCCCTGAGTCTGCCCCAGCAGATACCTGCAAAAGTGACCAAAATCAGTAGCAACTATGCAATTTTATCTAGTTGTGATGTATATGCAGAAATCTATCCTAAATGCAATGAATTATGCTTGAATGCAGCAGAAATATGGGTAAATGAGGGGTAAAATATAGAACATTTATACACTCAACACAAGCCAAAATGGATGGATTTGGGGTTTAAACTTTAGGGTTTTGGTGAACTTTTGGGCTTTTTTAATTTTATAAATTTCAGATTTTTTAATTAGTTTTTGGTTTTTATAATAATATATTATTTGTTTATTTATTTTAATATTACTTATTTATGAATAAAGTTTTTAGGGTTTAAGAGTTATAATTTAGGATTATGGTTTATGGGTTTAGAGTTTAAAGTTTTGTTAGATTTTGAATTTTTTAGAAATTTCGGGGTTTTGAAAATTAGTATAATATATTTATATTATAAATAATATATTTATATAGTGTAATATTATTTATATGATAAAGTGTAGTTTAGAATATATATTCTTTGTGCTCGAAACAAAACAATGATGTTAAGTTGGCTTAGTGGTTAATAGAGGTGTTCAAAAGTACCCGGCCTGAACTACCCGACCTGTATACCCGCATACCTGATTAAAAATTATCGGGTATTTTTTAAAAAAATTACCCGAATTTTTAGGTCGGGTACCTGGCCCGTTATTTTTTTCGGGTATTCGGATCGGGCCTGGGTCAGAAAATGCTCCTTAATCGCGTACCCAACTACCCGACACTCAGTTTGTGTTTTTTTAACTTATTATTTTTATTATTTTAGTGAAGCACACCAATTTGAGTTTTAAAAAATATCTCATCTCATTCTTTCATTCAGATCAACTCTCACCACGATCCCCAAACCAAACTACAGAAATTCCTAATTCCTTTCTTCAAAATTTAAATCGTATCTCACTCTCTCATCTCCAGTCTCCATCGATGACCGGTCAGGCGATTCCCTTCATCGACGATCTATTGCGGCGCTGCCCCTTTTTCTGTCATCACTCTCTGCCCAAAGGTTAGTCTATTTGTAATCTATCTATCTATCTACTCTGGTTTCCCCACTTTTTCTTATTGGATGATTTGAGATTGATTGTTTTGGTTGCGGAATTATACATGGATGTTATTGATTTTGAACTTTTAAATCAACATCCTAATACCCTATTTTTTTAATCTTTGTTCATTCCTGCCAAGATATCATCTTTCAGATAAATTTGGGGGTTTTTTAACATACAATAGTAGGGTTACATGCTGTTTTGATTCAATATTTCATCTCAAGCATGTCTGTTTAATGTCAAGTCAAGATTTAGAAAAGCTTAGATCAAAGTTACCTAATTTGTTTAATCCTTTGAATTAGGAATGGAATCAAATGATCAAAGTTACCAACAGTTTCTTGGTTAAAAGAAGAAGAGAAAAATTACTAAATTGATCCATGTTATCTGCAACTTTGTCTTAGATATCATTTGTGAATTATTGACTTTTATGTTGCTCTATTTAACAAGTTGAAGGCTCCTCTATTACCTAATTTGGTTAAAAGAAGTTTAACAAGTAACCTAATTTGGTTAATTCTTTGAATTAGGAATGGAATCGAATGATCTAAGTTACCAACGACTTCTTGGTTAAAAGAAGAGAAAAATTACCAAATTGATCCATGTTATCTGCAACTTTGTATGTGTAGATTTTAATTTTTTAGCAGAATCTTTTATGTGTAGCAGAATTTTTTATGTGCAGATTTTGCTCCTGTCTTTTATGTGCTGCGGAATTTTTATTTTTCAGCACAATTTTGTATGTGCAGCAAATTTTTTTATGTGCAGATTTTGTTTTTGTTTTTTATGTACAATAGAATTTTTTAACTCTTTTTTAGGATATGTCGATGGCTGGGAAAAATGATGATTTTACAAGAATATCTTCCTCCGATGAGTCACCTAAGGAACCTGAAGAGGTGACGGAGACTCTAACAAATGCAAAAAAAAAATAAAAGGAAAGGAAAAAAGCATGTCGAAGCTACAAGTGAAAGAGGTAAACGAAAAAAAATATGTTGTTTGGGATCATTTTAAAGAATTTGAGGGTGATAAATATCATGTTGAATGTATTTATTATTCTCAAAAGATATCTTGTGCATCTAGTAATGGAACTAATGCCATAAAGCACTTGATTATGGGACTATTGAAAACAAACAATCTTAGATTTTGAGTCTAAGACAAAGTACAATGCTGATGGGACTATTGAAACTATTAGTGTTCCTTGATTATGGCATTTTGATCAAGATGAGATTAGAAAAGCACTTGCTAGGATGGTGATTGTTGATGAGTTGTCGTTTAATTTTGTTGAACATGAAGGATTTCTTCATTTCTGAAAGGTTGCAATTCCTAGTTTTGTTCCTTCATCACGTGCTACTATTACTAGAGATTGTCATGCTCTGTTTATTGAAAAAAGAAAGAAGTTGAAGAATTATTTCAGTAATCTATCTTCTAGGGTATGTCTGACCACAGATACATGGACATCTGACCAAAATTTGTCATATATGTGTCTTACTGCCTATTTTATTGATGCTGATTGGAAATTGTGTAAAATGATTATAAACTTTTGTCCAATTACCGATCATTCTGGAAAACTTATTGGTAGGGCTATTGAAATGTGTTTTCTAGAATGGGGTCTTAAAAGGATAATGACTATAACTGTTGATAATGCTAGTTCTAATGATCTAGCGATCAAGTATTTGAAGTAAATCCTTAACTTGTGGGATGGTAATGTGTTGAATGCTGAATTTTTGCATATGAGATATGTTGCATGTATTTTGAATTTGGTTGTTAAAGATGGGTTCAAAGATGTTGATATCTCACTTATAAGAGTCTGTGTTGCTGTAAAATATGTGAGATCTTCCCCTAAAAGGCTTCAAAAGTTTAAAGCTTGTGTTGAAGAGGAGAAATAAATTATAAATCTCTTGTTTGCTTAGACATTGAAAAAAGGTGGAATTCTACCTTTTCCATGCTTAAAGTGCTTTGGTGTTTAGGAAGGCTTTCAAGAATCTGAAAACTAAGTATCTTCCTTACACAAAGGAGCTTCAAAAGGTTGATGGTGTTCCTAATGGTGAAGATTGGGATAAAATTGTCTCTTTTTTGCCTTTTCTTTAAAAAATTTATGAGGCTGCATTGTGTTTCTCCGGATCAAGGTATGTGACTGGCAATACTTTTGTGGAGAAAATTTATGTATTGGGTATACAGTCAATCATTCTGTTGGTGACTTGAATGATGGGGTTAGGAGTATAGCACGTCAAATGAAATTGAAATTTGACAAGTATTGGACGAATGTCAATAATGTGAATGTATTGATGTTCGTTGCTTTAGTTCTAGATCCTAGGCATAGGTGAAGATATGTTGAGTGGATCGTTCATCGTTCTTATAATCCTAGCGATTCTTTTGACTTGTGTCAACGGATTAAAAGTACTTTGGCATTGTTGTTTGATATTTATGCTTCTTCGCATCCTTCGTCAACTCAAACGAGATCATGCTCTTTCGATCCTTATTCTAGTGGTCATAGTGGTGAGGGAGAAATAAGGAAGTTGAAGGGAACAAATTTGAGAAAGGATTATGTGACCGAGATAGAATTAAATGATACTTCTGAAACAACAAGTGAGCTAGACAGATACTTGGAGGATAAATGTGTTCGTGATAATGATGGTTTTGATATCTTGACTTGGTGGTCTGTGCAAACAAATGAGTATCCTATTAATATGAGCATGGCACGTGATATACTAGCGATTCTGATTTTTACCGTTGCTTCGGAGTCCACTTTTAACACGGAAGGACGTGTTCTTGATTCCTTCTGCACCTCTTTGACTCCTAGGTTGGTGGAAGCTTTTGTTTATACTCAAGATTGGATCTGTGCTTCTCGTGACCCTATTATGATAGATGAGAGCTTGCTAGCATTGGAAAATATGGAAGAATGTTAGTTTTCAATTTTAAATTTATTATTTTCATTTTCATTTTTAATATTTAATTATGTTGTTGTTAATTTATTATCGACTTATTGACATATATTTGAAATGTTTTATGTAAAAATGCAAGACTTGACTTTAGAGCAACCAACAATTATCATCGACGAGGCAAACGAAGTTTCGGAGCAATGAAAAACATTTCTTTAGTTGCATTTTGATGACTTGAATGGTGGGGTTTTAGTTGCATTTTGATGACTTGAATGGTGGGTTTTTAGTTGTATTTTGTTTAAACTTTTTTAAGTTTTATATTTGAATTATGCAATTTGAATTTTTAAACTATGTGATGTTTGAATGATATAATTCGGATATTTGGATGATCCAATTTAATTTGGTGGTTTTATGGACTCACTATAACATTAAATTGTTGCTTTTACATTTTACACAATATTAGTATAGTAGTATTTGACTATTTGTTATGCTTTGCAAGAAAAACATATAATAATTAATTTCATACTATTCTTTTTTTTAATAAAATTTCATAATATTATTAGAAGTTAGAACTTAGAAGATAGTAGGATATTATAAACAACAAATGTTGGCAAATTCCATAATTTAGAAGTTAGACGGTAGTAGGCAACTCTCAAGAAAAAAAACCAAACAGTAAGATATTGATATATCAATTAATTTCATATAAAATGTTATTTGATATTTTAAAAACAAAATTAAAAATTTTGGGTACTCTTTTACCCGGATTATTGGGTACCCGAGTTTTACGGGTATTCGGTTTGCAGGTACCCGATTTGTATGGGTCGAGTAACAGGCCGAGGGTTTGATACCCGAAAATTTCGGGTACTCAGAATTTCAAGTACCCGGATATGAACACCCATAGTGGTTAAGAGGTTACCTTTAATTTTCAAGATTCTAGGTTCAAATCTCATCGGGTTCATAATTTTTCATATTTTCCTCCAGCAAAACGATGTCATTTTGGGCAATTTAGTATCAAAATAGCGGCACCAAAATGACGTCGTTTTGGTCTAGCATCCAAGTCATCGCGCTGTTAAGGAATTAATGGTACGGTGATATAAACGAGTCAAAAAATTAAGTTTGGTAGAATATTTGGACAAATTAAAAGGTTGGTGGTATAAACAGGTCACTCCCAATAATTTGGTGGTACCTGACATAGTTTACCCTAAATCTTATCTTGTGTTTAATTCGGACTGGATACCAAAATGATTTTTTATGGGGATGATCGTTTTAGCTTAGTTTAATTTATTCGCAAAGTATGGATTTGAACTATGGACGTCGTCTAAGGACAAAATGTCTCGTTCCTCTAGAACATTTGGTTGTTTTGATTGCTAAATTTATCGTTTTTTTAATTTTGGGGTAAAATGGTATTTTAACCCCCAAAGTTGCACCTGTTATCATTTTTGCACGTGAAGAATTTTTTGGTTCAATCTGGTCCCTAAAAATTTCAATTGTGACGCACGCTACTCAACTTATTTTTCTGTTAGAAAATCTATGTGACGTTCTAAGAACATGTCATGTGGCACATAATATATATTGAATATGTAAAAGTTTAATATATATATATATATATATATATATATATATATATAAACAATAAAAAATCAAAACAACATTTGGATTTTTTTAATATTTTAAAAATGATCTCATTTTTTAATTTTATGAATTTTCTTGAAGTTTTCTAAAATTTAATATATATTATATGTAATGTAACACGTTACTAGAGTGTCACTTGGTATTTTTTACAAATGAAAAAATAACAGAGATAACATGCATAGAAATTGAAAAGTTGAGGGCGAAACTAAAACTAAAAGTTTTGTCAAATACTAAAATGATATGAGGTACAACTTCAAAGGTCAAAATACTATTTAATTCTATTTTTTAATCTAATTATTCTAACATAATCGTGATATTTATAATTTTAATAATCTTTTAATTAGGATAAAATATTTAAAAATTCTTAAACTTTAGATTGATTATTAGAATCGTCTTCACATTGATTTTTGTTATGAATATTTATTTATATGGATGTCTATCATGATAAGGACTTTATCAAGGGGATTTGACTTATTTTATCATTAGGAATATTATCTACAGTAATTAGAGTTTAGGGTAAATTACATAAATGATCACTATATTATTGAAAAGTCGTGATTTGACCACTTTACTTTTTTTTTTGAAATAATTAAACCATCATACTATTAAATTGGGTGCAATTTGACCACTAGCCGTTAGAGGTTAACGGAAGGGTGATGTGGCAGTTAAAAAAATAAGGGTATAATTACACATTTGGTCCTTATTATTTACACATTCTTTCAATTTAGTCATAATTTTAATTTAATAAAATAAATTATTATTTAATTAGGTGGTGACACGTGTCACTACCTTATTGGAGGGATTTTATTATTTGTATTTAATTAAATAAATTCATTTTCATCCTCCAATCAGGTGGTGACACGTGTAACCACCTAATGCTATGTTGTGATCTTGTTATGCAATATATTTGTAAAGGTGAATTATAATATTTCGTAGTGGCATGAAATTCCTGCAATATATTTGTTAAAGTGAATTATAATATTTAGAAACATGCTCACACAAACATACATATCAAAGATAAGATAGGAACAAATAAAATTCATGATTGCTATTTTATGGTATCATTTCTGCAACAATTGAAAAATAAATAACTTACTCACGGCCTTTAGGCCACCAGACCTTCACCTTCAAGCTGACGAGATTTTCACCGTACTCCATAGAATCAGAAGCCTGAAAAAGAATCAACATAAAAATGAAATCAATTGTCTCTAGAAGAATCATATGTAATATTATTGCTTCAACTATGTTCAGATTACAGGGCACTCAAGAACAGAGTTGAATAAAGGGTTTGCTACAGATATATTTAGCCTATATCCACCATTTTTTATAATGCAAACAAAGCACAGTTGAATAAAAGGTTTACTACATGCAATGGTTGTGCAGCAGAGAATTGGGTTGGTGGAGTTTCTATGAAGGAATAATTACTACATTGCAGGATTATTGTTTTTAAGGAAACACAAAATTGGAACATCACAAAAAAATCAAACTGATGTTAAATGGCTCTTGAAAGATAAAGGACCTCAATGATGGTTAAATGCAGCATGAATAGAAAAAGACTTAAAGCGACATTGTTGCGTTTTGACAGTGGAAGAGTTTGAGAAAATTACTTTTTATACTAAAAACGGTTTAAGCTGACACAACATGAGTATGACAATACCTATAATCGTCTGCAATTGGATAAAAAATATGTTAAAGAAGACTTAAAAATCTGTAAAATTCATTGATTAATATGATTACAAGCAAGCCCAAGAGGAAGACTTTAAGCAACAAATTTTCATGATGCGCCGTGTTCTTTTGGAATTTAATGCCACTACAAAATATTATAATTCACTTTAACAAATATACTGCAGGAATAAGTTCACAAAATAACACTTGGCGTTGTGGTGAGCTAGTGCTTCATGTTCCAGGGAGATGCGGGTTCGACTCCCCTTAACCTCATTTGTGATACAAATAATAAAATTCCTCTAATAAGATAGTGATACGTGTCACCACCTAATTAAATAATAATTTATTTTATTAAATTAAAATTATGACTAAATTGAAAGAATGTGTAAATAGTAAGGACCAAATGTGTAATTATACCTTTTTTTTAACTGCCACGTCACCTTTCCGTTAACTTCTAACGGTTGATGGTCAAATTGCACCCAGTTTAATAGTATGATGGTTTAATTACTTCGAAAAAAAGTAAAGTGGTCAAATCGCGACTTTTCCAATAATATGGTGGTCATTTATGTAGTTTACCCTAGAGTTTAATGTATTATGTACTTCTTATGCCTATAAATAGAAGACTTACTGAAGGCATTGTACACAAATCTATATTTTGAGAATAATATAAATCTCTCTCTTTCTCTTGTTCATTGTTCTTGTTCTTTGTTATTTTATTCACAACACGTTATCAGCACGAGACTCTAACCAATTGAGGTGTTTTTTCATCGAATCCTAAAGGAGTTATTGAAAAGAATTTGATACAAGCATGAATCAAAGATAAGTTCTTCTCCGTCAATTATATTTTAATTATTGATTCTCTTTCTTTCTTTGATCTTTAACTTGACTTTTAATTTTTGAAAAATCTTTGGTTGTTCGGTGTTAGTGTAGCCATAGAGTGACTCAATTATTGTGGTTTTTGTCGACAATTCCCGAAAAAGATTTTAACAAGATAATGACAAAAGAGATTATGAGGAGTTGTCTTGGTTATGTATATCTCCATTGTCCTTGAGAGGAAAATCAATATCGGTAAACTCTATTTTTATTTTTATTCTTTAATTTATGATTTTAAGGTGTTATAAATTATGGTGATTTATGTTTCTTTTTATTTTGATGGTTTAATCCGAGTATATTGGCTGGACATCTCGTTCTGCGAGGCTACTAGTCTCAAAGGAGGTTCTTTTTAAAGGACCTTGTGGACTGGTTTAACAATGTCGCGTATGATGATTAAATCTTTGTTCTCTATAAGTATTGTATATATATATTGGTTGCTCAATTATTTTTTTTAATAGTATGATTGTTATAAAGTCTATATTTGCTTGAAAGCAATATTATTTTTGTGTCGAAAATTCAACTATAGACTTCTCCCAAGTTCAAGTTACGAAAATCGTCTTGATCCAAAAAAAATTTATGGGAGGCATTCCCTGAAGTGAATGCAAGCATGATGTTTATTTCATGCGATTATTTAATTTGTTCCATTCATTGATGTGAATGCAAACATGATAATTCACTATATGGTTAGTGAATAAAACTCAGTTATGTGCCAGAGTATCACTGTTGAGGTTTTAAAGACCTGTTGGCCTCCGCTACATTCCCTGAAGTGAATGTGATATTTTTATAGCGAGAAAAAAATAAATGCCACATTAGCAATTGTGGTTGAGATTGAGGCCATAAAAAATAGACATGGATAAGATGATCCTTTTGAGAATGTTTATATCCACCGAAAGTGGGATTATAAGGATGATAAGAATGATAGATATCATATCAAAATCTTTATGTTATCAATACGATGGTACAAACTGTAACCCCCTCGTCCCGGTCTGGCCAGATGACCGGTCCGAGTGAGCTACACGGGGAAAACCGAGTGAAAACTCCCTAAGGAACTCTCCCTCGGTTAGCAACCCTATATTTTTTTCATTTTAATATTGTCTAGATGAGAATTACATCCGAAGTGATCATACAGCGGAACAAAATTTACGAAGAAATCAAACGAACCCAAACTAGCACTTAAAAGCCCATTTTTAATGTTACACTGCAGGCGGTATCGATACCCTTAAGAGGGGTATCGATACCCCTGTGACTAGGTCAACAAGGTTTGGTCAACCTGATGAGATAGTATCGATACCCCAAATGAGGGTATCGATACCCTCCCCTAAAGTTGACTTCCCACGGTCAAAGCCAAGACAACGGTATCGATACCCTTGAGAGGAGTATCGATACCGAAATCGACAGTAGCACCAGTGGCCAAAAAGGTATCGATACTCCCCCTCGAGTATCGATACACGAAGCCTAAAACCACAGGGTAGTATCGATACCAGATCAACGGTATCGATACTTCAGCTACGAAACTGCAGGTTTGAGCTGATTTAGAGCACAAGGAGGCCCCTAAATCCCTCTAACCCTTCAACCAACACACTATCATCACTCCCTAAGGCAAGCCAACCATAAAGCATGCATATTTAAGTCAAGGGAGTCAATCAAACATGGATTTAAGCAATCATACATAGCATTCAATTTAATGAGCGATATAGGCATTAATAAGCATACTTGAAGGCTCAAATGGTCTTAAAAGCACAAGTCAAACTCAAGAGGTTTGCATCCATACATAAGGCAACCTAAACACCCTAAAGCATGCCATCATACACATCAACCATCATCAAGGCATTACATGCATACAATCCATAATCAAACCAAAATCAACATCCATCAAATGAGTCACACATGCTCATACAAAGACACTTGCCACATTGCTAGCTATTACAAAATCGGTAACCATACTTGAGCTACAAACTTGGATGCCCTTCTCGCCTTGCCTCGAGCTAACACCACGCTAATGATCTGCATTGTTGAACATTGAGAGCGTAAGCTATAAGCTTAGTGAGGGTGCTCTAAAACGAAAAACAACAACAATGCAGGGCTCAAGCATGTAATCCTAAACTCCTACATATCAAGCATTGCACATAACCAAGTAGACTTAGCTAGTCTTTCGAGTGGCAAATATGGTCTCTCAATCCTAGCAAGATTAAGCATCATTATATCATCATGCAACACCATATATCAAAACCACATATCACCATCATATATCACAATTCATGAACAAGTTTAATTGGCCACTTTAATTACCCCGATTGTGCGGATTAAAACCTTGACAACACTTTACCTCGGTGGGATTCCACTCATCACCGGACCTTGCATGTGCGGGATTCCACTCATCGCCACATGCCCTACGGATGGGATTCCACTCATCATCCCGTAGAAATATAATAAGCTTCCGGTGGAATGCTACATCACCGTACTCCTCCTTGATGACTTAACGCCATCAAGGCCACGTACGTTTTGACTCAATTTGTGTGCACACTATCCTAATGATCGATCATTTACAACCGGTAATTTTTAGTGCCAATTATTATAACCATAACATGTATCACCAACCACATATCATCAACACATTCATGCTCAACACATATATCCACATCATGATATACATATACATGCACCATCTAATCACAAGCATTTGAGCATAGTCATCAAGCACATAGCATCTAAGGAAATTAGACTAAGTTAACTACTTGGATTAAAGGGAAGTGGCCTACCAAGCACACTTGCACACACACACACTACTCATGCTCGAACCAACTTTAACACAAGTTTAGACCACTCACCGCCCTTCCTTAGCAAATCGAACAATCCTCCTACGCACCCGGATTTGGTCCCAAAGCTCCTTCAACGTTTCCCCTTGCTTCTAGCCAAACAAAATACATTCATCACTTCCCAAATCAATGCTAACTCAATTATCAATCCACATCGCAAAACACAACTCAATTTCCACAAATTTCAAATCACATAGTATCCCAAAACCCAAATTTTCGGACTCCCACAACCAAGGGCTGAAATACCCAATTTCAAGCATCCAAAAGACTTCCAAAACATCCCAAATCACCCTCCTAACATAACTAGACCATCAGCCCTTCAATTCCCACACAAATCCTCTCAAAAACCCAATTTTTCAAACCCTAAAATTGGCCCTAAAGACCCCCTACGAAAATTCATCCAAAATTGACCAAATTCATATATGTTGTATACTTTAGCATGATTAACAAAAACCCCAACACAATTTCTTAAGACCAATTGAAAAACCCCATTAAAACCCAATTTTCATCATAAACCCTAATTTTCCAAAACCCACATTTTTGAAATTTAAGACAATAAGCAAGTAGAGGATGGAGAGGAGGTTAAGAAAATACAATTACCTCTTAAAATGGTGTGGAAATCGGGTGCTAAAATTGATGGAATAGTAATTCCAAACTTGGGAGGTTTTAGAAATGGTGGGGGTTTTCAAAATGGGAAAAGGAGGAAGAATGGGGGAGGAAGATAACTTTACCATAAAGTGGTCTTCCTTTTTTTTTTAAAAAACTTGGGTAAATAGCCCCATAGGTCCTTCCCAACTTAATAAAATTCATTTAGACCATTATTTGAAATTGAATTGCTTTAATTTAGTTTTATTTAACTCGAACTAATACCCGACTAACTCCTAGGCCCAGAACACGGGTGTTACAACTCTCCCCCACTTAAGGAAATTTCGTCCCCGAAATTACCTGACTGAAAGAGATACGGAAACTGCTTTTCCATATCCTCCTTCCTCTCCCAGGTGGCCTCGTCCACACCTCTACGCTGCCATCTCACTTTCACTAACTCAATTGATCTACCCCTCAACACTTTACTGTCTGAAGCTAAGATCTCAACGGGCTCTTCCTCATAAGTTAAATCCGGATTCAATTCAATTTCTTCTACGGGCATAACATGTGATGGATCGGACCTATACTTACGAAGCATGGATACATGGAACACATCGTGTATCTTCTCTAACTCGGATGGCAAACGCAACTGATAAGCAACCGGACCAACTCTCTTCACAATCTCATACGGTCCTATGTACCTCGGACTCAACTTCCCCTTTCGGCCAAATCTCATCACTTTCTTCCACGGAGACACTTTCAAGAACACCTTCTCACCCACTGCGAACTCAACCTCCTTCCTCTTCAAATCGGCATAGGACTTCTGCCTATCCGAAGCAGCCTTCAAGCGATCACAAATCAATTTTACCTTGTCGGTTGTCCCTTTTAGCAAATCCGGCATAGGTAACAGTTTCTGTCCTACCTCGGCCCAACACATTGGAGTTCTACACTTTCGACCATACAAGGCCTCATACGGAGCCATCTGAATGCTCGACTGAAAACTGTTGTTGTAGGCAACTCTACTAGAGGCAGATGTTTTTCCCAAGTACCCTGAAAGTCAATGATACAACATCGCAACATATCCTCTAAGATCTGAATAACCCTCTCTGACTGACCATCTGACTGAGGATGATAAGAAGTGCTGAAGTTCAAACGGGTACCCAAAGCTGTATGCAGACACTCCCAAAATCTAGAAGTAAACCGCGGATCTCTATCTGACACAATGGACTTCGGCACACCATGTAGCCTCACAATCTCACCAATGTACAAATCGGCCAATCTATCTAAGGTGTAAGTAGTGTTGACTGCCAAGAAGTGAGCACACTTCGTAAAACGATCTACTATCACCCAAACTGAGTTCTTCTTCGTAGGAGTCAAAGGCAAACCCGAAACAAAATCCATGGTGATGTTCTCCCATTTCCATTCCGGAATTCTCAACGGCTGTAACAAACCTGAGGGAACCTGATGTTCCGCCTTCACCCTCTGACACACTAGGCACCTACTCACAAAGTCGGCTACATCTCTCTTCAAGCCAACCCAAAAGTACTCATTCTTCAAATCACGGTACATCTTCGTACTTCCTGGATGCATAGCAAACGGACTACTGTGGGCTTCAGTCAAGATCGTACGTCTCAAATCACTGTCTTCAGGCACAACTATTCTGTCCTTGAAACATAAGACCCCATCGGAACTGAAACTGTAGTCTGAAGATCTACCTTCGGCTATATCTTGCACGTGAGGTGCCAAAGATCTATCTAAGAGCTGTTTCTCTCGAATCATCTGACCTAGAGTAGGTCTAACTTGAAGCTCGGCTACTAAGCCACCATCTCCGGACAAACTCAATCTAGCAAACATGGCCCTCAAGTCCACGGCCACCTTCCTACTCAGTGCATCGGCCACTACATTGGCCTTACCCGGATGGTACTCAATAGTAAGATCATAGTCCTTTAGCAACTCTAACCATCTACGCTGTCTGAGATTCAAATCTCGCTGAGTCATAATGTACTTCAAACTCTTGTGGTCGGTGTATACTGTGCATTTCTCACCATACAAATAGTGCCTCCAAATCTTCAGAGCAAACACAACTGCAGCTAACTCTATGTCATGGGTCGGATAGTTGCGTTCATGTGTCTTCAACTGTCTTGAGGCATAAGCCACTACTCTTCGGTCTTGCATCAAAACACATCCTAACCCTACATACGAGGCATCACTATAAATCACATAGTCCTTCCCGGACTCAGGCTGAATCAAGATCGGAGCTTGGGTCAAAGCTTCTTTCAATTTTTCAAAGGCTCTCTGTCTTGCATCTGTCCACTCAAACTGAACACTCTTCTGAAGTAGCTGTGTCAACGGAGCGGCTAATTTAGAGAAACCTTCCACAAATCTTCTATAGTATCCGGCTAAGCCTAGGAAGCTACGTACTTCTGTCACTGACTTTGGTTGCTTCCACTCAACAATGGCTTCAATCTTCTTCGGATCAACTCTAATGCCTTCAGCTGACACTACATGTCCTAAGAAGACTACCTCTCGTATCCAGAACTCACACTTGCTGAGCTTCGCATACAACTGATGATCTAGCAAAGTCTTCAAAACAAGTCTCAAATGTCGGTCATGGTCTTCTTCAGTTCGCGAGTACACCAAAATGTCATCAATAAATACAACTACAAACTGATCTAGATACTGATGAAAAATCCTATTCATCATGTCCATGAAAGCTGCCGGTGCATTAGTCAACCCAAATGGCATGACTAAAAACTCATAGTGTCCATACCTAGTCCTAAAGGCCGTCTTCGGTACATCAACCTCTCTAACCTTTAGCTGGTAGTAACCTGATCTCAAATCAATCTTCGAAAAGACCGATGCTCCCCTCAACTGATCAAACAAGTCATCAATTCTAGGCAACGGATATTTGTTCTTCACTGTCAACTGATTTAACTGTCTGTAATCTATGCACATTCTCATACTTCCATCTTTCTTCTTCACAAACAACACTGGTGCACCCCAAGGTGAAGAACTAGGCCTAATAAAACCTCTATCTGTCAATTCTTGCAACTGAGTCTTCAACTCTTTCAATTCTTTCGGTGCCATACGATACGGAGCAATCGAAACAGGAGCTGAATCAGAATAAGTCTCAATGCTGAACTCTACCTCTCTGTCCGATGGTAACCCTGGCAATTCTTCCGGAAACACGCTAGGAAAGTCACATACTGTCCGGATGTCCTGAGGTCTAACCTCACTCATGTTAGGGTTCATCACATACGCTAAGTATGCTTCACACCCTAACTCAACTAATTTCTTGGCCTCTAACACTGAAACCACATTGGATAAGAACTTCACATTCTCACCCACAACAACAATCTCATAATCATCTGTGAGCTTCAAAGAAATCCGCTTAGTTTCAAAATCTATCCTAGCTCTATGTTCCGTGAGCCAATCCATACCCAGAATCACATCAAAACCATAGAAGGGAAGTTCCATCATATCCACTGGAAACACATGCCCCTGAACCATCAACGGACACCTTCGGTACATCTTCCTAACCACTACCGTGTCCCCAAAGGAACTAGTAACACTAACTCCTACCTTTAACAACTCACAAGGCAAATTCAAAGACTGTGCATGCTCACTCAATATGTAGGAATGTGTAGACCCAGAGTCAATCAAAGAAAGCAAACCCAAAGACTGTATCGAGAAGTTACCTGCGATCACATCGGTGTCATGCTGCTCCCCGCGCTGAGCGTAAACCCTAGCCTGTCCTCCGCCCTCCGGCTGGACTGCGACTACATGTGCTAAGTTCCTCTGACCATCGTTCCTCGGCTGGAAATTACCTCTACCGCGCCCGCGGCCTCTCTGAAAGTCATTGGCTCTAGCAGGAGCCTGAGCTGGTGCCTGTCCCACCTGATGTGGACAGTCACGCCTAATGTGGTCTCTAGCACCACAACTCCAACAAGAGTGATAATTTCCCCAACACTCACCGGTGTGGTTCCTCCCGCAGGAAGCACATGTGGGCAACTTCCCACCAGCTCTCTGGCCCTGGTGGCCCCTACCGTGGTTACTGCCACCACGCCTATGATCATACTGATGCCGGTTGTCCCGATGCCTCTTGGCATCTCCTCTATCAAAGTTGCTGGACCTCTTACCTGAACTAGATCCACCTGACCGCCTGGTCAAACTCAAACTGTGCTCCAAGTCCTTGGCCCTCGAGACCAAGACATCAAAATCAAAGTAATCAGAAGCTAGAGTATAAGTCTTGATCTCCTCATTCAGCCCATATCGGAAGCGGTTACAACGCTCCACCTCAGTAGGTACAAGTTCAGGTGCATACTGACTCAGTCTGACAAATCGGATCTCATAATCAGTCACGGACATACTCCCCTGAGACAAAGCCATAAACTCTCTCTTTCTCTCATCGAGGTATCGCGGACCCAAATACTTCTTCCGGAAAGCTGTCTCAAAGAACTCCCAATTGATCTCGGCCTCATCCATCCCCGAAGTAACGGTGACCCACCAGGTGTAGGCATCACCCTGAAGTAAGGACTCAACACAGCCCAACTTACGATCGCCAGTACACCCCATCTGAGCAAGGATACGGACGGTCTTCTCTAACCACATCTCTGACCTCTCCGGAGTAGCACCTCTAAACTCTTCGGCCCCAAGGCCCCGAAGTCTCTCTAATGGCAACCCGGTGCCCTCACCCTGATGATGAGCTGCCTGACCCCCAGCAACTGCAGCCTGGAACGCTCCGGCTATTGCCTGAACCAACGGAGCTAAGTCAATTCCGGCCGGTCCTTGGCCACCTTGGCCTCCTTGTGGTCCCACTCCTTCGGGCCCGGCCTCGCCTCCCACTCCCGGTGGAGGAGGTGGTGGTGGTGGAGGTGGTGGAGGAGCTCCAACTCCAACCACTGGCTCTCCCACTTGAGCCTCAACTCTCACAACTGGCTCAACTCTCGGAGCCTCTGCCCGTGGTTCCGGTCGAACCATCATAGGCCTCCCACGTGGTCTCATGGTTCAACTAGCAAGGTATAAACTACAACAAGAAACAAATAGGATTACGTTAGCCAAAGCAAGGGTCCAATAGTGCTCAAGTATTCCTCTTTCAAAAATCCTTTTTAATTAAGTAGTAGTAGCAATGGGCACACACTCACACGAGACACGACCATTCATGCATTCAAAACATCATACGATCAATCAAGCATCAAGGATTCATGGCAATTCATGCATCGGACAACACAAGCATTTAACACATTAATCTTACCTCACTTACCTGCCCGAGGTCTCGGTAACCTCAGGCTCTGATACCAACAAATGTAACCCCCTCGTCCCGGTCTGGCCGGATGACCGGTCCGAGTGAGCTACACGGGGAAAACCGAGTGAAAACTCCCTAAGGAACTCTCCCTCGGTTAGCAACCCTATATTTTTTTCATTTTAATATTGTCTAGATGAGAATTACATCCGAAGTGATCATACAGCGGAACAAAATTTACGAAGAAATCAAACGAACCCAAACTAGCACTTAAAAGCCCATTTTTAATGTTACACTGCAGGCGGTATCGATACCCTTAAGAGGGGTATCGATACCCCTGTGACTAGGTCAACAAGGTTTGGTCAACCTGAGGAGACAGTATCGATACCCCAAATGAGGGTATCGATACCCTCCCCTAAAGTTGACTTCCCACGGTCAAAGCCAAGACAACGGTATCGATACCCTTGAGAGGAGTATCGATACCGAAATCGACAGTAGCACCAGTGGCCAAAAAGGTATCGATACTCCCCCTCGAGTATCGATACACGAAGCCTAAAACCACAGGGTAGTATCGATACCAGATCAACGGTATCGATACCTCAGCTACGAAACTGCAGGTTTGAGCTGATTTAGAGCACAAGGAGGCCCCTAAATCCCTCTAACCCTTCAACCAACACACTATCATCACTCCCTAAGGCAAGCCAACCATAAAGCATGCATATTTAAGTCAAGGGAGTCAATCAAACATGGATTTAAGCAATCATACATAGCATTCAATTTAATGAGCGATATAGGCATTAATAAGCATACTTGAAGGCTCAAATGGTCTTAAAAGCACAAGTCAAACTCAAGAGGTTTGCATCCATACATAAGGCAACCTAAACACCCTAAAGCATGCCATCATACACATCAACCATCATCAAGGCATTACATGCATACAATCCATAATCAAACCAAAATCAACATCCATCAAATGAGTCACACATGCTCATACAAAGACACTTGCCACATTGCTAGCTATTACAAAATCGGTAACCATACTTGAGCTACAAACTTGGATGCCCTTCTCGCCTTGCCTCGGGCTAACACCACGCTAATGATCTGCATTGTTGAACATTGAGAGCGTAAGCTATAAGCTTAGTGAGGGTGCTCTAAAACGAAAAACAACAACAATGCAGGGCTCAAGCATGTAATCCTAAACTCCTACATATCAAGCATTGCACATAACCAAGTAGACTTAGCTAGTCTTTCGAGTGGCAAATATGGTCTCTCAATCCTAGCAAGATTAAGCATCATTATATCATCATGCAACACCATATATCAAAACCACATATCACCATCATATATCACAATTCATGAACAAGTTTAATTGGCCACTTTAATTACCCCGATTGTGCGGATTAAAACCTTGACAACACTTTACCTCGGTGGGATTCCACTCATCACCGGACCTTGCATGTGCGGGATTCCACTCATCGCCACATGCCCTACGGATGGGATTCCACTCATCATCCCGTAGAAATATAATAAGCTTCCGGTGGAATGCTACATCACCGTACTCCTCCTTGATGACTTAACGCCATCAAGGCCACGTACGTTTTGACTCAATTTGTGTGCACACTATCCTAATGATCGATCATTTACAACCGGTAATTTTTAGTGCCAATTATTATAACCACAACATGTATCACCAACCACATATCATCAACACATTCATGCTCAACACATATATCCACATCATGATATACATATACATGCACCATCTAATCACAAGCATTTGAGCATAGTCATCAAGCACATAGCATCTAAGGAAATTAGACTAAGTTAACTACTTGGATTAAAGGGAAGTGGCCTACCAAGCACACTTGCACACACACACACTACTCATGCTCGAACCAACTTTAACACAAGTTTAGACCACTCACCGCCCTTCCTTAGCAAATCGAACAATCCTCCTACGCACCCGGATTTGGTCCCAAAGCTCCTTCAACGTTTCCCCTTGCTTCTAGCCAAACAAAATACATTCATCACTTCCCAAATCAATGCTAACTCAATTATCAATCCACATCGCAAAACACAACTCAATTTCCACAAATTTCAAATCACATAGTATCCCAAAACCCAAATTTTCGGACTCCCACAACCAAGGGCTGAAATACCCAATTTCAAGCATCCAAAAGACTTCCAAAACATCCCAAATCACCCTCCTAACATAACTAGACCATCAGCCCTTCAATTCCCACACAAATCCTCCCAAAAACCCAATTTTTCAAACCCTAAAATTGGCCCTAAAGACCCCCTACGAAAATTCATCCAAAATTGACCAAATTCATATATGTTGTATACTTTAGCATGATTAACAAAAACCCCAACACAATTTCTTAAGACCAATTGAAAAACCCCATTAAAACCCAATTTTCATCATAAACCCTAATTTTCCAAAACCCACATTTTTGAAATTTAAGACAATAAGCAAGTAGAGGATGGAGAGGAGGTTAAGAAAATACAATTACCTCTTAAAATGGTGTGGAAATCGGGTGCTAAAATTGATGGAATAGTAATTCCAAACTTGGGAGGTTTTAGAAATGGTGGGGGTTTTCAAAATGGGAAAAGGAGGAAGAATGGGGGAGGAAGATAACTTTACCATAAAGTGGTCTTCCTTTTTTTTAAAAAAACTTGGGTAAATAGCCCCATAGGTCCTTCCCAACTTAATAAAATTCATTTAGACCATTATTTGAAATTGAATTGCTTTAATTTAGTTTTATTTAACTCGAACTAATACCCGACTAACTCCTAGGCCCGGAACACGGGTGTTACACAAACCATTGGTCTCGTACTTGTCAAACGCCAAAGTATTATGGACTTTATCCATAAGCATGAATGATAAATGAAAGAAAATATAAACAAGTTTTGTTTATAGCGAAAATAATTATAGCGTTGTTAGTCCAACTCAATTGGATATTGTTAATTTCTTCATAACCCTTGAAGGGAATAATTCGCCATTTATTTTATTTCACTTATAACCTCTAAAGGGAATAATTGATCATTTATTTATTTTGTTTTATGTTAATTTACTTTATATTAACTTGTTTTACATATTATTTATTTATGCTTTATGTTAATTTATTCAATAAAATATACAATGAAATGTGGCTATTTATGCCTAGCAGACAGTGCAAGTACTCATAATATACATAAGCGTAAGAAATATTTTCACATTTAAATGCAAGGGAAAAATATGAGTACTATTTTCCAAAGTACTAAAATATCAATGCTTTGTAAGAGTAATAAGTTATTGAGGGTTTATCTCTGATAGATAACCGATTTGATATGATGTGCTATATTTAATATTTTTCATTCCCCGAAATGAATGAAACAAAGCACATTTTGAAATGTGCATACATAACTATGCATATTTTTCCATTTAAAATGCAAGGGAATAATGTGAGTATTATATCCGGAAGTACTAATATCATAGAAGGCTTCGACTGAGAAAATATGTTATTGCCAAATGGAACTTTATTCCATTTTCACAGTGCATTATACCCGTCAAAGACGCAAAGAGACTTATTAAATTTTAAAGATATTTGCATAAATATATTGAGAATATTAGTCGAGGGGGTGCCAACTATCGCAATATTACGAGTATAACTCAAGGCAATAATAAAATCTTGAAAAAAAAAATATATGCACTAACATCCATATTGTACTACACAAGAATTAGTACAAATTGAAGCTCATGCTATTGTAAATCAGAAGTTTATTGATAACTTTATTATTTGGCATGACCGGTTAGGTCATCCCGGTTCAATTATGATGCAAAAATTTGTTGACACTTCATGTGGTCATTATTGAAGAACTAAAATTTTCTTCAAGATAATGTTTTTCATGTGATACTTTCTATCAAAGTAAATCGATTATTAAATCATCACCAGCTAAGATAGATTGTGAATCTATTAATTTTCTAGAACGGATACAAGGTGATATATGTGGGCCCATACACCTTTCTTACAGTCCATCTAGATATTTTACGATTTTAATCGATGCATCGAATAGATGGTCATATGTATCCTTGTTATCAACCTGTAACTTGGTGTTTGCGAGGCTACTTGCTCAGTTGATAAAATTATGAGCACATTTTCCATATTATATTATAAAGACAATCGGTCTTGATAATGCTGGTGACATGTCATTTTAGTATCACTAATTCGCGTCAAGTCAACAAGTTATTATAAGTTCTCCCCATTACAAATGGTTTTTGGTCAAAACCAAATATTTCTCATCTTAGATTTTTTTTGTGCTGTATATGTTCTGATTCCTCTACCACAACGCACAAAGATGAGTTCTCAAAGAAGGTTGGGAATATATGTCATATTCAAATTTCCCTTGATAATTAAATATCTTGAGGTTTTGATAGGAAATTTATTTACAGCTCAATTTACTACTATCATTTTAATGAGTCAGTTTTCTCAACATTATAGTGAGAAAATAAAATAGCTGGAAAAAGAAATAAATCGAAATGAATTATCATTATCTTAGTTTGATCCACGTACTCAACAATGTGAATTATAAGTTCAAAGGATAATTTATTTAGCAAATCAATTGCTAGATGATTTTGCTGACCCTAATAGAGTGATTAAGTCATATATACCAACTATGAATGCTCCGTTTAAATTTGATGTCCCAGAAGAACAAACTCTAGTTGCTAATGAGTCTGACTTATGCCTGTAGCGTGGTAGACAAGTAGATTTCAAAGATAAAAAAATCCTCGAAAAAAAAAAGAAAGGGAGATATAGTTATGATGGTCTGATCGAGGAATCAATGAATTATGAAATTCTCAAGAAGAGATTTTATTTGATGATGTGGATCATGAATCATTGTCAATTGGACAATGTAAACAAAGAAATGATTGGCCAATATGAAAAGAGGCAATTGAGGCGAAACTAAAATCTCTTTCGAAAAGAGAAGTATTGAGCCTATAGCCTGTATATTAAAATGTGTAAAGCTTGTGAATATTAATGAGCCTTTGTGAGAAAGAGAAATCAAAAGGATAAATCACGAGATATAAGCTCATTTGGTTGCACAAAGATTCTCACAAAGACATGAAATTGATTATGAGGAAAATATATTCTTCGGTGGTGGATGCAGTTACTTTTAGATAGTCTGACAATAAATGAAATAACTCAGTTTCCGCCTAATGGATGTTGTTACATCTTATTTGTGTAAGCCTCTTGATAACAACATTTACATGAAGCTCCTGGAAGGATTTAGACTGCCAGAAGCAGTTAATTCAAGTTCTCGAGAACATTATTCAATTATATTGAATATATTTTTATGGATTAAAACATTTTGGGCACATTTGATATAATCGCCCCATTGAATACTTATTAGCGGAAGGCTATAAGAATAATTTAATTTCTGGAGCATTTTATTAAGAGGTTTAGCTCTGGATTTGTCTTTGTTTTTATTCTGTATGTTGGCGATTTATTGAGACTCATGAAGAGATCTCCTTAACAATAGAATTCTTGTGCAGCAATCGGCATACATAGAAAAATGTTTAAAGAGACTTTACATGCATAATGCATATTCGTTGATCACTATTTGGTTGCTAGGTCTCTTAATGTAAACAAAGATCCATTCCGCCTTCGAGAAAAATGTGATAATATTCTTGGTCTAAAAGCACCATATATACATTAATTGATCTGGAAGCATTGTATCTTAGTTGGTCCAGAAATACTATCTAAATGCTACGAGACTATTGCCTTAAATAATTGCTATGCATGAGACAAAACCGAAGTATGTGTTTGGCTAAACATATCCAGAAGATATGTGAATTGCTTTCATAAGATAAAATGCAAGCTATCTTATGTAGAGATAATGTAGAATTTATATCTCAAGGTGGATACATCAAATGTGATAAAATGAAACATATCTCTTTAAAGTTTTGTCCCTCGTGATCTTAAGAAGAATAGTATTTGATGAATCATTTCAAGCAATAATTTGTAAGATTTATCCACTAGTGCATACTCTATTTCAACATTTGAAGATTATATTCAAGATTGAATTATGAATATTCAAAGATCTTATGTGATATTTTTATGAGGGGGTAAATACGTGTTGCACTCTTTTTTCCTTAACTGAGGTTTTGTCCCAATGGATTTTCCTGGTAAGGTTTTTAATGAGGCAAAATGTTATGCGTATCAAAGATGTGTGTACTATTTTTCCTTCACTAAGAATTTTTTTCCCACGGGGCTTTTGTCTTAGTAAGGTTTTAACGAGACACATTATCTTCATAGACATCCAAGGGGGAGTGTTATGGATATTTATTTATGTGGATAAAGACTTTATCAAGGGGATTTGACTTATTTTATCATTAGGAATATTATCTATAGTTTAATTAGAGTTTAATGTATTATGCACTTCTTATACCTATAAATAGATGACTTAGTGAAGGCATTGTACACAAGTCTATATTTTGAGAATAATATAAATCTCTCTTTCTCTTGTCCATTGTTCTTGTTCTTTGTTATTTTATTCACAACAATTTTAACATTTTTCCTTTGTTTACTCCGTTTTCTTTACATTAGATAATGATGGTTTTTCAAGATTTATAAATTCAGTTTATACGTTATTATTCACTTTTATAAGTAAAAAAAGATAATTTTACAAGCATAACGATGATAAGTTTTTTATTTGTTTATCGTTTTAATACTTAATTAATTTCAAAAACATTTATCACCATTTTAAAAAATACTTTTTACGTATCAAATAATTTATCATCATTTTAGTTTTAGTTGAACACATCAATGGTAATCCTACAGTTGATGAAGCCAACATAAATCTGCTTAGCTTACCGATTTAATTTCACAGGTTTTCTTATGGCATTTGAAACACATTGACAGATTCATTCGAATTCGACTCGACCGATTTAATTTTTTATTTATATCTTTTATAATTGACTATTTTAATAGTTGGTTTTCGAAAATATAACGTACGAAAGAGTTTAATTAATTTTTTTTCAGATACAAATTTAACACTGAATTATTCAGTTCCGCTTGCAGAGGACGAAACGAGACAAAGCCATGGTGTCCATGTATTTTACCACATTTTCGGAATTTATTTCCTATTTAATACTCAAACAATATTAATATATTGATGGATCATCGGGTTTATTAGGTAGACCGACAAAAGGGTCCACCATCAACTTAGAACCGTATAATTTGTCTTTAAAAACCACCAATAATTCCTCACTTTTTTATGAATATTTCAACAACTATAAATTTTTATGTATAAATAAAAAAATTCGATTTTGTTATGAATATTTATCTATGTGGATGTCTATCATGATTAGAACTTTATCAAAGGAGTTTGATTTATTTATTATTAGGAATATTATCTCTATGAATTAGAGTTTAATGTATTATGTACTTCTTATGCCTATAAATAGATGATTCATTGAAGGCATTGTATACAATTCTATTTTTGAGAATAATACAAATCTCCCTCTTTCTCTCATCTCTTTGTTCATCTTATTCTTATTCTTGTTCTTCTTTATTTTATTTACAACACGTTATCAGCACGAGACTCTAATCACTGAGGTCTTCATCGTTATAATTCAAAAGAAGTTACCGGGAAGAATTCGATTATAGAATAAACCAAAGATAAGTTTTTTTTTTCTCTCCTTATTTTTTTAGTTACCGATTGTCTTTCTCTTTATATTTTAACTTTGTTTTAAATTTTTTTTGAAAATTTTGGAAGTATGTTTGATTTTATTCGAACATTGGAAAGAGATAAATTTGTGGCTTCTCACAAACCAAAAGACGAATCGACAGAGACGAAGAGGGAACAATGGAATCGACTAAGGTTTGTTAAGCGAAAGTATTTGTGGGTTTTCATCTTTTGTACTCAACTGCTTATGCTTTTCATACTTAATTATTATTATTTGTGTTTGTATATTTGTAAATTCATGAAGTTTGATGATGGTGCATGTAAAGCATGTTCGATTTACTGACTATACTTTATAATTATGAATAACAAAGTTATGTACGTAGAACTATGGTAGTTTTTCATATAAATTAATTAAAATACGTACTCTAGGTTTAAGGTTTTTTTAGTAACAAAGATCTGTACATTAATGAAACACCTTTGTTGGTTTAGTTTTTTTTAAAGAGAGAATTATGACATAGATCCTCTGATTTCTAATATATTCAATTCAGCTCATACATATAGATCTTATTATTATGGTTTCATATATGTTTATTTTTGACACAATGGTTGAACTTTGTATTAATATCAATATGTGTTTATATTATTTTATTTGATGATATTGATATTTTAACCATGTATTGAGTTTTACATGTATTTAAATGACTTGGAAAGAGACACGACATTATGAGAAGATGTTTTGGTCATTTGCTACGTCTCCATTTTCCTCGAGAGGAAAACTAATATCGGTAAATTCTTATTTTATTTTTTTATTCTTTAAATTATGATTTTAATGTGCGATAAATCATTGTGAATTTCAATCTATAAAAAGATTGTTATAAAGTCTATAGTTGCTCGAAAGCAATTTTTCTTCTTTGTCGAAAAACTCGACCATAGACTTCTCCCAATTTCAAGTTACGAAAATTCTTCTTGATCCAAAAAGTTTTATGGGAGGCATTCCTTGAAGTGAATGCAAAGCATGATGTTTATTCCATGCGATTATCAATGATGGGGCATTCCCTGAAGTGAATGCAAGCATGATGTTTATTCCATGCAATTATTGATCTGTTTCATTCCCTGAAGTGAATGCAAACATGGTAAATCATTATTCAATTAGAGACATAATTTCGATATAATCCAAGTATAATTGGCTGGACATCCCGTTCTGCGAGGCTACTGGTCTCAAAGGAGGTTTTTAAAGGACCTTGTGGACAGGTTTAACAATGCCGCGTACGAGGATTAAATCTTTGTTCTCTATGATAAGGATATGTGAAAAAGGTTTTAAAGGCCCACTGGCTCTACTCCATTCCTTGAAGTGAATGTGAGATTATATTATGGAATGAATAAAAAATCACATTAAAAGTAGTGATCGTGGTCGAGACTATGAATATACACATGAAAAATATAGTCGTATGAAGAATACTTCTACCCGTTGGTAGCAAAGTTATAAGGATGAAAAGAGTGATAAAGATCATTCTAAGGAAGTGAAATCCTTTTACCAATGTGATGTTATAAACCATTGGTTTCGTACTTGTCAAACGCCAAAGTATTATGGACTTTATCCATAATCATGAATGATAAATGAAATAAAATAAAAACAAAATTTATTTATGGTGAAAATAATTATGGCGTTATTGGTCCAACTCAATTGGATATTGTTAATTTTCTCATAACCCTTGAAGGGAATAATTTACCATTTATTTTATTTCCCTTATAACCTCTAACAAGAATAATTGGTTTTTTATTTTTTTTATATTAATTCGTTTTATTTATTATTTATTTATGTTAGTTTGCTTTATGTTTATTTATTCCACATATTATTTATTTACGATTTATGTTAATTTATTATTTGAAGAATATGATTACTTCCGAAATAAAATATACAATGAATTGTGGCTATTTATGCCTAGAATTGTGGCTATTTATGCCTAAAATTGTGGCTATTTATGCCTAAAATTGTGGCTATTTATGCCTAGCAGATAATGCAAGTACTCATATTGTACTTAAGCATAAGAAATATCTTTCCCATTTAAATGTAAGGGGAAATATGAGTAGTATTTCTCAAAGTACTAAAATATCAATACTTCGGAAGAGCACTTGAAAGTTTATCTCTGATAGATAATCGACTTGATATGATGTGTTATATTTTATATTTTTCATTCCTCGAAGTGAATGATACAAAGTACATATTTTCATTACCTGAAGTAAATGAAACAAAGCACATTTTGAAAGGTGCACAATTATGCATTTCTCGATTAAAATGCAAGGGAATAATGTGAGTACTATATCCGGAAGTACTAATATCACAAAAGGCTCTGGTTGAGCAAATATGTTATTGTCAAATGGAACTTTATTCCATATTCACAGTGCGTTATACTCGTCAAAGTCATAAAGAGAGCAATATGAGTTCGCAAACTATCCCTTTGGGAATTATTGATAACATATGTTATCAATTGGCATTTGAAATAAGCCAATATTGATATAAGTTTTGGTAGCCAAAAAGTCAGTTGAAAGCTCTAGAAGAGCTATATATTACTACCAAAAGATGATTTCAATTGAAAGCTCCGAAAGAGCTAAATATATTCCTATTTAAATGAACAATTTTGATGGCCGTACTAGACATGTACGAGTGAGATTGAATTACATGTTATGGTAAACAAGGAGTTTACAAATTCAGAGATATATACACACATATATATAGTTGGCATGATCGGTTAGACCATCCTAATCAATGGTGCAGAAATTATTGAGATTTACATGCACATGTATTAAAAGAACCTGTAGTTCTTGTGGTGCTTATTCACAAAGGAATGGATTAATTCCACTTATTAAAGAACGTGAAGTTCTTGTGTTGCTTAAAGGAATTGATTAAATTCCACTTACTAAAAGAACCTGAAGTTCTTGTGTTGTTTGTTCTCAAAGGATATAGATGATCCCACTTACCAAAAGAATTAGAACTTAAAGTTCTTGTATTGAAGTTGAGACTGTATGTCTTACATATCTGAACGAAATATGGGCCCATATATCCACAAATGTGGAAAGTTTTATATGATTTTAGTAGATGCATCTACATTGTTTTATCGACTTACAACCAGAAGTTTGTGAGATTGATTCTAAAAATATTCAGATTATGCAGTTAGACTATTCGTCTTGAAAAGCTAGTGGGTTTATATTTTAGGCTATATCAGTTGTTACAAAGCCTATTGATTATGAAAAATATAGTTTAGCAAAATTTCAATTGGATGCCTCCTATTTAATAGCTAAACTATGAGAACAAAAGAGTTATTATTTATATGGTGTTTCCATATAGCAACACTTACACGCATCAAGCCAACGAGTTATAATAAACTCCCCGTTATGATTGGTTTTTGGTCAGAAACCATACATTTCCCATTTTATGATTTTTGAATGTGCGATATGAATTGCTCCACCACATCGCACAAAATGGGTAAATAAAAAGGGTTGAGAATATATATTGAGTACGAGTCTCCTTTTATGTTTAAATTCTTAAACATTAATTGGAGAATCATTTATGACATGATTTTTCTCAATATCAGGGGGAGATAATAATCAGCTGGATAGAGGAAAATGAATTATCATTATCTAGATCCTCGTATATGAACTAGAAGTTCATAAGATAATTCATGTTATTACATGTCAACTGCCAGACATATTTACTGACCCAATGAGAGTAATTAAGTCTCATATACCAGCTGAAATGCTCTAAGTTTAAATTACATGTTAGAGCGAGAGAATGTAAATCATGCCTGAAGCATGATAGTTGAAATGGTTCCAATGATCAAAATTCTCGTAAATAGAAAGTAATATGAGATGGTCATATATTGGAGGCGGGTGCTCCTGAAGAGACCCAAGACATAACAAATAATAAAACTCTTGAAGAGTTTCAGGTACCTGGAATAAAGATTGAAATCTTGAAGAGATCTCGATGAGTTATGTCATTACGAGAATGGAACCAGAATATTGGAAAGTTGTCGACAACGATTTTACATAAAATACTTCTATAGAAGTAAAGAAAGAAATCGAGGATCTTTTATAAAATCTATCCAGAAATATAGATATTGAATTGGCCAATGTTGAAAGACGCTTTGAACTTCTAAAATAGAAGTATTTGGACCACCAGTCCAAACACCTAAAGGTGTAATGCAAGTGAGGCACAAATAAGTAGTCGTAAATACGACTTAAACTGTGATTTATGAAAAGTTTTAATTACTTCATGGTGGATGCAATTACTTTGGCAGTTTTGAAAATTTTACATGCGTCTAATTATTTGTGGATCCATATTTATCCTTGAAGGATCTAAAATGCTATAAGCATTTGGAAATTTCTGAGGAAATTTATTTAAACATGTCTCATGAATATTTTTGGCGCATTTGGTATAATCGCCTTAGTGAATACTAATTGAGAAAATACTATAAGAATGATCAGATTTCCTTATGTATTTTATAAAGGAGTTTGGATCAAGATCCATTATGATAATTTTAGAACTCCTAAAGAGCTTCAAATTGGAAACTCATGAAGTACTTTCAATACAAGTACTTGAATCTTGACATCAAGTTTATCTCGACCTGAAGATCGAGCATTTTTATATATTTCTTTTGTCTATGAATAGGCATAAGCTGAAAGAATCTTAAAGAAGATTCAATATGAATAGAGCATATCTATTGAGTATCCCAATAGTTGTAAGATTGTTGGATGTGAATAAAGATAATTATATCTTTTCTTGGTCTTGAAGCACTATATATTAGTTGGTTAAGAAATATCTATGAATATACAAAGATCATTACATTTAGATCTTCAAACATTCGTTGATGCCTCCTCAAATGTCGTAGAAATAATTGTTATGCACGAGGCAAGCAAAAGAAATGTGTTTGGCTAAGATTATTGACCCAACATATCCAAAAGATATGTGGATTTACTTTTACAAGATATGATAAAAGCTATCTTGTGTGAAGATAAAACAAGATGTATATCTCAGTTTGAAAGTTGATACATCATGGAACATATTACTCCAAAGTTTCATCCCTCGCGATCTTTAGAAAAATGATATTCAAGATTAAATTATGAAGATTCAAAGATCTTCTGTGATGTTTTCATGAGGGGGAGTAAATACGCGTTGCACTCTTTTTCCCTTAACCGAGGTTTTGTCCCAATGGGTTTTCCTGGTAAGGTTTTTAATGAGGCAACAAGTTATGCGTATCAAAGATGTGTGTACTCTTTTTCCTTCACTAAAGAATTTTTTTTCTCCCACTGGGTTTTTATCTTAGTAAGGTTTTAACGAGGCACATTATCTTCATAGACATCCAAGGGGGAGTGTTATGAATATTTATCTATGTGGATGTCTATCATGATTAGAACTTTATCAAAGGAGTTTGATTTATTTATTATTAGGAATATTATCTCTATGAATTAGAGTTTAATGTATTATGTACTTCTTATGCCTATAAATAGATGATTCATTGAAGGCATTGTATACAATTCTATTTTTGAGAATAATACAAATCTCCCTCTTTCTCTCATCTCTTTGTTCATCTTATTCTTATTCTTGTTCTTCTTTATTTTATTTACAACAGATTTTATGATTTTTAGTTTATAAACCTTAAACTTTTGATTGAAATATAAGGGACTAGAAATCTAGTGACATTTTATAAAAAAAGAATTAATGTTATTTAAAAAAATCTAGTGACATTTTTTTCAATTTTTTAAATATTATTTCAATTCTTATTTTTTTTATTCTCAAACTTCTAATTATTTGATAACTTGAATCACTTGTTAGAAAATAAATAAATAAATAAATAAATAAATATTATTTTACAACTTTTCATATTTTTTCGATTTTCATTTTTTACCCACATAAGTATCCAAATTAAACCAGAAAAAAAACTGATTTTTTTCTGAAATTAAATTATATATACATAAAACTGCATAAGCTTACCTGGAATAAAATTAATTTCATAATTTATTTTATGCGATTCGTATTTATTTAAACTAGGCGTCGTATTTAGTGCTAGATTCTCAATTAAGAAAATTTAGTTTAGTAAATACACAGAATCAGATAATCACAATTCCCAACATCACCAACAACAGAAAATCCAAAAAAACTGGAAACAAACACCTAAAAACTCAGGCTTTTTTCTGCTTGTTTGGTGGCGGCGGCGACACCATGAATCTGAAAACCCAAGCGCCCATAGCCGCCCCAATCAAAGCCCCAATCCAATAAACATAATACAGTTCCCATGAATTATGACGGTTGTTCACATACGCCCATCCGAAAGCACTCGCCGGATTCATCGGAGCTCCCGTGAATTTGGCTCCCGTTATCACCAAAATCGCCGTCGTTACCGACACTAGCCACTGCTTTACAAGGTTGTTCTTCGGACCCTTGAATATTATCATCAACAAAGCAAAGCTTCGCACGAATGTGAACACTCCTTCAGCGACGGCGCCAGTGTGTAAATCCACTTTCAGGGAAGGACCGGTCAGGTTCTGGCTGTATTGTACCGGGATGAACTCTAGAGCCGCTTTGACTCCGGCGACTCCGCCAGCGGCCTGGGCCGGGAAGCGGACTGCCATGGAGAGGAAGGAGGCGTTTTTCCCGAGGCCAGCGGCGTGGAAAGTGAGGGAAGCGGCGGGGTTGAAGCTGGCGCCGCCGAAGATTTCGCCGATGGCGGAGAAGGTTATGACCAGAATGCTGACCAAGACTGTGGAGATGAAGAGAGCCGCCAGAGGCAGCGTTTGGACGCCGAGGAGGGTGGCTATTTGGGCGGTGAAGATCTTTAGAAGAGGCATGGAAAATACCCACATGGAGGTTAACAAGGCGTCTCCGATGGCTACCTTGATCACTCCCATGGCGGCGACTGATTTTGAGCTCTGTTAACCTTCACCTTTATTTTTGTTGCTTTCTCAAGAAAGAGAAAGAAAATAATCAAATACCAAAACTCACTGCCAAATATGATTTTTATAGATGAAGAAAATAGTTATTAAAATTAAAGTTTATTTTTAAAATTTATAAAGAAAAATATATACGGTTTTAATTTTTTTAATATGTAAATATATAATGAAATATATATAAATTACTTTCACAAAATATATATATAAATAAGCAAGTTGGCTTCAACTTGATTGAAAACAAACAAAGTAGTATGAGGTCAGTGAATCATAATATGATATGGTGCTGAACTTGTCATTGATGAAGCCGGACAGTACGATTACGTTGCCATATCATTACCATATATATATATGGTGATTAAAATTAAATTAATCGATCGAACCGAAATTTAGTTTAATTAATTAGTCGGTTAACAATTAATTTTTTTAAAAGTTTAATGATTGATTAATTCAATTCGAAACTAGTTAATTAATCAAGTCAACCAAAATTTTAATATATAGTTAATCTATTTTTAATTTTAAGCCTAAATTCCAACAATGACCTATAATATTTAAACTCAAAATTTATATTTTAATCTCATTTTTAAGCCCAACTCAAAAGAGACAAAATTAAACTGTTATTTTGAATCAAAACTAAAATAATTATTAAAAAATTGGCTACTTTGAAAATCGACCGAATTAACTGAACTTAATTCGGTTCGATTAATAATTTAAAAAAATAATTCAGTTAACAATAAAAACTACAAGAGTTCGATTAGTTCAGTTATTAATCGAACCGGCCGTTTGAAATACCTCTGACTATGGATGACAAAAATGGATGGGGAAAAGTGAAATCAGTGGACAATATTAGGAGTGAAAGTTAATAAAAATAGTTTAGGTAGGAATTACTTAACATGTAGACTTCGGGACTGATTTTACAATTAAACCAATATAAATAAAAAGCCATTTTATTAATTTTGCTTAGATTTGGAAACTTTATGCTTAAAAATAAAATCATCTCGATATTATAATCTTAAGTTAATCTCAATAGTCATTCCCCAAGTGGCATTTGATTATGAGGACTAAATAGACTTATTTTTGGACCACCTCCAATATTATTATCATTCTTAATTACCAATTTGATCTATTTGGTCCCCAAAAGCAACATTTTATGTTTATAAATAAATAGACCTGGCAAACTTGATTCGAGACCCGAAAATCGAACCGATTTACCTGAACTGAAATTGAACCGAACATGCTTACCCAAAATTTGACCCGAAACCCAAAACCGAACCTAAATGAACTGATTTTTAGTTGAACCGAAATGGACCCTAACCGATAGACTCGAACCGAATGAACCCGAACCGAACCCGAAATAAATAAAATATATTAATAGAAATAAAAAAGATGAGATATGAACAATCGCACAACTCACCAAAAAGTCAAATATATTGGCTTTATAAAGCCATATAAAGGGTGTAAAAAAAACTGACCAACCTAAAAACTTGATTAAAACCGACCGATCTCCCATCAACCAGAAATTGACCCGAACCAATCTGAACCGAACAAAACCAAAAATCAACAGAATTGAAAATCAACCGAACAATAAAACCAAACTCAAACCGAAGTGAATCTGAACCGAATGATATCAGACCCGAAATGACTTGAACCCGAACCGATTGACTCGTTTGCCACCTCTATAAATAAGGTGAATTTTGAAGGAAAAATGTGCAAATATTATCTAATAAAACAAATAAAATATTAATTTTTAAAATAAAATATTAACAAGGATTAAGTGTACTAGTAAGATACGTCTATACTCTATGGAGGAAAATACTAAATAAATTTCGGAGATGACATTGTTGAAATAATTAACTATAACCTTGAACATGAAAAATATATAAAAATAAAAATGAAATACATATATTATTATATATAAATTAATTCGGTTTCAATACTAGGGGTGAGCGTCGATCTAGTCAAGTTAAAAAATTTCGATTTGAGATGATGCGTCATATTTTACAACTCAAACTTTATTTGAAAATTTTTCAATTCGAGTCAAGTTTTCGAGTTTCTATACAAATTTAATTGTAACAGAATTTTATGTTAGGATGGGTGAACTCGTAAAATTTTAGGGGGCGAACATATAAAGTTTTAGGGGGATAAGCATACAACATGTAGGCAAAGCGATTTGAACCCGTGTCTCTTACACTGAACATCATCCATTTTTATACTAGGACACTTATTAAGTTGATTAAGAGGATATATATAATTATTTAAATATTCATCATGTAATCTGTTTTATTTGGTATATGAAGATATTGTGGCAGAAAATCTTCATACAAATGAAATTCGATTTCTTAAATTTCTTTTAAAGTATATGTGGTTCATTTTTTTATAAAGAAAGTAAGAAAATATCAACTACTTCTTAGTCTAATGGCATTGGGTGTTAGGTCTAAAAAAAATCAAATTTTAATATTATAAATTGAGTAAATTAAAATAAAAAAATCATCATAATATATTATTTAATCTGAAATAGTCCATCAATTAACATAACATTTTAGCGAAAGAAAGCAAGAAAATCGTTGATGGAGGTTAAATAGAATTTTTTACGGTTTTGCTATTATCATTTATGTTATGGGTAAAGTACACCAATGGTCACTAAACTTTTAGGGCGTGTTTATTTTGGTCACCAAACTTTTAAAAATTCTATTGGGGTCACTCAATTTTTTATTTTACTTTCATTTTGGTCACTCAACTTTTACTTCGCTTTCATTTTAGTCCCTTTCGTTACCTTCCGTTAGAGCTGACGTGGCCTGTTAGTTTTCATTTTCTTCAAGGGTAAACTATATAAATGGTCACCGAACTTTTAAAATGCTTTCATTTTGGTCACCAAAATTTTAAAACTTTTATTTTGGCCACCAACTTTTGTTTTACTTTAAAGCAACCCCATTGATTTAAGAATAAAACTATTTCAAAGTATTAAACAAAAGTAAGTAGATTTTACCTTATGGGTGTTAAAAAAAGGTCGGGTTGACTCGGCCCGCCGACCCGAACCTTTAAAAACCGGGTAATTCTTTTAAAAAATGCCCCGACCCGAGTTTTTTCCGGATAGTTGGGTTGGGTATGGGCCAAAAATTTTGTGTAGTCGGGTACCCGACCCGGTACTTTTAATATATTTTTTTAGTTTTAAATTATACTTTTATTTTAAGTTCCTTAATATTTTGACCCTCGAACTAAATTTAAATCTCTAAATTTTTTATAAGTTTGAATTATGCATTATGAATTTTTTAATTTTTTGTGTTTGGTAATTGGTTATGAAATATAATAAATCAAGTTGATGTAAGAAAATATAGTTAAAATTATTGAATAATAAAGACGGCGCTTTATTGGTTTCTCTACTGAAATTAATACAATAAGCAATTATCAAAAGCATTTAAATTCAAACCAACGAGGCTGGTCTAAGTGGTAAGCAGTTTGGTTCCGCTTAAGCAGGTCTTGAGTTTGAGGCGTTGTGTTTGAAAAAAGTTCTCGCTGGGAGACTCACCCACCAAAATCAAGTGTGCAACACGGGTCAATCCGGATTAGTCAAGGTGAAGCCTAGAAACCAAAAGGGCAACAAAAAAACATTTAAATCCACTTGTGCGGGAAACAAAAATTAAAGCAGACCAATTACAAAACTAGTTACATTTTTTAAAAAATGTCAATCTAAGCATTAATTTGTGTACCGTATAAAAATTTAGAGAATTTGAATTTAGTTTGAGAGTAAAAATATTAAGGAATCTAAAATAAAAATATAATTTAAAACTAAAAAATAAATATATTAAAATTACAGGGTTGGGTCAGGTACCCGACTACACAAAATTTTCGACCCAGACCCGACCCAACTACTGTAACATCCCAAAAATTAGCCTAGAAGTTTTATGAGTTAATCTAATAATTAGTGACTCAATTAGATTAGAAACATTAAATAATTAAATTAGAGTAACTACATTAGGGACTCAATTTAAATTCAAGGAAAACTAAGGAAGTGACTAAACCAAATAATAGAAGAAATTGGAAGGATTGCATGCAACATTTAGGGGATTACCAAATCTGCCCATATTATTAAAGCTAATTAATTAATTAACTAAGGGTGAATTAGACAATTGTGATAGTAGTTAGGTGACTATCATGTCACCTATTATGACCTCTTGGCCGGCTTCCTTAATGGGAAATGAAGCCACAACTTAAACCAAAAAACTAAAATAAATTAGAGAGGGAAGAAGCAATTCGGCCATTGTTGTGAAGAGAGAAAGAAGAAAGTTTTGCATGTCCAACACCTTGGCTTAAGATCACCAATTAAAAAAATTAAAAGTAAGTTAAACTTCTCATCCCTTATTCGATCATGTAAGAATTTTTGAGAATGAGTTTATTTTGTAAGTTCGATAATTTATGAAAATTGATTAGCTAAACATGGTAGTGTTGCTGGAAAAAATGGAGAGACAAGGTTAATAAGTTGGGATAAGGAAGATTATAAAAATGATGAGTGTAATGAAACTCCTAAACTAAGAATTTCAAAGCTGGCCAGAAATATATTAGTCTAAACACTCAACTTTGAAAAATTGTAGAAAATAAAATATTAGGAATTTGAATCTGAAATTTAACACCATCTACTTTAGCGTGTCTATTTTAATAGGAAATTTACGAAATATAATTTAGAGACTTATAGAAAAATATGGAGTGAAATTGAAGATGGTACTCGAATTCGCCCAGTGGTATCTTAATATGGACAGTGAACTTTGAAAATTCATAAGTAATGGTACACTTAGTAATTTGGTCTAAAATTTTTATGGGTAATCTTAACCAGTGGTCCCTTTCGTTTAGAGTGTGTTTTATTTTGTTCACCAGAATTCAAAAAATATTATTCTGGTCACTTACGTTTAGAATCGTTTCTATTTTGGTCCCTTAGCCGTTAGTCTCCGTTAGTTTAAAAAATTAGTTTCTAATTTAACCCCCAAACTTTCAAAATCTTATTTTTCACCATCTTCCCCAAAAATTATAAAACTAAAACCCCATAAAATTAAATCAATGGCTATAACCTACCACTACAACCCATTCCCCCAAGATTAAAAGCGTCAACTTCCACTGCAAGAGCTTTGACAACGCCTCAAGTAATGTAGAGGTTTTAAGGTCGGAAAAAAGGGAGATTCAGTGCATATGAGAAGACACAAACAAAAAATTTGATATAAATCATACAAGATGAAACAATTTGACAATTTGTTAATAAATAACCCAAATCCAAAATGACTAGGACGAATAAATGGATATGAACTAAATCCGAGATTATCCTAATAGAAAAGTCTGACAAATAAACCCGAATTACCTAAACCCAGTTGTTCCATATCTGAAACTGAAAGAACCCAAATCCGAAATGACTCGAGCCAAATAAACCCGACAAACCCAAAAGACAGGTCTAGGCCGATGCAAACCAAAATCAATGCCCGGGAGATAATAAAGCAAGCAACGGAAAAAAAACAATTACAACAATGATAATTCGAATTCATGTGGAATTCATGTTCAGTTCATACCAAATTTCAAACTAATGGAAAGCAGTAGGGAGTAAGGATTCATAAAAAGCATTGAAGTTTTCAAGGGCTAAATTAGGAATTACGTGAAATCAGATAAACAAAAGAAAAAACAACCAATGAACAAAGGCAAGATTAAAAAAAAGAAAAGAAAAGAATGAAGGAGTGAAGAAAATGATATATAAACATACATATGTCATAAGAGCAGCTCCAGTGAGGCCTCCAAAGAGCGATCCCTTGCTCCTTGATTTAGTAACTAAAAGCAAGTTTGAAATTGAAAATTATGTTAACACATTTGTTAATTATTACTCAATTGATGATAAATGAAAGGAAAAGCAGAGAGAGAGTGAGAAAGAGAGAGTAAGTACAGGCAAAGAGACCGCCAGAGAATAGAAGGATTCCATAGGTAGCAGAAGTAAGTGGAGCAAAATCTGGTAGCTGAGATCTGAAACAAAGGCGTCTTGGAGAGGTTGAACAGGTTTTTGGTTTTCTCAAACAAATACTTATCTCATTCTGATTATTTAATGATGGAAAAATTGGGTGTCAGTTCGGGTTTAAGAACGAAGCCGCCTTAACAACGGTACTACCCCCACCCACAATTAGGGATGGGAGAAAATACCTGACCCGATTGACCCGACTCAAAAACCCGATGACCCGAAATAAAAATACCGGGTAATTTCCGAAAAAAATTACCCGACCGGGCCGGGTACCCGACCCGACAAATTTCCCGGGACACGGGCCGAGAGTTTTCCCTTACCGAGTACCCGACCCGATAAAATTTAATATATATTTTTTATATTTAAAATTATATTTTTATTTTATGTTTCTTAATATTTTCACTCTAAAATTAAGTTTAAATCCCTACATTTTTTCTATGTTTGTATTATATTCTTTTAAGTTTTAAGTTTAATTTTTTTTAAATATTTTTGTGTTTAACATATGATTTTTTTTTAATTTTAAAATTATAAAAAATAAAAAAAATATGAACCGGGTACCCGGTACCCGATTACCCGGGTACCCGAATTTTACGGGTACCCGAATCCCGGGTACCCGAATATAATGGGCCGAGACACGGGTCGTTTAATGAGGTACCCGGATGAACCGGGTACCCGGTTTTCCGGGTACCCGACAATTCCCACCCCTACCCACAATGTCCAAGCAACCAAACAAAGATCAAGAAACAACCTATAGATTGTTAATCTGTAGGTTCAAAACTCGATTAGAAGAATGAAATACACCTGAGCATCATTGTCAAAGCTCTTGCAGTGGAAGTTACGCTTTTAATCTTGGGGGAATGGGTTGTAGTGGTGGGTATAGCCATTGATTTAATTTTATGGGGTTTTAGTTTTATAATTTTTGGGGAAGATGATGAAAAATAAAATTTTGAAAGTTTTGGGGTTAAATTAGAAACTAATTTTTTAAAGTAACGAAGACTACCGGCTAAGAGACCAAAATAGAAACGATTCTAAACGTAAGTGACCAGAATAATCTTTTTTTGAATTTTGGTGACCAAAATAAAACACACCCTAAACAAAAGGGGCCACTGGTGAAGATTACCCAATTTTTATAGATGACAATTGAAGATGTTAATTGAGTTTGGAAACAAACGGAACTTAATTTCGAGTGATATAGTGAAAATGGGAGCTAAATTGGTATAGACGGTCGAAACTGTCCAACTAAGTAAACATTAAATCTTGAATAAAAATTTAAATGGAATTGGTGAGAATTGATAAGGAAAAATTATTAACATGAATGAGAGAATTATTCTTACTAATTTGACATAACTAATTAAAGAAATCGAGAAGTGGATTAAGAAATATAAGAAATTTGGTAGACTAATTCGACTCTATCTGAGGTTGGAATTAGTTTAGGGACCAAAACTGAATTGTGAAAATATAATAGCTCAATTGAATTAATAGATTATGAATTTTTGTCTTGAATGATTGTATATAATGTAATAGAGCCTAGTGGTGAAGGAATTGATGAGGAGCCGATAGCTGGATTGGCAACTGAGCGTGGGAAGAATCTCCGAATTCAGAATTAGCTCGGCGACAGTGAGTGAAACAAACTTTAGAGTTGAGAATAGTGTCTCAACTAAATTGATTTAATTTTTATCTTAGAATTGCATGAAAATAGACTTAATAATGGTTTGGTAAATTATTAAGGGAAGAAGGATTATAAAGGAACTTGGTATTATGAATTCTTGTTGTGTTCGAATGGTTGTATGCATTGATTGAAATTTTGGTGATTGTCATGTTTAATTAGTATAGAATTGGAACCATGTGGATCTAAATTATGCTGATTTTCACATGAATTGGTTGCTGAAATTGCATAAAGATCAAGATATGATCTTGTTATTCGAGTTATATGACGAGCAATGTATAATACATGATCAATGGTTGAATTTATATGTCATGTGTTTGAAAATTATGTTGTAATCGGAATTATGTGATATGTAATTGAAATTATATATTTGGAATTGAGGATATGCGATTTGTGGTGTATATATGATATGTTTGAAAGTGATATTACATATGCTATTGGAATCGAAATTTACATGTGAAATTAATCGAAAGGATTTGATTGATATATTCTGGAATTTGATTGCTGAATTATATGAATTAAATTTAAAATGTAATTGACAAAGCTCTTGGTATGTATAGTCGGTCCAAGTAGTACGACATGCCTAGAGTCTAGAGCTCGATAAGAATCGGTATGTTAGTGTACTCGATTGCTATGGTACGTAAGTGTACCTATTCGCTTAGTGTAAATTGGCACTAAGATGACATGTAATACGATAATATGAAGCGGTACTTGGGTACCTATTATATGGTGAATTGATTCACATCTTTGTAAAACGTGACTCGAATACCTAGCTAACTATATGAACCAAGGCATCATAACCAAATTAATAATTAAGTAAACTTGTAAACATTAATTTTGATTTCCTTGATTCCGATGTGTTGCTAATTGGAATTATAATGAAGCATGCAATTTATGAATTACAAATTTAATTGTTATTCTGCTACAGTTTGCTGCTGCTTGTAATTAAATTGTAGTAGTGTAACTATGATTAGATTGAAAGTATGATTCTTGTTGCACTTGCTTGTTAAATTACTCGTGAATTTTATTGTTGGCTAATGATCCAATCGAATGGAATGGTGTAAAAATGCTAAATTAAAGATTTGGATTATTGTGTGATAACTTAAGCAAGAAATTTTAAAATGGATAGACTAAGGTTTTCTCACTAAGTACTATAAGTACTTATCACTCGTATTTTTCTTTCTTCCCAAAACTACAGGAAGTAGAGTTATTGGTCTACCCACTGATCTTGTTAGCTCAAAGATAGAAGTATGCCTTTCATTATCTTTGTTGTGCTTATGATGGGTGGCCTAGCTGTCAGCATGCTAGTTCAGTTTGCTCTTATGGTCATGTTTATGAATTATTATCTTAAGACTGTTTAAAACTCTTAAATTAAGTTTCCCTCATTTTATTATGTAAGTATGGGGTATAGCTTAGCCCTCGATATATGTTTTGGGCTGGTTTCTTTTTGTTAAGTTTTTGTATAGGCAACTGATAGGTTTTAGCCAATGGTAGCTACCCCGAAACATTTTGTATAAGGGAAACAAACATTATGGATGATTAATGCATATGGCATATAATGATATGATGATGATATCAAAGATGAAATTCTCTAGTTGATCATGATTAGAAATTATTTTACTCCCTAATTTGAATTTGTCGAAAATGATAAAGTAAAGATTAAATATGTATAAATATATGTATGTTAAATGTTGGATAAATAAGATTAAGATTCTAAATGTTAGATCATATGTAAATTTAAATGAATCAAATTTTAAGTAGGTCCACCTTGTTAGCATTCGAATATAAAAAAATTTACACGTTTACCGCTACCTAATTGTATCAAGTTAATACGAATCTGATTAACACTTCTTGCCCCTAATCCGGGGTGAGGGGTGTTATATAGTGGTATCAGAGCTTTTTAGGTTAACTCCTAAAGTTTTATCGAGTATGCATGCATTTGTATTGCTTCTAAGTATGCCACCCATGAATTGCACATTGAGATAATTGCAATGAGCTTTTCTAATCTTCTTGTTTAAATTTATGATAGAAAAAAATGGCGGGCCAAAAGAATGGAAGTTCACACGAATCTTCGAGTGAAGGTGAAAGTGTGAGATTAGGTGATTATCCACCAGCACGAACTGAACTTCCAGAAAAAGAGAAAAATAAAGGGTATGTTCAGATTACTGAGCCTGCTCAAATCACTGAGTGATTCAATAAAGAGCTTGTTCAGACCACGGAGCGTGAACAACTTCCACCTGAAAATCCTATGGTTCAATCTGCTCAAAGGGAATGTCTCCTCAGTATGAAGGAGATGTTCAATCAACTTCTGTCAAATCTGAAACAAGAGCAACCTACTGCTTATGTTACTGTCGCACCTAGCAGAGCAACCATAGATAAACTCGCTCAACACTGAGCCTACACTTTTGCTGGTACGAATGATGAAAGGCCAAAAGATGCAGAGTATTGGCTTGAAAACACCACCAAGGTGGTAACCAAACAATTACAATGCTCCGATGAACATAAACTAGAGTGTGTTGTGGCTTTGTTGGCAGATGAAGCTATGAATTGGTGGGAAACCACTACCTTAACTGTTCCAACTGAATCAGTGACATGGGAATTCTTCATCGAAGAATTTAAAAAGAAGTATATAAGTGAGCAATACCTGGCTGAAAGAAGGAAGAGTTACCGGCACCTTAAACAGGCCAACCGACCTATTGAGCAATATGTTGCAGACTTTTGCAAATATTGTAAATACAGTTCGGAGTACATAAAGACTGAAGCTGATAAATGAAGGATGTTCATTGATGGTCTGAGTGATGAACTGGGTCCAATTTTCACTGCTCTGGGAATTAATGATTTTCAGAATCTTGTTAATTGGGCCATCGCAACAGAAGCTAGGATGAAAGCTGCTGAAAGAAGAAAAGGGGGTAATCGAACTGACAAAAAGCATAAACGGGACGACAAGTCTCAGTGGCAGTTTAAGAAGACTAAATTTCAGAAAGAGGGGTCTTCTAATTTTACTTATGCTCCGAGAAGTAATTATACTTCGAAACCGTCTACAGTGATCAGATCCTCAGTACCGGCTATATCAGTCAATAGCACGGGAAATTCAGAAAAGATTCCTCCTTGTAAGTTCTGTCAGAAATTACATCGTGGTCAGTGCAGATTCCAGTCGAATCTATGTTATGCTTGTGGTGGTGATGATCACTACATCAAAGACTGTCCTCAAAAGCCTGAATCAATGCTAGCTCGTAAAACTGCGGTTCCTAGTCCGACATCATCTAATCGGAACATGAATTCTAAGTCAGCTCAACCGAGTTATCAAAAGAAAGGCAAGGGTACTCACTCTAATGCTTCTACTCACCAGGAATCCCGAGCTCCTGCTAGAGTCTATCACATTCGTGGTAGGGATGACGAAGAAATTTTAAAATGGATAGACTAGGGTTTCCTCACTAAGTACTATAAGTACTTATCACTCGTATTTTTCATTCTTCCCAAAACTACAGGAAGTAGAGTTATCGATCTACCCACTGATCTTGTTAGCTCGAAGATAGAAGTATGGCTTTCATGATCTTTGTTGTGCTTATGATGGGTGGCCTAGCTGTCAACATGCTAGTTCAGTTTGCTCTTATTGTCATGTTTATGAATTATTATCTTAAAGACTGTTTAAAACTCTTAAATTAAATTCCCTCATTTTTTATGTAAGTATGAGGTAAATATGGGGTATATCTTAGCCCTCGATATATGTTTTAGGATGATTTCTTTTTGTTAACTTTTTGTATAGGCAACCGATAGGTTTTAGTCAATGGTAGCTACCCCGAAACCTTTTGTGTAAGGGAAACAAACATTATGGATGATTAATGCATATGGCAAATAATAATATGATGATGATATCAAAGATGAAATTCTCTAGTTGATCACGATTAGAAATTATTTTACTCCCTAATTTGAATTTGTCGAAAATGATTAAGTAAGGATTAAATATGTATAAGTATATGTATGTTAAATGTTGGATAAATAAGATTAAGATTCTAAATGTTAGATCATATGTAAATTTAAATGAATCAAATTTTAAGTAGGTCCACCTAGTTAGCATTCGAATATAAAAAAATTTACACGTTTTCTGCTGCTTAATTGTATCAAGTTAATATGAATCTGATTAACACTCCTTGCCCCTAATCTAGGGTGAGGGATGTTATAACTACTCGGAAAAAATATCGGGTCAAGTAATTTTTTAAAAGAATTTCCCGGTTTTTAAAGGTTCGGGTCGGTGGGTCGACGGGTCGAGTCAACCGGGTCAAGTATTTATTTTTTAATCATAAGGTAAAATCTACTTCTTACTTTTGTTTTTAATACATTGAAAGAGTTTTTTTTTCTTAAATCAATGGGGTTTCTTTAAAGCAAAACAAAAGTTTAGTGACTCCAATAAAAGTTTTAAAATTTTGGTGACCATAATTAAAACATTTTAAAAGTTCAGTGACCATTTATATAGTTTACCCTTGAAGAAAATGAAAACTAACGGGCCACGTCAGTATTTTCTAACGGAAGGTAATGAGAGGGGCTAAAATGAAAGCGAAGTAAAAGTTGAGGGACCAAAATGAAAGCGAAATAAAAGTTTAGTGACCCCAATAAAAATTTTAAAAGTATGGTGACCAAAATGAATGTGCCCTAAAAGTTAGGTGACCATTGGTGTACTTTACCCTTATGTTATTGTATTTGAGTCAAATCCAATTTAAAATTTATGCTAATGTCATATATGCTTATGGATGTTAATGAACAGAGCTTTCGACGAGCTGTTCATGATTCGTTCGTATAACGTTCGTTTATAAAGCTAAATAAATGAGTATGAACAAATTTTGTATGTTCATTAAATAAACGAACACGAACATATGTGTGTTCGGTCCGTTTATGTTCACGAACAAGCTCGTTTATAGGATAAAAATGCTTGTGGATGTATCTAAAAATTATTTTTTGTTGTTCTAAGGATGTTATATAAGTTTATGTTAAAATGTAAGTTTTATTTTGTTGTTTCTATTTATTTATTTATTTTTAATTTAGTAAACATTTGTGAGCATATAAACGAACATGTTCCCAAAAATATAAATGAACACGTTCACGGATACTTAAATGAACACGTTCGCGAACACTTAAAAGAACACGATTGAAAACACTTAAACGAACACGTTCACAGACACTTAAAGGAACACATTTGTGAACACTTAAACGAACCCGTTTGTGACTTAAACGAACATGTTCGCGGACACTTAAACGGACACGTTCGCGAACACTTGAACGAACACGTTTGTGAACACTAAACAAACTAACACGAACATCTTCAAAAATAAACAAACGAATGCAGTAACCCATTTCGTCTGGGCCCTTAAGCCCAAAATCCAAATAACCATACCCATTTTACATAACCCATCCAAATAAATAACCCGTTTTACAAACCCAGTCCAGCAACCCACTTAACCTAATGCTAAAAAAAACCCTAACCCTAATCTAGAGATTTAGCCGCCGCCGCCTTCAACCCAGCCGCTGCCTGTTTAGAAGCCTCCACCACCACCGGTTCCCAGTCACTACCGACAGGCACAAACTAAGCCGATTAAACACTTAATATATATATATATATCATAACCCCAAATGATTACCCTTTTATGCTGTCACCGCCCTACCCATCTTTTAAGCCTTCATCTTTATGTCTTCTGTCATCACCGCTCAAGCAACGAACAATCATCATCCACTTGTCTCTTACTTTCCACCTCGCCCTAAACTGAACCACTATAAAAGCGATTCTATCTGCAAAATCGAAGGGGAGGAGAAATGGAAAAGCCGAGACCATAAAAGAAAAAAAGACCAAAAATAGAGGGATTAGAAACATAAAGGACCAAAAAATAGAAGGAAAACAAATTGAAACAAGGTAAAAAAAATATAAACTCATTTGGTTTCAACCAGATCTACGTTGTTTGTGTGAGATTTAGGGAAAACCAAACTTAAATCCGTAACCTAGAGCAAAAACCGAACCTAATCGATCATTTGCATGTTTCTCGACCATCGTTCGCGGTGGTTATCCATTGCCGGCGAACGGCGGCCCCCGGTGGACCTTGGGCGGCGACTGGTCGACGACAAAGAGTGAGGAAGAGAGGGTTGAAAGCATTTGGATATTTTTGTATTAGATTATCTAAATAAATATTTTTTAGCAAAAGGTATGTATTTAAAGGCGTTCAAAAATGACGTCGTTTTCGCTTTGTAACCCGCGCAGCGACCCGACCCGGATTGGAGCTTTAGTGTAACCCCCTCGTCCTGGTCCGGACACTTGACCGATCCGAGTGGGCTACACGGGGATAACCGAGACGAAACCCGTTAATGCTCCACTTCGATTACCGACCCTAGAGAAAACCTTTTTCATTTTTATCTTATCTAAATGCATCAATTAGACCTAAGCGGAAGCCCAACAACAAACCGGGCCTAAGCCCAACTCTTGAAACCCCTTAGAGATGTCAAAAAGTCCAAAAACATGCTTGTGTTTCGAAACAGTCAAAGCCCGTTTCGAAACACCAGCTTCAAATTGAAAAGTCAGACACCCGTTTCGAAACGCATCCACCCCGTTTCGAAACAGGGTCTCGATTTGCCTTGCCGCTTCGATACCAGTTTCGAAACAGGCAATTCCAATGGCAAAAGTGTTTCCAAACTTGTTTCGAAACAGGGGCTCACAGTGACCAAAATGTACCGAAACGAGTTCCGATACAGGGGCCCTAGAACCAAACTCGTTTCGAAACACCTGCTGCCTGCAACTTCCAAAAATCAGTTTTAGACATCTCCTAGTGGTTCCAAACGTCCGAAACAACTACACGAAGCATATGAATCATACAAGTACATTCTAGAGGCATGCTCCCTAGCAACCATACTCGACATACATAAGATATACGAAAGCATCCATTCCAAAGACCATACATGACATTACATATAGCATGCTTTAACAAAGTCAACACTTAGACAATTTTAAGGTAAGTAAAAAATACCAACATGGTTTACAAGCAAGACATACATCCCAAAAGCCAATTTAACAAACACATAAGAGGAGTCTAACATGCTCCTGAACAACCACATCATACTTCAAAAGCATCATAGCACGAATACATGTCCCATTGCTTGACCATTACATCATAACTAAAAAGCATACTTGATAGCTAGGCTAGCACCACAAAGCACACACACTTGGATCTTCTTGCACTTAGCAACCCACGAGCTACTGATCTGCATTGTCGAACAAAGAGAGCGTAAGCAATAAAACTTAGTGAGGGTAAGCTCTTTAAAAACAAACCTCTACAGTGCAGGGTCCAAACACGATCCCAACCAAGGTAAATGCATGATCATACCTTCGATCCTCAAGAGCCAAAATGTCAATGGTGCATGAACAATTATCCAATAATATGTCATGCTCAACAAGCTCATTTCCTTAACATATGTAAGCACATATAATCATCCAAATAGGAAACACATTTCCACACCACATTGATACACATATCAATTTATATTGGCACCTAGCTATGACTCGAATACGCGGATAAACACGTTGGAACTCACATCCAACAACCACTTTACCTCACGGTGGGATTACACTCATCACCGGCCTCGCGGAGGGGATTCCACTCATCCTCACACCCCGTCGATGGAATTCCACTCATCATCGACTAATATATAAAACAATTTCCGGGCGAACCCGTACTCCTCCTTGGTGACTCAACGCCACCAAGGCCACGCGCTAATTTGACTCATGTGTGCACACTAACATCCTAATGATCGATCATTTGTACTCAAGCATACTAGTGCCAACATTTAACTCAATCCACATTATCATTTACAACCAATTTCATGCTTAGCACGTACTCACCATGATCACAATCATGAACAATCCACATGCATAACACAATGCATCCTAATTATGCCTCATCACACATGTATAACACATTATACATAATTCATCATATCATAAACATCACGAGGCATAAACATCAAGTAAGAGTTCAACCAATGTCTCTAGTTTAAGCTTAGGATTAGGCTACCACCCCAATCCTAACTCTAGGTGGGTCTACCAAGCCCGACCTAGTCCACATGCTCGAACCAAACACTTAGAAAACATTAACCACTCACCTTCACTTCCAAGCTCAATTTACCAAGCAAGCAACCAACTTCAAGCTTTCGGATTCACCCCCGATGCTTCACCAACACAAGCTCTTGCTTCTAAACAACCTCAACACAATCTAAACAACTTCAAATCAGCCCAAGCATCAAAGTAACTAACTCAGGATACAACTCAAACATCAAACACAACATTTCAAGCCATGAACAAACCCCAAATTTACCAAACTCGTGCAACCCAATAACCTTGATCAAAACTCATGTTTCCAACACCTTTTATTCCCCCAAATGATCCCAAAGCAACCCCCAACCATAGTACTAACATTAGCTCACCAAATCAAACCTAAAACAACCCCAGAAACCACTTTAAAACCCTTCAAAAAACCCCTTTAAATCCAATTTCGGGAATATGTTCAAAACCATGTAAAATTCATATATGTTGCATCATTTGACTCATAGACTCCATAACTAACAATATTAAATCGAAATTTTAAGTTAAACATAATAAAGTTATCATTTTTAATCAAAATCTCTAAAAACTCAATTTCTAAAACTTTAAAGAAAATAAAAACTATTTGTACTTTTGAATAGAGGAGGTTAAGAACAAGTTGAAAATGTAGTTACCTTGCAAATCCGAGCTAAAATGGAGGAACAAGGTGATGGAATGGTGATTTAGGAAGAACTCTCCCCTTTTGTCGTTCAAATGTAAAATGAGGGGAGGAAGAAGACACTGCTTTATTTTAGTAAAAAAAGTTTTTAAAATAAAGTCCCATTATTTACAATTTTGCCATTAATGAAATGGCAATTCCCACCTTTTCAAAATTTCCAAGCAAGATATAAAACAATTCAATTTAGTCTGTAACCCCCTAGACCCGCCTATGCGTTACAACGGATCCTAGAAAGTCACATTAGGGTCACAAGAGCGAACCTCAGTAAAAATACACATGAAAACATTTTCTTTCTCAAAACACTTATTAAACTGTAAAATCAACTTCTGTTTAAAATACAATTTTCAGGAAATCATTTAAACACATAACAAAAATTTCAGAAAGTATTTTACAGACACTGACATGAAACAATACATGACATACATGCCCACTACTATACAGTTCCGTACTCCAGAGGCAACGCCGAGGGAACTCCGAACACTGATGTCAAACATTATGTCATGCTATATTCTTTTAACCTGCGATAGTAAAAATAACATAAGCTTGGAAAAGCTCAGTAATACAGAACTACCAAAAGATGCTATAAGCTCATGCAGATACATGGTAGGCATAACATTTTCATGATGTTACAAGTAGTAACAATCCTATTTTCCTTTCCGTTATTTCAGGGTAACGTTATACTTGAGAATAATGATACTTGTTCTTTATTCAATCATCGAGTAACAAAGGAGAATTTTACAAGTTGATAGATTACGCAAATGGAAACAACGAGTTTAATGTCTAGTGTGTCTCAATAGGTGCATATCAAATAGGCATAAATGCATACCAATCATATCATAAGATCACATAACAATTCAGTGCAAATGTTTAAGTACATACAAGGGTTTACTAGTAACTACCCTCCAACCTTACACCAATATGCAGTCCCCCAGAACTACATCCATAAGGACTTACCCTAGGCCCAATGGGCATAGGTGCCACCTAAGGGGCTGCCTTAGGTCCATAAGGATTTACCCGTGCTAAAGCATCAGTACCCACTCAAGGGGAGACCTTGAGTCCATAAGGATTTACCATCTTGATCAGGGCTGTACCAACAGAGACTTCATAACATAACCCAACAGTATACCCCGGATGACCATCGGTATTCAGATTTCATACATGAGTAACAGAATACATGTGACAGACGTATTCTATTCATAGTATCAGAAACAAAAGATTCATGATTTTGATAGATAAATGGGCATACCATTGAGCAGAACAGACATTTTCATCATTCATCATGCAAACAGATTGTACCATCATAGGTCAAGCTAACAGATCATACTATCAAGTTCATCAGACAGTCAGGCAATACCATCATAGATCAAGCAATCACATAAATGATACGTATCCGGTTGTGTGATGACCAAATTCGTATGTGATGTTGCCCGATCGTGATTCTAGTATGAAGTTGCAAACTTGAAACTTGAGTGTGGAAGTGATGTATATGGAATGAATATGGTGAAAGTTATTGTTTTAATAGGTGCTGGAATGATTGGTGATTATGGTTTGAAAGATAAATGTAAGGGACAAAAAATGGATAGAATTTGATATGGATATATGGAATAGAATCGGTGTGGAACAAGGAAGAACCAACAAGATAGTGAATGTTGACCCAAACCTTACACGTTCTTACCCTTTGTGAAATGATGGGAGAAGTTTGGATTGTGACCCTTTAGCTATAATTTAGCTAAGAACCAACAATATAATCAAATGGAAGTGATGGTGGAATTGTGGAATGTGACCCGCTAGCTAGAAAGCTAAGAACCAACGCTATAAATAGAATGGAATGAAAAGGGGAAATTTGCCACAAGACTAGCTTGAAAGCCGATAAAGTTCTTAAAGAACAATGAAGAGAACACTCTCATATATTTTCATCCAAAAAAAGGTCCCCTACAAAGGCAAATGAGCATCCTATTTATAGTACATGGCAGCCTAGAATTTGAATGGACAAAACAATGCATTAAGGCTCCAATTTATGACATTCAATGGTTTGTCTTCAATCCTATCAAGTGTGGCTGGCCATTTGTGTAATTTAGAATGAATTTGGACATAATAAGGCTTGAATGAAGACTTATACACGTCCAAGTGATGGATGCTTTGATATTCCACTTGCTTGGCTCTTAAAAGTGCATGTAGATGACTTGGAATTAATCTGCCCATGTTTGCATCTAAGTGTATGTGTCTCTTCCACTTCCTTTCTTTATTTCTCAACTTTATTGGCTGAATAAAAGCATAATAAAGTCTTCTAAATGCTTCATCCCCCATGGAATTCAAAAAGACTCTCTCCTTGAATGGTGATAGAGATGGCATGTCTCCTTGAAGAAGATGAAAAGTCTTCAATTGTTTCCATCTTAATCCCAACCTATAATGACACTAAAAACACATAAAATATTAATCAAAATATGATAAAATGTTACGCAAACTTAAAGAATTAATTGAACAAGTTCAATGAATGAACTAGTTTAATTAATGAACCTACATGCTTAAATGAAACACATACATAAGTGAAGTATTTTCATAAATGAAGTGCTTGCATAAATGCATAAACAAGCATATTTATTCTCATGGAATGAATGAACTATTATGCAACTACTCATGCAAATTCTTATGCAACTACTCATGCAAATTCTTATGCAAATTATTTCAACTTTCCAACAAACTCAAAACGTTGCAAGATCTAATTGTTGCTGTCATTTCTTCATTCATTTTCCAGCATTGCCAAAGAAAACTTTCCACAGCATCTTGAATCATTTTAGCTCTTGCACGAGTCATAGGACCTCTAGGAAATTCATTGGAATTCTTGCTGGTTGTGGTCACATCAGTCCCTCCCTCTTGAAAGCGATTTGCCCCCAAATCGTCACCTGCATCATAAGGAGATAGATCAGCAACATTGAAAGTAGCACTCACATTATACTCACCGGGAAGGTCTACTTGGTAAGCATTATCATTAATCCTCTTGACCACTTGGAAAGGACCATCTCCTCGAGGCATAAGTTTCGATTTGCGTTGGGCTGGGAACCTCTCTTTCCTCAAGTGCAACCAAACCCAATCTCTGGGTTCAAAAGTTATTCATTTCCTCCCTTTGTTAGCTTGCTGCTCATATTGCTTTATTCTCCTCTCAATGTTCTCCCGCACTTGTTGGTGAAGCTTCTTTACAAATTCAGCTCTATTTTGCCCATCCTTATTTTTGAATTGATCAATAGGCAAAGGAAGCAAATCAATTGGGGTCAAAGGATTGAAACCATATACCACTTCAAATGGAGAAGATTTAGTGGCGGAATGCATGGAGCGATTGTATGCAAACTCAACATGTGGCAAGTCCTCTTCCCAAGTCCTTAGATTCTTGCGTATAATTGTCCTAAGAAGCATGGACAATACACGATTAACAACTTCAGTTTGGCCATCCATTTGTGGGTGACAAGTTGTAGAAAACAATAGCTTTGTTCCAATCTTACTCCATAGCGTCCTCCAAAAGTGACTCAAGAACTTCACATCTCGATCAGACACAATAGTTCTTGGAACTCCATGTAATCTCACAACTTCCCTAAAAAACAGATAAGCAATATGGGAAGCATCATTAGTCTTGTTTCATGGAATGAAATGAGCCATTTTTGAGAATCTATCTACTACAACAAAAATGGAATCTTTGTTATTCCTTGTGCGTGGAAGTCCTAGCACAAAATCCATAGAAATATCCTCCCATGGAGCATTTGGAATTGGTAATGGTGTGTAAAGTCAGTGGGGTATGACTTTGGACTTTGCCTTCTTACATGTGATGCAATGCTCACACCACTTCTCCACATCTCATTTCATCTTTGGCCAATGCAAATGTTCTTGCAATATAGAGTGCGTTTTGGCCACTCCAAAGTGTCCCATTAGTCCTCCACAATGGGCCTCTTTGATAAGCGATTCTCTAATGGATCCTTGAGGGATACAAAGCTTTCCTTCCTTGAAAAGATAGCCTTCAACCCTACAAAACTTCTCATATGTTCCTTTTTCACAAGCTTTGTAAATTTCACCAAAATCATAATCAGATTCATAAATTTCTTTGATTAAGGAAAAACCTACCAATCTAGAATCCAAAAGGTTAAGAAGAGTATACCTTCTTGATAAAGCATTAGCAACAACATTTTCCTTACCCTTCTTATATTTGATAACATATGAGAATGTTTCTAGGAATTCAACCTACTTGGAATGTCTCTTATTAAGCTTGTGTTGTCCTTTCAAGTGTTTCAACGCCTCATGATTAGTGTGGATGATAAACTCCTTAGGCCATAGATAGTGTTGCCACGTTTCTAATGCCCTTATGAGAGAATATATCTCCTTGTCATAAGTTGAATAATTTAGAGTTGCTCCACTCAATTTCTCACTGAAATATGCGATACGACGTCCTTCTTGAGATAATACAGCTCCAACTCCTAAACTTGATGCATCACATTCAATTTCAAAAGCTTTATCAAAATCAGGTAAAGATAATAAGGGTGCATTGGTTAAAAGTTGTTTAATCAAACAAAAAGACTTCTCTTGTTCGTCTCCCCAAAAGAAGCTAGAGTTCTTTTTGATAACTCCGGTCAAAGGTGCGGCTATGGTGCTGAAATTGGGAACAAACCAGCGATAGAAACTAGCAAGTCCATGAAAACTCCTCACTTGACTAATGTTAGTAGGTCTCGGCCATTCCTCAATTGCTTTAATCTTTTCTTGATCAACCTCCAAACCCTTTGAACTAACAACAAAACCTAAGAACACAACTTTGTTAGTGCAAAATGTACATTTTTGTAGGTTAGCATACAACTTTTCTTTTCACAAAACATCCAATACTAACCTTAAATGTTGAGCATGATCATTCAAAGTTTGGCTATACACAAGTATATCATCAAAATACACCACACAAAACTTACCCAAGAATGGTCGAAGTATATGATTCATTAACCTCATGAATGTACTTGGTGCATTAGTTAAGCCAAATGGCATAACCAACCACTCATACAAACCTTGCTTGGTTTTGAATGCTATCTTCCACTCATCTCCTTCTCGCATTCTTATTTGGTGGTACCCACTCTTAAGATCAATGTTAGAAAAGATGTTAGAACCACTTAATTCATCAAGCATATCATCTAATCTAGGAATAGGATGACGATACTTTACCGTTATCTTGTTCACTGCTCAACAGTCCACACACATACGCCAAGTTCCATCCTTCTTAGGTACAAGTAAAACCGGCATGGCACATGAACTAAGGCTCTCTCTCACATAGCCTTTTTCCATTAACTCGGATACTTGTCTTTACAACTCCTTAGTTTCTTCTGGATTGCTTCTATATGCTGGTGTATTTGGAATGATGGCTCCGAGAATGAAATCAATTTGATGCTCTATTCCTCGAATTGGTGGAAGCCCATTCGGAATCTTCTCCGGAAACAAATCTTCAAATTCCTGCAATAAAGAGACAATAAAAGATGGCAAACCATGATCAAGATCATTAGTGTTCAAAAGATTTTCCTTGTACATGAGTACAAGTGCCCATTTCTCTGAAAGCAAACACTTTTTGATCTCTTTCTCTCTTGCAAAAAGAATGGTTTGTTTTCCCTCATTTTTGTCACTCTCTTTGGATTTAAACACTTTTTCTTTCTCTTTGGCTGTTTTGAAACTCTCTCTCAAGTGGATTTGGTCTTTATGGACTTGTTTTGGTGAAAGAGGGGCTAAAGTGATCTTTTTGGTTTGATGGGTGAAAGTGTAACGATTGGTATAACCATCATGTATAGCCTTTTTGTCAAATTGCCACGGTCTCCCTAACAAGATATGGCTAGCGTGCATTGGTACAACATCACACAACACCTCGTCTTTGTATTTTCCAATGGAAAATGGCACAAGAACTTGCTTGGTGACTTTGAGTTCTCCCCCATCATTGAGCCATTGTAGCTTGTAAGGATGAGGATGCTTTGTTGTTGCCAATCTAAGCTTCTCTACCATCAAAGTACTAGCAACATTAGTACAACTTCCTCCATCAATAATGACAAAGCATACCTTTTCGTTTACATGGCAGCGAGTATGGAAGATGTTCTCGCGTTGATCTTCTCCTTATATGGCTTGTACGCTTAGGCTTCTTTTCACAACAAGAACCTCACCATCTACAACATGTTCCATCTATTCTTCTTCTTGGATAGGAACATCATCTTCTTCCTCCTCTTGGTCAGTTTCGATCTCTCCATCTTCTCGAATGAGCATTGTGTTGCGATTTGGACATTGGCTAGCAATGTGACCTCGCCCCAAGCATTTGAAGCATTGCACATCACGGGATCGAACTAGCATAGCAGTGCTCTTTCCCTTACTAGTTTCGGCAATGGGTTTGACACTCTTTGTTGGAACGCTTCGTTCATTAGGCGTAAAGGATGCCTTCTGTTTGTAGGTACCCTGCCCCTATTTAGAAGAAGAGCCTCCATAAGCACGAGTTGTGCCCTTCCTTTTGAGTTGCCTCTCGACCTTCATGGCCATATGAACCATGTCTTCGATCTCCACATATTGTTGCAACTCAACAGTGGCCGCAATATTAGGATCAAGGCCGGATAGAAATCTGGCCATGGTGGCTTCTCTATCCTCATCAATGTTGGCTTGGATCATGGCTATTTCCATCTCTTTGAAGTGATCCTCAACAGTACGGTTGCCTTGGGTGAGATTTTGAAGCTTGTTGAACAACTCCCTATGATAGTGAGTTGGAACGAACCTCCTACGCATAACGGCCTTCATCTCATTCCAAGTAGAAATTGGATGTTCGCCATTGCGGCCCCTGCTAGATTTCAACTGATCCCACCATATTAGTGCATAATCTGTAAATTCAATGGCTGCAATTTTTACCTTCTTAAGCTCGGAGTAGTTGTGGCACTCAAAGATGTGCTCAACTTTTTTTCCCATGCAAGATAAGCTTCAGGATCCGTTCTTCCTTGGAAAGAAAGAATGGTTATTTTGATGTTGCTAAGATTATCATCAACTCTTAGCCGAGCTCTTTGGTACCTAGGTTCTCGACGCCTCAAACTTTGCTGGGAGGCTCGCTCGTCTATGAGTTCTTCATCCACCTCTCCCTCATACTCTTCCCCGTGATCTGAATTATGCCTTCATTGAGATCTTTCCTCCAAATGATCTAATCGTTCTTGCATCGGCCCCAACCTTTGTTGCAACAACCTGTCCATCTCTCGGATAATATCTTGAAGATTGGAGTTAGTTGCATCTATGTTAACATTATTACTAGCACCAATAGTGTTTCTCACAAAATCTTGAGACATGATTAACTAATAAACCTCGCTAGCACAAATCCTCACCGTTACACTCCAAGGAAAACACTCACACTCGTGTTTCACTCGGGATGGCTTTTACCCTTGATGTGCACTCTTGCCTCTTACCGCTCTTGTTCTCCTATCAAAGTCCTTAGAGAACTTAATCAAGGCTTAACAAGTTTGCTTGTGGAAACTGGCCGGAAGAAAGGGTTTAGAATAAAAAAGGCTATAGGTAGAAAAGTAGAATGATTAGAAAATAACAAGGCAATAGGAAATAATAATTTGCTTAATTGAGTAATACCAACAACAACCAAACTTCCTTTTTTTTCTTTTTTTTTCTTTTTTATGCAAACCGAGAGAGAGAAACACATAACTTACTGAATCAAAATAGCTCTGATACCAAATGATACGTATCCGGTTGTATGATGACCGAATTCGTATGTGATGTTGCCCGATCGTGATTCTAGTATGAAGTTGCAAACTTGAAACTTGAGTGTGGAAGTGATGTATATGGAATGAATATGGTGAAAGTTGTTGTTTTAATAGGTGTTGGAATGATTGGTGATTATGGTTTGAAAGATAAATGTAAGGGACAAAAAATGGATAGAAGTTGATATGGATATATGGAATAGAATCGGTGTGGAACAAGGAAGAACCAACAAGATAGTGAATGTTGACCCAAACCATACACGTTCTTACCCTTTGTGAAATGATGGGAGAAGGTTGGATTGTGACCCTTTAGCTATAATTGAGCTAAGAACCAACAATATAATCAAATGGAAGTGATGGTGGAATGGTGGAACGTGACCCGCTAGCTAGAAAGCTAGGAACCAACGCTATAAATAGAATGGAATGAAAAGGGGAAATTTGCCACAAGACTAGCTTGAAAGCCGATAAAGTTCTTAAAGAACAATGAAGAGAACACTCTCATATATTTTCATCCAAAAAAAAGGTCCCATACAAAGGCAAATGAGCATTCTATTTATAGCGTTGGTTCCTAGCTTTCTAGCTAGCGGGTCACGTTCCACCATTCCACCATCACTTCCATTTGATTATATTGTTGGTTCTTAGCTCAATTATAGCTAAAGGGTCACAATCCAACCTTCTCCCATCATTTCACAAAGGGTAAGAACGTGTAAGGTTTGGGTCAACATTCACTATCTTGTTGGTTCTTCCTTGTTCCACACGGATTCTATTCCATATATCCATATCAACTTCTATCCATTTTTTGTCCCTTACATTTATCTTTCAAACCATAATCACCAATCATTCCAGCACCTATTAAAACAAAAACTTTCACCATATTCATTCCATATACATCACTTCCACACTCAAGTTTCAAGTTTGCAACTTCATACTAGAATCACGATCGGGCAACATCACATATGAATTCGGTCATCACACAATCGGATACGTATCAACAAGTATGCATGTTGAGCAGACATACATCAAGTATGCAGAAAATGTAATCATATATTCAGTTCATCATTTCGTCTCATTTTTCAACATAGTGATGCAATCTCAATAAAAATTGAAATGTTTATCAAACATAGCAATGTTCATGATTAAGTCATTATATAATCCATTCAACAGAATATATCACACATGGAACACACTAGGTGGGGCAGATCATTTCTTAGAGATACTTGACATTTACGAAAGGGGACATATTAAACTTTTGACAATTTGAACGAATTTCTAAAACATGGCCCCTATTAAAAGAGGTTCATACTAACGGTCTAAACCATATATTCAGGAGGTGCTACATCAAGATCTTTGAGAGTTTAGATGCATCATGAGTTATTTAGTCATTTCAGCATACAAGGGCATTATGGTCATTTTATCACATATGAACATTTTGGTAATTTATACCAACAAGAAATAAACAGTCGTTCAAGAAATTCTATTTACTCATTAGGCTTCCAATCAGGCATTTGGAGATTTCTATGTCAAGATCTTTCACGATATCGGATACATTCAGGGCTATCTTAATTGCTTTGGCCAACGAGGGCATTTTAGTCTTTTAATTATCAGGGGTGATTTTGTAATTTAGCCCAGTAATGATAAAATGATGATTTACAATATTTAATATATATGTGGACGGTTGCTTTCATAATTCACCACATGACTTGCCACAAAGTAGCCGGACTTATATTTTGTGCGAAAGACTTCCAACCTTATATTAATATCATGAGTGATTAAAATACATGAGTGTGCTTCCTAACACTTAGGGGCACTTTAGCCCTTAAAGTCTTATTAGAAATCCAGAATTTCATCAAATGCATAACTGCATATTTAACTCAAAAAGGCTTTTCGGTCATTTTGGACATTGGGATAAATCCACCCCTTTTGTCAAATTTTACTATTTAGCACCTCCATCGTTTATGTATTCGGTAGAGATTAAGTCGTTTTGATCTCTTCGGCCCTTACAGACAGTTTACTCATTTTAGAACTTAAGGGTAAGATTGTCATTCTGATTAATTAAGAATTTCAGTGCTCAAAGGCACTATAGTCTTTTTGGTTATTACGATCATTCCAATTAATTAATTCATTACTGTCGTACGGATCAGCTCAAGAATACAACGATAATTCCACTAATTTCACCTTTAGGTGTTATACCATCATGTGTTATACAGAGCTTGGGGGAAATCTAAGTTTCTTTTAGTATCACACGCATTTGAATAATGATGCCGAAGTCTTTTCCAAAAGAACATACATCTTAGGTAGGGTAATTGTTCAATCAGGTTGAATGTAGATTCTGAGTCATTTCCTTTATTAGGGGTAGCTTAGTCATTCTTTTAACTTAAGGGTATTTCTGTAATTTCATATCCAATATAACTTACTCCATATTATGGGCATAGATACTTAGACACTATTGATCGAGTTGCAGATTTAACTTTATTTTTTTAATACCATTAGAATTTTCGATACTTCTGGTCTATTAATATTCTTATTCGAATATCTTGGTTTTAATAATTTCCATACTTATTTTTCGTATCTGAATCAGCTTAAGCGGAGTTTACAATACACTTCATCATAAGCATGCATACGTTAACCGGATATCGACATGTACATAAAGCATACAACGGGTAGTAATGTATTACCTTAACTCTGAGCTACATCAGTCGATTCATGATACAACATTCGAATACCCTCGAACCCGAATTCGACATTCCTCAGCATCGTGCATCCAAGGAACCGAGAATAGCTTCAATTACACAAATTCCAAGATCAGACATTACACACAAGCTCTTAACCAATAATTAAGTACATAAACAAGTCCGGGCTCAAGGTCAGATTCGGAGGCTTTCGAGTTAGAATTTTGCAAAACGGGCTTCAAAAATAGACTTAGGACGTCGAAAAACATAAAATAGGAGTTTTCGGAAAATTTGACTTTTTTGTCAACGGTCAAAGTCAACGCTGACGTCAGCAGGTCAACGGTCAACAGGGTCAGAGTCAATGCTGACGTCAGCAGGTCAATGCTGACGTCAGTAGTCAACGGGCAGAGGTCAACTGAGTTGACTTGGTTGACTCACTGAGCTGACTCGGCTGACTCACTGAGCTGACTCGGGCTGAGTTGACTCGGTAGATGGGTTGGGCTCGGATACGAGTCGGGTCGGGTCGGGTCGAATACAGGTTTGGGTCAAGTTCATGGGTACAGGTTGGGTCGAACTCGGGTCGGTACGGTTTGGGTCTAATTCATAGGTCGGCCGGTTCAGTCAGTTTGAACCCAGTTTACTCACCCTAGGTTTCAAGTCACCGAACGGCCGCCGGAAAAACCACTGGAGAAGCCAAACGCCGCGGTTTCTACCGAAAAACACAACTCGTCAGTCAAACAACCCAACACCACCAAGATTTCAGCGAAACAAACCGAAAAATTGGCCGGATTTTACCTGAAACATGAATCGACGACTGAAATAACGCGTAACTCTGATGAGAGGCTTGCCGGTGTCAGTCAGTCGATCGGACGGTTTGGTTTCACTCGCCTCAGTTTGCTGAGTACGATGACAGCCTCCACTTCACGACACGACGTCGGACGACAACAGAAAACAGGCAAAAGGGACGGTGAGCAAAAGGTGTCTATCGGACTTTCAATCCAATCTCCCCGCCAGGCAGTTGCGTTAAACCGCGAGTGGCTCATCGGGTTTTGGTCGCAGAGAGACAAGGAAGACGATGGCGGCGGCGGTGCACGCCACGGGTCGACGATGGCCAAGATCGGTGGCCGGATGAATTTTTGGGGAAGGTGGAAAGTTTGGAGAAGCTACCAGATTTTTTTTGTCTCTTCAAATGCAGGTGCAATAATTGGTTGAGGTTGGTTTGAATTATTTTATTTTTGGTCCAACCCGAGAAACAGAAATCAAATAAAAAAAATTGAGCGAAGCTAAAACCAAAATAAAAGCTTAGCTCATATGCTTAAGCTCTTGTACACCGCCCCAAAGGTCACATGTTCAAACCATATAATACTCATTCTCTTTTTATTTCTTTTCTCTTTTTTTCTTTCTTTTTGACATACATTTTAAACAGTCAATTCATGGGTGTTACATAGTCCAACACACAAATATTTGTTTTTGAAATCCGAGGCCCAAAAGATTATTTTAATTATAGAACCGAACCCAAAATAATATTAAAATATTATTTTCACCCGACCCCTAAACCCGGGTGTTACATTCAGTCCCTGCATTTTTGTATCCTTGCAATTTCGCACTTTAATTCTTGTTCCCTTTAATTTTGGTCACTGTTTTTTTATATTCTTAATTATTATATTATCATTAATATTATACTAACATCATTATTATTAACTATAATGTTAGTATTATCATTATTAATATATTATCATATAGTATACTATTATTATATTATTACGTTAATATTATTTATTTTTACTATTATATTACTATTAAGTTATTATTATATATTATACGTTGTATTATTATTATTATTATTATTATTATTATTATTATTATTATTATTATTATTATTATTATTATTTACTTTTATATTATTAAAATCACTATTGTTATATTATTAACTATTGTTATTACCGCTATAGTATTATTATTCACTTACTTATTTACTTATTTATAGTTTAATTAATATATGCATTATACATATCCGTATATATATCCTACATTCATTATTTTTAACCAAACGATTTTCCTTATTAAGGATTCCCGTGAAAAACGTGTCTCGAACTTAAAGGGTGCCACTTTCTTGTTAATCTCTAATATTTTTTTCCAATTCTAAAATAATATTTAAAATGGTATTCCTTTAATAAGGGTCTCGCGAAAATCATGTCCCGGACTTAAAGGGGGGTAAGTTCCTCGTTAGTCTTGTACAAAGGAATATTATTTTAGATACATTTTACAAAATTCATGCATCAAGGGATCACAATGTAATACTCGTGTTTTGGGGTTAGGAGTTAGTCGGGTTTGTGGTTCGAGTCGGTAAAATTAAATTAAATCAATTCAACCTTAAGTAGGATCTAATTGGGCTTTAATAAAAAGGGGAGGGACCAATGTGGCAATTTGACCCAAAAGAATTTTAAAAGCAAGATAACTTTTAAAAAGTTGTCATCTTCCTCACCCTCTCCCCTCTTTCTAACGTGAAATGGACCAAACCCCCTTTCAAACTCTCCCAACTCAAAAGTTACTATTCAATTGAACCTCATCTTCATTTAAAGACCATTTTGAGAGGTAAAAACATTTTCTAACTCTCCTCTTCATTCTCTATCTATCCATGGCTTTAGATTTTAAAACTACCCACTTTTGAAAATTAGGGCTTGATAAAAGTTTGAGTTTTTATGAAGATTTTCAAGTTGTTTTGAAATGTAATGTTGGGTTTTAGTTTATTTACCTTATAATGAATATAATATGTCAAAATGGTTGGGTTTTGGTGAAAACCCGAAATGGGTTCTTGAAGCAATTTTTGAGATGTCAAAAAATTCGTTTTTGGTGGGTTTTAGGTTGAAATTAGAGGGCTGATGGTTTATGTATGTTAAGAGGATGTTTTGGGACCATTTGGGGGTCATTTGGATGATTGAAAATGGAATTTTTGGCTAAGGTTTGAGGGAGCACGAAAATGGGTATATTTGGGGGATTAATTTGATTGAGAATTTGGTTGAAGCTAGATTGGGCTCAAGAGTTGAGTGTTGACTGAATTTTAGCATTGATTGGGAATAAAGGTTGTGTTTTTGATTGGCTAGAAGCAAGAGGAGACGTTGGAGAAGCATTGGATTCGAATCCGGGCTTGTAGAAGGCTTATTTTGGTTGCTAAGGAAGGGTGGTGAGTGATATTAAACATGTTTTGAAGTTTGGTTCGAGTGCGTGTAGTGTGTGAGTTGAAATGTGCTTGGTAGGGCATTTCTATATGAATTCAAGTTGTTAATTTAGCTATTGATTTCCATTAAATGCTATGTGTATTGCCTATTTATGCTCTTGTGATATGTGGTTGTTTTGCACATGTATACCATGATATGTGTATGTGATGAGCATGAGATATGGTTGATGGATATGTGATGTGGTAAATGTAAATTGGCACTAATTAACTTACCGGGTGTAAATGATCGATCATTAGGATTAGTGTGCACACAAATTGAGTCAAAACGTGTGTTGCCTTGATGGCGTTAAGTCATCAAGGAGGAGTACGGTGATGTAATATTCCACTGGAAGCTATTATATATTCTACGGGATGATGAGTGGAATCCCATCCGTAGGGCATGTGGTGATGAGTGGAATCCCGCCCATGCAAGGTCCGGTGATGAGTGTAATCCCACCGAGGTAAAGTGATTGTTGAGATTAAATCCGTACATCCGGGTAACTAATAGTGGCCAATTAAACTTGTTCATATGATTGTGATATATGATGTTAATATATGATGTTGATATTGATGTTCGAGCTTAGTATGATGTGAGATGCCATACATGACTCTTGAAAGACTAGCTAGGTCTACTTGTGAAATTATCTATGCATGGTGGATATGAGGTTTAGGGAATGCATGCTTGAACCCTGCATTGTTGATGTTTTCGGTTTTAGAGCACCCTCACTAAGCTTATAGCTTAGGCTCTCATTTTCAACAATGAAGATCATTAGCGTGGTGTTAGCTCGGAGCAAGGCAAGAAGGGCTTTCCAAGTTTGTTGCTCAAGAACGGTTATTAATTATGTAGTAGTTAAGCAATGTGGTAAGTGTAGAACTAATGTTTTGATATAATATTTGAAAAATGATTTGGACTAATCTAAAAAGTATTTAAAACATTTACAAAGTCCAAACAACTTGAAACTATGTTTAGGGAAGATTTTAAAAAGGGTTTTTCATGTTTTTCAAGCCTATCTTAACAAAACTGTCTAGGTGTTTTGAAACACCTTAGGGCGTTTCGAAACAGGTGCCTCCAGTAGCCAAAACGTTTCGAAACTTGTTTCGAAACGGGCTCTCTATGGACAGGATTTTTGCCCAGCGTTTCGAAACGGGCTAGGCCATTTCGATACGCCCACGTGGCACTGACCACAACGGTCATAAACCTCAACGGCTCTTTCCCAACTAACTTTTAAATGCAGGTCATTTCGATACGGGCTAAGGGCGTTTCGATACGCGTTCCGAAACGGCAAGGGGGTGTTCCGAAACGGGTACCCTGACAGACTGCAACGGCTCTTTCTACATTGAGAGTGTTTCGAAACGGCTTCGAGCGTTTCGAAACGGGGAGCTGCAGAACTGCATTTATGGAGGGAATTAAAGGCTCCAACGACTCTATTTCAACCCCAACGGTCCTAAACGGCTATAAACTCAATTGGGAGTATAAAAGGGACCTCCAAGCATCAAGAGAAGGCTAATGCTCATATTGTCAAACATCAAATGATCAAGAAATTGTCTTAGTGCTTAATTTGTCATTTCTTGTATAGACGAACACTAGTGAGCCAAAATTGTCAAATTTGCTCAAGTGTTTTTAGGTTTTGGGTGAGTGCTTCATTGTGCAAACAAACACCTATTAGAGGGTTTAAGTTTGCTTTCTTAATCTCTTTGTAAAGAGGGTTTTGATCAAGGCTTTGGGTAGAAGCTTGATCGGTTGTAAGGGTTTCCTCCTAATCCTAGAAAAGGGGACGAATCAATTAGTGGAATTGGTTGAGAAATCCTTAGTGGGAAGCTAAGGTAGTGGATGTAGGTGCTTGTTAGAAGGCCGAACCACTATAAATCATTGTGTCTTTATTCTTTCTAGCTTCCACAACCCTTCCACCCAAAAATCCATCTCTCCACCACTTGGTGAGCAATATTGGTTGATCGAATCGAGCCCCACACAACCCAACAATTGGTATCAGAGCTTGGCTCAATCGGTGAGGATTAACATCCTATTGAGGAGATCCGGCAAGCTCGATCACTTTTTCATCAATCGGCTCAATGGCACAATCAATCGACAAACCGCCTTTCTTTGACGGAGCTCACTATGCCCATTGGAAGACAAAGATGAAGTTCTTCATCAAATCAAAAGATTACAAGCTATGGGATGTAGTTGAAGATGGCCCGTTCGTGCCTCAAAGAAGTAAAGCGGAGTGGAATGCCGACGATCGCAAGAAGATGGAGCTAAATTGCAAAGCCTTGCACATTCTATTTTGTGCATTTGGTCCAACCATCTATGAGAAGATGTCTTCTTGTGAGAGTGCCAAGGAGGTATGGGACAAGCTTGAAGTCACATACGAGGGGACAAATGAAGTCAAGGAGACCAAGATTGGGCTCCTAACCTTGGAGTATGAGAACTTCAAAATGGATCCGGAAGAGATCATCGAGAAGATGTTTGATAGGTTCTCCACCATCACCAATGGTCTCAAAGGCTATGGAGAAGCCATCCCGGAAGAAAAGCTTGTTCGAAAGCTCATCTACTCACTTCCCGAGTCTTGGGACTCAAAGAGGACCGCCATCAACGAAGCCAAAAATTTGAAGAGTTTGAAGCTTGATGAACTTTTGGGGTCTCTCCTTACTCATCAAATTATGAAGAAGAACAAAAAGGATGAGAAGAAGAGGGAAGAAATTAGAGCTATGGGAGAGAAGAAAATCAAAGGGCTTGGCATTAATGCTAGTGCCATGGCTCTCAAGTCCTCCACTTGCCATCATGTCTACTCAAGTGAAGTGGAGGATGAAGATGAAGAGATAATTCATCTCTTCAAGAAGTGTGCCCCTTTCATGAAGAAAGCCTTGAGAGAGCTTGAACGTGAACCTAAGAGAAAGGAGAGGGCAAGCACTTCAAGCCATAAGAAGAAGGCACATGTGGCTACTTGGAGTGATGAGGACTCCACCGACGATGAACAAGCCAACCTTTGCCTTATGGCCATCGAAGAAGATTCAAGGGTAACTTCTAGTTCATCTACTTCATGTTCTTATACTTTTGATGAATTACAAGATGCCTATGATGATTTGGTTTTAGATTTTAAAAGCCACATTTTGAAAAACAATAAATTGATTTCAAAGTTAAAAATTCAAAATGATTTGCTTTCTAAAACCAAACTTGAACTTGAAGCAAAACTTGAAGAGTTTGAATTAAAATGTCTTGATTTACAAAAATTGCTTCAGAATGTTCAAGTAGAAAAAGATTTGATTTCCAAAGAGCTTGAAAAGAAACACAATTTTGGAAAATCAAACTTTTATGTTAGACAATCTAGTGCCCCTAGATTTTTGAATGGAAAATGTTTTAGAAGTGTTTGGGTCCCAAAAGGACTAACCACTTTAACTAAAAAGGATGAAATTGAAAAATGGATTCCTAAGGGGACCAAATCTTGTGCTACCAATGTTCATGGATCCAAAGAAATTTGGATACCAAAAGTTAATTGATTGTCTATTGTAGGTGTGATGGAGATGTTCAACAAGTCAAACATTGAGGGGGAGCTCCATGCACACAAGGAAGAACACTTGAAGAAGGAAGGCTTCACATTCTACCTTTGGGTTCAAGTGTTGGTAAAAATCTAGTTGTTTTGCTTTTATTTGTTTTATTTTTTATTTAATTCAACTAGATGATCATATATGTTGGACTAACATTTTTTTATGATGATTTGAGCAAGGGGGAGCCATTTTAAAACCAAATTCTTACTTTTGTCAAAATTTTACCTCTATAGTTATTTTTGAACTTAATGTTTTAAATTCTTTTTGATATAACAAAAAGGGGGAGAAATGGTTTGGAAAATTGATTTTTCAAATGAATAAGGGGGAGCTGTTGAGTGTGTAAAAGTTCTATTATTTACACCCTTTTTAACCCATATTTCTGCTGCATTCAAGCATCATTGCATTGCATTTAGGTTAGTTTTCAATAAAACATCACAATTATATAAAAGGCACGGATTCTACTGAAAGATGGCTAATTTTGCAGGTATCTGTCACAGTAGATGTCGAAGGCAGGCGCAGGGCAGATAAGCAGGAGAGCTGAACTGGACAAGCAGCTGAAGAAGACAAACCTGTCATGGACCTGTCGTGACAGCATGGTGACAGCAGATTTATGAAGAGGAAAAGTGACATGGACCTCGATAGATAGAGAAAAATCTGCTCGTCTGTCGTGTGGAAGCCGAATATTTTTCCAAGCCCCGGATCAAAAGATATGTCAAGCCAAAGCTCAATGAGAGGAAATCCCTAAAAACAAGGATGCGGCTGGAAAGTAGGAGTCTTTAGAGATTTAGTCTTTATTAGAATCTTACTTTTAATTAAAGTTGTAATCCTTGTTACCTTAGATAACTTGAGCCCAAAGCTTATATAAGGGCATAGATTAACCTAGGGCATAACCGATTACCCCCATAACCGAAATCTAAACCCTGCCGTTTACCTGTCACCGATATGTTCTAAATTCCCCCTAGGGCTACGGGTTGTTTTGTAAAGTAGTTGCAAGGGTTGCTTTGTTTTAGGATTTTTCAAGTTCAATAAAATAAACTTCAAGTTCTTTTATCTTGGTTTTAATATCTTGCAAGAGCATCGGGAGAGCATTGTGAGGTTATCCATTTACTTAGCATCGGGAGAGTTAAGTATACGAAAGAGATAAGAGCGTGTTCTCTAGTTTATAGTTGAACCATCTCGTGCCTAGGGATAGGGCGAGGTTAAGTGGCTAAGGAAGAATTCATACACATCGGTGTTCATCCTTCGATTCACGCCGGGAGGTATCATCAAAGACGTGATCATCGACAGACTTGTGCCTAGGGATAGGGCAAGGCAGATCAGGGATTCTTGCCAAGCTTGAAGTACGGAGTTAGTGTTCGCTGCCGCGACAGCTAACGGACAGACGCCGCGACAGGTGCTGTCGGCGACGGGTGCGACGACAGAACTGGAGATCCTAAGCAATTCAATACCTGCACTACCGAGCAACTCAATACCATCCCATTCTCTTTATCTTGATATCTTACTTATTTTATTTGCGTTTTCCTTACTATTTTCGTGACAATTCTCTCAAACTATTTCTTTTACTTCGTGCAGTGAAATAAGGTGAAGTCATTAGCCCAATCCCTGTGGAGACGATATCCGATACTTCGTATCACTTTACTACTTGCGTCGTGTATACTTGCACTATAATTGCGATAGACTATTTTACACGCAACAAGTTTTTGGCGCCGTTGCCGGGGATTGGCAACATAACTACACCTTTCTTTCCTTGCACTTTTTGTTTTTATTTTCGTTTTTGTTTTTATTTTTATTTCTATTGTCTTTAATTTTTCTTTAGTGTTTTAAACTCTTGCTTTTCACAAGGTTTTCCTGTTTATGCGCAGATCGAAAAGAGGTGAAGATCCTGAGTATAAATTAGATCCGGAGATCGAACGTTCCTTTAATCTTAAGAAACAGATTCGCCACCTCTTAGACCGGAACGAATACCTTGAGAAACAGCTAGAGCAGATGGCCCGTAATCAGCCTGTTGGTGATGGCGTACCGCCTGTCGGTGACCCGCCCGCGGCAGGTGGACGACGGTCATGTCGTGACTACATGCTGAACGATCATGTAGAGCTGGAGACCACGCTGCCGGATATTGATGTTGATAACTTCGAGCTTAAACCTGTCATGTTTAGTATGATCAACAACGCCGGGCAGTTTAGTGGTTCTGCGACAGAAGATGCTAGGGAGCATCTCAAAACGTTCCAGGAGATCTGTGGTTCGTTTAGACTGCCAGGAGTTAGTCCGGAGATACTGAGGCTTCGGTTATTTCCCCATTCATTAAGGGACAGAGCTAAAACTTGGTGAAATAAACTTACACCGGGTTCTATTATGACTTGGGCAGATTTAACTCGTGAATTTTTGTCTCGTTTTAATCCTTCACATTTAGCTGAGCGATTACGTAATGAAATTGCTACTTTTCAACAGGAAGATGACGAGCCAATGCACGAGGCCTGGGACAGATTCACAACTCTTCTTCGAAACTGCCCAATGCATGGATTCCCCGTCTGGAATCAGGTAACTAAGTTTTATAATGCTGCTAACTTACAAACTCGCATTCGAATTGATTCTGCAGCAAATGGACTATTATTGGATAAAGATCCGGACGAGGCCCTGCAAGTTTTGAAACATTTGGCTAAGAATGAGGAGCAGTTTCCAACCGCTAGAAGAGGAGGTAAACGGGTACTTGCTGTCAAGGACTATGAGGCCGACAGCACTATGAAATCGCAGGTAGCATTCCTTACTAAAGCCATGAAAAAGTTATTGAATGATGATGAATTACAAGGATTTGCTGTCGAGGAAGTTTGTGCTACTTGTGAGGGAAATCATAGTAGGGATGAGTGCCCGATAAATATAGAAGAAGGAAAATATGTTGGAAATTACAAGCCGAACTATAATTCCAATAACTACAACCCTAATTGGAGGAAGGATCCCAAATTTTCCTGGAGTAACCCTAACAATGCTCTGAACCCACAAGCACATAATCAGAATCAGGGGGGTCCTAGATTGTTGACGCGACATAACCTGCCGCAGAACCTGCCGCCTCAACAGCAACAGCAGCCACCACCTGCCACGAGTAGTATATTGGAGCAGACTCTGGCCACCTTTATGTCTCAGACTGGTACATATATGGAGAATATTAATCAGTTTGTCAAGAAAACGGAAAACTTTATGGATGAAACCAAGATGAGAATGACAAATCATGAGGCTACCTTGAAATCTCTAGAGACACAAATGGGTCAGGTGTCGCAGCATATTAAGCCACGGCAGAATGGAGGATTCCCTAGCAATACTGAAAATGCTAGACCGCCCCCACATGAGCAATGTAAGGCAATTACTACTAGGAGTGGGAAAAAGTTACCAGGGCCGGAAAAAGAAGCTGAAACAGAAAAGGAACCTGCCTTGGATAAACCTGCCGAGGAAGCTGCCCCGACAGGTGATAAACAGACTGCTGCCGATGAGCCTGTCACGACAGCAGAAGCGACAGAGGAGAAAAAAGAAGATTATCGTCCTCAGATTCGCATGCAGTGGGAAGGACGCATTGCTGATTACCGTCCTCCACCACCTTTTCCGCAACGGATACAGCAAGCTAAGCATGAATCTCAACTTAAAAAGATTTATGATATTTTTAAACAGGTTCATATCAATATTCCGTTGTTAGATGCTGTTAGGGAGATGCCCGGTTATGCTAAATTTCTCAAGGATGTGATGTCGAAAAAATCTAAACTTGGGGAATTTGAAACGGTAAGGATGCAAGAAGGTTGCATGAGTATTCTTCATCGGCAGCCACCCCAGAAAAAGAAGGATCCGGGGAGCTTCATCATACCTTGTGTAATCGGCGACAGATTTGTGGGTAAGGCATTATGTGATCTTGGTGCTAGTGTTAATCTAATGCCCAAATCTGTTTTTCAGAAACTAGGTATTGGCAAGGCGCGGCCCACGACAGTTACCCTACAGCTAGCCGACCGCTCTTACGTTCACCCCGAAGGAAAAATTGAAGATATTTTGGTAAGAGTGGATAAGCTTATTTTTCCTGCTGACTTTCTTATTTTAGATTGTGAGGCAGATGAGAACGCACCAGTCATCCTTGGGCGACCCTTCTTAGCCACGGGCAGATCATTGATTGATGTGGAAAAAGGAGAACTCACCATGCGAGTGAACGATCAAGAAATTAAGTTGAATGTTCTCCAAGCGATGAAACATGCTGATGTGGATGAAGAATGCAAGGCCATCATTGAGGTGACCTTTGATCAACCATGCATCAGGTCGGGCTGCCGTGATATAAAATTTGGTCACTGCTGCGACAGCCATCTACAGACCTGTCACGACAGCAATGACGACAGCAACGACGACAGCACCGACGACAGCGACTCCTCTGAATCCGATACACCTGATACTGAAGGTCATGAGGAGGTAGACTGGTTAGACCATCGTCCAGGTAAGTTATTCGAACCCTTGAATTACACTTCGGATAACCATTTAATCCAAAAGCCATCTACTGTTGAACCACCTGTCTTAGAACTTAAGCCCCTGCCAGGGCAGCTTAAATATGCTTATCTTGGTTGTGATGACACACTGCCCGTAATCATCTCTGCTAAGCTGCCGCAGGAACAGGAACGACAGCTGATCGACATGTTAAGGCAGCACAAGAAGGCAATTGGATGGACGATAGCAGACATTCAAGGCATTAGTCCGGCATTATGCATGCACAAAATCCTCCTTGAGGAAGATCATAAGCCGACTATAGATGCCCAAAGGCGGTTAAACCATGCGATGAAGGAGGTAGTGCGTAAGGAAATCATTAAATGGTTAGATGCTGGAATTATATACGCCATCTCCGATAGCAAATGGGTAAGCCCGGTGCAATGTGTTCCCAAGAAAGGAGGCATGACCGTGATAACCAACGAAAACAATGAGTTAATCCCAACCAGGACTGTGACCGGTTGGAGGGTTTGTATGGACTATCGGAAGCTTAACAAAGCTACCCGAAAGGACCACTTTCCTTTACCCTTTATTGATCAAATGCTTGATAGATTAGCGGGTAAACCTTACTATTGTTTTCTTGATGGTTACTCAGGTTATAACCAAATTGCTATTGCACCAGAGGATCAAGAGAAAACGACTTTCACCTGCCCCTACGGAACATACGCATTTAGGAGGATGCCGTTTGGACTCTGTAATGCACCTGCCACCTTCCAAAGGTGCATGATGGCCATATTCTCCGACATGGTAGAGGACTTCCTGGAAATTTTTATGGATGATTTTTCCGTCTTTGGAGACGATTTTGAGAGTTGTTTAGGCAATTTACAAAAGGTGCTAGAAAGATGTGAAAAAGCAAACTTGGTTTTAAATTGGGAAAAATGCCACTTTATGGTGGATGAGGGGATAGTCCTTGGCCATAAGATTAGCTGCCGAGGGATAGAAGTCGACAGGGCCAAAATAGAGGTAATTGAGAAGCTGCCGCCGCCAACCACAGTCAAGGGCATTAGGAGTTTTCTAGGGCATGCTGGTTTTTATAGGAGATTTATTGCGAATTTCTCAAAAATCACGAAGCCCCTATGTCATCTCTTAGAGCAGAACCGACCCTTTGACTTTAATGAAGAATGTACTGAAGCATTCAAGGTTCTGAAGGAAAAGCTAGTGACAGCCCCCATAGTACAGCCACCAGACTGGACACAACCATTTGAGATCATGTGTGATGCCAGTGACTATGCTGTCGGGGTAGCACTTGGGCAGCGCAAGGACAGGCTGTTTCATGTCATATACTACGCCAGTAAAACATTGAATGATGCCCAAGTGAACTATACCACCACAGAAAAGGAGCTGTTAGCTGTGGTGTTCTACATCGACAAGTTTCGTTCTTATATACTTGGAACGAAGGTAATAGTGCACACCGATCATTCTGCCCTTAAGTACTTGTTCGCAAAGAAGGACGCAAAGCCTAGGTTGATACGATGGATCTTGCTATTACAAGAGTTCGACCTTGAAATCAAAGACAAAAAGGGGACAGAAAATCAGGTGGCAGATCACTTGTCGAGGTTGGAGAAGGGACAGAGTCTACCATTCGATGAGACACACATACTGGAGACCTTCCCAGATGAGCAGCTCTTTGCTGCCGCAATCGCTGTCGCGACAGCCATGGCGGCAGGTAAGTCTTCTGACCTTCCTTGGTATGCTGATTTCGTTAATTTTATAGTTAGCGGAATATTACCTTCTGATCTTAATTATCAAGCCAGGAAGAGGTTCCAAAATGATGTTAAGCATTATTATTGGGACGAACCTCTTCTTTTCAAAATATGCGCAGATCAGGTTATAAGGAGGTGTGTACCACAGGAAGAGCAAGAAGACATTCTCCATCACTGTCATGCTTCACAATATGGAGGACACTTAGGAGGCAACAAAACTGCTGCCAAGGTGCTGCAGTCAAGATTCTACTGGCCGACACTGTATAAGGATGCACAGGACTTTTACAAGAACTGTGACAGGTGCCAGCGGACAGGTAACATCTCGAGGAGAAACGAGATGCCACTGCAGAATATTTTAGAAGTCGAGATCTTCGACGTTTGGGGGATTGATTTTATGGGACCTTTTCCATCTTCATGTGGAAATCTTTACATCCTCCTAGCAGTGGATTATGTCTCCAAGTGGGTAGAAGCAATCGCAACTCAAAAGAATGATGCCAAAATGGTCCAAAAGTTTTTGCACAAAAACATCTTTTCTAGATTTGGCATCCCTAAGGCGATTATCAGTGATGAAGGGAGACATTTCGATAATAGGGTAATTGTTGCCGCCTTGAAGAAATATGGTGTCAAGCACAGGATCGCGACAGCATACCACCCACAGACCAATGGACAGGCTGAGATTTCCAACAGGGAAGTGAAGAACATTCTTGAAAAGATGGTTAAACCAACTAGGAAAGATTGGTCTCTACTTCTGAATGATGCACTATGGGCATACAGGACAGCTTTCAAAACTCCATTGGGCATGTCTCCATACCGTTTGATTTATGGGAAAACATGTCACCTGCTTGTCGAGATAGAGCACAAGGCATATTGGGCAATCAAGGCAGTAAACATGGACTTGGACAAGGCAGGCGAGAAAAGGCTGTTAGATTTGAATGAGATCGATGAAATACGGACGATGGCCTACGACAACGCAAGAATATACAAGGAGAAAACAAAGAAGTGGCATGACAAGAAGTTGCTGCCACGTCAGTTCTGCCCAGGGCAGCTTGTGTTGTTATTCAATTCTAGGTTGAAACTCTTCCCAGGGAAGCTTAAATATAGATGGTCTGGCCCGTTCCAAGTGGTTCAAGTTTTTCCCCATGGTGCCATTACAATTCAATCATTAAAGGACGGGCACTAATTCAAAGTCAATGGACAACGCCTCAAGCATTATCAGGGGACTGAAGCCCCAAGAATACAGGAAGTGGTTACTTTAGGTGATGCCCCACAAGGCATCCCTAATTTAACCTAATTTTTATTTTTATTTATTTTATTATTTATTATTATTTATTAGGAATTTAGGTTAATTTTATTCGAATAACGTTTTGTTTTTCTAATTTCAGTTTTTAGGAAATAAAGGAGTCAAGAAGAAAAGGAGAAGTGACCCAAGCCCACCGCCCATCCATCAGCCCAATAAAGCCCATTTATGATAACCTGTCGTTTCAGCTGTCGGCGCAGACGGACTTGACATGCTGTCAACAGGCTGACACTGCAGACGCAGAAGCGTGCAGCAGACGCACAGCAGACGCATAAATGCGTGTCAGACGCGTCAGACACGCTACATTCAATCTGCCGCCCCGTTATTCCCGCCTGCCGTTGCGGCATTAAATGGGCAGCTACTCGACCGCTATATAAACCCCTTCCCCTTTTCATTTTTCATCACTTCTGATTTTTCTCTCTTGTTATTCTCCTCTAGTTTTATCTATTTTCTTTCTTTTTTTCAGCCCTTGCAACCAAAATGTCATCACAAGAAACCCGTCAGAACGCTGCTGCCGCTTCTTCTTCAGCAGCAGCATCCCCGTTTGCTAAAAAGGAGCTATGGGAAGAGCGTGGCTTTATATACAACAGAGATGCCCCCCATATGAGACTCCGGCCGTTCATCATGCAGGCCATAACAGCACAACTTTGGGAGGATTTTGCCGAGCAGCCGGCAGAGCTTAATGATACATTGGTTCGAGAATTTTATGAGGCCATCGACAGCAAAACGGCGACATCTGCCACCGTCCGAGGAGTGGCAGTTCCCTTCACCGCCAGCAGCATCAACCATGTGTTCGGCCTCTTCTTTGGCCCCAATGATGATGCTCACCAACAATTTTGGGACACCCTCGACGCTGCCGGACATGATGCTGTCATGAGGGAGTTGACAGAGGCGGGAACGACATGGAGCACCAGTAAGAAGAACCCCAACTCCGTCAATAGGGCGCAGCTACTCCCTGAGGCAAAACTATGGAACGCTTTCATCAAAAAACGTATCCTGCCCTCGTCCCACCATACGACAGTCAACCGACAGCGTCTGGCCCTTATCCACTCCATTATGCACAACAGGCCCATCAATGTGGGCAGATACAAGAGGGACAGCATCCTCGACTGTGCTTTCCGCACAGACTCACGACTCTGCCTGCCGTTCACCATCACCACCCTCTGCCGCTGTGCTGCCGTACCAGAGGAGCCCTCCGACAAAATCAAGAAGGGCAGCGGCTGGACAGACAGGAACATCTCCAGCCTCATGGAGGTCATAGTCGTATCGCCACTCAATGCCTTCGACCCCAACGCCCCTCCTGCTGATTCCGATGATGAACCTGCCACCGAACCTGCCCCAGAAGCTGCCACCAACACCGCTCCGGCAGATCAGAACGCCCACATCCTTGCTGCCATCCTGAGGGTAGAGGAGCGCCAAATGGGTTTGATGACCTTTATCCGTGACTTCTCAAATGCAACGGTAAATTTCATCACTAATACTTTGAATTTTTCGGATGTCATCTTCCCCACCTTCCCCGCCCATTATTTCAATATCCCCTCCCCCACTCCCACACCACCTGTCTCTCCCCACGGAGAATCTGCCTCCTCCACACCATCCCCGACGGCAGCCGGCAGCCCTCCGGCAGACACCTCCCCTCGAGGAACCAAGCGAGCTGCCACTGATGACAGCCCTCTTGTCCGGAGGAATTTGGACAGCGACTTCACGCGGGTAAAACGTATTAAGCACGTGGCAAACAAGAGACGGCTGTCCAAAGCCATCACTAGTAGCAGCTGGGATAGTGGCAGCAGTTCCGATGTCCGACTAGTGGAGCCACCTGCCCCTCAACCTGCCGATGAACCTGCCCCTCAACAGGCTGATGAACCTGTTGATCAACCTGCGCCTGAACCTGCCCAGCCCCCTCCACAGCGCAGACGCCGCCATCAGATCCGCGTCAGCAGCAGCAGCGAGGACAGCGAATAAAAATTTAAGTTTTTATTTTTTTTCCTTTACTGCTGCCTGCCTTTATATTTTGTGATGTACTTTTATTTATTTTGTTTTTCTTTATTTTTCATATCATTTTGCATTGAGGGCAATGCAACCCTCGAGTTTGGGGGTGGCAACCCTCCATTCTAATGGAGTCTTAGTACATCTTTTATTAATTATTGTGTCTTATTTTTATTTAAGTTCTTTAAAAAAAAATCAGAAAAATCAGAAAATTTAAACTGTTGGCTTAAATCTGTGAAGTTAACTTACCCGTCATGACGGCTCTGTCGTGGCAGTATCTTTAGGACAGGTTAAGGAAAAGTTTAGAGCCTTTCTATAGTTCTGAAAACTTAAACACTTTTGTGACTGTTATATTGCTTAGATTTCTTTTAGCCAAACTAGAATAGGAGGCTTAGAACTTGGATAGCCCCTAGAGGTGCCTAACACTGGCTCTAGGAAAGAAGTTTAGCAAAAGAAAATCAAAAACCTAGAGGTGCCCGAAACCGGCTCTAGGAAGCTAACTAGAGGTGCCCGAAACTGGCTCTAGAAAAACTTAGCTTGAAAATAGAAGAAAAAGAAGCATGAAAATGTGCCTTCTAAAAAATAAACTTTGGCATAAAAATTCGAGTTAAGGAGTTGAATATTCTAGTGAAACTAAGAGAATCTTGGCATATAACTGTTCACAAGCATGCACACACTGCACGAGAGCTATAGGGAAATTCCGGACAGATCCTAACCTTTCCGACAGGTTGCTGCCGCCTTAGAGAATGAGCGACAGGTAAGGGACAGTTCACTGTTTGAAGGCCAACACAAAAATTTTCAGTTTTCTTTTAAGTCTACATTGCTTGAGGGCAAGCAAAAACTTGAGTTTGGGGGTGTGTTGAGTGTGTAAAAGTTCTATTATTTACACCCTTTTTAACCCATATTTCTGCTGCATTCAAGCATCATTGCATTGCATTTAGGTTAGTTTTCAATAAAACATCACAATTATATAAAAGGCACGGATTCTACTGAAAGATGGCTAATTTTGCAGGTATCTGTCACAGTAGATGTCGAAGGCAGGCGCAGGGCAGATAAGCAGGAGAGCTGAACTGGACAAGCAGCTGAAGAAGACAAACCTGTCATGGACTTGTCGTGACAGCATGGTGACAGCAGATTTATGAAGAGGAAAAGTGACATGGACCTCGATAGATAGAGAAAAATCTGCTCGTCTGTCGTGTGGAAGCCGAATATTTTTCCAAGCCCCGGATCAAAAGATATGTCAAGCCAAAGCTCAAGGAGAGGAAATCCCTAAAAACAAGGATGCGGCTGGAAAGTAGGAGTCTTTAGAGATTTAGTCTTTATTAGAATCTTACTTTTAATTAAAGTTGTAATCCTTGTTACCTTAGATAACTTGAGCCCAAAGCTTATATAAGGGCATAGATTAACCTAGGGCATAACCGATTACCCCCATAACCGAAATCTAAACCCTGTCGTTTACCTGTCACCGATATGTTCTAAATTCCCCCTAGGGCTACGGGTTGTTTTGTAAAGTAGTTGCAAGGGTTGCTTTGTTTTAGGATTTTTCAAGTTCAATAAAATAAACTTCAAGTTCTTTTATCTTGGTTTTAATATCTTGCAAGAGCATCGGGAGAGCATTGTGAGGTTATCCATTTACTTAGCATCGGGAGAGTTAAGTATACGAAAGAGATAAGAGCGTGTTCTCTAGTTTATAGTTGAACCATCTCGTGCCTAGGGATAGGGCGAGGTTAAGTGGCTAAGGAAGAATTCATACACATCGGTGTTCATCCTTCGATTCACGCCGGGAGGTATCATCAAAGACGTGATCATCGACAGACTTGTGCCTAGGGATAGGGCAAGGCAGATCAGGGATTCTTGCCAAGCTTGAAGTACGGAGTTAGTGTTCGCTGCCGCGACAGCTAACGGACAGACGCCGCGACAGGTGCTGTCGGCGACGGGTGCGACGACAGAACTGGAGATCCTAAGCAATTCAATACCTGCACTACCGAGCAACTCAATACCAGCCCATTCTCTTTATCTTGATATCTTACTTCTTTTATTTGCGTTTTCCTTACTATTTTTGTGACAATTCTCTCAAACTATTTCTTTTACTTCGTGCAGTGAAATAAGGTGAAGTCATTAGCCCAATCCCTGTGGAGACGATATCCGATACTTCGTATCACTTTACTACTTGCGTCGTGTATACTTGCACTATAATTGCGATAGACTATTTTACACGCAACAGGAGCCTTATTTGAACCAAAATTTTTAATCTCTTATTCACATTTTTAAAGTTAAAGGGGGAGAATCCCAAACAATTTTTCAAGTGGTTTTATTATATCAAAAAGGGGGAGATTTTAGAACTAATGTTTTGATATAATATTTGAAAAATGATTTGGACTAATCTAAAAAGTATTTAAAACATTTACAAAGTCCAAACAACTTGAAACTATGTTTAGGGAAGATTTTAAAAAGGGGTTTTCATGTTTTTCAAGCCTATCTTAACAAAACTGTCCAGGTGTTTCGAAACACCTTAGGGTGTTTCGAAACAGGTGCCTCCAGTAGCCAAAACGTTTCGAAACTTGTTTCGAAACGGGCTCTCTATGGACAGGATTTTTGCCCAGCGTTTCGAAACGGGCTAGGCCGTTTCGATACGCCCACGTGGCACTGACCACAACGGTCATAAACCCCAACGGCTCTTTCCCAACTAACTTTTAAATACAGGTCGTTTCGATACGGGCTAAGGGCGTTTCGATACGCGTTCCGAAACGGCAAGAGGGTGTTTCGAAACGGGTACCCTGACAGACTGCAACGGCTCTTTCTACATTGAGAGTGTTTCGAAACGGCTTCGAGCGTTTCGAAACGGGGAGCTGCAGAACTGCATTTATAGAGGGAATTAAAGGCTCCAACGACTCTATTTCAACCCCAACGGTCTTAAACAGCTATAAACTCAATTGGGAGTATAAAAGGGACCTCCAAGCATCAAGAGAAGGCTAATGCTCATATTGTCAAACATCAAATGATCAAGAAATTGTCTTAGTGCTTAATTTGTCATTTCTTGTATAGACAAACACTAGTGAGCCAAAATTGTCAAATTTGCTCAAGTGTTTTTAAGTTTTGGGTGAGTGCTTCATTGTGCAAACAAACACCTATTAGAGGGTTTAAGTTTGCTTTCTTAATCTCTTTGTAAAGAGGGTTTTGATCAAGGCTTTGGGTAGAAGCTTGATCGATTGTAAGGGTTTCCTCCTAATCCTAGAAAAGGGGACGAATCAATTAGTGGAATTGGTTGAGAAATCCTTAGTGGGAAGCTAAGGTAATGGATGTAGGTGCTTGTTAGAAGGCCGAACCACTATAAATCATTGTGTCTTTATTCTTTCTAGCTTCCACAACCCTTCCACCCAAAAATCCATCTCTCCACCACTTGGTGAGCAATATTGGTTGATCGAATCGAGCCCCACACAACCCAACAGTAAGAGAGTGTGTTTGTATGAGCGTTGTATGAATCATATGTGAATTTGATGTTTATGGTTTGACTTGGTTTGTAAGCATGTTATAACTTGCCAAATGCTTGGATTGCGTATGCCTTTTGGATGTTAAGATTGCTTGATGGCATGTAAACCTATATGTGATAATTTGGTACCTTTTGCCTATTCAAGTCTTCAAGCATGCTTTTTATGACATGTCTTTAATGTGTTTTTGCCATGTATGAAAGGTTGTTTGAATCCATGTCTTGTGGGTGTTTGAGTATGTTAAACCTAGGATGTATGCCTCTAGACTATGTTTGTTGGTGTTGTGTGCCTTTAGGGGCCCTATGGGACCTATAGACTTGTTGAAATTCCCCTAAATCTGTCTTTCGAAGGTTGCAGGCCTCAGAGACCCCGTATCGGAACGTGTTTCAATGCGGTTTGGCCTCTGAGAGCCCTTATTCCGATACGGGTTTCAGAACGTTTTGGCAACTGGAATTCTGAGAAATTGACGAAATGAAGGCGTTTCGAAACATGCATGAAGGTTTCGAAACGGTCAAAATCTCGTTGACCACGAGAAGTTGACCGTTGAGGGCGTTTCGGAACGGTTGACCACTGTTTCGATACGGCCCCTTGTATAGGCTCTGGGGCAGTTGACCTGGTCAAGGCGTTTCGATACGCCTCAAGGGTGTTTCGAAACGGCCTGTTTAAAAGATAAAAATTAGGTTGTTTAAATGTTGTTTTGGGTTCGAATGTTTATCTCATGAATTTTATTCCGCTGTTTGATCACATAGGATGTAACACTCGTGTCTTGGGCCTAGGAGTTAACCGGATTTTAGTTCGAGTCAAATAAAATTTAATTAAAACAATTCAACTTCAAAAAATGACCAAATTGAGCTTTAAAAAGAAGGGAGGGGCCTATATTGCGATTTGACCCAAAATTTTCAAAAGCAAGACCACTTTATCAAAAAAAGTTGTTTTCCTCCCTTTCCCCTCCCCATTTTCACGTTGGAAGCCATCTCCCCTCCCCAAACCCTCTCAAATATCAAAGTTACTATTCCATCAATTTGTCACTCGATTTCAACACCAAATTAAGAGGTAATTATGTTTTCTTAACCTCCTCTATATCCCCTATCCAACCATTGTCTTAGATTTCAAAAACATGGGGTTTTGAAAATTAGGGTTTATATTAAAGTTCGGATTTTTAAGGGGGTTTTCAATTTGTTTTGATAAATTGTGTTGGGTTTTTGTTTAAGAATAATGATGTAACCCCCTTAACCCGGCCTAGACGGCTGACCCGAATTAAGAAAGTCACACGGGGAAAACCAAAGTCAACCCGAAAGTCAACCTTGATTAACGACCCTTTTTTTTAATCTTATCTAGATGCACATTAACCCTAATTATGATCACACAAACATCAAACTCAAAGATCACAAACATCAGAGATCAAACAGGGACCCAATTGAACAAATTACAACTTTAGGGACCAAATTGTAATTTCTGATAAATTTAAGGGCTTAACCCAAATTAATCTTACCAACTTGAAATTAGTCAGGTTTCATGCTTCTCTGAAAAATTTCAACTCAAAAGGACTTCTCAAACTCATACAATTGCACGAACAAGATTCAGGACCAAAACGCAAACATTTCAAAACATATAACTGCCCATGTCAGCCCCCAACGGTCGACCGTTCCGAAACAGGTTGACCCTGTTCCGAAACACAGGCCGTTCCGAAACCAGTACCGCAACGGGGGTCTGGCAGAGGCCAAACCGTTTCGAAACGGTGCATACCGTTTCGGACCCCTGGGTTCATTCCAGGCACCCGTTCCGAAACGGTGCACACTGTTCCGAAACACCTGCACAGATTTCAGCAAACTAGCATACCAAAACATGCAATTGATCACTCAAACATGCTCCAAATGCTACCAAACTTTACCAGCATGCAATTCAACATATATAGGACACACTTGCATCATCAATTCATAAAAACAACATCACAAGCAAAAAGCCCCAATTCTATAGGCATGCTTCCTACACAAGCTAGCTATTCAAGCACAAACTTCCACAACAAGCATATAATGATCCAAACCAAAAACCAGCATTCACAACAACATTCAACATACTTAGGGAGTTCCAAACACCTCCCAAAACATACACATTGGTCCCCCATTGCCAAATTGCCCAAAAGCTAAAAAGTGCTTATAAACCTTCCATACATTGAGCTTTACTTGAACTAGAATGCTTGCCCTCCTTGCTGCCCTTTAAGGTTCTCTAATGCTCTGCATTATTGAATTAAGAAAACGAGAGAGCGTAAGCAAAAGCTTAGTGAGGAATGCTCTTAAAAACCATTCAATAATGCGATTAAAAACATTTACAAAACATGCTTATAATCAACCTTTGCACATGCTCAAAAGCATATTTAAAACAAGCAATCCCATGCTTCATCATAACATTAAAACAAGCATCTCATGCTTCACAATATTCTTAACATGTCATATTGGCTCAAGTGATACATTTCATTTATTAAAACAAGTTCAACAACTTTCCCAAGGACTTTTAAACACCTTGGCCCCAAGGACTTTTAAACACCTTGGCCATGGACTTTTAACCACCATGGATAAGGACCACACAAGGACTTTTAACCACCTTTGTGTCCATAGCTTGAATCACCCCAAGGACTTTTAACCACCTTGGTCCCAAGGACTTTTAAACACCTTGGCCATGGACTTTTAACCACCATGGAAAGGATCACCTAAGGACTTTTAACCACCTTAGTGTCCGCAACAAGAATCATCCAAGGACTTTTAACCACCTTGATGTTCTTAAGTAACAAGGCTCACTCAAGGACTTTTAAGCACCTTAGTGACCTTAACATTTTCAAAACATCACTTGCCAATATACATCTTTTACATCATATAATCCACTGTTTTAAAGCATTAAACCAAGCCATTTTCAACATGCATTTCAAAGCATCAAACCACATTATTTCAATGTATAAAATCAAGGAACTCCTACCTAGAGTTACCTTCAACATATGGCTTAAAACATCAGCAAATACCATGCTAAAACATGCTTTCAAAACAGTAATTAAAACATGCAATTCACCAATTTGCATCTCAACAAAATCATGGCCACCACTAGAGAGAAAATCCGAAAACTTACACTTGAGCTTAGCAAAGTTGTTTAGACTTAGACTAAGCTCCCAAAACCTTCAACCTTGGTTTTAAAATCTGAAAACCCAACTTCACTCACCGATTTCCACTTTGCTTCAAGCCAAAGCACCAAATCAAGCTTCCGGATCAACAACTCTTGGATCCAAGGATGCCTCCCCTGTTTCAACACATCAAAGCAGAGGATTAATGCATCATCATGCATTAATTGCTTCAATGAAAGCACCTAAACTCGCTGCTCTCATTCAACCTCCATTTTCGGCCACCAAACACAACCGAAAATGCATCCAAACCACTTCTAAACAAAGCCCAGCCATAAACCAGCAAAACCACACTTCCATTAACATCATAAAACATCTAAAAACAACCTATTAACAACCTTATACCTCCAGCAACATCAGATCCACAAGATCACCACAAAAACTACCTTGAAACACAAGCTAAACTTAGGAAACTCAACCTATCCGGGATTGCATCAATCAAAACTCAATTCCTTATCAATTTAGAGATCATTTAACATCAAAAACACCTCTCAAATCACAGATTACTCAGATCTAACGAAAATCATCAAAAATCATCAAAACCTTGCATAATAAGCCAAGATCCATTTCAACACTTTAAAACCTTTAATTAAACATCAATTTAGGATTGAAAACTTAGGAATTTCAGTAAAGAACTGATAGTTTAGAGGAGAAGGACGTTCTTACCTCCAAACTTGAGTTTCTCCTCTTTTTGGAATCAAAATCCTTGTTGAAACAAATAGCAATTGAAGAGGTTTTGAAGATACAATGATTAGGAATCAAATGAGAGTTGAAAGGAGGAATTTAGGTGAGAAAATCAGAAACAAATCTCTGGAAATGGAGTGTTTGGGTTGAGAGAAAAAGAGAGAAAGAAAATAGAGAAGTTAGTTATGAAATTAGCCAAATGGCTTTTCCCTCCTTTTGATATACTTTAAAATCAGAATTATAACTCAAAATATCTTAGAAAAATCTGGAGAAACTCCCTTTGGGTAAATAGCTCCTTAAAGATTCAAAGTTTCAACCCTTTATAAAACAGCCACCAAACTTGCAAAAATTACATTTTGGTCACTAGCCAAAATGTCACCCTTCCAAAACTCATTTTCCAAAATTGATTTCACAGTTCACTTAATTATATTAAAAGATGATTTTAGAACATTTTTCCATATTTTTAATGCAACCCGAACTAGGCTTTCCTAATTTAACCCCTTATGATTCGAACAGCACTTTGACCGACCGGTCAACGCCCAAGACTTCTAAGCCCAAAACCGGGGCGTTACAACTCTCCCCCACTTAAGAAATTTCGTCCTCGAAATTTACCTGAAGGAAAGAGATAAGGAAACTGCTTCAGCATGTCTTCCTTCCGCTCCCACGTGGCTTCCTCAACACCGCGATGCTTCCACAGCACCTTCACCAACTCAATGGTCTTGCCACGAAGAACCTTGCTATCCGAATCCAGAACCTTCACCGGTTCCTCATCATAGGTCAAATCCGGATTCAAAACCACTTCCTCCACAGGCATCACATGCGAAGGATCAGATCTATACTTCCGGAGCATAGAAACATGGAACACATCATGAATCTTCTCCAGCTCCTGAGGTAACCTCAACCGATACGCGACAGGACCCACACGCTCAACAACCTCATACGGTCCAATGTATCTAGGGCTCAACTTACCCTTCCGACCAAACCTCATCACCTTCTTCCAAGGCGAAACCTTCAAGAACACACGGTCACCCACCGCATACTCTATCTCCTTACGCTTCAAATCCGCGTAAGATTTCTGCCGGTCAGAAGCAGCCTTCAACCGCTCACAAATGAGCTTCACCTTCTCGGTGGTTCCTTTCAACAAAGCCGGCATCGAAACCAACTTTTGACCAGTTTCAGCCCAACAAAGAGGAGTCCTACACTTCCTCCCATACAGAGCCTCATAAGGTGCCATCTGTATACTCGCCTGATAACTATTGTTATAAGCGAACTCAACCAAAGGCAGATGCTTCTCCCAAGAACCTTGGAACTCAATCACGCAGCATCTCAACATATCCTCCAAGATCTGAATAACTCGCTCAGACTGACCATCCGACTGAGGATGATAGGATGTACTGAAATGCAACCTCGTACCTAGAGCTTGATGCAAACACTGCCAGAAACGCGATGTGAACCTCGGATCCCTATCCGACACAATCGACTTAGGCACACCATGCAGCCTCACAATCTCAGCAATGTACAGCTCTGCCAGCTTATCCAAAGAGAACGTAGTATGCACAGGCAAGAAATGCGCACACTTCGTCAGGCGATCCACAATCACCCAAACAGAATTCTTCTTCGATGGAGACAAAGGTAAACCAGATACAAAATCCATGGTAACCCTCTCCCACTTCCATTCAGGGATTTTCAATGGTTGCAACAAACCAGAAGGAACCTGATGTTTAGCCTTAACCCGCTGACACACCAAACACTTGCTCACAAACTCTGCAACATCCTTCTTCAAACCCACCCAATAGTACTCATCACGAAGATCACGATACATCTTAGTACTACCAGGGTGCATAGCAAAAGGACTACTATGACCTTCAGTCAGAATAGCACGCCTCAACTCAACATCAGCAGGCACTACTATTCGACTCCCAAAACACAACACTCCATCCTCATTAAAACAGAAATCCGAAGGTCTACCCTCCGCGATATCCTGAACATGAGACACCAAGGAATCATCCAACAACTGCTTATCCTTGATCAACTGAACCAACGATGGTTTCACCTGCAACTCAGCAACAAGACCACCATCCCGCGATATACTCAAGCTAGCAAACATAGCTCTCAGCTCAACAGCTACCTTCCTACTCAAGGCATCCGCAACAACATTAGCCTTTCCAGGATGATACTCAATCGTCAGATCATAATCCTTGAGCAACTCCAACCAACGCCGCTGCCTAAGATTCAACTCCTTCTGAGACATCAGATACCTCAAACTCTTATAATCCGTGTACACAGTACACTTCTCACCATACAGATAATGCCTCCAGATCTTCAGAGCAAAAACCACTACAGCCAGCTCAATATCATGCGTAGGATAATTGCGCTCATGCACCTTCAACTGCCGCGATGCATAAGCCACCACCTTACCCACTTGCATCAGCACACACCCCAAACCAACATAGGATGCATCACTGTAGACCACAAACTCTTTCCCTGATTCAGGCTGAATCAAGATAGGAGCTTGCGTCAAAGCCACCTTCAGCTTCTCGAAAGCCTGCTGTCTCACTTCCGTCCACTCATACTTAACATCTTTCTGCAACAACTTCGTCAAAGGAGCAGCAACCTTGGAAAAACCATCCACAAACCTTCGGTAGTATCCTGCCAAACCAAGGAAACTACGGACCTCATGAACAGACTTAGGAACTTTCCAGTTCATCACCGCTTCAATCTTCTGAGGATCCACACGAATCCCCTCAGCTGAGACCACATGCCCAAGAAACACCACCTCCCTAAGCCAGAACTCACACTTGCTCAGCTTAGCATAAAGCTGATTCTCCAACAAAGCTTGCAGCACAATCCTCAAATGCTCTTCGTGCTCTTCCTCAGTACGCGAGTACACGAGGATATCATCAATGAACACCACAACGAACTTGTCCAGGTATTCATGAAACACACGATTCATCATGTCCATGAAAGCAGCAGGAGCATTTGTCAAACCAAACGGCATCACAAGGAACTCATAATGCCCATACCTTGTCCTGAAAGCTGTCTTAGGCACATCCACATCCTTCACCTTCAACTGATAATACCCTGACCTCAAGTCAATCTTAGAGAACACAGCAGCTCCCCGAAATTGATCAAAGAGATCATCAATCCTCGACAAAGGATACCGATTCTTGATAGTCAACTTGTTCAGCTAACGGTAATCAATGCACATCCTCATAGTGCCATCCTTCTTCTTCACAAACAAGACCGGTGCTCCCCAAGGTGACACACTCGGCCGGATGAAACCACGATCAAGCAGCTCTTGCAACTGCGTCTTCAGCTCCTTCAGCTCCTTAGGTGCCATTCTATAGGGAGTAATGGACACAGGAGTTGTATTCTCATACAGCTCAATTCCAAACTCCACCTCGCGATTAGGAGGTAAACCAGGCAACTCCTCAGGAAAAACACCAGGAAACTCCTTCACAACCCTGATATCTTGCACCCTCAACTCCTTAGAACAAGGATTCATCACAAAAGCTAGATAAGCTTCACAGCCCTGCCTCAGCATCCTGCTCGCCTCCAAGGTAGAAACAACATTGGCAAGAAACTTCACATTCTCACCAACCACCACCACTTCATAATCATCTGCCAGCTTAAGCGAAACCCGCTTATTCTCACAATCCACAACAGCACGATGCTCAGCAAGCCAATCCATACCAAGGATCACATCAAAACCATAAAAGGGCAACTCCATAAGATCAACATGAAAGACATGCTCTTGAACAACCAAAGGACGCCTTCTATAAAGCTTTCGAGTCACAACAGTTTCACCAAAAGAACTAGTGACACGAACACCAACATCCAAAGACTCAACAGGCAAACCAAGCAATTCAGCATGCTCACGCAAAATGTATGAATGCGTAGATCCAGAATCAATCAAAGAAAGCAATGACAAGGATTGCAAAGTAAAGGTACCTGCAATCACATCTGCATTATTCCTTCCCTCGCGCTGAGCATACACCCTCGCCTGGCCTCCACCCTCAGGCTGAATAGCCACAACATGGGCTACTCCACGACCACCTTCCTCACGCCTCTGGAAATTACCACGGCTGCGCCCACGACCTCTCTGCGGTGCAGCAACAACAGGAGCACGCTCTTGGCCACCAGCCATCCTCGGGCAATCTCGCCTCAAGTGGTCTGCAGAACCACAATTCCAGCATTCAAAACCAGCTGCCGCAACAGGAGCTTGCACCTCCCTCACAGCACGAGGACAGTCACGCCTCAAGTGACCACGTGAACCGCAGATCCAACAAGCACTAGGGTCAGCTCTAGCATTGCCACCCCTAGCAGGTGCACCTCCACCTCTCTTAGCTGAGGACTGAAACCTCTGATCACGTCCCCTCTTGTTCCGTCCACCTCCGGAACTATACTCAGCAGCTCTCTTCCCAGAACTTGCTCCAGCACCTTTCGCAGACAAACTCAAATTCATCTCTATGTCCTTTGCTCGGCCCACTAACACATCAAAATCATCATATTCAGTGGCCAGCACATACATCTTTACCTCCGTTATGAGACCATAACGAAACCTCTCGCACCTCTCCCGCTCATCAGGAATCAGCTCCGGTGCATACTGACTGAGTCGCACAAACGGCACCTCATACTCAGCCACACTCATGCTCCCTTGGGTCAGAGTCATGAATTCATGCTTTTTCTCATCCAGATATCTCACTCCCAGATATCTCCTCTTGAACGCATTCTGAAAGAATGTCCAAGTGATGTCAGCTTCAGCCATCCCCGAGATTGTGGTCGTCCACCACGTATAAGCATCGTCCTGCAGCAAGGACACAACACATCCCAACTTTTGCACATCAGTGCAGCTCATCTGTCCCAAGATACGCTTGGTACTTTCTAGCCAAGCTTCCGACCTCTCAGCAGACATACCCCTAAACTCAGTCCCACCAAGACTGCGCAGACGCTCTAAGGGTAGTCTAACACCAGCATCTCCCTGATGCCCAGCTCCTTGAGCTCCAGCTACTGCTGCTCGAAAAGCACCCGCAATAGCTTGTACCAGCATCGTCATATCAGGCATAGCTTGCCCCTGACCAACCTCAGGTCCTGCAGCTCTAGCACCAGCTGCTTCAGCTCCAGCTCTCCCTCCCTCAGCACCACCACCACCAGGTGGAGGAGGAGGTAACACAGCACTACCCGCATTCTCATCATTCTCATTCCCATCCGGGGTCGTAGCTCTCACGCTACTCCTTAACTCTCTACGTGGTGCCATACTTTTACCATGCATAACAATACAAATAAAACAAAGTCAGGCCCAGCAAGGTAAGCAATTCCAAGTATTCAAGCTCAATTTCTTTCAAAATCAACATCATTCCCTTAGCTTTTGTTTGGCAATGGGTACCCTCATCATGCAACATCCCAGCATACATCTCAAAAGCATCAACATCTCAAGCCACTGAACATGCTTTCATACAACAAGCATACAAGCCAAACATGCTTCAATCATGCATACATTCATTCCCAATTACTCGAGAACTTAGCTCTGATACCACCAAACGTAACCCCCTTAACCCGGCCTAGACGGCTGACCCGAATTAAGAAAGTCACACGGGGAAAACCAAAGTCAACCCGAAAGTCAACCTTGATTAACGACCCTTTTTTTTAATCTTATCTAGATGCACATTAACCCTAATTGTGATCACACAAACATCAAACTCAAAGATCACAAACATCAGAGATCAAACAGGGACCCAATTGAACAAATTACAACTTTAGGGACCAAATTGTAATTTCTGATAAATTTAAGGGCTTAACCTAAATTAATCTTACCAACTTGAAATTAGTCAGGTTTCATGCTTCTCTGAAAAATTTCAACTCAAAAGGACTTCTCAAACTCATACAATTGCACGAACAAGATTCAGGACCAAAACGCAAACATTTCAAAACATATAACTGCCCATGTCAGCCCCCAACGGTCGACCGTTCCGAAACAGGTTGACCCTGTTCCGAAACACGGGCCGTTCCGAAACCAGTACCGCAATGGGGGTCTGGCAGAGGCCAAACCGTTTCGAAACGGTGCATACCGTTTCGGACCCCTGGGTTCATTCCAAGCACCCGTTCCGAAACGGTGCACACTGTTCCGAAACGCCTGCACAAATTTCAGCAAACTAGCATACCAAAACATGCAATTGATCACTCAAACATGCTCCAAATGCTACCAAACTTTACCAGCATGCAATTCAACATATATAGGACACACTTGCATCATCAATTCATAAAAACAACATCACAAGCAAAAAGCCCCAATTCTATAGGCATGCTTCCTACACAAGCTAGCTATTCAAGCACAAACTTCCACAACAAGCATATAATGATCCAAACCAAAAACCAGCATTCACAACAACATTCAACATACTTAGGGAGTTCCAAACACCTCCCAAAACATACACATTGGTCCCCCATTGCCAAATTGCCCAAAAGCTAAAAAGTGCTTATAAACCTTCCATACATTGAGCTTTACTTGAACTAGAATGCTTGCCCTCCTTGCTGCCCTTTAAGGTTCTCTAATGCTCTGCATTATTGAATTAAGAAAACGAGAGAGCGTAAGCAAAAGCTTAGTGAGGAATGCTCTTAAAAACCATTCAATAATGCGATTAAAAACATTTACAAAACATGCTTATAATCAACCTTTGCACATGCTCAAAAGCATATTTAAAACAAGCAATCCCATGCTTCATCATAACATTAAAACAAGCATCTCATGCTTCACAATATTCTTAACATGTCATATTGGCTCAAGTGATACATTTCATTTATTAAAACAAGTTCAACAACTTTCCCAAGGACTTTTAAACACCTTGGCCCCAAGGACTTTTAAACACCTTGGCCATGGACTTTTAACCACCATGGATAAGGACCACACAAGGACTTTTAACCACCTTTGTGTCCATAGCTTGAATCACCCCAAGGACTTTTAACCACCTTGGTCCCAAGGACTTTTAAACACCTTGGCCATGGACTTTTAACCACCATGGAAAGGATCACCTAAGGACTTTTAACCACCTTAGTGTCCGCAACAAGAATCATCCAAGGACTTTTAACCACCTTGATGTTCTTAAGTAACAAGGCTCACTCAAGGACTTTTAAGCACCTTAGTGACCTTAACATTTTCAAAACATCACTTGCCAATATACATCTTTTACATCATATAATCCACTGTTTTAAAGCATTAAACCAAGCCATTTTCAACATGCATTTCAAAGCATCAAACCACATTATTTCAATGTATAAAATCAAGGAACTCCTACCTAGAGTTACCTTCAACATATGGCTTAAAACATCAGCAAATACCATGCTAAAACATGCTTTCAAAACAGTAATTAAAACATGCAATTCACCAATTTGCATCTCAACAAAATCATGGCCACCACTAGAGAGAAAATCCGAAAACTTACACTTGAGCTTAGCAAAGTTGTTTAGACTTAGACTAAGCTCCCAAAACCTTCAACCTTGGTTTTAAAATCTGAAAACCCAACTTCACTCACCGATTTCCACTTTGCTTCAAGCCAAAGCACCAAATCAAGCTTCCGGATCAACAACTCTTGGATCCAAGGATGCCTCCCCTGTTTCAACACATCAAAGCAGAGGATTAATGCATCATCATGCATTAATTGCTTCAATGAAAGCACCTAAACTCGCTGCTCTCATTCAACCTCCATTTTCGGCCACCAAACACAACCGAAAATGCATCCAAACCACTTCTAAACAAAGCCCAGCCATAAACCAGCAAAACCACACTTCCATTAACATCATAAAACATCTAAAAACAACCTATTAACAACCTTATACCTCCAGCAACATCAGATCCACAAGATCACCACAAAAACTACCTTGAAACACAAGCTAAACTTAGGAAACTCAACCTATCCGGGATTGCATCAATCAAAACTCAATTCCTTATCAATTTAGAGATCATTTAACATCAAAAACACCTCTCAAATCACAGATTACTCAGATCTAACGAAAATCATCAAAAATCATCAAAACCTTGCATAATAAGCCAAGATCCATTTCAACACTTTAAAACCTTTAATTAAACATCAATTTAGGATTGAAAACTTAGGAATTTCAGTAAAGAACTGATAGTTTAGAGGAGAAGGACGTTCTTACCTCCAAACTTGAGTTTCTCCTCTTTTTGGAATCAAAATCCTTGTTGAAACAAATAGCAATTGAAGAGGTTTTGAAGATACAATGATTAGGAATCAAATGAGAGTTGAAAGGAGGAATTTAGGTGAGAAAATCAGAAACAAATCTCTGGAAATGGAGTGTTTGGGTTGAGAGAAAAAGAGAGAAAGAAAATAGAGAAGTTAGTTATGAAATTAGCCAAATGGCTTTTCCCTCCTTTTGATATACTTTAAAATCAGAATTATAACTCAAAATATCTTAGAAAAATCTGGAGAAACTCCCTTTGGGTAAATAGCTCCTTAAAGATTCAAAGTTTCAACCCTTTATAAAACAGCCACCAAACTTGCGAAAATTACATTTTGGTCACTAGCCAAAATGTCACCCTTCCAAAACTCATTTTCCAAAATTAATTTCACAGTTCACTTAATTATATTAAAAGATGATTTTAGAACATTTTTCCATATTTTTAATGCAACCCGAACTAGGCTTTCCTAATTTAACCCCTTATGATTCGAACAGCACTTTGACCGACCGGTCAACGCCCAAGACTTCTAAGCCCAAAATCGGGGCGTTACAAATGAAATACACAATATATATTAATTTGGTTGATTTTGAATGAAAATTCGTAGCATGTTCATGAGGTAATTTTTGAGGTATTAAAACTTGGGTTTTGGTGGGTTTTATGTTGGAATTGAAGGGCTGATGGTCTACCTATGTTAGAAGGGTGATTTGGGATGTTTTGGAAGTCATTTGGGTGTTTGGAAATGGGTGTTTCAGCCAATGGTTGTTGGAGTACGAAAATTGGGTTTTTGAGATATTAGATGGTTTGGGAAATTGTGGAAATCGGGTTGTGTTTGCAAAGTAAGTTGATGGTTGAGTTTAGCATTGAATTGGGAAGTAATGTATGTGTTTTGTTTGACTAGAAGCAAGAGGAAACGTTGAGGAGGCTTTGGGACCGAATCCGGGTTCGTAGGAGGATTGGTTCGAATTGCTAAGGAAGGGCGGTGAGTGGTCTTAACTTGTTTTAAAGTTTGGTCCGAGCATGAATAGTGTGTGTGTGTGTAAAGTGTGCTTGGTAGGCCACTTCCTTACAATCCAAGTAGTTAGTTTAGTCTTGTTTTCCTTAAATGCTAATGTGCTTAATGACTATGCTCTTGTACTTGTGATTATATGGTGCATGTATATATACCATGATGTGGATATATGTGATGAGCATGAGTGAGTTGATGATATGTGATTGATGCTGATAATTGGCACTAAATAATTACCGGTTGTAAATGATCGATCATTAGGATAGTATGCACACAAATTGAGTCAAAACGTATGTGGCCTTGATAGCGTTAAGTCATCAAGGAGGAGTACGGTGATGTAACATTCCACCGGAAGCTTTTATTTATTTCCACGGGATGATGAGTGGAATCCCATCCGTAGGGCATGTGGCGATGAGTGGAATCCCGCACATGCAAGGTCCGGTGATGAGTAAAATCCCACTGAGGTAAAGTGTTGCTGAGGTCTAAATCCGCACAATCGGGGTAATTAAAGTGGCCAAATAAACTTGTTCATGTATTGTGATATATGATGGTGATGTATGGTTGTGTTATACGTGTTGCTACATGATATTGATATCGATGTTTGAGCATTGATAGGATTGAGAGACCATATATGCCACTTGAAAGACTAGCTAGGTCTACTCGATTTTAATGTCTATGCTTGATGTATGTAAGACTAGGATTAACATGCTTAAACCCTGCATTGTTGATGTTTTTCGTTCTAGAGCACCCTCACTAAGCTTATAGCTTACGCTCTCTATGTTCAACAATGCAGATCATTAGCGTGGTGTTAGCTCGAGGCAAGGCAAGAAGGGCTTTCCAAGTTATTGCTCAAGTATGGTTAATTTTGTATTAGTTAGCAATGTGGCAAGGGTTGTGTATGAGCTTGTATGACTCATTTACATGTGTTGATGTTGAATTGACCATGGTTTGTAAGCATGATATGCTATGATGAATGTTGTGTGTGTTAGCATGTCTCTTAATGTTAGGTTGCCTTGATGTGGGTGTGAACCTCTTATATGCTTGTCTTGTGACTTAAAGGCTTTGAGTTCCTTGTATGACCTTAATGTTGAAATGCCTTTTGTTGGAATGCCATGCTTGGAAGCTTATGTTACTCGTATGATTGAATCATCACCTTGTGTTGAAATGTGCCTTTAGTTTCAAGTTTAAGCATGCCTATACTCCTGGTTTGACATAGGATACATGTTAGTGTGTTGGTTGAGGTTTGAGAGGGATTTAAGGGCCTCCTTGTGCCTTAAACGAGCTCAAACCTGTAATTTCGTAGTAGGGGTATCGATACGGTTGGTCTCGTATCGATACGACCTTCATGTTTCAGGCCTCGTGTTTCGATACGCGAGGGGGCGTACCGATACCATTTTGGCCACTGGAGTTACTATCCAGTTCGGTACCGAAACGGGCCTTTGGCGTATCGATACGGTCATCTTAGCGTTGACCATGGGAAGTCAACCGTTGGGGAGGGTATCGATACACTCCTTGGGTGTATCGATACGGTTTCCACGGGTTGACTTTGACCAGTTGACCTAGTCAAGGGGTATCGATACACCCCTTAAGTGTATTGATACCGCCTGCAGATCAAGTTAAAAACTGGACTTTGAAATGTTAGGTTGAGTTCGGTTGTTTGTCTCGTGATTGTTGTTCCGCTGCATGACCACATAGGATTAATTACTCATCTAGATAAGATTTAAAATGAAAAAAAAATCATAGGGTTGCTAACCGAGGGGGATTCTTTTAGGGGTTTTCACTCGGTTTTCCCTGTGTAGCCCACTCGGACCGGTCATCCGACCAGACTGGGACGAGGGGGTTACATTTGTTGGTATCAGAGCCTGAGGTTACCGAGACCTCGGGCAGGTAAGTGAGGTAAGCTTGATGTATTAAATGATTGTGTTGTTCGATGCATGTCTTGCCATGAATTCTTGAATAATTGACTGTTCGTATGATGTTTTGAAGCATGAATTGTCGTGTCTAGTGTGAGTGTGTGCCCATTGCTACTATTACTTAATTTAAAAAGATTTTTGGAAAGAGGAGTACTTGAGCACTATTGGACCCTTGCTTTGACTAACGTAATCCTTACCTGTTTCTTGTTGTAGTTTATACCTTGCTAGCTGTAGCATGAGACCACGTGGGAGGCCTAGGATGGTTCGACCGGAACCACAGGCAGAGGCTCCGAGAGTTGAGCCGGTAGTTGGGGTTGGAGCTCAAGTAGGAGAGCATGTGGTTGGAGTTGGAGCTCCTCCACCACCTCCACCACCACCACCACCACCACCTCCTCCACCGGGAGTGGGAGGTGAGGTCGGGGCTGAAGAAAAGGGACCACAAAGAGGTCAAGGTGGCCAAGGTGGCCAAGGACCGGCCGGGATAGACTTAGCTCCGTTGGTTCAGGCGATAGCCGGGGCATTTCAGGCTGCAGTAGCTGGAGGTCAGGCAGCTCATCATCAGGGTGAGGGCACCGGATTACCTTTAGAGAGACTTCAGGGCCTTGGGGCCGAAGAGTTTAGAGGTGCTACTCCGGAGAGGTCAGAGTTGTGGTTTGAGAAGACCGTCCGTATTCTTGCTCAAATGGGATGTACTGGTGAGCGCAAGTTGGGATGTGTTGAGTCTCTGCTTCAGGGTGATGCCTACACCTGGTGGGTAACCGTTACTTCGGGGATGGATGAGACCGAGATCACTTGGGAGTTCTTTGAGACAGCTTTCCGGAAGAAGTATTTGGGTCCGCGATACCTTGATGAGAGGAAGAGGGAGTTTATGGCATTGCTTTAGGGGAGTATGTCCGTGACTGATTATAAGATCCGGATTGTCAGATTGAGTCAGTATGCTCCCGAGCTTGTACCTACTGAGGTGGAGCGTTGTAACCGCTTCCGATATGGGCTGAGTGAGGAGATCAAGACTTATACTCTAGCTTCAGACTACACTGATTTTGATGTCTTGGTCGCGAGGGCCAAGGACTTGGAGCACAGTTTGAGTTTGACCAGGCGGTCAGGTGGATCTAGTTCGGGTAAGAGGTCCAGCAACTTTGATAGAGGTGATGCCAAGAGGCATCGGGACAACCGGCATCAGTTTGATCATAGGCGGGGTGGCGGTAACCACGGTAGGGGCCATCAGGGTCAGAGAGCTGGTGGGAAGTTGCCCACATGTGCTACTTGCGGGAGGAACCACACCGGTGAGTGTTGGGGGAATTACCATTCTTGTTGGAGCTGTGGTGCTAGAGACCACATTAGACGTAACTGTCCACATCAGGTGGGACAGGCACCAGCTCAGGCTCCTGCTCGAGCCAATGACTTTCAGAGAGGTCGCGGGCGCGGTAGAGGAAACTTCCAGCCGAGGAATGATGGTCAGAGGAACATAGAACATGTAGTTGCAGTTCAGCCAGAGGGCGGAGGTCAGGCCAGAGTTTATGCTCAGCGGGGAGATCAGCATGACACCGATGTGATCGCATGTAACTTCTCGATACAGTCTTTGGGTTTGCTTTCTTTGATTGACTCTGGGTCTACACATTCTTACATATTGAGTGAGCATGCACGGTCTTTGAATTTGCCTTGTGAAATGTTAGAGGTAGGAGTTAGTGTTACTAGTTCCTTTGGGGACACGGTAGTGGTTAGGAAGATGTATCGAAGGTGTTCGTTGATGGTTCAGGGGCATGTGTTTCCAGTGGATATGATGGAACTTCCCTTCTATGGTTTTGATGTGATTCTGGGTATGGATTGGCTCACGGAGCATAGAGCTAGGATAGATTTTGAAACTAAGCGGATTTCTTTGAAGCTCACAGATGATTATGAGATTGTAGTGGTGGGTGAGAACGTGAAGTTCTTGTCCAATGTGTTTCAGTGTTAGAGGCTAAGAGATTAGTTGAGTTGGGGTGTGAAGCATACTTAGCGTATGTGATGAACCCTAACATGAGCGAGGTTAGACCTCGGGACATCCGGACAGTATGTGATTTTCCTAGTGTGTTTCCGGAAGAATTGCCAGGGTTACCACCGGACAGAGAGGTGGAGTTCAGCATTGAGACTTATTCTGATTCAGCTCATGTTTCGATTGCTCCGTATCGAATGGCACCGAAAGAATTGAAAGAGTTGAAGACTCGGTTGCAAGAATTGACAGACAGAGGTTTTATTCGACCTAGTTCTTCACCTTGGGGTGCACCAGTGTTGTTTGTGAAGAAGAAAGATGGAAGTATGAGAATGTGCATAGATTACAGACAGTTAAATCAGTTGACAGTGAAGAACAAATATTCGTCGCCTAGAATTGATGACTTGTTTGATCAGTTGAGAGGAGCATCTGTCTTTTCGAAGATTGATTTGAGATCAGGTTACTACCAGCTAAAGGTTAGAGAGGTTGATGTACCGAAGACGGCCTTTAGGAGTAGGTACAGACACTATGAGTTTTTAGTCATGCCATTTGGGTTGACTAATGCACCAGCAGCTTTCATGGACATGATGAATAGGATTTTTCATCAGTATCTAGATTAGTTTGTGGTTGTATTTATAGATGACATTTTGGTGTATTCGCAAACTGAAGAAGACCATGACCGACACTTGAGACTTGTTTTGAAGACTTTGTTAGATCATCAGTTATATGCGAAGCTCAGCAAGTGTGAATTCTGGATTCGTGAGGTAGTCTTCTTAGGACATGTAGTGTCAGCCAATGGGATTAGAGTTGATCCGAAGAAGATTGAAGCCATTGTTGAGTGGAAGCAACCGAAGTCTGTGACGGAGGTACGTAGCTTCCTAGGCTTAGCCGGATACTATAGGAGGTTTGTAGAGGGTTTCTCTAAATTAGCCGCTCCATTGACACAATTACTTTAGAAGAGTGTTCAGTTTGAGTGGACAGATGCAAGATAGAGAGCCTTTGAGAAATTAAAAGAAGCTTTGACCCAAGCTCCGATTTTGATTCAGCCTGAGTCCGGGAAGGACTATGTAGTCTACAGTGATGCTTCTTATGTAGGGTTAGGATGTGTTCTGATGCAAGACAAGAGAGTGGTGGCTTATGCCTCAAGGCAGTTGAAGATCCATGAGCGCAACTATCCGACCCATGACATAGAGTTAGCTGCAGTGGTGTTTGCTTTGAAGATTTGCAGACATTATTTGTATGGTGAGAAATGCACAGTATACACCGACCACAAGAGTTTTAAGTACATTATGACTCAGCGAGATTTGAATCTCAAACAGCGTAGGTGGTTAGAGCTGCTAAAAGACTATGATCTTACTATTTAGTACCATCCGGGTAAGGCCAACGTAGTGGCCGATGCATTGAGTAGGAAGGTGGCCGTAGACTTGAGAGCTATGTTTGCTAGATTGAGTTTGTCCGGAGATGGGGGCTTGGTAGCCGAGCTTCAGGTTAGACCTACCCTAGGTTAGTTGATCCGAGAGAAACAGCTTCTAGATAGATCTTTGGCACCTCACGTGTAAGATATAGTCGAGGGTAGATCTTCAGACTACAATTTCAGCCCTGATGGGGTTTAGTGTTTCAAAGACAGAATAGTTGTGCCAGAAGACAGTGATTTGAGACGTACGATCTTGACTGAAGCCCACAGTAGTCCATTTGCTATGCATCTTGGAAGTACGAAGATGTACCGTGACTTGAAGAATGAGTACTTTTGGGTTGGCTTGAAGAGAGATGTAGCCGACTTTGTCAGTAAGTGCTTAGTGTGTCAGAGAGTGAAGGCGAAACATCATGTTCCCTCAGGTTTGTTACAGCCGTTGAGAATTCCGGAATAGAAGTGGGAGAACATCACCATGGATTTTGTTTTGGGTTTGCCTTTGACTCCTACGAAGAAGAAATCAATTTGGGTGATAGTGGATCGATTTACGAAGTGTGCTCACTTCTTGGCAGTCAACACTACCTACACTTTAGATAGATTAGCTGACTTGTACATTGGTGAGATTGTGAGATTGCACGGTGTGCCGAAGTCCATTGTGTCAGACAGAGATCCGCGGTTTACTTCTTGATTTTGGGAGTGCCTACATACAGCTTTGGGTACCCGTTTGAACTTCAGCATTTCTTATCATCCTCAGTCAGATGGTCAGTCAGAGAGGGTTATTCAGATCTTAGAGGACATGTTGCGTTGTTGTATCATAGACTTTCAGGGTACTTGTGAGAAGCATTTGCCTCTGGTAGAGTTTGCGTACAATAACAGTTTTCAGACGAGCATTCAGATGGCTCCGTATGAGGCTTTGTATGGCCGGAAGTGTAGGACTCCAGTTTGTTGGGATGAGGTGGGACAAAGGTTGTTACCTATGCCGGATTTGCTCAAAGGGAAAACAGATAAGGTAAAATTGATTTGTGATCGTTTGAAGGCTGCTTCGGATAGGCAGAAGTCCTATGCTGATTTGAAGAGGAAGGAAGTTGAGTTCTCGGTGGGTGAGAAGGTGTTCTTGAAAGTGTCTCCGTGGAAGAAAGTGATGAGATTTGGCCGAAAGGGGAAGTTGAGTCTGAGGTACATAGGGCCGTATGAGATTGTGAAGAGGGTTGGTCTCGTTGCTTATCAGTTGCGTTTTCCATCCGAGCTAGAGAAGATTCACGATGTGTTCCATGTTTCGATGCTTCGTAAGTATAGGTCTGATTCGTCACATGTTATGCCCGTAGAAGAGATTGAATTGAATCCGGATTTGACTTACGAGGAAGAACCAGTGGAGATCTTAGCTTCTGACAGTAAAGTGTTGAGGGGTAGATCGATTGAGTTAGTGAAGGTGCGGTGGAAATGTAGAGGTGTGGACGAGGCCACTTGGGAGAGGAAGGAGGATATGGAAAAGCAGTTTCCGTATCTCTTTCAGTCAGGTTATTTCGTGGACGAAATTCCTTAAGTGGGAGAGAGTTGTAACACCCGTGTCTTGGGCCTAAGAGTTAACAGGGTTTTAGTTCGAGTCAAATAAAATTTAATTAAAACAATTCAACTTCAAATAATGACCAAATTGACCTTTAAAAAGAAGGGAGGGACCTATATTGCGATTTGACCCAAAATTTTCAAAAGCAAGACCACTTTATCAAAAAAGTTGTCTTCCATCCTTTCCCCTCCCCCTTTTCACGTTGGAAGCCATCTCCCCTCCCCAAACCCTCCCAAATATCAAAGTTACTATTCCATCAATTTGTCACTCGATTTCAACACCAAATTAAGAGGTAATTATGTTTTCTTAACCTCCTCTTTATCCCCTATCCAACCATTGTCTTAGATTTCAAAAACATAGGGTTTTGAAAATTAGGGTTTATATTAAAGTTTGGATTTTTAAGGGGTTTTTCAATTTGTTTTGATAAATTGTGTTGGGGTTTTGTTTAAGCATAATGAAATACACAATATATATTAATTTGGTTGATTTTTAATGAAAATTCGTAGCATGTTCATGAGGTAAGTTTTGAGGTATTAAAACTTGGGTTTTGGTGGGTTTTATGTTGGAATTGAAGGGTTGATGGTCTACCTATGTTAGGAGGGTGATTTGGGATGTTTTGGAAGTCATTTGGGTGTTTGGAAATGGGTGTTTTAGCCAATGGTTGTTGGAGTACGAAAATTGGATTTTTGAGATATTAGATGGTTTGGGAAATTGTGGAAATTGGGTTGTGTTTGCAAAGTAAGTTGATGGTTGAGTTTAGCATTGAATTGGGAAGTAATGTATGTGTTTTGTTTGACTAGAAGCAAGAGGAAACGTTGAGGAGGCTTTGAGACCGAATCCGGGTTCGTAGGAGGATTGGTTCGAATTGCTAAGGAAGGGCGGTGAGTGGTCTTAACTTGTTTTAAAGTTTGGTTCGAGCATGAATAGTGTGTGTGTGTGTGTAAAGTGTGCTTGGTAGGTCACTTTCTTACAATCCAAGTAGTTAGTTTAGTCTTGTTTTCCTTAAATGCTAATGTGCTTAATGACTATGCTCTTGTACTTGTGATTATATGGTGCATGTATATATACCATGATGTGGATATATGTGATGAGCATGAGTGAGTTGATGATATGTGATTGATGATGATAATTGGCACTAAATAATTACCGGTTGTAAATGATCGATCATTAGGATAGTGTGCACACAAATTGAGTCAAAACGTACGTGGCCTTGATGGCGTTAAGTCATCAAGAAGGAGTACGGTGATGTAACATTCCACCGGAAGCTTTTATTTATTTCTACGGGATGATGAGTGGAATCCCATCCGTAGGGCATGTGGCGATGAATGGAATCCCGCACATGCAAGTTCCGGTGATGAGTGAAATCCCACCGAGGTAAAGTGTTGTTGAGGTCTAAATCCGCACAATCGGGGTAATTAAAGTGGCCAAATAAACTTGTTCATGTATTGTGATATATGATGGTGATGTATGGTTGTGTTATACGTGTTGCTACATGATATTGATATCGATGTTTGAGCATTGATAGGATTGAGAGACCATATATGCCACTTGAAAGACTAGCTAGGTCTACTCGATTTTAATGCCTATGCTTGATGTATGTAAGACTAGGATTAACGTGCTTGAACCCTGCATTGTTGATGCTTTTCGTTTTAGAGCACCCTCACTAAGCTTATAGCTTACGCTCTCTATGTTCAACAATGCAGATCATTAGCGTGGTGTTAGCTCGAGGCAAGGCAAGAAGGGCTTTCCAAGTTATTGCTCAAGTATGGTTAATTTTGTATTAGTTAGCAATGTGGCAAGGGTTGTGTATGAGCTTGTATGACTCATTTACATGTGTTGATGTTGAATTGACCATGGTTTGTAAGCATGATATGCTATGATGAATGTTGTGTGTGTTAGCATGTCTCTTAATGTTAGGTTGCCTTGATGTGGGTGTGAACCTCTTATATGCTTGTCTTGTGCCTTAAAGGCTTTGAGTTCCTTGTATGACCTTAATGTTGAAATGCCTTTTGTTGGAATGCCATGCTTGGAAGCTTATGTTGCTCGTATGATTGAATCATCACCTTGTGTTGAAATGTGTCTTTAGTTTCAAGTTTAAGCATGCCTATACTCTTGGTTTGACATAGGATACATGTTAGTGTATTGGTTGAGGTTTGAGAGGGATTTAAGGGCCTCCTTGTGCCTTAAACCAGCTCAAACCTGTAATTTCGTAGCAGGGGTATCGATACGGTTGGTCCTGTATCGATACGACCTTCATGTTTCAGGCCTCGTGTTTCAATATGCGAGGGGGCGTACCGATACCATTTTGGCCACTGGAGTTACTGTCCAGTTCGGTACCGATACGGGCCTTTGGCGTATCGATACGGTCATCTTAGCGTTGACCATGGGAAGTCAACCGTTGGGGAGGGTATCAATACACTCCTTGGGTGTATCGATACGGTCTCCACAGGTTGACTTTGACCAGTTGACCTAGTCAAGGGGTATCGATACACCCCTTAAGTGTATCGATACCTCTTGCAGATCAAGTTAAAAACTGGACTGTGAAATGTTAGGTTGAGTTTGGTTGTTTGTCTCGTGATTGTTGTTCCGTTGTATGACCACATAGGATTAATTACTCATCTAGAAAAGATTTAAAATGAAAAAAAAAATCATAGGGTTGCTAACCAAGGGGGAATCCTTTAGGGGTTTTCACTTGGTTTTCCCAGTGTAGCCCACTCAGACCGGTCATCCGACCAAACCGGGACGAGGGGGTTACATAGGACTTAAATGAACTTTTAGAAAAGAATAAGTTAAAGAAAAAATAGGGTTGCTAACCGAGGGGAAACCTTAATGGGTTTCGCTTCAGTTTTCCCCGTGTGGCCCACTCTGATCGGTCATCCGGCTAGACCAGGACGAGGGGTTTACACACAATGTCTAAATTAAATCTGAATTCATAATTCTCATCGTTAAAACAATATGTAATCGACTAGGTACCAATTTTTTGGCGTTGTGGGGGTGCTCATCTTTCCCCACATGTAACCGACTACCGAGCTTGTTTTCTGGTTTTGTAGACCCAAACTTGTTGTTTTAATAAAATGACACAAAACAATTCTTTATTAAAATAACTAGGTTTCCAGGTGATCCAATCTCACCTAAAGTAAAAAAGGTTGGTGGCAACTCCCCGTTGTTACAGCTTGGTGACTCCACTAGGGAACTGTTTTTTTAGAGAGTCAAGCCACGAGTCGATTCCCTCTTGTTTTAATAAGATGAAAACTACAACTTACATTTAATTTAATTTAATTTTGTGATCCTTTCTCTTTTATTTCTGATTTTCTTACAATTGTTTTTATTAAATATGCTAAATATTCGTATTATGAGCTCTGCACCCGAGCTTTGTCCCTTTTAAGTGGGAGCGAGAACCTACTCCTTTGTGAGGTACCCCCTTCGTGCAGGATAGTGGATTGCTTTCAATATATAGGCCCCTTTGTCTTCGTGAGACCTTCGTCTCCGTGCAGACTTAGGGACACGTATCCCCCAAAATTGAACTTTTCTAGCTTTAGCAAGCAACATCATCAGCAATTCGGGTACCTTTGTTAGAATCGGACCACATATAATGAACCGTAAAGGCCTACCCTTTAAGCCATCCTGAACCTTTACCCGTTTAGAAAGTCACTCGATAGGTGCATGATAGAGAGATGGGGAATTTTAATTTCTTTTAATTATGCTCTTTAATTTTAGTATTGTTTATTTATTTATTTTTCTTTTCGCAATACAATATGCTAGATATTATGCCTATATTTTATTTTTGCAACAAAGTATGCAGGTAAAAAGCAAGTTTGGGTAGGATCATTTTTTCAAAACATTTTTGAGTAGAAAAGTATGCTCGGTAGGTTGTACAGATTCTTTTTTAGTAATTACATTTATATTTTTAATTTGATTATTCCATACGTACTAACTGATTTTTGTTGTTGTCTTTGTTTTTTTTCTTAGCATTGCATAAATAAAAAGGTGTTGTGATCCATGAATGATCTTCAATTTAGAAAACTTTCGTATAGATAAAGGGTCACATGATCAGATGAAAAATAATGCAGGTATAAGGCAGTGCCTCAAAGTGATACCAAAAGAAGCGATAGGCTTTTCTTTCGAAGGTTACGCGTCAAACATATACCAATGAAATAAAAATATCTGATGTAATGAGACCTTTTGTTCAATGAAAGTTTTCTTGTGATGGTCATCTCGGGATCAATACCTTATTTCATTCATCATTACATTTAAGCTCTACATTGCATAAGCATAGCATATCATCCGTCATTGCACATTCCTTGAGCTTATTTTGAATTGGGAAAAGTCTTCATCTTTGAAGGCAATAGCAAGCTTGAATTCATAAGGATGATTTCACAACAATACAGTTTTGCAAAGATGAATGATTTAGTCACTCGGGTAGATAAGATCAAATGGCTCCAGGAAAAATTAGCCAAAGCACAAGAAGAGATGATGGAAGAAACAAGGGAGCGAATAAAAGAGTTGAAAAGTATGGTGGCTACCATAACCAAAGGAAAGAGGTCGAGAGAAAACCCCTCCATGTAGATTGATATTGAAAATACAAGCAAGAATAAAAATCGTGACTTTGTAGAAGAAGATGGTGTAACAATCCAAAAGTAGAACAAGAATTTTTAAGAAAAGAAGATAAGGATTGAGAAGAGACAGAGGGGTTGAGAAGAGAAAAATAGAGGAGGCTAGAATTTCATTCTCAATTTGCATAGTCCTTACAGTTCGGAAAGATACCTCTTAAACAACCCTAGCCCTCAAACGACCCCGTATTATCTATTCACAAGAGTCTAGCAAAACGCACCGTTTCATTAAACGGGCTTAACAGCTAAGAAACAGTTAAAACATAAATTTAAAACACCAACGGCTCTCTTCTTCATTTAAGGCTCTGACAATACCCCCTTCTTCAAGAAATCCTTGACCTCAAGGATTGAATTGAGGAAATTGTTGCTGGAGTGAATGCAGAACTTCCCATGTGGCATCCTCAGGAAACGAATTAACCCATTCGACCAGCACCTCTGTCACAGCTCTATTCCCTCGTTTCCCAATCCTCCTGTCAATGATTCTCAAGGGTTCCTTGCTGATACTTCCATCTGGATCAATCACTGGCAGGTCCTGTTGAATTAACTCAGGAGGTCCAACCCTCTTCTTCAACTGGGATACATGGAATACTGGATGTACCCTGGAATTCTGAGGGAGCTTCAATCTGTAGGCTACCTTCCCTATTCTGTCAGTTATTGCAAATGGACCAAACCACTTAGGACTCAACTTCAAACAACTCCTGGAAGCTACAGTTTGTTGCCTGTAAGGTTGAAGTTTCAGAAAAACTTCATCTCCAATCTGAAATTCACATTCCCTCCTTCCCTTATCAGCTTGGACCTTCATTCGATCTTGTGCCCTCTTCATATGAAACTTAAGCATCTTGATGGCTGCTTCTCTCTGCTGCAAGCTTCTATCAACAGCTGCCACCAATGATTCCCCTGCTATATATGGCAAATGGACTGGTGGAAGTTGACCATATACTGCCTGATAAGGAGTCACCTGAATTGTAGTGTGAAAGGTGGTGTTATACCACCATTCAGCTAAGTGTAGCCAATTAGCCCATTCTCTTGGCCTCTCCCCTGTCATACATCTAAGATAGGTTTCCACACACTGGTTAACCCTTTCAGTTTGCCCATCTGATTGAGGGTGATAGGAAGTTGAAGCATTTACAACAACTCCCAACTTCTCCATTAACTCCTTCCAAAACAAACTCATAAAGATCTTATCTCTATCACTAACAATGTCTTGAGGCAGACCATGCAATTTAAAAATGTTTTCAAGGAATATCTGGGCTATATCTTTAGCTGAAAAGGGTGTGATAATGCAATGAAATGGCCATACTTATCGAGTCTATCTACCACCACCAGAATACTGTTTTGCTCCTTGAAGTTGGCAATCCTTCAATAAAATCCATGCTGATAGAGCTCCATATGGTTTCAGGAATTGGCAGTGGTTGCAAAAGCCCCCTAGGGTGGTGCAGATCCCCTTTGCACCTTTGGCAAACCATGCATTCTCTCACAAAGTTTTTGACTTCTCTTTTGAGGCCCTTCCAATACAGTACAGTGGCCATCCTTCTCATGGTGGCATGTGCCCGTGAATGTCCTCCCACAGCACTTCCATGAAAGAAGTTCAGTAACTCCTTTCTCAGTGTATCATCCTTCCCAACCACCAATTTATCCCTTCTCTTCAGAATTTGACCATCCCAACTGTATTTGTTATGCCTGGGACTGCCCCCTTCTAGATCTTTGATTATCTTCACACATTTGTCATCATTCTGCCAAGAATTGACTATTTTCTTCATCAATTCAGTGTCTATGCTGCTTACTCCCATGGCCATTAGGCTCACTGAATCAGGCCTTCTAGATAAGCAATCAGCCACTACATTAGTAGCACCCTTCCTGTATTGGACTTCATAACTGTACCCCATCATCTTTACTACCCACCTCTGCTGAAATGGTGTGATTGCTTGTTTTTCAGCCAAAAATTTCAGACTCTGATGATCTGTCCGGATGATGAAGTGTCTACCCACCAAGTAAGTTGTCCATTTCTTAACTGCCATCAACACTGCCAGCATCTCTTTCTCATATACTGAGAGACCTTGATGCTTGACTCCCAGACTTTTGCTAAAAAATGCTAGGGGCCTCCCTTTTTGAGACAACACAGCACCCACACCCAAGTCTGAGGCATCAGTTTCTACTGTAAATATGGCAGTAAAATCTGGTAATGCCAATACAGGTGCAGTTGTTACAGCTTTCTTCAAATCTTCATAAGCTACCAACTCATCATTTCCCCATTTCCATCCCCATTTCTTCAAAAGATCAGTGAGGGGTCTAGCTATACTTCCATAATGCTTCACAAATTGCCTGTAATACCCTGACAACCCCAAAAATCCTCTAAGCTCCTTGATATTAGTTGGAACTGGCCATTCCACTATACTCCTTATTTTAGACTGATCCATCTGCACCTTTCCCCTAGAGATAATATACCCCAGGTATTCAACCTCCATAGCACCAAAACAGCATTTAGATAATTTCACATACAATTGATTTGCCTGTAGGATCTGTAGCACTTCATTGAGGTGAATCAAGTGTGATGCCCAATCAGGTGAGTAAACCAATATATCATCAAAAAACCAGTGTATACCTTCTCAGTTGACTCCTAAATACCTTGTTCATGAGCCCTTGGAAGGTTGCAGGGGCATTTGTGAGTCCAAAAGGCATGACAAGGAACTCATAATGCCCCTCATGAGTCCTAAAGGCAGTCTTGTGAATGTCTGCTTCCTTCATCTTGATTTGATGATAACCTGATCTGAGATCCAATTTAGAAAAGAACATTGCAGACCCCAATTCATCCAAAAGTTCTTCAATTACCGGCATTGGAAAACAATCCTTCACAGTAAGCTGGTTTAGCTTCCTGTAATCCACACACATACGCCACCCTCCATCTTTCTTTTTAACCATAACTATAGGGGAAGAAAAAGAGTTGTTGTTGTGCCTTATCACTCCAGATTCTAGCATCTCCCCAACCAATTTTTCTATTTCATCCTTCTGGTAAGCAGGGTGTCTATAAGGCCTGATTTTAACTGGTACTTTCTCATCAACCAACTCAATGATGTGTTCATGCCCCCTATCAGGTGGCAACCCCTTTGGTTCCTCAAAAATCTTACTAAATTTCTGGTGCAACTTCTGGATATCTGGAGGAACTTGATTCATCTCTCCCTTCAGTTCCAATTGTGGATTCAACAACCATAATGCAGCTGTGCAAGGACTCTTCACCCCCTTCAGCAATTTCTCACAAGTGTTGGGGTTGGTCAGTTGCAATTGACCAGGGTGCATTCCATTCAACCATACTTCTGTGTCCTTATACTTGAATCCCATCTGCAGTTCAGAAAAATTCCACTTAATATCCCCTAGGGTGGACAACCATTGAATCCCTAATACTGCATCACAATTCTTCAGAGGAAGAATTAAGAAGTCAGTTGTGAATACGTGGCCCTGAACTTCCCAGTCTACTGCATGACAATGACCCAGGGTATTTAGAACATTCCCATCTGCCACCACAACTCTCAAACTGCTCTTTCTGTCAATGCCCATCCTCAGAGTTTTTACTATAGACATGCTCAGAAAATTGTGAGTGCTGCCTGTATCAACTAGAGCTATACAATCTCTCCCATGTACTTTAATCTTCAGCTTCATTGTCTCCCAATTAGCTGATCCCCACAAGGCACTCAAGGACAAAACTGGGCCATCTTCCTTGTTGTTGTCTGCATTTCCCAGTTCTACAGTTTCCTCACAGTCTAAGAAAACCTCTGGTTCCACTTCTTCTTCAGCTCCTTCCACCATAATTTGGTATAATTGAGTTCTGGCACACTTGTGCCCAGGTGTGTATTTCGAAGCACACCAGAAACACAACCCTTTCTTTCTTCTATCTTCAATTTCTGCAGCTGAAAGCATCTTTCCTCCATTCCTCATACTCCCCTGAATTCCACCTTTCATAGTAGTTGGACTTAATACCCTCGGAGATGAATATTTCGAAGAACTTGGGGCACTCAGATTTCCTCCCATAGATCCTTTCAAAATGCTACTTCCAGCTCTAGAGGGGACTGACAATGAAGGTGGTGCACTTTGCCTCCAGGACTGCTGCATCTGAGGTTTCCTTTGGCCCACCATGACCATTGCCTCAACATGTCTAGCCATGTAAAAAGCATCTATCAAATTTTTTGGTTGCAGTAATTTAACCATCGGGCTAATGTCTATTCGCAGATGATTCTTGAAGAGACTCAGCACATAGTCTTCAGGTAGTTGTACCTGGCTCAACAACTGAATGAAATCTTCATAGTATTGTTCTACCGATTCTACTTGCCTCAAAGCTACTAATTCAGCAAAAGGGTCCTCAAATCCATCAGGAGCAAATCGACTCTTTAACATACTCAAGTATTCAGCCCAACTAACTTGATTTATGTTTCCTTGAGTCTTGGTCACAAACTGGTGACATTGAAGTGCCTTTCCCTCTAAGTGTAGCATCACCACTCGAATTTTTGCCACATCCGGAACCATCTCTGCCTCGAAGTATTGCTCCAACTTGGCATACCATCCTCTAAAATCAGTACCATCAAATCTGGGACACAACAATTTATAAGCAAAGTCGTGGGTCACAAGAGGAACTTCCTGATGTACTGGCTGAGTGTCCGACGCTTCTGCAGTCTTGCTTGCCCCTCGAGAGTCTGGCTTCGACCCGCCTATAATCACCACTTCTGGTATCTCAGTTCCTGTTTTCTCTCCAGGAATCAGAGAGCCCAACACACCAGAATGCTGAGCTAACATGGCTGAAGTATCGATTTTCTTGTCCAACGCAATCTCCAGCATTTTCTGTAAGTTTGCTAACATTGCCGCTTGCATCTCCTGAAATCGTGTATTAATAGTGTTATCCAGCTTCGTGACATCTTCCTATAGCTTGGTCGTCACCGATTGCCAATCCGGCGACGCCAGAATCGCAGATGTTTCTACCCCCGGTGCGTGAGTCACTGTCGTCTGAGCTACTTGCTGTCTGGTTTCTACCATGGTTCCGAGGAATGCCTGGCTCTGATGCCTTTGTAACAATCCGAAAGTAAAACAAGAATTTTTAAGAAAAGAAGATAAGGATTGAGAAGAGACAGAGGGTTGAGAAGAGAAAAATAGAGGAGGCTAGAATTTCATTCTCAATTTGCATAGTCCTTACAGTTCGGAAAGATACCTCTTAAACAACCCTAGCCCTCAAACGACCCCGTATTATCTATTCACAAGAGTCTAGCAAAACGCACCATTTCATTAAACGGGCTTAACAGCTAAGAAACAGTTAAAATAGAAATTTAAAACACCAACGGCTCTCTTCTTCATTTAAGGCTCTGACAGATGGTTTGCCCGATGAAGAACAAACTATCATCAGCCGATACGAGATAACTCGCACCGTCTCAGAGTGTCCTACCAGGGTGATGCTGGACAAGATTCAAGATTCTCTTTTGGAAATCTTATCTCATTCGATGAAAAGAAGGTCAGATAAGGAGTTACAAAATGAGGAAAACATAAAAAGGACAAAGATATTGACTATCTTGATATATGGATTGACACCACAACAAAAACAATATCAACTTTTTTCATAGTCTCATCAATCACCAGTTGATCCATCTTTCTATTCTCAAGAAAGAAATAAAAAGACGAAGGTCCTTCCTTTTAGATGTCTTCCATGCACATACAAAGATTTATTCTTCAAGTTGCTACACAACCCCCTTACTCGAAATGGTACGACGTCAACGCTCAATATGATTATCACGCGGGGAACGCAAGACACTCTATCGAGGACTGTATCACTTTCAAAAAGCTTATTGAAAAGTTTATAAAGTTGAGGATCGTGAGATTTAATTACTCCGTAGGGCCATGTATATCGGGGAATCCACTACCTAATTACGCTAAGTCAAGGGTCAATGCAGTCATCAGCAATGATAATAGGAGAATTAAAAACCAATATCGAGGATGTAAAGTCTCCTCTGAAGTGGGTTTGGTAAAAGATGGTCGAGATAGGCCTGGTGCAGCAAGGCTCAGAAGACATGAAGGAAGCCTCTGAAGATCGTTACCCATACCATGATGGAGGAAATCGTGATATCAAAAATTGTGCTGGGTTCAAAGCCCTCGTTCAGAAATTGATTGACAACAAAGTGTTGGAATTGATCGAAGAAAGAAAATTAGAAGAGGTCAATGAGGAACTTATGGCTTTTCCTCGCTTGTCTGGAATTTTTGTGTCAGGGGATTTATCCACCCCAAACAGGTTAAGAAAGATGAAGAAACTGAGCTGGGAAAAATGTTAGAAGCTTTGGATACTAATGTTGTGCCTGAAGAAGGGAATGAAAGAATATACCTAAGGGGGATATGTCCTTATACCCCAAAAACTGTTGTGAACATTTGGACTGCTGAAGAGCTCCATACAGTGTTTAGGAGTGTTTTAGAGTAATGTCAAGAACACACATGTTACTCATGCCCAAAGCAACAAGGGTCTTTTTGTAAAGAGCATATGCTAAGGGTCTTTTTGTAAGGCGACATGCGTTAAGGGTCTTTCTGTAAAAGGCGTATGCTTAATGTCCTTATGTTAATGAAATAATACTTTTTGTGTGTACCATCTAGCTAACATTCTTATTCTTATTTCTCTCTCACCCATATACTTATATTATTGTCCATTCTTAATTCGTTTGTTCATAGGACATCCTTATTTCGCGTCAGGTCCCCTGATATCAACGTATCGAGCAACAATGAGACTAGCCTGGGACTCATTTTTGAGCAAGACGTGTGTCTAGATGGACCTTAGGACTTTGAAGAATATCAAGATCATGGTCTATCTCCCGATCCATAGAGAATAGTAGAGCATGATGTCAAATCTTGCCTCACAAAGATTCAGTAAATAATGTGAACCTAGGAGATGAAAATGAGAAGAAAGAAATGAAGATTGGGACATGCATTACTAGGAAAACACGATGTAGTCTCGTTGAGCTGCTCTTGGAATTCAGAGATATCTTTTTATGATCCTACCAAGACATGCCTGGGTTGAACGGGGGTGTGGTCATACATAGGCTCCTTGTAAAGGAAAACTACAAGCTGATCAACCAGAAACTTCAGAGAATGAGGCATGATGTACTCCTGAAAAAATAAAAACAAGAGGTAAAGAAATAGTATGATACCGGGTTCCCGCAAGAAGTCAAATATTCAAAGTATGTAGCTGATAGAGTACTTGTACCAAATAAAGATGGCAGGGTTCGAATTTGTGTTGATCATCAGGATCTAAAGAAAGCAAAAAGGCCATAACCAGATAAAGATGTACCTTGATGATATGGACAAGGTTACGTTTGTGACATTGTGAGGAACCTTTTGTTAAGGGATAAATGCCCTTTGGACTTAAAAATGAAGGGGCAACATACCAACGAGCCCTGGTTGCTCTATTCCATGATATGATGCATAAAGAAATTGGAGTGTATGTCGACGACATGATTACCAAGTCCCCAAAAAGAAGAAGAGCATGTCGCAGTCTTAAGGAAATTGTTCTTGAGGCTATGGAAATACCAATAAACTTGTCCAAATGCACTTTTGGGGTTGCATCAAGAAGCCGCTGGATTTCATAGTCAGCGGAAGAGGCATTGAAGTTGATCCAAATTAGGTCAAAGTCATTCAGGATCTACCACCCCCACGAACTCAGAGAGAGCATGACTCGAGGAATGGAATAATGAACGTTATAAAGCTTTTGACAAGATCAAGCACTACATGTCATGAACACGCCATGTTCGTTTTATGTGTGAGGCATGGATGTCATCAGACCCATAAGAATTCTAAGGGGCATCGATTTTTCTTTGTGGGCATTGATTACTTTACCAAGTAGTTAAAAGCGGCCACTTATGTCAGTGTCACCAAATTGACAAGGTGAAAATACCTGAAGAAAGAAATCATATATCGGTGTGGGATGCCATACAGTATCATATCAGATCACGCATTGAACTTGAACAATAAATAAGTATACAAACAGTTCAAGATACGAAATCGCAATTCGTAACCATATTGTCCTCAGATGAACATAGCGGTGGAAGCAGTCAACAAGAATATTAAGAAGATCATTGGAAATGGTAGAAACTTATACATATTGCCATGAGAGCTATCATTTACTCTTCAGTTAGAACCACTATTGGTACAACCCATTTTCCCCTAGTTTATGGGATGAAGGCAATACTACCCATTGAAGTCGAGATTCCTCCCCTCTAAATTTTGCCAACACTAAAATTAGATGAAGTAGAATGGATCCAAGCTAGATATGACAAACTTGATTTGATTGAAGTAAAAGACCAAAAGCCATTCGGCATGGTCAAATATACTAGAAAATGATTATACGAGCCTATAGTAATAAGGCTCACCCAAGAGAATTCCGAGAGGGAGACTTAGGGCTGAAACACATCCTGCAGATTTAGAGAGATTCTTGATGCCAAATTAGAAGGCTCATGCGTTGTGAAAAAGCCTTTTTCGGAGAAGCCTTGATATTGGCCGAAAAGGATTGTAAAGACCCGTCTAACCTTGTGAACTCGGGTTTAGTTAAGAAATGGTTCGAGTTGAAGACCCGAAAAAGGCAGCTCAAGTGTTGATAAAAAGGCGAGGACGTGAAATGATCAATTCCTTCAACAAACTCCATAGTGGGAAATGAATTTTGCATTTTGAGATATCGTCAAAGTACCCGAGGTCTCCCAGACACATGAGGGTTCTCAACAAGTTGGCCTAGCAAAGCTCGTCTGCTTGATATCTGGGGCACCTAATTTTGTATTTTAGTTTATTCTTTTTCAATGTTTATCACTTAAACGTCTTGAACTTTACTCTCAATAAATTCTTCCTTTCATCTTATATCCTTGTTTACACAAGTATTATACATTGACATAAGGGTCAATAAGCTAACAAGTATGAGAAGTTCTACCAACATTGCTTTTGAAAGATTCCTAGAAGTACATGGACATAGTGGCAGCCCTGATTGAAAAGGGGCAGTCCTGATTGAAAAATGGCATTCCCGTGGATAAACGGCTAAAGAGAAAAAGAGACACTACCCGGACAGAATGTGGGGAAAATAATTTTCTTGCAATTTGATTAGACCTAAAAAAGAGAGGGCTTGATGACTCAAACAGAGTTCGAACAATCAATGATGCCGATTTAAGGATGGGTACATGATGATCAAGCTGATCTCGAAACTAAAAATCATTCTCGAATGGCATTTTGCATTCATGCTAGAATCATTCATGAACTCATTAGACATACTTAATATACGATCATTTGATTCATACTAATAATAACATCATCAAGTCGACAGCAAATTCATCACCCTGAGGATGTAATGGAACATGTCATCTAGCTTACTTACCCCAAAGAAGTAGAAGAAAAGAACGAATAGAGAGTTCTATGCCCTTTTAGAAGGAAAGACAAGATGATCAAATCATATGAAGGTCGTGACTCCCCACCATGATGTAGCATATCCCACATTCTCTAGATCTCGCTATGCCATTGATGATGCAGCGGGTCATCTTTCTCAGGTCTAGTTTCGCCGCTGATGGTATGACTAGATCAAAACTTTTTTTGGATCTCAACTTCAGCCAAAAAAGAAAGAAAACCAAAGCTCCTCCAAACCACGCCTCTTCGTCAGAGTTGTAGCTTGATCAGAACTTTTCTCAGACCTTGCCCCTGTGTTAGTGTTGTAGCTCGGTCAAATTCTGGTCTTGCCTCTTCATCACAATTGTAGCTTGATCAAAACTTTTCTTAGACATTGCCTCTTCTTCAGTGTTTTAGCTCAGTCAAATCCTTGTCTTGCCTCTTCGTTGGTGTTGTAGCTAGACCAAATGTGCCAAAATCTCGATCTTGTCTCTTAGTTGGTGTTGCAACTAGATCAAAATGACTTCAAACCCTGCCTCTTTGTCGGTATTGTAGATGGGTCAAACCTTACTAATTCTTGGTCTTGCCTCTTCATCAGTGTTGTAGCGAGACCACATTCACTAACTCTTGATCTTGCATCTTCATCGGCGTCATAGCTGGATCAACCATACTAACTATAGACCTTGCCTCATCATCATTGTAATAGCTTGATCAAAGTTTACTGAATTTTAAATCCCTCTCTTTTTTCTATGTCGTGGCAAAAAAAGAAAGGAAAAAATAAAAGAAAAAAGTAGAATGAAAACAATAAAAACTAGAAAAAAGCAAAAAAACAAGAAAAAAAGAAAGAAAAAGAGAATTATGTTAAGATCTTGTCTCTTCATTAGTATTGCAGTTGGACCAAATATCATAGCCTTCATTCGATCTTGCCTCTTCATCAGTGTGGTAGCTTGGTCAAAATTTACTGATTTTTTTTAAAAAAAAATCTCTCTTTGTCTATGTCGTAGCCAAAAAAAGAAAGAAAAAAAAGTATAATGAAAAGAAAGAAAAGCATAAAAACAAAGAAAAAAAGAAAAGGAGAATTCTACAAGATCTTGTCTCTTTATCAGTACTGCAGCTGGACCAAATATCAGAACCTTCATTTGATCCCACCTCTTCATCAGCTTTGTAGCTTTGTTAAAATTTACTAATTTTTTAAATTCCTCTCTTTGTCTATATTGTAGCCAAAAAAAGAAAAAGAAAATTCTGTCAGATCTTGTCTATTCGTCAGTGTTGCAACTGGATCAAATGTCAGAACCTTCATCCTCCGACCCTATTTCTTCGTTAGTGTTGTGTCTAAATCAAGTTTTGCAGACATTTCCTCTTCATTAGTGTTGCATCAAGGTATTACATTGTCGTCGAAGTCGTAGCCAGCCAAACTTATTTTCGCTCCCCAACGGATCATTATAGTTTGAAGATTTTGCTTACAAGAGCGACCGAAGAGATCAAGTGAAGCGAAAGAAGAAGAGTTGTGTCGAGAAAGAAGAAACCTAACCGCACCGGAGAAACTAGGTTCCTCTTTGTCTTTGCTCTATTGTCGTTATACAATAATGAACAAAAAGAGGCAGTTGTAGTAACACATTTCAACCGGACCCTTAAGCCCAACATCCAAATAACCAAACCCATTTTACATAACTCATCCAAATAAATAACACATTTTACAAATCCATCCCAACAACCCACTTAACCTAAACCTAAAACAAAAATCCTAACCCTAATCTAAAGATCTAGCAGTTACCGCCTTCAACTCAGTCGTCTCCTGTCTAGAAGTCGTCGCCGCCATCCAACTTGTAACAGTCCAAATTCGATCAACGAGATTTGGGGAAAACATATAAGAGAGGAAGAAAGAGAATATGAAAGAGACAAGAGAAATCAATTCTGGTATTCGATAAGATCAATTACAACTCATGACATCCTTAAAACCATATTCCCCTGGACGGTGTCGTTTTATGTATTTACAAAGCCCCTCAAATGTTGCATTTCATTAACAGCTCCCAAATAAAAACTGAAAAGAACAGTCATTAACTAACAATTAAAAATACCACTCTCAACGACTACTTCTTAATTCAGGCTCGTGACAATACTCTCCCCTTCAAAAGAATCCTTGACCTCAAGGATTAAAACTTGGGAACTGCTGTTTCAACAAGTGCAAAACCTCCCAGGTAGCATCCTCTGGGAATTAGTTACTCCACTCAACTAGCACCTCTGTAACTGCACGATTGCCTCTCTTCCTAATTCGACGGTCAATGATTCGTATCGGTTCCTTGCTGATACTCCCACCAGCATCAATGATAGGCCACTCATCTTGTACCTTGTCAGATCTCACCCTCTTCTTCAACTGTGAGACATGGAATACTAGATGCACTCTTGAATTTTCAGGCAACTTCAGCTTATAGGCCACAACCTCTATTCTTTCAATGATGGGGAAGGGTCCAAACCATCTGAAAACAAGTTTCTGACCTGCCCTTGCACAAATTGTCTGTTGCCTGTAGGGTTGGAGTTTCAGGAAGACCCAATCACCTACATGATATTCACACTCCTGCCTTTTCCTATCAGCTTGACTCTTCATCCTTTCCTGGGCTCTCTGAAGGTGAAACCTCAGCATCTTAATGGCAGCTTCTCGAGCTTGTAGGCTTTTTTCTACAGCTGCAACCATTGACTCACCAGCAATATAAGGCAAATGTACTGGGGTGGCTGACCATATAATGCCTGGTATGGGGTGGTTTGAATGGCAGAATGAAATGTGGTGTTGTACCACCATTCTGCTAGATGCATCCACTTAGACCAATCCTTAGGCCTCTCACCAGTCATGCACCTCAGATAGGTCTCAAGGCATTTATTAACCCTCCCGATTTGGCCATCAGTCTCTGATGGTATGTTGTTGATGCATGTACCACCACTCCCAACTTCCCAAACAACTCTTTCCAAAACAAACTCATGAACACCTTGTCTTTATCACAAACTATGTTGCTTGGCAACCCATGAAGTTTGAATACATTCTTCAAGAATGATTGAGCCACATCCTTTGCTGTAAATGGGTGAGCTAGCCCAAGGAAGTGACTATATTTGGTTAATATGTCTACAACTACCAAGATGCAGTCCACCTTCCCAGATTTTGGCAACCCTTTAACAAAATCTATCCCAATGGAAGACCATATTGTTTCAGGTATAGGCAGGGGCTGCAATAAACCCTTTGGATGGTGTTTGTCTCCTTTGTTCCTTTGACACACCATACACTCTCTAACCTAGTTCTTTACATCCCTCTTGAGACCCTTCCAGTATAAAACAGTAGACACTCTTTGGATGGTTGCAGTTGCCCCTGAATGTCCCCCTACATCACTGTCATGGAAGAACTTTAGCAGTTCCTTCTTCAACTCAGTGTCATTTCCCACTACTAGTTTCCCCTTCCTCTTCAAAAGTCTCCCATCCCACTAGTACTTAGGATGTTTGTCAGCCTCTTTTTCTTTAGTCTCAATTATCTTCCTAAGCTTTTCATCCTTTTGCCAAGTCTCCATTATTTTTTCCCACAACTTGCATCAACCTGACTTACTCCCATTGTGCAACAACTACCCTCCTCAGGTCTTCTAGATAATGCATCAGCTACCACATTATGAATCCCCTTTCTGTATTGGATCTCATAATCAAAGCCCATCATCTTCACTACCCATTTCTATTGGAAGGGGATGAATGCTTGATTTTAAGCTAAAAATTTCAAACTGTGGTGGTCAGTTTTAATTACAAAGTATCTCCCAACCAGGTAAGCTGACTACCTCTTAACTGCCATCAGCACAGCCAACATTTCCTTCTCATACACAGACAATCCCCTATGCCTCACTCCCAAACCCTTGCTGAAGAATGCCAAAGGCCTCCCCTTCTGTACCAACACAGCACCAACTCCACCATCAAATGCATCAGCCTTAACTGTGAATTCTGAGTTAAAGTCATGTAATGCAAGCAATGGTGCAGAACAAACAGCTTCTTTGAGTTTTCTAAAAGATTCTTCCTCTTCCAACCCCCATTTCCAGGCTCCCTTCTTCAATAAGTCGGTCAAGGGTCTTGCCAAGCATCCATAACCCTTAACAAACCTTTTGTAGTACCCCGAGAGACCTAAGAAGCCTCTGAGTTCCTTCACTGTTACAGGTGCTGGCCAAGTGTATATACTCTCGACTTTGGATTCATCCATGGAAATGCATCCCCCAGAGATCACATAGCCCAAGTAGTCTACTTCTTTAGATCCAAAGCAACACTTAGATCTTTTAGCATATAACTGATGAGCCTTCAAAATTTCCAAAAATGTCCTCAAATGCTCTAAATGCGATGCCCAATCCACTGAGTAAACCAAAATGTCATCAAAGAACACAAGCACAAACTTCCTCAAATGCTGCTTGAAAAGCTTGTTCATAAGCCCTTGGAAAGTGGCTGGGGCATTTGTCAGCCCAAAGGGCATCACTAAGAACTCATAGTGACCCTCATGAGTTCTAAATGCAATTTTATGAATGTCTGACTCCCTCATCCAAATCTGGTGATATCCAGATCTTAAATCCAACTTTGAAAACACATTTGCTGCCCCTAGTTCATCCAGAAGTTCCTCAATTATAGGCATGAGAAAACTATCCTTAACAGTGAGTTGGTTCAATTTTCGATAATCCACATACATCCTCCAAGATCTGTCCTTCTTCTTTACCATTATAATTGGGGATGAGAAGGCACTATTGATGTCCCTAATGATCCCAGATTGCAGCATCTCTCCCACAAGCTCCTCTATCTCATCTTTCTGGTGAGTGGGGTGTCTGTAGGGCTTAATCTTCACTATGGCTTTATCATCCTTCAGCTCGATCTTGTGGTCATGCCCCTTTTCAGGTGGAAGGCCCACTGGTTCTTCAAAAACTAATTTGAACTCCTGCAATAGGGTCTCAATATCTGATTTCAGCATATTTCCTTCAGCTTTCAGCTCCAACTGAGCATCTAAAATCCACACACTAGCAGTGTAAGGTCCCTTGGTTCCCCTCAACAACTTATCACACTCCTTAGACCCCACTACCTGCAATGTCTGGGAAACACAACCCTGAAACTTCACCTCCCTTCCCTTGTACCCAAACTGCATGCTGAGTTTAGAGAAATCTTATTGTATGTTGCCTAACTGTGCAAGCCACTAAATTCCCAACACTACTTCACAGTTCTTAATTGACAAGACTAAGAAATCAGAAGTAAATGTGACTCCTTGGCTTCTCCACTCTACCCTTGTACATTCCCAAGTGTGGTCATCCAATTGCCATCAGCCACAGTAACTTTCAGTTGCTTGTGTCTGCTCATTCTCAAACTTAGTTGCTTAACTAGGGCCGGACTGATGAAATTGTGTGTGATCCTTGTGTCAATCAATGCCACACACCCAACTCTTCCAATCTGAACTTGTAACCTCATAGTGTCCCATTTTGTTGTTCCCCACATAGCATGTAAAGATAATACAGGTTCTTCAGCATGTGAGTTATCCTGCACGCCCTGTTTAGCCACTTCCTCACAGTCTAAGAAAATCTTAGTATCCCCCTCTTCCTCCACTCCATCCACTATAATTTGATACATCTGGGATTTTGCACACTTGTGACCCGGTGTATACTTGGCAGCACACCAAAAACACAGGCCCTTCTTCCTCATTTCCTCCACCTCAGCTGCCGATAGTGTCTTTCCTGACCCCCTTTGGTTGCCCACGTTGGGTTTCAGATGCACTAGACTAGTGCTTCTAGGGGTAGAAAACCTAGAGGGTGGAGCTATGGTTGTACTCCCTGTGGGTGCAGGGCCCCTGAAAACACTCCCACTGACTCTAGAAGGGGAACTCAGTATTGAGGGAAGGGTTGAAAAAGGCTTTTGTACAAATCCAGGGCTTTTCTTTTGGGTTGGGTAATACATTGATTCCACATGTTTAGCTAAGTGGAATGCTTCTAACAGTGTTTTCAGTTGCAATAGTTTAACAATCTGCCCAATCTCCAAACGCAAATGATTCTTAAAGACACTGAGAGTGTATGCATCAGGAAGTTTACTTATCTGGTTCAATAGGTGGATGAAGTCCCCGTAGTACTTGTCAATTGTGTATGTCTGTCGGAGCTCGATCAGGTCAGAAAATGGATCATCGAAACCACCAGTGGAAATCTTTCCCTCAACAGCTGCACATAGTTTTTCCAAGTCATATTGTTCAAATCTAGATGTGATTTCAAGAGGAATTGGTGCCACTGTAAAGCCTTCCCTTCAAGATGCAACATTACGACTCTCACTTTAGCAAAATCCGGTACTCCTTCCGCTTCGAAGTACTGCTCTAGCTTACACATCCATTTACGGAAATCTGAACCATCGAACCTAGGGCAAAGAAGTTTGTACGCAAAGTTCATCTGTTGGACTGGTTCTCGCTCTTGAGCTTCTCAGACTGGCTCTCTTACTTCCGGTTCAACCTCACCGCCCGTTTCCAACCCAGACGCGGTCCCACTCTCTTGAGACGGAATTGTTCTAGCTTGCGGATTCTCAGGTGAAGCTCCAAAAATCCCTGAGTGTTGACCCGCTATTGCGCTTGCATCAATCTTCTTTCCAAGGCCTATTTCCAACAGTTTGTGCAGATTAGCCATCATCGCCGTTTGCATCTCCTGAAAGCGAGTATTCATTGAAGTTTCTAGCCTTTGCACATGAGCTTCAATACAATTTGTTTCATGTTTCCAGTCCGGCGTGGGTTCCTGTGGTGTCGCCCCTGTCGTCGGTGGAGTTAAGTCGCTGCCCGACGCTGTTGTTTGACTCCGTGTGCCGACCGTTTTCGAGGAACGGTAGCTCTGATACCCTTGTAACGGTCCAAATCCGATCAACGAGATTTGGGGAAAACAGATAAAAGTTGAAGAAAGAGAATAGGGAAGAGACAAGAGAATTCAATTCTGGTATTCGATAAGATCAATTACAGCTCATGACATCCTTAAAACCCTATTCCCCTGAACGGCGTTGTTTTATGTATTTACAAAGCCCCTCAAACGATGCGTTTCATTAACAGCTCCCAAATAAAAACTGAAAAGAACAATCATTAACTAACAATTAAAAATACCACTCTCAACGGCTACTTCTTAATTCAGGCTCGTGACAAAGTCGCGCTGCTGTCGCCGTCGATTCCCAATCACTGCCGACATCCACAAATTAAACCGATTAAACATTTAAAAAATATAATAACCCCAAATGATTACCCTTTTATGCTGCCACCACCCTACCCATCTTTTAAGCCTTCCTCTTTATCCCTTCTGCCATCATTGCTCGAGCAACGAACAATCTTCACCCACTTGTCCCTTTCTTTCCACCTTGCCCTAAACTGAACTACTATAAAAGCAGTTCTATCTGTAAAACTCAAGGGGAGGAGAAACAGAAAAGCCGAGACTACAAAAAGAAAAAAGACCAAAAATAGAGGGATTAGAAATCGAAAGGACTAAAAATAGAAGGAAAATATATCAAAACAAGGTAAAAATATTATCCCATTCGGTTTTAACAAGATCTATGTTGTTTGTGTGAGATTTAGAGAAAACCGACCTTAGATCTATAACCTAGAGAAAAAACCGAACCTAACCGATCATTTGAATGTTTCTCGTCCACCGTTCGCAGCGGTTATCCGTCGCCGGCGATCAACAGCCCCCGGTAGACCTTGGGTAGCGACTGGTCGACGATAGAGAGTGAGGGAGAGAGGTTTGAGAGCATTTGGATATTTTTTGTATCAGATTATCCAAAAAAATAGCAAAAAATATGTATTTAAGGGTGTTCCAAAACGACTTCGTTTTGGCTCTATAACCCGCGCAGCGACCCGACCCGGATAAGAGGATTCAAGCGTTTTAATGAATGGGATAATTGGAGCTTCAGTCCCTACGTCTTTGTCTCATTACAATTTTGCACTCTAATTCTTGTTCCCTTTAATTTTGGTCACTGTTTTTTTATATTCTTAATTATTATATTATCATTAATATTATAGTAACATAATTATTACGGTAAACTACTTCAATGACCACCGAATTTTAGAAGCGTACCTATTTTGACCACTAAACTATCGAACTCGTCAATCAGTCCATCAAACTTATTAAATTGACCTATTTTGATAACCGCTGTTAAAAAACTAACGGAGTTGTGATGGAGGGGTGACGTGGCAGTTAACAAAATTTTGTAAAATTATATATTTAGTCCTTTTTATTTACCTATTATATCAATTTGTTTCAAATTTTAATTTAACTAATTAAAATTAATCATCCAATCGGGTAATGACACATCATCGCCCGATTGGACAATTTATTTTAATATTTACTTTTTTATTTAATATTTAATATAGTTTTCCATCCAACCAGGTGGTGACACGTGTCAACACATGGTTGAAGGAAAATTAAAGAGCAAGAATGAGTTTAACATGGATTAAACCTACAACCTCTAGGTTAAAAACCTCATATGTTTGCCACTACTCCAACCCATCTTTAGTGCAATGAATTGCACCATTCAATATATATATTTATAAAACAATAAATGCTAGGAATAAAAAAAGTAAAGTGGTTAAAAGGAAACTCTAACTTAGATTACTTGGGATGTGTACAATCATACAAATATTCGATTTAATTTAAATAAAAAATTATTAAATATTCAATTTAAAAGAAAAGTAATTCGGTTTAAAATATTTGTTTTTTTCATATTTAATTTAAATTAAATCAAATATTTTTAAAAAAAATAAATATTTTAAATCTAATTTATTTTCTTTTAAATCGAATAATTTTTAAATTGAGTATTTAAATTAAATCAAATATTTTTAAAATCGAGTATTTAAATTAAATATTTTTAATAAAAATGCTCGATTTAATTTAAATACTCGATTTTAAAAATCAAATATTTTAAAAATGTTTAATTTAAATAATCGATTTTAAAAAATATTGGATTTAAAATACTTGATTTAATTTAAATACTTGATTTTAAAAAATATTCGATTTAAAATGCCTGATTTAATTTAAATAATTGATTTTAAAAAATACTCGATCTAATTTAAATTAAATGTGAAAAAGAAAAAAATCAAATATTTTAAATCAAATTACTTTTCTTTTAAATCCAATATTTTTTAAAATTAAATCGAATGTTTGTGTGATTATACACATCCTAAGTGATCTAAGTTCGAGTCTCCTTTTAACCATTTTTATTCCCTAGCATTTACATATATATATATATATATATATATATATATATATATATATATATATATATATTAAATGGTGCAATTCATTACACTAAAGATGGGTTGGAGCATAGGCAAACATGTGAGATTTTTAACTTGGAGGTTGTAGGCTCAATTCACGCCAAACTTATCCTTCCTCTTTAATTTAACCAGGTGGTGAAAAAATATATTAGATACAAATAAAAATAAATTAAAAATTAAAATAAATTATCAAATTGGGTCACCCTATTGAATGGTTAATTTTAATTAAATTAAAATTTAAACCAAATTAATATAATAGGAACTAAATATGTACTTTTACAAATTTCTGTTATCTGTCACATCACCACTCCGTTAGTTTTTTAACGGCGGTGGTCAAAATATGTCAATTTAAAAAGTTTGGTGATCCAATTTAAGAGTTCGATAGTTCGGTGGTCAAAATAAGTAGGCTCCTAAAATTCAATGGTCAATAGAGTAATTTACCCTAATTATTATTAACTATACTATTACTATTATCATTATTAGTATATTATCATATATTATACTATTATTACTATCATTACTGTTACTATGTATATATCCTGCATCCATTCTTTTTAACCAAATTTTAAATTTAAACAACTTTTTTTTTATTAGGGATTTTCGTGAAAAAACGCGCCTAGAACTTAAAGCGGTGCTGCTTTCTTGTTAATCTTTAATATAATTTTTTTTAATTTTAAAATGATTTTCCTTTAATCGGGGGTCTCGCGAAAATTATGTCTCAAACTTAAGGGACGTAAGTTCCTCGTTAGTCTTGTATTTAAGGAATATTATTTTAGATACGTTTTATAAAATTCATGAATCCAGTGATCATAATGTCTAAATTAAATCTGAATTCATAATTCTCATCATTAAAACAATGTGTAATCGACTAGGTACTAATTTTTTGGCGTTGTGAGGGTGCTCATACTTCCACACACGTAACTGACTCCCGAGCATGTTTTCTCGTTTTGCATATCTAAACTTGTTGTTTTAATAATATGACACAAAACAAGTCTTTATTAAAATAATTGAGTTTTCAGATGATCCAATCTCACCTAAAGTAAAAAAAGTTGGTGGTGACTCTCCGTTGTAACAAAGAACACGAACACAATATTAAAATTTTAAACGAACACAAACCGAATATAAACACTTATAAAAATAAACAAATGAACACAAACATAATCTTATTTGTTCAAGCATGATTTACACCCGTGTATATATATATATATATATATATATATATATATATATATATATATATATATATATATATATATATATGCTTGTATTGTATAAGCTAGATTGACTCAACTCAATAATTTTTATCGAGGTTTGTTCGTATTCAAAAAAGGGTAGCTTAGATTAGTCCGTGGATAGATAGTTTAGTCAAGATTTTGAATAATCATACAAGAAAGTTTGAATAAAAAAATGAAAAATCTTAAATCCTTAAAATTTTATTGAATTTTTATACGATTTTTTATATTTAATTTCAATTTTATCTCCTCAAGATCGAAACATATTGAGAATTTCAATATTAGACTTTAGAGTTATTATTTTATTTATAATTGATATTAGTAGAAAAGCGGATGATGATCATATTAAGAGACTCGAATTCAATCACTCTGTTAACAATATGTGTGCATCGTCAAAGAGTTAAGAATATGTATAAACAAATACTACCTTGTAAACCTTAAACTATTCAAAAAAAATACTAAAAACGATAAAATTTAAAACCTAAATCTTTAACCCTAAAATACTAAATTATAAACCCTAAACTTAAACACACAAACCTTAAAATGAATAGATTTAAATAAACTTTAATTTACACAACTTACCTATTAAATAATTTTCTTCAAATTAAGACAGTGTATTACCATTACATTGACCCTAAAATTTAATTTATAACTTAATAAAATTTTATAAAAAAACATAAATATAAAATGTTTAATTGTCTTCTATGCAATTATTCTATGCAATTAAGAGTTATGTGATTACATAGAGATGAATCCAATTATATATTATATACATGAAACTAAGATATCAATATTAGATTATGTTCAAAAATAATAATAGTAACTAATATTCTCGTAAGTCGTAACGGATACTCTCACTAAGAGTCAAATAATTGGTCATAAAATAATTATTTTTTGACATTAAAAATACATGTAAACATTTTTTATGTTTGAATTTTTCCAAAAAAAAAATAGAAGTCAAAATGTTCGTGCATTGGTTTTTTTTTTAAATGTATGTGCATTGTTAATATCTTATTTCCTTTTTAATAAAATATTCGATTATTTTATCATTGATCTACTTATAAATATAATGAATCAAATAATATCTTCATTAAAATATCTTTTGCATTTAACTTTTTTTTTATAATTTTCAATAGAGGGCCATAATCTGATCATTAAATAAATAGAAGTACGTAGTTTCCTTTTTTTAAAAAAAATTAAATATGAAAACTCATATTTTAACAACTAACAAGATATGATGATAAAAAAAACTAACAAGATATCTTCTTCTCTTTCATGTTTCTAGGTTAAAATATGTTACCAACCTTGTAGTTTGACAAGTCTTATTATTTAGTCCATTTACTTGAAAAGTTCAAATTATTTTTTTCCGGTTTGAATATTCTAATCCAATCATTATTAGTATTCTTTTGTAAAAATATCTCCAACTAGTTATGTTTATTTTTCATTAATCATATGCAACGACATAAGAGAGTAATACATTATGGACACACGACATTGATTATAACAAATATCCTTAAATTATATTCACATTTTAAATTGGTCCTCAACCTTCAAATGTATAAATCGATATACACCAATTAAGTATAAAAAATAATTTAAAATAAAATTATTTAAATAATTAAAATATATGAATTGTTTTGTGAAATTCGAATATACTAAAATTATAAATCTCAATAAAAATGTTTTATACAATATTAAGAAAATGAATGCATTGATTGATGGATATAATATTAATCGAATTGAATGTGTATTTTAACATGAACATAAGAAATTTATATAAAATAGTACCAAAAAAAAGGCAGATATTTTTGTATGATATAATATTAAAATGTGTATTTTAACATGTTCATATATACAAAACGTAGCTATTACATCCACCGAAAAGGCCAAATTAAACATCCTAGCTTGGTGTCCTATTCAAAAATCAGCGTAGAAGATCCGCAAGATTCTGTATGAAAATCTTCCCCCCGATCTTATTTGCTTTCCAAACTGTCAGATTTTTCCCATCCATGGCCAACCCTTTATTAACTCACCATCCCTCTGCTTTTTCTCTCAAACCAAACACTATTTTAGCCTCTGTTTTTCTATTAAAAATCATACATTTCTAGCTTCGAATGTGATGGGAATGACCGTTGATGAAACCCAGTTTCATGTTCTTGCCGTCGACGACAGCATCATCGATAGAAAGCTAATCGAAAGGCTCCTCAAGACTTCTTCTTTCCAAGGTTCAATCTTTTTTTCTTTTACTTTTTTTATATTTTTAGGCTGTGTAGTAGTTTGAAATTTTCAAGAGGTGTGACCGTCCCTCCAGTACCACTCGGTCTATCCCTGTTCGTAGGAATCGAAATACGAGATTTAAAACAATTTTGGATTGAATGAATGAATGATGTGTTTGCAGTTACTGCTGTGGATTCTGGGAATAAAGCATTGGAGTTTCTGAGATTGAATAATGCTGAAGATGAAGATCATCAGGATCTGGGAGTGAATCTGATCATCACAGATTATTGCATGCCTGGAATCACAGGCTATGATCTTCTTAAAAGAGTAAAACAATCTTCATCTTTCAAAGACATACCAGTTTTCATCATGTCTTCTGAGAACATCCCATCAAGAATCAACAGGTATAGAAAGATTCGATTTTTTTCGAGTCGAGTCGAATTTTATTCATCCATATCTGAATATATATGTTGTTGATTGGATTTCCAGATGTTTGGAAGATGGAGCTGAGGAGTTCTTTTTGAAACCAGTTCAATTATCTGATGTGAACAAGCTCAGGCCTCATCTGATGAAAGGGAGATCTAAAGACATTGATAGAACAAGATGATGTTGTTGATTGATCAGCTCTGGGAATTTGATTCATTTTTTAAATTTTCTCACTTTGGGTCTATTATGCCTACACAAATGATTTTAGTTTCGTTTGGAAGAAGAGAGTAAGAGTTTAAAACAACTCAATTTTGTTGGTTTATTAAGTTGATAGTATTTTCTTTCCATGTATCAATTTTTAATTCAAGTTTTAAAATATTACTTTGTTAATTAATTTATGTCCAAATAAAACCATACTCTTTTTGTCTGGATTATCATTAATACAAAAATCAGTTGTCTAAAATAAACAGAGGTTTTTTCTATACAAAGGTCTTACAAAAAAAGCAACACATAAATAAAATAAATTAGAAAAATATTAAGATATCGTTTGCTTACAAAAAATAACTCAAGTCAATCCACTGAATATAACTTAAAAGGAAATTATTTTAAGATAAGTAAAAAAATATTTCTAAATTTTGACATAAAATTGATTATGTATATTTTACATTCTAAGATATTTTTAGTAAAATATTTTTAAATTTGATATTTTTATTTTTTTTTAAATTAAAAATATTTTTGCCCACATATGTCTCAGTCAATGAGTCTAGCTACATATGGAAAAATTAGGAAAATTTGTAAATTGAAAAAATATAGTGACTTGGAATATTTTCTACGGTGTGACAAAGTCGTCCTCAATTGTCATCTCTTAGTTTTTTTTTAAAAAAAAAATTGTGATAAAGTCGACCAAAGCTATCAACGACTTCGCCGGAGTTAGAAGGTGAGAACGATTTTTAGGAAATTAAAAAATGAGTATATTACGTACGACGAACACCACTGAATACCACTAATGATAACACCGCCGAACACTATTAAATTAATTAATAAAGACTTAAAATTTTAAGGACCCATCATACAATTAATAATTATTTTTAAAATTTTAATTAAATTATTTTTTATATGTATTAAAATTTTATTTTTTTAATAAGGATAAACTATATATTTAGTACCTCACCTATTTCCGTATTTCTATTGAACCCTCATTATTTAAATATTATTTCAATTTGACCCTATTCTTCATAAAAAAAAATTAACCATTAACCATCAACCTAAAACCTCGAAACTAATAAACCTTAAACCCTTAAACCTATACCATAAACCATATACCATTAAAAATAATTTCACCATCATCGATTCAATTCAATTCAATGAATTGTTGAATTCTCCTAAAAAATTCAATTAAATTATTTTTTATATCTCCATGTTATCGACGACATTAAACTAAATCCGAACAAACCATCACTATTTCACTAGACAGCTTGCAATCGTGAACCAAAATACCGTGTTACAATAAAAAACGCTTTTATATCTCCATGTTATCGATAACTGAAATGAGTGAAACCGTTATTCTATCATAGTGTTTGAAAATGAGATCAAAACGTCTTGAACACTTTACCATGCTCAGATAATTTGAGGGGCAACAAACTAAAGATACGAAAAAAATGTCAGTACCAATCGTCTTGACCCTATTGCCTGTTATAATAAAGCTCCTTTCTTTTGGATGCCCGGGTATTTCCTATGTAAGCTTAGACTATACAGTTGGCTATTGGCTTAGTTAGGTAGAAACTTTACCAATTTATTGAATTTTTTTTAGGAGAATTCAACAATTTATTAAATTGAATTGAATGGATGATGGTGAAATTATTTTTGATAATATATGGTTTAGGGTATAGGTTAAAGAGTTTAAGGTTTAATAATTTAGGGTTTTAGGTTGAGAGTTAAGGGTTAAATTATTTTTATAAAGAATATGGTTAAATTAAAATAATATTTAAATAATGAGGGTTCAATAGAAATACGGAAATAGGTGAGGTACTAAATATATAGTTTACCTTTATTAAAAAAATAAAATTTAATATATAAAAATAATTTAATTGAATTTTTTAAAATAATTATTAATTGTATGATGGGTCCTTGAAATTTTAAATCTTTATTAATTAATTTAATAGTGTTCATCGGTATTCATCATTATTGGTGTTCAGCAGTATTCGTCGCACGTTATAAAATTTTCTAATTAAAAAATAAAAAAGTAAAATAAAATCAAACTAGAAAAAAGATATTGTGATACGTGTTCAGCACACGTATAAATACTGAAAAATAGAGCTAAAATAAAAATTTTCGACTAAACCTAACTCGAAATAATATATTATATTTAAAGATTAAATTTAATTTTTCCAGCGCTGTTCTTCTACATTCTTTTTCTCCCAATTGTTTCCTTTTCCACATTCTTCTCCCCATCCTTTTGGGGTTTTTTTTTTCTCTTCAAGTTGGATTGAATTGAATCCTAGGTCTTGGTACTGGTGCTACTTGATTTTCCGGGACAGCTCGAAACTGGACACACTAGATAATATTCTAGGTTGAGGTGATCAAATATTCACTCCTGCCCATCTTTATGAGCTTGGGAGGGGTTATAACCATCTCGCTTTTTTGGTATAATATTATTTTAAGTTTTTTTTTAATTTAAATATTAATTAAATAAAATCTTCACCTCTCTCAATTTTGTTAATTTAAACACTAATTAGTCATTTTTAATATTTAATCTTAAATTCGACAATCCCTGATTACAATTTCTACATTTACAATCATTGGGATAAGAAACAATTTCTTTTTTTTTCCTTCTCATTTTGTCTGATTCCATCATTGTTAACAAGCTTCCAACATTAGTAAAATGTGAAGTGAAATATTAACACCGAAAACATACATGATGCTATTAAACTAAACATAGTTCACAAAAATATTATTATCTCATCTAACCTTACTACTATTAAACTAAACATTATGCTAGCAAGCATAAGAAATATAAACAAAAATGACTATATCTTCAAGGTCTTTATCGAGTGATTGGGAACAAGACACCGCATTAGCCCAACCTAAGTTAAAACATATCTTTAATATGTACATGTTTCTTTCTTCTTCTTTTTCTTTTTTTTTCTTTTTTTCTTTTTATTGATAAACTTCATATATTTTTTTCTCGTTATTTTTTTCATGCCTCCCGTTCTAGCCGAACCACGACAATATCGTCGTCAGCTGTTCGGCTTTAATGAAATTGTCATTAGTTGTACTTGTAGATGACTTTATTATAATTTTTTTGAATGAAAAATTACATAAATAGTATCTCACATATTCTCGTGTTATTGTTTTGGTATCTCAACTATTATTTTTAGCAAAAATAATATCTAACGTTACATTTTTGTTATGTTATGGTACCATGGTTGTTAAAAACTATCAGAGATGATGGTGTGGCTTGATATAATCATAATTTTAGTCCAAAACACTTATATATATTATCAATTTAGTCCAAAACACTTGTATATATTCTTGCCGAGAGAGATTTACAAAGCTTCGATTTCATTTTGTCTCATCCCTTTCCAACCCCCTCGTATTCTCATTGGTATCTCGATCGTGCAGTTTGAGTCCTCCAATAGACCCCGCATTAGGCCCCCATCGATCCCTAAATCATAAAGTTTTGATTATTCTTAGCGTGTCTTTTAAACCCAAAACCCATCAAAGTGTACGACTGGAAGAAGAAAATGAGGAATTTACAATTTTAATCTAAAAATTAAAATAATGTTTAAATTGATAGAATTTTAGACTAAATTGATAGATTTTATAAGTTTTGGACTAAAATTATTATTAGCCCAAGATATATCACCATTTTCGTTAATTTTAAACACCGAATGTACCAAAATATAACAAAAACATAACATTAAGTACCATTTTACCAAAAAAATAGTTGAAGTATCAAAACAATAACACGTAAATAGGTGGGTACTATTTATGTAGTTTTCCCTTTTTTTGAAAACAAGGAAATGGAATGACTCACTAAAATAAACAAAGACCTTTTTTTATACAAAGGTCTTACAAAAAAGCAACACATAAATAAAATAAATTAGAAAAATCTTAAGATATCGTTTGTTGGAAAAATAATAATTCAGTCAATCCACTGAATATAACTTAAAAGGAAATTATTTTAAGATAAGTAAAAAATTATTTCTAAATTTTGACATAAAATTGATTATGTATATTTTACATTCTAAGACTAGAATATTTTTAAATTTGTATCCTAGGTCTTGGTACTGGTGCTACTTGATTTTCCGGGACAGCTCGAAACTGGACACACTAGATAATATTCTAGGTTCAGGTGATCAAAAATTCACTCATTCATCTTTATGAGCTTGGGAGGGGTTATAACCATCTCACTTTTTTGGTATAATTTCATTTTAAGTTTTTTATAATTTAAATATTAGTTAAATAAAATCTTCATCCCTCTCAATTTTTTAATTTAAACACTCATTAGTCATTTTTAATATTTAATCTTAAATTCGACAATCCCTGATTACAATTTCTACATTTACAATCATTGGGATAAGAAACAATTTCTTTCTTTTTTTCCTTCTATTTTGTCTGATTCCAACATTAGTAAAATGTGAAGTGAAATATTAACACCGAAAACATACATGATGCTATTAAACTAAACATAGTTCACAAAAATATTATTATCTCATCTAACCTTACTACTATTAAACTAAACATTATGCTAGCAAGCATAAGAAATATAAACAAAAATGACTATATCTTTAATACAAGTTCAAGGTCTTTATCGAGTGATTGGGAACAAGACACCGCATTGGCCCAACCTAAGTTCAAACATGTAACCCCTAGAATCGCCTATGCGTTACGACGGATCATAGGAAGTCACATTAGGGTCACAAGAGCGACCCACAATAAAAATACACATAAAAACATTTTTTTAAAACACTTATTAAACTGTAAAATCAACTTCTGTTTAAAATGTCATTTCGGAGAGTTGTAACACCCGGGTTTAGGGGTTAGGTGAAAATAATATTTTAATATTATGTTGGGCTCGGTTTTATACTTTAAATAATATTTCGAGTTGTTTTCAAAATTTATTAATTTGGGTTGACCATGTTTTAAGATTAAACTCCATTTAGCCATGGATTTACCTTCTTTGTAAATGCCCCATTTCATTAAGGGCAAACAAGTCTTTTGAGCTTTAAAATTTAACACATGCCAAATAAAACACCCACCTTTCTCATCTTCTTTCCCTCACTCTTTCAAACCCAACGTTTCCTTCTTCTCTCCTTGGGGGTTCACTATTCCATCACCATACACTCACATCCTTGGTGATTTTTGAGAGGTAAACATGTTTCTAGCTTGTCCTCACTTCCCTCTACATGCTCATACCCATAGTTTTCATTTAAACTCTTGTTTTTGTATTATGAAGTTTTAGAGTTTGAAATTAAAAATGTTAACTTTGTTAACATTAAGTTGAGCTTTTGATTTGGTAATGATAGATGAGTCATTTGTTGTTCAAAAGGTCCAATATATCTAATTTTTATAAGGTTTTATAATGATTTTCGGAATTGGGTTTCAAGGGGTTTTTAGAGGGTTTTAAAGTGGGTTTTGGGGTTGTTTAATGTTGGATTTTGGGGGCTGTTGGTAGTATGAGATATGAAGGTCACTTTGGGTGTATTTGATGGTTGATTGGATGCTTGAAATGGAAGATTTCAGTGGGTTTTGTGGGTTGCTCGAAATTTTGCTTTGGACTTGTTTTGGGTGTTGAATGCTTGAAAATGTTATTCCGGGTTAGTTCCGATGATGAGCTTTTGATTGTGGATGTTTTGTTTGTGTTTGGGATTGATTAGAATCGAGTTTGGACATCGGTGAAGCATCGGAAGTAAATCCGGGAAGGTGAAGGTGGTTGCTTGCTTGGTCTTTGAGCTTGGGAGCTTAGGTGAGTGGTTATTTGTTTTTTTAAAGGTTTTAAAATGGTTGGTTCGAGTATATGGACTAGGTTGGGCTTGGTAGACCCACCTAGAGTTAGGATTAGGGTGGTAGCCAAATCCTAAGCTTGATCTAGAGCCCTTGGATGAACTCATTTATGTGGTTAAGTATGTCTCGTATGAAATGTGATGTGAATGCTTATGTATATTGTATTATACATGTGAGATGAGATATGACTTGTGATGCTTGAGACATGCATGATGATGGTTGTTGCTGAGTACGTGCTAAGCACGGAATTGATTGAAATGAGAAATGAGTAAATGTTGGCACTAGTATACTTGAATACAAATGATCGATCATTAGGATGTTAGTGTGTACACATGAGTCAAAAGTTGCGCGTGGCCTTGGTGCCGTTGAGTCACCAAGGAGGAGTACGGGTTCGCCTGGAAATTGTATTTGTATATAGTCGGTGATGAGTGGAATCCCATCGACGGGGCGTGAGGATGAGTGGAATCCCCTCCGTGAGACCGGTGATGAGTGTAATCCCGCCGTGAGGTAATGTGGTTGTTGGATGTGAGTTCCAACGTGTCTATCCGTGTATTCGGGTCATAGCTAGGTGCCAATTTTGTTTTGATAAGCACGTCAATATGTTGAGGGTTATGATCTTTGATGAGATGCTTGATTGTGATTACATGTAGTGTGGAGTTGAGCTTATGATCATGACATTTATATTGTATATTGTTCATGCATCTCTACTTGTGGCTATTGTGGATCCTTGGTATATTGGTGTAATGCCTTGGCTAGATCGTGCTCGGACCCTGCAATGTTGAGGTTTGTTTTTAGAGCTTACCCTTACTAAGCATCTTTGCTTACGCTCTCTTTGTTCAACATTGCAGATCCTTAGTTCGCGGGTTGCTCGAGCAAGTGGAGTGCCTCCAAGTGTGGTTGTTGACTTGAGTACATCAAGTATGACTTTTAAATGTTGAACATGTAATAGTTTGAGCAATGGGACATGTGTCTTTTTGATGGATGATTGTTGGATGTTTAGGAGCTTGTTTAGACTCCATGTTACCTTGCTTTTGTATGGCTTGTGTTGCCATGTTTGAATTGTAATCCATGCCTAAATTGCTTATTATGAATGTTAGCTATGTGTCTCTTGAGGTTGCCTTCATGTTTGAATGTTGAAGTATGAACTTTGAATGCTTGAATGCCATCTTGAGTCTATTGCATGATTTCCTTAATGTTTATACATGTTGGGTGCTTGTATGGCTATAAAGTGGTATGTAAATGTTGTAAGAATGTTTGGTTGGGGCTAGGGAAGTCTTAAATTGCATTTAGGCTCGAGTCTTGATTGTTTTGTTGAGTTTGGGAGGGTTTGCAGTGCAGGGGTATCGATACGGTTTGTACGGTATCGATACCACCTTCTTGTTTCAGGCCTCGTGTATCGATACACTTGAGAGGTGTATCGATACTATTTTGGTCACTGGAGCTACTGTCCAGTTCGGTATCGATACCGGCCTCTGGTGTATCGATACCGTCATCTTAGCATTGACCGTGGGAAGTCAACCGTTGGGGAGGGTATCGATACATTCCTTGGGTGTATCAATACGGTCTCTACGGGGTGACTTTGACCAGTTGACCTGGTCAAGGGGGTATCGATACACCCCTTAAGGGTATCGATACCGCATGTAGTATAAGTATAAAATTGGGCTGTAACATGTTAGTTTGAGTTCGTTTGTTTGCCTCGTGAATGTTGTTCCGCTGTATGATCACGTAGGATTAAATACTCATCTAGACAAGATTTAAAATGAAAAAAATAGGGTTGCTAACCGAGGGGGAATTCCTTAGGGAGTTTTCACTCGGTTTTCCCCGTGTGGCCCACTCGGACCGGTCATTCGGCCAGACCGGGACGAGGGGGTTACACTTGTTGGTATCAGAGCCTAAGGTTACCGAGACCTTGGGCAGGTAAGTGAGGTAAGCTTAAGTTTTTGAATTGAATTGCACGGTGTTTGCTTGTTTTGCAAGAATGATTGCTTGTGTGACAAGTATGTTGATTGTTTTATTTTAAAGCATGTGTGTAAGAGTCTCATTGCTACTATTACATTGGAAAAATGATTTTTAAGTGAGGGAACGTACTTGAACACTTGGAAGCCTTGCCTTGCTAACCCAGCTTGTATGTTTTGTTGTTGTGGTTGTAGTTGATATCTGTGAGAGCGATGTCTAGACCGAGAGGTAGACCGAGGGTGGTTCGTCAAGAACCACGGGTTGCGGCTCCTGTTGAGCCGGCAGTTGGTGTGGAGGCTCACCTAGAAGGGCCGGTAGCCGCGGGAGTTGGCGCTCCTCCACCACCTCCACCACCACCACCTCCTCCACCTGGAGTTGGGGGCGAGGATGGAGCCGGAGGAGATGGACCTCAAGGTGGCCAGGGTGTCCAAGGTCCAGCTGGAATTGACATGACTCCGCTTGTGCAAGCAATAGCGGGAGCATTCCAGGGCGCAGTTGCGGGAGCTCAGGCTGCAGCTCAGCCTAGGTGTAACGATGCCAGTCTACCTTTGGAGAGGCTCCGTAGCTTCGGGGCCGAGGAGTTTAGAGGATCTACTCCGGAGAGGTCGGAGTTATGGTTGGAGAAGACAGTTCGTATCTTGACTCAGATGGGTTGTGCGGGCGCACGTAGATTGGGTTGTGTGATCTCGTTGCTTCAGGGTGATGCCTACACCTGGTGGGTCACCATTACTACTGGGGTTCCAGAGGCAGAGATTGACTGGGATTTCTTTGAGTCCGCTTTCCGGAAGAGGTACTTGGGACCAAGGTACTTAGACGAGAAGAAGCGAGAGTTTATGGCTCTTACTCAGGGAGATGCTTCTGTGACTGATTATGAGATTCGTTTCGTTCGTCTGAGTCAGTATGCTCCGGAGTTAGTGCCTACTGAGGCTCGATGCGATCGTTTTAGATACGGACTTCATGAGAAAGTTAAGAGGTATACCTTAGCTTCTGATTATTCTGACTTTGATATTTTGGTTGCTAGAGCCAAGGACATTGAGCACAGCTTGGGGCTGGCCAAGCGTTCTGGGGATCTAATTCTGGTAAGAGGCACAACAACTATGATGGTAGAGATGCCAAGAGGCACAGAGGTGGCGGACACCAGTTTGACCATAGGCGTGGCGGTGGCCACCATGGTAGGGGCCATCAGGGCCATAGAGGAGGAGGGCGTTTGCCTGAGTGTACCCGTTGTGGGAGACATCATGCTGGTGAGTGCTGGGGTAACTTTCATGCTTGTTGGAACTGCGGTTCGAGGGATCACTTTAGGAGGGATTGTCCGCATCAGGCGGCTCAGGCACCGAACGTTGCTCAGGCTCCTGCGAGAGCGAATGATTTTCAGAGAGGCCGTGGGCGCGGTCGTGGCTACTTCCAGCCTAGGGCTGATGCACCTAGGGTAGATGCTCGGAGGAACCTTGCTCATGTTGTGGCAGTGCAGCCAGAGGCGGGACGACTAGCGAGAGTTTATGCTCAGAGAGAAGCCGGGAACGACACTGATGTGATAGCAGGTAATTTCGAGTTACAGTCAATGTCTTTGCTTTCTTTGGTTGATTCGGGTACTACGTATTCCTACATTTTGAGTGAACATGCACAGAAGTTAGATATCCCTGTTGAGATCTTAGATGTAGGTATGCATGTTACTAGTTTTTTTGGTGAGACAATTGTGGTTAGACGTTTGTATAGGAGGTGTCCACTGAAGATTCAGGGTCATGTGTTCTCAGTTGATATGATGGAACTTCCTTTTTATGGCTTTGATATTATTTTGGGTATGGATTGGTTGGTTGAGCACCGGGCTAGTGTGGATTTTGAGACAAAGAGAATTTCTTTGAAGCTTTCTGATGACTACGAGGTAGTGGTAGTGGGCGAGAACATTAAGTTCTTGTCTAATGTGTTGTCAGCTTTAGAGGCTCATAGGTTGATGGACTATGGATGTGGGGCTTATTTAGCTTATGTTATGAATCCGGATATGAGTGAAGCTAGACCGAAGGACATCAGAACAGTGTGTGACTTTCCGGATGTGTTTCCTGAAGAGTTGTCGGGTTTGCCTCCTGACAGAGATGTTGAGTTTGTGATTGAGACAGTTTCAGGATCTAATCCAGTTTCGATAGCTCCGTATCGTATGGCTCCGAAAAAGTTGAAAGAATTGAAGAGTTAGTTACAAGAATTATTAGACCGTGGTTTCATTAGACCTAGTAGTTCTCCGTGGGGTGCTCCAGTGTTGTTTGTGAAAAAGAAAGATGGTAGTATGCGCATGTGTATTGACTATAGGCAGTTGAATCAGTTGACTGTGAAGAACAAGTATATGTTGCCTCGTATAGATGATTTGTTTGATTAGTTGAGAGGTGCTTCAGTGTTCTCGAAGATAGATTTGAGATCCGGGTACTATCAGTTGAAGGTGAAAGAGTGTGATGTTCCGAAGACAGCTTTTAGGACTAGATATGGTCATTATGAGTTTCTTGTGATGCCATTTGGGCTCACGAATGCACCAGCAGCATTCATGGACATGATGAACAGAATTTTTAGAGACTATCTAGACCGTTTTGTAGTTGTCTTCATTGATGACATACTCGTGTACTCGAAGACAGAAGAAGAGCATGATGAACACTTGAGATTTGTTTTACAGAGATTGTTGAGCAATCAGTTGTATGCGAAGCTTAGTAAATGTGAGTTCTGGATTCGAGAGGTTGTATTTCTTGGCCATGTTGTTTCGGCCGAAGGCATCCGAGTTGATCCATCGAAGATTGAGGCTATTGTTGAGTGGAAACAACCTAAGTCCGTGATCGAGATTAGGAGTTTCCTAGGATTAGCCGGTTACTATAGGAGATTTGTTGATGGTTTCTCTAGGGTAGCTACTCCTTTGACTAAATTGTTGCAAAAAGGAGTTAAGTTTGAATGGTCAGATGCAAGACAGAAGGCCTTTGAGAAATTGAAGGAAGCTTTGACAAATGCTCCAGTGTTAGTGCAACCTGTTTCAGGTAAGGAGTTTGTGATTTACAGTGATGCTTCCTACGTAGGCCTAGGATGTGTTTTGATGCAAGATAGGAGAGTTGTTGCTTATGCCTCCAGACAGTTGAAGATTCATGAGAAGAACTATCCTACTCATGACATAGAGCTAGCCGCAGTTGTGTTTGCATTGAAGATTTGGCGTCATTACTTGTATGGTGAGAAGTGTGTTGTTTACACCGATCACAAGAGCTTGAAGTACTTGATGACATAGAAAGAGTTGAACTTGAGACAGAGAAGATGGCTAGAGTTGTTAAAAGATTATGATTTGACTATTGAGTACCATCCGGGTAAAGCGAATGTAGTAGCCGATGCTTTGAGTAGAAAAGTGGTCGTTGAGTTGAGAGCTATGTTTGCTAGATTGAGTGTGTCCGATGATGGTGGTTGATCACTGAGTTGCAAGTGAAGCCTTCTTTGATTCAGTTGATTAGAGAGAAGCAGTTGCAAGATGTGAATTTAGTTCCTCATGTTCAAGACATAGCCGAAGGAAGACCGACCGAGTATAGTTTCAGTGGTGAGAACTTGTTGTGCTTTAGAGATAGAATTGTTGTACCAAAAGATGTTGAGTTGAGACGTCAGATTCTGAGTGAAGCACATTCGAGTCCCTTTTCTATACATCCGGGTAGTACCAAAATGTACCGAGATTTGAAGAATGATTACTTCTGGGTTGGTTTGAAGAGGGATATAGCTGAGTATGTGAGCCGTTGTATGGTTTGTCAGAGAGTGAAGGCAGAACATCAGGTTCCTTCAGGTTTGCTACAGCCTTTGAAGATTCCGGAATGGAAATGGGAGAGGATCACCATGGATTTTGTGTCGGTGTTGCCTTTGTCTCCTTCGAAGAAGAACTCTGTTTGGGTGATTGTTGATAGGTTCACTAAGTGTGCTCACTTCTTAGCAGTGAACACTACGGATTCTTTAGACAAGTTGGCAAACTTGTACATCCGTGAGATTGTGAGACTTCATGGAGTTCCGAAGTCTATTGTTTCAGATAGGGATCCTAGATTTACTTCGAGGTTCTGGGGTTGCTTGCATAGTGCTTTGGGTAGCCGTTTGCATTTCAGCACATCTTATCATCCGCAGTCTGATGGGCAGTCAGAGCGAGTGATACAGATTCTTGAGGATATGCTTCGTTGTTGTGTGATTGATTTTCAGGGTTCTTGGGAGAAGCACTTACCGTTGGTTGAGTTTGCTTACAACAACAGTTATCAGTCTAGTATCCAGATGGCACCTTATGAGGCTTTGTATGGTAGACGATGTAGGACTCTGATTTGTTGGGCTGAGACAGGTCAGAGATTGTTACCTATGCCAGACTTGCTTAAGGGAACTACCGAAAAAGTGAAGTTGATTTGTGACCGTTTGAAAGCAGCTTCCGATCGTCAGAAGTCTTATGCAGATTTGAAGAGGAAAGAGATTGAGTACTCAGTGGGTGAGAAAGTGTTTCTGAAAGTATCTCCGTGGAAGAAGGTAATGAGATTTGGCCGAAAGGGCAAGTTGAGTCCGAGGTTCATTGGTCCGTATGAGATAGTTAAGTGGATTGGGCCTGTAGCTTATTGTTTGAGGTTACCTTCTGAGTTAGAGAAGATCCTTGATGTCTTTCATGTGTCTATGCTTAGGAGATATAGATCAGATCCTTCACATGTGATGCCCGTTGAGGAGATAGAGTTAAACCCGGATTTGTCCTATAATGAAGAGCCTGTTGAAATACTTGCTTCTGATAGCAAGGTGTTGCGTGGCAAGACCATAGAGTTGGTCAAGGTGTTATGGAGACATAGAGGCGTGGAAGAGGCCACGTGGGAGAGGAAAGCGGATATGGTTGAGCAATTTCCGTATTTGTTTCCACCAGGTAATTTCGGGGACGAAATTCCTTAAGTGGGGGAGAGTTGTAACACCCGGGTTTAGGGGTTAGGTGAAAATAATATTTTAATATTATGTTCGGCTCGGTTTTATACTCTAAATAATATTTCGAGTTGTTTTCAAAATTTATTAATTTTTGTTGACCATGTTTTAAGATTAAACTCCATTTAGCCATGGATTTACCTTCTTTGTAAATGCCCCATTTCATTAAGGGCAAACAAGTCTTTTGAGCTTTAAAATTTAACACATGCCAAATAAAACACCCACCTTTCTCATCTTCTTCCCCTCCCTCTTTCAAACCCAACGTTTCCTTCTTCTCTCCTTGGGGGTTCACTATTCCATCACCATACACTCACATCCTTGGTGATTTTTGAGAGGTAAACATGTTTCTAGCTTGTCCTCACTTCCCTCTACATGCTCATACCCATAGTTTTCATTTAAACTCTTGTTTTTGTATTATGAAGTTTTAGAGTTTGAAATTAAAAATGTTAACTTTGTTAACATTAAGTTGAGCTTTTGATTTGGTAATGATAGATGAGTCATTTGTTGTCCAAAAGGTCCAATATATCTAATTTTTATAAGGTTTTATAATGATTTTCGGAATTGGGTTTCAAGGGGTTTTTGGAGGGTTTTAAAGTGGGTTTTGGGGTTGTTTAATGTTGGATTTTGGGGGCTGTTGGTAGTATGAGATATGAGGGTCACTTTGGGTGTATTTGATGGTTGATTGGATGCTTGAAATGGAAGATTTCAGTGGGTTTTGTGGGTTGCTCGAAAATTCTGCTTTGGACTTGTTTTGGGTGTTGAATGCTTGAAAATGTTATTCCGGGTTAGTTCCGATGATGAGCTTTTGGTTGTGGTTGTTTTGTTTGTGTTTGGGATTGATTAGAATCGAGTTTGGACATCGGTGAAGCATCAGAAGTAAATCCGGGAAGGTGAAGGTGGTTGCTTGCTTGGTCTTTGAGCTTGGGAGCTTAGGTGAGTGGTTATTTGTTTTTTTAAAGGTTTTAAAATGGTTGGTTCGAGTATATGGACTAGGTTGGGCTTGGTAGACCCATCTAGAGTTAGGATTAGGGTGGTAGCCTAATCCTAAGCTTGATCTAGAGCCCTTGGATGAACTCATTTATGTGGTTATGTATGTCTCGTATGAAATGTGATGTGAATGCTTATGTATATTGTATTATACATGTGAGATGAGATATGACTTGTGATGCTTGAGACATGCATGATGATGGTTGTTGGTGAGTACGTGCTAAGCACAGAATTGATTGAAATGAGAAATGAGTAAATGTTGGCACTAGTATACTTGAATACAAATGATCGATCATTAGGATGTTAGTGTGTACACATGAGTTAAAAGTCGCGCGTGGCCTTGGTGCCGTTGAGTCACCAAGGAGGAGTACGGGTTCGCCCGGAAATTGTATTTGTATATAGTCGGTGATGAGTGGAATCCCATCGACGGGGCGTGAGGATGAGTGGAATCCCCTCCGCGAGACTAGTGATGAGTGTAATCCCGCCGTGAGGTAATGTGGTTGTTGGATGTGAGTTCCAACGTGTCTATCCGTGTATTCGGGTCATAGCTAGGTGCCAATGTTGTTTTGATAAGCACGTCAATGTGTTGAGGGTTATGATCTTTGATGAGATGCTTGATTGTGATTACATATAGTGTGGAGTTGAGCTTATGATCATGACATTTATATTGTATATTGTTCATGCATCTCTACTTGTGGCTATTGTGGATCCTTGGTATATTGGTGTAATGCCTTGGCTAGATCGTGCTCGGACCCTGCAATGTTGAGGTTTGTTTTTAGAGCTTACCCTCACTAAGCATCTTTGCTTACGCTCTCTTTGTTCAACATTGCAGATCCTTAGTTCGCGGGTTGCTCGAGCAAGTGTAGGGCCTCCAAGTGTGGTTGTTGACTTGAGTACATCAAGTATGACTTTTAAATGTTGAACATGTAATAGTTTGAGCAATGGGACATGTGTCTTTTTTATGGATGATTGTTGGATGTTTAGGAGCTTGTTTAGACTCCATGTTACCTTACTTTTGTATGGCTTGTGTTGCCATGTTTGAATTGTAATCCATGCCTAAATTGCTTATTATGAATGTTAGCTATGTGTCTCTTGAGGTTGCCTTCATGTTTGAATGTTGAAGTATGAACTTTGAATGCTTGAATGCCATCTTGAGTCTATTGCATGATTCCCTTAATGTTTATACATGTTGGGTGCTTGTATGGCTATAAAGTGGTATGTAAATGTTGTAAGAATGTTTGGTTGGGGCTAGGGAAGTCTTAAATTGCATTTAGGCTCGAGTCTTGATTGTTTTGTTGAGTTTGGGAGGGTTTGCAGTGCAGGGGTATCGATACGGTTGGTACGGTATCGATACCACCTTCTTGTTTCAGGCCTCGTGTATCGATACACTTGAGAGGTGTATCGATACTATTTTGGTCACTGGAGCTACTGTCCAGTTCGGTATCGATACCGGCCTCTGGTGTATCGATACCGTCATCTTAGCATTGACCGTGGGAAGTCAATCGTTGGGGAGGTTATCGATACACTCCTTGGGTGTATCGATACGGTCTCTACGGGTTGACTTTGACCAGTTGACCTGGTCAATGGGGTATCGATACACCCCTTAAAGGTATTGATACCGCCTGTAGTATAAGTATAAAATTGGGCTGTAACATATTAGTTTGAGTTCGTTTGTTTGCCTCGTGAATGTTGTTCCGCTGTATGATCACGTAGGATTAAATACTCATCTAGACAAGATTTAAAATGAAAAAATAGGGTTGCTAACCGAGGGGGAATTCCTTAAGGAGTTTTCACTCGGTTTTCCCCGTGTGGCCCACTCAGACCGGTCATTCGGCCAGACCGTGACGAGGGGGTTACAATCCAAAAACGGGCAGACCTGGCCGAAGCCTAGGATCCGAAAACGGGCGGACCTAGCCGAAGCTTAGGATCCGAATACGGGCAGACCTGGCCGAAGCCTAGGATCCGAAAACGGGCGGACCTGGCCGAAGCTTAGGATCCAAATACGTGCGGACCTGGCCGAATCCTAGGATCTGAAAATGGGCGGACCTAGCCGAAGCTTAGGATCCGAATACGGGCGGACTTACCAGCTGGATCAGGGTTGAGCCGATGGTAACTTCATATCATGTCCCAAGTACCCCAGTGAATCAGATCATCAATAGTTCATTAATCAATAACTGTATTTTTAGTAACACATTATCCGTATAGCATGTTTGTCATATCGGGTGTATATGCAAATACCAAAAATATAGTACGGTCATGCTTAATTTATAAAACATGTCATGTTCATATGAGTTCAAGTATGTCAATCATGTGCATGTGATCGGTATTATAACATGTAAATCAGTATGCAAAAACACTTGTGTAGCACACATGGAACACACTAGGTGGAATAGTTTATTTCCTTGGAGATACTTGTCATTTACAGAAGAGAAGACATTAAACTTTTGACCATTTGAACGGGTTTCTAAAACGAGGCCCCTATTAAAAGAGGGGTTTGTACTAACGGTTCAAACCAGATATTCGAGAGATGATACATCAAGACCTTTGAGAGTTTAGGCATATCACGAGTGATTTACTCATTTAAGCCTACAAGGGCATTATAGTCATTTTATCACACAAGGGCATTTTGGTAATTTATACCAACAAGGCTTAAACAATGGCTCGGAAAATTCTAGTTGCTCATCAGGTTTCCAACCAAGCATTCAGAGGTTTCCATGTCAAGATCTCTCACGATATCAGATACATTCATGGCTATTTTGATCACTTTGGCCAATGAGAGCATTTTGGTCATTTAACTATTATAGGGGATTTTGTAACTTAGCCCAATCACGAGAAAATTATGATTTAAAACATTTAAGATTTCCAGAAGTTTATTGAGCCTCCAAAACCATTCGAACTAACATATTCCAACCTTGCAGTACTAACCAACCCTTCTAATGCATCCAACTGTATCGTATATCTGAACGGTTGCTTTCATATTTCACCACAAGATTTGCCATGGAGTAGTCGAACTTATATTCTGTGCGGAAAAACTTTCAACCTTACATTAATATCAGGAGTGATTTACGTACGTAAGTCATGCTTCAACCCATAGGGGCATTTTAGTCATTTTCAACTTTATTGACATTTCCAAAATTTTTATCAGAGGTAATTTACTTATTCCAGTCAATGGGGTATTTCAATCATTTTGAAACTCGGGATATCCATCATTCCTGTCAATTGAATCATATATAGTATTTCAGTCAATTAAGTACCCATGAGTGTTTCGGCCATTCAAGTAATTTCGGTACCTCCACCCACTTCATTCATTTTAGAACTCAAATGTTTATCAATCATTTTAGTTAATTTGCAAACCTCGGTGTCTGAGGATACTTCAGCCTTTTTTTTGTCGATACGATCCTTCCAATTAATTAACCATAACAGTATTTCCAATACATTTAGTCATTTCAGTCAATTCAGTATTTCGAGCCGCTTGATTAATTCAGAGGTACGAATAACTTCCCGTAAATATATATATTCAGAGACTCATTCCAAATTCAAGGAAACTTAACACCTTATAATCTCGAAGGTACAAATCTTGTTACCATAACTTTCCAGGTTTTTCGAGGTTTTTAGATGAATCATGTTGTCTTACCATATCTAGCATAGATTTCTAGACCGCTTCCAATTCCAAAGATATTTTAATCATTCTCATACTTTAAGGGCGTTTTCGTAATTTTATATCTGAATATTTTTAACATTTGATCACTTGACACTGATAATCGAATTTGGAGATTAGCTGCCTTATTAGTTATTTATTGAACTCCAGATCCTTACACTTATTAACTTTCTCGTTCGAGCATTTTAATCTTATCCAGGTTAACATACTCAATTTCATATCCGGTTTGACTTAAGCAGAGCTAACATCAATCCTCATCATATTTATGCATGCATTAACCGAATACTAACATGTTCATAAAGCATACCAGAGGTAGTAGTGTATTACCTTTAATACTTGCTATATCGGTCGACCATGATACTCCGGTCGATCACTCTCGAACCCGAATGCGACATCCTCAACATCCCGAATACAAGAAACTTCGAATACCTTCAATCACACAAATTCCAATTTTAGTCCTTATTCACATTGCTCATAATTGATTATTAAAATACATAAGTAGACTCGAGTTCAAGGTCCAATTCGGAGGCTTTCAGGTTAGAATTTCACGAAACAGCCTTCAAAATCGGACTCAAGACGTCGAAAAACATAAAATGTGACTTTTTCGGAAAAAAAGTTGACTTTTTAGTCAAAGTCAACGCTGACGTCACTGGTTAACCGGGTTGACTCACTAGGTTGATTCAGACGAGTTGACTCATTGAGTTGACTCGGACGGGCTGACTCACTGAGTTGAATCAAACGGGTTGACTCAGACTGGGTCAACGGGTCAGGTCAACGGGTCGGGTCAACGGGTCAAGCTCGGTTCGGGTTTGGGCTCAAATCGAGTTAGGCCGGTTTAGACCGATTTAGATCGGGCTGAACCCGGTTCACTTACCGAGAATCCTAGCTCGTCGGCCGATCATCAGAAAGCCGTCGGATTTTCACCGGTGACTCTAAATTGTACGATTCTGCCGGGAAAACACAGCCCATTAAAAGCACGATAAAAAAACAACTCATAATTCGACGAAAAGGCTGAATCTTGGTCGGATTTTACCTAAAATGACCCACGACGGTCGGAATCACGTAGCACCGATGAGAGGCTTGCCGGAGTCGGACGAGTAAACGGCCAGAGGGATTTTGTTCGTCGTGTCGTAAGGAATCCATTGACGGTGGCGGCGCGACAATAGGATGACCGAGGTGGCCGAAATCGGTGAAATATAGAGGCAACGATTTGGGGTTTCTTGTCGAAACTTCAAATAGAATTTGCCGGCGAAAGGCGGCACGATTACGCGCGTGGTGGTCATGGTTGTGATCGTGGCGACATGACGCCTCCGGCGATGTAGGTGGTGACCACCACCGCCCGGCGGTGACGGAGATCAACGGCGGCCGATCGAGAAGGTGAAAGGTTACCTTTAAAATCCCTAGAGATTTGATATTTTTTTCAGATCTAGAATGTGCATTGGTTTCGGGTAGGTGAGGGGTCTCACTTTTATTTGTTATTAGATCAGACAATTAAACCATAGCTTAAATAAAAAGTGGAGTAAACTAAGGCCATGGATTGCCTTAGCTCAGATGGTTAAAGCTTGGCTTTATCAAGTATAGGTCACAGGTTCAAGCCTTCACAACTACACTTATTTTTTTTTACTTGCTTCTCTTATAAGCCTCCACTCTTTATTTTAGGGGTGTTACAAAACATATCTTTAATATGTACATGTTTTTTTCTTCTTCTTCTTTTCTTTTTGATAAACTTCATATATTTTTTCTCGTTATTTTTTTCATGCCTCATGTTCTAGCCGAACCACGACAATACCGTCGTCAGTTGTTCGGCTTTAATGAAGTTGTCATTAGTTGTAGATGACTTTATTATAATTTTTTTGAATGAAAATTTACATAAATAGTATCTCACCTATTCTCGCGTTATTGTTTTGGTATCTCAACTATTATTTTTAGTAAAAATAATATCTAACGTTACATTTTTGTTATGTTATGGTACCATGGTTGTTAAAAAACTATCAGAGATGATGGTGTGGCTTGGTATAATCATAATTTTAGTCCAAAACACTTATATATATTATCAATTTAATCCAAAATACTTGTATATATTCTCGCCGAGAGAGATTTACAAAGCTTCAATTTCATTTTGTCCCATCTCTTTCCAACCCCCTCGTATTCTCATTGGTATCTCGATCGTGCAGTTTGAGTCCTCCAATAGACCCCGCATTAGGCTCCCATCGATCCCTAAATCATAAAGTTTTGATTGTTCATAGCGTGTCTTTTAAACCCAAAACCCAACAAAGTGTACGACTGGAAGAAGAAAAATGAGGAATTTACAATTTTAATCCAAAAATTAAAATAATGTTTAAATTGATAGAATTTTAAACTAAATTGATAGATTTTATAAGTTTTTAGACTAAAATTGTTATTAGTCCAAGATATATCACCATTTTCGTTAATTTTAAACACCGAATGCACCAAAATAGAACAAAAACATAACATTAAGTACCATTTTACCAAAAAAATAGTTGAAGTATCAAAACAATAACACGTAAATAGGTGGGTACTATTTATGTAGTTTTCTTTTTTTTGAAAACAAGGAAATGGAATGACTCAATATTTTGGCAATGTCATCGCCACATACCAACAATTTTATCATATAATTCGTTGCATGCTTTTTAATTTTTTTTATAAATAAAAGATGAGTTTCCCATACATTGTAGATCCCTAAGTAACTTCTACCATCCATATTTCGTTGCAAGTTTTTTTTTTTTAATTTTGCCACTACCAATCGAAATTACAGGTTTAAATATTTAAATTATTTGAGTGTGGAACTTAAAAAATATATAATTTTTAAGTAATATTTTGTACACTGCCATTAGAGAAAAATTGTCATAGATTTAAATGAAAAAACACCCCACGAACAATAACTTTGATAATATTTTAAGATTTATTATTTTCTTTCTCCATTCAATTTCTCGCTAACCAAACACTGGTATGCACTGCAAAATGCACAACCATGTGCAAATAAAGCAAACAAGATTCAAGAGGGAATTTTTCTCAACAAACAAGAAATGGCAAATTAGCAATGATTAATAATGATAAACAAAGATATTCTGGATTCAAAACTGGTCCACAACCACTCATCAAAACTTAAGATATTCAAGCTAATTCATCTTACTAATTAGGTCATTGATTTCATCTTCACGATTACCAGCATCTCCGCCTTCTTTGTACGGCTGTTTCTTCCCTTTGATTACTCCATCTTCTGGCTTGCTCAGTATAAGAGGTCCCATAAAACGAATAACCTCCTTGAAATGTGGACCGACATTCATGATTTCGTGTACAATATCTTCTATGCATATGATTCCATACTTCCCCAATGCCTGAGAAAAGCATTATGAACCTTCGGAATTCAGACAAAGTTAAACCAGGAACTTATTCTGAGGTTTGGTTAAGAAAATTATGATACCTGTTCAATGATATTATTATCTGTCAGAGGAACTGGTTTCTTGTCGATCCTTGCATAGCCCTTCTTGTAAATCAGCTCCTTCACGTTCTTAAGATTAGGATATCTGCATAAAACAATCTTACCAAAATATAAATTCAAGGTTGTCTAAATGGAAACTCTAAATTGAAGAAACAAAAATAAACGTGCTGAGCTTTCTAGACAGCAGAAAACTAACAGAATCCTCTTTAAGTAGCTTAAGGTTATAGTTAATGAAGGTTCGGACATAGACCTATAGGAAAGCCTGTTCGATACATGACACTCAATAGTTTCAAAAACTGCCAAATAACTTGAGCATCATTTGCCAAAACTATGGAAATACGGAGGATATTTAGACTAATTTGTCACGAATAAGCAACAATTACATATGCCTTATAAGAAGTAGGTAATTAAAGTAGGCACTGATAAAATGATGATAAGCATATGCAAGAGAAAGAAAATCATCAACGCACATGGAGTAGCACATTAAAATTTGTACAAGTTTTCACATGATTAGATTCACCGTTTTACATTTACCAGGAAAAAAAGGAACAAAGGTTGCATACCCATATGTGACATACGGCTCCACCTTTTGCAGCATTTCCATCACACCCTCAGTTGCCTTCACAAAGACGCCACTGAAAACTTTCCTCAATCTCAGATTGTACAAGATCTTCCTAGTTTTTGGATGCATATCATTTTTGCTGCACCAAAGAGATCAAAGCAAAAAGATCGGAGCTCAAAAATTTTGGAAGCAAAAATATTGAACAAGACCAAGATGCAAAGGATCACCTACCCTTGGATACGGATAATGAACAGCAAATTTGATCTCAGTTCTGGTATCATTGATTTTGATCTCTTAGCCCTCTGTTTCATTCTGATCAGGTCCAACTCCTAAAACCCAAAAATACATTTAAGACGACCTTAATTAGCTATGTTACTAAGTTGAAGAGTCGGAAATGTGTCGGACACAAATACTTCAAACAAAATGAAGTGTCAGAGCAACATTAGGATGTACAACTACAAGGTGCATTTGACCTCGAGCTCAGCTTTAAAAAAACAGTTAAGCTACACAGGACTTGATTAGGATTAACATTACTCAAATATGGAATTTAAAACATAAATCAAGCTCAAGTTTGAATACAAGTAAAAATGAACCAAATGATATGTATACATGTATATCACATAAAAAATAATGAAAATCCAAAATCCATGTTAGGCTCATGGGTTGCTCGATGCAAGTATTAAAGATAAGCAAACTTGACTAAATCCATTACTCTAGCCCCCGGGATCTTGGTTTAGCTCAACTCGAAAAAGCCATTCAACCAATACAAGATTTGATTAGACTTATCATAAGTTCATAACCCAAATACTGAACTTGAAAATTGACTCAAGCTCGAGTTGAAACACAAAACAAAGTCTTAAAACATGTAAATACATACTGAATCATATTTACACATGCATGCTTCATAAAAAATCCAAAATATATTTACACTAATAAGCAGTTACAATACAATCAGGGATGGACCCAAAGGGGAACTGGAGGGGCAGTCGCACACTCGCACTCACCCCCTAAAAATTTGAAATTTAGAATTTTTTTTAGAAATTTTCTATTGAAAATTTATTTTCGCCGCCTTAAAAATTTTATAGGTTCGCCCCCTAACATAAGATATTGTGTCAGTCCCTGCATACAATACTATAATCGACTTATAACCCCTAACATAAAATATTGTGTCAGTCCCTGAATACAGTACTATAATGGACTTATAACCCTTAACATAAGAAAGAAAGCAGTAAAGCTTTCAAAACAATAATACATTGAATCAACAATAAAAACCAATAGCAGAAAACATGATCAATGAGCTAAAGCGACATTAAATATAGCAACAAATACCTTGTCTCTGAACTCTTTTATGAACTGTTCAGGTCTTTTGATGTCGGAAACATCTGATTGCTTCTTGCTCTTCTTCGCTCCATATTTACCCAACTCCAACTGGGTCCTCCTCGTAATCGCTAACTCGTCTTTGATTTTCCTTTTCTTCAAAACTATCTCCGATACATACGGTAATGGCTGTCCCTCTTCTCCGGTCATCATCTTTCTGTATTTTCCATATAATTCTTTTAATAAACGGAAAATCTATACATTGGAGGACAAAACATCAGCAGTGAAACAAAGATAACAAGAAATTTACTCAGTAAACGGCGTTGAAATTGGTGGCGCGGCTGTGGAACAAGGCGGCGGCGGTGAGCTTTGAGGGTTTGGGAGCTGAGTGAGGGCGGCGGTGAGCTTTGAGGGTTTGGGAGCTGAGTGGGGGCGGCGGCAAACGGGCAGAGTATAAAAGAGATGGTATGGAAATTGGAAAGGGCATAAAAGTAAAAATGTTAACATTTAAGGGCTTTTTGGCTGTTCGGGTCAAGTTGTGGGCGGGTTAGTGGAATAAATCGTCAAGTTTAGGGATGACCAAATAAACTGAACCCGAACCGATTCGGTGTGCCCCGATTCGACCCGATGATGTCAGCCCATGAAATACATTTCTAATGGGTTGCATTGCCTGGAGCCTGGAGGTATCAAACATCTTAAGCCAATTTTCTCTCCTAATTCTTTTGCACTTACAATTATACAAGACCCAATATTACAAGTTAGAACATCAATTAAACCCTTTCCAGAAACACCATACATGATACAACAGAGATGCAAAATGTGTTTTAAAACCAATTCGTTAAATACTTGGTCACCAGAAAATCTTAACTCATAAAACTTCATCTAATATAAATAATTAAGTATTAAATAAATTTTTTCACCATAAATTACAATAAAATCAAATTTAATTGCCAATTTGAATTTATGTGAATATCTAATTCTAACCCACTATCCATCAAATCTTCTCTAGTTTGAGATCATGATCAGGGGCGGATTTGGGCCTAGGCCTTGGCCCACTCCATGCCCAAATAAATGTCATTTAGTTTAATATAATGTTAATTTTAATTGAGTTTTAGATAAATAAGAATTAAAGAAATGGCTCAATATAGAAATTTAGTTTAGTTTTTAAGCTTTGAATTAATTTAAGAAATAAAATTCAATTGAAATGAAAGATAAAAGTAGAAGAAACGGATTGCTTATATTTTATAATTATTGTATAATTATTTTTTAATAAAAATAATTTGGTTACTAATTTATTAAGTATTTTTTAAAAAATAATTTCTTTAAGAATTGTTGGGGTTTCACTCTATTATATAATAATCATAAAATACAAACAAAAAAAATAATTAAAATTAAGATCAAAATTAAAACTTTAAAAGCATATTTTTTGATAAAATGGGGATTACTCTCATATGCATCGTTTTAAAAAACGTCCCTAAACTTAAAAACATATTTTTTTTAGTAAAAGCCTATAACTCATCTCCAATATTTTTAGAAAATGAGAATAAAAATGTGATATATTTCTCTGTTATTTTTTTGAATTTTTTGAGAGAAGCTAATTTTAAATAAATAAATTTAAATTCACATTTTTATGACTTATATTTTTTCTGAAATATCATGAACTTATATTTTTACAAATCAATTAAGTTATGATAAAAATCTATTCTTTTAGGAAAGATTTTATTTTTATTTAAAATAAAGATATATTGTAACTCCCTCGTCCCGGTCTGGATGACTGACCGGTCCGAGTAGGCTACACGGGGAAAACTGAAGTGAAACCCGCTAAGGCTCCCCTTCGGTTAGCAACCCTATAAAATTTCTTTTCGTTATTATCTTGTCTAAATGGTTTTATTAAATCTTATATGAAGGGTCAACAACGGAAGCAACACACAAGGCAATCGACTCAACATCATTACAAGACAGTCCATTTTTAGCTTTATAGGCAGGCCGTTTCGAAACACCAGAGAGGTGTATCGAAACGCCTTGACTTGGTCAACGGACTGAGTCAACACGAGAGGACCGTATCAAAACGGTTGTCAACCGTTCCGAAACACCCCCAGCGGTCAACTTCTCGTGGTCAACGACATATTGACCGTTTCGAAACACAAAGACCCGTTTCGGTACCCCAATTTATCGTCAAAATCTCAAATTTCCATTGGATAAAACGTACCGAAACGACCCCTAAGCGTATCAAAACGCCTGGCCTGAAACAATAGGACGTATCGAAACGAGACCATCCGTTTCGATACACGGGCTGCGAAAAGACAGATTTTAATTAGATTTTGATACAAGGCAGCCCCAAAACTTACCTTAAACCTCCAAGACTCATCATACATCAATTCTAGAAGAAAAACACCCTATATGGACATGCTTAGCACACAACAAACATGTAGGAGCCATACATCAAATAAATCAATAAGCACAACAAGAATTCATGCATAACATTCAAGATTCAAGCTTTAGACAAACATACATATAGCATTCAAAAAGGGATGTAAGTTTCAACCACAAGACAAACATGCATCAAGTAAATATGGTTTACAATCCATATCATATAGGCATACACATAGCCATCATAAATTCAACAAATCAACATGCTCAACAAACACATCATCAACTAAGGAGTTTGACACCAACTCCTACAACTCTACACCCCCATCGTCTAGGCATTATTACAATACGTAAACCATACTTGAGCTAAAATGAGAACTCCAAAAGCTCCTTTCTTGCTCGCTTGCCTCCCGAACACTAACGATCTGCATGTTGGAAACAAAGGAGAGTGTAAGCTAACTAGCTTAGTGAGAAGAGCTCTACAATTCAACAAGCATGCAGTTTTCAAAACACTTTTCACATTTCGCATGAAATCAATGAATGCACGAAAGATCATTACTACGAGACTACACATGGCTCGTACAAACACAACCAACTTACACACGGTGGGACCACTCATCACCGTTCGACTAGTAGTTTTCCGATGGGACCACTCATCACCTTACTCTACTACTAGTCACTACCGGTGGGACCACTCATCACCGTAGTTTAGACAACCATCACGTGAGGCTCAACTTCTACACGACTACACAACAATAACAATGCAACCAACTCGAAATGCACAAGACCACAACATACAACCATTCATCAACAATTAACAAGATGTAGGAGGATTTACTTACACTTGGGTTTAAGTGGACCCTCAAGGTCCTACCCAAACCCCAAGAGTTCCCATTTGCAAACAAAATCAAGGTTCGACATTTTACTCACCGTTGCTACCCAAAAGAGAGCCGAAATCCAAGCTCAAGTCACCGAATTCTCCGGATTCGCTCCCAAGGCTTCACCAACAAGATTTCTTGCTTCTAAACATCCCAAAACAAATCAAACAATCTCAATTCAATCCACACAACCATGTAGCAAACCCGGAACACTATTCAAGCATCAAACACATGATTTTCAAGCTATGAACAACCCCCAAAATCATCAAACTCGAACAGCCCTTAAACCCAATCCAAAACTTATGATTTCAACCTCTTTAACACTCTTAAATGATCCCAAAACAACCCTTAACTAACATACTAACATTAGCCTTCCATTTCCAACATAAAACATCCCCAGAAACTCCCTTAAAACCCTTCTAAAAAACCACATAAACCCAAATCCGGGAAACTTAACAAAACACTTTAAAAATCATATATGCTGGACCTCATGGTTCATAAATAACTCATATTTCATTAACAACTCAAAATCCTTAGTTAAAAATAATAAAGGTTGCATTTTTATTCAAAACTTCCAAAAACTCCAATTTCCAAAACATGGACAAAAATGAAAACTAATGGTACTTTCAAGGAGAGGAAGATGAGAGCAAGATGGGAAAGTGATTACCTTTCAAAACCGAACCAAAATGAAGAAGCAAGGAGATGGAAGAGTGATTTAGAGGGGGAGCTCTTCAATGTCGTTCAAACGAGAAAATGGGAGAAGGAAGAAGACAAGGCTCTCTTTTAATTAAAAGGGGTTTTAAAATGAAGTCCAACTATTTACGGTTTTGCCATTAATGAGATGGCAAATCTCCTTATTCACAAATTCCATGGAAAATGTAAAACAATTCAATTTAGTCCAACACAAAAAGGTTCGTTTTGAAATCACAAGGTCCAAATAATATATATTATTATTATTATTTTAATTATAAAACCGAGACTTGAAATATTATTTAAATATTATTTTCACCCGACCCCTAAACCCGGGTGTTACAACTCTCCCCCACTTAAGGAATTTTGTCCCCGAAATTACCTGACGGAAACAAATACGGAAAATACTCAAGCATATCAGTTTTCTTCTCCCACACAGCCTCTTCCACACCTCTATGTCTCCACAACACCTTGACCAACTCTATGGTCTTGCCACGCAATACCTTGCTATCAGAAGCGAGTATCTCAACAGGTTCTTCATTGTAAGACAAATCCGGATTCAACTCTATCTCCTCAACAGGCATAACATGAGAAGGATCTGATTTATATCTCCTAAGCATCGACACATGAAACACATCATGGATCTTCTCTAGCTCAAAAGGCAATTTCAAACGGTAAGCTACTGGCCCAATCCGCTCAACTATCTCATAAGGTCCAATGAATCTTGGGCTTAACTTGCCCTTCCTCCCAAACCTCATCACCTTCTTCCAAGGCGAGACTTTCAAAAACACTTTATCTCCCACGGAGTACTTTACCTCTTTCCTCTTTAAATCGTCATAGGACTTCTGTCGATCTGAAGCTGCTTTCAGACGTTCACATATTAACTTTACCTTCTCGGTGGTGCCCTTAAGCAATTCAGGCATAGGTACAAGCTTATGTTCGGCTTCGGCCCAACAAATCGGGGTTCTACACTTCCTACCATACAAGGCCTCATAAGGAGCCATCTGAATACTCGACTGAAAACTGTTGTTATACGCAAACTCCACTAACGGTAGATGTTTCTCCCACGACCCCTGAAAATCAATGATGCAACATCTCAACATATCCTCCAATACCTGAATCACCCTCTCAAACTGGCCATCTGACTGTGGATGATACGAAGTGCTGAAGTTCAACCAAGTACCCAAAGCTCGATGCAAACACTCCCAAAATCTAGCTGTAAATCTCGAATCTCGGTCTGACACAATCGACTTCGGTACCCCATGTAGTCTCACTATCTCACAGATATACAGGTCGGCCAACTTATCTAGGGTATAGGTGGTATGAACTGGTATGAAGTGGGCACACTTAGTAAATCTATCCACTATCACCCACACTGAGTTCTTCCTCGAAGGAGTCAACGGTAGCCCCGACACAAAGTCCATGGTGATACGTTCCCACTTCCATTCTGGAATCTTCAACGGCTGTAACAAATCTGAGGGAAACTGATGCTCGGCCTTGACTCTCTGACAAACCATACATCTACTTACAAACTCGGCCACGTCCTTTTTCAAACCAACCCAATAATACTCTTCTTTTAACCCTCGATACATCTTCGTGCTACCCGGATGCATAGCAAAAGGACTATTATGAGCCTCATTCAAGATCATTCGCCTCAACTCGGTATCCTCCGGAACCACTACCCCATCCTTGTAACATAAGATCCCATTCTCACCAAAACAATACTCGGTAGGCCTATCTTCGGCTATGTCTTGCACGTGAGGTGCAAAAGACTCATCTCGCAACTGCTTCTCTCGAATTAACTGAACTAATGAAGGCTTAACCTGAAGCTCGGCTATCAACCCACCATCCTTAGACACACTCAACCTTGCAAACATTGCTCGTAACTCAACGGCCACTTTTCTACTCAAGGCATCGGCCACAATGTTTTCCTTGCCCGGATGGTACTCTATAGTGAGGTCATAATCCTTAAGGAGATCTAGCCACCCACGTTGCCTGAGGTTCAACTCCCTTTGAGACATCAAATACTTCAAACTCTTGTGGTCGGTAAACACGGTGCACTTTGTAGAACTAATGTTTTGATATAATAATTGAAAAATGTTTTGGACTGATTTAAAAAGTATTTAAAACAATTTCCAAAGTCCAAATAACTTGAAACTATGTTTAGGGGTGTTTTTAAAAGGTTTTACATGTTTTTCAAAGCCAAACTTCACAAAACTGTCCAGGAGTTTCGATACGGGGGATTCCAGTAGCAAAAATGTTTCGATACTAGTATCGAAACAGGCTTTCCCTGGATAAGGATTTTGCCAGCGTTTCGAAACGGGCTATGCCGTTTCGATACGTCTACGTGGCTTCGACCACAACGGTCATAAACCCCAACGGCTATTTCCCAACTAACTTTTAAATACAGGTCGTTTCGATACGAGGACAGCGTTTCAAAACGGGTGTTTCGAAACGGACTAGAGCGTTTCGATACGGGTCCTACGTCAGACTACAACGGCTCTTTCTACTTAAAGGGTGTTTCGAAACGGGTTCAAGCGTTTTGAAACGGTGAGCTGCAGAACTGCATTTATGATGGGAATTAAAGTCCTCAACGGCTTCAATTCAATCCCAACGGCTAGTAACGGCTACAAACTCATCAAGGAGTATAAAAGGGACCTCCAAGCATCAAGTAAAGGCTAATGCTCATATTGTCAATCAACAAATGATCAAGAATTGTCTTAGAGCTTAAATTGTCATTTATTGTATAGACAAACACTAGTGAGCCAAAATTGTCAAATTTGCTCAAGTGTTTTAGGTTTTGGGTGAGTGCTTCAATTGTGCAAACAAACACCTATTAGAGGGATTTGTGTTTGCTTATTGTTTCTCTTTGTAAGAGAGGGTTTGATCAAGACTTTGGGTAGAAAGCTTGATCGGTTGTAAGGGTTTCCTCCTAAGCCTAGAAAAGGGGAAGAGCAATTAGTGGAATTGTTTGGAAATCCTTAGTGGGGAGCTAAGGTAGTGGATGTAGACCTTGGTTAGAAGGTTAAACCACTCTAAAATCATTGTGTCTTTTTCATTTTAGCTTCCACAACCCTTCCACCCAAAAATCCACCTCTCCACCACTTAGTGAGCCACATCGGTTGAACGAATCGAGCTCCTTACAACTCAACACACTTCTCACCATAAAGATGGTGTCTCCAAATCTTCAATGCGAACACCACTTAGTGAGCCACATCGGTTGAACGAATCCACCTCTCCACCACTTAGTGAGCCACATTGTGTCTTTTTCATTTTAGCTTGGCTCAATCGAAGAGGATTCACATCCTATTAAGAAGATCCGGCAAGCTCGATCACTATATCATCAACCGAATCAAATGGCACAATCAATTGACAAACCGCCTTTCTTTGACGGAACCCACTATGCCCATTGGAAGACAAAGATGAAGTTCTTCATCAAATCAAGAGATTACAAGCTATGGGATATAGTTGAAGATAGTCCGTTCGTGCCTCAAAGAAGCAAAGCGGAGTGGAGTGCCGACGATCGCAAGAAGATTGAGCTTAATTGCAAAGCCTTGCACATCTTGTTTTGTGCTTTTGGCCCAACCATCTATGAGAAGATGTCTTCTTGTGAGAGTGCCAAGGAGGTATGGGACAAGCTTGAAGTCACATACGAGGGAACCGATGAAGTCAAGGAGACCAAGATTGGGCTTCTAACCTTAGAGTATGAGAACTTCAAAATGGATCCGGAAGAGAGCATCGAGAAGATGTTTGATAGGTTCTCCACTATCACAAATGGTCTCAAAGGCTATAGAGAAGCCATCCCGGAGGAAAAGCTTGTTCGAAAGCTCATCTACTCACTTCCCGAGTCTTGGGACTCAAAGAGGACCGCTATCATCGAAGCAAAGAATTTGAAGACTTTGAAGCTTGATGAACTCATGGGGTCACTCCTTACTCATCAAATCATGAAGAAGAACAAAGAGGATTAGAAGAAGAGGGAAGAAATTAGAGCTATGGGAGAGAAAAAAATCAAAGGGCTAGGCATCAATGCAAGTGCCATGGCTCTTAAATCCTCCAATTGCCATCACGTTGATTCAAGTGAAGAGGAGGATGAAGAAGAAGAGATAGTCTATCTCTTCAAGAAGTGTGCCCCGTTCATGAAGAAAGCCTTGAGAGAGCTTGAACAAGAACCCAAGAGAAAGGAGAGGGCAAGCACTTCAAGCCATAAGAAGAAGGCACATGTGGCTACTTGGAGTGATGAGGACTCCACCAACGATGAACAAGCCAACCTTTGCCTTATGGCCATCGAGGAAGATTCAAGGGTAACTTCTAATTCATCTACTTCATGTTCTTACTCTTTTGATGAATTACAAGATGCCTACGATGATTTGGTTTTAGATTTTAAAAATCACATTTTGAAAAACAATAAATTGATTTCAAAGTTAAAAATTCAAAATGATTTGCTTTCTAAAACCAAACTTGAACTTGAAGCAAAACTCGAAGAGTTTGAATTAAAATGTTTTGATTTACAAAATTTGCTTCAAAAAGTTCAAGAAGAAAAAGATTTGATTTCCAAAGAACTAGAAAAGAAAAACAATTTTGGAAAATCAAATTTTTATGTTAGACAATCTAGTGCCCCTAGATTTGTAAAAGGAAAATGTTTTAGAAGTGTTTGGGTCCCAAAAGGACTAAGCACTTCAACTAAAAAGGATGACATTGAAAAATGGATTCCAAAGGGGACTAAAATTTGTGCTACTAATGTTCATGGATCCAAAGCAATTTGGATACCAAAAATCACTTGATTGTCTTTTGCTAGGTGTGATGGAGATGTTCAACAAGTCAAACATTGAGGGGGAGCTCCATGCACACAAGGAAGAACACTTGAAGAAGGAAGGCTTCACATCCTCCTTGGGTTCAAGTGTTTGGTAAAAATCTAGTTGTTTTTTATTTCATTTGATTTATTTCTTTTTATTTCAACTAGATGATCATATATGTTGGACTAACACTTTTAATGATGCTTTGAGTAAGGGGGAGCCATTTTAAAACCAAATTCTTATTTTTGTCAAATTTTACCTCTATTGTTATCTTGAACTTAAATGTTTTAAATTCTTTTTGATATAACAAAAAAGGGGAGAAATGGTTTGAAAAATTGAATTTTCAAATGAATAAGGGGGATCTTTATTTGATTTCATATCCTTAATCTCTTATTCACATTTTTAAAGTTAAAGGGGGAGAATCCCAAACAATTTTTTCAAGATAGTTTTATTATATCAAAAAGGGGGAGATTGTATAACTAATGTTTTGATATAATAATTGAAAAATGTTTTGGACTGATTTAAAAAGTATTTAAAACAATTTCCAAAGTCCAAATAACTTGAAACTATGTTTAGGGATGTTTTTAAAAGGTTTTACATGTTTTTCAAAGCCAAACTTCACAAAATGGTCCAGTCGTTTCGAAACACCTTAGGGCGTTTCGATACGGGGGATTCCAGTAGCAAAAACGTTTCGATACTAGTATCGAAACGGGCTTTCCCTGGATAAGGATTTTGCCCAGCGTTTCGAAACGGGCTATGCCGTTTCGATACGTCTACGTGGCTTCGACCACAACGGTCATAAACCCCAACGACTATTTCCCAACTAACTTTTAAATGCAGGTCGTTTCGATACGGGGACAGGCGTTTCGAAACGGACTAGAGCGTTCCGATACGGGTCCTACGTCAGACTGCAACGGCTCTTTCTACTTAAAGGGTGTTTCGAAACGGGTTCGAGCGTTTCGAAATGGTGAGCTGCAGAACTGCATTTATGATAGGAATTAAAGTCCTTAACGGCTCCAATTCAATCCCAACGGCTAGTAACGGCTACAAACTCATCAAGGAGTATAAAAGGGACCTCCAAGCATCAAGTAAAGGCTAATGCTCATATTGTCAATCAACAAATGATCAAGAATTGTCTTAGAGCTTAAACTGTCATTTATTGTGTAGACAAACACTAGTGAGCCAAAATTGTCAAATTTGCTCAAGTGTTTTAGGTTTTGGGTGAGTGCTTCAATTGTGCAAACAAACACCTATTAGAGGGATTTGTGTTTGCTTATTGTTTCTCTTTGTAAGAGAGGGTTTGATCAAGGCTTTGGGTAGAAAGCTTGATCGGTTGTAAGGGTTTCCTCCTAAGCCTAGAAAAGGGGAAGAGCAATTAGTGGAATTGTTTGGAAATCCTTAGTGGGGAGCTAAGGTAGTGGATGTAGACCTTGGTTAGAAGGTTGAACCACTCTAAAATTATTGTGTCTTTTTCATTTTAGCTTCCACAACACTTCCACCCAAAAATCTACCTCTCCACCACTTGGTGAGCCAAATCGGTTGAACGAATCGAGCTCCTTACAACTCAACACACTTCTCACCATAAAGATGGTGTCTCCAAATCTTCAATGCGAACACCACTGCGGCTAGCTCTATGTCATGGGTGGGGTAATTCTTCTCATGAACTTTCAACTGTCGTGAAGCATACGCTACTACCTTACCTTCTTGCATAAGCACACACCCTAGCCCTACGTAGGATGCATCACTGTAAATCACAAATTCTTTCTCCGGCTCAGGCTGAATCAAGATAGGAGCTCCTGTCAAAGCTTTCTTCAATTTCTCAAACGCTTCTTGTCTTGCATCTGACCACCCATACGGAACATTTTTCTGTAGCAACTTAGTCAACGGAGTCGCTATCCTCAAGAACCCCTCAACAAACCTTCTATAGTACCCCGCCAAACCTAGGAAACTGTGGATTTCTGTCACTGACTTCGGTTGTTTCCAATTTACTATGGCTTACACCTTCTTGGGATCCACACTAATCCGATTAGCCGAGATCACGTGACCTAGGAAGACTACCTCTCTAATCCAAAACTCACATTTGCTTAGCTTGGCATACAAATGATTCTCTAGTAGGGTCCGAAGTACTAACCGCAAGTGCTCATCGTGCTCTTCCTCGGTCCTGGAATATACCAAGATGTCGTCTATGAACACTACCACAAACCTGTCCAAGAATTCATGAAACACACGGTTCATCATATCCATGAAGGCTGCTGGAGCGTTAGTCAACCCAAAAGGCATTACCAAAAACTCATAATGTCCATAACATGTACGAAAAGCTGTCTTCGGTATGTCCACGTCCTTTACCTTCAACTGATAGTACCCGGACCTCAAGTCATTCTTCGAAAACACAGAAGCACCTCTCAACTGGTCTAGCAAGTCATCTATCCTAGGCAAAGGATATTTGTTCTTCACTGTTACCTTATTCAACTGCCTATAATCTATACACATCCTCATGCTACCATCCTTCTTTTTTACAAACAAGACCGGAGCACCCCACGGAGATACACTAGGTCTAATGAAGCCTCTATCAGTCAACTCCTGAAGCTGTGTCTTCAACTCTTTCAACTCTTTCGGTGCCATTCTATACAGAACAATCGACACTAGTGCAGAATCGGAATACGTCTCAATAGCAAACTCAACTGCTCTATCTGGAGGCAAGCCTGGTAGCTCTTCCGGAAAAACACTAGGGAAATCACATATTGTTCTGATGTCCTGAGGTCTCACCTCACTCATATTAGGATTCATTACATAAGCCAAGTAAGCCTAACACCCCGAACTCAATAACCTCTGAGCTTCCAAAGCCGAAACCACATTGGACAAGAACCTGACGTTCTCACCAACTACCACAACCTCAAAGTCATCGGCAAGCCTCAATAATACTCTCTTGGTCTCGAAGTCAACCCTAGCTCTATGCTCTACAAGCCAATCCATGCCCAAAATCACATCAAATCCAAAGAAGGGTAACTCCATCATATCGACCGGAAATATGTGGCCCTGAACCATCAAGGGACACCTCCTATACACTTTCCTAACTACCACTGCATCACCAAAAGAGCTAGTAACATTTACACCTACCTCTAGCCAATCACACGGTAACCCTAAAGACCTTGCGTGCTCACCCAAAATATACAAATGTGTCGACCCCGAATCTATCAAAGAAAGCAAACTCAAATACTGTAATGAGAAATTACCTGCAATGACATCAGTGTCATTCCCAGCCTCTCGCTGAGCATACACCCTAGCCGGTTCTCCTCCCTCGGGCTGGACTGCTACAACATGAGCCAAGTTCCTCTGACCCTCATTCCTTGGCTGAAAGTTCTCGCGACCGCGCCCACGACCTCTTTGGTGCTCAAAGCCCCTAACTGGAGCCGGCCCGCCCCTAACTGGGTGTGGACAGTTACGCCTCATGTGGTCTCGGGATCCACAGTTCCAACAAGGCCCAAAGGCACCCGCACACTCGCCCTGATGGCGTCTCCCACACCTATTGCACTTTGGTGTGTGCATAACAGCTCCTTGGCCCTGATGGCCTTGACCATAGTTACCTCCCCTATGCCTCGTATCTGGCTGGTACCTCCTATCCTTATGCCTCTTGGCCTGGTCTCTATCCCAATTCGCATGTCTCTTTCCGGAATCGGATCCATTAGCACGTGCTCTAGAGCCTAGGTTCTGCTCTATATCCTTGGCCCTATAGACCAAGACATCGAACTCAGTGTAGTCGGAGGCAAGCATGTAGGTTTTCACATCTGTAGTCAACCCATATCTGAAACGTTCACACCGCTCCTTCTCATCCGGAACTAACTCTGGTGCGTACTGGCTCAACCTCACAAACTAAACCTCATATTCAGACACGGTCCTATTACCTTGAACCAAAGCTATAAACTCTCTTTTCTTTTCATCCAAGTACTGGACTCCAAGGTACTTCCTCTTGAAGGCATTCCTGAAGAACTCCCATGTGATATTTTCCTCGGCCATACCAGAAGTAATAGTGGTCTACCAAGTATATGCGTCCCCCTGAAGCAAAGAGACGATGGATCCCAACTTACGGGCGTCTAAACACTCCATCTGACCCAAGATGCGAGTAGTGCTCCCTAGCCACCCCTCCGAACCCTCGGGAGATAATCCACGAAACTCAACTGCTCCCAAGTTGCGAAGCCTCTCTAGGGGTAACCCTACCCCCGCACCCTGAGGTGGTGCTGCAGCTTGCATACCGGCCAAAGCTATCTGAAAAGCTCCGACTATGGTCTGAATCAAATGGGCCACATCTGGACCTGCCTAACCCTGGCCCGCTTGAGCCCCGTTACCTCCCACATTAGCATCAACCTGAGGCCCATTACCATCACCTCCAGCATTTATCCCATCACCAGCGGGAGCATGAGGAGTAGGAGGCACGTCCTCGGGTGCCTGGTCACCTGCTCTAGGCCGTACCCTCGGTCTCACCATAGTAAAACAAGATCTAAAGCAATAAACACACAACAAACAAGGAAAACGTTAGGTTAGCAAAAGGGCAAGGACTCCGGTTCTCAAGCTCGTTAAACCAAAACAATTTTCCTTTTTGACAACAACACCAAACAATGGGGACATTCGACTAGCCCTTACCCAACCAGAGAAAGCCACTGAAACATGCTTACAAACACCGTGCTAGCAAGCAAACATTTAAGCATACATGATAAAACACTCATTAATACAAGCAACTTCATAACACATCAACTTACCTCACTTACCTACCCGAGGTCTCGGAAACCATCAGGCTCTGATACCACCAAATGTAACCCCCTCGTCCCGGTCTGGATGACTGACCGGTCCGAGTAGGCTACACGGGAAAAACCGAAGTGAAACCCGCTAAGGCTCCCCTTCGGTTAGCAACCCTATAAAATTCCTTTTCGTTATTATCTTGTCTAAATGGTTTTATTAAATCATATATGAAGGGTCAACAACGGAAGCAACACACAAGGCAATCGACTCAACATCATTACAAGACAGTCCATTTTTAGCTTTATAGGCAGGCTGTTTCGAAACACCAGAGAGGTGTATCGAAACGCCTTGACTTGGTCAACGGCCTGAGTCAACACAAGAGGACTGTATCGAAACTGTGGTCAACTGTTCCGAAACACCCCTAGCGGTCAACTTCTCGTGGTCAGCGACATATTGACTGTTTCGAAACACAAAGACCCGTTTCGGTACCCCAATTTATCGTCAAAATCTCATATTTACAGTGGCAAAAATGTACCGAAACGACCCCTAAGCGTATCGAAACGCCTGGCCTGAAACAAGAGGTCGTATCGAAACGAGACCATCCGTTTCGATACACGGGCTGCGAAAAGACATATTTTAGCTAGTTTTTGATACAAGGCATCCCCAAAACTTACCTAAAACCTTCAAGACTCATCATACATCAATTCTAGAAGAAAAACACCCTATATGGACATGCTTAGCACACAACAAACATGTAGGAGCCATACATCAAATAAATCAATAAGCACAACAAGAATTCATGCATAACATTCAAGATTCAAGCTTTAGACAAACATACATATAGCATTCAAAAAGGGATGTAAGTTTCAACCACAAGACAAACATGCATCAAGTAAATATGGTTTACAATCCATATCATATAGGCATACACATAGCCATCATAAATTCAACAAATCAACATGCTCAACAAACACATCATCAACTAAAAAGTTTGACACCAACTCCTACAAGTCTACACTCCTATCGTCTAGGCATTATTACAATACATAAACCATACTTGAGCTAAAATGAGAACTCCAAAAGCTCCTTCCTTGCCCGCTTGCCTCCCGAACACTAACGATCTGCATGTTGGAAACAAAGGAGAGCGTAAGCTAACTAGCTTAGTGAGAATAGCTCTACAATTCAACAAGCATGCAGTTTTCAAAACACTTTTCACATTTCGCATGAAATCAATAAATGCACGAAAGATCATTACTACGAGACTACACATGGCTCGTACAAACACAACCAACTTACACACGGTGGGACCACTCATCACCGTTCGACTAGTAGTTTTCCGATGGGACCACTCATCACCTTACTCTACTACTAGTCACTATCGTTGGGACCACTCATCACCGTAGTTTAGACAACCATCACGTGAGGCTCAACTTCTACACGACTACACAACAACAACAATGCAACCAACTCGAAATGCACAAGACCACAACATACGACCATTCATCAACAATTAACAAGATGTAGGAGGATCTACTTACACTTGGGTTTAAGTGGACCCTTAAGGTCCCACCCAAACCCCCAAGAGTTCCCATTTGCAAACAAAATCAAGGTTCGACATTTTACTCACCGTTGCTACCCAAAAGAGAGCCGAAATCCAAGCTCAAGTCACCGAATTCTCCGGATTCGCTCCCGAGGCTTCACCAACAAGATTTCTTGCTTCTAAACATCCCAACACAAATCAAACAATCTCAATTCAGTCCACACAACCATGTAGCAAACCCGAAACACTATTCAAGCATCAAACACATGATTTTCAAGCTATGAACAACCCCCAAAATCATCAAACTCGAGCAGCCCTTAAACCCAATCCAAAACTTATGATTTCAACCTCTTTAACACTCTTAAATGATCCCAAAACAACCCTTAACTAACATACTAACATTAGCCTTCCATTTCCAACATAAAACATCCCCAAAAACTCCCTTAAAACCCTTCTAAAAACCCACCTAAACCCAAATCCGGGAAACTTAACAAAACACTTTAAAAATCATGTATGTTGGACCTCATGGTTAATAAATAACTCATATTTCATTAACAACTCAAAATCCTTAGTTAAAAACAATAAAGGTTGCATTTTTATTCAAAACTTCCAAAAACTCCAATTTCCAAAATGTAATACCCATTTTATGTCTGGGCTATAACTGATCATTTTTGTTCGAATAATAATATTATGTAGTATTATTATATCTTATTAAAAGAAACAAAAAAAACCAAAAAAAAAACAAAAAGGCAAAATTGTGTGGGTGCCATGCAAATCACCCACGTCCTCACCAAGTTGACTCGTCATCCACCCCCAATTAGTATAAATAGGGGAGCCTTTGCACATATGGGGACACGGAAAATACACATAGAAATGAAGCCATAGGAATGGCGCAAGAAAAGGGCAGTGCCCTTTCGAACCTAGGGGCAGCGCCCTTTTAATGGTTCGAACAGTTGATTCGATTGGAGGCCTTGTCAAGGTGCGTTCGAATCAATTTTTGAGTTATAGCGAGGTGATGCGGAGATACTGCTAGGGGTTGGGTGAAGTTCTTATTTCGAGCTTCTAGTAGGGTAAATTTTGATCCTCGTCTATTTTAATGTTGTCCTTTTGTAATAAATATTTTTGTATGAAATATAAGATGTTTTTATATTTGTTTGTATGTTTTTATTTTATATGTCATGTTTCTATATTTTAATTTTATTTTGTATGCAATGTTTGAATAAAATATATTTATTTATATTGTTTAATTGAATTTTAAATTAAAACTTTTTATTAGGGGTTATCATGAAAAACGTACCCCGAGCATAGGGGTGCCGCTTTCCTTTAGTTCCTATTACAAAAGTATTATTTTTAGTCATAAATTATAATTTTTAAAGTAAATTCCCTTCAGTCGGGAATTTACCGGAAATCATGCCCCGAACGTAGGGGTGTAAATTCCTTTTACATACGAAAATTATGCCCCGGGTGTTGGGGTGTAAATTTTCTTTTCTACAAACAAATATTCGTTTAAATATTTTAGGGGATCACATTGATAAATTATATTCGAATTCATAATTCCACCATTAAGACATTACATAATCGACAGGTACCAATTTTGGGCGTTGTGGGGGTGCTCACCCTTCCCCACACGTAACCGACTCCCGAACCTGTTTTTCTGGTTTCGCATACCAAAACTCGTTGTTTTAATAAAAACAATTTTTATTAAAATAACCGGGTTTTTCAGGTGTTCCAATCGCACCTAAAGTAAAACTAAGGATTGGTGGCGACTCACCCGTTGTTACAGCTTGGCGACTCCGCTGGGGATTTTTTTTAGAGAGTCAAGCCACAAGTCGATTACTTTTTGTCTATAGGTAGAAATTATGACTTCGATTTAATTAATTTGTGATCCATTTTTTCTAAAATTTTTACAAACTTTTTTATAAATTTATTTTTTGAGTTTTCATATCATGAGCTCTATACCCGATCTCTGTCCCTTAAGTGGGAGCGAGAAACCACGCCTTCATGAGGTACTCCCTCCGTGTAGGATGGTGAAACGCTTCCGGGATATAGGTCCCTTTGTCTTCGTGAGACCTCTGTCTCCGTGCAGACCTAGGGAAATGTATCCTCTCGAATCGATGTCCTAGCGACAGTTCGGGTACAATTACTTTAGAACCAAAACACATATAGTAAACCCAAAGAGCTTACCCCTTAAATCCAAACCAAAACTCTGCCCGTTAGCAGTCACCCTGTTTAGATTTTGAGGCCTTTATTTGCTATGTATGTTCAATTTTCTTTACTGCTAATTTTTGTCCTATTCATCGCTTGATTTATTCATTCAATTCTTTTATTATGAACTAACCCATTTTTCTCTTTGGTGATCTCACTGTATAAGGTCATTCATTCCACATTGATTACATGACACCACTATAACATATTAATTTTTGCATTTCATCAGCATGAAGTATTGATTCACGTATGGTCCCTATTTGAAAAATTATCATCGGGAGAAAATCTAGTACCCTAGATATCGATGCAACATTCAAAAGTTGCGAATAAATCCCGTAAATTCAGAAGTTGAACCATGAATCAGTACTTCCACATCTAGGACATGCACCTTGCATATGCATTTTTAAATCTTGAAACCGGTTCCAGGGATGCCCCGTGTCAGCAAATACCGGATAAAGCACTCATCACGCTACACCTATACAAGAGCCCAACACCATGCCCCTACGAGGCCCCAATCTGAGAACATTCCTCGACAAGTTCAGGAAGCGAGCCTTCGATGCCAAGTCAGACTTCTGCACCCTAGATGGCTACATCAATTATCGATTGTAGCACTTCGCTAGAGCCGGAAGTAATGAGTTGCCATGAACCAACAACAAATTTATAGACCCGACCGGGGGGCAACCTAACGTGTTCACAAGAACAATGACAGCTCTTCAAGAAGAGATGAAAACATACTTCAAGCTTCGAGTTCGCTTCAAGAGCAGTCTTAGACAAAAATGTTGAGGCATTCACTCGAGGGAGTAATCCCAAAGATGATCGAACCCAGGAAGGTTGAGGGCATCCTTATAAGCAAGGCACCGAGCACTATTTATCAGCGGCAAATATCTGACTACCATAGAGTCGGGGGCACCCCTTTAAGGAGAAAATCAGAATCTCTCATTCACACATCCATCATTCTACATTAATTGCATGCATCGTACAAGTCATCATGCATTTAGGCTAGACACATGCATCAAACACAAAGTTAAGTGCACCCATAGCACATTTTTTCTTGTACATACAAACAGGTCCAGCAAAGAGATCGAAGACCTCAACTATGGAGGCAACAACATGATGACCGACCCTTAACCCTGAAGGAGGCCAAATACGCAAAAAAGCTCGAACATTCAGGTAAAACGACAAAATTTTCTGAACATATTACTAACTAGTATTCCATTTCATTTTTAGGTCATAACTTCATGCGATGAAGTTCCAAAGTCAACTTTTTCCCGATCTTGCCTCCAAAAAAGAAAGAAGAAGACGACGTCAGAGTCATTCACCTTATCTAGAAAAGGACAATGAAGCCTGGGGGGCAAACTTTTGTCGGGGCAAATTTCGAAGAAGAATAAGAAAATCAAACTAAGACCAAAAGAAATGGACTTCTATAAGAACTCCATGAAGGCATACATGAAAACATACGCATCATCCCATCGTCAAATATGTTCATACATCATGACATCTAATGTTTCAGGAAACATTCATTTCGACATGAAAATATGTGCATAATTGCATTGTCAAACATGTTCACGCATTATGATAAGCATTCCGACAAGAGTTTCATGCATCTTTGCATCATCATAAAAACATGCCCATGCATACCATTTGCATAAAAATACATTACCAGAAACTAACCTTGCACTGGTTAGTGAATTTTTTTTTTAAACCAATCTTTTCATAAGGACACCTTTTTTCTTCAGAATTTGAGTTTCTTAACTCCGTCCTTTCTTAAGGGCACTTTTTCTCAAAAACAAGAGTTTCTTAACTCCGTCCTTTCTTAAGGGCACCTTTTCTCGAAAACACGAGTTTCTTAACTCCGTCCTTTCTTAAGGACACATTTTCCCAAAATTGGAGTTTCTTAACTTCATCCTTTCTTAAGGGCACTTTTTCTCAAAAACAAGAGTTTCTTAACTCCGTCCTTTCTTAAGGGCACCTTTTCTCGAAAACACGAGTTTCTTAACTCCGTCCTTTCTTAAGGACACCTTTTCCCAAAATTAGTGTTTCTTAACTCCGTCCTTTCTTAAGGGCACTTTTTCTCAAAAAAAGAGAGTTTCTTAACTCTGTCCTTTCTTAAGGGCACCTTTTTCTCGAAAACAAGAGTTTCTTAACTCTGTCCTTTCTTAAGGACACCTTTTCCCAAAATTGGAGTTTCTTAACTCCGTCCTTTCTTAAGGGCACTTTTTCTCAAAAACAAGAGTTTCTTAACTCCGTCCTTTCTTAAGGGCACTTTTTTCTCAAAAACAAGAGTTTCTTAACTTCGTCCTTTCTTAAGGGCACCTTTTCTCGAAAACACGAGTTTCTTAACTCCGTCCTTTCTTAAGGACACCACCTTTTCCCAAAATTGGAGTTTCTTAACTCCGTCCTTTCTTAAGGGCACTTTTTCTCAAAAACAAGAGTTTCTTAACTCCGTCCTTTCTTAAGGGCACCTTTTCTCGAAAACACGAGTTTCTTAACTCCGTCCTTTCTTAAGGACACCTTTTCCCAAAATTGGAGTTTCTTAACTCCGTCCTTTCTTAAGGGCACTTTTTCTCGAAAACACGAGTTTCTTAACTCCGTCCTTTCTTAAGGACACATTTTCCCAAAATTGGAGTTTCTTAACTCCGTCCTTTCTTAAGGGCACTTTTTCTCAAAAACAAGAGTTTCTTAACTCCGTCCTTTCTTAAGGGCACCTTTTCTCGAAAACAAGAGTTTCTTAACTCCGTCCTTTCTTAAGGACACCTTTTCCCAAAATTGGAGTTTCTTAACTCCGTCCTTTCTTAAGGGCACTTTTTCTCAAAAACAAGAGTTTCTTAACCCGTTCTTTCTTAAGGGCATCTTTTCTCGAAAACACAAGTTTCTTAACTCCGTCCTTTCTTAAGGACACCTTTTCCCAAAATTGGAGTTTCTTAACTCTGTCCTTTCTTAAGGACACCTTTTTTAAAAAAAATTAAAGTTTCTTAACTCCGTTCTTTCTCAAGGATAACTTTTCTCGAACCAGGAGTTTTCTAACTTCGTTCTTTTTTAAAGACACATTTTCTCAAGACAAGAGTTTTTTAACTCTGCCCTTTCTTAAGGACACATTTTCTTAGATTTCGTCATTTCTTAAGGATATTTTTTCTCAAAAATTGGGTTTTCTTAATTCCATCATTTCAAATGAGAAAATGGGAGAAGGAAGAAGACAAGGCTCTCATTTAATTAAAAGGGGTTTTAAAATGAAGTCCAACTATTTACGGTTTTGCCATTAATGAGATGGCAAATCTCCTTATTCACAAAGTCCATGGAAAATGTAAAACAATTCAATTTAGTCCAACACAAAAAGGTTCGTTTTGAAATCACAAGGTCCAAATAATATATATTATTATTTTAATTATAAAACCGAGACTTGAAATATTATTTAAATATTATTTTCACCCGACCCCTAAACCCGGGTGTTACATATATGTAATAGAAGAAATTTTAAAATTATTGACCAATGAAATTTAAAATTTTCAAAACCATACATATGAGTTATGTTAAATAATTTTCTGTTACTATTTAAATTGCTCCAGCCGATTATAACTTTTTAGATCCGCCACTGATCATGATTTTATATATATTATTGTGTGCATTTTTCATTTATGTCAAGTTATATTTCTTTTATTTAGAATTGTTATATATTATATTATGTTTCAATAAATTATTAAAAATAATTAAAATTACAATCGATTATCTAATATACCAAAAAAATTATATCTGTTACAGTCAAATTTAATATATATATATATATATATATTTGAAAACATATATAATTCTTATATAGTAATTAAATTTAATAGTTTTAGATTAAAATAAAAAGGTATAATAAAATATCTTGAAATTTAATAGTTTTAGGTTAAAATGATCTCTTTGGATGAAAATTGTTAGTCAACTAATAATAAAATATCTTGAAATAATTTTGACAGATTGACATGTTAACAAAATTTTTTATATCTTATATAATTTTATAAAATTACTTTTAACTGATATGTCATCCTGTCAAATCAGTACATATGTCGAAATAAGTGTACAACTTAAAAAACTCAACATTTAATCATTAAATAACTCATGGTAAAAAAAACCTAAATTCACAAAAAAAAAAACTAAACACTTATTTAGACAAAAAAAGTTAAAACTTTAGACACCTAATTTGACAAATAAAACACTTTAATCACATATTTAAACTAAAATAAAAGTTTAAGACACATATTCTATTAAAGAAATAACTTAAACACCTAAATAAAAATATGAGACACTTTTGGACACTTAATTTATAGGGTTAACTACTAGAATAGTCACTTATGTTTTCCCTCAGTGCAGAGTTGGTCACCGATTTTGAAAAACAACAAGTAAGATCACTTACGTTTTCGGGACGTAAACTTTTGGTTACTCAACCGTTTGTTGTCGTTAAACATTGACGGTTTGCTGACCTTGCAGCGAAAAAATAAGAGTAAACTAATGTAATGGCCACTAAAGTTTATCATATGTACATTTCTGCTCCCCAATTTAAAAAAAAACATTATGCTCACTACTGAAAAAGTTCATTTATAATTTCACCCTTGAATTTTTAAAAATTTATTTTTCAACCCTAAAACGTTACAATCAATTATTGCAATAATATTATAAAGGCTTAAATGAAAAATAGATGCCCAAAGTATACCCTTTTTAAATTTTAGGTGCCCAAATTTCTCCTATTTAATAACTAAACTTTTCAAATTGCTTCTATTTTTTCCTTGTGGATTTTTTTATTATTATTATAACATGACATGCCATTTTTATTATTGTTAAATCAAAAATAATTTAAAAATAAAATAAAATCATTTTTATTATTATTAAATTTAAAATATTTTAAAAAATATTACTTCTTAAAATAATTTAGGTGTCTAAAATATTTTTTTTGTAAAAATACCCAAAGTTTCGATAGTTACAATTTTAGGTGCCCAGTTGTTAAATGAATGTTAAAAAATTTGTCAACCAATCGGTGCTTGACACGCGTCATTAATTTTATTTTTCTTTTAAATTTTTTAATGGAAAATACTCAGATTTTCAAATTTTTATAAAATATCAAAATTTTACAAGCTTCACAAAACATACCCTAAATTCCTAAAAATTCCCAAAAATGTCGAACGACGTGCAGCCTAACGACGTTTAGGTTTAGTATGTATATGTATATATATATATATGTTAGGGTTTAGGGCTTACAATGTATGTATTAGGGTTTAGGGTTTACAATGTAAGTTTTAGTATGTATATAATCACTAATAATTAAAGACTTTACCCCTAAACGCTAACAATCAACTTGACACATGTACCCCTAAACCCTAAACATGAGCCCCTAAATCTTACAATCACTAATAATTAAAGACTTAAAGTGCAAATCAAATCCCTAAACTTATAATTAAAGTGCAAACATAATATCTTAATCCATAAACTAACCCCATAATAATTAAAGCAAATCAAAAGGCTTAATAATTAATCAATTTGTGAAGCATGACCTAATTGAAAGAAATTTATAGAAATTAAACCAAAAGTTAGGACTAAAAAAACTAAAACCGAAACCCTAAGCATCTAATTAAGGAAGGACCTAAAGGGTGATTAACGCCTAAATAAAAAATAAGCACAACTCCCCCAAATTGCTTTGGCGGCAACTTTCCCCTATCAATTAAAAAATAGCTTTCCCCCTATCCATTCAAAACAAAAAGCTTCCCCCCAAACTAAAAACTAAAGCATTTTCATTAATTTAATGACTATAATTAAAATTTTTAATAAAATAATTTTTTAATTTAATAATCATAATTAACAAATTGATTTAAATTTTGAATAATTTATTTTTAATTCATCCATCACAAGTTATTAATTTAATAAAACTTTTAAATTTTAAATAATTTTTAATAAAATAAATTTAAGTATGTTAATTTTTATTAACTTCACAAATAATTTATATTAAATGAGTTAGTACTAAACATATTAATTATTTAACAAAATTTAAAACTTAGTAGTGTAAAATGAATAATTAAATACAATCTTTCTTTTAGATATATATGTATTAAATTGATTATATATGTATATATAACAGAAAGATTATTTAACACTTTAAATTGATTTAAAAAGTTAATAGTTAATACTTTACATTTCAGTTCGAGTAACATCGTTTATCTGCCAGGTCGGTCTCGAATTCGGGTCCGTTTGAGTCGGGTGCATGTTGGGTTTCGAGTCCATAGTAACAAGTCTAATTCGGGTTCGGGTCGTTCTCAGTCGGATGCATGTCGGGTTTGGTTACTACGGTAACATGTCCAACTCAGGTTCGGGTCAACAACAGTCGGTTATAGATCAGGTTCGGGTCATCCAATCCTCGGGTCAAATCAGGTTCTGACTCGAGCAAGTTTTCAGGTCGGGTCAACTTTTTACATCCCTAATTTTTTCACTGTCAGGTCAGCAAGCTGTCAATGTTTAACGACAACAAACGACTGAGTGACCAAAAGTTTACGCCCTGAAAACGTAAGTAACCTTACTGGTCGATTTTCAAAATCGGTGACCAACTCTATACTAGGAAAAACTTAAGTGACTATTCCGGTAGTTAACCCTAATTTATATTTAAGCCAAATGGCGAGGTCCTGTTCACCTGCATGTCCCATGCAGCCACGTCAGGCAAGCATCCGACAAACTAGGGAAGAAGACGAGATAGTGAACGGGACATGGCAAGAGACAGCTGCTTGGCTCGCGTCACCGCCGGAGTCGCCGTTGGAGGCGCTGTGGGCGGCGCCGTTGGTAAGCGCCCAATTCTTCCACTCCTCACTAAAACCCTAACCCCCATTGCTCTATTTTAGTAAATTACTGAAAATATTGACATCAATAAATTCTTTTTTTCTTTCAACTTCAATAACCTTAGCTGTTACTATCGTTTTGAAATCAGAAAGCCAAAAGAAAAATAGCATCTATCGGCTTAGGATACTGGGAAAAAAGGTTTGAATTCTAAACTTTAGGGTTTTCGAACATATAATAAGCATTTTAATAGTACATTACCGTTTCTTTCTTTACTGAATTTAGCCTACAGTGTTGATTATTTGCAAAGAAGATTATCAGCCCCACATTTGATTTTTGTTTTTCTTGCTTTACTAATGATTTTTTGTTTGCTAAGTGCTTGTTTTTTTGTCCCATTAATGACCCTTTGATTTGTTTCATGGTCTCAATGAATTTAACGAGACCGCTGTTTATGCTTACTGTGAATTGTCTGGTTGAATATGAATTTAGACTATCAAGCGATTATCTTGTTTGATAGTATGTTTCAGTTGGTATACTTGGACAATATAGTTTGCTTAAATCGAAAAGAAACGATTTAAGAGAAAAATATTGCAAATTTGTTGTTTTGGGGTTTAGAACAGTACCATTGTCGCTTATCTTTTGGCATATGTAAAACACATTGCAATTCTTTTACAACTAACCATGGATTTAAATTGTGGTTGCCGCGTTTTCGGTCGTGTTGTGTTTATCGTGGTTGTGGACATAACGAATGTTACTGCGTTCATTGTGGTATTATGGTCGTGAATTTTTTTAATAACAAATGCTATTGCGGACACAACGGTAGCAGGTATCGCGGTTTTGGACAGTGCCTATACCGCTATATAACAAATACTGTTGCGATTACGAACCGCTATTTTAATCCCTGCAACTAACGATAGAGAGGTAGCCCTCTCCCTTTCCATAAATCGCGAACTATCCATGAGAGCTAGCCCTGGCCAAGGCTTTCAAACCAGCGACCTTTAGTTGGAAGTTAAAGTTCTAAGCATTAGGGACATGGTACCAGAGTTCAAAACTAATGAGAAACATTCAACACCACTACTTTTGTAGTAGTATTCTAGGACAATGTGATCCTATGTTGCTTTGAAAGTACTTGTGTAAGTTGTGTTCCTCGCCCATGTTTGATGCATATCCAGACAATTGATATGGAGATTTGATCCTCCAAGTTCATAAAAGAAACTTGAAAAAAAATTCAGCTTACCCTTTTCGGACACATTTCCGTACCTGTCAGTCACTCAAATCGAGTGACATAGGTGTGCTCTAAATGTCCCTAGAGATTAGAAGAATGAGAATGGATGATTAGGAAGGGAATTAGATGATTCTACAGAGGGTGATTGCAAGGACAGAGTCTTCTGTTGGTATCTTTTAAATGTAGCAACTTTCTATCTTAACTGAAACAACTCCTTTCCTAGATCCCTTTTTCACTCGAATCTTAATTATTTATCGCTCTATATTAAAATTACATAACTTTGTTATATATATATATATTAGGACTGTTAATAAGGCGCATTAATGTGATTTTGCTCATGCAGGTGCTGTATATGGGACTTACGAGGCTATTAGGTACAAGGTAATGTCCGATATTTTACCTTTTATTTCTAGAGATGAAACAATGTCAATTACTTGTTTAGCTTTGCATTTTTGTTTTTTCATCTTTCCACCCGAATAACTAGTATTCCACGGATATATGATCCATATTTCTATGAACCGTAGAAAGAGTATGTCGTGTTGACGGAGGTAGCTAATAATAAGATATCCGACCATGTAATGGACGTTGTTGGTTAGGTCTCCGTCGTTGTCCATGTCGTTTGAGCTGTCCCTGTCGTTGTCTCGTAAAACTTCAGTTTCATGGATTGTGAAACCAATGTCTGAAACAAAGCAGAAATGGCCTGGGAATATAGCCCGACTGGATCCGTGAATGCTTGCTTTGCACATCCTTTGTAGACCAGAGTTGTAATATTTGAACCAGATTCCACCATTGGAGAAAGCTTGAGATTTGGAAACAAAACAAGGAACGAAATGAAAAGGAAGAAGAAGGGGCTTGAAGAGAAACAAAAACCCATTTTTTGTGGTGTTTTTTTTGATCAAATCATTGATTTTGTAGGAAAGATTAGTGGGTTTTTAGCTAAAGACAAAACGAATAAAAAAATTTAATTGTAATTATTTATCATGTTACCATACTTTGGAATTTTGCTTTAGGGACCAAATTGAAAGAATGCGTAAATAACGAGGGCTAAATTTAGTGAATTGTTTCGAATTAAGATTAAATTGATTGAATGTATAAATATGAAGGACTAAATATGTTATTATACCAAATTTTATAACAGTTACTTAACGACATTTAACGTCTAGTTACAATTTTGTTATAAAACATAAAGTTTAATTGCTATTTTGTGATTTTTAAAAGTTTAGTTAACATTTTATTTTTTTTATCGAAGTTCAATGACCGTCTGTGTACTTTACCCAAAAAATATTTTTCTTTCTGGTTTTTTTCCCTAACTTCTCTATGCCCAGAATTTAATCGTCGTGTATTTAAAACTCACACTACTCCCTCATTTTCCTCTCACCCGATCCCCAATTATAACCCAAAATCCCTAATTTTCCCTCCATCGGCTCTCAATCTCTCACGCCTTTCCACTCTCAATCGGTTCAGTCCCTCATCTCGATCAGACCGGCGACCCTCATCGGCGGCGAGTTTGTGTTCCTGCTCGCATCGTCATCTCAATCGGCTCTCAATCCATAACTTTTCGACGGTTCTGCAGTGAGCATTCTGACAATTTTGGGTTTGTCTTTGTTTTTCCTTTTGCTTGTTAGCGTCCTTAACTTTTGTTTGTTAATTGTTAGTGAATAAATTTTCGATTTTGTTTATATTTTCTGGTTCACATTAATCAACCAGGTTCCTCCGTTGCTACATCACTGATTGATGGTGAATCAAAGCCGAAGCATGTGCTACTTTTAGAAATAAAGGTTGTATGACTGTGAAAGATTGGATTTGCCATTTAAATCAGCATCTGTTTCTTCATTATATTTTCAGTCCATGATTTGCTGCTTGTTTTATAGGGAAATCAATATCATCCAACCAAAATTCCTTTGACATCACTGAGGCCTTTCGATAATAATGCTTCCGCTTGTTCAAACCAGCAGCGGGTCGCTATCAGGTTTTTGTCTCTATCGCTAATTATTTAACTGATTAAAAATATGAAGGATAATGTATGTTCGGAATATAGATTGATTTGAAATCTATGTATAATTATTGCTGCCCTCCCTGAGCTCAGAAGAGATTGTAAATTATTGGATGATTGAATATTTGAATAAAATAGTAGGTAGTAGCATGTATCATGTATAGTTTATTTTCTACAAGGTTAATGTGACAATTCTCTAACAGGTTGGTCCATGTGATGGGGGCTCCTTTTAGTGGGAGGAAAAGGACGAATTATTGAAATGTTAGAATTATATATAGATTTCAGTTAGATTAATTGGAAACGATGCTTTTACAAAATCTTCAACTTGTTTCAGAACTGGGTTTATAATTAATAAATATTTAAAAGCTTGCCTAATTCCATGTCATTAAATAGTTACAAATTTGGGGGCATTTGCACTGCACATCTGCAATTGTAATAATATTGATCTGGAGGACCATGCATGTTTTTGAAAACAATTAACTTATTATTATTATAATAATCTTTGATTGAGACTTTGATAATAAGAAACATTATCCAACTTGAAAGTTTATAAGTTTTTCAAGATTGGAAGGCATGCATCAATGTTCCATCACTGCACATTCAATAACTTAGAAACACAGTTAACAAATAGCAACATGACCATTGTTAGAATAATGTTCTATCAAGAATAAAATTGAACCGGCATGTGTAACTATTATATAGTGGTTTCGACATGTATTCCAATGTTTTAATAAAATTTAGCTTATCGTTATTTTTAAGACTTCAATTCCTTGTTAATGTTTATCGTTATTTTTCTTTCTTGGCAGCTCATTTACCTCTCTTAATAGTTTGGCAAACGAAAGTGATATCCAAGTTTCTTCCAATAGATATTCTTTCACAGGTTAAACCCAATGTATTTCATTATGCTTATTGTTCCAACATTTATTGATCATTTCTTTGCTAGAAATCTAATGAATGTGTCTCCCAAGCAATTGCCTTACAAATATTTAGAGGTTTGAATGTGTGTTCAGCACAATTATTTTTTTCTTAGAGCTTGCTGGTTATTTTGTTATTTATTAGTACTTAGTAAATTCCAAGTTCAGTATGTAAATTCCTTCATGGAACTCCAAGATGAAGTCTTCTCCGTTGAGATAAATTTAATTTTTCATCTATGAAAGCTTTGATCACTTTGGTGTTGGTCAAGAAAACACACAATATTAGATATTTTAAACTTTGAAACCCACACCAAAGTGATATTTCAAAGTTATTCCTTTCATGACAATGAAGTCTATTGATTTGACAAAGGTATTCCTTTTATTTTTTTTGAATAATTCATAGACTAAATGTGATATTTCCCCCATAAATTCACATATTTTGTTTTTTCAAGTATTTGGAAAAGGTTTTTACCTTCATCATATTAAAAGTGTTGTTCCTTCTTTTTCTGTTGATAGGTTTATGTGTTTCTCTGTTGCTGCCTGCTTTTCATTTTTGATGTCAATGAGTAAATTGTTTCTTAAATTAAAAGGAACAAAACAAAAGACAGACATATAATTTGTCTCATAAATGTGTACTAGTCATAGTAGCTACCTTCCAACATAGTTATGCTTCTATGTGCCTAAAACTGGGTTCTATAAATTACTTATACATGTTATTTTTCTCTCTATCACGTGTGTCATAATCATATGTTAGTTACACTGATGTTACTTCCTTTCCCCCATGTTTTCATGTATGGTTGGGAGTAGCGAAACTGCACCATGGGTACCTAACGCATGCTGATGGCAATGCCGATTGGGTTTTAACTATATTTACAGCTTTATCACTTGTAAGTTATCTAGATATAATTAAGGGAAATACTTTGCTACTCTTTCTATTGTATTTATGCTGATAGCATTCATTTGATATTATGTAGCTGCTAATGTATGCATTATTTTCCTTATGAAAATACTTGATTCTTTGATAAACTATTAGAAGTGGCATGACTCCTGTTGCTTGGAAAGTAACAAAAATCTTGAAATTTCTATATACTTGTTCTGAACCTTTGATCTGCACCTATGTAGAATTGTAGGAAATTCTCTCTTAATTTTATTCATAGGAAGAGTAGAAATATATATACAAAGAGTCAAAGACTGACTTAGTATTCTAGGTAACTAAATATTCTATAGTAAATTTACAAGATACTACCCTAGATACGATCTCTAAAGATATCCTACTAAAAGTTAACTTTCCATAAGTACAAGATACATAATATATTCCCATACTTACACATACTATACTACACTCCCCTCAAACTGGTGTGTATATGTTGTATACACCCAGTTTGGATAAAAAACCATCAAAGGTCACTCTTGGAAGTGCCTTGGTGAAAACATCAACAATTTGACTTGTGGTGGGAATGTAGTTAAGCTTCACAGTCCCACTGTTGACCTTTTCATAGATAAAATGTCTATCTATTTCAATGTGTTTCGTTGTGTCATGCTGAACTGGGTTCCTTGCTATGCTCATTGCTGATTGACTGTCACTGTAGACTTCAAACTTTGCTTTTTTATTCAGTTCTAGTTCAGTAATGAGCTTTTTAATCCATGTTCCCTCACATATACCAAGAGCCATGGCTCTAAACTTTGCTTCTAGATATCACAACCTGTTTTTTTGCTTCTCCATGTGACTAAGTTATCCCATACAAATGTACAATAGTCACTTACAAATCTTTTATCTGTCAATTCACCTACCCAGCTTGAGTCTGTGTAGATTTTAACTGTTCTGTCTTGACTTTTGCTGAAAATAAGCCTAGATCTTGGTGTAAACTTTAAGCACCTTAGAATCCTGTTTACTGCCTTCATATGCTCTTCTCGAGGATCACTCATATGTTGACTTACTATACTCACTGCATATGCAAGGTCAAGTCGAGTAAGTGATAAATAAATTAGTTTTCCTACTAGCCTTTGATAGGACTCTTTGTTCACAGGATTTCCCATTCCATCTTTATTGAATTTCAATCCTGGTTCCATTGGAGTCTCAGCTGGCCTGCACTCAAGCATTCTGGTTTTTGTCAGTAAATCCAGAATGTATTTCCTCTGGTTGATGACTAACCCTTCATTAGACCTTGCTACCTCCATTCCCAAGAAGTATCGAAGGCTTCCCAAGTCCTTTGTTTCGAACTCCTTTGTGAGAGCAGTCTTTAGTTTCTCTATCTCTTCCACAAAATCCCCAGTAATAATTATATCATCAACATAAACTATTAGAAGGGTTATCCTACCATTTGGTGCTACCTTTTTGAACAAGGTATGGTTTGCCTGACTTTGCTGGAATCCATTCTGAATCATAGCCCTAGCAAATCGATTAAACCAAGCTCTAGGGGATTGCTTTAATCCATATAAAGATTTATTTAACTTGCATATTGTCCTCTTTGTTGATTTTTCCTTCAAACCTGGTGGAATCTCCATGTATACTTCCTCCTCAAGGTTTTCATTAAGAAATGCATTTTTAATGTCCAGTTGGTGCAATTTTCAGCCTTTATTAACAACTGAAAGTAATACTCTGATGGTATTTAACTTGGTCAACGGTGCAAAAGTTTCTTGATAGTCAACTCCATAAGATTGAGTAAATCCCTTAGCTACAAGCCTTGCCTTGTATCTGTCAACACTTCCATATGAGTGATACTTCACTGTAAACACCCATTTGCACCCAAAAACTCTCTTCCCTTCTGGTAGACTAGTTAGGCTCCAAGTATTGTTTTTTTTTGCAGTGTTTTGATCTCCTCTTCTACTACTTTCCTCCACTCAGCACTTTCGAGAGCTTCTTCTACTGTCTTGGAAATTTGTACACTGTCAAGACTACCTGTAAAGGCTTTAAAACCAAATAACAGTTTTCCATAGGCCACAAATCTGTTAATAGGATGAGCAGTGCATTTCCTTACTCCCTTTCTAATAGCAATGGGAAAATCATCTAAAACAACAGTAGTAGAGTCTTGAGTAATACCATTACCTCCTGTTTCGACAGTAGCAGGGCTCAAAACTAGCTCTTGGCAAGTATTAGGTTGAATAATAGCCTTAGGGAGAGTTCTTTTCTTTCTGGTATAAACACCGAGTTGTTTGTCTGCAGTTTGAGGAGTCAAAAAATTTGGGGATAATGTGATATAACTTTAAGAGTTCGAGGAGGTGTTGTATAAGGGCTGGAACTTTTCGAAGGACAAGGCTGTTGTAGGGAAGGTGTATCTACTGGATTAGTGACTGGATTATTAGGGACATTAACAACTTCATTCGAGGGACCAGACTGTTGCGAAGATTGTGTTGGAGTCTAATGGTTCCACCATCAAGAATAGGCAAGATAGGAAAAGATTGTAGATCACACAAGGATTGAAATTCCCTGTAAGTCTCCCCCTGAATAGCAGTCCTGTCAAAATAAGGTTGGTGTTCGAAAAAGGTAACATCAAAAGATACAGAGGTTTTGCGAGTAGTGGGAGAGTAACATTTGTAACCCTTCTGAGTCGATAAGTACCCTAGAAAGACACATCTTAAGGACCTAGGATCAAGTTTACCTCTATGTTGGTTGTGCACATGAACAAAGGTTGTGCATCTAAAAATTCGAAAAGGAAGGTCAGAGAAGAAATGTATAAATTGAGGAAAATGTTGCTGAAGGATTTGTGAAGGAACCTTAAACCCTAGAGTTTTGTTGGGCATCCTATTGATGAGGTAGGTTGCTGTAAGAAGTGCATCCCCCAAAGATACTTAGGAGCATTAGCAGAAAATAAGAGAGATCGAGTGACTTCTAAAAGATGTCTATTTTTTCTTTTAGCGACACCATTTTGTTGAGGTGTGTTGACACAAGAAGTAAGATGAAAGATGCCTTTTTCCGTAAAAAAGTACCCAAGAGACTTGCTAAGATACCCACTCCCATTATCACTCCTTACAATTTTAATTGGGGTAGCAAATTGAGTTTGGACCATTGCATAAAAAGTCTTAAAGAAGTTTTTGATGTCAGATTTCTCTTTCATTAAGAATGTCCAAGTGGTACTAGAGTAATCATCTATGAAGGACACAAACCATCTAGATCCGGAAAGACTCTTAACCTTAGAAGGGCCCCAAATGTCACTATGTATAGCCGAAAACGGTGAAGTAGGTTTAAAGGGTGAAGAAACATAAGTATGTCGAGTATGTTTAGCCATTTGACACACATCACATGTAAAAGAAGAAGGATTTTTATTGATAAATAGCTTGAGAAACAACTTTTTGAGGTAATGGAAATTGGGATGTCCCAATCTAAAATGCCACATCATCACATTATTGGAAAGTAAACTAGAAGATAAAATAGAGGTGTGAAGGCCACTGGAGCAAGAAGAACTGAAAACGGGTAAAGCATTAGGGATATAGAGTCCATTACACAACCTAGCATTGCCAGTCACCACTTTCAAGCTTTGTTCTTGAAGAACACAACCAACAACACCAAAATTAACATCACAATGAACATCTTTAACCAATGCACTGACAGATAACAAATTGCAAGTCAGACTAGGGACATAGAGAACATTAGGAAAAACTATTTTGTCACTGATTCGAACTGAACCTGTTCCTAGTACTTTAGAGAGGGAACCATCAACAATTTTAATGGAGCAAGGAGGACTGTTGCTGTAGAAAGACTGAAATAGCTTGGGATTCCCTGTCATATGGTCAGAGGCACCAGAATCTACTATCCACTGGAAGGAATGGACAGGTTGCAAGGGGGAAATTTTACCTTAAGTGGCTGTCAAGGCTGTTGATGGAGGCGTAGATGAGAGGCGACTAAAGAGTTGTTGGAGTTCCTCAATTTGCTGTTTGCTAAAGTTGCTGGTCGAAGTCTCAGTAGAAACAAGATTGGCTGCCTTTTAAAATTTGGATGGAGAGGGTTTCCAATCTGCTGGTTTCCCATGCAGTTTCCAACATGTCTCCAACACATGACCAGCCTTTTTGCATTGGGTACACCAAGGTCTGCCCTTTTTTTTGCATACTTCCGGAGGTGGAATGTGTAAGAAGAGCAGAAGCATCTGCTTGAACCACTGGTGGCACCATCAAGGATCGCCTACTTTCCTCCCTCCTAACTTCTGAAAAGGCCTCCCGAACCATTGGAAGAGGCTTAGTAGCCAAGATTCTTCCCTTGGTACTATCAAATTCTCCATTCAAACCTGACAGAAATTGAAGGAGCCTTCTTTGATTCTTAAGTTTGTTGTAGAAATTGATATCATCATTGCATTTCCATTCATTTGCATCATATAAATCGAGCTGTTGCCAACACTTAGTTAGAACTCCAAAGTATTGAACAACATTCATCTCTCCTTGTCTGAGATCCTTGATCTGATTCTCAACACCAAACAATTCACAGGAGTTATCAACACTCGAGTAGGTATCGCGAGCTGCACTCCAGATCTCAGTTGCAGTTTTGTAGAGCATAAAATTTTCTCCAATCTCAGGGACCATGGAGTTAATTAACCAAGACATAATCATAGTGTTTTCATTCAACCAATTGGAGTAGGCAGGATCAGACGGAGCATGAATAGATTCTGAGTCTGAGAGATATGAGCCTTTTCTTCATCTAGTACTGTATAACCTAACTGATTGAGACCAAGGAAGGTAGTTCTTGCCATTGAGTTTATAGGATGTGATTGGGGAAAGAGAGGTATCGGACAAAGTGAAATCAGAAGAATGAGTGATGGTTGGAGAACTAACTTTTGAGTTTTCTTGGTCCATCAAATAGAAAGAAAATCGATCAAAGAAGGAAAAATAAAAGGAAAGTTTTGACTTAAATTGATACCATGTAGAATTGTAGGAAATTTTCGCTTAATTTTATTCATAGGAAGAGTAGAAATATATATACTAAGACTGACTTAGTATTCTAGGAACTAAATATTTTATACTCCCTCTGTCCCACTAAACTGTCACATTTGAGTCTAACTTTTTTAAGTTTGACTTCTTATTATTTAAAATTTATTATTGATAAATATAAAAAATACATTTTTAAAACCTTGAATCAAGTAGTTTTTAAATATAATTTTCTATAAATTTTAATTAATTAAAAGTTTTAAATAAATTATAGTCAAAGTTGAACAATTTTGACCAACATGTGACAATTTAGTGGGACGGAGGGAGTAGTAAATTTACAAGATACTACCCTAGATACGATCTCTAAAGATATCCTACTAAAAGTTAACTTTCCAAAAGTATAAGATACATAATATATTCCCATACTTACACATACTATCCTACAACCTAAAAGTTTCTTTGAAGTACCTTCAGATGCACTAAGGTTGTTTAAGCTATCATAAATTAGTTCCACATAATCCCCATAATTTTGTCCCCTTTTCCTGACATTCAACCCACTTAGGGTCTTATAATTAAGCATCGGTTATATTTAGGGAAGCATGCATTAATTTCAAAGAATTATTTATTTATTTGAGAAAAGAAACTTAGATTGGAATTGTGGAAATTGGTGAAACCATTTAAAATTATTATATTCGAGTTTTTTTAGAAAAATGAGGTTATTCGCGGCGTCTGTATTTACAAACTCCACTACACTACAGTTATACTGTTATATCAAAGATAGAATTCACAAACTAGTATCTTTCATAGACGGTTGATTTTGACCATTATCCTTCTCAGTTTCTTATTCATATTTTGTTGTTGAAATAGGTAACAACAAAATAATCTTGTGTTGAAAGTTAAGGTGCTATAAGACTTTTAAAAATTGTCAAAACATCATTAACACAATCTCAACTTGGGCGCAGAAGAGATGAATGGTTTCGGAAGTTACACTAGCCTTTGTTGGAGATACATTTTTGTCCTCTTTCTTTGAAGAGTTATTTTACAAGATGCTGAATTCGCTACCCCACTTGTCTGAGAAAGCAGAATTAAAGGAAGAAGATTTACAGAAACTGAAATTCTTAATGTTAACTGTAGAAAAAGCTCTTGGTGATGCTGAGCAGAAGCAAATTGTTAACACTAGAATGCAAGAGTGACTCGACAATATTAAAGAGGCTGCCTTTGACGTTGAGGATATTGCTTTTGAAGGTTCAGTTCAGGAGGAGTTAAAAAAATTTAGCCTCCGTCTTGAAAATATTATTAAGAAACTGGATATCATTGTGGATAGAAAAAACATCCATAACTTAAATGAAAGCCTATCATATGAGAAATCAATTTCGAGATTACTAGCCACAACTTCTTTGTTTGATAAATTAGATGTATGTTTTAGAAATAACGAGAAAATGAAGCTTACAAATATTTTGTTGTCTGATGGTTTGAATGACAAAGGGATACCTGTTATTGTGATTGTAGGCATGGCTGGAATTGGAAAATCTACTCTCCCTTGATTTTTTATACAATGATACAAGGGTTTAGTAATATTTTAACTTGAGAGCTTGAGTGCATGTCTCAGAGGAGATCGATGTTTTCAAGGTTACTAAATTCATTTACGAGGCCTCACACTAGAAAATTCGGATAATCAAGACTTAAATGTACTTCAAATGAAACTGTAGCGGACATTGATGCGCCAAAAATTTCTACTTGTGTTAGATAATGTTTGGAACGATAGGTTTCGAGAATGTGGTCTTTTACTTAGACCCTTACAGGTTGGTGCCCCTGAGAGTTAGATCATTGTGACTACACGTATCAAAGGTGTTTCATCCATCATGCTCGGTGTGCTTGTTCATGATTTAAAGATATTATCGGTAGAAGATTCCTGGTTATTGTTTTAAAAGCATACATTTTAAGATAGAGACCTAGATGAAGATATTATTCTAAAAAAATTGGTAATGAAATCGTGGGAGAGTGCAATGGTTTGCCTTTGGCAATTACAACATATGGGAGTTTGTTGTGCTCCAAAAGGTATGTCGAGAAATAGAACTATGTATTGCACAATAGATTATGAGATCTATCTTATCATCAGAATGATATTTTTCTAGCCTTGAGATTGAGTTACCACTATCTTCCTTCTCTATTGAAATGTTGCTTTGTGTATTACTCCATATTTTCGAAAGGCCACACATTAAAAAAATGAGATTTGATTCGATAATGGATTGTTGAAGGCCTAATGTAACAATAGAACGATAGAAGTGGAGGATAAAGGTGAGTAGTATTTTAATGAACCGTTATCGAAGTCAATTTTTTAGCAAATTTGTCATGAGCAACCACGCTTTGTAATGCACGACTTTTTCAACGATCTAGCTTAACATATAGGAGTAGAGTTTTATTTCAAGTTCGAGGACAATTGTCCTCTATAAAACTCCGGAAGGGTCCGCCATTTGTCATGCAAAGTGAGTTATATTGACAATTGTGATAAATTTGTATCATTCTCTGGAAAAGTTAGGTTATGCGAACCTTCTTTCCTCTAGCCTTGGAAAGGCTTCTTTCAAACTCGATGTTTTCAAAAAAATTTCCATCTCTGAGTTGCTTGCGTATTTTGTCGTTATCCCTGTATGAATTCTTAGAGTTACCTGATTTAATCTACGACTCCAAACAGATACGCTACTATTACTTTTTCGAAACTGATATTAAAAGTTTGCCTGAAGGAGTCGGCAAATTGTTTAACTTAGAGACACTAAAGTTGTCTAATTGTGCCAAACTCTCTCGTTTGTCGGTAAACCTCACCAGTCTTATTAAATTGGAACATCTTGACATTAGTGAGACGCTTATCTCGGAATTGCTTGATTCAATTAGCGAGTTGAAACAACTAGGCTACCTGGACCTTTTTTGAATTCTAATTCAATGTTTGCCCGAACAAGTTTGTTATTTGAATAATTTGCGGACTCTGATGTTGTCACGTTGTTTTCACCTTACTAATTTGTCGGAAGACAAGCGTGGTCTTACTAAGTTGAAGCATCTTGACATGAAGTAAACACCTTTCAAAGAATTGTCTAATTCAATTGGCCGCTTAGAACACTTAGGCTAGTTGTACCTTTCCGGATTTAAAATTCAATGTTTGCACGATGGAGTATGCTTTTTGTACAGTTTGCATACACTAAAATTGTCGGATTGTCCTCACTTGGTCTGTTTACCGGAAAACATAAAAAATCTAATCAAGTTGGAGCATCTTGATATTAAAAGGACTCTTATCGAACATATGCCTTTGTGATTCAGGAATTTAAAACGTCTTCAATTGCTGACTAATTTTATTGTTAGCAAAAATAGTGGGTCAAACATAAGTGAGATGAAAGATCTTTCTCTTCTGCATAATCTTTATATTTTGAGGTTACAAAATGTATCCGAAACTATAGATGCAGATATGGCCAATTTAAAGGTTAAGAAGTACTTTCAAGTGATAACCTTTGAGTGGGATGAGACTGCACCGGATGATCTTCATGCAACACATGCATCGAACGTACTTTGACAAGCTACACCCATGTGAGAACTTAGAGACTCTCGAAATCAAAAACTTCATTGGTATGACTTTGCCAAATTGGTCAGGGAATGCTTCATTCTCTAAAATGGCGAGGCTAACTCTTGAGAACTACAAAAATTGTCTCTCTACCAGCACTTGGGAAACTGCCTTATCTCAAACAACTTTCCATACTCAATCCGACTAAAGTAAAGAGCATAGGTGTTGAGTCTGGTGAATGGAAGCATTCCCTCGAAATGGAATGCTTCATGTGTTGCATGAAGATCATTCGATGCAGTCTCATCCCACTTGAAGGTACTTCTTAACCTTTAAATTTGTTATGTATGCTTCTATAGTTTCAGATATATTCTGTAACCTCAAAATGAAAAGATTACGCAGAAGAAAAAAATCTTTTATCTCACTTATGTTTGACTTACGATTTTTTCTCATAACAAAATTAGTCAGCAGTTGAAGACGTTTCAAATTATTAAATCTTAAAGGCATATGCTCGATAAGAGTCCTCTTAGTATCAAGATGCTCCAACTTGATTAGATTATTCATGTTTTTCGGTAGACAGACCAGGTGAGGAAAATTCGATAACTTCAGTATATGCAAATTGTACAAGGAGCATACTCTATCAGGTAAACATTGAATTTTAGTTCTGAAAAAGTCCAAGTAGCCTAAGTGTTCTAGGCGTCCAATTGAATCAGACAATTCTTTGAGAGATGTCTCATTCATGTCAAGATGCTTCAACTTAGTAAGACCACGCATGTCTTTGGGCAAATTAGTGAGGTGAATACAACTTGACAACATCAGCGTTTGCAGATTATGCAAAAAACAAACTTGTTTGGGCAAACGTTGAATTAGAGTTTTAAAAATGTCTAAGAAGCCCAGTTGTATCAACTCGCCAATTAAATCAAGCAATTTCAAGATAGGCGCCCCTCTAATGTCAAGATGTTCTAATTTAGTAATACTGCTCAGATTTGCCGGCAAACGAGAGAGTTTGGCACAATTAGACAACTTTAGTGTCTCCAAGTTAAACAGTGTCTACTTCTTCATGCAAATTTTGAATATCAGTTTCGAAAAGGTCATAGTATCGTAGCTGTTTGTAGTCGCATATTGAATTAGATAACTTTAAGATTTATACGGGGATAACGACAAAACACGCAAGTAGTTCAGAGGTAGAAACAATTTTTTAAAATCATCGATTTTGAAATGAGCCTTTTCAAGACTAAATGTTAGAGGAAGGAAGGTTCGCAGAACCTTATTTTTATTAGACAATGACACAAATTTATCCCAATTGCCAGTAGAACTCACTTTGCATGACAAATGGCGGACTCTTCCAAGGATTTGCGTCGAATTTGAAATAAAACCCCTCCTACATGTTGAGCTAGATTGTTGAAAAAGTATTGCATTACAAAGCGTGGTTGCTCATGACAAATTTGTTAGAAAATTAACTTCAATAACAGTTCATTAAAATAGTGCTCACCTAGATTCTCTAATCTTTTATGATTCTGTTGCTGTATTACGCCTTCAGCAATCCACAATCGAATCAGATTTCGTTTTTCAAATGCGTGACCCTTTCGAAATATGAAGCAATACACAAAGCAGCGTTCCAATTGAGAAGGAAGATAATGGTAATTCAATCTGAAGGCTGGAAGAATATCATTTTGATGACAAGGTAGATCCCATATTGTACTGTGCAATACATAGTTCCATTCCTCGACATCCCTTTTGGAACCCAATAATATCCCATATGTTGTAATTGCCAAAGGCCTATCGATAACATCTTTAAATCATGAACAAGCTCATCGTGCATAATGAATTAAACACCTTTGCTACGTGTAGTCACAATAATATTACTCCTAGGGGCACCAACCTTTAAGGGTCTAAGCAACAGACCCTATTCTCGAAACCTCTCGTTCCAAATATTATCTAACATAAGTAGAATTTTTTTGCCCATCAATGTCCGCTGCAGTTTCATTTGAAATACATTTAAGTCTTGATTATCCGAATGCTATAGTGTGAAGGCCTCGAAAATGGATTTAGTAACATTGAAAACATCGAACTCTTTTGAGATATGCACCCAAGCTCCCAAGTTAAAATAGTATTGGACCTTTGTATTATTGTATAAAAATCGAGCGAGAGTATATTTTTCAATCTCAACCATGCCTACAATCGCAATAACATGTATCCCTTTGTCGTTCGAATCATCAGACAACAAAATATTTATAAACTTCATTTTCTCATCAATTCTAAAACATATATCTGATTTATCAAGCAAAGATGTTATGGCCGATAATCTCGGAATTGATTTCCCATATGCTAGGCATTCATTTAAGTTATAGATGTTTTTTCATCTACAATGATTCCTAGTTTCTTAATAATATTTTTAAGATGGAGGCTGAATTTTTTTACCTCCGACGACAATAGCATCTAATAGATCTTCAACGTCGAAGGCAGTCTTATTAAAATTGAAGAGCCACTCTTGTATTATGGTATTAACAATTTGCTTCTGCTCAGATCACCAAGAGTTTTTTCTACAGTTAACATTAAAATTTTTAGTTTTTACAAATTTTTCTTTAATTCCGCTTTTCTGACAAGTTGGGTAGTGCGACTTCCGAAACCATACTTCTGTTCTGCGCTCAACTTGAGTTTGTGTGAATTATGTTTTGACAATATTTAAAAGTCCTATAGCACCTTAAATAAGAAATTAAGAAGGATAATTGCCAAAATCAACCGTTTATGAAAGATACTAGTTTGTGCATTCCATCTTTGATATAACAGTATAACTGTACTGTAGTGGCGTTTGTAAATACAAATAACACCATTTTTTTCAAAAAAAAACTCGAATATAAATTTTAAATGGTTTCACCAATTTCTATAATTTCAATCCAAGTTTCTTTTCTCAAATGAATGCATAATTTCTTGAAATTGATGCATGCTTCCCTAAAAATAACCAATGCTTAAATATAAGACCCTAAGTGGGCTGAATGTCATGGATATTAATACAAGTTAGGCATAAAATTTCATTTCACAAATTTTATTGATTGAATCGAGTACTTATATATAACACATGTATACGATGTCTATGACTAACTTACATTGGTGTAAGTTCTATTGAACTACAACTAACTAAGTATGACTAACTTACACCGGTATAAGTTCTACTGAACTACATTTTAATTACTGTTCATCAAGTTGTAATACACAAATGAGAATGAGATGAACAACAGATTGGAATTCAAAAAAGTTCATTCATAATCAACATATTCATAGTTTGCCTTACATAAATTATCCATAACAAATATCGAATGAACCCTTATCTTTAACCTTCAAAATACACATTAAAACCTTAACCATTATCTTCAACAAAATATCTAATGAACCCTTATCTTCAACCTTCAAAATGCCCATTGCTCAGAATATTTTTTCAATTTCTATCCTTGAAGTAAGCAGGCCAGTACAATAGTATATACCATTGCAATAATCCAAAAATTTCTCTCATTTCTTCTACTCGTCGTTTGTCTTGATCTTTTTAGCAAGCCAACTAGAAGTGCTTTTGCACGAGGATTGATTGGGGGTTCACACCATCGAAAAATTGCAAGATTTGTGCAACTTATTTCTATAGTTTTACAACCAAAAACTCGCCTACCTGGGTTATCATCCGACCATGATGTCTTCAATATTGTCGGTTTACCACACCAGTAGATTGGAATTTCCATTTACTTAGACATTGAATCCATCTCTTCTTCAAGCATGTTGAGCTCAATATTCCTCAACCGTTAGCTTGCTAAGAGGTTGAGAAGATTGATTTTTTGGTTTTTGAGGTGGAGGAAAAAGATTAAAAAGATTGACACAAAATTTAGATTGGTTCAACTTTCTAACCAAAGCCTACATCCACTACTTAGGCTCCCCACCAAGAATTTCAACAATTCAGTAAGAATTCTTCCCCTTTTCTAGGATGAGGAGGCAACCATTTACAACCTAGACTTATAACCCAAGCCTAGCATCCAAAGCTCACAACCCGAGCTTTGGGAATACTCTTAAACAAGAAAAAACTTATCAAATGAAATCCCTCTACAAAGGTTGATGTTTTCACACTAAAGCACAAAGACAAATTTTTCATCATAATATTGTTGACAATGAAGCATTAGTCTTCTATAGATGCTTGGGAGGGGAAGAAGCTCCCATTCGAGAGCCTTGACCCATCAAAAATCCCGAGCCCCAGCTCGTGTCTATCATGTCCGAGGCAAGGAGGAAGAAGGATCTCTCGATGTAATCGAGTGTACGGTTGAACTAAACTTTCATCTTGTCCATGCTTTGATAGATTCGAGATCAACCTATTCCTTTATATGTTCATCCAATCGAGGAAATTATATGAACTCGTGAATAGGGTATCGATATGAACTTCGGCCGTACCGGTACACGATTGGGGGTCGTATTGGTACGGGTTGACCCGTGAAAATGGGATTAAAAGTAACAAAAGTTGGGCTACCTAATGCATTTGATAGTTTCTTCCTGGGTATTATTTTAGGTTCATGCATTCAATAACTTTTGTGGAGTATTCATAGTTTTTTTGTGGATACAAATAGAGAAAGCTATTTGTGGCTTTATGAGGGAATCTGAAATGTAGATATCAGTTGAACACAGCTTGGTACCACATCAGACAATCTCTGTCATTTTTTCTCGAGGTTTCATTTATCTTGTAGTTTAGCTTTGGTTTTAACATTGCATCAACATTATCTTGTAGTTTAGCTCCAATTTTAACATTGCATCAACATTTTGTAGACACTCCAGTCTAAACATTATTTTTATTATCATGAATTCACATCTTTTTATACTGACTTTTAGTAGCCGATTTGAGAATCAAGTTGGAAATGGGGATTGAAATTTGATATTTCCTTTTTGGGGTAAGGTTGTGTCTATCATAGCTATGGCCTTGAAAAGAATTTTTGCTCTTTTTTAAAAGTTTTCACTTATTGTTTTCTGTTTACCTTTTTGAAATGATTATCAAAACACATACCTAGTTTTCTAAGATGATAATTAGGGCCTCAGAGAAGGAATACGTTATACATGGTCCTTTTAGAAATTGTAACACCATTGAATATCATTTTTCTAATCTTTGCTTATCATTGCAGAATAGAGAGGATCTTGATGCTCTTTTTGAAAAGATATTGCTGAAGAAGCCTGTTTTTGAGCCTCAAGTGAGTTACCTCTAGATTGTTTGCTTTATTTCTGTGATCATTCGGTTCCTATTTAGGTGATAGATCACCATAGATGGTTTGGAAGTGAGTAGGGTCAAAAAAATTTCGCATCAATTGAAACATAATATTTTCTTTGTTAAATAGAGGGGTCTTGAGTCTTGACATCTTCACCACCCTGATTCTCCATTCCCCAACCACTCACCCCTCGTTTTGTTAATTACATATAATTGGGATATCATATTATTCTCGAGGTTGTTTATGGGATATCTGGTTGACCTCCTGTCAGAGAGCTTTCCCGCCTAGCTTGCATCAGTGTAGATCTTTACAGTTCTGTCTTGATTTTTCCTGAAAAATAGGCCATGTCCTGGAGTACCTTTTACATACCTCAAGATCCTCTTTGCTGCATCCATGTGTTCTTGTCTAAGGTCTGTCATATATTGACTTATGACATTTACTTGAAAGGAGATGTCGGGTCTGGTGAGGGACAAGTAAATCAATTTACCTACTAATCTTTGGTAGTCCTTTGTCAGTCGCAAGACCAGTTCCTGGTTTGTTGAATTTTAGGCCTGCCTCCATTGGTGTGTCTGCAGGTTTGTAACCCAGTAAACCTGTTTTTTTAAGAAGATCCAGGATATACTTCCGTTGGTTGATAATTAACCTTTTGTTGGTCCTTGCTACCTCCATGCCTAGGAAGTATCTCAAACTCCCAAGATCTTTGATTTCAAATTCTCTACTTAAGAAGTTCTTCAATTTGCTCACTTCTTCTTCATCATCTCCAGTCATAATTATGTCATCCACGTACACAATTAAGATTACTCTTTTATTGGAAGATGTTACCTTACTGAACAAGGTGTGATCGGCCGAGGATTGCTTGAACCCATTCTTCAATATAACCTTGGTGAATCTCTCAAACCAGGCTCTAGGAGATTGTTTAAGTCCATAGAGTGATTTTGCTAGTTTGCAAACTTTCTGAGGCTGTCCTGCACCTTTTACCCCTGAAGGAATTCCATGTAAACTTCCCCTCAAGATTTTCATTTAGGAATGCATTCTTGATATCTAGTTGGTGTAGTTTTTAGTCACAGTTTACTGCCAAACTAAGAAGAATTCGAACTGAATTCAATTTTGCCACTGGAGCAAAAGTTTCTTTGAAGTCGATCCCATAGGTTTGAGTAAACCCTTTTGCGACCAACCTTGCCTTGTGTCTTTGAATAGTCCCATCAAAATTATATTTGATTGTAAATACCCATTTACAACTGACAGTCCTCTTGCCCTGGGGTAGGTCTGTAGTAGTCCAAGTTCCATTCTTTTGAAGTGCTTCAATTTCTTCCTCTATAGCCTTCTTCCATTTAGGATTCTGAACTGCTTCTTCATAGCTCTTTGGCATTTGTTCCTTTTCTAAACAACCTGTAAAAGCTTTGAATGAAGGCATTAAACTTCCATAGGCAACATACCTTTGGATAGGGTACTTGGTACATTGTCTCACCCCTTTTCTCTTAGCAATAAGTTCATAATCATAAAGAAGATGAGAAGGTATATTAACAGATTCATTACCTTCATTTTCTTCACAGTCAACTTGACTGAAATTTAATTCTTGACGAGTGCTAGATTGCAGAACAATTTCTGGAATAGTCTTTCTTTTTTAGGTATAGACCTACAATTGTTTTGGAGGCTGTGAAGAAGTTTGAGTTAACTGTCTTGATGCAGGAGAAGTAACATGAGAAAAGTATGGGTTAGGTGATGAGTTAGGAGGAGTATGGGAAGAAGTTTGAGACTCAAGTAAGGGAGGATAATGAGAGGGTGAAGAGAGAGGAACTGGTGTAGGAACAAGCTGAAAATTATTACCAAATGTCTCCCCCTTAATTTCAGTCTTGGAGAAATAAGGTTCCTGCTAAAAAATGGTTAGATCCATAATAACAAAGAATTTTTTAGAAGGGGCATGGTAACATTTGTAGCCTTTCTTGAGTGAAGAATATCCAACTAAGACACATTTCAAAGACTTGGGATCAAATTTAGATCTTGTAAGATTGAAATTTTGTACAAACACAGTGCAGCCAAAGATACGCAAGGGAAGATTAGAGTTCATAGGTTTGAAGGATGGAAAGAAAGACAAGAATACATCCCTGGGTGTTTGAAAATTCAATACTTTACTAGGCATACGATTAATAAGATAAGTAGAGGTTAATAATGCCTCACCCCACAAGTAATGAGGAACATTGTTGGAAAGCAGTAGAGCTCGGGTTACTTTTAAAAGATGTCTATTTTTTCTTTCTGCAATCTCATTTTGTTGTGGAGTATCAACACATGAACTTATATGAAAAATGCCTTTATCTTTGAAGAATTCACCTAAGGACTTAGTGAAAAATCCCCCCCCCCCCCATTGTCAGACTTACAGATTTGAATTTTAACCTTAAATTGAGTTTCAACCATATTATAGAATTGTTCAAAGACTTGACTAACATGGCTGTGGACAAGGGAAAAAGGATGTGAGGGTTTATAGGTAGAGGAAAAATATGAATTTCTAGTTTGTTTTGCAAGAGGACAAACATGGCATTTAAAAGAGGAAGTTTTATTTTATTAAGAAATAACTTTGGAAACAATTTGGAAAGATAGAAAAAATTTGGATGGCCTAACCTAAAATGCCACAACATGATATCATCTTGTCCTAAGAAAGAAATACAAGTTGTAGAAGAAGGGTTTTGAGGGAATTGAATACTGGAGAAGACATAAAATCAGAACCCATAATCCTTGGATAATTTACTCACTGACAATAAGTTGCACTTTAGATCAGGCACAAATAACACATCTTTCAGAAGTAAATCTTGAGTAAGAAAGACAAAACCTTTTCCTTGGATTTTATAGTGAGACCCATCGGCTATCTTAATGGAGTTTTTAAAGGAAGAGGTATGGAGATAAAAAAAGAACAGCTCCTTATTACCAGTCATATGGTTAGTGGCTCCAGAATCAATAATCCAAGTAGATATATTTGAAGTTGAAAGAAAAGTAGTAGGGGAGGGATTGTAATCCATACCTTTAGGTTCTGTACTGGCCAAATTACCTTCAATATTGCCAGTTAGTTTACTAAATATTTTTTGTAACTGAGCCATTTGTTGTTTAGTAAAACCACCTGAAGTAGTAGTTTGACCATCATCAGAGAAGGAGGCCTTGTTTTTTCCATTTGTAACTGAGCCAGTTAAAGGGCTTCTCATGTAATTTCCAGCAATTTTCCTTTAAATGGCCTTGTTTTTTTGCAGTAGTTACATGTAGCTCGTCCCTTCTTTGTTCTAGGGGTGGAAGTAGACTATGTGACCATGGCAGAGCTGTCAGGAACATGGGCTTCTGGAATCATGTAGAGGCGGCGGCTTTCCTCTCTTCTCTCAGAAAAGACCTCTCTCAGTGAAGGAAGGGGATTAAGGCCAAGGATCCTGGATTTGACTGGATCAAAATCCCTATTTAAGCCATTGAGGAACTATAAATTCTTCTCTGTTCATTAATCTTTCGAAACAGTGCAGCATCAGTTGGGGTCTCCCATTCATGGGCTTCATACATGTCAATTTGCTGCCACAAATTGGTAAGAGTTGTGTAGTATTGAGTAGCAGTCATCCCATCTTGTTTTAGTGCAGCATCAGTGCTTTCCATCCCAAACAACTCTGAGAACCAACTTCAGGGACCATGATATTGATGAGCCAAGACATGATCCGACTGTAAGATTACGCATAGTATAAGTTTTATAGGAGTTAAACTCTAATTAATATAGGAGTTAAATTCTATTAGAATTATTATATATCTAGTATCTAAAAGATAGAGTAGAAGTCTAACCTTAGTAGGACTTCTAATTAATGTTAAAGTCCTAGTCTATATAAGTTGTAAACTTCTCTTGTAATCTCATAATTATTTTACTTCAATTCAATAAACAGAAAAGGTTCTGTTTATCTTCATGGTATCAGCCTAATTCGATCCTATTGATTTTTTTTCCCGATGGTCAGTAGTTCCAGTTCGAGTGGACTGCAATCTCCATCCTCGTCGTCTGCTACTTCAATGGCAGATTTTTTGGAACCATCTGGTTCGTCTACCATGTGCCATAGGTTTACAGGCACAAACTACATTCCATGGTCCCAGTCTGTTAAACTCTTTCTTATCGGGCGACGCAGCCTAGGGTATGTCAATGGGAAGAACTCCAAACCTGCTGCTACTGATGCTGGTTTCGAAAAGTGGATCCAAGAGGATGGTCGAATCATGTCATGGTTAATAAACACCATGGCTCTTGAGGTTGGTTCACAATTTCTCCTATACGAGACTGCCAAGGATATTTGGGATGTTGTCCGAGACACTTACTCCAGCACAAATAATAACTCGGAGTTATTTGGGATTGAGAGCACTGCATCTGCCTTAAAACAAGATGGTATGAATGTTACTCAATATTATACTACTCTAACTAACTTATGGCAGCAAATCGATATGTATGAAGCACATGAATGGGAGACTCCTACAGAATGGCTTATATGTCTTCTCCAGTACCAGATTTCCTACACCTTTATCTTCTGCAGCTTGTTTTACTTCTTTAGGACAAGATGATATTATGCTATGGCATTTTAGATTAGGCCACCCCAGTTTCTTTTATCTTTCTAAATTGTTTCCTCAGTTATTTATTAATAAAAAACATTCTTCTTTCAAATGTCATATTTGTCCTCTTGCAAAACAAACTAGGCAGTCTTATTTACCTTCAACTTACAAACCCTCACATCCTTTTTCTCTTATACACAGTGATGTTTGGGGTCCTTCTCGTGTGAAGAATATCAATGGGAGTAGTTGGTTTGTGACTTTTATTGATGACCATAGTAGACTTACCTGGACATATTTATTAAAAGAAAAGTCTGAAGTTGCTAGTGTCTTTAAGCAATTTTATTGTATGGTTGAAACTCAATTTCTAGGAAAAATTCAGATCTTCAAATCTGATAATGGGGGAGAAATTTTCACTAAGTCCTTAGGAGATTTCTTTCAAACAAAGGGCATTGTTCATATCAGTTCTTGTGTCAATACTCCCCAACAGAATGGGATAGCAAAAAGGAAAAATCGACATCTTTTAGAAGTCACTAGAGCCCTAATGTTTTCCCACAATGTCCCTAAGTATTTATGGGGTGAAGCATTATTAACCTCTACCTATCTTGTTAACCGAATGCCTAGTCGAGTATTAGCCTTTCAAACACCTAGGGATGTTTTTGGTTGCAATCTTCCTTTGTTTAAACCAATGACTTCCAATCTTCCTTTGCGTGTCTTTGGTTGCACTGTTTTTGTTCAGAACTTGAGTCCCATTAAATCGAAACTTGATCCCAAGTCTGTCAAATGTATGTTAGTTGGATATTCTTCACTAAAGAAGGGCTACAAATGTTACCATCCCCCCTCTCGGAAATTTTTTGTTACCATGGATCTAACCTTTTTTGAATAGGAACCCTACTTTTCCAAGACTGAAATTCAGGGGGAGACTCTTGGTGATGATTTTCAGTCCATTCCTAAACAGGTTTATGTTATTTCTCCCTCTTATACTCCTTCACTAGAACCTCAAACACCTTCTCAATACCAGCATACTTCACCTAATTCTTCATCAAATACACATCATTCTCCTATTACTTCTCCTGCATTTAAAAACTTATCTAGATCTCCTTTCGAGCCTCCTAAACAAATGCAGGTTTATTTTCAAAAAAGGAGAACCATTCTTGAAGCTGTTTTGCAATATGGCACTCGTCAAGAATTGGATTTCAGTCCAGCTGCTTGTGAAGAAAGTGATGGTAATGAATCTGTTAATATTCTCTCTCATCTTCTCGAGTATGATTATGTACCTATTGCTAAAAGGAAAGGGGTAAGACAGTGTACTAAGTACCCTATCCAGAGATATGCTGCTTATGGGAATTTAATGCCCTCTTTCAAAGCCTTTACAGCATGTTTAGATGAAGAACAGATTCCAAAGAGTTATGAAGAAGCAGTGCAAAATCCTAAGTGGAAAAAGGCTATCGAAGAGGAAGTTGAGGCACTTCAGAAGAATGGAACATGAAAAATTACTGATCTTCCCCAAGGTAAAAAACCTGTTGGATGTAAATGGGTATTTGCTATTAAATATAACTCTGATGGCAGCATACAAAGACACAAGGCGAGATTGGTTGCCAAAGGGTTTACTCAAACCTATGGGATCGATTTTAAAGAAACCTTTGCTCCTGTTGCTAAGTTGAATTCAGTTCGGACTCTTCTAAGTTTGGCAGTGAATTGCGACTGGAAATTACATCAGTTGGATATCAAGAATGCATTCTTGAATGGCAATCTTAAAGAAGAAGTTTATATGCAAATTCCCCCTGGAGTAAAAGGTGCTGAACAGTTTCAAAAGGTATGTAAGCTTGTTAAATCACTCTATGGACTCGAACAATCCCCTAGAGCATGGTTTGAAAGGTTTACCAAAATCATAATGAAGAATGGCTTCAAACAGTCCTCAGCAGATCATACCTTGTTCACTAAGGTAACCTCGTCCAATAAAAAGGTGATCTTAATTGTTTATGTGGATGACATAATAGTGACAGGAGATGATGAAGAAGAAGTGAAAAAGCTAAAGAGTTTGTTGAGCAGGGAATTCGAAATTAAAGACCTAGGAAAACTGAGATATTTCTTAGGCATGGAGGTAGCAAGGACCAACAAGGGGTTGATAATTAATCAACGAAAGTATGTTCTAGATCTTCTTAAAGAATCTGGCCTACTGGGTTGCAAACGAGCAGATACACCGATGGATGCAGGGTTAAAGTTCGATAAGTCAAAACTTGGTCCCGAGGCTGACAAAGGAATTTACCAAAGGATGGTGGGTAAATTGATCTATCTATCACTCACAAGACCAGACATTGCATTCCCTGTCAATGTTATCAGTCAACATATGACAGATCCGAGGCAAGAGCACATGGAAGCAGCTAAGAGGATTCTGAGATATCTTAAAGGTACACCAGGACATGGCTTATTTTTCAAAAAGAGTCATGACAGAACAGTTAAGATCTTTACAGATGCAAGCTGGGCAGGAGAACTCACTGATAGGAGGTCAACCAGTGGGTATCGCTCCTTTGTTTGGGGTAACTTGGTAACTTGGAAAAGCAAGAAGCAGACAGTGGTCTCTAGGAGCAGTGCCGAGGCAGAATTCAGATCTTTAGCCTTGGGAATATGTGAGGGAATTTGGCTAATAAAATTACTCACAGAATTGGGTATGACAAAAAATGAAAATTTTGAAGTATATTGTGATAACCAGTCAACTATTCAAATTGCCAAAAATCCTGTTCAACACGACAGGACTAAGCACATCGAGATTGACAGGCACTTCATTGCAGAAAAACTAGCTAAAGGAACAACTTCACTGAACTACATACCGACAGACTATGAAGCACGGGGACGACCCTAAGGTGGCGTCCCGCGTCCCCAATACGTCCCCGTCACGGGGACAATGCGGGGACGGCTGGGGGACGTCCCGAGGACATCCCAACTTTACCGGGGACGGTCAAACCTATATCGGGTACGATCAACACTTATTGGGGACGAACCCATCCGAATATATTTACTTAAAAAAATGGAAAATAAAACCTCCATCTTCTTTGTGAGCAAGGTTTTAAAAACCATTAAACTTATCTGAACTTAAAAAGCTCAAGGATAATTAAACTAAAAATTCTATCTGATAAATGCCTATTTATAGGCTGCTTTCTCTCCTTGCTTTATGTATCTTAAGGATGTGAGATATTAGGTGTGTATTGTTTTTGTAACCTGTTTTAACGTTTAATCACCCAAGCTTTAAATAGGAATGGATAAATATATATTTCAGCCATGTCATCTTTTAATTTTATTATTTTAGTCATTCATTTTCTCTTTATTTAGAATGTAAAGTTAAATTTTCGTTCAATTTAGTCATTTAATTTTAGTAATCTCTTAATCTAAGTGTTAAAAAGTAATTTAAAATTATTAGAAGTGGATTTAAATAACTACAATTATAATTATTGTTTAATACAATTATAATTTTAGCCCTTATTGTATTATACATTTTAATATTTTTTATTATATATATTAAATTTTATTTTATATTTGTCGTACCCTCGCCGTACCCGTACCCTCTAATTTTGAAAATTGCCGTTTTCTGTCCCCATCCCCGTATCTGTCCCCGTATCTGTATCTGTGCAACTTAGCCGACAGAAGAACAAGTGGCAGACATTCTCACAAAACCTCTGCCAAAAGCCCTTTTCGACAAATTCTTATCCAAACTGGGATTATACAATGTATACTCTCCAGTTTGAGGGGGAGTGTAAGATTACGCATAGTATAAGTTTTATAGGAGTTAAACTCTAATTAATATAGGAGTTAAATTCTATTAGAATTATTATATATCTAGTATCTAAAAGATAGAGTAGAAGTCTAACCTTAGTAGGACTTCTAATTAATGTTAAAGTCCTAGTCTATATAAGTTGTAAACTTCTCTTGTAATCTCATAATTATTTTACTTCAATTCAATAAACAGAAAAGGTTATGTTTATCTTCACCGACCATTCTCTTGGATCCACTTTTCCAGACCTTCATCAGTTGCAGCAGGTTTTGAAGTTTTCCCAGTGACATATCTTAGAGTTCCTCTCCCGATAAGGAAGAGTTTAACGGGCTGGGACCATTGAACATAATTTGAGCCTGTGAACCTATGGCACAAAGAAGTCGAACCAGAAGGTTCCAACAAATCTGCCATCGAGGAAGTAAATGTAGAGGATAAAGAGCGCAGTTCACTTTGAACTGGAATTTGCCATTAGAGAAAGAAAAAATATCGATTGGATCGAATTTAGGCTGATACCATGAAGATAAACAAAAAACTATTATGTTTATTAGATGATCGAAATCTATGATTCAATACAAAGATACTTACAACCTTATATAGGCTAGGACTTTAAGTTAGATAAGGAGTCCTACTAGGTTTAGTCTTCCTTCTCTACCTAAAAGACTTAGAGTACTACTACAGCAATTAAACTAATAAATTAACTCCTATACAAATTAAGATTACTATGCGTATTCTTACAGTTTTGCTTGGTAATGGTTCAATGTTCTGCGTTTGAGAGAACTGATTTGAGTAATTTCTTGCTTACATTAACAATCATAAGTTAATAACAAAAGGTGGTTATTCTAGATTATTAGGTTTTCTGCAGTAAGATAATTTGTAAGAGAATTATTTGCTGCCTTTTTATGTTTAATTGACGATCTAACTATCCTATAAAAATAGGAGGAATGTATGGTTTCTTAGGATGTTTAGGTGTCTGAAAGTTACAGGCTTACAGCTAATAGATAAATGGTGCCTTTCTGGGGGTGATCCTTTTCATTTTTCATACTTTAATTATCAGTGCCAAGGCTTTTTCTAGATTCCCATGCTGGTAGATTTTTTTAACAATCATCGTTCACGTTTAGTATAACAAGAAAAAAGCCAAGGGAGATAAGGATGCTGCTCCAGAGAAGAAGAAAGAATCTGAATAAGAAGCAACTGAGAAAGACAAAGAACTTAGTGTCAGTTTACTGAATATACAGGTTGGTCTGATTCGAAAAGCATGGAAACATCCATCTGCTGATAGCTATGTTGACGAACTTGTTTTGTACTTTATGTTCATAAAGTTTTCTAATTTTTCATGTATGGATGTCTAGATGCAAAACTGGTGTAATGATGTTATGTTCTATTAAAAATGCAGTTTACTTGTTGAGGAGATAGATGTTGGAGAAGCTAAATTGCGACAGGTGGTTAGTGGATTGGCCAAGTATTGCAAGCCAGAAGACTTATCGGTAATTTTTTCTGAGATATCTTCTATGGGTTTTTTTATATATTTTGACTTTTATCGTTTATCTTCATATTTTTTGGTTCATTAAATATGAAGCTTGCATTCTAATGTTCTCCGTGATTTTTGCTTGTGCTGTGAAGAATCGCCGTGTTGTGCATGTCAGAAGGACTGCTATGCTTTTTGGCATTTAATCAACATGTTATCCTTTTTAATTAAACATTTTTTATGTGCAACCTCAGAAAAAATACATCCTCTGATTGCGATCTCAAAATCGTCTTTCAACAGAAAGATTGGTAGTTTGTTGTTTCTGAAACTAGACTTTGGTTGTGTGCTTATATATTTGAAACCATGATGTTGATTAGTTTTCATGTTTGTATTCTCCCATTTTCAGGTGCTTTGTGCTTCTAATGAAGATCATTCCATTGTAGAGCCTTTACTACCCCCTGAAGGGGCTAAACCTGGTGATTGTGTTTCATTTTCAGGGTAAGGCCGGTAAGCATGTTCTGAATACTGTAAAAATAAAATATTCTTTGCACAATCATCTCACTGCGCTGCTTTTGTGAGATTATCTGAGATTGCATGAAACATAGATTGCAATTAATAGACTTTTTCTGCTTGAGCCGGCTTAGTTTTTTGTCGGTCCTTGTTCAGCTATTGTTCAGGGGGCATCGGGTTTATGTTAGGGTTACTTGACAATCAGCGATCGGAGTCTTATGCTCACTTTGTGACGTAAAGAGCAAATTGTTGGCATATCCCTTGAGGAGTTGGCAGGTTAATTATAAAAGTAGTCAAAATTGTTTACATTTACATGACGAGGTTGCTCTAGTGAAGCAAAACTTTGGAGAAATTGTGGAATATATGGTGCCAAGCTGGATGCTAGTGTTTGTGGATTATGTTGCAACTACAAGAGATGAACCATAATAAGCAAAAGAAGGGAAACTAGTTTGACCAAATAGACTAGAGATGTAATACAGAGAAGAACCATGGATAAAATTACACATATGAATAGGTATAGTATAAAAATCACAACATATGAGTAGGGATGGCCCTACTGATAGATTAAACCTTATGCCTAAAATTTGCTCGTATACTAAAACCTATAATAAATTTAGGCCTTGACTGAAAGGGTGTGTTTCTTCTCCATTTTGCTGTTTATGGATCTGTTCCATTTTTAACTGCTTGTTTCATGCATCTTCCCCGTTTGATAAGTGTTTATTGTTTGTGATTAAGTTTTCTCCTTGTATCACATGAACAAAGATTGTTGTTCTACAATCAGGATTAATGGAAAGCCAGAAGATGTCCTAAATCCAAAGAAGAAGCAGCTGGAGAAAATAATGCTGGTACGTATGGTTTCCAACTATTGTTATGACTATAGTACTTCTGGTGATCCTATGAAACTGGTTTCTACCACCTTTTAGTGTTCTTAACGAGCCCGAAATCTGTTGCATCGGGTTTTGATTGATTGTCTTTGTTGCAGAATCTTTTCACCGATGAGAAAGGCGTGGCCACATTTAAGGGTATACCGTTTATGACCTCTGCCGGGCCCTGTACATCTTCCATTCCTAAAGCAAGCATGAAAACCAAAAAGATCACGGGATGCCTATACACAGGATACTGATAGGTGGTTCCAGTTGCAGTTCTCAACAGTCGGTGCTGCTTGTCCTACTTTGGTTTTCTCACTGAATTGTCAGAAATCAGTGTGTTTGTATGAAAGGATTTTGTTGCTTCTGCTTTTAATTTGAACCTGGTAATCCTGAAAATTAAGCAAAGAAAAAACTAGTTTTAAGTCTCGAAACAGCATCAGAAGAGGTCAAAATTTTGTAGTGATTTGGTTGTATATGTGTTTTCGGTTAATATTGACCTGCTTATACTTTTAATTTGTAATGTAGATTAATAGTGATAGTCTTTGGGCGATATGTCCATTCGAAAAAGTGCAGTGGTTAAGTGAATTTCTGTTGTAACCCACACCAATTTGATTTAAGAGGAAGAATTAAGTAGGATATGTACTATTCATCTACTCCATGCAAAGCGTTTTCTTTTTTTTTTTCTTTTTTTTTTTTGACAAAGAAAAGGATATTCATTCAACAAGAAGAGAACGACTTCACAAAGCTGCCACATTAGGCAGATAAAAAACAAGAGGGGAGGGAACATCCGAAAAGAAGAACAAACATAACAACAAAGCAACACAACATTAAACTTAAGCAACGTGAAAGGAAACATAACAAGATTTCCCGAGCAAAGAATTGATCGACGACTCGAATAGGCGATACCTCTGCGAGAGCTCAATCCGGAGGCATTTTCCCATTTCAAAAGAAACAAGGCCTTGTTATCAAAGGTGTTGGACTGAAAAAAAGAGAAACGTCAGGGGAGAAGCTATCGTACAACGAGCAGCTGTCAACCCTTAACACAGAAGCTAACAAAGGTTCTGAACATTGCTATCGAGCAAACAGGGGCACAACAACACGGAACCGAGGTAAAATGGGCAACCTGAAAGTAAGGAAACAAAGGAAGAAAGGAGGCTTGCGAGGTGGCCGAGCAATAGCCAAGAGCCGCGATGAAGGATGACGGAAAGAAAGAAGAAACAAAGTGCAACGAGCATTTTCTATAATAATAGTGCTTTCAAGTTTCTTCCAATTTCCCAAGTATGAATTGGTCATGTCGTCTTGAACAGATTGAAATCTGAACACAAAAGTCATCCTCCATTCCACAACCAGGGAACTTAGGCTACATGACTCGTACTGAACATGATTTTATCAACACTTGATTCGGCTATGAAAAGTTGTTGTCGGGGGAAGAGACTTTCTTGGACATGTTATGGTGTAAAACTGAAGTTTGTTCCTTGTTGGGAGATCTGGGAAATACCCGAATGTTAGGTCAAATATGCCTATAGCGAAAAAGATAATGATGTTCATTTTAAGAGATCTAAGTTCAAGCAGTTGTGTGTGAAAAATACGTATATCTTTCCAGAAGATTAAGAAAAATATATATAAACAAATACTATATGTGCTTTTATCTAAATGAATTTCAGTAAGATACGTACTGAAAAAATACCAACTGAAAATAATTATATTTTTATCGACAATTATATATATATATATATATATATTGAAATGATTATTAGACCAATGGGAAATGTACTAGTTGTATGCATCATAAGCTCTACTTGTTGCAATGTGGAATGACTTTGAATTAATAGCCAGTTCAGTACGAAGCAAGTTTGAAGACCATGCATAGAATATGAGAGTAATACTCCAAGAGAGATTTCTCTAATTTGCTCTTTTTATCTTTATTTTTTTTCATCAAATTAACTTGTTTTACTATCTCCATAGCCATGAATCATTTTTTAATTTAGATATAGAAAAATGTTTTGGAATATAAAATTTAATGCCTCTTGACTCTTAATAGTAATAAATTATCTTATTGCAGTTAAGAATACTAGAATCCATTTTAAATATGACAAATACTTAAAAGGAGGAATTGGTGAAATATTGCACAATTAAAATTATTTTCGGATCTATAACACTTGCTACAATATATTTTAATTTGAATGGAAAGTATGGCGAGTATGAACAGTGTTTTGAGTATTTTTGAAATAAAAAAAATAAACACGGATGGAAAGAAATATGAGTATGAACAGTGCTTGGCTTAAATTCATTTTTAGTGGGAAAAGAACCCGAAAATGAACAGTAGAAGTTTGGAAGTTCATTTTGGGCTTGAAAGCAAACCGGAATTGAACAGTGACCTTAATTTAAGGGCTGGTGGCAGGCTGCATGGCGTGGTGCCAGCATGGTCACGGATGCAGGGCAGTAGGGGTAGGAGTTTCGAGTTTTTGTACAAATTTAATTGTACACCTATATTTCTTCATATGTATTTTACATGCATAAACGCAGCGTTGCACACACACATATGTATGTATGTATGTATGTATGTATGTATGTATGTATGTATGTATGTATGTATGTATGTATGTATGTATGTATGTATGTATGTATGTAGTATATGTATATTTATATACATTAATACATATATATATATATTCATTAATACATATATATACACATTAATATATATATATTAATACATATATATATATACATATACATATTAATACATATATATTAACACATTAATCTATACATATATATTAATATATATATATATATATATACTCATTAATTCATATATGTACGTATTAAGGCTTTGGGTTTAAAATGTAAGTTTTAGTATATATATATATATATATATATATATATATATTAGGGCTTAGGGTTTTGGTTTAGTATGTATATGTATATATGTGTTAGGGTTTAGGGTTTATAATATAAGTTTTAGTATGTATACAATCACTAATAATTAAATATTTTACCCCCAATCGCTAACAATCAACTTGACACATGTACTCCTAAACTCTAAATATGAGCCCCTAAATCTTACAATTACCAATAATTAAAGACTTAAAGTGCAAATCAAATCCCTAAACTTATAATTAAAGTGCAAGCATAATCTTCTAATCCCTAAACTAACCCTATAATAATTAAAGCAAATCAAAAGGCTTAATAATTAATCAATTTATGAAGCATGACCTAATTGAAAGAAATTTATAAAAACTAAACCAAAAGTTAGGACTAAAAAAACTAAAACCTAAACCCTAAACATCTAATTACAAAAAGGACCTAAAGAGTGATTAACCCCTAAACAAAAAATAAGCGGCAACTTTCCCCTATCAATTAAAAAATAGGGTAAAATACACAGACGGTCACTGAACTTTGATAAAAAAAATAAAATGGTAATCAAACTTTCAAAAATCACGAAATAGCAATTAAACTTTAGATTTTGAAACAAAATGGTAAATGGGGCGTTAAACCCCGTTAACTCCTAACGGAAATCTGACTGGGTATGCCACTTCCCCACCCAGTTTTCCACCTCATATATAAAAAATAATAAAATTATATTTCACGTCATATTTAAAAATTAAAAACAAATCATTTTTCATCTTCTTCGAGGAACGCCCGAGCCGATTTCGTCACAAATTACTCCTCGCTGGCGTTGTTTGAAACTACCAGAAACATGCAAAAAGGAAACAAGGAGGGTTAAATCCCTAGACAGAAGCAAAGTCAAAGAGCAAACCCCTAAAATGAAGCCATGGCCAAAATTAAGCTTAATTTGAATCAAATCAGAGACAATTTGGGGTAGAAAATTAAGGATTCATTCGTGTAATTCAAGCAAACATATAATTATATAAACCCATGTAATTGTTCATGCAACACACACAATACACAACAACAAAAGCACACAATAGATACACAATATACTAAGCATTTAGATTCAAGTGTAGCAAGCAAAGGTTGTAAGCAATTTCTCAGAGGAATAAAGCAAACCTTCTTTTCTGGTAATTTTTTTCTTCCATTTTTTTGAATTCAAGTGAAAGGGATGGAGTTTACCTTTCTCTAAAAATGTTTGCCTCCTTTGAAAACCTTCTGCGACTAAGTTCCAATGACGGTTGCATGTCCTGTTTCTTACCGGAATTTGGAAAATTATTTCTAAAAGGAAAGCGAATTTGGATTTTGAACTCTAAAATTCATTTTCTAAGGGGAAATCAAAGTTAAAAGACGGTTTTGGGGTTGCAGGTTTAAAAAGGAATTGAAAGGCTCATTTTTAAAGGGGAGTGGAAGAGTTGCCCGCATCACACCTTGCGTCGCCAAGGACTAGAACTCCGGTCAAACTTTTTGACAGAGAGGATTAGGGTTTTTATTTAGAAATAATTTATTTTTAATTTTTAAATATGACGTAGGATATGATTTTATTATTTTTAAATATGAGGTGGAAAATTGGGTGGGGATGTGGCATACCCAGTCAAATTTTCGTTAGGGGTTAACGGGGTTTAACGCCTCAGTTACCGTTTTGTTTCAAAATCTAAAGTTTAATTGCTACTTCGTGATTTTTGAAAGTTTGGTTACCATTTTGTTTTTTTTTATCAAAGTTCAGTGATCGTCTGTGTACTTTACCCTAAAAAATAACTTTCCCTATTGATTAAAAAAAAGCTTTCCACCTAAACTAAAAATTAAAGTATATTTCATTAATTTAATGATTATAATTAAAAATTTTAATAAAATATTTTTTTAATTTAATAATCATAATTAACAAATTAATTTAATAAAACTTTTAAATTTTGAATAATTTATTTTTAATTCATCCATCTCAAGTTATTAATTATTTTTTTAATTTAATAATTATAATTAACAAATTAATTTAATAAAACTTTTAAATTTTAAATATTTTTTTTAATAAAATAAATTTAATTATATTAATTCTTATTAACTTCACAAATAATTTATATTAAATGAGTTAGTACTAAGCATATTAATTATTTCACAAAATTTAAAACTCAGTAGTATAAAATGAATAATTAAATATAAATTTTATTTTAGATATATATGTATTAAATTGATTATATATGTATAAATAAAAGAAAGATTATTTACTTTAAATTGATTTAAAAAATTAATAGTTAATACTTTACATTTCAGTTCGGGTAACATCGGTTATCTTCCAAGTCGGTCTCAGATTCGGGTCCGTTTTAGTTGGGTGCAGGTCGAGTTTTGGGTCCACAGTAACATGTCTAATTTGGGTTCGAGTCGTTCTCAGTCGGATGCATGTCGAGTTTGGTTACTACATTAACAGGTCCAACTCGAGTTCGGGTCAACAACAGTCGGTTACAGATTAGGTTCGGGTCATCCAATCCTCGTGTCAAACCAGGTTCTGACTCGAGCAGGTTTTAGTCAGGTTTTCAGGTCGGGTCAACTTTTTACATCCCTAATTTTTTCGCTGTCAGGTCAACAAGCCGTCAATGTTTAACGGCAACAAATGGTTGAGTGACAAAAATTTACGTCCCGAAAACATAAGTGACCTTACTGGTCGTTTTTTAAAACCGGTGACCAACTCTGTATTGGGAGAAAATATAAGTGTCTATTCAGTAGTTAACCCTAATTTATATTTAAGCCTTATTATTATTCCAAAACGAAGGCAAAAGCAAGCATCCGACAACTTAGTATCCAACTCACCAAACTCTCAACAAAACCTAAGAAATCAAAACAAATAACGAAAAACTAGGGAAGAAGACGAGATAGTGAACGGAACATGGCAAGAGACAGCTGCTTGGCTCGCGTCACCGCCGGAGTCGCCGTTGGAGGCGCTGTGGGCGGCGCCGTTGGTAAGCGCCCAATTCTTCCACTCCTCACTAAAACCCTAACCCCCATTGCTCCGTTTTAGTAAATTACTGAAAATATTGACATCAATAAATTCTTTTTTTTTTCAACTTCAATAACCTTAGCTGTTACTATCGTTTTGAAATCAGAAAGCCAAAAGAAAAATAGCATCTATCGGCTTAGGATACTGGGAAAAAAGTTTGAATTCTAAACTTTAGGGTTTTCGAACATATAATAAGCATTTTAATAGTACATTACCGTCTCTTTCTTTACTGAATTTAGCCTACAGTGTTGATTATTTGCAAAGAAGATTATCAGCCCCACATTTGATTTTTGTTTTTCTTGCTTTACTAATGATTTTTTGTTTGCTAAGTACTTTTTTAATCCCTGCGGACACAAATGCTATATAACAAATACTATTGTGATTACGAACCGCTATTTTAATCCCTGCAACTAACGATAGCAGGTATCGCGGTTTTGGACAGTGCCTATACCGCTATATAACAAATACTATTGTGATTACGAACCGCTATTTTAATCCCTGCAACTAACGATAGAGAGGTAGCCCTCTCCCTTTCCATAAATCGCGAACTATCCATGAGAGCTAGCCCTGGCCAAGGCTTTCAAACCAGCGACCTTTAGTTGGAAGTTAAAGTTCTAAGCATTAGGGACATGGTACCAGAGTTCAAAACTAATGAGAAACATTCAACACCACTACTTTTGTAGTAGTATTCTAGGACAATGTGATCCTATGTTGCTTTGAAAGTACTTGTGTAAGTTGTGTTCCTCGCCCATGTTTGATGCATATCCAGACAATTGATATGGAGATTTGATCCTCCAAGTTCATAAAAGAAACTTGAAAAAAAATTCAGCTTACCCTTTTCGGACACATTTCCGTACCTGTCAGTCACTCAAATCGAGTGACATAGGTGTGCTCTAAATGTCCCTAGAGATTAGAAGAATGAGAATGGATGATTAGGAAGGGAATTAGATGATTCTACAGAGGGTGATTGCAAGGACAGAGTCTTCTGTTGGTATCTTTTAAATGTAGCAACTTTCTATCTTAACTGAAACAACTCCTTTCCTAGATCCCTTTTTCACTCGAATCTTAATTATTTATCGCTCTATATTAAAATTACATAACTTTGTTATATATATATATATTAGGACTGTTAATAAGGCGCATTAATGTGATTTTGCTCATGCAGGTGCTGTATATGGGACTTACGAGGCTATTAGGTACAAGGTAATGTCCGATATTTTACCTTTTATTTCTAGAGATGAAACAATGTCAATTACTTGTTTAGCTTTGCATTTTTGTTTTTTCATCTTTCCACCCGAATAACTAGTATTCCACGGATATATGATCCATATTTCTATGAACCGTAGAAAGAGTATGTCGTGTTGACGGAGGTAGCTAATAATAAGATATCCGACCATGTGATGGACGTAAAATGTCATATTTTCGGACTGCGCAGGTACCAGGACTGCTCAAGATTCGTTATATCGGGCAAACCACGTTGGGTAGTGCAGCTATATTCGGACTTTTCTTAGGTGCTGGAAGCCTAATCCATTGCGGAAAATCCTATTAAACCAATTCATTGTTCGTCTCAAGGCCTCTCAGGATGGTGGTTTGCTTTAGATATTAGAAGAAAAGGTCGTTTCAACTTTTTTAAGCCTTGGTTTTGTTCTTTGTGTAATTTCAATTGCCTTACGTGGGTGGATACGAATTTGAGAATATATTCGACTTAATATTTCTTCTTTGCCCCCTTTATATTCTGTGTCAAAGCTTATTTCTATGATGAATGAAAGGCTTGGTTCAGGCAAAATGAGCATTCCAAGTCCCATACATTAATGTAAAGCAAAACATCCATTTTGGTACTTGTTGCAATATTCAAGCCTGACGAAAACAAGTCTTCAAAAGCATAAAAAAAGAGTATAAATACACTACAATCATAGGTCTTACTGTGACATTTGGCCATGAGGAGGGGGACCTGTCGGTGGCTGAGATGGCATACCGGACTGACCACCAGACTGCAATAAGTGCAAGTAATTAAGTTAGTTTGATTGTTTTGAATGAACTCAACTATTTTTACCCAAATGCAATTGCCTCGGATGAAGCAGCATAAGAGTTCTGGTTATACAACATGAAATACTCAAACTTGGACGGTATATTCAAAAACGGACACTTCAAGAAAATCGAGTTAAAGAATCATAAGAAATACTACAATATTGTAAAACATAAGAATTCTACTGGTAATATCCAACACGAGTTGCTGCTTTTCCTTTAGGAAATAGCATGCCTTGGTTATTTTATTCTGCCGGGGAAAATGAAAGTGAGAATCGCTCAATCGACCTACTTCTGATTGATGTTCTATCACTGATTCCAGTCACCAACATAAAATATAGGGATACGGACAGAATAAGATCACGGAGAGTGAATGAAATCATTTACCTGATAGGGATTGTACCCAGGCATCATTGGCATCTGACCACCCTGTGCACGATTGAATGCACCACCCTGCGGATACATTTGGCCACTGCCCATATTTGCTGAGCCCTGCATATTTTGCATACCACTGGGGAAACCTCCTACTGAAGGGCCACCACCACTTGTAGGCAAGGACCCCGAGTGCATAGGATTCATGCCCATGAAATGGCCTTGTGGTAATGGAGAAGGCATCCGATTCATTGTGCCTTGCATACCCTAGAATATTGAAATAAGTTTGATCAAGGTTCTTAAATTTGTCCGACCATAATCCATAATCAAAACCCAGTTTCATTGGAAATATCGTATGCATGCCATCCAAGTATGCAGCAAGTCAGGCAAATGAACCATAGAGAATAGAACATCTTCCCTATTTGGAAACAAATTAACTATGATCATCGGAGCATATAATTTGAAAATGAAAACCATAGATGCAAAAAGGAAAAAAACATGTGTAGAGCTGTTTACAAGGTAATACCATTGGACCAGGCATTGAGGATGGGACAGGCGAAGGCATAACATGGGGAGGCATTTGGGGAGGAGGGCGTTGTAAATGAGGATGCGGATGCAGGGGCATATGAGAATGAGATGGAGGTTGTAGCGGTGGCATATTTGGAGGTGGCATTTGCTGTTGCATTGCCTGTTGTTGAATTTGTTGATATCCATGCTGCTGGTTGGCTAGAAGCGATGGATGTGGTCCAGGAGGAAGAGGAGGAGCTCCAAAAGGCATGGAACCCGGATGAATCTGCTTTTGGTCCCCTTGAGAAGATGCATCAAGAGATGAAACTGATAACGGCATAGGAACTCCGATACCAGGAATTGTTCCCTCATTTCGAGTTGCAAATGGTCCTGGGGTGGTTGGGCCTTCAGGCGCTGCAAAATTGCCAGGCATGCGACCAGCTAATGCAGGATTTTGCTCACCATAGCCTAGATACAGTTTATAATGCTATTAAGTATAGAAAAAAGTATAAATATTCCAGCATATTTACAGAAGTTCTGTAATAAATCCAATGACTCGTGACTGAATTATTCAGATAATGCGTACAAAAATAAATAACTGCTTAAACATCCTTTTCTTTTTGCCTATTCCTTTTCCAGATGGGGATTGGGGAAGAGGTCAAACAGTAAAAAAGCAGGGGAATAAGTAGAAACCTTGATTCTGACCAATGTTAAATTTATCACGAGCAGTATCTCCAGGCCTATTTCTGCACCAAAACTTTGTTGTGTGATCATTGCTACCACTGCATGATTATGAATACAAGTTAAACACCTGAAGATGGGATTGACATATAACTTACAGATTGATAAGACATAATGCTTATCAGTACACTGATGTAGCCTGGAACAAATACAGCTAGAATGAAAAAGAATAGAAAACCAAATCAAAACAGACGAGCTATAGCACTAAAAGCAGCAAAATGGAAAAACAGTAACAATCACAATTAAGAAACATGATGTATTTTTTGTTCCACAGAATATTAAAAGTTATAAGAGCTTGGTAAAACAATTTTCCACAACTATTCCCATGGCTATTAATTGTTACGGTTCCAGTCCATATCAGCATTGAATACTAGCTTACATGAAGAATACAGGCATACAGAGTGGCATAAATACCAACTACACTCCTTGTCCACATGTACATGGACAATAAACTAAACATCATTCCCTCAACATACCAAGAGACCTGGCCCTCAAAAAATATAAAATAAAATGTATAATGTGTTCTACACATCTCATAAAATTATGGGTAAAATTTTGATACACAAACTGCATATATACACCATAAAACCCAAATCCTAAATTCCTAGCCCTAAACCCTAAAAAATTAAATACTAACATTAAATTCTAAACACTAAAACCCCAAACTAAACCCCTAACCCCTAAAACTAAAAGATTTGTGTAAACTAGTTTACACAACCTGTGTATCAAAGTTTTTTCCTAAGGTATTACACTAACAGATCCATATTTTCATTATATTTTTGAAAAAAAAATCAAATACGATATGATACAACATACTCAGACCTCCAAGTGTTTAAGCACTCAAAGCTATATATGAATTTCGTCCGCTGATCTCAATTCAAAGACTATATTTGGAGACCAAAACTGGGTTGAAAATTTCGGATACAAAAGCGAGTTAGCTTAACTTAGTTGACAGCATTTTAAGTCTAAATGTGTTAAATATGTCCAAATTTAAAGATTTGCTCATTCACTCTAGCGCAACAACTAATAAATAAGAATGAGAAAACACATTAATCATAGATATTTAGCCCATTCTCCATGCAGTTTAGAGTACATTCTAGAGATCCCAATTACTCTCCACAAGCCTTGGACCCTTCTGTTCGAATATTCAAACTATAGTTGTCACCTTCAGGGATTGATCAACCATGGTAAATAAACCTTAAAGTTCTAAAATTTTATCACAGTAAACCCTTCAACTCTAGAAATTTTGTTGTTTTTACTCTCCATTAACAATGTTCACTAATCAAATAGTACCGAGTCAGATGATAGTCAGATAATTTCAGAGATGTCCACAAACCAATTTCATTCAGTTTCTATCTCAAAAAGTCAAGCATCAAATAAAGCCAACACTAGCCCGCGGTCAAACAGTGTACGCATATCTACAAATGCAAGCATAGGTATGCATACAACTATTTTAATTTTCATATGATATTCATAAACAACAAGGAAATCAACAAGAAGCATGCAGGACAATCATAAATCTAGAATGGGTTCACCTGCATAGAAGATATCCAATAGGATGCCAGGAAATATCCCACACACTATTATCATGTGCACTAGGAAGGTCAACCTGTGGAGTTTCATGCCTGTACATCAAAATAATCTTTAGCAATCGTAAGTTGTAAAAGATCACCCGTCATTAATGCCAAAGAGGCTAAATCCCCCTTAACTCTTCATTTTTTTTCAAAGTAAGCCTTTATGCTTTTATTGTACCCAAATAAGTTTTTAGCCCTCAATTTGCATCCAAATAAACCCTTAATCCAAACAAAATAATTATTCTTTGATTTTTTATGTAGGTACAAATTAAAGTTTAGAAGCCTATTTGGATATAAATTAAAGGTTAAAAGCTTATTAAGGTACAAATTAAAGATTAAGGACTTATTTGGGTATTATAAATGTATAGAAGCTTAAGTAATAAAGTTCAGGACTTTCTGGTTTATACTTCAAAAGAACAATAATAAATATATAAAATATTAGAAATAAAAGAGAAACAAAACAACTTTGTGATATAAAAAGGCATCAGGAATCTCATAGATAAACATCATAAAATGGATTTTAATATGAAATATAATTTAACATAAAAAACTTTAGAAAAAGGATATTTTTTTGAGTAAATACTCTAGTTCCCCTGCTGCAGTATTACCAGCCTTTACAATTCTAACTATGAGTTTTAACCTCATCAAGATCTATAAACTTTTCACATGTTTTGATGTCTCTCGTAATTGGCATCGTCATAAGCCAACTTTATAATGCAGCCTAAATATAAATTCCAAGAGACAAATAACCAAGGTAAATGTGAAACAAATAAAATCACACAAACTTTGTGACCTGGAGCATAAAGGACAAGACAAAACTAGGGAATTCAGTAATGCAGCCAATATTTGAATCCAAAGACGTACCCAACAAGCCAATGGAAAATGGATCCATCAAAACTCCCACTGACAAAGTATTCTTCATGGAATGGGTGCCAAGACAATGCTGGAAAAGTCCAAGATCAATATGTTAAAGAATTATCTTTATAGAAATCATTCAAGAATATAATTAAATGATCAAGCATGATAATAACTATAAGCCACAATCAACCAAATCATTTTCAGAGCTCTATCATGATTCATATTGGTGACCAAACAACTGTAGTTAAGCATATATTTAATGATCAGGTGCTTTGAGTAAAGTCCACATGCAAGGTTCCACTTAGGATAAGTCTGACTAACCAGTCACATCCTTCCTGTGGCCTCGGAAAGATTCAAGTTCCTTCATAGCTCTAATGTCATAAAGCTGAAAAGGACAAAGTAAATATGGGGAAACAAAAGAAAGAAAGAAAAAGTATATATACTTGTATAGATATATCTACTCCAATCAATCAAATAACAGCTTTGCAGTGATTAGGAAGTTGCTGACCTTGATGATTTGATCCTTTCCAGCAGTCAACACCCAATTCCCATTTTGATTCCATTTGACACAAAGGACTGTGTTTTTATGGCCATGACTGCAAAAGACTTGCATTACTTCTCAAAAAAGTTAAAATCATTAGTAGCTATTATAAGCGTTTCACCAAGATAGTTACTCACAATGAGCAAAGCTCTCTCCCTGTCTTAGCATCCCAAAGTTTCACAAGGTTATCTTTTCCACCTGAAGGGTGTCCAAGCATGGTATCACAATGACAACTTGCAAAAAGATAATGCAAAACTCCCTTGGAAAATAAACTTGGTACACACCTGAAACCAGTAAGGATTTTGTAGGATGCCAATCAACACTTTTGACATCCCACCCATGGCCTGCCTGAGTTCAAAACATGTATGAAACTCTTAGGTTAATTCATGCATACAAGAAATCTATACAGGGAACATATTACTGAGGCAAAAAATACCATCAAGAAAAGATTATATGGAGGAACATACTAATTCTTATAGTTAATATTTTACGAGCCAAGAAACATTACCGGTTAATGAACGCTCCTCCTGGCACCTGGCAAAGTCCCATACTTTTACAGTAGTATCATCAGAACCGGAACAAAATTTTAAATCTGTCCTACAAAAACTGTTCAAAGAGTGCATCTTAAATTCTATATTAGATAAAACTCTTATACGAAAAAGGAATGTCAGAGAAGGTACCTTAAGTCACGAACTGATTCTTTGTGAGCAGACTTATTGACCTTAACATTATTCATGTTGTTCTGCCAATACCTAAAAGGTAAATTCACAAATACTCTTACATTGGCAAAAAAATATTCCTGAGCCAAACAAAAATTCACAAGCATGAAAGCAGTAAGGTTATATCACACAAAAGAATATGAAGAATACATACTTTATTGCACCCCCATCATCACCAGAAACCATCCAGTTGTCATTGTGACTCCATACCATAGACCTGATGGCTTGATCGTGGGCCTAAGTATTTTTTTTTTGTGGTGGGGGGAGGGAGGTCCAAAAGCCATCAATTTAGATTCTCAAATGAATAATCCTAACTAAATAAGATAAACATGTCAGTTAATAGAAGTATACCTGAAGAATCATTTCAAAATTGAATGATTGTCCATTCCATAGAGTAAATTCTCCACTCTGAGAACCTGTGATGAGACGTCTACCTGTAGGAGTCCACTAAAGAAAAGAAAAAACTTAGTATACCAGCTCTAAATTTAGTAACTTCAAACAAAAAGCCTTTTTTCCCTTTGAGAAGTAGGGGAATTAAATTGGTATTCCATGCAAAGCAGAAAAAAACAACAACACTAGAACCAAATACCTGCTTACACAAAGTCATAAACAATTGCAAAAAAGAAGCATCATCAATAGAAACAATAACAAGTTAAGCTTTTTCCACAACATAGCATCAGCTGTCATTAGCATAAAAACATCAAAAGATAAGTCATGTAAACATGCAAGCATAAAAAGGCAGTTGCTTCTATTAGGTCTCACTACCTAACTGTACCTAATAGTAAACTGAGGATAAAAAATAATTAAGATAAGTCAGATGGTTTGTATCTAGCTGATATCCAACAGTTCATTGAGACAGCCTTTGTCGGGTAAACAAGAAAACCTAAACTTTTAGAAGTTAATTTAATTTGATGGGTATGTGATCACGTTAGACACATTAAGACAGCATGAGTTATCATTTCTAGCAAGAAAAGCTAGTTATAGAGCCTTTCAACTTAAAATAAATCAGTCCCAAAGTCAGATGCCAACTAATTTTGGACCCCATTGCTTCCTCCATATCAAGCAAGACTGAAGCATTTAATCCCAGAAATAGAACATAATTGATGAGATTGATTCTAATGTAACTGAGGAAACAATAGTTGTACCAAAAATATATATTACTCTAATCTAACTCACCAAAACGCGATTTATTGAACACCGGTTTTTGTTTAGAGATGTATGAACAAATTTGGCAGCAAAGCTTGTGGATGGGTTGTCTAAATAGGCAGCTGCAGGCAACATCTGCATGAAAGATCAACAGAAGTACTAGTTAAATCTTACAATTCATAATCCAAGAAACAAAAGAAAAAAGAATTTTTAGTAACATCAATTGCTGCTGCTGGTGTAGGCTGCAATGTTGTCCTGTCCTGTGAATCCCGCTGCGACATTCGAATCTGCAGAATCGCTGCTATTAGATTACAACTACGTCACCTTCATTTGAGATATAGAAGGAAATAAAAAATTGAGTTTGCTATCCGCAGGGAAGAAGCTATGCTTTAAAATAAAACAGTCAAGCAAATTGAATGATAAACTTCCGCCAAAAGCTACAGAAGGAAGCAGGCAAATTTCTAAGGTAGAGCAATCAATGACCAATTGACCATGTTGATATAAGGGCAGGCCATTAACTACAGAAATTATAGAAGCAACATATAGGCCATATGAAAACAAACATGAGAATCACCAAGCTGACCATGCAACCACTTATAGAAAGATGTATAAAAACGCATATGGAAGCAACCAAACATGAAAATATCACCTGCATATATCGCACAACAGTGCTAGTATAATCAACAGCCCTCCTTTGGGTCATCTTTCTCATTCTTTTTGCAGCAAAATTGTCACCATGAGCTAAAAAAGTATTTAATAGAAAAACAAAAGAATTAGTTAGCTAATTTCTCAAGTGAATAGCAACTCGTCATCTAAGCATGCGGTTGAGGCATGAGGGTAACCATATTTTTAGACCTAGAAGTGTTACCACAACACAAGGCTCATGATGCAAACTGAACCCAAACGTTTAAATACACGAGGCCTACAACCAATAGAAGCAAGTAACTGTTTTTAAATGTATTTTAGAATGAAATCACCTAAACTTAGAATTTCAAGAACCAAGCAACTATTTTTCGATAGAATTCTTAAAATGTCCACTAATTTGAACTAAAACGCATACAAAACTGTAAACTAAAGAAACTGAGGAATTATTATTCTACCGTCATAAGGCGGATTCTGAGGAGGAGGAGCATGGTGGTGATACTCTGAATTAAGAGTAGTGGAAGATGCTGAGGGCTGCCGCATCATTTGCGGAGGCGGAGGACCTCTCTGGAACTCACCACCTTGAGGGTGCGGCTGGTTCTGCTGCTGCTGTGGATCACCATACATCATCGTGAAGACCCCAGAGGAGAGCCTAGTTCATACGGCGGTGAAGAATTAGAGTGAGTGTGCTTGCAAAGCACAGGAACAAAACCCTAAACCCTAAATTATTTTGGGGAATTGAGAACGGGAAAGCAAGTGTAAAGGGGAAAGAAAATCAATCGGGTTTTGGTCTTTTACCCATTTATGAAAATGGATTAGGATTTATATGATAAACGGGTTGATCCGTTTTACGAAAATGATAGAGATATGTTTTAATATTTAAATTTAGTTTTAATGTTTAATTCCATATTTAATTTTAGAACAAAGGTTAGTGTCATTGGCAGCACTTTTAATCCTATATTTATTTTGTTTTTTCTGCATTTTCTTCTGCTTTCACCACCAACAGCTAGCCATAACCGGCCGTCTCCGCAGAATCTGATGCACTTTAAAAATCAGTGTCAGCACGTCGACACCGGTGTGCCGTAGAAAACACCAAGTCCGATCATCGGAGCTTTTCAGGTAGTACGCACACAAATTAGGAAACTGCAGATGGTAATATATGGTATTGGCAGCATTGAGTCTCATGAAACTCCTCGACTTCAACTTAGCCTTGCACTTTTAATGAAAAGAAAGCTCGACTGGATCGGGGATATCGAGGTGTTTGATCATGTTCTATCTGCAACCGAGTCTCAGGTTTTAGAAGGCCTCGGTTGTTCCGTTTTATCTGTTAACAATCAAAGGCCGGCGGGAAGCTAAGAAGCCAACACTTTTCTTCATGCCACATTGTGAAGCAGGGTTATACAACAATCTTTTACATGCAAATTGGGGGAGTGCAGGCATCGAATCCAGCGACGCTGTTTGGAAATAGCTTTGAAACTTATGAGCAGCATGTCTCATTTCAGTACTATGACCAGGAATTGTCATTTATGGACTCATCTGTAGACTGTAGCTGAATCAGTCGCACACATCTTAGCTGCCCAAAGATTCACAGATGAATTCAGAATCGCGACGATTTCCTATGATTATTTTGCAACTTTTCATGATTTGAGTTGGCATTTTTTCAGGCTTTCTTGTGGGAAGGAGCTGCAGTTGAATCGAGTTCATTTGATAAGAAAGCTCCTGTAGTTCATTTGATAAAACTATACATTCCAAAAAAATGTATTAATTTTGTTACAATATGTATTTCTTGGTTCATATTTGTAATGTTAAATCACAGGGAAAAGATTACTTGCACAGATTTGATTTATGAGCTTTACCAGGAACCCCAACGCTCATAAACTTGAAGCAGGAACGGTTGGTGTTCGAAGAAGTTGTTGCAGTAAGCGAGCCGCAAGACGCTGAGTGATCCCGCTGACTACACGGCCCCCAAGGCTACGTCCCTCTGGTTGTTGAAGGACCTGTTCCACAACCCCCTTCATTAGCCAACTCCATTGAAGGTTATAATCGTGTCGGATGTAAGTGTTAAACTTAAATAATTCAAGAAAAATGAAAGAATAAACAAACTATACCACAAAAAAAAAGGTTTACTAACCTGTAAAATAGGCTGCAAGAGTGCTGGATCAAAATCTTCAGAGGAATTTAGAAGCCCCCAGATTCTAAAAAACTGGTTCCGAAGCTCCATCATGGCTTCCAAATCAGCATTGTTCATTGCAAGGGCTCCATTTCCATTGTCATTGATCATCAGAGTCCGAACAAAAGATGGTGCAGAGTTGTACGTATCAGCGACCGAGCCTAAAATAACGGCCTCGGTGACACGAACAGCCTCTTTAATTGTTAAAGTCCGAAGCTCTTCACCGTCTGGCGCCAGTATTAACTTTAAAACAGGTTGCAATGCATCTTTTGCTGAGAAATCCCTGTCCTTTCTCCCCTCAATAAGAAGGTCTTCTAGTCTGTTCCACCTGTTGCAAACGGATCAAGTTACGTTGTTATGACTCTTCATTTTCCTCCAAATGTCATAACCCGGGTTTATGTCAGATATATATTTGGACATGAGTATAGGAGTATAATGCTCTAAGACCCTTCCAAATGCATGAACATATTCGTGTCAGACGCATGCTTGTAACTGACATTCATATCAAAATATGCACATTCGGAGTAGCTAGATTTCATGAACTCGAATGCCGAGAGGAACAGAGGATATACAAACAATTAGGTTAGGAAATACATGCCTGAACCTGCCATCCTTGAAAAGCAACTCAACTAGAGCATCTCTGAGATATGGATTTGGATCAGTGAGAAGCCTTTTAGCAAAGTAAGGATATGAGGCAGCCAACACTTTAAAATTAGGATCAGCATACAGGGCTAACCCTTCTAGGACTGTAAGTGACCTCAATATCAGTGCATAATAGGCAGGTACTGCAACAACATCGAAAACCAAACCATTAGACCACGTAAGAAATTAATACGTACTCGTATCCAAATACGTGTCGGACGCAAGTACTTTAAGAAAACTAAAGAGTTGAAGCAACATAACGTACAATAACCAAACTTGAGGATAGGGCTCAAAAGTATCATATAAACTATAAACATGATAAACCTTGCTCCAACTCTTTCTTTTCTTGAAGCACATGTATTATTTGACATAATTTCATATACGAGTATGAGCATATGACTCTTCAAGAATCCGGAAAAGCTTAAAAGTGTCGGACAAATACCATACCCTACAGTCACACCCAAATTCAAGTAATGTACGAACCAAACAAAGAAATATCAGCTCACCATTAAAAGGGTATTGATATAAAACATTTCCCAGGCCATCAACAAGTGTTTTGAAGTTGAGTTCGCTCACAGTGTAATTCAGCGCATCATCAAAGAAGTCCCTAAGAGCTGGCACAATGGGAGAAACATCCACATCCACCGCCAAGAAATCCAGAGCATAGTAATCACGAGCCATTGCTTCGTAATCTCGATTCACCATATGAACAACGTGCCCAATTATAGCCGACCTTGCATCCTCCGGTGTCTCACTCATCATTCCAAAATCCAGAAATGCGAGCTTCCCCTCAGGTGTCGCCAAAAGATTACCGGGATGAGGATCGGCGTGAAAATAGCCGTGCTCTAGTAGTTGTCTAAGGCTGCATTGGATGCCTGTGGTTACTAAATCTATAACCTTTAAACCTTGCCGTTCAATGGCGGCTTGTTGGTTTAGTTTCACCCCGTTAACCCACTCCATTGTTAATACTTTACCACTCGTGTAATTCCAGTAGATATCCGGAACAAGGATGTCCTCTTTGTCAGCATATAACGTCTTGAATTTCTTTGCATTTTGTCCCTCCTGCAAGCAACCTGCTAAAATTAACATCTCATGGCACAATAATGGTACATAGATATGTATAGTCCAAGCGATATAGTAAAGAAACTAACCTGGACATAGTTGAGCTCTTGGTAAACTCTACGGGCAAATTCGTCGATAAGGGCGACAACATCGCTCGTGATGATATCAACGTACTTATTGATGAGAAATCCGAGGCCTCTTATAAGGTAAAAATCAAGTCCAATGGCTTCTTCAATACCAGGTCGTTGCACTTTAACAGCAACAGTTTGGCCTGAATACTTGAGTCGAGCTTTGTAGACTTGGCCTAAACTGGCAGCGGCAATAGGAGAGGCGGATATCGAAGAAAAAATGGATTCGATCGACATCCCCAACTCCGTTTCGATGCATGAGAATGCATCGGCATCGGGAAATGTAGGCAATGCGTCCTAGGAACATAGAAGAGTTAGTAAAATTGACAAGGGGAACTACTGCACGACCTTGATTTGACTCGAATCATTTATATATATATGTATCATTAACCGATAACCGATTGACTTAAGTTACCTGCAGCTCGGCCAGCTCCTCGAGATACTCGGGTGGGCAGAGGTCGGGTCTGGTGGATAAACCCTGACCCAGTTTTACGAACGTCGGGCCTAATCGGGTGAAAATGGTTCTCAATTCAATAGCTCGCCTTCTCTTGTTTCGATCCAGTGTGCCATTCCTTTGATCCAACAACAGCTTCGTACCAAAAGAGCCCAAGGCTACCAATATTTCCAATGTTCTTTTCACTGCCTGATAATCATACCAATTTCATAGCCATTAACGAACCACAATTATGTTCCATTCATGCAAAACTATTTTATCATTGCCAAAAAGCATATCAATATATCATCCACGACTCGATTCGACTCGTTTTTTCTATTACAGTTAATATAGAATGTTTTGATATTTTTTTGGTTTAACCACTGGTTTTCGATCCACTGGCAGACTAATCCAGGGCAGGTTTTGCATAGCCCCATTATGGGGCGACCTTACCAACTCAATTTTCTCCGTTCATAATATCAAAATTCCAACTACTGAACTTACTTAAAGGAATCTACTTCCTCGTAAATACCTAATCAAATGAGTAATAATGGTTCGCTTATCTTTTATTAATTTAAAATTAACAACTAAATAAAAATAAAATTCGATGTAAATTGAAGTTCGGGCCTAACCTGGACAGGTCGCGACCCATATTTGTTGGCAAGAAGTTCGGGACTGTAAACAGAGGCATTGGCTGCGCGCGCCATGGCCCTGGCCTCCGCCTGCAGGTCCGCCGCCAGGTCCCCTCTCAATACTTGCAGAGCCGCCGGCGAAGCATCGGCTCTTGGTCCTGCTTCCACCAAAGCAGCTCGAGGGCCCAATTTGTAACCCTTGGGTTTCGAAATGGAAAACCCATTACCCGCCTTTAAACAGGAATAATGAACCCCAGCTGAAACAAGCAGATTCATGGCCGCCATTGCTGAAACTTTCCCTCTTCTTCAACAAATGGGAAGTGAAGGAAGAATAAAAAAGAAAATGAAGGAAAGTAGGAAACTGTACGCCACAGCTTGGTAATTGGAGCATTGTCATTATATTTACGAAAACGATGTTGGGATTATTCAGAGGGGGATTGTAGATATTTTCATTTTTTTTCTTCATTTTATGGGTATAAAATGCGTGCACGAATGCCATGAACGTAAGTGAACCAAAACCTGCCATTTGTCTCGCTCTCACTCACTTCTGACTCAGTGTTCACTGTTCATCCAATCAATAAAAGATCCTTATGTCGGATAAACTACTGAATTGGTCCCTTTTGTTTTATAAAGGTTCACTTTTGACTATCTAATTTTTTTTAAATAATGTCTTGGTCACTTACGTTATCGACTTTATAATATTTTGGTCGCTAAAATGTTCAATGTCATTGGCTCGATGATGAGACACGTTACAAAAAGTGAATTTCTTTTTAAATTAATCCTTGGATTTAAAAAAAATATTAATTTGGCCAAAATTTTCTATTATCCGTTTTAAAGTGTAACGAAACAAACTTAACCCTTTGTATATTATTTATTTAGAAAAAACGAAATTTTCATATATTATAATTGTCAGAACGATAATGGTGAAAAACAAACAATTACAAAAAGTAAAAAAGAAAATAAACACCAATATTTACGTGAGAAATTCAAAAAAAAACTACAACTAAATGAGAAGAAAATTTTATTATGTCAGAAAAGATTACAAGTGATGATTTTAACCATAATTCATAGCATATAAGGCAAAATTTGGTTAATAATCCAATTGAGATTTAAAATTAAGATTATGGGGTGGGTTGAATTTTTTGTGGAGAATACGTCACTTTCTATAATACTGAAGAGGAAGACGCCACTTCTAAAATGCGTCTTTCTTTTTTATATTTTTTGGTGGCAGGACGTCACCTGCATGTCACGTTATGAGCTTATTAAAGCCAAGGCCATGGCTCAGCTGCTCAGTGGCTCAAATGCCAACTTTAATCAAGGTGGCAAGACGCCACTTCTAGGTGGCGTCTTCATGCTATGCATGCATGAATGCACCAGCTTTTACGTGAAAGTTGGTAATGGCTGAATTTAATTATATATATATATATATATGATATAGAAAAGACAAGAGAGTATATAAGATTTGAAAAAAAAACTAAGAGAGTTTGAGTTGAAGATTTTAAAGAGTTTTAAGAAATATTCGATAGAGTTTAAAGATATATTCGAAAGAGTTTGAAGATATATTTGAAGACGGTAAAAATTTGAAGTAAATTTGCTTGTGGATTTTTTCGGTTTCTTAGAAGTAAGTAAGTAATTTGTTATCATAATTAGAGGGGTTTGTAGATTTTTTTTGTGTGATTGAAGATATATTCAAATGATAATTATATTTAGTTTTTTTGTTTTTTTGATTTTTTTCGTATGTCGTTTTGATGTAGTACTCTTGTAAAATTTTCATTTATTAAATTTTAATTAGTTAATTATTTTTTTACATATATGTAGTTTTTGTATTTACAAATATTAATAAGAAAATTCTAATCTATGCATATGACTATTTTTTTCAATATGTAGTTAGAATGAGCTCATCAACATATTGTGACACTGAAATCATAGTTGGTCGTTGGGACGAATCACTTGAGGATTTCAGTGAGGATGAAGAAAATATTGTGCCCATTACGAAAGATGTTGACGCTCATTTACTCGATGTTGATAATGTTGAGGTTGTTATGACAGATGCGAGTGAGGATGAAGAAAATATTGTGCCCATTACGGAAGATGATGTTTGGGCTACGGTTGTCGCTAGGCTTGGGTTGGGAAATGATCAGCCTATTTGGGGTTATGTTGAATCGGAGCCTGAGCAACCGAAACCCATTTATCCAGCTTATGAACCTCCAGCCCACATGTATGAGGTGGACTACGTTGCAATGCGAGATCTGTAACATGAAGCCCAAGTATTTGGTTCTTCATAATCTTCCAACTATGGAGAACTATTACTTAAGGCTCAATTCGAAACAAAAGAAGATGCTCAGCTGGTAGTTAAGGAGTACTGCATCAAACGACATACGAGATCGTGTGTTGTTGAGTCTGATAGGCATACCTATCGCGTCATGTGTATTAATTGGAAGAACAAATGTCCTTGGAGGATAAGAATTTCATACCGGCAGAGGAATCAAATGTGAAAGGTGACACGGTTCAATGAGCAACACACTTGTTCAAATATATCATTATCACATGATCACATTAATTTAGACTCCGATCTAATATGTGCCTACACTAGGTTATTGGTTGAAAAGGATCCAAGGATTTTGATTGCAGTGTGTAAAAACCCTTAATTTGACTTAACTTGATTTTGATATAACAAATACTTTAAGGACTATTTCGCAAAGTAAATAAAATTTTAAGTTTCCAAAAAGCTAAAAAATTGACAAGTAAAAATTTAACCCAAAATATTTCAAGGTTTAAAAATAATCCCCATAAATTCTTCTAAGTGTTTTCAAGTTCAATTTGTAGATTTTGCCCAAACGTTTCGATACGGCTTAGGCTTGTTTCGAAACGTTTTGCTACTAGAATTTTTCATATCGAATAGGTTTCGAAACGACTTCAGCCCATTTCGATACGACCTTCATCTGGGCAAGTCATACTTTGACTTTGTTTTCGAAATGGCAGTTAAAATTTTTCAAATTGGGCATTTAATGTTTTCGACTGTTGCTTGTCATAACCAAAATTTTCAAAGTAAAGTACTCGTTTCGATACGGCCTAGCTTGGTCTCGAAATGTTTTGCTATTGGAATTTTATGACCTCAACCGTTTCGTTACAGGTCTCGAAACGACCCCTTATTGTTTCGAAATGCTTTCGAACGTTTCGATACGACCTCTTTAATGCACATAACAACTCTTTCTTTTTTAGTCGTGTTTCGAAACATGTAGGTACTGTTTCAATACGGGCAGTTGTAGAACTACATTTATGGTGGGAAGATGAAGTCTCAACGGCTATATTTATGATGTCAACCACTCAAACGACTAGAAATCAATGATAAGGTATAAAAGGAAGTATTTTAAGCACCAGCAACAACTATTGATCAACAAAGCAACATCCAAGCAATTAATCCAAACCCTTGTGCTCAAATTCCATATCTTGTACCCCAATTTGTAATCCTTTTATTGTAAACCTTTTATTCTCAAATTGGGTGTGTGGTTGAGTGTATTTTGGGCATATTTGTCTATTGAGAGATACATTTTATTTCCTTTGTAAATCTTTGTTCTTGTGAGGGTCTCAAGATCAATCTTTGGGTAAAAAGATTGATCTTTGTAACAGGTTTCCTTCTAAGCCTAGAGGGGAAGATTTCATAGTGAAATTGGTTGAAAATCCTTAGTGGTGACTAAAGTAGTGGATGTAGAGCTTGTTCTAAGCTTGAACCACTATAAATCCTCTTGTCTTGATTTTTCAATTTTCCAATTTCATTCCACAACTCTTAAAATTCCAATTCACCCCCTCTTGGAATTTTCCATTCGATCGATCCACTCAACAATTGGTATCAGAGCTAGACTCTTGGAAGACTTTACATCCTCAAGAGAAGATACTAGAAGAGTGCGATCATCTACTTCAGCCATTGCCATGGCTTCTACTTCCAGCCCCAACCTCTATGAAGCTCAATCAACCACCAAGCCACCTTATTTCAATGAGGATAACCATCCCTATTGGAAGAATAGGATGGAGTTATTCATCAAGTCCAATGACTACATGGTGTGGGATGTTGTGGAAGATAGACCAACAATCCGATGACTTTGAGGAACAAACTCATCCTTAGGTCGCTTTCAAGACAAATTGACAAAGTTTGGTTGAACAGACATGTCCGATTGTTTTCTAACTTGGCCAGAATTCTGAAATTCCTCATTTTCCATAAGTTTCATTATCCTCTCAGTAGTCTTGGCTTGACCAACCATGTGTTGCAACATCTCTCTGAATCGGTAGACGAAATCCATTCAAAAACCAATCACACTTATCTTTCTCAGTTGCAACTAACTAGAGCATATTTTATCAACCTCAAAACTCTATCCCATACTTATTAACTGACATTGTTCCGTTTCATATTTATAAAATCATCTTGACGTATCACAAGGTACTCCGCTCTCACATATAAATTCTCATTATCATATATCTCATTATAATTTTATGTCTAATTAGCATAAGACGGACGATCACAATCAGAAGCAACATCACGATAACAACATAACGTGTAACCCCCTCGTCCCGGTCTGGCCGGATGACCGGTCCAAGTGAGCTACACGGGGAAAACCGAAGCGAAACCCAAAGGATTCCCCCTCGGTTAGCAACCTTATTTTTTTCCCTTTTATTTTAATCTTGTCTAGAGGATGGTTAAACCCTAAGTGATTCACAACAGCGGAAACATACAAGGAAAACACATTCGAACCCCAGCCATGCATAAACAATCCATTTTTAAGCTTACAGGCAGACAGTATCGATACCCTTGCCAGGGGTATCGATACCCCTTCCTAGGTCAACCCAAGAAGTCAACCACGAGAAGACCGTATCGATACCCTTACCAGGGGTATCGATACCCCCGTATCAATACTCGGGAACCCCGTATCGATACGCTCTACTCTCACTCAAAACTCCAAATTCCAGTAACTTTGGAGGGTATCGATACCCTTAGGGCATCGATACCCCAGGCAAAATCTGAGGCCTTTGGGCAAGAGAGTATCGATACCCTAGCTAGGGGTATCAATACCCCCTGCACTGCAATTCCTCAATTTCAACTTAAACGACCCCAACACGACTCTAAATGCATTTCTCGACTCACCTAAGCATACACGAACATGCAAGCACACATATTTAAGCCAAGGGTGTCATTCAAACATGGATTAAAGCATTCATACATAGCATTCTAATGAGAGAGCAATTTAGGCCATATTGTGCATACTCAAAGGCTCAAATGGTCATAAAGCCACAAGTCAATCAAAAGAGGTTTGCACTCAGCATAAGGCAACCTAAAACATCCTAAAGCATGCCATCTTACACACCAACATTCATCAAAGTATAACATGCTTACAATCCACAATCAATCCAAAACAACATCATTTGAAAGAGTCATACAAGGCTCATACAAACACACCCTATTGCCACATTGCTTAACTACTACAAAATTAACCATACTTGAGCAACAACTTGGAAAGCCCTTCTTGCCTTGCCTCGAGCTAACACCACGCTAATGATCTGCATTGTTGAACATAGAGAGCGTAAGCTATAAGCTTAGTGAGGGTGCTCTAAAACGAAAAACATCAACAATGTAGGGTTCAAACATGTTAATCCTAGTCTTACATACATCATGCATAGGCATAAAATCAAGTAGACCTAGCTAGTCTTTCAAGTGGCATATATGGTCTCTCAATCCTAACAAGCTTGAACATCAATATCAACAACATGTAGCAACACGTATAATACAACCATATATCACCATCACATATCACAATACATGAACAATTTAATTGGCCACTTTAATTACCCCGATTGTGCGGATTTAAACCTCGACAACACTTTACCTCGGTGGGATTTCACTCATCACCGGACCTTGCATGTGCGGGATTCCACTCATCGCCACATGCCCTACGGATGGGATTCCACTCATCATCCCGTAGAAATAAATAAAAGCTTTCGGTGGAATGTTACATCACCGTACTCCTCCTTGATGACTTAACGCCATCAAGGCCACGTACGTTTTGACTCAATTTGTGTGCACACTATCCTAATGATCGATCATTTACAACCGGTAATTATTTTAGTGCCAATTATTATCATCAACCACATATCATCAACCACACTCATGCTTATCACATATATCCACATCATGATATATACACATGCACCAAATAATCACAAGTACAAGAGCATAGTCATTAAGCACATTAGCATTTAAGGAAAGCAAGACTAAAATTAACTACTTGGGTTATAAGGAAGTGGCCTACCAAGCACACTTTACACACACACACCACTCATGCTCGAACCAAACTTTAAAACAAGTTGAAACCACTCACCGCCCTTCCTTAGCAATTCGAACCAATCCTCCTACGAACCCGGATTCGGTCCCAAGCCCTCTTCAACGTTTCCTCTTGCTTCTAGTCAAACAAAACACATACATTACTTCCAAATTCAATGCTAAACTCAACCACTAACTTACTTTGCAAACACATCCCAATTTCCACAAATTCCCAAACCACCTAATATCTCAAAAACCCAATTTTCGTACTCCAACAACCCTTGGCTGAAACACCCATTTCCAAACACCCAAATGACTTCCAAAACATCCCAAATCACCCTCCTAACATAGGTAGACCATCAGCCCTTCAATTTCAACATTAAACCCACCAAAAATCCAAGTTTTAATACCCTAAAATTTACCTCATGAACATGCTACGAATTTTCACCCAAATTCAACCAATTTGATATATGTTACACATTTTCATATGATTAACTAAAGCCCCAACTCAATTTATCGAAACAAATTGGAAAACTCCTTTAAAAACCCAAACTTTAACATAAACCCTAATTTCCAAAACCCCATATTTTTGAAATCTAAGACAATGGTTGGATAGGGGATAAAGAGGAGATTTAGAAAACACAATTACCTTTGAAAAACACCTTGGATTGAAGAAGAAAATGAATGGAATAGTAACTTGATATTTGAGAGGTTTTGAAAGAGGGGAGGGGGAAGCTTCACGTGGGGTTGTGGGGGAAAAGGGGGAAAAAGATGACAATATGGAAAGTTGTCATCCTTTTTCAAATAATTTGGGTAAATTACAATATAAGTCCTCCTCTTTTCACTAAAGTTCAATTAGGTCACTATTTAGGTTGAATTGATTAAATTAAGTTTTATTGACTCGAATTATAAACCCGGTTAACTCCTAGGCCCGAAACACGGGTGTTACATAACGCAACACAAGAACTTCTACGCAGTGGCTTAGTAACTCTCTACAGAAGATAATAACCTATATTCAGATTCGGTAATGGAGTCTCGAACTTAAAACAATTCAAAATCACTTAATACCGTAGTATACTTTTTTTTCTAGAAATTTCCATATATCCCAAAATATTTCAGATGCATGCAAAAGTCAAAAATATTTTGAAAACAACTTTTGTGAGCCTCACAGTCTGAGGGTTGAACCTAGCTCTGATACCACTAAATGTAACCCCCTAAACCCGACTCAGAAGGAATGGGCCGAATTTAAGAAGTAGCGAATGGAAACTTGTCCCTCAAGAAACAATTTAGGTTAAAATATTTTTTAATTCAAAAGAATCGATTAAATAAGTAAAACTCAAAAAATATTCCAATTAAAATAAAACCCAGTCTTTTAAACGATGGTCCGATAATTAATTAAAATCTCTGAAAATAATTTTGTAAATGCATGCATCCAATAAAACCCAAATTAAAAACAGTTCCAATGTCCATATTACACAAATACCCCAACCAATATTAAAATAATAATTCTGAGGTAACAGAAAGGTTCGTACTGAATAATAATTTATCTGAATAAACAAGAGATGCTTCAAGTACCAATCGCCTAAAAAGTCTGAGATATCTGAAAAGTAAAAACTAAGGGGTGTAAGCTAAAGAGCTTAGTGTGTCTCTAAAGTGCAACCGAAAACAAAACAAAACAAAATAGTATTTTATTTTCTGATAAAAGACTTTTCTGAAAACACAACAAAACTGGATCATGATGATATGATGTCTGATGCACATGAATCATAGTACCCATCTCCGATACACCAAAAAGTAAGGTTCCCAGAACCTACTTTCTCCATCGTCACCATCCGAAGTGGAACTCAGCCCGAAGGGTGGAACCACTGATCCGAAGCAGAATTCAGCCTGAAGGGTGAAACCACTGAACTTCCCCGAACAAATCTCAAACCATATACCGACAATGATATGATGCAGATTTTAAAATCCGAGTCTCATCCTAAACTTGAATTGTGAAAATTCAAGTTGCACAATACTATAAATCCGATGTTTTACGATTCCGAAAATATGATATTTCACTTAAATCATAGTATGACATGTTATGCATGATGTCTGAAAACATTCACCCAATCACAACAGAGTATGGACACAAAATGTACAAAACATTTACTTATATTAATACCAGAAAAGCATATAAAATTTATAGCACAGAAAGAAACACACAAGTTTATAAATCAGGAAGAGACACACCTTAAGCAACAAAAGCTCTAAACTTGAGAAGGGCGATTCTCACGCTCGAATCTCACTGAATCAGGACCTACGAGATATGAATTCTATATTAACATTTATTACTAACACTAAGCCACCGACTAAAACACTGAAAACTGAACTGAAAATATACTCACATGAAGATCTCGAAGAACGTGCACGATCGGTCTGTACAACTGGAGGTAACCCAACGGTCTCAAGGCCGGCATATGAACATGAGAATATTCCGAATTAGATTCTGAAATCTATAACTTATTAGATTCCAATAACAATCAATTAAAATTTAGCAAGACAGAGCTTTCGGGTTTGAATTAGACAAAACGAGCAACGAATATGGACTCGGGACGTCGAGAAAGGTCAATGTGAACATTTTCTGAAAAAGTCAACTCTGGTCAAAGTCAACCTTAGTCAAAGTCAAATATCCAAAGTCAACGGTCAACATTGACTTGACTGGTCAAAATCAACTGGTCAAACTAGTCAAATCGGTCAAAGTCAAACTGGTCAAACAGGGTCCAAGGTCAAAAGTCAAAAGTTCAAGGGTCCAAATTAGTTCGGTCAACTCCCGGTCAAACTGTTCAAGTCAAGGTCAAAACCAATTCAAGTCAACGGTCCGAGTTGGTCAACTGTCAACACATTGGTTCGGTTTAGTCTGATCTGAGCACACTAATCCGGTTCAGTCAACACATAGATTGGTTTGATTTACCGGTTCAATTCAAGATGGGCGGTTCACTTAGTTTGGGCTCACGTCTAATCGGCCACATTCATGAGAACGCAAAGATGGGCTCAACACCAAAACACACACATTTGGCATCCCATTTGGGCTCAACCCACCCACATTCACAAACAACTGAACCCAATCTCCCTAACACCATCTTACAGACTAAAGCTAGGGTTTACAAACCCTTGCTTGACGACGGCAGAGATGACGAAAGACAAAACCGACGATAGAACCAAACGGCGGCGGCAATTCCAACAAGCACGACGACGCGATAAAAGAACCAAAATCAAAGATCACAAACACAAAACGAATGAAACACACACGAAAAATTAAAAGACAAACGAAGGCTTACCCAACACTCACCCAAACCGAAACTAAAATCTGACAACGGAGAAGGAGGATGCGGACACGATGACAACCACGAAAGGCAGAGATGACGGCGGGGCAAGGTAGCGACAAACGGTGGTGCAAGGAAAAGCCGAACGGTTTCCTACCGTTTCTGACCAGACGACAGCCGGTAAGGATGGTCTGATGAGTGGGGTTTGCTCGCGAGACAACGGGGAACTCGTTGGCAGTGGTCGTACGATGGTGGTGCGAACGGCAGAGGCGGACGGAGCATGGAAACCGAACGGTTTAACGTTGTTTCTGAGCAAACCGCCGACAACGAGGGTGAAGGGATGAGTGGATTATGGTCGAACGGAGATGGGGAAGCGATTGGTGGCGGCGGCACTCTGAACAGACGGCGTTGACGCCCTCGTCGGAGCTTCGTCGGGCCGAGTGGGGGGAGGAGATGGAGATATCGAGAGTGTGAGAGAGAGACGACTTGAAAAGAAAAAAATGTTTCAACTAGAAGCTGAATAGTTTTTTTAGGGATTTTAACTTTTACCCTAACAAGTGGGTTAATCATGAAACAAGGGTTCCAACCCTTACCCGCATTACAGAATGGTCACCAAATTTTCAATTTCTATCATTTCAATCACTCGAATCTGATTTATTTCCAATTAAGTCCACAAATTCAAATTAGGGTTTCTGAAACAAAATTCCCAAATTCTAGGGTTCCAAATTAGGGATTTCAAAATTGAAAATTTCCAAGTTGAGGGAAAATTAGGGTGTTACAATATTATTTTTGAATCTACTAATGAACTTCTTTGTCAAGATTTTTCTAAGTTAATGCAAGGTGAATTTGAAATGAGCATGATGGGGGAGCTCTCTTTTTTCTTGGGACTCCAAATCAAACAAATGAAGTATGGCATATTCATCAATCAAGCTAAGTACATAAATGACATGATCAAGAAGTTTGGCTTGGAGCATGTAAAGCCTCAAGCTACACCAATGAGCTCATCCATAAAGTTTGACAAAGATGAAGGAGGTAAGTGCATCGATTCCAAGTTTTATCATTCTATGATTGGATCATTGCTTTACCTTACCGCAAGTAGACCGGATATCATGTTTAGTGTTTGCTTATGTGCTAGGTTTAAAGCTAGTCCTAAAGAAGCGCACCTTATAACCATTAAAAGAATTTTTAGGTACCTTAGAGATACCCTTTTTAGGCCTTTGGTACCCTAGAGATTCCACCTTTAACCTTCATGCTTATTCAGATGCAGATTATAGGGGTTGCAAGATAGATAGAAAGAGTACCTCTGGAACATGTCAATTCCTAGGTAGCATGCTCATATCTTGGTTCTCTAAGAAACAAAATAGTGTAGCCTTATCTACCACCGAAGCAGAATACATATCGGCCGGAAGTTGTTGTGCTCAAGTCCTTTGGATGAAGCAACAACTTTTAGATTATGGAATTGAGGTAGATACCATACCCCTTAAGTGTGATAATACTAGTGTCATATGCCTCTCTAAAAATCCCATCCAACACTCTAGAACATAACACATAGAGATAAGACACCATTTCATTAGAGATCATGTCTTAAAGAATGATGTTGTTCTAGAATATGTAGACACCATGAACCAAATAGCGGACATCTTTACCAAACCTCTAGACAAAGAGTGTTTTTGGACCCTTAGGAGAGAGTTAGGTTTAACAAGCCTTTCTTGACCTTTTAGGGGAATTTTTATGCAAAATTTCTTGAATCCATTTTGATTTGCATGTTTATGTGTTTTTGATGTTAATTGCTTATATGCTTATAGTTAGGGGGAGTATGCACATGTTTTTGCATATAAAACTTGCTCATATATCATGTTCATGCATTTAGAGTTGATTGGAAATCAACTTTTTTGCCATTTTGTGCCAAATTTGCACATTCTGGCACAGATGTATCGAAACGAGTTCCCCTGTTTCAATACGGGCTACCTTCTAAAGGGAATTTTCCCTTAATGGTTTCAAAACAGTAGGAAATGTTTCAAAACGGGCTCTTGAAAGGGACATCTCTGGAATCATTGAGATCAAAATGGGTAAGTGGTGTTTCGATACGGCCCGAGCTTCAAAACAGTCATCTTTTTGTTTCAAAACACTCGTAACCGCTTCGATACGGTTACTCGCTGTAAAGCCTATTTAATGACTTTCCATCTTTAAAAATGACTCTTTCTAAACCCAAACTCCTCTCAAACCCTAACCTAATTTTTCTTATAAATACCCACTAAACCTAAACGTTTTTACACACAAATTTGAGGGGGTTTTCTCTAAACAACAATCCTAAGCAAGCTTCAACAACTTTGTGCATTATCATCCATCCATTCTTTCTAAATCCCAAATTCAAGGTATTTTCCTATTTCCTTTTTCTTTTCAATTTTCGTTTGATTTCTATAGTTTAAAATTATTTTTTTTTGCATATATTACTTGTATATACTATGGGCTTTTGTGTTTTTGCAAAAAATTTCTAAAAATCTGAACATTTTTATTCGAATATAAATTTCTTTAACGGTATTTTTAAAAAACTATTTTTCAGTGATTCTCTTGTAAAAACTTGTTTTTGAACCTTTTTGTATATTCTTTAAACCTATATTATATATTATCAAATATTGGTTATATGATTACTATTGGATTGATTGTGGATTTTTTATGCATACATATTTTTCTTTTGCTTGCTTGATGTTTTTAGGATGGCTTCCAAGAAGAGAGCTAAAGTTTCTGAAGAGGGTCAAGGGTCTGAACCGTCTAAGAAAAACCTCCCTCAACCAAATCTTGCCTATCTCTTCAAAAAGAGTTTCCTAACCCCTACCGCTCACCAAGCTTTTAAATACTACCAAATCATCAAAATTCGACCCGAGAGTGTAGTTGACATTGATTTCCTCGATTCCGACCGATTTCACTTTCGGTACTTTGGCCTTTTAACCCGTTGGAATTTCATGACCTTTTTAGGCATTCTCGGAATCATATACCGAAACCTTGTTCTGTTGTTTTACTCCAATACCAAATGTAGCCTTAGTCCCGACCGTTCCCAAGTTGTTGCCATTGAGTCTTGCCTTTTGGGGAAGAAAATTCGTATCGAGTTGTCTACCTTGGTCAATCTCCTTGGTCTCAAAGATGAGGGCATTGAAGATGAGAACTCACTTGATCCCCATACTGACCAAGTTAATGCTTTGGATGTCCATGATCGGTTTCTTCATCTTATGATCTTTTGGTGGTTTCGTTCATCCGGTGAGAAGTTTTCGCACATTAGAGAAGTCAATGTCTTTTGGCTCAAGTGCTTCCGACAAGAACAACAACCGAACCTAGTGAAGATTATGTTCGCGGAGATGGTGCACTTAGTCAAAAATCGCAACAACGTCTCCTCCTTCACATATAGAACCGCCTTAAGTCATATTTTCGTTCTTAGTGGCATTGATTACACATTTGATATTGAGAAGCCTCTCAAGGAGAAGCTAAATGAGACTACACTCATGAAGTGTGGTTTCTATTTCAATGGTGATGATTGGGTTCGTGTGCCTCGAGGTGAACGTGCTCAAGCTCAAGCTCCTCCTCAAGCTCAAGTTGCTCCACAAGCTCCTAACAATGATGCGATGATGGCTTTCCTCTCCGAGCAATTCACTGGCTTGCGTACTCACATATACAATCGTTTCAAAGCCTTGGAGGAACTCTTTGATGGTATGGAAAATCGTATTACCTCTATCGAGAATCAACAATCTTCATCGGATCTCTCCTTCACCGCCTTCTATAGTGAGTGGAGACACTTTCAAAGGAGTCAAGAGAAAGATGAAGATGACATGGATGAAGATGAAGACAATGATGAGCCCTAGTCTAGCTTGTATTCATCTCATATCATCTAGGATTTTATTATTATACACCTTTTATGTTTTTGAACCTATGCTTTGGTTTATTGTTTTGGATTATGTTTTTTAGGTTTTAAGTTTGGATTTATGTTATTTTGCTTTTGTAATTTATGCTTTATGAATTATTATTTATGTTGTTTGGTTTAATTTTGCCTATCTTTTTATTTCTCACTGAATTATGTTTGTTATGATTTTTATCTAACAAAAAGGGGGAGAAAAGTGTTTAAGCAAAATTTAAAGTTTTCAAAACCTAGCTTAAACTAAAGGGGGGAGCTAACTTAAAAATTTTACTTTGGTTTTGTTATATCAAAAAGGGGCAGATTGTAAAACCCTTAATTTGATTTAACTTGATTTTGATATAACAAATACTTTAAGGACTATTTTGCAAAGTAAATAAAATTTTAAATTCTCAAAAAGCTCAAAAATTGACAAGTAAATATTTAACCCAAAATGTTTTAAGGTTTAAAAATAATCCTCATAAATTCTTCTAAGTGATTTCAAGCTAAATCTGTAGATTTTTCCTAAGAGTTTCGATACGGCTTAGTCTTGTTTCGAAACGTTTTGCTACTGAAATTTTTCATATCGAATAGGTCTCGAAACGACTTCAGCCCGTTTTGATACGACCTTCATCTGGGCATGTCATACTTTGACTTTGTTTCAAAATGACGGTTATCCGTTTCGATACGTGGGTTAAAAATTTTCAAATAGGACATTTAATGTTTTCGACCGTTGCTTGTCAGAAACAAAATTTTCAAAGTAAAGTACTCCTTTCGATACGACCTAGCTTGGTCTCGAAACGTTTTGCTACTGGAATTTTATGAGCTAAATCATTTCGATATAGGTATCGAAACGACCCCCCCATTGTTTCGAAACGCTTTCGAACGTTTTGATACGTCCTCTTTAATGCACATAACGACCCTTTCTTTTTTAGTCGTGTTTCGAAACAGGTAGGTACCATTTCGATATGGGCAGTTGTAGAACTGAATTTATGGTGGGAAAATGAAGTCTCAAAGGTTATATTTATGATTTCAACCACCCAAACGACTAGAAATCAATGAAAAGGTATAAAAGGAAGCATTTTAAGCACCAACAACAACTATTGATCATCAAAGCAACATCCAAGCAATTAATCCAAACCCTTGTGCTCAAATTTCATATCTTGTACCCCAATTTGTAATCATTTTATTATAAACATTTTATTCTCAAATTGGGTGTGTGGTTGAGTGTATTTTGGGCATATTTGTCTATTGAGAGATTCGTTTTATTGCCTTTGTAAATCTTTGTGCTTGTGAGGGTCTCAAGATCAATCTTTGGGTAGAAAGATTGATCTTTGTAAAAGGTTTCCTCCTAAGCTTAGAAAAGGGGAAGATTTCATAGTGCAATTGGTTGAAAATCCTTAGTGGTGACTAAAGTAGTGGATGTAGAGCTTGATCTAAGCTTGAACCACTATAAATCCTCTTGTCTTAATTTTTCAATTTTCCAATTTCATCCTACAACTCTTAAAATTCCAATTCACCCCCTCTTGGCATTTTCCATTCAATCAATCCACTCAACAATTGGTATCAGAGCTAGACTCTTTGAAGGCTTTACATCCTCTAGAGAAGATCTTAGAAGAGTGTGATCATTTACTTCAACCATTGTTATGACTTCTACTTCCAGCCCCAACCTCTATGAAGCTCAATCCATCACCAAGCCACCTTATTTCAATGAGGATAACTATCCCTTTTGGAAGAATAGGATGAAGCTATTCATCAAGTCCAATGACTACATGGTGTGGGATGTTGTGGATGATGGCCCAACAATCCCATTGAAGAGGACCAATGAAGGAAGGCTTGTGCCAAAGACCAAGTATGAGACGACGGATGGAGAAAGAAGAAAGCTTTAAATCAATGACAAAGCTCTTCATATAATCTTTTGTGCACTTGGTCCGGACATCTACTCAATTATGTCTTCATGTACGAGTGCAAAGAAGCTGTGGGACAAGCTAGAGACCACATACGAAGGGACTAATGATGTTAGAGAGACCAAGATTGGACTCCCCAATCTTAGCTACAAGAATTTCAAGATAGAGGCGGATGAGACCGTCTCCAAAATGTTCGATCGATTCTCGGTAATTGTAAATGGTCTCAAAGGATTCTGAGAGGAGATTCCCGAAGACAAGCTTGTCCGGAAGTTATTGTACTCTCTTCTCGAATCACAGGATGGGAAGAGAACGACCATCATCAAAGCTAAAAACTTGAAGACGTTGAAGCGCGATGAACTAGTTGGCTCTTTCCTCACACATGAGATTATGAAGCAAGGGAGAGAAGAAAAGAAAAGAAAGGAGAATGGAAAACATGAAGTTGAGAAGAAAAAGCAAGGAATTGCTCTTAAGGCCTCTCTACCTCAAGAGGAGAGCAATTCAAGTGAAGATGATGATTTTTAGGAATTGACTATGATAGCTAAAAGATTCTCAAGGTTCATGAAATCCAACCAAGAGAGAAAGTTCCAAAGAAAGAAGGGTTTCAAGAACAAGAGCAAGGAAGAAGAAAAGGATCAAGTAATATGCTATGAGTGCAAGAAGCCCATACATATAAATCAGATTGTCCTCAACTCAAGAAGAGGGGATTCGATAAGAAAAAGAGCAAGAGGGCCAACATTGCCACTTGGAGTGGTGAAGAGTCATCATCCGACGAAGAACATAAAGTGGCCAATCTTTGCCTCATGGATATTGAGGATGATCCTAAGGTAAACTCTAACTCATCTAATTTCAATTTCACTTCTGATGAACTCTATGATTCTTATGATGAGTTGCAAGAAGTTTACTATGAGTTGGTAGAAAAATTTAAGGAACCAATTTTGAAAAACAAGAAAATAATTTCTAATTTCCAAACTCAAAACGACTCTCTTTAAAAAACCAACCTTAAATTGGAAAATAAAGTTTTGTATTTGATCAATCTTTCAAATGATCTTAAAAAGAAAAATCTTGATGTTTAAAAACTTCTTTCTGATTTTCAAGATTATCACACAAAGGAAGTGGATAATCTTAAAACTTCTCTTACTATTGAGAAAAACAGTTTTGAGAAAGGATGTTCTTCAAAAACCCAATATATAAAGAGAAAGTCATTTCACTACAAGCAAAGTAGCTCTCAAAGGCATCCTAGAGATAAAAAGGTTAGAATTGTATGGGTTCCTAAGGAACTTGTAACTTCTAAAAATTATGTTGCTATGTCTCCTTGAATTCCTAAAGGAACCAAGGTTTTGGGTGCTAACACACATGGACCCAAAATGATTTGGGTACCAAAAATCAAAGTTTAATTCTTTTTTTGTAGGGGGAGCATTACTACAAGGCTAAAGCTTCAAGTCAAAAGTCATGGTACCTTGATAATGGATGCTCAAGACACATGACCGGTGACAAGAGTAGATTCATGGAACTCAAGCCAAAGAGTGGTGGAGTAGTAACTTTCGATGACAACTCCAAAGGCCACATTAAAGGAATTGGCTACATTGGTAATCACTCTTCTATTCTTATTGAAAATGTGTTATATGTCAACGGTCTTAAGCATAATTTATTGAGCATTAGTCAATTATGTGATAAAGGGTTTAATGTTCTTTTTTATGTTAATGGTTGTAAAATAGTGGACATTAAAACAAATAAAATAATGCTCATAGGTCATCGCATAGGAAATATCTATATGGTGCATTTAGATAACATTCATACACCTCATGCATGTTTGGTTGCTCATGATGAAAATGATGCATGGTTGTGGCATAGGAAACTAGGACATGCTAGCATTAGTGTTTTAGAGAAATTAGTTTCCCAAAATCTAGTAAGAGGTTTGCGTAAGCTTAAATTCTCATTAGATAAAATTTGTGATACATGTGCTAAGGGCAAACAAAAGCATATTTCATTTAAACCTATTAATGATGTCTCAACAAGTAGAACATTACAACTAATCCATATGGATCTATTTGGGCCTATTAGAACAACTAGCTTGGGTGGAAAATCATATGCATTTGTTCTTGTTGATGACTATTCTTGATATACTTGGGTTCTATTTTTAAGCACCAAAGATGAGGCTTTAGAAAAATTCATCATGTTTTAAAAAATAACTCAGAATGACCTTGGTCAAAATATTTCCCACATTAGAAGTGACCATGGAACCGAATTTCAAAATCTAGGTTTTGAGGAATTTTGTAACTCTAAAGGGATAAGCCATAATTTTTCCGCACCACACACTCCTCAACCAAATAGGGTAGTTGAGGAAAAATCGAACTTTAGAAGAAATGGCTAGGACCATGCTCTGTGAAAATAATTTACCTAAATATTTTTGGGCGGAAGACAGAAATACCACTTGCTACATTATAAATCGAGTAATGATTAAGCCAATTTTAAAGAAAACACCTTACGAGATTTTAAAATATAAAAAGCCTAACATTAGCTATTTCACCCTTTTGGTTATTCTTTAAACTCTAAAGCCTATCGAGTTTTTAACAAGAGAACATTAATTGTAGAAGGGTCAATACATGTGATTTTCGATGATAACCTCCTTCCGAGGAAGGATTCTTGTGATGACGATGATGTATGAATCATTAAAGCCAATGATGGTGGCCAGTCATCAAAGGTGAATGAGGTTGTAACCAAAAAGGAAGAAGCACAAGAACCACTTCTAGAAGCTTTACAAGACATGGCTCTTGAGGAAAAGGAAGTGAGCTACCCAAGGGAGTGCAACTATGTCAAAGGTGGTGAAATTTTGGGTGATCCATCCAAGGGGGTAACCACTCGATCCTCTCTCAAACTCTTTAATAATGTTTCATTTATTTCATGCATTGGGCCTAAGAATATCAAAGAAGCATTAAATGATGATTTTTGGATATTGGCCATGCAGGAAGAATTAAATCAATTTGAGAGAAGTAAAGTATGAACATTAGTTGATAGGCTTAGAAATAAATCTATTATAGGGACAAAATCGGTTTTTAGAAACAAACTAGATGAGAGTTGTAACATAGTGAGGAACAAGACTAGGCTTGTTGCTCAAGGTTACACTCAAAAAAAGGGAATTGATTTTGATGAAACCTATGCAACCGTAGTTAGAATGGAAGCAATTAGGATGCTACTTGCATTTGCATGTTATAATGATTTCATGCTTTTTCAAATGGATGTCAAAAGTGCATTTTTAAATGATTTTATAAATGAAGAAGTGTATGAAAAAGTGTATGTGAAATCGGTAGGTACCGTTTCGATACAGGCAGTTGTAGAACTGCATTTATGGTGGGAAGATGAAGTCTCAACGACTATATTTATGATGTCAACCACCCAAACGACTAGAAATCAATGAGAAGGTATAAAAGTTAGCATTTTAAGCACCATCAACAACTATTGATCATCAAAGCAACATTCAAGCAATTAATCCAAACCTTTGTGCTCAAATTTCATATCTTGTACCCCAATTTGTAATCATTTTATTGTAAACCTTTTATTCTAAAATTGGGTGTGTGGTTGAGTGTATTTTGGGCATATTTGTCTATTGAGAGATACATTTTATTGCCCTTGTAAATATTTGTTCTTGTGAGGGTCTCAAGATCAATCTTTGGGTAGAAAGATTGATATTTGTAAAAGGTTTCCTCCTAAGCCTAGAAAAGGGGAAGATTTCGTAATGAAATTGGTTGAAAATCCTTAGTGGTGATTAAGGTAGTGGATAAAGAGCTTGTTCTAAGCTTGAACCACTATAGATCCTCTTGTCTTGATTTTTCAATTTTCCAATTTCATCCCACAACTCTTAAAATTCCAATTCAACCCCTCTTGGCATTTTCCATTCGATCGATCCACTCAACATAGTGTTAGTAGCATCCATTCGGAATCGGTTTGGATATATTCCATCTTACTACAAGACATGGATGACAAACCAAAAGGTGATGACACAAGTGTATGGTGATTGGGATAAATCATATAATGAGCTACCAGCTCTTTTACGAGCAATGCAAATATTCATCCCAGAAACTATGGTAAAATACGAAACAAAATCAGCGTGCAACTTACAAGGCGGACTAATTCTCGGTAAAATGATATTTAGTAAGTCATTATGGGCGTTCAATGCATTCATTGAAGGGTTCCCATTTTACAAACGCATGATTCAAGTAGATGGTACTGGATGTGTGGGAAGTACGGTCATATATTACTCGTGGTTGTTGCACAAGATGGAGACAATAATATATTCTCAATTGCCTTTGTCATAGTTGAAAAGGAAGATGCATATGGATGTGAATTCTTCTTGAGGCATTTACACAACCATGTAGTAAAAGAAGATGGGGTTTGTATGATTTTTGATAGAGGGACTGCGCTTTTATCAGTAATTGACAGACGGGGGAGTTTATGGAAGCCGCTGTATGCATATCAAGCATATTGTGTACGGCATATTGCGGCAAATGCGAAGACGCATTCAAAAACAATCAGACCCAGAAAGAGATTTTAGGCGCAGGTAAATTGTTATTTGTTGTTTATAAAAATGTAACGCCCCGGTTTTGGGCCTAGGTGTTTTGCGTGTCGGGTTAGGCCGGTGGAACCAGTAATTGGTTGTTCGAGACGTTAAAAGGTGGTTAAGGGAAATCAAGGTTTGGGGTGGGATAAAAATGTGATAAAATTTCTAAAATCCTCTAAAATTATATTTAAGAGGTTGTTTAAATCAATTTTACCAAATAAGTTTTGGGAAGTGTACATTTTGGGCAGTGACCAAAATGTAAAGTTTTAAAACTGTGGGAAAAGAGTATTTTTCAAAAAGAGTCAAAATCTTAGAATCTTTAGGGAGCTAATTGGCAATTAAGCCTTTTCTCTAATTTGGCATGTGCTTTAAATGGTTTATTAAATAATTAAAATGGCTTCTAATGATTTAATTATATGGTAGTTATTTTGGTTAAGAGAATTTGACGTCATTTTCATTTTCCTCATTTCCTATTAGCCAAACACTCTTAATTCTCTCATTTTCCAGATTACTTTCACTTTCATTCCCTCTCTTGATTTTCAGCATCCTTCTTGTGATTTCTCTCAAATTTCTTGAAAGCAAACTTGCCAAATTAGAAGAGAAGCAAGGATTTGAGGCAAATTTCATGCTAACCCTCTAATCAAGGTTCTTTAATGAAATTTTAAAGATATTTGACTCTTTATCTATGTTTTTATTGAGGTTTCTTTGTGGTTTTGATAAAATGATGAAATATTGTTGAAAAGGATGATTTAATGTGATTTTCGGAGTTGTTTTGATTTGATTTGTTTGAGATGGTTTCTAATTGAATTTTAAAAAGTTTATGATGTTGAAATAGAGTCTTAATCATATTAATCCCGAAATCCTTGAGATCTTTGGTTTTTAAGGTGTTTATGGTTGGGTTTTGGGGTGTTATGTGAGATTTGAGTTGCAGGAAGTATAAGGATGGTTTTAGGTTGTTTTTGGATGTTGATTTATGGTTAAAATGTGTTGGATGTGTTGGTGGATGGCTAGGCTGAGTTTAAAGATCAATCGATTGAGTTTTCAGTTGTTTTGATTAGGAAATTTAATGCTTTAGAGTAGGCTAGTGGGTTTTCTTTTGAGTTCTAGTGTTTAGTTGCATTATGATGCATTGAATCTCTATTTTTAATGTGTTGAAAACATGGGATAGTGTTCCGGAATCGAATGAAGTGGTTTTGGAGGCTTTAGACGGTTGATTGTTGCATCGGTAAGTGTGGTTTTGCAAGTCGATGAGTGGAAATGAGATTTCCAGCTTTGAAACTTCATAAAAGAGGTTTTGGGAACTTAGTGTAAGCTTGAAACGCTTTACTAAGTTCGGAAGTAAGTAAAGTGATTTTTCTCCCTCGGATTGTGCTATTGTGAGCTTTTGGATGCACTTGTTTTTAATTGCGTTTACCTACTGTTTTAAAGCATGTTTTAGGTTTATAAAATGTGTTTGATGATGGCATATGGTTTAAGGATGCACTAGGTAAGTGATCCTTGTATGCATGTGTTGATGTATGAGTTTTGAAGCATGGTTTAATGTTTGTGATATGGCTTATTATGAATGCTTTGGAAAAATAGTGAGGTAAGCATGAAATGTGGATTATATTGGCAAGTGATGTTGTATAAAGTGTTTTGTAAATGAAATTAGATATAGTTAGCCGGCTATAGGATTGAGTGCACTATAAACAAGTCTCCTTGGATGTTGAGGGGTTTTTATTGTACCGAAAACTCCATCCAAGTACCCTAACGACAGAGCAATGTTTAAGGCTGCAGCGGTAGAGGGTAGCTCTCGGGTGTGAACCTTGTAGGTGTCCCGTCTCTCGTTAGTGGGTTATACATCTACCGATAAGTGGTGTTGATGGGTTGTAATTGTACCGAATACTCCACCACGGGTGTCACAACGGTGGAGGGTTGCTCTCGTGTGTGAGCCTTGAGATGTCGATAGAGTGTATGAAGTGTTTGGGACAACACTTGGTAATCCGTGTATCCGATATGCTTTTTGAGAAATGAGAATGTTGTTAATCACTTGAAAGCCAATATAATGGATTGATATGATATGGAAATGTTGATGATGCATATTATGGAAAATGCATGTTTTACTTTAAGCTTTGCATATTGGTGAATATGCTTTTAAGGCTTGATTTTTGTTTAGCAATGGTTTAATTGCTGTAAAGTATGCGATACATGTTGCTTGGTGTTTAGCATGCTGATTTTTAATGATGAAGTGCATGGATTTTCAAAGAGGGCTAGATGATTTTCAAAAGAGTGAAAATGGTTTTATTGCATTGATGGTGCTTTGGTTTTGAGCATTCCTCAGTAAGCTTGAATGCTTATGCTCTCTTTTGCTCATCAATACATATAATTAGGCGTTTGGAGGCAGCAACTTCAAGGGATTTTTAAGAGATTTCTTTGAAAGTATGTTTTAGTTTTGGACTAGTGTAATAAAGGCAATGGGGGTGTCCAATGCTATGAATGTTAGTTGTTTTGGTATCTTCTGTTTTGGTATAAGTTTGATATACTTATTTTGGTTTGTAAGTGGCCTCTAAATGTTGGTTTATGCTTGATTTTGAGATTTGACTTGTGGATGCTTAATTTTCTTAGGAAGCATGCCTCTAGAACTCATTGATGATGTTAATGTTGCTTTGATGAGGATATTGCCATGTATTCTTGGTAGTTGAAGTGTATTTTGGTTGTAAGCATGTTTGAATGTATGTTGGAATGGTTTGTGATGGTTTTTGAAGTGTTAAACCTGCATTTTGGGCAATTGCAGATTGAAGCATATCGGTATACTTAGTAGTGTATCGATACGGCCTTCATAAATGGGAGGAGCATACCGATACACGAGGGCGTATCGATACCCTCTTTAGCCATTGGTCGAGGGTGTATCGATACGATGCCCTAGCATATCGATACGATCTTGTGATGCATGGCCTGGGAAGCCCGATCACCGGGGTGTATCGATACTCTCCCTAAGGGTACCGATACGCTGTTCGTTAAGTTGGTTGTTTGGCATCTTTGAATGACTGGAATCTTTACGTTTTAGTCCATGTTTCTTATGGATGCAATTAAATGAGTTTAAATGGTTGTTTTGAGTTGAATTTTGACAGAGATGCATGTAATGAGCCTAATTAAAGATTGGTAATCCGAATTTGTGAAAAAACTTACAATTTGTTAAGTTTACGAAATGGTTCCTAAATCTGAAATTGGTATTAATCGATGAGCGTTCGAGTTATTGTTTGGTCTGCTGCTATGTTGAACACATAGGAATCTAGCGTGCATCTAGACAAGATAAAAAGAAAAAAATAGGGTCGTTTATTGAGGTAAACCTTCCCGGTTTACTTCAATATTTCTCGTGTGACCCGTTCGGTTCGGTCTATCGGTTAGGCCGGGTCGAGGGGGTTACAAAAATTATTAATTTTTTGACTTAATGTTTTCTTATTTGATTTAACTAATATTTTTTTTAAATAGGGTATGAACTAGTTCAACCAAAATTCGACGCGAGGATAAGAAGGTGGAGGTGACACAGTCAACATGTATTTAATTTTGCAAATGACATCCCAGGGAAAGATGATCATAAGCTTATGATGAAGGTCGACGTTATGGCCACATGACAACTAACCTTGTTGAGGCTATAAACTCGGTGCTTAAAGGTACACGCCATCTCCCAATCGCAAGTATTGTGTGGGAGACTTACTTCAGATTAGGTAAAGTTTGGTCTGAAAAAGGGCAAGAAGTTAATGACCAGATAAACAGGGGACAAAATTGGTCCCAAACCCTGTAGGATAGAATGATCACTCTTCAAGCGGATGCCACCTCTATGAGAGTCAGAACATTCAACCTAAATGGTTTTGAATTTTCTGTCGAAGCTAAGGTCCGAGGTGAGCAAAGAATGTTCACCATGAAGCCTTAATTAGAGATAGTGTGATTATGGTGAATTTCAAGCATTTAGATATCCTTGCCCTCACGCACATGCTGCATGTATGCATATTGGTGTGGACCCTTACAGGTTTGCGGATGAGTGTTATAACCAGTAGACTATGGAAAATATATACAAATTTTGGTTCAACACAATCCCGAACTAAGATTATTGGTTGGTAGAGCCAATATACGAAGAATGGTTACCAAATTCATAGCTTTGTAGAAAGCTGAAAGGTCAACCGAGTTCCGCTCGCATTCATATGAATATGGATGATCCGAATGATAGAGATGTGGAGTTCAAGTTAAGCATTGTACACTTTGTAGGGGACCAGGTCACACAAGAAACAAGTGTCTGAACAAATCCAATCTTTCCAACTATCGTACTGGACCATCAACTAAATTTTGTGTTAACGTAAATTCGTCATGTAGACTTAATATGGCGAAATTGGAACACTTTCTGGTATGCAAGCCTTGATTGTTAGATTCGCGTACGACTACCAAATAAACTATAAAACACAAATATTAATATGCATACACAAACATATTACTTTAAAAAATACAAAGTCAGGATATTAATTAAAAATAATATTATGATATCTGATTTTTTCTTATTGTTTGGATCTTTATTCTTATATCTCTAACAGTATTGTACATTACCCCCGATTTCTTCAACTTATGTCTCCATCTACAAGGATATTAAACTTATATTTCTAAGTCATTGCAGATAAATATTAGATCAATAAAATATATATAACAAATGTAATCACAGTATTACCTTCCAGCAATAGAAAATTTCATAGGTATGGGTGGTTCCACAATGGGCGTTAGATAAGGAAATCGGTACCACGCCCACGATTGTAATAAGATTAGGCATTCACCCATATTTGATATTTTCTTTTCAGAAGTCATAATTGACATCTTGCACATTTTATGGTACGAGAATGCCATTATTGCAGATTCCTAGCTATATTCACAAATTCTGCTAAAATCATCCAACATCGACAAATATTGTGTGTAAACTAGATTACCAGATATATTTGGCATCAATATCCCACCAATGATTTGCACTATATATGCTCGAGCTGCATACATAAGTTCTTGCTGAGTAGATGTATTTGTTATAATGAATTCATTATGAAACCATGAAATTCTCAGACGTAGGCCTTTCACATCTTGCCGATGATGCTTTTTTCTGAGCCATGTACTGCAAAACCCAAATACATTATATGTATTTTCTCCAACCAACACGTTCTTATTTATTGGGATACCAAGCTGTATAGCCACATCTTCTAGAGTTACAGTGCATTCACCGAATGGAAAATGAAACGTGTGTGTCTCCGTTCTCCATCGTTCAATCAATCCATCTATCAAACCATGGACAATCTTAAATCCACGAAGAAATGAAACATTATAAAATTCGGCCATCTTTAACAAATAAACTATGAGCTCAAAAGGTTCCTTGATCTTCATTCCTCGACGACGAATGGTATGCTCCTGGCCTTATTTAATTTATTATAATAAATTATTCCGTGTTACACATGACATAATAAATTTTAAATTACTTACTTTGCTATTCACAAATATGAGATGAAATGTGCTAATGGTCATGGTACAACAAAACTCCTCAAGATGTCATTTTCAAACAAATCTGTAAAATAATTATCATTCGAATATATACAACCAAAAAATTTATTAACTTAAAAAAATCCACCTATTCGAATATATCTTCAAAAAATACAAAAAAACTACAGGATTAGACGAGAAACCCAAAAAAATGTGCTCTAAATCCTTCAACAAAAAATAATTATCATTCTAATATATATGCAATCACACAAAAAAAATCTACAAAACCTCTAATTCAAAAAAAAAACAGATTGATTAAAAAAACAAATTACTAACTTTTGAGAAACCGAGAAGATCTAAAAACAAATGTACTTTAGATTTTTACTGTCTTTGAATATATCTTCAAACTCTCACGAATATATCTTTAAATTCTCTCGAATATATCTTCAAACTCTCTGAAATCTTCAACTCAAACTCTCTCATTTTTTTTCTCAAATCCTATACACTCTCTTCTCTTCCCTATATCATATATATATATATATAATTCGGCCGCCAATACCAACTTTCACGTGAAATTAGCGCATGCATGGCATGAAGACGCCACCTCTAGGTGGCGTCCTGCCACCCCTTGATTAAAGCTGCCTGCGTTGAGCCACTGATTAAAGTTGTTTGGCTGCCTGCATGAAATGGCAGCTGAGCCATGGACTTGGCTTTAATAAGCCCATAACTAGACGTGCAGGTGGCGTCCTGCCACCAGAAAATATATATAAAAAACTACAACTATGATTCTGAGGAAGGAAATATGTATGAGGCTCGAGACAATGGTTCAAAAGATGCTTCATTGGGACGAAAGGAGGGTATTTCTTCTAAGGACAAGTTGGATGATACAATTGTGGATGAGTCGCAAGAGGAACAATTCTCTTGGCATGATAACCATGTTAAAAGAATAGACTAGAAGGTAGTTAGTTACGTAATTAGTTACGTGGTTAGTTGTATGAGTTGTTAGTAAATGTACAGTTAGTTAGAAAGATAGCTAGACAGCTAATTATCTCTGTATATATGTATGATGTAATTCCTTTGATTAGATACAATGAGAATCATTCTTTCTCTCCAAATATACAATTCTTCATTTCATAGAAATCTCAACATGGTATCATTCGCTGAGTTCTGATCCTTCTTCGCTTCCGATTTTCTTTTTTCATCACTGTTTTTTTCTTCTTTCGTTCTCTTCTTTCTTGATTTCCAGTCATCATGGTGACTATTGGTGATGTTCAACTTGATCCCTCTCATCATCTTTATCTGCATCCCTCCGATACTCCTGGAACTTTGCTTGTTTCGCATCAGCTCACCGGCGTTGCTAATTACAGTGTTTGGAGCCGCTCCATGCGCATCGCGTTGCTTGCCAAGAACAAGGTTGGCTTCATCGATGGATCATGTTCTCTTGCTGATGTTTCAACGGAGTTAAAGCCGCAATGGGAACGCTGCAATGCTCTGGTATTATCTTGGATTTTAAACACTGTTAGTCAGGATTTATCTGCTGGCATTGTTTTTGCTTCTAGTGCTGCTCTTGTGTGGTCTGATTTGAAAGAACGATTCGATAAAGTTGATGGATCTCGAGTTTATTTTTTACACCGTGAAATTAGTTCTCATGTTCAGGGTACATCTTCCATTTCTGTTTATCACACACGCCTTCGTTTACTTTGGGATGAATATGATGCTATTGCTCCCTTTGCTCTTTGTAATTGTGACTCTTCTAAGAAGAATGCTGATAATCGTACGCAGCAACGCCTATTTCAGTTTCTCATGGGACTCAATGAGTCTTACTCGATGGTTCGCAGTCAGATCCTACTTATGCGACCTTTACCGTCTGTGAATCAAGCATATTCTATGTTTATTCAGGAGGAGGGACAACGTTCCACTGCTGGTCAATCTTCCTTGCTTGTTGATCCTACTGCGTTATACTCTGGTGCTTCTCCTTCTTCTCGTAGAAGGTTTTCTGGTACGTGTGATTATTGCCATATCAAAGGCCATAAGAAGGAGACTTGCTATAAGTTGATTGGTTATCCTGCTGATTTCAAGTTCACCAAACGCAAGGGTCCTTCTGCCAACAATGCTAGGGTGGAGGTGGTTTCTGATTCCCCACCTGTTGATTCTTCCTCACCTCCTCCTTCAGTGCCTATTTTCACTCCGGAACAGTATAAACAAATTTTGGATCTCCTTGGTCAAGGCTCTGGGGTGCAAGCTTCTGCTCACATGGCAGGTACCTTTTTTGGTCCTTCTTCTACTGATTGGATCCTTGATACGGGGGCCACTAATCACATGACATTCGATCTTGAGCGTTTGAATTCTCCAGTTGCTTGTGCTTCCCCTTCCTTTGTCCAGTTGCCAAATGGTAAAACCACTTCGATTGCTCATATTGGTTCTTGTTTCCTTTCTTCTTCTCTCTTTTTGTCCAATGTTTTGCATGTCCCTGATTTCCATTTTAACCTTTTATCCGTCTCTCAACTCACTAAAGATCTTAATTGTTGTGTGCTTTTCTTTCCTCGTTTTTGTCTTTTGCAGGACCTTTGCAATGGACGGATGATGGGGATTGGTAAGGTCAAAGGAAATCTTTACACATTTCATTCCTCTCCACCTGCCTTGCCCTCTACTCCACATGCCTTGCCCTCTACTCCACCTTCACAACCATTGTTTGCTTCTTCTGAATCGTGTTTTTCTTCTAGTTCTTTACCAAATTCTAGTGTCCTGTGGCATGCACGCCTTGGTCATTCCTCTATAACCACTATGAATAAGTTGTCCCAACTGGATTGTAATTTTTTTCATTGTGATCATGTTAAACACTGTGGCATTTGTCCTTTAGCAAAACAATCACGTTTACCTTTTCCCATTAGTGTTTCGCGTGAGACTCAACCCTTTTCTCTTTTACATATTGATCTTTGGGGTGCCTATCGTGTATCTACACACAGTGGCCATCGATATTTTCTCACTATTGTGGATGATTGTACCCGCATGACTTGGGTTTATCTTCTTCGTCTTAAGAGTGATGCCATTATTCTTCTTAAGGACTTTGTCACTTATGTTCATACTCAATTTTCTTCCTCCATTAAAACAATTCGCAATGATAATGGCTCGGAATTTTTTAATACTGCTGGCCATGAGTTTTTTACCTCCAAAGGTATTATTCATCAACGTTCTTGCGTGCACACCCCACAACAAAATGGGGTGGCCGAGCGTAAACACAAACACCTTCTCAATGTTGCGCGTGCCCTTAAATTTCAATCTTATGTCCCTATAAAATTTTGGGGTGAGTGTGTGTTGACAGCTTGTTACCTAATAAACCGCTTACCTACTTCTGTTTTGGGGTGGAAATCACCGTTTGAAATGCTTTATAATCGAGTTCCTAATTTGTCTCACCTTCGTGTTTTTGGCTGCCTTTGCTTTGCCACAGTGCTTAACAATCACGATAAGTTCACTCCTAAAGCTACTTCTGCCGTGTTCATGGGATATTCTCTTCATCAGAAGGGTTATATTCTCTTTAATATTACCACCAAAACCTTCTTCATTAGTCGTGATGTGGTATTTCATGAACATGTTTTTCCATTTCAATCCAATGATCCTACTTCTCCTTTATTTCCTCTTACTTCTTCACCATCGATTGATCATGACTTTCTTCATATTCCCATAATTCATGCTACTGAGCAACCCTCATCTTCATCACCTACTTCTCCTACTACTTCACCCTTACATTCTGAGCCTTCTTCATTACCTACTGAGCCTTGTTTATTACCTACTGAGTCTTCACCCTTACCTACTGAGTCTTCTCCCTTATCTAGTGAGCCTTCACCTACTGAACTTTCACCTCTTGTTTCTCCTATTATTCCTTCCATTCCTTTGCGCAAATCCACTAGGGTTTCTAAGCCTCCCACCTGGCTTTCTGATTTTGTTTGTCCTGCCAATTCCTCTTCATCCACTTCATTGCTTACAGGTTCGTATCCCATTTCTTCTTGTATTGGTTATAATCATTTACCTTCTTTTACTCGTAATTTTGCTATCTCTTTATCCTCTATTGTTGAACCTCACTCCTATCAATTGGCTATTACTGATCATCGGTGGGTGGAAGCCATGCAACTTGAAATTCAAGCACTTGAGGCCAATGGCACGTGGGATGTGGTTGATCTCCCTCCTGGGAAGAAAGCGATTGGCTGCAAGTGGGTCTATAAGGTGAAGTACAATTCCGATGGTTCGATTGAACGCTTTAAGGCTCGACTGGTCGCTAAAGGTTATAATCAACGTGAAGGGATCGATTTTCATGACACCTTCTCTCCTGTTGCAAAGCAAGTGACGGTCCGTACTGTTATTTCTTTGGCTGCCATCTACAACTGGCCTTTACTTCAAATGGACGTCTTCAACGCTTTTTTACAGGGTGATTTGCATGAGGAGGTATATATGACCTTACCTGAGGGATTTCGCAGCCAGGGGGAGTGTCATTCATCTCGAGTTTGCAGGCTGCGTAAGTCATTATATGGTTTGAAGCAGGCTTCTCGCCAATGGAATCTAAAGTTGACAGAGGCTCTCGTTGCGAATGGTTACTCGCAAAGCTTGTATGATTACTCATTGTTTACTAAAGTGCAGGGTACCAAAATTGTCATAATGCTCATTTATGTAGATGATCTTCTACTTACTGGCAATGATGAAGGAATGATTCAAGAGCTCAAGGAAATTTTACACTGCAATTTCAAAATGAAAGACCTTGGCAACCTTAAATACTTCCTTGGTATTGAAGTGCTGCGTTCGAAGGAAGGTATTATACTACATCAAAGGAAATACGCTCTCGAGCTGATAGCAGATTCAGGCCTAGGGGGAGCACGTTGTGCTTCAACTCCTTTGGATCAAGGTGTAAAATACACTGCAGCAGGTATTGACAAAGACATTCATGACAACTCCATGGAAGATCCATTTGAAGATGTGCAAGTTTATCAAAGGTTAATAGGGAGATTACTCTATTTAACACATACACGTCCGGACATCATCTTTGCAGTTCAATGTTTGAGTCAGTTTATGCAAGCGCCCAAAAAGGTTCATTATGAGGGAGCACTGCGCATTGTTAGATATGTTCGACAGCATCCTGGCCAGGGAATTTTTCTCTCAGCTAGCTCTAAACCTGTGTAGACATCATATTGTGACTCGGATTGGGCTAGCTGTCCAATAACACGTCGATCTGTCTCTGGATTTTGTGTCAAGCTGGGAGACTCCTTGATTTGCTGGAAGTCAAAGAAGCAAAGCACGGTGTCTCGATCTTCAGCAGAAGCTGAATACAGATGCATGGCCACAACAGTAGCTGAACTTGTTTGGTTGAAAGGCCTCATAGCAGAATTGGGAATCAAGCACGATGCACCAGCAACTTTGTTCTGTGATAGTCAGGCAGCACTACAAATTGCTGCAAATCCAGTTTTCCACGAGCGAACGAAACATATAGAGATCGACTGCCATTTCGTGCGTGAAAAAATTCAGAAAGGAATTGTTCAAACTTTCCATGTTTCCTCCAATGAGCAGCAAGCTGATATTTTCACGAAGAGCTTAGGGGTTGCACAACATAATTACCTTGTCAGCAAGTTGGGGATGAAAGATATATATCATCCTCCAACTTGAGGGGGAGTGTTAAGAGAATAGACTAGAAGGTAGTTAGTTACGTAATTAGTTACGTGGTTAGTTGTATGAGCTGTTAGTAAATGTACAGTTAGTTAGAAAGATAGCTGGACAGCTAATTATCTCTTTATATATGTATGATGTAATTCCTTTGATTAGATACAATGAGAATCATTCTTTCTCTCCAAATATACAATTCTTCATTTCATAGAAATCTCAACAAACCAATACTGATCTGATTTACGGGTTGAGATCTTTGAAATGGTGGGGATGGTTCGTGATGCCGTGAAATTACCGTTTGTTGCAATAGACGAGGTTCATGAGGAGGGTTTGGGACGGAAGCCAAGGCAGAAGGAGTCGGTGGAATGTGCTTTGATTCAAAATACATAATTGGATAAGGATAAATTTGATTTAAGCCATAATTCCTCGGGTGATATGGAACATAATTCGAATACGTTAGTGCCTTGCAATGTGGAAACAGATTTTGACCTAAATTTATGTGAGGGGGTTGTAGAAAAGGTTGTGGTTGAAAAAGTTGATATTGCTTGGACCGCCCACATTCAATCGGACGTGGATACCTCTGTAGCAATGAAGCAGCGAGTTGTTGTGGCGCAAGGGGGGAGTTGGGAGAAAAAGGTTTGCTAACGAGTTTCCTTCAGAGTTGGATTTTAGTCATCAGCAAGATGCTCTTTTGCGACGGTGAAATTAGACAACTTGATTGGAGTGAATACATCCGGTAGGGAGGAGGATATTATTCAAGATATTTCTCGAATTATCTGCTGCTTGGGATGTGGTGTGCCTGATTTAATTCGTAAACAAAGATGTTGCGGGAATTGAAATTGGAGGATGTGGTGAGTAAAATCTTCCCGTCGGATAATTTTGTGTATTTGATGCAAGCGGTGTCGGATGGTTGGCTTGATGTTGCTGTCTCCTGCAATGTTTATCATATGGGTATTGTGGCTTGCGGGTGCTGGGTGGTTGGGTGAGTTGATGTGTAGCAGTGTGGTGCTTGTCTTTGCTAGGTCTGGATGGTTGTCATGTGCATGCGTTAGAGGTTGCTTTTGGTGTTTCATAATGTTTCATGGGGTTTTCATTTATTGTTTGGTATTGTGGTGTTTTTTCCTTCGTTTAGGTTTAGCGAGGTTTTTAATGAGGCTTGTGATAATGTTGTCTTGTATGATTCAACTCTTAATAAATCATACGTATTGCCGATAAAAAAAAATAAACTTTGGGCACAATAACAAATATTAAAAAAAAATTAGACCCCTAATAAATAATACATATTGAAAAAAATGCATTTTAAGAGTAGACCCCTAATAACAAGTATTAGAAAAAAAATTGGGCCCCTAATAACAAGTATTAGAAAAAAAAATTGGGCCCCTAATAACAAGTATTACAAAAAATTAGACCCATAATAACAAATGTTGAAGAAAAAAAATAAATTTTAAGAGTGTGCCTAATAACAAATATTGAAAAAAAACTCTTAATAACAAGTATTAAAAAATAAATTTTAATAATAATCACTAATAACAAGTATTGAAAAATTAGACTCTAATTGAGAAAAATATGTATACTATCACTAATATTAAACACTTATAACTATAGATAGTGGGCCCTGTTCGTCGCCTTTATGGTCCACCCCTCAGGACGGGTCTGGTGATGGATGTTCATGGTGGTTTGGGAACACAATTTTTTTACTAAAAAATATAATGGTATTTTTAACTATTTATATCCTAAATTTTTAATTCATTCGTACTTTATCTTTTTAATTTTAATGATTAATTATATTGTACTCTCTTAATTTTGATTCTTTGAAAGCTTCGGTTATCTTCTCAAATCAATGGGATGATCTAATAGGAGAGTTGCATGGAATCTCTATTTGCCGTAACAAATCCTAGCATCTTGCATCTTTTATTTCCTAATAATTTTTTAAAATAGGCTTAAAAGTCAAATTGACATTTAACGAAAAATAAAAAATTAATTAAGTTTTTATGAAAATATTTTACTTAATTTAGCCTTCAAAATTTAAATTGTACCCAATTTAGCTCATATGTTACGTTGATCGTCAGTGTGCTCTAACGATCAAATATGAAAAGACACATGGCACACTCTAGAAGTGTCACATCATTAAATCGTAATTTTTTTAAAAAAATCTATTTAAAAAATTAAATTTTTTTTAAAAAATCATAAAAATTATAAAAAAATCATAAAAATTATAAAAATTAAAATTAAAAATATTAAATTAATTTATTTTTTCTTATATTCCTTTAATTTTTTTATAAAAAAACCAAAAATAATAACCCCCCCCCTTTCATTTATTTCAAGAAAGCCCTTTAAATTCTTAAATCAAACGTTGCCGCCGATTCAACCATCGGCCACTCCCTGTTGTAGGAAAACCTATTTCATCTTTGTCATCCTACTACCGTCACCAAAGTCTACTATAGCCCTTGCACCCGTTCTCACTATTTGACACCTCTTGCATCGCCCAAATGTTCTCCCTCAATATTTCTTCTCACCAATATCGTCGTTGTCTCAACACCGTCGTCTACCACAACACCAACAACTCTCACCGTTGATTAAAACAAATTTGGGGATTATAAATGTAAGGTTAGGATTTTGGGCTAGAGATTTGAAAATTTTAGACATATTGAAAAATTCTGAAATTTTGGGTTTTATAATTAAAAATATTTTTAAAAGTTATACAATTTTTAAATATGATTTCATTACAAATATATATATGTATATATTCAATAATTATTACAGTTTTTTATATTTTTTATTTTAAATAAAATTATTTTTCTCATTTTATACGTAAAATTAATTTTTACAAATTTAAATATATTTTTAGATTTGCTTGAATTTTTTAAATAATTTCTTTTATATTTTTAAATTTAAATTTTTTATAATTTTTCAGATTTTTTATATTTTTTAATTTTAAATTTAAATATATTTTTAGATTTGCTTGAATTATTATAGGTTTTTATGACGTGGCACTTTCAGAGTGTGTCATATGTCACCGTCTTGATCACTATTTATGAGTTAACTGTCAACGTTATGGAAGAGCTAAATTAATCACAATTTGAATTTTAAGAGTTTGATTGATTGTAATTTGAATTATGAGAGCTCAACTGGGCGAAATTATTTTCCATAAGAGTGTAATTAATTTTTTTTCCGTTGAGGGTCAATTTGACCTATAAACCTTTAAAATAAGAAATTATATTATAGGTCTTTCCCACCACCTAGGATATAAGACCAACCAATTAAAATTATACATGTCATCACATTTTTTACATGTCATCTTCCATATAAGCATATTATCTAAGTCATATTTATTTTTTATGTAACATCCGTGTTTTGGGGTTAGGAGTTAGTCAGGTTTATAGTCCGAGTCAATAAAATTAAATTAAATCAATACAACCTTAATTAGGATCTAATTGGGCTTTAAATAGTAAAGGAGGGACCTTGTTGGTAATTTGACCCAAAACTTTTAAAAAGCAAGACAACTTTAAAGAAAAGGTCATCATCTTCTTTCTCCCACCCCTTTCCAACGTTAGAAGCCCTTTCCCCTCTTTCAAACTCTCCCAAACACAAGTTACTATTCCATTGATTTGCAACTCAATTTCAAGACCATTTTGAAAGGTAATAATGTTTTCTAACTCCCCTCTCTATTCCCTATCCATACATAGTCATAGATTTGCAAACTACGAGCTTTTAAAAATTAGGATTTGGTTTAAAGTTTGGGTTTTTATGGGGATTTCCAATTTGTTTTGAAATATAAAGTTAGGTTTTATCTTAATCACATTAAGATGTATTACATATGTCAATTTGGTTGAGTTTTATTGAAAACCCGAAGTGGGTTCTTGGAGCCATTTTTGGGATGTCAAAACTTGAGTTTTTGGTGGGTTTTAGGTTAAAATTAAAGGGCTGATGGTTTATATAGGTTAGGAGGATGTTTTGGGACCTTTTGGGGGTCATTTGGGTGATTGAAAATGGAAATTTCAGCTAAGGTTTGGGGGAGCACGAAAATGATATATTTGGGGATTAATTTGGTTGGAAAATGTTGGTTGAAGTTAGTTTAAGCTCTAAGATTGAGTATTGATTGAATGTTAGCATTGATTGAGGTTGTTGGTTGTGTTTGGTTGGCTAGAAGCGAGAGGAGACGTCGAATGAGCATCAGGATCGAATCCGGGCTCGTAGGAGTTTTGCTTTGATTGCTAAGGAAGGGTGGTGAGTGGTTTTAATCATGGTTTAAAGTTTTGGTTCGAGTGTGTGTAGTGTGTGAGTGAAATGTGCTTGGTAGGCCATTTCTATTTAATTCAAGTTGTTAATTTAGCTATTGACTTCCATTGAATGCTATGTGTATTGCCTATCTATGCTCTTGTGATATGTGGTTGACTTTGTACATGTACGCTATGATATGTATATGTGATGAGCATGAGATGTGGTGATGGATATGTGCTATGATAAATGAAAATTGGCACTAATAAATTACCGGGTGTAAATGATCGATCATTAGGATTAGTGTGCACACAAATTGAGTCAAAACGTACGTGGCCTTGATGGCGTTAAGTCATCAAGAAGGAGTACGGTGATGTAATATTCCACCGGAAGCTTTTATATATATTTCTATGGGATGATGAGTGGAATCTCATCCGTAGGGCATGTGGCGATGAGTGGAATCCCGCACATGCAAGGCCCGGTGATGAGTGTAATCCCACCGAGGTAAAGTGATTGTTGAGATTTAATCCGCACATCCGGGTAACTAATAGTGGCCAATTAATGTTCATACGATTGCGATATATGATGTGGATATATGATGTTGTTATATGATGCTTGAGCTTAGTATGATGAAAGATACCATATTATGCCTCTTGAAAGACTAGCTAGGTCTACTTGATTATTTGCCATTGTATGTTGTAAGTGAGATTAGGATTTACATGCTTGAACCCTGCATTGTTGATGTTTTCGGTTTTTAGAGCATCCTTACTAAGCTCATAGCTTACGCTCTCAATTTTCAACAATGCAGATCATTAGCGTGGTGTTAGCTCGGAGCAAGGCAAGAAGGGCTTTCCAAGTTTGTTGCTCAAGTACGGTTGTCAATTACGTATTAGTTAGCAATGTGGCAAGGGTGTTTTGTATGAGCTATGTATGACTCATTGATATGTTGATGTTTTGGATTGACTATGGTTTGTAAAGCATGATATGCTATGATGAATGTTTGTGTGTGGTGGCATGCCTTTAGATGTTTAGGTTGCCTTGTTAGTGAGTGCAAACCTCTTATATGTCGAATTGTGCCATTTTGGCCTTTTGAGCTTTCATGTATGACCTTAAATGCTAAAATATTGCCCTTGTATGAATGCCATGATTGGATGCCTTATTCCATGTTTGATTGCTTCTTTTGGCTTAAGTGTGATTGCTTAAATGTTTGTATGTGCATAGGAGAGTTTAAAAAATGTATCTAGAGTTGTGTTTGAGGTCACCAAGTGGAAAATGGTGGAATTGCAGAGCAGGGCGTATCGATACGCCTAAGGGCCGTATCGATACGGCCTTGCCCAAATGCCACGATTTTTGCATGGCGTACCGATACCCTGGGGGTATCGATACCCTCCAAAGTTACTGGAATTTGGAGAAGTGGGGGAGAGTAGGGCGTACCGATACGGGGTTCACGCGTATCGATACGGGTCTACTCTGTTGACCAAGAAGGGTTGACCGAGAAGGGCGTATCGATACACTCAAGGGCTGTATCGATACGGTCTTCCCGGAGTTGACTCTTTGGGTTGACCTGGACAGGGCGTATCGATACCCCTAGTTAGGGTACCGATACGGTCTGCCCTGTAAGCTTAAAAATGGACTGTTTGTGTAGGGTCGGGGTTCGAATGTGATCTTCCTTTGGATGTTTTCCACTGTCGTGATCACTTAGGACTTAACAATCCTCTAGACAAGATTAAAATGAAAAAAATAGGATTGCTAACCGAGGGGAACCTTAACGGGTTTCACTCGGTTTTCCCCGTGTGGCCCACTCGGACCGGTCATCCGGCCAGACCGGGACGAGGGGTTACATTTTAACCCTAAATATTAAACACAAAATAGTAAAAAATGTTTTTGTCTCAAACTCTCAATTCAATTCCACATCTTTTTCCCATCGTCTATATCTCAATTCTCCATTTTTTATTAAAAGAATTCTCTATCTTTTTCAGCAAGCTTTAAAATGGGATTTAACAAGTTTTCAATAAGCTTCGAAATTGGATTTAGCAAGAGTTTCCATCTTAAAATAATACAATCATGTTCATTAGAACTAACCATTGCAAATTTTAGGTTACTTCAACCAAAAAAGAAATCATTTCCAGCGAATTACAAAATTAAAAACAATAAACATTGAAAATTGAAAAGAGAAAAATTCCCCAAAGTTCACCCTAGAGAAATCACCATTAACAGACTTACAAATCAAGCAAAATAATGCAACAATAACCAAACAAACTACTTAGGTAATAATTATTTAAAAATATTTAAAAATAACTCAACAAGTAAAATATTTAAAAATAACCCAACAAGTAAATTTAATAAATTTTTTTATATAAAAAGAGTAAAAGAATAATTAAATTTAATAATTTTTAACTTCATTCTCCATCTCTTCCATTTTTTCTATCCTTTACTCTTCTTTGTTGTTACGTTAGGTTAATAAGAAAATAGAGATGGAATTGAGACAAAGACAATGGGAATTAGGAGCGTTGTTATTTTTAATTGCTTACTATTTTGTGTTTAATATTTAGGATTAAAAAAATTAAAGATGACATGGATAATATATATTTTTTTGTTCAAAGGATAATTTCATTTCATAGAAAATTATAAAGACAAAACATGAGACGGGGCGGAGTCAGGTCCCCACATCATTTGACCCCGATATCTTTTGGCATGTTTGGCTAGCCTGTCGGCAGCCTAATTACATGAGCGAGGGACAAAGGAAAAAGAATAGGAAGAGAAAAATCTAGCAGTACATCGAATATCCTCTTCCACAGCCGCTGTGGTCCACTCAGACAGTAGGCCTTCGTTCAGCCTTTTGATCCCAGCTTTGCAATCGGATTCAATGATGATGTTGCCGAATCCATTCTTAAGGGCCAAAGTAGTGTCCAATCTAATAGCCAAAGTTTCCGCCACAACAGCGGATTGAGCAACAAAGGACTCCGAGATTCCTTGGATGAACAAGCCTGAATTATCCCGTGTTATTGCCGCAGCTGAGACTATCTCAGAGTGAGGATCGAAGGCAACATCGCAATTGATCTTGATTGAGCCCGGAGGTGGGGGTGTACATTGCCTCGGTTCCGGACAAGGATGAGGCTACAATGGATGACTAGTAAGGGAAATGTTTTGGTATTCGTTAAAGGCTCGTTCCACCCGCAGCAAAACATCCCAGGGAAGGTCCTTCTTGCTCTCGAAGACCAAGGCGTTTCGTGATTTCCATAGGGACCATAGGAGGAAAGCGATAAGAGCACATCCTTCGTTGAAGTTTCCTAGTTGGCGGAAATCATTAATTTTACGCCACCATTTCGGAAATTCAGGAAAACCAAAAGGAGATGGGGAATAACTGAACCCTAAAGCCTTCCAAGTTGCTTGTGCGAACGGGCAGAAGAAAAGAAGATGTTCGATCGACTCCCCTTTCACCCCACACCGTGGACAGCAGATAGAATCCTGAAACTTACCATGAAAGCGAGAAGCCAAAATACCCTTTGTTGGAACGATATTATGGCATAATTTCCACAGGAAAGACTGGACTTTGGAAGGAACCCCTAGACTCCAAATTGATTTCCAAAAATCTTTTTTTCACTCGGGTTGTAACGCCCCAATTTTGGGCTTAGAAGTTTTGGGTTTGGACCGGTTCGGTCGGAGTGCGGTTCGAATATATAAAGCTGATTTTAGGAAAGCCTAGTTCGGGTTGCATTAAAAATATGGAAAAATGTCTTAAAATCCTCTTTTATTATATATAAGAGAATGGTGAAATCAATTTTACAAAATGAGGTTTGGAATAGTGACATTTTGAGTTAGTGACCAAAATGTAACTTTTGAAAACTGTGTGACTATTTTAAAAAGGATTGAAACTTTGAATCTTTAAGGAGCTATTTGCCCAATAGGAGTTTCTCCAGATTTTTTTTCTTAAATATTAAAGGATTAATTAATGGTTTTAATAAAAGGTAAAAAGGAGGGAAAAGATATTTTGGCATTTTTAACTAATTTTTCCCAAATTTCCATTTTCCTTTTCTCTCAACTTTTCTCTCAACCTAAATACATTTCTCCAGCACTTTTCCCTCTAATTTTGACATCCAAATATGAGATTTCAATCCTCTTTTGATCTCTAACCATCTCTTCAACAAAACCTTAGCATTTGCTTATTGGATTTTCAAGAATCTCGGTTCCAAAAAGGGAGAAACTCAAGTTTAGAGGTATGAACGTCCTTCTCCTCTAAATTCTCAGTTCTTTACTGAAATTCCCAAGTTCTCAATCCTTGATTTGTGTTTTATAAAAGGTTTTACAATTGTGTTCTTGATCTTGGCTTTAAAATGCAAGATTTGCTTTAATTTTGATGAAATTCGTATGATCTGATTGGGCATTGTTTTGAGATGTCATTTTGATGAAAAATGAATGTATAATTGATGAGAAATTGAGGTTTAATCAATGCAATCCCGAATAGGTTGATTTTCCTAAGTTTTGCTTGAGTTTTTGGTTGTTTTTGGAGTGATCTTGATGATCTGTTATAGCTGGAGGTATAAGGACGTGGTTAGATCCTTTTTGGATGTTAATTGATGTTTAAGAATGTTTAGAGTTGTTGGATCTTGGCTGGGTAATGTTGTGGAGTTGTTTGGATGTGTTTTCGGTTGTGTTTGGTAGCCGAAAATGGAGTGTGGATGAGAGCAGCGAGTTTAGGTGCTTTCATTGAAGATATTAATGCATGATGATGCATTAATCCTCTGCTTTGATGTGTTTAAAACAGGGGAGTCATCTTTGGATCCTTGTGGTGGTGATCCGAAAGCTTGATTGGTGTTTCGGCAAGTAGCGAAACGGAATCGGTGAGTGGATTTTGGTTTACGGCTTTGAAACCAATGTTTTGAAGGTTTGGAGCTTAGTTTAAGTCTAAGCAACTTAGCTAAGCTCAAGAGTAAGTTTTCGGAAAAACTCTCTTGATAATGAACCATGAGTTGGTTGAATGCAATGTGATTTGTTTGCATGTTTTAAATTCTGTTTTGAAAGCATATTTTAGCATGATTATTTGCTGATTTTATAAGCCATGTGTTGAAGGATGCTCAAGGTAAGAGATCCTTGTTTTTGAACATTGTTTAATGTGGTTTTGATGCTTAACGATGCATGATGATTATGGCTTTGTTAAATGCTTTAAAACAGTGGAATATTGTTGTTAAATGATGTATATTGGCAAGTGATGTCTTGAGAATGGTTAAGAACACTATGGTGGTTAAAAGTCCATAGGTGGTTCTTGTGGTAAGAACAACATGGTGGTTAAAAGTCCATGGTTGATTCTTGTTAAGGTCATAAAGGTGGTTAAAAGTCCTTGTGTGAGCCTTGTGTATTTTAAGAACAACATGGTGGTTAAAAGTCCATGGTTGGTTCTTGGTTAAGGTCACAAAGGTGGTTAAAAGTCCTTGTGTGAGCCTTGTGTATTTAAGAACACCATGGTGGTTAAAAGTCCATGGGTGATTCTTGTTAAGGACACAAAGGTGGTTAAAAGTCCTTGTGTGGTCCCTGTGAATTGTAAGAACATCATGGTGGTTAAAAGTCCATGGATGATTCTTGTGCTAAGGACACAATGGTGGTTAAAAGTCCATGTGTGGTCCTTGTGAATTGTAAGATCACAATGGTGGTTAAAAGTCCATGTGTGGATCTTATGTTTATTGTATCACTTGTGGCCAATATGACATGATAATAAATATGAAGCATGAAATGCTTGTTTGAAATGCTTATGTGCATGTGTAAATGTTGTTTTGAACTAAGGTTTATAAAGGTGTTTTATAAATGCATTATTGAGTTGTTTTAAATGAGCATTCCTCACTAAGCTATTTGCTTACGCTCTCTCTTTTCTTAAACCAATAATGCAGAGCATTGAAGTGCATTAGGGGCAGCAAGGAAGCCAAGAATCCAAGTGAAGGTTTAAGCTCATGTATGGTGAATGTTTTCTAACACTATTAGCTTTTGGGCATTTGGCAATGGGGAACCTATATTGTTGTTTTGGGAGATGTTATGGACTCCCTAAGTTGGTTTTATGTTGTTGATGATGTTGGAACATGTAATTGGCCTCTTGGTATTTGTTTTGGTGATTTGAGGATTGCATGGTTTGCTATATAGGATACTTGCCTATAGAATTGGGTTTTTCTTATTTTGATGCCATGTCTGTGTATGGTTGATGCAATTATGTTCCTTATGCATGTAATGTCTTGCTGGTATGTTTTGGTTGCCTTTGGAGCATGTTTGATGGATCAATCATGTAATAAACCAGCTAATTTTCTGCAATCTGGGCAGCCTGTTTCGGAACAGGTGCTACCGTTTCGGAACAGAGGGCCTGAAATGGCCTAGGCGTTTCGAAACGGGAGGAACCGTTCCGAAACGGAAATGCTACTGCCAAGCCCTGTTCCGATACTCGTTTCGGAACGGTCCCGCGTTTCGGAATAGGTCCTCCCTGTTTCGGAACACTCGACCGTTGGGCACTGAAATTGACGGTTATATGTTTTGGAATCTTTGCGTTTTGGTCCTGAACTTTGTATATGCAATTGAATGAGTTTGAGATGTCCGTTTGAGCTGAAATTTGGTAGAGAAGCATGAAAGATGACTAATTTCATACTGGTAACTTTTAATTGGGTTAAGTCCCTATAATTTTCAGAATTTACAAATTGGTCCCTAATTCCTTAATTTATGCAATTGAGTCCCTGGATGTTCTCTGATTGTTATGATCTTTGAGTATGCTGATCTTGTGAACGTATCTAGGGTTAATGTGCATTTAGATAAGATTAAAAATAAAAAAGGGTCGTTAATCAAGGTTGACTTTCGGGTTGACTTTGGTTTTCCCCGTGTAAACTTTTTAATTCGGTTCAACCGTCTGGGCCGGGTTAAGGGGGTTACATTTGGTGGTATCAGAGCTGAGTTCTCGTGTAATTGGGAATGATTATGTAGGTGATTAAAGTATGCATGCTTTGTATGCTTGTTGAATGAAAGCATGTTGAGTGAATTGTAAATATGTTACAATTGTGGTGTATGCTGTGGTGAAGCATGTTGTGGGTACCCATTGCCAAATCAAAGCTAATGTAATGATATTGTTTTTAATTGGAAAATGAGCTTGAGTACTTGGATTGCTTACCTTGCTGAGCCTGACTTTGTTTTATTGCATTGTGATTGCATTGTTAGTGAATGACACCTCGTAGAGAGTTGAGAGTTAATACGCGAGCTATGGCTCAGAATGAAAATGAAGAGAATGCTGAGAATATGGTAGATTTACCTCCTCCGCCTGGTGGTGGTGGTGCTGAGGGTGAAGGAGCTGGTGTTGCAGCTGGTGCTGGGGTCGCTGGACCTGAAGCTGGTCAGGGGCAAGCTGTTCCTGGCATGTCAATATTGGTTCAAGCTATTGCTGGTGCTTTTCGAGCAGCGGTAGCTGGAGCTCAAGGAGCTGGGCATCAGGGTGATGCTGGTGTTAGACTACCCTTGGAACGTTTGTGCAGTCTGAGAGGGACTGAGTTCAGGGGTTTGTCTGCTGAAGGTTCGGAGTCTTGGTTAGAAAGTACCAAGAGAATCTTGGGGCAAATGAGTTGCACTGATGTGCAGAAGCTTGGCTGTGTGGTATCTTTGTTGCAAGATGATGCATACACGTGGTGGACAACCACTATCTCTAGGATGGCAGAAGCTGATGTAACTTGGACGTTCTTTCAGAACGCGTTCAAGAGAAGGTATCTGGGTGTGAGGTACCTAGATGAAAAGAAGAGGGAATTCATGTCTCTTACCCAAGGGAGCATGTCTGTAGCCGAGTACGAGGTTCAGTTTGTTCGGCTTAGTCAGTACGCACCTGAGCTTGTCCCGGATGAGCGGGAGAGGTGTGAAAGGTTCCGTTATGGTTTGGTGACGGAAGTAAAGACATATATGCTGGCTGCTGAATATAATGATTTTGATGTGCTGGTTGGTCGGGCAAAGGACATTGAGATGAACTTGGGTTTATCTTCTAGAAGTGCTGGGTCAAGTGCTGGTAAGCGAGCTGCTGAGTATAGTTCCGGTGGTGGACGGAACAAGAGGGGACGTGATCAGAAGTATCAGTCTTCAGCTAAGCGAGGTGGTGGTGCGCCTGCCCAGGGAGGCAAGGCTAGAGTTGATCCGAGCGCATGTTGGACATGTGGATCGCGTGGCCATATGAAACGTGATTGTCCTCGAGCTGTGAGGGAGGTGCAAGCTCCTGTTGTGGCGGCTGGTAATTCATGCTGGAACTGTGGATCTATGGATCACATGAGGAGGGAGTGTCCTATGTTGGCTGGTGGCCAAGGGCGTGCTCCTGTAGTTGTTGCACCACAGAGAGGTCGTGGGCGCGGCCGTGGTAACTTCCAGCGTAGGGAGGATGGTGGACGTAATGTGGCCCATGTTGTAGCTGTTCAGCCTGAGGGTGGCGGCCAGGCCAGAGTGTATGCTCAGAGGGAGGGGAGGAATGACACGGATGTGATCGCAGGTACTTTTACTTTGCAATCCTTGTCATTACTTTCCTTGATTGATTCTGGATCTACGCACTCATACATATTGCGTGAGCATGCTGAATACCTTGGTTTGCCTGTTGAGTCTTTGGATGTTGGTATGCGTGTCACTAGTTCTTTTGGTGAGACTGTTGTGACTCGAAAGCTTTATAGAAGATGTCCTTTGGTTGTGCAAGATCATGTTTTTCATGTTGATCTTATGGAATTGCCTTTCTATGGTTTTGATGTAATCCTTGGTATGGATTGGCTTGTTGAGCATCGAGCTGTTGTAGATTGTGAGAATAAGCGAGTTTCGTTGAAGCTTGCGGATGATTATGAGGTTGTTGTGGTTGGTGGGAATGTGAAGTTTCTTGCCAATGTGGTGTCTACGTTGGAGGCGAGCCGGATGCTGAGGCAGGGTTGTGAAGCTTACCTGGCTTTTGTGATGAATCCTAGTTTTAAGGAGTTGCGTGTGCAAGATATCAGGATTGTGAGAGAGTTTCCTGGTGTGTTTCCTGAGGAGTTGCCTGGATTGCCTCCTAATCGTGAAGTGGAGTTTGGGATTGAGCTGTATGAAAACACAACTCCAGTGTCCATTACCACTTATAGAATGACACCTAAAGAGTTGAAGGAGCTGAAGACGCAATTGCAAGAGTTGCTTGATCGTGGTTTCATTCGGCCGAGTGTGTCACCTTGGGGTGCACCGGTCTTGTTTGTGAAGAAGAAGGATGGCACTATGAGGATGTGCATTGATTATCGTCAGCTTAACAAGTTGACTATCAAGAATCGGTATCCATTGCCGAGAATCGATGATCTTTTTGATCAATTTCGGGGAGCAGCTGTGTTCTCTAAGATTGACTTAAGGTCAGGGTATTACCAGTTGAAGGTGAAGGATGTGGATGTGCCAAAGACAACTTTCAGGACGAGGTATGGGCATTATGAGTTCCTTGTGATGCCGTTTGGTTTGACAAATGCTCTTGCAGCTTTCATGGACATGATGAACCGAGTATTTCATGAATACTTGGATAAGTTTGTTGTGGTGTTCATTGATGATATCCTCGTGTACTCGCGTATTGAGGAGGAGCATGAAGAGCATTTGAGAATTGTGTTGCAAGCTTTGTTGGAGAATCAACTTTATGCCAAGCTGAGCAAGTGTGAGTTCTGGCTTAGAGAAGTGGTGTTTCTTGGTCATGTGGTTTCTGCTGAGGGGATTCGTGTTGATCCTCAGAAGATTGAGGCGATGATGAATTGGAAGGTTCCTAAGTCTGTTCATGAGGTCCGTAGTTTCCTTGGTTTGGCGGGTTACTACCGGAGGTTTGTGGATGGGTTTTCAAAGATTGCTGCACCTTTGACAAAGTTGTTGCAGAAGGATGTTAAGTATGAGTGGACAGAAGCGAGACAGCAGGCTTTTGAGAAGCTTAAGGCAACTTTGACGCAAGCTCTGATCTTGGTTCAACCTGAATTAGGGAAAGAGTTTGTGGTGTACAGTGATGCGTCCTATGTTGGTTTGGGATGTGTGTTGATGCAAGAGGGTAAGGTGGTGGCTTATGCATCGCGGCAGTTGAAGGTGCATGAGCGCAATTATCCTACGCATGATATTGAGTTGGCTGCGGTGGTTTTTGCTTTGAAGATCTGGAGACATTATTTGTATGGTGAGAAGTGTACTGTGTATACGGATCACAAGAGTTTGAAGTATCTGATGTCTCAGAAGGAGTTGAATCTTAGGCAGCGGCGTTGGGTGGAGTTGCTCAAGGATTATGATTTGACGATTGAGTATCACCCTGGAAAAGCTAATGTTGTAGCGGATGCCTTGAGTAGGAAGGTAGCTGTTGAGTTGAGGGCTATGTTTTCCAGTTTGAGTATTTCGCGTGATGGTGGTCTTGTGGCTGAGTTGCAAGTGAAACCATCTTTGGTTCAGTTGATTAAGGAAAAACAGTTGTTGGATGATTCCTTGGTACCTCATGTTCAGGATATCGCGGAGGGTAGGCCTTCGGATTTCTGTTTTAATGATGATAGAGTGTTGTGTTTTGGGAGTCGGATAGTAGTGCCCAATGATGCTGAATTGAGGCGTGCTATTCTGATTGAAGGTCATAGTAGTCCTTTTGCTATGCACCCTGGTAGTACTAAGATGTATCGTGATCTTCGTGATGAGTACTATTGGGTGGGTTTAAAGAAGGATGTTGCTGAGTTTGTCAGCAAGTGCATGGTGTGTCAGCGGGTTAAGGCTGAGCATCAGTTTCCTTTAGGGTTGTTGCAACCGTTGAGGATTCCTGAATGAAAGTGGGAAAGGATTACCGTGGACTTTGTGTCTGGTTTGCCTTTGTCGCCATCGAAGAAGAATTCGGTGTGGGTGATTGTGGATCGCCTGACGAAGTGTGCACATTTCTTGCCTGTGCATACTACGTATTCTTTGGATAAGCTTGCGGAGCTGTACATTGCTGAGATTGTGCGGCTGCATGGTGTGCCTAAGTCGATTGTGTCGGATAGGGATCCGAGGTTTACATCGCGTTTCTGGCAGTGTTTGCATCAGGCTTTGGGTACACGGTTGAATTTCAGTACATCTTATCATCCTCAGTCGGATGGTCAGTCCGAGCATGTTATCCAGGTTTTGGAGGATATGTTGAGGTGCTGCGTGATTGAGTTCCAGGGCTCTTGGGAGAAACATTTGCCTTTGGTGGAGTTTGCCTATAATAATAGTTATCAGGCAAGTATTCAAATGGCACCTTATGAAGCTTTGTACGGGAGGAAGTGTAGGACTCCTCTTTGTTGGGCTGAAACGGGTCAGAAGTTGGTTTCGATGCCGGCTTTGTTGAAAGGAACCACCGAGAAGGTGAAGCTTATCTGTGAGCGCTTGAAGACGGCTTCTGATCGGCAAAAGTCTTACGCGGATTTGAAGCGTAAGGAGATTGAGTATGCGGTGGGTGACCGTGTGTTTTTGAAGGTTTCGCCTTGGAAAAAGGTGATGAGGTTTGGCCGAAAGGGTAAGTTGAGCCCTAGGTACATTGGACCATACGAGGTGATTGAGCGTGTGGGTCCTGTTGCGTACAAGTTGAGGTTACCGCAAGAGTTGGAAAAGATTCATGATGTGTTTCATGTTTCTATGCTTCAGAAGTATAGATCGGATCTTTCACATGTGATGCCTGTGGAAGAAGTGGAATTGAATCCGGATTTGACCTATGATGAGGAACCGGTGAAGATTCTGGATTCGGATAGTAAGGTTCTTCGAGGCAAGACCATTGAGTTGGTAAAAGTGTTGTGGAAACATCGTGGTGTTGAAGAAGCCACGTGGGAGCGGAAGGATGACATGCTGAAGCAGTTTCCGTATCTCTTTCCTTCAGGTAAATTTCGAGGACGAAATTTCTTAAGGGGGGGGGAGAGTTGTAACGCCCCAATTTTGGGCTTAGAAGTTTTGGGTTTGGACCGGTTCGGTCGGAGTGCGGTTCGAATATATAAAGGTGATTTTAGGAAAGCCTAGTTCGGGTTGCATTAAAAATATGGAAAAATGTCTTAAAATCCTCTTTTATTATATATAAGAGAATGGTGAAATCAATTTTACAAAATGAGGTTTGGAAGAGTGACATTTTGAGTTAGTGACCAAAATGTAACTTTTGAAAACTGTGTGACTGTTTTAAAAAGGATTGAAACTTTGAATCTTTAAGGAGCTATTTGCCCAATAGGAGTTTCTCCAGATTTTTTTTCTTAAATATTAAAGGATTAATTAATGGTTTTAATAAAAGGTAAAAAGGAGGGAAAAGATATTTTGGCATTTTTAACTAACTTTTCCCAAATTTCCATTTTCCTTTTTTCTCAACTTTTCTCTCAACCCAAATACATTTCTCCAGCACTTTTCCCTCTGATTTTGACATCCAAATATGAGATTTCAATCCTCTTTTGATCTCTAATCATCTCTTCAACAAAACCTTAGCATTTGCTTATTGGATTTTCAAGAATCTTGGTTCCAAAAAGGGAGAAACTCAAGTTTAGAGGTATGAACGTCCTTCTCCTCTAAATTCTCAGTTCTTTACTGAAATTCCCAAGTTCTCAATCCTTGATTTGTGTTTTATAAAAGGTTTTACAATTGTGTTCTTGATCTTGGCTTTAAAATGCAAGATTTGCTTTAATTTTGATGAAATTCGTATGATCTGATTGGGCATTGTTTTGAGATGTAATTTTGATGAAAAATGAATGTATAATTGATGAGAAATTGAGGTTTAATCAATGCAATCCCGAATAGGTTGATTTTCCTAAGTTTTGCTTGAGTTGTTGGTTGTTTTTGGAGTGATCTTGATGATCTGTTATAGCTGGAGGTATAAGGACGTGGTTAGATCCTTTTTGGATGTTAATTGATGTTTAAGAATGTTTAGAGTTGTTGGATCTTGGCTGGGTAGTGTTGTGGAGTTGTTTGCATGTGTTTTCGGTTGTGTTTGGTAGCCGAAAATGGAGTGTGGATGAGAGCAGCAAGTTTAGGTGCTTTCATTGAAGATATTAATGCATGATGATGCATTAATCCTCTGCTTTGATGTGTTTAAAATAGGGGAGTCATCTTTGAATCCTTGTGGTGGTGATCCGGAAGCTTGATTAGTGTTTCGGCAAGTAGCGAAACGGAATCGGTGAGTGGATTTTGGTTTACGGCTTTGAAACCAATGTTTTGAAGGTTTGGGAGCTCAGTTTAAGTCTAAGCAACTTAGCTAAGCTCAAGAGTAAGTTTTCGGAAAAACTCTCTTGATAATGAACCATGAGTTGGTTGAATGCAATGTGATTTGTTTGCATGTTTTAAATTCTGTTTTGAAAGCATATTTTAGCATGATTATTTGCTGATTTTATAAGACATGTGTTGAAGGATGCTCAAGGTAAGAGATCCTTGTTTTTGAACATTGTTTAATGTGGTTTTGATGCTTAACGATGCATGATGATTATGGCTTTGTTAAATGCTTTAAAACAGTGGAATATTGTTGTTAAATGATGTATATTGGCAAGTGATGTCTTGAGAATGGTTAAGAACACTATGGTGGTTAAAAGTCCATAGGTGGTTCTTGTGGTAAGAACAACATGGTGGTTAAAAGTCCATGGTTGATTCTTGTTAAGGTCACAAAGGTGGTTAAAAGTCCTTGTGTGAGCCTTGTGTATTTTAAGAACAACATGGTGGTTAAAAGTCCATGGTTGGTTCTTGGTTAAGGTCACAAAGGTGGTTAAAAGTCTTTGTGTGAGCCTTGTGTATTTAAGAACACCATGGTGGTTAAAAGTCCATGGGTGATTCTTGTTAAGGACACAAAGGTGGTTAAAAGTCCTTGTGTGGTCCCTGTGAATTGTAAGAACATCATGGTGGTTAAAAGTCCATGGATGATTCTTGTGCTAAGGACACAATGGTGGTTAAAAGTCCATGTGTGGTCCTTGTGAACTGTAAGATCACAATGGTGGTTAAAAGTCCATGTGTGGATCTTATGTTGATTGTATCACTTGTGGCCAATATGACATGATAATAAATATGAAGCATGAAATGCTTGTTTGAAATGCTTATGTGCATGTGTAAATGTTGTTTTGAACTAAGGTTTATAAAGGTGTTTTATAAATGCATTATTGAGTTGTTTTAAATGAGCATTCCTCACTAAGCTATTTGCTTACGCTATCTCTTTTCTTAAACCAATAATGCAGAGCATTGAAGTGCATTAGGGGCAGCAAGGAAGCCAAGAATCCAAGTGAAGGTTTAAGCTCATGTATGGTGAATGTTTTCTAACACTATTAGCTTTTGGGCATTTGGCAATGGGGAGCCTATATTGTTGTTTTGGGAGATGTTATGGACTCCCTAAGTTGGTTTTATGTTGTTGATGATGTTGGAACATGTAATTGGCCTCTTGGTATTTGTTTTGGTGATTTGAGGATTGCATGGTTTGCTATATAGGATACTTGCCTATAGAATTGGGTTTTTCTTATTTTGATGCCATGATTGTGTATGGTTGATGCAATTATGTTCCTTATGCATGTAATGTCTTGCTGGTATGTTTTGGTTGCCTTTGGAGCATGTTTGATGGATCAATCATGTAATAAACCAGCTAATTTTCTGCAATCTGGGCAGCCTGTTTCGGAACAGGTGCTACCGTTTCGGAAAAGAGGGCCTGAAATGGCCTAGGCGTTTCGAAACGGGAGGAACCGTTCCGAAACGGAAATGCTACTGCCAAGCCCTGTTCCGATACTCGTTTCGGAACGGTCCCGCGTTTCGAAACAGGTCCTCCCTGTTTCGGAACACTCGACCGTTGGGCACTGAAATTGACGGTTATATGTTTTGGAATCTTTGCGTTTTGGTCCTGAACTTTGTATATGCAATTGAATGAGTTTGAGATGTCCGTTTGAGCTGAAATTTGGCAGAGAAGCATGAAAGATGACTAATTTCATACTGGTAACTTTTAATTGGGTTAAGTCCCTATAATTTTCAGAATTTACAAATTGGTCCCTAATTCCTTAATTTATGCAATTGAGTCCCTGGATGTTCTCTGATTGTTATGATCTTTGAGTATGCTGATCTTGTGAACATATCTAGGGTTAATGTGAATTTAGATAAGATTAAAAATAAAAAAAGGGTCGTTAATCAAGGTTGACTTTCGGGTTGACTTTGGTTTTCCCCGTGTAAACTTTTTAATTCGGTTCAACCGTCTGGGCCGGGTTAAGGGGGTTACACGGGTCCTCGCTAGAAGATGGATTGCAAAGAGCTGCAGAGGACGCCTCAATGAACCTATATCCTGACTTGGCTGAGTACTCTTCATTTCTCGTTCCATTCCATATGAAAGAATCTTTGACCTGAGGTCCTCCGATTGGTATGGAGAGAATTGCCTTGGCTTCATCCGGAGTAAACATATCAGTAATCTTTGATTAATTCCACGAACGACCATCTGGATTTATGAGACAACTAACGGTTGGGGCTGGGGATTGCTAGGGTGTTTGAGTCGAAATCCGGAAATAAGGTAACATAGGGACCCAATTATCTTTCCAAGTCGAGATGAATCTGTCGTTCCCTACTCTCCAGAGGGCTCCTTTTATTATCTTAACCCCTTCCCTAATTCCAGCCCAAGCCCAGGAGGGATGGCATGTATGATTATATGGAGGATGGCATGTATAATTTTAAATAGTTTGTCTCATATCTTAAGTGGTGATAAAGACCTATAATATAATTTCTCTTTTAAAATAATATTATCATTTGAAATTTATATTTATCAAATAATTTTATTATATCTAATACTTAATTTTTAGTAAAATTCAAATAATTTTTAATTTTAATTCAACGCTTCATTTTTCAACATTTTTCAACGCCTAATTTTTTTAATTTATCAAACAAAATCAATTAAATCAATAACAATTTACCCTAATCACAGTGGTGGATTCACATGGAGCTCACCGTTGGCACATGTTCACCATAAAAATTCTAAACTTTACACATTTGACTTTAATTTTTTTAATTTTTAAGTATTAGTCTTTAATTTTTTTAATCTTTATAAATTGTACTCACCGTAAAAGATATTCATGGATCCGTCGTTGTCTAATCATAACTTTGAGATAATATTAATAAAGAAAAACGAAATTGAAGACTTTGAGTTCTAAAATTGCTTAATATCATATCTCAAAAATCATTTAATGAACTAAACTAGGACTAAAATACAAGTTGAACCAAATCTGAAACTTTGGAGACATTTTAGTTTTAGATTAATGATTTTAGTCCTAATATAAAAGTTAAAATTAAAATATAGTCAAAACAGTAGTTTTTGCATAGAAAATTAAACGAATTATATTAAATAAAGTAAACCAACCATACATTAATATGTAATTTAATTTTACCATAAAATTGGAATTACGCCGTAAAGGACAATATCCCACACGAGAGCGGGGAGGCTTCTACTGCTTGACGGGTGGCTTGAGAGTTCCCCGTTCTAAAAAATGTTTTCTCGTGCCAAAAACACTTTTTGGAGTCATAATCTATGCTAAACAATTACTTTTTTTTAAGAAAAAAATGCGTTTGAAATTTTTTTAAGAGTTAAAAAGTATTTTTCAACTCAAACGTAAAAGTTAAATTGTTTAGCTTTTACGGTTAGAAAAGTATTTTTAAAAGTCAAATTATAATTTTAATTTGCTATTGTGTTTATTTATAAATTTTCAAGTTATAAATTTTTTTACAAAAACATAATTATATAATTAATAATTTTTTTAATTTTACAAAATATATATATTCATGAAAAGTTTTTAAATAAAACATTTCAAATTTGTTATATTTTTATGGAACATATACAATTATTAAAAAATATGTATTTATTAATAGAAATATTTTTTTTATATTTTATGATAATTTATGTTATTATATTTCATATATTATAACATTAAAGAATTTGAATATCATTTAAATATATATATATATATATATATATATATATATAAATTACAATATCAGGTCTAAAATAATTATTTATTTTTTTAAAATTACTTTTTAACAATAATACTAAACACTTAAACATTAAACCTAGAAATCCAAAAACACTTCTAAAAATATCTTTCAAAATTACTTTTCTACTACACTCTTCAGAAAGCAATGCTTAACACTTCAATATCAATAAACCGTTCTTACGAGAGCCCCCAACAGGGAAAAAGTCACCCCTTTCAAACTACGTTCAATATTGACTTATCCTTTAAACAAACTGGAATATTTTTAGATAATTTTATCCAAAACTATTTTTAATAAGAAAAGGACGAAAGTTATCCGATGCTTAAATTCTAGATTTAGTGTCAATTGAAAATTTGATGATAAATTAAATTGTTATGAATATTTATCTATGTAGATGTCTATAATGATAAGAATTTTATTTAAGAGATTTGATTTACTTTATCATTAAAGATATTATCTTCATTAATTAGAGTTTAATGTATTATGTACTTTTTATGTGTATAAATAGATGAAGGCATTGTACACAAGTCTAGTTTTGATAATAATATGAATCTCCCTCTTTCTCTCACCTCTTTGTTATTTTATTCTTATTCGTCGTTCTTCGTTATTTTATTCACAACACGTTATCAGCACGAGGTTCTAATCAACTGAGATCTTCATCGTTCAAATCTAAAAAAAATTATTAGAAAGAATTTGATTCCAGGGTGAACCAAAGATAAATATTTCTTCTTCTTCCTCAATTTTCTTTTTGTTATTGATTGCCTTTCTCTTTATATTTTAACTTAGTTTTAATATTTTTTTGAAAAAACAAATAGGGGTGTGTTCGACTGTATTTAAGGTTCGACTGTATTTAAGCATTGGGTAAAGATGAGTTTGTGGTTTCTCACAAATCAAAGGACGAATTAACAGAGATGGGTATACCATGATTGATTGTATTTTAATTTCAGTATCAATCAATTATTATTTTTTATTGTGTTAGTGCTTTTCATTGTTTCGATAAAAAAATAGTTTCCTATGTTGTGTATTGCATATGCGTAAACTTTAAGAGAAAAGGGTAAATTTCTGTCAAGTTCTTCATATTTTTCTAGTTTATTTACTTTAGTCCCTACATACTTGTTGTGATTTATTTATCAATATTTAGTTTATTTTATCCTATTGATGATATTTGATATTTTTAACCGTGTTTTGAGTTTTACATGATATGTTTGAATGGCGTGGTAAGAGACATGACAAAAAGAGATTATGAGAAGTCATTTTGACCGTTTGTTATGTCTTCATTGTTCTTAAGAGGAAAATCAACATCGGTAAATTCTAATTTTATTTTTATTCTTTAAAGTATTATTTTAAAGTCCGATAAATCATGGTGATTTTGCTCGAAAGCAATATTTATTTTACGTCGAAAAAAATTGACTATAGACTTCTCCTAAGTTCATGTTACAAAAATACATCTTGATAAAAATTTTCGTGGGAGGCATTCCTTAAAGTGAATGCAAATCATGATGTTTATTCCATGCGATTATCAATGAGGGGCATTCCCTGAAGTGAATGCAAGCATGATGTTTATTCCATGCGATTATTGGATCTGTTTCATTCCCTGAAGTGAATGCAAACATAGTAAATCATTATTCAATTAGAGACATAACTTCGATATAATCCAAGTATATTGACTAGACATCCCGTTCTGCGAGGCTACTGGTCTTAAATGAGGTTTTTAAAGGACCTTGTGAATTGGTTTAACAATGTCGCGTACGAGGATTAAATCTTTGTTCTCTGTGATGAGGATATGTTAATAAAAAACGTACTCCACTTTTCACGACAAATAATGTTGTCCTCGGACATAATATCATGAAAAAGATTTTAAAGGCTCACTGGCTCTACTCCATTCCCTGAAGTGAATGTGAAATTTTATAATAGAAAGAATAAATGCCACATTAGTAGTTGTGGTCATGGTCGGAGCCATGGACATAGACATTATGGTCATTTTAAGAATACTTCTACCCACCGGTAGTGAGGTTATAAGGATGACAAGAGTGATAAAAGATCATTCTAAGGAAGTAAAATCCTTTTTATTATCAATGCGATGTAATAACCTATTGGTCTCGTACTTGTCGTATGCTGAAAAATCAACAATCGTTGAATGATAAAGGAAAGAAAATAGAAGCAAATTTTGTTTGCGAAAAATGATAAAGATAATATTGGTCCAACTTATTTGAACATTGTTGGTCCAACTCATTTGGACGTTGTTGATTTCCTTATAGCCCTCGAAGGGAATAAATCATCTTCTAATTACTCTTATAGCTTTGAAGATAATTATTTATCTTTTTATTTATTTTCTTTATGTTTATTTACTTTACATATTAATTATTTACGTTTTATATTTATATATTATGATATTTATTTATTTTGTTTAACATATTACTTATCAAATACAATTTATGATGACGATTTATGCTTAGCAGAAGCATAATATATATATATATTTTTTCATTTAATGCAAGAAAAAATGTGAGTACTATATCTCAAAGTACTGAAAATATTGATGCTCTAGAAGAGCAATAAGTTCTTGAGAGAAAGCACATTATGAAAAGTGTAGAATTGCGAATATTGTAAAAATTACCGTTGATGGTAATAATATCGTCACCACTAGAAGTGGAAATTTTAAGAAAACAATATGAGTTCGCAAAATAATCCTTTGAGAATTATAGATAACATATGTTATCAATTGACATTTGAATTAAGCCAATGTAGATATAAATTTTGGTAGCTAAAAGTTAGTAGAAAGCTCTAGAAGAGCTATATATTGCTACCAAAAGATAATTTCCATTGAAAGCTCCGAAAGAGCTAAATATATTCCTATTCAAATAAACAATTTTGATGGTTGTACTAGACATGTACGTGTGAAATTGAATTACATGTTATGGTAAACCAGAAGTTTACCAAATTTAAAAATATATATACACACATGTATATAGTTCGCATGATCGGTTAGACCATCTTGATCAATAATGATGCGAAAATTATTGAGATTTACATGCACATGTATTAAAAGAATCTGGAGTTCTCTTGGTGCTTATTCTCAAAGAAATTAATTAAATATCGCTTATTAAAGAACATGAAGTTCTTGTATTGCTTAAAGGAATTGATTAAATTCCACTTACTAAAAGAACTTGAAGTTCTTGTGGTGTTTGTTCTCAAAGGATTTAGTTGATCCCACTTACCAAAAGAAGTAGAACTTGAAGTTCGTGTATTGAAGTTGAGACTGCATGTCTTGCATATTTGAATGAAATATGAGCTCATATATTAACAAATGTAGAAATTTTTATATGATTTTAGTAGATGCATCTACATTGTTTTATCAACTTACAACCAGAAGTTTGTGAGATTGATTCTAAAAAGATTTAGATTATGCAATTAGACTATCTGTCTTGCAAAAACTAGTGGGTTTATATTTTAAGCTATATCAGTTGTTACAAAGCCTATTGATTATGAAAAATACAGTTGAGCAAAATTTCAATTGGATACCTCCTCTTCAATAGCTAAACTATGAGAACAAAAGAATTATTTATATGGTGTTTCCATATAGCAACACTTATACGCATCAAGCCAATGAGTTATAATAAACTCCCCGTTATGATTGGGTTTTTTGTCAGAAGCCATACATTTCCCATTTTATAATTTTTGGATGTGTGATATAAATTGCTCCACCACAACGCACAAAATGGGTAAATAAAAAGGGTTGAGAATATATATTGAGTACGAGAGTCTCCTTTTATGTTTAAACTCTTAAACATTAATTGGAGAATCATTTATGAGATGATTTTTCTCAACATCAAGAGGAGAAAATAATCAGCTGAATAAAGAAGGAAAAAGAATTATCATTATCTAGATCCTCGAATATGAAATAAAAGTTCATAAGATAATTCAAGTTATTGTATGTCAACTGCCAAACATATTTACTAACCTAATGAGAGTAATCAAGTCTCATATACCAGCTTAAAATGCTCTAAGTTTAAATTACAAGTTAGAGCGAATGGATGTAAATCATGCCTGAAGCATGATAGTTGAAATTGGTTCCAATGATCAAAATTCTCGTAAATAGAAAGTAGTATGAGATGGTCATATATTGGAGGCGGGTGCTCCTGAAGAGACCCAAGACATAACTAATTATAAAACTCTTAAAGATTTTCAGGTACTTGAAAAAAAAATTAAATCTTGAAAAGATCTCGATGAGTTATGTCACTACGAGAATGGAACTAGAAAATTGAAAAGTTGTCGGCAACGATTTTGCAAACAATTTTACCTAGAATACTTCTATAGAAGTAGAGAAAGTTGTTGAGTGGATCGCAAGATCGATATTGACCAAGAGGGGGTGAATTGGAAATTTAAAGGTTTTGAGGTGGAAATTGCAAATTGAAAATAATTGACAAGGGATTTAGAGTGGTTCAAGTTCCAAATGAACTCTACATCCACTACCTTAGCTTCACTAAGGATTTGCAACAATTCCATTAAATTGATCTTCCCCTTTTCTAGGACAAGGAGACAACCCTTTACAATTTCGGTTGATTTTTCTACCCAAAAATCAACCCAATCCTCACACAAGTGAACAAAGAAATTTGATGGCTAAAAGGTATCTCTCAATACAAATAATAGCCCCAATACAAGCACTCAACCCAATTGAACAAAATATGAATGAAGATTACAATTGAGATTTTTACACAAAATGGGATTTTTGCACAATTGTTTGGATTTGATGTTTGGATGTTTGCTTTAGGATCAATAGTTGTTGCTGTAGCTTTTGGATGTGTCTTTTATACCTCCTCATTGATTTCTAGCCGTTTGGGGTGGTTGGGAGCATAAATGGAGCCGTTGGAACCCTCTCTTACCACCATAAATGCAGTCTGCACCAACCCGTTTCGAAACGCGGGGTACCTGTTTCGGAACGAACTAAAATAGAAAGAGTCGTTGGGGTGCATTTAAGAGCCCGTTTCGAAACGCCTTAGGGCCGTTTCGAAACACTTTTGCCACTGTCAAGGGTCGTTTCGAAACGGTCTTAGCCCGTTTCGAAACACCTTAACGGTTTTCAGAAAATCAGTTAAAAACATATTCAACGGTCTTATTTTCAAATTAAACTTAAGGCCTGTTTCGAAACGATTTGGATCCGTTTCGAAACGGATTTGCTACTGTCAAGGGTCGTTTCGGAACGGCCTTAGCCCGTTCCGAAACACCCTTTTTATCTTTAAATACTCAGCAAATATTTCAACTGTTGTGCCTTTTTAAATCAAGTATGAAGAATAGTTTCGAAACGGGAGATACCGTTTCGCAACGGGGTCAAGTGTTTCGATACACGTTTCGGAACGGTGGTCGACAGTGATGAAAACGTTTCGAAACGCCTGAGGGCCGTTTCGAAACAGGTGCTTGAAAATCACTGTTTTGACTTGAAACACTTAGAAAAATATTTGAAAAAACTTTGTTTTTAACTTGGGCATAATCTTAAAATTATATGGCGATATTTTGAGGACTTAAAATTCGTTTTGACATTTTCAATTTAGTCCTTAGGTTTTTAGTTATATCAAAATTAAAATATTTGTTTCACAATCTCCCCCTTTTTGATATAACAAAACCAAAGTTAGAATTTTTAAGAATTTTGAAAGTTTTGAAAATATTCTAACTCCCCCTTAATTTAAGATAGGTTTTTTAAAAAAAATGTTTGACTTTAAAGCTTAAAAAAATTTAAAATTTAAAACGAATTTTAGTTTGTGGCTCTTAAATTTCTTCTCCCCCTTTTTGTTAGATCAAAAAGAATAATGAAAGCTCATAGAGAAGACAAAAGATTAGTACTAATAAGCATTAATAAGCAACAATAATATCAATTCATAATATCAAAATATCCAAAACATAAACCAACATTAAGTTCAACATAAAATCCCAAATAAAAAGTCAAAAGCATAGGTTCCTAAAACATAATAAAGCATAAAGATGCAATCTTAATCCTAAAATGCATAGATAATATAATATGATATGATATGAAGATCCTAGGCCTCGTCATCATCATCCGAAGTATCATCATCGCTCTTGGCTTGAGAACGGTGAAACTTCGTCCATTGCCCATAGAGCGTAGAGAAGGATAGATCCAAGTTTGAGTGGGAAGTCTCAAGAGTATGAAGACGATCCTCGACATTCTTCAAACGATTGTCCATAGCTGTAAAACCCGAAGCAATGCTAGAATCCAAAGCATTGAACCGCTCGGTAATGAGAGCCGTGAGGGCTTCATTGTTTGCAACTTGAACTTGCGGTGGAGGAGCAACAGGAGGAGGAACGACTTCTCTATCAATTCTTTCCCAAACATCATTCACATATGTAAACCCGGACTTGCGAAGGGATGACTCACCAATCTTGGTCTTGCGAGGTTCCGGAGAGTCGTAGGTACAATCGATACCAAGATCATAAAAGATGTAGCTCAAGAGTATGCTATAGGTAAAAGACTTCAACTCATTTGTGTCAATAAGCTTAATATTATTGACTATCTCGGCAAAAATTATTTTAGGCACATTTGGGCGCTCACCCTTACGGAAACACTCAAGCCAAAAATGATCAGTTTGACGGATATGAGAGTATTTACCTCCGGAAGGTCGAATGAACCAAGAAACCATCAAGTGAAGAACGCGATCGTGCACATCCAAAGTAAGTGCCTTACCGGTGGAAGTGCCAAAGTGACGTTCATCCACAATACCCTCATCTTTAAGTTTAAAAACAGACTCCAAGAGAGCAACATTAACAACGAATTTTTTGCCCAATAAAGAAGATTGAATTCCTATAATCTCGGTTTTGGACTCATCATAAATAAAGCGAGCATTTGAGTAGAAAAGGAGTACCATGTGTTTGTAGCGAATATCCGGAATGCTCAAGAACAAGATAAGATTCCACTCACTCAAACGGTCGAGATAACGGAATAGGAATCGCTCGGAGTTGAGGAAGTCAAGATCAATGACACGTTCCTTACGAATTTCGAAATCCTTGACATAAGAGAAGCGAGCACGCATCTCCGGAGTTTTAAGGGATTTCTGAAAAAGCAGAGTAAGATTCGGACGAACGCTCGAATCACCGGTTTGAACGGTCTTGCGCTTTTTGTTAGCTTGATCCGCCATCTAAAACATTAAGCAAGTGTATTTTAAAATTAAGTGTATGTATTGATATTTAAAATCAATCCAATAATAAATCCCACTTAGGTTTTTGAAACAAAATTAAAATAAAAAAATAAAAAAAAACAGTAAAGAAAAAGACGACTGAAAAATTTTATATTCGAATAAAAAATTTTGGGATTTTGAATTTTTTTTTAAAGATATGGAAAACCCACAAAGGAAAAACTATAATGTATACAAAAATAAAATTTTCTAACCTAAGATTCGAACATAAATTGAAAGAAAAAGAAAATATAAAAAATTACCTTAGTTTGGGATTTTGGATGATTTGATGAAAATCCTTGCACAATGTTGATGAAACTTGCTTAGACTTGAGTTTTAGAGTAAAACCCCTCACAATTTTGTGAAAATTAATGAGTTTGAGAGGGTATTTATAGAGAGGGAGGCGGTTTAGGGTTTTAAGAGTTTTGATAAAAAGTGAATTTTAACATTAAAAGCCCTAAATAAAGCTATCCGCGATGCCGTTTCGGAACGGTCAAGACCGTTTCGAAACGGGACGACTAGGGTTTGACCGTTATAAGACCATAGGCTGACCGTTTCGATATGGTGTTAACCGTATCGAAGCCCTGTTGACCCGTATCGAAACACGTTTCGATACACCCCTTGGCAGTAGCAAAAACGTTTCGGAACGCATTGGAGGCGTTTCGAAACGCCCTTCTCTCAGAACTGGATTTAAGGTATCCGTATCGAAACAGGGTCACCCGTTTCGATACACCTGGGCCTGGAAGTGCAGATGAGGCTCTAAAAGTGCAGAAAAATGAAGTTTTAATAGGCCTAACATGCATAAATGTCATGAATGAGCAGGCAAAACATATTCAAGCATAAACATACTCCCCCTAACTATAAGCATGGATGAAAATAGGAGTTTAAACACATAAACATGGCATTTCACAAAATCAAGCATATTTAAGCACAAAAGAGGTCCTAAAAGGTCAAGATAGGCTAGCTAGACCTAACTCTCTCCTAAGGGACCAAAAACGCTCTTTGTCTAAGGGTTTTGTAAATATGTCCGCTAATTGATTCAAGGTGTCTACGTACTCTATAACCACATCTTCCTTAAGGACATGATCTCTAATGAAATGATGCCTTATTTCTATATTTTTGGTTCTAGAGTGTTGGATGGGATTTTTAGTTAAACATATTGCACTAGTGTTGTCACATTTTAGGGGTATGGTTTCAACTTTAATTCCATAATCTAAGAGTTGTTGCTTCATCCAAAGGACTTGAGCACAACAACTCCCTAAGGATATGTACTCGGCTTCGGTGGTAGATAAGGCTACACTATTTTGTTTCTTAGAGAACCAAGATATGAGCATACTACCTAAGAATTGACAAGTTCTCGAAGTACTTTTCCTATCGATTTTGCAACCCCCATAATCCGCATCCGAGTAAGCATGAAGGTTGAAGGTAGAGTCTCTAGGATACCAAAGACCTAAACAAGGAGTATCTCTAAGGTATCTAAAGATTCTCTTAACGGCTATAAGGTGAGACTCTCTAGGACTAGCTTGAAACCTAGCACACAAGCAAACACTAAACAAGATATCCGGTCTACTTGCGGTAAGGTAAAGCAAAGATCCAATCATAGAACGATAAAGCTTAGAGTCAACACACTTACCTCCTTCATCTTTGTCAAGCTTTGTAGATGAGCTCATAGGAGTGGCTTGAGGCTTTGCATTCTCCAAGCCAAACTTCTTGAGCATATCCTTTATGTACTTTGCTTGGTTGATGAAGGTGTCATCCTTCTTTTGCTTGATTTGGAGTCCCAAAAAGAATGAGAGCTCCCCCATCATGCTCATCTCAAATTCACCTTGCATTAACTTAGCAAACTCTTGACAATGACATTCATTAGTAGAACCAAAAATAATATCATCAACATAAATTTGAACTACTAAGATGTCATTTTTATACATTTTTATAAAAAGTGTAGTGTCCACCTTACCTTTTTCAAATCCTTTTTCAATCAAAAAATTTGAAAGTCTTTCATACCAAGCTCTAGGAGCTTGTTTTAAACCATAAAGAGCTTTGGTAAGTTTGAAAACATGATTTGGAAATTTTGAATCTTCAAAACCCGGTGGTTGTTCCACATACACTTCTTCATTTATAAAACCATTTAAAAATGCGCTTTTAACATCCATTTGAAAAAGCTTGAAATTATGATAACATGCATATGCAAGCAACATCCTAATGGCTTCCATTCTAGCTACGGGTGCATAGGTTTCATCAAAATCTACTCCCTCTTCTTGAGTGTAACCTTGTGCTACAAGTCTAGCTTTATTTCTCACAATGTTACCACTCTCATCTAGCTTGTTCCTAAAGATCCATTTAGTTCCTATTGTAGATTGATTACTAGGCCTATCAACTAATGTCCATACATTACTTCTCTCAAATTTATTTAACTCTTCTTGCATAGTCATAATCCAAAAGTCATCTTTCAATGCTTCTTTTATATTTTTAGGCTCTATGCATGAGATAAATGCAACATGGTTCATTAATCTAAGAGAAGAACGAGTGGTTACCCCCTTGGATGGATCACCCAAGATTTCACCATCTTTGACATAGTTCAACTCCCTTGGGTAGCTCACTTCCTTTTCCTCAATAGCCAAGTCCTTCAAGGCTTCAAGAGGTGGATCTTGTGTGTCTTCTTCTTTTGTTGGAATCTCATCCTCCTTTGAAGTTTGACCTCCATCAAAGGCATTTATGATTCCTACATCATCATCATCACAAGAATCCTTCCTAGGAAGGAGGTTATCATCGAATACAACATGAATAGATTCTTCTACTACTAAAGTTCTTTTGTTAAATACTCGATAGGCTTTAGAGGTTAAAGAGTAACCTATAAAAATGGCTTCATCACTTTTTTCATCAAATTTACCTAAGTTGTCTTTTCCATTATTTAAAACAAAACACTTGCACCCAAAAGGGTGAAAATAGATAATGTTAGGCTTTTTAGATTTTAAAATCTCATAAGATGTTTTCTTTAAAATTGGCCTAATCATTACTCGATTTACAATATAACAAGCGGTGTTTGTGGCTTCCGCCCAAAAATATTTAGGTAAATTGTTTTCACAAAGCATAGTTCTAGCCATTTCTTGTAAAGTTCTATTTTTCCTCTCAACTACCCCATTTTGTTGAGGAGTTCGAGGAGCCGAAAAATTATGGCTAATACTATTTTCATTCAAAAATTCTTCAAACCCTAAATTTTGAAACTCGGTTCCATGATCACTTCTAATATGTGAAATTCTAAGTTCAAGATCATTTTGGGTTAATTTTGAAAAAGTGATGAATTTTTCCAAAGCCTCATCTTTAGTACTTAAAAAGAGAACCCAAGTAAATCTAGAAAAATCATCAACTAGCACAAAAGCATAAGATTTACCACCCAAGCTCATAGTCCTAATTGGCCCAAATAAATCCATGTGAATTAATTGTAAGCATCTACTAGTAGAAACATCATTAATGGATTTAAAGGAAGACCTATGTTGTTTACCCTTTGAGCATGCATCACAATTTTATCATTTGAAAATTTTATTTTGGGTAAACCTCTAACTAGATTTAGAGAGACTAGTTTTTCTAAAACACTTATGCCTAGCTTCCTATGCCACAACCATGCATCATTTTCATTTTGAGCAACTAAGCATGCGTGAGATGTATGTATGTCATCTAAATGCACCATGTATATGTTTCCTATACGATGACCTATGAGCATAATATTATTAGATTTAATGTCTACAATTTTGCATCCATTTTTATCAAATAAAACATTAAATTCTTTATCACACAATTGACTTATGCTCAATAAATTGTGTTTAAGACCATCGACATATAAGACATTTTCAATGAGAATGGTAGAGTGATTACCTATGGAGCCAATACCTTTAATGTGGCCTTTGGAGTTGTCACCAAATGTTACTACTCCTCCACTTTTTGGCTTTAGATCCATGAATCGACTCTTGTCTCCGGTCATGTGCCTCGAGCATCCACTATCAAGGTACCATGAGTTTTGACTTTGTGCTTTGGCCTTGTAGCAATGCTCCCCCTACAAACAAAGATATTAAACTTTGGTTTTTGGTACCCAAATCATTTTGGGTCCATGAGTGTTAGCTCCCAAAACCTTGGTTCCCTTAGGAATCCAAGATGACATAGCAATAATATTATTAGATTTAACAAGTTCCTTAGGAACCCATACACTTCTAATTCTTTTAGCTTTACTATGTCTAGGGTAGCTACTTTGTTTGTAGTAATTAGTCTTTTTCTTAGGTTGGTGTGTTCTAGAGGATTCTCCTACTTCATGCTTGACACTACCAACATTTTTAAAGACTTTTTGAGCTCATTTAGCTCATCCAACACCTTTTGGTGTTCACTATTACATTGAGATAAAAGATTATTAAGATCAACATTTTCATCTTGAAAGAATTTTAGTTCATCTTTTAATCCTAATATCTTTTTCTCAAATTTTGAATTAGCTTGAGTGAGTGAGTCATTTTTCTCATTTAGTTCTAAAATGATTTTCTTGTTTTTAATGACAGACTCTTTAAACTTCTCAACTAATTCATCATATACCTCTTGTAACTCATCATATGCATCATTTAATTCTTCATATGAAAAATCTAAAGTAGATGAGTTAGAGGTTACCAAGGAGGAATCTTCCTCAAGTGCCATGAGATAAAGATTAGCCACTTCTTGTTCGTCATCCTCCGATGACTCCTCATCACTCCAAGTAGCAAGCTTGGCTTTGAGTCTCTTCTTCTTCTCAAAGCCCTTCTTCTTGAGTTGAGGGCACTCCGAACGTATGTGGCCGGGTTGTTTGCACTCATAGCAAATGATAGGATCCTTTCCTTCTTCTTTGTTCTTGCCTTTGAAGTCCATCTTCCTTTGGATTTTTCTTCCCCGGTTGGACCTCATGAAACGTGAGAACCGTTTGGCTACCATAGCCAATTCTTCAAGTTCATCCTCATCACTAGATGAGCTCTCATCATGTTGTGAAGCTTTAGCCTTGAGAGCTATTCCCATCTTCTTCTTCTTCTCAACCTCTAGCTTCTCTACCCTTTTCTCTTCTTTCTTCTTCTCATCTTCCCTTCCTTGCTTCATGATCTCATGAGTAAGGAGAGAACCCACAAGCTCATCAAGCTTCAATGTCTTCAAGTTCTTTGCTTCGATGATAGCGGTTCTCTTTCCATCCCAAGACTCGGGAAGTGAATAAAGAAGCTTCCGGACAAGCTTGTCTTCCGGTATGATCTCTCCAAAGCCCTTTAGACCATTGACAATCGTGGAGAATCGATCAAACATCTTTGACACCGTCTCATCGGGCTCCATCTTGAAATTTTCATAACTAAGATTGAGAATTCCAATCTTAGTTTCTTTAACATCATTGGTGCCTTCATAAGTGGTCTCAAGAGTGTCCCACACTTCTTTGGCACTTTCAATTGATGAGACCTTTGAGTAGATGTCCTGACCGAAAGCACAAAATAGCATGTGGAGAGCTTTATCATTGACTTGAATTTTTTTTCTCTCCTCTTCACTCATCTCCACTTTCTTCTTCAACACCATCTTGCCTTCACCATCTTGCTTCAATGGAATGTATGGCCCATCCTCAATGACATCCCACACAAGATAGTCATTTGACTTGATGAATAGACGTATTCTATTCTTCCAAAAAGAATAGTTATCACCGTTGAAGATGGGAGGCTTTGTGGTCGATTGTGACTCGTACATGCCGGAACCGGAGGTAGAAGTCATCTCTTGATATTTTGATGATCACACTCTTCCAAGGAACTCCTCTTGTGGTTGTTAATCCTCAAAGAGTTAGGCTCTGATACCAATTGTTGAGTGGATCGCAAGATCGATATTGACCAAGATGGGGGGTGAATTGGAAATTTAAAGGTTTTGAGGTGGAAATTGCAAATTGAAAATAATTGACAAGGGATTTAGAGTGGTTCAAGTTCCAAATGAACTCTACATCCACTACCTTAGCTTCACTAAGGATTTGCAACAATTCCACTAAATTGATCTTCCCCTTTTCTAGGATAAGGAGGCAACCCTTTACAATTTCGGTTGATTTTTCTACCCAAAAATCAACCCAATCCTCACACAAGTGAACAAAGAAATTTGATGGCTAAAAGGTATCTCTCAATACAAATAATAGCCCCAATACAAGCACTCAACCTAATTGAACAAAATATGAATGAAGATTACAATTGGGATTTTTACACAAAATGGGATTTTTGCACAATTGCTTGGATTTGATGTTTGGATGTTTGCTTTAGGATCAATAGTTGTTGTTGTAGCTTTTGGATGTGTCTTTTATACCTCCTCATTGATTTCTAGCCGTTTGGGTGGTTGGGAGCATAAATGGAGCCGTTGGAACCATCTCTTACCACCATAAATGCAGTCTACACCAACCCGTTTCGAAACGCGGGGTACCTGTTTCGAAACGGACTAAAATAGAAAGAGCCGTTGGGGTGCATTTAAGAGCCCGTTTCGAAACGCCTTAGGGCCGTTTCGAAACACTTTTTCCACTGTCAAGGGTCGTTTCGAAACGGTCTTAGCCCGTTTCGAAACACCTTAACGGTTTTCAGAAAATCAGTTAAAAACATATTCAACGGTCTTATTTTCAAATTAAACTTAAGGTCTGTTTCGAAACGATTTGGATCCGTTTCGAAATGGATTTGCTACTGTCAAGGGTCGTTTCGGAACGGCCTTAGCCCGTTCCGAAACACCCTTTTTATCTTTAAATATTCAGCAAATATTTCAACCGTTGTGCCTTTTTAAATCAAGTATGAAGAACAGTTTCGAAACGGGAGATACCGTTTCGCAACGGGGTCAAGTGTTTCGATACAAGTTTCGGAATGGTGGTCGACAGTGATGAAAACGTTTCGAAACGCCTGAGGGCCGTTTCAAAACAGGTGCTTGAAAATCACTGTTTTGACTTGAAACATTTAGAAAAATATTTGAAAAAACTTTGTTTTTAACTTGGGCATAATCTTAAAATTATATGGGGATATTTTGAGGACTTAAAATTCGTTTTGACATTTTCAATTTAGTCCTTAGGTTTTTAGTTATATCAAAATTAAAATATTTGTTTCACAAAAGTAAATTAGGATCTTGTATAAAAATCGATCCAAAAGTATAGATATTGAATTGACCAATGTAGAAAGACGCTTTGAACTTCTAAAAGAGAAGTATTTGGATCAACAATCCAAACACCTAAAAGTGTAATGCAAGTGTGGCACAAATAAGTAGTCGTAAATTTAACTTGAATTATGATTTATGAAGAGTTTTAATTACTTCACGGTGAATGCAATTACTTTGGCATTTATGAAATATTTTATATGCGTCTAATCATTTTGTGGATCCCTATAAAAGGAAAATTATCCTTGACGAATTTAAAATGCTATAAGCATTTAGAAATTTCCAAAGAAATTTATTTAGACATGTCTCATTGAATATTTTGGCGCATTTGGTATAATCGCCTTAGTGAGTACTAATTGAGGAAATATTGTAAGAATGATAAGATTTCCTTATGTATTTTTATAAAGGAGTTTTGGATCAAGATCCATTATGATAATTTGAATTTCATTAGAACTCCTAAAGAGCTTCAAATTGGAAACTCGTGAAGTACTTTTAATGCATTTAATGAAATTATTTGAGAAAAAGAATCTTGACATCAAGTTTTATCTCGACCTGGAGATCGAACATTTAAATATCTCTTTGTCTATGAATGGACATCAACTGAAAAAAATCTTAAAGAAGATTCATTATGGATAAAGCATATCTATTGAGTATCCTTATGATTGCAAGATTATTGGGTGTGAATAAATTTATCTTCAGAAGAAAGATAAATAAATAATTCTTCTAGAAGCACCATGCATTAGTTGGTCAAGAAATGTCCATAGATATACAAAGATCATTAACTTTAGATCTTCAAACATTCGTCGATGCCTCCTCAAATCTTGTAGAAATAATTTTTATGCACGAGGCAAGCCAAAAATGTGTTTGGCTAAGACCATTGACCCAACATATCTAGAAGATATATGGATTTACTTTCACAATATATGATACGAAGCTATTTTGTGTAGAGATAATGCAAGATGTATATCTCGATTGAAAGATGTATATCAAGATTGAATTATAAAGATTCAAAGATTTTCTGTGGTGTTTTTACGAGGGGGAGTAAATACGCGTTGCACTTTTTTCCCCTTAACCGAGGTTTTGTCCCAATGGGTTTTCCTGGTAAGGTTTTTAATGAGGCAACATGTTATGCGTATCAAAGATGTGTGTACTCTTTTTCCTTCACTAATGAAATTTTTTTCCCACTGAGTTTTTATCTTAGCAAGGTTTTAACGAGATATATTATCTTCATAGACATCCAAGGGGGTGTTATGAATATTTATCTATGTGGATGTCTATAATGATAAGAACTTTATCTAGGAGATTTGATTTACTTTATCATTATGAATATTATCTCCATTAATCAGAGTTTAATGTATTATGTACTTCTTATGTCTATAAATAGATGAAGGAATTGTACACAAGTTTAGTTTTGATAATAATATGAATCTCCCTCTTTCTCTCGTCACTTTGTTATTTTATTCTTATTCGTTGTTCTTTGTTATTTTATTTTATTTTTTGATCGGCAAAAGAGTATAATTTTATTAATAAGTATCATACAGTGCCATCACACTCCATGGCCTCATTAAAAACCTCTTTACACCTAAATGGAGGAAAAGAGTACCGAGGAGTATGAGATAAAGAACAAACGCTAAAAACAATCGAACAAACACGAAAAAACTAAAGCAAGAAACCAAAACACAAAATATTCACGCTAGCATGCAAAACCAAGATGTACGATCAACACCACCCCTCGCCAAAGAGACATCCAAGCAATTCGCTTCTCGATAAAAACATGAATACATAAGTTCAACAATAATCCCCCTCGGATGCAATTTCTAGGCCAAAAGATGTCGTCAAGCACCAACAAAAAAATGGTCCGATCTGTTGTGTTTCCATACTATTCGATCCTCACACTTTGAACAAACCACACCACGCCAATCTATCAACACAAAGGAAAACACGCACCACAACCAATGAATAATTCCACCATACCTCGTTGTAGATTACCACACCACATATCACCTAACAAACTCGTTTGATCCCCTCCCACACACAATACTTATACTCCTACTATACCACAAAAACAGACATCCAAGAACCGAGCAAATTTGTCTTCTATATCGAATGTCAAAAACATCCGAAGAAGGCGTAAACACATAAACAAAATATTCATAAACCATATCTTATTCACCATACCATCACTTGATGTCTTTAATTTAGTCACATATAAAATGACCCTCGCACACCTTTGTTGTCGCAAAAAGCGTTGAACTGATTTACGCTTTAACGCTGACCCAATCCCTCTTACATTCCGCGACCACAAACTCAACGTTCTTCGCAATTTTTGTCGTTCTCGCGCTTCAATCATACGCGTGATATCCTTTACAATGTCTTGTTCGTTTCCAATTGTTTTCACCCCAATCAGTTTACCCAATTTCAATGTTTCCTCCGCTTCTCTTAAAATAATTCGTTTCCAGTTATAGAAGTCCGAATCTGACAAAGAGCCATTAGCAATTACCTCTGATGATTTTTGGTTTTTCTTCGGACGACCTCTGCCCTTTTTTACCAGCTTCGCTTCAGCCTCACCTCGCTCACCAGGCGATAAAAAACTCAGTTCGATTTCTGAAACCTACCGTAACCTTCTAAACTTTCCATTGTATTCAGTTGTTTGAGCCTTATTAGCCCTAAGAATTTCTATCCTTGACCCATCAACACGTGGGCTCAATTCATCAGCTACTAGTTCTTCGACAACTAGTTCAGCACATGGTACTCCCACATTGATTGGAAAAACATCCACCACAGCATCACTCGACAAAACATCCAGAATTCGTTGACTTTCCCTTTCACGATGGACAAAGCTTACATCTTCATCCGCCATCCAACTTGTCGTGCTCATGACACGCCAATCCTCCCTCTTGTTCTCATTCCGCATACGATCAATTTGGCTCGAACCCAGAGCCGAATAAGAGAAAGAATTGAGTACCACTGTATCATTTGTTGACCTACCACTTATAGACACCTTAACCGGGCTGGACATATCCATGTTCAAATCCTCAGTACTCACTATATCTTCTGAGCAGTTCGCCGCCTCATAACTACAATCACACTTAGGGCTAATCGTTTCCTCAATTTCTATAACGCGAATTGTGAAGACTGTTGAGTGAGTAAAAGTTCTATATTTTACCCCCTATTTAACCCATATTTCTGCTGCATTCAAGCATAATTCATTGCATTTAGGTACAGTTTCACATATACATCATAATTATATAAAATGGCACAGTTGCTACTGATTTTGGTTACTTTTGCAGGTAGCTACTATAGCAGACTCAAGGCAGTGAAGAAGCAAAGCTGGAACACAGGACTGAAGTCGAGAAGGACGACGTTGCCGCAGCCACTGCCATGGCAGCCAATGACGACAGCAATGGTGAAGGGAAAAAGTGAAGTGGAGCTCGACAGATAGAGGAAATTAAGCCGGTCTATCGTGGGCCACTCCTATATTTTTCTGAGCCCTAGATCAGAATGAAGGCCAAGCCCAAAGTTCAAGGAAGAAACCCAAAGCAAGAAAAGAGGACGAATTAAAGGCATCTACTGTGAAGATTTAGTCTTTAATAGAGTTGTACTTTAGTTTAAACTTGTATTCTTGCCATATTAGAAAACTTGAACCCAAGGCCTATATAAAGGCATGTAATTCGACCTAGGGAAGGACATCTCATTCTCTAACCGTCTTCCCTAAACCCTAGTCGTTTTCCCCTTCTCATCATGTTCTAAACTTCCCCTAGGGCTAAGGGTTGATTTTGTAAAGTAGTTGAGAGGATTGTACTGTTTCAGGATTTTTTTCTATTCAATAAAATAGACTTCAAGTTTGCTTATTCTGGTTTTCAACATCTTGCAAGAGTATCGGGAGAGCATTGTGAGATTATACATTTACTTAATATCGGGAGAGTTAAGTATATGAAAGGAATAAGTGCGGGTTCTCCAGTTTATGGTTGAACTATCTCGGACCTAGGGATAGGACGAGGTTAAGTGGCTAAGGAAGAATTCAACAACATCGATGTTCAATCTTCGATTCACGCCGGGAGGTATCATCTAAGACGTGTTCATCGACAGACTTGGACCTAGGGATAGGATAGGTCACAGCAGGAATTCTTGCCAAGCTTGAAGTACAGAGTTGTATGATCGCTGCTTCGACAACAATAGACTGCTGCCGCCGCAGGTGCTGCCGCGACAGGAACGACGACAGAACATGAAGTCCTATACAGTGCAACACCTGTACTACTGAGCAAATAAATACCGACATATTTCTTTACCCTGAATATTTTAATCCTTTATCTTCAGCATTCTTCAATATTCCCCTACAAACAATTAAACTCTCTTCTTTCTCTTTTGTGCAGCAATCCAAGGTTAAAGCTATTTCCAGTCCCTGTGGATTCGACATCCGATACTTCGTGTATCACTTTACTACTTGTGTCGTGTACACTTGCACTCTACTGCGATAGACTCTTTTACACGCAACAAATTTTTGGCGCCGTTGCCGGGGACTGGCAACATAACTTTACCCTACTTTTACTGCACTTCCTTTTTAATTTTTATGTTTTTATTGGGACTGTTCACCCTGTGCTTTTCACAAGGTTTTTCGTTTGCTTATGCGCAGACCTAGACGAGGCAAAGAACCTGAGTATCAACTAGATCCTAAAATCGAACGCTCGTACAATCTCAGAAACCAAGTCCGTCTTTTGATAGCCAGAAACGATTATCTTAAGGAACAGTTAGAAGCTATGCATAACGGGAGGAACAACCAAGGGAATCCCGAAGATCCTATCGGGGATGAAGGAAACAGACAGCCTGATGCTGTCGTGGCCGCACGCCGGTCCTGCCGTGATTACATGATCAATGATTATGTGGAACTGGAGACCACCCTGCCAGATGTGGAAGCTGAAAATTTCGAGCTGAAACCTGTGATGTTCAACATGATCAATTCCGATGGCCAGTGTAGTGGTGCTGCTACAGAGGATGCCAGAGAACATCTGAAAACGTTCCAAGAAATCTGTGGATCGTTTAGATTACCAGGAGTAAATCCGGAGATACTGAGGCTTCGATTATTTCCTCATTCACTGAGGGATAGAGCAAAAACTTGGTGGAACAAACTAACGCCGGGTTCAATACGAACTTGGGCAAATCTAACTCGTGAAATTTTATCTCGTTTTAACCCTTCCCATTTATCTGAGCGATTACGTAATGAAATTGCTACTTTTCAACAGGAAGATGACGAGCCAATGCACGAGGCATGAGACAGGTTTACCACTCTTCTGAGGAATTGCCCGATGCACGGATTCCCTGTTTGGAATCAAGTCATCAAATTTTACAATGCTGCCAACACACATACCCGTATGAGAATAGATTCAGCAGCGAATGGACTATTGTTGGACAAAGATCCAGATGAAGCCATGGTAGTATTGAAAAATTTGGCAAAAAATGAAGAGTAATTTCCCACAGTGAGAAGAGGTAAACGAGTGCTAGCGGTGAAGGATTATGAAGCCGACAATTCCCTAAAGACACAGGTTGTGTACCTCACAAAGGTAGTAGAAAACTTGCTAAAAAAGACTCAAAACCTGTCTACTCTGCAAAAGAGGTATGTGAAACTTGTAGTGGGAATCATAGTTCGGAAGACTGCCCGCTACAGCTAGAGGAAGGGATGTATGTTGGAAACTATAACAAACCGAGAAACTACGACTCTAACAATTACAATCCCAACTGTAGGAAAGACCCCAGGTTCTTCTGGAATAACCCAAAAAACGCACTGAATCCTCAAGTGCAAAACACTCAAAACCAGGGGGCACCCAAAATTCTGACACGACAGCAACCGCAACAGCAGCCAACAGCCACACCTAGTATACTGGAGCAGACTTTAGCCACATTCATGTCACAGGCAGGAGCTTACATGGCAAACATGGATCACTTCGTTAAAAAGACTAAGTCATTCATGGATAAAACAGAGATGAGAATGACTAACCATAAGCTACACTGAAATCACTGGAGACAAAGATGGGTCAGATTTCCTAGCATATTAAGCCAAGGCAGAACGGAGGATTCCCTAGTGATACTGAGGTCGCTAGACAACCCACACATGAGCAGTGCAAAGCCATTACAACAAGGAGTGGGAAACAACTGCCAGGGCCGGAGAAGAAAGCCGAATCGGTTAAGGAACCAACCCTAGAATCGATTGCCGCAAACACTACCCCGGCAGACGATAAACAACCTGCTGCCGCCACACCTGTCACGACAGTAGAAGGGACAAAGGAGAAAGACAAGAAGGATGAAGAACCTAAGCCTCCTCAGATCCGAATACCATTTGAAGGACGATTGGAAGATTACTGTCCTCCACCTCCTTTTCCACAGCGGTTACAGAAATAGAAACATGAGTACCAACTCAAGAAGATCTATGATATTTTTAAACAGGTTCACATCAATATTCCGCTGTTAGAGGCCATCAAGGAGATGCCCGGTTATGCGAAATTTCTCAAGGATGCTATGTCGAAAAGATCCAGACTTGGGGAATTTGAAACGGTAAAAATGACAGAAGGATGCATGACTATTCTGTACAGGCATCCACCCCAGAAAAAGAAGGATCCTGGGAGCTTCATCATACCGTGCATAATTGGTGATAAATTCGTGGGTAAGGCACTTTGTGATCTAGGTGCTAGTATTAATTTAATGCCAAAATCTGTATTTCAGAAATTAGGTATTGGACGAGCACGGCCCACGACAGTTATGCTGCAGCTGGCAGACCGCTCTTACGTGCAACCAGAAGGGAAGATTGAAGATATTCTGGTAAGAGTGAATAAGTTTATTTTTCCTGCTGACTTTTTTTCTTTTAGATTGTGAAGCAGATGAGAATGCACCAATCATCCTGGGGCGACCCTTCCTAGCCACAAGCAGATCACTGATTGATGTAGAGAAGGGAGAGCTTACAATGAGAGTAAATGATCAAGAGGTCAAGATCAATGTTCTCCAGGCAATCAAACATGCTGATGCAGAAGAAGAATGCAAGGCTATTACTGAAGTAATCCTTGACCAACCATGCATCAGGTCGAGCTGCCATGACATTAAATTTGGTCACTGCCACAGCAGCCATCTGGAAGACTATCACGGCAGCAACGACAATTGCAGCTTCTCAGATTCTGACATATTTGACACTGAAGGTCAAGAGGAGGTAAACTGGATAGGCAATCTTCCAGGTAAGTTATTCGAGCCCTTAAACTATACCTCGAATGAACACATCATCCAAAAGCCCTAAACTGTAGAACCACATGTTTTAGACCTTAAGCCCCTACCAGGGCAGCTCAAATATGTTTTCCTTGGATTAAATGATACGTTGCCCGTAATCATCTCTTCCAAGTTAATGTAGGAACAGGAACAACAGTTGATAGGGATGTTGCAGCAGCACAAAAAGGCTATTGGATGGACGATAGCTGATATCCAAGGCATCAGTCCGGCACTACGCATGCACAAAATCCTCCTAGAGGATGATCATAAGCCGACCATTGATGCCGAGAGACGCTTAAACGACGCTATACGAGAAGTAGTTTGAAAAGAAATTATCAAATGGCTAGACGTTGGGATAATTTATGACATCTCAGATAGTAAGCGGGTGAGCCCGGTGCAGTGCGTTTCTAAAAAGGGAGGAATAACCATGGTGACCAATGAAGAAAACGAATTAATCCCAACCAGGACTGTGACCGGTTGGAGGGTTTGTATGGATTACCGGAAGCTTAACAAAGCTACCCGGAAAGACCATTTTCCCCTACCTTTTATTGATCAAATGCTTGATAGATTAGCGGGGAAACCTTATTATTGTTTTCTTGATGGTTACTCAAGTTATAATCAGATAGCTATTGCACCGGAGGATCAAGAGAAAACGACTTTCACTTGCCCATACGGCACTTATGCTTTTCGGAGAATGCCATTTGGACTCTGCAATGCACCAGCAACATTCCAGAGGTGTATGATGGCAATATTCTCTGACATGGTGGAGGATTTCCTGGAAATATTCATGGACGATTTTTCCGTCTTTGGAGACAGTTTTGAAAGCTGCTTAGGCAACCTATAGAAGGTGCTCGAAAGATGCGAGAAAGCGAACTTGGTTTTAAACTGGGAGAAATGTCACTTCATGGTGGATGAGGGGATAGTCCTAGGCCACAAGGTAAGCTGTCGCGACATAGAAGTTGACAGAGAAAAGATAGAGATGATTGAAAAGCTTTCGCCACCCACCACAGTCAAGGGAATTAGGAGTTTCTTAGGGCATGCTGGGTTTTATCGAAGATTTATTGCAAATTTTTTGAAGATTACCAAGCCATTATGCCACCTACTGGAACAAAATCGTCCCTTTGACTTCAATACTGAATGTACTGAGGCATTCAGAATCCTAAAAGAAAAGCTGGTAACAGCCCCAATCGTACAGCCACCAACTGGAGTTTGCCATTTGAAATTATGTGTGATGCCAGTGATTACGCTGTAGGGGCTGCACTTGGGCAGAGGAAGGACAAGCTATTCCACGTGATTTATTACGCCAGCAAAACACTAAACGATGCCCAAGTGAATTACACCACAACAGAAAAAGAACTATTAGTAGTGGTGTTTTCGATTGACAAGTTCCGTTCATACATACTTGGGACGAAGGTGGTGGTCCACACAGACCACTCAGCACTAAAGTATCTGTTCGCTAAAAAAGATGCAAAACCTAGACTGATACGTTGGATTCTGCTACTGCAAGAATTCGACATTGAAATCAAGGATAAAAAGGGGACAAAAAACCAAGTTGCAGACCACTTGTCAAGATTGGAGATGGGAAAAAATCTACTGACAGACATGACTCACATACTGGAGACTTTCCCTGACGAGCAGCTGTTTGCTGCCACGAGCACTGCCGCGACAGCCATGGCGGCAGGTAAGTTTTCTGAACCTCCCTAGTATGATGATTTCGTTAATTACATAGTTAGAGGAATATTACCTCCTGAACTTAATTACCAAGCCAGGAAGAGGTTCCAAAATGATGTTAAACATTATTATTGGGACGAACCTCTTCTTTTCAAACATTGTGCAGATCAGATCATCAGGAGGTGTGTACCACAGGATGAGTAGGAAGCTGTGCTTCACCACTGCCATGCTTCACAATATGGAGGACATTTAGGTGGAAACAAAACCACTGCCAAGGTTTTCTTGTCCGGCTTTTACTGGCCCTCACTGTTTAAGGATGCCCAAGCATTCTACAAAAGCTGTGACAAGTGTCAACGGACGGGGAACATCTCAAGAAGACATGAGATGCCACTGCAAAACATCCTAGAAGTCGAAATCTTCGATGTATGGGGGATTGATTTCATGGGACCATTCCCAGCATCATGTCCCATCTATACATCCTACTAGCAGTGGACTATGTGTCCAAATGGGTTGAAGCGATCGCCACACAGAAAAACGATGCCAAGACCATTCAGAGATTTCTGCACAAAAATATTTTTTTTTTCCAAATTTGGCATACCGAAGGCGATCATCAGTGATGAAGCGAGACATTTCGACAATAGGGTAATTGATGCCGCCTTAAGGAAATATGGCGTAACGTACCGCATTGCAACAGCGTATCACCCTCAGACCGATGGACATGCCAAAATATCCAACAAAGAGGTAAAGAACATTCTTGAAAAGATGGTTAAACCTACTCGAAAGGACTGGTCTTTACACCTCAATGATGCACTTTGGGCCTATAGAACAGCATTTAAGGCACCATTGGGAATGTCACCCTACCGGCTGATATATGGAAAAACATGCCATTTACCTGTTGAGATAGAGCACAGAGCTTACTGGGCTATCAAAGTAGTGAACATGGACTTAGATAAGGCAGGATAGAAGAGGTTACTTAACTTGAATGAAATTTAAGAAATTCGAGCAATGGCCTACGACAACGCAAGAATTTACAAGGACAAGACCAAGAGGTGGCATGACAAGAAGTTGCTGCCACGACAGTTCTGCCCAGGGTAGCTTGTGTTGTTATTTAACTCTAGGTTGAAACTCTTCCCAGGGAAGCTGAAATCTAGATGGTCCGGCCCATTCCAAGTTGTGCAATTTTTTCCCCATGGTGCCATCACGATCAAATCTTTAAAAGACGGGCACCAATTTAAAGTCAACGGACAGAGACTGAAGCATTATTAGGGGACTGAAGCCCCAAGAATGCAGGAAGTGGTTACTTTAGGAGATGCCCCTCAAGGCATCCCTAATTTAACTTAAATTTATTTTTATTAATATTTTATTATTTATGTATTTTATTTATTAGGAAATTAGAATTATTTTATTTTTAAGAACTAAGTTTTTATTTTAATTATTTCTAGGAAATAAGGGAAACAAGGAGAGGAGAAGAAGTGAAACAGCCCACCATCTCACCAGCAGCCCAAAAAGCCCAAAGGAGGAGTCTATCGTCACAGCCTGTCAACAACTGTTGCGACAGACGCGGAAAAGACAGCCTGTCACCACGCTGTCGCAGTAGACATGTAAACGCGTAACAGACGCACAGTAGACACGGAAACGCGTGACAGACGTGTCAAAAATCGCGTAACAGCTGGCCCCATTATTCGCGCCTGTCGTTACAGCTCCAACGGGCAGCAAACCATTCATCTATATAAACCCCATTTTACTATTCATTTTCACCTCACTTTTACTCTCTCAACTTGCTTTCTCTCTAGATCTCAAATCTCTTTTATTTTCTACAGCCTTGCAACTATGAGTACCAGACAAACAAGACGAAGTGCTGCCTCCAGCTCTGCCGCAGCAGCCGGCACACCTAGCCACGATCGACTCCCTAACCGCTTTGCCACCACCGACTCCATCGACTGATACTACACCTCCTTCCAAAAGAGGGAGATGTGGGAAGAGAGAGGGTTCCTTTACACCAAACGCATGGAAGATTTCGGGCTCGAACCGTTCATAGCTCGAAAGATCAGAGCCCTCAAATGGCAGATGTTTGCTGCCCAGCCAGAGGAGATGAATGTCACGTTGGTCAGAGAATTCTACGCTGCTATCGACAACAAGGATACGAAAACCGTGACAGTGCGAGGTAAGGAAGTCACTTTTGAGCCAGAATACATCAATACCCTCTACGAAATCTACGTCAGTGAAAGGGAGAACGGACACAAGAGGTTGGTGGAAAGTCTGTCGCCGGCAGACTACGATGCTGTCATGGCAGAGGTAACTGAAGAGGGGACAGAGTGGAATACTGATCCCAAGCATCAGTGGACGGTGAAACGCACTCAACTCACTCCGGATGCCAAACTTTGGAACCACTTCGTAAAGAAGAGGATAATGCCTTCTTCCCACAACAGCACGGTCGACCGACCCAGGTTAGCTCTCGTTCATTCCATTTTAAATGAGAGACCCATAAATGTCTGCCGGTATATACGAGAGGGAATTTTGGAGTGTGCCCTTCGACCATCGGGGCCCCTTTTCTTCCCGTACCTCATCACCGAGATCTGACGCAGCCACAATGTTCTAGAAATCCCCGAAGATTTCAAGGTTCAAGAGAAGGGATGGACGGAGCGCAACATATTCAGTTTGATGGAACTGAAAGCAACCACACCCATCTTCTTCTTCAACCCATCTGCCACAACAGAAGAACCAACAGAGTCCATTGACCTAGAACTTGGCGTCGTAGAGCAGCAGCAGCACGTCCAGCAGACTCCTCCACTCAAATCCTAGCCACACTGCAAAAGATGGAGGAACGGCATCTTGGTCTGATGAGTTTCGTCAGAGACTTCACAGCAGCAACGATACATTTTATTCAAAACAATTTAAAATTTGCCAATTTACAATTTCCTGCTTTCCCAGACCATTACTTTGCTGCCCCTACACCTGCCCATACTCCTACTCCTGCTGCCACACCAAAAACACCCTCTGCTACATCCATTCCAACCCCGGCCGCGACAGCTGAAGGCGGCAGCAACACCGCCACTACCTCTGCCAGAAGAGAGAAACGAAAGGAGCTGCTACCCGAACTTGATGATTTTATCGACGGGTTCTCCTCCTCCTCCATCTGGCAGGAATTTGATGCGGAGCCCTCTGTCAAAAGAAACCTTTCAAAGGAGTTCACTCCGATGAAAAGACAGAAGCCCAACACTGGTGAAGGCAAGTCTGCCAGCAGCAGCAATAGTAGCAGCAGAAGCAGCAGCTCATCTGAAGAGGTACAAGTGCTGGAAAGGCCACCCCAGATCTCAACCACTCGTATCCAGCCCCCAAGAGAGGCTAAGAAGAAGACTGCCTCCGCCTCTCCGAGCACTCTGCCGGCACCGACAATGAAGGTCACTGCCTGCCGGCAGCTACAGATCAGTAGCAGCAGCAGCGACGACAGCACCTGAAATTAAGTTCCTATCTTATTTTTGTTGTTCTGTTGTTTTAATATTATTGTGATGTATTTTGTTTTTTTTTATTTTGTCATTTTTGTCATCATGCATTGAGGGTAATGCAACCCTTGAGTTTGGGGGTGGCATCCCTCCAGTAATGAAGTGTCTATTATGTTTAAAAAAATGTGTCTAAGTGTTTAGGTTATTTTTGCTTTAAAAAATGTGTGAAATCTAGTAACGAAATGTGTAAAAGAGTCTATTATGTTTTAATCACACTTAGGGCCAATCGTTTCCTCAATTTCTGTAACACGAATTGTGAAGACGTTATCGTTAATGCGCAAGTCCATTACTTCATATATGTGTGAAATCCAGTCGGTTTCGATCTGAAATCGACATCGTTCAAACATCGATGGCGCAAAAGTCTCAATGTCAATCCATACGAGTTCGCCCCAAATCGCTGCAATATTATGAAATGTTTCTTCAAACCATCCATGAATAGGAATTCCTCTTACTGAAAGCCATACCCTTCGATTCGATAAAAATGATGTAGCAAAGAAAATTAAAAAGAGTCCTAAAACAGAAAAATAAATACCTGTACTACTGAGCAAATCAATACTGACCTATTTCTTTACCCTGAATATTTTAATCCTTTATCTTCAGAATTCTTCAATATTCCCCTACAAACAATTAAACTCTCTTCTTTCTCTTTGCGCAGTAATCCAAGGATAAAGCTATTTCCAGTCCCTGTGGATTCGACATCTGATACTTCGTGTATCACTTTACTACTTGCGTCGTGTACACTTGCACTCTAATGCGATAGACTCTTTTACACGCAACAAGTGTTTAGGTAAAAAATGTGTCTAAGTGTCTATTATGTTTTAATCACACTTAGGGCCAATCGTTTCCTCAATTTCCGTAACGCGAATTGTGAAGACGTTATCGTTAATACGCAAGTCCAATACTTCATCTATGTATGAAATCCAGTCGGTTTCGATCTGAAATCGACATCGTTCAAACGTCGAAGGCGCCAAAGTCTCAATGTCAATCCATACGAGTTCGCCTCAAATCGCTGCAATATTATGAAATATTTTTTCAGACCATCCATGAATAGGAATTCCACTTACTGAAAGCCATACCCTTCGATTCGGTAAAAATGATATAGCAAAGAAAATTAAAAAGAGTCCTAAAGAGAAAAATCAATACCTGCACTACTGAGCAAATTAATACCGACCTATTTCTTTACCCTGAATATTTTAATCCTTTATCTTCAGTATTCTTCAATATTCCCCTACAAACAATTAAACTCTCTTCTTTCTCTTTGCGCAATAATCCAAGGATAAAGCTATTTCCAGTCCTTGTGGATTCGACATCCGATACTTCGTGTATCACTTTACTACTTGCGTCGTGTACACTTGCACTCTATTGCGATAAACTCTTTTACCCGCAACAAGTGTTTAGTTAAAAAATGTGTCTAAGTGTCTATTACATTTTAATCACACTTAAGGCCAATCGTTTCCTCAATTTCTGTAACGTGAATTGTGAAGATGTTATCGTTAATGCGCAAGTCCATTACTTCATCTATGTGTGAAATCCAGTCGGTTTCGATCTAAAATCGACATCATTCAAACGTCGAAGGCGCCAAAGTCTCAATGTCAATCCATACGAGTTCGCCCCAAATCGCTGCAATATTATGAAATGTTTCGTTAGACCATCCATGAATAGGAATTCCACTTACTGAAAGCCATACCCTTCGATTCGGTAAAAATGATGTAGCAAAGAAAATTAAAAAGAGTCCTAAAACAGAAAAATCAATACCTGCACTACCGAGCAAATCAATACCGACCTATTTCTTTACCCTGAATATTTTAATCCTTTATCTTCAGTATTCTTCAATATTCACCTACAAACAATTAAACTCTATTCTTTCTCTTTACGCAGCAATCCAAGGATAAATCTATTTCCAATCCCTGTGGATTCGACATCCGATACTTCGTGTATCACTTTACTACTTGCGTCGTGTACACTTGCACTCTACTGCGATAGACTCTTTTCACACAACAAGTGTTTAGGTAAAAAATGTGTATAAGTGTCTATTATGTTTTAATCACACTTAGGGCCAATCGTTTCCTTAATTTCTGTAACGCGAATTGTGAAGACGTTATCGTTAATGCGCAAGTCCATTACTTCATCTATGTGTGAAATCCAGTCGGTTTCGATCCGAAATTGACACCATTCAAACGTCGAAGGCGCCAAAGTCTTAATGTCAATCCATACGAGTTCGCCCCAAATCGCTGCAATATTATGAAATGTTTCTTCAGACCATCCATGAATAGGAATTCCACTTAATGAAAGCCATACCCTTCGATTCGGTAAAAATGATGTAGCAAAGAAAATTAAAAAGAGTCCTAAAACAGAAAAATCAATACCTGCACTACTGAGCAAATCAATACCGACCTATTTCTTTACCCTGAATATTTTAATCCTTTATCTTCAGTATTCTTCAATATTCCCCTACAAACAATTAAACTCTCTTCTTTCTCTTTGCGCAGCAATCCAAGGATAAAGCTATTTCCAGTCCCTGTGGATTCGACATCCGGTACTTCGTGTATCACTTTACTACTTGCGTCGTGTACACTTGTACTCTACTGCGATAGACTCTTTTACACGCAACAAGTGTTTAGTTAAAAAATGTGTCTAAGTGTTTATTATGTTTTAATCACACTTAGGGCCAATCGTTTCCTCAATTTCTGTAACGCGAATTGTGAAGACGTTATCGTTAATGTGCAAGTCCATTACTTCATCTATGTGTGAAATCCAGTCGGTTTCGATCTGAAATCGACATCGTTCAAACGTCGAAGGCGCCAAAGTCTCAATGTCAATCCATACGAGTTCGCCCCAAATCGCTGCAATATTATGAAATGTTTCTTCAGACCATCCATGAATAGGAATTCCACTTACTGAAAGCCATACCCTTCGATTCGGTAAAAATGATATAGCAAAGAAAATTAAAAAGAGTCCTAAAACAGAAAAATCAATACCTGCACTACTGAGCAAATTAATACCGACCTATTTCTTTACCCTGAATATTTTAATCCTTTATCTTTAGTATTCTTCAATATTCCCCTACAAACAATTAAACTTTCTTCTTTCTCTTTTTGCAGCAATCCAAGGATAAAGCTATTTCCAGTCCCTGTGGATTCGACATCCGATACTTCGTGTATCACTTTACTACTTGCGTCGTGTACACTTGCACTCTAGTGCGATAGACTCTTTTACATGCAACAAGTGTTTAGGTAAAAAATGTGTCTAAGTGTCTATTATGTTTTAATCACACTTAGGGCCAATCGTTTCCTCAATTTCCGTAACGCGAATTGTGAAGACGTTATCGTTAATGCGCAAGTCCATTACTTCATCTATGTGTGAAATCCAGTCGGTTTCGATCTGAAATCGACATCGTTCAAACGTCGAAGGCGCCAAAGTCTCAATGTCAATCCATACGAGTTCGCCCCAAATCGCTGCAATATTATGAAATGTTTCTTCAGACCATCCATGAATAGGAATTCCACTTACTGAAAGCCATACCCTTTGATTCGATAAAAATGATGTAGGCGACCATTCAATTAAATTTTCAAACCATGTTTCTAGACGCCTAGTCTCCAATATTCTCTTTCTCAATTCTTTATCTTCAAACATGAATAATACAAGAGAACCCGCAACTCGCATCAACGTAAAACCTGTCAATTTCGCCTTTGTAATCTCATTTGCAAGATCCGCTATTTGGCTGGATTGACGGCAAAAACCCAAAGCACAATTCTGTAAAATTTCCCATTTATCGGCATCAACAACCCCATCCACGCATATGCGTTTCTCTTCCACTCTATATTGCTCTTTCGATGTGATTCGATCATCACCATCCTCATCCTTGTTAAGTCGCCTCACTGGATTCCTTTTGGAATTGTTCGTATGATCATGATCATCCCACTGTTTCTGGATCTCCTTGTTCGTCCTTGAATAAGTGTTATCACATTTTCTTCTCCAAAACGTATCCCTAGTCTCCCTTTGCGCCATCATTACCTTTAATTTGTATCCGTAAAGCCAAAATCCATGAAAACGCTCTATGATTCGATCCGCATCCACCTTTGACCCCAAACGTACAAATCATAATCTGGTTTCATCTCTCGCTCTCTTTCTTGGTACAAACACATACACAACCACTCCATGTCTGTCGGAAACTTGCCAAATGCCTTGCCAGTGTAGTTGCTCCGGAAAGTTTGATACAAAAACCGTCCAAAGTCTTTGAATCTGATTTACCGAGCTCTTTTTTCTCACCATTAAGGCTGCGTGCGCACCTCTAATTCTTACTTGAAATTTCAATTGTGCATACAATTTTATTCAAAAATATTCACAAACACATGGTGTGCACACATCAAATCCAATCCATTTTCACTTCTCATGCAAAATATGAATGCAAGCATTGATACACAAGGTTTCGTAGTCTCCAAGTGCAAACCAGGGGCAGTGAATCACGTTGCTGATTGGTGTTGCGGTACTATGTAGGACACGTAGACATATTGCTTTTTCTTTCTCTCTTGGATGATGTTTAGTTTTTGTTGTTGTTTATGCATTTGTATCTTAATGTAAAAATTGATTATCTTTAAAAATAAAAAAGTTTCAGAATTCGTTATTTTATTCGCAACACAAATATTTTTTTTCATTATATCAATGTATAATCAGACTAATAATAAGAAAATGATATTCATCCTATGAGATTTTAGTTTGAGCAGCTTTATCTACAAGACGTGTGCGCGTTATCAAATGATTAAGAAAAAAATGAACTCACATAAGTAAGAGTGGGCAAAACTCGACTCGAATCGTAATTTCATAAACTGGAGTAAAAAAATTTCAAATAAAGTTTTAGTTATAAAATGAGACTTTAAATAACCCAAATAATCACAATTTTTAGTAATCAATGTCTCATTATTCAAGTTTAAGTTGAATACCTCTCAACTTTGCTTGATATATATATATATATATACACACACACACACACGTAAATCACATATGAATATATATATATATATATATATATATATATATATATATATATATATCATATATGATTATAGAAAGTCGTTTAAATTGAAATTAATTAGTACCATGACATTATAAATATTTACAATTAAATTTGAACAGAAACTTAAACAACTCGATCCGACTAAAAAAATTCAAATAAAGTTTGAGCTATAAAACATGACTCGTTAACTCAACTAACTCAATTTTTTACTCGAATCTCAAAAAAAGATACTCGACCCCAATTTTATAAACACGACTAAAATTATTTCAAGTAAAGGTTGAGTTGTAAAATAGGACTCGTCAACTCAACTAACTCAAAATTTTTGACTCGACTCGAAAAATTTCAAATAAAATTTGAGTTATAAAATATGACTCGTCAATTCTACTAATTCAATTTTTTTTACTTGACTTGACTCAACTCGACGTATTCTATATGAAATACTTTTTTTTTGGGAGAATGAGACATATTTATATTGGATATTAAAATAAATTATTTACATTTATTATATATATATCACATTAACAAGTGTGCCTAATTAGCTTTTTTTTTTAATTTTTTGAATTATGACATCTAAATTTTATTAATTACTATGAAAGTTATCACAAATTTAATGCATCAAAGAAAAAAAAAGGAGACTAATCCACTAAATTCTCATACAATGTTGCAAATAAAAGCAGTCATTTTCACCGAAATTAACATACCAATAAAATCCATAACCTTCCTTAATACCCTTGTCTCTATCTATATGAGACACTCTACGAAATGCAAAGGAGTGATGAGCGAACTATACTATCAAGTAGAATGCTTCGTTACCCAGGTCTGATCACATCAGCAAACAACCACCAAACGAGTGAGAATTTATCTTTCTAGGACCACCGACAGAATCAAAATTAGAAACTAGCGCCGTGAAGATCTCTGTACGAGAACCAAACGACCGCGAAAGTAGGTAGAAAACATGCTAAAAGACATAAAACGAACCACAAAATAAAATAAGAAGCGTGTCATAAAAGCAGAGAGAAACATGTCACAAAGACAAAGATTTTTATTAAAAAATTAAAAAAAATAAACAAGAAAATATTAAACCAGATGGTTGACAACTAATATTAAAATTGATCATCGACTACCTGTTAGAAAACTAAAGAAAAAGTGGGAAGCGGCGCTCTTTGTTGCAGAAGAAAAGGGTTGGAAAAGTAGAGTTTTACCAATATTAAAACTGTTGGATGTATTAATAAAAAGAGTAAACTATACAAATGACCATCTAACTATGAGATTAGTGTCGATATGACTACTATACTTTTAATTTTGGTAAATATACCACTAAATTATTTAATTAGTTTCAATCAGGTCACCAACCGTTAAAAAAATAAAAATGCTGACATGACCTGTTAAATAAAATCGGTATATACTTTTAATTTTGGCAAATATACCACTAAACTATTTAATTGGTTTCAATCAGGCCACCAACCGTTAAAAAAACAAAAATGCTGACATGATCTGTTAAATAAAATCGGTATAATTACACATTTGACCCTTGTTATTTAAACAATCCATTAATTTAACCCTAATTTTAATTAAATTAAATTAAATAATTATTCAATTAGATGGTGATACGTGTCACTATCTGATTAAATAAAGAAAATAATAAAAATAACAATGCTACCGGTAGGGTTTCAACTTGGGAGTGCATTGTCAGTGCGCTGCGTTACAACTACATCAATTGCAATGTTGTGATATAAATTATGAAATAAATGATATGTCTTTGTTTGTCGGTAATGGCGTGAAAAAGGAAATAAATTTAGATGAAAGGGATTCAAATATGATATACTTTTAGACACATAAAAACATTAAATTATTAAAATAAATTTAATAATTAAATTAATTTTGACACACTTTTATTTTTAAACTAAATTCAATATATTTTTTCTTTCCATAATTATAAAAATAAATTTGGAACATGATAAAAAAATCAAGAATTAACTATAAATGTGAAATTATAGTTAATTCTTGATTTAAAATAAAAATGATTTTATTTTTTTATATTTTTAAACTAAATTTAATATTTTTTATTTTTATAATTTCACATATATAATCAATATTTTTTTAACTTAATTACTAATTTTTATATTTATTAAAAATTTAATTATATATATATATATGAAATTATATTAAAAATTTAAAATAATACTAAATTATTTAAATTATATTCGTGATGTTAAATTCGCTAAATAAATTTTTAATGTAAATAATAGTTTAATTAAAATATTAATAAAATTATTAATTAAGTTTAAAAGTAGTTCAACGATTATTTATAAGAATTTGTTTTTATAAGTATGGAAAGAAAAAACATATTAAATTTAGTTTGAAAATATAAGTGTGTCAAGTTTAATTTAATTATTGGATTTATTTTGGTGATTTAAATATTTTTATGTGTCTAAAAGTATATCATGTTTGAATCTCCTTAATCCAAATTTATTTCCTTTTTCATGTCATTAACGACAAACAAAGACATATAATTTATTTCATAACTCATATTATAACACTGTAGTTTTCGTAGTGGTAAGGCAGCGCAGTTTGGACCATGCACTCCAAGTTCAAGCCTTGTTTGAAGCATTGCTATTTTTATTATTTTCTTCCTCTAATATAGTGGTGACATTAAATAATTAATTTATTTTATTTAATTAAAATTAAAATTAAATTAATAAATTGTGTAAATAATAAGGACAAAATGTATAAATATACCGGTTTTATTTAATAGGTCGTCAACATTTCCTTTTTCTTTAACGGTTGATGGTTTGATTAGAACCAATTAAATAATTTAATGGTATATTTGTCCAAAGTAAAAGTACAATGATCATATTGACACCAACCGTATAATTAGGTAGTCATTTGTGTAGTTTACCCTAATAAAAAAAATAAAACTGTTGGATGTGGGCAGTAATTTCCAGGCACATAGTAAAAATGTAAAATATGTCAAGAAATTAATTAAATATAAAAACAATGGGATAAAACTAATAGAGCACACTGTAAATTATTATATTGTTACCATATTAAATTTAAAAAAATAAAAAATACAGAATTTGAAAATGTGCTAGTATTTTGTAGTAGCACGTGTTATACACTTGAGTCTGTAGCCATTCACTTTGGTCCAGAAAAACCACTCTAAAAAATTCAAAAATAAAAAATCCAACGCTAAACCGCTTCATTCAAAAGAGAGTTTCCAAAATCCACCTCATTCCCTCCTTTTTCACCTAATAGGTAAGTTTTCTCCTACATATTTTTTATATAAAAACAAAAATAAATCAAATTAAGGTAAAAAAAATATTTTTTTTAGTTATTCTCCCGATTTTTCAAGTCTTAACCCCGACTAATTTGGATCAATTTGTGTCACATATCTGATTTTGGTGGGTGAGTGTGAGTCTCTCAACGAAATTTTTTTGTATATACAATACCTCAAATTTAAAACTTGCTTAAATGATTAAACTGCTTACCACTTAGACTAATTTTATTGATAAAAAATATTTTTTTAAATCCTTATAATTAGGATTCTTTTATTTGTTTTTAAATCAAACTTATCTTATTTATTTTATATAGAATTTTTTATAATAATTAATATCTGATATATTAGTAGACTAAATTGACTGATTTTTGAATACCTTAAATTAAAATTAGATTAAAAGGGCCGTTCTATGATAAATTTTTGTAAAACCATATTCAGATTAGTAGATCTGTAATCGGTGGTTAAATTTTTTTTTGTTTGTCTTAAAAATATATTAAGAGTAATATAAAATAATATTGTAATTTGAAATGCATAGAAACAAAAAATTCATGCCTACAAAAAGCAAAGGCAAAGCCTCTGCTTTCTTCAGTTATCTTTTCTCCAAAAACAAAGCTAACAAAGAGAAGCAAGTTTCATCCGATTGGAACGGCTCCTCTTTTTCAGTTTACCAATCACCAACAACAAGAACAACCCAAATTATAACTCCCATCAAATCCCAATATTCCTGACAAATTCTTCATTTTTTTAGTTTTTTTCTGATCTGGGTCGATGGCAGAAATGGAATACAACAAGGAGAAATCATCGTCCGCGCCACTGTTCTTCAATCGCTCGTTTACAATGCAGGCGACGGCAGCTGAATCGAACACAGCTCCCGTTTACAAGTCCTACAATTCATTCGATTCCGCCAAAGGTAAAGTTAAACAGCTTTGCAGTTTGTTCGAATCCGCCAATTCCTCATCCAACTTAGCAACCCCCAAGGTTGCTTTAAGACCCTCGAGATCGATTTCGTCTTCTTTGAGCTTTAACAACTCTTTGATAAGGTTACCGGGAACGGAAGATCGAATTGTTGTTTATTTAACTAGCTTACGAGGGATTCGAAGGACTTATGAAGATTGTTATGCTGTTAAGATGATATTTAGAGGGTTTAGAGTTTGTGTTGATGAGAGAGATGTTTCCATGGATGCAGCTTATAAGAAAGAGTTGCAAAGTGTTTTGAAGCTGAAGACAGTGAGTTTGCCTCAGGTTTTTATCAAGGGAAAGTACATTGGTGGTGCTGATGTGATCAAAAGTATGTTTGAAGTTGGGGAATTGGCTAAGATTCTTGATGGGATTCCAAGGAGAAAACCTGGGTTTGTTTGTCCAGGTTGCGGGGATGCCAGGTTTGTGCCTTGTTGGAACTGTAGTGGGAGTCGAAAAGTGTTCGACGAAGACGAAGAGTTGATTAAAAGATGCTTGGAATGCAATGAAAATGGCTTGATTCGTTGCCCGGATTGTTGCTCTTAAAGCTTCTATTGCTACAGCCTACAGTGCTAAGGTATATTTCACAGTTCCTTTTCATCTTCTTTTATGTTTTAATTCGTTCTCGTTAGCAGATTTAGAAGCTCGCTTATGTAAATGTAATGGTCTAATGTGTTAGGCATGAAATGTAAAATCAAAATGCCATATTTGGTTTTGGCATTTCGATTCCGAAGGAGATCCAAATTTTCTCCTATATGGTTTTGTAAATATACAGTTTATATTAATGTAATAGACTTGACAGATTGTAATGAGAATAGACTGTCATTTATGCTTTACTTTTCTTGAATTCACTTGGTAATTATAGAAGTTGCAGTGCATACATACTTGAATTCTTATTCCTTCACACGGAACCAAGACTGTGGATTGATTTCTGGTTTGTTTAAGGCTTTAAGCTCGATATACCTAATCGCTTACTGCTCTGGGATTGTTTCTTAGGTTAAGGAAAGAGTAAACTGTAAGCAAAATCTGCTTTGAGTATTGATCACAAATAGTGTGAGAATTTAGACAGATTGTTGTGTAGGCTCTGCAAATGTCAACAATCTTTAAGAATGTATTGATCTGATATCCTAACTTACCTTACTTTGTCCTAATTTTCTACCAATGAAACTCAGCTCTTGTGCCTCTATCTTGATATGTTAAGAATTTCGAGATGCTCCAAATGGTGGATTATTTTGTCTAACAATTGTTAGCACCGGTATGTTCAATTTGTCCAAGTATTTCCATATTTTAGGTCCTTGTACCTATGTGTATCGAATATGGATGTCAAATTCATGTACTTGAAGGAAAAATGAACATAGTTAGATTACATCCGGAGAGTTTAGAACACTATTGTTTTCTTCATTCTATACCTTTCTTGTGGGACAAGTCTTTTATTTATTTAGGAGCCATGAGTTACATGATCAGTGCAAAACTTCAAATAAATTATTTTCTTTAAATTTGGTTTTATAGGATTTTGATCTTCATTTTGGAATTGTATTTGCTTAACTAGCCTGTTCTACCAGAAAGACGATTCCCATTCTTTGACCATTTTATACTGTATTCCATCACGTGCATTACAGTTTCTATTTACTTCCAATTCTTCAGTTTGCTTGACATATTCGAATGCGAGTATGAGAATATAACATAAACAAATCGAACATACACGTGTCAAGACATGGTGGTATCAAACACTTGTGCTAGATGTTTAGCACCACAGTTTTCCACTTTTCTGAGAGATGTTTCCGACCTAATTCACTTCCCCTTAGTTTGGTTGGGAGCTCCCTAGGGCTGGCTGGAGTAGGCATTAATCTCTTCATCTTCAATCCTCATATTTCCATTAGTATAATATTCACCAGTAGGCTTGGACCAGCACTTATGATACCCGGATCCTTTATTTTCACATCTGCCATTCATATTTGATACATATCTAGATGCGAGTATAATTCTCCAAATATATTAGCAGCATTTTTTTTGAAGAATTCATCAGTCATATATGCAAATATAAATATGGGATATGATCCTTCGAATATAGAAAAAAAATTAGCATGCCTATATGTCACTCACGCTCGAGTACAAGCCAAGTGCTACAATATCATACACATCATTAATTCATTCTATGAATGGGGTTTTCCTACGTTACATTTAACCATTCAAACTGGCTACATAAGCAATTTTTTTTGGTATTCCGATATGTACCTGAGTCTTTATTTTTGGACAGTTATTGAGTAAGAGGAACGCACTCGAGCTCGATCTCGAGCACCCCTCTCTCGACATTTTGTAGCCGAACACAGAGATCCTGTTTTACTTTCCCATCTGTCACGGCAATAATACCGTCTTCTTCTAGGGTGTTGTCTTTGCTTGCAACCAATTTCCCAAGCTGCATTGATTCATTGATCTCTGAACGCTCATGTGCTTGCGCTGCAGTAACCAGCGGTTGAATGTCAATCTCCGCATCCCCCATAAAATCGTCATATGAGAAAGTATCTTTATCGTACACAATCTGCATATAAAGGTCCGGATATCGTTTACGAATTTTTTCATAAGTTTAAGAACAAGCCATGATCAGCATTCTCGTTCCAGAATGCGTTCAAATGCAAATGAACCAAAAGAATGCTGATGATGATGTTCAAAGAAACACTGGACTTACGTATTTAACAAGTAAAAGGGCAAGGCAAACCTATGTTGCTCGGACTTGGGTCAGACACGAATACATACCCAAGTTTTTCATGTATTTGGAGGGTATTCCTAAAATTGATGTCTAAATATGTGCCGGATACAGGTATTTCAAAAAAAATGAAAGAGTCGGAGCAACATAGAAGCATATTACCATCATCTAACCAGAAAAAAGTTTTAAGGTGTCATTCTCGGACAAAATCAGAACTTATAAGTATAATGTCTCGCCAGAATTAATCATTTCCCCTACAAGTTACTTCAATCGAGTAAATAGATTCTTAATGGTTTGCAGGCAAACAAAGAACTACCAGTGTAACAAAACTTATGTTTTAACTTGTAAAGTGTCGATGAAAGTTTAGCCATTTCATGCTTTTGTGTTTTCCACACAAAATATTTTACGTTTTTCGGTTTTTAGTTAAAGAATCTAACTCACCACTTTCAAAGGAGGAATGCTTTCCGGAATGGACAACATCAGGCTTTCATTCCAGACTGGATTTAGGTTGTTCTTTATGACTCGGGTCTTGACCGACTGCAAGAAAAGAAATTACGAAGAATTCAAATCACTACGTTAACTTGCTTCACCGGATTTGTCCATTTCAGTTCATTTAATAATAACATATTTGTGAAAGAGAGAAGCATACTTGTCGACCCAACGTGAGAATGACATACGGATCACTGGAAAGCATATCCCGGACAGCTAGGTTGGTGCCTTTGACCACATTCACCTTAATCAAGCCAATGAATTCAACCATACCTGCCTATAAACAGTACATATAGGAGGAAAAAAAAATACCATTCACACTTTAATACAAATTCCGGTACATTAAAAATGAAGAAATGATATATTTTGCTGCTTCCTTTATTCGGAGAAATTATAAAAGAAATTGCCTTCCAACACCAGAACATCCTAATAAAGTGCATATTATTTATTAATGCAGTAAGTGTTATACGCCATCAGTGAAAAATCCGTGCTTGCACGGAGGACTGTGTATGTAACATCTCCTAGCTAATAGTCGTGCATAAAATTTCCATATATTTTTCATTCTTTAGCTTTGATAAGGCTTTTAACAACTTTGAAATCCTATCATTTTCAGTATTATCAGCTCTAAGTACACATAGAGTACATATGTGCTTACTCTATGTGCATGCACGGCTTTTTGGGTAGGGACGGAACTTTCAAAAGTTACAAAATGGGTATCAAACTTTGGATTTTATTACAAAATGGAATGTTGTTAACAGCCCAACGATAGGCTGATTGGAATGTCCACCTAAAAAAAGTAATATTTTCGATGTTATAAAATGCTCATTGAACTTTGTACATATTACAAAATGGTCATTGGACTGTTCAATTGTTACAAAATGGTCATTGAACTAATTAAAGTAAGGGTAAAATTTTGATGCACAGGCTGTGTAAAATAAATTTTACACTATAAAACTCAAATCCTAAATTCTTAACCCTAACCCTAACCTCTAAACCATATACCTTAAATTCTAAACAATAACCTTAAGTTCTAAACCCTAAAACCCAAACCCCTAAACTTTAAACCCCAAACTAAACCCCTAAAAATTAAAAGGCTTGTGTAAATTAAAGTTTACACAGCCTGTGTATCAAAGTTTCTTTTCCTTAAAGCAATATATTAGTTTGATAGTCAATTTCTAACAATTAAATAGTTCAATAACCATTATGTAACATTTACAAAGTGTAGTGACCGATTTGTAACTAATATATTACTTTATTTAGGTGGACATGTCAGCCAGCCTGTCGTTAGCCTGTTAACAACGTCAAAAAGGCTTAGTGTTCAAAGTTTAATGCTCATTTTGTAACTTTTGAAAGTTCAATGCCCTGAAAGATCATTTTGAGATAGTTTAGTGATCATTTGTTGACTTTACCCTTTTTTGTCACCTTTGTAATCACTTAAGAGGCACTAAGAAATAAATTCACCCAAGGCTTTTCTACAATCATATTGATATTTCCTGAAAGCTAACTAATTTGCAGGGATATGAGGCATAAAGATCAGATCATATTTAGAGATATCTACTTGTCGGCACAGTAGCATCGGAAAGAAATGTATTTGATGAGAATAGTACTAGCAGATATGCATGAACTAGCTAGTTCTAGAGGAAAGAAGTGCTTCTGGAAACGGAAAATTAAAATAAGCATTGATAAAAAAAAAGTAATTATTACCAATGAGTTGCTTTTCTTAATGGACTTCTGATGCTCACTATCTCTTCTTCCCCAGCTGTTTCTAAATCTTTGCCCTATACGATGTCTGGTTGGTTGTTTCTCGTAATGTCTTTTATCTTGGGCAAACATGTTGGACAAAGAACTCTGTGAAGTGGACGACGGAGATCGTTGATGAGGCGGGTGGGGGCAAGTCACGTGTTCATTGCCATCGAAAAATTGCAGCATCTCATATTTTCTCCTAAGCATTCAAGAAACACAATACTGAGTATAACAAATTAAGAATTCTAGCAGGAACGAAAAGACACCGACAAGTTTATTTTGGCATTACTTAATGAAATCGGCACGCTCCTCATTGGATGAATCTGGTCCTGGCTTTGTGATGTTATCAGGAAGGAAAGCTTCATACTTTTTGTTTGCTAAATCATTGCCACCCAAATTCTCCAGAGAATCAACTTGGTCGTCTGTCCATTCATCGAGCTTCACTGAGAAAACCTAGCACAATTGCTTATCAAATTAGAAAATTAGAAGATAAGTGCATGTGCGGAGAGAACACTATATCGTCTATGTATTTGGAGATTCTTGGATGTCATATCCCCATATCCGGGTCAGCACATGCATCAAACATGGCTGTTGGAAAAAAATGAAGTCTTGGACTAACTTGGATAATACACTATTAACATATCAAGCTCAATTATAAGGAACTGATTGAATGGGCTCTATTTGGCACTTCGGTCCAGAATATCTATGACTATGAGAAATTTTTTTGCTAATGAAGTAAATCATCACAAGGCTGGATTTGCTTATTCCTCAAATATCGAAAACGGGAAACTACTAGATATCAATTTTCTTTCTCCTAATAGCTAGTTGTTCGGCTTCGTTGGGTGTTTAGGGATTAAATTTAGGGAAATAGGGGACATTCAAAAATATTTAAGAATCTACAGAAAAATGAACAGTGGGTGGAAGACGCCAATTTGCCGCAGTTTCCAAAATAAAACTTGAAGACCCCCATTTCCCTAAATATAATTCCAAGGGGCAATATTCCCCTAATTTCTCCTAGTTGTTCTATCTAATCTAACAGCTTTTTATGTGACAACTTCCAAGTACTGAAGATGGTTAATTCGTGCAAGTCCTCGTAATATGAAACAATCCCGATTCTCAGCGTTTAGTATTCCGTAATGACGATGACTAAAGGTAACAAACATTGGGATGTCAGATTCATGATGCATTAATGCAACAAATCAAGCTTTTAGTTTACACCAGAAGACATAGGTAACGTAATCCGGTTGAAAAACCATTGAACTAAAATACAAGCACAATCCAAGAACCACACCTTTGATATATGTACTCCGAGGCTTCTATGAACACCAGAGCATTTGATACAAATAAATACTCCAAGAGTTGATGATCTGATATACAGGGGAAAATTTTGTCAACAAGAAGGCAATGTCGAGTTAATATACCAAACTTAAGCACAAATGAAAATGAAAAACAGCAAAAAAGAGGCCAACAAATGAATTACTGTAACTATAACGGATATCGCGGCAAACTTTTCATTCAAGGCAATATAAACAAAAGAGAAAGATAGAAAAATAAAAATATAATTACTAAATAAAATGTAGACCTATGTTGCACGAACTTGGAATAAGGGTTGGCTTTAGGCACGTATCCAACACCGATATGCTCAAAAAAGCGTACTAAACTTGAAATGCTGCTCCATAAAAAGAGCTACCGAAACCTAAGTCTCGAGAAATCCAGATTATATATCCTAGAAATAACTCAAAGTACGATACTCACACCCATTTTGGATCAGGGGATCCACAGTCTGCACAAACACTGTTCCCGGATTCCTTCAACAATCTCTCTAGCCTTCCTTTCGCACCTGTTTAACAAACAATATAAGTTTAACTTATAAATGAATCAGGATAAAATTATAGGTTTACGGGAAGCCAAATGAGATACTACTGCTACTATCAGTTCTGGATTTGAATACAGGCCAAGGACCTGAAAGGGATAAACCAAAGAACTACAGGAAGCACAAAGGAAAACGCGTGTATGAAATTATGAATACACAGTTCTGTACGTATATAAGCACCGTAAAATCATCCGTAACCAATACATCGTAGCATATTGGAATTTGGCCCTATGTCTCCTATTTGATAAGTCGGGATATGATCCTTCAAAGTTCAAACACAAAAATTAGAGTTAAAGGCAACATACTAGATGCTCTCCATGAGTCCTTCCTCATAAACCAAGCTGTACTATCTGCATCACTTGGTCGATTCCAATACGGCTGTTCCGCAGATAGCAGGTCATATAAACGAGAACTGGACCCTGCAAATGCAACATGATAAACAAACCAACCATATTATCAGAAAATATAAGTTTCCGGAAACACATAAGCGAAATACTGGTTAGAGAAACACTACAGGAAGTTCATGAAAATTGAAACATCTAAAAATACAAAAAGGGCATCCACCAAGATCGATCCAGAATAGAAGATAACCATCAGCAACATTCAACCAATAGTTATTTTTTTTTAATTTGTTCAATTTCAACAACAATGTTGTCAGAAAACTAGAAGCATTCAATTTTCTTGGCAACAATTTAGGTAATCTGTGGTCATCAATTCCTTCTTGGGCATGTCATAATCATCCTATGTAAGAAAACATTGACAAATGAAAGAACACAACAAAAAACAAGACATCCTCTTGTCTTGTCTTTAAATGGCTTGCATGAATCATTACCAGAAGGGGGTTTGCGGTCAGAATTTCCATGTTGGGTAGACATCTCCAGCCTTCAAATTGGAGACTCTAATCACCGTTATTATCTGGAAAATCCCATTTACGTGTACCTTAATCTGCATTAAAACAACATAAACATGAAACAAAGAAACAAAAACAGTAATTTCAATTCCAAAAAAGAGAATCTTACATTATAAATATCTGGTCTCTTCTGTTGAACATAGGATAATCGGAATGAAGAGTGAGGCTTTGTGGATAAAATTTTCTTCTGCAGCAAATATATTACTCACCGGTGAAAAAGATTCCAGAAAGAAAATGTTGGTATTTAAGAATTGAAGGAAAAGACAAGAAAACAAATGCCAAAATCAAGAATTAAAAAAGGGTTGTTCTTACAAGATCAATGAAGGGTTTGCATAGGAAATTGAGAAGTTTAGTTTGAACAAGGAGATTATTTTTTTAAGGTGAAAAAAAAAAACAAATCCAAAAGAAATGGATAAGGGAAAAAAGAAGACGTTGTCTGAATTAGATTATGTTTTTATCTTTTAATTTATTTATTTTCCATTATTATTGAAGAAAAAAGATTAATATTAATTTTTAGTAATGGAGTGTGAAAAAGGATAATTCCCTCGAAAAGTCAAAGCGTAATGGCAGCTCCAAACTTGGCTTCTTGCCAGACGCACGTATGCTACAGAACTGCGTGTCCCACGCGCTTTTCATGCTCGTGAAACATCCGCTCATTTGTTTTATGTTATCATCTCATATACATACATACATACACCGAAGCATTAAAACATTGGGTGGGGTCCCCACGCAGCAAATTTTTGGTAAACATTATCATTGGTCACTAAACTATTTTCGCTTTCCTGTTTTAGTCACCAAGTTATTATTTTGTACAAGATCATCATTAACGTTGCGTCTTTTTAATTTTGGTCACTAATTTTATTTTTTCCTATTTTGGTCACCAATCTATTGCTTCTTTCCTATTTTGGTCACTAAACTATTCTCGGTTTTCTGTTTTTCCATGAGTTTTTAAGGGCTGGTGACCAAAATAGGAAAAAACGTAACATTAGTGACTATTTTGCTAAAAATAATAGTTTAGTGACCAAAACAAGAAAATAAAAATAGTTTAGTGATCAATGATGATGTTTACTCAATTTTTTACGGTATATAATTTTTTTTAAAAAAATTGAATTAATTATGAATTTGCCCTACTTTTAAATATTTATGTTTAGCCCCTCAACACCTGATCTTGGTTTTGTCCATGTATACATGCACACACATATATAATATTAGATTAGACTATAGATGCATGAGAAGGGAAGTTGTCTTCTCTTTGCCACTTCAAACAATTGAAAAAATTAAGCCGTCTACACTTTTCGATGACTTCAACTTTCATCATTTAAACACCTTTAGATCATGAAATAATTTAAGACATCCCTACTTTATGAAAACATTTTTTCAATCCTCCAATCCAAACAAAATACCCGTGTAAGCATGAAGAATCCTCTTATTTGTGACATCATACGGTTCAAATGAATTAATTTTTTTGACATAATATAAAAAAATGCCCATAACGTTTGGTTGAATAGTCATTTGGGCTATTATTTATTTTTTTTGAAACATTTTAACCTTCAATGTTTCATTTTAGGTCAAAATGGTCTCTCTATAGATGAAAACGGTTAATCAACTAACAATAAAGGACTTAAAATGACATGTCAAATCTACATGACAATGCATGCTAACATAACAGTGTCATATAGACACATGTGCTGACTTAACAAAATGACACACCAGTCAAATAAACAATTTTATAAAAATATATAAAATAGAAAATATTTTTCATGAGGTGTCCTTCTGTCAAGTTATTTCAAGTTGCTTATTGTTAGTGTAAAACCGAAATTGATTTTGATATAACACATAAACATAAGGACCAATTTGCAAAACAATAAATTTTTAAGTACTCTTTAAAGTCTCACAATTGACAAGTATTCTTGAACAAAATTATATTTAAAGACTGGCTCTCAAACATATATAATTCCCTAAGTCTTTTCCTATGTTTTTCAAGCCTAAGTATGCAAAAACGCCCAGGCGTATCGATACCATTATGCGTATCGATACCCTATTTTGCCACTGGAATTTTAATGGAGTTACCGTACCGATACGCCCTGAAACCGTATCGATACGATATTCATATGGGCAACTTTTTTCATGAAACCGTACCGATACGCCTATCAACCGTATCGATACGATAAGCTCATCTTTGAAAAATCTGAGCATTTAATTATTTGACCGTTACTTGTCAGTTGGTTGGTTTCCCAATTTTCAAAAGGTCGTTATAGCGTACCGATACGCTTGGTATGCGTATCGATACACTTTTTATGTAAACTTGGCTTGGGATTCCAGTGAGCAAAAACCGTATCGATACGACCTTCCGTATCGATACTTCCCTTAAAACCGTACCGGTACGCCTTCTATGCGTATCGATACGCCCTGTTTTCAGGCACAACGGCTCTTTCCTCTTTGATGCAGGTATCGATACGCCCTTCCCGAGTATCGATACGGTAGGCTGCAGAGCTGCATTTATTGCGGGAAAAATGTCCACAACGGCTCTATTGATGATCCCAACTACCCAAACGGCTAGAAATCAATGCAAGGATATAAAAACAAGCTTCAATTGACCAAGCAACAACTATTGAACCCACAAGCATCATCAAAGCAAAAATCCAAACCCTTGAGCTATTCAAAGTCAAATCTTTGTACCCAACTCTAGTGTATTTCAAATTGTCAATTTGTATTGTGAGATTGAGGTTGTTTAAATTGTAATTGGGTAGACAATCATCCTTTGAGAGGAAACATTTGAGTTTACCAAAATCTTTCTTTGCATTTGAGTGGATTAAGCTTTGGGTAGAAAGCTTAATCAAAATTGTAAGGTTTCCTCCTCATCTAAGAAAAGGGGACGAATTCAAGTAGTGAATTGTTTGAAAATCCTTAGTGGGAACTAAGGTAGTGGATGTAGAGTTCATTTGGAGAACTTGAACCACTATAACCCCTTGTGTCATTTTTATTTTCAATCTTTCTCTTCACCAAAATTTTAATTGCCAATTCACCCCCCTCTTGGCCATTTGCAAGTGTTTGATCAACTCAACAGTTAGTTGACTAACAATTTTCATCCATAGAGGGGGTCATTTTGACCCAAATTGAAACGTTGAGGGTTAAAGTGCTCCAAAAAAGAATAATTGCCCAATAAACTGTCTAATCAAACATTAGAAGACATTTTTTTCACATTATTCCTTATTTTATACTCATAATATCTTAGCTAAGCCAGAGATTTTACCATAATTATAGACCCAAAACAAATAAGCAGATCTTGGAGTCAATTTATGAAAATTAAAAAAAATACTAATGTCATATTTTTTTAACGGCAAGAGACTAACTTGTTATTTTTGTAAGTTCGGTGATCATTTTATAACCCTTCTTATTCAGAGGACTCAACAAAAAAAGTATTTTATAGTCGAATGACTATTCTTGTATTTTACCCAATTAAAAATTAGTAGTGCATATCGATGATTCAATGTGACATTTACTGTAGAATTTTTCTATAATAATATAACAAGAGGATGAGACATTATGTCCCTAAATAATGTTTGAGTTTGAATTTTTAGGAGAATTTACCACAATATTGTCGTTCCTATTTTTATTTCCAAAAATATGGTTCCTCTTAAATTATTTCCACAAAAATTGTGAATTACTGTGCAAATCAGAAAACGGATGGATTGCACCCCGTTTTTTAACAGTGATTTACGAGAAATTATTAAAAAAATGCAGGGTACTATTCAAACTCGGATGGTCCTATATCTGATTTGAAATAGTGATTAGATATCCCTTTATCGCCACGTGTCAATCACCCAAGGAACCTTGCCCTGTTCAAAGACGGAGAGCCCTCCATCCGACTTCCATCAATGTTCGGATGGAGGGGTGGCAGTGGTGCAGGCATGCAGCGTTGGTGCAGTGGTAGGGTGGCATGCATGCAACTGCATGCATGCCACGGGAAGGGGGGTATAATTTTTTTTTGTAATCTGATTGGATGGCTGGTAGGTGGATTGAATGGTTGAGATTTAAAGTAGTTGGGGTTAAATAAGGTGTCGAAGATTGTATCGACTAATTTTTTTAGGAAAATACCGGTGTCACTTGGAAGAACCGGGTTTTAATTGATTTTTGAAAATTTAATCGGGATTAAAAAGAAGGAGTCGCCACCGGCCATTTAAAAATGGTAGACCAGACACCGAATGTAAAACCAGAGATTTTTTCTTTAAAAAAAATAGGTTCGGGAGTCGGTTACATGCGGGGAAGGATGAGCACCCCCGTCATGCCCTAAAATCGATACCAAAACCATTACCGCTGAGTTAATATTAAATTTTGCGAATTAAAGTGATGAATCGTATCGAAATTTGGTTATACAGGTGAGTAAATTTTAAAAGCCTTAATATTCGAGAAGGAACGTCAGAACCACCACCACTACGACTAGTATTGGCCTCGTTCGTTCCCGAATAAAAAGACATTCGCATCATATTTTAAAATTCGGATGCAACTTATAGGAATAAATTCATAAACGAGACAATTAAATTACGTGATCAAATAGGAAATATGGAAGAGACATAGAGCAAAAGGCATGTAATAATATAAACGACATAAGCGATATTCATAAAAATGATAACATGCAAAAATCAATATTCCGCGTAAATTATACGATTAAAAAAGTGCAGGAAAAAATATAACACATATGTATAGATGCACAACTTCACAAAATATAAAACACGACCGAGGCTACACAAGAACTATATGTTATATGTATGCACATTCACAATTATATAACCCTAGATAGAAAAACATATAACATTTGCGACAATCATGGAATTAACACACATGCTAGAACATTCTCATTCGAATCACAATAAAATCAAATTAAGATAACATGAACAACAAGCAAACTGAAAAAATAAACATGCATAAATTACGGGATCTATTATGCAAATAAATTCCCGATTTATGGACGAAAATTGAATAATAAAAAAAGGGTTCTAAGGATTCGAACGGGTTTATCAAAAAAAGGAAAATGAACCGATTAAAAAAAGGGGGTGAAATTAGATTTTAGAGAGGATGAGAGCCCTTGGGTTTTCAAAAGTGGGTAAAAACGCGGGGACTCGAAACATGATAAAACCAATTTTTATCTTGATTAATCAGTACAGGTGAGGACGAAATTGAAAGAAATTTAAGAAAAAACAAGGACCGAAATCGTGATTTTGAAACACGAGAACCCCCATGTGCGCAATTAACACCGGGCGGAAGGGTTAAAGAAAGGATTACGCCAATTTTAAAAGATCGAAACATTATAAAAACCTTTTTAAGTCATTTTCAACCTTTTTTTTTTGCCATTTCTTGTTTTTAAAATTAGAAACCCCTACCCCTTTTTACTCACCTGATTAGGGTTTGGAAATCAGAAAAGATAGGGCTTTTTCGGCGCCGTCAACCGTTAACCGACACCGGTGACCTCGAAAAAACCGAGAGAAGAAACCCTTTTTTTTCAAACACCCCAGAAATGAACCCAAAAACTTCTTTTGTTTCGAACCCGAAACCGTAATGGCTCACCCTCTAAGGGATTGTTGCCGGACGATGCTCGGAGCGAAGAGGAAAGCGAACCGTTGAAAGGCCAAACCACCGGCGAAGGTAAAGATTTCGGTTTTTTATTTTTTATTTTTTTGGTTTTGATGTATGCAAAAAAATGAGAAAATACCTCTAAAACGCTTCTTTCTCTTTTTATTGATTTCAAGATCTTCTTTTTTTATAATTTTTTTGCTCTCAATGTATGCTCTCTTCGATCTCCCTTGTTTTCGGTTTTTTCATTTATAACTGAATTACAATAGTGAAAAAAGAAAATAAATACATTGCTGGTTTCATTTGCTTGCTTTATGTCATCCGTACTCTTGTCTCTTGGTTGACTTTTGATCTTGCTTTTGCTTTTATTTATTTTCGTCGTTTTCTTGCCGCTTATAGTCATCTGATCTCTGGCCCTTTTTTGTGCATGTCGGTTCTTGCCGAACCGGGAACGAGCGTGATCGCGGCAGGAGGGCGTTGGCACTGGATTGTCAGGCGTACGGGAAGGTCAGAGAGCGTGGGCACTCTAGAACGCTCTCGTCTAGATTCGGATCTAAACCGTCGAACGACGCGAGATCCAACGGTTGGCTGAGCATACGACGCGCGACAAAAAAAGGGTCCTGCTAGGGTTTCTGCCTCGGACCGAATCTAGACCGTAAGATCTAAACAGATCTAACGGCTGTGGGCTAAGCGGCGCGAGATGCTGAGAGAGCCTCTCTAGGGTTTCGCTAGTCTGAATCGATCTGGACTATCAGATCTCAGCAGATCTGACGGTTGTGGAGAGGGGCGGCTGCACCAAAAGAAAGGATGAAATTAGGGTTTCTTTTTAGTTGATGGGCTATGTATTTATTTGGGCTTACCGGGCCATACATGTATATACACATTTTTTGGGTTTTTGTTATGCAAGTTTGGACTCTTATTATTTATTTTTAGGGTAAACTACACAGATGACCACTGAACTATGGGTTTGATGTCAAAATGACTACTATATTATTTTTTGCCGCAAATGCACCACACAACTATTTAAATGGTTCCATTTTAGCCACACGCCGTTAAAAAAAACGAAAAAGTTGACGGAACTGTTAAAAATTTGGTATAATTACACATTTGGTCCTCTATATTTATACAATATATCAATTTAGTCCTAATTTTAATCTAATAAAATAAATTAATTATTCAATAAGAGGTGGGAAAATAAGAGCAACAAATTACCCCATCAAGTTTTGAACCCATGACCTTAGAGTACCCAAGGTTTAGGCTTACCACTGAACCAAGCATGCTTTTGTGCTATAGTGTACAACAATTAATATATGTCTTTAATGATTGTTAATGCCCAGAAAAATTAAAGAGAAGAAAATGCAACTAGAGAGATTTGAACCAAGGACCTCGTGGTCCATAGCACATATGCTTGCCACTACACCAAATGTATGCTTTGTGATAAAAGTACAACATTTAATATATGTCTTATATAAATTTTAATGCTTGGAAAAAGGAAGGAAATGTGGTTTTAGGAAACTCGAATATAATATTTTTATGATGCATAAAAACATCTAAACCAATTAAATAAATCTAATAATTAAATTAAAGTTAAGAATATTAAATTATGTTTGTGAGTTTGAATTCACTAAATGAATTTATTATAATTTTTAATTTTTTAAATATAATTATATATAATAATTTAATTAATTTTTTTAATAAATATTAAAATTATTAATTAAGTTAAAAAAATTAATTCAATGATTATATACGTGAAATTATAAAAATAAATCTGGAATTGAAAAATATATTAAATTTAGTTTAAAATATAAAAATTTTAAAATGATTTTTATATTAAAAAATTAAAAAATAATATTAATTTTTTATTTTAAATCGTGCACTAATTATAGTTTAAAATATATACAAAATATTATTATTAGTTATTAGATTTATTTAATTAGTTTAGATGTTTTTATGCATAATAAAAATATTATATTCGAGTTTCCTAAAACCACATTTCCTTCCTTTTTCCAAGCATTAAAATTTATATAAGACATATATTAAATGATGTACTTTAAATCACAAGGCATACACTTGATGTAGTGGCAAGCACATGTGCTATGGACCATGAGGTCCTTGTTTCGAATCTCTATAGTTGCATTTTTCCTCTTTAATTTTTCTGGGCATTAACAATCATTAAAGACATATATTAATTGTTGTACTATATAGCACAAAAGCATGCTTGGTTTAGTGGCAAGCCCAAATCTTGGGTACTCCAAGGTCCTGGGTTTGAACCCTGATGGGGGTAATTTGTTGTTCTCATTTTCCATCTCCAATTGGGTGGCATGTGTCACCACTTGATTGGAGGTGGAAAATTAATTAAATAAAAATAATTAAAGACTTCTAATAAGGTGGTGACACGTGTCACCATCTTATTGAATAATTAATTTATTTATTAGATTAAAATTATGATTAAATTGATATATTGTATAAATATAGAGGACCAAATGTGTAATTATACCAATTTTTTTAACAGTTCCGTCAACTTTTTCGTTTTTTAACGGCGTGTGGCTAAAATGAAACCATTTAAATAGTTGTGCGGTGCATTTGCGGCAAAAAATAATATAGTGGTCATTTTGACACCAAACCCATAGTTCAGTGGTCATCTGTGTAGTTTACCCTTATTTTTAATCAATGTCTTTTATTTATACTTATGTTTTATTTCCATTTTTGTTATAATAATAATAATAGATAAATAATAACGCATAATAATATAAGAACAAATAATATGTAACAATAAATGATATAAATAATAATAATAATAATAATGATACAATAGTGAATATAATAATAATAATAATAATAATAATAATAATAATAATAATAATAATAATAATAATATAATAATAGCAAACAAAAATAATAATAATATAATAATATAAAAATAATAATACTAACACACAATAATAATAAAAAGATAATAATGGTAATGGAGTAATATTTATTTATATATACATATATGTGTATATATATTTTTTCTCTTTTTCTTTTTCTTTTTTTCTTTTTCTTTTTCTTTTTTTCTTTTAAATACCTAACAGCCCAATAAGCCCAAGATAAACACAAACTAAAGGGGTTCGAGGTCCAGACAAAATTAGTGATTACAGCTGCCCCCCTTTGCTTATACTTGTGGAACAAGAATAAAACAACGGCCATAAGCATTAATTTTGTCCTACTTCCCTGTTGGACGGTTCGTTTTCCCGAAGTAGCCACGCGATTCCAAGTGATTCCTCTTCCCAAAGCCTTTCGATCATGAATTCTCTCATCAGATGCCCCGAACGGGTAGACAGAGAGTTTTTTACTGACTTTTGATTGCCCGAATAGATGGGCAGATTTCCATTCTCCAAGTGCCCGAACGGATAGGCGAGTTCTATTCTCCATGTGCCCGAATAGATGAGCAGATTCCCTTCTCCAAGTGCCTAAACGGATAGGCGGGTTCTATTCTCCACATGCCCGAATAGATGAGCAGGTTCCAAATATCTTTGTCTTCCCTTCACGGTCAAAAAACAAGCTGGTCATCCAAACAACCTTGCCTTCTATTTCGCGGTCAAAAAGCAAGCTAAAACTCCAAATATCTTTGCCTTCCCTTCACGGCCAAAAGGCAAACTTGGGCATCCAATTGGATTTGCTTTCCATTCACGGCTACAAAGCAAACTGGTCGTCACTAGTTTTGTCCGACTTCCTTGTCGGACGATTTTCTCTCCCGGAGCTGCAACGCGCTAGACCAAGTAATTTTTTCTCTGAAACCTTAAGAACATGAGTTCTTTCTCCATAGAACTCACTTCCTTAGCGTATTCTTCGAGTAGTAGTTCCTTCTATACATAATTTCCCTCTTCTCATATCCAGAATCAAGGATCTACAAGTCCTCTCCCTATAGGACCCTCTGCTTTCGAGATCCCGAAGCCTTGGAATTTTGGGTTCTTTTCCTCATAAAACTCTTCTTCCTTGGCGTACTCTTCGAGTAGTAGTTCCTCCTCTACGAACTCCCCTCTTCGTATATATGAAAACAAGGATCTACAAGTCCTCTCTCTATAGGACCCTCCCCTAAAGCCTTGGAATTTTGGGTTCTTTTCCTCATAGAACTCTTCTTCCTTGGCGTACTCTTCGGGTGGCAGTTCCTCCTTCACGGAACTCCCCTCTTCCCCAATCTAAAGTCAAGGATCTACAAGTCCCTTCTTTATAGGACCCTCTACTTTCAAGATCTCGAATCCTTAGGATTTTGAGTTCTTTCTCCACAGAACTTCTTTTCCTTAGCGTACTCTTCGAGTAGTAGTTCCCCCTCTACAGAACTCCCCTCTTCCCATATCTGAAGTCTAGGATCTACAAGTCCTTTCTCCATAGGACTTCTCGCTTTCGAGATCCTAGCATCGCAAGTTCTTCCTATATAGAACCCTTTTTTGGACCCCTTCTCTATAGGATCCTTCATCTTGGAATCTGAGAGCGGTGAATATGAAGGGCTTCACCCGAAATCCTTGAGCGGTGATCATGAAAGATTCACCTAGAATCTTTGAGCGGCGAGCATGAAAGGCTTCGCCTGGAATCTTTGAGCGGCGAGCATAAAAGACTCCGCCTGGAATCTTTGAGCGGCAAGCATGAAAGGCTTCGCTTGGAATCCTTTTTGGTCTCTACTTTATCATTTACTCCTCATCTCGGGAGGTACCCGATTTGTCTTTCAAATATCTGTAAAAAGAGATAAAATGCTATGATGGTATGAGTTTGCATGCTCCTAACTTAGGGATGCCTAACTAAATATGATGCATGAATTGAGTCATTTTTTAGAGCTGCTGGGGAAGAAGCCTCGCTTTTGGGTCGATCACCCTTAACTTCCATAGGTTTTCAGTCTTTGTCGAGTCTTCATTTCTGTCTTGCCTTGGAAGGGCATGGTTGGCCTATACCGGATAAACTAAGATCTATCACCTCATGAAGTTTTTTTATTGCCCCATTCAACCAGGGCTTAGGCATTATCTTTTCTCGTTGGCCCTTCATGACGAGCCCCCTAAATCTTCTGAATCCCTCTTATTTCCACAAGGTCTAATCTTTAATTTCCTTTACTGGATCTTCCTCCTTCGTTCCTTCTTGAAAGGAAACACTGAATTACACCAGTCAAAATGTTATTACCTCCACTTAATTTAGTCTTCGGTCGATTAAACAGTGTCTTCCATCTAAAGTTGCTGCAACCTTGGCCCCCATTTATCTGAGCTCGTGATCTAAAGTGTCCTTTCTGATTTTCGCTTCATTCCCCAAAATGCCTTTTGGGTTTTTACTATGTCTCCTTTTTCTTCTTCTTCTTTGTCCTCTTTCTTCTTATTTTTTCCTTCTTTTTTTCGGCATACTTCCGTCTTCATCGCCTTTTGTCGAGTTGATTTCAGATCAGACTTACTATCTAATTTTGGTGCGTGCTCCTAACGCGGCGCACACGGTCCTTCTCGGGTCATTCCTTCCGGCAAGATGCTGAGGCTCCGAGGGTAACTTATGTTCCCCAATTCTCAACGTCAAATTTTCTACCCTTATGTTCTATTTCAACACTTCTTAGCGAAGGTCGACTTCATAACTTGACATTTCACCGCAGACGATCTTGATATTTCAACTGGTGATATTAACAACAATGTTTGAACCTCCGAGGGTGCCCCTCCGGGTAAAAATAATTTTATTGTGTATAAATATACATTTTAAAGAATCACGACAAGTGATATTTAAGAAAATCAAGTTTGGGGTCTTTGAAAAAAAGTCGACCCACGTAGAAGACTTTCTGAAAATGATAGGGTAAAAATAATTTTATTATGTATAAATATACATTTTAAAGAATCACAACAAGTAATATTGAAGAAAATCATGTTTGGGTCTTTGAAAAAAAGTCGACCCGAGTGGCATTTTCCGAATGTTGTGGGGATACACATATGAAATCTTTTCTGGGCTATTAGGTTTCCGAGAGGAGCGACTCCCATACCTAGTTTCTACCCAATTTAAAGGTGGCTCTCTTTAACTCACTAACTCACCATGCCCCATCCTTCCCTCTTTTCCGATCTCAATCAGGCATTAGAAGTGTGGCAATCCTTGAAGAAAGGTTAACCTTGATAGGCAGGATATGATCTGAAGACAAATTCATCCATCTGTGTATGATCCAAATGGTCTTTTGAGGCTTGCAATGTAGGTTAAGGCTCACGGCTACGAAAGAAAGGGTAAATAGACCCAAACAAGTGTTTAAGGGTGGTGAAACCAAGGATCAATTCTTCAAACTGAAAGTCTCAATTATGCTCAGATGAAATCTTATTTCTTTGGATCGCTATAGACTGCCCATTTTTGTGTTTTCACCTTAGAGTTCATTTCTTTTCATCAAGTGTAGTTTCGGATCATGTTGCACCTTTGCATTGTATTAATGCACACCTCCATTCAAAGGCGACCAATCTTTCACGGCCCTTCTAGATAGCGATTCATTTGGCTAGGGAATTATCTTATCCCTTTTCTTTATTTTCCTCTCACGCTCTCTCCTTTTACAAAACTGCACTTTTCACTTTAGTGCTTTCACTTTCGATTTCTTCAACTTTTATGTCGGTAACTTTCGACTTGATTTGGGCAGCTCTTTGAGCACCAACTTTCCTTTCATCGTTTCCTTTTGATGTTTTTGTTGCTCAAACTGAAAAATTGTATTCAATGCATATGTTCTCTTTTATTGTCCTTTAATTCACAAGGCATCATCCTCATAGCATAATCAAAATTCAATGTCATTTACTTGTCCATAAACTTCTATCTCCTTTGCCCCCGATCTAGGGGTGATCCTTGGTTTGGGTTCAATCGGAAGAAAAAAAGTTTAATAGGCTCAAACAGGGACAACAATGAATATTTTTTTATTTTCTTTCTATGTGAAGGGAATTGAAGGAATGCCAAATGTCCTCCCATACATGGATATCAAAAAGTAGTCTTCAGGGGGCAGATGTTTTGGGGTTATCGCTTCATTCAAGGACCTTGAACAACAATGCCCGAGAGGGAAAATTCACTCAATGGGAGTGGCCCATTATTCTTGAACACTCATTGTCATTCCTCCCTTGGCCTAAGTAGAATAGATGGTTTTCATATTTATAGTGTCCTCACAATATTCAGTTTTTTCGGAATTTTTTTCTTTTTAAATTGAATTAAAGTTAATCTTACAAAAAGTATATACATGTGTAATAGGAAAACAAGAGTAAGCTTATGAAATGTTTAAAGAATCAAGGAATACCAGAATATTTCCTAAATAACAAAATGAAAATTTTGATATGATAAAAATAACTATACTCTTTGTTTGAAAAAAATCTACAGCTTAGCTTATTCCTTTTGCATTTTCCCAAATGCACAGGGATCAACGGATTTGAATTGCCTTTACCGGTAGCCGTTTGCTCCGGGCTAGCTGTACCATTCCCCTGGGTACAATCAGTTTTCACCAATCATGGAAATTGGATTTTTGCAAAGGATTTATTTCCCTTCGACCATTCGTAAAAATGGATTTTTCGATGGACATTTGAATTATCCATTGTCTTAAACTTTACCGTATTTAAGCACGTTGTGCCAACATTTCTGTCGGACTTGCCCAAACATCGCTTCTTCTTTCATGAAGCGATATAATGTCTCCAATTCACTTTTCTTGAATCGAGACTTGCATTTTTCTCAAATGCACATGGATTAACGGATTTGAATTGCCTTTACCGGTAGTCGTTTGCTCCGGGCTAGTTGTACCATTCCCCCGGGTACAATCAGTTTTCACCAATCATAAAAATTGGATTTTTGCAAAGGATTTATTTTCCTCACATACGATATCATCTCCCTGTGATTCTGAACCAAATGTTCTCGAAGCTGTTCGAGCTTAGCCACTAGGTCATTCATGCTTTTAAAGCTGTACTGGCTAGAAACCGTTCCCTTGTCCATTCTTCCCTCTCTCTTTCTCTGATGAGTATTCCCTCTGATTAGCAATGGGCGTGATGCAATGAATGCATTATGAATTTAAACAAAACTTTTAGTGCCCAATTAACAATGAATGTATAATCAACGATGTGAATAATTATGAAATGATGTATGAAACAGATGCTGCAATAAAAGATGTGCACATATGTATGTGAATAAAAGGTGTTGGTCCTATAGGTGACTTCCCCTTAGGTCAAATTTCATTTGAACGTAAAGGAGGCTCCTCGTTACAAGATAGTCATAGCAAAAGTCCTACGGATGCTCTTCGGATCTCCGAACTGTGTTCAAAGAAATGAAGGTTTCGGCCAAGGTAGCCGAGGCCAGATTTGCTTTCTTCTCTAGCAATTCAAGAACACCCAACACTGCCTGTATCAAGTCTCGGGGGCATTCTAAAAAAACTAGCTATCTCCTCGAAGCTGAATCCTTCTCTTGACCTAATCCATGCTCTTTCCGGCCTCCTCTTTGCACTCGGTCGGGTAGTTTCGTGACTTTGGATGTTCGGAGTAAATCCAATCTTGCTCGACTTCCTCGGGATGGAGAAGGGTTGTGCTTTCTTCAATGGTGGGCATTAGATCTTCTATAAGTATGACCTGACACTGTGCGTTCGCTCGGTAAACTGTCCCCTTAACCTTTCTGATTCAACTCTGACCGATGTTGGACTTGCTAATTGACATCATCCTTTTTTGCAACCTCCCGTCCATAATGACAGCCCTTAAAATGGGTAAAACCACCTTGACTCAACACCTTCAGGTCATGAAATTCATGCAAAAATAAATGCAATAGGGCACAAAAAGAAATGTGTTAGTGTTGAATAAACATGGTTTAATATAATAAGCATAAGAGAAATAAATCGAGTATTAAGCAAGCAACCCTACTTGTCTAGCACACCTAGGTTATCCGCATGGCTCTAAAGGGGTGGGTATTCTAAGTTCTCTACATGCAATTTTGGTTCTAGGAGGTACTCGAATTGTCCTTGATGTCCCCTACTAAGGGTAGCAAGGCCCCCGATCATCACCCATTATAGGCTCCTCTCAATCGGGTTCAATTCGAGGGGACCCTTTAGCTATATCTGTACAGAGAAACGATATTCCCACGAAGATATAGGGTATTCGAGCCCCAAAGGTACTTGCTAGGCCCATACGGAGGAACGGTATCCCCACGAAAGCACTAGCGTTTTCCCCCCACTTAGACAAACATGTTTATATGTCAATTTTAAATGCGTTTAAAATAAACTCACACTTACACTTATAAACAAATATCGATCAATTCGATCACTTTAATTCACAACTTCTAATATTAATTAAGTGGTAAGGTTTTTTGGCTTGACTCTCTTTTTTGTTTTTGAAAACAAAAAATTTGTCCCCAACGGAGTCGCCATCTGTAGCGACTAATTTTTTTAGGAAAATACCTATGTCACTTGGAAGAACTGGGTTTTGATTGATTTTTGAAAATTTAATCGGGATTAAAAAGGAGGAGTCGCCACCGGCCATTTAAAAATGGTAGATCGGACACCGAATGTAAAACAAGAGATTTTTTCTTTTAAAAAATGGGTTCGGGAGTCGGTTACACGCGGGGAAGGATGAGCACCCCCGTCGTGCCCTAAAATCGGTACCAAAACCATTACCGCTTAGTTAATATTAAATTTTGTGAATTAAAGTGATGAATCGTATCGAAATTTGGTTATACGGGTGAGTAAATTTTAAAAGCCTTAATATTCGAGAAGGAACGTCAAAACCACCACCACTATGACTAGTACTGGCCTCGTTCATTCCCGAATAAAAAAACATTCGCATTATATTTTAAAATTCGGATGCAACTTATAGGAATAAATTTATAAACGAGACAATTAAATTACGTGATCAAATAGGAAATATGGAAGAGACATAGAGCAAAAGGCATGTAGTAATATAAACGACATAAGTGATATTCATAAAAATGATAACATGAAAAAATCAATATTCCGCGTAAATTATACGATTAAAAAAATGCACGAAAAAATATAACACATATGTATAGATGCACAACTTCACAAAATTATAAAACGCGACCGAGGCTACACGAGAACTATATGTTATATGTATGCACATTCACTATTATATAACCCTAGATAGAAAAACATATAACATTTGCGACAATCATGGAATTAACACACATGCTAGCACATTCTCATTCGAATAAAAATAAAATCAAATTAAGATAACATGAACAACAAGCTAACTGAAAAAATAAACATGCATAAATTACGGGATCTATTATGCAAATAAATTCCCGATTTATGGACGAAAATTGAATAATAAAAAGGCTTAAACGTCAGATAAGTGCCCAAATTATACCATTTTTTCCAGTTAGGTGCCTAACGTTTATTTCGGGCCAGTTAGGTGCTTAACGTTTAATTCCGTAACCCATTTAAGGTTTTAGCCGTGACGGACGTTAAAATTTTCTGTTAAGGGACACATGACACTTTTTTAGTGCTTCTGATATTAAAAATAATAAAATAAATTAATTAAATTAATTAAAAATAAAATTAACCCTTAACCCATCTTCTTCCCCATTACCATCCCCCTCTCTTCCCCCTTCAGTTCAAACTGGTTCCAGAGCTCGAAGCAGAAAAGAAAGTTGCTGCTGCTTCGAGAAATTTCAAGGAAGCTGCACGATTAGCAGCTGAAGCAAAATCGTTAAGCACTGAAAAAGAAAGTGTACAAAGTGATTTGGACAAAGCTTTGTTGGATCTTGGGAAACTGGAGGAAGAGATAAATTGCAGGAGATTGAAGGACTGATTTCATCAAAAGAAAAAGAAGTGGCAGTGGCTAGGTTCCAGAGGTTACTCCTAATTGCCAGCGCTGCTAAAGCTGAGAGATTAACTGCTCTAGAGTTGGGTGACGAGGAAGAGGCCAACCTTCTACTTGCAGAGGCCGATGCAGCTAATTCTAAAGCAAAAGAGCTTCAACCAAAATATAATCTGAAAGAAGAAGAATTTAAAGATTTACCAAAACACTTAATCTCCATGGAACTTGTAACAAGCCTTGGGCACACGAAATTAGCGGATTTAGCAGCAATGTCCGGAGCCTGGTGATTAGAGTAGCTTTTGATGGTTATGGAGTCAAAAACTAACTTCAGAATTGCCTTCTGTGATGCAAAATATGGGTTCCTATTTTTCTCTTTTGCAGCTCTGCATAATTTCTTAATGCTTCATTGCCTTCGTGAAAGACGCCATCTATTGCACCATTTTGAACTGAACGGGGAAGAGGGGGATGGTGATGGGGAAGAAGATGGGTTAAGGGTTAATTTTATTTTTAATTAATTTAATTAATTAATTTTATTATTTTTAATATCAGAAGCACTAAAAATGTGCCACGTGTCCCTTAACGGAGAATTTTAACGTCCGTCACGGCTAAAACCTTAAATGGGTTATGGAATGAAACGTTAGGCACCTAAGTGGCCCGAAACAAACGTTAGGCACCTAAATGGAAAAAATGGTATAGTTTGGGCACCTATCTGACGTTTAAGCCTAATAAAAGAAGGGATTGTTGACGGACGATGCTCGGAGCGAATAGGAAAGCAAAACGTTGAAAGGCCAAACCACCGGCGAAGGTAAAGATTTCGATTTTATTTTTATTTTTTTTGGTTTCGATGTATGCAAAAAACGAGAAAATACCTCTAAAACGCTTCTTTCTCTTTTTATTGATTTCGAAATCTTCTCTTTTTTACAATTTTTTTGCTCTCAATGTATGCTCTCTCCGATCTCCCTTGTTTTCGGTTTTTTCATTTATAACCGAATTACAATAGTGAAAAAAGAAAATAAATACATTGTTGGTTTCTTTTGATTGCTTTCTGTCATTCGTACTCTTGTCTCTTGGTTGACTTTTGATCTCGCTTTTGCTTTTATTTATTTTCTTCGTTTTCTTGTCGCTTATAGTCCTCTAATCTTTGGCCCTTTTCTGTGCATGTCGGTTATTGCCGAACTAGGAACGAGCGTGATCGCGGCAGGAGGGCGTTGGCACTGGATTGTCAGGCGTGCGGGAAGGTCAGAGAGCGTGGGTACTCCAGAACGCTCTCGTCCAGATTCGAATATGAATCGTCAGACGACGCGAGATCTAATGGTTGGCTGAGCATACGACGCGCGACAAAAGAAGGGTCCTGCTAGGGTTTCTGCCTCGAACTGGATCTGGACCGTCAAACCTAAACAGATCTGACGGCTGTGGGCTAAGCGGCGCGGGATGCTGAGATAGCCTCTCTAGGGTTTCGCTAGTCTGAATCAATCTAGTCCGTCAGATCTCAGCAGATCTGACGGCTATGGAGAGAGGCAGCTGCACCAAAAGAAAGGATGAAATTAGGTTTCTTTTTAGTTGTTGGGCTATGTATTTATTTGGGCTTACCAGGCCATACATGTATATACACATTCTTTGGGTTTTTGTTATGCAAGTTTGTACTCTTATTATTTATTTTTAATCAATGTCTTTATTTATACTTATGTTTTATTTCTATTTTCGTTATAATAATAATAATAATAATAATAATAATAATAATAATAATAATAATAATAATAATAATAATAATAATAATAATAATAATAATAATAATTATAATTATAGATAGATAGATAGATAGATAGATAGATAGATAGATAGATAAATAATAACGCATAATAATATAAGAACAAATAATATGTAACAATAAATGATATAAATAATAATAATGATACAATAGTGAATATAATAATAAGAATAATAATAATAATAATAAAATAACAATGAATAGAATAATAGCAAACAAAAATAATAACACTATAATAATATAAAAATAATAATACTAACACACAATAATAATAAAAAGATAATAATGGTAATAATATTTATTTATATATACATATATATGTATATATATTTTTCTCTTTTTCTTTTTTTCTTTTTTCTTTATTTCTTTCTTTTCTCTTTTAAATACCTCACAGCCCAATAAGCCCAAGATAAACACAAACTAAAGGGGTTCGAGGTCCGGACAAAATTAGTGATTACAAAGATATGTATTTTTTGTAATGAAAATTTTGAGAAGAAGATAGAGTGAAGAAGAATCAGAAGATTTTGAGGAAATTTGGTAAGTAGATATAAGATATGTATTTTTTAATACTATTTAAATTTAATAATTTTAATTTTAATGTATGTAAGTAATTACGAATTTTAATTTTTTGAATTTTATATCGTTATATTTTGTTAAATTTTGAAGTTGTTTGAATTGTTGATATTTCAGATTTTTTTCTGTTAAATAGGTGGTTGAAGAGAAGAAAATTTGTTAAGACATTGAGTGAAAAAAGAAAGATTTGAAGAAAATATAGTAAGTATGCCTTGTTCTTAAATTTTTTTTATATTTTTAAGTTGATGTTAGAATATTTGTATTGTTTAATTTTTAGTTTATTAAATTTATTTATAATGATTTTCGAATGAAAAAAAAACGAGTATATAGGGACTAAAATGACTATATTGGAAAATTTGATTATTAATGAGTGAAATATTAATTTTTAGAGGATTTTATAGAATATTGGTCGAATTTGATTGAATTTGTAAGTTATTGAATGGAATGAATTTTGTTAAAAGAAAATAGGACTTGAATGATCAAATTAGTAAATTAGTGAGTAGTTTGTAAAAATATTAAAATTGAAGTGTTTTAAAGGCAAATTGTTGAATAATATAGGGACTAAAATGAGTATATTGAAAATTTTGAGTACTAACGAGTGAAATACTATTTTTAGAGGATTTTATAGAATATTGTCCGAATGTGATTGAATTTGTTAGTTATTGAATGTAATGAATTTTGTTGTGGGAAAATAGGACTTGAATGATCAAATTAGTAAATTAGTGACTAGTTTGTAAAAATATTAAAATTTAAGTGTTTTAAAGGCAAATTGCCAAACAATATAGGGACTAAAATGAGTATATTGGAAATTTTTAGTATTAATGAGTGAAATATTAATTTTTAGAGGATTTTATAAAATATTGGCCGGATGTGGTTGAATTTGTTAGTTATTGAATGAAATGAGTTTTGTTAAGGAAAAATAGGACTTGAATGATCAAATTAGTAAATTAGTAATTAGTTTGTAAAAATCTTAAAATTGAAATGCTTTCAACAGCAAATTGCCGAATAATATAGGGACTAAAATTAACATTTATATTAGGGTAAACTATACTAATGACCACCGAACTATAGGGTTGGTGTCGATTTGACCACTATATTTTCAATTGTGTTAAATATACCATATAACTATTTAATTGGTTCCAATATAGCCACCTGCCGTTAAATCCTAACGGAAAGATGATGTGGCAGTTAAAAACAAATTGGTATAATTACACATTTAATCCCTATTGCTTAGGCATTCTATCAATTTAGTCCTAATTTTTATTTAATAAAACAATTAATTATTTAATTAAGTGATGCCACGTGTCACCACCCATTAAAGGAAGAAAATAAATTTTACTCTACAATGAGAGTAGCAAGATTCGAACCAAGGACCTCTTGGTGAGAGGTGCATTTGTTTACCATCAAGCCAAACACACATTTTTGATTTGTTACACGACATTTATTATTTATCCTTAAATGATGGTAAGACTGGTGGTGGCTACCAGCCAACTGCACCACCACTGACAGCTGTTTGTTATAACGGGAAGGTAGCTGCTCCTGGTGGCTATAGAGATTGGTGCAGTACGAGGAAGGCAAAGGATTGTTGATGGTCCAATAGAAAAATGGAGAGAAAATACAAGACGAGAGAAAAATCTTTACATGAAATAAAGGAAGCAAAATAGTAATACTCACATCAATATCATTTAAGGCAAAATGACACAAATTTTAGAATGACAATGTGAAAAATTAATTAATAAATGATGATTGATTGATTTAAATTTAATGGTAATGTAATAAGTTGATTTAGTTATATAATTTAAACGTATTAGAGTTAAAATTTAAATTTCGTAGAATTTGAGCAAATTAGAAACTAAACTTTAAATATTATTATGACTTTTGTTTGTTTAATTTATTATGTTTATAATTTTTAATGTAGCATATTTAGTCTCAGGTTCTAATATATTCTTACTTGTTCTGTAGGATGGCTGGGCAAGCTCCGCTTTTGCGATTATAGGATCGACACATTTCTAGTCTCACAGTTGATGAGATGGTAATTTTTTTTAATAAATTATTTATTAGAAATTTAAATACTTTTTTGTTTGTTAATAATATTTATTTATTGATATTTTAATTGCAGGATGTGGAGGATATATTTAAGCACCACATGACCATGGCCAAAAATCTTTCGGACGAGCGAATCAATGAATGGTTGCAAGTTTATAGATTTTATTATGCGACATTCATTAGGGGGTACAAGTTGGTGCTCGGGTTGATTGTCGCTTTGATTGAGCGTTGGAGGCCGGAAACCCATACGTTCCATATGCCGTGTTGGGAATGCACAATCACACTTGAAGACGTGGTCATGCTTATCGGGGTCCAGTAAACAGGGCACCATTGATCGGGGATCTATTGGTCGACCAAATGAAAACTACACCTGAAGCAATTTGCTCATTTTACCTTGGGAAGGTGCCGGATAAATCAAATTTGAGTGGAGCTCGTGTGAAAATGACTTGGTTGCAAAGTAAATTTAAACTCGGTGAATATAATTTGGTTGATGCGATTTATAATGCCAGTCGAGTTTATATTCTGCAACTCATTAGAGGTATACTGATTTCAGATAAATCTGGTAATCTTGTTCATACACGGTATCTAGGCTTTTTGAGGTATCCGTGAGAAGCTGCTACAGATAGTTGAGGATCGACCATATTAGCGTTTTTGTATCGTGAGTTGTGCAAGGGCGCTAAAATAGAAAATGGTCATAAGGTTCGGGGTATTGGTGGATGTTTGTTGTTGCTGCAAGCGTGGGCTTGGCAGCAACTTCTCTTTTGGACACTGATTACTCGAATAGCGGTACAATTCCCTCTTGTCGCCAGGTAATTATCCTGATTTAGAGTTAAATTAAATTTATTTATTTATTTTTAAAACATTATTGTGATATGTATGCAGATGGTGCGAGAAAAAAGCGCACACGGGGTTGGCGAACAACAACTTGTGAGTATTTAGAGCTCAGATTGATTTGTACTGTCAGGAGCATGTATATGGTTAAATGTATTGTTTACATTTTAGTTAAATATTTACAGTTCATTATTTATGTTATAATTAGATGTCTTATTAAAATATTTCTTATGTTGTAGTTTATTTGGAGACCGTACGACGATGGTCACATTTTTGTGCCAGATGATCTGCTGAAACATTCTAATCAGTGGTGTAGTGTTACACCATTGATCCACTTTGAGATTGTCTAGTTCCATTTTGTCGACAGGGTGCTGAGGCAATTTGGCTTCCTCCAGCCCATTTCGTATCCCAACACGAGCATGACTATTTGCACGATTTTGATGGACGCGACATGACAGGAGTAAATTGGGAAGCCATACACGCCGACTACATTAATATGCGGAACAACAGAGCTTCAACGATATCGTTTCGCGCTCCAATTGAAGAGGATGGTTTTGATTTTCAGAGGTCAGAGTACCTGATCTATTTTCTTAATAATGGAATGGTGTACTTAACTTCGGTCGATGGACGAGAAAAATGTCAAAAATATAAGAAAAAATATGGTGGTAAGGGTGAATCCTCTAAGAGTGTAGCAACGGGCGCATCTCAAAATCTCGTTTGGAGTAGAAACCCCGAAGGTTGGCCAACCACTTGGGAACAACCAGAAGTGGGCTCGCCAGTTATATAGGAAAAAGAACAGGCTCCTACATATGTACAGCCAAAAGTGGTCCTGAGCTCCTCAGATACTCACGGGTTTGATGATGCTGTTTTATACACACCCGATTTTATTCCTCAACAGTCACCTTTTTACTCGAACTTTGGACAGAGCATGGATTTTTAGGAAATACAAAATTTCCTGAATTCACCAAAGATTATGGGAGGGCGTAGCGGTCACATGGACATGTTCACAGCACCGCCTCTTATTCCCTTGGTGAGTGAGGAGGTGAGCTACGCTGAAGAGTATGCTGAAGAGAATCCCGAGGCAGAACAAAGGCCACAATTTAAAAGGATCCCGAAACACACTTATTTTTTGACCATATCCGCTCATTGTTAGAAATTACGTAAGAGGGTGCAGAAGAAAAAATGATTTTATGTATTTTGTGTAATACATTAGAGGCATTTGGGTTTGAATTGGATTTTATTGTTTTTTATTTCTCACTGTTTGTTTTTTTATTAATCACTTAATCTAAAACTAATTAAAAAATACTTGATCACTAAAAACGGTGGAATGCAATTAAAAAGAAAAGGGAGATTGAATTTCGGTTTAAGTTTGATATAGTTCATTTTTTAATATTTTGGTTCGATATTTATTCAAGAATTTAAATTCGAACTCACGTTTTGGTCACTATCTTGGTTTATTCGAATACAAACAACATGTCAAAAAATAAGGCAATATTTGTGGTAATTGGGGTATTAAAAACTATTAAAATATTAAAGTGGATTCGATTAATATTTAGCTACGTCTGAAATTGACTTTCTTAAATTATTGAATAAGACTTAAGCAATTTGGTCCCTAATTATTAAATCAGGCTTAAGCACCGAATACGATAGTGGTAAAAACATAACATTATAAATAACTAATTAATATTGATGATACAAAGTGGAATATTTTCGAATACAAACATAATAAATCATTGAGGCATAGGCACATGTCTGGGTTCATTTAGACAGTTTGATTTCGAATGGTCTTCAGCCCTACATATCGTACATCTCTTTCGTTGTCCCTTCTCTCTATAATGAAGATCCATACTGGTATAGATGTGAGTCGATCTAGGTCGGCCATTTGGAGTTCTACGGAGTGCAGGATCCAGTAACCATTTTCATGCTCCACTGACGGCCAATACTTTGCATTCGTGATCGGTGGGAACTCAATTCTGTAAATATTGACCATCCATTGGAGATCGAAGCATTGGTCAACATAGTTTTACGGGTAAACCTCACATACATACATGCTGCAACTACATGAGCACATGGATATCGTCACGCTTGGAACTCACCACAACCATACCACCTACGTTTGAAATCGACTCGAAAAACATTTGAGTGGGCTACTTCGTGGTTGCGTCTTGAACCAACAACATCGAAAGTCTGATTATTTCGGTCGAATGCATGAACGGTCAACGACGTTACATTATTCATATTATTCTACATTTTCGTCACAATATCCGAAGCCCAACGTTGCCCCCTATTTATTAAGGCCTCAATATGCTTCCCTTTAACGGGCCAAACCTTAACCAACCGATAGTGCGTCTCTTTCACCAAACTTGCTATTAGGAAATGATGTGATCCTTTCAGTACTCTATTTATACACTCTAAAAGGTTGATTGTCATTTGCCCGTATCATCTACCACCTTCGTCATATGATTGAGCCCATCTTTCTCTCTCGATATTGTTGGCCCAACTCCAAACACACTCGTCGTATTTTTGTAAATTTGCCATCTTCCTCTCAATTTCTGATCGTACCAATTGATATCCTGTGCCATAATATATGTTGTTAGCATCTAGAAAATCAAAGCACATAATTGGATGGGCATATGTAACGGAGTTTGAAAAAATAATACTTACCCATGCTTAAAATCTCATTGCGAAGGTACGAAATTTTGAAATGCTCATAGATGTTCTTACCGATGTGACGAATACAATATACAGGGTATGCGTGCAGAGGTGTCCAACAACTTCTCTCTCGACTAATTGCGGCTTTGATACCTGTCCCTCGATCAGATATAATGCAGACCCCATCTTCCAGACAACATGGTCAAGTAAATTGGTCAAAAAGAAATTCCAAACTTCAGTCGTCTCCCCCTCAACAATTGAATCATTCGTTTACAATATGGAAAGCCTTCAATGCACGGCTTGAACGCCCAAAATAGTCGATGGAAAAATTTATGCCCTTCAACCACTTGGCCTTGTCGGTCGTATGTGTTAAGTGTCCAAAAGTATTATTTTATCACCCTTTTTACTCATAAAATTGCTAGACTTAGGCTCATATTAGTTGCATTATTAGCCATTCATGCATGTTTGCATTGTTTCCTTGGTGGTCGTGCTTGATTTTATATTTTGATTAATTTTGTGAAAAGGGGTGCTGTTGATAGTTGTTTATGCGTGCAGGATTAGTTGCCAGAGCAATGCAGGGAGGATAAGCCGAATCAGTTGCCAAGGTAACCACCAACAAGAAAGGATAAGCTGATGTGACAGCCGAAATTGATGACTAGATAAATCCAATATGGCGTGGAGGAAAGATAAATCCTAAAGGAGTTGGAATTCCATGAATAGGTCAAAGAGAGATTAAATCCCAAAAGTTTAGGAGAAGATCTAGAAGGAATTAAATAAAAGAGATTTATCTCTTTTAGGTATTTAATTCTAACTTAACTTCCTCCTCAAGAAAGACCTAGCCATCTCTTATTTAAGGAAGGCCAAGCCTCAAGTCTCCACATGTTCGATTGAAGAGAGAAATCCAAGAGGCTGCTCGACTTCTTCATCTTTTCCTTCTTGTTTCGATTAGGTTTATGTTAGGAAAACTTTGTTTTGTGTTTCTTTGGAACCTAGCCATGAACTAAATCTATTTGGATGAGGTTATTGTATTTTGTAGTTGTGAGAAACGGTTGGATTTTGTTTAGGTAATAGAGTTTGCACTTTTAATTCAAGGTTTGTTCAATCTTGGTTTTTAATCTTGTTTGCGAATGAATTGGGAGAGGATCTCGTGAACCATCTATTTATCTAATATCGGGAGAGTTAGATTCAAGAAACGAATGGACATGGTCTTTATTCGATCAGGCTATGGTGAAGACTAATTTAGCTTAGGAATAAGCTAGGATTTCAAAGGCTAAGAAGAGCGCAAGATAGATTGTTTGTCCACCCTTGGTTCACGCATGGATGTATTATCAAGGCATGCACAATTAACTAGAGTTTCGACTTAGGGATAAGGAGGAACCATTGAAGAACGCTCTTCGGGACCTTGAAGGTTGCCGCCCAATTGCCCAGGCAACGGTTCTACTAGTTGCCCAAGCAACCATTCTACTAGTTGCTGCTGCACTCATTTACCAAGACGATCTATTCAAATATCACTCCTCAAACTCACGATAACCCGGCCTATTCTCTCTTATTTGATTACATCTTATTTTATTTAATTACTTTTATTTTACTTGTTAATTATAACTCCTACCATTACCAAACTTGTTTTTTTTATTTTCAGTGTGAGAAAGTAGATTCCTGAAGTAGCACCAATCCCTGTGAAGACGATATTTTGCTATACTATAACTTGTGATGTGTACACTTGCACCAATTGCGAAGCACTTAATACGCGCAACAAGTTTTTGGCGCCGAGGTCGGGGATCATACATGTCATCGACTTGGATCATACATTTACAATATAGAAAGCCTTCAATGCATGGCTTGAACGCCCAAAATAGTCGATGGAAAAATTATACCCTTCAACCACTTGGCCTTGTCAGTCGTATGCATCTTTTGTTTCATACCCTCACTATTGTGCCTAGGATGAAACGGGTCATTGCTACCAATAAAGCCGGTAGCTCATTGTGCGACTTATCGTAATCACCGTACATCGAATGAAATGCCTTCTCCCTTGCACGCCACCCCTTCTTGTATTGTATTTGATTTTTAAATTGTTACACAATGGTTGCCTGAATCGTTGAAATGGGAACCCTTGGATTTGCTTCGACCAACTTCATCACGTGATGGCTTATTACGTTCGAGTCCAATTTTGTGTGGTCTTGGTTGATGGTTGTTCGTAAACATGTGTGATTGTCATTATAGTTTGTAACCTCCCAATGATATATCTTCTTAAGATACAACACTCGAATCTTCCAATTGCACCCTTGTCCATATTTCACACACTTCGCAAAGAAAGTCCTCGGGGTGGATTCTGCGACCACGTAGTCCACATGCTGCATGATGTTATACTCTTTAATTGCCAATATAGCTTTATTCTTTTCATTAAATCGAAGCCCAGCAAATAATTCACCATGCTGACTCGAAGTTAATTGGGGCATATCTGGGAATTGTGACGCCCTCATCACATCGAAATCCACCGAGTTCATGTGAGTAGGAGGTTCATAGAATGTAATGTCGCCACTGGTCGAAACAAATTCTCCAACACCGAAATCAGGGGCTTCACCAACGTCATTGGGGAACAAATCAGGATCCTCAATATCTTCATCTTCGCTAGAATCTTCAAGTGATTCTCCTCATCGACCTCGTAGGTTTTGAACATTAGCATCAACAGTCGGATCGACAGCCGGATCAACAGTCGACCCATGTGATGCTGCATATGTCGACGACCCACCTTGATGAAATCCACTATATGTCCCACTTGCCAACATTGTGACAAAACTACCTCCGAACATATCATACTCGTTATCGAAACCCATTTGACTAGATTCACCAGCAATGTTTCTCGATGGGCTGGGAATATCACGCACCTCAGTAAACAACTCAACATTTCGAATATCTATATATTCATGCCCTGCCATCATTATTCCCACATCTGTATTATCTTTGAGAGCTATTGTAGAATATCTGACTAGATTGTGACATGTCAGCCACTGATACCGCAAACCATGAATCTAAGCTCCAATTTTCTTGGATATCTTCTCTTTCATTACTCGAAGCGTGATTTATTTTTCAAATCTCATCTTCATAGGGCTTTTAGATTCAAGTACAATACCGACACCAGTTTTCACATTTTGTCCATTGTAATGGATAATCGCCACAAATCTGTTGTTGCTCATTTTCTCTACATGTTCTGAAAAAATATATTTTCAGTAATAAAACACAAATCAAATGAACAATTATAATATCACTAATTTCTTAAAAATACTAATTTCTCAATAATAAAAAAATAAAACATAAACAAAAATACAATTTTTGATATATATATATATATATATATATATATATATATATATACACATACACACTAATACACTTTAAAAATCCAAAAAAAATTATACTAATTTCTCAAAAATACTAATTACGATTTTCCCCACTACTATAATCATAAACAAAAATAAAACATTCATTGTTCTAACACAAAAATTAAATTTTAAACAGACTTACAATATTTTGGAATCCCACAACTTCTTTCTTCTTCTCCTTCTTTACTTACATTTTTACTCAGATTTTTCTCTAAAAATTATCTCGAACAATACCTATCTAAAAAATATATATGATTTTTCCCTTACATACCCCTACACAAAATTTATCTACACTAATAAGTTTCAAATCAAAAAAATTACACTACCCCTACATAATTAAAAAAGTATTATATCAATTAAAAAAAATACCTTTCTTACCTTCCCGAGGCCTGCATGGCGTGCATGCAGGCCACCTCTCCCTGAATCACGCTGAGGCAACCTGCACCCTCTGCCTGATACTATTTGAAGTCGGATGGAGGGTACTCCGACTTTGAACAGGGCAAGGTGCCCTGGGTGATTGACACGTGGCAGCAAGGGGGATATCTGGCCACTATTTGAAGTCGGGTAGAGGACCATCCGAGTTTGAATAGTACCCTATATTTTTTTTAATAATTTTTCGTAAATCACTGTTCAAAAACGGGGTGCAATCCATTCGTTTTCTGATTTGCACAGTAATTCAAAATATTTGTGGAAGTAATTTAAGAGGAACCGTATTTTGTAAATAAAAAATGAAACCACAATATTATGAAAAATCCTCCAAATTTTTATGTTAGGTTGGAAAAATCATCTTTATAATGAATAAGTACTAGTAGACTTAAATTAATCAGTTAATGGATCGGATACTAGTGATTATAAAAATATAGCGTGATTTTTTCACAGATTAAATAAGTTTTAATTTAAAAATAGTTCAGAGTTCACTAATTATCACTAATTATAGGATGACATGCATCACTAATTATTACTAGTTTTGGACGGATAAATACATTGATTGCTCTCATATCAATACAATATCTCTAATGGAATGCTTTTATATTAAACAAACTATTAGGATTTGAACCCAATAAGGAGACAATTCCTTGAACAAGAGAATCTGTTTACCATTAACTAAACCCCTTGGATGACAATTCCTACATAGGAGATATCCCATTTTCCCTTAAATAATGGACCCACTTCGATAACCCCACCTTTTAGAATAAACTTAAACCTAAGCTCAGCATATTCTTAGCCTATTAAGCCCACGTTGCGTCCTAGGCAGCATATTGTGACCCCTAAATTTGGCCCAGAAGAAATGGGCCGAATCTAGAAAGTTAGTTTGAAAACTTTCCCGTCAAGTTATAAATTTTAAGTTAAAATATTTTAAAAATACAAAATATCAAAAGTAGATAAACATTTCATTTATTATAAAACGAAGTCGTATAACATTATTTTGATAACTTGATTAAAAATATCGAAAATAACCTTATAATACATGCATACGATATGACTTGACTGTATCGGTAAGAAGATTCAACATTGGAATCTGAAAACCCTTCCTCATATCGGCATGGGCTTAATTGTACCGGTACGAACTGTTGCGTATCGGTACGGGGAGTATCGTACTGGTACCGACAACTAATTTTTGACTTTTATATCCTTTGAAAAATATTTGTACAAGTCAAAAATCTTTTCAGATATATTTTTCAAGTCTAATAGATTTAAAATTATTTTTTGCAATTATTGTTTAAGTCCAAAAAAAACATTTTTCACTTCGTTATATCAAAATCATTATCTCAAACACATTTCTTCTTTGTTTTTTTTTTTTTTACTCTTTCCTTACATTTTGTGATTTTGTATAAAAAATTGCATGAGTTGATTATTTGTGATGCTAAGTAAAGTGATGACTCTTTAAATCGGTATTACGCAATATGGAACAACTCAAGGCTTGAATCATCAACGATCATGTGTTGCTTAACTTTCTAATGTTGTTCTCTTTTTTGACTTGCTTATTTTATCTACGAGGATGACAAACTTGCTTCCAAGTTCATGAATGTTTTCAACAAGTTGGCCTCGACTATTGAATCTTGATGGAATTTCAACACAAGATGGATGAAGTAATAACATTATAAAGGTAGAGATGCTATTGGTTAATTGAAGAATTATGAGCAACAAGAAAAGGAATATGAGCAACGACTGTGCCAACTATATGGTCTATAAGAACACTGTGCCAACTATATGGTCTATGAGCAACGACTATATGGACTATTGAATCTTGATGCTCAAGAGATGCAGCAACCTTCTCCAACGCAACACATCTAATATTCCCAAGCTCATGCCTGCATGTTGTGTCCATTTCAGCACTGCACAGATAAACAAAACCAACTTAAAACTTAAAATTAAAAAAAATCACATGTTAAACACAAAAATTGTAACCCCTCGTCCCGGTCTGGCCGGATTACCGGTCCGAGTGGGTCACACGGGGAAAACCGAAGCGAAACCCGTTAAGGCTTCCCCTCGGTTAGCAACCCTAAAAATTTTCTTTCATTTTAATCTTGTCTAAAGGCATATTAATTCCTAAGTGATTCACAACAGCGGAAACATCATTAAAGAAACACATTTGATCCACAACCACACTTCAAGCAGTTCAATTTAAGCTTTCAGGGTAGGCCGTATCGATACACCAGTCAAGGGTATCGATACGCCCTGACCAGGTCAACACGATCAGTCAACGCAGAGGAGACCGTATCGATACAGCCCTTGAGCGTATCGATACGCCCCTCTCGGTCAACATCTCGTGGTCAACGAGATGGACCCGTACCGATACGCCCCAACACCGTACCGATACGCCAAAAACTCCCCAAAATCTCAGAATTCTAGTGAGCAAAAACCGTATCGATACGCCCCTACGTATCGGTACGCCCAGCCACAACTGGATTCCAGAGAGTAAAAATTGTATCGATACGAGCCCGTGTATCGATACGCCCAGCCTGAAATGAGCTCTGCAGGCAAGACCGTATCGGTACGGCCCTTAGGCGTACCGATACGCCCTGCACTGCAAGTCTCCAAAAACCAGCAAAAACAAACAAGACTCAACTCTATATGCATTTTGGGACGCCCCTAAACTCATTCAAGCATATATACATTGATGCACAACCAAAACAAGCATGTGGGGCATTGAATCTAACCAAAAGCCCTAGGGATCGAAGCTTTCATGCAATTCCACAAAAAAAACACACTTAGCAACTATAAGGCCCCATACACAAGCTAATCAAACATAGAGCATACATAGACCAAGATCATACACACATAGGCACATACAATTAAGCAATAAGTCAAGCATGGTCCTCAATCCATGAAACAAAAGCATACACATCCATAGTTTTAACATGCTCAAATAACTCAAACCACCTAAGGAGTTTGACACCAACTCCTACAACTCTATACCCCATTGTTTAGGCATTATTACAAAACACAAATCATACTTGTGCTAGCTCGAGAACTCCAAAGCTCTTCCCTTGCCCGCTTGCCTCCCGAACTCTAACAATCTGTATGTTGGAAATAAAAGAGAGCGTAAGCTACTAGCTTAGTGAGAGAAGCTCTACAAATCCACAACATGCAGTTTTCAAAAACACTTTTCATATGTAAGTAAAACAATGGATGCACGAATGACTATCTCAACAAAGCATGGTTTGCACAAGCACAACCAACATACACACACGGTGGGACTACACATCACCGTTTTGACTAGTAGATTTCCAATGGGACTACACATCAAAGTACTTTCCTACTAGTCACTACCGGTGGGACTACACATCACCGTAGTTTAGACCACCATCACGTGAGGCACGACTTCAACTCGACTACACATTAACAACTTAAAATATACATGATAATCATAACACATAACCATTCATCCTACCACAACAAACATAGGAGTAGAGAGCCTTACACTTGGGTTTAGGTGAACCCTCAAGGTCCCACCCAAACCCCAAAGGTTCCATATCGTGCACAAGTCAAAGATTAACAAATCTACTCACCGTTGTTACCCAAGTGAAGACCGAAGACCAAGCTCAAGACTCCGAAATCCCCGGATTTGTCCCCGAAGCTTCACCAACCAATTTTCTCGCCTCTAATCAATCAAACACAATTTAAACAGTCTCAAATCAGTCCATATTCCAATGTAGTTAACCCGGATCACAAACCAAGCACAAAACACCCAATTCCAACTAAAATCAAACCCAAAATCCATATTCCCGAGCAGCCCCTAAGAACACCCTAAAACCAATGATTCCAACCCTTAAATTACTCCCTAAAGCCTCCAAAACAACCCTTACATAAAGTCTATCCATCAGCCCTCATATTTCCCCAACAAACACCCCCATAACTCAACTTAAAACCTCCCAAAAAACCTTCCCAAAACTCAAATCCGGGAAATTTTACAAAACACTTTAAAAATCATACAAGTTGGACCCTATGCTTTATAAACAACATATCTAACATAAATGAATTAAAATCTTTAGCTAAGAACAATAAAGATACCATTTTTAAATCAAAAATCTCTAAAACCCCAAACTCCAAAAACATGGGCAAATTGAAAACTAAAGGTATTGGCTTGAAGAGGAAGATGATGACAGGTCAAAAACGAGCTTACCTTTGAAAAATCTCCAAGAATGAGTGAGCTATGGAATGGAATAGTAACTCAAGGAGGGGGAGGGGTTTTGTCGTGGGTTTGTTTGAGAGAGGGAGAAGATGAGTGAAATTTTGGGTGTTTTAATTCCTTTGTTTTATTTTTAAAACCAAAAGACTCATTTACCCTTAATGAAAAGGGAAAATATCAATAGTATGACATCCATGGCTTTTGGGCTTGATTTAAAATAAGCCCAACACAAAAATCATTTGTTTTGAAATTACGAGGCCCAAAGATTATTTTAAGTATAAAACCGGGCCCGAAATAATATTAAAATATTATTTTCACCCGACCCCTAAACCCGGGTGTTACAAAAATATTTAAAAAAAAATTAAACTTAAAACTTAAAAGAATATAATACAAACATAGAAAAAATGTAGGGATTTAAACTTAATTTTAGAGTGAAAATATTAAGAAACATAAAATAAAAATATAATTTTAAATATAAAAAATATATATTAAATTTTATCGGGTCGGGTCGGGTACCCGGTAAGGGGAAACTTCCGGCCGTGTCCCTGGAAATTTGCCGGGACGGGTAATTTTTTTCCGGAAATTACCCGACATTTTAGGTTCGGGTCGTCGGGTTTTTCGGGTCGGGTCAACCGGGTCGGGTATTTTTGCCCACCCCTACTTACTAGGCTACTTCGGCAATCGGCAGAGACATTGGGTCAAGAAAGGCCCGCGTGAAATATACACATCTTATTTTTTTAAAAGTTCATAAATAGTCACTAAACTATCTTAAAATATTTATTTTGGTCACTAAATTTTTAAATATTATAAAATTAACATTAAATTTTATTGTTAAATAATTTTTAAAATTAATAAAATTAAAATTAAATTTTATTGTTAAATAATTTTTAAAAATAATAAAATTAACATTAAATTTTGAATTTTATTATAAAATATACACTAAGCCGTCAGATGACGTTAATAGCCTAACGTCGAGATGATTGGGCACTAAGTAATATGTTAGTTGTTAAAAAATGGTTATTGAACTTTGTAATTGTTACATGATGATCATTGAACTTTTTTTGAACAATGTCATCTGAATTTTATTAACCACCATGAAAGATATTACAAATAAAATGCATAAAAGAGATGGAGAGAGAAAGTAACTAGCCCACTAAAAATCTCATACAAATGTGCAAAGCAAAGCAAACACTTCCATGGAGATTAGCATACCATCAAAATCCAGAAGCCTTCATGAATCTCTTTGTCTCTAGCCAAACGAGACGTTTTACGGGATAAAAAAAGACTGGTGACGAACCAAACTATCAGACAGATTGCTCTGCTACACAGTTTTGATTACATCGGCTAACAAACCATCAAACGAGTGGGGATCAATCTTTTCTATAACTACCGACAAAATCAAATAAAAAAACTTAGCATTGTGAGGATCTTTATACGAGCACCAAACGACCGTTAAGGTATGCTTAAACCGTGTTAAACGACAAATGAAACAAACCACAAAAGCCAATGAAAAGCGTGCCACAAAGGCCGATGAAACACATATCGCAAGAGCAGAGATTCTTATTAAAAATTAAAAAACTTAAGAAAATTAAAAACAAAAACAAAATATGAAAAGCAAGGGAAATAGTGAACATCGACGGTCGGTAACCAATACTAAATTAGTGTCACCGCCGATCGAGCAAAAAGAATATAAAAAATCTTAGCGACGCCTATGGGGAAGGAGAGATAAAAAGTAGGTTTTTATTGAACCTACAAGCAACATCAAAGCACTCAAATCCAAACCTTGTTCATTTTAGAGTCAAATCTTTGTACCCAACTCCTTTGTGATTTTCATTGTAATTTTTATTGTGAGTTTGTGGAGTGTTTGATTGTAATTGGGTAAACATTATCCTTAGAGAGGTATTTATAAAGTTTACCAAAAACTCTTATTTGTAAAAGTGAGTGGATTAAGCTTTGGGTAGAAAGCTTAATCAAAATTGTAAAGTTTCCTCCTCATCCAAGAAAAGGGGAAGAATCAATTAGTGGATTGGTTGAAAATCCTTAGTGAGAGCTAAGGTAGTGGATGTAGAGTTCATTGGAGAACTTGAACCACTCTAATTGCCTTGTGTTCAATTTTTATTCTTCCAATTTCCACCCTTAAAATTTTTATCACTAATTCACCCCCTCTTGGCCATTTGCAATTGTTTGATCAACTCAACAATTGGTATCAGAGCTACACTCATTGGAAGGATTACAACCCTCTTGAGTCTATTCTAGGAGAGTTTGAACAACAACAAGTCAAGCAATGGCATCCACTTCCATTTCCAACCTCTATGAGTCTCAATCTACCACCAAACTTCCATTCTTCAATGGGGATAACTACCCATATTGGAAGAATATGATGAGACTCTTCATCAAATCTACCAACTACATGGTATGGGATGTAGTCGAAGAAGGGCCATACATTCCGATGAAGAGAGATGGTGAAGGAAGACTTTTCCCAAAGGTGAAAGCCAAAATGACCGGAGGTGATAGAAGAATAATACAAGTCAATGATAAAGCCTTGCACGTTATCTTTTGTGCTCTTGGTCCGGGTATCTACTCCAAGGTGTCTTCAATCGAGAATGCAGAGGAAGTTTGGGATACCCTCGAGACAACATTTGAAGGAACTAGCGATGTCAAAGAAACAAAGATCGGGCTACTCAATCTAAGCTATGAAAACTTCAAGATGGATCTTGATGAGAGTGTCTCCAAGATATTTGATCGATTCTTGGTCATCGTCAATGGATTAAAAGGTTTTGGTGAAATCATTCCCGAAGACAAGCTAGTGAGGAAGCTATTGTATTCTCTTCCAGAATCGTGGGATAGCAAGAGAACGACCATTATTGAAGTTAGATATTTGAAGACTCTCAAGCTCGATGCTCTTGTTGGATCTCTACTTACCCATGAGATCATGAAGAAGGGAAGAGAAGAAGAAAAGAAGATGAAGAAGAAGAAGGTTGAGAAGAAGGAAGTTGAGAAAAAGAAGATTGGAATCGCTCTTAAAACTTCATACCATGATAGCGATTCTAGTGAGGATGAAGATGAAGAGATGGCCATGTTGGCCAAACGATTCACTCGCTTCATGAAGTCCAACCGTGGGAGAAAGTTCAATAGAAAATGAGACTTCAAAAACAAGAGTAAAGAAGAGGAGAATGACCAAATCATTTGTTATGAGTACAAGAAATCTGGCCACATCCGTTTCGAGTACCCTCAATTAAAGAGGAAGAGTTGTGGGAAGAAGAACAAGCTCAAAGCTCAAGTGGCAACTTGGAGTGACGAGGAGTCATCTGAGGAAGAGGAGGAAGTGGCTAACCTTTGCCTCATGGCCATTGATGATGATCCAAAGGTAAACCTCAACTCATCTAATTTCGATTTTACCTATGATGAGCTTCATGATGCATATGATGAGTTGCAAGAAGTCTATGATGAGTTAGTTGAAAAATATAAAGAGTCAATTTTGAGAAATAAGAAAAATATTTCCGATTTGAAAATTCAAAATGAGTTTCTTTCAAAAACTAACTCGGAATTGGAAAAGAAGGTTTTATACTTGATAAACCTTTCAAATGATCTTAAAAAGAAAAATTTTGATCTTGAAAAACTTCTTTCCGATTTTTAATATTATCACACAAATGAGGTGGATAATCTTAAAACTTCTATTACTATTGGGAGAAACAATTTTGAAAAAAGAAATTCTTCTAAAACCCAATATTTAAAAAAGAAAACCTTTTTATCCTAAATAAAGAAAATTTTCTAAGCAATCTAAAAATAAAAGAATTAAGAGTGTTTGGGTTCCTAAGGAACTCATTGTTTTCAATAATATAAATGCTATTGCTTCTTGGATTCCTAAGGGAACCAAGGTTTTGAGGGCTAACACACATGGACACAAAATGATTTGGGTACCGAAAACCAAAGCCTAATTTCTTTGTTGTAGGGTGAGCATTGCTACAAGGCCAAAGCTTCGTGTCAAAACTTATGGTACCTTGATAGTGGATGCTCAAGACACATGACCGATGGCAAGAGTAGGTTCTTGGAACTAAAGCCAAAAAGGGGTGGAGTAGTAACTTTCGGTGACAACGCCAAAGGCCACATTGAAGAAATTGGCTCCATTGGTAATCACTCTTCTATTTTCCTTGAAAATGTCTTATATGTCAATGGTCTTAAACATAATTTATTGAGCATTAGTCAATTATGTGATAAAGGTTGTAATGTTCTATTTGATAAAAATGGTTGCAAAATAATGAACATTAAAACGAATCAATTGATGCTCATAGGGAATAGGATAGGAAATGTTTACATGGTGTATTTAGATGACATTCACACATCTCATGCATGTTTAGTTGAACATGATGAACATGACTCATGGCTTTGGCATAGAAAATTAGGACATGCTAGCATGAGTGTTTTAGAGAAATTAGTTTCTCTTGATCTAATTAGAGGTTTACCCAAACTTAAGTTCTCTAATGATAAAATATGTGATGCATGCTCTAAGGGTAAACAACATAGAACCTCATTTAAATTCATTAATGATGTCTCTACTAGTAGATGTTTACAATTGATTCATATGGATCTTTTTGGGCCAATTAGGACTATGAGCTTGGGTGGTAAATCATATGCTTTCGTTCGTACTTGTTGATGACTATTCTAGGTTTACTTGGGTTCTATTCTTAAGTACAAAAGATGAGGCTTTAGAAAAATTCATCATATTTTCAAAAATAACTCAAAATGATCTTGAGCTTAAAATCTCTCACATTAGAAGTGATCATGGAACCGAGTTTCAAAACTTAGGCTTTGAAGAGTTTTTAAATGAAAATGGGATTAACCACAATTTTTTCGCCCCTCGCACTCCTCAACAAAATGGGGTACTTGAGAGGAAAAATCAAACTTTAGAAGAAATGGCTAGAACAATGCTTTGTGAAAATAATTTACCTAAATATTTTTGGGCGAAAGCCACAAATATTGCTTGCTACATTATAAATCGAGTGATGATTATGCCAATTTTGAAGAAAATACCATATGAGATTTTAAAATCCAAGAAGCCCAACATTAGCTATTTTCATCCATTTGGTTGCAAGTGTTTTGTTTTAAACGATGGAAAAGACAACTTAGGTAAATTTGATGCTAAAACTGATTAGGCTATTTTCTTAGGATATTCTTTAAACTCTAAAGCCTATCGTGTATTTAATAAGACAACTTTAGTAGTAGAAAAGTCTATTCATGTTGTTTTCGATGATAACCTCCTTCCGAGGAAGGATTCTTGTGATGATGATGATGTAGGGATCATTGAAGCCATTGATGGAGGACAAACGTCAAAAGTGGATGAGATTCCAACCAAAGAAGAAGATGCACAAGATCCACCACTTGAAGCCTTGAATGACTTGACTCTTGAGGAAAAGGAGGTGACATACCCAAGGGAGTTCAACTATGTCAAAGGTGGTGAAATCTTAGGTGATCCATCCAAGGGGGTAACCACTAGATCTTTTCTCAAATTAATGAACCATGTTGCATTTCTTTCATGCACTGAGCCTAAAAATATCAAAGAACCATTAAAAGATGATTTTTGGATTTTGGCCATGCAAGAAGAATTAAATCAATTTGAGAGAAGTATGTACATTAGTTGAAAGGCCTAGTAATCAATCTACTATAGGAACTAAATGGGTCTTTAGGAATAAACTAGATGAGAGTGGTAACATAGTGAGAAACAAGGCTAGGATTGTTGCTCAAGGTTACACTCAAGAAGAGGGAATTGACTTTGATGAAACATATGCACTCGTAGCTAGAATGGAAGCTATTAGGATGCTTCTAGCATTTGCATGTTACCATGATTTCAAGTCTTTTCAAATGGATGTAAAAAGTGTTTTTCTAAATGGTTTTATAAATGAAGAAGTGTATGTTGAACAACCACCAGGTTTTGATGATTCAAAATTTCCAAATCATGTTTTTAAATTAACCAAAGCTCTTTATGGTTTAAAACAAGCTCCTAAAGCTTGGTATGAATGGCTTTCAAACTTTTTAATTGAAAAATGTTTTGAAAAAGGCAAGGTGGACACTACACTTTTCATAAAAAGATATTGTAATGACATCTTAGTAGTGCAAATTTATGTTGATGATATCATTTTTGGTTCTACTAATGAATGTTATTGCAAAGAATTTTCTAAGCTAAAGCAATGTGAGTTCGAAAAGAGCATGATGAGGGAGCTCTCATTCTTCTTGAGGCTCCAAATCAAACAAAGGAAGGATGACACCTTCATAAATCAAGCAAAGTACGTGAATGATATACTCAAAAAGTTCGGCTTGGAGAATGTAAAGCCTCAAGCCACCTCTATGAGCTCTTCTATAAAACTTGACAAAGATGAAAGAGGTAAGTGTGTTGATTCTAAGCTTTATAGATTTATGATAGGTTCTTTGCTTTACCTTACCGCAAGTAGACCAAATATTATGTTTAATGTTTGCTTGTATGCAAGGTTTCAAGCCAGTCTTAGAGAATCACACTTAGTAGCCATTAAGAGAATTTTTAGATACCGTAGAGACACACCTAACTTAGGTCTTTGGTATCCTAAGGATTCTTCCTTTAGCCTTCATGCTTATTCGGATGCGGATTATGGGGAATGCAAGATAGATAGGAAAAGTACCTCCGGAACATGCCAATTCTTAGGTAGTATGCTCGTATCTTGATTCTCTAAGAAACAAAATAGCATAGTCTTATCTACCACTGAAGCGGAGTACATATCCTTAGGGAGTTGTTGTGCTCAAGTTCTTTAGATGAAGCAACAACTCTTAGATTATGATGTTCAAGTAGAAACCATACCCATTAGGTGTGACAACACTAGTGCCATTTGTCTCACTAAGAATCTCATCCAACACTCTAGAACCAAACATATAGGAATTAGACATCATTTCATTATAGACCATGTGTTGAAAGATGATGTTGTTCTAGAATATGTTGATACCTTGAACCAATTAGCGGATATATTTACCAAACCTTTAGATAAAGAGTGTTTTTGGACCCTTAGGAGAGAGTTAGGTTTAACCAGCCTTTCTTGACCCTTTTAGGTCCCAAATGGTCAAAAATTTGCTTGAAATTGGTTGATATTCATGCTTGTGTTAATTTGCCTCTTTTTGCTTCTACGCATGTTGCTAGGGGGAGTATGTATTAATTTTAGTCATTAAATCTTGTTCATATGTCATTCACATGCATTTAGGGACGTTTAAAGTTGGATTTTGGATCTTAAACTGTCAAAATTGCATTATCTGGTAAAGGCGTATCGATACGACTAAAAGTGTATCGATACGAGTTCGTCAAAGAAAGTAATACAGGTCAAACTGTATCGATATGGTCACGCGTATCGATATGGGTTCGTCAAGGGAAGTGATACAAGTCAAACTGTATCGATACAGTAACACGTATCGATACAGTATTAAAGTCGAATTAAAAAAATTAGGGCAAAGCGTATCGATACGCTCTACAAGCGTACTGATACGGTTTCGACGTAGAGTTAAATTAGGGTTGTTATTTGACAAAACACTTTTAAAACTTTTCCCCTCTTTTTTCTCTACAAACCCTAGCCGCACATATCTATAAAAAAACCCCTCAATCTCTCAAAATTTTCACACCAAACTTCAAATTCTTTGAGGGTTTTTCATCTACACATCAAAGCCAAGCTTTGTTAGCAATCTTGTGCATTCACATCAACCCATTCATTAATTCTAGTAAATCAAGGTATAAACTTTTTTCCTTTTTCTTTTTAATTTTCGTTTGTTTTTATTAGTTGATTTCACTTATTTTTTGTATAAAACATATATATGTGATATGGCTTTTCAAGTTTTTACAAAAACTTTTCAAAATCCGAAATTTTTTCATTCGAATATACTTTTATATCGTATATTTTTGTAAACTATTTTTTGAAGAAAAAATTTAACCAGTCTTTTATTTTATACATGTATATATATTTTTAACATTAAAATTGATTTTCAAATACCTTGAATTATTGGAATTTATTGTTGGATTGAATGAGATGTTAATTGCATACATATTCGAATTGTTTTGATGTTTACAGGATTATAGCACTGCAAAAGAAAGCGAAACGTTACCTTGCAACTACTTTCGATCCTATAGAGGATGATGAGGGTAACCCTAAACCAAACCTCCCTTACATTATCCAATGTAGTTTTCCAAACCCTTCGGATATGTCACGTTATAAACTTTTTCAAGGTCTTACTCTTAGGGAAGAACGTGTCGTGTCTATTCCTTTTTTGAACTCCGAACGCTTTAAATTTGTATACTTTCCTTTGATTCGACAATGGAAATTTATAATCTTCTTGAACCTTGCTCCCATTGCATATCGAAATTTGGTCACCATTTTCTTTTCCAATGGCATATGCATTCATAATGAAACGAGAGAACACGTCGTTGCTATCGAGTCATATCTTATGGGCACAACCTTTCAAATCGATCAAGATGTTCTTTGTAAAGCTTTTGATTTTGAAATTATAGGGATTGATGATGAGAATTCCTTAGGTCATGGTCCTCTAGGTTATGTCAATGTTTTAAATGCTCATGACCGTATTCTTCATCTTATTATTACATGGTTTTTTCGTCCATCGGGTGGAAAATTTTCAACTTCCGTCAAGTAGACAATTTTTGGCTTAGATGTTTTCGGGAGGGTAAGCGACCTAATCTTTGTCAAATCATGTTTGCCGACCTTGTTTACCTAGTTCAACACCGTCACACCGATCAAGTAAAATCCTTTTACTATTTTACGGCGTTGAGTCACTTGTTCCACTCCCTCAAAATAGATTGCACACATGATTTTCCCAAACCCCTTGGCCAACCTATTGATGAGCGTTCCCTCTCTCGTGCTCACTTTTCTTATGTCAACAATGAATGGGTTCGTGTCCCTCGAGCTCCTCGACAAGATGCTCCAATCGATGCTCCACAAGCTCCTCAAGGCTCTCAAGGTGCTCCTATTGCTTCCTCCTCTATGGACACTCTCATGACATTCCTTAATAAGAAATTCACAAACATGGAAGCCGGGTTTGCAGCCATTGACACTCGATTCACATCCTTGGAAGATCGAGTAAAGGGTCTTGATACTCGCTTCACATCGTTAGAGGATCAAGTCAAAGCAATAGCTCTTCAACAAAACTCCATGGATGTCTCTCTCACCTCTTTCCATGGTGCTTGGCTAAATCAATCTAGGAGGCATCAACCGAGTCAAGATGAAGAGGACGAAGATGACGATGATGGTGGGAACGAGAAGTTATGCATATCATCTCATGTCATTTAGTTTCATTGTTTATGCACCTATTTTTTAGAATTCTAGGCTTTTCTTTATGTTATTAGGATTTGAGTTTGGATTTATGACTTTGAACTATTTGTTGCTTTTAAATTCTGATGTTTGTAATTGAATTCAGTTATATTTTGTTGCTATTATCCTACCTTGTGCTTTTATGTTTGATCTAAAGAAAAGGGGGAGAAATATTATAGAACCAATTTTGAAAACTTAAAACTTAAATTTGAAAAACCTATCTTAAATTAAGGGGGGTAAGCTTTTCAAAGGTTTCAAAACTTAAAAATTTATATTTGGTTTTGTTATATCAACAAGGGGGATATTGTGAAACCAAAATTGATTTTGATATAATAATTTAACTTAGGAACTAAATTGTAAAACAATAAATTTTTAAGTATTTTCAAAAGACTCACATTTTGACAAGTCATTTTGAACCAAACACTATTTCAAGTCAAAACATATTTAAAGGTTCGATTTTAACTAAGTCTTTTCATGAGTTTTCAGGCCAAACTTCAACAAAACGCACATGCGTATCGATACACTTAAGCGTATCAATACGGTTTTTCAACACTGGAATATTAATCGTTCATAGTGCACCGATACAGTCTAACCTCGTATCGATACGATATTCATCTGGGCAAGACTTTAAGTTATAGCGTATCGATACGCATTAGAACCGTATCGATACAGTTTTCTTATTAAAATATTATTTTACTATAGCGTACCGATACGACATGTCACCGTATCGATACGATATACCGACCTTTGCAAAATCCTTGTATTTAATTTTCGAACGTTGGCTTGTCAGTTAGTTGGAATCCAAAATTTTAAATGATCGTTGAACGGTATCAATATGCTAAGGGAGCATACCGATACGCTTTTTATCAAAACTCAACTCAGGATTCTAGTGACCAAAATTCGTATCGATATGATACACCCCTTAATATCGTACCGATATGCCCTTCAAGCGTACCGATACACCCTGTTTTTCAGTCACAACGACTCTTTCTTATTTGAGACATGTATCGATACGCCCACGAGCCGTACCGACACGGTAGGTTGTTGAGCAACATTTATAGTGGGTGTAACCTTCTCGTCCCGGTCTGGACGCTTGACCGATCCGAGTGGGCTACACGGGGATAACCGAGATTAAACCCGTTAAGGCTCCACTTCGGTTACCGACCCTAGGAAAAACTGTTTCATTTTATCTTATCTAAATGCATTAATTAAACCTAAGCGGAAGCCCAATAACAAACAGGGCCTAAGCAACCCTTGAAACCCTTTGGAGATGTCAAAAAGCACAATTACATGCCTGTCTTTCGAAACAGTCAGAGCCCGTTTCAAAAACACGAGCTCCAGTTTTAAAAGCCAGACACCCGTTTCGAAACGCATCCACCCCGTTTAGGAACAGGGTCTCATTTGCCTAGCCGTTTCGATACCCGTTTCGAAACAGGCAATTCCAATAGCCAAAGTGTTTCGAAACTGGTTTCGAAACAAGGGCTCACAGTAGCCAAAATGTATCGATACACGTTTCGATACGGGGCCCTGGAAACACACCCGTTTAGAAACAGGGTAACCCGTTTCGAAACACCTGCACTCTGTGAATTCCAAAAATCAGCTTTAAACACCTCCAAATGATCCCAAACGTCCGTAACTACTCCAGGAAGCATACTTAACATACAAACACACTCTAGAGGCATACACCCTATAGCAACCATTGTTGAGTGGATCGAAAGATCGATATTTACCAAGAGGGGGGGTGAATTGGAAATTTTAAGGATTGTAGTGGAAATTGGCAAATTAAAATTGAAGGACAAGGAATTTAGAGTGGTTCAAGTTCCAAATGAACTCTACATCCACTACCTTAGTCTCACTAAGGATTTGCAACAATTTCACTAAATTGATCTTCCCCTTTTCTAGGACAAGGAGGCAACCCTTTACAATATCGGTTGATTTTTCTACCCAAAAATCAACCCAACCCTCACACAAGAGAACAAAGGAATTTGTAGGCTAAATAGGTATCTCTCAATACAAATGATAGCCCCAATACAAGCACTCAACCCAATTTTACAAAATATGAATGAAGAACACAAATTGGGATTTTACACAAATTTGGGATTTTTGCTCTAATGCTTGAATTTGATGTTTGGATGTTTGCTTGAAGTTCAATAGTTGTTGCTGATGCTTTTGGATGTCCCTTTTATACCTTCTCATTGAATTCTAGCCGTTTGGGTGGTTGGGGACTTAATTAGAGCCGTTGGAACCTTCTCTTACCACCATAAATGCACTTGTGCAGCTACCAGTATCGGTACGCGGGAAGGAGTATCGGTACCTGTCTCAGAAAAGAAAGAGCCGTTGTGTGCATTTAATACAGGGGTATCGATACGCACGTAAGCGTATCGGTACGGGGTATCGAAACAGCAAGGGCCGTATCGATACTATTTTGTGAACTTAGCTTACTGTCCAACCTCCGTATCGGTACGGAATTTAGGCGTATCGATACGGATCAACTAACTTTTAAAGATTGGTTACCAACCAACTGACACCAACGGTCATATTTTTTAAACCGACTTATTAAAAAAAATTATAAAGCACGTATCGATACGGGGTTAGCCGTATCGGTACCGTATTCAAACTCATTGAATTTTAACACAGGGGAGTATCGATACTAGGGTTTGGGGTATCGATACGAGGGTTTGGCAGTGACCAAGTTTGGCAAAATGGTATCGATACGCTAGGTGCTGTATCGATACGCCTGGACGTTTTTGAGTGGTTTTGCCTTGGAACACTTAGAAAATATTTTGAGTTTGAGTTTTATAAATCAGTTTCAAAGTGTTGGTGTTTTTAAAAACTTATTAAGGAACTTAAAAACTAATTTTAAGTTTTACAAAATAATCCTCAATAATTTAATTATATCAAAATCAAACATAGGTTTTACAACCATGCTCAAGATACACAAGATATAAGATAGGCATCCATTCAAAGATCATACATAACATTCAAGGTTCATGTTTCAAAAGGACATACACTTAGCCACTTTAAGGTAGGCAAGATAGACATGGTTTACAAGCAACATGGCATCCAAAGCCAACCAACAAAACATATAAAAGGAGTCTAGCATGCTCCTAAACAACCAACATCAACATACTTCAAAAGCATCACACCACAAATTACATGTCCCATTGCTTGTCCATTACATCATAACTAAAATACCCATACTTGATAGCTAAGCTAGCTCCACAAAGCACACTTGGAGGCCCCTTCATGCACTAGCAACCCACGAACTAAGGATCTGCATTGTCGAACAAAAGAGAGCGTAAGCGTAAAGCTTAGTGAGGGTAAGCTCTTTAAAAACAAACCTCGACAATGGAGGGTCCAAGCACGAGCACAACAAGGTAAATGCATGTCCTTACCTTCGATCCACAAGAGCCAAAATGTCAATGATGCATGAACATAAATTCACAATATGTCATGCTCAACAAGCTCATTCCACATTATATGTAAACACATATATTAACCCAAATAGGAATCACATTTCATATCACAATGATACACATATCAACTCATATTGGCACCTAGCTATGACTCGAATACGCGAATAAACACGTTGGAACTCACATCTAACACAACCATTACCTTACGGTGGGATTACACTCATCACCGTTCTCGCGGAGGGGATTCCACTCATCCTCACGTCCGTCGATAGGATTACACTCATCACCGACTAACATATATATATGAAGAATTTCCGGGCGAACCCGTACTCCATTTTGATGACTACCATCATCAAGACCATGTGCGCATTTGACTCACGTGTGCACACTAACATCCTAATGATCGATCACTTGTACCCAAGCATACTAGTGCCAATATTAAACACAATCCACAATATCTCATATCACTTTCGTGCTTAGCACGTACTCGCCATGATCACAATCATGAACAATCCACATGCATATCACAATGCATCAATATTCATGCCTCAACATATATGTATAACACATTTATACACAACCATCACCAACACAAATCATCATGAGGTATAAACGATAATTAAATAGTGCAACCAAAGTCTCTAATTAAAGCTTAGGATTAGGCTACCACTCTAATCCTAACTCTAGGTGGGTCTACCAAGCCCAACCTAGTCCACATGCTTGAACCAATTATTCAAAACCATTTTAAAAACATTAAACCACTAACTTTCACTTCCAAGCTCAACTATCAAGCAACTAACACCTTCAAGCTTCCGGATTCACTTCCGATGTCTCACCGATGTCAAACCTTGATTCTAATCAAATCCAAGTACAAACAAAACACCAACAATCAATTACTAGTCGTCAGAACAACCCGGATTAACATTTCTAAGCACTCTAACACCCAAATTCATGCCCAAAATAGAATTCTCGAGCAGCTCTCAAGACCCACTGAAATCTTCCATTTCAATCAACCAAACGGTCATCAAACACACTCAAAATGACCCTCATATACCATACTAACATCAGCCCTCAAATTCCAACATAAAACACACCCAAAATCCATTCCAAAACCCTTCAAAAGCCCCACTAAACCCAAATACGAAAATCATGTTAAAACACTTTGAAATTCATATATGTTGGACTTCAAGGTTCATAAACAACATATCTAACATTAACAAATTGAAATCCTTAGTTAAAAACAATAAAGGTAGCACTTTTATTCAAATCCCCCCAAAACTCAAATTCTAAAGTATGGACCAAAATGAAAACTAGTTGTACTTTCAAAGAGAGGAAGATGAGAGCAAGTTGGAAATGTAATTACTTTTTAAAACCAAGCTAAAATGAAGAAACAAGGAAATGGAATAGTAACTCAATGGTGGGAGGAGTTTCTCACGTTGGAAAACATGGATGTAGAAGATGATGGCATTTTTGGGGTGTTTGAAATAAGAGAAAAGGGTTTTATTTCTTCAAGTCCATGTATTTACCAAAACGCCATTAATGAGATGGCCAAACTCATCTATTTGTAAATTCCATGGAGTTGGGCTTTAATATCAAAACATGTCCAACATAAATATTTGTTTTTGAAACCCGAGGCCCAAAAGATTATTTTAATTATAAACCCGAGACTAAAAAATATTATTTTATTATTATTTTCACCCGACCCCTAAACCCGGGTGTTACAACTCTCCCCCACTTAAGGAATTTCGTCCCCAAAATTACCTGACGGAAACAAGTACGGAAAGTGCTCAAGCATATCAGCTTTCCTCTCCCACGTGGCCTCTTCCACACCTCTATGTCTCCACAACACCTTGACCAACTCTATGGTCTTGCCACGCAACACTTTGCTATCAGAAGCAAGTATCTCAACTGGTTCTTCATTATAAGATAAATCTGGATTCAACTCTATCTCCTCAACATGCATAACATGAGAAGGATTTGATCTATATCTCCTAAGCATCGACACATGAAAGACATCATGGATCTTCTCTAACTCAGAAGGCAATCTCAAACGGTAAGCCACAGGCCCAATCCGCTCAACTATCTCATACGGACCGATGAACCTCGGACTCAACTTGCCTTTCCGGCCAAATCTCATCACCTTCTTCCACGGAGATACTTTCAGAAACACTTTCTCACCCACTGAGAACTCAATCTCTTTTCTCTTCAAATCTGCATAAGACTTCTGACGATCGGAAGCTACTTTCAAACGGTCACAAATCAACTTCACTTTCTCGGTAGTCCCCTTAAGCAAATCCGGCATAGGTAACAACCTCTGACCCGTTTCAGCCCAACAAATCGGAGTCCTACATCGTCTACCATACAAAGCCTCATAGGGAGCCATCTGAATACTAGCTGATGACTGTTGTTGTAAGCAAACTCAACTAAAGGCAAGTGCTTCTCCCAAGAACCCTGGAAGTCAATCACACAACAATGAAGCATATCCTCTAAAATTTGTATCACTCGCTCTGACTGTCCATCGGACTGCGGATGATATGAAGTATCGAAATGCAAACGGCTACCTAGAGCACTATACAAAAAACCCCAGAACCTCGAAGTGAATCTAGGATCTCTATCTGAAACAATAGACTTCGGAACTCCATGAAGTCTCACAATCTCACGGATGTACAAGTTCGCCAACTTGTCTAAAGAATCTGTAGTGTTCACTGCTAAGAAGTGAGCACACTTAGTGAATCTATCTACTATCACCCAAACAGAATTCTTCTTCGAAGGAGACAACGGTAACCCCGACACAAAGTCCATGGTGATCCTCTCCCTTTTTCATTCCAGAATCTTCAAAGGTTGTAACAAACTTGAAGGAACCTGATGTTTTGCCTTCACTCTCTGACAAACCATACAACGGCTCACATACTCGGCTACATCCTTCTTCAAACCAACCCAGAAGTAATCATTCTTCAAGTCACGGTACATCTTGGTACTACCCGGATGCATAGAAAAAGGACTCAAATGTGCTTCACTCAGAATCAGACGTCTCAACTCAACATCTTCTGGTACAACAACTCTATCTCTAAAGCACAACACATTCTCACCACTGAAACTATACTCAGTCGGTCTTCCTTCGGCTATGTCCTGAACATGAGGAACTAAAGACACATCTTGCAACTGTTTCTTTATGATCAACTGAATCAAAGAAGGCTTCACTTGCAACTCTGTGATCAAACCACCATCATCGGATACACTCAATCTAGCAAACATAGCTCGCAACTCAACTGCAACTTTTCTACTCAAAGCATCGGCTACTACATTTGCCTTACCCGGATGGTACTCAATGGTCAAATCATAATCTTTCAACAACTCCAGCCATCTTCTCTGTCTCAAGTTCAACTCTCTCTGAGTCATCAAATACTTCAAGCTCTTATGATCGGTGTAAACTATACACTTCTCACCATACAAGTAATGATGCCAAATCTTCAATGCAAACACAACTGCGGCTAACTCTATATCATGAGTAGGATAGTTCTTTTCATGTACCTTCAACTGTCTTGAAGCATAAGCAACAACTCTTCTTTCTTGCATCAAAACACAACCTAAACCTATGTAGGAAGCATCACTATAGATCACAAATTCTTTACCTGAAACTGGTTGCACTAACACTGGTGCATTTGTCAAAGCTTCTTTCAATTTCTCAAAGGCCTTCTGTCTTGCATCTGGCCACTCAAACTTAACTCCTTTTTGCAACAATTTAGTTAAAGGAGCAGCTACTCTAGAGAAACCATCAACAAATCTCCTATAGTAACCGGCTAATCCTAGGAAACTCCTAATCTCAGTCACGGACTTAGGTTGTTTCCACTCAACAATAGCCTCAATCTTCGACGGATCAACACGGATACCTTCGGCTTAAACAACATGGCCAAGAAATACAACCTCTCGAATCCAGAACTCACATTTGCTAAGCTTCGCATACAACTGATTGCTCAACAATCTCTGCAAAACAAATCTCAAGTGCTCATCATGCTCTTCTTCTGTCTTCGAGTGCACAAGAATATCATCTATGAAAACAACTACAAAGCGGTATAGATAGTCTCTAAAAATTCTGTTCATCATATCCATGAATGCTACATGTGCATTCGTGAGCCCAAACGGCATCACAAGGAACTCATAGTGGCCATATCTAGTCTTAAAAGCTGTTTTCGGAACATCACACTCTTTCACTTTCAACTGATAGTACCCTGATCTCAAACCTATCTTCGAGAACACTGAAGCACCTCTCAACTGATCAAACAAATCATCTATACGAGGCAACGGATACTTGTTCTTCACGGTCAACTGATTCAACCGCATGTAGTCAATACACATACGCATACTGCCATCTTTCTTCTTTACAAACAACACATGAGCACCCCAAGGAGAACTACTAGGCCTAATGAAACCACGGTCTAATAACTCTTGCAGCTGACTTTTCAATTCTTTCAACTCTTTCGGAGCCATACGATACGGAGCTATAGAAACTGGAGTAGACCCTGAAACAATCTCAATCACAAACTCAACATCTCTGTCAGGAGGCAAACCTGGTAACTATTCTGGAAACACATCCGGAAAATCACAAATTGTTCTAATATATTTCGGTCTAGCCTCACTCATATTCGGATTCATAACATAAGCTAAGTAAGCCCCACATCCGGAATCCATCAACCTATGAGCCTCTAAAGCTGACACAACATTAGACAAGAACTTAATGTTCTCGCCTACTACTACTACCTCGTAGTCATCAGAAAGTTTCAAAGAAATCCTCTTCGTCTCAAAATCCACACTAGCTCGGTGCTCAACTAACCAGTCCATCCCCAAAATAATATCAAAACTATAAAATGGAAGCTCCATCATATCAACAGAAAACACATGACCCTGAATCTTCAGCGGACATCTCTTATACATACGTCTAACCACAACTGTCTCACCAAAAGAACTAGTCACATGCATACCTACATCTAAGATCTCAACAGGTATATCTAACTTTCGTGCATGCTCACTCAAAATGTAGGAATGTGTAGAACTCGAATCAACCAAAGAAAGCAAAGACATAGACTGTAACTTAAAATTACCTGCTATCACATCAGTGTCGTTCCCGGCCTCTCTCTAAGCATAGACTCTCGCTGGTCCACCTGCCTCTGGCTGTACTGCCACAACATGAGCAAGGTTCCTCTGAGCATCTACCCTAGGTGCATCAGCCCTAGGCTGGAAGTAGCCACGACCGCGCCCACGACCTCTTTGATAATCATTGGCCCTCACAGGAGCCTGTGCTATGTTCGGTGCCTTTACCGCCTGATGCGGACACTCTCTCCTAAAGTGGTCCCTCGAACCACAGTTCCAACAAGCATGGAAGTTACCCCAACACTCACCAGAATGCTATCTCCCACAACGTGTGCACTCGGGCAAACGCCCTCCACCTCTGTGGCCCTGGTGGCCTCCACCATGGTGGCCACCTCCACGTCTATGGTCAAACTACTGTCCACGGCCTCTATGCCTCTTGGCATCCCCACGGTCAAAGTTATTATGTCTCTTGCCAGAACTAGATCCTCCAGAATGCTTGGTCAGCCCCAAGCTATGCTCGATGTCCTTGGCACTAGCAACCAAGACATCAAAATCTGAGTAATCTGAAGCTAAGGTATACCTCTTAACTTCCTCATGAAGCCCATATCTGAAACGGTTACATCGGTCCCTCTCAGTAGGAACTAACTCTAGAGCATACTGACTCAAACGGACAAAACGGATCTCGTAGCCAGTCACAGTAGCATCTCTCTGAACAAGAGCCATAAACTCTCGCTTCTTCTCATCTAGATACCTCGGACCCAAGTACCTCTTCCGGAAAGCAGACTCAAAGAAATCCCATCCTATCTCAGCCTCTGGAACCCCGGTAGTAATGGTGACCCACCAGATGTAGGCATCACCCTGAAGCAAAGAGATCACACAGCCCAATCTGCGAGCACCCACACAACCCATCTGAGCTAAGATGCGAACTGTCTTCTCTAACCACAACTCGGATCTCTCAGGTGTAGACCATCTAAACTCTTCAGCCCCTAGGCTACGGAGCCTCTCCAACGTAAACTAGTATCATCGCCCCTAGGCTGAGCTGCAGCCTGAGCTCCGGCAACTGCGGCCTGAAATGCTCCCGCTATAGCTTGCGCAAGCGGAGCCATATCTATTCCGGCCGGACATTGGCCACCCTGAGGTCCCTCTCCTTCAGCTCCATCCTCGCCTCCAACTCCAGGCTGAGGAGGTGGTGGTGGTAGAGGTGGTGGAGGAGCTCCAACTCCAACAACAGGCTCTACTACATGAGCCTCAACTCCAGCCACCGGCTCATTAACATGAGCCGCAACACGTGGTTCCTGACGAACCACTCTCGGCCTACCTCTCAGCCTCGACATCGTGCTCACAAACAACAATTACAACAACAACAAAGCACAAAAAGAAAGGGTTAGTAAGGCAAGGGCTCCAAGTGGCTCAATTATGTTTCCCTCACTTTAAAAATCCTTTTTCCGATGTAATAGTAGCAATGGGACTCTAAACAACAAGCTTCAAACAAAACAACAAGCATACTCAATAAACAAGCAAACATACATCAAGCATACTTGACAAGCAAGCAACCACCGTGCATATCAATACAAAGACTTAACTTACCTCACTTACCTGCCCAAGGTCTCGGAACCTTAGGCTCTGATACCAACAAGTGTAACCCTCTCGTCCCGGTCCGGACGCTTAACCGATCCGAGTGGGCTACACGGGGATAACCGAGATGAAACCCGTTAAGGCTCCACTTCGGTTACCGACCCTAGGAAAAATTTTTCATTTTATCTTATCTAAATACATTAATTAAACCTAAGCGGAAGCCCAACAACAAACAGGGCCTAAGCCCAACCCTTGAAACCCTTTGGAGATGTCAAAAAGCCCAATTACAGGCCTGTGTTTCGAAACAGTCAGAGCTCGTTTCGAAACACGAGCTCCACTTTTCGAAACGCATCCACCTCGTTTCGGAACAGGGTCTCATTTGCCTAGCCGTTTCGATACCCGTTTTGAAACAGGCAATTCCAGTAGCCAAAGTGTTTCGAAACTGGTTTCGAAACAGAGGCTCACAATAGCCAAAACGTATCAATACACGTTTCGATACGAGGCCCTAGAACCACACCCGTTTCAAAGCAGGGTAACTCGTTTCGAAACACCTGCACACTGTGAATTCCAAAAATCAGCTTTAGACACCTTCAAATGATCCCAAACATCCGTAACTACTCCAAGAAGCATACTTAACATACAAACACACTCTAGAGACATACACCCTATAGCAACCATGCTCAAGATACACAAGATATAAGATAGGCATCCATTCAAAGATCATACATAACATTCAAGGTTCATGTTTCAAAAGGACATACACTTAGCCACTTTAAGGTAGGCAAGATAGACATGGTTTACAAGCAACATGACATCCAAAGCCAACCAACAAAACATATAAAAGAAGTCTAGCATGCTCCTAAACAACCAACGTCAACATACTTCAAAAGCATCACACCACAAATTACATGTCCCATTGCTTGACCATTACATCATAACTAAAATACACATACTTGATAGCTAAGCTAGCTCCACAAAGCACACTTGCAGGCCCCTTCTTGCACTAGCAACCCACGAACTAAGGATCTGCATTGTCGAACAAAAGAGAGCGTAAGCATAAAGCTTAGTGAGGGTAAGCTCTTTAAAAACAAACCTCGACAATGCAGGGTCCAAGCACGAGCACAACAAGGTAAATGCATGTCCTTACCTTCGACCCACAAGAGCCAAAATGTTAATGATGCATGAACATAAATTCACAATATGTCATGCTCAACAAGCTCATTCCACATTATATGTAAACACATATATTAACCCAAATAGGAATCACATTTCATATCACAATGATACACATATCAACTCATATTGGCACCTAGCTATGACTCGAATATGCGGATAAACACGTTGGAACTCACATCCAACACAACCATTACCTTACGGTGGGATTACACTCATCACCGTTCTCGCGAAGGGGATTCCAGTCATCCCCACGCCCCATCGATGGGATTACACTCATCACCGACTAACATATATATAAGAAGAATTTTCGGGCGAACCCGTACTCTATCTTGATAACTACCATCATCAAGACCACGCGCGCATTTGACTCACGTGTGCACACTATCATCCTAATGATCGATCATTTGTACCCAAGCATACTAGTGCCAACATTAAACATAATCCACAATATCTCATATCACTTCCATGCTTAGTACGTACTCACCATGATCACAATCATGAACAATCCACATGCATATCACAATGCATCAATATTCATGCCTCAACATCTATGTATAACACATTTATACACAACCATCACCAACACAAATCATCATGAGGCATAAACGATAATTAAAGAGTGCAACCAAAGTCTCTAATTAAAGCTTAGGATTAGGCAACCACTCTAATCCTAACTCTAGGTGAGTCTACCAAGCCCAACCTAGTCCACATGCTTGAACCAATTATTCAAAACCATTTTAAAAACATTAAACCACTCACCTTCACTTCCAAGCTCAACTACCAAGCAACCAACACCTTCAAGCTCCCGGATTCACTTTCGATGTCTCACCGATGTCAAACCTTGATTCTAATCAAATCCAAACACAAACAAAACACCAACAATCAATTACTAGTCGTCGGAACAACCCGGATTAACATTTCCAAGCACTCTAACACCCAAATTCATGCCCAAAACAGAATTCCCGAGCATCCCTCAAGACCCACTGAAATCTTCCATTTCAATCAACCAAACGGTCATCAAACACACCCAAAATGACCCTCATGTACCATACTAACATCAGCCCTCAAATTCCAACATAAAACACACCCAAAATCCATTCCAAAACCCTTCAAAAACCCCATTAAACCCAAATACGAAAATCATGTTAAAACACTTTGAAATTCATATATGTTGGACTTCAAGGTTCATAAACAACATATCTAACATTAACAAATCGAAATCCTTAGTTAAAAACAATAAATGTAGCATTTTTATTCAAATCCCCCAAAAACTCAAATTCTAAAACATGGACCAAAATGAAAACTAGTTGTACTTTCAAAGAGAGGAAGATGAGAGCAAGTTGGAAATGTAATTACCTTTCAAAACCGAGCTAAAATGAAGAAACAAGGAAATGGAATAGTAACTCAATGGTGGGAGGAGTTTCTCACGTTGGAAAACATGGATGTAGAAGATGATGGCATTTTTGGGGTGTTTGAAATAAGAGAAAAAGGGTTTTATTTCTTCAAGTCCATGTATTTACCAAAACGCCATTAATGAGATGGCCAAACTCATCTATTTGTAAATTCCATAGAGTTGGGCTTTAATATCAAAACATGTCCAACATAAATATTTGTTTTTGAAACCCGAGGCCCAAAAGATTATTTTAATTATAAACCCGAGACTAAAAATATTATTTTATTATTATTTTCACCCGACCCCTAAACCCGGGTGTTACACCGGGAAATTGCAGCCCAACGGCTCTATTGATGATCTCAACCACCCAAACTACTAGAAATCAATACAAGGGTATAAAAGCAAGTCTCAAATGCTACAACAACAACTATTGAACCTACAAGCAACATCAAAACACTTAAATCTAAACCTTGTTCATTTTAGAGTCAAATCTTTGTACCCAACTCCTTTGTGATTTTCATTGTAATTTTTATTGTGAGTTTGGGGAGTGTTTGATTGTAATTGGGTAAACATTATCCTTAGAGAGGTATTTGTAAAGTTTACCAAAAACTCTTCTTTGTAAAAGTGAGTGGATTAAGCTTTGGGTAGAAAGCTTAATCAAAATTGTAAGGTTTCCTCCTCATCCAAGAAAAGGGGAAGAATCAATTAGTGGATTGGCTGAAAATACTTAGTGGGAGCTAAGGTAGTGGATATAGAGTTCATTGGAGAACTTGAATCACTCTAATTGCCTTGTGTTCAATTTTTATTATTCCAATTTCCACCCTTAAAATTTTTATCGCCAATTAACCCCCTCTTGGCCATATGCAATTGTTTGATCAACTCAACATAAAATTTCAGCAATGATATACTTTGACCAGAAAGTTCCATGAATCCAGCATTTCTTTTCGTTGCGAGTTCTTAGGACATTGGCAAACTACCACAAAGGGCTCCGAAAAATAATATAACACCTATCATCTTGAGACTTGAAACGCTCGACAATACTTATTATCTTAACGCTAAATTGCCATACCATCAGACAAAATTATCATAAAGACAGACAAATCCTACAAAAAAACAGATAAACAAATACAAGCAAACGAAAAACAACAAAAAAAAACATACGTGAAATGATTTCTAACAAAGAAAAACAAATAAAAACGAAACTAAAATAAAATAAATGATTCCTCATCAATAGAAAAGAATTTTATTTATATACAACAAACATAACCCTAAAAATTAGTCAACGACATTAGGTTGCCGTCAGAGGCGACTTAAACGATAATAATCTCAAAAAAGTTTTTTTAAAAAGTAACAATCTCTGAGAAAACGAAAGTAGTGAATTTAAGAAATTACTCTAAAAAATATTTTAAATGATAGGAATTAAATATTTTTTCTTTTTAAAAATTCTTTTTGAAAACCAAAAACTCTTTCATAATACTAATATAGGTTTTTTTTTAATTTTTTGTGAAAAGCATGTTCAATTATGAGGGCAAACTCTTATAACCATTCCTTTAGCCTAGGCAAGCATGTATGTTTTTAAGAAGAAAATAAAAGATTTTTAAGGTGATGAATGCTCGATTTGGTGGTGTAAAAATGGTGACAATGATGGAGCCTTGGTCTAGATTTCTATTCCGTATCAGTTTTTAAGCCTTTTCGATTCTTGTTAGTTAATAATTTAAAAGTTGTGCTTGTGTTTTTCTATATTCTTTATGCTCGTTTTATAATTTTTTGTGGTTGATTTTTTCTGACAATATTATCTCAAAACTTAGATTACAACCTACCTTATACTAATATCGACACTTATTAATTCATGTTTAGTTATATAAAACTATGTGTATTAATATCTACTTTCTTTAATAAATAAATATCCATTTTGTGCCGCTTTTAGGGTTAGCCATTTTGTCTTTTCTCTCTAGTTTTTTGTCATCTATTTTTTTATTCTTGTTTATTTTTATAGCCGGCGACGACACTAACTTAAATGCTAGTTGTCGACCGTCGATCCCCCTCCTTTTATTTATTTGTTTCGTTCTTTTAATTCGATAAATTTGTATTTATGACACGCTTTCCTCTACCTTTTGGTACATATCTTATGCGTCTTAGCACGTTTTTCTGCCTTTAGGCACGCTTTTTTTGTTTTTCTGTCAGGAATGGATTTGACGTCGCCACGACTGATCAAGATGGCGCTCTTTTAATTATCCTGTTGATCTCCCTGTTTTGGACCCTCAAACTGGATCTAGATGCAAGTTTAGTCATCGCTCTTGTTCGCGACTGAGTTGTAGTAATAAACGTATTGTCAACGTGCCACAATTCTGTAATATGCATTTTTTTAATGTTGTTTGTTTTTTGTTTTTACCTTCATCGTCGAGCTTTGGTGATGTTTTGTATCTAATTTGTTTCGAGTCTTTGAATTAGGTTTTTATCTTTTCTTTCTTTGGTCATGTTTATTATCTAGAGACGTTAGTTTCCGTGTTTGTAAGAATATGTACGAATCATGTTTGTTTACATGTATTGTAAACTTTCGTCTTAGATTTTTCTTTTATTAATAAAACCGATGTACTCATATTCAAAAAAAATATCCATTCTTTTTAGGGTTATTATATCATACACTTGCAGTGAAACTTTTTTTTCCACAAATATGCTAAAATTTACCTTAAAAATTAAAATTTAAATCCCTATTCTCAACATCCTAAACCATATCCCATAAACTCTAAAACTTAAAATCTAAACCATAAATTAACCTTATGAGCCTTAGATCGTACTCATCTATAAAATTTTTCACATTGTGCATGAAATATTTTTTTTGGGTGAGAATGCTGGTTTAATTGGAACTCTTTATTTATTGGCATTTGGGTCATATAATAGATGAGCTAATATCTAACCGTGTTCCTTAAAAAAATATAATGGCTAATCGTGTAATTAACGTGATATGTAAATTAATTTTTTAATATGAATAAAAAATTAAAATTATTTTTATTGTCATATTTTTTTGATAATATTTTTATTGTCATATTTGAATTATAATTATTGCATATATTTTTCACATGGAATAAACTGTACAACTAATCTTAATTTAATATATACTTTTTTTGTTTATATTCAATATATATATATATTATATATATTTGTTTATTTTGGAATGTATAGTTGTTATATTCAAAATAAATTTTGAATATTACTACCAAAAAATAAAAGTTAAATTTTGAATATTCTTTAGTAACTATAAAAAGATACCATAAACTGATAATCGAGATGTATATAGAAATTCTCATACATAATAAAACTTAAATTATTATAAAATCAAATTTAAATCCAAACATAATATATTTTCGAGTTTAAAGTTTAAAGTTTAAAATTTAAAATTTAGCATTAAGACTTATAGTTTAGTTTTTTAGGGTTGAAACATACATAAAGACATAAAAAAATGACACATAATTTTTGTTTGTCTCGTAATTGACAAAATTTAGTTTTAATTTTTTTGAACAGAAAATCTTTGCCCTATATGTCTCAGACTAAAAAAGTAAGTTTAAGGATTAAAGTATACGCTTTAATTTTTATAATTTAGTGTTAGTGCCTAGGGTGAGTGGAGGATTTTTGTTCTAATTTTGTACCCATACAAATATCATTTGTGTTTTGACGACAAAGACCCTTCGTATTCGAGAGACCGTACATCTTCAATTACCCTGAAAGTGATCTTGACCGTTCAATGTACATATGTCTAACCAAATCAACGCTCCAAATTTATTCCCGCAAATATGTACTGCATTGCTTTGATACGTTGTATAAAAGCGCTAGCCCTCCATTGCCTTCTATATCTCACTATACCATCACTCACCGGAAGTCAAAGAGTGCAAAAACGATGGCAACCACCTACGGTAACGGCGGCGCAGGTTCCGGTCACGGAGGTAACCATCTCGGAGCTGAGAAAGCTCGGGCGTGCATCAGAAGCATGGTGGACCAGGGTAGCGTGGAAAGCCACAGGTTTTACTTGGCACGCAAGACTGCTTGGGAAATGCTCAAAGACCGAGGTTATTCCGTGGCTGGCTCGGAGTTAACTCGCACACTCGCTGAGTTCCGTTCCCATTTTGGAGACAAACCCGACCTCGACCGTCTTCGTATTCATGCTTCTCTGCGTTCCAACCCTTCTAAAAAGGTAAACTTTATGACTTTTTTGGGCTCCCTCAAAGTGTTTGTTTGGGGGGGGGGGGGGAAATGTTTTGTTTCCATGAAAATGATTCATTTGGTTTCTTTTCTGGAAGGGATTTTTCTTCTTCTTTTTTCCAGATATCTAAGAGTTTTGTATGTAAATGTATGTATATATATGTTACCGGGTATGTATACATATGCTTGTATACATGAATGTCTGTGTGTGTACACACTGTACAGTACAGTGCATATATGAATGTGCATATATATATGTGATCTGTATGGCAACATGAACATGCTTGGTTATGTATGTATGTGATTGATGGCTATTGGTGGGCTGTATCGGTCTGTTTGGATGATGAGAAAATGTGAGAGGAAAAGGTTCTCTTTTTGCTTTTTTGGTAACAAAAGGCCTTACTTTTGTACATACTGCATTCTATACATTTACTAATTACGTATAACAGGATTCCTTGAAATAAATTATCCAAAAAAAAAGATTCCTTCAAATAAAACTGTTGACCTTTCAGCTCCCCTTTGTGTTTTATCCCCTTTTGGCAGGCTATTATTAACATTATAAAACAAAAAAGTATGTTGAATTATAATTCTTCTTCCTACATGCATATAAGAATATAATCCGTCAAGGATCCTATAAATTCAGTGAAAAGGGTTAGAAAAACTTGAATATATCCAATTCCGACTCGAGTATGTCGAATTATCTTTGAAGTTTCTACTATATGATATCTTATTTTAAGCACCATTTGCAGTAATATAAACATTGTATCTTTTAAGTTGCTTGCAGATCCTGGTTGTGTTCATGGGAACAGATGATATAGGAAAATCAATTGTCTGTGCTCTCCGTGATCAGATTCTGAATCAAAGCTTAAGTGGCCTCATACTTGTCCTGCAGAGCAAAATGACCTCCTTTGCTCAAAAAGAACTGGATGGTTTTCCTTTTAAAGTGGAGGTTTTCCGAGTAAGTGGCCTCACCTTCGGGGACGAACTGCTGATTAGATTATCAATAGAAAATATAAAAGAAATATCTAAATTATAGGGGAGTTTAAAATTTTTAGGGGGTGTGGTGTGACTGCCCCTAATACCCCTCAATCCGTCCCTGCTCACCTAATGCCTTAGCTCTTCTTTCATAGTGAGTGAGTGCTTATGTCCAATATTTTCAGAGCCTTGAACCATAATCCCAAATCTATATTTGAATATGCGTTGGATACGGATTTCAAACATGAAAATTTTAGGAAAAGTAAAGGGTGGGAGTAATGTAACTGCTAAGTGCTATGGAAACTTCCCCAAAACATTGTCTTCATAATGAATAAACTGTGGATGGCTGCAGATTGCTGACCTGTATGTTAACATAACCAAGCACCATTTGATGCCAAAACATCACATTTTGACTGCTGAAGAAAAACGAAAATTGCTGAACAAATACCAGTTGGAAGATAAGCAGGTAATCAAGGATTCAAGGTTAATTCTTTGAACTGCATACGCCACTATCGAAACAAACTATGATTTCTGCCGTGCCGTCTCTATATGTTTGAATATGCATCGGACACGAACCTTTTAAGATGCATGAAGAATTGAAGTATGTATTAGGAACATGCTAATTTTTCTTCTTTTTTCTGTAAATGTTATACATTTTCAGTTGCCCCAAATGATGAAAACAGACGCAATAGCTCGATACTATGGACTGGAGAATGGAGAGGTGGTGAAGGCTACTTACACCAATGAATTCGTTCGGTTCCATGAACAGTACCGTTGTGTTGTTTGATGGCTTCATAAGAACGCTTAGAATTGCTTCATATTCTGGAAAACAGAGTTGTGTTTCAAGTCTATACTTAATCAGTTGACATGCTAAAACTTTGTCATGGATCTCGTTTGTTTCTTTATGATTATGACATCTATAACCAATAGAACAAGTTGTTGTGTTTTCATATGTCCGTTTTATGGTATCTGTGTCGGGATTTGTGAGTCTCCATCCCAATAAGTTCGTCTCCAAGATTTAAATTTGAAAGAGTGCAATGTGCCATGCCATTGCACCTGACCCTTGTTAGGGGGGAGTTAGTTGATACTTAAGGCTTAATCATTTTAGAATTATTTTAATATATTATATTATTATGATTATTTTATATTAAATAAAATATTTTGTGTTTAGGGTGCATACTTAGGAACAATTCAACATTAGGAGTGTTTTTGGAGTATTTAATTTAAAAATTAATTGTTTAGTATTATGTTAAAAAGTATTGGCTAAAGTTTACAAATGATTAAATTTTAGTTAATTACTTAATTTGGTAACTAAATTTTTAATTGCTTCAATGTGTCAGTTAACAAATTTTGTATAATAACATATTTAGTCATCAATATTTGTATATTCAAATAATTTAATCTTAATTCAAAAAATTAATAATACATTAAACCGACTTGTATGCTTATAAGTTGTAATAATGCCAAAAAGGCTTTGGGAATTTTCTCTTCTACAGTAGGAAACTAGTTGCTAGTTGCTACTGCCTACTGCTGTATGTTGTGACTACAACCTGATGCAGCAGTTCATCGCATTGGTTGTTTATTTAGCTAATTTGCTGGCTTTGTCATTTACAATAGGAGATTCTTTGTTGTTAGTTTATATGATTACACAGTTTATCTGTTGATGTTTATTCTGTGATTCTGAACTTATTTATTATTTTTAGGGTTTAAGATTTATGATTCTGATTTTAATGTTGGATTGAAATTCGCAATTGTGAACACATATGTAAAATGTATGTTGCTATTATAAAGTATGACACAAAATAAAGTGACCAATTAAGTTAAGCGTGTCATAGATATTAAAATGTCATGGCAATAAAAGTGTAGATACCGTAAGATATATTTATAATTCAATGATGGGCATAGTTATAAATATTTAATAGTTGATTTAATAAATCAACTATATAAAGTGGTAGTGGTCCCAAGAAATAGGTTAACTTGTTTTTGTCTTCTTCCCCGTCAGAGAGTTTTACGTCAAGAGATAACTTATTTTTTTGGAAGACCAATACCAAAATTTTGCCATTCCTCTCAACTACCCCATTTCTTGTAAAATCATGTTGTTTTTATCTCGTGCATAGAGCCTAAGAACATTGAAGAAGCATTAAATGATGATTTTTGGATTATGGCTATGCAAGAAGAGCTAAATCAATTTGAGAGAAGTAATGTATGGACATTAGTTGAAAGGCCTAGTAATCAATCTACTATAGAAACTAAATGGGTATTTAGGAATAAACTAGATGAGAGTGGTAACATTGTGAGAAATAAAGCTAGATTAGTTGCTCAAGGTTACACTCAAGAAGAGGGAATAGATTTTGATGAAACCTATGCACCCGTAGCTAGAATGGAAGCTATTAGGATGTTGCTTGCATATGCATGTTATCATAATTTCACTATTTCAAATGGATGTGAAAAGTGCATTTTTAAATGGTTTTATAAATGAGGAAGTGTATGTGGAACAACCACCGGGTTTTGAAGATTCAAAATTTCCAAATCATGTTTTCAAACTAACCAAAGCACTTTATGGTTTAAAACAAACTCCTAGAGCTTGGTATGAAAGACTTTCAAATTTTTTGATTGAAAAAGGTAAGGTGGACACTACACTTTTCATAAAAAGATATAAAAATGACATCTTAGTAGTACAAATATATGTTGATGATATTATTTTTGGATCTACTAATGAATGTCATTGCAAGGAGTTTACTAAGTTAATGCAAGGTGAATTCGAAATGAGCATGATGGGGGAGCTCTCATTCTTTTTGAGACTCCAAATCAAGCAAAGGAAAGATGGCACCTTCATCAATCAAGCAAAGTACGTGAAAGATATGCTCAAGAAGTTTGGCTTGGAGCAAGCAAAGCCTCAAGTTACACCAATGAGCTCATCTACAAAGCTTGACAAAGATTAAGGAGGTAAGTGTGTTGACTCTAAGCTTTATCGTTCTATGATTGGATCTTTGCTTTACCTTACCGCAAGTAGACCGGATATATTGTTTAGTGTTTGCTTGTGTGCTAGGTTTCAAGCTAGTCCTAGAGAGTCTCACCTTATAGCCGTTAAGAGAATTTTTAGGTACCTTAGAGATACCCTTGTTTAGGTCTTTGGTACCCTAGAGACTCAACCTTCAACCTTCATGCTTATTCGGATGCGAATTATGAGGGGTGTAAAATTGATAGGAAGAGTACTTCGGGAACATGTCAATTCTTAGGTAGTATGCTCATATCTTGGTTCTCTAAGAAACAAAATAGTGTAGTTGTATCTACCACTGAAGCCGAGTACATATCCTTAGGGAGTTGTTGTGCTCAAGTCCTTTGGATGAAGCAACAACTCTTAGATTATGATATTAAAGTTGAAACCATACCCCTTAAGTGTGATAACACTAGTGCAATATGCTTAACTAAAAATCTCATCCAATACTCTAAAATCAAACATATAGAAATAAGGCATCATTTCATTAGAGATCATGTCCTTAAGGAAGATGTTGTTATAGAGTACGTTGACACCTTGAACCAACTAGCGGACATTTTTACTAAACCTCTAGATAAAGAGCGTTTTTGGTCCCTTAGGAGAGAGTTAGGTCTATTAGCCTTCATTGACCTTTTAGGACTTTTTTGAGGTTAAAAATGCTTGAATTTGTGAAATTGCATGTTTATGTGTTGTTGATCTTGAAAGTATCCATGCTTATAGTTAGGGGGAGTACGCTTCTGTTAAAATATGTATAGAACTACTCATTCATCAATTGCATTCATATAGAAGGTGTTAAAATCGAGCCTTTGGTTGTTCTTAAAGCCTAAAATGCATTTCTGGGCATAGGGTATCGATACAACCTTATGCGTATCGATACAAGTACTGTATTAGGTTTCTAGACTGCATTTTGCCTAAAACGGGTATCGATACGGTTAAAACTCGTTTCAATACGATCTAAGAGTGTTTCGATACGGATAGCATCCGTTTCGATACGAACCTTTGACGAGCGTTTCCAAGGAATTACGATTTTACACCCGTATCGATACACCCTCAGGCGTATCGATACGTGATTGCGCAGACAACTTCTTAATGGCATTTAAAGAGTTTCACTTTTACCAAAATTGCAAATTTGAAACCCTAGCCGTTTCACTCTATAAAAAGCCTCTCAATCCCTCATATTTTCACCACACAACTCAAAATCTCTTGAGGGTTTTCAACATCAAGTCAAGCTTTTCATCAATTTGGTGCAAAGTTCTTCTCTTATTCTTCTTTATCAATATCAAGGTATAAATATTTTTTTCTTTTTATTTTCTTTGATTTTCGTTTTAGATTTTTCTTGTTTTGTTTTGCTTTTTCAAAAACAAACTTTTTCAAAACGTTTTGCTTTGGTTTTGTCTTTATAAATTTTTTTCCTTGATCATTGATTTTCAATGAGTTGAATGAGAAAAATAATGCATACACTGTTTTTGATCTATTTATCTAGTCAATGGCACCCAAAAAGAGAGCGCGTACTAGCGAAGTCGGTGAAGGTTCCAATGCCGGAGATGGCACTCGCTCAAACCTCACTCTTATCTATCAAAAGTGGTTTAAGACCACCGGAGATCTCACCTACTTCCGAAAATTTCAAAACTATAAAATCCGTCCGGAGAGGGTAATTTTCGTTCCTTTTCTCAACTCGGAGCGTTTCAAATTTGATTACTTACATTTGCTCCAAGAATGGAAATTTATGGATTTTATTCAAATTCCCGGCTTTTACTATCGTAATTTGGTTTTGATTTTCTATGCTAATGCCAAGTGTATCACCAATCAAGAGGGTGTTGTTACGGCCGTTAATTCTTATCTAATGGGTAAAAAGATCACCATCGATGTTCAATCTATTTGTGATGTGTTCAAGTTAGAAGATGAGGGTCTAGATGATGAGAATTCTCTTGGCCATGTCTTGAGAGGTTCCATGACTGTTCTCAATGCTCAAGATCGAATCCTTCACCTAATGGTTACTTGGTGGTATAGGCCTTTAGGAGGGAAGTACTCTTGTCACTTCATTCACTTATGAAACGACCTGGAGTTATTTCTTCACCAAAAAGGAGATAGATTGTTCTCACGACTACCCGACTCCCCTCACCGATCCTATTGATGAAAGAGCTCTTTCAAGGAGAAAGTTCATGTACTTCAATGGTAGTTGGCTTCGTCTCTCCGAGCTTCCTAGCGATGCCATTCCGGAAGAAATTGCTAATCCTCAAACCGCTCAAGCTCCTTCTTCACCTTCCATGGATGCCCTCATGACCTTTCTCAACGAGCAATTCACGGGCTTGCGCACGGGAATTGCTTCCATGGATCAAACGATGAATCCGGGGTTTGTTGCTATAGACACTCGTTTTACAATCCTTGAAGACCGTGTGAAGAATGTGGAGACGCGTCTCACTTATCTTGAAGGCGGTCACAACTCGATGAACATCTCTCTTACCGCTTTTCATGGCGAGTGGCGTCAATCTCGGAGGAATGATGATGCACATGAAGAGGATGATGAAGATGGCGATGGAGATGCGTAGTAGTTCATCTTTGCATATCATTCATGTCATTTAGGATATCTATTTATGCACTTTGAATTATGTTTTTAGGACTAAGTTTGCATTCTAAAACTTATGCTTTGATTATTGTTATTTGGATTTTATGTTGATGTTTTTCTTTATTTTGAACTTAATGGTTATCTATAATATGTTGCTCGGTTATTATTTATGCCTTTTGCCTATGTTTATTAATGTCTCTATTTTTGATCTAACAAAAAGGAGGAGAGGGAACAAGCTCACACTTAAAATTTTGATTTTTAACTTAAATTTTACCTAGCTAATATTAAGGGAGAGTTATTTTGCAAAGTTTTTCAAAAGTCTCAAAAATTTCAAGTTTTGGTTTTGTCATATCAAAAAAGGGGAGATTGTAAAACCTATGTTTGATTTTGATATAACAATGTATGTTAAGGATTAAATTGAAAACTTGAAATAGATTTTTACGTCCCTCAAAAGATTTTAAATCAACAAGGCTTTAATCTAATTTGAAAAACTCAAACTCCAAATATTTTCTAAGTGTTCCAAGGCTAAACTATTGAAAAACGTCCAGGCGTATCGATACGCTTCCAGGCGTATCGATACCTTTTTTGCAAAGTTGGCTACTGGAGAAACGTGTTTCGATATGCCCCTCACCGTATCGAAACAGACTGCATCTGTATCGATACACTCTCTCTGTAAAACTGAAAGAGTTTGAATGGCGTACTGATACGGTTCCACCCGTATCGATACAGATTTAATGGAATTTTAAATTTGAAAGCTTTTAATGTTTTTGACCGTTGGTGTCAGTTTTTAGATAACTGAAATTTAAAGTGATGGTTGTCTCGTACCGATACGCTCTTTGCCGTATCGATACGAAAACTTCCAGTGAGCTCTGTTGAAATAATTGCATCGATACAGATGTTCCTCGTATCGAAATGGTCACTGTCCCGTACCGATACTCTTACACGTGTATCGATACGCCCCTCTTATTATTGTGCAACAGCTCTTTCTGTTTTGAGACAGATATCGATACGAGTCCTCGTGTACCGATACGGTAAGCTGCAGAAGTGTATTTATGGTGGAAAAAGAGGGTCCCAATGGCTATATTCAATACCCTAACCACCCAAACGGCTTGAATTGATGGAGAAGGTATAAATTGAAGCCAATTGAAGACTAGCAACAACTATTGCATAAAAAAGAAACATCCTAACAAAAATCCAAGCTCAAAGTGCCTATTTTCCTATCTCTTGTAAAATCCCAAATTGTGTTGTATCCAATTCTGATCTTGTATTCAAATTTGGGTTGAGTGATTGTATTTAAAGGGGCAATCTTGTATTGAGAGATATATTTCTTGCCTTAATTTCTTCTTTGTACTCTTGTGAGGGTTTGGTCAAATTTTGGGTAAAAAATTTGACCGGTATTGTAAAGATTATCTCCTAAGCCTTGAAAAGGGGAAGAACAATTAATGGATTGTTGGAAAATCCTTAGTGGTAGCTAAGGTAGTGGATGTAGAATTCATTTGGAACTTGAACCACTCTAAAATTCCTTGTTCTTCATTTTTAGCCATTCTACTTTCCACAACAAATTTTAAAAGCCCAATTCACCCCCTCTTGGCTTTGATCAATCCATTGATCCACTCAACAATAGTGCACTCAATCCTATAGCCGGCTAACTATATCCGATTTCATTTATAAAACACTTTATACAACATCACTTGCCAATATAATCCATAACTCATGCACATCTCACTGTTTTTACAAAGCATTCATGATAAGCCATCAATCAAGCATTAAACCATGCTTCAAACCTCATGCATCAACAAATGCATACAAGGATCAATTACCTAGTGCATCCTTATACCACATGGCATCATCATACACATTATATATACTCAAAACATGCTTTAAAACAGTATGTAAATGCAATTAAAATCAAGTGCAACCAAAGGCTCAAACTAGCACAATCCTGGAGAGAAATTCGCTTTACTTACTTACGAACTTAGTAAAGCGTTTCAAGCTCTTACTAAGTTCCCAAAACCTTTTCTAAAACGTTTCAACGCTGGAAAACCAAGTTCCACTCACCGACTCGCGAAAGCACACTTGCCGACGCAACTATCGATCGTCCGAAGCCTCCAAAACCACTTCGTTTGATTCCGGATTACTATCCCTTGTTTTCAACCCATTAAAACTGAGGTTCAATGCATTAAAATGCATCCAAAACACCAGCACTCAAAAGAAATCTCGCAGCTCTGCTCTAAAGCATTAAATCACCCATCCGAAACAACCAAAAACTCAATCGATTGACCTCTAACCTCATCCGAGCCATTACCTAACACATCCAACAAATTTTAAGCATTACTCAACATCCAAAAACATCTTAAAACCATCCTTATACCTCCAGCAACTCGGATTCCACAAGAACACCCCAAAACCTAACCAAAAACACTTCAAAACCCAAGGATCTCAAGGATTTCGGGATCTCTATGATTAAGACTTTATTCCAGCACCAAAAACCTTTCAAAACTCATTTAGAAACCATCTCAAACTAGCCAAATCAACCAAACTCTGAAAATCACATAAAATCCATTTTTCTACCAAGATTTCAATGTTTTAACATACTAACAACAAAACCTTAATCAAAAACATTAATAAAGAGTCAAATATCTTTAGAATTTTATTAAAGAACCTTGATTAGAGGGTTATCACGAAATTTACCTCCAATCCTTGCTTCTCCTCTAATTTGGCAAGATCAGCTTGAAAGAACTTGAAGGAAAATGAGAGAAATCACCAAGGAAAATTTGAAAATCAAAAGAGAATTTGAGAGTGAAGAAAATCTGGAAATTTGAGAGAAAATGGCGAGTGTTTGACTGAAGTGAAGAAGATAAATGAAAATGATTGTGAAAAATCGTTTAACCGGTTAACTAACTTCCCAATTTAATTAATCAAAGCTATTTTAATTATTTAATAAACCATTTAAAATACATTTTCCAACTTTTAAATCTTTACATTTTGGTCACTGCCCAAAATGTATACTTTCGAAAACCCATTTTGTAAAATTGATTTAACCAACCTCTTAAATATAATTTTAAAAGATTTTAGGAATTTTTATCATATTTTTATCCCATCCTGAACCTTGATTTCTCTAAACCACCTTTTAACGGTTCGAACAACCGACACCGGTTTCACCAGTCCAACCCGACCCGCAAAACACCTAGGCTCAAAAACGGGGCGTTACATTTTTGAATTGCTTTTTGGTCTCTAAAGTTTGTGCATAACCTTAAAGAGTCCTACATCATGTATGACGTATTCATATATCTTATCATACATACCTATTATATGGACGATAATATGAGTTATTGAAACTAATCTTACCGCAGATGTGGAAACCGTCTACCTCCTAACCATGCCTTCATTTATGCCCCACAATAAAATTAGGGGTTTAAGGTTTATGATTTAGAGTTTAGGGTTAGGGTTTAGAGTTAGGATATAAGAAATTTAGGGTATGGTGTAATTTTTAGAGTATATGGTATAGGGTTTAAGATTTAAAATTTAAAGTTCAGAGTTCCTAATTTAATTTGTAAGTGTTTTTTAACAGGAGGCATAAATAGAGGCATGATTAGAGGTTTGAGGATTTTTGCTCCTATAAAAGGGCCAACATTCTCCGTGTTGAGCCACACACTTAGAGCGTCAAATCTACTCACTAAGGAGTTGTTCATTACCTTAAGTGGCATCAAATCTACTTACTAATGAGATTTCTTTCATACAAAATGTACTTTGGTAAAGTTGCAATTATTTGAGGGTTTGAGCTTAAACCATTGTTGCTTATTCTGTTAAATGTGCATTCATGGAATATAGTACAAATCACAGAGGTTTTGTTTGATATGATTCTTTCTCTAAGAGATTTCGAGTTTCTCGAACTGTTTTATTTCTTTTCAACTTCTGATTGGACTAGATGCCAAACAGTTGTCACCTCGGTGTATGTTTCTTGATCTCATGGAAAAACATGAAACAAGATCGGATGTCCAAATCTGAGAGCATTTTGTCTGAGCTCAGATTTAATGAATTTACTCATGCTGATAATATCAGTAGGATTCAGATCGTAACTAATTCAGTCTACCATGAGCATATTGGAGTGGATTGTCAACAATCAACTTATTTTTCTTCCACAACGCCATCAACTTCTTGTTAACAAATTGATAAACCTACGTCAATTTGAGGGGATGTTACCATGTATAACTGTTAAGTTGACATGTAATCTTATATTTAATCACTTACTTATTCCATAAAATGGAAGTGACAACTCAAAGTTATATAAAATCAAAAGTTAACATTAAGAACAGCCACCTCACGTCAAAAGGCAACCTTAAATTACCATCACACTGCAACCTCAAGCAAAATGCCGAGCTTAGCCAATAGATCGGTAATCTGACAGAACAGAAACATCTCAGCATCATTCAAATAAAGTTCATGAGCCAAACAAAGAAAAAAACAAGACATGGGTCGTAAATGAAACGAACCAGCTGCTCAAGTTCGTCTCGGTTAAAGTTCAGTCAACACTCGAATTCGGTTCGAGTTTTTAATGAGCCAAGTCGAGCTGCTCGATACCCAACTCGAAAAGCTCGCAAGCTAAACTTCTAAACCCTAAAATTAACAAGCTTGTGTAAACTTTACACAACTTGTTTATCAAAGTTGTTTTCCCTAATAGGGCTTTAAACGAGACAAGACAGATAGCAAGCTACTCGAATCCGACCCGGTCAAAGCTCAGTCAACACTCGACTCGACTCAAGCTCGAACTCAGCTCAAGTTCTTAATGAGTCAAGTCGAGCTACTCAATACCCAGCTCAAAAAGCTGGCGAGCTACTCAAAAATATAATATGCTATTTTTTTTAATTTACAATCTAAATTCCTAAACCTAAAACCCTAAAACATAAGCCCTAAACCCTAAAATCTAAATCATATATTCTAAACCCAACAACCTAAACTTTTAAACCCTAAACTAACACTCTAAACCCTAAAATTAGCAAGCTTGTCTAAATTTTACACAACTTGTGTATCAAAGTTTTTTCCTAATAGGGCTTTAAAGGAGACGAGACAGATCGCGAGCTACTCGAGTCCGACCCGATCAAAGCTCAATCAACACTCGACTCGACTCAAGCTCGAACTCGGCTCGAGTTCTTAATGAGCCTAGTCGAGCTCAGATTATTCAGGCTCGTTAAAAACTACTCAAGCTCAAACTCGACTCGAAATCTTAACGAGCTGAGTCGAGCTCAACACTACTCAGACTCGACTCAGCTCGTCTACACCCCTATTCAAGACAAAAGACCACGCCATAATCAAACCAGCATCCCACGAAAATGATTCGAAATCTCAAAAATCACCACAAAATAATTCAAAATCTCAGCTATAAATTATAGTATTAAATTTTAACAGTTTCGGAATTTGTTGCAACATCGCAAATCGCAACCCATTAAGAACTATAGTTATTTTTAAGGGAAAAAATCACGCCGCAACTACAACTGCAACTGCAATCACAATTTAATACTAGAGTAGGACCCCAATGTATCTCCTCAGAAAACAAAAACAAGGGGACAAGATATATTTTTCTGGAAAAAGAAGTAATGGTTTTGCTAGGAACCGAGCGCAGGATTGATAGGCATTAACAGTTGCCGGTAAAAAAACGATGGGTTCGCGTTCATTGTTTTTACTTGACGATATGTATGGTATGCATGGGTATTTGTAAGCAGCGAATCAGATGCATTTGGGTGACATTTTCAGGGAGCTTCCGAAACTTTGGATGTTAGCTCTAGCAATTCAGAGATGTGTTTCCTTTTTGTCTAATGGGTGTTAGTTTTTTCTCGTGTATTTTCTAATGGTTGAGGTGTTTTTTCTCGTGTATTTCTAAATTGAAAGTACTCTTTTTCTCCATTTAGATTTATGAAAGTTTTTAATGAGGTACTCAATTTTGAATAGGACAATTGGTCTTTTTGAGTTGTAGCCACTTTTGTGGTATTTTAATAAGTAAAATTTCATTTTGCTGAGAAATATTTTTTTTCTTATCCAAAACCCTCACAACGTTAATTACTTTGCTAGAAGGAAAAAAGAAATCAAAAGATGAAGCTGTTGAAAAATACAAGAGCTACTAATTAAATCCATTTCAAAAGACTGATCTCTTGTTGGTTGTGTTGATCCACATTTGAATTCTTTTGCATTGAAAAAATCTGCTCCAACTGTATACTAACTTGTTTCATGGTTGGTCGCAGCTCAAGCATTGGTATGCAAGTTTAGCCAGCATCACTACTTCTTCGGGCTTCATAACTCGAGCGTCAACAATGTCCAACACTCGATTCGATGAAATACGAGGCTAAACTTCTACTATTCTCTTCCCTTTCCAAAGAAACCGGCCACCAGCACCACTCCAAAACATTTGTTGAAATAATCAGTTGCTTTGTAAACAGTGCCTTGTCCGCCTTGGCCGAGCACTCGATTTTTGTTGAAATAATCAGTTGCTTTGTCCAACTCCTTGGAACTAAATATCTTGGTGTTCTCTAGACCGCCTTCGTGTGCAAACATTTGTTGTTGTAATAAAATCCCACCATTGCGTTTGAAAAACTTCTTTTTCAACTTGATTTCCCTTCTTTTCTTTAGAAATTTGTATAACCACCATCCACCCGTGACTATGCACAATGATCCAAAGCCAAGACCCATCCCTTGGAATAAAAAAAGAAACAAAGAAATTTTGGTAATCAAGAGTTCAATAGGCTTAAAATGGTTATTTGGTGTAGAGTTATCTGCCCAAAACCATGTGTATAGTTATAGAAAATGTTAAATGCCATGCAAAAATTGATGAGTATTATGTAATAATGCGATATGATATGAGTGATAATTATACCCATCAATCATGATGGTAATAAAGATATGAGAGAATTACCTAAAGGAATAACCCAAGTTTTTGTTCCTTCACATTTGTAAGACCCAGGCTTATTCATACACTTCAATTTGCCACAAGGATTTCGAGTCTCGTCCTGGCATTCATCAATATCTAAACAATTTCCATTGGGGGCGAATTAATAAACAATCAAAACATGGGTGATTCTAGTTAGTCAAATATTTCATGTAGAATCCCCAATCAAGAATGATATATATTAATAATTCGAGAAATCCAATTGATTTTTCTGTATTAAGTTTGATTCGTCATTCCCTTAACCTATATTCAATTTTATTATTGACGCTTGACCTGACAACTATAAAAAAGGAAAATAGAACTTTTTAGTTCCCTACATTTATAGTTTTTATAAATTTGACCCTTGAGTTTTTAAAATAAATAAAAATATCATTAACAATACGATTTTCCAATAATCTACATTTACTGTTTTTAAGTGTCAATTTGATAAATTTGTAAATGTAGAAAACTAAATTTATTTTTGTTTTTTCATAACTACCAAGTTAGCCATTAGTTGTAAAGTTAAGGGTAAATTACGTAAATCATCACTGAACTTTACTCTCAAACCTATTTTGGTCATTGAAGTTTCAAAACGACCAATTTACTCATTGAAGTTTAGACATTGAACGTTTTTTTTCATTCCTTCGTTAACTTTTTGACTACGTTGATTTACCGAAGAGCGAAGGAACTTCTCCAAGATTCAAACGGTAGAAAACTTCATCCGATGGTGGAGGGGGAGATCGACGAGAGAGAAACCATAAGGTTTTTGACCAATTCGTGAACTTCTGAGCACTTTCCGGCAAAATAGAGGTCGAATTTAAACTCAATGGGCTGAGACAAAGTGACTGGTGAAATTTGGGACCGGACGATAACCATCTACGATCGTTTGGGGTTTAAGAGTGAAAAAACATTCAATATCTAAACTTTAGTGATCAACAACATTCAATGTCTAAACTTCAGTGAGTAAATTGAACATTTTGAAACTTTAGTGACCAAAATCTGTTTGAGAGTAAAGTTTAGTGATGATTTCCGTAATTTACCCTGAAATTAAACACAATGAAAGATACCAAGATTTACAAATAAAAACTAACAAAAGGACTCAATTTTGTAAAAATAAAAAATAGGGACTAATTTTTAAATTTTGGAACAACACATAGACCATTAGCATATTTAAACATTAATACAAATATAATTTTTTTTAAGTAAAAGTGGTATGGAATAAATTGGATTGAGAGGGTAGCTCGTAATAAACTTTTATAATATTCGATTCAGATTAAGTAATGAATAGGATTATTAGAAAAAAGCCGAGACCCCTTGTTCCTAGCTGGAAATTAACATGAGATGAGATGAGAAGTGAGAAAAAGAATCTTACCTTGGCATCCATTAAGAAGATACGCGTTCCCTTGGTAACCTTGGTTACAATAACATCGAATTGATCTGTCGAAAACTAAACCATACTGCCTACAATTGTATTCTTTCCCAGATTTCCTCAATTCAAAACCCTCTTCGGGCACAGCACCAACACCCAGTGTTTGCTGCATTCGAATCCCTCCAATTTTGCTCCACCTGATCGGCCATCGAACGTAGCATTAAATGTTTTGATAGCCGATGTCATTACTGTTGAAAAAAATAATAATAATTTAAACTTTTCATGAATAGGTACAACTATTCATGAACATATGTTAATGAATGGATGCAACCATTCATCATGAATGGATGTAACCTTTGCATGATGAAAGGGTGCAAAATGAAGAGATGTAATTTTTTTGAATAGCCACTAACAAGCCTATATAAAGGATTGTTAGTGATGGAACAAATCATTCAATTTTTGTACTCTTTAATAACATTCTATTTCTCTTCCTCTCTATAAAAGTCTTACAATTCTTCCACCTACTTCTAAGAAAGTGGTATCAAGAGCTTGGTTCGATAGTTAAAAAAAAAGAGAAGAAGATGGCCAACAATGGTATGTTTCCATTTCAAACTCCTCGTCTTACAAAAGACAACTATGAAAATTGGTGTCTCCGTATGAAGGCTTTACTTGGAGCACAAGATGCTTGGGAGATCACTCACAAGGGTTATGAGTCTCCTCAAAACGAAGGGTCGTTGTCACGACAAGAAAAGAAGGCTTTGACGAAAACAAGGATGAAAGATCAACATGCTCTCACCCTCATTCACCAATGTTTGGATGATTCGATGTTTGCAAAAGTGGCAAATGCCAACACCGCAAAGGAAGCATGGGAGATTTTGCAAAATTCTCTCCAAGGAGTTGACAAAGTGAAGAAGGTTCGACTCCAAGTATTACGAGGTGAGTTTGAAACCTTGCGGATGAAGGAATCTGAGTCCATTTCGGATTATTACTCAAGGGTGATGACTATTGTTAATCAAATGAAGAGATATGGAGAAACCATAGAAGATGTTCGTGTGATTGAAAAGATCCTTCGTTCTTTGACTCCAAAGTTTGATTATGTGGTTTGTGTCATTGAGTCAAAAGATTTAGACTCTATGACTATTGAAAATGTTATGGATGATTTGCAAGCTCAAGAAGATAAATTAAATAGAAGACAAGAAGAGTCCATTGAACAAGCCCTCAAAGCCAAGGTATTTTTGAAAAATAATCGAGAAGAAAAGAATGAAAAAGGACGAGGACGTGGACGAGGTCGAGGTTATGGCCAACGAGGATGTGGAAGAAGTGATCGTGAAGATCGTACATCATCAAGAAACCGAGGAAGATCAAGAGGAAGAGGAAGATTTAATTATCAAAGACCGAATGAAAAGAAGCATGACAAGTCCAATATTGAATGTTATAATTGTCAGAAATTTGGTCATTTTTCTTGGGAATGCCAAAATGAAGGTAGAAATGAGGAGAGAGTCAATCTCATTGAAGATCAACAAGATATTGAAGAGCCAACCTTGTTGCTAGCAATGAAGAATGAGGAGAAGAATGATGCAAGCACATGGTACCTTGACAATGGAGCAAGCAATCACATGTGTGGAGATAAAGAGGCATTTGTGGAACTTGATGAGAAAGTTAAAGGCAATGTTTCATTTGGAGACTCCTCGAAAGTCCAAATTCAAGGGAAAGGTACAATCTTAATTTCTCTAAAGGATGGGAGCCATAGCCTTATTACTGAAGTTTATTATGTGCCTAAGCTAAGAAGTAATATTTTGAGTTTGGGACAACTCCTTGAAAAGGGTTATGAAATTCATATGAAAGATTGTTGTCTCTTGCTAAGAGATCAATGTGGAAACTTGGTGGCTAAAGTATCAATGTCGAAGAATAGAATGTTCATGTTAAATCTCAAGACGATTGGTGCAAAGTGCTTGAAGGCTAGCGTGAAAAATGAAGCTTGGTGTTGGCACATGAGATTTGGTCACTTGAATTTTGGAGCCCTCAAAATGCTTGGAGAAAAAGAGATGGTAAATGGAATTCCAACCATTAGTCACCCTAACCAATTGTGTGAAGCGTGTCTTCTAGGCAAGCATGCAAGGTCAAGTTTTCCAAAAGAAGCAACATTAAGAGCGACCGAGCCCCTTCAACTTATTCATACTGATATATGTGGACCCATCAAGCCGTTATCATTTGGTAAAAGCAGATACTTCTTACTTTTTATTGATGATTACAGTAGGAAGACTTGGGTGTACTTCTTGAAGCAGAAATCTAAAGCATTCGTTGCTTTTAAAAATTTTAAAGCACTCATTGAAAAAGAAAGTGGCTACGAGATAAAATCTCTGAGATCCGACAGAGGAGGCGAATTTACTTCTAACGAATTCAATGCTTTTTCTGAAGCAAATGGAATTCGTCGTCCTTTGACAGTGCCCAGATCCCCACAACAAAATGGCGTTGCAGAACGAAAAAATAGGACCATTTTGAACATGGCAAGAAGTATGTTGAAGGCAAAGAATATGCCCAGGGAATTTTGGGCCGAAGCTGTTTCATGTGCAGTTTATCTATCCAATCGCTCACCAACAAAGAATGTGGATAATGTAACTCCTCAAGAAGCTTGGAGCGGAAGAAAGCCAAGTGTAAGACATATTCGGGTGTTTGGATGCATTGCCTATGCACATGTACCTGACCAAGGTAGATTAAAGCTTGATGATCGGAGTTCTAAATATGTTTTCATTGGCTATGATTCAAACTCCAAAGGCTACAAGTTGTACAATCCAAGCAATGGAAGGATTATCATAAGTCGTGATGTTGAGTTCGATGAACAAGCAAGTTGGAATTGGGAAGCACAAGAAGAACAATCTTATGATTTCTTTCCATACTTCGTGGAAGAACAAGATGTGACTCCAACACAAGTAATGAACCATCTGCCAGACATAACTCCTCAACAAGACATGACTCCTCCCCCTTCACCTGCTCCGGTCCATGAAAGTTTTGAAGAAAGCTCTAGCTCTGGAGAAAGCTCAAGTGAAACGCCATATAAATTCAGAAGTGTCGAAGATTTATACCGCTCCACTGAAGCTATCAATAACTTGTTTTGTCTGTTTATAGATAACGAGCCACTTAACTTCGGTGATGCAGTGAAAGATGAGAGTTGGAGACTAGCCATGGATGAAGAAATAAAATCAATTGAGAAGAACAACACTTGGGAGCTATCAGAACTTCCAAAAGGACATGAAGCTATTGAGGTCAAGTGGATTTTCAAGAAAAAGAAGAATGCAAGAGGAGAAGTGGTGAGATACAAAGCAAGACTTGTTGTTAAAGGCTATAAGCAGAAGCATGAGATCGATTATGATGAAGTCTTTGCACCAGTTGCTCGAATTGAAACTATTCGATTGATTATTTCTCTAGCGGCTCAAAAGAAGTGGAAAATCCATCAACTTGATGTGAAATCAGCATTTCTTAATGGTTTCTTAGAAGAGGAAGTTTACATTGAACAACCCATTGGATACAAAGTCAAAGGGCAAGAAGATAAATGTCTAAGGTTGAAAAAGGCATTATATGGATTGAAGCAAGGGCCTCGTGCATGGTACAGCCACATCGATAAGTATTTTCAAGATAAAGCTTTTGATCGTTGCCTACATGAACATGCACTTTATATTAAAGTGAAAGATGGTGGAGATATCTTGATAGTTTGTCTGTACGTGGATGATTTGATTTTTACAAGCAACAATCACAACCTAATTGAAGAATTCAAGAAGGATATGTCACTTGTTTTCAAGATGACTGATGTGGGTCTAATGTGTTATTATTTGGGCCTAGAAGTGGAACAATCTGAGGGTGGAATATTCATCTCACAAAAGGGCTATGCAAAAGAAGTGTTGAAGAAATTCAAAATGCTCGATTGCAATCCTGTTAATACTCCAATGGAATGCGGAGTAAAGTTGTCAAAGTTCAATGATGGAATAAAGGAAGATTCAACACTCTTCAAAAGTCTTGTGGGAAGTTTGAGATACTTGACTTGTACAAGACTCGATATCCTATTTGCAGTTGGTGTAGTAAGTCGCTACATGGAAGCTCCTACATCAACTCACATGAAGGCTGCTAAAAGAATTCTTCGTTACTTAAAGGGTACTATTGACTTTGGGCTATTCTACTCCTCTTCTCATGACTTTCAACTCATGGGATTTTGTGATAGTGATTTTGCCGGTGACATAGATGATAGAAAAAGCACCTCTGGATTTGTGTTTTTCTTGGGAGATTGTTGCATCTCTTGGAGTTCAAAAAAGCAACCCATTGTGACTCTTTCCACATGTGAGGCAGAATATGTAGCAGCAACTTCTTGTACGTGTCATGCTATTTGGCTTAAAAGATTAGTTAAAGAACTTCACTTGCCACAAGAAGGGCCTACTAAAATTTGCATCGATAATAAGTCTGCACAAGCACTTGCCAAGAATCCGGTGTTTCATGATCGAAGTAAACATATTGACACCCGATATCATTTTATTAGAGATCATATTGCCAAGAAGGAAGTGGAGCTCAAGTTTGTAAAGACTCAAGATCAAGTTGCAGACATTTTCACAAAACCTCTCAAGTTTGAAGATTTTCGAAGAATGCGTGAAAGCCTTGGTGTGATCAAGAAAAGTTAAAATTAAGAGGGAGTGTTGAAAAAAATAATAATAATTTAAACTTTTCATGAATAGGTACAACTATTCATGAACATATGTTAATGAATGGATGCAACCATTCATCATGAATGGATGTAACCTTTGCATGATGAAAGGGTGCAAAATAAAGAGATGTAATTTTTTTGAATAGCCACTAACAAGCCTATATAAAGGATTGTTAGTGATGGAACAAATCATTCAATTTTTGTACTCTTGTAATAACAATTACTTCTCTTCCTCTCTAAAAGTCTTACAAATTCTTCCACCTATTTCTAACAATTACGGTCTCGCAGCACGTACCGTGGTTGCAAGTATTAGTAATACTATTAGGACTGAGGACACGATCCTGTTCTTGAACTCCGAAAAGAAGAAAGGGCTGTCATTTAGATTCAAATAAACTGCTGGAGCCTTCACACGATGGTACTCGAGGTCGGCATCGTAATCGGATGATCTCAAAGAAAAACTCAGAACCTCCATGTTTGTTCTCTTGAGTAAGATCTCATTGCAGGAGACTTCAAACCATGAATTCAATGAACAATTGAGTCCGATTCCGAAAGGGTAGGGAACTCCAACTTCCCCACAGCTTTCTATACAACCAGGTTTTGCTGTAGAATTCGCTGCTAATGTTACCAAAAGCAAGAAACTCAAACTTAATGCAAATCTGGTCACCATTCTTTTTGTGGTTGCTCCTATTTGGATCGTTTAACAGAATTTTATAGTTTCAAAACCAATTTGATGATTTAATTGTATTTAAGGCCACTTATAGTTTTGAAACTGTTGTAATTAATGTTAAGGTTTAGAAACCTTGAAGAGAAGAATAAAAAGAGAGAACGATACTCTCGATATTTTATTGATAAACCCATAATATCTCAATTGAGACTGGGTGAGCTTTTATACAATGAGATGAGGGAGTTAGCTAAGTAACAGAAACTAACCACTTCTTAACTTCCTAACCGTCACTTGCTTACTCACCTCAACTCAACAATATACAATCTGACTAAACAGCTCACCTATACTAGAGTGATAACATTCCCCATGCATTCTAATCTTCAAAAACTCCTTGCAGAACTTCACCAGTTGTATTCAACACAAGACAAACATGCAAACACAAACATAACAACCAAGAAAGAACATATGAACTGTAGAAAAATAAAAGGACAACCTGTTAACTATGCAATTCAGTCTGAGAGATAGAACTGCCAATTTCTGTCGAAACTTAGAAAACAAGGCAACAGACAAAGGCTTGGTCATAATATCGACCACTTGTTCAAAGGCTGGAACTTCATTTACCAATAGCTTCTCAGCACTTACTTTCTCACGAACAAAATACAAATCAAGTTCAACATGTTTGAACTTGGAGTGCATAACAGGATTTGCCGAAACAGCCACAACACTAGAATTATCACACCAAAGAACTGGTGTCCCATCAAACTGAAGATGAAGCTCCTGAAGCAAGGACTGAAGCCACAAAACCTCAGTAGTGGCACAAGCCACAGCACGATACTCAACCTCCGCTGTAGACCGAGAAACAACGGACTGCTTCTTACAACCCCAGGAGACTGTATCACCACACAAAAATAAGCAAAACCCAGTAGTTAAGCGTCTATCATCCAAATCCGACCCCCAATTTGCATCCGTAAATGCCACAATATCCAAACGTGAGGCAGCAGTAAAACATAAACCATACTCAATTGTACCTTGAAGATATCTAAGTATACGTTTGACAGCTTGAAAATGAGTGTCAAGAGGAGATTGCATAAATTGACAAACCCGATTCACAACAAAGGCAATATCTGGCCTTGTAATAACTATATATTGCAAAGCCCCAACAATATTCCTATACTGTGTTACAGACTTTAAAGGACTACCAATGGCAGAGGACAATTTACAGTTAGAAACCATAGGAGTTGGTAATCCTTTGGCATTAAGTAGACCACTACGAGACAACAACTCACGGATATACTTCTGTTGACTCAAAAACAAACCACCATGCTCATGACGAACCTCAATGCCCAGGAAAAAAATCCAGAACCCCTAGATCTTTTAACGAAAAACCTCTATTCAAATCAGCAATGACATCCTGCACTATATTTTCATCACTGCCAGTTACTATAATATCATCTACATAGACGAGAAGATAAACCACGCTACTGTCTAAGATACGAACAAAGAGAGAAGAATCTGATTTCGACAACAAAAAACCAACAGACTGCAGATAAGTCCTTAGTTTATCAAACCATGCCCGTGGGGCTTGCATTAAACCATAAATTGCTTTATGTAATTTACACACTAACTGTTTCTTATCACCCTGCTCGTATCCTGGGGGCTGCGTCATATATACTTCCTCAACAAGATCGCCGTTGAGGAACGCATTATTAGTATCAATTTGGCGAATAATCCACCCTTTTGACACAACAACAGAAAGGATTGTCCTCACAGTTGTAGGCTTGATGACGGGACTGAATGTCTCATGAAAGTCATAGCCGGCTTGCTGTAGAAAGCCCTTCGCGACAAGCCTCGCTTTGTACCGTGAAACCGAACCGTCAGCATTTTTCTTAATTTTGAAAATCCACTTACAACTGACAGGAGAGCGGTTGGGAGGCAGCTCAACAATCGACCAGGTGTGATTCCAAAGAAGAGCATCATACTCCTCTTGTGCAGCACGTCTCCAGTTTTCACTCTGCAAGGCTTCTCGAATATTCTGAGGCTCAAAATCTCCTGGCAACCCAGAACCCAAACTTGTATTATAGAATTTGGGTTTGTGAATATCATTCTTTTCCCTCGTTAGCATAGGATGTCGATTCATAAGAGATGTACCACTATCATTTGGCAGAGACGGAGAAACTTCAAAAAGGACAGGATTCCCAAAACCAGCAAGACCCGAAGAAATCCCAGTACCCGACTGAGCCTCTAACATTTGGCCAGAACTTGAACGAACCCTATCATCAAGATCTGGAGATAAAGAAGGAATAGGAGACTCACAGGACACCGAAGCAGGAAAAGCAGATGCATCGGAGACAGCAGGGCGACCAGAGGCACGAGAAACAACTGAGATTTCATTCCCAAGCGCCTCTGGCTCTTTAGCAAGATTTTGAGACAAAGGGGAACCGGAATGTCTATCTTCAGTCACCAGAGGGGGCTGAGATGTTACCCTAACATCAGAGAACCCAGCAGATGAATCCAATAGAGGACAACATGCCGCGTCTGCACCAAGGCCCACTAGCTTGTCATTATATGATCGCGAATGAGGGGCCCTATCAATATCAGACACTAACGGAGTAACAAAGTCAAGACCCAAGGAAGGATCACTAGTAGTTGGACCAGGCTGTGGCCCATCCGGGACTGCATCAGAACAACCAGGACCCACAAAGGTATCACTAGTACATGGACCAGGCTGTGGCCCATTCGGAACTATATCAGAACAACCGGGATCCATTGACATACCGCTAGTAGTTGGACCAGGCTGTGACCCATCCAGAATTATGCTTGAAACACCTGGATCAGTATGTAACATATTCGTATCAATTGGGTTTGAAGAACCTTTATCAACTGGGCTAGAATCATGAGAGTCATGTACATGATTAGAAGACACATGCTCAGGAGTTACAAAAAAATAGGAAATACATTTGTGTCACACGTATCTCCACCTTCAAGATATGGATTTAACTTTGTTGACCCCTCACCATTCGGACGCCGAGGGAACACACTTTCATAAAAAATTACATGACGGGATATTAAGATTTTTCCATCATCATCCAAACATTTATAACCCTTGTGCATAGGACTATAACCAATGAAGACACATTGTTTGGACCGAAACTCAAGCTTATGTCGGTTAAACAGTCGAATGAGGGGAAAACACGCACACCCAAACGATCGTAAAAACTCATAATTGGGCTTTTGTTTGTGCAACACTTCATACGGGGAACACCCATGCAAGACCGAGGTTGGTAATATATTTATAAAAAAGACAGATGTCACAAATGCATGACTCCAAAATTAAAGAGATAAGCCGGCTTGAGCAAGTAGAGTCAACCCCATTTCCACAATATGCCGATGTTTCCGTTCAGCTTTTCCATTTTGCTCAGATGTACTAGGACACGAAACTCTATGAAGAATTCCATGGGCACTCAACCAGGAAGACAAAGCCCGATACTCACCACCACCGTCGGTTTGGAATGCTTTAATATTGTATCCAAACTGGACATTCACCATCTTATGAAAATTAACAAAACATTGGAAAACATCCGACTTCCGTTTAAAAAGATATATCCAAGTGAAACGACTAAACACGTCAATAAAAGAAACATAATAAAAGAAACCATCCGATGCGAAGTGAGCGGGTCCTCATACATCAGAAACAACAAGTTCAAAAGGGAAAGTATATTGAGTAGTAGACAAAGTAAAAGGCAACTTGTGAGCTTTGCCTTGTATACAAGATGAACAAACTGGAGGCAATTTATTATCACTAGGTACTATATCACATGAACGCAACGCTGTTCGAAGAACATCCAGAGATGGATGGCCCAACCGTTGATGCCACACCTCTAGAGGCAACCGAGAGGCCTTAGACGCAACACCCACATATGTCTCAGGCATCATCTTATTCGCAAATGAAAACCCAACAGTACCTTATAAACCAGCACCTCCTTGGACGCCAAAATCACCATGAGAACCAACCGAAGAATGCAGCTCATACAAGCCTTCAGGAGTGAGCCTCCACTACAGCAAAATTTCCCTGCCCTGAACATCCTTAACAAAGCATTTGTGAGGATGAAACTCAAAGAAAACAACATTATCACGTGCAAATTGAGATACAGACAACAAATTTCTTTTAATATCAGGTACACATAGCAAATTACGAAGACATAACGACCTATCCGAAGCAGCTAGATGTCCTAAACCAACACGAGTAATTTGAACTTTATCCCCATTCCCCGTGTGTAATGAATCCATACATGTGTATGCAACATCTGACTGAAGATTTGCCCTGTCATTCGTGATGTGATGTGTTGCACCTGAATCGAGGTACCACACCACATCCATAGAAACAGTGGCACTAGCATTACTGTCCGTCGGAGTGAAAGAATTAGCCAGAAATTGAGTTGGAGCAGACGAATGAAACTGTGATTGTTGAACCATCATCGAAGAAGAGGCAGAATTGGTGTTTGTAGCATCCAAAGGAAGTGAGCCAGGGGAAACAAATGTGTGCACACATGGATTGCTGCCAACAGACAAACCATTAGAAAATAAATGATTATGAGTCTGAGTAGATGGATGAGAAAAGTTAGAGACAGAGGACTGATTTGGAACATCAGAAGCTTGAGAAAAACTTCTCGAATTGTCATCAGTAGTGACACCAGCAAAATTACGATCAAACCTATACCAACACGTGTGAACGAGATGACCAAACCGTCCACAAAGCTGACATTGAGGTCGATTCGATCCCAAACGACCTCGTCCTTTGCCCCTAAAGCTTGTTGTACCACGTGAAGACCTTGAAAAAGCTCCCAAATTCTGATTGTGAATTTGCTCATCACCAAATCCCTCTTTATCATCAAGACTGCCATCCTTTGATACCTCAGTTTTAACACTGGAATGTGCAGTCATATTTGCTTGAATGGTAAGACCCTCAGTCATGAATTCATGTTGCCTAGCCTCACAATCAAATAACATTTCAGAGAGACTCTCAAGAGACAACGATTCTCGAGACGCCACTGTGATTACACTCTCGAACTCAGCCGTTAACCCAGCCAAGACCACACTTACATGTTCCTGATCTGAAATAGAATTTCCAGAGGCTCCCAACATATCACATAAGAGCTTAATCTTGGCCCAATAATCACTGACAGACAACCCTCGTTTCCACTGAGAGTGAAGACTGTGACGTAAGGAGGAGAGTTTCGCAGTAGACTTGGCACCAAACTTCTTGCCAAGGCATCCCAAATGGAACGAGAGGTAGTTAGCCCAGTGAGATGTGGAAGCACCTCATGTCCAATAGTGGACAAAAGCCACGAAGCAAGCAATTTGTCTTGTTTTAAGTAGGCCAGAAAAATAGGATTAATCTTAGTCTGTCTTGAGTCACCTGTGACCTTTTGATCAGGTATCTTATGCTCAACAAGAAAAGGCATGAGACCATATCCCTCAATAATCAAGGTGACCTGATGCTTCCAGAGAACATATGTGTGTTCACTAAGCTTAACCGTATCTAGCTTAGGGAGTTGTTGAACCGTGTACATACTTGAATCAGTCATAAGAGAAATAGGAACATAGCTAGAGCTTGTAGACGTCTTAATCGTCATAGTGAAGAAACCAGAAGAAAGAACTGCTAATATAGATGCAGAACAAACAAACCAGGAACAAAAAGAATCTCAGAGACAAACCAACAAACAGTTCATGTGCACCAAAAGCCAACCATCCACCAGTCAGATTTACACCGCTCAAAAGCCAAACACATACCACAAATATTCCTCAGACGCAAAACTTCAAATAGATTATGCTCATTCTTCAGATTATCCTCAAAACAATTACAAGAACACGAAATAAACCACACGATTCCAAACAACAATCACAACGCCACAGGCAACAAATGTACAAAAAGGCAAACGCAAAGCAATCGCAGGGCTATGATGTCTCTAAGATCTAATAAAATCAAAGAAACACAATTACTGACATCATGATTATCTAGAAATCACTCGTCTGCTCTCAACAAGCATACAAAACAGACATTCTTATGACACAACAGGCAATCCACAATGGAGATCAGAAAACTGATATAGACGAAAGCTAAGTGAGTACATAAATCTTCTTAAAGCAAGTCAGAATTACCTCAACTTGAGAGTTGATTATTGAGTCACCCGCTTAAGCCATATTCATAGTTGATCCAAAAGAAAGACGAATCGCATGCTCTCGCAACTAGGAAAAACAGAAAAGCAAAAGAAGCAAAAGAACAATAAAGGCAAGATCTGAATCGAAGCGGAAGAAAACCAGGATTAACAATGGCGAATGATACCATGTTAAGGTTTAGAAACCTTGTAGAGAAGAATAAGAAGAGAGAACTGTACTCTCGATATTTTATTGATAAACCCATAATATCTCAATTGAGACTGGGTGAGCTTTTATACAATGAGATGAGGGAGTTAGCTAAGTAATAGAAACTAACCACTTCCTAACTTCCTAACCGTCACTTGCTTAATCACCTCAACTCAACAATATACAATCTGACTAAACAACTCACCTATACTAGAGTCATAACAATTAAGTCCTTGTTCCAGTATAACATAAAGTTGAATCTGACTTCATCTCCGAAAATACTAAAGAGAAATATAAGATGTTTCTTTAAACTTTCGGCAGTTTAAACGCCCTGACACGTTAAAGCACGAAGTCCGACTCATGTCCTCCAGATTCAATGTTCCATACTTGTCAGATAAAGGAATTCTTCTTTCTTCCGGTATAATATAAACATTAGAGCAGAGGTGGCAAACAAAGCTTTCGGTTCTAGTTTTTTTTGTTTGTTTAGGTCATGTGTAACTGCATTCAGTTTAAGTTCAGTTTGGGTTATGTCTGGCTGCATTTAGTTTAAGTTCGGTTTAAATCTATTTCGGTTTCAGTTCGGGTCTATGGTGATTTCGGGTCAAGTCGATTGATTTCTGGTTCGGTTAATATCGAGTCAGGTCAATATCATGTTAATAAGAGGTCGATCGATTTCAATCGTATTTTTAGGCCGAGTTAGGAATTTACACCTTATATATGACTTTATATAGCTTTGTATATTTGGCTTTTTTGTAAGTTGTGTGACAGTTCACATCTCATCTTTCTTTATTTATTTTATTATATTTTCTTTATTTCGGGTTGCTTTCAGTTCGAGTCTATTCGTTTCGGTTGAAAATTGGTTCAGGTCTATTTTCGGTTCAACTAAAATTCATGTCGATTTTGGTTCGATTTATTTTGGGTTCCGGATCAAATTTGAGTCATCGTGTTCGGTCTCGAGTCAAATTTGTCAGGTTTATATTAAATGGTAAATTATTTAAATCATCATTGAACTTTACTATTAAACCTATTTTGGTCACTGAAGTTTCAAAATGTTCAATTTACTAGAGATTGAACGTTTTTGGTCACTCCTACGTTAAATTCTTGATGATGTCAATTTACTGGTGAACAAATGATTTTTTCCAAAATCCAAATGGTCAATGGCACAAAAGAAGCAACATAGTGAGAAACGATCTCCATGCGAGAACGGAGGATGTAGATCGACGAAAGAGAAACCAAAAGATTTTTGGTCAATTCGTGAACTTTAGATCACTTTCCGAAAAAATGGATATCGAATTCAAACTTTAGGGGCCGAGAAAAAGTAACTGGTAAAATTTGGGACCGAAAGACCACCATCTACGACTATTTGAGGTTTAAGAGTAGCAAAAAATGTTCAATATTTAAACTTGAGTGACTGGGTTGTAAGGGCGTGTGCTTTGGCAGCAACACATCATCTCTAGGTGGAAATGGTTTGTATGTTTTGCTTTGTTGTAAGACTGATTATTCCGGGACATGGATATGATGCACTCTTTTTCCTCCAATAGGATTAGAGAGGTTTTTTAATGAGGCTCGTATCCATGATCGATCTGTATGATCTTCTCTATATATATCATGCATATATCTCTTTCAAAAAAAAAGTTGAACGTTATGAGATTTGAATAACCAAAATAGATTTAAGAGTAAAGCTTAGTGATGATTTACGTAATTTATTTAATATTAAATTTGAATATTTTTTATTTCAAACTTAAATATTTTATTAAAAACAGACAGTTGGATAATATATATTCCAAGACAAAATCAAGTTGGAAATAATTGGATAATTATCCCACCTACTGCAAGACAAAAAGTCCAACAAGTTAATAAATTTTTATGTTCAATGATAGGGATGAGCTAATGCATCAAATACTTACCAAATTTATGTTTTAATCTCTTTGAAAAGTTTAAAACCTTAAATTTACAAAATACATGAGAGTTTTCTAATCAATCTTGCCGAATTTGTTGACTTCGTTGAATAGGGTGGAAAGAAAATTTCAATAAAAGTCATTATTATGTATAATTTATGATTTATCATATTTCTATAACCTATATATGATATATATAAAAACATAAGTTTAAAAAATCTTTTTTAACTACTTATATTTGATATTAGTCGATTAATTCGCATCGAGTTTTGTAGAGATTCAATATAAGTGTGATATTTTTAATTTAATTTTTTTTATTCACAATATCAAAATTCGAACTGCTTGTAACACCCGGGTTTGGGGGTCGGATGAAAATAATATTTAAATCATGGTTCGGGTTTCGGTTTTATAATTAAAATAATAAAATATTATTTTGGGCTTCATATATTCGAAGCAAACAATTATGTTGGATTTAAATTGTTTTGGAAATCAAATTCCATGAATTTTAGAATTTGGAAGATGGCCATCTCATTAATGGTAAAGTTGTAATTTCTTGGTCTTGTAAAATAAAACCCATTTTCATTTTATTTCAAATACCCAAAAATCACACTCATCTTTTTCCTCCCCATTTTTGAACATGAGTTTCTCCTCCCCATCTCCCATCACTATTCCATCACCAATCTTGCTTGTTTTTTTAGGGCTTTTCACAGGTAAATACATTTTCTTATTACCCCCATCTTCCTCTTTCTCCCCATATAATTTGTTTTCATTAAAGCTCACTAGTTTGCATTTTAGGGTTTTGAGATTTTGAGTTAAAAATGCTATCTTTGTTAGCTTTAACTAAAGCTTTTGATTTATTAATGTTATGTGAGTTCTTTACTACCTATAAGGTCTAACATATCCGATTTTTGCAAGGTTTTATGGTGAATCCCGAAATGGGTTTTTAGGGGTATATTTAAAGTGTCAAAATTTGTGTTTTTGGGATGGTTTTGTGAAAAATTGATGGGCTGATGTTATAGTAACATTGGGTAGGTGTCTTTGGATGTTATTTGATGATTTTTGAGTAGTTATAGTGTTGGTTTGAATGGATTCCCGTAGCTACTGCAGTAAGTGATTTTTGGGAGCGGAAATGAGAATTTTTAAGGTGTCTATGTGGGGAAATGAAGGGTTGATGGTTATACTATGTTTGGGTAGTGTTTTGAACATGTCTAAGGGTGCTTTGGATGACTACATTGCTGATTTTGGATGGGTCTTTGTGGAAGTACGAAACTGAGAAATTGAAGAATGAACTTGGCTTTGAATTGTGAGAATTGTAGTGGATTTGTGTGTTGGTGTTAAACTTTGGGTTTGTGGCTGATTTTGAGGTTAATATATTGTTTTTGAATGGTTAGAAGCAAGGGAAATCAATGGGGAAGCTTCGGGCTCGGATCCGAAAACTTGGATGCTTGGTAGGCTTGTCGGCTTGTGCTAATAGAGTGGTCGGTGAGTGATTACTATTTTTAAATGGCTTTCAAATATTGGTTCAAGCATGTGAACCTAGGATGGGCTTGGTAAACCCACCTAGAGTTGAGATTAGAGTGGTAGCCTAATCTCAAGCTTAGCTTAGGAGACCTTTGGTTGAACTCCTAATTTCTTATTATGCCTCATGTCTATTTGTGTTTGTGTTGGCTATGCATAATGTGTTATGCATGTTGTTGAGGCTTGATATGATGCGTTGATATATGCATGTGGTTTGGTTTATGAATCGTGCATGATAGTGATCATGGTGAGTACGTGCTAAGCACGTAAGTTATGTTGAGTTGATGCTGTGAAAGGTTATGGAATTTGATTAATATTGGCACTAGTATACTTGGGTACAATGATCGATCATTAGGATGAGTGTGCACACGAGAGTCAAAGTCACGCGTGGCCTTGGTGGCGTTAAGGCACCAAGGAGGAGTACGGGTACGCCCGAAAATCTTTATATTAGTCAGTGATGAGTGGAATCCCATCGACGGGGCGTGAGGATGAGTGGAATCCCCTCCGCGAGAACCGGTGATGAGTGTAATCCCACCGAAGGTAATGGTTATGTGGGAAATGCGTTCCAACATGTTATCCGCGTATTCGAGTCATAACTAGGTGCCAATATGAGTTTATATGTGCCTTTATGAATTGAGATGTGTTGCCAATATGATATGAAATGCGATTCTCATATGCCTTGAGATATGTTGTTAATAATACATTGATATATGTATCATTGTAAGTTGAGCTTATGAGTTGTTGAGCATAGCATAATGTTGATTATATGTTCATGCATCATGTTCATTTTGGCTCTCGTGGATCGGAGGTAAGATCATGCATTTCATTATGGTAGTTGCTCGTGCTTGGACCCTGCATTGTCGAGGGTTTGTTTTATGAGCTTACCCTCACTAAGCTTTTATGCTTACGCTCCTTTTTGTTCGACAATGCAGATCAGTAGCTTGTCGGTGGCAAGGGCAAGGAAAGGTCTCTAAGTGTCGCTTTTGGTTAGCTCAAGTATGAACTTTAAATTGAAAGATTGTAATAGTAAAGCAATGGGATAGGTGTCGTTGTTTGAGCCTTTTGAAGTATGTTATGTTGGTTGTTAGGAGCATGCTAGACTCCTTTTTATATGTTGTGTTGATTTGGCTTTTGGATGTTGGTTTTGCCTATCTTGAATATCTAAGTATATGTCCTTGGTGAAGCATGTTATCCTTAATGTTATGTATGGGGGTATGATTCTTAAGTTGTTGATTTCTTCAATGCATGGTCTTGATATGTTTGATATGTGTAAGCATGCTTGTTATGTATGGTCTGCCTTAGTGTTGTTGTATGTGTGTTGTGAGAGGCTTTAGTGGGGTGTTGGGGAATCCTTGTGCCTTAAAACCAGCTAAAATCAATCTGCAAACAGAGGGCGTTTCGAAACGGTCGACCCCGGTCTGATACGACCCCTTTGTTTTTGGCCAGGCGTTTCGATACGCCTAAGGAACGTTTCGATACGATTTTTCCACTAGAAATCTGAGAATTTGACGATAAATTGATGTATCGAAACAGGCCTTAGCGTTTCGGAACGGTCTTCGTATCGTTGACCACGAGAAGTTGATCGTTGACCTAGTTTCGATACGGGTCACCCCTATTTCGAAACGGACTCAACATGTTGACTTTGGCCAGTTGACCAAGTCATGGCGTTTCGAAACACCCAAAGGGCGTTCCGATACGGCTTGCTTAAAAAGAATAAATGGGCTATTTTAAAGTGTTGTTTCGGATGGTCGTTGTTATGTTGTTTGCGTTTCTGCTGTCGTGTTTCACGTAGGACTTAATAATGCATATAGACAAGATATAAATAAAAGGAATTTTCTAGGGTTTCTAACCGAGGTGGGACCTTAACGGGTTTCACATCGGTTTTCCCTGTGTAGCCTACTCGGACCGGACAAACGTCCGGACCGAGACGAGGGGGTTACACTACTGACCTTACTTAAGGGCAGGGCCGTCTTAGATATTTTCGAGACCATGAGCAAAAATTGAAAAATAAGCCTCTATAAAACGAAAATATATTCTATCTATTTGAACTATTAATTTAAAATTGCATTAATTAATCGCAGAAATACGATTAAACTCTTTTAATTCATTATTTTTTATTGTTTTGTTAAAAAATAACCTTAAATTTCATTAGTTCGCAACAAGTGCCAGAGAAAACGATAGTTCAAATTAAAAAGAATTTTTTTTTCTCCTTTTCTTAAAAATTCTAGTGTGGAGCTTTCAAAAAAATCTAGTGTGGATATACTATTTTTTAAAGATAAATACTCTTAATATTCTTTTGAATGTTCAATTATTAGAGATTAAATAAAAAATAGAATGTCTTAAAATTTAAAAATTTTAAAGTCAATCTCAAATTAAAATACCTTTTATTATTTTATCAAGACAATTTAAATTAATTATATCTTATTTTTAACATATTATCATTTGTTTTCAATAACCCTATAACGTTTAAACTTTTATATTACCGTATATTAAGCCTCTCAATTGAAGAAGTAGTAGAAGCATTGAATGATGATGATGTCAGCAGCTAATAAAGCGGGACTCATATCATGCAAAGTATAAAATGACAAAGTAGAGTGAAGCCCATAAAAAAATAGCTAAAGTAGATGCTAATTCTTGATATTTTGTTCCCAAATATGAGGCCTCATGAAAGTAGGGGCCCTGAGCAGGCGCTCAGGGTGCTCCTCTTATGCGTCGGGTCTGCTTAAGGGACCTAACACTTTATTCCATAGACCAATTAATTATTAGTAAATTTAAAGAAATTTTTTAATATATTAATTCACCATTTAAATATTAAAAAAATTGAATTATACTTATAATTAACATGAATAATATTTTTATGTGTTAAAATAAATTAATAAAATATATTTGAACTCTAGCTAGGACCTAGGTAGAAGAGACGTACGGAGGCAAGACAAGTAGGAGGGGTTCTTTAAGCGTATGGCGGTTAAAATGAGGTTAAAATAATAATATACAAAAATACTTATAGAAATAGTAAGAATTTGTGTATTGACCGATAAGGATTATCGTAGGTACATAATGGATACTTAAAAATTGATAAGCATTTGTGTGTATACCGAAATTTTTATTATTTTTGTAAGTACATAAAAATCGATACAAAAATTATTGTTATTTTTGTAAGCATTTTTATAGCCTTATTTTAAGTGTTTCACCTTAAAATCACTCAATAAAAGTTGTTGTCATTGACAAAAAAATAGGGTAATCTTCACTGATGATCACTTTTGTTTTGGGTTTGTTTTATTATGGTCACCCGAATTCAAAAAAGATTATTCTGGCCACTTACGTTCGAAACTGTTTCTGTTTTAGTCACTGGACCGTTAACCTCCGTTAGTTAAAAATAATAATTTCTAATTTGACCCTCAAACTTTCAAAACTTCATTTTTCACCATCTTCCCCAAACTCAATGAACTTCCCACTGCAGGGGAGAACTGCAAAAATCATTGATTGATTTCTTAATCTATTGAACTGCAAAAATGAAATGTCTACATGTTAGACCCCCTGTTGATGAGGTATGCTGATGTTTTTTTTTTCATTTAACTGATTTAATTAAGAACTTTTTGGTTTTTGAAGAAAAGAGTGCATGTTATACTTACCTCTTGTTTGCGCATCACTTATTGATTTCCAGGAACATTTGATAATCTTAAGTCGTTCTTGATAATGTCATTGTTTTATTTTCCATAAGGTCCCTTCGTAAGTTTTCCCCCTAACAGTTTGTTTTCACGTCAATGACAGAACACAAATATGAAATTGTTAAAAGGCTACAGGAGAGAAAACATATTTGTGGCATGACAGGAGATGATGTCAACGATGCTCCCGCTTTAAAGAAGGCAGACATTGGAATTGTTGTTGCTGATGCCACAGTTGCCGCTCGAAGTGCTTCAGACATCGTGCTTACTGAACCTGGGCTAAGTGTCATTATCAGTGCAGTGCTGACCAGCAGAGCTATTTTCCAAAGGATGAAGAACTACACTGTAAGTCATATCGAAGCTTACTGTTGTTGGCATTTTACAGTCCTTTACTCCACAGAGCAAGTGTTTCTAACTTTATCTCTTGTTCTTTTCAACTTTTACAGATCTATGCTGTTTCAATTACCATTCGTATTGTGGTAAGTATATATTCACCAGCTGAGACTTGAACAATAATAATTTTACAAATGTATTAGCTTATCCATGCTCATTTTGACAGTTTGGCTTCATGTTTATAGCCTTGATATGGAAGTTCGACTTTGCGCCTTTCATGGTTTTAATCATTGCCATTCTAAATGATGGTGAGAGGAGCTTTATCAGAATGCTACTTCAACATGACTATGTAAAAGCCACCAGGAAACCTACCATTGTCTTGCATTTGATTTATTTCATCATCACACATATCTACAGGTACAATCATGACAATTTCCAAGGACAGAGTTAAGCCATCTCCGATTCCTGATAGCTGGAAACTCAAAGAGATTTTCTCTACCGGCATTGTGCTCGGAGGTTACTTAGCACTAATGACAGTGTTATTCTTTTGGGCGATGAAAGACACCGATTTTTTCTCTGTAAGTTCAGCTTTCGCCTTTCATCTAACTTATGCCTTATTTTGGTGCGATTTTCTTTCGATTTTGCTGAGTTTCCTTTCTTAATTAAATCAGTTAAATTAAAAAAAAAACATCAGCATACCTCATCAGTAGGGGGTCTAACATGTAGACATTTCTTTTTTGCAGTTCAATAGATCAAAAAATCAATCAATGATTTTTGCAGTTCTCCCCTGCAGTGGGAAGTTCATTGAGTTTTGGGGAAGATGGTGAAAAATGAAGTTTTGAAAGTTTGGGGGTCAAATTAGAAATTATTATTTTTAACTAACGGAGGTTAACGGTCCAGTGACTAAAACATAAACGGTTTCGAACGTAAGTGGCCAGAATAATTTTTTTGAATTCGGGTGACCATAATAAAACAAACCCAAAACAAAAGTGACCATCAGTGAAAATTACCCAAAAAATAAAGTTTATTTCGTGTACGTACCCTAATAAATCGTTATCTTAGCAGTTTTATGTTGCACGCTCAATCACAACAAATTCAAGAAAACAAAACAAAATTGAGCAAAGTCAGATAAGAAAGGATTCATATCAAAATCAATCAGACCACGATTGATTTAACCGTAAAACTAAACGACATCGTTTTGTCTTTATAATCTGCATCCCAAATTGTGATAGTCAGTTCTGTTGCGGTACTTGGTCAGAGAGTTTTGAAGACCAATTTAAAACTTTTTTTTTAATATGTTGGTGCGATGTAAGAGTAGCATCTGTTTAACTTTTTTAGTCTTTTCAAAGACGGCACACACAACATGACATAACTGGTGCTCGAACCCGGGTCCCAAGAGATGATAAACATCTATCTTTGTCACCAGGACACAAGAGGATGAGCACCAATTTAAAACTTTTAAAATAGAATTAAAGGTTTAAACTTACATTTTCAAACCTTTCGAAGAGTTTAATTTATATTTTCTCTAAAAATTAGAGGATTAGCTAATTTTTTAAAATTTTAAAAGGCTTAATAAGAATTTTAAAATAATTATAAGAAGAATTTAATTAAACTTATTTGATTTTTTTTTTCAAAAAATTAATATAAATTTCATGAAGACCATATTAAAATTTAATGAATTAAATATTAATTATTTTAAAATTTGACCCTCAAGACCTAAATGTGTTTTCCCCTACTAAAACCACAGCGTACCGAAACTGAAACATAAGCAGGACGACAGCGTATTTGCAAAGTGAAAAGCGTAAAAGCATTATTATAAAGTTGATTATATGTCCCAACATTAAAAAATAGTAAAAATTTAAATTAAAAATGTTAAACCTTACACCCTAAAATAAATTTAAAATAGATTATACTCCAAATTCTCTAAATCATAACTACTAATCTTAACTTTAAACCTTAAATTTAAACCTAATTTTTAGTGTAGAGATAAATACGGGCATCGAAAAGGGGAAGAAGAATTCTATTCTTATAAAGTATAAACTACACGGATAAAAATTTCTTGCCCCTTTTTATGCTCATCACTAAAAAACACCAAAAAATTAAATTTTAAGCCCTAACTTAAATTTTAAATCATAAACCCTACACCCAATATCCTAAAAGTATATGATGCACTAAATTCCTTAAACTCTAACTACAACCCCTAACCTTAAACCCTAAACATTAAACCTAATTTTTAGTGCAGGGACATAAATAAGAGCACCGAAAAAAGAATATTTCTTTTCAAACTACACATTGCTAGTATAGTTGTAATATTACTCTCTTCCTCTCCGATACCATCATATTAGTTTTCACTGTTACAATTAAGAGTTTAAATAGATGTTTGTGATCGCAATAACGGTCACTATATATTGGTAATAACATCTTTTGAAACGCGATACACATAATTTTTATTTTCGTAATGGTATCGGTTATTAAAAAATTTACGTTCGCAATACCCGCAATGACCACAATAACATTTGTTATGTCTATAATCATGATAAATATAACACGACTGAAAATACGACAACAACAATTTAAATTCTTGACTACATTGGTGAGGGTGTGAAGGACAACAGTCCATTGCAACAACATAAAATGCTCTCAACTCCACAATGTACCTAATGGGTATGAAGGATGTCCCAATAGCTAACCTAAGAAGAATTGTCAAAAGAAAAAAGAAAAAAAAGAAGAAAGAAGTTATGAAAGCAGAGGTGTATCCTTTTCGCAGTAGTTGATTTGAGCAAACTTGTTGTGTAGTTATTAATGGTTATCGACTATAATGTATATGTTTAATTTGAATTCTAAATCTATTAGATAGCATACCAAATGAGAATACATGGATAAATATTGTCACACGGCCAGATAGAACCTTAAATATAGATGAAGATAAAAGTGATTCAAATCAAATAATAACATCAACAACAGTTATGAGTTATTAAAAAAAAACACCTGCAAATGGCCTAATAAAAGAATTATTCAAACTTCATTACCCAAGAGAGTAAGAAGCATGTCCTTGTAATCCCCTCTGGTGTCCTTATCAACAGCTTCATCAAGACGCACACTGTTTCTCTTATAATAAAGCTCTTTGATTTCTTTCAGGTCCTTTTCGGCCCTCGTAACGATCACTCTCGTAAGAGCATCCTCATCGGTTCCGAGCCTTTGGATTGAATTCCGCAAAACCTACGGCACACAACGGCAAATTTGAGTTCATGTTGATGGTGTTATGATCATAGGGCTTCTCAGTTCTCACCTTTTCGAAGTACTTTTTCGGGTCCTTGAAGCACCGGACCGTGATACGCAGCGTTTCAATGAACTCGTTTTTCGATTCATTTGGCAAATTCTGGAGAAACAACAAAGGTTAATGAAGAATACATAGGTTGTTGTTTGAAAGATATTGGAAGGTTTTTTGAACCTTAGTAATGGAAGTGCCTTGTTCTTCTCTATAAAGATTGAAAGTGAGTTGGAGCTGCAGTTTGCTCCTGGTAGTAAGTATCCTAATAACTTGGTCATTGTTGAGTTTCTTGTCTTTGATAGCTTCATGGAGTTCTTTGGCTTCATGTTTTGCTTGCCTTTTATTTATCTTTTGCCCTTCATATCTAATTGCACTCACCAACCCAATCAAGAGCTGTGAACATCAAGCAAAACTTTCAAAAATCATTCCTCCCAAAGATTTAGGGGCAATACAATATACTAAAATGGGACTCTCAACTTAAAAATAAAAAATGTGAAAAGAATTAAGAGGATGCCTTTCGGGTATCTCCCTTGGTGTTATCGTAAACATCTTCCTCCAGAGAACGCTTGTACCGAGCGTGGTAGGCTCTTCTTATGGACAAGAGCTCCTCGGAGGATCTGGTGCATGAGATTTCGACCAGCACCGGGTGTTCCTCACTCCATTTTCTTAACTCCACATGCGCTAACACCGCATCTCGATCCGCCGGATCCAATATCCAACGATACACTGCTTTCTATATACATATATTTCACAACAATAATACCATATTCATATTAAGCAATGAATACGATAACGAAATGGATATGGTAATGGCAATTAACCTCAAAATCACCGGTAAGCTCTCTTTCGAGTCGCCTGACCAGATCTTCTTTGTAAAGCTCTTGATAAGCAAACCTGATTTGCCTTCTTTGAGCCGCATTTCTACGACCCAACACATCGATTATCGCCTTTTCATCGGTGCCCCATCCTATCAATTTCATTGCATTTTAACAAAACCCAGATTTATTTTTTATATATAAAGTAGGATCATAAGAAAAAACAAAGAGAAAACCATGATTTATTAGAAAATTTTCCATGTAAAATAACCTTTACAAGCCTTGTAAAGAGCTTCTGCATCGGCTACAACTGAAACCTGATTAGGAACAGCAATGCTGGCCATTTCCCTTTTTTGTTTCACCTTAACAAATTTCCTGAATCCCGCTAGAGGTTATGGAAGTATAATATTTATAGTATTAGATTTTTTCACAGTACTCTGTATTACCCCGAATTCGAAGTGATTGCTTAATATAGACATGTGTCAGAAATACATATATCCAAAATTTTAATAATTTTTTGTATATTTAAAATATTATACTTTTATTTTCATATTCTATTTATGTCACACAAAGTAAAATAAGTTTAATGAAATCTATTAATTGGCTGAGTAATCAAAGATGCTCATATTGTCTTATTTTATATGAGTTTGAACTCCAACATTTACCTTGAAAATAGGGGCGAAGCTACAGCTTCAATGGGAGGGGCTGTGGCCCCACGGTAGGGGGAAATTTTTTTTACCCTTTGATTCTTTATATTTTTTCTGAAAGAATTAGAATAATTGTGAATCTGCCCCCTTCAAAATTTATATTTTGTCCCCCAAACTTCAAATTCTCGCTCCGTCCCTACTTAAAAATATAACATATCTTTACTTAATAAAAAAAATATTATGAAAAGTCTTTGGGTTTCTTAGAAAAAAAATATATTTTGTGATTTTAATGCATGTGTATGATTCATGGTCTTTCCAGTTGTTCCTAGACGTTTCCATTGCTAAGATTGTAGTAGAAAGATAGAAGAAATCTATGAGAAAATGAGGGAAGAGAGACGATACTCTCATTTTTTTATTAATAAGATTGTAACATCTCCAATGGAGACCAGTCACAATTTATACAAGAGATAGGAAGCAGTCTATAGTCAGTTACTAAGTGATAACTAACATTCAAAAACCTAACCACCTTCACCAACCATAACTGCTTTTCATAACAAACTCATTTCCTAACTATGTTATACTATAACATTCACCATACTTTCTGAAACTCTAAAACCACTCAAGAGAAAACTTGTAAAAAGAAACCAAAGAAAAATCAGATTGTAAAATAACACAACAAAAAATAGCATACCATCAAGTAACCTGTCCCACAACTGAAGTGGTTGAAGGGATCACATGAAGAACAAGTAATTTCTCTTGAAGCCTGTTGAAAAAGAGAGCAGACAGAGGCTTTGTCATAATGTCAGCAACTTGTTCATACGCAAGAACTTCATTGACACATAACTTTCCAGCCATTATACGTTTCCTTACAAAATAAAGATCCAACTCAACATGTTTAAACTTTGAGTGTAGAACAGGATTTGATGACACAACCACGGCACTAGAGTTATCACACCAAAGAGTTGGCTTACCCACTGACTCAACACCAAGCTCACTGAGCAAAGACTGAAGCCATACAACTTCAGTTGTTGCACAAGCAACACTTCGATACTCAGCTTCGGCAGTCGACCGAGAAACAACCTGTTGTTTACGTGAAGCCCAAGAAATGAGATTACCGCCAAAATAAAGACAGAACCCAGTAGTAGAACGTTTATCATCAACATCGGACCCCCAATCAGCATCAGCAAACACTGTAATAGACAAACGAGAAGAGCCAAGAAACCTCAAACCATAATCAAGTGTGCCTTGTAAGTACCTGAGAATTCTTTTGACATCATTAAAATGTTCATCCGATGAATTTTACATAAATTGGCAAACTCGGTTTACTGCAAAACCAATATCAGGTCGAGTAATAACAATATATTGAAGAGCCCATACAATACTACGATATTCTGTAGCATTCAAGAGTGGACTGCTTGTACGAGAAGAAAGCTTACAACTGGACACCATTGGAGTAGGCAACCCTTTTGCTGAGTCAAACCCACTCCTTTGTAACAACTCACAGATGTATTTCCTTTGGTGCAAGAAGAGACCATTAGAGACATAGTCAACTTGAATTCTCAAAAAATAGTTCAACAAACCAAGATCTTTTAACGAAAAAACCTTATTAAGATCAGTAACTATATTCTGAATCTGTACTGAATTATCCCCATTTACAATAATATTATCCACATAAACTAGGAGATAAACAACACTACCATGACCCTTATGAATGAACAAAGAAGCATCAGATTTCGAGCGGGAAAAACCAACAGATAGCAAATAAGACCTCAACTTCTCAAACCACGCTCGTAGAGCCTGTTTAAGGCCATAAATAGCCTTATTTAACCGACACACAACACTATTCTTATCTCCTTGTTCATACCCAGGAGGTTGTATCATGTACACCTCTTCAATCAAATCCTCATTTAAAAAAGCATTGCTAATATCAATATGTCTTAAGACCCATTTCTTGGTTACTGCTATTGACAAAATAGTGCGAATAGTAGTAGGTTTGACAACAGGACTAAAGGTTTCATTATAATCACAACCAGCTTGCTGCAAATATCCTTTAACTACTAACCTAGCCTTATATCGAGCAACATACCCGTCATCATTCTTCTTCAGTTTAAAAATCCATTTACAACCTAACACTCTCCTATTTGGTGGTAACTCAACCAAAGTTCAAGTGTTATTCCTAACAAGAGCATCAAACTCAGCTTGGGCTGCAGCTCTCCACTCATCACTAAGCAAAGCTTCCTCAATAGTCAAAGGCTCTATAGGCAAATCATCAACTAACTTACTAGAAGCAAAATAAACCTTAGGTTTACGAATCCCATTTTTACCCCTAGTCACCATAGGATGTATATTTTCAACACCATGCAAGGAGGGTAAAACATCCAAACCAATACTACCATTATTATCACATGGAACAATCGAATCAGGAACTAAAACATGAGAGACAGGAGAGGAAGGAGAATTACCTTCGAAACAACTTGGAGGTGCCAATAAAGAAGAAGAACTTACAGGAACAAATAAGGAATCACCTGAACCACCAGCAGCAGATGAAGAGCATGCACCAGGCTCAACTGGAAAAGCACCTCTTTCAGCAGCAATGGAAGGAGATGAAGTTTCAAACTCAGTTGCAATAGAAAAATCAGGACCAGACACACCCCCAGGAGATGCACCTTGTCCAGCAGTCTCTGGCAAAGAAGCACTCTTAGGGAGAACCCCTTGCTCTGCAGCCGTTGGGGAAGAAATACCCTCAGCAAAACCTTCATGCTCTTGAGCAGAGACATCCTCAACAGAAGCAGCAGCATGCTCAGTAGAAGGCCACAACAAGCCTACTGGTATAGAGGTAACACCCACTGGTATAGATGATGCACCTTGGAATGGTCTTGCTGGTACAGTACTAACACCTGTTGTGAGAGGAGAATTCTGACTAACGACCTCTGGAACATGCCCAGCAGATGCACCTTGAGCTTGTCTAACATCCACTGGTATAGAAGATGCACCTTGGAAATGTCTTGCTGATACATGATTAACACCTGCTGTGAGAGGAGAATTCTGACTAACAAACTCTGGAACATGCCCAGCAGATGCACCTTGAGCTTGTCTTGGAGACATAGTGTTAACATCTACTAAAAGAGTGGAACTTGAGCTAAGAGCCTCAGGAACATTCACAATAGATGCACCTGGAGCTTGTCCTGTAGGAGACCTTAACACAGTACGAGATACAAGAGGAACCAAACCAGAACCATCTTGATAACCAGTGTCAGTGTCTGAAAAAACTAAAGGAACACCAAACGAACTAGAAACATCAGAAACCTCTTGAACATTCCCCACTTTTGCAGCAAATGGAAAAATGGACTCATCAAAAACAACATGTCGAGAGATAAAAACCTTACCACACTCATCCAAGCACTTATAACCTTTGTGAGAGGTAGAATAACCAAGAAACGTGCATTGTCTAGACCGAAACTCCAACTTATGTGCATTGAAAGGCCTCAAAAGAGGATAACAAGCACAACCAAACACCTTGAGAAAAGAGTAATCTGGAATTTGACCAAATAAGACCTGACACAGAGACTTATTATGCAAAACTGGTGTAGGCAACTTATTTATCAAAAAAACAGCAGTTACAAATGCATAGCTCCAAAACCTTAAAGGAAACGATGCTTGAGAAAGCAAGGTCAGTCCCATCTCGACAACATGACGATGCTTCCTCTCAGCCGTACCATTCTGCTCTGAAGTACTTGGGAAAGAAAGCCGATGCTGCACTCCATGAGAAGCTAACCACTTGGCAAGGGCTTGATACTCGTCGCCACCATCCGTCTGAAGAACTTGTATTTTACAACCAAACGACACCTCAACCAGCTTATAAAAGTCAGTAAAACACTGAAAAACTTCAGATTTTCTTTTGAGTAAATAAAGCCATGTATGCCTACTAAAGACATCAATGAACGTAACATAGTACAAGAAACCTCCAGAGGCAACAGATGCAGGTCCCCAAACGTCCGAAACAACAAGTTGAAAAGGTTTATTATATGAAGTGGAGGACAAAGAAAAATGGAGCTTATGAGCTTTCCCTTGTAAACACGAAGAAGAAACATTCGGCAAATCATTATTACTTACAGCAATATTACCATTATTGAGAGCCATTTTGAGAACCGGCAAAGAGGGATGACCAAGCCGCTGGTGCCACTGAAAAAGAGAGTCAGAACTCCTCGTCACATTGAAAAGAAAACCCTGCTCAGAGAGAAAAGATTTAGTCGGCAAAGCAGGGGGACTGTAACTCATAGAGTCCCTCAGGCGTGCGCTTCCCTTCCAGTAGTGTAGCCTGTGTCTGAGAGTCCTTCACAAAACACCCACGAGGATGAAATTCCAGAAAAACATCATTATCTTGGGTTAATTTAGAAACAGATAATAAATTTTTCTGAATGTTAGGAACATGTAATAGACTTTGTAAACGCAAAGGCTTAGAAGTGGTAAGTAAAGACCCTTTACCAATATGCGTTATCGGAACCGCCTCACCATTACCCATCAGTAAAGACTTATTACCTGAGTAAATTGCCTCCGATTGCAAAGCAGAGCGATCATGGGTCACATGGTGAGTGGCCCCCGAATCTGGAAACCAAGAGGTTTCACGTGGAAAAGCCACAGTCGCCGCAGAAGGAAATGAGACAGAAGAGGCATTCGCCATCGGAACAGAACCAGTATTAGAGAATGAAGTAGAAGGTTGCACTGTCGAAGCAGCCACAGGAGAAGAGACATGCGGCAACTGAAACCCTGAATTAGACGAGGACAAACCTCCTGAGACTCCTGTGGACAGCACAGGAACAGGCCCACTAACAACAACCGGACTAGTGGCATAAGAAATATGCCCTCCAGACAACGCAGGCCCAAATGACTGAGCAAAAAACCCATGACCAAACACAGGAGTAGACACCGAGCCCATCATATGAGAACCAGGACTCCAGACATGAGTGTAAGCTTGAGGAGAATGAGCCACATGATTGTTAAGAACATGCCCAGATTCAACCTTCTTCGAGGAAGCATCAGAGTTGTCATCAGACTGATCAGTGTAACCAATAAAATCCTGATCAAACCGATACCAGCATTTTTGCACCACATGCCCAACTTTGCCACACAACTGACATTGTGGACGATGATTAGAATAACGGCCACGACCACCACGACCACCACGAGTACCTCCTCGTTGACCACGAAAAAAGGCCTGCTGCGAAGCATTGACCTGATTCCCAAAAGTAAAAGACTTATCTGCAGAAACAAGAGTTTGTTGCGAACTCTGCTGCACAGGGGAAGAACTCTGTTGCACAACAACATTAGCCTGAGCTGCTAAGGTATCAAACATAAAAGACTTCTACCGAACCTCACACTCAAACACCATGTCAGTTAATACTTCAAGAGAAAGTTTCTCATGAGAAGCTATGGCAAGAACATATTCAAACTCAACAGTTAAACCAGAAAGAATAACACTAATATGTTCTTGTTCAGACACTGTGCTACCAGCAGCATTAAGCGTATCACAAAGAAGTTAATCTTTGCCATATACTCATGAACAGTAGAATCTCTCTTCCTTTGAGAGTGAAGACTATGTCGAAGAGAACTAACCTTAGCACTGGACTTTGCCCCAAACAAACGAGAAATGGTGTTCCACACTGAAAGAGTAGTATTCAATCCAACAAGATAAGGAAGAACATCCGGAGTGACAGTCGTCATAAGCCACGAGGCAAGGAGTTTATCTTGTTGTCGATGAACAAGATAACCTGATTCTCCACCAACACGCCGTTTGCACTAGTCACAAATTGACTTGGAGGCTTATACTAATCAGAAATAAAATTCAACAAACCATATCCATCAATGATCAACATAACTTGGTGTTTCCACAGAATATAAGTATGTTCAGTGAGCTTAACCGTATCAAGTTTAGGAAGATGATGAACCGTAGTAGAAGACGAGACAACAGAAGTGTACGAAGAAACATTAACCTGAGACGAAGTAGACTGATCCTGTCGAGCTACCGTATCCCCAGCCATAACAGATAAAACGCAGGACTACAGAAGTTCACACATACAAAAGAACAAACAGATTGCAGGCAAGGAAAAGACGCATGACAACCAAGCTGAGAATCAATGCTATAATACCTCACAACAGAAACAAAGCAATGAGATACGATTTCCGATCTAAAGGACACCAGACAAATCACTAACCTACTCAACTTCAACAAATCCACGAGTAGGAATGCTAACGATCACAATCGATAATCCTTAGAAATATAAAAGATCGAGAAAACCGACGCACAAAGAATCAACAATCAAGTACAGAAATCTTACCATAACTGACCTGATTCAATCGAGAACCAAACCAGTTTAGGATTTGATTTTTGAGTCGAAAGAAAGATCCGCAGTTACAACAACCCAGCTTGGTTCGTCCGCAAGATAAAACCACAAGAAGAAGAAAGAACAGCAGAAGAAATGCCCATAACAAAATTGGCGAAAGATACCATGCTAAGATTGTAGTAGAAAGATAGAAGAAATCTATGAGAAAATGAGGGAAGAGAGACGGTACTCTCGTTTCTTTTATTAATAAGTCTGTAACATCTCCAATAGAGACCAGTCACAATTTATACAAGAGATAGGAAGCAGTCTATAGTCAGTTACTAAGTGATAACTAACATTCAAAAACCTAACCACCTTCACCAACCATAACTGCTTTTCATAACAAACTCATTTCCTAACTATGCTATACTATAACATCCATTTCAAATATCAATGACAAAGAGCAATGGTTTAGGAGTTAAGTTATTTAGGCTTATATATATATATCCAATTACATGGTGTAAAACTCTTTAAGTTTTACGCGTTTTTTGGATCGTTGGATTGGGGAAATGGATGGCTGAGATTAGGGATGTATAAAGCTGACCGACCTGCAAAACTGACTGAAACCGACTTGAGTCAGAACTGCTTGTGACTTGAGGTGACGGTGATCCGAAATCGATTCGAGTCTGAACTGGTGTTGACTTGAACCTTGGACTTGGAACTTTTGGATTTGAACCCAACTTGCACCCGACATGAGGACGCTCTAAACCCGAATTCAACCTGATAATGTGATAACCGAACATGACCTGATACGAACCTGATCTGAGATTAACCTGGTAAATAACTGATATTACTCGACCTGTTATCAACCTGGTCTGTAATTGACTCAACCTGTAAATGACCTGACTTGTTATTGAACTGATCTGATATTTACCTTACTTGGTATTTATCTGACTTGTAATAACTAATAAGTTACAATTGATGAATTTGTGAGATTATGAATTTATTATATTATAGTGTGACAAAATGCATCTTCGCAATTTAAGGTACATGATTAACTATGATCATTAAATTAACATGTTTACTTTTTTATATTTATAAATTATAGTATATAAAATATTTATAAGTTTTATTAAATATTTAAATGTTGTCAACATAATTCCTTAAGCTTTGTTATTTATGGTTTAATAATAACAGTTTATGGTTTAGTTTAGTGTTATTGGTTTATGAGATTAATTCTGATTCTTTAAGATTTATGATTTAGTTTAGTGTTTAGTTTAGGGTTATTGGTTTAGTATCAATGGTTTATGATTTAGCTTACTATTATTGGTTTATGAGATTAATTTTGATTCCTTAAGGTTTATGGTTTTGGGTTAGTATTATTGGCTTATGATTTAATATAAGGTTATTGATTTACGAGATTAATTCTGATTCAACTTACTAATTTATGCATTTGAATTTGACTAAATATTTATATCAAAACTTTGTGTACAATTGAACTAAATTAAAGTTTCAACTTTCATGTGTACAATTACATATTTACATCCAAATAAAAAAATTATGTATAATTATATTAAATCAAAATTTATATGGTATAATAATAATGTTCGAATTGATTTAATTTATTAAACATATGATCTAATTGAGCTAAATTAAAACTTAGAAGCATAAATCACGGACATAATTAAAAAAATTCTAAAACTAAATGTGAAATTTTAATTAGGACTCAATTCAATTAAATTAAAACCTAAAAGTGAAAATTTGAAACTTAAATGAAAGTCAACTAAAGTTAGAAGGGCTAAAAATAATTTATCCTAACCTAAAAACCCACGCGGGTGGGAAGCTTTCCCTCCCACTATTTCACTTTAATTAAAATCATGAAAAAAATAATTAGTATGGGCGAAGGACAAAATTTTGGAGGGAATTAAGCCCCTAATTTTTAGGTCATTTCCCTCCAAAATCTAAATAAAATCTTTTTAAATTTGATTCAATAATTAATTGCTCATTTGCCATTTGCCTCCTAATTTTTTTGCTTAGTGATTAATTACCTTTTAGTTCCTCACTTGTTTAAAATTTTCATTTTAGTCTTAACATTCACTTTTAAATTTTAGTTTAATTCAATTAAGTCATAATTATATATATATATTAAGATGTAAAATATTTTGGTATCCTGAGAGATATTTTGGTTCATATTAATCCCTAAAATTTTATTTTTATCTGAAAATTACCTATAATTACCATACCGAAGTCTATTTGTACACAATAATACCCAACTTGAAATTCAACCAAAATCGATATTCCCCGACCTGAATTTTATCCGTTAACGACGTGACCAGACCTAAAGTCCATCCGAACCTGAATTAACCTGCTAATTAACTGATTCAGACTAAAACCGTTTTGGCTTGAACTGAAATTTACCCGACCTGAACCTAAACTCAATCTGATTTAAAATCAACCTAATAATCACCTGAATCTAAGTCGACCCAAACCCGACCTGATCCGAGTTGAACCATTAAATTGACATGATATAACACATCTCTGGTTTGATCTGACCTGACCTGAAACCTGAACGATTACCTAATTTCACATCCCTAGTTGAGATTAACAGTAGAATATTTGAAGATTATCACTTGGGAAGAAAAGTAAGGAGTTAATCTCAGATATCCATTTCTCCCATCTAACGATCCAAAAAATGTATAAAACTTAAAGAGTTTTACATTGTGTAAGTGGATCTTAACCCTATATATATCAAGTTAATACTTAAAGAATTTTTCTCTCAAGTTGGTACTTGAAATATACACTTTCTCCCAACTTGGTACCTAAAGAATTTATGCTCTCAAATTGGTACTTAGACTTTAATTCCATCCGCTATTTTGGTACTTTTAGTAACAATTTTAGTCCCAAAACTTATACATTCAATCAATTTAATCCTAATTCAAAACAATTTAATCATATTTAAAAATTCATCAATTTAATCATGTTTGTGATATTGCCAAACCAAAAAATTCTGATCAAAACAACAGTCAGCTAACTAAATTCTACCATAAATCAACCAATTACATTTGAACTTTTATTTTACCAAGAAAGTAATATAATATTTCTAGGAGAAGAACAAACAATATAGGTGAATAACAAAGAGTAAATTGATATCATTTTTAAATATAGAGAGTTAAATTTATTGGATTGTTTCAAATTAGGACCAAATTAATGGAATGTATAAGTTTTGATTCTAACTTGGGAAAAGGTGCATAGTTCAAGTAACAACTTGGGAGTAAAAACTCTTTAGGTACCAAGTTGGGAGAAAGTGTATAGTTTATGTACCAACGTTAGAAAAAAATTTAAGTACCAAATTAGAAGAATGTGTCTAATTCATGTACCAAATGTATATTTAAGCCCAATAAAATGTATTGCTACCAAATTAGGGGGAAACACTTAAAAGTCTACAAATATTAGTTACGTACCTTGTAAAAAATTCTAGAGATAAAGTGGAAAAAATATCATAGAAATTAAGTGGAAAGGTAATTGTGGAAAGAAAATTAAAATAAGAAATTGTTAGAATTTTAGTAAGAAGTTAATTTATTTTTATATAACTAATTTTTAATTTTTTTTTAAAAAAATTAATCTCAGTTATCCCCGGAAAAATTCCAACAATATTGTGTTGGATTTTTTTAATTCTAAAAATATGGTTCTAACCAAATTATATCCCACAATATAGTAGTTTACTGTTCAATTCAGTAAACAAAGGGAGTTCACCCCGTTTTGAACAATAATTTGAAAAAACATAATAAAAAAAATTCCCCTGAGAGTGCCCCTGTCTTTGAACAGTAACAAAAAAATCGAAATCCAAGGCTGGATTTCCATCCGCCTTTGAATAGTAAGAAAAACTAAGGGGGGTTGCCACGTGGCAGCTTGGAAGGCAGCCGCACACTGTAGCAAGGCGGGTTGCCCTACCCTCGTCTTTGAACAGTGATCGGGTTGAGGTGTAGGCCTGCCCCTGTAGGGTGGCGGCCTTCACGTAGGGTGGCATGCATGCATGCCTCAAGTAGTGTTTTTTTATTTTGATTGGATAAATGGTAGGTGGGTTGGGTGGTTAAAATTTAAAGTAGTTGGGGTTGAAGGGTTGGAGGTTGATATGTTTTGTGGTGAAATATTGGAGAAGAAGAAGAAGAAGAAGAAGAAGAAGAAGAAGAAGAAGAAGAAGAAGAAGAAGAAGAAGATATTGTGTAAGTAAAATATATGTATTTTATTTTAGAAAATTATTTTAAGTATTTTTATTTGTAATGTATGAATATTTTTTCTAGTTACGAATTTTTATTGATTTTCAGTTAAATATTTTGAATCTTATATTGATAATTTTTTTAATTTTTTTTGAAGTTGTTTGAATTTTTGATATTTCAAATTATTGTGTTAAATAGGTGGTTGAAGAGAAGAAAAATTGTGAAGAGATTGAGTAAAGTTATTATAAATTTTGTTTGTAAACTTTTGTTGATTATGTTTATTAACAAATTATTTTTTAATTAATGTAGTAGATTTAGTCTCGAGTTGTAATATATTCTTATTTGTCCTATAGGATGGGTGAGCAAGCTCCTTTATTACGGTTACAAGATCAACACATTAGTAGTCTGTCGGTTCCTGAGATGGTACAAATTTGTTAATAATTTATTCATTAGAAATTCAATTATGTTAATAGTTTTTGGTTTATTTATTAATGTGTTAATTACAAGATTTTGAGGATACATTAAGCATCATCTGACCATGGCAAAAAATCCTCCCGACGATCGAATCAATGAATTGTTGCAAGCTTCTGGATTTTATTATACGACCTTCATTCGGGGGTACAAGTTGGTACATGGGTTGATAGCCGCTCTGATTGAGCGTTGGAGGCCAGAAACCCATACGTTTCATATGCCATGTGGGGAATGCACAATCACACTTGAAGACGTGGTCATGCTTATCGAGCTCCCAGTAAACGGGGCACCATTGATCAGGGAACCATTGACCGGGGACCCGTTGATCGACACGACAAAAGCTACACCTGAAACACTTTGCTCATTTTACCTCGGGAAGGTGCTAGATAAATCAAATTTGAATGGATCTCGTGTGAAATTGAGTTGGTTGGAAAGTGAATTTAAACTTAGTCAATATAACTTGGTTGCTGCGATATATAATGCCAGTCGTGGTTATATTCTACAACTCATTGGAGGTATATTGATGCCAGATAAATCTGGCAATGTTGTTTATACATGGTATCTACGCTTTTTGAGGTATCCATGGGAAGCTGTTAAATATAGTTGGGGATCAGCCGTATTAGCGTTCTTGTATCGTGAGTTGTGCAAGGGCGCTAAAAAAGAAAATGGTCATAAGGTTCGGGGTATCGATGGATGTTTGTTGTTGCTGCAAGCGTGCGCTTGACATCGATTTCCCTTTTGGATACCGATTACGGGAACATTGATTCGGTTCCCTCTTGTCTCTAGGTAATTCTCTTGATTTTGAGTTGAATTTTTAAATTTAAATATAATTTAAAAAATATTATTGTGATTTGTATACAGATGGTGCGGGAAAAAAGCGTACACAGGGTTGGCGAACAACAAGCTGAAAGTATTTAGAGCTCATATTGATTTGTACGCTCAGAAGAAGGTATCTGGTTAAATGTATTGTTTGCATTTTAGTTAAATATTTACAATTCATTATTTATGTTATAATTACATGTCTTATTAAAAGAGTCGTTATTTTGTAGTTTATTTGGATGTCGTACAACAACGATGATCGCATTTTTGTACTGGAAGATCTGATACATGAACCTCTTATGTGGTGTTTTGTTACACCGTTGATCTTCTTCGCGATTGTCGAGTTCCACTTTACCGATAGGGTGCTGAGGCAGTTTGGCTTCCACCATCCAATTCCGCATATCCACTCAATCATGACTTCCTGCATGATTTTGATGGACGCGGCATGCCAGACGTAAATTGGGAAGTCATACATACCGACTACGTTAATGCGTGAAACAACAGAGCTTCAAATTTACAATTTTGCGCTTCAATCCAAGAGGATGATCTTGATTTTCAAAGGTCAGAGTACTTGATCTATTTTCTTAGTAATGGAATGTCGTACCTAACTTCGGTCAATGGACGGGAAGAATGTCGAATATATAAGAAGAAATACGGTGGTAAGGGTGAACCCCCTAAGAGTGCAGCAACAGGCGCATCTCAGATTCCCGTTGGGAGTAGAAACCTTGAAGGTTGGCCAATCACTTGAGAACAACCAGAAGTGGGCTCGCCAGTTATATGGGAAAAGGAACCGACTCCTACACATGTACAACCAGAAGTGGGCTCGTGCTTCTCAAATACTCACGAGTTTGATGATGTTGTTTTATACACGCCCGAGTTTATTCCTCAACAATCACCTCTTTACTCGGACTTTGGACAGAGCATGGATTTTTAGGAAATACAAAATTTCCTGAATTCACCAGAGATTATAAGAGGGCATAGCGGTCACGTGGACATGTTCACAACACCGCCTCCTATACCCTCGGTGACCGATGAGGTGAGCTACGCTGAAGAGGATGCTGAAGAGGATCTTGAGGCATAACATAGGCCACACCGTAAGAGGATCCCGAAACACACTTACTTTTCGACCATATCCGCTCATTGTAAGAAATTACGTAAGAGGATGCAGAAGAAAAAATGATTTTATGTATTTTGGTCATTGGGACGTTAGTCTCCGTTAATAAAAATAAATAAATTTTAATTTTACCCCAAAACTTTCAAAACTTTATTTTTCACCATCTTCCCCCAAAACAATTTCGAATCCAATTGAATAATTTGAATCCTTTCTTCGGTCCATTGTTGTCTCTTTGCATTTTCCACCAGAAGCTGAACAGGACGCAATGCATAAAGACTTGCTCTATGCTAGTTATAAAATATGACTAGTATATAATAATAATAATTAACAAATTTGTTGTGGAGAGAAGCAATGGATAGCTTAATTACAAGTAATGGGCCTAAGCCACTGATCCTGCAGCAGCTTACTAATAATTGAGAGCTACCAAGCTAACTTAGCTGCTTTACATCAAAGGATGGAATGGATGAGGAAGCAATGGAAGAAAATTAGTCATTCAAGGGAAATAAAATAAGAAACGACAGAATAAGGGAGATGAATTCTTGATATTAATAGCAAGATATCAGAAACACTAGGAGTCTTGCAGGTTCAAAATATATGTTATGGCACAAACAATATAGTAACTCATCCTACTTACCCTCAATCTCTAGAGTTCACATACTTAAAAATTTTCCTCCTAAAGAATATAATATATATATATATATATATATCCTTGCTCATCAAGGCTTAAGCGGGCTTCCATGAAAGTACCATTGCACATCAGAGATTGTGAGAATCAATGACTATCTTGTTATGTAACACCCGAGTTTAGGGGTCGGGTGAAAATAATATTTTAACATTATTCCGGGTTCGATTTTACAATTAAAATAATGTTCCGGGTTTTTGTTCAAATTAATTAGTTGTGTTGGCCATATTTTGAAATTAAACCCCAAATAGCCATGGATTACATGCTATTGTGAATATCCCATTTTATTAAGGGTAAAAGGGTCTTTGGCTTTTAAATTAAAACAAAACAATTAAAAACATCCAACTTCATTATTCACTATCTGCTTCAAAAATCAAAACCAACGTGAAAGGGAGAGAGCTCATCCCCTCCACTATTCCATCACCTTGTTCCTCCATTTTAACTCGGATTTGCAAGTAACTACATTTTCAACTTGTCCTCAACATCATCTCTTCAAAAGTACAAACGGTTTTCATTTTCCTCAATGTTTTGAAAATGGAGTTTTTGGAGATTTTGATTAAAAAATGATAACTTTATGTTGTTAAACTCAATATTTTGATTTAATGTTGTTAGTTATGAAGTCTAGGAGCTAAATGGTTCAACATATATGAATTTTACTTGGTTTTGAGCATATTCCCGAAATTGGGTTTAAATGAGGGTTTTTGAAGGGTTTTGGGGGTTGTTTTAGGTGGGAATTGGTGGGCTAATGTTAGTACTATGGTTAGGGGTTGCTTTGGGATCATTTGTGGGTATAAAAGGTGTTGGAAACATGAGTTTTGAACAAGGTTATTGGACTGCTCGAATTGGTTAAAATTGGGGTTTGTTCATGGCTTGAAATGTTGAGTTTGATGCTTGAATTGTATTCTGGGTTAACTACTTTGATGCTTGGGCTGATTGGAAGTTGTTTGGTTTGTGTTGAGGTTGTTTAGAGGCGAGAACTTGTGTTGGTGAGGCATCGGGGGTGAATCCGGAAGCTTGAAGGTGGTTGCTTGCTTGGTATTTGAGCTTGGAAGTAGAGGTGAGTGGTTAATGTTTTTAAAAGTGGTTTAAGTGTTTGGTTCGAGCATGTGGACTAGGTTGGGCTTGGTAGACCCACCTAGAGTTAGGGTTAGGGTGGTAGCCTAATCCTAAACTTAAACTAGAGACATTGGTTGAACTTGTATTTGATGTTTATGCCTCGTAATATTGTGATATAATGATTAATGTATATTGTGCTATACATGTGAGATGAGGCATGAGTTGTGATGCATTATGATATGCATGTGAATGGTTCATGATTGTGATCATAGTGAGTACGTGCTAGGCACGTAATTGTTTGCACTTGATAATGTTGAATGAGTTAAATGTTGGCACTAGTATGCTTCAGTACAAATGATCGATCATTAGGATGTTAGTGTGCACACATGAGTCAAATTCGCGCGTGGCCTTGGTGGCGTTGAGTCACCAAGGAGGAGTACGGGTTCGCCCGGAAATTGTTATTTATGTATAGTCGATGATGAGTGGAATCCCATCGACGGGGTGTGAGGATGAGTGGAATCCCCTCCGCGAGACCGATGATGAGTGTAATCCCACCGTGAGGTAAAGTGGTTGTTGGATGTGAGTTCCAACATGTTTATCCGCGTATTCGGGTCATAGCTAGGTGCCAATATTGATTGATATGTGTATCCATGTGATGTGGAATGTGATTCCTACTTGGATGTTTTTATGTGCTTACATATGTTGTGGAATGAGCTTGTTAAGCATGACATAAAATTGAATATTGTTCATGCATCATTAACATTTTGGCTCTTGAGGGTCAAAGGTATAATCATGCATTTACCTTGGTTGAGTACGTGCTTGGACCCTGCATTGTCGAGGTTTGTTTTTAAAGAGCTAACCCTCACTAAGCTTTATTGCTTACGTTCTCTTTGTTCGACAATGCAGATCAGTAGCTCGTGGGTTGCTAAGTGCAAGAAGAGGCCTCCAAGTGTGTGTGCTTGTGGTGCTAGCTATCTAGTATGGTTTTTAGTTTATGATGTAATGGTCAAGCAATGGGACATGTAATCGTGCTATGATGCTTTTGAAGTGTGATGTTGTTGTTTAGGAGCATGTTAGACTCTTTTGTTATGTTGTTGACTTGGCTTTTGAGATGTATGCCCTTGTTTGTAAACCTAGTTGGTATTTGCTTACCTTTAATTGTCTAAGTGTAGCCTTTGTTAAAGCATGCTTTATGAAATGACATGAATGGTCTTTGGTTTAGTTGCCTATTTGTATATCTTGTGTATGTTAGGTATGGATGTTAGGGAGCATGCCTCTAGAAGGTAATTGTATGATTTGGTTTCTTTGTGAAGTTGTTTCGGACGTTTGGAACCTCTAGGAGATGTCTAAAACAGATTTTGAGGTTTTACAGACATCCAGTGTTTCGAAATGGGCTGGTCTATTTCGGAACGGGTTTGGCTTTAGGGACCCCGTATCGGAACTCGTTTCGATACGGTTTGGCCACTGTGAACCCCTGTTCCGAAACGGGTATCGGAACACTTTGGCTACTGGAAATCTGAGAATTTGCCGAGATGATGGGGTTTAGAAACGGGTCTAAGTGTTTCAGAACGGTCAATATCTCGTTGACCACGAGAAGTTGACCGTTGAGGGTGTTTCGGAACGGTTGACCTCCGTTCCGATACGGCCTCCTCGTGTGAGCTTGGGGCCGTTGACCAAGTCAAGGCGTTTCGATACATCTTGATGGTGTTTCGAAACGGCCTACCTAATCATTTAAAAATGGACTGTTTAACTGTCGTTCTGTGTTTAGTTGCGTGTCTTCCTCAATTTATTTTGTTGTTTTGATCACATAGGATTTAAATGTGCCTTTAGAGAAGATTAAATTAAATGAAATTTTTAGGGTTGCTAACCGAGGGGGAATCCTTAACGGGTTTCGCTTCGGTTTTCCCCGTGTGGCCTACTTGGACCGGTCATCTGGCAAGACCGGGACGAGGGGGTTACACTTGTTGGTATCAAAGCCTAAGGTTACCGAGACCTTGGGCAGGTAAGTTAGGTAAGTTTAAGTTTTATGATTGATATGCACGGTGTTTGCTTGCCTTGTAAATATGATTGCTTGTGTGACAAGTATGCTGATTGTTTTGTTTAAAAGCATGTTGTTTAAGAGTCCCATTGCTACTATTACATCGGAAAAAAAATTTAAAGTGAGGGAACGTACTTGAGCACTTGGAAGCCTTGCCTTGCTAACCCAATTTTGTATGTTTGTTGTGGTTGTAGTTATTGTCTGTGAGCGATGTCTAGGCCGAGAGGTAGGCCGAGGGTGGTTCGTCAGGAACCACGGGTTGCGGTTCCTGTTAATGAGCCGGTGGTTGGAGTTGAGGCTCATGTGTTGGAGCCTGCTGCTGGAGTTGGAGTTCCTCCACCACCTCCACCACCACCACCTCCTCCGCCTGGAGTTGGAGGCGAGGATGGAGCTGAAGGAGAGGGACCTCAGGGTGGCCAAGGTCCGGCCGAAATTGATATGACTCCGCTTGTGCAAGCTATAGCGGGAGCATTTCAGGCTGCAGCTCAGCCTAGGGGTGACGATGCTAGTCTACCGTTGGAGAGGCTCCGTAGTCTTGGGGCCGAAGAGTTCAGATGATCGACTCCGGAGAGGTCTGAGTTGTGGTTGGAGAAGACCGTTCGCATCTTAGCTTAGATGGGTTGTGTGGGTGCTCGCAGATTGGGCTGTGTGATCTCTTTGCTTCAGGGTGATGCCTACACCTGGTGGGTCACTATTACTACCGGAGTTCCAGAGGCAGAGGTTGATTGGGATTTCTTTGAGTCTGCTTTTAGAAAGAGGTACTTGGGGCCGAGGTATCTAGATGAGAAGAAGCGAGAGTTTATGGCTCTTGTTCAGGGAGAAGCTACTGTGACTGACTACGAGATCTGCTTTGTTCGTCTGAGTCAATATGCTTCAGAGTTAGTGCCTACTGAGAGGGCCCGATGTGACCGCTTCAGATACGGACTTCATGAGGAAGTTAAGAGGTACACCTTAGCTTCAGATTATTCAGACTTTGATGTCTTGGTTGCTAGAGCCAAGGACATTGAGCACAACTTGGGGCTGGCCAAGCGTTCTGGAGGTTCTAGTTCTGGTAAGAGGCATAACAACTTTGACAGTAGAGATGCCAAGAAGCATAGAGGTGGCGGACAGCAGTTCGACCATAGGCGTGGTGGTGGACACCATGGGAGGGGCCATCAGGGCCATAGAGGTGGAGGGTGTTTGCCCGAGTGCACACGTTGTGGGATACAACACACTGGTGAGTGTTGGGGTAACTTCCATGCTTGTTGGAACTGTTATTCGAGGGACCACTTTAGGAGGGAGTGTCCGCATCAGGCGGCACATGCACTGAACATTGCTCAGGCTCCTGCAAGAGTGAATGATTTTTAGAGAGGCCGTGGGCGCGGTCGGGGCTACTTCCAGCCTAGAGCTGATGCACCTAGGGTAGATACTCAGAGGAACCTTGCTCATGTTGTGGCAGTGCAGCCAAAGGCGGGAGGACCAGCGAGAGTTTATGCTCAGAGAGAGGCCGAGAACGACACTGATGTGATAGCAGGTAATTTTGAGTTACAGTCTATGTCTTTGCTTTCTTTGGTTGATTCGGGTTCTACACATTCCTACATTTTGAGTGAGCATGCACGGAAGTTAGATATCCCTGTTGAGATCTTAGATGTAGGTATGCATGTGACTAGTTCTTTTGGTGAGACAGTTGTGGTTAGACGTATGTATAGGAGATGTCCACTAAAGATTTAGGGTCATGTGTTCTCTGTTGATATGATGGAACTTCCCTTTGTAAACACCTATTTTTATCCGGGACTAAACACAAACTAGCCCAACCCAACATTCAAATTAAAAAATAAATAAGCCTTTATTATTATTATTATTATTATTATTATTATTATTATTATTATTATTATTATTATTATTATTATTATTATTATTATTATTATTATTATTATTATTATTATTATTATTTACAACCCAATCAATAACCCATATAACCCTAATAAACCAATACCTATACAAGCCCAATACCCAAAACCCAATCTAACCTAAACCTAAAAATACCCTAGTCTTAAACACCCAAACCCTAGCCGCCGCCAACCCCTCATATGTCAAGCCACGCTGCCGCCAACCGTTCGAACCGCCACCGTCCCGACAACCAACCAACAGCCGCCACGTCATCCGCACCGCCCAAACCTGAAAAAGTAAAAAATCTTGTCAGAACCACTTGTTTTTCTTTTCATTTCGAAATGGGTATTTAAAACCCAAATCAAAATGTAATGGGATCAGTTTTTGGTGTTCGAAATAAAAAAACCAGAAAAAATTCTTTCTGTTTCACTATTCAGAGCAAATAACGCAGAAAAAGGAGAGGTTCCATCAACAAAAAATAAAAAAGGTAAAAAAATAATGAAAAAATATTTTGGTTTTTGCTAGATCTATTCGTATAGGGTTAGATCTAACAAAAAATAAGGTTAGATCCAAGAAAAAGGAAAAAAAACGAACCTCGAGCTTCATTTTCATCATCTCCGGCGACCACAGACGGCGGTGGCCATCGCCGGTGAACGGCGGCGAACGGCGGCGCTCGCGGACGTCGACGGCCGGCCATCGGACAGCGCAGAGAATTTTGGGAGAGTAAATATTTTTTCCTTTACCGCACACAAATGATTTTTTTGTCCAAAATGAGGTATTTATACCCAATCTAAACGACGTCGTTTTGGCCCTCTGGTGACCCGCCTCTAAACCCGACCCGAGAAGGAGAACCCGCGTGTTTTTGTTGGTTAATGGGGAAATTGCATTTTGGCTCCTCAATTTTCATATCCTTTAATTTTCTTTTTATTCCATTTCGGTCACTATTTTTTCTTTCTTTCCCTTTCCCTTTCCCTTTCAAGCTTTATTACTATATATTTGTTATTATTATTCGTTATCTCAATAAATTATTTTAGCATCAATATACCGTTATTATTATATCATATTATTATTTTTATTGTTAACATTATTACATAGTAATATTTTTTTTTGATTCATTATTACATAGTAATATTATTTGTAAAAAGGGGTATATACGTATTATATATCAATATCATATATATTGTATATATTCAATATTATTGTTCTCATTAGTAAAGTTTGTATATTATATACGTATACTTCTTTTTAAATATGTTATTATTATTTTTATTATTATTATGCTATACTATTTTTATGATGTCATATTATGATTATATTTACCATTATTTTTTGTTTCCCACGTTATGTTATATGTATGTATATTATATTTCTATTATTATTATTTTATTATTACTATTATTATAATATTAGTATATATTCTATTTATACTATTATTATTGTTCTTTTATTGTTATTATTATTAAAATTAATTAATATGTTATATTAATACATTATGATTTATTTTTTACGTTATATATATATATATTTACAATACATTATACTTATATTATTATTACTACTTATATTCTATTATATGTATATCATAATATCGTGTATAGTATTATTAACACGAGGTTAATATATTATATATATATATATATATATATATTCTATTAGCTTACTATATTTATTCGTTTATTCTGTATTTCTATTTTTTATATGTTTTGTACATACTTATATATATATCTTATATGATCGTATTATGATAGTTAGTTATTTAAGGGATATTTTCTAATTATTTTTGGGAATCGATTAAGAAGTGGCATCCTGACTTATTCATGTGTTATCTTCTTCGGCTGTTGTAAATGAGGAAATGTTCTCTTTAGATTTTACTATTTTGGGGATTAAATTTTAAATTAAATTTGAATTTTTGTTTTCTTGCAAGACAATACTTAATCAACGCGGTACCAATTTTGGGCGCTGTGGGGGTGCTAATCCTTCCCCACGCGTAACCGACTCCCGAACCAAAATATTTTTGAATCTCTGGTTAATTTTTAACGGTGCCTGGCCTACTATAGTGGCCGGTCACGACTCCAACACTCATTTCTCCATTTTTTTTCCATTTCTCCCATTTTCAAAATATTTTCCAACATCACCATTGCTTCCAAAAACAATAAAAAAACCTTTATTACAGATGGCGACTCCGCTGGGGATTTTTTTTTAGAGAGTCAGGCCAATGTTGATTTTTTGTTGTCTTGCAAGAAAGTAAAATTTCGATTTTAATTTAATTTTTAATCCATTTGCATTCATGCATGAGCTATTCGAGCTCCGTAACCGTTAAGTGGGAGTGATTACTTTGTCTCGTGGGGTGGCCACCTCCGTATGATGTTGTAATTCACTTTCAGGATATGATCATTATATTTCGTGGGATTTACGCCTCCGTATGGTATAAGGACTCATATCCTCCCAAATTGATATCCTATTATCTTTTTAGGTAATAGCGACAGTTCGGGTACCCTTAGTACTCTAGATCCTAACTACATATAGTAGCCCATAGAGCCCACCTTTTAGAGTCATACCGAAACTCTGCCCATTTAGCAGTCACCCTGTTAGGCCTTGCTTACTTGTTTACACCTTCATTTATTATTTGTGTATAGTTTTTTATTTGTTTTAATTTTATTTATTTATCGTTAATTTGTTCATTTATTCAAATCTGAACTAACCTATTTTCTCTTTTTTTAATCACTTCATATTAAATTCATTCATTTTGCATTGATTGCATGACATCATTATCATATTTTAATTTTGCATTTCACAAGCATGAAGTACTGATTCACAATTGGTTCTCAGCAAACAAAAAAAGAAAATTTATCATCAGGAGAAAATCTGGTACCCTAGATATCAATGCAACATTCAAAGTTGTGAATAAATCCCGTGGATTCAGAAGTTGAGCTATGAGAACCATATTTGAATCCGTACTTTTTCATCTAAGATATGCACCTTGCATTTACATGCATTCATTTTTGAAAATGTAAGACTGATTCTTGGGATGCCCTGTGACAGTGATACTGGATAAAACAAAAAGCCAACCAATTCAGCACCCCTACGAAACCCGACAAAAAACTAAAATGGTGAACGAAGACAGATTAGATAGAATTGAGCAAACTCAAAGAGACATGCAAGTAGATTTGGCTAAAAAGATGGAGGACCAATTAGTCAAGGCACAACAAGACATGATGGAACAGTTCAAGAAAACTCAACAAGACACACTCGGCCAAATAGCACAAATGCTGGGATTTAAGCTTCCTGAGCCAGGAGAGACATCTGTTGTAAATCCCACGACAAAACCCATGGATAAGGATGAAGGTCCTACATATCCTCCGGGGTTTACTCCTACACATGTTAGGATCCAAACTGACCCTCAGGTAATATTCTCTCGAGGAAAAGCACAACTTCATCAGGCTGGTGTCTCTTCCCCTATTAATTTAGCCTTCGTTTCAGAAGACAAGCCCAAGGGTAATAAAGTCGAAAATTTTGTCTCAGAGATGGACCAGTTGATCGAGACCGAGAAACCCAAGATTGAAACCTCAAAAGAGATCGAGGATCGTTGCAAGCGACTCGAAGAGAAGATGGAAGCTATGGAGGTAGTTGACACTTTTGTTGGTTTTGATGCCAATGAACTTAGCCTTGTCCCAGATTTGGTGTTACCTCTAAGTTTAAAGTCCTGAAATTCGAGAAATATGACGGGACGAGTTGCCCCAGCGCTCATCTTACCATGTTCTGCCGAAGGATGACGGGGTATGGTAGAGATGACAAGTTATTAATTCATTGTTTCCAAGATAGCCTGTCAGGATCTGCCACTAGATGGTATAATCAGTTGAGCCGACATCAAATAAAGTCATGGAAAGACTTGGCCAAGGCTTTTCTAGCACAATACCAGCATGTCAGTGATATGGTGCCAGACCGTTAGACCCTACAACACATGAAGCAAAAGTCCAATGAAAGCTTTAGGGAATACGCGCAACGCTAGAGGGTCATGGCTGCACAAGTTCAACCCCCGCTTGGCGAGAAGGAGACAGTGGTCATATTTATCCAAACACTGGAAGGCCCGATTCTAGACCGCCTCATAGGAAATGCAACTACCAATTTTGCAGATCTAGTGCTATCAGGGGCGCTCATTGAGAATGCCATCAAGAACGGTAAGATTGACGTCGGTGGAGGTTCGTCCCACAAAAAGCCCTCATATGGGAGGAGAGACAATGAAGTGAACGCTTCAGAGGTTTGCAATGTTGGTTTCTCGAAACCAGTGATAATGACACAACCCAAAGCTGCGAGTCCTCAGGGTTCCTTAAGCCAAGGTTCGGGACAAAGGAGGAATACAGAAAAGATAGAGTTTACACCACTACCAGTTTCTTACGGAGAACTGTACAAACAACTGTATAACAACCATTTGGTGGCACCATTCCATCAAGATCCAGTACAACCTCCTTTCCCAGCATGGTATAATGCAAATGCAAATTGAGACTATCACGCGGGGCAAGTAGGCCACTCGATCGAGACCTGCATAAGCTTCAAAAGGCTTGTGGAAAAATTTATTAAGCTTGGGGTGGTAAGTTTTGAAGACTCAACTGGACCATCCACAAACAAGAATCCCATACCGAAGCATGAAAGCGCCTAGTATGCCAGTGATACCATTTTCCCTTTTTAAATGATATTATATGAAAATAGCCCATGTTTGACGGGCCTAGATATTGTACTGTTATGACCATAGTAGGTCCCTTGTAGTTTTCATCTCTTTTAAAGTGATGACTTTTTGTATCTCACTTCCCAATATCAATGGTGGTGAGAATCTTTTGTAAGGGCAAAAAACTACAACCTTTAATAAAAGTGTCTTTTGTTCGTCTTAATCTAATTGTGCTTGCACATAATGTAAACCAAGAGTTACACCACGACCATAACACGAGGCATCAAGAAAAGGCAATCGAATCCAAGAAAAGGCTAGGGGGCATCAACGTCGAGTACTGTTTCCTTAAAGGCAAAGATCTGACACCGTAGAGTCAGGGGCATCCCTTTAAGGGGCAAAACATAATATGTCATTCACTCACCCATTGAGATCATTTCACATTAACTGCATACATCATACTTGCATTTAAGTCACCATGCATTTAAACATATCACATGCATCCGTAACACATTCATTTGAGCACACGAACAGGTCCAAGGAAGAGACAAAAAAACCTCAACTATGGGGGCAACAACATGATGATCAACTTTTAGCCCCAAAGGAGGCCGAATACGCAGAAGTGTAAGCATCCAAAATCTTTGAACAAATATTGACTAGTATTTTCTCTCCTTTTCAGGTCAATACTCTTTGTTATGGAGTAGAAGATGAAAATTTCCAAATCTAGCCTCTCCGTTAGTGGTGTAGCAAGATTAAAAATCTTTCTGATCTAGCCTCTCCGTCAGTGGAGTAGCAAGATCAAAATTCATTCCGATCTAGTCTCTCCGTCAATGGTGCAGTGGATCAAACCTTTTTCAGCTGGATCAAAATTTACCTTGAGATCGTGCCTCTTCGTCGGTGTTTTAGCTCAGTCAACTCCTAGTCTTGCATCTTCGTCAGTGTTGTAGCTGGACCACATTTCTGATCCTGCCTCTTCGTCGGTGTTATAGCTGGATCAAAATTTATTTTTTTAGACCGTGCCTCTTCGTCGGTGTTGTAGCTCGGTCAACTCTTGGTCTTGCCTCTTCGTCAGTGTTGTAGCTGGACCACATTTCTGATCCTGCCTATTCGTCGGTGTTGTAGCTGGATCAAAATTTATTCTTTTAAATCGTACCTCTTCATCGGTGTTGTAGCTCGGTTGAATCCTGGTCTTGCCTCTTCATCGGTGTTGCAGCTAGACCAAACTTTACTCCTCAAATATTACCTTAGAATTATAGTTAGAAAAAAAGAAGAGCAAAGAAAAAAATCAAAAAAAGAAAAAAAGAAAAAAGAAAAAAGAAAAAGAAAGAATCAAAAAAGAAAAAGAAAGAAAAAAGAAAAAAATTATTCTTCGATCATGTCTCTTCGTCAGAGTTGTAGCTTGATCAAGACTTTCTTCAGATCCTGCCTCTTCGTCAGTGTTGAGCTGGATCAAAACTTTATCAACTCATGGTCTTGCCTCTTCGTCAGTGTTGTAGCTGGACCGAATTTACTAACCCCCAACTTCAGATCCTGCCTCTTCGTCGGTGTTGTAGCTGGATCAATCTTACTAACTTCAGACCTTGCCTCTTCGTCGGTGTTGTAGCTGGGTCAGACTTTATCAACTCATGGTCTTGCCTCTTCGTCAGTGTTGTAGCTGGACCGAATTTACTAACCCCCGACTTCAGATCCTGCCTCTTCGTCGGTGTTGTAGCTGGATCAACCTTGCTAACTTCAGACCTTGCCTCTTCGTCGGTGTTGTAGCTGGGTCAAACTTTATCAACTCATGGTCTTGCCTCTTCGTCAGTGTTGTAGCTGGACCGAATTTACTAACCCCCAACTTCAGATCCTGCCTCTTCGTCGGTGTTGTAGCTGGATCAACCTTACTAACTTCAGACCTTGCCTCTTCGTCGGTGTTGTAGCTGGACCAATTTTATTAACCCATGATCCTGCCTCTTCGTCGGAGTTGTAGCTGGATCAAAGCAAGTCCGACAGAAATGTCGGCACAACGTGCTTAAACACGGTAAAGTATAAGACAATGGACAATTCAACTGTCCATCCAAAATCCATTTTCACGAATGGTTAAAGGAAAATAAATCCTTTTAAAATCCAATGTCACGATTGGTACAAACTGATTGTACCCAGGGGAATGGTACAACTAGCCCAGAGCAAACGGCTACTGGTAAAGGCAAGTCAAAACCGTTGATCCCTGTGCATTTGGGAAAAATGCAAAAGTAATCTAGGAGCTATGCTGGGGACATATTCTGGATCCAATGTTAACACTTTCTTTCTTGGATTTTGCCTCTTCGTCGGAGTTGCAGCTAAATAGGAGATTATAACCTTCATCATTTGGTTATGTCACCTCAAATCAACTGGATCAAGTTTTGCAGACCTTGCCTCTTCGTTAGTGTTGCAGCTAGGTCAAATTTTCTCCATATACTGCATCGTCGTCAGAGTCGAAGCAAGCCGAACTCATTTTGTCTCCCCAATGGATATCCCCAGTTTGAATATTTTGCCTATCAAGAGCAGCCCAGCAGATTAAGTAAAGCTCAAGAAACGGTGGACAAAGAAGAAACCCAAACTTGACCGGAAAAAATAGTTGTTCTTTTGTCTTTGCTCTATTATTGTTACACAACAATGAGCAAAGAGGGGCAACTGTAAACACCTATTTTTATCCGGGCCTAAACCCAAACTAGCCCAACCCAACATTCAAATTAAAAAATAAATAAGCCTTTATTATTATTATTATTATTATTTACAACCCAATCAATAACCCATATAACCCTAATAAACCAATACCTATACAAGCCCAATACCCAAAACCTAATCTAACCTAAACCTAAAAAAACCCTAGTCTTAAACACCCAAACCCTAGCCGCCGCCAACCCCTCATATGTCAAGCCACGCTGCCGCCAACCGTTCGAACCGCCACCGTCCCGACAACCAACCAGCAGCCGCCACGTCATCCGCACCGCCCAAACCTGAAAAAGTAAAAAATCTTGTCAGAACCACTTGTTTTTCTTTTCATTTCGAAATGGGTATTTAAAACCCAAATCAAAATGTAATTGGATCAGTTTTTGGTGTTCGAAATAAAAAACCAGAAAAAAATTCTTTCCGTTTCACTATTCAGAGCAAATAACGCAGAAAAAGGAGAGGTTCCATCAACAAAAAATAAAAAAGGTAAAAAAATAATGAAAAAATATTTCGGTTTTTGCTAGATCTATTCGTATAGGGTTAGATCTAACAAAAAATAAGGTTAGATCCAAGAAAAAGGAAAAAAACGAACCTCGAGCTTCATTTTCATCATCTCCGGCGACCACAGACGGCGGTGGCCATCGCCGGTGAACGGCGGCGAACGGCGGCGCTTGCGGACGTCGACGGCCGGCCATCGGACAGCGTAGAGAATTTTGGGAGAGTAAATATTTTTTCCTTTACCGCACACAAATGATTTTTTTGTCCAAAATGAGGTATTTATACCCAATCTAAACGACGTCGTTTTGGCCCTCTGATGACCCGCCTATAAGCCCGACCCGAGAAGGAGAACCCGCATGTTTTTGTTGGTTAATGGGGAAATTGCATTTTGGCTCCTCAATTTTCATATCCTTTAATTTTCTTTTTATTCCATTTCGGTCACAATTTTTTCTTTCTCTCCCTTTCCCTTTCCCTTTCCCTTTCAAGCTTTATTACTATATATTTGTTATTATTATTCGTTATCTCAATAAATTATTTTAGCATCAATATACCGTTATTATTATATCATATTATTATTTTTATTGTTAATATTATTACATAGTAATATTATTTGTAAAAAGGGGTATATACGTATTATATAAGACTATATATACATATATATATTGTATTCTTGTATATATTTTTTACGTTTATATATGTATTATATATCAATATCATATATATTGTATATATTCAATATTATTGTTCTCATTAGTAAAGTTTGTATATTATATACGTATACTTCTTTTTAAATATGTTATTATTATTATTTTTATTATTATTATGCTATACTATTTTTATGATGTCATATTATGATTATATTTACCATTATTTTTTGTTTCCCACGTTATGTTATATGTATGTATATTATATTTCTATTATTATTATTTTATTATTACTATTATTATAATATTAGTATATATTCTATTTATACTATTATTATTGTTGTTATTGTTCTTTTATTGTTATTATTATTAAAATTAATTAATATGTTATATTAATACATTATGATTTATTTTTTACGTTATATATATATATATATATATATTTACAATACATTATACTTATATTATTATTACTACTTACATTCTATTATATGTATATCATAATATCGTGTATAGTATTATTAACACGAGGTTAATATATTATATATATAGATTCTATCAGCTTACTATATTTATTCGTTTATTCTGTATTTCTATTTTTTATATGTTTTGTACATACTTATATATATATATATATCATATATGATCGTATTATGATAGTTAGTTATTTAAGGGATATTTTCTAATTATTTTTGGGAATCGATTAAGAAGTGGCATCCTGACTTATTCATGTGTCATCTTCTTCGGTTGTTGTAAATGAGGAAATGTTCTCTTTAGATTTTACTATTTTGGGGATTAAATTTTAAATTAAATTTGAATTTTTGTTTTCTTGCAAGACAATACTTAATCAACGCGGTACCAATTTTGGGCGCTGTGGGGGTGCTAATCCTTCCCCACGCGTAACCGACTCCCGAACCAAAATATTTTTGAATCTCTGGTTAATTTTTAACGGTGTCTGGCCTACCATAGTGGCCGGTGGCGACTCCAACACTCATTTCTCCATTTTTTTCCATTTCTCTCATTTTCAAAATATTTTCCAACATCACCATTGCTTCCAAAATCAATAAAAAAAACCTTTATTACACCCTTCTATGGTTTTGATATCATTTTGGGTATGGATTGGTTAGTTGAACGCCGAGCTAGTGTGGATTTTGAGACGAAGAGGATTTCCTTGAAACTTTCTGATGATTACGAGGTAGTAGTAGTAGGCGAGAACATTAAGTTCTTGTGTAATGTTGTGTCAGCTTTAGAGGCTCATAGGTTGATGGATTCCGGATGTGGGGCTTACTTAGCTTATGTTATGAATCTGAATATGAGTCGGGCTAGACCGAAAGATATTAGAACAGTTTGTGACTTTCCGGATGTGTTTCCTGAAGAGTTGTCGGGTCTGCCTCCTGACAAAGATGTTGAGTTTGTGATTGAGACTGTTTCAGGGTCTAATCCAGTTTTGATAGCTCCGTATCGTATGGCTTATAAAGAGTTGAAAGAATTGAAGAGTTAGTTGCAAGAATTATTAGATCGTGGTTTCATTAGGCCTAGTAGTTCTCCTTGGAGTGATCCTGTGTTGTTTGTGAAAAAGAAAGATGGTAGTATGCGTATGTGCATTGACTATAGGCAGTTGAATCAGTTGACTATAAAGAACAAGTATCCGTTGCCTCACATAGATGATTTGTTTGATCAGTTGAGAGGTGCTTCAGTGTTCTCGAAGATAGATTTGAGACTCGGGTACTATCAGTTGAAGGTGAAAGAGCGTGATGTCCCGAAGACAACTTTTAGGACTAGATATAGTCACTATGAGTTCCTTGTGATGCCGTTTGGGCTCACGAATGCACCTGCATCATTCATGGATGTGATGAACATAATTTTTAGAGACTATCTACACCGTTTTGTAGTTGTTTTCATTGATGATATACTTGTGTACTCGAAGACAAAAGAAGAGCATGATGAGCACTTGAGATTTGTTTTACAGAGATTGTTGAGCAATCAGTTGTATGCGAAGCTTAGTAAATGTGAGCTCTGGATTCGAGAGGTTGTATTTCTTGGCCATGTTGTTTCAGCCGAAGGTATCCGTGTTGATCCATCGAAGATTGAGGCTATTGTTGAGTGGAAACAACCTAAGTCTGTGACTGAGATTAGGAGTTTCCTAGGATTAGTCGGTTACTATATGAGATTTTTTAATGGTTTCTCTGGAGTAGCTGCTCCTTTGACTAAATTGTTGCAAAAGGGAGTTAAGTTTGAATGGGCAGATGCAAGACAGAAGGCCTTTGAGAAATTGAAAGAAGCTTTGACAAATGCTCTAGTGTTAGTGCAACATGTTTCAGGTAAAGAGTTTGTGATCTATAGTGATGCTTCCTACATAGGTTTGGGATGTGTTTTGATGCAAGAAAGAAGAGTTGTTGCTTATGCTTCTAGACAGTTGAAGGTTCATGAGAAGAATTATCCTACTATAGAGTTAGCCGCAGTTGTCTTTGCATTGAAGATTTGGCGTCACTACTTGTATGGTGAGAAGTGTATAGTTTACACCGACCATAAGAGTTTGAAGTTTTTGATGACACAGAAAGAGTTGAACTTGAGACAAAGAAGATGGCTTGAGTTGTTGAAAGATTATGATTTGACCATCGAGTACCACTCGGGTAAGGCAAATGTAGTGGTCGATGCTTTGAGTAGAAAAGTTGTCGTTGAGTTGAGAGCTATGTTTGCTAAATTGAGTGTATCCGATGATGGTGGCTTGATCACCAAGTTGCAAGTGAAGCCTTCTTTGATTCAGTTGATTAGAGAGAAGCAGTTGCAAGATGTGACCCTAGTTCCTCATGTTCAGGACATAGCCGAAGGAAGACCGACCGAGTATAGTTTCAGTGGTGAGAATTTGTTGTGCTTTAGAGACAGAGTTGTTGTACCAGAAGATGTTGAGCTGAGACGTCAGATTCTGAGTGAAGCACATTCGAGTCCTTTTTCTATGCATCCGAGTAGTACCAAGATGTACCGTGACTTGAAGAATGATTACTTCTGGTTGGTTTGAAGAAAGATGTAGCCGAGTATGTGAGCCGTTGTATGGTTTGTCAGAGAGTGAAGGCAGAACATCAGGTTCCTTCAGGTTTGTTACAGCCTTTGAAGATTCCGGAATGGTAATGGGAGAGGATCACCATGGATTTTGTGTCGGGGTTACCATTGTCTCCTTCGAAGAAGAATTCTGTTTAGGTGATTGTTGACAGGTTCACTAAGTGTGCTCACTTCTTAGCAGTGAACACTACAGATTCTTTAGACAAGTTGGCAAACTTGTACATCCGTGAGATTGTGAGACTTCATGGAGTTCCGAAGTCTATTGTTTTAGATAGGGATCCTAGATTTACTTCGAGGTTCTGAGGTTGCTTACATAGTGCTCTAGGTAGCCGTTTGCATTTTAGTACTTCTTATCATCCGCAGTCTGATGGACAGTCGGAGCGAGTGATACAGATTTTAGAGGATATGCTTCGTTGTTGTGTGATTGACTTCCAGTGCTCTTGGGAGAAGCACTTACCTTTAGTTAAGTTTTCTTACAACAATAGTTATCAGTCTAGTATTCAGATGGCTCCCTATGAGGCTTTGTATGGTAGACGATGTAGGACTCCGATTTGTTGGGCCGAAACGGGTCAGAGATTGTTACCTATGTCGGATTTGCTTAAGGGGACTACCGACAAGGTGAAGTTGATTTGTGACCGTTTGAGAGCAGCTTCCGATCGTCAGAAGTCTTACACAAATTTGAAGAGGAAAGAAACTGAGTTCTCTGTGGGTGAGAAAGTGTTTCTGAAAGTATCTCCGTGGAAGAAGGTGATGAGATTTGGCCCGAAAGGCAAGTTGAGTCCGAGGTTCATTGGTCCGTACGAGATAGTTGAGCGGATAGGGCCTGTAGCTTACCGTTTAAGGTTACCTTCTGAGTTAGAGAAGATCCATGATGTCTTTCATGTATCGATGCTTAGGAGATATAGATCAGACCCTTCTCATGTCATGCCCGTCGAGGAGATAGAGTTGAATCCGGATTTGTCTTACAATGAAGAGCCTATTGAGATACTTGCTTCTGATAGCAAGGTGTTGCGTGGTAAGACCATAGAGTTGGCAAGGTGTTGTGGAAGAGGCCACGTGGGAGAGAAAAGTTGATATGATCGAGCAGTTCCCGTATTTGTTTCCGTTAGGTAATTTCGGGGACGAAATTACTTAAGTGGGGGAGAGTTGTAACACCCAGGTTTAGGGGTCAGGTGAAAATAATATTTTAATATTATTCTGGGTTCGGTTTTACAATTAAAATAATGTTATGGGTTTTTGTTCAAATTAATTAGTTGTGTTAGCTATATTTTGAAATTAAACCCCAAATAGCCATGGATTACATGCTCTTGTGAATATTCCATTTCATTAAGGGTAAAAGGGTCTTTGGCTTTTAAATTAAAACAAAACAATTAAAAACACCCAACTTCACTATTCACTCTCTTCTTCAAAAATCAAAACCAACGTGAAAGGGAGAGAGCTCATCCCCTCCACTATTTCATCACCTTGTTCCACCATTTTAGCTCGGATTTGCAAGGTAACTACATTTTCAACTTGTACTCAACATCCTCTCTTCAAAAGTACAAACGGTTTTCATTTTCCTCAAAATTTTGAAAATGGAGTTTTTGATTAAAAATGATAACTTTATGTTGTTAAACTTAATATTTTGATTTAATGTTGTTAGTTATGAAGTCTAGGAACCGACTCCTACACATGTACAACCAGAAGTGGGCCCGTGCTTCTCAAATACTCACGAGTTTGATGATGTTGTTTTATACACACCCGAGTTTATTCCTCAACAATCACCTCTTTACTCGGACTTTGGACAGATCATGGATTTTTAGGAAATACAAAATTTCCTGAATTCACCAGAGATTATAAGAGGGCATAGCGGTCACGTGGACATGTTCACAACACCGCCTCCTATACCCTCGGTGACCGATGAGGTGAGCTACGCTGAAGAGGATGCTGAAGAGGATCTTGAGGCATAACATAGGCCACACCGTAAGAGGATCCCGAAACACACTTACTTTTCGACCATATCCGCTCATTGTAAGAAATTACGTAAGAGGATGCAGAAGAAAAAATGATTTTATGTATTTTGGTCATTGGGACGTTAGTCTCCGTTAATAAAAATAAATAAATTTTAATTTTACCCCAAAACTTTCAAAACTTTATTTTTCACCATCTTCCCCCAAAACAATTTCGAATCCAATTGAATAATTTGAATCCTTTCTTCGGTCCATTGTTGTCTCTTTGCATTTTCCACCAGAAGCTGAACAGGACGCAATGCATAAAGACTTGCTCTATGCTAGTTATAAAATATGACTAGTATATAATAATAATAATTAACAAATTTGTTGTGGAGAGAAGCAATGGATAGCTTAATTACAAGTAATGGGCCTAAGCCACTGATCCTGCAGCAGCTTACTAATAATTGAGAGCTACCAAGCTAACTTAGCTGCTTTACATCAAAGGATGGAATGGATGAGGATGCAATGGAAGAAAATTAGTCATTCAAGGGAAATAAAATAAGAAACGACAGAATAAGGGAGATGAATTCTTGATATTAATAGCAAGATATCAGAAACACTAGGAGTCTTGCAGGTTCAAAATATATGTTATGGCACAAACAATATAGTAACTCATCCTACTTACCCTCAATCTCTAGAGTTCACATACTTAAAAATTTTCCTCCTAAAGAATATAATATATATATATATATATATCCTTGCTCATCAAGGCTTAAGCGGGCTTCCATGAAAGTACCATTGCACATCAGAGATTGTGAGAATCAATGACTATCTTGTTATGTAACACCCGAGTTTAGGGGTCGGGTGAAAATAATATTTTAACATTATTCCGGGTTCGATTTTACAATTAAAATAATGTTCCGGGTTTTTGTTCAAATTAATTAGTTGTGTTGGCCATATTTTGAAATTAAACCCCAAATAGCCATGGATTACATGCTATTGTGAATATCCCATTTTATTAAGGGTAAAAGGGTCTTTGGCTTTTAAATTAAAACAAAACAATTAAAAACATCCAACTTCATTATTCACTATCTGCTTCAAAAATCAAAACCAACGTGAAAGGGAGAGAGCTCATCCCCTCCACTATTCCATCACCTTGTTCCTCCATTTTAACTCGGATTTGCAAGTAACTACATTTTCAACTTGTCCTCAACATCATCTCTTCAAAAGTACAAACGGTTTTCATTTTCCTCAATGTTTTGAAAATGGAGTTTTTGGAGATTTTGATTAAAAAATGATAACTTTATGTTGTTAAACTCAATATTTTGATTTAATGTTGTTAGTTATGAAGTCTAGGAGCTAAATGGTTCAACATATATGAATTTTACTTGGTTTTGAGCATATTCCCGAAATTGGGTTTAAATGAGGGTTTTTGAAGGGTTTTGGGGGTTGTTTTAGGTGGGAATTGGTGGGCTAATGTTAGTACTATGGTTAGGGGTTGCTTTGGGATCATTTGTGGGTATAAAAGGTGTTGGAAACATGAGTTTTGAACAAGGTTATTGGACTGCTCGAATTGGTTAAAATTGGGGTTTGTTCATGGCTTGAAATGTTAAGTTTGATGCTTGAATTGTATTCCGGGTTAACTACTTTGATGCTTGGGCTGATTGGAAGTTGTTTGGTTTGTGTTGAGGTTGTTTAGAGGCGAGAACTTGTGTTGGTGAGGCATCGGGAGTGAATCCGGAAGCTTGAAGGTGGTTGCTTGCTTGGTATTTGAGCTTGGAAGTAGAGGTGAGTGGTTAATGTTTTTAAAAGTGGTTTAAGTGTTTGGTTCGAGCATGTGGACTAGGTTGGGCTTGGTAGACCCACCTAGAGTTAGGGTTAGGGTGGTAGCCTAATCCTAAACTTAAACTAGAGACATTGGTTGAACTTGTATTTGATGTTTATGCCTCGTAATATTGTGATATAATGATTAAGGTATATTGTGCTATACATGTGAGATGAGGCATGAGTTGTGATGCATTGTGATATGCATGTGAATGGTTCATGATTGTGATCATAGTGAGTACGTGCTAGGCACGTAATTGTTTGCACTTGATAATGTTGAATGAGTTAAATGTTGGCACTAGTATGCTTCAGTACAAATGATCGATCATTAGGATGTTAGTGTGCACACATGAGTCAAATTCGCGCGTGGCCTTGGTGGCGTTGAGTCACCAAGGAGGAGTACGGGTTCGCCCGGAAATTGTTATTTATGTATAGTCGATGATGAGTGGAATCCCATCGACGGGGCGTGAGGATGAGTGGAATCCCCTCCGTGAGACCGGTGATGAGTGTAATCCCACCGTGAGGTAAAGTGGTTGTTGGATGTGAGTTCCAACATGTTTATCCGCGTATTCGGGTCATAGCTAGGTGCCAATATTGATTGATATGTGTATCCATGTGATGTGGAATGTGATTCCTACTTGGATGTTTTTATGTGCTTACATATGTTGTGGAATGAGCTTGTTAAGCATGACATAAAATTGAATATTGTTCATGCATCATTAACATTTTGGCTCTTGAGGATCAAAGGTATAATCATGCATTTACCTTGGTTGAGTACGTGCTTGGACCCTGCATTGTCGAAGTTTGTTTTTAAAGAGCTAACCCTCACTAAGCTTTATTGCTTACGTTCTCTTTGTTCGACAATGCAGATCAGTAGCTCGTGGGTTTCTAAGTGCAAGAAGAGGCCTCCAAGTGTGTGTGCTTGTGGTGCTAGCTATCTAGTATGGTTTTTAGTTTATGATGTAATGGTCAAGCAATGGGACATGTAATCGTGCTATGATGCTTTTGAAGTGTGATGTTGTTGTTTAGGAGCATGTTAGAATCTTTTGTTATGTTGTTGACTTGGCTTTTGAGATGTATGCCCTTGTTTGTAAACCTAGTTGGTATTTGCTTACCTTTAATTGTCTAAGTATAGCCTTTGTTAAAGCATGCTTTATGAAATGACATGAATGGTCTTTGGTTTAGTTGCCTATTTGTATATCTTGTGTATGTTAGGTATGGATGTTAGGGAGCATGCCTCTAGAAGGTAATTGTATGATTTGGTTGCTTCGTGAAGTTGTTTTGGACGTTTGGAACCTCTAGGAGATGTCTAAAACAGATTTTGAGGTTTTATAGACAGCCAGTGTTTCGAAACGGGCAGGGCTGTTTCGGAACGGGTTTGGCTTCAGGGACCCCGTATCGGAACTCGTTTCGATACGGTTTGGCCATTGTGAACCCCTGTTCCGAAACGGGTATCGGAACACTTTGGCTACTGGAAATTTGAGAATTTGCCGAGATGATGGGGTTTCGAAACGAGTCTAAGTATTTTGGAATGGTCAATATCTCGTTGACCATGACAAGTTGACCGTTGAGGGTGTTTCGGAACGGTTGACCTCCGTTCCGATACGGCCTCCTCGTGTGAGCTTGGGGCCGTTGACCAAGTCAAGGCGTTTTCGATACACCTTGATGGTGTTTCGAAACAGCCTGCCTAATAACTTAAAAATGGACTGTTTAATTGTCGTTCTGTGTTTAGTTGCGTGTCTTCCTCAATTTATTCCGCTGTTGTGATCACATAGGATTTAAATGTGCCTTTAGAGAAGATTAAATTAAAAGAAATTTTTAGGGTTGCTAACCGATAGGGAATCTTTAACGGGTTTCGCTTCGGTTTTCCCCGTGTGGCCTACTCGGACCGGTCATCCGGCCAGACCGGGACGAGGGGGTTACATATTAGAATATAAGCGTTAATCCAAGAATAAATAATAAGATAAAATAATATTATTTAAACGAACAATACAAAATTAAGAACAATATAACAATATATAAATCAAACCGATTTGGAACCAAAAGAAACGTGTTGAGGCCTGCACGAACGCAGTTTTCTTAAGACATCATAAGATCAGCCACAGTTGCACTACTCTGGAGATCACGAACCGACCCTTTCCTTCGCCTATCACCGAAAACCACTTGTAAAATCCACAGAGTAAAACAATAAAAATTTTCTGTGGTTTTTTGTTGGGTGTAAACCTAGAAGCTTTACTCCCTATTTATAGGATTGTCATGAGGGTATAAGTGGAAATTTTGACCTAATGGAGCATTTAATATTGAGAATCAATTGATTCTCCTATAAAGCAATTCCAAAATTATTATCTGAATTAAAGGTAACTTCCAATGTTTACCCTTTTAATTCCAAGATAAAATTTGGCAAATTTATGCTTTTATTTGAGGAAAATTCATTTCAAATTTGGGTCAAAATATCTGCAAGCCCACGAAGGACCAGACCGGTTCAGACATTTGCGTTACCCACGTCATGCAAGTCTGCACATTTACGAACCAACAATTGGTTCCACATTTTCCTCAACAACATTTGAATCAATTTCTTATTCAAAGCTCCAAAATTATCAAAATTTTCCAACAATCCTCCACATGAATGAAATTGATTTAATCAAAAACATTTTGACTCGATGTGGTGATAGATTCTACGATCGATAGTTGTATAGGATAGGTAGGTGTCCACCCTTGAACCTTCCCTTGTGAAAGTATATTTACTTTACTAGCTGACCAGTAGACGTAATGTCCTTGAACCGTTCTATCGTTTGTGTAAACGATGATATACTTCATACAACTACCTCTCTGACAAGAGTATTAGTTCTCATAGGTATGTCTATATGGTCGTGGACATCGCCTGGTTCTGCAAGAGTTTGAAAGAACTATGCCCAATAGTCTCATTGAAGTGGCCCCACTCCACTCTCACATAGGTGACTTATGTTGCTTGACTCACAAAAGCACACAATGGTCATTAAAAGCATTGCTTAGCCTAAACCATTTTGATCATTGTTTACATCATAGGAATGGACTTGGGGGTAAGAGCCCCTACAGTGACCGCACAGGTCTATGCAATTAGATTGTCCCTTTGAACCTAGATCTTGGGATCTCCAGTCAATAGGTAGGGTTTTCCTTCACATTGCACCTTAAATTTACATGGGCTTTAGTCTCATTCCTTTCGATGTTTTCTCAACTTGATCTCAATTTAACCCTTTGGTTAATAGATTCACAACGTTATTCTTTGATTTCAAAAACTCAATAGAGATAACTTCATTTGAGATCAGTTGTCTAACAGTATTATGTCGACAACGCATATGTCTCGACTAACCATTATACACAAACCTCTACGCTCTACCAATTTTCGCTTGGTTATCACAATGTATGCACATTGTGGGCACTGGCTTTGGCCATTCAGAAATATGCCCTAAGAAATTTTTAAAGCCATTTGACTTCTTCTCCAGACTTGTTTAGAGCTATAAACTCGGATTTTATTGTGGATCTGGTTATAACAGTTTGTCTTGAGGATTTCCATGACACAGTTCTTTCTCTCAAAGTGAAGACATATCCACTTGTGCCTTTTGATATCTTGAATATCAGATATCCAATCGCATCAGAACATCCTTCCAAATAGTAGAATCTCTGGAATAATGCAATTCATAATTCCAAGTATATCTAAGATATCTTATAACCCTCACAATCTCTTTCTAATGGTTTTCACTTGGATTGCTTGTGAATTTGTTTAAATTGCTCACAGTAAAAGCAATATCTCATCTAGTGCAACTCATGAGTTACATTAAACTGCCTATGACCCTTGCATATTCCACTTGGTCAACACTTTGGTCTTTGTTCTTGGACAAATGTTGGCATGTATTTATTGGAGTTTTAGCTATGCTGGAAACACCCTTGCCAAACTTCTCTTGTCCATGTAGTGTGACTACGTCAATATGAGACCTTCAAGTGATCGTTTGATTTAGATGCCCAAAATCAAATATGTTAATCTCATATTTTTCATGTCAATCTTGAATTTGACAAGTCTTTGGTACGTTTACCATTTTATTGTTGCTTCCAACAATGAATATGTTATTAACATACAAACATAGAATAATATATCCAATGTTAGTAGTTTTGACATATACACATTTGTCACACTCATTTATCTTGAAGTCGTTTCTCATCATGACATTATTGAACTTCTCATGTCTTTACTTTGGTGCTTGTTTAAATCTATACAAGGACTTCACCAATCTACATACTTTTCTCTCTTGACTTGAAACTACATAACCCCCAGGTTGTTCCATGTATATTTCTCCATCAAGATCTCCATTTAGAAAAACTCTTTTAACATCTATTCGATGTACGTCTAGATTCTGCAAAGCGACAATTGTAAGTATCATACTTATGGAGGTTATCCTTGATACATGAGAGTATGTATCGCAACAGTCAAGGCATTTGGTAACCTTTTATTACCAATATGGCCTTATGCTTATCAATTGTTCCATCTGCTTTCATTTTCCGTTTGAAAATCCATTCAAAACTTAGTGGTTTAATTCACGGAGGAAGATCCACTAATTTCCCACGTATAGTTTTGCATGAAGGAATCAATTTCACTCTTAATGGCATCCTTCCATAAGGTGCCTTCAGATGAATGTTTAACATCATTATACGTCTGAGATTCAACCTCTAGCATAAAGTTTAGAAAAAGATCCAAAGAATTTTTCTACCCTTGCTCATTTACTTCTTTGTGGCTCTATTTCAAGCTCAAACCCTTGTTGATCATTTGAGTCATCTTTATCGAAAATCTTCGAAGTTCGTTTAATTGAACTTTGACCAACTTTCGTAGCTTTACAAGGGAATACATTTTCAAAGAAAAGACATCATTTGCTTTCATTATCGTATGCTTGTGAATCTCAGGGTTCTTCGATTCATACACAAGAAATCGATATACATTGTTATGTTTTATATAGCCAATGAAAATACAATCGACCATTTTTAGGGATCTATTCTCAGTTGCTTTAGTAATGAGGTTATTACCTTTGCAAGACACCCCCACATTTTCAAGTAGTTGTAGGAAGATTTAATTACCTTCCATAACTTTATATGGTGTCTAGTCTCTTTAATTATGGGGAATATTGTTTAAAAGGTAATTAGCTTATAGAACAGCTTCCCCCACATGTTAGGCACATTATAGTACCAACGTTACTCATATAGAGCTTCTCTCCATCTTAAACCTTTAATTAAGTTTGGGATTCAACATCATGCTTACAGAGAATAATTTTCACTATAGCTTCATCTTTACATTATTTTTGTGCTATCATCAATGAAGGTAATAAACATATTCCTTCAACCAATATGTTGCCATATCAATTGTTATGACAATAACATTGCCCTCGTTTGGAAGTTTATAGTTTGAATACTTGTTCCCATCAATTGAAGCATTATTTTCATGAAATTTTGTTTCTTGAACACACCGTCTAATTTACGGTTTGAAGTCGTTTTTAACTTCCACTACGTTTTCCGTGATAATATTTGTCTTAGCAATATTTACCTTAGTAACATTTGAAGGTGGTAACGATATTTACCTTATCCTCTCTAATGATAGAAGGATCATCCTTCAAATATTTAACCAGGTTTATCATGGTCAATTATGCAACATCTTTTGTTGCCATGTATGAAATTTTTTCCAATAAATTTCACTGATTTTTCCATTGTGTCACATAGACACAATCCAAAACCAAGTATTATGAATCTGTTAAACGTCAAGAATTTAGTCAAAGACTAAAACTAGAAATTTCTAACTTTTGTTAGACGACGGAGATTTAGTAAACTAAATCCCAAACAAAAGTTCACACGGTATTAATAGAAAGAACAATAATAACCAATGCACCAGGTAGGTAACTTATGAAAGAGAAGTGGTGCACTAGGCACGCTTAAATACCAAGTCTCTCAAAGAACCAATCCTAGACATGCATTTTTAAATTTTCTTTCAATCACCGTTTATGGATTCTATTCTTGAAATCATTCCAAGAATGGATGATCAATCGAAATTACTACCTTTGATTCACAATAATTTGAATCTTCCATTTATGGTCCAACGACCCTCTCGATTCTTTAGCCATTTTTAAACATTGTGCACTTCATAGCATGCATCAGAATAGGCTTTAAGAATATAATTTTAACATAGAGAACCAAATTCTTCTATGCTTTGATTCGAGATCAATGTTATTTTCAAAATAAATTCACCGCTTTATTTCTAAAATAGAATTATACTTGATTCTTTAAGAAATAATAACTTTAAGTTGTTTCTCTTTCCAAAATAAATTCACCAATTTATTTCAAGGTTGAATCATTTTAGATTCTCACGAAATTAAATCCAACAATTTATTTCACTTAACAAGTTAGAATCAACACATGATTCTAGTACAAAAATAAATTTAATGATTTATTTCTTTTTACACAAATTTAATCATATTTGATTCTTACATAAATAAATTCAATGATTTATTTTTCTTAACAAGTTAGAATCAACGCATGATTCTAGTATATAAATAAATTTAATGATTTATTTCCTTGTACAAAAATTGAATCATACTTGATTCTTACGGAAATAAATTCAATGATTTATTTTCCTTACAACATTAGAATCATACGAGATTCTCTTGAAAATAAATTCAATGATTTATTTTATTTTCTAAAATTAGAATCAACACAAGATTCTAATTTAGTAGTTTATTTCCATTATATCTTCTGTTAAAAAACAGAGATATCAATCCAACTTAATTCTGTTTAACCAACAGAAATCAAAAGGAATTAATCCTTTGATTTTAATTCCATTTCTTGTTTGAAAGATTAAGTAAACTCGTTAAAACGACAGGGATTAAATTCCCGAAACAAATAATTTACGAGATCTTTTATTTCCAAAACAAAACATGACTTCGCTTGGATATCATATTTCTCTCTACAAAATTTCTCAAAAGAAATTGTTAGTACGAAACAAAATCCACATAATTTCCAAAAATACAAAAAATCACAATTAAGACCAAAAAAGTGACAGTATAATTTATATACAAGCCATATTTAAAATGTCTACATTATAAGGTAACACTATCATAATAATATTACCAAAAATATTACCAAATTTAAAACTTTATCTTAACAATACATGCAAACATGTATTTAAAGTTTTTATCCATTCCAAGAAAGGTTGGCATATAAGGTTATAAAATTACTATATTTTCATATTGAATGCCATATTTATTATTTAATATTAATGTCAAAAAATTTTATGGAATATTTCATTATTACCTTAACAATGTCATAAAAAAGTTTAATTATGACATAAACTATACCATATTAAAAGTCAAAATTTAATATGGAATATTACCTTAATAATACCATAATTTATAGTTTTAAAAAATGTCATATTTACAAGAAAACTTATTAATGAATATTTAAATTACCTTACTAATCGAATATCTAAATGTTCTATCTCAAGAAAACCGCTTGCATCGTGTTGAATCCGTGGTATTGGTGATCTCAACATTTCTTGTCTTTGGGCATTCACTACCATGAAAATCGTTGAGATGTCTTTGAGCATTTACGGGCACCAAAAGCTTTGAAGACAAGAAAAAATGGTCAAATGCCAAATATAAAATAATTGGCCACTTCAGTTTAAAGCCATATAAAGGTTATGGAAAAAGCATGCATGTAAATCAAAAATAACAACATTAGGCTTTCCTTTTTCTATGCGTGAAAATTTCCTCATTGTGTGAATCATTGTTTTAGATACAATAATATGTTCGTCTTGGATTAAAACTGTGAATTTGTCTTAAGATTGTTAGAATATAAGCGTTAATCCAAGAATAAATAATAAGATAAAATAATATTATTTAAACGAACATTACAAAATTAAGAACAATACAACAATATATAAATCAAACCGATTTGGAACCAAAAGAAACGTGTTGAGGCCTGCACAAACACAGTTTCCTTAAGACGGATTTTCGGCCACTCCTATGGTGCTCGAGTTCATTGGTCGTTTGTCTCCCAGGATACAACAACATAAGATCAGCCACAGTTGCACTATTATGGAGATCACGAACCGACTCTTGCCTTCGCCTATCACCGAAAACCACTTGTAAAATCCACAGAGTAAAACAATAAAAATTTTCTGTGTTTTTTTGTTGGGTGTAAACCTAGAAGCTTTACTCCCTATTTATAGGATTGTCATGAGGGTATAAGTGGAAATTTTGACCTAATGGAGCATTCAATATTGATAATCAATTGATTCTCCTATAAAACAATTTCCAAAATTATTATCTGAATTAAAGGTAACTTCCAATATTTATCCTTTTAATTCCAAGATAAAATTTGGAAAATTTATGCTTTTATTTGAGGAAAATTCATTTCAAATTTGAGTCAAAATATCTGCAAGCCCACGAAGGACCAGACCGATTTAGACATTTACGTTACCCACGTCGTGCACGTCTACACATTTACGAACCAACAATTAGTTCCATATTTTCCTCAACAACATTTAAATCAATTTCTTATTCAAAGCTATAAAACTATCAAAAATTTTCAACATATCTCAATCAGAAGCATCCTCACTAAAATTTGTTAAGTTGGCTACAAAGCCTTTCAGTAAAGTACTTGAATATCACTTTATACCTCAATCTAGTCCAAGCGAAAAAAAGGAGAAAAAATATACTTTAGAAATTAACATGATAAGCTTTCTTTCCTCTTATCATGCAGTGGAACAGCCAAATGAAAGAAACACTTCAATATGTCATAAATTCCTATCGACAGCAGAGATATGCAAGCATAAATTCGAAAGCAAGTTGAAATAGGATGGAACAAACAATAATGAGAGAGGAATTCCGGTAACTAATGTTAACATACTAAGCAGTATCATCACATATTTGCACAATTGTAAAATTAGAACGGCTTTTCATACTCCGGTGCTGGTGGTTGCTCCTATGCTGGCAAAAAGCCTGTAAAAAATCATCAAAGGTTTCTTAGGGTAGAAAAAAAAGAATTCACAACAAAACCATATTTAGTTAGAAGAGCATATGTATAATTTAACCTATTTTTGGTTTACAATGATTGGAGGGATAACAATGGACTGAAGAAAGGATTTGAATAATCTAATTGGATTTGGAATTGTTTTGGGGAAGATGATGAAAAATAAAGTTTTGAAAGTTTGGGGGTTAAATTAAAATTTAATTTTTCTATTAATGGAGACTAACGTCCCAGTGACCAAAATAGACACGATCCTAAACGTAAGTGACCAGAATAATCTTTTTTAATTCTGGTGACCAAAATAGAACAAACCCCAAACAAAAGGGACCATGGGTGAAAATTACCCTAAAAATAGTCTTCAATACCAATTACTAGTTGGTCTAACATGATGAAAAGTTAAAACTTTTTAAGAAAAATCAAGAATTCAAATCTTAAAATTATGAATAAAGAGAATTAGATTGAAATAATCGTTCTCACAATAAAATTTTAAAATATCTAATTAAATTAATTAATTGAATACCGATAATTATTCAAAAGAATGTACCTTTCAATAAGAAAATTGAGGTGTTGGTGACATCGAAAGGAAACTTCCTAAAATAATTTAAATATTTAGTTACTAACTGTGTGTTTTCATCCTAATAAAAAACCGAGTTTTCATTTCTTTATTAGAATATAAATTTTTGACTAATTACTATGCCACGTCGTTAATTATATTATTTGTATTTTAATATTTGTATTAGACATCTTAGGCTTAGTTTATTATTGTGGGTAAAAAATGGTTTTGAACTCAAAAGCAATTTTGACACTATTAACACAAAAAGTTTTTGAGATGAAAAGTGTTTAGCTCAAAAGTACTTTTTGCATATATGCATTTTGCGCTTCATTCGGCATTGGTCTCTAACGGACGTTGGATTGAAAATGAGCGTTTGACAAAAGTTAATTTTTAGGGTAAATTACACCATAGACCACCAAATTAATTAAGGATTTTTATTTTGACCATTAAACTAATGAACTCGTCAATCACACCACCAAACTTATTAAATTAACATATTTTGACCAACGCCGTTAAAAAATAACAGAGGACTGACGGAGGGATGACGTAGCAGTTAACGAGCTTTTATAAAATTACACATTTAATCATTGCTATTTACACATTCTTTCAATTTAGTCTTAATTTTAAATTAATAAAATAAATTAATTATTTAATTAAGTGATGACACGTGTCAACTCCTTATTGGAGGACTTTAATTATTTATATTTTATTTTATAAATTTATTTTCCTTCTCCAAGGAAGTGGTGACATGTGTCACCACTTGGTTGAAGGAAAATTAAGCAAATTTGGAAGAATGGGGCGGGGTGGATCAAACCTAGGACATGTGGGTTTCAAACCCACACCTTTACCTGCACCAAACGTCTCTCAATGGCATGAATTGCGCTATTTAATATATATTTTATAATGCAGTAAATGTTAGGGAAAAAAGTAAAAATAGTTGAAAGGGGATTCGAACATAGACCACTTGGGATGTGTATAATCACATAAACATCTGAATCCCGTTTCAATCAATTTTACTTTTTTCCCTAAGATTTAATACATTATAACACACACACACACACACACACACACACACACACACACATATATATATATATATATATATATATATATATATATATATATATATATATATATATATATATTAAATGGCGCAATTCATGCCATTGAGAGAGGTTTGGTGTAGTAGTAAAGGTGAGGGTTTAAAACCCACATGTCTTAGGTTTAATCCACCCTAGCCCCATTCTTCCAAATTTGCTTAATTTTCTTTCAACCAAGTGGTGACACGTGTCACCACTTGATTGGAGGAGGAAAATAAATTTAAAAAATCAAATATAAATAATTAAAGTCCTTCAATAAGGCGTTGACACGTGTCATCACTTAACTAAACAATTAATTTATTTTATTAATTTAAAATTAGGATTAAATTAAAAGAATGTGTAAATAGCAAGAATTAAATGTGTAATTTTATAAAAGTCCGTTAACTGCCACGTTAGTCCACCGTTAAGTTTTTAACGGCGGTGGTCAAAATAGGTTAATTTAATAAGTTCGATGGTCTGATTGACGAGTTCGTTAGTTCGGTAGTCAAAATAGAAATCCTCAATTAGTTCGGTGGCCGATGATGTAGTTTACCATTTTTTAACTTTTACGGTTGACAACTTTTGAAGTAAAATTAGGTTTCAAACAACTATTCTTTCTGTTTGACGTAACCATTCGACATAATATCTGTGTTCAACGATTCAACGCCTGTTTGAAAAGTATTTCTGAACGAAGCTTTTAGTCATTATGATAACATGTCACTTGAGAGTATAAAGGTGATTATAGCTTGATTGAAATTGTCATTGTCAAAATATATAGGAGGATGTAGGATCGAACATGTTTAAATAGACTAGTTTTAAGAAAACAACCACTTCATTAAAACCAAACCAAATGCAAACCACAAACTTAAACAAGGATGGAGATAAGAGCGACTCATATCAACTAGGTCCAAACTAACAACTCATAATTAAAACACCTGAAAATGGCCAAATAAACATGCTCAATCTTCTTTCCCCAGCAGAGTAAGAAGCAATGACTTGTAATCCCCTGTGGTGTCCTTTGCAACAGCTTGATCAAGAGCCACACTGTTTCTCTTGTGATAAAGCTCCTTGATATCTTTCAGGTCATTTTCAGCTCTTGTAACAATCACCCTGGTAAGTGCATCCTCATCGGTTCCCATCCTCCGGATCGAATTGCGCAAAACCTACAGCCGACGACACCGAATTTGAGTGTATATAGAGAAAGATTATGATGGTATTTTTGCATTTGTGATCATTAGACATCAACCTTTTCAAAATACTTTTTCGGGTCATTGAGGCATCGAACGGCGGTACGCAGTACCAGAAGAAATTCGTCACCCGAATCACCTTGCAAGTGCTGGAGAAACAGGAAAGCAAAGGTTAACCGAGAACGTATTCGACGTTGACATGAACATAGAGCTCGTTTTAAGCTAATTGAAGCTTTGATTTGATACCTTAGTAATGGAAGTTCCGTGATCGTCTTTGTAACGATTGAAAGTTGCCATGAGTTGCATCTTGCTCTTTGTTGTCAGGATCCTGATAAGTTCTTCATGGTTGAATTTCTTGTCTTCGACAGCGTCACGGAGAATTTTGGCTTCGGAATTTGCTAGTCTGGTATTTATCTCCTCCCCATCATATCTAAATGCAGTCACCAAGCCAACCAAGAGCTGTAAACACCAACCAAAACATTCAGTAATTACTTGTGTTGCCTGATGGAATCTCGAGTTCGAGCAATTCTAACGACTGAAGTTCCTCTAGGGACAAGGGGGTCCGAGGTCGATTAAGACACCAATCATGACCATTTAACCTCTTTCTTGTCTCTAAAGGATCTCTGGTCATCGGAACGGTTTCCATCTTTGTTTAACATCAATAACTTGTTGCCTAAGGTTTCATCAACTGTAAAAACGGAGAGAGAGGAAATATAATAAGATCAATTAGGACGTGCCGTTCGGGTGTCTCCCTTGGTGTGAGCAGCAACATCTTCCTCCAGGGAATGCTTGTATCGAGCCTGATAGGCTCTTCTTACGGCCAAGAGCTCTTCAGGGGATCTGGTGCATGAAATTTCAACCATCACATGGAAATCGGGGCTTAATTTCTTTATGGCCACATTAGCCAAAACGGCATCTCGATCTGCCGGATCCAATATCCAACGATACACTGCTCTCTGCACATTCCACACCAATAACTCTTAATTACTGTTAAAAAATATAAACTGATCATACGATATGAAACAATAATGAAAAATATAGATGGTGCTGCCATAGTTAACTAACCTCGAAATCACCGGAAAGCTCTGATTCGAGACGCTTGACAAGATCTTCCTGGTACACTTCTTCATAAGCAAGCCTGATTTGCTTCCTTTGAGCTGCATTTCTGTGACCCAACACTGAAATTATCGCCTTCTCATCTGTCCCCCATCCTATCCAAGTTTACAAGAACAAAAACATGTTACATTCATAATTTTTTTTTTAAAAAAATCTGCTTTTGCATAGTAAAAAAAACCAAATAACCTTTGCAAGCCTTTCTAAGAACTTCTGCATCTTGTTGAAATGAAACTTGCTTAGGGGCATCAATGGTGGCCATTGTTTTCCTTTTGAACCAATTTCCTCTTATCTCTAGAGATTATCTATGGATTTTTCAAAAAGACTTTACTAGAGACTCCTATTTATAGCTCTAAGTTCCCAATAACTCTCTATGTTACCTAAATTCTATAGTAAATGTCATACACAGTGTTCGATACAAATATATTTACTTTTAAAAAAATATATTATGTATTTAAATAATATTTTCGTTCAAATATACAAATGTGTATCAGTATAATATTAAAAAAAAAGAATTTTATCAACGAAGTTGGTCCAAGTGGTAAGCAACTTGGTATCGCTTAAGGAGTTCTTGAGTTCGTGTCCTTATGTATGTAGAAAATTCTTGTTAGGAGACTCATCCACTAAAATTAGATGTGCGACGCGGATCGATCCGGATTAATCAAAGTATAATTCTGGAGAACCAAGAGGACAACCTAAAAAAGTCTGGATGACAAATATAAATTTTAATCTAAAGAAATATTATGGTATAATTGAACTTATCGCCTAGAAAGTACATCTTTTGGACTCTTTTTTTTTATGGGTAAACTATTGCAGGGGTCACTTTCGTTTCCCATTTGTACAGATTTAGTCACCACTTTTGAAAAGTGCCAATAAGTGGTCATCTACGTTTTCAATGTGTAAAGACTTGGTCACTCCGACGTTATAGTCCGTTAGTCCCCTAACTGATTGATGATGTGGCAGAATTAATTAACGAAAAATAAAGATAAATTACTGCAATAGCCATTAAAATTTATCTCATGTACATTTTTTCTCCTCAATTTAAAAAAGTAAACATTATAGTCACTAATAAAAATGTTTCTTTATAATTTCACCCTTAAATTTTTAAAAATTTATTTTTCAATCCTAAAACTTTACAATCAATTAGTACAATAAAATTATAAATGCTTAGATGAAAAATAGGTGCCCAAAGTATACCCTTTGAAACTTAGGTGCCTAAATTGCTCCTATTTAATAACTCAAACTTAAAAATTTAGTCCACTAACTACTAAAAAATTCGAGTTATTGGAATTTCTATTTTATAATTTAAACTTTATTTTGAATTTTTTAGTCGAGTTCATAAAATTATGAGTCGAGTATTTTCACATCAAACCAAAAATTTAATTTTTTCGAGTCAAATCGAGTTATTGGAATTTTTATTTTATAATTCAAACTTTATTTTGAATTTTTGAGTCGAGTTTATGAAATTATGAGTCGAGTATTTTCACATCAAACCTAAAAATTTAATTTTTTCGAATCAAGTCGAGTGTTGCACTTCCCTGCATATAATTTTTAATTTTAATCCGTGTTTGTCCCAACTCAGCGCCTGGATCGATATCAACTTTTGAACAATGTTGATTTCATTTCACGTCTACTGCTCTGCTTTCACGCCTAGTTTATGGGTTAGTATCTTTTGCTTTGCACAGGATAAAACATCTCTGCCATATGAACCAGTTTACAGCGATGCACAAGCAAGGTATATTTTTTGTGATTAAATGGTTAGCGAAGAACACATTTTCTTATATATATATATATATATATATATATATATATATATATATATATATATATATTATATACATATAATATGACGGTATTCGAGATGGAAATTGGATGTGGTTTTATGGGTGATATTTACTGTAGCATTTCATGCTTGGGACAAACACGGATTAAAATTAAAAATTATATGTAGGGAAGTGCAACACTCGACTTGATTCGAAAAAATTAAATTTTTAGGTTTGATGTGAAAATACTCGACTCATAATTTCATAAACTCGACTCAAAAATTCAAAATAAAGTTTGAATTATAAAATAGAAATTCCAATAACTCGACTTGACTCGAAAAAATTAAATTTTTTGGTTTGATGTGAAAATACTCGACTCATAATTTTATAAACTCGACTAAAAAATTCAAAATAAAGTTTGAATTATAAAATAGAAATTCCAATAACTCGAATTTTTTAGTAATTAGTGGACTAAATTTTTAAGTTTGAGTTATTAAATAGGAGCAATTTGGGCACCTAAGTTTCAAAGGGTATACTTTGGGCACCTATTTTTCATCTAAGCATTTATAATATTATTGTACTAATTGATTGTAAAGTTTTAGGATTGAAAAATGAAGTTTTAAAAATTTAAGGGTGAAATTATAAAGAAACATTTTTATTAGTGACTATAATGTTTACTTTTTTAAATTGAGGAGAAAAAATGTACATGAGATAAATTTTAATGGCTATTGCAGTAATTTATCCTTATTTTTTCGTTAATTAATTCCGCCACATCAGCAATCCGTTAGGGGACTAACGGACTATAATGTCGGAGTGACCAAGTCTTTACACATCAAAAACGTAGATGACCACTTATTGGCACTTTTCAAAAATGATGACTAAATCTGTACAAACGAAAAACGAAAATGACACCTGCAGTAGTTTATTTTTTTATTAACCATGATTTTCTTAGGATTAATCTATTGTCACAGATGCTTCCCTTTCAAAGAATATCAACACTAATTTTCATTATGTTAAGATATTTACAATTTCCATTTTTCCTAAAGCAAATGATTTTGGATCATATATAATATATACAAACATAAGTGTATGATTATAAATTATAGTAATCCTTTAAATATATTTTAGAAATTTAAAATTCAAACACATACACATAATCAACATTCAATTAAATATTAATTTTTAAATCCTTTTTTATGACCTAATTTAGTCGAATCAAATCTATCAAATTAGATGAGTTATTTTTTGTATCATTCTAATTCAATTAAAAGGTAGTATTCTTTTTTATTATTCTAGTTCAATTTCAAATTTGATAAATTCATGTATACTTGTAGACTGCGCTATTCAACTCAAGTCATTTAAGAAAAACATCATCATTTATATCACTATTCTTTAGTACTGGGACCATACAATAGGTTTAATTGTTTTTGTGGGCACTATGGAGGGAAAGAAAGTCATTGATGCTACTAACCCTGTTTTGAAAATAAACACCCAACTGCATAAGCATTAATTGATTAAATGGTAATAGGATGCAATTACTTGCAGGGTACTTTTCATGTGATAATTTCTAAGCATAAGGTTTATGAATCAGTTGAATTAAGTTTCGAATGTAGTGTTGGAGTAATTTTTGTTATTTTTTTCTCAATCAATTAATCTAATAAAGGTTGCCTATATAGCTAATGCAAACTTTAGACCTGCTCTTTGTGTTAGGTGAACAAAATAACCTAAACATTTATGAGGTTGACCATTTTTTCAGCCATTGTTCTGAAAATTGATTGGTTTTTCTATTTTCTGATTTTGTTCTCTATAGATTTTTAGCAAAAAAAATTCCCGAATTAATGTAAGATTCTTATGCACTTTACAGCTTGAATTCATTTTAATAGTAATAAGGAAATTGACATATGAAGCTACTTGTCATCATGGCGATAAAAAAATGTACTTTCCACGTAGAAAATGGGGTGTTTGTGACGTCAAAAGGAAACTTCCTAATGTATTAATTTTCATCACTTTATTTGGTATTTAAGTCTCGTACGTAATTCGCCTTGTAAATTTGAGGCTTGCTGGTTAGCCGAAGATTCTTGTGAGCCGGAAGTGTTAAAATTATGGAATGAGTCAGAAGGCCCAGTTCCAATTCGACTCAGTCATGTTTGTAGAGGATTAAATGATTGGTTCCGCGAGGTTCGCCGGTTAAAATCTATCACAGTGGCAAATCTACGGGAACAACTAGATCAATTATGGAACCAGGATCCCTCGGATGAAGTTTTAGGTGAAATTTTCGAAACTAAGCTCACCCTTAATATGGAGGCAGACAAGGACGAGGTGTATTGGGAACAAAGAGCACGCGCGAACTGGTTGAGGACCGGTTAATTTCCGGAACATTCTAGAAACCTATAGATATGTATAGAACTATATGAGTAATCTAGAATATTATGGATGTATGTAGATAAGCATGAACTTATCTAAAAATATCTAGGCTTAGTAGATATTTTAGGAGGCAAGATCCTAACCGTTAGATCAAATAAATCGTAGCCGTCCATTTAGGAGGTGGGAGCCTATAAATAGGTCCACCCCCTCATTTGTAAATCACCTAAGTAGCCATTCACTCAAACACTTGTAAAGTTTCCGTTGTGCAATACAAGGTCCTTTCCTTGTAAACACTCTTGCTCCTTTGTTTTTCCATAGCGTTGCGACATTAAGGCTGACTAGCATCGTGCCGAGAGTGCTAGTGCCGCACGGATTTAAGCTTGAAAGAATAAGTCCGTGACACTTAGCTAACCTCTCTATCTATGCTTTCTTTGTTTCTGTCACCACTGCACTTTTCTTAGGCAACCAGACCTTAGTAACTTCCTTTTTAATTTTGTACTGCTACCATTGTCCACATGCCCAAAATGTATGACATTTAGTGCAACTTTGGGGCATCCATGGCACTTTTACCCAAACAGATCCACCTCATAAAATCACACAATCAAATCTATTTTCATTTAACTTGATTTGACTCAATCAAATATTCACCCTCGAATAGCATATGAGTTTGGTTGATCTTTCAATAATATAAACCTTTTTTATCCTTAAAAACCTATTGTATAACCAGATCTCACCAATAACGGAAGTCAGACAATAGAATGGAACGAGGAAACGTACATAACAAAGTCTTTAAGAAACATGGCAAAGTCACCCAGAATGTTCTAGCCTCAGCACCACAACAAATGAAAGCATAAAGAAACAGAAATCATTCGGACCGTAATAACGAAACCACACCACAAAATGAATCAAAACTTTCACCAGCACCATGTCACAGGCAAAAGTAGGAGTGCACAGCACCCAGCGAAAAGAAGAAAAGAAAAACACCTTGCTTCCCCAACGATGAAGGTGTCAGCAGCAAGCGATCCAACAACATCACGCTAAGATCGATCCCCAAAAATCAAAAACACACAGAACAGCAATCCAATCTCAAGAGAAGACAATCACCCTGGGAATCAAACAAAAAACAAAGCCAAAACAAAATTCTCAGTAAACATTCAACATCATCCCAATGCAGAGGCGCTACGGGGACACTAACATGACGTAATGCTTATCGATGCCAATAGGTTCATACACGAATAGACAATATGACCCTATAAAGTAACAAATTCTTGTGAATTGTGATAGAAATTATACTAATGGATGCACCAAAATCAATGATACAACATGCAATTTTCTTTTACTCTTAAACAATACACAACTTTGTCTCCTCACAAGAAGAAAAGCAGTGTCATCGGATAATGCCCTGAGAAACAAGGAGACAAAACATTCTGAATCTAAAATTGTATCAACATTGCATAGAAGACAGATAATTCAAGCTTGTGCACTCACTTCTCAATCTGCAATGAAATTATTGGTTGAACAAGTGGTGGAGATTTTCATAGCAATTTCAGGAGACGACATTACGGACTTGTTTTACCCTGCTATTGAATTCCGTCACACGCTTTGATGGTCGGTTTTACAGTGGGAGGTATAGGAAGATCCCCGATCAGTTTTTGGCATTGATTCATATATAGCTTGACCAAGGACGGGAATCCTTCTCCAACTGTGAAAGGCAACCATGTCTCCCAGTTTTCCATATTTTTGAACTGCAAAGTTTCCAGGGACTTAAAGGCCACGATACCATCACCGTAGAACTCAGCGCCTATGCTCTTTACTTTAGTCAAATTGAGTACGGAAAGTTGTTTGAGAGAAGGCAGTTTCCCAAGTGGTGGTAGAGAGACACAATTTTTGCAGTTCTCAAGAGTTAGCCTCGCCATTTTAGAGAATGAAGCATTCCCTAACCAATTTGGCAAAGTCATACCAATGAAGTTTTTGATTTCAAGAGTCTCCAAGTTCTCACCCGAGTGTAGCTTGTCAAGTACGTTTGATGCATGTGTTGCATGAAGATCATCCGGTGTAGTCTCATCCCATTCGAAGGTCATCACTTGAAGGTACTTCTTAACCTTTAAATTGGCCATATCTGCATCTATAATTTCGGATACATTCTGTAACCTCAAAATAGAAAGATTACGCAGAAGAGAAAGATCTTTCATCTCACTTATGTTTGACCCACTATTTTTGCCCACAACAAAATTAGTCAGCAGCTGAAGACGTTTCAAATTACCAAATCCCAAAGGCATATGCTCGATAGGAGTCCCCTTAGTATCAAGATGCTCCAACTTGATCAGATTCTTCATGTTTTTCGGTAAACAGACCAGGTGAGGACAATCCGACAACTTCAATGTATGCAAATTGTACAAAGAGCATACTTCAACAGGCAAACATTGAATTTTAGTTCCAGAAAGGTCCAAGTAGCCTAAGTGTTCTAAGTGGCCAATTGAATCAGGTAATTCTTTGAGAGGCGTCTCCTTCATGTCAAGATGCTTCAACTTAGTAAGATCACACATCTCTTCCGGCAAATTAGTGAGGTGAATACAACCTGACAACATCAGCGTCCGCAGATTATGCAAAGAACAAACTTGTTCGGGCAAACGTTGAATTAGAGTGCGAGAAAGGTTTAAGTAGCCCAGTTGTTTCAATTCACCAATTGAATCAAGCAACTCTGAGATATGCATTCCACTAATGTCAAGATTTTCCAATTTAGTAAGACTACTCAGGTTTGCCGGCAAATGATAGAGATTAGCACAATTAGACAACTTCAGTGTCTCCAAGTTAAACAATTTGCTTACTCCTTCAGGCAAACTTTGAATGTTAGTATCGGAAAGATCATAGTAGCGTAGCTGTTTGGAGTCGCAGATTGAATCAAGTAACTATGATATTTCATACGGGGATAACGACAATACATGCAAGCAGCTCGGAGATGGAAACAATATTTTGAAAGCATCAGGATTGAAACGAGCCTTTGTATCACTAGAATATGCTAGAGGAAGAAAGGTCCGCAGAACCTTATTTCCAGAGAATGGCGCAAATTTATCCCACAGGTCAGTAGGACTCACTTTGCATGACAAATGGCGGACCCTTCCGGGGTTTTGCAGAAGACAATTGTCCTCGAACTTGAAATAAAACCCCCCTCCTATATGTTAAGCTAGATCGTTGAAAAAGTCGTGCATTACAAAGCGTGGTTGCTCATGACTGATTTGCTGAAAAATTGACTTCGATAACAGTTCATTAAAATACTGCTCACCTACATCCTCCAATCTTCTTCTATTGTTCTGTTGCTGCACTAGGCCTTCAGCGATCCACAATCGAATCAGATCTCGTTTTTCGAATGTGTGGCCCTTCGGAAATATGGAGCAATACACAAAACATCGTTTCAATTGAGAAGGAAGATAGTGATAACTCAATCTCAAGGCTGCAAGAATATCATTCTAATGATAAGGTAAATCCCATATTCTACTGTGCAATACATAGTTCCATTCCTCGGCATCCCTTTCGGAACACAACAAACTCCCATATGTAATAATTGCCAAGGCAGGCCATTGCACTTTCTCACGATCTTATCACCAATTTTTTTGAGAATAGTATCTTCATCCGGATCTCTATCTCTAGATGCATGCTTTTCAAACAATGACCATGAATCTTCTATCGATAACATCTTCAAATTATGAACAAACGCACCGTACATGATGGATGAAACACATTGGCTACGTGTAGTCACGATGATCTTACTCCCAGGGGCACCAACCTGTAAGGGTCTAAGCAACAGATCCCATTCTCGAAACCTCTCGTTCCAAACATTATCTAATACAAGCAGAAATTTTTTGCCCACCAATGTCCGCTGCAGTTTCATTTGAAGTACATTTAGGTCTTGATTATCTGAATGCTCTAGTGTGAAGGCCTCGTAAATGGACTTAGTAACCTTGAAAACATCAAACTTCTCTGAGACATGCACCCAAGCTCCAAAGTTAAAATAGTACTAGACCCTTGTATCATTGTATAGAAATCGAGCGAGGGTAGATTTTCCAATCTCAGCCATGCCTACAATCGCAATAACAAATATCCTTTTGTCGTCCGAACCATCAGACAATAAAATATCTATAACCTTCACTTTCTCATCATTTCCAAAACATACATCTAATTTATCAAGCAAAGAAGTTGTAGCCGGTAATCTCGGAATTGATTTCCCATATGCTAGGCCTTCATTTAAGTTATGAATGTTTTTTTCATCCACAATGATACCCAGTTTCTTAATAATATTTTCAAGGCGGAGGCTGAATTTTTTTACCTCCTCCTGAACCGAACCTTCGACGGCAATAGCATCAAATAGATCCTCAACGTCGAAGGCATCCTCTTTAAGATTGTCGAGCAACTCTTGCACTCTGGTGTTAACAATTTGCTTCTGCTCAGCATCACCAAGAGCTTTTTCTACAGTTAACATTAAGATTTTTAGTTTCTGCAAATATTCTTCATTTAATTCTGCTTTCTTTGACAAGTTGGGTAGCGAATTCAGCATCTTGTGAAAAACCTCTTCAAAGAAAGAGGACAGCAATGCCTCTCCAACAAAGGCTAATGCGACTTTCGAAACCATTCTTCTTTTCTGCGCCCAACTTGAGATTGTGTGAATGATGTTTTGACAATATTTAAAAGTCCTATAGCACCTTGACTTTCAGCGCATGATTATTTTGTTGTTGACCTATTTCAACAGCAAAATATGAATAAGAAACTGAGAAAGATAATGGCCAAAATCAACCGTCTATGAAAGATACTAGTAGTTTGTGCATTCCATCTTTGATATAACAAGATAACTGAAAAGTTTGATAAGCTAGAAAATACCAAAAAAAAATTGAACAGATTCTTGCTAAACAAAATTTATCCAATACCAAACTAAAGAGTTTTGTTTTTCTATAAGATCATATACATTATCTACCTTAACAATGAAAACGATGTAAGACTGGATCTAAGATACAAACCTGTCAATGGAAGTGCTATGCGTTGGATATGAAACAAAAGTGGCAGTGCTTATGAAAGTAAAACATAGTTCCCCTTCTTTCTGCTATAAAGGTATTCTAGTGACCTAAGTGCAAATTTAGGTATCAAATGGAAGCTAGAAGACATTATCATTGTTTCATCGACATGGTTTTCAAAGAGCAGGATGAATTTATTCATGAGCCGGAACATTGAAGTGTATATTTGACTGCTCCGTTATGGCATATTGAAACAAAATCAGTTGCAAACTGTTTTAGGTGAGCATTTATATAATCATGGAACACCCTAACATTACAGCAACCATGAGGAAAATTTTGAAAAGTGAGCCAAAACATGTAAAAGTTTGGATATCGAAATTACCGGAAACAAATAAGCCTAGTAATCTTGTATTGTCAGCATACTATTCCAAGAAAAGAGGCAGTCAACACACAACAATTGCCATGGGCTTCCCCTGTATGACAGAAAACACATATTCATCAAGCACGTTGTCTTAGTTAAAACTTGGGAGAAATCAAAAGGCTGAATGATAAACCTGAATCCTTTGAGAAGCCTCATCAGGGAACACCATAGTTGCTCTCTATCAAATGCCTCGCACAGCTGCTTAATATCCAACTGTCAACAAAAGTAGAGCGTTTAGTGCTTAATCTAACAAGCATTTACGAGGGTATGAAGGGTGAATCAAGCAAAGCAAAAGCTTGATATTCAGAACCCACAATCACAAAAGCCTTGGACTAGGTTTATACAAAGCAATAACTATAAAATTATTCAAAGCAGAAGCACGCATGATCAAATTCACTCATAGTTGAAGAATGAAAACCCTAGTCTCGCATGATTCCCTGTACATAACTAAAAGCTAGGTTTAGAAAGTCCAAAGATTGCACCACAAACAGAAAGAAAGAAATAGATTGAACTTACTTGTTGTGAGAGATTCTTTTCAGCGAAACAAGAATGCACCAGAGATACAGGATTTTAAAGTGTTGGGTTGGTACCAATAAAATCAAGCAGGGACTTCTGAAAAAGAAAAGAAAACGTTTCGCGGCATTGGATATTGCTGGGTTTTTTTTTTTACATGGCAATTTCAATTTTCAACCTTGTCGGAACTTGCCGCATACTACATTAATCTGATTCTTTATTTTCTATTTCATATTTATATATTAAAAAATTGAAGCCTTTCAAACTCTCATTATTTGAATTTTGGGTAAACTACCAGTGATCACTAAATTATAGGTTTAGTGTCGATTTGATCACTGTACTTTTAATTTTGTTAAATATACCACTTAACTATTTAAATGGTTCTAATTAAGCTATCAACCGTTAAAAAAAGAAAAGTTGACGGTATTAAAAAAATGGTATAATTACATATTTGGTCCCTACATTTATACAATTTATCAATTTGATCGTAATTTTAATCTAATAAAAATAAATTAATTATTTAATTAGGTGGTGACATCATCTTATTAGAGGACTTTAATTATTTTTATTTAATTTATTTGATTAATTTTCCACCTCCAATCAGGTGATGACACGTGTCACCCAATTGGAGGTGAAAAAATGAGAACAACAAAAATGCCTCCATTAAGAATTGAACTTGGGACCTTTGACAAATTTAACAAAATAATTTTAATGGTGTTAATATTTGAAATTATTATTTTTAATTTAAAAAAAAGTAGAGGAATTTATTTGGTGTTAGAAGCTGAATTATGAGACGTTGTATTGAGGCTTGATTACAGTTGGAAGTTGGGTGTTAGGAATATTATAATGGAGTTGGATAGTAAGGATGCGATCAATGCGATAGAACATGACTAAGGTTGACATGAGCAGCTCACATCCATATTTGTTTAAAACGTGCTTGGACGGTTAAATTCCGGCATGTACATAGGAATAGAAATAGGGTGGCCGACGCTATGGCAAAGATTGCGAATTCTTCGAGCTTGATTGTGCTTAGTTTCGGCAATGCTCCAACGGATGTAATTGGTCTGTTGGATGAGGGTTTGGCCCAAAGTAGTAGTTGAAGTGTGTTTGGCCAAAGGTGGTTCTTTATGAGTTTGTGATTAGGAGGCAGCTAAGTTATGTTTTCATTTCAATTTAAGATTTGTTTGTTCAGCTCGAGTTTAGCTTGCAAGTTTTTGTAATTATTAATATGCATAATCTTTTCTTTCGACCATGTTTAGAAAAATTTTGAACAAGACACGTGTTAATAGGTATTGTCACTCAATTTATCAAATAAAAGAAGCATTTGAACTTTCAATATATTATAACCTTCTTAAATTTAGATACTTATAAAAGTTGCTTTATAGGATCATGCAGAAGTTCATTCAATATATAAATTTAATCTAATGGAGAAGAACCTTTTATCTATTTTTTATTTTAAATTATATATTCATTTATCTAAATTTAAATCATAAATTGATCTAATAAATATAAGAAAAATATTTTGATACACAAGTTGTGTAAAAAAATTTACACAACTCGTCATCTTTAAGCTATAAAATCTAAATCTCTAGCCATAACACCATAAAACCTAAACCTTAAACACTAAACTCTAAATTCTAACCATGAACTTTAAATTATATAAGAAAAATTGAAGCCTTTCAAAGTATCATTATTTGAATTCTTTTTTGGGTAAAATACAAAAATCGTCACTCAACTTTAAGCCCATGCCTATTTTGGTCATTTAACTATCAATTTGCGCAAATAACTCACTCAACTTTGCAGATTAAACAAATTTGGTCACTCAACTTTAAGCATGACACATGGTAAGTTCTTCCATTCTTTTTTAGTATGGGCATCAATTTGAGAATGAATATTTTGCGTAAATGTTTCACATTGTGTATTTTTTAAGTTTTCTGTTCATTAATTCTTTGGGTAATGTTTTTCAAACATGAAATTAGGGTTTAATGATTGTGAGTTAGTTATTTAGGATTTAGGGCTTAGTTTTCTGTAAAATAGAACTTATTTATTTTATTGAATAACTTGAGTATCAATGTGTGACATGATTTGAGCACCGATTTAAACCAAGCTATTGAGGGTGTGACAAAAAGTTAAAGTTTTGAATTTCTTACTTTATATACTTGTTTGCATTGGGTGATATGCATTATTTTGTGTACTTGCTTACATTGGGTGATAGGCATTACTTATTAGTGTGTTATATGCATTACTTATTAGTGTACTTGTTTATTAAGGTGTGACAAAAAGTAAGGGTATAAATTTTGTACTTATTTACTTTGAGTTAAATGCGCTACTTATTAGTGTGTATTGGATAAAGTTTCACTGAATTGGGTGCTCGGTTACTTTGTGTCACATGTTTAGTGTGTCGTCCACTGTTAATGCAAGGAGCAATGCTCCTACTTCCAACATAAGGAACACTGCTCCAACTACACATGTTGCACTAGCAGTCAGAGTCAGAATTCTCAAACTACCTGTAAGTTTTCTTAACCAATTACCCATTCTATAAATATATTGAAACTAAGATAAAGTGAATCCTAATTAAACTATGGAATTGATGTAGGTTAAGAGACCAACTACAAAGAATGTTACAGGTCCAAACCAGCATTCACAAGCACAAACACAAGGAATGACTGTGAGATGGATGAATTCTCAACAAAACTCTGCAAATCAAACTGGAAACAATATAGCAATTTCAAGCCAACACTCATACACACAAGAAAGTCAAAACACACAAGGCCCAGTCAAGACTGTCAAATGGATGAATTCTCAACAAAGCTCTGTCAATCAAACTCAGACTCAAACAGAAGAAGCTTTGTCAAAGAGGCCAAGATGGAAATGAAGAAGTAGCATTAAGTCGATATTTTCAAGTGTCATTTCTGATCATTTTGTTAGTGTCATTTTGCAAATGTCACTTTGTGAAAGTGTCATAATATCTATGTGGGAACATTCTTACATGTCTTTCATTTTGTAGTTGTTGGGAACAATTGTGGTCATAGGTCCTGATTTGTTTTGTTTAAAAAATTATGTAACTAGAAATGACAAACTGCTATTTGAACATCTTTTGTACTCTCTCATTTTGGATATTGATACAAGTTAGGCATCAATTTTCATCTTTTGTACTCTCTCATTTTGGATATTAATACAAGTCAAGCATCAAGTTTCATTTCACAAATTTATTGACTGGATCGAGTACATATATATAACACAATTACACATGTATACATTATTCTTAACTATAACTAATTAACTAACTATGACTAACTTACACCGGTATAAGTTTTATTGAACTACAGTTAACTAAGTATGACTATCTTACACCGGTGTAAGTTCTACTGAACTACAGCTAACTTAATTACTTTACATCAAGTTGTAATACACAAGTGAGAATGAGATGAACAACAGATTGGAATCCAAAAAAGTCCATTCATAAACAACAGATTCATAGTGTGCCTTACATAAATTATCCATAACAAATATCTAATGAACCCTTCTCTTCAACCTTCAAAATACCTATTAAAACCTTATCTTGAACCTTAACCATTATCTTCAACAAAATATCTAATGAACCCTTATCTTCAACCTTCAAAATGCCCACTGCTCAGAATATTTCTTCAATTTCTGTAACACCCTAAAAACCACCCTAGCTCGAATTATAGAAAAATGACAAGGAAAATGTAAACGTTTTATAATTTAATTACGATTACAACGAAACAACATAAGTTATGTCTTACTAATTCACAATTGGATTAAAAACAATATGTATCTGCACATGTAAATTTATAAGCAATGGGAACTAACATGTAAAGTATGTATACATAATATGTATAAGATGATAGGATTTTAATAGTGAATCAACATTATACCATAAATTATAATAATACATTAGATTAATATATTTATATAAATATGATATACATTATACATGTGGGCTGATGAATCAATAATATAAAAATAGTGGGATTTATAATGGAGATACTAGGCTTTGAAACAATCCATGTGTCCTTGCAAGGACCATAACCGGCCAGCATTGGAATTAGGAGTAAACAAGTGTAAACCACTTCCTTCTCACATGCATTCATCTTCCTCATTCATTCTAACAACCAAAAGTGAGTATAGAGTGAGAGAGGGAGCTGTGAACTGAAGATAGGTGCTGGAAAATTCATAGGAATGCATGCATGATCATCCTAGTTTAAAGTAAGTGTATTTATATTACCCGATTCTGTTTTGAAGGTTATAGAGTTGTTTTGTGTGATTTCTTGATTAATTGTTGCTTGAATTCTTGTGTATATCTGTTTGTTCATGTGTTATGTGTATTGGGTTCATGTTAGATTAGTATAAAATCTGGAATTTTACATGGAATTAGCCTGGATCTTGAATCTGCCCAGAATTCGTACTAGCTGGATACTCTGGATAAAAATGGGTTTTTGGCTATCTTAAGGTTCGAATTAGGAAATATTTTGTGAAACAAAGTTGTAGAAAATTGAAAATACTATAGGATGGATGTCTTGGAAGCATGAAAATGATGTTGGGTTTGCTGGAAACTCAGTTAGAAGTAGACTGGTCACACTTGGAATGAAACTGGAAATGGGGGGACTGTTTTGAATAAAATTGAAAATTAAGGGATGTTTTTATCATTTAAAAATTATAGAAAGTTTCTCATAAAATAGGGGGACACATTTAATGAATGAAAACATATGTGTTTATAAGGAAATTTAGCTTATATGAATGGTTAAAATGAGTTAGAACACATAGAAGGTTAACTTGGACTAATCTAAAAAATGCAACAATTAAGAGACTTAAATGCTCTATTTTTGATGTTGCTGGAACTTTAAAGTAATGTTATAAGATGTAAAAAAATGTGGTTAAAAACTCGAATCAAATGTTTAATAGATTATAGGTTAAATGTACACTAAAGTGGCAAGTTGAAAACAGTGGGCAGAATAGGTTTCTAAAAGTGCCCTGTTTTCAAACAATAAACTGTATTGATAGGTAAATGGTAAAAATATGTGCTATACATGGTTGTAAATTTGTGTGAATAAGCTTTCTATAATAGTAAAGAACTCCTAAATTGGAGTTGTGAGTAAAACGTTATGGACAGTTTAGTAGGTGTTACTCAAACTGCCAGTTTAGGGGGCAGATTCATATGTTTAGGTGATTTTGTTTAAGTAAATGAGTTTATATGTTTGAATTAAATTCTAATAGGTGTCATATATGTTATGTTATGATCTAAGAACACATTGGTGAAGATTTAAAAGAGGAATCAAGGAGTGAACAAGCAAAAAGAAGGGGAAAGGGCATCACCATCAAAGAAGCAAACTAAGCTTGGAAGTATTTGTAAGTGTAGCTAATTTAGGATTGGGATCAATATCCTAACCATTTTGTTTTTGATTATTTGATGATTTAAAATGAAGCATGTAATTAACTTATTAATGGATTGGTAAATTTAAAATGTTAAGGAAGAAGGACTAAAGGAATGATCTATGATCTAGGTGTATATTGCTATCTAGATAAGCTTGTTGATGCTTATGTGTATTGCCATGCATTGTGGATTGATTGAGCTATTTGAATTGAGTTTAAAGGATGATTTAGCTATTGTTTGTTGATGATCATATGATTGAAATGATCAATTGAGCTTGTTGGAAATTTTTATGAATATGAGCTTGAATGATGATGTTGTAAAATGGATATGAAATAGTTACACGATCTTGTATGTGTTTTTTAAACAAGTAAATGAACTTGAAGGAGTTAAAACATATAAGTTAAAGTCATTGGTTGATTAGTGTCTATAGGTAGAAGGGCATGCCTTAGAGTCATTGAGCTCCTCTGATTTTTGATTCAAGATGGTGGTTAGTCACCTATGAACCTGTAAGGTGGTTAGTCACCTTGTTAAATGAATGGTGGTAAGTCACCATTGATGCTTGTGCATCCTCCGTTATAAGTTGAAATGAGAAAATTGATACTTTGAGTATCTAAAGTTACATGTTACATGAAGACTTGATTACCTATTTCATTAATCATCCAAGGCAAAACATGATTGATTATATGATATTTGTTTATATGAATAAGTTTGGGTAATGTCCCTAATGAAATGACATGAACATGTGAACTTAATTGAGATTTAAATGATCTATAATATGATGTGATCTTGTGAAATGTTTGCTACCCAAGATGACATTGTTTATATGTGTTGCTTGTTGCCCATTTTGGTATGATGTATATGTGTTGCTTGCTGCCCAATTCGGTATGATTAATATGAATGCTTGCTGCTCAAATGATATGTTTATGAAACTAGCTAAGTTAACTTGAGTTTGATGGGCTAGCTAGGTGATCTAATGTGTTCTAAGCCTAGCTAAGTAACCTTGAAGACTTGAATAAGACTTTAAAAGATTGAAACTAGTAATGTTTAAGGTTGCCTCACTAAGTACATTATGTGTACTTATCACTCTGTTGTTTCCTTCTTCTAAAATAACAAGTTCTTTGCTATCCGAAAGCCATCTGTTTTGTTTCGAAAAGCCGTCACAAGCCTACGCACAAGTATGATATAGTTTTGTTAGTCTCCTAGATGGTGGCATAGTCAATGTTAGTATATCATATGCATTATGGAACATATATTTTGTTAGTTGGCTTGTATAAGATTAAGACAAGTTATGTTATGTAATGACTTGATGAATGTTATGAATTTGGTAATATGATCAAAATATGTTTGAGTTATTTAAGTCAATATTGAGCTTGACTACGTTTATATGGTTCATGTGTATGTTAGAATCAAATGATTGAGTATGAACAAGTGTGATTCTTATGATTAATTTAGGTGATATGCATCTAGTATGGTTGTTCAATGATATGATTCGAATGATATGGATACATAATTGACATGTATAAATGATCTAGGTGAATTGCATATAGAATTGCTTTGTTCATGGCTTTAGTTCGAATGATAGATAATGAAATGGATGTTGTATATGCTATATAATACAAACTTAAGGTTATTCATGCAAATAGTTGATAGATTTGGACTATAGTTTACATGGATGATAAGTAGAATCGAAAGTCTTGGCTGCCAATTTGATTGTGTAACTCGAATTGGCATTTGTATGTTTTGGTTGAGTTAACATGAAATGTATAAGTTAGATTGATAGGTTAAGTTGAGTTAATATGTTAGGTTGTCATGTTAGTTCACATGTGGACATAAGCATATAATTAGGTCTTATTTATAAGATTAGCCGAATGCATACAAATATATATATATATATATATATATATATATATATATATATTAGATGGGTTGATTGAGCTTGAATATTCAATTGTATACATGATTGAGATATGTAATAAGTCACGTTATATGTTAGTTAATAAGTAGATCACAAGTTAAGAAAAGTTTAAAATGGCCCACTTTAGTCTAAATGATCTTGTGTATTTCTTTGTTTGATTCACATGTTGATAGGTTCTAAGTAATGAATTGGATTGATTACTTTAGTTTGCTAAGCATGTTTGTATGTATGAGATAGATTCTTGTTGTTCGAATGTGATATCTCTCGTTCTTAACCGGGCGAGGGGTGTTACAATTTCTATCCATGAAGTAAGCAGGTCAGTACAATGGTACCTACCATTGCAATAATCCAAAAAATTCTCTCACTTCTTCTACTACTGTCGTTTGTCCTGATTTTTCTTAGCAAGCCAAAGAGAAGTGCTTTTGCACGAGGATTGATTGGGGGTTCATCCCATCGAAAAAAATGCAAGATTTGTGCAACTTATTTTCATAGTTATTATAATCAAAAACTCACCTACCTAGGTTATCGCCCGACCATGATGTCTTCAATATTGTCGGTTTACCACACCAGCAGATTGGAATCTCTATTGACTCAGACATTGAATCCATCTCTTCTTCAAGCCTGTTGAGTTCGATATTCCTCAACTGTTAGCTTGCCAAGAGGTGGAGAAGATTGATTTTTGGGTGTTTGAGGTGGAGGAAAAAGATTAAAAAGATTGACACAAGATTTAGAGTGGTTCCAATTTCTAACCAAAACCTACATCCACTACCTAGGCTCCCCACCAAGGATTTCAACAATTCACTAAGAATTCTTCCCCTTTCTAGGATAAGGAGGCAACCATTTACAACCTAGACTTATAACCCAAACCTAGCATCCAAAGCTCACAACCCGAGCTTTTGGAACACTCTTAAACAAGAGAAAACTTAGCAAACGAAATCCCTCTACAAAGGTTGATGTTTGCACACTAAAGCACTCACCCAAATCCTAGAACACTTGATCATACATTGACAATTTGAGCTCACAAGTGTTTGTCTATACAAGGAATGGAAATATAAGCAATAAGACAATTTTTTCATCATAATATTGTTGACAATGAAGCATTAGTCTTCTATAGATGCTTGGAGGTCCCTTTTATACTTCCAATTGAGCTTCTAGCTGTTGATGACCGTTTGGACTGAATTGAAGCCTTTGGAGCCTTTATTTCTGCAATAAATGTTGTTCTGGTGATGTCCGTATCGATATGCTCGAAGCTGTATCGGTACGCTCTTCTTCAGAACTAGTCATTGAAGTCTAATGCAGCATGCCGTATCGAAACGCTTTGTACCGTATCGCTACAACCTGCAATTCAAATAGCCGTTGGAAAAAAGACCGTTGGGGTTTTTGCCATGTAGGCATATCAAAGCACTAGGAGGTATATCAAAATGGAACCACTCCTTATTGAAACGGGCAAGCCCGTATCGGTACGAGTTTTGGCAATTTCAAAACCTGTAAATGAAACCCTTAAGGTGTATCGAAACGGGGTATACTGTTTCGGTACGGTCAAGTTGAAAACTTGGGTTTGGCTACTTAAATTCATTTAAAATATTTCCAAAACCTTTCAAAAGCTCTTCAAACATATTTTCAAGTTGTTTGGACTTAAAATCATTTTTGAAATATTTTCAATTTAGTCCAAAACTATTTTTCAATTATTATATAAAAACAAATATCCTAACAATCTCCCCATTTTTGATATAATAAAACCAACTTGAAAAATTGTGTTTAGGATTAACCCCCTTTGTAAAATAAATTTTGAATAAGAGACTATAGATTCAAAAGAGATTAAAGCCTCACCCTTATTCAATTGAAAATTCAATTTTTCAAAACATTCTCCCCCTTTTTTGTTATATCAAAAATGGTTCAAACAAAGTTTGAACACTTTTAAGTCCATAACCTTTCGAAAACTCCTCAAGCATATTTTCAAGTTGTTTGGACTTAAAATCATTTTTGAAATCTTTTCATTTAGTCCAAAACTATTTTTCAATTATTATATCAAAACAAATATCGTAACAATCTCCTCATTTTTGATATAATAAAACCAACTTGAAAATTTGTATTTGGGATTCTCCCCCTTTGTAAAATAAATTTTGAATAAGAAACTATAGATTCAAAAGAGATTAAAGCCTCCCCCTTATAATTGAAAGTTCAATTTTCAAAACATTCTCCCCCATTTTGTTATATCAAAAATGGTTTAAACAAAGTTTGAACACTTTTAAGTCCATAACAATGGAGAGTTTAAAGATTTGACAAAAATAAGATTTTTGTTTAAAAATGGCCCCCTTACTCAAAGCATCATCAAATGTTAGTCTAACAAATATATGATTAATTAGTTGAATTGAAATAAATAAAACAAAAAGATCAAATAAAATTCAACTAGAATTTTACCACACTTGAACCAAAGGGAGGATGTGAAATCTTCCTTCTTCAAGTGATCTTCTTTGTGTGTATGGAGCTACCCATTAATGTTGTACTTTATTGATCATTCTCCATCACACCTAAAACAAGACAATAAAGTAATTTTTGGTATCGAAATTGCTTTAGATCCATAAACGTTAGTAGCACAAAATTTAGTCCCCTTAGAAATCCATTTTGCAATTTCATCATTTTTAGTTGAAGTACTTAGTACTTTTAGGACCCAAATACTTCTAAAAACTTTGCCATTCAAAAATCTAGGGGCACTAGATTTTCTTATATAGAAATTTGAATTTCCCAAATTGTTTTTCTTTTGAAGTTCATTGGAAATCATATCTTTTCCTTTCTTAAGATCATCAATTTCCTTTTGATGATCTTTTTCAATTGTTGGAAGCAATTCTTGTAAACTTGATAATTTAACTTCAAAATCATTGATTTTTGCTTCAAACTCTAAATTGGTTTTAGAAAGCAAATCACTTTCAGTTTTTAACTTTGAAATCAATTTCTTGTTTTTTGAAAATGAAGCTTTAAATTCAAAAATTAATTCATCATAAGCCTCTTTCAATTCATCAAAAGAATATGAATTAGAAGTAGATAAATTAGAAGCTACATTTTCCTCTTGGAGGGCCATGAAGTATATGTGGGCTACTTCATCATTGGTGGAGTCTTCATCACTCCAAGTGGCCACATATGATTTCTTTGAAGATGATCCCTTTTTGTTTCTATTATGGGAATCCTTCATCTTCTTCTTCTTCGATTCATGCTTGGATTCTTCCATTTCACTCTTCATGAATCGGGCAAACTTCTTAAAGAGGTGGGTCATCTCTTCATCTTCAATTTCCTCCTCATTTGAATCTACATGTAGGCATGTGGAGGATGGAATAGAAACGACATTCACATTAGTGCCTTGCTCCTTGAACTTCTTCTCCTTCTCCCTCTTCAAGGATTGAGACATCATCTCATGGGTGAGCAAAGATCCAACGAACTTGTCAAGCTTGAGCTCCTTCAAGTTCTTTGCTTCAACAATTGTCGTATTTTTCGACTCCCATGAATCGGGAAGTGAATAGATCAACTTCCGAACGAGTTTGTCTTCTGAAATCTCCTCTCTAAGACCTTTTCAGTTGGTTGATGATTGTGAAGAATCAGTCGAACATCCTCGTGATGTCTTCATTCGGGTTCATCTTAAAGTTCTCATACTCAAGGTTGAGAAGACCGATATTGGTCTCCTTTACATCATTTGTTCCCTCGTATGTAACTTCAAGCTTGTCTCATACCTCCTTGGAATCTTTACAAGAAAACATATTCCCATAGATGTTGGGGCTAAATGAACAAAAGAGAATGTGCAAAGCCTTGCAATTTAGCTCTATCTTCTTGCGATCATCCGCATTCCACTCCACCTTGAATCTTTGTGGCACGTACGGACCATCTTCAACAACGTCCCAAAGCTTGTAATCTTTAGACTTGATGAAAAACATCATTCTTGTCTTCCAATAAGCATAGTTGGTCATTTCAAAGAAAAGTGGCTTGTCGATGAATTGCGTCAGTTAACCAGTTGATTGAATTGATGTATTGAGCTTCATGGATCGTCTCAATAGGATGTTAATCCTCTTCAATTGAGCCTCGCTCTGATATCAATTGTTGAGCTCGATATTCCTCAATTGTTAGCTTTCCAAGAGGTGGAGAAGATTGATTTTTGGGTGTTTGAGGTGGAGGAAAAAGATTGAAAAGATTGGCACAAGATTTAGAGTGGTTCGGCTTTCTACCCAAAGCCTACATCCACTACCTAGGCTCCCCACCAAGGATTTCAACAATTCACAAAGAATTCTTCTCCTTTTCTACGATAAGGAGGCAACCATTTACAACCTAGACTTATAAACCAAGCCTAGCTTCCAAAGCTCACAACCCGAGCTTTGGGAACACTCTTAAACAAGAGAAAACTTAGCAAACGAAATCCTCTACAAAGGTTGATGTTTGCACACTAAAGCACTCACCCAAATCCTAGAACACTTGAGCTTACATTGACAATTTGAGCTCACAAGTGTTTGTCTATACAAGGAATGGAAATATAAGCACTAAGACAAAATTTTCATCATAATATTGTTGACAATGAAGCATTAGTCTTCTATAGATGCTTGGAGGTCCCCTTTATACTTCCAATTTAGCTTCTAGCCGTTGATGACCGTTAGGATTGAATTGGAGCCGTTGGAGCCTTTATTTCTCGCAATAAATGCAGTTCTGGTGATGTCCGTATCGATACACTCGAAGTCGTATCGAAACACCTTGGGCCGTATCGAAACGTTTTGTACCGTATCGCTACATCCTGCAATTCAAATAGCCGTTGGGAGAAAGACCGTTGGGGGTTTTGACCGATGGGGTTTTTGCCATGTAGGCGTATCGAAACACTAGGAGGTATATCGAAACGGAACATCTCTGTATCAAAACAGGCAAGCCCGTATTGGTACGGGTTTTGGAAGTTTCAAAACTTGTAGCTGAAACCCTTAAGGTGTATCAAAACGCGGTATACCGTTTCGGTACAGTCAAGTTGAAAACTTGGGTTTGGCTACTTAAAATCATTTCAAATATTTCCAAAACCTTTTGAAAACTCCTCGAACATAGTTTTTTGGACTTAAAATCATTTTTTAATGCTTTTCAATTTAGTCCAAAACTGTTTTTCATTTATTATATCAAAACAAATATCCTAACAAAGCCTCTTTCAGTTTATCTTCAGCGTTATAAGAACAAAATTAGGGTTACACGATTTAAACACAATCACCCTTTTATAAATACCAATTTTTTTTAAAATAACTAATTCTTACGTGGATGATAAAGTATTAAATTATTCCACGTGAGTAGAACGTTGACAGAAAAACAGATGAGTGGCCAAATTTGTTCAATGTGTAAAGTTGAGTGAGTTATTTACACAAATTGATAGTTGAGTGACCAAAATAAGTCTGGCCTTAAAGTTGAGTGATGATTTTTTAGTTTACCCTTCTTTTTTTTATATAGAACTTGTAATTTTTTACAATAAATTTAGTGTCATTTTTAGTTTAACTCTCACTAATTTAGCTTAATATGTTTATTACATTTTCAATTTATTAGATATAAACAAATATTATCTTTTTAGGTCAAGTACATAGATGGTCACTAAACTATATCTGAAAAAATAAAATGGTAACCAAACTTTCAAAAATGACAAAATGACAATTAAACTTTTTGTTTTATTACAAAATGATAACTGTGTCGTTAACCTCCGTTAAAGAAATGACATGGTTGTTAATTTTTTTGTATAATAGCACATTTAGTCCTTCATAGTTACACATTTAATCAATCTAGTCATAATTCGAAGAAATTCAATAAATTTAACCCTAAATCCTAAACCATAAACCCTAAATTATACCTAAACCCTAAATTATAACATTGTGTAAATTTTGGGGTTAAATTTATTGTATTTCTTCGAATTATGACTACATTGATTGAATGTGTAACTATGAAGGACTAAATGTGCTATTATACAAAAAAATTTAACAGCCATGTCACTTCTTTAACGGAGGTTAATGGCACAGTTACCATTTTGTAATAAAACATAAAGTTTAATTGTCATTTTTTCATTTTTGAAAGTTGGGTTACCATTTTGTTTTTCGAGTATAGTTTAGTGACCGTCTGTGTACTTTACCCTATCTTTTCAAGAGTCGATCTGCAAATATGGTGGCACATGCATTAGCAGATTTCCGCCGTTCAATTGATAACGATCAGTTCTGGGTCGAAGACACGCCGTCACGGGCCGAGCTTCTTGCAGCCGAAGATCGGAGATGGTTAGACCCTCCATAGATAGAACCTCAGCGTTTTATCTCCAAGAAATCCGTTTTAATATGAGCTTCTTCACCAGATTCCTCCTTCACGCCTCCCGTTTCCCCTTCGCTATTTTAAAGCTTTCTTCAATGGTTTGAGGTGTGTGATTTAGCTGGATCAGCTCGTTTTCTCTTTTGTGCAGGGAGAGTTTTCTCGAGTTTTTGTTTTCTTTTCAGCTTCTGCAGTAATGCTGGGTGGGTCCCAACTTTTATGTAATGCTCCGATTATATCTCCCTTTTCTTTATTAATAAAAGGCTTGCTGGCACTCTAGTTCAAAAAAAAAAACAATTATAACTATAAAATATAATTTATATTAATTATTACTTAATCGAAAAATTATTGAAAATAATAAATTCCCCAATGTAAGCAGGGGAGTTCACACTAGTGTTAGGAACCCCGCATTGAGAAAACTCGTTCAGTAACTGATACTACTAATTACGTTCACAAAACCCGTCAGTCAAATACAAGGGTAAAATATTGAAATCATCGCTCAAATTTGGTCATTTGACCTATTTTGGTCACTTTAGATTATTTTATTAATATTTAGATATGACATGGTGTATTTTATTATTATTAAATCTAAAAAATAATTTAAAATAAAAATAAAATATATTTTATTATTATTATTGAATAAAAAAGTACAAAAATAAAACCCCAAAATTCTCAAACCCATTTTTTCTTCTTGCCGCCGCCGGCGTTCTTCTTCCCTCGTCATCACTGTCAAAATAGGATCTCATGATCGGAGATCCAACAGAAATTTTTTTTCCTCATTCATGTTCCTTGCTCTCTTCTTCGCCAATTTTTGCTCTACATGAACAAAATAGTGTATTTAGACAAACCATGAAAACAAAAGTACGACTATTTAAAAACTTGAAAACAAGGGTAATGGTGATTGTTTTCCTAACAACCTTATCTGCTTGTTTTAACTTCAAATGCTAAGAAAGGATAAATCCTAATCCAACATTTCTCATTCCGTTGCCTCTTACTACCGAAGAGTAATGTTTTCCTTTTCCCTAATTTCGAAAAACAATCCATAATATTGATACATTTTCTTAGACCTATAAAAATTTCCAATCAAAATCGAAGAACGACAAGATTTATAGCTCGCTCCAACCACCCTAGAAATTACCCAGACAACCGTACAAAAACTGAGATTCAAATTGCAATTGGTCCGCCAAAACCAGAAAAGATAATCTAAAAAACAAAAAGACTTACAAATCGATGAAGAAGAAGAGCAACCATGCCGATCTCTGTTGTTGGCTTTGGATTGAACATGGCCCTATTCCACATTAAAACTTCAAATTCCTAAAAATTTACAATGGGTTTTTCCTTCAAGTCTACCTTGCTTTATTCGTTTTTCTCTCTTCAGCTTGATTTTTTCCCCTTATTGAACTCTTGTTTTTTGGCCTGCAATTTCTCACGAGCCTGCCATGGCATGTATGAGCATAAAATTTAGGATTGTCTAAATACACTATTTGTTTATCTTTTCTGTACTAGTTTTATAAATTTAGGATAAAATATATAGAGCAAGAATTGGCGAAGAAGAGAGCAAGGAACATGAAGGGAAAAAAAATCTTCTGTTGGATCTCCGATCAAATCCTATTTTGACAGTGATGGCGAGGAAAGAAGAACACCGGCGGCGGCAAGAAGAAGAAAAAATGGGTTTGGGGATTTTTGGTTTTATTTTTATACTTTTTTATTCAATAATAATAATAATAAAATATATTTTATTTTTATTTTAAATTATTTTTTATATTTAATAATAATAAAATATACCATGTCATACTTAAATATTAATAGGTCAAATGACCAAAGTTGAGTGATATTTCAGTATTTTACCCCAAATACAATTAACACTGACTATAACTGGATGCACATATAGTACTAGATCATGATGGTGAAGACTTTCGAGCATATGATATCGGTTATATTGTTCCAACTCTTCATTTTTTGTGTGCCTGCCGTTCGTATCGGATAAGTATCTAAACATGGTTACGGGGTATGATCTTCATGGAAAACTTTGAAAAAAATTAAACATACCAGAGTTGGACAAAAATTAAACATACTTTTCAATCTAATCCAACTCATCAGTTGATGCCACGTTCTCTTCTAGTTCAAATGCATCAAACTCGGCAAAATAAGCTATTTGCTTTTATGTTTCTCTGACTCCTCATTTTTCTTTTGAAGTACCGCTGTCCTACACTTGTATCCAACACATATCAGAACACGGGTATAGAGATGTTCCTACAAGGACTCTCCAAATGCATGAAAATCTTAGGGCGAAAAAATTGATACAAACAATCATTTCCGAAACTCAGAATCGAGTTCCAGTTACATAGCGTTGCTTGTCAATGAAATCATGGGACAAGTCATGCTTGGAAGCATATACCTCAGAGCCTTCTTTTAGCATTGCTTCTGCGATGACATAACCAAACCATTACAAACTTCAAAGATATTTGACCAAATTATCTTCAACGATTCATTTGATTATGGAAGAAACAAAGCTTCAAAGAGACAAAAGCACGCTATGACTTCATGCAAAAGCAAACATCAATATTCAGTATGCAGTAACTAATACTAATAACGTTAAGAAATCTAAAAAGCAATTGCAGATAACAAAAAATTGGCATGTTATCGATGTTTTGCTTCCTGAGTACAATATTCATCCGGATTTATGTTGAATACTTTAGTCAAACATCAAAATATAGTAAAAAAAAAAACTAATAACATAACGAAAGCAAAAAAAAAATGTTAACGAGTCAACCACAGAGAAAATGTAGCAATTTTGAAGTTAAATTGATTCCATGAAGTGAAAAGGGGAATCCCATTGATGCTGCATTTTAACTATATTCTTTCTTCTTTTCCACCCGTAGTTAAGTAAAATGCTAGAAACTAAAAAGGGAAAACATTGTACGTACATGCATCATTTACTCAAACTCGGATGTAAGCGTCAAATGTATGTAATTTGGAGAAACTTTAAAGGGTCAATACCACTACACTTATATCCATATGTGCGTCAAACATAACTGATAAAGAGCTTTTAAATTAATTGTTTCAGCGATGACTTTAAACTCCCGAAGATCAATAGCACAATCATCAATCAATACAAATTAAGAAACTAGTAGAGTTTTTAAGCATACCTTTCAGAGTAGCTTGCACATGATTAGGAGATACTTATATCGCAGTCTCCATCTGTCTTTGTTCCTCAATATTAAAGAGAAGGCAAAACAACACTAATGTAAACAAGATAACTTATTCAAAAGAAGATACATCTAAACAAACATTAACCAATAGAGATCTTTATGAATTAATGAAACAGAGAACAAGAAGTATGAATAGGTGTAAAGATTAAATATCCACCAAATAGACAATACCTTAATATGACAATACTATCACAAGATATAATGACACAAAGTTCTTAAACTTTTATGTCCCAAGCTTTGTTTTCAAGTCATTTTCTGAATGCTCAAAGAAACTTGGCTTAGAAATATAAACACGAGGAAAACTTAGCCATCTAAAGCAAAATCGTTTTAAAAGGGAACATCAGTCTTTCACTCTCATCATCTACCATTTCCTTCAAGACTCAATTTTGATTGGAAACAGAAATATATGACGCCTTCAGAAGACAATCCAATCAGTTAGATAACATACCAGACAATTTTGAGCATAAAGAGAGAGAGATCCTTCTTCACAAGTAGAAGAAGGCCCTCTCATTTGCAGTCCTTGGTCCGATAAATGCCAATAGCATCTGTCTTTGAAATTTTATACAAAGGAACATCAGTAAACCATTTTAACAATTATTTCAGGGTCAAGCACAAAGTATCGAAAGATCAAACATGTGTGACATCTTATTGACCAAAGTTTAGGAGTCCTCATCTTATAGTCATTGCCGAAAACCTAACCACATACAATGTTTTGAGAGTGAATGCTGAAAATTGCTTCCATCTTCTATTCAATTGTAAACGGCTAGTTACAACATTGAAATGCCATTTGATTGCATCAATGACTAAACGTACAGTACTATAACTATTGATAATCATCCAATTATACTTTTAATTAGGTAACAGTCTTTTTAAGTATCCTTTGCCTTCTAGATTGATCAAAGACTACAAAGCACCAAACCAACAAGAAACGCACAAACTGTTCAAAAGAAAAGCGCCTTAAATCCAGACGTTTTCATCTTCTACACCCAAGGGAGGATTCAATAAAAAATTACAGAAGTTTTCATCTTCTTCACCATCTCACAAGCGATCCAATAGCAAACTTTCATTCCTGCATCAAATTGTCTGCTACAAAATAAAAATGTGCGATGATCCAAAAACAAGAGATGAAAGAGAACGAATCCAAAGTTTATTGAGTAAGAACATTGTTGCAAAAGGTAAAGACAACCTATATAAACTGGTCAACCAGAACCAACATTAGAAAAGAAGATCATAGTATACTATTCACAAAGCAGCACAGAAAGTTTTGTTGTTGACCTCTTTTAACCGCAAAATATGAAAAAGAAATTGAAAATGGTAATAGCAAAACCAACACAATCTTAAATGAAAATGGATGGAATGAATACGAGCTATCTTGGACCACTCCTTCCCTTTCCTATTTCGAAGCTTCGGATTCAGCAGAGAACAGTATGTTATCGAAATTTTAAACAAGGATGAAGGCAGCCCATGTTCTGGTAAGGAATCAAGCTTGCTACATGAATCTATTCCCAGACTATGAAGAGAGGTGAGCTTTTGATGTCCCTCTCCATCCAAGGATATAAGATTCAACAACCCGCTGATACTCAAGGATTTAAGATTTGTTGGCAGCAATCCCTCCTCTGCGAATGACTCCAATTCTTTGCATCCACCTACGATCTGAAAATGGCCAAGGGAATGAAGTTTATCTAACTTCCACCCTTTGTGGGGAATCATTTTGTCACAAAATGATATGGAAAGAGTAAGTAGGCTGGATGGCAAGCCCTCCATTGGAAATGACTCCAATGCTGGACAATGTCCTATAAACAAAGTTTGGAGAGATTCGAAGCTTAGAATCCACTGTAATGACGTGAGACTCAAGCAATTTAATGTACACAGTGATCTCAAGTTTGGAGCTTGAAATCCGTCTTCAGGGAACCTCAACTTAGGACATCCTTTGATTTCCAAGAATTTAAGTGAAGTGAGTTTATTATGTAATTCCTTATCAATATAGAGATATTCAAGGTTTCTACAATCGCACAGACGGAGAGATACAAGTTTTGGGAAGTAGTTTAATCGGAAAGTTTGCAGAGAATCACAACTACTCCCTAGAGATAAATCTTTTACTCAGTTCATTGGTTCGTAACATTGGGGAAATTATAATGCTCTGCAGCTATAAACGAAGAGTGTATTCAATAAAGGGGGAGACCGAAGATCTTGAGGGCAATAGACTCAACGAGGTATAACTCCTGAAAAGAAGATCTCTCCAATATATCTTTAGGTAGCATAACCGAAGTATATTTGTCATGTTTGGAAACATATACCTTAACATTCTTTTAGCATTGCTTATGTGGTGACATAACCAAACCATAAACATCAACTTCAAAGATATTTGACCAAATTATCTCCAACGATTCATTTGATTATGGAAGAAACAAAGCTTCAAAGAGACAAAAGCACGGTATAACTTCATGCAAAAGAAAACATCAATATCAAGTATGCAGTAATTAATACTAATAACCTTAAGAAAGCAAAAAACAACAATTGCAGATAACAAAAAGTGGCATGTTATTGCTCTTTTGCATCCCGAGTACAATATTCATCCGGTTTTTATGTTGAATACTTTAGGCAAACATCAAAATATACTAAAAAAATACTAATAACATAACGAAAGCAAAAACTACAGAGAAAACGTGGCAATTTTGAAGTTAAATTGATTCCATGAAGTGAAAAGGGGAATACCATTGATGCTGCATTTTAACTATATTCTTTCTTCTTTTCCACCCGTAGTTTAGCAAAATGCTAGAAACTAAAAAGGGAAAGAACAATCATTTAATGTCACCAGCCATAAAGCTTATCCGAAAATTCTCAGCCTGACACAAAGGCAAGCAATTATGACAAAGGAAAACACTGTACGTACATGCATCATTTACTCAAACTCGGATGTAAGTGTCAAATGTATGTAATTTGGAGAATCTTTAAAGGGTCAATACCACTACACTTATGTCCATATGTGAGTCAAACATAACTGATAAAGAGCTTTTAAATTAATTGTCTTAATGAAGACATAAAACTCCCGAAGATCAATACCATAATCATCAATCAATAAAAATTAAGAAACTAGTAGAGTTTTTAAGCATACCTTTCAGAGTAGCTAGCACATGATTAGGATATCATTTATATCAGTCTCCATCTGTCGTTTTTCCTTTATTAAAGAGAAAGCAAAACAACTCTAATGTAAACAAAGGAAATTATTTAAAAGAAGATACATCTAAACAAACATTAACCAACAGAGATCTTTATGAATTAATGAAACAGAGAACAAGAAGTATGAATAGGAGTAAATATTAAATATCCACCAAATAGACAAGACCATAATTTTCAATACCTTAATATGAATATACTATCATAATTTTCAATAGGAGTAAAGATTAAATATCCACCAAATAGACAAGACCATAATTTTCGATACCTTAATATGACAATACTATCACAAGATACAATGACAAAAAGTTCTTAAACTTTTATGTCCCAAGCTTTGTTTTCAAGTCATTTTCTGAATGCTCAAAGAATCTTAGCTTAGAAATATAAACACGAGGAATACTTAGCCATCTAAAGCAAAATCATTTTAAAAGGAAACAACAGTCTTTCACTCTCATCTTCTACCATCTCCTTCAAGACTCAATTATGATCGGAAACAAAAATATATGAAGCCTTCAGCAGAAAATCCAATCAGTTAGATAACATAAGCCCATACCAGACAATTTTGAGCATAAAGATATCCTTTTTCACATGTAGAGGAAGGACAAATGCCAATAGTATCGGTCTTTGAAACTTGATACAAAAGGAATATCAGTTAACAATTTTAACCAGTATTTCAGGGTCAAGCATAAAGTTTGAGAGTGAATGCTGAAAATCGCTTCCATCTTTTGTTCAATTGTAAATGGCTAGTTACTGTAAATAATACTGAGTTTAGAGAAAAGTAGTTTCTCTGTTTTTATTTAATTCTATCTTTAAAAAATTACAGAGTGTTGGATCCTTTTTAACAACACTGGTTACACCATACTAGTTTAATTAAACTCTAACTCCTAGTTTAAGATAAACTCTATCCTATCTAGAATAAACTTAAACTAAAATACCTCTATTACAGCATAAACTCCTAATTAAATAATAACTACTGCATGTTAATAACTCTAGGACTCTTAGATACATATTTACAATCGACACTCCCCCTCAAGCTGGTGAGTAGACATTGTATAGTCTCAGCTTGGATGTAAGCTTATCAAAGGTATTTCTTGGAAGTGCCTTGGTAAGTATGTCAGCTAACTGCTCTTGCGTTGGGATGAAGTTCAACTTAACCATCCCACTTGTGATTTTCTCTGCAATAAAGTGCCTGTCCAGTTCCACATGTTTGGTTCTGTCATGATGCACTGGATTCTTTGCAATGCTGATTGCAAATTGATTGTCACAGTAAAGCTCAAACTCTTTGCTATAATTTAATTTCAATTCTGATAGGAGTCTTTGTACCTAAATCCCTTCACAGATTCCATTTGCTAGTGATCTGAATTCTGCTTCTGCACTGCTTCTTGAAACTACTTGTTGTTTCTTGCTCTTCCAAGTCACCAAATTTCCCCATACTCTAGCGCAATAGCCACTTGTAGATCTTCTAGCTGTCAACTCTCCTGCCCAACTTGCATCTGTGAATATTTCAACTTTTCTGCTGTCATTTTTAGTGAAAAACATTCCATGCCCCGGAGTCATCTTCAAGTATCTTAGGATTCTCATAACTGCCTCAAGGTGCTCTTCTTTAGGATCACTCATAAACTGGCTGACAACACTTACTGGAAAAGCAATGTCAGGTCTAGTGAGTGATAAGTAAATAAGCTTACCCACTAGTTTCTGGTATTGCTCCTTGTTCGTAGGAACTCCTTGATCATCGGTCCTAAACTTTAGGTTTGACTCCATAGGTGTCTCTACAGGCTTGCATCCTAGCATTCCTGTTTCTGAAAGAAGATCCAGAATATACTTCCGTTGGTTAATCACAATCCCAGAGTTTGATCTTGCCACTTCCATACCGAAAAAGTACCTCAAGTATCCCAAATCTTTTACCTCGAATTCAGTAGCCAGAAACTCTTTCAACCTTTTTATCTCCTGATCATCATCACCAGTGATGATTATATCATCAACATAGACTATTAAGATAGTCCTTTTATTTCCTGAAGAAGTCTTCACAAACAAAGTATGATCAGATTGACATTGATAGTAACCAAAATTCAAAACCGCTTTAGTGAATCTGTCAAACCAGGCCCTAGGAGACTGTTTTAGGCCATACAATGATTTAAGTAGCTTACACACTTGGTTTGGATCACCACTTAGACCGGCTGGTTTATGCATGTAGACTTCCTCCTCCAAATTTCCATTTAGGAATGCATTTTTCACATCAAGTTGATGAAGTGGCCAATCTAGATTTGCAGCAAGAGATAGAAGAATTCTTATAGTATTGAGTTTTGCTACAGGAGCAAATGTTTCCTGGTAATCAATCCCATAAGACTGAGTAAATCCCCTTGCAACCAGCCTTGCTTTAAACCTTTCAATACTCCCATCTGAGTTATATTTTACTGTAAAAATCCATTTACAACTAACTGCCTTCTTACCAGGAGGTAAATTGGTCATCACCCAAGTCTTGTTGGATTCCAAAGCCTGAATTTCATCTTCTACAGCTTTCTTCCACCTAGGATCTTGTAAAGCTTCATACACTGTTTTTGGAATCTGCACTTTGTCAATTTTGGCAGTAAAGGCTTTAAAAGATGATAATAGTTTCCCATAGGCCACATATCTCTGGATTGGGTGACTTGTACATTTTCTGACACCTTTTCTCTTAGCAATAGGTAAGTCATATGTATTAATAACAGAATCATCATTATCATTCAAATTTTCCATACCTCCCTCCTCCAAGGATAGTAGAATCGGTTCCATTTCTTGAGCAGTCCTAGGTTGTGTAGTTTCCTGAGCAAGTCCTTTTTTCCTCCTTGTATAGACACTTAGTTCTTTAGTTCCAAGTTGGTTCTCTGAAAAAACATGAGGTGTAGTAGGTGATTTTTCAGTTTCAGTTATAGGCAAAAAAGGTTCTGATGGTTCAGGAACAGATTCGGGAGGTAGAGATGTAGGATTATTTTCAACAGTTTTGGGCGTAGGTATTGATTCGGCTAGTGGTAACTGAATTTGAGGATACTGAAATTCATCCCATCTCTCCCCCTGAATTTTAGTATCTGAAAAATAAGGTAAATGTTCATGAAAAGTGACATCCATAGAAATAAAAAATTTCCTATGTAGAGGAGAGTAACATTTAAAGCCCTTCTTATGTGGAGAATATCCTAGGAAAACACATTTGATAGCCCTAGGATCTAACTTACCCCGAAACTGTTTATGAATATGAACAAAGGCAGTAGAACCAAATACTTTGAGAGGTAAATGACAAGACAAAGGTTTAAAAGATGGAAAGGTTTGAAGTAAGACTTCCTTAGGAGTTTTGAAACCTAAAATTCTGCTAGGTAACCTGTTAATGAGAAATGTTTCATGAAGTACAACTTCTCCCCAAAAATAATGAGAAATATTAGAGGATAACATTAAGGATCTAACAACTTCTAAGAGGTGTCTATTTTTCCTTTCAGCCACTCCATTTTGTTGAGGAGTATCAACACATGAACTTATATGAATAATACCTTTGTCTTGAAGAAAATTTCCTAAAGTATTAGTAAAGAACTCACTCCCATTGTCACTCTTAAGGATTTGAATTTTGCTGTGAAACTGATTTTCAATCATGAAATAGAAATTTTTAAAGATATTTTCAGTTTCAGATTTATTTTTCATCAAGAAAGTCCAAGTAATCCTAATATGATCATCTATAAAGGAGACAAACCATCTAGCCCCATTTACATTCTTAACATTAGAAGGACCCCAAATGTCACTATGTATTAAGGAAAAAGGTTTAGAAGCCTTATAAGAAGAAGGGGGATAGGGTGATCTTTTATGTTTCGCAAGTTGACATATATCACAAGAAAATGATAATAGGTCTTTATTAGCAAATAAAGTTGGATACTGTCGGAGATTGTTTCCTAAAGTTCAGAAGATCTGTAAATATTTTGTTATCTATTAGAATCCCTATTTATAAGCGATTGTATTTCTTTACTAGAATTAGTTTCTTTCCTAGTTAGGAGTTTCCTTAGCTAAGGCATAAGTCTATATATTTAGTTTGTAAATTAGTAGCAATTTAAGAGTCGAAATATAATAAAAAGATCAGTTTTTGATCAGCTTTTCGACATGGTATCGGAGCCTCTTTTACTTTAGGCTTTAACTGTTTTGTTAGACAGTATTTGTTCGATTTCTCGTTCCCTTAGAGAAGTAATGATGATTGGAAATAATCAAGTAGAAAGCTCGGCTCTAGTGACTCAAATAGTTTCTGAAAAGCCAACAGGTTTGGAAAGTTTTGAAAGAAAATCAGAAACAACAAGGGCAGTGAACCGAGATTCCATGTGGTGTACGTATTGCAAAAAACCTCGACACACTAGAGAGAGGTGTTGGAAGTTACATGGGAAGCCACAGTCCACAAACAAAAACTTCATAGAAAGGGAAGGATCAACGAGGGGGCAGAGCAGAGCCCATGCAACTAGAGAAGTAACCAAGGAATCCACTGAACAATCTGGAGAGTTCAATCAAGAGGAAGTAGAGAAGTTAAAGACTCTACTGGAGTCCTTAGGAAAATCATCAATTGCTGGTACAGTGTAAAACCTATGTTTGATTTTGATATAATTAAATCATTAAGGATTATTTTGTAAAACTTAAAATTAGTTTTTAAGTCCCTTAATAAGTTTTTAAAACACCAACACTTTGAAACTGATTTATAAAACTCAAACTCAAAATATTTTCTAAGTGTTCCAAGGCAAAACCATCCAAAAACGTCCAGGCGTATCGATACGGCATATAGCGTATCGATACCATTTTGCCAAACTTGGTCACTATCGACATCTGTATCGATACCCTAAACCCTCGTATCGATACGGCCCTGTGTAAAAATTCAAAGAGTTTGAATACGGTACCGATACGGCTAACCCCCGTATCGATACGGGCTTTGTAATTTTTAATATAAGTCGGTTTAAAAATTATGACCGTTGGTGTCAGTTGGTTGGTAACCAAAATTTAAAAGTTTGTTGACCCGTATCGATACGCATAACTCCCGTACCGATACGGAGTTGGACAGTGAGCTAAGTTCAGAAAATAGTATCGATACGGCCCTTGCCGTTTCGATACCCCGTACCGATACGCTTACGCGCGTATCGATACCCCTGTATTAAATGTGCACAACGGCTCTTTCTTTTTTGAGACAGGTACCGATACCCATTCCCGCGTACCGATACTGGTAGCTGCAGAAGTGCATTTATGGTGGTAAGAGAGGGTTCCAACGGCTCTAATTAAGTCTCCAACCACCCAAACGGCTAGAAATCAATGAAGAGGTATAAAAGACACATCAAAAAGCTACAGCAACAACTATTGAACTTCAAGCAAACACTTATTCATCAAATCCAAGCAATTGTGCCAAATTTCATATTTGTCTAGAAATCCCAATTTGTGTTCTTCATTCTTACTTTGTAAAATTGGGTTGAGTGCTTGTATTGGGGCTATCATTTGTATTGAGAGATACCTAATTAGCCTTCAAATTTCTTTGTTCTATTGAGTGAGGGTTGGGTTGATTTTTGGGTAGAAAAATCAACCGAAATTGTAAAGGGTTGCCTCCTTGTCCTAGAAAAGGGGAAGATCAATTTAGTGAAATTGTTGCAAATCCTTAGTGAGACTAAGGTAGTGGATGTAGAGTTCATTTGGAACTTGAACCACTCTAAATCCCTTGTCCTTCAATTTTTAATTTGCCAATTTCCACCAAATCCTTTAAATTTCCAATTCACCCCCTCATGGTAAATATCGATCATTCGATCCACTCAACAATTGGTATCAGAGCTTAACTCTTTGAGGATTAACAACCACAAGAGGAGATCCTTGGAAGAGTGTGATCATCAAAATATCAAGAGATGGCTTCAACCTCTGGTTCCGGCATGTACGAGTCACAATCAACCACCAAGCCTCCTTTCTTCAATGGTGACAACTATTCCTTTTAGAAGAACAAAATGAGGATATTCATCAAGTCAAGTGACTATCTTGTATGGGATGTCATTGAGGATGGGCCATACATTTCATTGAAGCAAGATGGTGAAGGCAATATGGTGTTGAAGAAGAAAGCCGAAATGAGTGAAGAGGAGAGGAAGAAGATTCAAGTCAACGATAAAGCTCTCCACATGCTATTTTGTGCTTTCGGTCCGGACATCTACTCGAAGGTCTCATCAATTGAAAGTGCCAAGGAAGTGTGGGACACTCTTGAGACCACCTATGAAGGCACCAATGATGTCAAAGAAACTAAGATTGGACTTCTCAATCTTAGTTATGAAAACTTCAAGATGGAGCCCGATGAGACGGTGTCAAAGATGTTTGATCGATTCTTCACAATCGTCAACGGTCTAAAGGGATATGGAGAAATCATACCGGAAGACAAGCTTGTCCGGAAGCTACTCTATTCACTTCCCGAAGCTTGGGATGGGAAGAGAACCGCTATCATCGAAGCAAAGAACTTGAAGACATTAAAGCTTGATGAGCTTGTGGGTTCTCTCCTTACTCATGAGATCATGAAGCAAGGAAGGGAAGATGAGAAAAAGAAGGAAGAGAAAAGAGTAGAGAAACTTGAGGTTGAAAAGAAGAAGAAGATGGGAATAGCTCTCAAGGCTAAAGCTTCACAACTTGATGAGAGCTCATCTAGTGATGAGGACGAACTTGAAGAATTGGCTATGATAGCCAAACGGTTCTCACGATTCATGAGGTCCAACCGAGGAAGAAAAATCCAAAGAAAGATGGACTTCAAAGGGAAGAACAAAGAAGATGGAAAGGATCCCATCATTTGCTATGAGTGCAAACAACCCGGCCACATCCGTTCAGAGTGCCCTCAACTCAAGAAGAAGGGTTTTGAGAAGAAGAAGAAACTCAAAGCCAAACTTGCTACTTGGAGTGATGAGGAGTCATCGGAGGATGACGAACAAGAAGTGGCTAACCTTTGTCTCATGGCACTTGAGGAAGATTCCTCCATGGTAACCTCTAACTCATCTACTTTAGATTTTTCATATGAAGAATTAAATGATGCATATGATGAGTTACAAGAGGTATATGATGAATTAGTTGAGAAATTTAAGGAGTCGGTCATTAAGAATAAAAAGATTATTCAAGAACTAAATGAGAAAAATGACTCACTTACTCAAGCTAATTCTAAATTTGAGAAAAAGATTTTAGGATTAAAAGATGAACTTAAATTCTTTCAAGATGAAAATGTTGATCTTAATAATCTTTTGTCTCAATGCAATAGTGAACACCAAAAAGTGTTAGGTGAGCTAAATGAGCTCAAAAAGTCCTTCAAAAATGTTGGTACTGTCAAGCATGAAGTAGGAGAACCATCTAGAACACACCAACCTAAGAAAAGGATTAATTACTACAAACAAGGTAGCTACCCTAGACATAGTAAAGCTAAAAGAATTAGAAGTGTATGGGTTCCTAAGGAACTTGTAAAATCTAATAATATTATTGCTATGTCATCTTGGATTCCTAAGGGAACCAAGGTTTTGGGAGCTAACACTCATGGACCCAAAATGATTTGGGTACCAAAAACCAAGGTTTAATATTTTTGTTTGTAGGGGGAGCATTGCTTCAAGGCCAAAGCACAAAGTCAAAACTCATGGTACCTTGATAGTGGATGCTCGAGACACATGACCGGAGACAAGAGTCGATTCATGGATTTAAAGCCAAAAAGTGGAGGAGTAGTAACATTTGGTGACAACTCCAAAGGCCACATTAAAGGTATTGGCTCCATAGGTAATCACTCTACCATTCTCATTTAAAATGTCTTATATGTCGATGGTCTTAAACATAATTTATTGAGCATAAGTCAATTATGTGATAAAGGATTTAATGTTCTTTTTGATAAAAATGGATGTAAAATTGTAGACATTAAATCAAATAGTATTATGCTCATAGGTCATCGCATAGGAAACATATACATGGTGCATTTAGATGACATTCATACATCTCATGCATGTTTAGTTGCTCAAAATGAAAATGATGCATGGTTGTGGCATAGGAAGCTAGGACATGCTAGCATTAGTGTTTTGGAAAAACTAGTCTCTCTAAATCTAGTTAGAGGTTTGCCCAAAATAAAATTTTCAAATGATAAAATTTGTGATGCATGCTCAAAGGGTAAACAACATAAGTCTTCCTTTAAATCCATTAATGATGTTTCTACTAGTAGATGCTTACAATTAATTCACATGGATTTATTTGGGCCAATTAGGACTATGAGCTTGGGTGGTAAATCGTATGCTTTTGTGCTAGTTGATGATTTTTCTAGATTTACTTGGGTTCTCTTTTTAAGTACTAAAGATGAGGCTTTGGAAAAATTCATCACATTTTCAAAATTAACCCAAAATGATCTTGAGCTTAAAATTTCTCATATTGGGAGTGATCATGGAACCGAGTTTCAAAATTTAGGGTTTGAAGAATTTTTAAATGAAAATGGTATTAGCCATAATTTTTCGACTCCTCGAACTCCTCAACAAAATGGGGTAGTTGAGAGGAAAAATAGAACTTTACAAGAAATGGCTAGAACTATGCTTTGTGAAAATAATTTACCTAAATATTTTTGGGCGGAAGCCACAAACACCGCTTGTTATATTGTAAATCGAGTTATGATTAGGCCAATTTTAAAGAAAACACCTTATGAGATTTTAAAATCTAAAAAGCCTAACATTAGCTATTTTCACCCTTTTGGGTGCAAGTGTTTTGTTTTAAATAATGGAAAAGATAACTTAGGTAAATTTGATGCAAAAAGTGATGAAGCCATTTTTATAGGTTACTCTTTAACCTCTAAAGCCTATCGAGTATTTAACAAAAGAACTTTAGTAGTAGAAGAATCCATTCATGTTGTATTCGATGATAACCTCCTTCCTAGGAAGGATTCTTGTGATGATGATGATGTAGGAATCATAAATGCCTTTGATGGAGGTCAAACTTCAAAGGAGGATGAGGTTCAACCAAAAGAAGAAGACACACAAGATCCACCTCTTGAAGCCTTGAAGGACTTGGCTATTGAGGAAAAGGAAGTGAGCTACCCAAGGGAGTTGAACTATGTCAAAGATGGTGAAATCTTGGGTGATCCATCCAAGGGGGTAACCACTCGTTCTTCTCTTAAATTAATGAACCATGTAGCATTTATCTCATGCATAGAGCCTAAAAATATAAAAGAAGCTTTGAAAGATGATTTTTGGATTATGGCTATGCAAGAAGAGTTAAATCAATTTGAGAGAAGTAATGTATGTGCATTAGTTGATAGGCCTAGTAATCAATCTACAATAGGAACTAAATGGGTCTTTAGGAACAAACTAGATGAGAGTGGTAACATTGTGAGAAATAAAGCTAGACTTGTAGCACAAGGTTACACTCAAGAAGAGGGAATAGATTTTGATGAAACCTATGCACCCGTAGCTAGAATGGAAGCCATTAGGATGTTGCTTGCATATCCATGTTATCATAATTTCAAGCTTTTTCAAATGGATGTTAAAAGCGCATTTTTAAATGGTTTTATAAATGAAGAAGTGTATGTGGAACAACCACCGGGTTTTGAAGATTCAAAATTTCCAAATCATGTTTTTAAACTTACCAAAGCCCTTTATGGTTTAAAACAAGCTCCTAGAGCTTGGTATGAAAGGCTTTCAAATTTTTTGATTGAAAAAGGATTTGAAAAAGGTAAGGTGGACACTACACTCTTTATAAAAATGTATAAAAATGACATCTTAGTAGTTCAAATTTATGTTGATGATATTATTTTTGGTTCTACTAATGAATGTCATTGTCAAGAGTTTGCTAAGTTAATGCAAGGTGAATTTGAGATGAGCATGATGGGGGAGCTCTCGTTCTTTTTGGGACTCCAAATCAAGCAAAAGAAGGATGGCACCTTCATCAACCAAGCAAAATACATAAAGGATATGCTCAAGAAGTTTGCCTTGGAAAATGCAAAGCTTCAAGCCACTCCTATGAGCTCATCTACAAAGCTTGACAAAGATGAAGGAGGTAAGTGTGTTGACTCTAAGCTTTATCGTTCTATGATTGGATCTTTGCTTTACCTTACCGCAAGTAGACCGGATATCTTGTTTAGTGTTTGCTTGTGTGCTAGGTTTCAAGCTAGTCCTAGAGAGTCTCACCTTATAGCCGTTAAGAGAATCTTTAGGTATCTTAGAGACACTCCTTGTTTAGGTCTTTGGTACCCTAGAGACTCTACCTTCTACCTACATGCTTACTCGGATGCGGATTATGGGGGTTGCAAAATTGATAGGAAAAGTACTTCGGGAACTTGCCAATTCTTAGGTAGTATGCTCATATCTTGGTTCTCTAAGAAACAAAATAGTGTAGCCTTATCTACCACCGAATCCGAGTACATATCCTTAGGAAGTTGTTGTGCTCAAGTCCTTTGGATGAAGCAACAACTCTTAGATTATGGAATTAAAGTTGGAACCATACCCCTAAAATGTGACAACACTAGTGCAATATGCTTAACTAAAAATCCCATCCAACACTCTAGAACCAAACATATAGAAATAAGGCATCATTTCATTAGAGATCATGTCCTTAAGGAAGATGTGGTTATAGAGTATGTAGACACCTTGAATCAATTAGCGGACATTTTTACAAAACCCTTAGACAAAGAGCGTTTTTGGTCCCTTAGGAGAGAGTTAGGTCTAGCTAGCCTATCTTGACCTTTTAGGACCTCTTTTGTGCTTAAATATGCTTGATCTTGTGAAATGCCATGTTTGTATGCTTAGACTCACAATTTCTTCCATGCCTATAGTTAGGGGGAGTATGTTTCTGTTAAAATATGCTTAGAACTGCTCATACATCATTTGCATACTCATAGGAGAGATTAGGTTCGAGCCTTTGGTTGTTCTTTATACCAAATATGCATTTTTGGGCTTGCAGTATCGATACTGTTATACGCGTATCGATACATGTTCTTCATTTCGTTTCCCAGAATTCTTTACGCTTCACGCGTATCGATACGATTAATTCCGTATCGATACGGGTCGTTTCGATACGGACCCATCCGTTTCGATACGACTGTTCCAACGGGCTTATTTGCAAAATGACATCTTTATCCCCGTATCGATACCCCATCGGGCGTATCGATACCCGACTGCGCTGATGGCTTTAATTAGCTTTTAATGAAGTTCAACTTTTACCTAAATTCAAACTTTTCAAAACCTAATTAACCCTAGCCATTTTTGCCTATAAAAAGGCACTTCCTCCTTCATATTTTTCACATCTCAACTCAAACCTAAAAGAGTTTTCAAATCAAGCAAGGCTTTGTGCTCTCTTTCTCATCCTTGTGCAAGTTTCTTCAATTCTTCAAGTTTCCATCAAGGTAATCACCGTCCTTCTATTTTTTTTGTTCATTTTTTTAAAATTCTTTTTCTTTTCAAAATCTCTCTTTAAAATTTTTTTTACCTTGATTTTTACTCAAATTGAAGAAATCTCCCTTGCTTAATTTTTTTCTTAGATCATGGCACCAAAAGAGCCATCGAGGAAGCGACAAAGGGCTAATCAAGCCGGTGAATCTTCCAACCTTGGAGTGATTGCTCGTCCTAACTACTCGACTATCTATGAGCAATCCTTTGAAAGCAATTCGAGTCTCAATCACTTTCGTCAATATGAAAATTACAAGATCCGTGCCGAAAGGGTAGTATCCATCCCTTTTCTCAATTCGGAGCGTTTCAAGTTTGAATACCTCCCTTTGCTTCATCGTTAGAATTTCATTCGTTTTCTCTCCATTCCCGGTATTTTCTATCGTCTCTTGGTTTTGATTTTCTATGCTAATGCAAGATGTGTCAGTCGTAATGGGGAAGTGGTTGCTATTAACTCCTATCTTATGGGAAAGAAAATAACCCTTGATGTCGAGTCTATTTGTGATGTCTTTAAGTTGGAAGATGAAGGCCTCGATGATGAGCACTGTGGGGGGCATGTTCTTAGTGGATCCGTCACCGCCCTCAATGCTCATGACCGAATTCTACATTTGATGGTATCGTGGTGGTTTCGCCCTTCCGGAGGAAAATATTCCACCATCCGTCAAGTGGATGATTTTTGGATTCGGTGTTTCCGTGAAGCCAAGCGACCAAATTTAGCTCGACTTATGTTTGCGGAGATAGTCTACCTCGTTCAAAATCGTCATCAACCTCATGTCACCTCCTTCACATACGGTACGACTTTGAGCTATTTCTTTGTTAAAAAGGAAATTGATTGCTCTTATGACATTGCAACTCCTCTCACCGATCCTATTGATGAGCACTCCCTTGCTCGGGCAAAATTCTCTTATATTAATGGTGAATGGGTTCGTCTTGCCGAGTTACCACCGGAAGTCGCCGCAATGCATGAAGCAGCTCAAGCTCCTCAAGCCCCTCAAGTCCAACAACCTAATATGGATGCTCTCATGACCTATCTCAATGAGCAATTCACCGGGTTGTGTACGGACATGAATACTCGTCTCACATCCATGGAAACTACCTTTGACACGAGGATGACGGGTTTTAAGAATCGCCTCGCATCTCTTGAAAGTGGGCATAATTCCTTGAATATCTCCATTGCCGCTTTCCATGATAAGTGGTGTAATAGTATGCGCACCAATGAGCCTTTGGGAGATGATGATGAAGAGGATGAAGACGACGAAGACGATGCTTAGACGTTTTCTCTTGTTTGTCATGCATATCATTTAGGACTTTATATTTTTATGCACCTATGCTTTATGTTTTTAGGATTAAGTTTGTCTTAGGATTAAAACCTATGCTTTGATTTCTATTTTGCCTTTGTTTGGATTTTAAGTATGTTGCTTTAATGAATAAATATCTATGTTGCTTATTATACCTTGATTTCATTATGCACTTAATTGTCTCAAAGTTTTTTGATCTAACAAAAAGGGGGAGAAGAAACTAGCTCACACTTTCTTTAATGAATAAAATAGTTTGATTTAAATTCAAAGGTTACCAAGCTTATATTAAGGGGGAGTTCTTTATGAAGATTTTTCAAAATTTTAAGTTTTAGTTTTGTTATATCAAAAAGGGGGAGATTGTAAAACCTATGTTTGATTTTGATATAATTAAATCATTAAGGATTATTTTGTAAAACTTAAAATTAGTTTTTAAATCCCTTAATAAGTTTTTAAAACACCAACACTTTGAAACTGATTTATAAAACTCAAACTCAAAATATTTTCTAAGTGTTCCAAGGCAAAACCATCCAAAAACGTCCAGGCGTATCGATACGGCATATAGCGTATCGATACCATTTTGCCAAACTTGGTCACTATCGACATCTATATCGATACCCTAAACCCTCGTATCGATACGGCCCTGTGTAAAAATTCAAAGAGTTTGAATACGGTACCGATACGGCTAACCCCCGTATCGATACGGGCTTTGTAATTTTTTAATATAAGTCGGTTTAAAAATTATGACCGTTGGTGTCAGTTGGTTGGTAACCAAAATTTAAAAGTTCGTTGACCCGTATCGATACGCATAACTCCCGTACCGATACGGAGTTGGACAGTGAGCTAAGTTCAGAAAATAGTATCGATACGGCCCTTGCCGTTTCGATACCCCGTACCGATAGGCTTACGCGCGTATCGATACCCCTGTATTAAATGTGCACAACGGCTCTTTCTTTTTTGAGACAGGTACCGATACCCATTCCCGCGTACCGATACCGGTAGCTGCAGAAGTGCATTTATGGTGGTAAGAGAGGGTTCCAACGGCTCTAATTAAGTCTCCAACCACCCAAACGGCTAGAAATCAATGAAGAGGTATAAAAGACACATCAAAAAGCTACAACAACAACTATTGAACTTCAAGCAAACACTTATTCATCAAATCCAAGCAATTGTGCCAAATTTCATATTTGTCTAGAAATCCCAATTTGTGTTCTTCATTCTTACTTTGTAAAATTGGGTTGAGTGCTTGTATTGGGGCTATCATTTGTATTGAGAGATACCTAATTAGCCTTCAAATTTCTTTGTTCTATTGAGTGAGGGTTGGATTGATTTTTGGGTAGAAAAATCAACCGAAATTATAAAGGGTTGCCTCCTTGTCCTAGAAAAGGGGAAGATCAATTTAGTGAAATTGTTGCAAATCCTTAGTGAGACTAAGGTAGTGGATGTAGAGTTCATTTGGAACTTGAACCACTCTAAATCCCTTGTCCTTCAATTTTTAATTTGCCAATTTCCACCAAAATCCTTTAAATTTCCAATTCACCCCCCTCTTGGTAAATATCGATCATTCGATCCACTCAACAATTGGTATCAGAGCTTAACTCTTTGAGGATTAACAACCACAAGAGGAGATCCTTGGAAGAGTGTGATCATCAAAATATCAAGAGATGGCTTCAACCTCTGGTTCCGGCATGTACGAGTCACAATCAACCACCAAGCCTCCTTTCTTCAATGGTGACAACTATTCCTTTTGGAAGAACAAAATGAGGCTATTCATCAAGTCAAGTGACTATCTTGTATAGGATGTCATTGAGGATGGGCCATACATTCCATTGAAGCAAGATGGTGAAGGCAAGATGGTGTTGAAGAAGAAAGCCGAAATGAGTGAAGAGGAGAGGAAGAAGATTCAAGTCAACGATAAAGCTCTCCACATGCTATTTTGTGCTTTCGGTCCGGACATCTACTCGAAGGTCTCATCAATTGAAAGTGCCAAGGAAGTGTGGGACACTCTTGAGACCACCTATGAAGGCACCAATGATGTCAAAGAAACTAAGATTGGAATTCTCAATCTTAGTTATGAAAACTTCAAGATGGAGCCCGATGAGACGGTGTCAAAGATGTTTGATCGATTCTCCACAATCGTCAACGGTCTAAAGGGATATGGAGAAATCATACCGGAAGACAAGTTTGTCCGGAAGCTACTCTATTCACTTCCCGAAGCTTGGGATGGGAAGAGAACCGCTATCATCGAAGCAAAGAACTTGAAGACATTAAAGCTTGATGAGCTTGTGGGTTCTCTCCTTACTCATGAGATCATGAAGCAAGGAAGGGAAGATGAGAAAAAGAAGGAAGAGAAAAGAGTAGAGAAACTTGAGGTTGAAAAGAAGAAGAAGATGGGAATAGCTCTCAAGGCTAAAGCTTCACAACTTGATGAGAGCTCATCTAGTGATGAGGACGAACTTGAAGAATTGGCTATGATAGCCAAACGGTTCTCACGATTCATGAGGTCCAACCGAGGAAGAAAAATCCAAAGAAAGATGGACTTCAAAGGGAAGAACAAAGAAGATGGAAAGGATCCCATCATTTGCTATGAGTGCAAACAACCCGGTCACATCCGTTCGGAGTGCCCTCAACTCAAGAAGAAGGGTTTTGAGAAGAAGAAGAAACTCAAAGCCAAACTTGCTACTTGGAGTGATGAGGAGTCATCGGAGGATGACGAACAAGAAGTGGCTAACCTTTGTCTCATGGCACTTGAGGAAGATTCCTCCATGGTAACCTCTAACTCATCTACTTTAGATTTTTCATATGAAGAATTAAATGATGCATATGATGAGTTACAAGAGGTATATGATGAATTAGTTGAGAAATTTAAGGAGTCGGTCATTAAGAATAAAAAGATTATTCAAGAACTAAATGAGAAAAATGACTCACTTACTCAAGCTAATTCTAAATTTGAGAAAAAGATTTTAGGATTAAAAGATGAACTTAAATTCTTTCAAGATGAAAATGTTGATCTTAATAATCTTTTGTCTCAATGCAATAGTGAACACCAAAAAGTGTTAGGTGAGCTAAATGAGCTCAAAAAGTCCTTCAAAAATGTTGGTAGTGTCAAGCATGAAGTAGGAGAACCATCTAGAACACACCAACCTAAGAAAAGGATTAATTACTACAAACAAGGTAGCTACCCTAGACATAGTAAAGCTAAAAGAATTAGAAGTGTATGGGTTCCTAAGGAACTTGTAAAATCTAATAATATTATTGCTATGTCATCTTGGATTCCTAAGGGAACCAAGGTTTTGGGAGCTAACACTCATGGACCCAAAATGATTTGGGTACCAAAAACCAAGGTTTAATATTTTTGTTTGTAGGGGGAGCATTGCTTCAAGGCCAAAGCACAAAGTCAAAACTCATGGTACCTTGATAGTGGATGCTCGAGACACATGACCGGAGACAAGAGTCGATTCATGGATTTAAAGCCAAAAAGTGGAGGAGTAGTAACATTTGGTGACAACTCCAAAGGCCACATTAAAGGTATTGGCTCCATAGGTAATCACTCTACCATTCTCATTTAAAATGTCTTATATGTCGATGGTCTTAAACATAATTTATTGAGCATAAGTCAATTATGTGATAAAGGATTTAATGTTCTTTTTGATAAAAATGGATGTAAAATTGTAGACATTAAATCAAATAGTATTATGCTCATAGGTCATCGCATAGGAAACATATACATGGTGCATTTAGATGACATTCATACATCTCATGCATGTTTAGTTGCTCAAAATGAAAATGATGCATGGTTGTGGCATAGGAAGCTAGGACATGCTAGCATTAGTGTTTTGGAAAAACTAGTCTCTCTAAATCTAGTTAGAGGTTTGCCCAAAATAAAATTTTCAAATGATAAAATTTGTGATGCATGCTCAAAGGGTAAACAACATAAGTCTTCCTTTAAATCCATTAATGATGTTTCTACTAGTAGATGCTTACAATTAATTCACATGGATTTATTTGGGCCAATTAGGACTATGAGCTTGGGTGGTAAATCGTATGCTTTTGTGCTAGTTGATGATTTTTCTAGATTTACTTGGGTTCTCTTTTTAAGTACTAAAGATGAGGCTTTGGAAAAATTCATCACATTTTCAAAATTAACCCAAAATGATCTTGAGCTTAAAATTTCTCATATTGGGAGTGATCATGGAACCGAGTTTCAAAATTTAGGGTTTGAAGAATTTTTAAATGAAAATGGTATTAGCCATAATTTTTCGACTCCTCGAACTCCTCAACAAAATGGGGTAGTTGAGAGGAAAAATAGAACTTTACAAGAAATGGCTAGAATTATGCTTTGTGAAAATAATTTACCTAAATATTTTTGGGCGGAAGCCACAAACACCGCTTGTTATATTGTAAATCGAGTTATGATTAGGCCAATTTTAAAGAAAACACCTTATGAGATTTTAAAATCTAAAAAGCCTAACATTAGCTATTTTCACCCTTTTGGGTGCAAGTGTTTTGTTTTAAATAATGGAAAAGATAACTTAGGTAAATTTGATGCAAAAAGTGATGAAGCCATTTTTATAGGTTACTCTTTAACCTCTAAAGCCTATCGAGTATTTAACAAAAGAACTTTAGTAGTAGAAGAATCCATTCATGTTGTATTCGATGATAACCTCCTTCCTAGGAAGGATTCTTGTGATGATGATGATGTAGGAATCATAAATGCCTTTGATGGAGGTCAAACTTCAAAGGAGGATGAGGTTCAACCAAAAGAAGAAGACACACAAGATCCACCTCTTGAAGCCTTGAAGGACTTGGCTATTGAGGAAAAGGAAGTGAGCTACCCAAGGGAGTTGAACTATGTCAAAGATGGTGAAATCTTGGGTGATCCATCCAAGGGGGTAACCACTCGTTCTTCTCTTAAATTAATGAACCATGTAGCATTTATCTCATGCATAGAGCCTAAAAATATAAAAGAAGCTTTGAAAGATGATTTTTGGATTATGGCTATGCAAGAAGAGTTAAATCAATTTGAGAGAAGTAATGTATGTGCATTAGTTGATAGGCCTAGTAATCAATCTACAATAGGAACTAAATGGGTCTTTAGGAACAAACTAGATGAGAGTGGTAACATTGTGAGAAATAAAGCTAGACTTGTAGCACAAGGTTACACTCAAGAAGAGGGAATAGATTTTGATGAAACCTATGCACCCGTAGCTAGAATGGAAGCCATTAGGATGTTGCTTGCATATCCATGTTATCATAATTTCAAGCTTTTTCAAATGGATGTTAAAAGCGCATTTTTAAATGGTTTTATAAATGAAGAAGTGTATGTGGAACAACCACCGGGTTTTGAAGATTCAAAATTTCCAAATCATGTTTTTAAACTTACCAAAGCCCTTTATGGTTTAAAACAAGCTCCTAGAGCTTGGTATGAAAGGCTTTCAAATTTTTTGATTGAAAAAGGATTTGAAAAAGGTAAGGTGGACACTACACTCTTTATAAAAATGTATAAAAATGACATCTTAGTAGTTCAAATTTATGTTGATGATATTATTTTTGGTTCTACTAATGAATGTCATTGTCAAGAGTTTGCTAAGTTAATGCAAGGTGAATTTGAGATGAGCATGATGGGGGAGCTCTCGTTCTTTTTGGGACTCCAAATCAAGCAAAAGAAGGATGGCACCTTCATCAACCAAGCAAAATACATAAAGGATATGCTCAAGAAGTTTGCCTTGGAAAATGCAAAGCTTCAAGCCACTCCTATGAGCTCATCTACAAAGCTTGACAAAGATGAAGGAGGTAAGTGTGTTGACTCTAAGCTTTATCGTTCTATGATTGGATCTTTGCTTTACCTTACCGCAAGTAGACCGGATATCTTGTTTAGTGTTTGCTTGTGTGCTAGGTTTCAAGCTAGTCCTAGAGAGTCTCACCTTATAGCCGTTAAGAGAATCTTTAGGTATCTTAGAGACACTCCTTGTTTAGGTCTTTGGTACCCTAGAGACTCTACCTTCTACCTACATGCTTACTCGGATGCGGATTATGGGGGTTGCAAAATTGATAGGAAAAGTACTTCGGGAACTTGCCAATTCTTAGGTAGTATGCTCATATCTTGGTTCTCTAAGAAACAAAATAGTGTAGCCTTATCTACCACCGAATCCGAGTACATATCCTTAGGAAGTTGTTGTGCTCAAGTCCTTTGGATGAAGCAACAACTCTTAGATTATGGAATTAAAGTTGGAACCATACCCCTAAAATGTGACAACACTAGTGCAATATGCTTAACTAAAAATCCCATCCAACACTCTAGAACCAAACATATAGAAATAAGGCATCATTTCATTAGAGATCATGTCCTTAAGGAAGATGTGGTTATAGAGTATGTAGACACCTTGAATCAATTAGCGGACATTTTTACAAAACCCTTAGACAAAGAGCGTTTTTGGTCCCTTAGGAGAGAGTTAGGTCTAGCTAGCCTATCTTGACCTTTTAGGACCTCTTTTGTGCTTAAATATGCTTGATCTTGTGAAATGCCATGTTTGTATGCTTAGACTCACAATTTCTTCCATGCCTATAGTTAGGGGGAGTATGTTTCTGTTAAAATATGCTTAGAACTGCTCATACATCATTTGCATACTCATAGGAGAGATTAGGTTCGAGCCTTTGGTTGTTCTTTATACCAAATATGCATTTTTGGGCTTGCAGTATCGATACTGTTATACGCGTATCGATACATGTTCTTCATTTCGTTTCCCAGAATTCTTTACGCTTCACGCGTATCGATACGATTAATTCCGTATCGATACGGGTCGTTTCGATACGGACCCATCCGTTTCGATACGACTGTTCCAACGGGCTTATTTGCAAAATGACATCTTTATCCCCGTATCGATACCCCATCGGGCGTATCGATACCCGACTGCGCTGATGGCTTTAATTAGCTTTTAATGAAGTTCAACTTTTACCTAAATTCAAACTTTTCAAAACCTAATTAACCCTAGCCATTTTTGCCTATAAAAAGGCACTTCCTCCTTCATATTTTTCACATCTCAACTCAAACCTAAAAGAGTTTTCAAATCAAGCAAGGCTTTGTGCTCTCTTTCTCATCCTTGTGCAAGTTTCTTCAATTCTTCAAGTTTCCATCAAGGTAATCACCGTCCTTCTATTTTTTTTGTTCATTTTTTTAAAATTCTTTTTCTTTTCAAAATCTCTCTTTAAAATTTTTTTTACCTTGATTTTTACTCAAATTGAAGAAATCTCCCTTGCTTAATTTTTTTCTTAGATCATGGCACCAAAAGAGCCATCGAGGAAGCGACAAAGGGCTAATCAAGCCGGTGAATCTTCCAACCTTGGAGTGATTGCTCGTCCTAACTACTCGACTATCTATGAGCAATCCTTTGAAAGCAATTCGAGTCTCAATCACTTTCGTCAATATGAAAATTACAAGATCCGTGCCGAAAGGGTAGTATCCATCCCTTTTCTCAATTCGGAGCGTTTCAAGTTTGAATACCTCCCTTTGCTTCATCGTTAGAATTTCATTCGTTTTCTCTCCATTCCCGGTATTTTCTATCGTCTCTTGGTTTTGATTTTCTATGCTAATGCAAGATGTGTCAGTCGTAATGGGGAAGTGGTTGCTATTAACTCCTATCTTATGGGAAAGAAAATAACCCTTGATGTCGAGTCTATTTGTGATGTCTTTAAGTTGGAAGATGAAGGCCTCGATGATGAGCACTGTGGGGGGCATGTTCTTAGTGGATCCGTCACCGCCCTCAATGCTCATGACCGAATTCTACATTTGATGGTATCGTGGTGGTTTCGCCCTTCCGGAGGAAAATATTCCACCATCCGTCAAGTGGATGATTTTTGGATTCGGTGTTTCCGTGAAGCCAAGCGACCAAATTTAGCTCGACTTATGTTTGCGGAGATAGTCTACCTCGTTCAAAATCGTCATCAACCTCATGTCACCTCCTTCACATACGGTACGACTTTGAGCTATTTCTTTGTTAAAAAGGAAATTGATTGCTCTTATGACATTGCAACTCCTCTCACCGATCCTATTAATGAGCACTCCCTTGCTCGGGCAAAATTCTCTTATATTAATGGTGAATGGGTTCGTCTTGCCGAGTTACCACCGGAAGTCGCCGCAATGCATGAAGCAGCTCAAGCTCCTCAAGCTCCTCAAGCCCCTCAAGTCCAACAACCTAATATGGATGCTCTCATGACCTATCTCAATGAGCAATTCACCGGGTTGTGTACGGACATGAATACTCGTCTCACATCCATGGAAACTACCTTTGACACGAGGATGACGGGTTTTGAGAATCGCCTCGCATCTCTTGAAAGTGGGCATAATTCCTTGAATATCTCCATTGCCGCTTTCCATGATAAGTGGTGTAATAGTATGCGCACCAATGAGCCTTTGGGAGATGATGATGAAGAGGATGAAGACGACGAAGACGATGCTTAGACGTTTTCTCTTGTTTGTCATGCATATCATTTAGGACTTTATATTTTTATGCACCTATGCTTTATGTTTTTAGGATTAAGTTTGTCTTAGGATTAAAACCTATGCTTTGATTTCTATTTTGCCTTTGTTTGGATTTTAAGTATGTTGCTTTAATGAATAAATATCTATGTTGCTTATTATACCTTAATTTCTTTATGCACTTAATTGTCTCAAAGTTTTTTGATCTAACAAAAAGGGGGAGAAGAAACTAGCTCACACTTTCTTTAATGAATAAAATAGTTTGATTTAAATTCAAAGGTTACCAAGCTTATATTAAGGGGGAGTTCTTTATGAAGATTTTTCAAAATTTTAAGTTTTAGTTTTGTTATATCAAAAAGGGGGAGATTGTAAAACCTATGTTTGATTTGATATAATTAAATCATTAAGGATTATTTTGTAAAACTTAAAATTAGTTTTTAAGTCCCTTAATAAGTTTTTAAAACACCAACACTTTGAAACTGATTTATAAAACTCAAACTCAAAATATTTTCTAAGTGTTCCAAGGCAAAACCATCCAAAAACGTCCAGGCGTATCGATACGGCATATAGCGTATCGATACCATTTTGCCAAACTTGGTCACTGTCGACATCTATATCGATACCCTAAACCCTCGTATCGATACGGCCCTGTGTAAAAATTCAAAGAGTTTGAATACGGTACCGATACGGCTAACCCCCGTATCGATACGGGCTTTGTAATTTTTTAATATAAGTCGGTTTAAAAATTATGACCGTTGGTGTCAGTTGGTTGGTAACCAAAATTTAAAAGTTCGTTGACCCGTATCGATACGCATAACTCCCGTACCGATACGGAGTTGGACAGTGAGCTAAGTTCAGAAAATAGTATCGATACGGCCCTTGCCGTTTCGATACCCCGTACCGATACGCTTACGCGCGTATCGATACCCCTGTATTAAATGTGCACAACGACTCTTTCTTTTTTGAGACAGGTACCGATACCCATTCCCGCGTACCGATATCGGTAGCTGCAGAAGTGCATTTATGGTGGTAAGAGAGGGTTCCAACGGCTCTAATTAAGTCTCCAACCACCCAAACGGCTAGAAATCAATGAAGAGGTATAAAAGACACATCAAAAAGCTACAGCAACAACTATTGAACTTCAAGCAAACACTTATTCATCAAATCCAAGCAATTGTGCCAAATTTCATATTTGTCTAGAAATCCCAATTTGTGTTCTTCATTCTTACTTTGTAAAATTGGGTTGAGTGCTTGTATTGGGGCTATCATTTGTATTGAGAGATACCTAATTAGCCTTCAAATTTCTTTGTTCTATTGAGTGAGGGTTGGGTTGATTTTTGGGTAGAAAAATCAACCGAAATTGTAAAGGGTTGCCTCCTTGTCCTAGAAAAGGGGAAGATCAATTTAGTGAAATTGTTGCAAATCCTTAGTGAGACTAAGGTAGTGGATGTAGAGTTCATTTGGAACTTGAACCACTCTAAATCCCTTGTCCTTCAATTTTTAATTTGCCAATTTCCACCAAAATCCTTTAAATTTCCAATTCACCCCCCCTCTTGGTAAATATCGATCATTCGATCCACTCAACAATTGGTATCAGAGCTTAACTCTTTGAGGATTAACAACCACAAGAGGAGATCCTTGGAAGAGTGTGATCATCAAAATATCAAGAGATGACTTCAACCTCTGGTTCCGGCATGTACGAGTCACAATCAACCACCAAGCCTCCTTTCTTCAATGGTGACAACTATTCCTTTTGGAAGAACAAAATGAGGTTATTCATCAAGTCAAGTGACTATCTTGTATGGGATGTCATTGAGGATGGGCCATACATTCCATTGAAGCAAGATGGTGAAGGCAAGATGGTGTTGAAGAAGAAAGCCGAAATGAGTGAAGAGGAGAGGAAGAAGATTCAAGTCAACGATAAAGCTCTCCACATGCTATTTTGTGCTTTCGTTCCGGACATCTACTCGAAGGTCTCATCAATTGAAAGTGCCAAGGAAGTGTGGGACACTCTTGAGACCACCTATGAAGGCACCAATGATGTCAAAGAAACTAAGATTGGACTTCTCAATCTTAGTTATGAAAACTTCAAGATGGAGCCCGATGAGACGGTGTCAAAGATGTTTGATCGATTCTCCACAATCGTCAACGGTCTAAAGGGATATGGAGAAATCATACCGGAAGACAAGCTTGTCCGGAAGCTACTCTATTCACTTTCCGAAGCTTGGGATGGGAAGAGAACCGCTATCATCGAAGCAAAGAACTTGAAGACATTAAAGCTTGATGAGCTTGTGGGTTCTCTCCTTACTCATGAGATCATGAAGCAAGGAAGGGAAGATGAGAAAAAGAAGGAAGAGAAAAGAGTAGAGAAACTTGAGGTTGAAAAGAAGAAGAAGATGGGAATAGCTCTCAAGGCTAAAGCTTCACAACTTGATGAGAGCTCATCTAGTGATGAGGACGAACTTGAAGAATTGGCTATGATAGCCAAACGGTTCTCACGATTCATGAGGTCCAACCGAGGAAGAAAAATCCAAAGAAAGATGGACTTCAAAGGGAAGAACAAAGAAGATGAAAAGGATCCCATCATTTTCTATGAGTGCAAACAACCCGGCCACATCCGTTCGGAGTGCCCTCAACTCAAGAAGAAGGGTTTTGAGAAGAAGAAGAAACTCAAAGCCAAACTTGCTACTTGGAGTGATGAGGAGTCATCGGAGGATGACGAACAAGAAGTGGCTAACCTTTGTCTCATGGCACTTGAGGAAGATTCCTCCATGGTAACCTCTAACTCATCTACTTTAGATTTTTCATATGAAGAATTAAATGATGCATATGATGAGTTACAAGAGGTATATGATGAATTAGTTGAGAAATTTAAGGAGTCGGTCATTAAGAATAAAAAGATTATTCAAGAACTAAATGAGAAAAATGACTCACTTACTCAAGCTAATTCTAAATTTGAGAAAAAGATTTTAGGATTAAAAGATGAACTTAAATTCTTTCAAGATGAAAATGTTGATCTTAATAATCTTTTGTCTCAATGCAATAGTGAACACCAAAAAGTGTTAGGTGAGCTAAATGAGCTCAAAAAGTCCTTCAAAAATGTTGGTAGTGTCAAGCATGAAGTAGGAGAACCATCTAGAACACACCAACCTAAGAAAAGGATTAATTACTACAAACAAGGTAGCTACCCTAGACATAGTAAAGCTAAAAGAATTAGAAGTGTATGGGTTCCTAAGGAACTTGTAAAATCTAATAATATTATTGCTATGTCATCTTGGATTCCTAAGGGAACCAAGGTTTTGGGAGCTAACACTCATGGACCCAAAATGATTTGGGTACCAAAAACCAAGGTTTAATATCTTTGTTTGTAGGGGGAGCATTGCTTCAAGGCCAAAGCACAAAGTCAAAACTCATGGTACCTTGATAGTGGATGCTCGAGACACATGACCGGAGACAAGAGTCGATTCATGGATTTAAAGCCAAAAAGTGGAGGAGTAGTAACATTTGGTGACAACTCCAAAGGCCACATTAAAGGTATTGGCTCCATAGGTAATCACTCTACCATTCTCATTGAAAATGTCTTATATGTCGATGGTCTTAAACATAATTTATTGAGCATAAGTCAATTATGTGATAAAGGATTTAATGTTCTTTTTGATAAAAATGGATGTAAAATTGTAGACATTAAATCAAATAGTATTATGCTCATAGGTCATCGCATAGGAAACATATACATGGTGCATTTAGATGACATTCATACATCTCATGCATGTTTAGTTGCTCAAAATGAAAATGATGCATGGTTGTGGCATAGGAAGCTAGGACATGCTAGCATTAGTGTTTTGGAAAAACTAGTCTCTCTAAATCTAGTTAGAGGTTTGCCCAAAATAAAATTTTCAAATGATAAAATTTGTGATGCATGCTCAAAGGGTAAACAACATAGGTCTTCCTTTAAATCCATTAATGATGTTTCTACTAGTAGATGCTTACAATTAATTCACATGGATTTATTTGGGCCAATTAGGACTATGAGCTTGGGTGGTAAATCGTATGCTTTTGTGCTAGTTGATGATTTTTCTAGATTTACTTGGGTTCTCTTTTTAAGTACTAAAGATGAGGCTTTGGAAAAATTCATCACATTTTCAAAATTAACCCAAAATGATCTTGAGCTTAAAATTTCTCATATTGGGAGTGATCATGGAACCGAGTTTCAAAATTTAGGGTTTGAAGAATTTTTAAATGAAAATGGTATTAGCCATAATTTTTCGGCTCCTCGAACTCCTCAACAAAATGGGGTAGTTGAGAGGAAAAATAGAACTTTACAAGAAATGGCTAGAACTATGCTTTGTGAAAATAATTTACCTAAATATTTTTGGGCGGAAGCCACAAACACCGCTTGTTATATTGTAAATCGAGTTATGATTAGGCCAATTTTAAAGAAAACACCTTATGAGATTTTAAAATCTAAAAAGCCTAACATTAGCTATTTTCACCCTTTTGGGTGCAAGTGTTTTGTTTTAAATAATGGAAAAGATAACTTAGGTAAATTTGATGCAAAAAGTGATGAAGCCATTTTTATAGGTTACTCTTTAACCTCTAAAGCCTATCGAGTATTTAACAAAAGAACTTTAGTAGTAGAAGAATCCATTCATGTTGTATTCGATGATAACCTCCTTCCTAGGAAGGATTCTTGTGATGATGATGATGTAGGAATCATAAATGCCTTTGATGGAGGTCAAACTTCAAAGGAGGATGAGATTCAACCAAAAGAAGAAGACACACAAGATCCACCTCTTGAAGCCTTGAAGGACTTGGCTATTGAGGAAAAGGAAGTGAGCTACCCAAGGGAGTTGAGCTATGTCAAAGATGGTGAAATCTTGGGTGATCCATCCAAGGGGGTAACCACTCGTTCTTCTCTTAAATTAATGAACCATGTAGCATTTATCTCATGCATAGAGCCTAAAAATATAAAAGAAGCTTTGAAAGATGATTTTTGGATTATGGCTATGCAAGAAGAGTTAAATCAATTTGAGAGAAGTAATGTATGGACATTAGTTGATAGGCCTAGTAATCAATCTACAATAGGAACTAAATGGGTCTTTAGGAACAAACTAGATAAGAGTGGTAACATTGTGAGAAATAAAGCTAGACTTGTAGCACAAGGTTACACTCAAGAAGAGGGAATAGATTTTGATGAAACCTATGCACCCGTAGCTAGAATGGAAGCCATTAGGATGTTGCTTGCATATGCATGTTATCATAATTTCAAGCTTTTTCAAATGGATGTTAAAAGCGCATTTTTAAATGGTTTTATAAATGAAGAAGTGTATGTGGAACAACCACCGGGTTTTGAAGATTCAAAATTTCCAAATCATGTTTTTAAACTTACCAAAGCCCTTTATGGTTTAAAACAAGCTCATAGAGCTTGGTATGAAAGGCTTTCAAATTTTTTGATTGAAAAAGGATTTGAAAAAGGTAAGGTGGACACTACACTCTTTATAAAAATGTATAAAAATGACATCTTAGTAGTTCAAATTTATGTTGATGATATTATTTTTGGTTCTACTAATGAATGTCATTGTCAAGAGTTTGCTAAGTTAATGCAAGGTGAATTTGAGATGAGCATGATGGGGGAGCTCTCGTTCTTTTTGGGACTCCAAATCAAGCAAAAGAAGGATGGCACCTTCATCAACCAAGCAAAATACATAAAGGATATGCTCAAGAAGTTTGGCTTGGAAAATGCAAAGCCTCAAGCCACTCCTATGAGCTCATCTACAAAGCTTGACAAAGATGAAGGAGGTAAGTGTGTTGACTCTAAGCTTTATCGTTCTATGATTGGATCTTTGCTTTACCTTACCGCAAGTAGACCGGATATCTTGTTTAGTGTTTGCTTGTGTGCTAGGTTTCAAGCTAGTCCTAGAGAGTCTCACCTTATAGCCGTTAAGAGAATCTTTAGGTATCTTAGAGACACTCCTTGTTTAGGTCTTTGGTACCCTAGAGACTCTACCTTTTACCTACATGCTTACTCGGATGCGGATTATGGGGGTTGCAAAATTGATAGGAAAAGTACTTCGGGAACTTGCCAATTCTTAGGTAGTATGCTCATATCTTGGTTCTCTAAGAAACAAAATAGTGTAGCCTTATCTACCACCGAATCCGAGTACATATCCTTAGGAAGTTGTTGTGCTCAAGTCCTTTGGATGAAGCAACAACTCTTAGATTATGGAATTAAAGTTGGAACCATACCCCTAAAATGTGACAACACTAGTGCAATATGCTTAACTAAAAATCCCATCCAACACTCTAGAACCAAACATATAGAAATAAGGCATCATTTCATTAGAGATCATGTCCTTAAGGAAGATGTGGTTATAGAGTATGTAGACACCTTGAATCAATTAGCGGACATTTTTACAAAACCCTTAGACAAAGAGCGTTTTTGGTCCCTTAAGAGAGAGTTAGGTCTAACTAGCCTATCTTGACCTTTTAGGACCTCTTTTGTGCTTAAATATGCTTGATCTTGTGAAATGCCATGTTTGTATGCTTAGACTCCCAATTTCTTCCATGCCTATAGTTAGGGGGAGTATGTTTCTGTTAAAATATGCTTAGAACTGCTCATACATCATTTGCATACTCATAGGAGAGATTAGGTTCGAGCCTTTGGTTGTTCTTTATACCAAATATGCATTTCTGGGCTTGCAGTATCGATACTGTTATACGCGTATCGATACCTGTTCTTCATTTCGTTTCCCAGAATTTTTTACGCTTCACGCGTATCGATACGATTAATCCCGTATCGATACGGGTCGTTTCGATACGGACCCATCCGTTTCGATACGACTGTTCCAACGGGCTTATTTGCAAAATGACATCTTTATCCCCGTATCGATACCCCATCGGGCGTATCGATACCCGACTGCGCTGATGGCTTTAATTAGCTTTTAATGAAGTTCAACTTTTACCTAAATTCAAACTTTTCAAAACCTAATTAACCCTAGCCATTTTTGCCTATAAAAAGGCACTTCCTCCTTCATATTTTTCACATCTCAACTCAAACCTAAAAGAGTTTTCAAATCAAGCAAGGCTTTGTGCTCTCTTTCTCATCCTTGTGCAAGTTTCTTCAATTCTTCAAGTTTCCATCAAGGTAATCACCTTCCTTCTATTTTTTTTGTTTTTCTTTTAAAATCTGTTTTTTTTTGTTCATTTTTTTAAAATTCTTTTTCTTTTCAAAATCTCTCTTTAAAATTTTTTTTACCTTGATTTTTACTCAAATTGAAGAAATCTCCCTTGCTTAATTTTTTTTCTTAGATCATGGCACCAAAAGAGCCATCGAGGAAGCGACAAAGGGCTAATCAAGCCGGTGAATCTTCCAACCTTGGAGTGATTGCTCGTCCTAACTACTCGACTATCTATGAGCAATCCTTTGAAAGCAATTCGGGTCTCAATCACTTTCGTCAATATGAAAATTACAAGATCCGTGCCGAAAGGGTAGTATCCATCCCTTTTCTCAATTCGGAGCGTTTCAAGTTTGAATACCTCCCTTTGCTTCATCGTTGGAATTTCATTCGTTTTCTCTCCATTCCCGGTATTTTCTATCGTCTCTTGGTTTTGATTTTCTATGCTAATGCAAGATGTGTCAGTCGTAATGGGGAAGTGGTTTCTATTAACTCCTATCTTATGGGAAAGAAAATAACCCTTGATGTCGAGTCTATTTGTGATGTCTTTAAGTTGGAAGATGAAGGCCTCGATGATGAGCACTGTGGGGGGCATGTTCTTAGTGGATCCGTCACCGCCCTCAATGCTCATGACCGAATTCTACATTTGATGGTATCGTGGTGGTTTCGCCCTTCCGGAGGAAAATATTCCACCATCCGTCAAGTGGATGATTTTTGGATTCGGTGTTTCCGTGAAGCCAAGCGACCAAATTTAGCTCGACTTATGTTTGCGGAGATAGTCTACCTCGTTCAAAATCGTCATCAACCTCATGTCACCTCCTTCACATACGGTACGACTTTGAGCTATTTCTTTGTTAAAAAGGAAATTGATTGCTCTTATGACATTGCAACTCCTCTCACCGATCCTATTGATGAGCACTCCCTTGCTCGGGCAAAATTCTCTTATATTAATGGTGAATGGGTTCGTCTTGCCGAGTTACCACCGGAAGTCGCCGCAATGCATGAAGCAGCTCAAGCTCCTCAAGCTCCTCAAGCCCCTCAAGTCCAACAACCTAATATGGATGCTCTCATGACCTATCTCAATGAGCAATTCACCGGGTTGTGTACGAACATGAATACTCGTCTCACATCCATGGAAACTACCTTTGACACGAGTATGACGGGTTTTGAGAATCGCCTCGCATCTCTTGAAAGAGGGCATAATTCCTTGAATATCTCCATTGCCGCTTTCCATGATAAGTGGTGTAATAGTATGCGCACCAATGAACCTTTAGGAGATGATGATGAAGAGGATGAAGACGACGAAGACGATGCTTAGACGTTTTCTCTTGTTTGTCATGCATATCATTTAGGACTTTATATTTTTATGCACCTATGCTTTATGTTTTTAGGATTAAGTTTTCTTAGGATTAAAACCTATGCTTTGATTTCTATTTTGCCTTTGTTTGGATTTTAAGTATGTTGCTTTAATGAATAAATATCTATGTTGCTTATTATACCTTGATTTCTTTATGCACTTAATTGTCTCAAAGTTTTTTGATCTAACAAAAAGGGGGAGAAGAAACTAGCTCACACTTTCTTTAATGAATAAAATAGTTTGATTTAAATTCAAAGGTTACCAAGCTTATATTAAGGGGGAGTTCTTTATGAAGATTTTTCAAAATTTTAAGTTTTAGTTTTGTTATATCAAAAAGGGGGAGATTGTAAAACCTATGTTTGATTTTGATATAATTAAATCATTAAGGATTATTTTGTAAAACTTAAAATTAGGTTTTAAGTCCCTTAATAAGTTTTTAAAACACCAACACTTTGAAACTGATTTATAGAACTCAAACTCAAAATATTTTCTAAGTGTTCCAAGGCAAAACCATCCAAAAACGTCCAGGCGTATCGATACGGCATATAGCGTATCGATACCATTTTGCCAAACTTGGTCACTGTCGACATCTATATTGATACCCTAAACCCTCGTATCGATACGGCCCTGTGTAAAAATTCAAAGAGTTTGAATACGGTACCGATACGGCTAACCCCCGTATCGATACGGGCTTTGTAATTTTTTAATATAAGTTGGTTTAAAAATTATGACCGTTGGTGTCAGTTGGTTGGTAACCAAAATTTAAAAGTTCGTTGACCCGTATCGATACGCATAACTCCCGTACCGATACGGAGTTGGACAGTGAGCTAAGTTCAGAAAATAGTATCGATACGGCCCTTGCCGTTTCGATACCCCGTACCGATACGCTTACGCGCGTATCGATACCCCTGTATTAAATGTGCACAACGGCTCTTTCTTTTTTGAGACAGGTACCGATACCCATTCCCGCGTACCGATACCGGTAGCTGCAGAAGTGCATTTATGGTGGTAAGAGAGGGTTCCAACGGCTCTAATTAAGTCTCCAACCACCCAAACGGCTAGAAATCAATGAAGAGGTATAAAAGACACATCAAAAAGCTACATCAACAACTATTGAACTTCAAGCAAACACTTATTCATCAAATCCAAGCAATTGTGCCAAATTTCATATTTGTCTAGAAATCCCAATTTGTGTTCTTCATTCTTACTTTGTAAAATTGGGTTGAGTGCTTGTATTGGGGCTATCATTTGTATTGAGAGATACCTAATTAGCCTTCAAATTTCTTTGTTCTATTGAGTGAGGGTTGGGTTGATTTTTGGGTAGAAAAATCAACCGAAATTGTAAAGGGTTGCCTCCTTGTCCTAGAAAAGGGGAAGATCAATTTAGTGAAATTGTTGCAAATCCTTAGTGAGACTAAGGTAGTGGATGTAGAGTTCATTTGGAACTTGAACCACTCTAAATCCCTTGTCCTTCAATTTTTAATTTGCCAATTTCCACCAAAATCCTTTAAATTTTCAATTCACCCCCCTCTTGGTAAATATCGATCATTCGATCCACTCAACATACAGGTAATCTGGTTTTCTCAGGTATATCCTCTTCCTCTTCTCAAAACTCTAATGCCTTGGAATCCTCCATACCTAATCAAACCTCTTGGGTAACAGACTCAGGAGCAACTGATCACATGACCAATTCCCCTCTCAACTTTCTCAATTATACACCATGCCCTAGCAATAGGAAAATTACAGTTGCTGATGGTACCATGATAACAGTTGCTGGTGAAGGAGATGTTGCCATTAGTAAAAAAATTCTGCTTAGAAAAGTTCTACATGTTCCAAAATTATTTACCAGCCTTATCTCAATACCAAAACTTGTCAGGGATATTAATTGCAGTGTTTTGTTTCCTTCTACACACTGTTTTTTCCAGGAGCAGGAAACGAGGAAGATGATTGGGCGTGCTAAGGAGATCAATGGACTCTATTATCTTGAGAATCTTGGAGGACAAGTTAGAATCTTGAACACTCCACCCTCATCTTTTTTATCTAATTCTACAAATAATAAAGACCAAATCTGGCTCCAGCATCTTCGCCTTGGTCATCCACCTTTTAAACTTCTAAAGACTATGTTTCCTTCTTTATGTAAAACCTTAGATGTTGAGGAATTACATTGTGATGTGTGTGAACTTGCTAAACACAAACGCTCCTCTTTTCCAGCAAGTAATAATAGAACCAATATTCCTTTTAGTCTTATTCATAGTGATGTATGGGGACCTTCTTCTGTTCCTAACATAACTGGGGCAAGGTGGTTTGTATCTTTTATAGATGATCACACTAGGGTTACTTGGATTTATTTGTTAAAACAGAAATCTGATGTTGCATCGACCTTTCAAAACTTTTACACCATGATAAAAACCCAGTTTGGAGCCGAGATTAAAAGAATTAGATCAGATAATGCCAAGGATTATTTTAATCAAATCTTGTCTCCTTTTCTCTTAGAAAAAGGTATTTTACATGAATCATCATGTGTAAACACTCCCCAGCAGAATGGAATTTCAGAAAGGAAGAATGGACATATTCTTGCTATAACCAGAGCCCTTTTATTTCAGAATAATGTCCCAAAAAAATACTGGGGGGAAGCTGTCTTAACAGCTACATTTATGATGAACAGACTACCCACTAAAGTCCTTGGATCCCAAAGTCCTATTCAAACCCTTACAAAATTTTTCCCACATTTGAACCTATCTCTTAACCTTCAGCCAAGAGTGTTTGGGTGTGTTGCCTTTGTTCATCTTCATTCTCCAAACCGAGGTAAGCTTGATCCTAGGGCAGTAAAGTGCATTTTTCTTGGGTATTCCTCTACTCAAAAAGGCTACAAATGCTATCATCCACCTACTAGAAAGGTCTATGTCACTGCTGATGTTACTTTTGTTGAAAGAGAGAGTTACTTCACTGCTCCTTATCTTCAGGGGGAGATGTCTTTTAGGGAAGATAAGGATGCAGATCTGTTTTTACTTCAGCAACCTTTGTCCCTCATTGATCTACCTCCTTCTCATTCTGCAAAAATCTAGCCTTCTCATTTTGCAGAAATCCAGCCTTCTCATTTTGCAGAAATCCAGCCTCCTCATTCTTCAGAAATCCAGCCTTCTCCTTCTCATTCTACAGAAATCCAGCCTTCTCATTCTACAAAAATCCAGCCGCCTTCACAGTCCTTACAAACAGAACCCAATAGTCCTCAAACTCCTCAACCAAACAGAAATATTTCTCAGCCCAATGTTCAAGAAACTGCTGGTCCTCTAAAGACATATTCGAGAAGGAAGATACCTATGCAGACTCAATCATCTCCTGCTCCTGCTCTTGCTCCCATTCCCATAAATTTTGAGGTACATTCTGAAACTGATCCTGATCATAATGATATGAATTCTAATTCTGAGTTTGAATTTCCTATTGCTATTAGAAAGGGAAAAAGAACCTGCACCACTAAACACCCTTCATATTTGTTTATGACCTATAATAATTTGTCCCCAAATCACAAAACCTTTCTTACTAGCTTAAACAATATTGTCATCCCTAAAACAGTAGCCGAGGCATTAGATAATGAGAATTGGAAAAAGGCTATGCAGGAGGAAATGGATGCACTGGAAAAGAATAAGACCTGGGATTTAGTAAAGCTGCTAGGAGACAAAAAAACAGTGGGATGTAGATGGGTGTACACTGTAAAATACAAATCAGATGGCTCCTTGGAAAGATACAAAGCAAGGTTGGTGGCAAAGGGGTACTCGCAAACCTATGGGATAGATTATCTGGAGACGTTTGCACCTGTTGCAAAGATGAACACAGTGAGGGTTCTACTCTCCTTAGCAGCTAACCAGGGATGGAATTTATTGCAGTTTGATATTAAAAATGCATTTTTGCATGGAGATCTCGAAGAAGAGGTATACATGGATGTTCCACCAGGGATTAATTCGACTGTTGGACAGGTAGTTTGCAAGTTAAAAAAGGCTCTATATGGATTAAAACAGTCCCCAAGAGCTTGGTTTGGAAGATTTGCTAAGGTAATGTTAGGGCAGGGTTTCAAGCAGAGTCAAGGTGACCATACCTTATTTGTGAAGCATTCATCTTCAGGGGGAGTAACCATACTACTGGTTTATGTGGACGACATCATAGTTACAGGTAATGATTCAGAAGGAATCATCAATCTGAAAAGGTGTCTTGTAAAAGAGTTTGAGGTGAAGGAACTTGGGAGATTAAAATATTTTCTGGGTATTGAGGTGGCACACTCACAACAGGGAATTTTTATATCACAACAAAAATATACTCTGGATCTTTTAAAGGAAACTGAAAAGCTTGGATGTAAACCAGCAGAAACGCCCATAGAAGTTAACCACAAACTTGGAGATTCAGATGAAGATGATATGGCAGTTGATAGGGGTTCATTTCAGAGACTTGTGGGAAGACTTATTTATTTATCACATACCAGACCAGACATAGCATATGCTGTTGGAGTGGTAAGCCAATTCATGCACAATCCTAAGGAGTCACACCTAAGAGCTGTAATGCGAATCTTGCAATACTTGAAAGGTACACCAGGTAAAGGAATCATGTTTAGAAGAGGAGGAAACCTGACTCTGGAAGCCTACACAGATGCAGACTATGCAGGTTCTAGAATGGACAGAAGATCAACTTCAGGCTACTGCACCTTTTTTGGAGGAAATTTGGTTACTTGGAGAAGCAAAAAACAGAACGTGGTAGCTAGATCCAGTGCAGAAGCTGAATTTCGAGCTATTGCTTTAGGAATCTATGAGTTACTATGGCTGAAGATCATTCTAGAAGATTTGAAAGTAGAATGGAATGGACCAATGATGTTGTACTGTGATAACAAATCAGCAATCAATATTGCTCATAATCCAGTTCAACATGACAGAACAAAGCATGTTGAAGTGGACAGACATTTTATAAAAGAGAAACTCGACAGTGGTTTGATTTGTACTCCTTATGTGACTACTGGTAATCAAATTGCAGATATTCTCACCAAGGGTTTACTTGGCAAGAATTTTCAGAAGTTAACAAGCAAGCTGAGGATGGAGGACATCCATGCCCCAGCTTGAGGGGGAGTGTCGGAGATTGTTTCCTAAAGTTCAAAAGATCTGTAAATATTTTGTTATCTATTAGAATCCCTATTTATAAGCGATTGTATTTCTTTACTAGAATTAGTTTCTTTCCTAGTTAGGAGTTTCCTTAGCTAAGGCATAAGTCTATATATTTAGTTTGTAAATCAGTAGCAATTTAAGAGTCGAAATATAATAAAAAGATCAGTTTTTGATCAGCTTTTCGACACAATTTCTGAAGATAAATAAAGTTTAGATGACCAAGTCTAAAATACCATAAAAGAATATCACTGAATCCTAAATTTGTAGTGTTGAAGGATAAAGAAAAAGTGCAACTTGGTTGGACTTGTCTTTTAGGAGGAAGACCTTCAATGATGTAAAGTCCACCACACAACTCACCACTGCCAATCCACTTCCCCGAATCCACTTCCTGAAACACACAACCAGTAGCATTAAATATTGTGGAACAGTTAAGATCACTGCACAATTTACTAACTGACAACAGATTGCATTGTAAGTTAGGAACATATAAAACAGAAGAAAAAGTGATAGTACAATTCACAACAACTTTTCCTATTCCATCCACTTTAGCGACAGATCCATCAGCTGTCTTAACATTTCTCTGACTTTGCTGTCCAGTAATTTGAAGGAAAAGAGATTCATCCCCTGTCATATGGTCAGTAGCACCAGAATCCACTATCCATAAATACTTAGCAGTAGTTTTAAAACAAGAAACACTACCAGTTGTACTAGAGGAATTAGATTTTGGTGTCATCCGAGAAAGAAGTTTCTGCAAATCATCAATCTGTTGCTTACTAAAACTCATTGAACTATCTGCTGGTGTTGCATTAGCTACTGGTGCTGTTTGTTGCTGCCTCATCCTTTGGGGTTTCCAGTCAGCAGGCTTTCCATGTAATTTCCAGCAAATATCTCGAACGTGCCCCATCCTTTTGCAATGGTCGCACCATGATTTCCTCCTTTTTGCTTGCTGGCATATGACTTATGTGTAAGAAGTGCAGATCCATCACTAGTGGATGAGTCTGCCAACATGAATAATCGCCTACTTTCTTCCCTTCTGACCTCAGAAAAAACCTCTCTAACAGAAGGAAGAGGTTTAGTGCTCAAAATTCTTCCTTTGACAGCATCCAGTCCTTTATGTAGACCATTCAAGAATTGAAAGATTCTTTTTTGGTCAATTTTCTTCTTGTAAAGAGCAGCATCTGTTGGATTCGTCCAGTCATTGGACTCGTAAAGATCAATTTGCTGCCAAAGTCGGGTAAGAGTGTTGTAGTAAACAATGACATTCATCTCCTCCTGTTTTAGATTTGAAGCCTGGCATTCGATGCTAAATAATTCAGAAATATTGTCTGAACTTGAATAAGTTTCTTGAGTTGCATCCCAAATTTCTTTTGCAGTCTCATATAAGAGAAAGTTACCCCCAATTGCTGGTGTCATCGTGTTTGTCAACCAAGACATCACCATACTATTTTTTTGCAGCCACTTCGCATAGCCTGGATCTGTCGAAGCAGGCTTTGTCACTCCTCCAGTGATATAGCCTAGCTTTCCTCTGCCAGTGATGTACAACTTGACTGACTGGGACCATTGTAGATAATTGGGACCAATCAGTTTATGGCAAGTGACTGCCGATGTGGTAGAATCTGGAAGAACATCAACGGAGGAAGTTGCTTCTCCTCTGGAATTAATCTCTGATGAGGAAGAATTTGCCATCGATTTAGACTAAGAATCGAAATCTACTGATACCATGTAAATAATACTGAGTTTAGAGAAAATTAGTTTCTCTGTTTTTATTTAATTCTATCGTTAAAAAATTACAGAGTGTTGGATCCCTTTTTAACAACACTGGTTACATCATACTAGTTTAATTAAACTCTAACTCCTAGTTTAAGATAAACTCTATCTTATCTAGAATAAACTTAAACTAAAATACCTTTATTACAGCACAAACTCCTAATTAAATAATAACTACTGCATGTTAATAACTCTAGGACTTAGATACATATTTACAATCGACAGTTACAACACTGAATTGTCATTGCATCAATGACTAAACATACCGTACTATTGATAATCATCCAATTACATTTAATTTAGCTAACAGTCACTACAAAGAACCAAACCAACAAGAAATGCACAAACTGTTCAAAAGAAAACCGCCTTAAATCCGGAATCCTTGTTTCCGATGAGCGCCTCAATGGCTCAACAATTTCCTTCCCTTCAGTCTTCCTTTTTCAGCAGTGTGTCTCCTGTTTGTAAACTGTACAAGGTTCAAACTCTGCAGGATTTACATGCAAAAGCCAGAAAACTAGAGAGAAACAAAAAAGGGATAAGAGAAAACATAGATAATCAACTTCACATAATTTCCACACCATTGACTGTAATTTCAACAACAGTTTCTCAAAAAATGAGTAGTTCTGTAGATCAATAACTTTTAGCAGTTCACACAATTACTATCCAGAATCTAAATAACTACACTCAAACAATCAATTTATCTTGCATTGAAATTGAAGAAAATGAGGCGTTCAGAGATAGGGGAAAAGAAAACTACTGCAGGCAAAATTAATTCAAATTCATAGAATTATTGTAGAAGCAACCCTATATACGGCTTAAACTGAACATATTAAAACGCAATAACGCAGAAAAAATGTTAATTAATTCATTGAAATGTTCTTTTGAAATTAATTCATTGAAATGTTGATTAAAAACATCCAACATTAAACTCGTCAGAGGAAGAAGAAAGGAACATTGTAGAAACCTTGAATATCTCTCTATTGATAAGGAATTACATAATGAACTCACTTCACTTAATTTCTTGGAAATCAAAGGTTGTCCTAAGTTGAGGTTCCCTGAAGACAAATTTCAAGCTCCAAACTTGAGATCACTAGGTATATTCAACTGTGTGAGTCTCACGTCATTACAGTGGATTCTAAGCTTCAAATCTCTCCAAACTTTGTTTATCGGAAAATTCCAGCATTGGAGTCATTTCAATGAATTAATTAACATTTTTTCTGCGTTATTGCGTTTTAATATAAGGGTGTTTCCACTTCTCCCTGCTCTGCTGATCTTTCCCTCTTCTTAATATAAGGGATTTGCCGAGCTTTCATGGAGGATGAAAGGCTATTGCTTTTATGCTTAGTTTCATCAATGTCTAACTGTTCTTGTCTACACTCTTCACAACAAAAATCCCTTCTGCAACCAAAAAGCCACCGATCAATACCAATTTCAAACCCCCCAAAATCCAATCTTTTTCAAAAATAAAAGAAACCCTCTTTTTCAAAAACCCAATATTTGGTTCCAAACTCGATCAAAATAGTAAACAGAAGTATATGAAGCCTTCAGCAGACAATCCAATCAGTTAGATAGTCCATACCAAACAAATTTGAGCATAAAGAGATCCTTTTCGCATGTAGAGGAAGGCTCTCATTAGCAGTCCTTAGACCGACAAATGGCAGTAGTATCTGTCCTTGAAATTTGATACAAAAGGAACATCTTGTAACAATTATTTCAGGGTCAAGCACAAAGTATCGCGAGATCAAACATATGGGACATTTGATTGACCAAAGTTTAGGAGTCCTCATCTTATAGTCATTCCTGAAAACCTAACCACATACAAAGTTTGAGAGTGAATGCTGAAAATCGCTTCCATCTTCTGTTCAATTGTAAATGGCTAGTGAAATGCCATTGCATTAATGACTAAACATAACCTACTATTGATAATCATCCAATTATACTTTTAATTTAGCTAACAGTCACTACAAAGAAATGCACAAACTGTTCAAAAGAAAACCGCCTTAAACCCAGAATCCTTGTTTCCGACGAGCATCTCAATGGCTCGACAATTTCCTTCCCTTCAGTCTTCCTTTTTCAGCAGTGTGTCTCCTGTTTGTAAACAGTACAAGGCTCAAACCCTGCACGATTTACATGCAAAAGCCAGAAAACTAGAGAGAAACAAAAAGGGGACAAGAGAAAACATAGATAATCAACTTCACATAATTTCCACACCATCGACTGTAATTTCAACAACAGTTTCTCAAAAATGAGTAGTTCCATAGATCAATAACTTTTATCAGTTCACACAGTTACTATCTAGAATCTAAACAACCACATTCAAACAATCAATGAATCTTGCATTGAAATTGAAGAAAATGAGGCATTCGGAGACGGGGGGAAAAGAAAATTACTGCAGGCAATATTAATTTAAATTCATAGAATTATTGTAGAAGCAACTCGTATACAGCTTAAACTGAACATATTAAAACACAATAATGCAGAAAAATGTTGATTAAAAACATCCAACATTACACTCAGAAGATGAAAGGTACACTGGTTTTCATTTTGGTCACAATTAATTAACTGCCCTTAGGAGAATTGTATTTTTTTAGTCACTCCACCGTGAAACCCTAACGGGATCCTCACTGTGTAATCCACTTATTATCCTTATTTTTCACCTGATTAAATATTTTCCTATTTTCTATTCCCAGCTATGTAAATTATTTACATCTCATTAATATTTTCTAAAGGAAAAAACACAAATGGGGAGCCCTCCGTCTTCTACAAGCAAGGGAGGATTCAATAATAAATTACAGAAGTTTTCATATTCTTCACCATCTCACAAGTGATCTAATAGCAAACTTTTATTGTTGCAACAATTTGTCTCCTTAAAAATAAAAATGTGCAGTGATCCAAAAACAAGAGATGAAAGAGAACGAATCTGAACCTTTTAGAACAAGAACATAGCTACAAAAGGAGAAGAAAATCTATATAAACTGGTCAAACAGAATAAGAAAAGAAGATCATAGTATTCAAGCAGCACAAAAAGTCCATAGAAAATAATGAAAGCACAAAAACAGAGCATTTCTACTAAATCTAGCCACAAACATTTGCCTTTCATTCAGCTCATCAAGATGATGGGAAGTAGGGGTGACTGAGAAATTCAAGGCCTTTTATGGGGAAAAAATGATGTTTTGAAGACTTTCCTTCCTCTCAGATCAAGTGTTATGAAGCCTCATTTCGACTCTAGTGTAATACCAAATTTAGTCCGGGTTAAAACCAAATAAATTAAAGGGTAAAGTATTCAGGTGACCACCAAACTTTAGGGGCGGTCCTATTTATCCAACACCAAACTAAAGAGCCTTGTTGTGTACTCTATAAAAATCATATAAATTGTCCACCTTAGCAATAAAAAAAATAGAAAACTCCAAAGATGACAAACCTATCGCAGTGTGTCTGGTTTGAAATGGCACTTTTATTATTAAATATTCTGAAAATGTAACAAAATTGTTTGCATTAATTAACACATAAATCAAGTATTGTTCAATGTATATCCAATGCAAATTAAAGGAGTCTTATATAGCTTGTGAGATTTTACCTCGTCAAGATGGATGGAATGAATATGAGCTATCTTGGACCACTCCTTCCCTTTCCTATTTCGGAGCTTCGGATTCAGCAGAGAACAGTATGTTATCGAAATTTTAAACAAGGAGGAAGGCAGCCCATGTTCTGGTAAGGAATCAAGCTTGCTACATGAATCTATTCCCAGACTATGAAGAGAGGTGAGCTTTTGAAGTCCCTCTCCATCCAAGGATATAAGATTCAACAACCCGCTGATACTCAAGGATTTAAGATTTGTTGGCAGCAATCCCTCCTCTGGGAATGACTCCAATTCTTTGCATCCACCTTCTATCTGAAAACGGCTAAGGGAATGAAGTTTATCTAACTTCCACCCTTTGTGGGGAATCATTTTGTCACAAAATGATATGGAAAGAGCAAGTAGGCTGGATGGCAATCCCTCCATTGGAAATGACTCCAATGCTGGACATTTTACTATAAACAAAGTTCGGAGAGATTCGAAGCATAGAATCCACTGTAATGACGTGAGACTCAAGCAATTGTATATACCCAGTGAATTCAAGTTTGGAGCTTGAAATCCGTCTTCAGGGAACCTCAACTTAGGACAATCACTGATTTCCAAGAATTCAAGTGAAGTGAGTTCATTATGTAATTTCTTATCAATAGAGAGATATTCGAGGTTTCTACAATTGCCCAGACTGAGAGATACAAGTTTTGGGAAGTAGTTTAAAGGGAAAGTTTGCAGAGAGTCACAACTACCACGTAAAGTTAAATTTTCTAGTCGGTTCATTGGTTCGTAACATTGGGGAAATTCTAAGGCTCTGCAGTTATAAACTAATAGTCTTTTCAATGAAGGGGGGAGAGGGAAGATCTTGAGGGCAATACAATCAAAGAGGTATAACTCCTGAAGAGAAGATCTCTCCAATATTTCTTTAGGTAGCATAACCGAAGTATATTTATCAATTCGAACTGATGAATTTCCATCTTCAATTGACAAAGGCTTCGGTGGTTTCGTTTGATTCTCATCGTGATCCTGATGTACTTTTCTTGGGGGGAACGGTGTTTCCAACTTACCAGATGGTTGTAAATCCTCCCGTACTTCTCCCTGCTCTGCTTTCATGGAGGATGAAAGGCTATTGCTTTTATCAATGTCTAACTGTTCTCGTCTACACTCTTGACTACAAAAATCCCTTCTGCAACCAAAAAAAACACCGAACAATAACAATTCTAAAACCCCAAAATCCAATCTTTTTCAAAAATAAAAGAAACCCTCTTTTTCAAAAACCCAATATTTGGTTCGAAACTAAAACTTTTCACTCCCCGCTCGATATAAACACTAACCTGGGCATGAAGATGTCTTTGTTGCCCCCAAGAGACTTCTTGCAAAGGAAACAAGCATCCAAGAGATTGGGTTGATTGTGATCTTCGAATCTAGCAGACATTGGAGATGAACATGAAGAAGAAGATGATGATGATGAAGATGATAGATTCCTCAGACAAATTCTCCTCGGGAAACAAAGAGGTCTTTGAGGGAACACATTTTGATTATGGGTGCCCCCACACTCCATCAAAACAAGAGAAGCCAAACCTTGATCTTTTCTGATGAATGACCCTATTTGACACATTTAGGGAGGTAAAAACAGATAATCGGATGGGTTTCAGGTCGGGTACTGTCAGGTCGGGTAAAATCGGGTACAAGTCATTTCAAGTTATTTTTTTATTTTGGCTCAACTCGGGTCGGGTGCGGGTTCATCGGGTTCATTTCAGGTCTGGTCCATTTCAAATCGGGTCCATTTCAGGTCGGGTCTATTTTAGGTCGGGTTCATTTCAGGTCGGGTCAAAACGGGTCGGGTCCGAAGCAGATAATTGACAGGTTAATTCGGGTTCGGATACACTTCAGGTCGGGTCTATTTCAGGTCGGGTCCGTTTCAGGTCGGGTCCATTTCAGGTCGGGTCTATTTCAGGTCGGGTGCATTTCAGGTCGGGTTCATTTCAGGTCAGTTGCATTTCAGGTCGGGTGCATTTCAGGTCGGGTAATTTTAGGTCGGGTAGTTTCAGGTCGGGTAATTCAGGTCGGGGTATTTTTAGGATTGGAATACATTTTGAGTTTGAGTTCGGTACAACCGTATAAGTAGTCGATAGACTTTAGGTTGACCTTCGTCAATCGTCATTGATTTGGAGTTAATTATTTAAAGTCATATCAAATTAAAATTATAAAACATTTGAGTAATTAAAAAATAATGAAAAGGGGTCAATTTGGACTGAAAATGGGTCAATTTAGATTAAAAATAAAGTTTCACGGATTATAATGAACAAAAATATCAAATTAAAATTATAAAACATTAGACAAATTTAAAAGAAAACAATGAAAAGGGGTCAATTTGAAATAAAAATAAAATTTTGGGGACTGTAATGAACAAAAATACCAAATTAAAAGTATAAAAATTAGAGTAATTCAAAAAACAATAAGTAGATGTCAATTTAGAATAAAAATAAAGTTTTAGGATCTAGAATGAACAAAATTTCAAATTAAAATTATAAAACATGATGAATTAAAATATATATAGGGGTCAATATGAAATTAAAATAAAGTTAAAAGACTAGAATGAAGAAAATATCAAATTAAAATAATAAAACATTGGACAAATTAAAAAAAATAAATGTGGGTCAATTTGGAATAATAAATGTGGACAAATTAAAATAAAGTTAAGGGACTAGAATGAAGAAAATACTAAAACACACATGTATACATACATACTAAAACACATATATATGCATGTATTTAAGTTTTAGTATATATATATTGTTATAATTATATATATACATATATATATGTATGTATGTATGTATGTATGTATGTATGTATGTATGTATGTATGTATGTATGTATGTATGTAAGTTTTAGTATGCATATATTGTTATATATATATATATATATATATACTAGAACATACATATTTGTATGTACATATGTATACCCCTAAACAATACCTATAAACATCAACCCTTAAATCTTATAATCACTAATAATTAGAGTATAAGTCTAATCCCCTAATCCTTAAACTAATCTTATAACCCCAAATAATTAAGTTGACACATTTACCCTTAAACCCCAAACATGAATATCTAAATCTTACAGACACTATTCACTAATAATTAGAGTGCAAGCCTAATCACATAATCCCTAAACTAATCTCATAGCCCCAAACAATCAACTTGACACACTTACCCTTAAACCCTAAACATAAACTCATAAATCTAACAAACAAAATAAATTGAAACATAAAAAGGACAAATCTAAAAGTAAATTGTTAATTAGAGCCCAAATCACAAATGAATAAAATTATTAAACCTAATTACTTACCAAATCTTTATACGAGGACCAAATCAAATTTAAAGCAAACAAAAAAGCTTAATAATTAATTAATTTATGAAGCATGACCTAATTAAATAAAATTTAAAGAAACTAAACCAAAAGTTAAGACTAAAAAAAATAAACTAAAACCTAAAAAACCTAGACACTAACCATCTAATTAAGGAAGGACCTAAAGGATAATTAACCCCTAAATAAATAAATAAATAACCCCACCTCCACTCTCCATTTGTTTCATATGGTGGCAAAATCCCCCAAAAATTTTGTTTGACTGGCGGCAAAATTCCCCCTCCCCCCATTTTTTTTTGTTTTTTTTTTGAAAGATAGCATTTTGTTTTTGTTTGATATGGTGCTAAAATCCCCCATTTTGTTTGATATGGTGCCAAAATCCCCCCATAATTTCCTATCAATCAAAAAAACTATCCCTCATTAATTCAAAAAAAAACTTCCCTTAAACTAAAAATATTTTTTTTATTATTTTAATAGTTATAATTAAATTTTTTAATAAAATATTTCTTAAATTTAATGATCACAATTAATAAATTAATTTAAATTTTAAATAATTTGTTTTAAATTCATCAATCACAATTTATTAATTTAATAAAACTTTTAAATTTTGAATATTTTTAATAAAATAAATTTAAGTATGTTAATTCTTATTAAACTTCACAAATAATTTATATTGAACAAGTTAGTATTAAATTAATTTAATAAATTAATACTTTACATTTATCAACACTTTAAATTTATCAAATCGTAGACTTCTTCAACTATATATTAGGTAAATATCAAGTTAGATCAATATCAGTTCAGGTTAAAAATAGGTCAGGTTCAAAGCAGGTCGGGTCAATTAACAGGTCGGGTTCAAAACAGGTCGGGTCCAAAACAGGTCGGGTTCAAAACAGGTCGGGTTCAAAACAGGTCGGGTCCAAAGCAGGTCGGGTTCAAAACAGGTCGGGTAATATCAGATCTCGGGTCAATTCAGTCGGGTAAAATCGGTTATCTGCCAGGTCGGCTTCGGGTTCGGGTTCGTTTCAGTCAGGCGCAGGTCGGGTTTCAGGTCCACAGTAACAGGTCCAATTCGGGTTCGGGTCGTTTTCAGTCGGACGCAGGTCGAGTTCGGTCACTACAGTAACATGTCGAATTCAGGTTCGGGTCAACAACAGTCGGTTACAGATCGGGTTCGGGTCATTAAATTTTTAGGTCAAATCAGGTTCTGACTCGAGCAGGTTTCAGTCGGGTTTTCAAGCCGGGTCAGCTTTTTACATCCCTACATAATGGCCATGTTTGACAATAGTTGTGTTTGATAAACAATTTTTTTAAGTAGATTTTAGTTTATTTGTAAAAAAATAAGTAATTAGTAGTTAAACTCTCTATTTTTAGTATTTTTTTGTTCAAACTCTATTTTTAGTATTTGGTAAATACCTTTTTAAAAGAGTTGATTGTGCAAAATAAGCTAATTTAAAAAAACGTTGTACCAAAATTGAGATATCTGAACAACATGAGGCTTTGTCAAAAGGCATTGAAGAAGCCCAACAAAATTATAAATTCAAAACAACGGAAGATTCCTCTACCTGGATATAGTACATTCATCGCATCGAGTGTGGCAATTTGTCATTCTCTGTATTTGAAAGGCCAATCTGACAACAAACAAGTATACCGAGTAAAGGCTATCAATTTTCCACGAAGGAATGGCTTCATCGAGTGTAATAGCAATTTATCAATTAGCACCAAGATCCCCTCTATTGGCACACAAAAAGTAAACAGTGACACATAGCAATTGTTAAGTATGGTTTATATAATGTAAAAGATTAGATGCTGGAACGAAAACGGAGCGAGAGCATCTATCCCACAAAAGAATTCTTGAGCTAGTCTGCAGGCTTGGGCTAAGTGGGTTGAGAGTGTAGAGGCGAAGTCTCATAGTACTTTTCATTCTCCGGTAGCCTGTCTAATTACTAAAAGAGAGTCACCGGTGACTCTAATCTAATGCACCTGGCACCTAAGCTGAGAGCTAACTTCAGTCCTGTAGTGTGAGAAAATATTGAGGGATTTATGTTGGGAATATCTCTTTTAAATTTAAAAGGGATGACCACCCATTTATTTCTCTTGTTCTCATGTGATTAGGGGAAGGTAAAGTGATATCATCTTTCTTTTCCCTTCATCTTCCTTCTCCTTTACACCACCATTCCTCATTCTTCAACCTTGGTCCCTAGAACTAAAAATTCAAACTTTATGTCCTAAATTCATCCAAGATTCAAGGTTTAAGTATGTTACTCTCGATCTCTCAAGCTTCATGAAAAGTGATTAGAGGAAGATAAAGTGATATCATCTTTCTTTTCCCTTCATCTTCCTTCTCCTTTACACCACCATTCCTCATTCTTCAACCTTGGTCCCTAGAACTAAAAATTCAAACTTTATGTCCTAAATTCATCCAAGATTCAAGGTTTAAGTATGTTACTCCCGATCTCTCCAGCTTCATGAAAAGTATAATCATTTGGAGGAAATGTAAGATACTCATTTTTAGGTTTTTGTAAAGTTTGAAGCTTTAAAGGATTTTTTAGAGTTCTTCCATTAGTTTTAAGAGTTATAAAATTCATGATAAATCATTCTTTAACCTTTGGTTCAAGCGTTGATTCGTTTCTTATCACCTTTTGACTAGAGGAACAATTTTGGGTTTCTTCAAGCTTAGGCAAGATAGAGAGTTGAAGGGTTCTTGCTTAGGAGCTTAAATCCGAGTTAGTTGCTTAAAGGTCAGTACATCTTTGACTCCTTTAATTCTTGAGGATCATAAATTAATGGGTAATCTTCACTCGTATTCCCTTTTGTTTATGTTTTGTTCTATTTTGGTAACCTAATTTTTTTTTAAAAAAAAGACTATTCTTGCCACTTACGTTTTCGAACGTTTCCATTTTGGTCATCGGAGCGATAGTCTTCGTTACTTGGGTAACAGAGAGCTAACATGGCTCCTTAAAAAATATAAAAATTTGTGTACAATATACGTCATTTATTTCATTCTTTTTCACTGCCCAACTAACCATTGCCCTTAAATCCTAACACCAAAACCTTGCAACCATCATTGAGCCCCATTGTTTTAGCTCTTCACCTCTTTGCCCAAAAAAAATTGACCTCAACCATATTCACCATTGTTATATCCCCCAATCGACATCCAATGTCAACATAGAAGCCCATATCGCTCATTCATTCACATACTTTCAGCTCATCTTAAAGCTACCAAACATTTTTGAAGAACTAATGTTTTGATATAATAATTGAAAAATAGTTTTGGACTAAATTGAAAGGATTTCAAAAGTGTCTTTAAGTCCAAACAACTTAAAAATATGTTTGAGGATTTTTTAAAGAGGTTTTGAAGTGTTTTCAAAAGCCAAATTTTATAAAACCACTCAAGTGTTTCGAAACAACCATTCACAGAGACAAAACGTTTCGATACAGCCTTGTCTGTTTCGAAATGGGATTTAATTTGGGTGAGATTTTTACATAGCGTTTCGATACGGGCCTCACCATTTCGATACGCCTATGAGGCAAAAACCTCAACGGTCAAATTCCCCAACGGCTATTTTCCCAACGGAAATTTAATTTGCGGCTCAACTGTCAATCGTACCGAAACGGGTTGTAAACGTTTCGATATGACTCGAAGGGTTTCGAAACAACCATATGTGTTTCGATACAGCCTGATGCATCAGACTTCAACGGCTAATTCTGAAGAAGGGCGTTCCGGAATGAGGTCGAGTGTTTCGAAACGGGCGTCTGCAGAACATCATTTATGGTGGGAATTAAAGTCTCCAACGGCTCTAAAACAACCCTAATGGTCCTCAATGGCTACAAACTCATTTGGGAGTATAAAAGGGACCTCCAAGCATCAAGGGAAGGCTAATGCTTCAATTGTCAACAACATTATGATCAAGAAATTGTCTTAGAGCTTAAATTATCAATTTCTTGTATAGACAACACTTGTGAGCTAAACATTGTTATATTTGCTCAAGTGTTTAGGTTTTGGGTGAGAGCTTTATAGTGCAAACAAATACCTATTAGAGTGATTTCAAGTTTTCTTAAGAATTTCTCTTGTAAGAGAGTGTTTGATTAACTAAGGGTAGTTAGTTTATTCGTTGTAACGGTTTCCTCCAAAGCCGAAAAAAGGGGACGAAATTCTAGAGTGAATTTGTTGAAATCCTTAGTGGGAAGCTAAGGTAGTGGATGTAGACCTTGGTTAGAAGGTTGAACCACTATAAATCCTTGTGTCTTATTGTCCAATTTTCACCTCCCACTAAAACACCCAAATATCCAACTTCTCCACATTTGGCGAGCAAAAACGGTTGAAGGAAATCGAGCACCGTAAAACTCAACAATTTCACTATCACTAACCGAACCATTCCACAACTTATCTTACCATTGATGCTTTGCTAAGCTTCAACCATCCTCTCTAAACCACTCAAGGCCACCAAAAACTTCAACAACAAACCAAAAAGTAGTTCAGAGAACTAAAAAGAATCGAAAAAAGGATAAGGGAAGTGAGTCCTTATCAATCAAGTCTTCTAATGGTCGGAGCTCTGGTGAACAACTGCTCAATTCGAATGGTGAAGAGATCCAACACGATAAAGGAGCCAACATTCCCAATTTAAAGCAAGTACAACAGTCAACGACTTAGATCAAACAAAAGAAAGTTGAAAACATGATGTTTTTTCGTTAGATTTTAGGGCAACTCTCAATGACTCTAAACGAAAGAAAATGGAGTTTCACTCGACCAGAGAACCCATCGAAGCAACAACAACGACGTTGATAGTGCACAGTTGTTACCATAGTTGAGGAAGGGAATTGTTTCCTTGGTTTGAAAAGAAAAATATTGAAACATGATAAAGGGGTTGGTTTCTTACCTGTTGACCCATATGAGTTAAAATAACCCATTCTAAGACCCAGTTTGGCAGAGGATTTTTTTTCTATTTTTAAGGTGTCATGTCAGCTCTTTGTTACCCAAGTAATGGAGGCTAACACTCGGGTGACTAAAACGGTAACGATAGAAAACGAAAGTGGCAAGAATAATCTTTTTTCAAATTTGGTGACCAAAATAGAACAAAGCCTAAACGAAAGGGACCATAGGTGAAGGTTACCCTAAATCAAATTGCTTTGCTTGATGCATTATTTGGTGGGTGTAGCTTGGGTGAAACTTATCTTGGGAAATCAAGTAAGGGTTTTGATGTTGATTAGTTGAAAAAATGATACCTTTAAACCCATAGAATACCTTAGAAAGCTTAAACAATTATTTGGAGTAAGTTGGAAGAGTTTTAATCCAATAGGGAAAAGATATGATAAAGAGAAATATAAATAAATAAAGTCCTAATTAAAAAAAGAGATTGATTCTTGGTCCAATACTTCCAAAATAATAGAAATAATCATAAAAGTTGTCTTTATCACGGATTTGGCTGCAAAAGTTCGGATTTCTCATGTTAGACACTAGCCTCGAATCATACACAAGGCATGGTCACGCCATACTGAAGATGAGCTTCTGCTCCGTCCTACTTTCTTCCAAAGTGCTTGATTTTCACATGGGAAGCTAAAAACATGCTTTTGAGCCAATTTACACCATTGCATCCATTTTTCACCTTCTAAACCAAAACAAGCATAATTTCCACAATTAAGTTGAAAATATAAGGAATTAATCATTACAAAGAGTATATGATTATAACCTATCAGTCCCTAATGAGGTATAATGACTAGTAACACTAAGAAACTAATGTTTCACCCCAAAATGCGAGTATTATGAGGAAGAGGCTTGCCTAGTTAGTTAGAAATTTTACACGATTCATTGTAAATGTTGCGTGTAAAAGAGTCTATCGCAATTGTAGTCCAAGTGTACACGACGCAAGTAGTAAAGTGATACGAAGTATCGGATATCGTCTCCACAGGGATTGGGCTATAGCTTCACCTTATTTCACTGCACGAAGTAAAGGAAATATTTGAGAAAAGTTGTCACGAAAATATCAAAGAAAAACGTAAATAAAAGAGTTGGAATATCAAGATAGAGAGAATGGGCTGGTATTGAATTGCTCAGTAGTGCAGGTATTGCGATGCTTAGGAACTCCAGTTCTGTCGTAGCGCCTGTCGCGGCAGCGGTCCGTCGGTCGTCGCGGCAGCAAACACACCAACTCAGTACTTCAAGTTTGGCAAGAATCCCAGATCTGCCTTGGCCTATCCCTAGGTCCAAGTCTGTCGATGAACACGTCTTGATGATACCTCCCGGCGTGAATCGAAGGATGGACACCGATGTGTATGAATTCTTCCTTAGCCACTTAACCTTGCCCTATCCCTAGGCACAAGATAGTTCAACTATAAACTAGAGAACTTGCTCTTATTTCTTTCGTATACTTAACTCTCCCGATGCTAAGTAAATGGATAACCTCACAATGCTCTCCCGATGCTCTTGCAAGATGTTAATAACCAAAATAAGAGAACTTGAAGTTTATTTTATTGAACTTGGAAAATCCTAAAACAAAACAACCCTTGCAACTACTTTACAAAACAACCCGTGGCCCTAAGGGGTTTTTAGAACATGTCGACGGCGGGTAAACGGCGGAGGGGTTTGGTTGTCGGTTATGGGGAAGATGTTTCCTAGGTTAAAATCTATGCCCTTATATAAGCTTTGGGCTCAAGTATTCTAAGTTAACAAGGATTACAACTTTAATTAAAAGTAAGATTCTAATAAAGACTTAATCTTCAAGTATCCTACTTTTCAGCCGCCTTCCTTGTTTCTTGGGATTTCCTCTCCTTGAGCTTTGGCTTGACATATCTTTTGATCCGGGGCTTGGAAAAATATATGGTTTTCACACGACAGACGAGCATAATTTTCTCTATCTATCAAGGTCCACTTTGCTTTTTCTTCACTAACTTGTTGTCGTCCTCTGCTGTCACGGTAGCTCCATGGCAGCATCGTCCTTTTCGTCTGCTTATCCAGTTCAGCTCTCCTGCTTATCTGCCCTGCGCCCACCTTCTCCGTCAACTATGGCAGCAACCTGCAAAATCAGCCATCTTTTAGTAGAATCCGTGCCTTTAATATATTTGTGATGTTTTACTATAAACTGACCTAAATGCAATGTAATGATGCTTGAATGCGGCAGAAAAATGGGTTAAAAAGGGTGTAAATAATAGAACTTTTACACACTCAACAGTAAATATAAATAAAACTTTCCATAACATACAATAGGCTTGGTAAATGATAAGTCAAAGATAACCATGTTGGTCGATGTCATGCCTTGGGGGCATTTTCTTGATAGCTTGGCTTGGTGCCACTTACCTCTTGGTGAGGTGTATGAATGCTCGAGGAGCATGTCGTTCTTCGGGCTGAATGATCAAGTACATCTGACGTACCCATGGGCTGAGCGATCTTGGTGAAATTAGAACCTATCCATGGCTATGGTGATCTACATAAGGTAATAGACTTGATAGGCTGAGCGAGATCGAGTAACTTGATTGGCTGAATGACTTCAGGTAAAGACTACTTGCGACTAACATGATCCAAGTATGTCTAGGACGTATATGTGGCTACGGTGATCCGGATATGGTTTATTGACTCAATGGTTGTGTGAACATGGGTAACCCGACGGTTGTGTAAGAACAGGTAAAGTAGGGCTTCAATGGCCATTATGTGGATGATGTATGTATATGTAATGTATGTTGTATGGATGTTATAGATGTTAGCTCATGAACCGAATGTCTGAGTGATCATGGTACGATATGTATTAATTCGATGAGATATGTGAGCACGAGTATCTCGATAGGCTATGTAACCTCAAGTATGGTAAAGCTGGTGGATCATGTAAGATTTCTTGTAGACTTGTTGATACCTTGATATAGGCGATCTAAGAACTCTAGCTAGTGTGGCTAGATGATAACTCGTACATAGTAAAACCTTATTTGTACTCTCTAGACTATATTATCTTGCATGCTTATTTTTATTGATATTTACGAATTGTGGTAGAGTATAAATGTACCAATGAGCTTTGCTAGCTCAGCGTACGGATATGTGGTTTTTTTTGTGCGTAGGTTGACAGGTTACCACTTTAAAGAATCTCATCTACGAGGATTTCCTAGCACCACTTTCACTTCAGAGTACAATATTTGTTATTTTAGTTTGGTCTAATCTATTCATAGGACCCAACCATCGTTGTGTCTGTAACTATATTTGAAATATTATTTTGATATACAATGTTTTAAACTTGGAGCTCCTGATTTGTAAACTTAAATTTAATACTTATTTACTTTCATGGATTTACGAATGTTTAATGCTTTTATTTATGTCTAACTTATGATTTTAAATTGGAAATTTGATGGGTCGATTTTTGGGTGACCCGAATATAGTGTTGGGTCACGTCAGCACGCCCCGTGGCGTAGCGGAAAAATTAATCCGACGTAATCCAGCCAGGATCCATGTACAGGAACGAATCCGGGGTGAAAAGATGAAGAGTTACCTTTTAAAACTCTGGAAACTGGAAAATCGACGGTATGTCGGAAAAACCACGTCAAGTAAAACCGGAATTGTCACAGGTTCGCAACGACCTCTACGGAGTCCACCCGAACAAAACGAACAAAGTTTCTGCCTCCCTAACACTTAGGGATAAATTTCGACAGGTTTGAACACCTTACAGGGAGAAGTCGAAATCCCTCCAGGGATTCCTGAGGGAGTCTGAAATTGACCAGGAGTTCAACCGGGACTTGCAATCGAGCAAGGGAACCTTCATGGATTTGCCAGGGGGCAAGTAGAACACCAGAAAAATATCGAACAGCTTCTCAGAGAGCTTTCTGGGATATGTCGAATTCCAGTGGGGAATCCCTAGGGGTGTTGTCGAAATCTTCAAGAGGAAGAAGAGGGATCATTTGGTTGCTAGCCCTTGTCCCTTTAAATAGTATTCAAAGACTTAATTCTAGTTGAATACCTTAAATCCAAGTTCAACCAAAATTCATAAAATCTAATTCTACTTGAAATTGGTTTATATTAAATATACATTATATTTAATAATATTAAATGAAATATATATATATATATATATTTAATTATGTAGAATCTTATTCTACATAAAACATGGATTGAAATATACATTATATTTAATCCATATATATATATATATATTTATTATATTGAATCTCATTCTATCTTTACTTGGATTTAAATATATTTAAATATATATTTTTAATTATGTAGAATCTAATTCTACATAAACTTGGAATTAAATATACATTACATAAATTCCAAATATATATTTAAATTTCTAGAATCTTATTCTATAATTTTTAAGTCTCTAAATATTTTCCATACTCTAAATAATATTTGATAAATACAATATTTATCCAATATTATTCTCATTTAAGGAAGTTTCTGATTTCCCCTATCCCATAGGGGATTTTCGGCAACCTCCCTAAAATAGGGAGTATGGTTTCCAATTTTTTTGTTCGTTTCATTCAAAGGGTGTGACCCTTGTAGGTTCGTGCAACGTTAGCAGCAAAATTAGAACTGTTCTAATTTTACAAACAATAAATGGCATCTAGCAATACATCATTGCTACCTAAGTTACATGCAGTCATGGTTTGACTTTCCTAATTCCTGAATAAACTTCTTTTATGTATTTCATCCTTTTGTCCTTTATTCTTAGATGAACACAAGTCATGGGTTAGTCACACTTATGTTGTCCATCTAGTGTTTCTTGATGTCTTGAGTAGATTATGATAAACGAATCTCTATGATATCTCATATCATAATATTCGAGCATGGCCATGCATTTTCTAATCTCACTCAATCAAGTGGCCGAAGATATTTCTCCCATTATGTAGGAGGGACAAATCCTTTCTTGATCAACCATATTTCACTACATAGGTCATCACGTATCCAATCATCAGTCTTTATAATGTAGTCAGTTACGACACACGTTTAACTATGTCAAAATACATAAATCTCTATGTTGAAATCATGTTGATCTCAAGTCTGAGGATTATACATATGTTTATCATGAGCAATGTTGTGACTGTCACATAATTACCCAAGAAACATGCTCATAGCGGGTCAATCTAGTATGTTGTTCTCTAACAAATACTTATGTGTTGATTTTGACATCTCTATGTCAATGACAATACTTGTTATCAATCAACCACATATTAGTCTTTATATATTATCACTGTCCATACCCATAATAATATTCGACTAAGGATTCTATTTAACAACAATCGCATTATTGTCCTAGGTTAAAATCTATGCCCTTATATAAGCTTTGGGCTCAAGTATTCTAAGTTAACAAGGATTACAACTTTAATTAAAAGTAAGATTCTAATAAAGACTTAAACTTCAAGTATCCTACTTTTCAGCCGCCTTCCTTGTTTCTTGGGATTTCCTCTCCTTGAGCTTTGGCTTGACATATCTTTTGATTCGGGGCTTGGAAAAATATATGGTTTTCACATGACAGACGAGCATAATTTTCTCTATCTATCGAGGTCCACTTTGCTTTTTCGTCACTAACTTGCTGGCGTCCTCTGCTGTCACGGCAGCTCCATGGCAGCATCGTCCTCTTCGTCTGCTTGTCCAGTTTAGCTCTCCTGCTTATCTGCCCTGCGCTTGCCTTCTCCGTCAACTATGGCAGCAACCTGCAAAATCAGCCATCTTTTAGTAGAATCCATGCCTTTAATATATTTGTGATGTTTTACTGTAAACTGACCTAAATGCAATGTAATGATGCTTGAATGCGGCAGAAAAATGGGTTAAAAAGGGTGTAAATAATAGAACTTTTACACACTCAACACACCCCCAAACTCAAGTTTTTGCTTGCCCTCAAGCAATTAAGACCTAAAAGAAAAATGAATATTTTTGTGTTGGCTTTCAAACAGTGAACTGTCCCTTACCCGTCGCTCATTCTCTGTGGCGGCAGCAACCTGTCGGATAATTTAGGATCTGTCCGGAATCTCACTATAGTCCTCGTGCAGTGTGTGCATGCTTGTGAACAGTTATATGCTAAGTCTCTCTTAGTTTCACTAGAATATTCGACTTTTTAACTCAAATTTTTATGCCAAAGTTTATTTTTGAAGACACATTTTCATGCTTCTTTTCTTCTATTTTCAAGCTAAGTTTTACTAGAGCCAGTTTTAGGCACCTCTAGTTAGCTTCCTAGAGCCTGTTTCGGGCACCTCTAGGTTTTTGAGTTTCTTTTGCTAAACTTCTTTCCTAGAGCCAGTGTTAGGCACCTCTAGGGGCTATTCAAGTACTAAGCATCCTATTCTAGTTTGGCTAAAAGAAATCTAAGCAATATAACAGTCACAATGGTGTTTAAGTTTTTCAGAACTATAGAAAGGCTCTAAACTTCTCCTTAAACTGTCCTAAAGATGCTGCCACGATAGAGCTGTCATGACAGGTAAGTTTATTTCACAGTTTTAAGCCAACAGTTTTTTTAGTCTTTTCTAATTTTTTTAAGAGAACTTAATTAAATAAAAGACACAACAATAATTTAAAGATGTACTAAGACTCCATTAAAATGGAGGGTTGCCACCCCCAAACTCGAGGGTTGCATTGCCCTCAATGCAAATGACAGACAAAATGAAGGCAGGTACATCACAAAATATAGATAATCAAGCAGCAAGAAAAGAAAAATAAAAGACTTAGATTTTAATCGTTGTCTTCACTGCTGCTGCTGACACGGATTTGGTGGCGGCGTCTGGGCTGTGGGGCAGGCTGGGCAGGTTGCTCCATGACTTGGATGTCTGAGCTGCTGCCGCTATCCCAAGTGCTGCTAGTGGTGGTGCTGGCCTTGGGCATTAGCTTTCTGTCGGCCATGTGTTTCTGCCTCTTGACAGGCGTGAATTCCTTCTCCAAATTCCTCCTAATAGGAGGTTCTGCCTCGCTGTCATCTGATACCGGTCGCTTCGTTCCTCGGGCGGAGGTGTCGGCCGGAGGACTGCCAGCTGCCGTCGGGGCAGGTGATGGGGTGGAAGCAGCAAAATGTGCATGTGGGGATGCAGGTGGTGTAGGTGTGTGGACAGGGGTGGGGATGGTGAAATAATGGGCAGGGAAGGTGGGGAAAACAATATCGGGATAATTTAAAGTAGTGGTAATGAAATTTACCGTTGAGTTGGCGAAATCCCGAATGAATGTCATCAGCCCCATCTGTCTATCTTCCACCCGCTGTATGGCAGCAAGGATTTGAGCAGATTGGTCTGTCTGGGCGGCTACTGCGGCAGGTTCAGGGGCAGGTTCCTCCGATGATTATGCTGGGGAGGCAGCCGGGTTGAAGGAGGAGAGGGGGGTTGCGACTATCAGCTCCATGAGGCTGGTAATGTTGTTATCGGTCCAGCCTCGTCCTTGGACCAGTTTATCGGTGGTGGCCTCTGGGACAGCAGCGCAGGGGCAGAGAGATGTGATCATGAACGGTAGGCAGAGGCGGGCGGTTGATCGATGTGTGCAATCCAAGACGCTTTCCCTCATATAGCGGCCCACGTTGATAGGCCGGTCGTTCATGATTGAATGAATGAGGGCGAGCCTCTGCTGGTCCACTGTCGTGTGATGTGACGATGGCAGGATACGCTTCTTGATGAAAGCGTTCCATAGCTTGGCTTCTTGAAGCAGCTGCCCCCTTTTGACAGAGTTGGGGTTCTTTTTGCTCGTGTTCCATTCTGTTCCTTCTTCTGTCACCTCTGCCATGACAGCACCGTAGGCGGCAGAGTCGAGGGTGTCCAAGAACTGCTGGTGGGCATCGTCGTTGGGACCAAAATAGAGGCCATACATATGGTTGATACTATCGGCTGTGAATGGTACCTCTATCCCTCGGACAGTGACTGATGTTGCTGTCCTACTGTCGATGGCAGCATAGAACTCCCTCACCAACGTGTCATTTAATTCTGCAGGTTGTTCTGCGAACTGCTCCCATAGCTGAGCCCTTATCGCCTTCGCGATGAATGGTCTGAGCCCCATGTTTGCTGCCTTTCGGACGTAGATGAATCCTCTTTCCTCCCATAATTCCTTGGTTGCGAAAGACTGCGGGGTGGGTGCTGCTGCTGAAGAGGTTGAAGCAGCACTGCGGCGTCTGGAAGACATATTAGTTGCAAGGGTTGTGAAAGTAAAGAAAACAAATAAAAACGAGAGGAGAAAGCAAGTAAGAATAAGCAGAAGTGAGGAAAATGAAAATGAGAACGGGGTTTTATAGCGGTAGAGTTGATGCTCGTTTAATGCTGTAACGGCAGGCGTGAATAACGGGGCGACTGTTGAGTTTTGGCGTGTCTGACGCGTCTGACACGCATTAATGCGTCTGTTACGCGTCTGTCACACGCTTCTGCGTCTGCCGTGTCAGTCTGTTGACAGCCTGTCTTATCCGTGTCTGCGGTGGCAGCTAGAACGACAGGCTTCAATAAATGGGCTCTGTTGGGCTGATGGATGGATGGCGGGCTTGGGTCACTTCTCCTTTTCTTCTTGACTCCTTTATTTCCTAAAAACGGAAAATATAAAAACGTTATTCGAATAAAATAAACCTAATTTCCTAATAAATAATAAAAATAAATAAAAAGAAATAAAATTTAGGTTAAATTAGGGATGCCATGTGGGGCATCTCCTAAGGTAACCACTTCCTGTATTCCTGGGGCTTCAGTCCCCTGATAATGCTTTAGGCGCTGTCCATTGACTTTGAATTGGTGCCCGTCTTTTAATGATCGTATTGTGATGGCACCATGGGGAAAACTTGTACTACTTGGAATGGGCCAGACCATCTAGATTTTAGCTTCCCCGGGAAGAGTTTCAGTCTAGAATTGAACAACAATACAAGCTGCCCTGAGTAGAACTGTCGTGGCAGCAACTTCCTGTCATGCCACTTCTTAGTTTTCTCCTTGTAAATTCTTGCATTGTCGTAAGCCATTGTTCGTATTTCTTCAATCTCGTTCAAATCTAACAGCCTTTTTTGGCCTGCCTTGTCCAAGTCCATATTTACTGCCTTGATCGCCCAATATGCTTTGTGCTCTATCTCGACAGGCAGATGACAGGTTTTCCCATAAATCAGTCGGTATGGAGACATGCCCAATGGAGTCTTAAAAGCTGTCCTGTATGCCCATAATGCATCATTTAGAAGTAAAGACCAATCTTTCCTAGTTGGCTTAACCATCTTCTCAAGAATGTTCTTAACTTCCCTATTGGATATCTCAGCTTGTCCATTGGTCTGTGGGTGGTATGTTGTCACGATCCTGTGCTTGACACCATATTTCTTCAAGGCGGCAGCAATTACCCTATTATCAAAATGTCTCCCTTCATCACTAATAATCGCCTTAGGGATGCCAAATCTAGAAAAAATGTTTTTGTGTAAAAACTTTTGGACCGTCTTGGCATCATTCTTTTGAGTGGCGATAGCTTCAACCCACTTAGAGACATAATCCACTGCTAGGAGGATGTATAAATTTCCACATGAAGATGGAAAAGGTCCCATAAAATCAATCCCCCAAACGTCGAAGATCTCGACTTCTAGAATGTTTTGCAGTGGCATCTCGTTTCTTCTCGAGATGTTACCTGTCCGCTGGCACCTGTCATAGTTCTTGTAGAAGTTCTGTGCATCCTTATATAATGTCGGCCAATAGAACCCTGACTGCAGCACCTTGGCAGCAGTTTTGTTGCCTCATAACTGACCTCCATATTATGAAGCATGGCAGTGATGGAGAATGTCTTCTTGCTCTTCTTGTGGTACACACTTCCTTATAACCTGATCTGCACACATTTTTGAAAAGAAGAGGTTCGTCCCAATAATAATGCTTAACATCATTTTGGAACCTCTTCCTGGCTTGATAATTAAGATCAGAAGGAAGTATTCCGCTAACTATAAAATTAACGAAATCAGCATACCAGGGAAGTTCAGAAGACTTACCTGCCGCCATGGCTGTCGCGGCAGCGATTGCGGCAGCAAAGAGCTGCTCATCTGGGAAGGTCTCCAGTATGTGTGTCTCGTCGATTGGTAGACTCTGTTCCTTCTCCAACCTTGACAAGTGATCTGCCACATGATTTTCTGTCCCTTTTTTGTCCTTGATCTCAAGGTCGAATTCTTGCAATAGCAGGATCCACCGTATCAATCTAGGCTTTTCATTCTTTTTCGCGAACATATACTTCAGGACAGAATGGTCTGTGTGCACTATTACTTTCGTCCCAAGTATGTAAGAACGAAACTTGTCGATGGAGAACACCACAGCTAATAGCTCCTTTTCTGTGGTGGTGTAGTTCACTTGGGCGTCAATTAGTGTCTTGCTGGCATAGTATATGACATGAAATAGCTTATCTCTGCGCTGCCCAAGTGCTGCCCCGACAGCATAGTCACTAGCATCACACATAATCTCAAATGGATGTGTCCAGTCTGGTGGCTGTACTATGGGGGCTGTTACCAGTTTTTCCTTCAGAACCTTGAATGCTTCAGTACATTCATCATTAAAGTCAAAGGGTCGGTTCTTCTCTAAGAGATGGCATAGGGGCTTAGTGATTTTTGAAAAGTTTGCAATAAATCTTTGATAAAAACCAGCATGCCCTAAGAAACTTCTAATGCCCTTGACTGTGGTCGACGGCGGCAGCTTCTCGATCACTTCTATTTTAGCCCTGTCGACTTCTATCCCACGGCAGCTAATCTTATGGCCGAGGACTATCCCTTCATCCACCATAAAGTGGCATTTTTCCCAATTCAAAACAAGATTAGCTTTTTCACATCTTTCAAGCACCTTTTGTAGATTGCCGAGGCAGCTCTCAAAATCGTCTCTAAAGATGGAAAAATCATCCATGAAAATCTCAAGGAAGTCCTCTACCATATCGGAGAATATGGCCATCATGCACCTTTGGAAGGTGGCGGGTGCATTATATAATCCAAATGGCATTCTCCTAAAAGCATACGTTCCGTAGGGGCATGTGAAAGTCGTATTTTCTTGATCCTCCGGTGTTATGGCAATTTGATTGTAACCTGAGTAACCATCAAGAAAACAATAGTAAGGTTTTCCTGCTAATCTATCAAGCATTTGATCAATAAAGGGCAAAGGAAAATGGTCCTTTCGGGTAGCTTTGTTAAGCTTCCGATAGTCCATACAAACCCTCCAACCGGTCACAGTCCTGGTTGGGATTAACTCGTTGTTCTCATTGGTTATCACGGTCATTCCTCCTTTCTTGGGAACACATTGCACCGGGCTCACCCATTTGCTGTCGGAGATGGCGTAAATAATACCAGCATCTAACCATTTGATTATCTCTTTACGCACTACCTCCTTCATCGCATGGTTTAGCCGCCTTTGGGCATCAATAGTCGGCTTATGATCTTCCTCGAGGAGGATTTTGTGCATGCATAACGCCGGACTAATGCCTTGTATATCAGCAATCGTCCATCCAATCACCTTTTTGTGCTGCCTTAGCATGCCGATTAGCTGTCGTTCCTGTTCCTGCGGCAGCTTAGAAGAGATGATTACGGGCAGTGTGTCATTTAAACCAAGAAAAGCATATTTTAACTGCCCTGGCAGAGGTTTAAGTTCTAAGGCAGGTGGTTCAACAGTAGATGGCTTTTGGATTAAATGGTTATCCGAAGTATAATTCAAAGGTTCGAATAACTTACCTGGACGATTGCCTATCCAGTTTACCTCCTCCTGACCTTCAGTATCAGATGTATCAGATTCAGAGGAGTTGCTATCGTCGGTGCTGTCGTCGGTGCTGTCGTGGCAGTCCTGTAGGTGGCTGCCGCGGCAGTGACCAAATTTTATATCGTGACAGCCCGACCTGATGCAGGGTTGATCAAGGGTAACGTCAATGATAGCCTTGCATTCCTCGTCCACATCAGCATGTTTCATTTCTTGGAGAACATTCAACTTAATCTCTTGATCGTTCACTCGCATGGTGAGTTCTCCTTTCTCCACATCAATCAGTGATCTTCCCGTGGCTAAGAAGGGTCGCCCAAGGATGACTGGTGCGTTTTCGTCTGCCTCACAATCTAAAACAAGAAAGTCAGCAGGAAAAATAAACTTATCCACTCTTACCAGAATATCTTCAATTTCTCCCTCTGGATGAACGAAAGAGCGGTCTGCCAGCTGCAGAGTTACTGTCGTGGGCCGCGCCTTTCCAATACCTAATTTCTGAAAAACAGACTTTGGCATTAAATTAACACTAGCACCAAGATCACAAAGTGCCTTACCCACAAATTTATTTCCGATTACGCAAGGTATGATGAAGCTCCCCGGATCCTTCTTTTTCTAGGGTGGCTGCCGATGAAGAATACTCATGCAACCTTCTGTCATCATTACCGTTTCAAATTCCCCAAGTTTAGATTTTTTTGACATAACATCCTTGAGAAATTTAGCATAACCGGGTATTTCCCTAACGGCATCTAACAGCGGAATATTAATATGAACCTGCTTAAAAATATCATAAATCTTTTTAAGTTGAGATTCTTGCTTAGCTTGTTGTATCCGTTGAGGGAAAGGTGGCGGGGGACGGTAATCAACAATACGTCCTTCCCACTGCATGCGAATTTGAGGATGGTAATCATCTTTTTTCTCCTCTGTCGCTTCTGCTGTCGTGACAGGCTCATCGGCAGCAGTCTGTTTATCACCTGTCGGAGCAGCTTCCTCGGCAGGTTTATCCAAGGCAGGTTCCTTTACTGTTTCAGTTTCCGGCCCTGGTAGTTTCTTCCCACTCCTAGTAGTAATCACTTTACATTGCTCATGTGTGGGCTGCCTAGCATTTTCAGTATTACTAGGGAATCCTCCAGTCTGCCTCGGCTTAATATGTTGTGAAACCTGACCCATTTGTGTCTCCAAAGATTTCAAAGTAGCTTCATGATTTGTCATCCTTATCTCTGTTTTATCCATGAAATTCTCTGTCTTCTTGACAAACTGATTCATATTCTCAATATAAGTACCGGTCTAAGACATAAAGGTGGCCAGGGTCTGTTCCAATATACTACTCGTGGCAGCTGGTGGCTGCTATTGCTGCTGCGACGGCAGTTGCGGTGGCAGTTGCGGCGGCAGTTGTTGTCGCGTCAGCAATCTAGGTCCTCCCTGATTCTGATTGTGTGCTTGAGGATTCAGGGCATTATTAGGATTACTCAAGGAAAATTTGGGATCCTTCCTCCAATTGGGATTATAATTGTTGGAATTGTAATTCGACTTGTAATTTCCAACATATTTTCCCTCTTCTACTTGTATTGGGCACTCATCCCGACTATGATTTCCCTCATAGATGTCACATACTTCCTCAACAGCAAATCCTTGTAATCCATCATCATTCAATAACCTTTTCACTGCTTTAGTAAGGAATGCTACCTGTGATTTCATCGTGCTGTCGGCTTCATAATCCTTGACAGCAAGTACCCGTTTACCCACTCTTCTAGCTGTCGGAAACTGCTCCTCATTCTTGGCCAGATTTTTCAAAACTTGCAATGCCTCGTCTGGATCTTTATCCAATAATAGTCCATTTGCTGCAGAATCAATTCGAATGCGAGTTTGTAAGTTAGCAGCATTATAAAACTTAGTTACCTGATTCCAGACGGGGAATCCATGCATTGGGCAGTTCCGTAGAAGAGTAGTAAATCTGTCCCAGGCCTCGTGCATTGGCTCGTCATCTTCCTGTTGAAAAGTAGCAATTTCATTACGTAATCGCTCAGATAAATGCGAAGGATTAAAACGAGATAAAAATTCACGAGATAAATTTGCCCAAGTTATAATTGAACCCGGCGTAAGTTTATTCCACCAAGTTTTAGCTCTGTCCCTCAATGAATGGGGGAATAACCGAAGCCTCAGTATCTCCGGATTAACTCCTGGCAGTCTAAACGAACCACAGATTTCTTGGAACGTTTTGAGATGCTCTCTAGCATCCTCTGTCACAGCACCACTAAACTGCCCGGCATTGTTGATCATACTAAACATGACAGGTTTAAGCTCGAAATTATCAACTTCAATATCCGGCAGCGTGGTCTCCAGCTCTACATGATCGTTCAGCATGTAGTCACGACATGACCGTCGTCCATCTGCTGCAGGCGGGTCGCCGACAGGCGGTATACCATCACCAGCAGGCGGGTTACGGGCCATCTTCTCTAGTTGTTCCTCAAGGTACTCGTTCCTGTCTAAGAGGTGGCGAAGTTGTTTCTTGAGATTGAAGGAACGTTCAACTTCCGGATCTAATAGATACTCAGGATCTTCACCTCTTTTAGATCTGGGCATAAACAAGAAAACCTCGTGAAAAGCAAGAGTTGAAAGCACCAAAGAAAAATTAAAAGAAAAACAAAAACGAAAAGTGCAATAAAAGAAAGGTGTAGTTATGTTGCCAATCCCCGGCAACGGCGCCAAAAACTTGTTGCGTGTAAAAGAGTCTATCGCAATTGTAGTGCAAGTGTAACGCCCCGGTTTTGGGCTTAGAAGTTTGGGCGTTGACTGGTTTGGTCAAAGTGCTGTTCGAATATAAAAAGGTGAAATTAGGAAAGCCTAGTTCGGGTTGCATTAAAAATATGGAAAAATGTTCTAAAATCATCTTTTAATATATATAAGTGAACTGTGAAATCAATTTTACAAAATGAGGTTTGGAAGGGTGACATTTTGGCTAGTGACCAAAATGTAATTTTTGAAAGTTGCGTGACTGTTTTAAAAAGGATTGAAACTTTGAATCTTTAAGGAGCTATTTACCCAAAGGGAGTTTCTCCAGATTTTTCTAAGATATTTAGTGATTTAATTCTGATTTTAAACAAAAGAAAAAGTGGAGGGAAGTTATTTCTAACTAATTTTTCCTAATATCTCATTTTCCTTTTCTCTCATTTTCTCTCAACCCAAACACATTCTCTCCAGAGATTTTCTTCTGATTTTGCCACTTAAATCTCTCTTTTCAATCCTCTTTTGATTTCTAATCATTACATCAACAAAACCTCACCATTTGCTAGTTGATTCTTCAAGCTTTTTGGTTCTAAAAGAGGAGAAACTCAAGTTTAGAGGTAAGAACGTCCTTCTCCTCTAAACTCTCAGTTCTTTACTGAAATTCCTAAGTTCTCAATACTAAATTGATGATTTATAAGTGGTTTTAAAGTTGTGTAATGGATCTTGGCTTAAAATGCAAGATTTGGTGATTTTTGATGGATTTTCGTTGGATCTGATTGGGTTGTGTTTTAAGGTGTTAATTTGATGATAAATGAATGTTAATTTGATAAGGAATTGAGTTTTAATTAATGCAATCCCGGATAGGTTGAATTTCCTAAGTTTAGCTTGTGATTCTTGGTTGTTTTGGAGTGATCTTGTGGATCTGTTGTTGCTGGAGGTATAAGGATGTTAATAGGTTCTTTTTAGATGTTAAATGATGTTAAAGGATGTTTAGTTTTGATGGTTTATGGCTGGGCTTTGTTGAGGAGTTGTTTGGATGCATTTTCGGTTGTGTTTGGTGGCCGAAAATGGAGTGTGGATGAGAGCATCGAGTTTAGGTGCTTTCATTGAAGCTATTAATGCATGATGATGCATTAATCCTCTGCTTTGATGTGTTTAAAACAGGGGATTCATCTTTGGATCCAAGTGGTGGTGATCCGGAAGCTTGATTTGTGCTTCGGCAAGAGGCGAAGTGGAATCGGTGAGTGAAATTGGGTTTTCGGCTTTGAAACCAATGTCTTGGGAGCTTAGTCTAAGTCTAAACAACTTTACTAAGCTCAAGTGTAAGTTTTCGGAAAAACTCTCTAGTGGTGGCCATGGGTTGTTGTTGTGCAATGTGGCTTATTGCATGTTTTAAATTCTGTTTTGAAAGCATGATTTAGCATGGTTATTGCTGATTTTGTAAGCCATATGTTGAAGGAAGCTCAAGGTAAGAGTTCCTTGTTTTTGAACATTGTTTAAATGTGGTTTGATGCTTAAAAATGCATGATGTTTATGGCTTGGTTAAATGCTTTAAAACAGTGGACTATTTGATGATAATGATGTATATTGGCAAGTGATGTTTTGAAAAAGGTTAAGGTCACTAAGGTGGTTAAAAGTCCTTGAGTGAGCCTTGTGGATTCTAAGAACTTCATGGTGGTTAAAAGTCCATGAGTGATTCTTGTTAAGGTCACTAAGGTGGTTAAAAGTCCTTGAGTGAGCCTTGTTACTGAAGAACATCAAGGTGGTTAAAAGTCCTTGGATGGTTCTTGTTAAGGACACAAAGGTGTTTAAAAGTCCTTGTGTGGTCCTTGCCATGGTGTTTAAAAGTCCATGGGCCAAGGTGTTTAAAAGTCCTTGGGGCCAAGGTGTTTAAAAGTCCTTGGGGTGAAACTTGTAAAGGACACAAAGGTGGTTAAAAGTCCTTGTGTGTTCCTTGTGAATTATAAGATCACAATGGTGTTAAAAAGTCCATGTGTGAGTCTTATGTTGATCTTGTTTTAAAAAGATGGAATCTATCACTTGTGGCCAATATGACATGTATTGATATGAAAGCATGTATTGCTTGTTTAAGATTGCTTGTAAGCATGTATAAATGATGTTTTGAAGTATGATTTGTAAATGAGTTTTATAAATGCATTATTGAATGGTTTTTAATGAGCATTTCCTCACTAAGCTTTTGCTTACGCTCTCTTCTTTTTCTTAAACCAATAATGCAGAACATTAAGGTGCTTGAGGGCAGCAAGGAAGGCAAGCAATTAAGTGGAAATTAAGCTCAAGTATGGGAAGGTTTTCTTAAACACTTTTAGCTTTTGGCATTTGGCAATGCGGGACCTATGTGGATGTTTTGGGAGGGGTTTTGAACTCCCTATGTTTGTTATATGATGATGTTAATGCTGGATTATGTAATTGGCCATTATGTGCTTGGTTTGGAGGTTTTATGCTTGAATGGTTTGCTTGAGTAGGAAGCATGACATTAGAATTGGGGCTTTTCATATTTGATGCTATAATGTTGAATTGTTGATGCAAGTATGTCTCTTGTATGTTGTATGACTTATTGGTATGATTTGGTGTTGTTAAGATGAAGTTTGAAGCATGTTCAGAGTTGTTTTTGAGTCGGTTCTGGTATGTGTATCGATACTCGGGCTCGTGTATCGATACGCATTAGCTAAAATGTGTGCTTTTCAGCACAGGGGTATTGGTACTGTCGTGAGGGTTTCGATACGGGTAGGCCAATTATTAAGGGAGTATCGGTACGCGGGAGAGCGTATCGATACCGTTTCGGGAAATCTGGTCACTGTCTCCCCGCGTATCGAAACTGACTCTAGGCGTACCGATACGCGACCGTTATTTCAGTTAAAGGCATCTTTGTATGTTTTGGAATGTTTACGTTTTAGTCCTGAATCTTGTTTGTGCAAATGTATGAGTTTGGGGTGTCCGTTTGAGCTGAAATTTGGCAGTGAAGCATGAAACCTGATTAATTTCAAGATGGTAACTCTAATTTGGGTTAAGACCTTATAATTTACAGAATTTACATTTTGGTCCCTAAAGTTGTAAATTGTTCAATTGGGTCCCTGTTTGATCTCTGATGTTTATGATCTTTGAACATGTAGTTTGTATGATCATAACTAGGGTTAATGTGCATCTAGACAAGTTTAAAAAGAAAAAAAAAGGGTCGTTAATCAAGGTTGACTTTCAGGTTGACTTTGGTTTTCCCCGTGTGACTTCCTTAATTCGGGTCAACCGTCTAGGCCGGGTTAAAGGGGTTGCATTTGGTGGTATCAGAGATGAGTTCTCGAGTAATTGGGAATGTTTATGTGAATGATTTAAGCATGTATGCTTTGTATGCTTGTTGAGTGAAAGCATGTTGAATGAATTGTGAATTTGGTGCAATTGAGTTGTATACTGTGGTGAAGCATGTTGTGGGTACCCATTGCCAAATCAAAGCTAATGAAATGATGTTGATTTTAAGTGAAATTGAGCTTGAGTACTTGGATTGCTTACCTTGCTGAACCTGACTTTGTTTATTTGCATTGTGATTGCATTGTTAGAGTATGGCACCACGTAGAGAGTTGAGAAGTAATGTGCGAGCTACGGCTCCGAATGAGAATGAGAATGAGGAGAATGCGGGAAGTGCGGTGTTACCTCCTCCTCCACCTGGTGGTGGTGGTGCTGAGGGAGAAAGAGCTGAAGATGCAGCTGGTGCTGGAGCTGCTGGACCTGAGGCTGGTCAGGGGCAAGCTATGCCTGACATGACGATGTTGGTACAAGCTATTGCTGGTGCTTTTCGAGCGGCAGTAGCTGGAGCTCAAGGAGCTGGGCATCAGGGTGATGATGGTGTTAGACTACCCTTGGAGCGTTTGCGCAGTCTTGGTGGGATTGAGTTCAGGGGTATGTCTGCTGAGGGTTCTGAATCCTGGATGGAAAGTACCAAGAGGATCTTGGGTCAGATGGGTTGCACCGATGTGCAAAAGCTGGGTTGTGTTGTATCCTTGCTACAGGATGATGCTTATACGTGGTGGACGACCACTATAGCTGGGATGGCTGAAGCTGACATAACTTGGACATTCTTTCAGAATGTGTTCAAGAGAAGGTATCTTGGTGTGAGGTACCTGGATGAAAAGAAGCATGAGTTCATGTCTCTTACCCAGGGGAGCATGACTGTGGCTGAGTATGAAGTGCAGTTTGTGCGACTCAGTCAATATGCGCCTGAGTTAGTCCCTGATGAACGGGCGACGTGCGAAAGATTCCGTTATGGTTTAGTGACGGATGTGAAGATGTATGTGTTGGCTACCGAGTATGATGATTTTGATGTGCTGGTGGGCCGAGCCAAGGATATTGAGATGAACTTGGGTTTATCTGCTAGAGGTGCTGGAGCAAGTTCTGGTAAGCGAGCTGCTGAGTTTAGTTCCGGTGGTGGACGGAACAAGAGGGGACGTGATCAGAAGTATCAGTCCTCAGCTAAGAGGGGTGGTGGTGAACCTGCTCGGGGAGGCAATGCTAGAGCTGATCCGAGTGCTTGTTGGATTTGTGGATCACGTGGTCACATGAAGCGTGATTGTCCTCGTGCTGTGAGGAAGGTGCAAGCTCCTGTTGTGGCAGCTGGGAACGGGTGCTGGAATTGTGGATCTGCGGATTATTTGAGGCGAGAGTGTCCTATGTTGGCTGGTGGCCAAGTGCGTGCACCTGTTGTTGCTGCACCGCAGAGAGGTCGTGGGCGCGGCCGTGGTAATTTCCAGCGGAGAGAGGAAGGTGGTCGAGGAGTGGCCCATGTTGTGGCTATTCAGCCTGAGGGTGGAGGTCAAGCTAGGGTGTATGCTCAGCGAGAGGGGAGGAATGATGCGGATGTGATTGCAGGTACCTTTACTTTGCAATCCTTGTCATTGCTTTCCTTGATAGATTCTGGATCTACGCATTCATATATTTTGCGTGAGCATGCTGAATTGCTTGGTTTGCTTGTTGAGTCTTTGGATGTTGGTGTTCGTGTCACTAGTTCTTTTGGTGAAACTGTTGTGACTCGAAAGCTGTATAGAAGATGTCCTTTGGTTGTTCAAGATCATGTTTTTCATGTTGACCTTATGGAGCTGCCTTTCTATGGTTTTGATGTAATTCTTGGTATGGATTGGCTTGCTGAGCATCGTGCTGTTGTGGATTGTGAAAATAAGCGAGTTTCGTTGAAACTTGCGGATGATTACGAAGTTGTTGTGGTTGGTGAGAATGTGAAGTTTCTTGCCAATGTGGTTTCTACCTTGGAGGCGAGCAGGATGCTGAGGCAAGGTTGTGAAGCTTATCTAGCTTTTGTGATGAATCCTAGCTCTAAGGAGTTGCGGGTGCAAGATATCAGAGTTGTGAAGGAGTTTCCTGGAGTGTTTCCTGAGGAGTTGCCTGGTTTACCTCCTAATCGTGAGGTGGAGTTTGGAATTGAGCTGTATGAGAATACGACTCCTGTGTCCATTACCCCTTATAGAATGGCACCTAAGGAGCTGAAGGAGCTGAAGACGCAGCTGCAAGAGTTGCTTGATCGTGGTTTCATACGGCCAAGTGTGTCACCTTGGGGTGCACCGGTCTTGTTTGTGAAGAAGAAGGATGGCACTATGAGAATGTGCATTGATTACCGTCAGCTGAACAAGTTGACTATCAAGAATCGGTATCCTTTGCCGAGGATTGATGATCTCTTTGATCAATTTCGGGGAGCAGCTGTGTTCTCTAAGATTGACTTGAGGTCAGGGTATTATCAGTTGAAGGTGAAGGATGTGGATGTGCCTAAGACAGCTTTCAGGACAAGGTATGGGCATTACGAGTTCCTTGTGATGCCGTTTGGTTTGACAAATGCTTCTGCTGCTTTCATGGACATGATGAACCGTGTGTTTCATGAATACCTGGACAAGTTCGTTGTGGTATTCATCGATGATATCCTCGTGTACTCGCGTACTGAGGAGGAGCATAAAGAGCATTTGAGGATTGTGCTGCAAGCTTTGTTGGAGAATCAGCTTTATGCCAAGCTGAGCAAGTGTGAGTTCTGGCTTAGGGAGGTGGTGTTTCTTGGGCATGTAGTTTCTGCTGAAGGGATTCGTGTTGATCCTCAGAAGGTTGAGGCGGTGATGAATTGGAAGGTTCCTAAGTCTGTTCATGAGGTGCGTAGTTTCCTTGGTTTTGCAGGATACTACCGGAGGTTTGTGGATGGGTTTTCTAAGGTTGCTGCACCTTTGACGAAGCTGTTGCAAAAAGATGTTAAGTATGAGTGGACGGAAGCGAGACAGCAGGCTTTTGAGAAGCTTAAGGCAACTTTGACGCAAGCTCCTATCTTGGTTCAGCCTGAATCAGGAAAAGAGTTTGTGGTCTACAGTGATGCGTCCTATGTTGGTTTGGGATGTGTGCTGATGCAAGAGGGTAAGGTTGTGGCTTATGCATCGCGGCAGCTGAAGGTGCATGAGCGCAATTATCCTACGCATGATATTGAGTTGGCTGCAGTGGTTTTTGCTCTGAAGATCTGGAGGCATTATCTGTATGGTGAGAAGTGTACTGTGTACACGGACCACAAGAGTTTGAGGTATCTAATGTCTCAGAAGGAGTTGAATCTTAGGCAGCGGCGTTGGTTGGAGTTGCTCAAGGATTATGATCTGACGATTGAGTACCATCCTGGAAAAGCTAATGTTGTTGCGGATGCCTTAAGTAGGAAGGTAGCTGTTGAGCTGAGGGCTATGTTTGCCAGTTTGAGTATTTCGCGAGATGGTGGTCTTGTGGTTGAGTTGCAAGTGAAACCATCTTTGGTTCAGTTGATCAAGGAAAAGCAGTTGCTGGATGATTCCTTGGTGTCTCATGTTCAGGATATTGTAGAGGGTAGGCCTTCGGATTTCTGCTTTAATGATGATGGTGTGTTGTGTTTTGGGAGTCGGATAGTAGTGCCCAATGATGTTGAATTGAGGCGTGCTATTCTGACTGAAGGTCATAGTAGTCCTTTTGCTATGCACCCTGGTAGTACTAAGATGTATCGTGATCTTCGGGATGAGTACTACTGGGTGGGTTTGAAGAAGGATGTTGCAGAGTTTGTGAGCAAGTGTTTGGTGTGTCAGCGAGTTAAGGCTGAGCATCAGGTTCCTTCAGGGTTGTTGCAACCGTTGAGAATCCCTGAATGGAAGTGGGAAAGGGTTACCATGGATTTTGTCTCTGGTTTGCCCTTGTAACCATCGAAGAGGAATTCAGTGTGGGTGATTGTTGATCGCCTGACAAAGTGTGCGCATTTCTTGCCTGTGCATACTACGTTTTCTTTGGATAAGCTTGTGGAGCTGTACATTGCTGAGATTGTGCGGCTACACGGTGTGCCTAAGTCGATTGTGTCGGATAGGGATCCGAGGTTCACATCGCATTTCTGGCAGTGTTTGCATCAAGCTTTGGGTACAAGGTTGAATTTCAGTACATCCTATCATCCTCAGTCGGATGGTCAGTCAGAGCGTGTTATCCAGATTTTGGAGGATATGTTGAGGTGCTGCGTGATTGAGTTCCAGGGCTCTTGGGAGAAGCATTTGCCTTTGGTAGAGTTTGCTTATAACAATAGTTATCAAGCAAGTATTCAAATGGCACCTTATGAGGCTTTGTACGGGAGGAAGTGTAGGACTCCTCTTTGTTGGGCTGAGACGGGTCAGAAGTTGGTTTCGATGCCGGCTTTGTTGAAAGGAACTACTGAGAAGGTGAAGCTCATTTGTGAGCGTTTGAAGGCAGCTTCTGATCGGCAAAAGTCTTACGCGGATTTGAAGCGTAAGGAGATTGAGTATGCGGTGGGTGACCGTGTGTTCTTGAAGGTTTCGCCTTGGAAGAAGGTGATGAGTTTTGGCCGGAAGGGTAAGTTGAGCCCTAGGTACATTGGACCATACGGGGTGATTGAGCGTGTGGGTCCTGTTGCGTACAAGCTGAGGCTACCTCAAGAGTTGGAGAAGATTCATGATGTGTTTCATGTTTCTATGCTCCGGAAGTATAGATCTGATCCTTCGCATGTGATGCCTGTGGAAGAGGTGGAATTGAATCCGGATTTGACCTATGATGAGGAACCGGTGAAGGTTCTGGATTCGGATAGCAAGGTTCTTCGTGGCAAGACCATTGAGTTGGTGAAGGTGTTGTGGAAGCATCGTGGTGTTGAGGAAGCCACGTGGGAGCGGAAGGATGACATGCTGAAGCAGTTTCCTTATCTCTTTCCTTCAGGTAAATTTCGGGGACGAAATTTCTTAAGGGGGGGAGAGTTGTAACGCCCCGGTTTTGGGCTTAGAAGTTTGGGCGTTGACCGGTTTGGTCAAAGTGCTGTTCGAATATAAAAAGGTGAAATTAGGAAAGCCTAGTTCGGGTTGCATTAAAAATATGGAAAAATGTTCTAAAATCACCTTTTAATATATATAAGTGAACTGTGAAATCAATTTTACAAAATGAGGTTTGGAAGGGTGACATTTTGGCTAGTGACCAAAATGTAATTTTTGAAAGTTGCGTGACTGTTTTAAAAAGGATTGAAACTTTGAATCTTTAAGGAGCTATTTACCCAAAGGGAGTTTCTCCAGATTTTTCTAAGATATTTAGTGATTTAATTCTGATTTTAAACAAAAGAAAAAGTGGAGGGAAGTTATTTCTAACTAATTTTTCCTAATATCTCATTTTCCTTTTCTCTCATTTTCTCTCAACCCAAACACTTTCTCTCCAGAGATTTTCTTCTGATTTTGCCACTTAAATCTCTCTTTTCAATCCTCTTTTGATTGCTAATCATTACATCAACAAAACCTCACCATTTGCTAGTTGATTCTTCAAGCTTTTTGGTTCTAAAAGAGGAGAAACTCAAGTTTGGAGGTAAGAACGCCCTTCTCCTCTAAACTCTCAGTTCTTTACTGAAATTCCTAAGTTCTCAATCCTAAATTGATGATTTATAAGTGGTTTTAAAGTTGTGTAATGGATCTTGGCTTAAAATGCAAGATTTGGTGATTTTTTATGGATTTTCGTTGGATCTGATTGGGCTGTGTTTTAAGGTGTTAATTTGATGATAAATGAATGTTAATTTGATAAGGAATTGAGTTTTAATTAATGCAATCCCGGATAGGTTGAATTTCCTAAGTTTAGCTTGTGATTCTTGGTTGTTTTGGAGTGATCTTGTGGATCTGTTGTTGCTGGAGGTATAAGGATGTTAATAGGTTCTTTTTAGATGTTAAATGATGTTAAAGGATGTTTAGTTTTGATGGTTTATGGCTGGGCTTTGTTGAGGAGTTGTTTGGATGCATTTTCGGTTGTGTTTGGTGGCCGAAAATGGAGTGTGGATGAGAGCAGCGAGTTTAGGTGCTTTCATTGAAGCTATTAATGCATGATGATGCATTAATCCTCTGCTTTGATGTGTTTAAAACAGGGGAGTCATCTTTGGATCCAAGTGGTGGTGATCCGGAAGCTTGATTTGTGCTTCGGCAAGAGGCGAAGTGGAATCGGTGAGTGAAATTGGGTTTTCGGCTTTGAAACCAATGTCTTGGGAGCTTAGTCTAAGTCTAAACAACTTTACTAAGCTCAAGTGTAAGTTTTCGGAAAAACTCTCTAGTGGTGGCCATGGGTTGTTGTTGTGCAATGTGGCTTATTGCATGTTTTAAATTCTGTTTTGAAAGCATGATTTAGCATGGTTATTGCTAATTTTGTAAGCCATATGTTGAAGGAAGCTCAAGGTAAGAGTTCCTTGTTTTTGAACATTGTTTAAATGTGGTTTGATGCTTAAAAATGCATGATGTTTATGGCTTGGTTAAATGCTTTAAAACAGTGGACTATTTGATGATAATGATGTATATTGGCAAGTGATGTTTTGAAAAAGGTTAAGGTCACTAAGGTGGTTAAAAGTCCTTGAGTGAGCCTTGTGGATTCTAAGAACTTCATGGTGGTTAAAAGTCCATGAGTGATTCTTGTTAAGGTCACTAAGGTGGTTAAAAGTCCTTGAGTGAGCCTTGTTACTGAAGAACATCAAGGTGGTTAAAAGTCCTTGGATGGTTCTTGTTAATGACACAAAGGTGTTTAAAAGTCCTTGTGTGGTCCTTGCCATGGTGTTTAAAAGTCCATGGGCCAAGGTGTTTAAAAGTCCTTGGGCCAAGGTGTTTAAAAGTCCTTGGGGTGAAACTTGTAAAGCACACAAAGGTGGTTAAAAGTCCTTGTGTGTTCCTTGTGAATTATAAGATCACAATGGTGTTTAAAAGTCCATGTGTGAGTCTTATGTTGATCTTGTTTTAAAAAGATGGAATCTATCACTTGTGGCCAATATGACATGTATTGATATGAAAGCGTGTATTGCTTGTTTAAGATTGCTTGTAAGCATGTATAAATGATGTTTTGAAGTATGATTTGTAAATGAGTTTTATAAATGCATTATTGAATGGTTTTTAATGAGCATTTCCTCACTAAGCTTTTGCTTACGCTCTCTTCTTTTTCTTAAACCAATAATGCAGAACATTAAGGTGCTTGAGGGCAGCAAGGAAGGCAAGCAATTAAGTGGAAATTAAGCTCAAGTATGGGAAGGTTTTCTTAAACACTTTTAGCTTTTGGCATTTGGCAATGGGGGACCTATGTGGATGTTTTGGGAGGGGTTTTGAACTCCCTATGTTTGTTATATGATGATGTTAATGCTGGATTATGTAATTGGCCATTATGTGCTTGGTTTGGAGGTTTTATGCTTGAATGGTTTGCTTGAGTAGGAAGCATGACATTAGAATTGGGTCTTTTCATATTTGATGCTATAATGTTGAATTGTTGATGCAAGTATGTCTCTTGTATGTTGTATGACTTATTGGTATGATTTGGTGTTGTTAAGATGAAGTTTGAAGCAAGTTCAGAGTTGTTTTTGAGTCGGTTCTGGTATGTGTATCGATACTCGAGCTCGTGTATCGATACGCATTAGCTAAAATGTGTGCTTTTCAGCACAGGGGTATCAGTACGGTCGTGAGGGTTTCGATACGGGTAGGCCAATTATAAAGGGAGTATCGGTACGCGGGAGAGCGTATCGATACCGTTTCGGGAAATCTGGTCACTGTCTCCCCGCGTATCGAAACTGACTCTAGGCGTACCGATACGCGACCGTTATTTCAGTTAAAGGCATCTTTGTATGTTTTGGAATGTTTACGTTTTAGTCCTGAATCTTGTTTGTGCAAATGTATGAGTTTGGGATGTCCGTTTGAGCTGAAATTTGGCAGTGAAGCATGAAACCTGATTAATTTCAAGATGGTAACTCTAATTTGGGTTAAGACTTTATAATTTACAGAATTTACATTTTGGTCCCTAAAGTTGTAAATTGTTCAATTGGGTCCCTGTTTGATCTCTGATGTTTATGATCTTTGAACATGTAGTTTGTATGATCATAACTAGGGTTAATGTGCATCTAGACAAGTTTAAAAAGAAAAAAAGGTCGTTAATCAAGGTTGACTTTTGGGTTGACTTTGGTTTTCCCCGTGTGACTTCCTTAATTCGGGTCAACCGTCTAGGCCGGGTTAAGGGGGTTACAGCAAGTGTAAACGACACAAGTAGTAAAGTGATACGAAGTATCGGATATCGTCTCCACAGGGATTGGGCTATAGCTTCACCTTATTTCACTGCACGAAGTAAAGGAAATATTTGAGAAAAGTTGTCACGAAAATATCAAAGAAAACCGTAAATAAAAGAGTTGGAATATCAAGATAGAGAGAATGGGCTGGTATTGAATTGCTCAGTAGTGCAGGTATTGCGATGCTTAGGAACTCCAGTTCTGTCGTAGCGCCTGTCGCGGCAGCACCTGTCGCGGCAGCGGTCCGTCGGTCGTCGCGGCAGCAAACACACCAACTCAGTACTTCAAGTTTGGCAAGAATCCCAGATCTGCCTTGGCCTATCCCTAGGTCCAAGTCTGTCGATGAACACGTCTTGATGATACCTCCCGGCGTGAATCGAAGGATGGACACCGATGTGTATGAATTCTTCCTTAGCCACTTAACCTTGCCCTATCCCTAGGCACAAGATTGTTCAACTATAAACTAGAGAACTTGCTCTTATTTCTTTCGTATACTTAACTCTCCCGATGCTAAGTAAATGGATAACCTCACAATGCTCTCTCGATGCTCTTGCAAGATGTTAATAACCAAAATAAGAGAACTTGAAGTTTATTGTATTGAACTTGGAAAATCCTAAAACAAAACAACCCTTGCAACTACTTTACAAAACAACTCGTGGCCCTAGGGGGTTTTTAGAACATGTCGACGGCGGGTAAACGGCGGAGGGGTTTGGTTGTCGGTTATGGGGAAGAAGTTTCCTAGGTTAAAATCTATGCCCTTATATAAGCTTTGGGCTCAAGTATTCTAAGTTAACAAGGATTACAACTTTAATTAAAAGTAAGATTCTAATAAAGACTTAATCTTCAAGTATCCTACTTTTCAGCCGCCTTCCTTGTTTCTTGGGATTTCCTCTCCTTGAGCTTTGGCTTGACATATCTTTTGATCCGGGGCTTGGAAAAATATATGGTTTTCACACGACAGACGAGCATAATTTTCTCTATCTATCGAGGTCCACTTTGCTTTTTCTTCACTAACTTGTTGTCGTCCTCTGCTGTCACGGCAGCTCCATGGCAGCATCGTCCTCTTCGTCTACTTGTCCAGTTCAGCTCTCCTGCTTATCTGCCCTGCGCCCGCCTTCTCCGTCAACTATGGCAGCAACCTGCAAAATCAGCCATCTTTTAGTAGAATCCGTGCCTTTAATATATTTGTGATGTTTTACTGTAAACTGACCTAAATGCAATGTAATGATGCTTGAATGCGGCAGAAAAATGGGTTAAAAAGGGTGTAAATAATAGAACTTTTACACACTCAACAGTAAATATGAATAAAACTTTCCATAACATACAATAGGCTTGGTAAATGATAAGTCAAAGATAACCATTTTGGTCGATGTCATGCCTTGGGGGCATTTTCTTGATAGCTTGGCTTGGTGCCACTTACCTCTTGGTGAGGTGTATGAATGCTCGAGGAGCATGTAGTACTTCGGGTTGAATGATCAAGTACATCTGACGTACCCATGGGCTGAGTGATCTGGGTGCAATTAGAACCTATCCATGGCTACGGTGATCTAGATAAGGTAATAGACTTGATAGGCTGAGCGAGATCGAGTAACTTGATTGGCTGAATGACTTCAGGTAAAGACTACTTGCGACTAACGTGATCCAAGTATGTCTAGGACGTATATGTGGCTACGGTGATCCGGATATGGTTTATTGACTCGATGGTTGTGTGAACATGGGTAACCCGACGGTTGTGTAAGAACAGGTAAAGTAGGGCTTCAATGGCCATTATGTGGATGATGTATGGATGTGTTATGTATGTTGTGTGGATGTTATAGATGTTAGCTCATGAACCGAATGTCTGAGTGATCATGGTACGATATGTATTAATTCGATGAGATATGTGAGCACGAGTATCTCGATAGGCTATGTAACCTCAAGTATGGTAAAGCTGGTGGATCATGTAAGATTTCTTGTAGACTTGTTGATACCTTGATATAGGCGATCTAAGAACTCTAGCTAGTGTGGCTAGATGATAACTCGTAGATAGTAAAACCTTATTTGTACTCTCTAGACTATATTATCTTGCATGCTTATTTTTATGATATTTACGAATTGTGGTAGAGTATAAATGTACCAATGAGCTTTGCTAGCTCAGCGTACGGATATGTGGTTTTTTTGTGCGTAGGTTGACAGGTTACCCCTTTAAAGGATCTCATCTACGAGGATTTCCTAGCACCACTTTCACTTCAGAGTACAATATTTGTTATTTTAGTTTGGTCTAATCTATTCATAGGACCCAACCATCGTTGTGTCTGTAACTATATTTGAAATATTATTTTGATATACAATGTTTTAAACTTGGAGCTCCTGATTTGTAAACTTAAATTTAATACTTATTTACCTTCATGGATTTACGAATGTTTAATGCTTTTATTTATGTCTAACTTATGATTTTAAATTGGAAATTTGATGGGTCGATTTTTGGGTGACCCGAATATAGTGTTGGGTCACGTCAGCACGCCCCGTGGCGCAGCGGAAAAATTAATCCGACGTAATCCAGCCAGGATCCATGTACAGGAACGAATCTGGGGTGAAAAGATGAAGAGTTACCTTTTAAAACTCTGGAAACTGGAAAATTGACGGTATGTCGGAAAAACCACGTCAAGTAAAACCGGAATTGTCACAGGTTCCCAACGACCTCTACGGAGTCCACCCGAACAAAACGAACAAAGTTTCTGCCTCCCTAACACTTAGGGATAAATTTCGACAGGTTTGAACACCTTACATGGAGAAGTCGAAATCCCTCCAGGGATTCCTGAGGGAGTCTGAAATTGACCAGGAGTTCAACCGGGACTTGCAATCGAGCAAGGGAACCTTCAGGGATTTGCCAGGGGGCAAGTAGAACACCAGAAAAATATCGAACAGCTTCTCAGAGAGCTTTCTGGGATATGTCGAATTCCAGTGGGGAATCCCTAGGGGTGTTGTTGAAATCTTCAAGAGGAGGAAGAGGGATCATTTGGTTGCTAGCCCTTGTCCCTTTAAATAGTATTCAGAGACTTAATTCTAGTTGAATACCTTAAATCCAACTTCAACCAAAATTCATAGAATCTAATTCTACTTGAAATTGGTTTATATTAAGTATACATTATATTTAATAATATTAAATGAAATATATATATATTTAATTATGTAGAATCTTATTCTACATAAAACATGGATTGAAATATACATTATATTTAATCCATATATATATATTTATTATATTGAATCTCATTCTATCTTTACTTGGATTTAAATATATTTAAATATATATTTTTAATTATGTAGAATCTAATTCTACATAAACTTGGAATTAAATATACATTATATAAATTCCAAATATATATTTAAATTTCTAGAATCTTATTCTATAATTTTTAAGTCTCTAAATATTTTCCATACTCTAAATAATATTTGATAAATACAATATTTATCCAATATTATTCTCATTTAAGGGAGTTTCCGATTTCCCCTATCCCATAGGGGATTTTCGGCAACCTCCCTAAAATAGGGAGTATGGTTTCCTATTTTTTTGTTCGTTTCATTCGAAGGGTGTGACCCTTGTAGGTTCGTGCAACGTTAGCAGCAAAATTAGAACTGTTCTAATTTTACAAACAATGACTGGCATCTAGCAATACATCATTGCTACCTAAGTTACATGCAGTCATGGTTTGACTTTCCTAATTCCTGAATAAACTTCTTTTATGTATTTCATCCTTTTGTCCTTTATTCTTAGATGAACACAAGTCATGGGTTAGTCACACTTGCGTTGTCCATCTAGTGTTTCTTGATGTCTTGAGTAGATTATGATAAACGAATCTTTATGATATCTCATATCATAATATTCGAGCATGGTCATGCATTTTCTAATCTCACTCAATCAAGTGGCCGAAGATATTTCTCCCATTATGTAGGAGGGACAAATCCTTTCTTGATCAACCATATTTCACTACATAGGTCATCACGTATCCAATCATCAGTCTTTATAATGTAGTCAGTTACGACACACGTTTGACTATGTCAAAATACGTAAATCTCTATGTTGAAATCATGTTGATCTCAAGTCTGAGGATTATACATATGTTTATCATGAGCAATGTTGTGACTGTCACATAATTACCCAAGAAACATGCTCATAGCGGGTCAATCCAGTATGTTGTTCTCTAACAAATACTTATGTGTTGATTTTGACATCTCTATGTCAATGACAATACTTGTTATCAATCAACCACATATTAGTCTTTATATATTATCACTGTCCATACCCGTAATAATATTCGACTAAGGATTCTATTTAACAATAATCGCATTATTGTATGGACATTATTATCCAATGGTTAGTTTGATGCACATAAACATACCAAATGATAATAACGGCAATGTCATTACTTGATAAATCTAGTAAAATAGTATGTTTATTCAATCATCATATGATTGGTCTTTGGGCATACTCCAACATATAGTACTTCGGATTTGGATCAGGATCGGGGTGTTACAACAGTGGTATTAGAGCTTAGGTTTAGTTGGTTCTAGGAAACCTTGGGGTTGTATAGAGGTCGTAGTAAGGTGTCTAGAGAATACAAGCCTCTAAAGTTAAGTTTTACTCTTCCAAGACTAGGAATCCTGATGCTGCTGCCTTGTTTCCTTCTTTTTTAGAAAAAGTTCGATGGCGGGTAATGCCAAACACGACCAGGAAAGTCATGAAGAGAGACATATCTCTCAATCGGAAGACTTTGGTAAGGAGTTTACCCCAGATGTTGGGGTTGCAAGCCTTTCGGGAGGTCCAGGAAGTAGAGGGGCGAGCCACCTCCATGATCTTACCTTTGCTCTCTTGCAAGTGGTACAAGCTATCCCAAGGCAATATGAGATGCCTCGGAAGACCTCTGTTGAGAGGCTTCACCGTTTTAGACCTAAGGACTTCAAAGGTTTGGGTGAGGATGGCTCAATCAAGGCGGACCAGTGGTTAAAAGACACTCAAAGGATTTTGATATATATGAAGGGGAGTCCAGAGGATGACCTCGATTGCATTGTCTCCATTCTTAACGGCAATGCACATGAGTGGCAGGAGACTATTGATTTAGGGATACAACCTGCACTTTCGACATGAGATGTCTTCTTGGATGAGTTTAGGATAAAGCACATCAGCGAGGTTCATATGGATGAGATGAGAGATCAATTCCTATATTTGGTTCAAGTGGACATGACAATGTTTGAGTATGAGCAAGATTTTCTACGGTTGAGCTGTTATGCCCCGGAGTTGGTTGCCACCGAGGAGTTGAGATGTAAGAGGTTTATACATGGATTGAAGGTTGACCTTGATATGCACGTGATAGCAGGTCCACTTGGGACATTCTCCGAGTTAGTCAATGCTGCGAAGACACTTGAATGACTTTAAGGTTTGACATCTAGTTAGTTTGAGAACTATAAAGGCCATGTTATGAGGACCCAGGAAAACATTAGTTCTTTTTAGGCTCCGTCTAGGAGGTTTCCTGCTTCGAGGGCTACAAAGAGAGTTGCTTTAAATTAGCTGCCGAGGGATAGTCGAGGATCTAGACTAAAGGTTCCTAGGGGTTCATTGATTTCTTCTCGTGAGGGGGGTATTGATGGTTTAGCCAGAGTGAAGTTTCCACTGGCTTGTAAGCATTATGGTCAAAATCATCTTGGAGTTTTTTTTTGCTACGGAGAGTTTGCTATAACTGTCGGGCACTAGGTCATATGGCAAGTGTCTGTCTAGTTATGGATGATGGTACATTTGTTAAATAACAGAGGTTGACTTCTTCTCTGCATGGTCAGAGTTTTTCTAGAGGCAGTGCTAGGGCATTGTTTGGTATCAGGGTGGAGGTCTTGTGAGATCCATCGTCAAAATCTACCCTCGGGTCATTGTGGGACAATCTGCTAATCAGGCCAGGGATGAAAACATTGCCACCGATGATATGTCATGTACTTGTGTTTGCTTTGGTTTCAGTTGTTACATTGATGGAAGTTTGATCTCTCGTTCAAAATGATTTTAGTTCTTGTTGGATAAATGTTGTGGTAAGATCTAGAGGTTGATGTTGGATTGGTTAGTTCGTCACTTTTGTAAGTTCTTGTAGGTAATGTTCTTATCGTGGGTGGTAAGTGGGGATTGAAAGTAACAGTCCTAGTATACTTTTTAGATTTACTCTCTACCTAGTTGGTAGATGTTACCCTAGGAGTGGATTAATTGTGTGAGTTTGATGTATGCCTTGGTTTTCGAGCGAGAATCTCAAAGTTTCAGTTTCTAGGTGAACTAGGTTGTTGGTAATAGACGTGATGAACCATTGACTCTCTAGCGCGAAGGCTATGTTCTTGTAATGTTTGTTCAAGAGGGTCTTGTTTGTTGCAAGACTTTCTTAGCCCACGTTGGATACAAGGGTTGAGAATATAAAGCTTTAGAGTTGCAAACAGTTAAAAAAATGCTGGACTACTCTTTGAGGAATGAGCAAGCTTACTTGTTGATCGTGGATTAGAACCCATGATAGAGGTAATGTCGAGTTTAGTGTTAGTTTTCATCACCTTGTGGTATGGCATCAACTGAAGAGTGTGGGCTCATTTGTAAAAGTGAGTGAATACGGGTGTCATCGCCAAGTGGTTCACCTTCGTACATGCATGTGTTGGTACGACAAAGAGTGGCGGCGTTGGATGTTGTGAGTCGACTTGTAACAATGGAAGACCGTTACCCGTTTCTTGGGGTTGATGATCTTGTAAATGGTTCAAGAGTTTCGAGTTTTTCGTATGATCGTTCAGAATTCAAGTATCGTAAATTGAAGGTTAAAGAGAAGCTGTGATAAATATTATGTTAATGTGATGTTTGAACCTTAAGGACAAGTCGTGAGATGGTTTGGGCTCACGAGTGCATTGGTATAATCTCGATGTTTAATGATTTGAGCATTTTCTCTATTAAGTTTTGAGATGAGTTGTCTACATGTATGATAAACGACGTGAAGATTATCAGAGTAGAAATGTAAGGTTATCAGTTATGGTTACGTAGAACAATTATTCTTGTGTGGTAACAAATCTTGTTGGAGGACCCGTTTGAAAATCCTTGAGGGATTGTTAGAATTTTGTACAACTATTTGTTGGAATTAAGTGGTCCGGTTGAAAGAGAATGTTCGAATTTTTTAGGATAGTTGAGGGTGAGTGTTGATCTCTAGTAAGAGTTCATAAGCTACATCATTTTTGGTGGGGAACAAGTGGCTTGAGTAGTGAAATCGTATGTTCATGAGTTAGCCTTCATTTGAGTTGGGAGTGAGTTCTAGTTAAGTGAAGTTCTAAGTTTTGTCTTGACTTGCCAAGTTAGAAAGAAGGTGTAACCCCCTCGTCCCGGTCTGGCCGAATGACCGGTCCGAGTGGGTCACACGGGGAAAACCGAGTGAGAACTCCCTAAGGAACTCCCCCTCGGTTAGCAACCCTATTTTTTTTTCATTTTAAATCTTGTCTAGATGAGTATTTAATCCTACGTGATCATACAGCGGAACAACACATTCAAAACAATCGAACGAACATCAAACAATCATAAAACAACCCAATTTTAAGACTTAGCTGCAGGTGTATCGATACACTTAAGGGGTGTATCGATACCCCTTGACCAAGTCAACTGGTCAAAGTCAACCTGTGGATACCGTATCGATACGTCTGGGAGTGTATCGATACCCTCTCCAATTGTTGACTTCCCACGGTCAACGCTAAGGGGACCGTATCGATACACGTGAAGGGTCGTACCGATACGGAACTGGACAGTAGCTCCAGTAGCAAAAATAGTATCGGTACACCTCTCAAGTGTATCGATACACGAGGCTTGATCAAGAAGGTGGTATCGATACCATACCAACCGTATCGATACCCCTGCACAGAAAAGCCTCCCAACTCAGCAAAAACGATAAGGACTCGAATCTAAATGCATTTTAGAACTCTCCTAGACCCCAACAAGCATTCATACGACACTTACATGCCACAATAAAGCCATACAAGTACCCAACATATACATACATTGAAGGAACATGCAATTGACCCAAGGATGACACTTAACATGCATAAACTCATACTTCAACATTCAACATAAGGCAAACTCAAAGGTACTTAACCAACATTCAAGATAAGCAATTTAGGCATGGATTACAACTCAAACATGGCATCACAAGCCATACAAAAGCAACATAACATGGAGTCTAAACATGCTCCTAACCAACCATAAACATCCATCAAAAGACACATGTCCCATTGCTTAAACTATTACATGTTCAACATTTAAAAGCCATACTTGATGTACTCAAGCCAAAAACCACACTTGGAGGCCCTCCTCTTGCCGAGCAACCCACGAACTAAGGATCTGCAATGTTGAACAAGGAGAGCGTAAGCAATGATGCTTAGTGAGGGTAAGCTCTAAAAACAAACCTCAACACCGCAGGGTCCGAGCACGATCTAGCCAAGGCAACATACATAATTCAAGAGTCCACAAGATATAGATGCATGAGCAATTATATCACATATATGCCATAATCATGAGCTCAACACTACCATACATGCAATCACATACAACATCCAAGCAGCTCATAATCTCAACACATTGATACATATATCAAACACATTGGCACCTAGTTATCGCTCAAATACACGGATAGACTCGTTGGAAACTCATATCCAACAACCACATTACCTCGGTGGGATTCCACTCATCACCGGCCTCGCGGAGGGGATTCCACTCATCCTCACGCCCCGTCGATGGGATTCCACTCATCATCGACTATATTTAGATACCATTTCCGGGCGTACCCGTACTCCTCCTTGGTGACTCAACGCCACCAAGGCCACGCGCGACTTTAGACTCATGTGTACACACTAACATCCTAATGATCGATCATTTGTATTTAAGTATACTAGTGCCAATATTTTACTCATTCCACAACGCACATTTCAACCATTTCCGTGCTTAGCACGCACTCACCATGGACACAACCATGAACCATCACCATGCATGCTTTAAGCCATACAACCCATGCCTCATTTCACATGTATAGAACAATATACATAAGCATTCATGTCACATGGCATACAAGGCATATACAATCATCCAATTGAGTTCATCCAAAGGCTTAGACCAAGTTTAGGATTAGGCTACCACCCTAATCCTAACTCTAGGTGGGTCTACCAAGCCCGACCTAGTCCACATACTCGAACCAACTAATTTAAAACTTTTAAAAGCAACCAACCACTCACCTAAGCTTCCAAGCACAAGACCAAGCAAGCGTCCGTTCTTCAAATTCCCGGATTCGATCCCGAAGCTTCTTCCACGTTTCCCCTTGCTTCTAGCCAAACAAACACATTCATCACTTCCCAAATCAATGCTAATTCAATCATCAATCCACATTGCAAAACACAACTCAATTTCCACAATTTCCAAATCACATAGCATCCCAAAAACCCAATTTTTCGGACTCCCACAACCAAGGGCTGAAATACTCAATTCCAAGCACCCAAATGGCTTCCAAAACATCCCAAAACACTCCCCTAACATAGGTAGACCATCAGCCCTTCATTCCCAACACAAATCCTCTTAAAATCCCAATTTTTCATACCCCAAAATTGGCCTTAAAGACCCACCACGAAAATTCACCCAAATTCTATCAAATTAAGATATGTTGTGAGTTTCATCATACCCAAGCATAACCCCAAAACAATTTTTCAAAGTAGATTGAAAAGCCCCATCAAAACCCCAATTTTCCATAAGAACCCTAATTCCCAAAACTCATTATTTTTGAAATCTAAAACAATAGGTGAGTAGATAATGTAGAGGAGGTTAAGAATTTATGTTTACCTCTTGATTTGATGATGAAATTGATTAGCCAACCCAATGGAATAGTGATTAGGGCTTTAGGAGAGTTTGAAAGTGGGGTGAGGTTTTGAAATTGGTGAAGAGGAAAAGATAGAGGAAGATGACAATTTTTTTATGGAAAAGTTGTCTTCCTTTATTTTTAAATGGGGTAAATCACAACTTTGGTCCCTCCCTCTTTATTTAAATTCAATTAGGTCATTATCTAAGTTTGTTTTATTTTAATTAGACTTCATTTGACTCGAACAACAACCCGGCTAACTCCTAGGCCCGAGACACGGGTGTTACAACTCTCCCCCACTTAAGGAATTTCGTCCCCGAAATTACCTGGTGGAAACAGATACGGAAACTGCTCAACCATATCCGCTTTCCTCTCCCACGTGGCCTCTTCCACACCTCTATGCCTCCACAACACCTTGACCAACTCTATGGTCTTGCCACGCAACACCTTGCTATCCGAAGCAAGTATCTCAATGGGCTCTTCATTATAGGACAAATCCGGATTCAACTCTATCTCCTCAACGGGCATCACATGGGAAGGGTCTGACCTATATCTCCTAAGCATAGATACGTGAAAGACATCATGGATCTTCTCTAATTCAGAAGGTAACCTCAATCGATAAGCCACGGGCCCAATCCGCTCAACTATCTCATACGGACCAATGAACCTCGGACTCAACTTGCCCTTTCGGCCAAATCTCATCACCTTCTTCCACGGAGATACTTTCAGAAACACTTTCTCACCCACTGTGTACTCAATCTCTTTCCTCTTCAAATCTGCATAAGACTTCTGACGATCCGAAGCCGCTTTCAAACGGTCACAAATCAACTTCACTTTCTCTGTGGTTCCTTTAAGCAAATCTGGCATAGGTAACAATCTCTGACCTGTCTCAGCCCAACAAATCGGAGTTCTACACCGTCTACCATACAAAGCCTCATAAGGAGCCATCTGAATACTAGACTGATAACTGTTGTTGTAAGCAAACTCAACCAACGGTAAGTGCTTCTCCCAAGAACCCTGAAAATCAATCACACAACAACGAAGCATATCCTCTAAAATCTGTATCACTCGCTCTGACTGCCCATCGGACTGTGGATGATAAGATGTGCTGAAGTGCAGACGACTACCCAAAGCACTATGCAAGCAACTCCAGAACCTCGAAGTAAACCTAGGATCTCTATCAGAAACTATAGACTTCGGAACTCCATGAAGTCTCACAATCTCACGAATGTACAAGTTTGCCAACTTGTCTAAGGAATCCGTAGTGTTCACTGCTAAGAAGTGAGCACACTTAGTGAACCTATCAACAATCACCCAAACTGAATTCTTCTTCGAAGGAGACAAAGGCAACCCCGATACAAAATCCATGGTGATTCTCTCCCATTTCCATTCCGGAATCTTCAAGGGCTGTAGCAAACCTGAAGGAACCTGATGTTCTGCCTTCACTCTCTGACAAACCATACAACGGCTCACATACTCGGCTACGTCTCTCTTCAACCCTACCCAGAAGTAATCATTCTTCAAATATCGGTACATCTTGGTACTACCCAGATGCATAGAAAAGGGACTCGAATGCGCCTCGCTCAAAATCTGACGTCTCAGCTCAACATCTTCTGGTACCACAATTCTATCTCTAAAGCACAACAAGTTCTCACCACTGAAACTATACTCAGTCGGTCTTCCTTCGGCTATGTCTTGAGCATGAGGAACTAAGCTCGCATCTTGCAACTGTTTCTCTCTAATCAACTGAATCAAAGGAGGCTTCACTTGCAACTCGGTGATCAAACCACCATCATCGGACACACTCAATCTAGCAAACATAGCTCTCAACTCCACGGCCACTTTTCTACTCAAAGCATCGGCTACCACGTTTGCTTTACCCGGATGATACTCAATAGTCAAATCATAATCTTTTAACAACTCTAGCCACCTCCTCTGTCTCAAATTCAATTCCTTCTGCGTCATCAAGTACTTCAAGCTCTTGTGATCGGTGTAAACAACGCACTTCTCACCATACAAGTAGTGACGCCAAATCTTCAATGCAAACACAACTGCGGCTAGCTCTATGTCATGAGTAGGATAGTTCTTCTCATGAATCTTCAACTGTCTAGAAGCATAAGCAACAACTCTCCTATCTTGCATCAAAACACATCCTAAGCCTACGTAGGAAGCATCACTGTAAATCACAAACTCCTTACCTGAAACAGGCTGTACTAACACTGGATCATTTGTCAGAGCTTCTTTCAATCTCTCAAAGGCCTTTTGTCTTGCATCTGACCATTCAAACTTGACTCCCTTTTGCAACAACTTAGTCAAGGGAGCGGCTACTCTAGAGAAGCCATCCACAAACCTCCTATAGTAACCAGCTAATCCTAGGAAACTCCTAATCTCGGTCACGGACTTAGGTTGTTTCCACTCAACAATAGCTTCAATCTTCGATGGATCAACTCGGATGCCTTCGGCCGAAACAACATGGCCAAGAAATACAACCTCTCGAATCCAGAACTCACACTTACTGAGCTTCGCATACAACTGATTACTCAACAATCTCTGTAAGACAAATCTCAAGTGCTCATCGTGCTCTTCTTCTGTCTTCGAGTACACGAGTATATCATCAATGAAGACAACCACAAACCGGTCTAGATAGTCTCTAAAAATTCTGTTCATCATGTCCATGAATGCTGCTGGTGCATTCGTGAGCCCAAATGGCATCACAAGAAACTCATAGTGACCATATCTAGTTCTAAAAGCTGTCTTCGGAACATCACACTCTTTCACTTTCAGCTGATAGTATCCGGATCTCAAATCTATCTTCGAGAACACTGAAGCACCCCTCAACTGATCAAACAAATCATCTATACGAGGCAACGGATACTTGTTCTTCACGGTCAACTGATTCAGCTGTCTATAGTCAATACACATGCGCATGCTACCATCCTTCTTTTTCACAAACAACACTGGAGCACCCCACGGCGAACTACTAGGCCTAATGAAACCACGGTCTAATAATTCTTGCAACTGACTCTTCAACTCTTTCAACTCTTTCGGAGCCATACGATACGGAGCTATCGAAACTGGGTTAGACCCTGAAACTGTCTCAATCACAAACTCAACATCTCTGTCAGGAGGCAAACCCGGCAACTCTTCAGGAAACACATCTGGGAAGTCACACACTGTTCTGATATCTTTCGGTCTAGCTTCACTCATATCCGGATTCATAACATAAGCCAAATAGGCCCCACATCCAGAGTCCATCAACCTATGAGCCTCTAAAGCTGACACCACATTCGACAAGAACTTAATGTTCTCGCCCACTACCACTACCTCGTAGTCATCAGAAAGCTTCAAGGAAATTCTCTTTGTCTCAAAATTCACACTAGCCCGATGCTCAACCAACCAATCCATACCCAAAATAATATCAAAACCGTAGAAAGGAAGTTCCATCATATCAACTGAGAACACATGACCCTGAATCTTCAGTGGACACCTCCTATACATACGTCTAACTACAACTGTCTCACCAAAAGAGCTAGTAACATGCATACCTACATCTAAGATCTCAACAGGAATATCTAACTTCTGTGCATGCTCACTCAGGATGTAGGAATGTGTAGAACCCGAATCAACCAAAGAAAGCAAAGACATAGACTGTAACTCAAAATTACCTGCTATCACATCGGTGTCGTTCCCGGCCTCTCTCTGAGCATAGACCCTCGTTGGTCCTCCCGCCTCTGGCTGCACCGCCACAACATGAGCAAGGTTCCTCTGAGCATCTACCCTAGGTGCATCAGCCCTCGGCTGGAAGTAGCCACGACCGCGCCCACGGCCTCTCTGAAAATCATTACCTCTCGCAGGAGCCTGAGCTAAGTTCGGTGCCTGAGCTGCCTGACGTGGACAGTCCCTCCTAAAGTGGTCCCTCGAACCACAGTTCCAACAAGCATGGAAGTTACCCCAGCACTCTCCAGTGTGCTGCCTCCCACACTGTGCACACTCGGGCAAACGCCCTCCTCCTCTATAGCCCTGATGGCTCCTACCATGGTGGCCACCGCCACGTCTCTGATCAAACTGATGTCCGCCACCCTTGTGTCTCTTAGCATCCCTTCCATCAAAGTGGTTTTGCCTCTTCCCAGAAACAGAACCACCAGCTCGTTTGACTGAACCCAAACTATGCTCCAAATCCTTGGCCCTCGCGACCAACACATCAAAGTCCGAGTAGTCAGAAGCCAACGTGTACCTCTTAACCTCTTCATTCAATCCGTATCGGAATCGGTTGCAGCGTTCCATTTCAGTAGGAATCAACTCTGGGGCATACTGACTCAAGCGAACAAAGCGGATCTCATAATCGGTCACTGAAGCATCTCCCTGAGTAAGAGCCATAAACTCTCGCTTCTTCTCATCCAAGTACCTCGGTCCCAAGTACCTCTTCCTGAAAGCAAACTCAAAGAAATCTCAATCTATCTCGGCCTCTGGAACCCCGGTAGTGATGGTGACCCACCAGGTGTAGGCATCACCCTGAAGCAGTGAAATCACACAACCCAATCTACGTGCGCCCGCACAACCCATCTGAGCCAAGATACGAACTGTCTTCTCCAACCATAACTCCGACCTCTCCGGAGTAGATCCTCTAAACTCCTCAGCTCCTAGGCTACGGAGCCTCTCCAAAGGTAAGCTAGCATCATCACATCTAGGCTGAGCTGCAGCCTGAGCTCCCGCAACTGCGGCCTGGAATGCTCCCGCTATGGCTTGCACAAGCGGAGTCATATCAACCCCAGCTGGGCCTTGGCCACCTTGAGGTCCCTCTCCTCCAGCTCCAGGGGGAGGAGGTGGTGGTGGTGGTGGTGGAGGAGCGCCAACTCCCGCTGCCCCCGGTCCCTCTAGGTGAGCTCCCGCACCCACTACCGGCTCAACAGGAGCCATAACTCGTGGTTCCTGACGAACCAACCTCGGCCTACCTCTCGGTCTAGACATCGCTCTCACAGATATTAACTACAACCACAACAAACAAACACACAGGTTGGGTTAGCAAGGTGAGGCTCCCAAGTGTCCAAGTACGTTTCCTCACTTAAAAATCATTTTTCCAATGTAATAGTAGCAATGGGACCCACACACACGTGCTTATAGGTAAAACAATCAGCATACTTGTCACACAAGCAATCATCCTTGCAAAAAAAGGCAAACACCGTGCAATTTAATTTAAAAACCTAAACTTACCTCACTTACCTGCCCAAGGTCTCGGTAACCTTAGGCTCTGATACCAACAAGTGTAACCCCCTCGTCCCGGTCTGGCCGAATGACCGGTCCGAGTGGGTCACACGGGGAAAACCGAGTGAGAACTCCCTAAGGAACTCCCCCTCGGTTAGCAACCCTATTTTTTTTTTCATTTTAAATCTTGTCTAGATGAGTATTTAATCCTACGTGATCATACAGCGGAACAACACATTCAAAACAATCGAACGAACATCAAACAATCATAAAACAGCCCAATTTTAAGACTTAGCTGCAGGTGTATCGATACACTTAAGGGGTGTATCGATACCCCTTGACCAAGTCAACTGGTCAAAGTCAACCTGTGGATACCGTATCGATACGTCTGGGAGTGTATCGATACCCTCTCCAATTGTTGACTTCCCACGGTCAACGCTAAGGGGACCGTATCGATACACGTGAAGGGTCGTACCGATACGGAACTGGACAGTAGCTCCAGTAGCAAAAATAGTATCGGTACACCTCTCAAGTGTATCGATACACGAGGCTTGATCAAGAAGGTGGTATCGATACCATACCAACCGTATCGATACCCCTGCACAGAAAAGCCTCCCAACTCAGCAAAAACGATAAGGACTCGAATCTAAATGCATTTTAGAACTCTCCTAGACCCCAACAAGCATTCATACGACACTTACATGCCACAATAAAGCCATACAAGTACCCAACATATACATACATTGAAGGAACATGCAATTGACCCAAGGATGACACTTAACATGCATAAACTCATACTTCAACATTCAACATAAGGCAAACTCAAAGGTACTTAACCAACATTCAAGATAAGCAATTTAGGCATGGATTACAACTCAAACATGGCATCACAAGCCATACAAAAGCAACATAACATGGAGTCTAAACATGCTCCTAACCAACCATAAACATCCATCAAAAGACACATGTCCCATTGCTTAAACTATTACATGTTCAACATTTAAAAGCCATACTTGATGTACTCAAGCCAAAAACCACACTTGGAGGCCCTCCTCTTGCCGAGCAACCCACGAACTAAGGATCTGCAATGTTGAACAAGGAGAGCGTAAGCAATGATGCTTAGTGAGGGTAAGCTCTAAAAACAAACCTCAACACCGCAGGGTCCGAGCACGATCTAGCCAAGGCAACATACATAATTCAAGAGTCCACAAGATATAGATGCATGAGCAATTATATCACATATATGCCATAATCATGAGCTCAACACTACCATACATGCAATCACATACAACATCCAAGCAGCTCATAATCTCAACACATTGATACATATATCAAACACATTGGCACCTAGTTATCGCTCAAATACACGGATAGACTCGTTGGAAACTCATATCCAACAACCACATTACCTCGGTGGGATTCCACTCATCACCGGCCTCGCGGAGGGGATTCCACTCATCCTCACGCCCCGTCGATGGGATTCCACTCATCATCGACTATATTTAGATACCATTTCCGGGCGTACCCGTACTCCTCCTTGGTGACTCAACGCCACCAAGGCCACGCGCGACTTTAGACTCATGTGTACACACTAACATCCTAATGATCGATCATTTGTATTTAAGTATACTAGTGCCAATATTTTACTCATTCCACAACGCACATTTCAACCATTTCCGTGCTTAGCACGCACTCACCATGGACACAACCATGAACCATCACCATGCATGCTTTAAGCCATACAACCCATGCCTCATTTCACATGTATAGAACAATATACATAAGCATTCATGTCACATGGCATACAAGGCATATACAATCATCCAATTGAGTTCATCCAAAGGCTTAGACCAAGTTTAGGATTAGGCTACCACCCTAATCCTAACTCTAGGTGGGTCTACCAAGCCCGACCTAGTCCACATACTCGAACCAACTAATTTAAAACTTTTAAAAGCAACCAACCACTCACCTAAGCTTCCAAGCACAAGACCAAGCAAGCGTCCGTTCTTCAAATTCCCGGATTCGATCCCGAAGCTTCTTCCACGTTTCCCCTTGCTTCTAGCCAAACAAACACATTCATCACTTCCCAAATCAATGCTAATTCAATCATCAATCCACATTGCAAAACACAACTCAATTTCCACAATTTCCAAATCACATAGCATCCCAAAAACCCAATTTTTCGGACTCCCACAACCAAGGGCTGAAATACTCAATTCCAAGCACCCAAATGGCTTCCAAAACATCCCAAAACACTCCCCTAACATAGGTAGACCATCAGCCCTTCATTCCCAACACAAATCCTCTTAAAATCCCAATTTTTCATACCCCAAAATTGGCCTTAAAGACCCACCACGAAAATTCACCCAAATTCTATCAAATTAAGATATGTTGTGAGTTTCATCATACCCAAGCATAACCCCAAAACAATTTTTCAAAGTAGATTGAAAAGCCCCATCAAAACCCCAATTTTCCATAAGAACCCTAATTCCCAAAACTCATTATTTTTGAAATCTAAAACAATAGGTGAGTAGATAATGTAGAGGAGGTTAAGAATTTATGTTTACCTCTTGATTTGATGATGAAATTGATTAGCCAACCCAATGGAATAGTGATTAGGGCTTTAGGAGAGTTTGAAAGTGGGGTGAGGTTTTGAAATTGGTGAAGAGGAAAAGATAGAGGAAGATGACAATTTTTTTATGGAAAAGTTGTCTTCCTTTATTTTTAAATGGGGTAAATCACAACTTTGGTCCCTCCCTCTTTATTTAAATTCAATTAGGTCATTATCTAAGTTTGTTTTATTTTAATTAGACTTCATTTGACTCGAACAACAACCCGGCTAACTCCTAGGCCCGAGACACGGGTGTTACAGAAGGGTTGTTAATTCAAGATAGATTGATGGTAAAGTCCAGTTGTTAGAGTTTCACATATTTTTGAAATGTTTGATCAGGGTTTTGATGATAGAAAAAAGTGTTCCTAGTAGTATATCTTCGAGGAGGTGTCACGTTCCAAACACAGATGAGATTTGAGTTCAAGAGTTTTGAACCGCGGATAATGATCGAAAGGATTGTTAACCGAGATGAAGCTTATCCAAAGTAATTTCTTGAGTTGATGTTTGGACATTATCATTTGAGGTTACCATATTTTTGTTTGCTTTAGAGTTGATGTGCGTGTGGCTTGATTGTCAGAATTGAATCGTTGGTAATTTATGAGAAGGGTGTTGAGTAGTCCAATGTTGTGAATTTTGGCTAAGAAAGTTTGGTGAAGAAATTTTAGAATCAAGGTGAATGTATGCGAGCTGGGAAATTGCTAAATCTAAGATGGTTGCATCTCCTTCGCTTAATTTTCAAGGATGAAATTTCTTTTTAAGAGGGGAGAGTCGTAAAGACCCGAATTTTTGAGTAAAAATTGGGCGTTGACCCGATTTTTGGACCTTCGTGTTGGATTAGGTAAGTGAACCCATTGGGCCAAGTTTGGGCCATATTGGATGAGAATTGGACCTTTTAAGTTTGGAAAGTGGCCATCTTGTAAAGCGGGAGAATGTTAGGGGATTTATGTTGAGAATATCCCCTTTAAATTTAAAAGGGCTAACCACCTATTTATTTTTCTTGTCCCCACATGATTAAGGGGGAGGCAAAGAGATGTCATCTTTCTTTTCCCTTCATCTTCCTTCTCCTTTACACCATCATTCCTCCTCCTTCAATCTTTGTTTCTAGAACTAAAAACCCAAACTTTATGTCCTAAATTTCTCATCCAAGATTCAAGGTTCAAGTATGTTAGTCTCTATCTCTCAAGCTTTATGAAAAGTATAATCATTTGGAGGAAAGGTAAGATACTCATTTTCGGATTTTTGTAAAGTTTGAAGCTTTAAAGGATTTTTGGGAGTTCTTCCATTGGTTTTAAGAGTTGTAAAATTCATGGTAAATCCTTCTTTATCCTTTGGTTCAAGCTTTGATTCGTTTCTCGTCATCTTTTGGCTAAAGAAAGAGTTTTGGGTTTCTTCAAGCTTAGGCAAGATAAAGAGTTGAAGGGTTCTTGTATGGGAGGTTAAATTCGGGTTAGTTTCTTAAAGGTTAGTACATCTCTAACTCATTTAATTCTTGAGGATCATAAATTAATTGCTTTGCTTGATGTATGGTTTGATGGGTGTAGCTTGGGTGAAACTTATCTTGAGAAATCAAGGGTTTTTGATGTTGATTAGTTGAAAAAATGTCACCTTTAAACCCATAAAATACCTTAGAAAGCTTAAACAATATGGAAATATATATGGAATAAGTTGGAAGAGTTTTAATCCAATAGGGAAATATATGAGAAAGTGAAATCTAAATAAATAAAGTCCTAATTAATAAAAGAGATTTATTCTTGGTCCAATACTTCCAAAATAATCATAAAAGTTGGCTTTATCACGGATTTGGCTACAAAAGTCCAGATTTCTCATGTTAGACACCACCCTCACATTAGTCACAAGGCGTGGTCACGCCTTACTAAAGATGAGCTTATGCCTCATCGTACTTTCTTCCAAAGGGCTTGATTTTCACATGGGAAGCTAAAATCATGCTTTTGAGCCGATTTACACCATTGCGTCCATTTTCACCTTTTAAATCAAAACAAACAAAATTTTCACAATTAAGCTAAAATTATAAGAAATCAATCACAACAAAGAGTATATGGTTACAACCTATCAGTCCCTAATGAGGTATAATGACTAGTAACACTAAGAAACTGATGTTTCACCCCAAAATGCAAGTATTATGAGAAAGAGGCTTGCCTAGTTAGTTAGAAATTTTACATGATTCAATGTAAATATGAATAATACTTTCCATAATGTACCATAGGTGTAACACCCGGGTAAAGGGGTTGGGTGAAAATAATATTTTAATATTATTTGGGCTCGGTTTTATAATTAAAATAATCTTTTAAGTTTCGGGTTTCAAGAAAATAAATATTTTACATGGGACCAAATTGAATGAATTGTAAAGTGGAGAGTTTTTAAAGAGGAAAGAAGATAGCCATTCATTAATGGCCTTTTGGTAATTTGTCCATCTTTTAATTTTAAATCCCCTTTCCTATCATCTTTTCATTATTCACTTTCTTCTTCATCCAACCTAACGTGAAAATAGAGCTCTCTCCTCTCCATCACTATTCTATCAAAAAAGCTCATCCATTTCAACTCATTTTTGAAAGGTAACATCGTTTTTGACTTCTCCTCAACTCCCTCTCTTTAAAATTACCACTAGTTTTTATTTTCATTGAAGTTTTGAAAATGGGGATTTCAAAAGATTTGATTAAAAATGATGCCTTTGTGTAGCTAAACTTAATATTTTGATTTAATATGGTTAGTTATGAAGTATAGGAGTCAAATGGTGCAACATATGTGAATTTTGCTTGATTTTGAGCAATTCCAGAATTTGGGTATAAATGGGGTTTTTGGGTGAGTTTTGGGGGTTGTTTTAGGTGAGAATTGATAGTCCAATGGTGATACTATGGTTAGGGGTTGATTTGGGATCATTTGTGGGTGTGAAAGGTGTTGGAAACATGGATTTTGGATGAGGTTTTGGGGCTGCCCGAGTTTGCTAAATGTGGGGTTTGTTCATGGCTTGAAACATTGTGAATTGTGTTTGAATTGTGTTCCGGGTTAGTGTTTTGATGTTTGATCTGACTTGAGGTTATTTGAATTGTATTGAGGTTGTTTAGAAGCGAGAACTTTGGTCGGTGAAGCATCGGGAGGAAATCCGGAAACTTGAAGGTGCTGTTTGCTTGGTAGTTGAGCTTGGAGGTGGAGGTGAGTGGTTAAATATTTTTAAAATGGTTTTGAGTATTTGGTTCAAGCATGTGAACCTAGGATGAGCTTGGTAAACCCACCTAGAGTTGGGATTAGAGTGGTAGCCTAATCCCAAGCTTGATTAGAGACTTTGGTTGTACTCTTTAATGGTTGTATATGCCTCGTGTTAAATTGTGATGGTGTTGATTATGTATATGTTGTATACATGTATGTTGAGGCATGTTTGATGCATTGTTTTATGCATGTTGATGATAGACATGATATGGTTATACACATGTGTAAAATATGATGTGATATGGGTGTTAATGATATACATGTGGTGTTGATATGTGAAACGATGATATGAGGTGGTTGCATGATCTGAGGATCATGGTGAGGCATGGAAATGTGGTTTGTGCATGACGGTAAGTCATGGTGAGTACGTGCTAAGCACGGTAGTGTTATGAATTGATATTGTGAAAGATTAATGAAATGTGTAGTATTGGCACTAGTATGCTTGGGTACAAATGATCGATCATTAGGATGTTTAGTGTGCACACGTGAGTCAAAATGCGCGCGTGGTCTTGATGATGGTAGTCATCAAGATAGAGTACGGGTTCGCCCGGAAATCTTCTTATATATAATAGTCAGTGATGAGTGGAATCCCATCGACGGGCGTGAGGATGAGTGGAATCCTCTCCGCGTGAAACGAGGCGCAAGGATGAGTGGAATTCCCTCCGCGTGAACGATGATGAGTGTAATCCCACCGTCAGGTAATGGTAGAGTTGTTGGATGTGAGTTCCAACGGTTATCCGTGTATTCGAGTCATAGCTAGGTGCCAATACGGATTGTGGTTTATGCTGTCAATATGTGATTAATTGTGAGCCAATGTGATTTGGGATGTGTTGCTAACATGGTTTAATATATGTGATTACATGTGTTGTGGATTTAAACATGTGGAGCATGACATAATATTGAATATATGTTCATACATCATCTATAATTATGGCTCATGCGGATCGGAGGTAAGATCATGCATTTTATCTTGGTTGTAGCTCGTGCTTAGACCCTGCATTGTCGAAGGTTTGTTTCATGAGCTTACCCTCACTAAGCTTTTATGCTTACGCTCCTCTTTGTTCGACAATGCAGATCGGTAGCTTGTGGGTGACAAGGGCAAGGAAAGGCCTCCAAGTGTTGCTTGTGGTTAGCTCAAGTATGATATTTAATTTTAAAGATTGTAATAGTAAAGCAATGGGATAGGTGTCGTGTTATGATGCTTTTTGGAATATGTTGTTGTTGTTGATGTTGTTTAGGAGCATGTTAGACTCCTCGTTTGTGCTTGTTAATTGGCTTTTGGGATGTATGCTATGCTCGTAACCATGTTAGTATTTTGCTACCTAGAATTGCCTAAGTGTTGGACATGTTGAAGCTATCACCTTTAATGGTATGCATGGATGTGTGGCTTTGTGATGTTGTGCCTTAGTGTTTAGTCTTGTTATGATGATTTTCAAGCATGCTTATATGTTGGGTTGCCTTAGGATCGTTGTTTGTATGTTGTTGGAGGTTTTGGTGGGGTTTAGGGGCACCCTTGTGCCTTAAAACAGTTAAAACCAGTCTGCAGACAGGGGGCGTTTCGAAACGGGCTACCCGGTTTCGATACGGTCCCTTTGTTTTTGGCCGAGCGTTTCGAAACGGGTAGGGGCCGTTTCGGTACACTTTCGCTACTGGAATTTTGAGAAATTGGCGAGATGAGGGTGTTACGAAACGGGTATGTGGTGTTTCGAAACGGTCAAATATCGTTGACCACGAGAAGTTGACCAGGGAGGGTGTTTCGGAACGGTTGACCCCCGTTCCGAAACGGCATCCTCGTGTAGGCTTAGAAATGTTGACCAGGTCAAGGCGTTTCGATACACCTTGAGGGTGTTTCGAAACGGCCTGTTAAATCACGTAAAAATGGGCTGTTTTGCTTAGGTTGTTCGAGTTATTGCTTTGCGAATGATCATCTTTCGTTGCTGTGATCACATAGGAATTAAATGTGCATTTAGAGAAGATTAAATTTAAAGGAAATTTTTCTGGGTCGTTAACCGAGGAGGAACCTTAACGGGTTTCGCTTCGGTTTTCCCCGTGTGGCCCACTCGGACCGGTCAAGCGTCCGGACCGGGACGAGGGGGTTACACTTGTTGGCATCAGAGCCTAAGGTTTCCGAGACCTTGGGCAGGTAAGTGAGGTAAGTTGAGTTCTTATATTAAATTGCACGGTGTTTGCTTGCCATGTAAGCATGTTCCTTGTTATTCGTGCATGTTGTGATGTGTGATTGTTTGATTGTGAATGTATGTTGTTTGATCGTACGCGTATGTTGCTTGAAGTATGTTTAGTAGAGTCCCATTGCTTCTATTACATCGGAAAAAGGATTTTTAAGTGAGGGAAATCATACTTGAGCCACTTGGACCTTTCCTTTGCTAACCCAATTTGTATGTTAAATTGTTGATTGACTTATTGCTTTTAGTAAGTTTGAGGCCAGTGTGTGGGCTATGAATCGGTAAGTGGAAGTTGTGGTTTCTGAAAATGTGGATGATGTTGAGGAAGTTCTTTGTTGTAGTTAGGGGAGTATGGTTGTACCGGAGTTGAGGTACAATTTTCTTGTTTATGTTAGTGTGTATGTGGGTTGATCCTTGTTGATAAGGAACGATGTGATCGATTCTGGTATTAGTTGGTAAAAGAGGTGAAGACCTATGAGTGGGAGTCAGAGTGGTATCGATGTTATAGTAGATAAGCCCTGGTACATTTTTGAGTTTGTTTCCTCTGGTTGGTTCTGAATCTGTACTTCCGTATATTGTTAGCAAGCATGCAAAGTTTGACTGTGTCCGGTGAAGTGTTAGAGGTAGGTATGAGTACCTTAGTCCTTTTGGCGAGATCAAGGTAGGGGTCTCGTGTGAATAACCTGGAATTTAGAAATGTTAGTTGGTGATCGTTGGAGTTCGGCCTACGGTTTTATTACAAGACAGCCGGTCAGTATCCGTGAGTGGGAATCGATTTGTGCGATTGGGCCAGTGTGCGTCTGAGTTGTCTTCCAGCAAGAAGGAGAGATGAAGTTACTTCCGATATAGTTGAGCCGAGAATGAAGTCTTGAGCCTTAAATTTAGATTGTTAGGTAGTGGGATGTTTTGAGCCGTGAGGACCAAAGTTATAGAACAAGTCCAGCATGACTGTTTGTATGTGATCAGAACTGAATTTTGAGGTTTCGAGATACTCTAAGAACGATTTAGAAGAGTTAGATTTTGTTGAAGGACCAGCCTGAAGACAAGAGGGCCGAAGACTAACAGCTGTGTACTTGTGAAGTTGCAATTTCTGCAAATTCGTCCGTTTGTGTGAGCATGCAAAGGAATTTGATATATCTCTGTTGAGATTTTTGACGTAGGGACGCATGTAACTAGACCTTTTGGGAGATAGTAGTGATCAGAAAGATGTACAGAAGATGTTTGTTGGTGGTTCAGGGTTACTAGTTTCTAGTAGATGTGAAGTGATTGTCTTTCTACGGTTTCGATGTACCTTTTTGACATGGTTTGGCTTGTAGAGCACAAAGCTAGGATATACATTGAGACAAAGAGAGAGTTGCCTTGAAGTTGCAGATTTTTGTGAGACTGTAGTGGTAGGTGAAGATGTGAACTTCTTGTCAAATGTTGATTCAATTTTAGAGGTCAAAGATTGATTGAGTTTAGTTGACAGGCTTGCTTAGCAATTGTGATGGATTTGATTTTTGAATGAAGATTAGACCGCAGAATGTTATGATAGTTTGTGTTTTCTTTTCCTAGAAGTGTTTGGAAGAATTGTCGGCTTATCTCTTGATTAGAGGAGAAGAGTTTGATATTGAGACCGTCTTCGAGTTTGCTCCCGTTTTGATTGCTCTATATCTTATGACTCCTGAAAGAGTAGAGAGTGTTGAAGGATCAATTACGAGGTTTGTTGGACCTTAGACTCATTAGGCCTAATGCATCATCTTAGAGTGCGACAATACAATTTGTGAAGAAGAAAGAAGACAATACGAGAATGTGTTTAGATCACAGGTAGTTGAAACAAGTGACAGTGAATAATTAACATCCATTTTTGAGTGTCAGTGATTAGTTGATCAGTAGTGTGTGCTTCAGTCTTTCCGAAGATTAATTTGAGATCCGATTACTACCAGTTGGAAGTGAGAGAAGTTGAAGTATTGAAGACAACTTTTGGGGCAAGATGTAATCGCTTTGAGTTCTGAGTTATGCCGCTTTGGTTGACTAGTGTATTAGTTACCTTCATAGAGATGTTGAGCAGAATAATTCCCGAGTTCCTTGATCAGTTGTAGTAGTTCTCATAGATGACACATGGGTATATTCACGTACCGAAGAAGGCCATGACAAGCTTTGAAGTTAGTGTTGTAGATCCTATTAGAGAATTAGTTGTATGCCAAGTTGAGCAAACGTAAACTCCAAGTTAATGAAGATGTTCTCCTAGGACATGTAGTTCAGCCGAGTGTGTTAGAGAAAATCCCAAGTAGGCAGAAGAAGATGTGAGTTGGAAGAAATTGAAGACTGTGACAGGTATCCATAGTTCCTAGGTCTAGCATTGTTACTTTCAGAGAATTGTGAATAGTCTTTTGAAGATAGCTGCTCCATTGAACAAGTTTCTACAGAAGAATATCTAGTTTGTGTGGTTAGATGCGAGACATTGAGCCCTTGAGAGACCGAAAGAAACTTTGAAGAGAGCTTCGACCTTGATTCAGCCTATATCGGAGAAAGAGTTTGTGAACCAAAGTGATGCGTTACATGTAGAGTTAGGTTGTGTGTTTATGCAAGACAGAAGACTGTGGCTTGTTCATCGAGATAGTTGAAAGACCGTGAGAAGAGTTATCCGACACGAGACATAGAATTAATTACAGTCGAAATTGCTTCGAAGATTTTGAGACAAAGTTTGTATAGTAAGAGATGCACAGTATGTATACTTATCATCAGAACTTGAAGAATTAGACGACTTAGAAAGGGCTGAAACTAGAACATCATAAGTTGTTAGAACTGCTTGAAGACCGTAATCCCAAGATTGAGTACCATCCGAAGAGAGTGGACGTAGTAATCGATGTTCTGAGTTATATTTGTTGATAGATTAGTAGTTGGGTTGCGAGATGTATTTGTTGAATTCAGTTTACCGAATGATAGTAGTTTTGTGGCCGAGTTTCATGTTAAGCCTACATTGAGTCAGATACTTAAAGAGAAACAGTTGCAAGACAGATTCTTGGCACCTCACATGCAAGACATAATGGAAGGAAGACCTTCAGAATACAGTTTCAGAGATGATAGAGTTTTACATTTCAGAGACAGAATAGTTGTACCAATTAACATAGTGTTTTGAGACGTATTGTTTTGGCCGAAGCACTTGGCAGTTCGGTTGTATTGCATCTGAGTAGTATGAAGACGTATTGTGGGTCGAAGAGGAGTATTTCTGGATTGAGTTGATGAAAAGTGTGGTTCAGTATGTGAGTAAGTGTATAGTTTGCCAGCGTGTCAAGACCGAGCATCAGTTTTCTTCTAGTTTGTTACATCCGTGAGAGGTTCTTAATGAAAGTGGGTAATAGAGATTCAAGATTTCTGCTAGATTTTTTTGATGACGTACGCATAGTGTTTGGTTGCATGTGGAGGACAGCTGATCAGTCAGAGAAAGTTATGGGTCCAGTATTCAAACAGTGTTGTATGAGATTGTGAATCGGGCTAGTTCAGTTGTTTATTTGTTGCGGTTACCACCAGAGTTAGTAAGGGGTTTGTGATGTGATTTGTGTATTTATGATTCAAAAATATGAAGCTGGTCTGTCTCGTGTTATGTTTGTTGAAGAGGTTGAGTTGAGTTTAAAATTGACATGCCTTGAAGGAACCAGTTGAGATCTAAGCATTAGATAGTTGTTGTTGCGTGGTAAGTCTACCGAGTTGGTGAGTATGTTGTGGTGAGAAGGAAAGTGTGGAGGAGCATGTTTAGAGTGACTCTTCCTGTCCGATAAATTTCGGGGACGAAATTCCTTAAGTGGGGGAGAGTTGTAACACCTGGGTTTACGGGTTGGGTGAAAATAATATTTTAATATTATTTGGGCTCGATTTTATAATTAAAATAATCTTTTAAGTTTCGGGTTTCAAGAAAATAAATATTTTACATGGGACCAAATTGAATGAATTGTAAAGTGGAGAGTTTTTAAAGAGGAAAGAAGATAGTCATTCATTAATGGCCTTTTGGTAATTTGCCTATCTTTTAATTTTAAATCTCCTTTCCTATCATCTTTTCACTATTCACTTTCTTCTTCATCCAACCTAACGTGAAAATAGAGCCCTCTACTCTCCATCACTATTCCATCAAAAAGCTCATCCATTTCAACTCATTTTTGAAAGGTAACATCGTTTTTGACTTCTCCTCAACCCCCTCTCTTTAAAAGTACCACTAGTTTTTATTTTCATTGAAGTTTTGAAAATGGGGATTTCAAAAGATTTGATTAAAAATGATGCCTTTGTGTAGCTAAACTTAATATTTTGATTTAATATGGTTAGTTATGAAGTATAGGAGTCAAATGGTGCAACATATGTGAATTTTGCTTGATTTTGAGCAATTCCCGAATTTGGGTATAAATGGGGTTTTTGGAAGGTTTTGGGTGAGTTTTAGGGGTTGTTTTAGGTGGGAATTGATAGTCAAATGGTGGTACTATGGTTAGGGATTGATTTGGGATCATTTGTGGGTGTGAAAGGTGTTGGAAACATGGATTTTGGATGAGGTTTTGGGGCTGCCCGAGTTTGCTAAATGTGGGGTTTGTTCATGGCTTGAAACATTGTGAATTGTGTTTGAATTGTGTTCCGGGTTAGTGTTTTGATGTTTGGGCTGACTTGAGGTTATTTGAATTGTATTGAGGTTGTTTAGAAGCGAGAACTTGGGTCGGTGAAGCATCGGGAGGAAATCCGGAAACTTGAAGGTGTTGTTTGCTTGGTAGTTGAGCTTGGAGGTGGAGGTGAGTGGTTAAATATTTTTAAAATGGTTTTGAGTATTTGGTTCAAGCATGTGAACCTAAGATGAGCTTGGTAAACCCACCTAGAGTTGGGATTAGAGTGGTAGCCTAATCCCAAGCTTGATTAGAGACTTTGGTTGCACTCTTTAATGGTTGTATATGCCTCGTGTTAAATTGTGATGGTGTTGATTATGTATATGTTGTATACATGTATGTTGAGGCATGTTTGATGCATTGTTTTATACATGTTGATGATAGATATGATATGGTTATACACATGTGTAAAATATGATGTGATATGGGTGTTAATGATATACATGTGGTGTTGACATGTGAAACGATGATATGAGGTGGTTGCATGATCCGAGGATCATGGTGAGTACATGCTAGGCATGGAAATGTGGTTTGTGCATGACGGTAAGTCATGGTGAGTACGTGCTAAGCACGGAAGTGTTATGAATTGATATTGTGAAAGATTAATGAAATGTGTAGTATTGGCACTAGTATGCTTGGGTACAAATGATCGATCATTAGGATGTTTAGTGTGCACACGTGAGTCAAAATGCGCGCGTGGTCTTGATGATGGTAGTCATCAAGATGGAGTACAGGTTCACCCGGAAATCTTCTTATATATAATAGTCAGTGATAAGTGGAATCCCATTGACGGGCGTGAGGATGAGTGGAATCCCCTCCGCGTGAAACGAGGCGCGAGGATGAGTGGAATCCCCTCCGCGTGAACGGTGATGAGTGTAATCCCACCGTCAGGTAATGGTAGAGTTGTTGGATGTGAGTTCCAACGGTTATCCGTGTATTCGAGTCATAGCTAGGTGCCAATATGGATTGTGGTTTATGCTGCCAATATGTGATTAATTGTGAGCCAATATGATTTGGGATGTGTTGCTAACATGGTTTAATATATGTGATTACATGTGTTGTGGATTTAAACATGTGGAGCATGACATAATATTGAATATATGTTCATACATCATCTATAATTATGGCTCATGCGGATCGTAGTTAAGATCATGCATTTTATCTTGGTTGTAGCTCGTGCTTAGACCCTGCATTGTCGAAGGTTTGTTTTATGAGCTTACCCTCATTAAGCTTTTATGCTTACGCTCCTCTTTGTTCGACAATGCAGATCGGTAGCTTGTGGGTGACAAGGGCAAGGAAAGGCCTCCAAGTGTTGCTTGTGGTTAGCTCAAGTATGATATTTAATTTTAAAGATTGTAATAGTAAAGCAATGGGATAGGTGTCGTGTTATGATGCTTTTTGGAATATGTTGTTGTTGATGATGTTGTTTAGGAGCATGTTAGACTCCTCGTTTGTGCTTGTTAATTGGCTTTTGGGATGTATGCTATGCTCGTAACCATGTTAGTATTTTGCTACCTAGAATTGCCTAAGTGTTGGACATGTTGAAGCTATCACCTTTAATGGTATGCATGGATGTGTGGCTTTGTGATGTTGTGCCTTAGTGTTTAGTCTTGTTATGATGATTTTCAAGCATGCTTATATGTTGGGTTGCCTTAGGATCGTTGTTTGTATGTTGTTGGAGGTTTTGGTGGGGTTTAGGGGCACCCTTGTGCCTTAAAACAGTTAAAACCAGTCTGCAGACAGGGGGCATTTCGAAACGGGCTACCCTGTTTCGATATGGTCCCTTTGTTTTTGGCCGAGCGTTTCGAAACGGGTAGGGGCCGTTTCGGTACACTTTCTCTACTGGAATTTTGAGAAATTGGCGAGATGAGGGTGTTCCGAAACGGGTATGTGGTGTTTTGAAATGGTCAAATCTCGTTGACCACGAGAAGTTGACCAGTGAGGGTGTTTCGGAACGGTTGACCCCCGTTCCGAAACGGCATCCTCGTGTAGGCTTAGAAATGTTGACCAGGTCAAGGCGTTTCGATACACCTTGAGGGTGTTTCGAAACGGCCTGTTAAATCACGTAAAAATGGGTTGTTTTGCTTAGGTTGTTCGAGTTATTGCTTTGCAAATGATCGTCTTCCGTTGCTGTGATCACATAGGAATTAAATGTGCATTTAGAGAAGATTAAATTTAAAGGAAACTTTTCTAGGTCGTTAACCAAGGAGGAACCTTAACGGGTTTCGCTTCGGTTTTCCCCGTGTGGCCCACTCAGACCGGTCAAGCGTCCGGACCGGGACGAGGGGGTTACAATAGGCTTGGTAAATTATAAGTCGAAGATAATCATGTTGGTTGATGTCATGCCTTGGGGGTATTTGCTTGATAGCTTGGCTTGGTGCCACTCTCCTCTTGATGAGGTGTATGAATGCTCGGGGAGCATGTATTATCATAAGATTATTAATAGGAATATGGATGTCTTATTGTCAGTACTATGGTACTTATATAAGGGGATGTGTACTACGGGCTGAGTGATCAAGTACATCATATGTACCTATGGGCTGAGTGATCTAGGTGCAGTTAGAACCTCTTTGTGGCTATGGTGATCCGGATAAGGTAATAAACTCGATAGGTTGAGTGAGTTCGAGTAACCTGACTGACTGAGTGACCTCAAGTAAAGACTACTTGCGGCTAACGTGATCCAAGTATGTCTAGGACGTATCCGTGGCTGCAGTGATCCGGATGTGGTCTATTGACCTGACATTTGTTTGAACACGAGTCACCCGACGGCTGTGTGAGCACGGATAAAGTAGGGCGTCGATGGTCATTATGCGGATGATGTATGGATGTGTTATGCATGCTCTGTGGAATATATATGTTAGCTCATGAACTAAATGGCCGATATGTATTAACTTGATGGGCTATATGAGCTCGAGTATCTCAATAGGCTATGTGACCTCGAGTATGGTAAAGTTGGTGGATCATGTAAGATTTCCTATAGACTTGATGATGCCTTCAAATAGGTGATCTATGAATTCTAGCTAGTGTAGGCTAGATGATAACTCGTAGATAGTAAAGCCTTATTTGTGCTCTATAGACTATATTATCTTACATGCTTATTTTTATGATATTCACGAATTGTGGTAGAGTAGAAATGTACCACTAAGCTTTGTTAGCTCAACGTGCGAATATGTGATTTTTTTGTGCGTAGGTTAACACGTCACCCCTTTGGAGGAGCTCATCGACGAGGACTTCCTAGCACCGTTTTTTCTTCATAGTATAGTACATGTTATTTTAGTTTGAACTAATGTATTCATAGGACCTTACCACCGTTGAGTCTGTAACTCTATTTGATATATTATTTTGATATACAGTGTTTTGAACTTGGAGCTCCTGATTTGTAAACTTAACTTCAATACTTATTTACCTTCATGGATTTATGAATGTTTAATGTGTTTGATTTATGGCTAAACTTATGATTTTAAATTGAAAATTTGATGGGTCAATCTTTGGGTGACCCGAATGTAGTGCTTCAGATGGGGATCAGGATGGGGGTGTTACACAATGCCTAATTTTTGTAATAGTTAAACTTTATGAGAACCTAAATTGTTGTTGGAACAAAAAATTGAGGATACGTGCTCATTCTTCTTTTGTTCAAACCCTATTTTATTATATATTTAATAAACTCTTATATTTTTTAATTTGAATATTTATTTTTACAAGGTCCAAATTATTATTTGTTCAAAATCTATCTAAGACCTTAATTTTACAACAAGGGCCTTTGGGCCTCAAGGGAGCTCCGTCCCTTCTTTAAAGCATGTTTTAATTTAAAAATAAAATGAAAAGAAGAAGATAAATATATTTGTACAATGGTGGTGAAAGACCCGAGCATGGTGAGTTTTAGAAAATTAGACCGGTCATAGAATTAGAGGTTGAGAATAGATTAAAAAAAGAAAAAAAGATAAATGTATTTGTACTAGGGATAATTGAGTTGAGCAGCTCACAAATAACTCAAGCTTGGCTAAATCAAAACTCAATCAATGTTCGACTCGAGATCTTAACGAGCCGAGCAAAGCCCAACTCGATTTTATAAGTTAGTAAACAACTCGTTATTTGTTTTTATAATTTTTTATGAATTTTTGGTAGCTACCTTAAAAATTATGTTTCAAAAAATTTAAATACTTGTTAAAAACTCTAGAAAAAATCAATCACTTGCTAAGTAATTTAATAATAAATATTTTATTTTAAATTTCCAAAACATTTTGTATTTCTTGAGAATCTAAAATATTTGGTTTCAAATTATAATATGTAAGGGGTCTGGGGATCAATTTTCATTGGAGGCAAGGGAAGGATAATTTTTCTTTCATTTACTCCCCGTCCCATAAAAATTTGTCCCTTATTGACTTTTTAAAAATCAAAAATTTTAAACTTTGATTATTATTATATTAAATATTTTAAATAATTCATTTTTATAAAATATATATTTGAAAACTACTTGATTAGAGGTTTTAAAACTATTTTTTCATATTTTTATCAATGATATATTTTAAATAATTATGAGTCAAAGTTGAAAAAAATTGACCTAAAAAAGTCAATAAGAGACAAAAATTATAGAACGGATGAAGTATTTCACCGATAGATAGTGACATGTGTTATAATTTTATTGATCAAAATAAAAATATTTTAAAATTGCACATAAACTTCTTACGATGAGAGAGAAGACGATATAGAAAAATAAAAAATAAAAAAATCACCTTGCATTGTAGTTGGTTTTTTAACCGTCGGTAATCAAAACAAGAAAGGAACCTAAAATTATGGACATTTTTCTATAAAAAAAATTGGTTTGGTAACTAAAATAGAAAAACAAGCATATTTTCGTAACCACTCGTGTTGTTTTCTCTTATTTAAATTAGTTTCGTGTTAATATATGTCAATATCAATCAATTAGATACGAAGAGCAAATTCAATTAGATATACGAAGAGCATATCTCTTATTAGTTTCTACATTTATAAGACAAAAGCTCAAACCCTAAACACTAATTTCACATGTATAATCGTAAACCCTAAATATTTTAAATCAGTCTTAAACTAAACATTTCAAATTAATTTCACATATATAAACTCTAACCCTAAATATTTCAAATTAATTTCACGCTAAATATTTTAAATTAATTTCACATATATAAACCCTAAACCTTAAATATTTCAAATTAATTTCACACTAAATATTTCAAATTAATTTCAAATATATAAACCTTAAACCCTAAACCCTAAATATTTCAAATTAATTTCACATATATAAACCTTAAACCAAACCCTAAATATTTCAAATTAATTTCACACTAAATATTTTAAATTAATTTCACATATATAACCTTAAACATTAATTTAAAATATTTAGGGTTTAGGGTATATATATGTGAAATTCATGTTTAGAGTTATATACGTGAAATTAGTGTTTAGAGTTATATATGTGAAATTAGTGTTTAAGTTTTGGGTTTTGGGTTTTTATATGTGAAATTAATTTGAAATGTTTAGTGTAAAATTAATTTGAAATATTTAGGATTTATGGTTTAGGGTTATAAATGTGAAATTAGTGTTTAGGGTTTGAGCTTTTGACTTATAAATGTAGAAACCAATAAGATATATATTAAAATTGGTGATTTAAAGCACAAAGTTGTGCTTGGTGCAGTGGCTAAGTCACTGCCTTTACCCAAGCATTGCTTAGGTTCAATCCACCCCCAACGCATGTTGACACGTGTTACCGCCTAATTAAATAATTAAAGTCTTCTAATAAGATGTTGACACATGTCACCACCTAATTAAATAATTTATTATTAATTTAAAATTAGGACTAAATTGAAAGAATGTGTAAATAACAGGGATCAAATGTGTAATTTTAAAATTTTCCCGTTAATTGACACGTGGTAGTTCCGTCACTCCATTGTTATGTTTTTAACGACGGTGGTCAAAATAGGTTGATTTTATAAGTTAGTGGTCGGATTGACGAGTTTGTTAGTTCGGTGGTCAAAATATGAATCTTCAATTAGTTCGGTGGTCAATGGTATAATTAATAATAATAATAATAATAATAATAATAATAATAATAATAATAATAATAATAATAATAATAATAATAATAATAATAATAATAATAATAAATCAACCAATCAGACAATGACACATGTCATCATTTGATTGGAAGATTAAATTTATTAAATTTAATTCATATTATGGACTAAATTAATATAATATGTAAATAAAATGGACTAAATGTGTAATTATACTAACTACCACGTTATTAGTACCTATAAGCATATACCACCACGTGTTGAAACAAGAATAAGCAAGGCTATGGATGACATAAGGGACAACTGACGAACAAGCGTAACAACACACGCGGACTGCTGCACGCATAATCATCTGTGCACTGTGTGATGCCTTCGCAATTTGTAGCGAACATACAAGATTGCCAGTAACACCGCGCCTCACTCGGATACTGAGAGAGACCTAGGACGTCAAGTCATAGCCCATCCAATCAATGTGCCACGACGACCCTATCGCGACAGCTGTTCAAGTAGTATAAGATTAGACATGTAGTTGGAAAGAATAAGGAAAGTCCATTCCAGACATCATCACCAACCAGATCAAAGGGATAAACGAGCCCTGAACCGGAACAGTTGTTTGAACCACCATTAGACCACCATCTCTAACCCTTATTCATTTTGACAATTAACAATTGGTGCAATGAGTGTGGATCGAGGGCGCGTCCTTCACCTTATTGGTCCGATCCTCAAAAAACAACAAAGAGCGACCCCATAAGCATAAATGGAGGAATGGACGGAGATAGGAAAAAGGTGGAAAAGGAGACCCCCACCCTTTTTTTCGAGTTGAAAGTAGCCAACCGATCAACATGCAGAAAATTTGCGAACCGTGGGCTAGTCAGGAGAAGTGACTAAAACACCCTAAGAAAGGGCACGTGCATATAATAAAAACTAATCAAGGAGCCACAACCCGTCGGTCAGAGAAGGAAAACGACAAATTGCGACAAAGAAACAGACCCACCAGCATGTAGAGGTTCGGATGAGAGATGTAAAATCAAGAGCACCACAAGTGATATAGAGGAGAACATGGGCATATGAGGCAGGAAGTCCGGATAAGGGATGTAAAGAGCCCTCATAATCTTTCCGCTGGAAGAAAAGTAGTAACCCCTGTCAATGAAATTCAAAGCTATAAAACTTTGAGTTTCATCCGCGGCTCACAGTGTCCTCCGAGATGGTTTGAAAAACAATCAAGGTAGGCTCTGGATGCAAAGTTGCAGACCATTTAGCAGTTAAGCATAGTAGCGAGGACGCAAAGAATCAAAACTCGTTGCAAAACTGAGACACAGCAAACACGCAAAGGTATGATATAACTCATACGGTTCAATATACATTTCATGTTCATTTTTGGTCATTATATGCGTTTATGGCATACTATACGCGACTTTTTTGATAAATAAAAATATCTATTCTACTAATATTTTTATTCGGTTCCGACTTCTCTCCAAAATTGAAAAGGAAGAAAGTTAAAAATAAAATAAGGGTTGTCTGAGCATCCGCCACTTTTAAGAAGAGTGCGTAAAGGAATTAGCTCAACGGTCGCCGCTTCCTAAACAAGCGAGCCAAAAATAAAATAGGGTCGTCTGAGCGTCCGCCGCTTTTAAGAAGCGCGCATAGAGGAATCAACTCAATGGCTATCGCTTCCGAAGCAAGCGAGCCAAAAATAAAATAAGGGTCGTCTGATCGTTCGTCGATTTTAAGAAGCGTACATAAAGGAATCAGCTCAACGGTCGCTGCTTCCAAAAAAAGCGAGCTAAAATAAACAAAGGGTCATATGAGCGTTTGTTGCCTTTAATAAGTGTACGTAGAGGAATCAGCTAAATGGCTACTGCTTCCGAAGCAAGCGAGCCAAAAATAATATAATGGTCGTCTGAGCATCCGCGCTTTTAAAAAGTGTGTATGAAGTAATCAACTCAAAGCCCGCCGCTTCCGAAGTAAGCGAGCTAAAAATAAAAAAAGGATCGTCTGAGCGCCTACCACTTTTAAGAAGCGCACATAGAGGAACCAACTCAATGGCCACAGCTCCCGAAAATGCGTAAAAATAAGCAAAGGGTTGTGTGAGCTTCCCCCAATCGCACTGCCCATAAAAACAAGCCCGTATTATTCGCATGCAAGAATAATAAGCATGCTAGAAAGATAATAACCATACATCATACATCAGCGAATGAAATGAAAAAACAGTCTATTCATTAAAAATCAATACAATATGTGAACAATTTAGTGAAACCAAATGATCACAATACAACAAATATTAATAGAAACAAGTTTTCCAATATAAATAAAATAAACAAACACTGTAATCATACAACTAAACAAGGGAGAAACCGCTCAAAGGTTTTTCCAAGCCGCCTTAACCTAAAAAAGACTAGAGGTCGAAAACAACTCCACTGTTGGCATAAAAGCAGGTTCTCTAAGGAATAGTCCAAATACGAGGGATCCTTCCCCAAGCCAGCGCATCAGTGCTCCACTGAAGAGCATCAAAATGGAAACAATAACAAGAGGCAAACACATCCTCTCTTTGTTGTTTCAAAGCCATCAACCTCCCCAATAGTTGATAGGAAATTGTCGGCAGTAAACAAACAATAGATTTGAAAAATCTTGAGAGAAAGGTTCTCCAAATACTCCGCATGTCGATGTTCAGCTCTACAAAGGACCACACATAGCCTTCCGAATCCTATATCATGTCGGTACAAACAACACAGGAACTAAACGACCCCCCGATCTACATAACAAAGTTTTTGCATACCACCCAACACCATAAATATGTTTGTCCTCCCTTGCACCATTCAAGATCACACAACCAAAATCATACAACAGAAAACAACAAAAGAAAGAGTACTCCACTCACAAATCAACATGTGAAAACACAACCCTACGAGAGTCCGATTTATGAGTAAAAATCTCCTGCCCCCTAACCATGCCTCCTTTTATGCCCCTGCCTAAAAATACTTAAAAAGTAAATCTTACCCCATAACACTAATTTTCATATCCTAAACCCTAAACTCTAAAAAATACACCCTACCCCTAATTTCCTACACCCTAACCTTAAGCCCCAACCTTAAACCCCAAACCCTAAACCCACTATTTTAAAGTGGGGGCACAAATGGGAGCATACTTAGGGGAAGATGATTTCCATCCCCGATTTATAGCAAAGAATAAAAACACAAAACTTTCACTTTCCAAATTCCAATATGAATGGCCCCAGATGAGCAACACTCAACTTGCATATAGGGAAACATGGTGGATCTTAGTGAGTGTAGTCTCGAAATCGCCTAGGCCTCGAGCAAAAAAGGCCGAGGAAATAGTATCACAAAGTTTAGTAGCTCTCTCGATCAGGTGTGGTTAAACTGAAAATGAAAAGGGTTAAAATTAAAATAGAGATTTAGAGATAGTTGAAGAGGTAAAAGAAAAGGGAGGGAATATTCATTCGACTCCAATGGTCATTGCAAGCTTGTTAACTCTCTAGTGTATATAAAAGATTTGACATGCAAATTTGCTTTTCAAGGTTTCAAAGGGTTTCACGTTTATTGACTTCATTTCTTTAGGCTTAGTTTGGAGAAGGAAAAGTTTATTTGACTTTCTTTATTTTGGTACGTTTTTCTAGATAGCGGCTTTTAGGGATGTAAAAACAAGTCAGAACCTGGAAACTCGACTGAAACCTGCTCGAGTCAGAACTTGATTTGACCCGAGGACTGTTGTTGATCCGAACCCGAATTTGACCTGTTACTATAGTAACCGAACCCGATCTGCGTCCGATGAAAACGACCCGAACCCGAATTAGACCTGTTAATGTGGACCTGAAACCCGACCTGCGTCCGACTAAAACGAACTCGAACCCGAAGCTGACCTGGCAAATAACCGAATTTACCCGACTGAATTGACCCGATATCCGATTTTACCCAACCTGAAATGAACTCGACCTGAAATGGACCCGACCTGAAACGAACCCGACCTGAAAATGGACTCGACCTGAAATGGACCCGACTTGAAATGGACCCGACCTGAAACGGACCCGACCTGAAAATGGACCCGACCTGAAATGGACCCGACCTGTTTTGAACCCGACCTGCTTTAAACCCGACCTGTTGTTGACCTGAACTGAAATTAACCCGAAATCTATGACATGATGAATTAAAAACTTTTAGAAGTTGATATATCATATACATATATAATGTATATACATATACACCTACATATATTGATGTACATGATGTATATGCGCGCATATATATATATATATATATATATATATATATATATATATATATATATATATATATATATATATATATTAAGTACTAAAGTTGAAAAAAATAAGTAATTGATAATTTATGAACTACAAAAATTTAATGAAGAGTTATTTTTAATTTTTAAGTTTTCTCATTAACTTGAATAAAATTGTAGACTTACAAGTTATAAAAAAATAAATAACAGTTGTATAAGTCTTTAACGTTAATTTATGAACTATAAAATTTTACTAAAGTTGTATATGCATTTGTAGTTCATAAAATTTACTAAAGTTATAAAAAAAATTTGTAAGTCTACAATTTTATTTTTTTATACTTAAGTAATAATAGATTCAAGTTATAAAATTTACTAAAGTTATAAAAAAAATTAAGTCTACAAATTTTATAAACTACAAATGTTATACTTAAGTAATAACATATTCAAGTTCATAAAATTTACTAAAATTGTAGACTTAAGTAAATTAACGTTATAAAAAAAGTAAATTTTTGTAATTCATAAATTTTTGTATAAGTCTTATTACAATTTTGTAGTTCAAAAATTAACTAAAGTTGTATAAGTCTTATTACTAGACAAATGTTATTGTAATCACTAATTTTGTCTCGTTTTTTAATTTTATTTCTTTTATGGTTTTCGGGCTTGTATTGGGCTAAAATAATAATAATTAAAAAATAAAATAAAATAAAAAAGAAAAAAAAAGAAAAAAAGTATATATATTGTCATACATTATTATGATTATATTATCACCTATATATAATTATCTTTTATTTAAATTATTTATTATTATCATTATTATTACCATTATCACTTATTATTATTATCTTTATTATTATTATTATTATTATTATTATTATTATTATTATTATTATTATTATTATTATTGTTGTTGTTGTTGTTGTGTGAGTTATTATTATTATTACTTGTTTATTATTATTATTATTATTTATATTATTGATATTATCATTATTGCATGCTATCATTTATATGTTATTATTATATTATATTGCTATTATTATTTCTTTGTTGTTGTTATTATTATTATTAGGCTTAAACGTCAGATAGGTGCCCAAACTATACCCTTTTTTCCAGTTAGGTGCCTAACGTTTGTTTCGGGCCACTTAGGTGTCTAACGTTTCATTCTGTAACCCATTTAAGGTTTTAGCCGTGACGAACGTTAAAATTTTCCGTTAAGGGACACGTGGCACATTTTTAGTGCTTCTGATATTAAAAATAATATAATTAATTAATTAAATTAATTAAAAATAAAATTAACCCTTAACCCATCTTCTTCCCCATCACCATCCCCCTCTTCCCCCTTCAGTTTAATACTGATGAATTTCAAGTGGTTTAGCTTCTCCGCCATCCAACTGACAGATAAAAAAACTTTTGGCTCTTTTTTGTTTGATTTTCCATTCCTTCTTTTTGAGCTCTTTTCTGTTTTTTTTAATCAAAATATGATTCTCATACCATTTCCTTTTGGCTCTCCGAGGGAAGATAAATTCTGAATTTTGCTTGGTTTTTGGAGTTCTGATTTCAAATTTCATTATTTCATCAAGTTTTAGAGGAAAATCTGCTTATTTTTATAGCAGATTTTTAAGGTTTCCTTCCGAGGGAAAATTGAATTGTTGGTGCTAAACATTATAAGGAATTGAACATTTTGCTGATAGAAATTTATAGGGTTTTGGGATGTGTTGGTGGCGGGGGTTCTGCTTATTGATGAAATGAAAAAGAACCCTTTTTAGCAATCACTTTACTGATGCCATTTATAGTTGTTGAAGTAACAAAATTTGGTGTTTGTCGATTCACATCTTAGACATTTCAATGTCGTTTCCGGCATCAGTATATTGGCCAATCGAGCTCGATCCGCCATCCAACTAACAGATAGAAAAGCAAGGCTCTAGGTCCAACTTCAGTTTTTAGCAATCACTTTACTGATGCTATTTAAAGGATTAAATTAATTTTATTTTTAATTAATTTAATTAATTAATTTTATTATTTTTAATATCAGAAGCACTAAAAATGTGCCACGTGTCCCTTAACGGAAAATTTTAACGTCCGTCACAGCTAAAACCTTAAATGGGTTACGGAATGAAACGTTAGGCACCTAAGTGGCCCGAAACAAACGTTAGACACCTAACTGGAAAAAATAGTATAATTTGAGCAACTATCTGACGTTTAAGCCTTATTATTATCATTATTTATTATTATTATTATTATCATAAATAAAAAGGAAATAAAATAATCAATATAAATAAAACCCCAAATGTTATTAATAACAGTTCATTCACATTAAAAGCCCAACAAAAAATAAACAAAATAAATAACTACACAAGCCCGTTCTAGGCCCAAACCTAATAAAACCCTATAAATCTAAACATAATTATTCTCTTTGTTGTGCAGCCGCCGCCATACTCTACAGCCCTTGGATCTGATCTCATATCAAGGGTCCAGATTCAATCTCGGACAAAAAAACCCTAGCAGGCCGTCATGTTCGTCCACGCCGCACAAGCTCGTGGCTGTTGGATCCCGAGTCAATCTAACGGCCCAGATTCATGCAGAGAACATTCCAGATCTCTCACGCTCCACACGCGCGGCGATCCAACTTCCCACACGCGCGTCACCGGCACGCCCAGACCATCCTCTGCCACCAGCACGCCGATGCTCCCAAACCGGCAATATAGACAAACACAAATCAAAACCAGTCAAGTCAGACACCAAAAACGGCAATGCAAAAAACAAACAGAAACAAAATGAAGACAAAGGCAACAGCGGCAAACAAAAAGTCAACTATTTTTGTCTTTTGGCTTCGTTGTAATTCGGGAATATAAACCGAAAAAAATCACAGAAAGAGGAGGATTGGAAAAAAAGCTCCCAAAATCACTTGTAAACCGATTCGAATATCAATAAAAAAACCAAAAAAATTCAGAAACATCCTTCTCTTTCTCTTCTCATTGCATGCAAAGAAAAACAAAAAAAGAGTGTTTATACCTTCGGTTTCGGCCGTCTCGCACCAGATCTGCCTCCCGTCGTCGATAAGCCACCAAAGCGAGATGATGGTGAGATGAACGGCGAAGCTATCGGTTTTTGAAAAAAAGAAAAATGATTAGTTTTTTGGTTTCGATTTCGATTTCTCAAAAACCATTTGGGTTCGGATTTTAGGATTCTTAAGAAAATGAGAACATTGGGTTCGTTCTAGAGTTTAAAAAAAAAGGATTTCCCATCTTTTATTTATCAGTATTAAACTGAAGGGGGAAGATGGGGATTGTGATGGGGATTGTGATGGGGAAGAAGATGGGTTAATGGTTAATTTTATTTTTAATTAATTTAATTAATTAATTTTATTATTTTTAATATCAGAATCACTAAAAATGCGTCACGTGTCCCTTAACGGAAAATTTTAACGTCCGTCACGGCTAAAATCTTAAATGGGTTACGGAATGAAACGTTAGGCACCTAAGTGGCCCGAAACAAACGTTAGGCACCTAACTGGAAAAAAAGGGTATAGTTTGGGCACCTATCTACGTTTAAGCCTTAACTTTATTTTGATTTCATATTGACCCTTATATATTTTTTTAATTCATCATGTTTTATAGTTTTAATTTTAAATTTTGTTCATTCTAGACCCTAAAACTTTATTTTTATTCTAAATTGACCTATACTTATTGTTTTTTTAATTACTCTAATTTTTATACTTTTAATTTGATATTTTTGTTCATTATAGTCCCCAAAACTTTATTTTTATTCCAAAATGACTCATTTTCCTTGTTTTCTTTTAAATTTGTGTAATGTTTTATAATTTTAATTTGATATTTATGTTCATTATAATCCGTGAAATTTTATTTGTAATCCAAATTGACCCATTTTCAGTCCAAATTGACCAATTTTCATTATTTTTTAATTACTCTAATGTTTTATAATTTTAATTTGATATGACTTTAAATAATTAACTCAAAATCAATGACGAATGACGAAGGTCAACCTAAAGTCTATCAACTACTTATACGGTTGTACGGCCGAAATCAAACTGAATACGAATTCCAATCCCGAAAATACGCCGACCTGAATTACCTGACCTGAAATGCACCCGACCTGAAATGCAACTGACCTGAAATGAACCCGACCTGAAATGGACCCGAACTAAAATGGACCCGACCTGAAGTGTATCCGAACCCGAATTAACCTGCCAATTATCTGCTTCGGACCCGACCCGTTTTAACCCGACCTGAAATGGACCCGACCTGAAATGGACCCGGCCTGAAATGGACCCGACCTGAAATGGACCCGCACCCGACCCGAGTCGAGTCAAAACAGAAAAATGACCTGAAATGACATGTATCCGATTTTACCCGACCTAACAGTACCCAACCTGAAACCCGTCCAATTACCTGTTTTTACATCCCTATCGGCTTTGGTAATTGTTTTTCTTTATTATGGTATGTTGCTTTTTATGCCTTTGTTGTAGACAGCTGTACAACATGTGTTTTGATTATTATCTTTATTTTTTTCTAGAAATACAAATCGATAGTCTATTATTATTCAAAAAAATAAAAGGGAGGGAAACAAGTAAAATATAAAATATTAATAATATATAACCAAGTCGGGTCGAAGAATTTTTACCTCACACTCGACCCTGCCCGATCCAAACTCTAATTTTCTCAAAACTTGCCCTGCCCCGTCTCGAATCCCAAATTTGAAAAAATAAACTCGATCGGGTCAGGTCGGGTCTCATCGAGTCAGGTAATTTTACTATTTCTAATCAAAACTTTCTCTTTTCATCATGGTCTGCCTCAGATTGTTTAAATCACCACAAAGCTAACACGCATCAAACATACTACGAGAATATCAATGAGCGTAATTATAGCCAGAAAAAACACTACAACTAATAAAATCGCAAGACACAATAAAATGAATTATGCTAAATGGACAATACATCCATAAGGACATTGCTTGCCAAACAGTAGAATTACTTTCGCAAATCCATTTTCACATGAAAGAAAAAACTCTTTTTTGATATCAAATAACTACCAAAATACGAAGTTAAACATCATGAACTACAAAGGAAATCATAACATTAACAGTTTCCACCTATATAGTTAATATCACAACCAAAGAAACAAACTCAGTTGACTTCACATAACATCACAATGTACATAATCAATCTTATCTTATGTACATTGTGATCTTGAAATTATACATATGCCACTTATCTAAAAATGATGAGCATTACAATGCAATATTTTTTACTACCGAAAAACAAAACAAAGCAAATACAAAAGTAGCAACAACACTTCCAAAAACAAGTAAAAGACAATAATTGCCATTAGCACATAACCCACAAGGAAGTAAAAACCAACAAATCTCTTGCTTATTATGGGACAAGAGATAACCTAACCAAAAATACATACAAAATAACAACAGAAATACATACTATTAACATACCAATACAATGCAAGACCACGAATGTACAAAAATTCTGTGATCTAAATATTTTGTTTAAATCTTAGCTATCAAAGCCTTCTTAGTACCACTCCAGAGCACCTAATTTTGTAAGAACAAGTTCCATCACTCTAAATATTTGGCTAGAGTTGCACTTGTTTATCGTCTCAGTATACAGACCCACAATCGACAAAAGAACAACCACCTTGACCGCCCCAGGGGAAAGATTGATACGCGAACAAACACAGAAAGGGAAAAAATGCAACACGACTGCTAAAATATAAGCGTAATTCGAACTTTGTAACTTACTCTCAATAAATATCTTCTCAGGGGGGGTAAGAACCCATCCAAACGTCAAATTAACATACAATTATGATATAAAAGCTGCAGATATGCGACATTTTCGTAACCCTAATTTTATTTTTATTTTAATCTCTAAGTTCGTCAAGGTCCCACAATTTATTGAGCAATCTTGGTTTGTTGTTCCATATGACACATGGACTTTTATTTTCCCAAATCATCGGCTTGACCTGTATTGATTGCAACCGGCTTCTTGATGCAGCTGGTAGAGTGCCTGAAAATGGCAAACACCCCCTCCCTCAATTCTGCCACACCCTACTACAAATGGCTAATTATAGCCTTCTGAATACTATCACCCGATAATAAAAAATAACCCAAACTGCAACACTAGCACTCCCCTAAGATCTGTCAAAATCGGTTCAAAAAAACCACTTCTCTCTACAAGCATAATCTCTTTTCCTCCACTCAAAACGACACAAAAAAACTAAAAAAATAAAATCGCATGAGAAAAAGTAAACCACTCGTAAGTTAGATTATAAAGAAGCATACCCAAGGGCACCCTATTTATAATAGGCATTAGGCATATCAAGCGACGACGTTCCGTATACCTATATGGAGGATTATTAATACCAACATTTAATTTCTAGAACCCCGAAAATCTCAACAACATAATTAGAGCTACGCGACTTCTAAAATTTCAATCAATAACTACGCAGAGAGGTGTACGTACTTCTCACTGCCAATAAGATACTTTCTCTTTCATCGCACCCTGCCCTGAATTGTTTAAATCACCACAAGCTAAGTCAATAAGGAGTAATAATTAGGGGTGTTCATGGTTAACCATTGGTTAACCATTAAGAATGAGTCCCTAATTTTCTATGCATTCTTAGATACATTCTCTATACATTTTCCCTTTAATTACATTAAGAACATATAACTTTTACACTAAAAACATAACTTATAGGTTAACCGTTATAGTATTTTGGTTAACCGCGAACACCCCTAGTAATAATAATAATAAAAAAAATGAAATGAGGCTCGTCAATAAATAAGGCAATTTTATTCTTCTTAGTCCAAGAAAAATATTGTTACATATAACATTATAGGAATGCCAATAGTATAACCGACACCACCTAAACGGCAAAAGCTAGTTTACTGTCGCAGCACAACCAACAACAAGAAAAACTCTATCGCAAATAAAATAAGCCAAATCAGATAAATATAACAAGACCTTTTCAGCTTTTTACCAAAAAAACCATATCAAATACATAGGCAACCATAAGAAAACCACTCCAAGATATATTGCAACCCGAGTAAAAATAGCAAAAAAATCAAAAAAAATCCCTAAATGTTGTGAATAAAATAACAAAAAACAATAATAAGAACAAAGAACAAGAATGGAAGAACAAAGAAATGAGAGAAAGAGAGAGATTTGTATTATTCTCAAATATAGAATCGTATACAATGCCTTCAATGAATCATCTATTTATAGGCATAAGAAGTACATAATACATTAAACTCTAATTCATAGAGATAATATTCCTAATAATAAATAAATCAAACTCCTTTGATAAAGTTCTAATCATGATAGACAACCACATAGATAAATATTCATAACACTAAAATAAATTCTCTTCATAAAACAAAGAAAAGTAGGGAATGAAAAAAAATCATTTGTACATCCCTACTGCAATCAACCAAAGCACCACCACCATCTCTCTTATCCGCAGCGCCGTCACGAACACTAAGAGGAAAGGACGTATTTGAACCACATGTGGAAAAGACCACAACACTCATGTACTTCGCAGCAAAGTTGTCCCAGGAGGGCCCATAAGGGTTTCTCACACTCATCCAATCAACGTGCTATGACGACCCTACCTTCACACTTGTCCAAGTAGTTTAAAACTAGACATGTAGTCGAAAAGGAGGGGAAAGTCCATTCCAGACGTCATCAAAACCCCCCAGATCAAAAGGGATAAACGAGCCCTGACCTAGAATGGTCGTCTGAACCACCATCAGACCACCGTCTATGATCTCTGTTCATTTTGGCAATCAACAAATGTTCTCATCTCCGTTAGGTTTTAACGACAAGTGGTTTGATTGGAACCACTTAAATAGTTATGTGGTATAATTTCTAAAATTGAAAGTATAGTGGCCAAATTGACACCAGCTCCATAGTTAAGTGGTCATCTGCGTAGTTTACCCATATATATATATATATCATAGATGTTGGTTTATATAAAAATTCCATTTAGTAGAATGTTATAAAATAGTGCAGAACATTGATGGTGCAACTCAACTACAACACCAAGAATTGAAAGAAGTAAGGAGGAGGGTGATGAGTTGGCATTTGGAAAGAGAGATAGAGGAAGCATTGCACAATGTTTATGAGCTTCACTTCGATTTCGATTGCTTAGAGTCAGAGAGAGTGGATTTACTGTTCCCTTGCACCTTTTATTTCCCACATCGAATGCAGTTTTATGTTGTTTAATTAGGTAGGTATAATGGTTTCATCCTATTAAATTGGGTAAACTACACCGGTGGTACCCTAACTATGCCTGTATTCCTACTTTGGTCCCAAAACTATGTTTTTCGGCAAAAGAGTCCCTTCCGTTACATAGTTTTCCTGTTTTGGTCCCCCGACGTTAAATAACTAACGGTTTTGCTGATGTGGCATTTTTTAATATTTTTAAGGCTGACGTGGCATTTTTAAATATTTTTTTAATCATTTCTCTCTCCTCTTATATATTATTTTTATTTAATTTTATTCACCCAATCATGTTGTGACACGTGTCACTACACTATTAGGTGAAAAAAAACCCCAAATATCCTAAAAATCGGAAGTAGTGCTGCTGGGATTCGAACCCAAAACCACCAGCATACCAAGCATGCACTTAAACCAACTAAGCTAGGCTAAATACTTGATTCAAATCTACTAACACTTATATTTAGATAAACTATCTGAATCCTGGTCTTTTAAATTTCATCAGTCCAAAGTGGGGAAAATTTGTCAATATATATATATATATATATATATATATATGAAACCATAACATTGAAAATCTGTACTTAGACTAAATCAAGAAAAATAATGAACTCTTTAGATAAACCATATCATTTCTCTCTGCAACTCTAGCTTGTTTTTTTTTTTGATGTGATTCTCCACCATATCACCAAGAACCCTTTACAAAAAGATTGAAAGCTTAAGCTCAATAAACGCCATGGTTTTCCCTTCTGCTCATGTCTATGTAGATCCCCCGATTGGCAACAGGTAAAATTTTCTTTTCTTTTACAAACCCAGATTTTTTTTTCTTTTCTTGGCTAGCTTCTTCTCCCCAAAAAAATAAAGATATAAGTAATTAATATTCTTACCCTTTTTCTGATCTTCACTTGAATATACCATTTTATTTGATCTTCTTCCTTTACTTTTTCCTTTATGTATTAATCAAAATATTTTAAATAATTTGTGATTTTTTTTTGCAGCCACAAACACATCAGCATGCCGGAGTTATCACCAGTGAAAGTCATCGTAATTCTCAGCTTCCACCACCGCCAGCGGCGGGTGTTGGTGGTGCAGGCGATATTAAGCCTGGTTCGATGCCTGAACGAGCCAGGCTAGCTAAAATACCGCAGCCTGAGTCGGCTATAAAATGCCCTCGTTGTGAATCGATGAACACGAAGTTTTGTTATTTCAACAATTATAGCCTTTCTCAGCCTCGTCACTTTTGTAAGACCTGTAGACGGTACTGGACTCGCGGTGGCGCGTTAAGGAGTGTTCCTGTCGGAGGTGTTTGTCGAAGAAACAAAAGAAGCAAAGGAAGTAATAGATCAAAGTCTCCATCAAATTTGAATCAAGTATCCAGCCTAGCCTAGTTGGTTCAAGTGCATGCTTGGTGTGTTGGTGGTCTTGGGTTCGAATCCCAGCAGCACCACTTCTTATTTTTAGGATATTTGGGGGGGGGGTTTCACCTAATAGTGTAGTGACACGTGTCACAACATGATTGGGTGAATAAAAATAAATAAAAATAATATATAAGAGGAGAGAGAAATGATTAAAAAAATATTTAAAAATGCCACGTCAGCCTTAAAAAATATTAAAAACTGCCACATCAGCAAAACCGTTAGTTATTTAACGTCGGGGGACCAAAACAGGAAAACTATGTAACAGAAGGGACTCTTTTGCCGAAAAACATAGTTTTGGGACCAAAGTAGGAATACAGGCATAGTTAAGGTACCACCGGTGTAGTTTACCCTAAATTAAATCAAATTAAAGGTTAATAAGTTTGTAAACATTTTTTCTATTCTTTACTACTAGTTGATGATTTTAACGCTTTTTATTATACTTTTATAATATCTATATTTTTAGAATTTTTTTATGGAAATAACATATCAGTAGGAGCTCACAAACAAAACACGCCACATGACACAAGGGGTCAATCTCCAGACACCTTAGCTTTTTATTATAAAAAAGCATATTATTTTGGGCTAAATTTACTAAAATAGTATACCAAAATTTATATTTCTCAAACTAGCACAATTACAATGAATTCGCCCTAAAAATTATTTTTTTAATTTTTTAAAGTTCGCCGTACATATTAGGCAAGTTCAAAAATATTTAAATTTTTTTAGTGTTTTAGCTTAATTAACTAGTTAACAGATGGATCAACAAATCTTAATTGGAACTCGCCCTGCATGCTATACAAGTTCCACTCAAATTTTTCATGAATCTAGAAAAAAAAAATAAGATATTAGAAACCCACTTCGCATCTTCAATGCATTGAAAAACTAAAATGAAAAAAAATAAACTATTAAGAATCAACTTTGATATTTAACTCCATCAATTACAAAAAAAAAAATAGTGTTGTCATTAGCTTATATAGGTCTAGCTAGAGTGAAAGCCTTTGTTTCCTATAAATGTGAGATTCTTGAAGCTAAAATATAGTAGCTAGGTCTATATAAGCTAATGCTAACACCTTTTTTGCAATTCATGGAACTAAATATCAAAGTTAGTTCCTAATAGTTCAAATTTTTTTCGTTCTTCAATACATTGAAAATGCGAAGTGGGTTTCTTATAGTTTAATTTTTTTTCTTTTCGTCCTTTAGTAAAAATGTTTGATTTAAAAAAATTTAAGTGTAACTCTCTATGCATGAATGACAGGTTCCAATTAAGATTTACTAATCATCTTAAACTAATTAATTAAGTTAAAACAGAAAAAAAAAAATTAATTTGCTGTGCGTTTAAAAAATTGAAAAAAATAAATTTTTATCGAACTCGCCATGTAATGGTACTAATTTAAAAAATATAGACTTTTGGGGTGCTATTTTAGGGGATTTAGGATGTATTGGTGCTATTTTGGAGTTTCACCCATGACACAAACAACTAAATCGACCAGATTTGTCAAAATGATTTCACTACAAAACTTTCAAAATTTACATAAAATAATACCTTGGTGGATTGAACAGAAACGTTCAAGAAGTTCAAAGATGATGAAGAAAACTTATAAATGGCACTCAGTTTTTTTTTTTCGTTTGTTTAAGGAATAAATGGGCTACCTCCTTAACTGGGCACTCTTCGTTTGCTGGAGTGAAAGGTTTGTACTTGAAAAGCCTGTCAAACCACTATCATTATGCTGACAAAAGCCTATTCGAGTCTATTTATTGTCCTTAAGTTTGTCTTACTGCCTAGCCCATCTTCAATCATGACACTCTTGCATGGTTTATTTATGCAATTTTCTATTTTGAGGCACATAAAGACTATGCCTTTTGAAACTTAACCTTATTTGTTAAAGGGACAATTTAAAGAAATAAATTTAAAATAGACCAACATTAAATTTTATATTTTTTAAGGGCTTAAAAGAGTAATTTTACCACAATATTTTTCTAATTTTCAATATTTTTATGGGACCATGACTAGGGCTGTAAATGAAACGAGACAGATCGCGAGCTACTCGAGCTCGACTCGATTGGACTCGACTCGAGCTCGAACTCAGCTAGAGTTCTTAACAAGCCGAGCCGAGCTACTTGATACCCGACTCGAAAAGCTCGCGAGCTACTCGAAAATATATTAAATTTTTATTTTTTATAATTTAAAATTTAAATTTCTAAACTTAAAACCCTAAAATATAAACACCTAAAAATAAGTCTCAAACCCTAAAATATACATCCTAAATTCTAAACCAAACAACCTAAACCTTTAAACCCTAAATCCTAAAAGTAGCAAGCTTGAGTTTACACAACTTGTGTATCAAAGTTTTTTCTTGATAGGGCTTTAAATGAAACGTGATAGATGGCGAGCTACTCGAGTTCGACACAGTCAAATATTGGTCAGCACTTGACTCGATTAAGCTCGAATCAAGCTCGAACTCGACTCGAGTTCCTAACGAGCCGAGTCGAGCTCAAATTTCTCAGGCTCGTTAAAAATTACTCAAGCTCGAACTCGACTTGAAATCTTAACGAGCTGAGTCGAGCTCAGTCCTACTCGAGCTCGACTCGACTCGTTTATACCCCTAACCGTGACCCACTAATCCCATCATAATTACTCTCATGCTTCACAATAGGCATTATTATATCAAAAACCCTTTTTATTCAATATCTAGAAAAATACCCCCACTGGCATTTATTTAGAAAAATGACCCTCAAATTTGCCACGTATGAAGAACTCGCGTTTTGGGGATAGTGAGACACGAACTTGCGCTACACAGAGAGCGAGTTCTTCATACGTGGCAACACTTTTCAGAATAATGAACTTAATAGAAACTCGCATTCTGTGAAACACGAGTTCTCCGGGATTTTAAAGAGGCGGCTGGATTTATCGCGGAGAACTCGCTTTCTATAGAAAGCGAGTTTTTTGCAAATCGGCCTGGCAGACCAAGCGTCGATAGGCATGTTCGAACAATATTTCGAGCTTATTAATCGTATATTTTTAGTAAACATTCTGTTTGGGTTCGTAGTATTGGAACGTGTCTTTCATTTGACACCAATATGGGCAAGTTCGGTCGGTTCTAAACCGACTAAAATTCGCGTCGAAAACGGTATCATAGCTTGTTTTTTGAATGATTTGCCTTTAAAAAGACGTGATAGGCTTGGTTTATTAATCGAACTTTAGTTATAAAAAACGAAATTAAATATAAAATTCTAAAAAGTATGTAAAAAATTAAATAAGGAAAAATAAAATATTCGTAATTACAAAATAAAAAAATAATTTCTTTCATAAACATAATTAAAACACACACACACACACATATGTATATATATATATGTATATATATATATGCAATCCCCTCGTACTAATGATGTCTATGTCCACTCGTTCCGCAGCAGGGTGCACGACGATCTCGTGGCAGATTCCTCCAAAAGTCATGTGCTCCAGGGTCATTCTCATCATCGGCTCCATGAACGTCCTCGAAACGCGGACCAATGATGGGAACGGGGCAGGTGGAGAACAAGCTGCCCGACAGCGTATGCTCGACAATGTTGTAGTCGAACTGTGATTCCAATGGTGGAACATCGAACACCGGAGAACCACTCATCGGCGTGAAGGGACGATAAGCATCCGTGAAGTCGAACTCGGGTGGAGGCCTCATCTGCTGAAACGTGGAAGGACCACTCAAATTCTGAAACGATGTTCCAGACGACGAGTCCCCTCCAGTGTCAGTTCGTGGTCTCGAACCGCGCTGCGTCGACTGGCTCTGGCTCTGGTTGGCTCGACGTTGGGGGCACGGGAAATTTTGAGGAGGCACATCAATCTCTCGCTCACACTCCTCAGAAGTGAGTATATGCGACTTCCTATTTTGTTGGTACCACTGCATATAGTCGAAAGTGACGGCCATGGCCATATTCACAATGGGTGCGAGGATGGGCGGTCGCCTGCCATATCGTGTCATCCATTGCTGGACCCAGTCAGCGTGATGAAGGCCCCAATGAACTTTTTTCTTCCCTTGTTGCGTCAACCGATGTAATTCGTCAAAATTAGATGGTTGTTGCGGAACCCCTTGGATGTAGCCAAATTGTCGCAGAACCCGGTCTGTAGGATACAACTCGACAATTTCATAGTTTATGAGTGGCACTATCAACATCCATATGTGAGAGGTCTCCACAATGTCTGCCGGAATAATCTCGCAAATCCCAAGAGAAGTGTATAGAGTCCGCACGAACTGAAAAAATTTAGTTGAACGTGAGTTATATGAAATTTGATTAGAAAAATAATTTGAGGAATTACAAAAAAATGATCTGAATTCCTAACCTCGTGTTGTATCTTGTCGATCAAAAGTTTGTAGTCTCGCTGCGAAGTTGGTAGTCCCTGGTGGGTGAGTGCACCGCACCACCTGTCATTAGTGGAAAATAAATAAAATCGTTAAAAATTATTTTAAAAATAAATTAAATTAAATAATTTTAATAATACCTCCAAATAAATGGGAATAGGTACGGGGTGAGATCTCTAGGTCGTGGGCTTAAAAACGGCATCTGAAACTAAGCCCAAGACTGTAGCAGCAAAAGACATCCTCCGATTGCTTGTCTGTCAGGGTCGACGGTTCTACAGAGCTTCCTGAACATAAAGGCCAAGACCACCGCTCCCCAACATTTTTTTTCTTGATTCGGAAAAATTACCGAGATGGTATAGCCACATTGCATGCACTTTGTTGCGGGATTTGTCAGGCATCAAAATCCCTCCAATGGTTCGTAGGATGTGGGCACGAATATAGGGGTGTAAATGAACAGAGCGTTCGACGAACCGTTCGTATAACGTTCGTTTATTAAGCTAAATAAACGAGTATGAACAAAATTTTTATGTTCGTTTAATAAACGAACGAACACGAACAAATGTGTGTTCGGCTCATTTATGTTCACGAACAAGCTCATTTATAGGCTTGTTATAAGCTGGTTTATGCGCTCATGTATAAGCTCGTTTATAGGCCTGTTTATAGTCTCGTTTATAGGCTCGTTTATAACCTCGTTTATAAAATGAAAATGTTTGTGGATGTATCTAAATACTATTTTTTGTTGTTGCTAAGGATGTTATATTAAGTTCATGTTTAAATGTAAGTATTAATTTGTTGCTTTTTATTTATTTATTGTTAATTTAGTTAACATTTCTTAAAATATAAACAAACATGTTCATGAACGAATAAATGAGCACGTTCGTGAACACTTAAACGAACACGTTCGCGAACACTTAAATGAACTCGTTTGTGAACACATAAACGAACACGTTCGCGAACACTTAAACGAACACGTTCGTGAACACTAAACAAACGAACACGAACACCTTCAAAAATAAATAAACGAACACGGACACAATATTAAAAATTTAAACGAACGCGAACTGAACATGAACACCTTTAAAATTAAACAAACGAACACGAACATAGGCTTGTTCGTTCAAGCTCGGTTCATTTACACCCCTAGGCACGAGCAAACTGCTGTGAAAATAATAAATCGTGTTATAAAAATATTTAAATTAGTAAAAAAACAAAAAATATATAATAAAAAAATTACCCACTTTGTTTCGTTATCCGCATCGGGGGGGGGGGGAGGATTGAAAAATTTTGCTCTAAAAAAGTTAGGAGGATTTTGCCACCGTCAAATTTTTCCGGCACCACTCCCAATAGATCACCACATAGGGATGGCCAGTGAACGTCGGCAACACCGGTAATAAGCTCGCCGTCCGTAGGCAACCCAAGATGATATGCAACATCTTCCAGTGTAATTGTCACCTCGCCACACGGAAGATGAAAAGTGTGCATCTCTGGCTTCCGTCGTTCTATTAAAGCATTAATCAAAGGATGATTCAAATTCGTACCGCCCACGATAGTAGCGACGTGGCCAAAATCAGCTTCCTCAATAAACGACATTATTTTCGGATTCGGCGCGACCGTGATACGATTAATGTATAATGTCAATGCGGGTTCATAGTTCTTGAAAAAAAGAAAATATTAAATAAAAAATAAGACGCAAAATAAATAAATAAAATAAGAAAAAATTAATATAAATATTAAAATATGAAGAATATTACATCAACAGTCCCCCGCCAATAACTGAACACGTGTCGCTGGTTTAGCCGCAATAAACCCACCATTTGTATCGAATATAGAAAATATTAGAGAAGAAGAAGAACTCACGATTTGGATTTGTGTGTGGGGTAGGGATATAGTGCCGACAATTTATAAAAGGAATCGCACCCTGGAAAACGATAATAAACAGAACTCGCGTTTTACAGGACGCGATAATAAACAAAACTCACCTTTTACATGACGCGAGTTCCATTGAAAAGACGCAACATCTGAATAGACTCGTATACTGAACGAGCAGGAAGGATCTCACGTTCTGTAGAAAATGAGTTAGAGAAAAACTCGCACTTCACAGGACGCGAGGTCACAGGTTTTTCACTCCCGTCGTTTCAAATTTCGCGGTAAGTTTTTTTTATCTTATTTATTATTTAATATTATTAATATATTAGATTAATAATATATTTATAATAAATTAAGTTAGTTTTATAAAATAATTTTTATAATATATTTGAATATTCCCAACAATATTTATAATAAAGTTAGTGGTAGTTTTATAAAATAAGTTTTATTTATAGTAATATGAATAATATAATTTAAATGATATATTTTCATTTAATATCGGATTTGAATATTCCTTTCTTACAAGTAAAATCAGGTTTGAATATTAGTATAATATAAGTTTTTTTATATTTATTATTTATAGTAATATGAATAATATAATTATAAATGATATATTTCCATTTAAAATCGGACTTGAATATTCCTTTTTTACAATTGAAAGGATTTGAGTATTTCTTTACAATTGAAATGATAAAATCGCATTTGCAACCAACCAACATTTATTAAAAAAGCTGAAACTTGTTCTGACGGTGATGATCATCATGAAGGTAATGCTAATGACGATCCTCGTAAATCTTGTCTTGCACCCGATGCGTGTCTTGAATCTTGGAGGTCTATTGGATATTTTCATTTTTCTGCCATTCAAAAAGACCTCGAATTTTTGAATATTGTGATTTGTTGTTGTCGATCTTCGTGAACAAAAATATCGAATAGTTAACATTTGCTCAACATATATATGCAACTACAAAAAACAACAAATCGCAATATTTGGAAAACTGGTTTGGAAATAAATTTTCTAGATACGTGATTTGTTGGCAGTAGTAGTTACAATCAAAAACTTCATGCACAGATTGAGAAGGCAATTTTTTCCCGACTGAATGGCCATTTCCTTCCTCGATCAGCTGGGTATTTATAGAAGCAGAAGTCGTTGATGACGTGGCAAACTTGCACTTTGTGAAACGCGAGTTCTGTAGAAAATTGCCCTTCGTAAAACGCAAGGTCATTGGCATGTCAGGAATTTGATTCTTGCCAAAGTCGCTCTTTGCAGAACGCGACCTTCCCAGGGAATCGACGGATTTTCCAAGACGCGAGTTTGGTCTATATATACTAGAACGTTGTTGAATATTTGCACTTGTATTGATTTGCAAAGTTTGAGTATTTGAATGATTAGTAAATCTGTTGGATAGAAGATGTGGTCCAATGTATCATCTGTGTTTGTGCAACATGATCGACAAATCACAATATTCGGCAACTTTTGTTGTTCTTGTCCAGGGAAACATTACATGGCGGGTGTGTAAGGGTACATTTGCCGAATCAAGAAGATAATGCAGTGGCTCATGGTGGATCAATGACCGACAAATCACAATATCCGGAAACACGTGGTGGTGTGCCACGAAAGTGATTGGTACCGCGAAATCATAGCGGGTGCAACTTGAGGTGTCCTGTCTAGGGTTCTCTCCGATGGCGGGTGCCGATTACATTTGATAATACGGGTCAAAGCTGTTACAATTTTCGGTGTTTTCGAAGCTATGTTAAGACCCCCACATGTAATGTTGTTGGTGATATATGTATAATGGATGATGATGATTATCGCGTACTCACGATCATAAAATATATAAGAAACGTTAAAAATTTACATAAAATTTACATATTACTTGGGACTCCGGTAACATCACTACGATCAGAAAATTTTGCATACAACTCAAGCTCAAGATGTAATAGTTTCTTATCTCGGTATAGAAAAGATGTAATAGTTTCTCGTCTCAGCATATTATATCGATCGACATCAACATATATATACCGAGGCAAGCCAAAAGTCGTGTTATATAAAACGAGCGTTCTTACTGCCAAATTCGCGTTCTACAAAACGCGAGTTCTCCTGACACGTCAGGAATCGCATCCATTGGCACTATTACTCGCATTTTTTCATTTGAATTAAATTTACTCATGTGGTGTTTTTCATTTACTATAAAAACCCATGAATTGAAGTTTTATTTTCTCATGTCTATTTCACCAAAACATCCAACTCAACTCTTTGCTTCTCTCATGGCTAAATTTTTCGCAACATTTTATTTTCTTGGTACCTATTTCGACTCAACAATCACCAGCAAAATATCTCTCGACGATTTATGGTAGTTGATATCAAACGAGGTTAGTAAACATACTGACAATAAAATTTCTTACTTTGAATGTAAAATCCCAACACCAACGGCAGCTGAAACGCACTACATTCTGAAGCTTACCAACAAAACTGACATTCGTAACATGTATGACCAGTTCTTTTCTGTAGGAGCTAAATACATCCATTTAAATGCTAAGTTCAATGAGGTCAATGCCGACGAAGGTAATACGTCTGCACCCGTAGAAGCTGCTCCGTCCGCACTCGCAACAACCACTGAACAAGCCCCGTCTTCACCGGATGTTGATGCAGCTGCCGAGGAGTTGCAGCTTTTTATGTACATGCGTAGACAAAAAAAAACAGATCGAAGAACTTAACTGAATTTCAGACATTTCAACTGACTACGATGATTCTGATTAACCTTTCACTCCTGAAATCATCGTCGAATTATGTTCTAAGTATTTTCAATGCTGCAATTTATCAACCTTTATTTATGTGAATCATTATTCGGTAGAAATCATCTTCAATTATATTTTTCCACCACGTTACAGGAGGAGGATACATGTAACCCCCTCATCTCAGTCTGGATGACTGACCGGTCCGAGTAGGTCACACGAGGAAAACCAAAGTGAAATCCGTTAAGGCTCCCCTTTGGTTAGCAACCCTAGAAAATTTCTTCATTTATCTTGTCTAGATGGATCATTAAATCCTATGTGTGAAACGACAACGGATAAACAAAGACGAGACTAAGCAGACGCAACACGAGTTAATTTAAATTTACCATGTATTCGAGTTAGTCCATTTTCTTACATACGCGCCCAAACCAACCATAAACGACTACAAACATGGCTCACAAGAAGCACAAAACAACCCGGACTCAAGCCCAACACTTGAGGACCTCCAAAGATGCCAAGAGCTCAAATTTCAGGCTCGTGTTTCGAAACAAGCTTGCCAGTTTCGATACACGAGCCCTAGTTTTAAAAACCAGACTACCCGTTTCGATACGGCCCACCCCGTTTCGGTACAGGGTCCTATTTCGCCTAGACGTTCCGAAACACGTTCCGGAACAGGCCCTCACAGTAACCAAAACGTTTCGGTACGAGTACCGGAACAAGGGTTCACAGTAGCCAAATCATACCGGAACGCGTTTCGATATGGGTATCCCTAGAACCACACCTATTCCAAAACGACCCTACCCATTCCGAAACGCCTACAGTCTGTGTGTTTCTAAAAACAATTCTAGGCATCTCCAAACGTCCCCAACATGCCTCATACATCATGAAACAAGACACAACATGCATATACATACTCTAGAGGCATACACCCTACTACAAACATGTCCAAACACTTAACATACATAAAAAGCCATCCATAAAGGAATTCAAGCATTCACCAAAATACATTACACATCAAGTCTACATGCCTTTAAACAAACACACATAGCATTCATGGAATAAGGTCCTAAGCCTTCAAACACAAGGCATCTAAGCAACAAAATAAACATGATTTACGATCCACGACATAGAAGCATAACATACTCAACATATTATCATCACTCAACATGCTAAAACATCATCAAAATCAAACTAATGAGTTTGACACCAACTCCATACAAGTCTACTCCCCCATCGTCTAGGCATTATTACAAAGACTTAAACCATACATGAGCGACTTGAGAACTCTGAAAAGCTCCTCCCTTGCCCACTTGCCTTCCGTAACACTAGCGATCTGCATGTCTGAAAAAGGAGAGCGTAAGCTTGACAGCTTAGTGAGCGAAGCTTTATGTAACCCCCTCATCCCGGTCTGGCCGGATGACCGGTCCGAGTGAGCCACACGGGGAAAACCGAGTGAAAACCCCTAAGGTTTCCCCCTCGGTTAGCAACCCTATTTTTTTTCTTTAAATCTTGTCTAAATGGATATTAAATCCTAAGTGGTCATACAACGGAACAAAACATGCAATTCGATCGAACGAACTCAACAATCATATTATAGCCCAATTTTTTTTTAAGCTTAACTGCAGGTGGTATCGATACACCTAAGGGGTGTATCGATACCCCCTTGACCGGGTCAGCTGGTCAAAGTCAATCCGTGGAGACCGTATCGATACACCTAGGAGTGTATCGATACCCTCCCCAATTGTTGACTTCCCATGGTCAACGCTAAGGGAACCGTATCGATACGCATGAAGGCCCGTACCGATACTAAACTGGACAGTAGCTCCAGTAGCAAAAATAGTACCGGTACGCCCCCTCGCGTATCGAAACACGGGGCCTGAACCATGAAGGCCATATCGATACGGGACCAACCGTATCGATACCCCTGCTACGAAAACACAGGTTTGAGCTGGTTTAAGGCACCAAGTGGCCCTTAAATCCCTCTCAAACCTCAACCAACACACTAACATGTATCCTATGTCAAACCAAGAGTTTAGGCATGCTTAAACTTGAACTAAAGACACACTACAACACAAGACGATGAATCAAACATACAATCAACTTAAGCTTACAAGCATGGCATTCCAACAAAAGACATTTCAATCATTTTGAGTCATTCAAGGAGCTCAAAGCCCTTAAGGCACAAGACAAGTATATAGAAGTTTACATCCACATCAAGACGACCTAACATAGATAGACATACTAACACACACAATATTCAACATAGCAAGTCATGCTTACAAAACCATAGTCACCACAACATTTAAACATACAAATGAGTCAACAAGCTCATACACCACCCTTGCCACATTGCTAACTATTACAAAATTACCACCGTACTTGAGTCACAAACTTGGAAGCCCTCCTTGCCTTGCCTCGAACTATCACCACGCTAAAGATCTGCATTGTTGAACATTGAGAGCGTAAGCAATAAGCTTAGTGAGGGTGCTCTAAAACGAGAAACAACAACAATGCAGGGTCCAAACATGTTAATCCTAGTCTTACATACATCAAGCATAGGCATAAAATCAAGTAGACCTAGCTAGTCTTTCAAGTGGCATATATGGTCTCTCAATCCTAACAAGCTTAAACATCAATATCAATCATCATGCAACAACACCATATACCACAACCATATATCACCATCATATATCTCAATACATGAACAAGTTTAATTGGCCACTTTAATTACCCCGATTGTGCGGATATAAACCTCAACAACACTTTACCTCGGTGGGATTTCACTCATCACCGGACCTTGCATGTGCGGGATTCCACTCATCGCCACATGCCCTACGGATGAGATTCCACTCATCATCCCGTAGAAATAAATAAAAGCTTCCGGTGGAATGTTACATCACCGTACTCCTCCTTGATGACTTAACGCCATCAAGGCCACGTACGTTTTGACTCAATTTGTGTGCACACTATCCTAATGATCGATCATTTACAACCGGTAATTATTTTAGTGCCAATTATCATTATCACAACACATATCATCAACCACAATACATGCTCATCACATATCTACTCATCATGATATATATACATGTACCAATTAACCACAACACAAGAGCATAGCTAGTAAGCACAATAGCATATGGATATCAAAGGCTAAGCTAACAAATTGAATCAACTAGAAGTGGCTTACCAAGCACACTTCACCCACACACACCCGAACCAAACTTTAAAACAAGTTGAAACCACTCACCGCCCTTCCTTAGCAAATCGAAACAATCCTCCTATGCACCCGGATTCGGTCCCAAAGCCTCTTCCACGCTTCCACTTGCTTCTAGCCAAACAAAACATATACAATACTTCCCAATTCAATGCTAAACTCAACCATCAACTTACTTTGCAAACACAACCCAAATTCCACAATTTTCCCAAATCACATAATCTCCTAAAATCCCAATTTTCGTGCTTCCTTAAAGCCTTGCTGAAAATTCAATTTCCAAACATCCAAATGACTTCCAAAACATCCCAAATCACCCTCCTAATATAGGTAGACCATCAGCCCTTCAATTTCAACATTAAACCCACCAAAAACCAAAGTTTTCACACTCTAAAATTTACCCTAAGGACTCACAACGAAATTTCATCCAAAATTAACCAAATTAATATATGTTGTGTATTTCATTATGCTTAAACAAAACCCCAACACAATTTCTCCAAACAAATTGAAAAACCCCATTAAAACCCCAAATTTCATTATGAACCCTAATTCCCAAAACTCTATATTTTTGAAATCCAAGACCATAGATGAGTAGAGGATAGAGAGGAGGTTAAGAAAACACGATTACCTCTGAAAAGCACCTTGGATTGAAGAAGGAAATGAATGGAATAGTAACTTGAATGAAAAAGAGGGTTTTGAAGAGGGGATATGGTTTCCAACGTGGGAATGGGTAAAATGGGAGAAAGGAAGACAACTTTTCTATAAAGTTGTCTTGTTTTTAAAAATTTTGGGTCTAATTACATATTATGTCCTCCCCTTTTAATTAAAGCTTAATTAGGTCACTATTTGAAGTCGGATTGATTTAATTAAATTTTTTTTGACTCGAACTATAACCCGATTAACTCCTAGGTCCAAAACACGGGTGTTACAACTCTCTCCCACTTAAGGAATTTCGTCCCCGAAATTACCTGACTGAAAGAGATACGGAAACTGCTTTTCCATATCCTCATTCCTCTCCCAAGTGGCCTCGTCCACACCTCTACGTTACCACCGCACCTTCACTAACTCAATCGATCTACCCCTCAACACCTTACTGTCAGAAGCTAAGATCTCAACGGGCTCTTCTTCATAAGTCAAGTCTGGATTCAATTCAATTTCTTCTACGGGCATAACATGTGACGGATCAGACCTATACTTGCGAAGCATCGAAACATGAAACACATCATGTATCTTCTCAAGCTCGGATGGCAAACGCAACTGATAAGCAACTGGACCAACCCTCTTCACAATCTCATACGGTTCTATATACCTCGGACTCAACTTCCCCTTTCGGCCAAATCTCATCACCTTCTTCCACGGAGACACCTTTAAGAATACCTTCTCACCCACTGAGAACTCAACTTCCTTCCTCTTCAAATCGGCATAGGACTTCTGCCTATCCGAAGCAGCCTTCAAACGGTCACAAATCAATTTTACCTTGTCGGTTGTCCCCTTGAGCAAATCCGGCATAGGTAACAATTTCTGTCCTACCTCGGCCCAACACACTGGAGTTCTACACTTCCGGCCATACAAGGCCTCATATGGAGCCATCTGAATGCTCGACTGAAAGCTGTTATTGTATGCAAACTCTACGAGAGGCAAATGCTTCTCCCAAGTACCCTGAAAGTCAATGATACAACAACGCAGCATATCCTCTAAGATTTGAATAACCCTCTCTGACTGACCATCTGACTGAGGATGATAAGAAGTGCTGAAGTTCAAACGGGTACCCAGAGCTGTATGCAGACACTCCCAAAATCTAGAAGTAAACCGCGGATCTCTATCTGACACGATGGATTTCGACACACCATGCACTCTAACAATCTCACCAATGTACAAATCGGCCAACCTATCTAAAGTGTAGGTAGTGTTGACTGCCAAGAAGTGAGCACACTTCGTAAAACGATCTACTATCACCCAAACTAAGTTCTTCTTTGTAGGAGTCAAAGGCAAACCCGAAACAAAATCCATAGTGATGTTCTCTCACTTCCATTCCGGAATTCTCAACGGCTATAACAAACCTGAGGGAACCTGATGTTCCGCCTTCACTCTTTAACACACTAAGCACTTACTCACAAAGCCGGCTACATCTCTCTTCAAGCCAACCCAAAAGTACTCATTCTTCAAATCACGGTACATCTTCGTACTACCAGGATGCATAGCAAACGGACTACTGTGGGCTTCAGTCAAAATCGTACGTCTTAAATCGCTGTCTTCAGGCACAACTATTCTGTCTTTGAAACATAAAACCCCATCAGTGCTGAAACTGTAGTCTGAAGATCTACCCTCGGCTATATCTTGCATGTGAGGTGCCAAAGATCTATCTAAGAGCTGTTTCTCTCGAATCAACTGACCTAAAGTAGGTCTAACCTAAAGCTTGGCTACCAAGCCACCATCTCCGGACAAACTCAATCTAGCAAACATAGCTCTCAAATCTACGACCACCTTCCTACTCAATGCATCGACCACTACATTGGCCTTACCCGGATGGTACTCAATAGTAAGATCATAGTCTTTTAGCAGCTCTAACCATCTACGCTGTCTGAGGTTCAAATCTCGCTGAGTCATAATGTACTTCAAACTCTTGTGATCGGTGTACACTGTGCATTTCTCACCGTACAAATAATGTCTCCAAATCTTCAAAGCAAACACAACTGCAGCTAACTCTATGTCATGGGTCGGATAGTTGCGCTCATGAGTCTTCAATTGTCTTGAGGCATAAGTCACTACTCTTCGGTCTTGCATAAGAACACATCCTAGCCCTACATACGAAGCATCACTGTAGACTACATAGTCCTTCCCGGACTCAGGCTGAATCAAGATCGGTGCTTGGGTCAAAGCTTCTTTCAATTTCTCAAAGGCTCTTTGTCTTGCATCTTTCCACTCAAACTGAACACTCTTCTGAAGTAACTGTGTCAACGGAGCGGCTAATTTAGAGAAGCCCTCTACAAACCTTCTATAGTATCCGGCTAAGCCTAGAAAGCTGCGTACCTCTGTCACAGGCTTCAGTTGCTTCCACTCAACAATGGCTTCAATCTTCTTCGGATCAACTCTAATCCCATCGGCTGACACTACATGTCCTAAGAAGACTACCTCGCGAATCCAGAATTCACACTTGCTGAGCTTCGCATATAACTGATGATCTAACAAAGTCTTCAAAACAAGTCTCAAGTGTCGGTCATGGTCTTCTTCAGTTCGCGAATACACCAAGATGTCATCAATAAACACAACTACAAACTGATCTAGATACTGATGAAAAATCCTATTCATCATGTCCATGAAAGCTGCCGGTGCATTAGTCAACCCAAAGGGCATGACTAAAAACTCATAATGTCCATACCTAGTCCTAAAGGTTGTCTTCGGTACATCGACCTCTCTAACCTTTAGCTGGTAGTAACCTGATCTCAAATCAATCTTCGAAAAGACAGACGCCCCTCTCAACTGATCAAACAAATCATCGATTCTAGGCAACGGATATTTGTTCTTCACTGTCAACTGATTTAACTGTCTGTAATCTATGCACATTCTCATACTTCCATCCTTCTTCTTCACAAACAACACTGGTGCACCCCAAGGTGAAGAACTAGGTCGAATAAAACATCTATCTATCAATTCTTGCAACTGAGTCTTCAACTCTTTCAATTCTTTCGGTGCCATACGATACGGAGCAATCGAAACAGGAGCTGAACCAGAATAAGTCTCAATGCTGAACTCTACCTCTCTGTCCGGTGGTAATCCTGGCAATTCTTCCGGAAACACACTAGGAAAATCACATACTGTCCGGATGTCCTGAGGTCTAACTTCACTCATGTTAGGGTTCATCACATACGCTAGGTATGCTTCACACCCCAACTCAACCAACCTCTTAGCCTCTAACATTGAAACAACATTGGACAAGAACTTCACGTTCTCGCCTACCACTACAATCTCATAATCATCCGTGAGCTTCAAGGAAATCTGCTTAGTTTCAAAATCTATCCTAGCTCTATGCTCCGTGAGCCAATCCATACCCAGAATCACATCAAAACCATAGAAAGGAAGTTCCATCATATCCACTGGAAACACATGCCCTTGAACCATCAACGGACACCTTCGGTACATCTTCCTAACTACTACCGTGTCCCCAAAGGAACTAGTAACACTAACTCCTACCTCTAACAACTCACAAGGCAAATTCAAAGACCGTGCATGCTCACTCAATATGTAGGAATGTGTAGACCCAGAGTCAATCAAAGAAAGCAAACCCAAAGACTGTATCGAGAAGTTACCTGCGATCACATCGGTGTCATGTTGATCTCCCCGCTGAGCATAAACTCTGGCCTGACCTCCGCCCTCTGGCTGAACTGCAACTACATGTGCTATGTTCCTCTGGCCATCATTCCTCGGCTGGAAGTTACCTCTACCACGCCCGCGGCCTCTCTGAAAGTCATTGGCTCTAGCAGGAGCCCGAGCTGGTGCCTGTCCCACCTGATGTGGACAGTCACGCCTAATGTGGTCTCTAGCACCACAACTCCAACAGGAATGATAATTTCCCCAACACTCACCGGTGTGGTTCCTCCCGCAAGTAGCACATGTGGGCAACTTCCCACCAGCTCTCTGACCCTGATGGCCCCTACCGTGGTTACCGCCACCACGCCTATGATCAAACTGATGTCTGTTGTCCCGATGCCTCTTGGCATCACCTCCATCAAAGTTGCTGGACCTCTTGCCCGAACTAGATCCACCTGACCGCCTGGTCAAACTCAAACTGTGCTCCAAGTCCTTGGCCCTCGAGACCAAGACATCAAAATCAGTATAGTCTGAAGCTAGAGTATAAGTCTTGATCTCCTCACTCAGCCCATATCGGAAGCGGTTACAACGCTCCACTTCAGTAGGTACCAGCTCAGGTGCATACTGACTCAATCTGACAAACCGAATCTCATAATCAGTCACGGACATACTCCCCTGAAGCAATGCCATAAACTCCCTCTTCCTCTCATATAGGTATCGCGGACCCAAATACTTCTTCCGGAAAGCTGTCTCAAAGAACTCCCAAGTAACCTCGGTCTCATCCATCCCCGAAGTAACAGTGACCCACCAAGTGTAGGCATCTCCCTGAAGCAAAGACTCAACGCATCCCAACTTGCGCTCACCAGTACATCCCATCTGAGCAAGAATACGGACAGTCTTCTCAAACCACATCTCTGACCTCTCCGGAGTAGCACCTCTAAACTCTTCGGCCCCAAGGCCCCGAAGTCTCTCTAATGGAAGTCCGGTGCCCTCACCCTGATGATGAGTTGCTTGGCCTCCAGATACTGCAGCCTGGAATGCTCCGGCTATTGCCTGAACCAACGGAGTTAAGTCAATCCCGGCCGGTCCTTGGCCACCTTGACCTCCTTGTGGTCCCTCTCCTTCGGCCCCGGCCTCACCTCCCACTCCCGGTGGATGAGGTGGTGGTGGTGGAGGTGGTGGAGGAGCTCCAACTCCAACCACATGCTCTCCCACTAGAGCTCCAACCCCAACTACCGGCTCAACTCTCGGAGCCTCTGCCCGTGGTTCCGGTCGAACCATCCTAGGCCTCCCACGTGGTCTCATGATTCAACTAGCAAGGTAAACTACAACAAGAAACAGATAAGGATTACGTTAGTCAAAGCAAGGGTCCAATAGTGCTCAAGTACTCCTTTTTCCCAAAAATCTTTTTAGATTAAGTAGTAGTAGCAATGGGCACACACTCACACCAGACACGGCAATTTATGCTTCAAAACATCATACGAACGGTCAATTATTCAAGAACTCATGGCAAGACATGCATCGAACAACACAATCAGTTAATACATTAAGGTTACCTCACTTACCTGCCCGAGGTCTCGGTAACCTCAGGCTCTGATACCAACAAATGTAACCCCCTCGTCCCGGTCTAGCCGGATGACCGGTCCGAGTGAGCCACACGGGGAAAACCGAGTGAAAACCCCCAAGGTTTCCCCCTCGGTTAGCAACCCTATTATTTTTCTTTAAATCTTGTCTAAATGGATATTAAATCCTAAGTGGTCATACAGCGGAACAAAACATGCAATTCGATCGAACGAACTCAACAATCATATTATAGCCCAATTTTTTTTAAGCTTAACTGCAGGTGGTATCGATACACCTAAGGGGTGTATCGATACCCCCTTGACCGGGTCAGCTGGTCAAAGTCAATCCGTGGAGACCGTATCGATACACCTAGGAGTGTATCGATACCCTCCCCAATTGTTGACTTCCCATGGTCAACGCTAAGGGAACCGTATCGATACGCACGAAGGCCCGTACCGATACTGAACTGGACAGTAGCTCCAGTAGCAAAAATAGTACCGGTACGCCCCCTCGCGTATCGAAACACGGGGCCTGAACCATGAAGGCCGTATCGATACGGGACCAACCGTATCGATACCCCTGCTACGAAAACACATGTTTGAGCTGGTTTAAGGCACCAAGTGGCCCTTAAATCCTTCTCAAAGCTCAACCAACACACTAACATGTATCCTAAGTCAAACCAAGAGTTTAGGCATGCTTAAACTTGAACTAAAGACACACTAAAACACAAGACGATGAATCAAACATACAAGCAACTTAAGCTTACAAGCATGGCATTCCAACAAAAGACATTTCAATCATTTTGAGTCATTCAAGGAGCTCAAAGCCCTTAAGGCACAAGACAAGTATATAGAAGTTTACATCCACATCAAGACGACCTAACATAGATAGACATACTAACACACACAATATTCAACATAGCAAGTCATGCTTACAAAACCATAGTCACCACAACATTTAAACATACAAATGAGTCAACAAGCTCATACACCACCCTTGCCACATTGCTAACTATTACAAAATTACCACCGTACTTGAGTCACAAACTTGGAAGCCCTCCTTGCCTTGCCTCGAACTATCACCACGCTAAAGATCTGCATTGTTGAACATTGAGAGCGTAAGCAATAAGCTTAGTGAGGGTGCTCTAAAACGAGAAACAACAACAATGCAGGGTCCAAGCATGTTAATCCTAGTCTTACATACATCAAGCATAGGCATAAAATCAAGTAGACCTAGCTAGTCTTTCAAGTGGCATATATGGTCTCTCAATCCTAACAAGCTTAAACATCAATATCAATCATCATGCAACAACACCATATACCACAACCATATATCACCATCATATATCTCAATACATGAACAAGTTTAATTGGCCACTTTAATTACCCCGATTGTGCGGATATAAACCTCAACAACACTTTACCTCGGTGGGATTTCACTCATCACCGGACCTTGCATGTGCGGGATTCCACTCATCGCCACATGCCCTACGGATGGGATTCCACTCATCGCCACATGCCCTACGGATGGGATTCCACTCATCATCCCGTAGAAATAAATAAAAGCTTCCGGTGGAATGTTACATCACCGTACTCCTCCTTGATGACTTAACGCCATCAAGGCCGCGTACGTTTTGACTCAATTTGTGTGCACACTATCCTAATGATCGATCATTTACAACCGGTAATTATTTTAGTGCCAATTATCATTATTACAACACATATCATCAACCACAATACATGCTCATCACATATCTACTCATCATGATATATATACATGTACCAATTAACCACAACACAAGAGCATAGCTAGTAAGCATAATAGCATATGGATATCAAAGGCTAAGCTAACAACTTGAATCAACTAGAAGTGGCTTACCAAGCACACTTCACCCCCACACACACCCGAACCAAACTTTAAAACAAGTTGAAACCACTCACCGCCCTTCCTTAGCAAATCGAAACAATCCTCCTATGCACCCGGATTCGGTCCCAAAGCCTTTTCCACGCTTCCACTTGCTTCTAGCCAAACAAAACATATACATTACTTCCCAATTCAATGCTAAACTCAACCATCAACTTACTTTGCAAACACAACCCAAATTCCATAATTTTCCCAAATCACATAATCTCCTAAAATCCCAATTTTCGTGCTTCCCTAAAGCCTTGCTGAAAATTCAATTTCCAAACATCCAAATGACTTCCAAAACATCCCAAATCACCCTCCTAACATAGGTAGACCATCAGCCCTTCAATTTCAACATTAAACACACCAAAAACCCAAGTTTTCACACTCTAAAATTTGCCCTAAGGACTCACTACGAAATTTCATCCAAAATTAACCAAATTAATATATGTTGTGTATTTCATTATGCTTAAACAAAATCCCAACACAATTTCTCCAAACAAATTGAAAAACCCCATTAAAACCCCAAATTTCAATATGAACCCTAATTCCCAAAACTCTATATTTTTGAAATCCAAGACCATAGATGAGTAGAGGATAGAGAGGAGGTTAAGAAAACACGATTACCTCTGAAAAGCACCTTGGATTGAAGAAGGAAATGAATGGAATAGTAACTTGAATGAAAAAGAGGGTTTTGAAGAGGGGATATGGTTTCCAACGTGGGAATGGGTAAAATGGGAGAAAGGAAGACAACTTTTCTATAAAGTTGTCTTGTTTTTAAAAATTTTGGGTCTAATTACATATTAGGTCCTCTCCTTTTAATTAAAGCTTAATTAGGTCACTATTTGAAGTCGGATTGATTTAATTAAATTTTATTTGACTCGAACTATAACCCGGTTAACTCCTAGGCCCAAAATACGGGTGTTACACTTTAAAAACTCATCAACAATGCAGTTTTCAAAACACAATTCTTAAAAGATAAGTAAACCATTTATATGCACGAAATGAGACACAACAACACAATTACAAGGTTTGCACAAGCACAACCCAAAACACGGTGGGACTACACATCACCGTTTCGACTAGTAGTTTTCCGATGGGACTACACATCAACGTACTCTTCTACTAGTCACTACCGGTGGGACTACACATCACCGTAGTTATGACAACCATCACGTGAGGCTCGACACCAACAACGACTACACCACAACAACGGATGTAAAAGCAATTCACAATGCATATGATATCACAACAATTAATCATACATCATCACTTAACCATCAAGGTAGGATTAGTAAACTTACACTTGGGTTTAGGTTAGCCCACAAGGCTCCACCCAAACCCCCAAGAACCCATTTCGAAATCAAATCAAGTTCAAACCATTTTCACTCACCGATGAAGCTCAACCGGAAGCCAAAACACCAAACTCACGTCTCCAAATTCCCCAGAATCGTGCCCGAAGCTTCTCCGATGGTTTCCCTTGATTCTAGTCAATCAAAAACAACAATTTACCCAATCATTCAGCCCCAAAACCACTATTACAATCAAGATACAATTTTCAAGACCTATTTACCACATTTCCAACCCATGAGCTAACAAAACTTCTTCATTTTCGTACTCCCTAATAACCCAGCAGAAAACTACTAATTCCAATACCCAAAACACCTCCAAACACCTTCAAAACACCCTTCTAGCATCACCATAACCCCAGCCCAACCCCCTTTCACAAAACCACACCAAAAACACAAGTTTTGACCCTTTAAAAACACCCATGAATACCCATTTCGGGATTTTTAATAAAAACCAACCAAATTGAGATATAATGTACCTTAGGGCAAGATTAGTTCAAAACTTAACTCTACAAATCAAAAAAAAACCCAAGAAGCCATTAAAGTTTCATCCTTTTCCTCAAACTTGAAAACTTGAAGAACTAAAAAGATGGTGCTTTTGAAAATCTAAAACCGTAGAAATGTTCGGAATAGAGAGGAGAAGTCAAAAACGTGTTTACCTCGTTGAAATCACTTGAAATGATGAAGAGTTTTGATGGAATAGTGATTGGGGCTTTAGAGAGGTTTATGTCGTGAAAAAGAAGAGCCAAGGAAGAAGATGAGCTTATTTTATTTATTTATTTTGTTTCAAAAGACCCTTTACTCATCCTTTTTCCTTACTTTTAAAAATTTACCGTTTTGTCATTAATGAATTTCAAATCCTTTTAAAATGAAACCAAAGTTTATTTTAATTAAATCGAGTCTAACGACTCGAACCCGATTTACCCGAGTAACATCCGACCCCTAAACCCGGGGCGTTACAATACAATTTACTTCAAACATGTATTCAATTTTGTTTGATATAAGGGTATAGAGTACCATTATTATTCACCCAAACCGAATCTTTTCTTTTTTTAGACCTGTCAGTCCAGCTTTGTCAGCGTTTGACTCGATAATGAACTCGCGTTCCGCAGAATGCGTGAATCGAAGGAACTCGCTTTCTGTAGAACGTGAGATCCAAGAATATCCTACGATCTCTCGCTTTATGCAGAAAGCGAGTTCTTTGCTTTCTTGACACGTCTGCAAAAACGAGATTCTCTAAGATTTTTCGGATGAATAAGATACCAGAAGTTGCTTTGTTCCCTTATATGAAGCAGAATGCAATACTAATATTGTATAGCATTCACAAAACAAGTCTTTCAATTGCCGGAAAAAATGTTGAGACGAGGAGGTGTTGCTGCTCCAGTATACTACGATGGCGAGATAATCGTCGAAGCCTCACTCGGCATCGTTTTTCAGTCCGCGAATATTGTAACACTAACGATTCCAAGGAGAAAAGAAACTTTATGTTCAAATATGTAAAACATATTACATCCAATTTAATAAATGCTAACATTAACTCTAAACCTATTTTTTTAATAATAACATAAATAAAAACACCGAAAAGGGACAAACGATTTATACTCTCCACTTAGTACATTAACCACTGCATTAGTCTTTCTCGACTTGTACTTCATTGTAAAAGAAAATCACATAAAATTTAAATTGATTAAACGATGTTTTGGAATTTATACAAAATTTAAAAAAAACTTTATGTTCAAATATGTAAAATCTAAAGTCAAATTAAAATGTTGGATAAATCACCAAAGGGGAAATGAACAATATTTTACTATAATAGTATAAGAGATTGTTTTTTTAACAATTTTTATTTAGGGGAGGGAGAATTTATTCCTAATGAGTTTTGAACCTGCAATCTAAGGAAGATGAGAATGTATCAATTAAGAATTTTTTTAAATGGTACCACCTGAGCTTTATTCAATTTCGAAAGAAAATAAAACCAAAAATAAAGTCCAAATACAACCAAGAGATAAACAAAAGAGGGGACAAAACAAGAGAATCCTCAAGGTAAAACAGTTCAAGAGACAAAGGAGAAGCTCAGATGATCCAAAGCCATTTGGTGAATTTTAGATAAGAGCTAGGGCACTAAACCAAATTGAGGGCTTAAACATGGTAGCCCCAAAACCTTAAACGCTCACGGGAAAATTATGGTGAGTTCAGGTGTCGCCGATCAATTGCAGCAACCTGGAGGACGGCGGCAGGAGTATTTTCCACACAAAAATGGTCGTCGGAGTCAGACCTACCGTCTAAAGCCATTGCATGTGCTGCTTGGTAACCCGATCGTCCAATAAAAACAAACCGACACGATCTAAAGGACCTTGAGAGACTAATAAAGGAGTCATGATAAAGAAAATTGGTAGTCAAAATTCCAAAAGAATGTTGGAAATTAGTGTGAGTTTTCAGGGCTTCAACTTCAACGTGGGCTAAGTGCCATCCAAAATTTCTCAATTGTCAAATTGAGATGGCTGCTTTATGATGTTCAAATTACAAATACATTTAAAATATTAAAATGTTCTTGAATATTATTTCTTTAATTGAATGATTGAATTCTATGTTGAAAATATTTTTTGGAAACGATTTTGGATTTGGCTTAACCCTTAAAACGGGGTTCCTCTTGTCCAATATGTCAAATCAACTATTGAATTAGGAGTACGCCATAAAAAATTCGAGAAAATCACAAATAAATCCACAAGGTAATGTTTTAATTGATTTCGGGTTCAGTTTCATTTAAAATTAGTTTCTCTTAATTTTTGGTGTATAAATTAAAAGTTCGAATTTGAAGAAAATGAATCCAATTTAATCTTTAATTAGTTTTTATTTTTACTATAAAAATAAATATTTTGTTGTAAACTCAAATAATGGGACAATCAGTGAAACTAAGAATTAAAGTTATGGGCTAAAGTATAATTAATCATAAAATGCGGGGATAAGTTTAAATAAATTGAGGTTCAAATAGGGAAAATACCATTTTATTTTTTAGCATAAAAAATTTGGGAGAACGACAGCTCCAACCCTTGCAACAGTTTCGTCCTTGAGTACACCCAAGAAGTGGAAAAATATTTAAACATTTTTTAAAAGAGAAAGCGATATTATTTTATAAAATAGTTTTTCTAATTATTTTGATATAATAAGAAATAAGGCTCAAATCTTAGCAATATATATATATATATATATATATATATATATATATATATATATATATATATATATATATATATATATATATATATATATATATATATATATATATATATATATATATATATATATATATATATAACTACATTAGATAGATAAGTGAGAAAAAACTTGAAAATATTTAAAAAAAAAATCAGATCAACCAATGAAATTTATTTCAATTTACCTGATAAAAATATATTAAAATTTTATAATTTATAATTTATTTAATTTGAATGTATATTTTTCAATTTACATGTTTTAAGGATTTAAATATTTATTGTTATATTCTTATTTTTTCATGATTTTTTATAAAGTAATAACTTTTCAATGTGTCGTAAAAAATCATATGTGGTAAAATCATAGACTGATATTACCACTATTTTTTTTCTTCTATAAATTGTGTACCACTAACTTAACCTAATTATAAAAAAAATATCTTAATAGTGAACGGAATGAAAGTTTGAATATCAATCGAGGAACAATTTTTTACATCAGTTTAGCTATAGGGTTAACTACACCACTTAACACCGAACTAATTAAAAAAATTTATTTTGATCACCGAACTAACGAACTCGTCAATCAAACTACCGAACTTATAAAATCAACATATTTTGACAACCGTCGTTAAAAACTTAACGGTGGGGTGATGGAACTTCCACGTGGCAGCTTACGGGAAATTTTCAATCAAATTACTGAACTTATAAAATCAACATATTTTGACCACCGCCGTTAAAAACCTAACGGTGGGTGACGGAACTGCCATGTGGCAGCTCACGGCAAAATTTTAAAATTACATATTTGAGTTAATTTTATTTTAATTAAATAAAATTAATAATACACGTATCATCGGTGAAAGGAAAATTAATAAAGAATAAAGACTGGTGTTGTGGGGGTTTGAACCTAAGACTAAATGAAAAAAGAGCCCACACATTTATCACTAAGCCAAGCAACTCTTAGTAATATATTTTGCACACTTTCATATACATATCTTATACTTTAATAAATGTTAAGAAAAAAAGAAGTAAAAATAGTTGAAATGAGATTCGAACTTAGATCACTTGGGATGTGTATAAGGAATCTACAACGTGCGACAAACACCGCTGAACACCACTATGTTGAACACCGCTGAACACCATTAAATTAATTTAAAAAAATTTAAAATTTCAAGGATCCATCATACAATTAATAATTATTTTTAAAAATTCAATTAAATTATGTTTTATATATATTAAAATTTTATTTTTTTAATATGGGTAAATTATATATTTAGTATCTCACCTATTTCTGTATTTCTATTGAACTCTCATTATTTAAATATTATTTCAATTTAATCTCATTCTTTATAAAAAAATAATTTAACCCTTAACCCTCAACCTAAAACCCTCAACTATTAAACCTTAAACCCTTAAACTCTTAAACATATACCCTAAACCATATACCCTTAAAATGATTTCACCATCATCGATTCAATTCATCGATTAATTCAGTTCAATGAAGATTCATCAGTGGTTGGTCTACTACATATTAAGTTTCTTGCGGTCTTGTGTGGTGTTGTGGTTTTATTTGGTGCAATATGTAATAGCCTAAAAACTGGCTTGGTAGATTTATAATTTCTGAGGGTCGAAATTTATTTTACTCATCGACAAGTTAAATCAAAGGAAAAATAAACAAAAGAAGCACCAAAAATTAGGATGATAACACTTAGGACAAGTTTGTTTTTGCTTTAAAAATGTGAAGGGAAACTGTTTTTGAGATGTACGGCTGAATTGTTTAGTTTAAAATTAGAGTTTTGGTATTACTGCAAAAAATATTTTTAAGTAGATAAGATGTTTATTTTAACTATATCTTTTAAAAATAAAAATGTTGATCATATAAACGAGAACAAATAACTTAGTTAAAAATGCTTTTGAAAAAAAATTAAAAAGCTAAAAATTTCTACTTCTAAAAAGCATTTTTCAAATCAAACCAAAAATATTGTTAGCCGAAAAATATTATGTTCTTATTACTTTTAGCCCAAAACGTTTTTGAAAAAGAATATAGAACATAGGAAAATTCTACAACGTGCGACGAACATCGATGAACACCACTAATGATGAACACCGATGAACACCATTAAATTAATTAATAAAGATTTAAAATTTCAAGGACCCATCACACAATTAATAATTAATTTAAAATTTTAATTAAATTATTTTTTATATATATTAAAATTTTATTTTTTTAATAAGGGCAAACTATATATTTAGTACCTCACTTATTTCCGTATTTCTATTGAACCCTCATTATTTAAATATTATTTCAATTTGACCCTATTCTTTATAAAAAAATAATTTAACCTTTAACCTAAAACCCTAAACTATTAAACCTTAAACCATTAAACTCTTAAACATATACCCTAAACCATATACCATTAAAAATAATTTCACCATCATCGATTCAATTTAATTCAATGAATCGTTGAATTCTTCTAAAAAAAATTAATTAAATTATCTTAACCGGCGGAATATGGTCACGTTAGACTATTTGATGCACTCAAGCTTGGTGACAACTTGTGTTTAGCCGCTCGAAAAGGAGAAGTGAGGGCCATCCAGAGGCTGATTGAAAACGTTAGACTATATGGATGGACCGCATTACATCGAGCGTCATTCAAAGGTCGAACGGATGCCGTGAAGATGTTGATCGGTAAAGGGATCAATATCGATTCGAGAGACGAAGACGGATACACAACTTTGCATTGTGCGGTGGAATCACGCCATGCTGAAATGGTTGAATTGTTGGTAAAGAAAGGCGCGGATGTGGAATCAAGGACTGACAAAGGTGTTAAACCCTTGCAAAATTGCGGATTCATTACATTATGCGGGCATCAGCAGGATACTGATCCATGGTGGTGCGACAACAACCGTCGGCATGCCATGAGTCGCCGCTATGAAGGTTTCGACTCTATTCGGAAACGGGAAAATCGAAAAAGAGATCGAGAGAAAAGCGGAGCTAAGGAAGCAGAGACTGTCAAAGAGAAGAGCCGTGCGCGGTAGCTTCGATAGATCGTTGCCTTTGGCAGTCATATAGATACTTTGGTGATCATTTATATTAGAGAGCTTCAATTGATTCTTTTGGGCAAAAAATTAAATTTCAGAATTCTTTACTTGGAGAATGTTCATTTCATAACCCGAAATTATACATAAAACATTTTACATATAAATAAAATCAATGTGAGTTTCCAAATGGAAATCGAGTGAAACCGGTCACAATTTGTAAAATGCTCAGCATGGCATCTGAGCAATAAAGTTGTAATATTTTACTATTTTAGATCGCAAAGGATTAAGGAATCAACGAAGGATTTCTCTTGTGTTTGTAAAATCTCCATAAGTATTGAAATCCTACAGGGCCATTGTTTACTTTAAAAAAAGTATTCTGATTGTATTTGTAATTTCAAAAATTCATCATATTCCTATTTTGTTTTAATTTTATGTTTTGATTCTACAGGGTCGTTGATAGAAATATTACGCCGGTTAAGATAATTTAATTAAACTATATACCATTAAACTCTGGATGCAGGAGGAAGGGCAGAAGCCTGATTCAATTACCCTTGTTTCCATTTTGCCTTCCGTGGCTAATATGGGGTCGGTTAAGATAGGGAGGTCGGTTCACGGTTATGTTTTTAGAGCTGATTTTGAAGGGCTTGTGAATGTGAATACTGCATTGGTTGATATGTATTCAAAATGCGGGTATATTCGAATTGGAAGGTTGATCTTTAATGGGATGAGACAGAGGACTACCGTTTTGTGGAATTCGATGATTGATGGTTATGTTCGTAGTGGGTATGCTGAGGAAGCGATTGGTATTTTTGAGAGGATGTTGGATGAAGGAGATTCGAGTTTATTTTCATCTCAAATAAGATGATAGCGTTAACTCTAGGAGATTCGAGTTTAATTAATTTTGATATATATATAATAATTTAATTAAATTTTTTAGAAGAATTCAACGATTCATTGAATTGAGTTGAATCGATGATGGTGGAATTATTTTTAATGGTATATGGTTTAGGGTATATGTTTAAGAGTTTAAGGGTTTAGGGTTTTAGGTTAAGGGTTAAATTATTTTTTATAAAGAATAGGGTCAAATTGAAATAATATTTAAATAATGAGGGTTCATAGAAATACGGAAATAAGTGAGGTACTAAATATATAGTTTACCCTTATTAAAAAAATAAAATTTTAATATATATATAAAATAATTTAATTAAATTTTTAAAATAATTATTAATTGTATGATGGTTCCTTGAAATTTTAAATCTTTATTAATTAATTTAATGATATTCATCGGTGTTCATCATTAGTGGTGTTCATCGATGTTCGTCGCACGTGATAGACTCATCCTAGAACATAACATAAATATACAATAAATTCTCAATAAATTAAAAATTTTATATAAACAATAATTTTATTAGTCTTGATTTAAGCTAAAGGGATAATAACAACCCGGTCAAATGTGTAAGATAATAAGTTTAAAAAAAATCTTAAAGGATCTGGTGAAAATATAAAATAAAAAATTATTAAATATACTTAAAGTTTTATATATAATTCATTAACAATTCATTGAATTGAATTAATCGATGAATTGAATCGATGATGGTGAAATTATTTTTAATGGTATATGGTTTAGGGTATAGGTTTAAGAGTTTTGAGGTTTAAGGTTTAATAGTTTAGGGTTTTAGGTTGAGGGTTAAGGGTTAAATTATTTTTTTATAAAGAACAAGGTCATATTAAAATAATATTTAAATAATGAGGGTTCAATAGAAATACGAAAATAGGTGAGGTACTAAATATATAGTTTACCCTTATTAAAAAATAAAATTTTAATATATAAAAATAATTTAATTGATTTTTTTAAAATAATTATTAATTGGGTCATTGAAATTTTAAATCTTTATTAATTAATTTAATGGTGTTCAGCGGTGTTCAACATTAGTGGTGTTCAGCGGTGTTCGTCGCACGTTGTAGAATTTTCCTGTGTATAATCACACAAATGTTCGATTTAATTTAAATCTAATTTTTTAAATATTCCATTTAAAATATTCGAATATTTTTTTATTTTTAAACTAATCGAATATTTATTAAAATATTAAATATTCCATTTAAAAATATTTGATTTGAAAGAAAATAATTCGATTTTAAAAAGTATTCGATTTAAATCAAGTATTTAATATTCGAATATTTAAAAATCAAATTAACTAAAAGTATTCGGTTTAATTCAAATCGAATTAAAGTATTTGATATAAAAAATGTTCGATTTAATATTTGAATCAATTTAAAGTATTTGATTTAGTATTCGAATCGATTTAAAGTATTTGATTTAATATTCGAATCGATTTAAAGTATTTTAAAATCGAATTAATTTAAAGTATTTGATTTAATATTCGAATCAATTTAAAGTATTTGATTTATAAAAGTATTCTATTTAATTTAAAAATATTAAATATTCGAATACTTTTTAAATCGAATTTCTTTTCTTTTAAATCAAATATTTTTTAAATCGAATATTGAATATTTTACGAAATATTCGATTTAATTTAAAAAGAAAAAATATTCTAATACTTTAACCCGTGTATATTTTTAAAATTGAATATTTAATATTTTTAGATTTAAATTAAATCGAACGTTTGTGTGATTGTACACATCCCAAGTGATCTAAGTTCGAGTCCCCTTTCAACTATTTTTACTTCTTTTTTCCCTAATATTTACTGAAGTATAAGATATGTATATGAAAGTGTGCAAAACGTATCACTAAGAGTAGCTTGGCTCTGTGGTTAATGTGTGAGATTTTTTTTACTTAGTCTCAGGTTCAAAGCCCCACAACACCAACTTTTATTCTTCATTAATTTTCCTTTCACCAGGTGGTGACATATGTCACCACCTGATTGGAGAGAAAATATATTAAATAAAATAAATTAAAATTTGGTTAAATTAACCCAATTGGGTGATGGCACGTGTCATCATCTAATTGGATGATTAATTTTATTTAATAAAAATAAAATTAGGATCAACTTGATTAAATAAGTAAATAACATGGACCAAATATGTAATTTTAAAAATTTCTCGTAAGCTGCCACGTGGCAGTTTTGTCACCTTACCGTTAGAGTTTTAAAGGCGGTGGTCAAAATAAGTTGATTTTGTAAGTTTGGTGGTCTGATTGACGAGTTCGTTAGTTCAATGGTCAAAATAAAAATCCTCAATTTATTTGGTGGTCAGTAGTGTAGTTAACCCTTAGCTATATTTAAAAAGTTCAGATATATGTTTGCTATCTAAATTATACATCTTCTATTAAGTTAGAGCCTAAAATATTTTTTTTATTAAATTGCTACCTAAACTAGGCAACATTTTTATGCGGGTACTTACAAAAAAAAAAAATTCTCCTAAGTTAGTATCTAGTTTAGACACTTTCTCTTAAATTGTTATTAAAATCTATATAATCTATCGATTTGGTCATAGTTTAAAACAATTCAATAAATTTAATCATTTATGTTTAAATTTTTTATCAATTTACTCTTTGTTATTCTCCTAGATTGTTTGTTCTCTCCCCAGAAATGTTATATTGTTTTTATGGTACAATAAAAATTTAGGGTTAAAGACCCATTTGCCCCCTAACTATGCACTTTTTCCTAAACAGTCCACTAAAGTATTTTTCGGAATTTTTGTCCCGTGAACTAAAAATCTTAACCTCATATGCTCTCTTCGTTAAAAAAAATCTCACATGCTAATCAGAACACGCCACATGTCATTTTATTAAAAAAATAAAGTGACATAAATAAAAAGGATGTATGTAAAATTTTTATTTTTGTTCATTTTAGTCCCTTATTTGAACTCTTTTAGAATTAATTTTTTTGACCTTGACAGACTTCCTTCATCGCGTCTCCTCTCACTTTGTTATCGATTTCAATGACAGATAACCAAAGCTGCAGGTTCGTTTACATCTGCAGGGACCTCAAAGATGTGTTTGTTTTGAAATGGTTGTTCATGAACAAGCTGAGGCCTAAACAAACCTGCAGCTTTGGTTATCTGTCATTGAAATCGGTAACAAAGTGAAAGGAATATGAGTTGAGAGGAGACGTAGTCAGCTTATTTTTTTTTGTTAATAAAATGCCACGTGGCGTGTTCTAATTGGCTCGAGAGAATATTTTTCTAACGGATGTTAACGAAGGGGACATATGAGGTCAGGATTTTTAATTTAGGGGAAAACATCTTGAAAAAAATACTTTAGGGGTTGTTCGGGAAAAAGTGCATACTTTAGGGGTTGTTTTTTAAGGTGGAATGCAATTATCCAACCGATATTTTGATCCGATAAACTAATTTAGTTTGACAGTATCAAAAAAATACTAAATTGATGGAATTTTTAAATATAAAGGGGTTATATTTTTTGAATTATTTCAAACTATGACCAAATTGGTAAGATGTATAAATTTTGGGACTAAAATTATTAATAAAAGTATCAAAATAATTGATAGAATTAAAATTAGAACAAATATTTTTAGATATCGATTTAGTAAAAAAAAATTAAACACAAACTTAAAAAATGTCTAACCTGATGCATATTTAAATCATCTTACAAACAACCATTGCTTAGTGTAAATCATCAAAAGTGGGAATGAAAAAAACAAAGGGGTTATATTTTAATAGGTAAACTGTGTAAAAGTAATTTATAAAATTTTTTATATTTAAGTTATAAAATTTAAATTTTAAACTTGAACACTTTAAAATTTAAATTATAAACCCTAAATTCTAGGTTAAAATCATTAAATTTTATGCTCTACACCCTAAAATTCTAACATAATTCCCTAAGACTTATATAAAGTTTAATTTACAGAAATTTATATATTAAAATAATTTCCAAAACAAAAACACATTTATTTGTTTGACTTGGTCTTGTATTGAAATGAAATAAGGCAGATAGAAAGGTCAATAGCCAGCTGACATTGACATTGCCAAGGAAGATACTCTTCTCCACATAACTCCAAACTACAAACCTCCGTTTCCAATGTTTTCATCAATCTTTCACTCCTCCAATTCCCTTTTATTTTACTCAATCTTCTTCAGTTTCAAACCCTGTTTTCAATTTCCTGCTCTTCTTTTCGTCTTTCAAACTTCAGGTTAATTTCCTTCCCTTTTCTTCCCCCCCTCAATTTCTCTGCTTCTTCTCCCCCTTCATATATACAAATATTCTTTCTTTCTAAACTTACTTCTTGCTTCTGAATTTGAAATCCCTCTTCTTGTTTTACCTGTGTTTCAACCCTGTAAACATCATCTTTTTTGGGTTCTTTTTTCATTAATTTTATCATTTTTTTCTGGGAATTTGTTAATATTTTTAGTGATACAGGGGCTTTGAGTTTTTTTTTCTTCATGTTTCTTATTGATTCTAAATTTGCAACCCCAGTTCCTGTTTTGGCCCTGGAAAATCCTCTGTTTTCCTTTTCCTAGAAAATCTTCTACTTTTTCTCCGGAATTAATTGATATTTTTGTCTTTTAAGTGCCCAATTCTTGAAAAATGAAAAAAACTGATTTGAGAAGCTTCCCTGAGCTTATATCAGAGCTAGTAGCCTCAGTGGAAGAGGTTTCCTCGATTGCGAAAGACACAGAAAATGAACTTTTCATTGAATTCTCTTCTCTTCTCAATAAACTTGGTTTGGTTTTGAGTGATATAAAAGATAACAAAGATGTCATGGACACGATTACGATCCGAAAAGCGATCGAATCCATCGAGAAAGAGCTTCGGCGTGCTAAGACCTTGATCGAGAGTCCCAATTCAAAGCAGCCGAATATTCGGATTGAAAATGTGATGCAGGATCTTGGGAGATCATTAGGCCTTGTGTTGTTTGCTAGCATTGATCTTCATTTGGAAATGAAAGAAAAGATTAGCGCATTGCATAAGGAATTTATGAATGTGAGGTTCAATGAAAGCTTTACCCCGAGTCCGAGTTCAGGTCCGAGCCCGAGCCGGCCTCCTAGTCCAATCGATGAATATGAGTTTGTCTCTGCCACTGCATCGGAGAAGGAAATTGAGGAAGAAATAACAGAAATCGAAGAGGAACAAGTGAATCTTTCGATCGACGATGTTGTCTTGCAACTCAAGTATGGCAATGATGAAGACTTGAATTACGCACTTTCCGGGTTCAATGAGTCAATTAAGAAAGGATTGATTACAAATGATTGGATAATTGAGGAAGGCATTATACTCGTTCTAGTTAATAGGTTGAGTTCATGTAAGCCGAACAACCGTTTGATCATTCTTCAGTTATTGCGAAAACTTGCTTCCGAAAATTCGGGAAACAAGGTAAACTTTTCTTCCGGTTTCCATTCATGTTTTCAATTGAATTCTTTTCTTGTTAGTTGGTCTTAAGTATTCTAGTTAACAGGAGAAGATGGCCGATGCAGCATCCTTATCGGCATTGGTGAAATCGTTGACCCGAGATACAGAAGAGAGGAGAGAAGCTGTAGGATTGTTGCTAGATCTGTCTGATCTTCCAGCGGTTTGGAGACGGCTTGGCCGAATTCAAGGGTGCATTGTTATGTTAGTTACTATGCTTAATGGTGATGATCCGATTGCTTCAAGCAATGCAAGGAAGTTGTTGAATGCATTATCGAGCAATACACAAAATGCGCTTCATATGGCGGAGGCCGGTTATTTCAAGCCGTTAGTGCACTATTTGAAGGAAGGTAAAATGGAAGTACCCTTACCTTGATGCATTTGATTGTCTATATCAAAATATATGGTAAATTCCGATATCTTGACAGGCTCCGACATGAGTAAGATCCTTATGGCGACTGCGCTGTCAAGAATGGAACTAACAGATCAAAGTAGAGCTGCCCTCGGAGAAGACGGAGCTGTTGAGCCTCTCGTTAAGATGTTCAATGCGGGAAAGCTTGAAGCAAAGTTATCTGCTTTGAATGCATTGCAAAATTTGTCGAATTTGTTGGAAAACATACAACGGTTGATCAATTCGGGTATAGTGGTATCTCTACTTCAGCTACTTTTCTCCGTCACATCCGTGCTCATGACTCTCCGGGAGCCAGCTTCAGCGATTCTTGCCCGAATCGCACAGTCGGAATCCATTCTTGTTAACCAAGATGTAGCACAGCAAATGCTGTCTCTTTTAAATCTCTCAAGTCCTATAATTCAATATCATCTTCTGCATGCATTGAATAGCATTGCAGGCCATAGTAATGCATCTAAAGTTCGAAGAAAAATGAAGGAAAACGGCGCAATTCAGCTTCTTCTACCGTTCCTAACCGAAAGCAACATGAAAATCAGGACAGGAGCATTGGATTTGCTTTACACACTCTCTAAATATTTACCGGAAGAAATGACCGAACAGCTCGGAGAAAGCCACTTGAACATCATTGTTAACGTTATCGCATCGTCACCATTGGAGACCGACAAGGCTGCTGCAGTTGGCATACTGAGTAACGTTCCGATTAGCAATAAGAAAGTTACCGAAGTTCTTAAGAAAGCCAATTTGCTGTCAGTTTTGATATCCATGATGAATTCAAGTCCTTCAACCATATCACCGGTATCGAATTCATTAGCAGAAGGTGTTGCGGGAGTGCTAATCCGGTTCACGGTTCCTTCGGACAAAAGACTACAGCTTCTCGCAGCACAAAACGAGGCGATCCCATTGCTCGTTAAGTTATTGTCTTGGGGATCACTGGTGGCGAAATGCCGAGCTGCAACCGCGCTGGCACAGCTATCCCAGAACTCGGTATCGCTTCGGAAGTCGAAAAAACAGAGCTGGTTCTGCGCCTCATCCTCGGCAACGGCATTCTGCGAAGTCCACGACGGGTACTGCATGGTTAAAAACACGTTTTGCTTGGTTAAAGCGGGTGGGATTCCGGCATTGGTACAAATCCTGGAAGGCAGAGAGAGGGAAGCCGATGAAGCAGTTTTGAACGCACTGGCGACGCTTTTGCAAGACGAAATCTGGGAAAACGGAAGCGATTGCATCGCTGAAAACGGAGGCGTCGAAGCCATTATCAAGATCATGGGATCCGCGAGTGTAAAGGCTCAGGAGAAAGCGCTTTGGATATTAGAAAGGGTTTTCCAGGTGGAGGAACACAGAATGAAGTATGGCGAATCTGCGCAAGTTGTGCTCATTGATTTAGCTCAAAATGGTGACCCAAGGTTGAAATCAACGACTGCTAAATTGTTGGCTCAGCTTGAACTCTTGCAGGTTCAATCCAGTTATTTTTGAGGCTACCATTTCTCATGTATTGTAATTTGTAAATGAATCGAGTTTGGATGAACAAATTTATATTCTATATTTATTTGTTTTTTTTCCTCCTGGTTTCTCATGCTTTCAGCTTGATTAATCTGGACCAATTTGATCCTTACATTGGTTTTCTGCATACACAAAATCTTAAACTCGAAACATATTTAAGTGATATCAAGCTGCTTTATCGTTTGAACTAACTCACATGGGCTATATTTATTTGTTTTTTTAATGTGTTTGGAAAAAAAAACTAAAATGGTGGTATTGATGATTATTTTGTTTAAATAAATAATTATTTTAGGAGAAAAATAGATCACTAAAGTTTTATGAGTTTAAAAATAATTATAAAAGAAAATTAATGATGTTAAAATTAACATAGTATAAAAACATACAATATGAATTATCATTAGATTTGTAAGAATATATAAATAAGTTTTACAAATAAAAATATATAAAAATATACATTAGAATTAAATCAAATGATATTTTTCAAGTTTCAATTTTTAGGGTAAACTACAAAAATAGTCACTAAAGTTTTAAGGTGCTTGCACTTTGGTCACTAAATTTTAAAAATTTAAATATAATCATTAAATTTTTAATTCGTTTTTATTAGGACCACTCTCATTAATTGACATTAGATAGTGCCGATGTGGTAGGTTAATTTCCTTTCTTCTTCCCCTTTGTTCTTCTTTCTATGCTCTGTTATTCCTCTGTTAACTTAACCTAAAAGTTAAATATATATTCAAATTTTCAAATCTTCGATTTATAATATAAATTTATACAAGTGGTAAAATCATAAAATTGTAACAAAATACAAACATGTCGGTTTTACTCTTCGTCACAGAACTATAAGACTCATTCTTTTATAAAAGGACAGACATTAATATAATAACTTAGATGTAACTTCATGTTGCCATTTGAGTTCGACTGGTCCTTGTTCTACAGATCGAAGCAGGCCTCCCAAAGCAAAGAGGCTGCAAACCAATTCAATCAGATGAAACAATTGTCCTATTTATTGCATCAATTCATGGATGATGTAACGTATAAGGCAGTTGCGGTCGCATTGCATTTGTCGCGATTACGGATATAACAAATGCTATTACGGTCACTGCAAATATGAACCGCTATTTAAATCCCAAGAAAAAGAAAGAATTGAAAACTTACCATCCTTCGAGGAAGCTTCTGCTCCTGCCGTTCCCACCCTTGTTTATTGTCACCGATGGACCACAAGCTGTATGAAGATAAATCGGGTTGGCAAAGAATCATTTGAAGAAAGAAGCAAAAAAAGAAACCAAGAAGATAATATTCCTTATCATCAAATCGAACTGAATTTCAATACTACTTATCATCAAGTATCAAATTTATATCGGTATCTTCTTCTCAATGTGTGGATTTATTAGTGCTTTCAGATTACTTTATACTATATGTATAGAAAAGAATATGAATGGACTTGAGCAAATTGATAGCCATTCCCAGCAAAAATCAAAGAATATTCTTTTCTTTATGGGTTTCAGTTAAAGCTTTACCATTGTTTTTAACTAAACTAAAAATTCTTGTTGAGACTCTAATTCAATTACAGAACAGTGTCTTGTATACAGATAAATTCATGCACACTTACAGATAAATTCATGCACACTTGCAGGCTACGCTGCTTGAACTTAGATCATCTAGGGCTGTTGGCCCGTGTTTTATTAGTGCTTTCGGATTTCGCTGAGCTAGTGCAAGCCTCTTGTCAACACAATGGGGACGTTGTTGACAATGTGGATGGGTATTGAGAAAGCTCTTGGTTGGAAAGTGTCCTAAGTCAAACACTTCTCATGTGTTGGCTCACAAGGCAAGCTCTGCATATCATGAGTTGGCTCTTAAATGACCCGAATTGCCATTAAAATCTATTTCCAACAGTTCTGCATCAGTCAAAAGAACTTTAACGCGAACCCAGAAGCATATGGATCAAAAATACATATCACTTTCAAAATCGAAAATCATGATCGTCTACGTTGCACTACTAGCTCCTAAAAGCACAGTTCATGCAGAATCCAGCAAAGTTTAAACATTTTCTTTTAAATCCCAAGTACAAACTAATTTCAACTCATTACAAGAGATAATTAGCTGAAACCCTATTATCTATAACAAATTCATGGAAGACATATAGAGTACTAGCAATTACAGGCTAAACAAATGAAATTAGGTTACAGGACAGCTTATGAACAACTCTAATTAACAAATTTTACGTGTGTGTGTGTGGTTCCTCCAAAAAATGACATTGTTTTACATTTCTACGACGTAAACTTTATACCGATAAATAGAACATACACTAATCAATCAAGACAATGTTAGGTACTAAACACTGATTTAAAAGTAGCATTGCCATTCATTTTACCTAGGATTTTCTCTGTTGTTGTCCTTGATTCAGAAGTTGCTGCCGATCACGGTCATGTTTGATAAGGAGCTGAGCATATACTAGCTCATTCCAAGTATCGGGAACACCGGGAAGGCACCAATGGCTGCAATCTTGGATTCTAGTAGGTGAACTTTTCTCTTCCTCGGTTAAGTTCTGCTTCCTGTAAATTGACGGATGTGCATCCTTACGGAAACCGGTCATTCTCGAAACATTAAGATACAAGACCGGTGTAGTCATGCCATTTATCACTGACTCAAAAATTCGCATTGTTGACGGATATTTCTTCAAGTACTTCTCATTTGTGATAGGTTCAATTTCAGCGTCACATTGCCCGCCAGAATTCCACCTTCCACCCCTGGGAACATGCAAAATAAATTGAAGGCACTTGTTTACGAATAACGGGGTTCAACCTAACATATTCTTTTGATGTTCGATTTACCTGAAATGTGAGGCCGAAAAGCCCCTGAAGAAAACAAGGGTCTTCGTAGAATCTATATTAGTATCTATCCATTTTGCCCATGTAGTCAAAGCTTTTCGAAACGCTACTTTAACATTCAATCGATTATAGATGGTGTTCCCCTCTTGATAGTAACCGCTCCTACAAATTGTTTGAAACCATTAAGAGCTCCTACTTAAAGATTACTTATCTTCTCATATGAACAAATAGGTAGCATAAAAGGGTACCCCTTCTTAGTTTTATCATGAGTCCACCAATGTCCGGTATTGAAAATGAGAACATCGACATTTTTGTACTTATTAAATGATTGATCGATCATATCAATTCTAAGTGTTTCCTTCTTTGATCCATTTCTCCCGACCATTTCCCATTCTTGAACTAGAAATGGCGAACGGAAGTACTCAATCGAGCAATTATAACCCTGTTCATTCATTCATTTTAAATTAGCACATAAAACACAAGAAGACCTCACTTACTGCAACTTAACAATTAGTCTATACGAAAAGCAAAGGACAAAGGACAAACATACTTTGAATGCAATGGAGTGAGAACCCTGTTTTCCTAATTCCTCCCTACCAGAGACCTCGAAAACACTGCTTTTATCCTCAACCGAGTTTCGAAGGACACAAACCAGAGATTCCCACATATTCCGACCGAGTGAATCGCCAACGAAAACTACACGCTTCCCTCTCAGTAATTCCAGCATATGCTTTCCATTCAACCTGCATGACAACTCCACCCAAAACTAATCTAAAGCAAAAGCTAACAAGAAATAAGCTATACACACATACACACATATGAAAATCATTTCCAACAAATTCATATGAACATGAAGAAATTAGAACCACCAGTATATATGCAAATTAGCACAAATTCATTTACATGAACTCCACCCATATTCAATCTAACCAAGACAAGAAGATCATTTTCAACAAACATAAATACATAAGCAAATCAGCACAGCCCTAAAATATGAATCTAAATATGAGAAGTTGGTGAATTACCTTGGCAAGATGCATCCATTGGGTTGCCACCTGTACTTCTCATAGCCCCTATCAGGCCTACCATTAACAAAGCAATTGAAGGACTCATCAATATATGGACAAGACCCTGGGGGATAAAGAGGGTAAGATTCATCTCTCACCCATTTCCCATCAAATATTCTACACTGATTTACAATTTCAACAAAATCTCCCTTCCTTTGCTTCTCAAGTAATTCATCACTGCTTCCATCCACCAACTCTTTCCCACTAGTTCTAAAAGACCCATCTTTTTCACCAAATTTCTCAGGAAGGGTTCCATTGATAACTTCACTTGACAAAGAAGAATCATTTTCTGCATGAAATCTTTCAGATTCCTTGGAAATCTGAAAAGGGTTTTCCCGGAACTGGGAAACGGAAAGTGGGTGGTGATCGGATTGGGAAGAGTTGGGGAGAAAGTGAGAGAAACGAGAGGAAAAGTTGGATCTGTAAAAAGAACTTTTGAAGAAGCTTTGAAGCCGAGGAGAAGAGTAAGAAGATGGATTGAGGAATAAGAAAGTTGAGAAACCAATGACGAAAACAGAAGTGAAAGTAAAGGCAAAAGTCACCCTGTTTGTTGTCGTTAAGGCTGAGAATGCTGCCGTCTTTGTTGTTCCTCTCGGTGTCGGTGGGGGGTCAGCCATTACAAGACCACAAGGAAAGTTTTGAGCTTTGAAACTAAGGCTGGTTTCCTATTTTTGTATAATCCGATCTTTCGAGTCAGTGAAAATGCGGTTGCTTGTAAGAATTTTATTGAAATCTATGTCGCATCTTCAACATTAGAATTGGTTAAATAAGTGTCTAAAGTATATCATTTTTGAATTTGAGGTGTTTAAGTATTTTCTTTTTTTTAAATATGTGGTTAAAATTTAAAAGTTATAATTTTAAGTGTTCCATCATATTAAAAAATGTAATCCATGTAAAAGCAGGAATAATGATTTTTTTTGAATTTTTTTATAAAAAATTAATTTTCTTTTAAAAAAAATCTCGAAATTTATAAAAATGTTCAAATCAATCCCTAAAAGTCTCTAAATCCTCATCGTTGCTGCCGCAGGCCACCGTCACCAGACTCACCCATTCGGTCGTTGGACTCAGTCGGCCATTTTTCCTCACTTGTCGTCGCTGAAAACGACGAACGTTGTGCCGATCGAACGGTTATTTCACGTTCAACATTTAATGTTCGGTTGGCACACCGTTCGCCGATTTTTTACCAAGGCGAGCGAGGGAAATGGCCGGCTGAGTTCAATGACCGAACAGGTGGAGTCGAGGGCGGCGGGCGGCGACGGCAACAGTGAGAATTTGGGGATTTAAGATTTAAAGATTTAGAGACTATTTCAGAAAGTTTTAGAATTTTAAGATTTCTTCGTAAAGTTTTAACTTATTAAAATAAAATTAAACTAAAGAAATTAAAAATAAAATGTGTCGATTTTGTATTGGTTAGCAAATTTTTTAACGGTAGTTAACTACTAAGTACCTAAAATTACAACTTTTAAAATTTTAAATACTTATTTTTATAAAAAAAAATATTTTGGGCGCCTTAAGTTAAAAAAACATATTTTGGGCACTTGTTTTTTATTTAAGCCATTAGAATTCTATAAATAGTTAAAGTGCAGAGGTAGGATCAGAATTAGATGTAGGACTCTTGTTCAAAGCGACCCGTACAATATTAAGTATATTTGTTTAAATTAATATTACTACATGGAGTCTTAATTATCTCTAGTAACTTAAAATTCTTCGTTACTTAACTTTACATTAACTGAATTAGAAATTTATCTTTTATAAAAAAATAGAAAATTATAAAAATCCTTAATAAAAATATAAAACTATGACCCTATTTGGTAATTAGCGGATAATTGATAGCGAATAACGGATTACATTAGCTGATAATTGATACCTTGACTAGCGGATTGTATTAGCTGATTGTATAAAAGTATTTGGTAAAATTAATTGATAGCTGATTTGACTAGCGGATTGTATTAGTTGATTGTATAAAAGTATAAAATAAAATTAATTGATAGCTGATAGCTGTTAGATTATTTAAACAAGCAAAATGACATATAAGGACATGATTATATTCAATACTTGTTTGAATAGTTTATTAGTTATCAATATTTTTATCTAATTATTATTAATTAGATCAATAAATTTAAATGCACATATAAATATGTGAGAATAAAAAAGTAAATAGGATTAGCTTATAAATAGGGTGAGAAAATATTTAATTTAGGTTATTTTGAGATTTTTGGTAATTGGTAAGGGTAAAAGAGTCTTTACAACTCTAATATCAAACCTCTAATCTCAAAAAGCTCCTATTATAACCTTTTTCAAAATTAGCGGTTTTACCCCAATCCGCTCTTTCAATCCGCTATTTACCAAACAACAATATTAGCGGAATTGACTGGTCAAACCTCTATTTATGCCTTAAACTTCTAATTCTTGCCCAAACACCTTTTTACCAAACAATGCTTATTTTAGCAAATTTACGAAAGTAATTGATAAAATTTAAAATATAAGATAATTTTGAGCTTTAAAAATAGACAAAAAAATGATACACTGTGTAAGTGTAATTCTTTGTCAAATTTAGGGGTTAAGGGTTTAGTTTAGAGTTTAAGGATTTAGAATTTAAGATTAAGAGTTTAGAGTTTAAAATTTAGGGTGTTATGTTTGGGGTTTAGATTTTAAACAAGGATTGTGTAAAAAAATTATGTTGGTTGTGTATCTAAATATAACCCTTTAAAATATAAATTTATATCTAATATACTGGCGGTGAAAACTTTTAGTTTCCATAAGTGCCTTAGTTTTAAGGTTTATGGGCTCAATTTAGGGTGTAGAGTTTAGGAGTATAGTTGTAATGGCTTAGAATTTAGGGGGTTAAGGTTTATGTTTTAGGGTAAAATGTTGAAGATTTATATTTTAAAATATAATCCTTAAATTCTAACCATAAACCTTAAATTCTATTCACAGTTACTAAATTCTAAACTACTAAATTTTACATCCTAAACTAACTCTTTAAATCCTAAAACTAAGGCGTTTTTGAAAATTAAAAGTTTTCAATGTCAGTGTATTAAACAATTATATAACATTTGATAAAAAAACAATTATCCAAACAATATATAAAGTTTTAAAAAATCAACCAATATCTATAAAATCTTCGTAAAAGTGACAGAGTAGTCCTTGTATTTCATCTTGGATTGCATTTTTGTGCCTCTACTAAAACAATAGGTAAATTGGTCTTTTTACATTTCAAAAATAGTAAAATGATCATTCTCATTTGAAATCTCACCCATTTGTGTTGTAACCCCCTCGTTCCGGTCTGGCCGGATGACCGGTTCGAGTGGGCCATACGGGGAAAATCGAAGCGAAACCCGTTAAGGTTACCCCTCGGTTAGCAATCCTAAAAATTTCTTTTAATTTAATCTTTTCTAAAGGCACATTTAAATCCTATGTGAGCACAACATCGGAAGAATTTGAGAAAGACACGCAACAAAACACAAACTGACAAATAAACAGTCCAATTTTAATCCATTAGGCAGGCCATTTCGAAACACCATTGAGGCGTATCGAAACGCCTTGACCTGGTCAACTGCCCCAAGCCCACACGAGAAGGTCGTATCAGAACGGAGGTCAACCGTTCCGAAACACCCTCAACGGTCAACTTCTCGTGGTCAACGAGATATTGACCGTTCCGAAACCCTTAGACCCGTTTCGAAAACCCTTTATATCGACAATTTCTCAGATTTCCAGTAGCCAAAGTGTTCTGATACTCGTTTCGAAACAAGGGTTCATAGTGGCCAAACCGTATCGAAACGAGTTCCAATACGGGGTCCCTGAAGCCTTACCCGTTCCGAAACGGCTCAGCCCGTTTCGAAACACTGGCTGTCTACAACCTTCGAAAACCAACTTTAAGCATTTTTCAACAACTCCAAAGGCCCTAAACGACCCCAAGAAGCCCTCAACACTTACAAGCATAAACTAGAGGCATTGGCCCTATCTCAAAACATGCTCAAACACACAAGGCATAAGATGAAGCATTCATTCATGGCATTTGCACAAAGACAGCATTGCATATAAGGCATGCTCAAGGACTCAAAAGCCAAATGGCACAATTCATCACATAAGGGTTTACATGTCAACCAAAAGCAACTTAAACGTCCTAAGGCATGACCATCTCATACCAACATTCATCATCCAACAATAACATGGATACCAACAAATCTCCAAGAGTCATACTATGCCAAACAAAATACACCTTTGCCCAATTGCTAAACTACTACATTAATTGTTAAATCATACTTGAGCAACAAAAATTTGGAAAGCCCATTCGCCTTGCTCCTTGCTAACACCGCGCTAATGATCTGCATTGTTAAAAATGAGAGCGTAAGCTAGAAGCTTAGTGAGGATGCTCTAAAATTAAAACAACAACAATGCAAGGTCCAAGGATGCAAATCCTCAACCTCACATTCAACATACATAGGTATCAACAAGTCAACCTAGCTCAACAACAAATATCTCAATTATCACAACATCATAAACATGAGTGCAATATCATTGGCCACTATTAGTTTACCCGGATGTGTGGATTTAACCTCAACAACAACATTACCTCGGTGAGATTACACTTATCACCGGACCTTGCATGGGCGGGATTCCACTCATCACCACATGCCCTACGGATGGGATTCCACTCATCATCACGTAGAATATAAATAAATTTTTGGTGGAATATTACATCACCATACTCCTCCTTGATGACTCAACGCCATCAAGGCCACGTACGTTTTGACTCAATTGTGTGCACACTAATCTTAATGATCGATCATTTATATCCGGTAAGTTAATTAGTGCCAATTTCACTAACCACATCACATATCCACCATTTATGTCTCATACTCATCACATATACATATCAAGATACACCCATACAAACCAATCCACATTTCACAAGAACAAGTAGGCAATGGCATATCATTTATCAATAGGAAATCAAGGAGTTAAACTACCAATTTAATCTCCCACCTAGGAATGGCCTACCAAGCTCATTCCTACACATCCACTACACACTTGAACCAACTTTAAAACAATTTAAAGTTTTACTCACCACCCTTCCTTAGCAACCCAAGCGAGCAAGCAAGCCCCTAAATGCCCGGATTCGATCCCGATGCCTCTCCAACGTCTCCTCTTGTTTCTAGCCAATCAAAACACATCCATTACTCACAAATCAATGCTAAATTTCAATCACCACTCCAACCCATAAACACAAGCCATGCTTCAACAATTTCAACCCAACAATCACCCCAAAATTTCCATTTTCGAGCTCCATTAAAACCCAGCTGAAAACCATGTTTTCAAACACCCAAATGACACCTAAATAGTCCCAAAACACCTTCCTAACATCCCTAAACCATCAGCCCTTCAACCAACCCTAAAACTCACCAAAATCCAAGTTTTAGACACCTCAAAAATGGCCACAAGGACCCATTTCGGGTTTTCACCCAAAATCGCCCATTTGAACATATCATGTGTATTTTAAGGAAACTAAACCAAAACCCAACTTAATAATTCAAAACCAAAGGTGAAACCCATCAAAAACTCAAACTTTCTTTAAACTCCAAATTTCGAAAAGATGATAGTTTTCAATTTCAAGACTAGGTAAATGTGGAGGATGAAGAGGAGAGTTCAAATATATAATTACCTTTAAAAATGCCCTTGAGTAGAGGAAGAAATTTGATGGAATAGTGAATTTGGGGTTTGGGAGGGTTTAGGGTGGTTTTCACGTTGGGGGGGGGGGAAATGGGGAGGAGGACACTTTTTTTGTTCCTTTTTGAATCAAAAAGGTGATCTAGCTTTTTAAATTGTTTTGGGCTAAATTACCAAAATGATCCCTCCTTTTTATTTAAAACTTAATTGTCTCAAGCCAAGGTCAATTTGATTAAAATTAATTTTACCGACTCGGACCAACTAACCCGACTAACTCCTAATCCCAAAACACGGGTGTTACAACTCTCTCCCATTTAAGGAATTTCGTCCCAGAAATTACCTGACTGAAAGAGATACGGAAACTGCCTTTCCATATCCTCCTTCCTCTCCCGGTGGCCTCGTCCACACCTCGACGTTGCCACTGCACTTTTACTAACTCGATCGATCTACCCCGCAACACCTTACTATCAGAAGCTAGGATCTCAACTGGTTCTTCTTCATAAGTCAAATCTGGATTCAATTCAATCTCCTCTACAGGCATAACATGTGATGGATCAGACCTATACTTCCGGAGCATCGAAACATGAAATACATCGTGTATCTTCTCTAGCTCGGATGGCAAACGTAACTGATAAGCAACCGAACCAACCCTCTTCACAATATCATACGGTTCTATGTACCTCGGACTCAACTTCCTCTTTCAGCCAAACCTCATTACTTTCTTCCACGGAGACACTTTCAAGAACACCTTCTCACCTACTGAGAGATCAACTTCTTTTCTCTTCAAGTCGGCATAGGACTTCTGCCTATCCGAAGCAGCCTTCAATCGATCGCAAATCAATTTTACCTTGTCAATTGTCCCCTTGAGCAAATCCGGCATAGGTAACAACTTCCGTCCCACCTCGGCCCAACAAACTGGAGTTCTACACTTCCGGCCATACAAGGCCTCATACGGAGCCATCTGAATACTCGACTAGAAGCTATTATTGTAATCAAACTCAACTAGAGGCAAGTGCTTCTCCCATGTACCCTGAAAATCGATGATGCAATAACGCAACATATCTTCTAGAATCTGTATAACTCTCTCTGACTGACCGTCTGACTGACCGTCTGACTGAGGATGATAAGACGTGCTGAAGTTCAAACGGGTACCCAAAGCTGTATGCAGACACTCCCAAAATCGAGCTGTAAACCTCGGATCTCTATCGGACACAATAGACTTCGGCACACCATGCAGTCTAACAATCTCACCAATGTACAAATCGGCCAACCTATCTAAAGTATAAGTGGTATTGACTACCAAGAAGTGAGCACACTTCGTAAAACGATCTACTATCACCCAAACTGAGTTCTTCTTCGTAGGAGTCAAAGGCAAACCCGAAACGAAATCTATGGTGATATTCTCCCATTTCCATTCCAGAATTCTCAACGGTTGCAACAAACCTGAGGGAACCTGATGTTCCGCCTTCACTCTCTGACACACCAAGCACTTACTCACAAAGTCGGCCACATCTCTCTTCAAACCAACCCAAAAGTACTCATTCTTCAAGTCACGGTACATCTTCGTACTCCCCGAATGCATAGCAAACGGACTAATGTGTGCCTCAGTCAAAATCGTACATCTCAAGTCACTGTCCTCTGGCACAACTATTCTATCTTTGAAACACAAAACCCCATCGGTACTGAAACTGTAGTCTGAAGATCTACCTTTGGCTATATCTTGCACGTGAGGTGCCAAAGATCTATCTAAGAGCTGCTTCTCTCTAATCAACTGACCTAGAGTAGGTCTAACCTGAAGCTCGGTTATCAAGCCACCATCTCCGGACAAGCTCAATCTAGCAAACATGGCTCTCAAGTCTACGGCTATCTTTCTACTCAATGCATCGGCCACTACATTAGCCTTACCCGGATGGTACTCAATGGTAAGATCATAGTCTTTTAGCAACTCTAACCACCTACGCTGTCGGAGGTTCAAATCTCGCTGAGTCATGATGTACTTCAAACTCGTGTGATCTGTGTACATTGTGCATTTCTCACCGTACAAATAATTCCTCCAAATCTTCAGAGCAAACCCAACTGCAGCTAACTCTATGTCATGGGTCGGATAGTTGCGCTCGTGAGTCTTCAACTATCTTGAGGCATAAGCCACCACTCTCTTGTCTTGCATGAGAACACAACCTAGGCCTACATAGGAAGCATCACTGTAAACTACATAGTCTTTCTCATACTCTGGCTGAATCAAGATCGGTTCTTGAGTCAAAGCTTCTTTCAATTTCTCAAAGGCTCTCTGTCTTGCGTCTGTCCACTCAAACTGTACACTCTTCTGAAGTAACTGTGTCAATGGACCGGCTAACTTAGAGAAACCTTCTACGAATCTTCTATAGTATCCAGCTAAGCCTAGGAAGCTACGTACCTCTGTTACAGACTTCGGTTGCTTCCACTCAACAATGGCCTCTATCTTCTTCGGATCAACTCTAATCCTATCGGCTGACACCACGTGTCCTAAGAAGACTACCTCTCGGATCCAGAATTCACACTTGCTCAACTTCGCATACAACTGATGATCTAGCAAAGTCTTCAAAACTAGTCTCAAGTGTCGGTCATGGTCTTCTTCAGTTCGTGAGTACACCAAGATATCATCTATAAAAACAACTACAAACTGATCTAGGTACTGATGAAAAATCCTATTCATCATATCCATGAAAGCAGCCGGTGCATTTGTCAACCCAAAAGGCATGACTAAAAACTCATAGTGACCATACCTAGTTCTAAAGGCCGTCTTCGGTACATCAACCTCTCTTACCTTTAGCTGGTAGTAGCCTGATCTCAAGTCAATCTTCGAAAAGACTAATGCCCTTCTCAACTGGTCAAACAAATCATCAATTCTAGGCAACAGATACTTATTCTTCACTGTTAACTGATTCAACTGTCTGTAATCCATACACATTCTCATGCTTCCATCTTTCTTCTTTACAAACAAAACTGGTGCACCCCAAGGTGAAGAACTAGGTCGAATGAAGCCTATATTTGTCAACTCTTACAACTGAGTCTTCAACTCTTTCAGTTCTTTCGGTGCCATGCGATACGAGCAATCGAAATAGGAGCTGAATCAGAATAAGTCTCAATGGTGAACTCTACCTCTCTATCCGGTGGTAACCCTGGAAACTCTTCCGGAAACACACTAGGGAAGTCACACACTGTTCAGATGTCGTGAGGTCTAACCTCAGTCATGTTAGGGTTCATCACATAGGCCAAGTATGCTTCGCAACCCAACTCAACTAACCTTTTAGCCTCCAGAACTGAAACTACATTGGACAAGAACTTCACGTTCTCACCCACCACTACAATATCATAATCATCTGTGAGCCTCAAAGAAATCCTCTTAGTTTCAAAGTCTATCCTAGCTCTATGCTCCGTGAGCCAATCCATACCCAGAATTACATCAAAACCATAAAAAGGTAGCTCCATCATATCCACTGGAAATACATGTCCCTGAACCATCAATGAACACCTTCTGTACATCTTTCTGACTACTACTGTATCCCCAAAGGAACTAGTAACACTAACTCCTACCTCTAACATTTCACAAGGCAATTTCAATGGCTGTGCATGCTCACTCAATATATAGGAATGCGTAGACTCGGAGTCAATCAAAGAAAGTAAACCCAAAGACTGTATCGAGAAGTTACCTGCGATCACATCTGTGTCATGCTGATCCCCACGCTGAGCGTAAACTCTGGCCTGACCTCCGCCCTCCGACTGGACTGCAACTACATGTGCTATGTTCCTATGACCATCATTTCTCGGCTGAAAGTTACCTCTACCGCGCCCGCGGCCTCTCTGAAAGTCATTGGCTCTAGCAGGAGCCTGAGCTGGTGCCTGCCCCACCTGATGTGGACAGTCACGCCTAATATGATCTCTAGCCCCACAACTCCAACACGAGTGGAAATTCCCCCAACACTCACTTGTATGGTTCCTCCCACATGTAGCACATGTGGGCAACTTCCCACCAGCCCTCTGGCCCTGTTGGCCCCTACCGTGGTTACCGCCACCACGCCTATGATCATAGTGATGCCGGTTGTCCTGATGCCTCTTGGCATCACCTCTATCAAAGTCACTAGACCTCTTGCTGGAACTAGAGCCACCAGATCGTTTGGTCAAGCCCAAACCGTGCTCTAAGTCCTTGGCCCTCACAACCAAGACATCAAAATCAGTGTAGTCTGAAGCTAGATTGTACCTCTTGATTCCTTCATTCAGCCCATAACAGAAACGGTTACATCGTTCCACCTTAGTAGGGACAAGCTCAGATGCATACTAACTCAGCCTAACAAATCGAATCTCATAGTCTGTCACAGTCATATTCCCCTGAAGCAAAGCCATAAACTCACTCTTCCTCTCATCGAGATATCGCAGACCCAGATACTTCTTACAGAATGCTGACTCAAAGAACTCCCAAGTAATCTCGGCCTCATCCATACCTGTAATGATGGTGACCCACCAAGTGTAAGCATCACCCTGAAGCAAGGACTCGAGACACCCTAACTTGCGCTCTCCGGTACATCCCATCTACGCGAGGATACAGACAGTCTTCTCAAACCACAACTCAGATCTTTCCGGTGTAGACCCTCTGAACTCTTCGACCCCTAGACCACAGAGCCTCTCTAATGGCAAACCAGTGCCCTCTCCCTGAGGCTGTGCTGCTGCCTGACCCCTAGCCACTGCAGCCTGAAAAGCCCCGGCTATCGCCTGAACTAAAGGAGCTAAGTCTATTCCGGCCGGACCTTGGCCACCTTGGCCTTCCTGAGGTCCCTCTCCTTCGACCCCGGCCTTGCCTCCTACTCCTGGTGGAGGAGGTGGTGGTGGTGGAGGTGGTGGAGGAGCTCCAAATCCAACCACAAGCTCTCCCACTTGAGCCTCAACTCTAACTACTGGCTCAACTCCTGGAGCCGCTGCCCGTGGTTTCGGTCGAACCATCCTAGGCCTCCCACGTGGTCTCATGGTACAACTAGCAAGATAATAACTACAACAAACAACAACAAACAGATAGGGATTACGTTAGCAAAAGCAAGGGTCCAACAGTGCTCAAGTACTTCCTTCACAAAAACCTTTTTAAATTAAGTAATAGTAGCAATGGGCACTCGACTCAACACCAAACGCAACAATTCATGCTTCAAATCATCATACGAATACTCAAACAACGAGATTTCATGGCAAGGCATACATCAAGCAATACAATTATTTAACACCTCAAGCTTACCTCACTTACCTGCTCGAGGTCTCGGTAACCTCAGGCTCTGATACCAACAAATGTAACCCCCTCGCCCGGTCTGGCTGGATGACCGGTCCGAGTGGGCCACACGAGGAAAACCGAAGCGAAACCCGTTAAGGTTACCCCTCGGTTAGCAACCCTAAAAATTTCTTTTAATTTAATATTCTCTAAAGGCACATTTAAATCCTATGTGAGCACAACAGCGGAAGAATTTGAGAAAGACACGCAACAGAACACAAACCGACAAATAAACAGTCCAATTTTAATCCATTAGGCAGGCCGTTTCGAAACACCATTGAGGCGTATCGAAATGCCTTGACCTGGTCAACTGCCCCAAGCCCACACGAGAAGACCGTATCGGAACGGAGGTCAACCGTTTCGAAACACCCTAAACGGTCAACTTCTCGTGGTCAACGAGATATTGACCGTTCCGAAACCCTTAGACCCGTTTCGAAACCCCTTCATATCGACAATTTCTTAGATTTCCAGTAGCCAAATTGTTCCGATACTCATTTCAGAATAGGGGTTCACAGTGGCCAAACCGTATCGTAACGAGTTCCGATACGGGGTCCCTGAAGCCTTACCCGTTCCGAAACGGCTCAGCCCGTTTCGAAACACTGCTGTCTGCAACCTTCGAAAACCAACTTTAAGCATTTCTCAACAACTCGAAATGCCCTAAACGACCCCAAGAAGCCCTCAACACTTACAAGCATAAACTAGAGGCATGGGCCCTATGTCAAAACATGCTCAAACACACAAGGCATAAGATGAAGCATTCATTCATGGCATTTACACAAAGACAACATTGCATATAAGGCATGCTCAAGGACTCAAAAGCCAAATGGCACAATTCATCATATAAGGGTTTACATGCCAACCAAAAGCAACTTAAACGTCCTAAGGCATGACCATCTCATACCAACATTCATCAAGTTTAACATGGTTACAAATCCAACAATAACATGGATACCAACAAATCTCCAAGAGTCATACTATGCTCAAACAAAATACACATTTGCCCAATTGCTAAACTACTACATTAATTGTTAAATCATACTTGAGCAACAAAAACTTGGAAAGCCCCTTCGCCTTACTCCTTGCTAACACCACGCTAATGATCTGCATTGTTGAAAATGAGAGCGTAAGCTAGAAGCTTAGTGAGGATGCTCTAAAATCAAAACAACAACAATGCAGGGTCCAAGGATGCAAATCCTCAACCTCACATTCAACATACATAGGTATCAACAAGTCAACCTAGCTCAACAACAAATATCTCAATTATCACAACATCATAAACATGAGTGCAATATCATTGGCCACTATTAGTTTACCCGGATGTGCGGATTTAACCTCAACAACAACATTACCTCGGTGAGATTACACTTATCATCGGACCTTGCATGGGCGGGATTCCACTCATCACCACATGCCCTACGGATGGGATTCCACTCATCATCACGTAGAATATAAATAAATTTTTGGTGGAATATTACATCACCGTACTCCTCCTTGATGACTCAACGCCATCAAGGCCACGTACGTTTTGACTCAATTGTGTGCACACTAATCTTAATGATCGATCATTTATATTCGGTAAGTTAATTAGTGCCAATTTCACTAACCACATCACATATCCACCATTTATGTCTCATACTCATCACATATATATATCAAGATACACCCATACAAACCAATCCACATTTCACAAGAACAAGTAGGCAATGGCATATCATTTATCAATAGGAAATCAAGGAGTTAAACTGTAACCCCCTCGTCCCGGTCTGGCCGGATGACCGGTCTGAGTGGGCCACACGGGGAAAACCGAAGCGAAACCCAAAGGGTTCCCCCTCGGTTAGCAACCCTAAATTTTTTTTCATTTTAATCTTGTCACATTCGAACCCCAAACCACATTCAAACAACCAAATTTTAATCTCGACTAAAAGTATCTTAAATCCTATGTGTTTTTCTCTTTAAAAAGGCCAACAAGTCAAAACAGTGCAGTCTTAAGCAAAGGTTTCGAAACCTCCCCAAAAGGTTTCGAAACTGAGACTGGCAGTAAGGTCTGGAACCCAAATTTCTGCAAAGGTTTCGAAACCCTCCCCATGGTTTCGAAACCCTCTTCCATGGTTTCGAAACCTCCCTCAAAGGTTTCGAAACTTAGGCCGGCAGTGAGGTCTGGAATCCCAGATTTTTCAAAGGTTTCGAAACCTTCCCTAAAGGTTTCGAAACTTAGGCTGGCAGTAAGGTCTGGGAGCCTAGATTTCTGCCAAGGTTTCGAAACCATCCTCATGGTTTCGAAACCCTGGTGCAGGGGATCACTTACTGCCCAACCTAAGGACTTTCTAGGGAGAAAGAACAATAAGATCATGCATAGACATATATAGAAGCTTAAAAAGGACCAAAGGCATGAATTAGCATTCATAAGACTTGCACATACTATAATCTAAGCAATCATACATGAGCCATAGGTAGCAATCACCATGAGTCAAGGCATACGAACATGACATTCCCACAAAGAGCAAATTCAGCATCTAAGGTCATACATGGAAGCTCAAGAGCCCAAATGGCACAAATCAACACAAGAGGTTTGCACTCATACACAAGGCAACCTAAGCATCTAAAGCATGCCATCACACACCATCATTCATCATAGCAAATCATGCTTACAAACCATAGTCAACTTAACATCAACACATATAAATGAGTCATACAAGCTCATACACAACCCTTGCCACATTGCTAACTATTACAAAATTACCACCGTACTTGAGTCACAAACTTGGAAGCCCTTCTTGCCTTGCCTCGAGCTAACACCACGCTAATGATCTGCATTGTTGAACATTGAGAGCGTAAGCTATAAGCTTAGTGAGGGTGCTCTAAAACGAAAAACATCAACAATGCAGGGTTCAAGCATGTTAATCCTAGTCTTACATACATCAAGCATAGGCATAAAAATCAAGTAGACCTAGCTAGTCTTTCAAGTGGCATATATGGTTTCTCGATCCTACCAAGCTCAATTATCAATATCAACATCATATAGCAACACCATAAATCACCAACATATATCATCATCACATATTACAATGTATGAACAAGTTAATTGGCCATTTTAATTACCCCGATTGTGCGGATTTAAACCTCATCAACACTTTACCTCGGTGGGATTTCACTCATCACCGAACCTTGCATGTGCGGGATTCCACTCATCGCAACATGCCCTACGGATGGGATTCCACTCATCACCCCGTAGAAATGTAATAAAAGCTTCCGGTGGAATGTTACATCACCGTACTCCTCCTTGATGACTTAACGCCATCAAGGCCACGTACGTTTTGACTCAATTTGTGTGCACACTATCCTAATGATCGATGATTTACAACCGGTAATTATTTTAGTGCCAATTATCATAACCGCATCATATATATATCATCAACCACATTCATGCTCAATCTCATAGATGCATATCAAGATAACTTACATCCATCAACCACAATCATAATAACATAGTTAAACAAGCATAAATGCTTTCATGGGTATCAATGGTTAAATCAACAACTTGAATTAACTATGAGTGGCCTACCAAGCACACTTCACACACACTCCCACTACACATACTCGAACCAAACTTAAAACAAGTTGAAACCACTCACCGCCCTTCCTTAGCAATTCGAAACAATCCTCCTACGAACCCGGATTTGGTCCCAAAGCCTCTTCCGCGCTTCCTCTTGCTTCTAGCCAAACAAAACATATACATTATTTCCCAATTCAATGCTAAGCTCAACCATCAATTTACTTTGCAAACACAACCCAAATTCCATAAATTCCCAAACCACATAATCTCCTAAAATCCCAATTTTCGTGCTCCCCTAAAGCCTTGCTGAAAACTCAACTTCCAAACATCCCAATGACTTCCAAAACATCCCAAATCACCCTCCTAACATAGGTAGACCATCAGCCCTTCAATTTCAACATTAAACCCACCAAAAACCCAAATTTTACTACCTTAAAATCTACCTCAAGAACATGCTACGAATTTTCACCCAAATTCAACCAATTTGATATATGTTACTCATTATAACATGATTAACTAAAACCCCAACTCAATTTATCAAAACCAATTAGAAAATCCCTTAAAAATTCAAACTTTAATATAAACCCTAATTTTCAAAACCCCATATTTTTGAAATCTAAAACTATAGATAAGTAGAGGATAGAGAGGAGGTTAAGAAAACATATTTACCTCTTAATTTGGTGTTGAAATCAAGTGGAAATTTGATGGAATAGTAGCTAGCTTTTGAGAGGTTTTGAAAATGGTGGTTTATCCCTCTTTAACGTTGGAAAGGATTATGGGAGGAAGATGACAACTTTTTGTTTAAAGTTGTCTAGCTTTTTAAAGACTTTAACGTCAAATTACCACATAAGTCCTCCCTTTTTTTACTAAAGCTCAATTAGGTCATTATTTGAAGTTGAATTATTTTAATTAAATTTTATTTGACTCGAACTATAACCCGATTAACTCCTAGGCCCAAAACACGGGTGTTACAACTCTCTCCCACTTAAGGAATTTCGTCCCCGAAATTACCTGACTGAAAGAGATACGGAAACTGCTTTTCCATATCCTCCTTCCTCTCCCAAGTGGCCTCGTCCACACCTCTACGTCGCCACCGTACCTTCACTAACTCAATCGATCTACCCCTCAACACCTTACTGTCAGAAGCTAAGATCTCCACTGGCTCTTCTTCATAAGTCAGATCCTGATTCAATTCGATTTCCTCTACGGGCATAACATGCGACGGATCAGACCTATACTTGCGAAGCATCGAAACATGGAACACATCGTGTATCTTCTCAAGCTCGGATGGCAATCGCAACTGATAAGCAACGGGACCAACCCTCTTCACAATCTCATACGGTCCTATGTACCTAGGACTCAACTTCCCTTTTCGGCCAAACCTCATCACCTTCTTCCACGGAGACACCTTCAAGAATACCCTCTCACCCACTGAGAACTCAACTTCCTTCCTCTTCAAATCGGCATAGGACTTCTGCCTATCCGAAGCAGCTTTCAAACGCTCACAAATCAATTTCACCTTGTCTGTTGTCCCTTTAAGCAAATCCAGCATAGGTAACAACTTCTGCCCTACCTCGGCCCAACACACTGGACTTCTACATTTTCGGCCATACAAGGCCTCATACGGAGCCATCTGAATGCTCGACTGAAAACTGTTATTGTACGCAAACTCTACCAGAGGCAAATGCTTCTCCCAAGTACCCTGAAAGTCTATGATACAACAACGCAGCATGTCCTCTAAGATCTGAATAACCCTCTCTGACTGACCATCTGACTGAGGATGATAAGAAGTGCTGAAGTTCAAACGGGTACCCAAAGCTGTATGCAGGCACTCCCAAAATCTAGAAGTAAATCGCGGATCTCTATCTGACATAATGGACTTCGGCACACCATGTAGCCTCACAATCTCACCAATGTACAAATCGGCCAATCTATCTAAGGTGTAAGTAGTGTTGACTGCCAAGAAGTGAGCACACTTCGTAAAACGATCTACTATCACCCAAACTGAGTTCTTCTTCGTAGGAGTCAAAGGCAAACCCGAAACAAAATCCATAGTGGTGTTCTCCCACTTCCATTCCGGAATTCTCAACGGCTGTAACAAACCTGAGGGAACCTGATGTTCCGCCTTCACTCTCTGACAAACTAAGCATTTACTCACAAAGTCGGCTACATCTCTCTTCAAGCCAACCCAAAAGTACTCATTCTTCAAATCACGGTACATCTTCGTACTTCCAGGATGCATAGCAAACGGACTACTGTGGGCTTCAGTCAAGATCGTACGTCTCAAGTCACTGTCTTCTGGCACAACTATTCTATCCTTGAAACACAAAACTCCATCAGTGCTGAAACTGTAATCTGAAGATCTACCCTCGGCTATATCTTGCACGTGAGGTGCCAAAGATCTATCTAAGAGCTGTTTCTCTCGAATCAACTGACCTAGAGTAGGTCGAACCTGAAGCTCGGCTATCAAACTACCATCTCCGGACAAACTCAATCTAGCAAACATAGCTCTCAAGTCCACGACCATCTTCCTACTCAATGCATCGACCACTACATTGGCCTTACCCGGATGGTACTCAATGGTAAGGTCATAGTCTTTTAGCAGCTCTAACCACCTACGCTGTCTGAGATTCAAATCTCGCTGAGTCATAATGTACTTCAAACTCTTGTGATCGGTGTACACTGTGCATTTCTCACCGTACAAATAATGCCTCCAAATCTTCAAAGCAAACACAACTACATCTAACTCTATGTCATGGGTCGGATAGTTGCGCTCATGAGTCTTCAATTGTCTTGAGGCATAAGCCACTACTCTTCGGTCTTGCATAAGAACACATCCTAGCCCTACATACGAAACATCACTATAAATCATATAGTCCTTCCTGGACTCAGGCTGAATCAAAATCGGAGCTTGGGTCAAAGCTTCTTTCAATTTCTCAAAGGCTCTCTGTCTTGCATCTGTCCACTCAAACTGAACACTCTTCTGAAGTAACTGTGTCAATGGAGCAGCTAATTTAGAGAAGCCCTCTACAAACCTCCTATAGTATCCGGCTAAGCCTAGGAAGCTACGTACCTCTGTCACAGACTTCGGTTGCTTCCACTCAACAATGGCTTCAATCTTCTTCGGATCAACTCTAATCCCATCGGCTGACACTACATGTCCTAAGAAGACTACTTCTCGGATCCAGAATTCACACTTGCTGAGCTTCGCATACAACTGATGATCTAGCAAAGTCTTCAAAACAAGTCTCAAGTGTCGGTCATGTTCTTCTTCAGTTCGCGAGTACACCAAGATGTCATCAATAAACACAACTACAAACTGATCTAGATACTGATGAAAAATTTTGTTCATCATGTCCATGAAAGCTGCCGGTGCATTAGTCAACCCAAAAGGCATGACTAAGAACTCATAATGTCCATACCTAGTCCTAAAGGCCGTCTTCGGTACATCAACCTCTCTTACCTTTAGCTGGTAATAACCCGATCTCAAATCAATCTTCGAAAAGACTGATGCTCCTCTCAACTGATCAAACAAGTCATCAATTCTAGGCAACGGATATTTATTCTTCACTGTCAACTGATTCAACTGTCTGTAATCTATACACATTCTCATGCTTCCATCTTTCTTCTTCACAAACAAAACCGGTGCACCCCAAGGTGAAGAACTAGGTCGAATAAAACCTCTATCTGTCAATTCTTGCAACTGATTCTTCAACTCTTTCAGTTCTTTCGGTGCCATACGATACGGAGCAATCGAAACAGGAGCTGAATCAGAATAAGTCTCAATGCTGAACTCTACCTCTCTGTCCGGTGGTAACCCTGGCAATTCTTCCGGAAACACACTAGGAAAATCACATACTGTCCGGATGTCCTGAGGTCTAACCTCACTCATGTTAGGGTTCATCACATACGCTAAGTATGCTTCACACCCCAACTCAACCAATCTCTTAGCCTCTAATACTGAAACCACGTTGGACAAGAACTTCACGTTCTCGCCCACCACTACAATCTCATAGTCATCCGTGAGCCTCAAAGAAATCCGTTTAGTTTCAAAATCTATCCTAGCTCTATGCTCTGTGAGCCAGTCCATACCCAGAATCACATCAAAACCATAGAAAGGAAGCTCCATCATATCTACTGGAAACACATGCCCTTGAACCATCAACGGACACCTTCGGTACATCTTCCTAACTACTACTGTGTCCCCAAAGGAACTAGTAACACTAACTCCTACCTCTAACATCTCACAAGGCAAATTCAAAGACTGTGCATGTTCACTCAATATGTAGGAATGTGTAGACCCAGAGTCAATCAAAGAAAGCAAACCCAGAGACTGTATCGAGAAGTTACCTGCGATCACATCGGTGTCATGCTAATCTCCCCGCTGAGCATAAACTCTGCATGTCCTCCGCCCTCTGGCTGAACCGCAACTACATGTGCTATGTTCCTCTGACCATCGTTCCTCGGCTGGAAGTTACCTCTACCGCGCCCGCGGCCTCTCTGAAAGTCATTGGCTCTAGCAGGAGCCTGAGCTGGTGCCTGTCCCACCTGATGTGGACAGTCACGCCTAATGTGGTCTCTAGCACCACAACTCCAACAAGAATGATAATTCCCCCAACACTCACCGGTGTGGTTCCTCCCGCAAGTAGCACATGTGGGCAACTTCCCACCAGCTCTCTGACCCTGATGGCCCCTACCGTGGTTACCGCCACCACGCCTATGATCATACTGATGCCTGTTGTCCTGATGCCTCTTGGCATCACCTCTATCAAAGTTGCTGGACCTCTTACACGAACTAGATCCACCTGACCGCCTGGTCAAACTCAAACTGTGCTCCAAGTCCTTGGCCCTCGAGACCAAGACATCAAAATCAATGTAATCTGAAGCTAGAGTATAAGTCTTGATTTCTTCATTCAGTCCATAACAGAAGTGGTTACAACGCTCCACCTCAGTAGGTACAAGCTCAGGTGCATACTGACTCAGTCTGACAAATCGGATCTCATAATCAGTCACGGACATACTCCCCTGAAGCAATGCCATAAACTCCCTCTTCCTCTTATCGAGGTATCGCGGACCCAAATACTTCTTCCGGAAGGCTGTCTCAAAGAACTCCCAAGTGATCTCGGTCTCATCCATCCCCGAAGTAACGGTGACCCACCAGGTGTAGGCATCACCCCGAAGCAGAGACTCAACACATCCCAACTTGCGCTCACCAGTACATCCCATCTGAGCAAGAATACGGACGGTCTTCTCAAACCACATCTCTGACCTCTCCGGAGTAGCTCCTCTAAACTCTTCAGCCCCAAGGCCCCGAAGTCTCTCTAATGGCAATCCGGTGCCCTCACCCTGATGATGAGCTACCTGGCCTCCAGCTACTGCAGCCTGAAATGCCCCGGCTATTGCCTGAACCAACGGAGTTAAGTCTATCCCGGCCGGTCCTTGGCCACCTTGGCCTCCTTGTGGTCCCACTCCTTCGGGCCCGACCTCGCCTCCCACTCCAGGTGGAGGAGGTGGTGGTGGTGGAGGTGGTGGAGGAGCTCCAACTCCAACCACATGCTCTCCCACTTGAGCTCCAACCCCAACTACCGGCTCAACTCTCGGAGCCTCTGCCCGTGGTTCCGTTCGAACCATCCTAGGCCTCCCACGTGGTCTCATGGTTCAACTAGCAAGGTAAACTACAACAAGAAACAGATAAGGATTACGTTAGTCAAAGCAAGGGTCCAATAGTGCTCAAGTATTCCTCTTTCCAAAAATCTTTTTAAATTAAGTAATAGTAGCAATGGGCACTCACTCTACACCAGACACAACAGTTCATGCATTCAAAACATCATACGATCAATCAAGCATCAAGGATTCATGACAAATCATGCATCGAACAACACAAGCATTTAACACATTAATCTTACCTCACTTACCTGCCCGAGGTCTCGGTAACCTTAGGCTCTGATACCAACAAATGTAACCCCCTCGTCCCGGTCTGGCCGGATGACCGGTCCGAGTGGGCCACACGGGGAAAACTGAAGCGAAACCCAAAGGGTTCCCCCTCGGTTAGCAACCCTAATTTTTTTTTTCATTTTAATCTTGTCACATTCGAACCCCAAACCACATTCAAACAGCCAAATTTTAATCTTGACTAAAAGTATCTTAAATCCTATGTGTTTTTCTCTTTAAAAAGGCCAACAAGTCAAAACAGTGCAGTCTTAAGCAAAGGTTTCGAAACCTCCCCAAAAGGTTTCGAAACTGAGACTGGCAGTAAGGTCTGGAACCCAAATTTCTGCAAAGGTTTCGAAACCTTCCCCATGGTTTCGAAACCCTCTTCTATGGTTTCGAAACCTCCCTCAAAGGTTTCGAAACTTAGGCCGGTAGTGAGGTCTGGAATCCCAGATTTTTCAAAGGTTTCGAAATCTTCCCTAAAGGTTTCGAAACTTAGGCTGGCAGTAAGGTCTGGGAGCCCAGATTTCTGCCAAGGTTTCGAAACCATCCCCATGGTTTCGAAACCCTGGTGCAGGGGATCACTTACTGCCCAACCTAAGGACTTTCTAGGGAGAAAGAACAATAAGATCATGCATAGACATATATAGAAGCTTAAAAAGGACCAAAGGCATGAATTAGCATTCATAAGACTTGCACATACTATAATCTAAGCAATCATACATGAGCCATAGGTAGCAATCACCATGAGTCAAGGCATACGAACATGACATTCCCACAAAGAGCAAATTCAGCATCTAAGGTCATACATGGAAGCTCAAGAGCCCAAATGGCACAAATCAACACAAGAGGTTTGCACTCATACACAAGGCAACCTAAGCATCTAAAGCATGCCATCACACACCATCATTCATCATAGCAAATCATGCTTACATACCATAGTCAACTTAACATCAACACATATAAATGAGTCATACAAGCTCATACACAACCCTTGCCACATTGCTAACTATTACAAAATTACCACCGTACTTGAGTCACAAACTTGGAAGCCCTTCTTGCCTTGCCTCGAGCTAACACCACGCTAATGATCTGCATTGTTGAACATTGAGAGCGTAAGCTATAAGCTTAGTGAGGGTGCTCTAAAACGAAAAACATCAACAATGCAGGGTTCAAGCATGTTAATCCTAGTCTTACATACATCAAGCATAGGCATAAAAATCAAGTAGACCTAGCTAGTCTTTCAAGTGGCATATATGGTTTCTCGATCCTACCAAGCTCAATTATCAATATCAACATCATATAGCAACACCATAAATCACCAACATATATCATCATCACATATTACAATGTATGAACAAGTTAATTGGCCACTTTAATTACCCCGATTGTGCGGATTTAAACCTCATCAACACTTTACCTCGGTGGGATTTCACTCATCACCGGACCTTGCATGTGCGGGATTCCACTCATCGCCACATGCCCTACGGATGGGATTCCACTCATCACCCCGTAGAAATGTAATAAAAGCTTCCGGTGGAATGTTACATCACCGTACTCCTCCTTGATGACTTAACGCCATCAAGGCCACGTACGTTTTGACTCAATTTGTATGCACACTATCCTAATGATCGATGATTTACAACCGGTAATTATTTTAGTGCCAGTTATCATAACCGCATCATATATATATCATCAACCACATTCATGCTCAATCTCATAGATGCATATCAAGATAACTTACATCCATCAACCACAATCATAATAACATAGTTAAACAAGCATAAATGCATTCATGGGTATCAATGGTTAAATCAACAACTTGAATTAACTATGAGTGGCCTACCAAGCACACTTCACACACACTCCCACTACACATACTCGAACCAAACTTAAAACAAGTTGAAACCACTCACCGCCCTTCCTTAGCAATTCGAAACAATCCTCCTACGAACCCGGATTTGGTCCCAAAGCCTCTTCCGCGCTTCCTATTGCTTCTAGCCAAACAAAACATATACATTACTTCCCAATTCAATGCTAAGCTCAACCATCAATTTACTTTGTAAACATAACCCAAATTCCACAAATTCCCAAACCACATAATCTCCTAAAATCCCAATTTTCGTGCTCCCCTAAAGCCTTGCTGAAAACTCAACTTCCAAACATCCAAATGACTTCCAAAACATCCCAAATCACCCTCCTAACATAGGTAGACCATCAGCCCTTCAATTTCAACATTAAACCCACCAAAAACCCAAATTTTACTACCTTAAAATCTACCTCAAGAACATGCTACGAATTTTCACCCAAATTCAACCAATTTGATATATGTTACTCATTATAACATGATTAACTAAAACCCCAACTCAATTTATCAAAACCAATTAGAAAACCCCTTAAAAATTCAAACTTTAATATAAACCCTAATTTTCAAAACCCCATATTTTTGAAATCTAAAACTATAGATAAGTAGAGGATAGAGAGGAGGTTAAGAAAACATATTTACCTCTTAATTTGGTGTTGAAATCAAGTGGAAATTTGATGGAATAGTAGCTAGCTTTTGAGAGGTTTTGAAAATGGTGGTTTATCCCTCTTTAACGTTGGAAAGGATTGTGGGAGGAAGATGACAACTTTTGGTTTAAAGTTGTCTAGCTTTTTAAAGACTTTAAGGTCAAATTACCACATAAGTCCTCCCCTTTTTTACTAAAGCTCAATTAGGTCATTATTTGAAGTTGAATTGTTTTAATTAAATTTTATTTGACTCGAACTATAACCCGGTTAACTCCTAGGCCCAAAACACGGGTGTTACATAAACTACCAATTTAATCTCCCACCTAGGAATGGCCTACCAAGCTCATTCCCACACATCCACTACACACTTGAACCAACTTTAAATCAATTTAAAGTTTTACTCACCACCCTTCCTTAGCAACCCAAGCGAGCAAGCAATCCCCTAAATGCCCGGATTCGATCCCGATGCCTCTCCAACGTCTCCTCTTGTTTCTAGCCAATCAAAACAAATTCATTACTCACAAATCAATGCTAAATTTCAGTCACCACTCTAACCCATAAACACAAGTCATACTTCAACAATTTTAACCCAACAATCACCCTAAAATTTCCATTTTCGAGCTCTCTTAAAACCTTGCTGAAAACCATGTTTTCAAACACCCAAATGACACTCAAATGGTCCCAAAACACCTTCCTAACATCCCTAAACCATCAGCCCTTCAACCCAACCCTAAAACTCACCAAAATCCAAGTTTTAGACACCTCAAAAATGGCCACAAGGACCCATTTCGGGTTTTCACCTAAAATCACCCATTTTAACATATTATGTGTATTTTAAGGAAACTAAACCAAAACCCAACTTAATAATTCAAAACCAAAGGTGAAACCCATCAAAAACTCAAACTTTCTTTAAACTCCGAATTTCGAAAAGATGATAGTTTTCAATTTCAAGACTAGGTAAATGTAGAGGATGAAGAGGGGAGTTCAAATATATAATTACCTTTAAAAATGCCCTTGAGTAGAGGAAGAAATTTGATGGAATAGTGAATTTGGGGTTTGGGAGGGTTTAGGGTGGTTTTCACGTTGGGGGGGGGGGGGGGGAAATGGGGAGGAGGACACTTTTATTTGTTCCTTTTTGAATCAAAAAGGTGATCTAGCTTTTTAAATTGTTTTGGGCTAAATTACCAGAATGACCCCTCCTTTTTATTTAAAACTCAATTGGCTCAAGCCAAGGTCAATTTGATTAAAATTAATTTTACCGACTCGGACCAACTAACCCGACTAACTCCTAACCCCAAAACACGGGTGTTACATGTGTTAATGGTTAGTGTGATAATTATAAAAAAATGACTTGACTCAACAAGTGATTCTAGTAAAAAAGAAGATATTGTTCATTTTAAGAGATTCGAGTTGTTTTGTATGTAAGGTGTTTATACATTGTCACCTTAAGACTACTAAAAAACACAGAGATTTATATTTTACAAACATTTAAATGTAAATATAGATAGTAAAAAGGGTAAACTTCACAGGAGGTCCCTTTCGTTTAGGTCTTGTTCTATTTTGGTCACCTATTTTAAAAAAACTTAAGTGGCAAGAATAACTTTTTTTTAAATGGGTGACCAAAATAAAACACGATCCAAACAAAAGGGACCTTCGGTGAAGTTTACTCTAGTAAAAAATATCAAGTGAAGTGGTAAAACATATTATCAAGGAATTACAAATTTGACTCAACCTAACTGGTGCATTAATTCTTCAAAATCAGAACAAATAATTACAATTTTGTTTCGACCTACAAAGATGCAATATCCAAAAAGAATAGTAGCTCAAACATTTGATATCAAACCATAACACAACATTAGACATTTTAGTAAAGGCTTAAATTCTTCAATTGCTGTTCTCAAACTCCTCGAAACCTTGGGGAAAGTCCGAGAAGGAAGCCAAAATCCGGAGAAAGCTGGACGAAGGAGCAGGCTTGAAGCTTAATGAAGATGAGAAAACGTGGGATGATTTAGACAAGATGAGATAAACCAGTGCTTGAACAATGAAGAACATCAGCAGCTTCATTAAAGAACCTGTCTCTATTTTCTCCATCATTAATGTCATCGGAAACTGAATTCCAGAAAAATATGTGGTTTCCAAAGCTGGCTTATATTATATGGACGTGGAAGACTTCGCTCGCATGCAAACGCGGGCCGTTTAACTTGTACACCAAGATTGGAACTTGGAAGTTCTATGTTTATCTATTGTCCAATTTAAAATAGAACAAAAATTTAATCATCAATTTTTTTTCACAATTAAGCCCATATACTCTAAAATTTCATTAATCTATTCTTTTGATTAACATTAACCATTAAATCTAGTAATTTTTTGGATTAGTTGGTGTAATGTTTCACGTTACAGTGTTGTAACTTGGCATTTTCATATATTTTTATCTTATTTAAAAAATTCTTTAAAAATTTTGAAAATTATAAAAATCTTATAAAAATTATAAAAAAATAATTTTTTAAAAAAATTTATAAATATCACACGACAAAATTGTTATGTCACACGACATAATTGTAGTGTGTCACGTGGCAGTAATATTTCAAGAAATAAATCATCAAAATTGATGGTTAAAATTGGTCAAAAGACTTAATTGAAACAATTTATTAGTATAAGAACTTAATTAGGGATAAAAATATATCAGAGGCTAATTGATTTTTCTTTTAAAAATTCAAAAAAATTAAGCAATTTGAGCCCAAATATTATTATTCAAGCAGATATTTATTTATTTATTTAGCTCTATTAAGTTATACTTGTTAGATATGAATACACGGTTATCAATGGTTATTGATATATTAAATTTATAGAAATATAATTTAAACATAGTTATATTATATTATAATATAATATATAAATATTATATGAATTATCTTAGTTTGGATTAGGGGTGTTCAAAATTTCGGTTAACCGAATTAACCGACCGAATCAAAATTATTTTCGGTTAATCAGTCGGTTAATTTTAGGTTCGGTCGGTTAATGATTAATGATAAACTTTGGTTATCGGTTAATTCGGTTCGAAATCGGTTAATTAATCGAATTACCCGAAATTTTATATTTTATATATATTTATTTTTGGCCACTAAATTTTTAAAAATTATAAAATGGTCATTAAAGTTTATCAAATCAGCACAAAATGATCATTAAATTTATTAAATAATTAAAAATAATCATTAAAGTTTCAATATTTATCAATAGCTTATAATGTGCAATAAATCAATGATCATTTTTTAATAATTTGATAAGTTTAATGGTTGTTTTATAACTTTTGAAAGATCAGTGGCTAAAAAGATTATTTTAACATAGTTTAGTGACCATTTGTGTAATTGACCCAAAATTTTATAACCAATTTCGATTAACCGAATTAGCTGAACTTTTTTCGGTTCGATTAAAAAATTTTAAAAAAGTTTTCGATTCGATTAACAATTAATTAAAAAAAATCGATTAATAAAATTTTAGAAGTTTAATTCGGTCGGTTAACCTAACCGCCCGTTTAAACACTCTTAGTTTGGAGTGAGAAAGAAGCATGACACGGTAAAATGGCTACGGTTTCTTGTAAATAAATAAATAAATAAATAAAACAGATGTTAGCCAGGGTTGACCAAATTTTAATATATATCCAGAAATTTTCCGTTCAATTGCTTTAGTTATAGAAATTTTAAAAAGAAAACTTGAAAACTTATCAGTTGGTCAGCTATATATCACAATCGGTTAAAAAGTAGTTACCAATTTATAGACTTTGTTTGACAAATCTTTGTTTGCCTGAAGTTTAATTTTATATTTTTTAGGGTCAGCAAAAATAGATTGTTGAAGTTTAATTTTATTTTTTACACTTTTTATATTGTTTGATAAAACTAAATGGATGAAGATTATACCTTTTTTTTTTTATAAAAGTCTCTTCAACTCTTACCGTTAATCTCAGTAATTCATTTATCATCGTCTAATAGTTCAAACAAGTGTAAAACTTAAAGGTACTGTTTGGCAATTAGCGAAATGCATTAATTGACTGTATAGAAGTGTTTGATAAAATTAATTGATAGCTATAGATGTTTGATTATTTAAACAAGTAAAATGACATATAAGGACTTGATTATATTCGATAGTTGATTGAATAATTTATTAGTTATCAATATTTTGTATATATTAATATTAATTATATTATAAAAATTAATATTTTAATATAACATTACTAAGAATATTTGAAGGATGTATATATTAATTTTTTATTCATGAAATTATTTTTTAATTTTATTAGTTATTCAAATATATTTTTTTGGTAATTGTCAATGTCAAAATAGTCTTGTATCCAAACTTTTACCCAAAAAAGAACTTTTATAGTTTGAGAGGTTTTACCCCAATCTACTGTTACAATCATCTATTTACCAAACATCCAAATTAATAAATTTGACTAATTAAATCTCTAAAAATAATTCAAACCTCTAATTTTAGCTAAAATATTATTTAGCAAACATGGCCAAAAATTTTCATGGCGTAAGAGTATCCTAAGCTATGCAAGGTTAACAGAACCTGTTGCTTTTACACTAGAAAGGCGCATTCATCTAGCTTTACATAAATCTAAATTCCAAAATCACTAGTTAGGTAAAATAAACACATATTTTTATTAATTTTCATGATACATACAACCAGCGTGAAATTTGGATGCCATGCTAGCAGGGGGCATGACCCCCTAAATAGGAAATTGCAAATATTGCTTTTTTAAATTTTAAAGTTAAAGATTTAGTGTTAAAATTGGTCAAATGACTTAATTAAATTAATTTATTAGTTTTTAAAAAATAGTGACTTAATTATTTTTTTCTTCAAAAGATTAAGGGCTTCAAAGCCCCTTAAACTTGTATATTATTATTATAGCAGATATTTTTTTAGCTCTATTATAGTTGATATTTTTTATTTAGCTCTATTAAAGCTTCTTTTCGGTGCCTCTACTTATGCCCTCATGTTCAAAGTTAGGTTTAGAGTTTAGGGTTTAGTGTTTTAGGTTATGTTTATGATTAGTGTTTAGGGAATTTAGAGTAGGATGTATTTTTAAGGTATAGGGTGTAGGGTTTAGGATTTAAAATTTAGGGTCAGAGCTTAAAATTTAATTTTGTAGTATTTTTTAGTATTAGAGCATAAATAGGGGCACCGAAAAGGGGCAGATGTTTTTTGTCTAGTTATTGATATATTAAATTTATAGAAAAATAATTTAAACATAGTTATATTATAATACTATATAAGTAAATATTATATGAATTATTTTATTTTGGATTGAGAAAGAAGCATGACATGATAAAATGGCTGCGGTTTCTTGAAATAAACGAAATTAATAAATAAAACAGCAGATGTTAGCCAGGGCCCAGGGTTGACCAATTTTTAATATAAATCCAGGATATTTCCTTTTAATTATAGAAATTTTAGAAAGAAAACTTGAAACTTGTCAATTAGTCCGCTATATATTACAATCGGTTAAAAAGTAGTTACCAACTTAAAAATTTTGTTTGACAAATATGCTGAAGTTTGATTTTAGAATATATATATATATATATATATATATATATTTAGGATTAGTGGAAATAGATTAGAAAGATTAACCCTCTCTCTATATATATCTTAAAATACAAGAATGTAAGTAACTGAAGAGAATTATATGAATGGAATATATGAAAGAACTTTATTATTGGAAAAACTCTGGTGAATACAAAGATACATGGCTCCTTATATAGGATTGTTGTGCATGGCTGCCAGCGTTGTTTACAAGATAACGAGGCTCAACAGCCTTCCTAACTGCATAACGGATTAAATGTTATTTGAAACTAATCCAAAACCGATTCTTCAGTTTAACATTCACCTTGCTTTCTGATTTCCGGAAACACTTCTTGTATATCATGAACAAATAACTTTCTCCTAAAGAGTTCAAACTTGTTTAGAGGTAAGGGCTTGGTCAACGCATCAGCAATTTGACACTCAACTGACACATGGTTGACTTGAATCTCAACATCTGCCACCTTTTCCCGGACAAAATGAAGATCCAACTCGATGTGCTTAGTCTTAGCATGGAGAATATGATTAGCAGCCATTGCCACTGCACTCGTATTGTCACACCAAATTCTGGGTACTTCATCCAAAATCGACATTCATTTCATTTAGGACTGCTTTGACCCATGTGACTTCTGCAGTTGCATCTGCCAAGCTTCGATATTCTGCCTCTGCCGTTGATCTGGAGACTGCCCGTTGCTTCTTTGAGCTCCATGTAAGAAGATGATTACCATTAAACACGCAGAAACCAGGTATAGATCTCCTGTCATCAATGTCTCCACCCCAATCAGCATCAGAGAAGACTTGAAGATTCAACGCCCCTTGAGGTTGTGTAGGAAACCACAATCCATAATCTATCGTTCCTTTTAGATACCTCAGAATGCGTTTAACAGCGAGCCAGTGATCATCAGTAAGAGATTGTAAGAATTGCGCAGCTTTGTTCACAGAGAAAGAAAGATCAGGCCTTGTGTGAGTGATGTATTGCAATGCACCAACAGTACTCCTGTACATTTGCATATTAGCAAGAGGCTCTCCATCAAATTTGCTTAATTTGGTTGAAGTTGCCATTAGTGATGTTGCAATATTAGAGTCAAGAAGTTGAACCTTGCTTAATAACTTTAAAACAAATTTCATTTGTGTTAAAAAAAGACCTTTGTCAGATCTTTTTGCTTCTATACCAAGAAAGAACTTGAGATCACCAAGGTCCTTCAACGAGAACCTTTCATGTAGATCATGTACCACTGTGTTGATTAACTGAGATGAACATCCAGTCAATTATATCATCGACATACACAACCAAATAAAGCACATCACTTCCTGCTTTGAGTATGAACATGGATGAGTCAGCCTTAGATGAGATGAAACCAATTTGCCATAGGAATTCTCTCAATTTAAGAAACCAGTTCCAAGGGGCATGTCGAAGACCATAGAGTGCTTTCTTCAACTTGCAAACGAGCACTTTCCCATCTAAAGAAGCTTCTTCAAAACCAGGCATTTGTTGCATGTATACATCCTCACATAGATCACCTTTCAAGAAGACATTATTGACATCAACTTGTCTAATATCCCATTGATAATTGACAGCTAGAGAAAGTAGGATATTGACTGTCGAGAAACGTACCACGAGACTGAACGTATCCATAAAATCATAGCCTGGTATCTGTGCATAACCTTTGGCCACCAATCGTGCCTTCAACCTATCCACAGTGCCATCTGCCTTTAGCTTCACTTTGAAAAGCCATTTACAACCTACAGTCTTCCCGCCAGCTGGCAACTCAACAATTTCTCGCATATTGTTGCTTAACAGAGCCTCATATTCAGCCATAACTGCTACCCTCCAATCAGGATCAACAAGATCAGTCTGCACATCTACTAGTGTTTGTTTGATCTGAACATTATATAACTTGGGTTTAACAATGCATGCTTTGCGTCTGGTAACCATTGGGTGAGTGTTGATATCAACTTTTCTCTTGTTTGTAGTGGGAATCACAGGGCAACATGTTGTTCAACGACTGGTGTAACTGTATGTGACAAGTCAGAGGCTGTTACTTCTTGATGGGAACATGTGTCATCTGGTGCTTCTTCATTTGACTCAGGAATCATTTGATCTTGTGTTGCCAAACCTTGTTGAGTATTCATGTCCACGGATGATTCTATAGGCACCTCAGTAACCACTTGCCTAGACTCAAAATTAGTTTCAACCTCATGCATACAATTAGGCACATCATCATGGGACGTGTCAACTAGGTCATTTTCAAGAACATTAGACATACCTTGTTTTAAGGAGGAGGCTGCTATGTTACCATTTCCACCACCTGAAGCTGAAGTTCCAAAATAGGGTTCATGTTGTGCATGTGTTGAACCGAGAACGTTAGGAATCACATGCAACGTCCTGGATCGAAAGGTGGCTGGAATGTCAGATGGTTGTACACGACTCACCTGTTTAAAAGGAAATTCTTTCTCATTAAAAACCATATTATGAGATGTAAAGATCTTCCCATCCTGATCGAGACACAAATAACCACGATGTGCTGGTGAATATCCTAAGAATGTACAGGGCTTGGAGCGAAAATCATATTTGTGCCTGTTGAACGGTCGAATATGTGGGTAGCACAAGCATCCAAAGACTTCCAGAAACTTATAATCAGGATCAATTCCATACAATTTCCTAAAGGGGGATTCTCCATCCAAGACACGAGATGGCATCCTGTTAATGAGGTAAACTGAGCTGAGCACAACGTGAGACCAAAATTTTAAAGGAATGGAAGTTTGAGCCAGTAAGGTGAGTGATGTTTCAACAACGTGTATATGCTTCCTTTCTACCACACCATTCTGTTGTGAGGTATGTGGACACGATTTGTGCAATATAATTCCAAGCCTTAAAGCAACATTTTCCAAAAATTTGAACTCTCCTCCTCCATCTGTTTGAATGGCAAGTATGAAGGTGTTAAACTGATTCTTAATCATGGCTACAAATATCTCAAATGAAACAGAAACTTCACTTTTATTTTTCAACAGATACACCCAAGTGTTTCGACTATACATGTCAACAAAAATCACAAAGTATCGAAATCCATTAGATGCTATAGGAGCTGGACCCCAAACATCTATCTCAACTAATTCAAATGGTTTCTTGTAAACAATATGAAAAGTAGGAAAGGGCAATATATGACTCTTTCCCATTTGACAAGCCATACAAACATCAGTCTTATCTAACACTAAGGGCTTATTCAGCACTTTCTTCACAACTTCAGCAGCTGGATGCCCCAACCTCTTGTGCCATAACCAATATTCGGAGTCATCTTTGACAGTTGTATTCAGGAGAGAAGCTGATTCACCTATTGTTGCACACTTGAAACTGTAAAGGCCATCATCAAGACCCCCTTTCATCAGAACAACATCAGTTCTTGCATCCTTGACACAACAGAAACTATCATGAAACTCAAAATACACTTGATTGTGTTTTGCAAATTAAGCAACTGACATAAGATTTTTCGTTATCTTAGGCACAAATAAGACTTGATCAAGACACAACCTTTTAAAGGATGTATCAATAAATGGTTTACTAACATGATTTATAGGTAAGGTTGTACCATCTCCAAGTGACACTTTGCCCATGCCATAATAAACATTGGAACTATGAAGGATAGACGACTCACCTGTGACATGATGAGTAGCTCCTGAGTCTGGGAACCATTTCGAGTAAGCCAGTGGACCATCAATCGTTAACGCATTGACTTGTATATTATCATCCTCCTCTGTTAAACATGAAGTGGAGTTGGCATATGGATCATATACTGGTTCAGGGTTGTGTTGACAGCAGGTGCACATATTAGCTTGTGCCTCAGGATTGGATCGTGGTTGTTGTGAAGACACTTCTTTGAAAGATTGATCAAATCTGTGCCAGCATCTGTCCACAAGATGTCCAAGCTTGCCACACAGTTGGCATTGGTGTCGAGTTCGTCCTTTGAATTTCCCATTATTGTTACCTGTGACCCTGACATCTTCTTGAGATTGCGAAGAGTGAGAATGAATAGGTGCACTTGTTTCTTTAACATCATCGAGCGCAAGCTGCTTGGAATTGTATCGTGTATAATTGATGCCGACTGGAAATCTTGACGCATCTTTCAATCTTGATTCAACATCAACAAGAATGGAAACCACATTGTCAACATTATAAGAAGCTTTACTGGCTGTAATGGCAGCAATGGAAGGTTCATATTCAATAGGAAGGCCATTCAAGATCGTGGCAATCTGTTCTATCTCAGAAATGTTACTGCCACAGGTGGTTAACAAGTCACACAGTTATTTAATCACAACTGTATATTCTCTCATAGATTAAGCACCTTTCTTCATGGATCGAAGGCGACAGTGAAGATTCATAATCTTGGTAGTCGAGCGACTCGAATACAACTGGGTTATAACATCCCAAACCGGCGCTTTGGTTTCTGAACCAACTAACCGAGGTAAAATATTGGCACTAATTGTTGAAAGCAACCAAGAAGCCAGAGAGCTATCTTGATTGAAATGTTGAATGTACACAAGGTTCATAATCTGCAGACCTGCCCTATTGCGAACATGCTTCACTGGAACGGGCATGGAGCCATCAAGATACCCTTCAAGACCAAGACCACGAATAGTAAGAACCACATGTTGCTTCCAAAGTAGATAATGGGAATCATTCAGGCAGACGTTAACCCTTTTATTCGAGAAGATCTGAGCTTCCAAGACAGGATCACCATCGATCAGATCATCAGAGACTTCTGGAGGAGCCATAAGGTAAAGTACGAGCGGAAGAAGGAGATAGAAGAAGAACAAAACAGAAGAAAACAAGAATTTTAAGCTTGAACTGTTTTCCTAGCGAATGATACCATCTTAACATACAAGAATGTATGTAACTGAAGAGAATTATATGAATGGAATATATGAAAGAACTTTATTATTGGAAAAACTCTGGTGAATACAAAGATACATGGCTCCTTATATAGGATTGTTGCGCATGGCTGCCGGCGTTGTTTACAAGATAACGAGGCTCAACAGCCTTCCTAACTGCATAACTGATTAAATGTTATTTTAAACTAATCCAAAACTGATTCTTCAGTTTAACAATATATATATATATATATATATATATATATTAGGGTGAGTGGAAATGGATTAGAAAGATTAACTATAGAAAATTAGGAATATTTACGAGAAAGAAGAAATGAATTATCTTCAATTTAAAAGTTTTAATCTCAACTATTAAACTTAGTTAATCTAATCATTTTGAATCAATGTAAAACTTAAAAATTTTATACACACATTGCACCATATAAAAATTTATTTAGTTTCAGTTTGTTTTTCCTCTTGAAGTTATTATATACAATGAAAACATCCACGATAGACCCGTATGACTGAAAAGCTTCAGGAAGAGTCGATTGGTGGATTCTCTTACTAACATTGTCGACGAACATCGAAAACCCTAAACATCACCACGAGTTCGCTTCCATTCCTTGACCCGTCGATGATTGTAGTCAAAAGGAGTTGAACCCTTGCATCATAATATGAGTATGATTCAATGATTTGGAGAGAATATGGACCTTTAAGTCCCAAAATTTTACTTCAATTGAGTCCAATTTAGGTTATAATTGAAATTCGAGCTATATTTTTAGAATTCTTATAGAGACTTATGGTTTGGATTAAGTTACAAAAATTATAGGGTTTGGACTAAATTACAAAAATTAGAAATAATTATGGTTCAATTTTGGATAAAAATATAATTTTATGGACTAAAATGAACAGAAATAACACCATCTCTACTTTATTAGACTAAATTATAAAAATTAGAAATAAATATGGGTCATTTTTAGTTAAAAATAACTTTTAGGGACTTAAATGAATAAAAATATCATCATATTAAAAATATTGGACTAAATCACACAATTTAAAAATAAATAAAGATCAATTTCGGTTTGAATACAAACTTGTAGGGAATTAATTGAACATTAAACTCCTAAACCCTAAATTTCATCTCTAAGCCCTAAACTAATCACATAAACCTATAGGCTATAACCCCTAAAAAGTATAATTATGTAACACGTATAAGGCGCATTCATGTTACACATATCAATATGAACTATAGACCATAAAATAATCTCATACACTAAGATAAACCATAGACCTTAAACTATACAAATTATTTTCATAACCCAAAACTACGCCATAAATCCTAAACCATTAATACTAAACACTAAATCCTAAACTATAAACCTAAGCCATGAAAATTAATCTCATATACCAATAATCCTAAACTACACCATAAACCCTAAACCATTAACACTAATGTAACCCACTCGTCCCGATCCGGAAGCTTGACCGGTCCGAGTGGGCCACACGGGGAAAACTGAAGCGAAACACGCTAAGGTTCCTCCTCGGTTAACGACCCAGAAAATTTCTTTTTAATTTAATCTTTACTAAAGGCTCATTAGAATCCTATGTGATCATAACAGCGGAAAGACAAACATTCCTACAACAATAACTCGAACAACCTATGCAAACAGTCCATTTTTAATTCATTAAGCAGGCCGTTTCGAAACACCCTCAAGGTGTATCGAAACGCCTTGACCTGGTCAACGGTTATAGCCTACACGAGGAGGCCGTATCGGAACGGAGGTCAACCGTTCCGAAACACCCTTCATGGTCAACTTCTCGTGGTCAACGAGATTTTGACCGTTTCGAAACTCTCAAACCCGTTTCGGAACACCTTCATCTCGTCAATTTCTCAAAATTCCAGTAGCGAAAATGTATCGAAACGACCTTCCCGCGTTTCGAAACACCAGGCCAAAGACAAAGGGACCGTATCGAAACAGGGTAGCCCGTTTCGAAACGCCCTCTGTCTGCAGACTGGTTTTAGCTGGTTTATGGCACAAGGATGCCCCTAAACCCCTCTGAAACCTCCAACTTCACACTAACAACAATCCTAGGGCAAACCAACATATCAAGCATGCTTAAAACACCCCAAGACATATAGAGAAATATCAAAACAAGGCATTACCAAAAGCATACATCAATATTGCCAATACTTAGACAATTCTAGGTAGCAAAATACTAACATGGTTACAAGCATGGCATACATCCCAAAAGCCATTTAAACAAGCACAAACGAGGAGTCTAACATGCTCCTAAACAACATCAACAACAACATAATTCAAAAGCATCATAACACGATTACATGTCCCATTGCTTGACCATTACATCATAATTAAAATTTTCATACTTGGTAGCTAAACAAGCACCACGAAGCACACTTGGAGGCCCCCTTCTTGCACTTAGCAACCCACGTACTAAGGATCTGCATAGTCGAACAAAGAGAGAGCGTAAGCAATAAAGCTTAGTGAGGGTAAGCTCTTTAAAAATAAACCTCGACAATTCAGGGTCCAAGCACGATCTCAACCAAGGTAATGCATAAATATACCATTGATCCTCAAGAGCCAAAAGTTAAAGATGCATGAACAATATCCAAATATATATGCCATTCTCAACATGCTCTATTCCACATCATATGTAATCACATATAAACATCCAAGTAGAGATCACATTCCACAACACATTGATACACATATCAATCAATATTGGCACTTAGCTATGACCCGAATACGCAGATAAACACGTTGGAACTCATATCCAACAACCACTTTACCTCACGGTGGGATTACACTCATCACCGGTCTCGCGGAGGGGATTCCACTCATCCTCACGCCCCGTCGATGGAATTCCACTCATCATCGACTATATATAAATACAATTTCCAGGCGAACCCGTACTCCTCCTTGGTGACTCAACGCCACCAAGGCCACGCGCGAATTTAGACTCATGTGTATACACTAACATCCTAATGATCGATCATTTGTACTCAAGCATAGTAGTGCCAACACTTAACTCAATCCACATTTTTCATTTCAACCAATTCCGTGCTTAGCACGTACTCACCATGATCACAATCATGAACCATTCACATGCATGCCATAATGCATCAAAATTCATGCCTCATCTCACATGTATAACACATTATACATAAATCACCACATCACAAATATTACGAGGCATATACATAAAATACAAGTTCAACCAATGGCTCTAGTTTAAGTTTAAAATTAGGCTACCACCCTAATCCTAACTCTAGGCGGGTCTACCAAGCCCGACCTAGTCCATGTGCTCGAACCAACCATTTAAAACCACTTTAAAACATTAACCACTCACCTAAGCTTCCAAGCTCCAAGCCAAGCAAGCAACCACCCTCAAGCTTCCGGATTTCCTCCCGATGCTTCACCGACCCAAGTTCTCGCTTCTAAACAACCTCAATACAATTCAAACAACCTCAAATCAGCCCAAGCATCAAAGTACTAACCCAGAATACATTTCAAACACAATTCACAAGGTTTCAAGCCATGAATAAACCCCACATTTAGCAAACTCGGGCAGCCCCAAAACCTCATCCAAAATCCATGTTTCCAACACCTTTTACACCCACAAATGATCCCAAATCAACCCCTAACCATAGCACTATCAATAGCCTATCAATTCCAACCTAAAACAACCCCCAAAACTCACCCAAAACTCTCCAAAAACCCCATTTATACCCAAATTTGGGAATTGCTCAAAATCAAGAAAAATTCACATATGTTAAACCATTTAACTCCTAAACCTCATAACTAACAACATTGAATCAAAATATTATGTTTAGCAACACAAAGGCATCATTTTTAATCAAATCTTTTGAAATCCCTATTTCCAAAACTTTAACGAAAATAAAAACTAATGGTACTTTTGAAGAGAGGGAGTTGAGGAGAAGTCAAAAACGGTGTTACCTTTCAAAAATGAGTTGAAATGGAGGAGCTTTGTGGTGGAATAGTGCTTGGGTAGAGAGAGAGCTCTTTGGTCGTTCAAAAATGTGAAATGAGGGGAGGAAGAAGACAATACTCTATTTTAGTAAAAAGGGTTTTAAAATGAAGTTCCATTATTTATAGTTTTGCCATTAATGAAATGGCAATTCCCTTCTTTTCAAAATCTCTATGCAAGATGTAAAACAATTCAATTTAGTCCAACATTCAATTATTTGTTTTTGAAACCCGAAACTTAAAAGGTTATTTTAATTATAAAACCGAGCCCAAATAATATTAAAATATTATTTTCACCCGACCCCTAAACCCGGGTGTTACAACTCTCCCCCACTTAAGGAATTTTATCCCCGAAATTACTTGACGGAAACAAATAAGGAAACTGCTCAACCATATCCGCTTTCCTCTCCCACGTGGCCTCTTCCACACCTCTATGTCTCCACAACACCTTGACCAACTCTATGGTCTTACCACGCAACACCTTGCTATCAGAAGCAAGTATCTCAACAGGCTCTTCATTATAAGACAAATCCGGATTCAACTCTATCTCCTCAACGAGCATAACGTGAGAAGGATCCGATCTATATCTCCTAAGCATAGACACATGAAAGACATCATGGATCTTCTCTAACTCAGAAGGTAACCTCAAACGGTAAGCTATAGGTCCAATCCGCTCAACTATCTCATACGGACCAATGAACCTCGGACTCAACTTGCCCTTCCGGCCAAATCTCATTACCTTCTTCCACGGAGATACTTTTAGAAACACTTTCTCACCCACGGAGTACTCAATCTCTTTCCTCTTCAAATCCGCATAAGACTTCTGACGATCGGAAGCTGCTTTTAAACGATCACAAATCAAATTCACATTGTCGGTAGTCCCCTTAAGCAAATCCGGCATAGGTAACAATCTCTGACCTGTTTCAGCCCAACAAATCAGAGTCCTACATCGTCTACCATACAAAGCCTCATAGGGAGCCATCTAAATACTAGACTGATAACTGTTGTTGTAAGCAAACTCAACTAAAGGCAGGTGCTTCTCCCAAGAACCCTGGAAGTCAATCACACAACAACGAAGCATATCCTCTAGAATCCGTATCACTCGCTCTGACTGCCCATCGGACTGCGGATGATAAGACGTGCTGAAATGCAAACGGCTACCTAGAGCACTATGCAAGCAACCCCAAAATCTCGAAGTAAATCTAGGATCCCTATCTGAAACAATAGACTTCGGAACTCCATGAATTCTCACAATCTCACGGATGTACAAGTTTGCCAACTTGTCTAAGCAACTAAAGTCACATCTTGCAACTGCTTCTCTCTAATAAACTGAATCAAGGAAGGCTTCACTTGCAACTCGGTGATCAAACCACCATCATTGGACACACTCAATCTAGCAAACATAGCTCTCAACTCAACGACCACCTTTCTACTCAAAGCATCGGCTACTACATTTGCCTTACCCGGATGGTACTCAATGGTCAAATCATAATCTTTTAGTAAATCTAGCCATCTTCTCTGTCTCAAGTTCAACTCTTTCTGTGTCATCAAATACTTCAAGCTCTTGTGGTCGGTGTAAACTATACACTTCTCACCATACAAGTAATGACGCCAAATCTTCAATGCAAACACAACTGCGGCTAACTCTATATCATGAGTAGGATAGTTCTTCTCATGAACCTTCAACTGTCTAGAAGCGTAAGCAACAACGCTTCTCTCTTGCATCAAAACACATCCTAAACCTATGTAGGAAGCATCACTGTAAATCACAAACTCTTTACCTGAAACAGGTTGTACTAACACTAGAGCATTTGTCAAAACTTCTTTCAATTTCTCAAAGGCCTTCTGTCTCGCATCTGGCCACTCGAACTTGACTCCTTTTTGCAACAATTTAGTCAAAGGAGCGGCTACTCTAGAGAAACCATCAACAAACCTCCTATAGTAACCGGCTAATCCTAGGAAACTCCTAATCTCGGTCACGGACTTAGGTTGTTTCCACTCAACAATAGCCTCAATCTTCGATGGATCAACACGGATACCTTCGGCCGAAACAACGTGGCCAAGAAATACAACCTCTCGAATCCAGAACTCACATTTACTAAGCTTCGCATACAACTGATTGCTCAACAATCTCTGTAAAACAAATCTCAAGTGCTCATCATGTTCTTCTTCCGTCTTCGAGTACACAAGTATATCATCAATAAAAACAACTACAAAACGGTCTAGATAGTCTCTAAAAATTCTGTTCATCATATCCATGAATGCTGCAGGTGCATTCGTGAGCCCAAACGGCATCACAAGGAACTCATAGTGACCATATCTAGTCCTAAAAGCTGTCTTCGGAACATCACACTCTTTCACTTTCAACTGGTAGTACCCGGATCTCAAATCAATGTTCGAGAACACTGAAGCACCTCTCAACTGATCAAACAAATCATCTATGCGAGGCAACAGATACTTGTTCTTCACAGCTAACTGATTCAACTGCCTATAATCAATACACATGCGCATACTACCATCTTTCTTTTTCACAAACAACACAGGAGCACCCCAAGGAGAACTAATAGGCCTAATGAAACCACGGTCTAATAATTCTTGCAACTGACTCTTCAATTCTTTCAAATCTTTAGGAGTCATATGATACGGAGCTATCGAAACTGGATTAGACCCTGAAACAGTCTCAATCACAAACTCAACATCTCTGTCAGGAGGTAAACCCGGCAACTCTTCAGGAAACACATCCGGAAAGTCACAAACTGTTCTAATATCTTTCGGCCTAGCTTCACTCATATTCGGATTCATAACATAAGCTAAGTAAGCCCCACATCCGGAATCTATCAACCTATGAGCCTCTAAAGCTGACACAACATTAGACAAGAACTTAATGTTCTCACCTACTACTACTACCTCGTAGTCATCAGAAAGTTTCAAAGAAATCCTCTTCGTCTCAAAATCCACACTAGCTAGGTGCCCAACCATCCAGTCCATACCCAGAATAATATCGAAACCATAAAAAGGAAGTTCCATCATACCAACAGAGAACACATGACCCTGAATCTTCAGTGGACACCTCCTATACATACGTCTAACCACAACTGTCTCACCAAAAGAACTAGTCACATGCATACCTACATCTAAAATCTCAACAGGTATATCTAACTTCCGTGCATGCTCACTCAAAATATAGGAATGTGTAGAACCCGAATTGACCAAAGAAAGCAAAGACATAGACTGTAACTCAAAATTACCTGCTATCACATCAGTGTCGTTCCCGGCCTCTCTCTGAGCATAAACTATCACTGGTTCTCCTGCCTCTGGCTGCACTGCCACAACATGAGCAAGGTTCCTCTGAGCATCTACCCTAGGTGCATCAGCCCTAGGCTGGAAGTAGCCACGACCGCGCCCACGGCCTCTCTGAAAATCATTCGCTCTCACAGGAGCCTGAGCAATGTTCGGTGCCTGTGCCGCCTGATGCGGACAATCTCTCCTAAAGTGGTCCCTTGAACCACAGTTCCAACAAGCATGAAAGTTACCCCAACACTCACTAGTGTGTTGTCTCCCACAACGTGTGCACTCGGGCAAACGCCCTCCACCTCTATGGCCCTGATGGCCCCTACCATGGTGGCCACCGCCACGTCTATGGTCTAACTGTTGTCCGCCACCTCTATGCCTCTTGGCATCTCTACTATCAAAGTTGTTGTGCCTCTTACCAAAACTAGATCCTCCAGAACGCTTGGTCAGCCCCAAGCTATGCTCAATGTCCTTGGCTCTAGCAACCAAGATATCAAAGTCAGAATAATCAGAAGCTAAGGTATAACTCTTAACTTCCTCATGAAGCCCATATCTGAAACGATCACATCGGGCCCTCTCAGTAGGCACCAACTCTGAAGCATACTGACTCAGACGAACAAAGCGGATCTCGTAGTCAGTTACGGTAGCATCTCCTTGAACAAGAGCAATAAACTCACGCTTCTTCTCATCTAGGTACCTCGGCCCCAAATACTTCTTCCTGAAAGTGGACTCAAAGAACTCCCAATCTCTCTCAGCCTCCGGAACTCCGGTAGTAATGGTGACCCACCAGGTGTAGGCATCACCTTGAAGCAAGGAAATCACACAGCCCAATCTACGTGCGCCCACACAACCCATCTGAGCTAAGATACGAACTGTCTTCTCCAACCATAACTCTGACCTCTCCGGAGTAGATCCTCTGAACTCTTCGGCCCCCAAGCTACGGAGCCTCTCCAAAGGTAGACTAGCATCGTCACACCTAGGTTGAGCTGCAGCCTGAGCTCCCGCAACTGCGGCCTGAAATGCTCCCGCTATAGCTTTCACTAGCGGAGTCATATCGATTCCGGACAGACCTTGGCCACCTTGGCCACCTTGAGGTCCCTCTCCTTCAGCTGCATCCTCGCCTCCAACTCCAGGTGGAGGAGGTGGTGGTGGTGGAGGTGGTGGAGGAGCTCCAACTCCCGCGGCCACCGGCCCTTCTATATGAGCCTCCACTTCAATCACCGGCTCAACAGGAGCCGCAACACGTGGTTCCTGACGAACCACTCTCGGCCTACCCCTCGGCCTAGACATCGCTCACAAACGATAACTACATCCACAACAAACAAAATATACAAGATTGGGTTAGCAAGGCAAGGCTTCCAAGTGCTCAAGTACGTTTCCCTCACTTAAAATTCTTTTCCGATGTAATAGTAGCAATGGGACTCTCAAACAACATGCTTTTAAACAAAACAATCAACATACTTGTCACACAAGCAATCATACTTACAAGGCAAGCAAACACCGTGCATAACAATACAAAACTTGAACTTACCTCACTTACCTGCCCAAGGTCTCGGTAACCTTAGGCTCTGATGCCAACATATGTAACCCCCTCGTCCCGGTCCGGACGCTTGACCGGTCCGAGTGGGCCACACGGGGAAAACCGAAACGAAACCTGCTAAGGTTCCTCCTCGGTTAACGACCCAGAAAATTTCTTTTTAATTTAATCTTTACTAAAGGCTCATTAGAATCCTATGTGATCATAACATCGGAAAGACAAACATTCCTACAACAATAACTTGAACAACCTATGCAAACAGTCCATTTTTAATTCATTAAGTAGGCCGTTTCGAAACACCCTCAAGGTGTATCGAAACGCCTTGACCTGGTCAACGGTTCTAGCCTACACGAGGAGGTCGTATCGGAACGGAGGTCAACCATTCCGAAACACCCTCCATGGTCAACTTCTCGTGGTCAACGCGATTTTGACCGTTTCGAAACTCTCAGACCCATTTCAGAACACCTTCATCTCGTCAATTTCTCAAAATTCCAGTAGCGAAAATGTACCGAAACGGCCTTCCCGCGTTTCGAAACACCCGGCCAAAGACAAAGGGACCGTATCGAAACAGGGTAGCCCGTTTCGAAACGCCCTCTGTCTACAGACTGGTTTTAGCTGGTTTATGGCACAAGGATGCCCCTAAACCCCTCTAAAACCTCCAACTTCACACTAACAACAATCCTAGGGCAAACGAACATATCAAGCATGCTTAAAACACCCCAAGGCATATAGAGAAATATCAAAACAAGGCATTACCAAAAGCATACATCAGCATTGCCAATACTTAGACAATTCTAGGTAGCAAAATACTAACATGGTTACAAGCATGGCATACATCCCAAAAGCCATTTTAACAAGCACAAACGAGGAGTCTAACATGCTCCTAAACAACATCAACAACAACAAAATTCAAAAGCATCATAACACGATTACATGTCCCATTGCTTGACCATTACATCATAATTAAAATGTTCATACATGGTAGCTAAACAAGCACCACGAAGCACACTTGGAGGCCCCCTTCTTGCACTTAGCAACCCACGTACTAAGGATCTGCATAGTCGAACAAAGAGAGAGCGTAAGCAATAAAGCTTAGTGAGGCTAAGCTCTTTAAAAACAAACCTCGACAATGCAGGGTCCAAGCACGATCTCAACCAAGGTAATGCATAAATATACCATTGATCCTCAAGAGCCAAAAGTTAAAGATGCATGAACAATATCCAAATATATATGCCATGCTCAACATGCTCTATTCCACATCATATGTAATCACATATAAACATCCAAGTAGAGATCACATTCCACAACACATTGATACACATATCAGTCAATATTGGCACCTAGCTATGACCCGAATACGCGGATAAACACGTTGGAACTCACATCCAACAACCACTTTACCTCACGGTGGGATTACACTCATCACCGGTCTCACGGAGGGGATTCCACTCATCCTCACGCCCCGTCGATGGGATTCCACTCATCATCGACTATATATAAATACAATTTCCGGGCGAACCCGTACTCCTCCTTGGTGACTCAACGCCACCAAGGCCACACGCGAATTTAGACTCATGTGTACACACTAACATCCTAATGATCGATCATTTGTACTCAAGCATACTAGTGCCAACATTTAACTCAATCCACATTATTCATTTCAACCAATTCCGTGCTTAGCACGTACTCACCATGATCACAATCATGAACCATTCACATGCATGCCATAATGCATCACAATTCATGCCTCATCTCACATGTATAACACATTATACATAAATCACCACATCACAAATATTACGAGGCATATACATCAAATACAAGTTCAACCAATGGCTCTAGTTTAAGTTTAGGATTAGGCTACCACCCTAATCCTAACTCTAGGTGGGTCTACCAAGCCCGACCTAGACCATGTGCTCGAACCAACCATTTAAAACCACTTTAAAACATTAACCACTCACCTAAGCTTCCAAGCTCCAAGCCAAGCAAGCAACCACCCTCAAGCTTCCGAATTTCCTCCCGATGCTTCACCGACCCAAGTTCTCGCTTCTAAACAACCTCAATACAATTCAAACAACCTCAAATCAGCCAAAGCATCAATGTACTAACCCAGAATAAATTTCAAACAAAATTCACAAGGTTTCAAGCCATGAATAAACCCCACATTTAGCAAACTCGGGCAGCCCCAAAACCTCATCCAAAATCCATGTTTCCAACACCTTTTACACCCACAAATGATCCCAAATCAACCCCTAACCATAGCACTATCAATAGCCTATCAATTCCAACCTAAAACAACCCCCAAAACTCACCCAAAACCCTCCAAAAACCCCATTTATACCCAAATTCGGGAATTGCTCAAAATCAAGAAAAATTCACATATGTTAAACCATTTAACTCCTAAACCTCATAACTAACAACATTGAATCAAAATATTAGGTTTAGCAACACAAAGGCATCATTTTTAATCAAATCTTTTGAAATCCCCATTGTAACCCCCTCGTCCCGGTCTGGTCGGATGACCGGTCCGAGTGGGCCACACGGGGAAAACCGAAGTGAAACCCGTTAAGGTTTCCCCTCGGTTAACGACCCTAAAATTTTCTTTGTATTATATCTTGTCTATAGGCATACTTAGAACCTATGTGAAGCACAGCAGCGGAAAATACAAGCATTGAAACATACACCAACCAATTAAAACATCAAACAACTCATTTTAGACCTTTTTTCGAAACGCCCTTAGGGTGTTCCGAAACGCCTTGACTTAGTCAACAGGCCAGGGTCAACCATAAGGTGACCGTTCCGAAACAGGGGTGACCCGTATCGGAACGACCTTGACGGTCAATATCTCGTGGTCAACGAGATTTGACCGTTTCGAAACATCAAAGGCCCGTTTCGGAACGCCTTTATCTCGTCAATTTATCAAAATTCCAGTAGCAAAAATGTTCCGAAACGACCCTCATCCGTTTCGAAACGGCAGACCATTTGCAAAGGAACCGTATCGGAACAGGGGGACCCGTTCTGAAACGCCCCCTGTCTGCAGACACATTTTGGCTTTTTTAAGGCACAAGGGTGCCCCAAAACATCACCAAAACCCCTTACAACACCATAACAATTCAACTTAAGGCTTACCAACTATATTAGCATGCTTCAACAAGATTTAGAAAAGTCTAACACTAAGGCAAAACCTCACAAAACATGCATTCATTCAATCATCCTTCAAACATAAAGATAGCCTCTAAGGCATAGGGCTAACATTCAAGTTAAGCAATTTAGACATGAGTTAACATTCATCATGGCAACATAAACCATACACAAGCAAGGCATCAAGGAGTCTAAACATGCTCCTAGCAACCAACAACTATCCAACAAAATAATACATGTCCCATTGCTCAAACCATTACATGTTCAACTTAAAACTCATACTTGAAATACTCAAAGCTAACAACCACACTTGGAGGCCCTCCACTTGCTCGAGCAACCCACGAACTAAGGATCTGCAATGTTGAACAAGGAGAGCGTAAGCGATAATGCTTAGTGAGGGTAAGCTCTAAAAACAAACCTCAACATTGCAGGGTCCGAGCACGATCTAGCCAAGGCATTTCACAAACATGCCAAGGTTCCACAAGAGTCATAAAGTAAAGATGCATGAGCAATGTACATTATAAATGCCATGATCATAAGCTCAACTCCACATTACACGAAATCACATTCAAGCATCTCATCAATGATCATAAACCTCAACACATTGATATACACATCAAACAACATTGGCACCTAGCTAAGACCCGAATACGCGGATAGAGATGTTGGAACTCACATCCAACAACCACATTACCTCACGGTGGGATTTCACTCATCACCGGTCTCGCGGAGGGGATTCCACTAGTCCTCACGCCCCGTCGATGGGATTCCACTCATCACCAACTACATTTAAATACAATTCCGGGCGAACCCGTACTCCTCCTTGGTGACTCAACGCCACCAAGGCCACGCGCGACTTTAGACTCATGTGTACACACTAACAACCTAATGATCGATCATTTGTATTCAAGTAAACTAGTGCCAATATTTACTCACTTCACATTACTCATTTCAATCAATCTCGTGCTTAGCACGTACTCACCAACAACCATCATCATGCATGTCTCAAGCATCACAAGTCATATCTCAACCCACATGTATAATACAATATACACAAGCATTCATACCACATTTCATACGAGACATACACAACCATATAATGAGTTCATCCAAGGGCTCTAGATCAAGCTTAGGATTAGGCTACCACCCTAATCCTAACTCTAGGTGGGTCTACCAAGCCCAACCTAGTCCATATACTCGAACCAACTATTTTAAAATCATTTAAAGCAATTAACCACTCACCTAAACACCCAAGCTCAACGACCAAGCGAGCAACAACCTTCAACTTCCCGGATTCACTTCCGATGCTTCACCGATGCCCAAACTCGATTCTAATCAATCCCAAACACAAACAAAACATTCATAATCAATATCTCATCAACGGAATTAACCCGGATCAACATTTGCAAGCATCCAACACCCAAAACAAGTCCAAAACAGAATTTTCGAGCTGCCCCTAAAGCCCACCAAAATCTTCCATTTCACGCACCCAAATAAGCATCAATTACACCCAAAGTGATCCTCATATATCATACTACCAACAGCCCCCAAAATCCAACATTAAACAACCCCAAATCCCACTTTAAAACCCTCAAAAAACCCTCTTAAAGCCCAATTCCGAAAATTCCCAATATCACTTGAAATTCATATATGATATACCATTTGACTTCCTTATACCACAACTAAGTATATTAAATCAAAATACTTCACTTAACAACTTAAAAATCTCATTTTTAATCAAAATATTAAAAAATGACATTTTCTAAAACTTCCATGGAAATGAAAATTAAGAGTACTTTTATGGAGGGGAAGATAAGGGGAAGTCAAAAATACCATTTCCTTTCGATTTGGAGTTGAAATGGATGAGGGATAAGATGGAATAGTAGATTGGGTAGGGAGCTTTAGTTTCCCGTTGGTGAAGAAGAGAATGAATAGGAGATGAATTGGGTGTTTTTGTTTTGTTTTGGTATAAAGGTACAAGGACCTTTTTGCCCTTAATGAAATGGGGTATTCACAAGGGCACCCAATCCATGGCTATTTGGGATTTAAATTGCAAAACATAGCCAATCATTAAATAAATTAATTTGAAAACAAAACCCGAGCTATTATGCAATTTTATAAAACCGAGCCCAATAATATTAAAATATTATTTTCACCTAACCCCTAAACCCGGGTGTTACAACTCTCCCCCACTTAAGGAATTTCGTCCCCGAAATTACCTAGTGGAAACAAATACGGAAACTGCTAAACCATATCCGCCTTCCTCTCCCACGTGGCCTCTTCCACACCTCTATGTCTCCACAACACCTTGACCAACTCTATGGTCTTGCCACGTAACACTTCGCTATCAGAAGCAAGTATCTCAACAGGCTCCTCATTATAGGACAAATCCGGATTTAACTCTATCTCCTCAACGGGCATTACATGAGAGGGATCCGATCTATATCTCCTAAGCATAGATACATGAAAGACATCATGGATCTTTTCTAACTCCGAAGGTAACCTCAAACGATAAGCTACAGGCCCAATCCGCTCAACTATCTCATACGGACCAATGAACCTCGGACTCAACTTGCCCTTTCGGCCAAATCTCATTACCTTCTTCCACGGAGATACTTTCAGAAACACTTTCTCACCCACTGAGTACTCAATCTCTTTCCTCTTCAAATCTGCATAAGACTTCTGACGATCGAAAGCTGCTTTCAAACGGTCACAAATCAACTTCACTTTTTCTGTGGTTCCCTTAAGCAAGTCTGGCATAGGTAACAACCTCTGACCTGTCTCAGCCCAACAAACCGGAGTCCTACATCGTCTACCATACAAAGCCTCATAGGGTGCCATCTGAATACTAGACTGATAACTGTTGTTGTAAGCAAACTCAACCAACGGTAAGTGCTTCTCCCAAGAACCCTGAAAATCAATCACACAACAACGAAGCATATCCTCTAGAATCTGTATCACTCGCTCTGACTGCCCATCGGACTGCGGATGATAAGATGTGCTGAAATGCAAACGGCTACCCAAAGCACTATGCAAGCAACTCCAGAACCTCGAAGTAAATCTAGGATCCCTATATGAAACAATAGACTTCGGAACTCCATGAAGTCTCACAATCTCACGGATGTACAAGTTTGCCAACTTGTCTAAGGAATCCGTAGTGTTCACTGCTAAGAAGTGAGCACACTTAGTGAACCTATCAACAATCACCCAAACTGAGTTCTTCTTCGAAGGAGACAAAGGCAACCCCGACAAAAAATCCATGGTGATCCTCTCCTATTTCCATTCCGGAATCTTCAAAGGCTGTAGCAAACCTGAGGGAACCTGATGTTCTGCCTTCACTCTCTGACAAACCAGGCAACGACTCACATACTCGGCTACATCTCTCTTCAAACCAACCCAGAAGTAATCATTCTTCAAATCTCGGTACATTTTGGTACTACCCGGATGCATAGAAAAGGGACTCGAATGTGCCTCACTCAGAATCTGACGTCTCAACTCAACATCTTCTGGCACAACAATCCTATCTCTAAAGCACAACAAGCTCTCACCACTGAAACTATACTCAGTCGGTCTTCCTTCGGCTATGTCTTGAACATGAGGAACTAGGTTTGCATCTTGCAACTGTTTCTCTCTAATCAACTGAATCAAAGAAGGCTTCACTTGCAACTCGGTAATCAAACCACCATCGGCAGACACACTCAATCTAGCAAACATAGCTCTCAGCTCAACGGCCACTTTTCTACTCAAAGCATCGGCTACTACGTTTGCTTTACCTGGATGGTACTCAATGGTCAAATCATAGTCTTTTAGCAACTCTAGCCATCTTCTCTGTCTCAAGTTCAACTCTTTCTGTGTCATCAAGTACTTCAAGCTCTTGTGATCGGTGTAAACTATACACTTCTCACCATACAAATAGTGACGCCAAATCTTCAATGCAAAAACAACTGCGGCCAACTCTATATCATGAGTAGGATAGTTCTTCTCATGAATCTTCAACTGTCTAGAAGCATAAGCAACAACTCTCCTATCTTGCATCAAAATACATCCTAAACCTACGTAGGATGCATCACTGTAAATCACAAACTCCTTACCTGAAACAGGTTGCACTAACACTGGAGCATTCGTCAAAGCTTCTTTCAATTTCTCAAAAGCCTTTTGTCTTGCATCTGACCATTCAAACTTGACTCCCTTTTGCAACAACTTAGTCAAGGGAGCAGCTACTCTAGAGAAGCCATCAACAAACCTCCTATAGTAACCGGCTAATCCTAGGAAACTCCTAATCTCGGTCACGGACTTAGGTTGTTTCCACTCAACAATAGCCTCAATCTTCGATGGATCAACTCGGATACCTTCGGCCGAAACAACATGGCCAAGAAATACAACCTCTCGAATCCAGAACTCACATTTACTAAGCTTCGCATACAACTGATTGCTCAACAATCTCTGTAAAACAAACCTCAAGTGCTCATCATGCTCTTCTTCTGTCTTTGAGTACACAAGTATATCATCAATGAAGACAACTACAAAACGGTCTAGATAGTCTCTGAAAATTCTGTTCATCATGTCCATGAATGCTGCTGGTGCATTCGTGAGCCCAAATGGCATCACAAGAAACTCATAGTGACCATATCTAGTCCTAAAAGCTGTCTCCGGAACATCACACTCTTTCACCTTCAACTGATAGTACCCAGATCTCAAATCTATCTTCGAGAACACTGAAGCACCTCTCAACTGATCAAACAAATCATCTATACGATGCAACAGATACTTGTTCTTCACAGTCAACTGATTCAACTGTCTATAGTCAATACACATGCGCATGCTACCATCTTTCTTTTTCACAAACAACACTGGAGCACCCCACGGAGAACTACTAGGCCTAATGAAACCACGGTCTAATAATTCTTGCAACTGACTCTTCAATTCTTTCAACTCTTTCGGAGCCATACGATACGGAGCTATCGAAACTGGATTAGACCCTGAAACTGTCTCAATCACAAACTCAACATCTCTGTCAGGAGGCAAACCCGGCAACTCTTCAGGAAACACATCTGGAAAGTCACACACTATTCTGATATCTTTCGGTCTAGCTTCACTCATGTCCGGATTCATATCATAAGCTAAATAAGCCCCACATCCAGAGTCCATCAACCTATGGGCCTCTAAGGCTGACACCACATTAGACAAGAACTTAATGTTCTCGCCCACTACCACTACCTCGTAGTCATCAGAAAGCTTTAAAGAAATTCTCTTTGTCTCAAAATCCACACTAGCCCGATGCTCAACCAACCAATCCATACCCAATATAATATCAGAACCGTAGAAGGGAAGTTCCATCATATCAACTGAGAACACATGACCCTGAATCTTCAGTGGACACCTCCTATACATACGTCTAACCACAACTGTCTCACCAAAAGAACTAGTAACATGCATACCTACATCTAAGATCTCAACAGGGATATCTAACTTCTGTGCATGCTCACTCAAAATGTAGGAATGCGTAGAATCCGAATCAACCAAAGAAAGCAAAGACATAGACTGTAACTCGAAATTACCTGCTATCACATCGGTTTCGTTCCCGGCCTCTCTCTGAGCATAAACTCTCGCTGGTCCTCCCGCCTCTGGCTGCACAGCCACCACATGAGCAAGGTTCCTCTAAGCGTCTACCCTAGGTGTGTCAGCCCTAGGCTGGAAGTAGCCACGACCGCGTCCACGGCCCCTCTGAAAATCATTCGCTCTCACAGGAGCCTGAGCAATGTTTGGTGCCTGAGCCGCCTGATGCGGACAATCCCTCCTAAAGTGGTCCCTCGAACCACAGTTCCAGCAGGCATGGAAATTATCCCAACACTCACCAGCATGCTGCCTCCCACAACGGGTACACTCGGGCAAACGCCCTCCTCCTCTATGGCCCTGATGGCCCCTACCATGGTGGCCACCGCCACGTCTATGGTCAAACTGATGTCCGCCACCTCTGTGCCTCTTGGCGTCTCTACCATTAAAGTGGTTATGCCTCTTGCCAGAACTAGAACCACCAGCTCGTTTGGCCGAACCCAAACTATGCTCCAAATCCTTGGCCCTCGCGACCAATACATCAAAGTCTGAGTAGTCAGAAGCCAACGTGTACCTCTTAATCTCCTCATTCAATCCATAACGGAAACGGTTGCAGCGTTCCACTTCAGTAGGAACCAACTCTGGGGCATACTGACTCAAGCGAACAAATCGGATCTCATAATCAGTCACAGAGGCCTCTCCTTGAGTGAGAGCCATGAACTCTCTCTTCTTCTCATCTAGGTACCTCGGTCCCAAGTACATCTTCCTGAAAGCAGATTCAAAGAATTCCCAGTCAATCTCTGTCTCTAGAACCCCGGTAGTAATGGTGACCCACCAGGTGTAAGCATCACCCTGAAGCAACGAGATCACACAACCCAATCTACGTGCGTCCGCACAACCCATCTGAGCCAAGATACAAACTGTCTTCTCCAACCACAACTCCGACCTCTCCGGAGTAGATCCCCTAAACTCCTCGGCCCCCAAGCTACGGAGCCTTTCCAAAGGTAGACTAGCATCGTCACACCTAGGCTGAGCTGCAGCCTGAGCTCCCGCAACTGCGGCCTGAAATGCTCCCGCTATTGCTTGCACTAGCGGAGTCATGTCAATTCCAGCTGGACCTTGGCCACCTTGGCCACCTTGTGGTCCATTCCCTCCGGCTCCACCCTCGCCCCCAACTCCGGGTGGAGGAGGTGGTGGTGGTGGAGGTGGTGGAGGAGGAGCGCCAACTCCCGCGGCCACCGGTCCTTCTATGCGAGCCTCCACACCAACTGCCGGCTCAACAGGAGCCTCAACCCGTGGTTCCTGACGAACCAACCTCGGTCTACCTCTCGGTCTAGACTCGCTCTCACAAATATCAACTACAACCACAACAACAAAACATACAAGCTGGGTTAGCAAGGCAAGGCTTCCAAGTGTTCAAGTACGTTCCCTCACTTAAAAATCATTTTTCCAATGTAATAGTAGCAATGGGACTCACACACACATGCTTTAAAATAAAACAATCAACATACTTGTCACACAAGCAATCATTCTTGCAAAACAAGCAAACACCGTGCAATTCAATTTAAAAACTTAAACTTACCTCACTTACCTGCCCAAGGTCTCGGTAACCTTAGGCTCTGATACCAACAAGTGTAACCCCCTCGTCCCGGTCTGGTTGGATGACCGGTCCGAGTGGGCCACACGGGGAAAACTGAAGCGAAACCCGTTAAGGTTTCCCCTCGGTTAACGACCTTAAAATTTTCTGTGTTATATCTTGTCTATAGGCATACTTAGAACCTATGTGAAGCACAACAGCGAAAAATACAAGCATTGAAACATACACCAACCAATTAAAACATCAAACAGCTCATTTTAGACCTTTATAGCAGGCCGTTTTGAAACGCCCTTAGGGTGTTCCGAAACGCCTTGACTTAGTCAACAGGCCAGGGTCAACCATAAGGTGACCGTTCCGAAACAAGGGTGACCCGTATCGGAACGACCTTGACGGTCAATATCTCGTGGTCAACGAGATTTGACCGTTTCGAAACATCAAAGGCCCGTTTCGGAACGCCTTTATCTCGTCAATTTCTCAAAATTCCAGTAGCAAAAATGTTCCGAAACGACCCTCATCCGTTTCGAAACGGCAGGCCATTTGCAAAGGAACTGTATCAGAACAGGGGGACCCGTTCCGAAACGCCCCCTGTCTGCAGACATGTTTTGGCTGTTTTAAGGCACAAGGGTGCCCCAAAACATCACCAAAACCCCTTACAACACCATAACAATTCAACTTAAGGCTTACCAACTATATTAGCATGCTTCAACAAGATTTAGACAAGTCTAACACTAAGGCAAAACCTCACAAAACATGCATTCATTCAATCATCCTTCAAACATAAAGATAGCCTCTAAGGCATAGGGCTAACATTCAAGTTAAGCAATTTAGGCATGAGTTAACATTCATCATGGCAACACAAACCATACACAAGCAAGGCATCAAGGAGTCTAAACATGCTCCTAGCAACCAACAACTATCCAACAAAATAATACTTGTCCCATTGCTCAAACCATTACATGTTCAACTTAAAACTCATACTTGAAATACTCAAAGCTAACAACCACACTTGGAGGCCCTCCACTTGCTCGAGCAACCCACGAACTAAGGATCTGCAATGTTGAACAAGGAGAGCGTAAGCGATAATGCTTAGTGAGGGTAAGCTCTAAAAACAAACCTCAACATTGCAGGGTCCGAGCACGATCTAGCCAAGGCATTTCACAAACATGCCAAGGTTCCACAAGAGTCATAAAGTAAAGATGCATGAACAATGTACATTATAAATGCCATGATCATAAGCTCAACTCCACATTACATGAAATCACATTCAAGCATCTCATCAATGATCATAAACCTCAACACATTGATATACACATCAAACAACATTGGCACCTAGCTAAGACCCGAATACGCGGATAGACATGTTGGAACTCACATCCAACAACCACATTATCTCACGGTGGGATTTCACTCATCACCGGTCTCGCGGAGGGGATTCCACTCATCCTCACGCCCCGTCGATGGGATTCCACTCATCACCGACTACATTTAAATACAATTCCGGGCGAACTCATACTCCTCCTTGGTGACTCAACGCCACCAAGGCCACGCGCGACTTTAGACTCATGTGTACACACTAACATCCTAATGATCGATCATTTGTATTCAAGTAAACTAGTGCCAATATTTACTCACTTCACATTACTCATTTCAATCAATCTCGTGCTTAGCACGTACTCACCAACAACCATCATCATGCATGTCTCAAGCATCACAAGTCATATCTAAACCCACATGTATAATACAATATACACAAGCATTCATACCACATTTCATACGAGACATACACAACCATATAATGAGTTCATCCAAGGGCTCTAGATCAAGCTTAGGATTAGGCTACCACCCTAATCCTAACTCTAGGTGGGTATACCAAGCCCAACCTAGTCCATATACTCGAACCAACTATTTTAAAATCATTTAAAGCAATTAACCACTCACCTAAACACCCAAGCTCAACGACCAAGCGAGCAACAACCTTCAACTTCCCGGATTCACTTTCGATGCTTCACCGATGCCCAAACTCGATTCTAATCAATCCCAAACACAAACAAAACATTCATAATCAATATCTCATCAACGGAATTAACCTGGATCAACATTTGCAAGCATCCAACACCCAAAACAAGTCCAAAACAGAATTTTCGAGCTGCCCCTAAAGCCCACCAAAATCTTCCATTTCAAGCACCCAAATAAGCATCAATTACACCCAAAGTGATCCTCATATATCATACTACCAACAGCCCCCAAAATCCAACATTAAACAGCCCCAAATCCCACTTTAAAACCCTCCAAAACCCTCTTAAAGCCCAATTCCGAAAATTCCCAAAATCACTTGAAATTCATATATGATATACCATTTGACTTCCTTATACCACAACTAAGTATATTAAATCAAAATACTTCACTTAACAACTTAAAAATCTCATTTTTAATCAAAATATTCAAAAATGACATTTTCTAAAACTTCCATGGAAATGAAAATAAAGAGTACTTTTATGGAGGGGAAGATAAGGGGAAGTCAAAAATACCATTACCTTTCGATTTGGAGTTGAAATGGATGAGGGATAAGATGGAATAGTAGATTGGGTAGGGAGCTTTAGTTTCCCGCTGGTGAAGAAGAGAATGAATAGGAGATGAATTGGGTGTTTTTGTTTTGTTTTGGTTTAAAGGCACAAGGACCTTTTTGCCCTTAATGAAATGGGGTATTCACAAGGGCACCCAATCAATGGCTATTTGGGATTTAAATTGCAAAACATAGCCAATCATTAAATAAATTAATTTGAAAACAAAACCCGAGCTATTATGCAATTTTATAAAACCGAGCCCAATAATATTAAAATATTATTTTCACCTAACCCCTAAACCCGGGTGTTACACCCATTTCCAAAACTTTAACGAAAATAAAAACTGATGGTACTTTTAAAGAGAGGGAGTTGAGGAGAAGTCAAAAACGGTGTTACCTTTCAAAAATGAGTTGAAATGGAGGAGCTTTGTGATGGAATAGTGCTTGGGTAGAGAGAGAGATCTTTGGTCGTTCAAAAATGTGAAATGAGGGGAGGAAGAAGACAATACTCTATTTTAGTAAAAAGGATTTTAAAATGAAGTTCCATTATTTACGGGTTTGCCATTAATGAAATGGCAATTCCCTTCTTTTCAAAATCTCTATGCAAGATGTAAAACAATTCAATTTAGTCCAACATTCAATTATTTGTTTTTGAAACCCGAAACTTAAAAGGTTATTTTAATTATAAAACCGAGCCCAAATAATATAAAAATATTATTTTTACCCGACCCTAAACCCGGGTGTTACAACTAAGGCCTAAACCCTAGGCCATAAACCAAAATTAGGGACCAATTTTAGAATCTCACCATAAATATAGCCTAAAACCGAAATTAGGGACCAATTTGACAATTTGAATGGAGAAATTTGCGAGTCAAGTGACCAATTTCTCAATTTCACCATAAAATATACCATAAAACCGAAATTAGGGACTAATTTGACAATTTGAAAGTGGAGAAATTTGAGATTCTAGTGACCAATTTCACAATTTTACCATAGAAATAAATATGGGTCAATTTCGGCTAAAAATTAATTCTTAAGAACTAAAATGAACAAAAATATCAGTATATTAAAATTATTAGACTAAATTACAAAAAATAGAAGTATATAGGGGACAATTTTGGATAAAAGTAAAATTTTAAGGACTAAATATCACCTGGGGTGGGGATTGCTATATTCGAAGTCCAAAACGCGGGGATACTTGTGACTAAATTGAACTAAACTAAAACTTAAAAGTGAATATTATGACTAAAATGCAACATTTTAAACGCAATAGGACCTAAAATATAATTAATCTCTAACCTAAATAATAGGCGGGTAACGAAGACTAATTACGAATAAATTTTATTAAAATGAGCTAATTAAATTAATCATAAAAATGAGGATCTAAATCTAAGACACAAAGATTGAAATTAAGATTCAATTGAATAGAAATTAAACTTAGCATGCAATATAGAGACCTAAAAGAAATCCTACCTAAAAATAGAAGAGCCCAAGGTATAAATATATCATAAGCTAAAAAGGTAGGCTGATTCCCTCCTAGTGGGAGCAAATTAAAGGGCGAGCTAAATTAAAAAGGCGATTTACTTAAAATAAATAAAAAAGGCGGGCTAATTTTCTCCCAATTTCAATACTTTAATTTTTTTCAAACCCTCAAAGGCTTTAGCTAATAATTAATAAATGAATTGTTTAATATAATTAATTTTTAAAATATAATAATTATATTTAATATAAAAAAATAAATTTATTAATTTAACAATTATAATTAATAAATTGATTTAAATTTTGAATAATTTGTTTTAAATTTATTAATCTCAAATTTTAATTTAATAAAATTTTTAAATATTTTTATATATTGTAATTTATAAATATAAAAAATTAAACATATTAATTTAATGAGTTACTAACTTAATGTTGGTGTTGTTTCTGATTGCTGATTGCAGCCTGCTGTTGGTTGGTGATTGTTGGTTGACTTATAGTTATTTATATATATATATATATATATATATATATATATATATATATATATATATATATATATATATATATATATATATATATATATATATATATATTAATTAATTGTATATGTATATATAACAAAAGACTTAACTACAAAATAAGTGCCCAAACTATGCTTTTTGTAGTAGGTGCCTAAAGTAATTTTTGGCTGGAATAGTGCATGAAGTTTCATTTTTGGCTGAAATAGGTGCCTAAACTTTCATTTTTGGTTGAAATAGGTGCCCAAGTAGGTGCTAAAATTGACTTTAAAATAAGCCAAAAATAAAAGTTTAAGCACCTATTTTAGCCAAAAAATAGTATAGACACATATTTCAGCCAAAATAAAGGTTTAAGCACCCATTTCAACCAAAAAAATACTTTATGCACCTATTACAAAAAATCAATAGTTACATTTATCAACACTTTAAATTCATCAAATCATCAAATCATTAAATCATATACTTCCTCAATTACATGTAAGGTAAATATCAAGTCATGTCAATATCAATTTAGGTCAACAACAGGTCAGGTTCAAAACAAGTCGAGTCAATTAATAGGTCAGGTTTAGAATAGGTTGGGTAAAATCGGATCTCGAGTCAATTCAATCAGGTAATACCGGTTGTCTGCCAGGTCAGTATCGGGTTCGAGTTTGTTTCATTCGGGTGCAGGTCGGGTTTCGGGTCCACAGTAACATGTTCAATTTGAGTTCGGTTCGTTCTCGGTCGGATGCAGGTCAGGTTCGTTACTACAGTAATAGATCCAACTCGGGTTCGGGTTATAGATCGGTTTCGTGTCATCGCATCCTCGGGTCAAACCATGTTCTGACTCGAGCAAGTTTTAGTCGGGTTTTCAGGTCGGGTCAACTCTTTACATCCCTAATATATATTTTTTTTAAAAAAAATAAATGATGAATTATCTCCCTACTTTCAAATATTTATGTTTTCTCACCCAACCCTTAATTTTGGTTCCGTCCCTATTTTCTTATGTTTTTTTTATTGTTTCTATTTTTACCTAGACTGCCTACTTTAGCATAAAGACTAAGAGTTTGTCTAACTTATGCATACATGCATAGTTTAAGAGTCATTTAAAAACTTATATTTAATATAAGATTCTATTTGAAAAAACAACAATCATTTAATGTATTACAAAACCCTAAAAGATTTTATTGAAAAATCTAAACACAAAACCCTAACTACTATACACTAAACTAGAAACCATGACCCTAAAACCTAAACCTTAAACCCTAAAACCCTAACCATAGACTCTACACCCTAAAACCTAAAAATAAAACCTAAACACTAAAATTCTAAACTATAAGACCCTAAATCATAAACTATAAACACTAACCATAAAACCCTAAATCCTAAAAATAACCATACCCATAAAACCCTAAACCATAACCATAAAATCATACAACATAAACCCTAAAATTAAAACTATAAACCCTAAAACCCTAAACCCTAACAATAAAACACTAAACCATAAACACTAACCATACCCCTAAACCATAAAACCCTAACCATAAAACCATACATCATAAACCCTGAAACTATAAACCCTAGACCCTAATACATTAGATGAGAATTTTTTAATAGTATATTTTAGGGTTTTGTAATATATTAAAGGGTAAAGTACACAGACGGTCACTAAACTTTGGTAAAAAAAATAAAATGGTAACCAAACTTTCAAAAATCACAAAATGGCAATTAAACTTTATGTTTTATAACAAAATGGTAACTAGACGTTAAATGCCGTTAAGTGACTGTTATAAAGTTTGGTATAATAACACGTTTAGTCCTTCATATTTATACATTCAATCAATTTAGTCCTAATTCGAAACAATTCACTAAATTTACCCCTCGTTATTTATGTATTTTTTCAATTTGGTCCTTAAAGCAAAATTCCAAAGTATGGTAACATGATAAATAATTACAATTAAATTTTTATATGAACTCGAAAACTCGACTAAAATAGAAAAAAATTCAAATAAAGTTTGAGTTGTAAAATATGACGCGTCAACTCGAATAACTCGAAATGTTTTGACTCGACTCGATCGAACGCTCTTCTCTATCTTAAGATATGACGTGTCAACTCGAATAACTCGAAATATTTGAATATTTCAAATCATTTTTTCCTTTTAAATCGAATATTTTTTTAAAATAGAATATTTAATATTTTCATATTTAAATCACATTGAATATTTAATAACTATTTAAAATATTCAATTTAATTTAAAAATATTCGATTTAAAAGAAAAAAAAGATTTAAAATATTCAAATATTTAATAACTATTTTAAATATTTTTCTTTCAAATATTCGAATATTTAATAACTACTTTAAATATTTATTAAATATTCGAATATTTTAAATCAATTTTTTCTTGTAAATCGAATATTTTTAAATTAAACCGAATATTTAAAGTAATTATTAAATATTTGATGTGATTTAAAAGAAAAAAATGATTTAAAATATTCGAATATTTCGAGTTATTCGAGTTGACACGTCATATCTTAAGATAGAGGTGAGCGTTCGATCAGAAATTTTTTCGATTCGAGTCGAGTTTTCGAGTTCCTATAAAAATTCAATTAAATATTAGAATACTTTAAATCAATTTTTTTCTTTTAAATCAAATATTTTTAATTTAAATCAAATATTTAAAGTAGTTATTAAATATTCGATGTGATTTAAATATGAAATTTTTAAATATTCTATTTTAAAAATATTCGATTTAAAAGAAAAAAAATGATTTAAAATATTTGAATATTTTGAGTTATTCGAGTTGACGCGTCATATCTTAAGATAGAGGTGAGCGTTCAATCGAGTCGAGTCAAAAATTTTGAGTTATTTGAGTTTATGCGTTCATATTTTACAACTTAAACTTTATTTGAAATTTTTTCGATTCGAGTCGAGTCGAATTTTCGAGTTCCTATAAAAATTTAATTAAATATTTGAATATTTTAAATCAATTTTTTTCTTTTAAATCGAATATTTAAAGTTGTTATTAAATAATCGATGTGATTTAAATATGAAAATATTAAATATTCTATTTTAAAAAAAATTCGATTTAAAAGAAAAAATGATTTAAAATATTCGAATATTTCGAGTTATTTGAGTTGCGTCATATCTTAAGATAAAGATGAGCGTTCGATCGAGTCGAGTCAAAAAATTTCGAGTTATTCGAGTTGACGCATCATATTTTAGAACTCAAACTTTATTTGAAATTTTTCGATTCGAGTCGAGTTTTCAAGTTCCTATAAAAATTTAATTGTAATTATTTGTCATGTTACCATACTTTAGAATTTTGCTTTAAGGACCAAATTGAAAGAATGCATAAATTATGAGGGCTAAATTTAGTGAATTGTTTCGAATTAGGATTAAATTGATTGAATGTATAAATATGAAGGACTAAATGTGTTATTATACCAAATTTTATAACAGTCACTTAACGGCATTTAACGTCTAGTTACCATTTTGTTATAAAACATAAAGTTTAATTGCCATTTTGTGATTTTTGAAAGTTTGGTTACCATTTTGTTTTTTTTACCAAAGTTCAGTGACCGTTTGTGTACTTTACCCTACATTAAATGATTGTTATTTTTTCAAGTAGAATCTTTTATTTAATATAAGTTATTAATTGACCCTTAACCTATGCATATATGCATAGGTTAAAAAAATCAAAGATTAATACCAAAATTTGAAGGAGAAAAAAACATATGTTTCCTTTTTTTTTTCGAATTGGAAAAGAAAAACATATGTTTTAACTCATTTAAGTTGGCATTCTAATTTCGTTTCTCTTTATATTTAGCCTTAAATTATATATAAGTATTTAAAGTATATTAATATTTTCATTTAGGTACTTAAAATAATTTTAAGTCAAAATAAGTACTTCAAGTACATATTTTTTTCATCTAAGTTTCTAAACTGATATGTGGTATTGATTAAAAAAACATTAGGTACATATTTGACAAAAATATACTTTATGTGCATATTTTGACGAAAAAAATACTTTAAGTACTTATTTTGACTAAAATATTAAGTACCTAAATGAAAAAAGTTAGAATACTCTAAGTACTTCTTTGTGATATAAACCTTATATTTATTAGGGTAAACTACATAAATGGTCCCCTGACTATGCTCCAATTATCTTTTGCGTCCCTTGACTATCAGAAGTTACAAACTGACCCCTCAACTTAAAAAAGGTAACAAATTAGTCCCATGCCATTAAAAATTTAACGGATGATGATGTGGCAGTTAACAAAAGTTGGCATAATAATACATTTAGTCCTCAACTTTTGCACTTTATTTTAACTTAATCCTAATTCTAAAAAGTTTAAATAACTTTTAGTTCTTTTTTCATTGTCTTCTTCATCCTCTCATAACCTCAATCATCCTTCATCACTTCTTCTCCCCTAAATTATTTTTTGGTTGATCTTTCTAGGTTGGGTATCTGCAATGTGTAAAGACTCACATTAAGAAACTAGCAAAACTAGCAACTTTATATGAACAACAAAACTAGCAATGTTTAAATAAGTGTTTGTATATTTTTACTATTTGCTTCTGAAATTAGAAAAGAAACTAGCAAAACTTATAACTTTGATATATTGTTGGCAGTGAACATTGAATTAAAAAGGAAAATAAAAGCAACTTAATATGAAATGAACAGATAAATGTAAATACGTTACGAATTAAAATAAATAAAAGAAGGTAAGAAAGAAAAAAAAACCTTAGCTTGGAGAAATTGATTGGTGAAAATACGCAAAATTCCAATTAAGTCAGAAGTAGTGGTACTCGATCCTTCCGGTTGCATTTTATCAAGATCAAATACCTTCAAGAACATTCTTGATTGCCGCGACGATATCTGTTCATCTTCTCCAATACTCATTAAGAAATTTCGTTGCTAATTAAAAGTCATTAATCAATAAAAAAGTAATAAAGTTGCTTCTTTTATTATTATAATATAAAGAAAAAAAATATACACAAGTTAGTCTCTTATTTTTACCTTGAGCATTTGGAGGAAGAGAACGAAAGAAGCCGAAATTGAAGTTAAGGTCGCGATCTAAGAGGCTCGGGGTGCTGTCATGGCAGCCGATTATCAGCTTTCCTCTTCCGCTGGAAGCACAATCAACTTTTCCAGTGATTTTCACTGAGATTTTGTATTTTTCGCCTCCTAATTTCTCCTCAAAAAAGCCGAATTTCCTCCACTAATACATTCCCTCTTCTCGGTGAGACGGATCAGATTTTGAATCAGAGTACGACAATAAAAACCCTCTAATTTTATTTATTAATTTGAAAAAACAAAATAAACAAGCTCCTTCTGTTACGGGAGGATGAGGATGAAGACAATGGAAAAATAAATTAAATAAGTTATTTAAACTTTTTAGAATTAGGACCAAGTTAAAACAAAGTGTAAAAGCTGAGGATTATGCCAACTTTTGTTAACTGCCACGTCATCAACCGTTAATTTTTTAACGGCACGGGACCAATCTGTTATCTTTATTAAGTCGGGGGACCGGTTTGTAACTTCTGATATTCGAAAGACGCAAAAGATAATTGAAGCATACTCGAGGGACCTTTAATGTAGTTTACCCTATTTATTATTAGGAACTATGCATGCAATTACAGTACAGAAATCATGAATCAAAGTAATTGGTTCAATTAATTCTTCACAATCAGAACAAAGAATTACAAATTTCTTTCAAACTACAAATCTGCAATATCCAAAGAATAAAAAAAAATAGTTTCACATAAACCACAAATAGCTTAAACATTTGATCTTAATTCTTATCACAGCATCAGAATTCAGTAAGTTCTATATTCTTCGGGATAATCTTGAATTGCTAATCTCAAACTCCTCGGAGATGGCGACAGTAGCTCGAAACCTTGAGGCAAGTCCGAGATCGAATCAAGAATCTGGCGAAAGCTTAACGAACGAGCAGACTTGAAGCTCGACGATGATCTCATCTTGTTTTCGGAGAAAACGTGGGACGATTTCGACAAGATGAGATAAATCAGTGCTTGTACGATCAAGAACATCAACATTTTCATCACAGAATCTGTGAGAGAAACCTCTATTATTTCCATGATTTTCTTCAAGAAAACCGACTGGATTTGATTGAAAGATTGAATTCCAGGAAAATTTAGGAAATCAATGGCTTACAAAGCTGGTTTATATAGCTGTAGATGACATCACTAAATATAAATTTATTATAAAAGATATGAATCAATACACTAATATAACAATTGTATCAGAATTTATGTTAACACTATTTGAAGTATTATTATAGGGATAGGATCCGGTTACACAATGTAAAATTCTCTAAAGTTTTACACGTTTTTTAGATGGTTGGATGGATGAAACGGATGAATGATATTAACAGTAAAATATGTGAAGATTATCTCTTGGGAAAAAAAAGTAAAGAGTTAATCTCAACCAGTGACAGACGCTCAATGGAGCCAGTGGGGCCTAGCCCCCCCAAATTTCCTAATTTCACATTTAGTCTTTTAAATATTTTAAAAATTTTAATTTTGCCCCTTCAAAAATTTTAAAAATTGATATTATATTTTAATTTTTTTAATAGTTTTAATTAAATCTTCTCTTAAAAAAATTAAAAGTCTATAAACCTTAATTTTTTTTAAAATTTAGTTAAACTCCTATTTCAAATTAAACCCTTCAAAATTATTAAAAATTTTAATTTAAGCTTCTAAAATTAAAAAAAAATTAAATAGGCACTCTCAAACTTGGTTGTCAAGATCCGCCCCTGATCTCAACCATCTATTTTCCCATCCAATGATCCAAAAAACGTATAAAACTTAAAGAGTTTTACGCTGTGTAAGTTGATCCTAATCTATTATTATATTATAATTCAGTATATACATATATATATATATATATATATATATATAATAGGAATATATCAAATATCTGATTTTGGATCGTCAAAAGGAGCATGAATAAACTAAGACAAAACATGGCGGCGTTTTTAATTAAAGTAATTAACAAAACGTTAGAGGTAAGCCAATAAAAATAGAAGGCGGTGGCGCCGAAGCTGTCCATTGTTTTATGGGTAATCTACTGTAGGGGTCACTTACGTTTAGCATCTATACAGAGTTAGTCACCACTTTTGAAAAGTGCATATTAGTAGTCCTCTACTTTTTCGATGTGTAAATACTTGGTCACTCCGACGTTAACTCCGTTAGTCCCCTAACGGATTGTTGATGTGGCGAAAGGATAAATTACTGCAATAGCCATTAAAATTTATCTCTTGTACATTTTTTCTCCTCAATTTAAAAAAGTAAATATTATAGTCACTAATAAAAATGTTTCTTTATAATTTCACCCTTAAATTTTTAAAAATTCATTTTTCAATCCTAAAACTTTACAATCAATTAACACAATAATATTATAAATGCTTAGATGAAAAATAGGTGCCCAACGTATACCCTTTGAAACTTAGGTGCCCAAATTGCTCCTATTTAATAACTCAAACTTAAAAATTTAGTCCACTAACTACTAAAAAATTTGAGTTATTGAAATTTCTATTTTATAATTCAAACTTTATTTTCAATTTTTGAGTCGAGTTTATGAAATTATGAGTCGAGTATTTTCACATCAAACCAAAAAAATTAATTTTTTCGAGTCAAGTCGAGTTATTGGAATTTCTATTTTATAATTCAAACTTTATTTTGAATTTTTGAGTCGAGTTTATGAAATTATGAGTCGAGTATTTTCACATCAAACCAAAAAATTTAATTTTTCGAGTCAAGTCGAGTTATTGGAATTTCTATTTTATAATTCAAACTTTATTTTGAATTTTTGAGTCGAGTTTATGAAATTATGAGTCGAGTATTTTCACATCAAACCAAAAAATTTAATTTTTTCGAGTCAAGTCGAGTTATTGGAATTTCTATTTTATAATTCAAACTTTATTTTGAATTTTTGAGTCGAGTTTATGAAATTATGAGTCGAGTATTTTCACATCAAACCAAAAAATTTAATTTTTTCGAATCAAGTCGAGTGTTGCACTTCCCTACATATAATTTTTAATTTTAATCCGAAGTTTTTCTTGGGACAAACACGGATTAAAATTAAAAATTATATGTAGGGAAGTGCAACACTCGACTTGATTCGAAAAAATTAAATTTTTAGGTTTGATGTGAAAATACTCAACTCATAATTTCATAAACTCGACTAAAAAATTCAAAATAAAGTTTGAATTATAAAATAGAAATTTCAATAACTCGACTTGACTCGAAAAAATTAATTTTTTTTGGTTTGATGTGAAAATACTCGACTCAAAAATTCAAAATAAAGTTTGAATTATAAAATAGAAATTCCAATTACTCGACTTGACTCGAAAAAATTAAATTTTTTGGTTTGATGTGAAAATACTCGACTCATAATTTCATAAACTCGACTCAAAAATTCAAAATAAAGTTTGAATTATAAAATAGAAATTCCAATAACTCGACTTGACTCGAAAAAATTAATTTTTTTGGTTTGATGTGAAAATACTCGACTCAAAAATTCAAAATAAAGTTTGAATTATAAAATAGAAATTCCAATTACTCGACTCGAAAAAATTAAATTTTTTGGTTTGATGTGAAAATACTCGACTCATAATTTCATAAACTCGACTCAAAAATTCAAAATAAAGTTTGAATTATAAAATAGAAATTCCAATAACTCGACTTGACTCGAAAAAATTAATTTTTTTGGTTTGATGTGAAAATACTCGACTCATAATTTCATAAACTCGACTCAAAAATTCAAAATAAAGTTTGAATTATAAAATAGAAATTCCAATAACTCAAATTTTTTAGTAGTTAGTGGACTAAATTTTTAAGTTTGAGTTATTAAATAGGAGCAATTTGGGCACCTAAGTTTCAAAGGGTATACTTTGGGCACCTATTTTTCAACTAAGCATTTATAATATTATTGTGTTAATTGATTGTAAAATTTTAGGATTGAAAAATGAATTTTTAAAAATTTAAGGGTGAAATTATAAAGAAACATTTTTATTAGTGACTATAATGTTTAGTTTTTTAAATTGAGGAGAAAAAATGTACATGAGATAAATTTTAATGGCTATTGCAGTAATTTATCCTTTCGCCACATCAGCAATCCGTTAGGGGACTAACGGAGTTAACGTCGGAGTGACCAAGTATTTACACATTGAAAACGTAGAGGACTACTAATATGCACTTTTCAAAAGTGGTGACTAACTCTGTACAGACGCTAAACGTAAGTGACCCCTGCAGTAGTTTACCCTTGTTTTATATATAAAACCCTGGATTTAATTATTTGATGAAGTTTTTATTTGTAGATTTTTTTTTAATTTTCTAGTGTAACTGATTATTAATTTGAATTGAGTATTAGATATATTTGTATAAAAACGACTTGACTAATTAAATTTGGTTCACACATAATGTTAAAATATAATTTTTTAATCTTATTTAAAAGATACGACTCATCACACTGTATTAGGAGATAACTAATTGTTTATTATTGCGACTCTTTTGTGTTTTTTTTTTAGATTTCAATATATATAAATTTAAAGAAAAAAAAAACTTGAAAACCCTCAATTGGACGGTTTTCTTTTCCAACCAATTCGGTCAACTATATATCAGAACCTGCTGAATGGCAGTTAAAAAGTTGTTACCTACTAATAAACTTTATTTAAAAATTCTTTGATAATCGAGTTTAGAATGAATATTTATAAATATTAAACGGTATTTAAATTTAATATTTTCAATATTATGTTTTTCTAAATATGGTATTCATTGTTGGTTTGAGGTGAAAAAAACTTGATTCGATTAAATTTTTTAATTTTTTTAATTTTGATTTATTTGAGTTGATTTATTTGAGTAAACTCAAATAACTCGTGCAAATTTTAGTTTCGACTTGAGTTTGATTTTTTTCAACTCAAATTTTACTATTTTATGATTTAGTCCTTGACTTTCTTTTTCTTCGTTTCCTCGTTAATTTTAAGTCAATTCATATTTTTAAAAATAATTTCTTTTGTTTACAATTTAGTCCCTCAACATTGTATGATTTCCTCATTTCTTCAACGTTTCTTTCGTTTTAAGTCTATTTTGACCAAATTTAAACCACATGTTTCACTACCACTACATAGGCTCTGTTTGGTAAAGAGATGTTTGAGCCAAAATTAGAGGTTTGATTGGTCAAATCCTCTAATTTAGATGTTTGGTAAAGAGCGGATTGGAATAGCGGATTGAGGTAAAACCTCTAATTTTGAAAAAGCTGTTAATAGAAGCTTTTTGAAATTAGAGGTTTTGACATAAGAGTTATAAAGACCATTTTACCCTTAAAAATTATAAAAAAATCTTCAAATAACCTAAATTTAACCATTTCTGTTTTAATTCTTCAACCTCTCGTATTTATATTGTGACATTTGTAAACTAATACTTTTTCTTTTTTTCTTTTTATTCTCACACATTTATATTTATATTTGTATTTAAATTTAACAATTAATTAAATTATATTAAAAATAAATTAATATATAGATCCTTCAAATATGCTTAGTAATGTTATATTAAAAATTATTTTCATAATCTAATTAATATTAATAGATACAAAGTATTGATAAATAATAAACTATTCAAACAAGTATCAAATATAATCATGTCCTTATATGTCATTTTTCTTGTTTTAATAATCAAACAACTATCAGCTATCAGTTAATTTTACTAAACACTTTTATACAATCAGCTAATACAATCAAATATCAGCTATCAACTAATGCAATCAGCTATCAGGTAATGCAATCAACTATCAGATACCTGTTAATTGCCAAACATGGCCATAATATCTATGCAACTTCAATTCACATTTTTAACAAAAATATTATTTTTTTTCAATTTAGTCTCTTAACTTTTCATTTTAGTCAATTTGATCCTTCAATTGTTTTTTTTGTGTGGATTCTTTCTTTTCATCAATTCCTTGATGTTGCGCGTATTCGGTGTCGCAATTTTAGTGTAAGTATATATGTTGCCAAGTTATAGTATAAAAGATATCGTCTCCACAGGGATTGGTGCTACTTCCAGAGATTATCGTCTCACACTGTAGAAAAATAAAAACACAAGTAATGGTTTGGTTGAGAGAGCAACTAAAATAAAGAAAGCAAGTAAATTAAGAGATTGAGTAATTATGATGATAGAGCAGGCCATATTATGTTGCGTCGTAGTGTGGTGGTAAAAACCTAAACAAATATCAACCGTCTTCTCACAACTACTAAACAAAATAATCCTAGCCTAAAGAAGATTTAGTTCATAATGGTAATAAAAACACTCTAAATTCTCTACTGAATCTCTCTCTCCACTTCGATGTCCCTTTTGTGGTGGCTAGGTCTTGGCTTTTATAGAGCATGGCCTTGTCGACTTCTTCTTGGAGTAGGAGGATAAGTTAGAGTTGGACATAACTTCATAAAAGAAATAAATCTCTTTTAATTCATTATTTTATTCATCCTTATCGATTCTTTGTCCTTGTCCTTGCTTTGACATTTTCATGGTCTTCCTAAGCTCCGATCTTCATGCAAAGTATCTCTAAAAGTTTAGTGTTTTATGCTCTTCAAGTCACATACCACTTTGCATATTTTCTCCCTTGTCGGCAAATGTCTAGACATTGCCTCAGCAGTGACTTAGTCATTGCCTCGACAATGGTCTGTCAGACTTTTTCGCTTGGCAGAGCTCGTTCTCTTGGTTCAACGTCTCTCAGTAAGGCTTGACAACAAAGAATGGCTCAGTCTGGATCATCAAGTGATGGTTCTGCACCATTATTTCTCCTTTCTTCACTGTCGCAACAGTACTTACCCGTGCTGTGGGTAATAAAATCTGCACATGCACAAAACACATACCAAAGCAGTACATTTTCCACCAAATATATTCAAATAAAGATAATCAAGCACGACAATGATAAGAACAATGAAATTGTGTATGTATGGCTAGTAATGCGTCTAAAATGAGCTTAAGTCAACAATAATTGAGTTATAAAGGATCCTAAAATGAATACTTTTGCTTAGTCTTTAATTCTTCGGATGTCGAGGATTTCCCTAGAATTAAACTATAAGACTTGTGAGTGTGTGCGTGATTGTGAGCAAGATGTCTAGTGAATACAATCCCCTAAAGTTAAGTTGTACTCTTTCAAGACAAGGAATCTTGACGATGCTGCCTTGTTTCCTTGTGTTTTAGAAAATTCGATGGCAAGTGGAGCCAAACGCGACCACGAAAGTCGTGAGGAGAGCCATATCTCTCAAACTGAAGACTCCGGTAAGGAGTTTGTCCCAGATGTTGGGGACACAAGTCTTTTGAGAGGTACCAGAAGTAGAAGGGCGAGCCACCTCCATGATCTTATCTCTTCTCTTTTACAAGTGGTACAAGCTATCCCGAGGCAATCCAAGACACCTCGCAAGACCCCTGTTGAGAGGCTCCACCATTTTGGGCCGAAAGATTTCAAAAGTTTAGGTGAGGATAACCCGATCAAAGATGACTAATGGTTAAGAGACACTCAAAGGATTTTGAGACAGATGAAAAGGAGTTCGGAGGACGACTTTGATTGCATTGTCTCTCTTTTTAAGGGTAATGCACATGAGTGGTGGGAGACTATTAAGTTGGGTCTACAGCCTACACTTCTGACGTGGGATGTCTTTTTGGACGAGTTCAGGAAAAAGTACATCAGTGAGGTCCACATGGATGAGATGAGGGATCAGTTCCTACACCTATTTCAGGGGGACCGGACAGTGTTTGAGTATGAGCAAGATTTTCTACGGTTGAGTCGTTACGCCCCAAAGTTAGTTGCTACCGAGGAATTGAGGTGTAAGAGGTCCAGACATGGATTGAAGGTTGACCTTCAGTTGCACGTGACAGTAGGTCCGCTTGGGACATTCTCTAAACTGGCCAACAGTGCGAAGGCACTTGAACGACTTCAGAATTTGACACCGAGTCAAGTTGAGGACTTTAAAGACTTTGTAGTGTGGACATGAGATGTCATAAGTCCTTCACCGACCCTGTCGAGGAGATTTTGTGCTCCGAGTGGTTCGAACCACTATGCTCTAGATCAGTTACTAAGGGTTAGTCAAGGATCTAGAGCGAGGGTTCGTAGGGGCTCTTTGATGTCAGCTCCTATGAGGAGTACTGATGGTTCATCCAGAGTGTCGCTCCCACCGACTTGTGAGCATCATGGTCGACATCATCTTGGAGTTGATTTTGCTATAGAGAGTCTGTCACATTTTCTGGGCACTAGGTCATATAGAGAAGGACTGCACAGTTATAGATAATGGTTCACATGTTCAGTATCAGAGGTTGTCTTTTTTCCAGCATGGTCTGAGCTTTTCTAGAGGTAATGCTAGGGCATCGTTAGGGCATCAGGGTAGAGATCTGTTGCGATCCACTGTCAGATTTGACGATCGAGTTGGTGCTAGAAAGACTGTTGTTCAGGCGAGGGAGGACAACTTTGCCACCAACGATATGTCAGGTACCTATGTTCCATTTTGGTTTTCAGTTGTTGCATTGATGTAAATTTGATCTCTCGTTAGTTTTTAAGTTCTTATATGGTGATGTATTTACCATGGGTGGTAAATGGGGATTGAGAGTATCAGTCTCCGTAGACTTGTTAGATTTACTCTCTCTCCCTAGTTAGTAGATGTTACCCTTAGAGCAGGTTGATCGTGTGAGTTTGATGTATGCCTTGATTTCGAGCAAGAGTCTCGAAGTTTTGGGGTTCGAGATAAACCAAGTTGTAGTTAATGGATGCGATGAAACATCATCTCTCTAGCGCGGAAGTGATGTTTTTGTGATGTTTGTTCAAAAAGGGGTCTTGTAGGTTACAAGAGGTTCTTAGATCACGTTGGGTACGAGGGTTGAGAGTCCAAAAGCTTTAGAGTTATGAACGTTTGAGAGGTAGATGGAGTGCTCATCGAGGAATGAGTTAGCTTACCTCTTGATTATGGATTGAAACCCCACGATAGAGGTAGTGTCAAGTTTGATGTTAGTGTCCATCACCTTGTAGTATGGCACCAATCGAACTTCTTGAGTGGGACTCAACTGTAAAAGTGAGTGAAAATGGGTGTTGTCGCCAATCGGTTCACCTTGGGACATGCCTATGTTGGTATAGCAAAGAGTTGTAGCATTGGATGTTACGAGCTGAGGCGTAACGACAAAGGACCATTACCCGTTCCTTGGGATTGATGATCTTGTGAATGGTTGAGAAGTTTTGAGTTTTCCATGTAATTATTCAAAATTTATGTATCGTAAGTTAAAAGTTAAAAGGAAGTCGTGATAAAGATTGTAGTTGATGTGATGATTGGATTTTAAAGGCAAGTCGTGAAGTGGTTTGGACTCACGAGCGCGTCATTTTAATCTTGAGTTTGATGGATTCGAGTGTTTGTTCTACCGAGTTTTTAGAGATAGATTGTATACATGCATGGTAAAATAGTGAGAATATTATTAGAGTAGTGTAGTGAAAGCGTGGTTTAACGACCATGGCTATGTGGAACCGAGATTCTCGTGTTGCAACAGATCTTGATAAAAGAACCATTGCAAATTTATGATAGGTTGTTAGCGTTTCAGTACAACTATTTGTTGGGATTAAATGGTTGAGTTGGAGTAGAATACTCGAAATCTTCGAGGATGGTTGGGTAAGTGTTGATCTCTGGTAAGAGTTCAAAAGCGGCAGTAGTTTTTGGTGAGAAACAAGTGGCTTGAATAGTGAAATTTCTTGATCATGAGTTAGCTTACATTCGAGTGGTGGCGAGATTCTAGTTAAGTGAAGTGCTAAGTCCCGTATTGGCTAGCCAAGTCAGAAAGAAGGGTTGTTAATTCAAGATAGATAGATTGTAACACCACACGCCCGAGTTAGGAGCGAGAGGCGTTACACAAACAAAACACATATAACAAAGTGATCATAACATGTAAACATAGAATCGATCATATAACATCAACAAATCAGAGTCGCGCAACTTATAACACGTATAAGATACTATAACACAAAATACACATATAACACATATAGGTGAGCCAACAAAAACTTTCCAAACTAACATGCCTGTAACTTATTTTAACATTCTATTAACTTGTATACACCTCTAATCATGCTTCTTTATTCTAACACCATATAAGAACAAAACAATCTACATGATCCTTATGTCATATTCAAACTAACATATAATACATGGCAAGAACAAAACTTAACTCATTTTCATGTTACCATTACATTATCAAATAATCAAACTACTACTATACATAACTTAACCAAATCAAACACATGTATATGTCCAATACCATATTCGAATCAACCTAAAGCATGTAAGGATTGGTTTTGAATGGAATTATGAACAACCTAGGGCATTCGAATGAAACCTAGCAATCCACAATGAATTTCATTTCAAATTAAACCTCTAGATGTAATATACATACCTATATTCTTGAATCATTAACATATACAATCTTCTATATAAAAAACATTCAAATACATACATGTAAACCAAGGTAAGATCTAGATACAAGATACCTATCATTCAACCTTTCAATCATATTCAATATCAATCTATAATTTACCAAAACACATTAACATCACATAGCATACGTAAGATTCATATCAAAGTCTTGATCACACATCAACCTTATATATATACATCTACATCTCCAAAATATAGCCAACATACTTCAAACACATTTGTTCAACCAAACATAACATAGTTACTCATGGCTTAAATACAAACCCAAAATATCATATATAAGGTTCTAAAATGCATGTGACATAACTCTAACACATATAACTATGCCACCATATAGGAGTCTAAGCAAAGCTATATCATACTTGAGTCTTGGCTTGTGATTACTCCCGGACCAAAACATAATGCTTTCAAGATCAAGAACCTGTTAATTGGAAGAAGGAAACAGAAGAGCGATAAGTACAAATTGTACTTAGTGAGGCAGTTCCTATAATTTACTCATTCAATCTTTTAAGTGTGTTATTCATATAAACAAGGTTACCTAGCTAGGCTTAACACCAAACAAGTCACACCTAGCTAGTTCATTTCATGCTTAGGAAGACTTAGCTTGTTTCATTCATTTCATGAAATCAAGTTATATAAACAAACTCATAAGCCATATCAAACAATCATACCATTGAATAATAAAATCAAAGAACAAGAATCATATCATATCATTGATCACATTTTCATATAACTTAAATAGGGTCACTATCCATTTTAAACATAACAATCCATGTAACATATGAACATATAACATTTCACCATTTCACGTATCACATAAAGTCTTATTATAAATGTTTTACGTTTTGCCTTGGATGATTTGGTGGACTAGGTAAATAAGTCAATAGGTACCATGTACCATCATATAACAGTAGATGCTCAAATCACCAAAACATAGTAGATACTCAATGTACCAAGGTGACTAACTACACCATTCAACTTGTAACTTGTAACAGTAGATGCTCGTAGCATCAATAGGTGACTAACCACCTCTAAATCAGTAGAGCTCAGACTCTAAGGCATGCCTTTCTATCTAAAGACCACTAGTCAACCAAGGACTTATCAAGTCTTTTAAATTGCAACCAAATCAACCAAGTTTTCCATAAACATGTTACAAGGTCATTTAGCCAATACATGTTACAAAATCACTAAACATATTCCAATTCATCAATCTTACAAATTCCAGCAAACTTAATATGATATTTTACTCAAATATACATAAAAAACAGTGGCGTAAGATCACTTATCAATCCATTTCACGAAACTCAACAAGCCAATACATCATAGCAAACCACAAAGATTACTAACATTCTTAACTAGCACTAAACATGTAATGTTCTATCCATTTCCTTTAATCCTTCTTCCATTACATTTTAGATGACCAAACTTTGATTTAGATCCATTTCATACATCATGTTAATTCATTAAATAAGCATAAAAACATTGGTTAGGACACTAGTCCTAACCCTAAGATAACTACACTCACAATACTCCAAGCTAGTTTGAATCTTTGATCACTATTCCCTTGCTCTTCTTATTTGAATGTCCAGCTCTTGTATCTTCCAAATATTCCTCACAATCTTGATATTAATCATTTTAAAAACATACAAGAATCATGTTAGAACTCAATTCAATCATATATGCTCATTTATACATACATCAACACTTAGACAAATTGAAACTGACCCTAATCTACCAGTTTGAGTAACACTCACTAATCTGGTCATAACTTTTTAACCACAAATCCAAATTTCAATTTCTTTACCAATATAGAAATCTTATTCACACATCTTTAAAACCATGTTTAGCACATATTTTTCATATTTCTCAATCAATACAGTTTAATGTTTGAAAACAGGACATTTTACAGGGGCCTAATATGCCAGCTTGTAACTTAGATGACTTTAGTGTACTTTTTTCCTAGGAATCATAACTAGTTTAAATTTGGGCTTTTAACCATTGTTTAACATGTTTATATAATGCATTTTAATGTTTTTTTTGGGTCCCAAAACAGGGCAATTCAGTCTTGTAACTTAATCATTTTCTAGATTAGCCCATGTTACCATATTAGGCATTCTAGCCACCTTTAACCTATCAAACAAGTCATAATTCATTCAAAAAAATTATTTTCCATTCATTAATCAAATCCCCTATTTCTTAGAAAATTTTCTAGAATTTATTAACTAGCAATTAAATCCCTAATTTTTCCAAATTTACCGAATACCCAGATTATTTCCAGATTTATTCTTCATGTGACCAGTCTTGTTCTAACTCAATTTCTAACAATTTTTATGAATATTTTCATGCTTCCAAGACCTCTATCCTATAGTATTTTTCATCCTCTACAACTTTGTCCTAAGGAAATGTTTCCATTTTTGCCTCTAATATGTTCAAATATGCAAATTTCTACAGGCTGTTCAATGTGTACGAGTTCTAGGCAGATTCAAGTTCTAAGCTTAATTCATGTGTATTTCCCGATTTTATTCAACAAATCCATTAACCCAGCAACATAACAACATAATGAAGCATTCAACATGATTTTCCGGTAACAACTTCACAAGAAATTCAACAAGATTATCCATAAAATTTAAGGACACAGTTGGGTAATCAACAATACACTTACATGGATTGGATAGAACATGCATGGATTCCTATTAATTTTTCCAGCCCTTTAAGCCTTCAAACTCTCAACTCACAGCCCTCTCTCTCTATATATATATTGTTTCGGTTGTTTGTAGTGAATGATGAAGGAAGATGAATGTATGTTTGGTGGTGTTTCATCAAATAGCCGGGTGTCCCTTTGAATAGAGTTAGTGGGACACTTGTTTCCATTTGTTTTAGATCCATAAAATCCCACTATATACATATTATAATTATGTAATCAGCCACACACACACACACACACATATATATATATATATATTAATCTATTATTAGTTAAATCTAATATTAGTTAAATCTAATATATATATATATATTACATATTAATTTCTATTGTCGTCATATGCTTTTGTATTTACATTCATGTTATGTTTATTTCAATTGTAAATTCAAGTGTGATATAAACTTAGTTTGTTGGCTATAAACCCTTGATTTGTTTTAATCCTTGTTCAAGTGTAAAAATGTTTATACTTTCTTTTCTAATTTCTTATGATTTCAACTAGGGTGTTTTTAGGGTGTTACAACTCCCCCCTTAAAAGAAATTCGTCCTCGAATTTACCTGAATCGAACAGATGGGGATATTGCTTTTTCATCGTGTCCTCAGATTCCCATGTCTCTTCTTTGACGTTATCATTCCTCCATAGAACTTTGACGAGCGGAACGTTTTTGTTTCGAAGTCTTTTGGATTCCCGATCAAGAATCTAGATAGGCTCTTCTTCGTAAGAAAGGTCGTGATTAAGTTCGACTTATTCAGGCTCAAGAATGTGAGTTAGGTCGGATCTATATCGTCGTAACATTGAGACATGGAATACATTGTGTATCTTATCGAAATCGGGAGGAAGTGCGAGTCGATAAGCTACATGACCAATTCTTTCAATCACTTCAAATGGTCTGATAAATCGAGGACTTAACTTTCCTCTTTTGCCAAATCAGAATACTTTCTTCCACGGGGAGACTTTAAGAAACACCTTGTCTCCGATTTCATATTGGATATCCCTACGCTTCAGATCAGTGTATGACTTTTGTTTATCGAAGGCTTGCTTTAATCGGGAGTGAATGATCTGAACTTGTTCTTCGGTTTCACAAAGCAATTGTGGTCCTAACACTTTGTTATCTCCAAGTTCGGACCAACAGAGGGGAGTTCGACATCTTCTGCCATACAACGCTTTAAAAGAAGCCATTTGAATCGAATATTGGAAGCTATTGTTGTAGGCAAAACCGACTATCGGTAACGATATTCCCAGTTCTTTCCGAAGTCGATGATACAGGCTCGAAGAATGTCTTCAAGAACTTGTATTACTCGCTCTGATTGTCCATCACTTTGCGGATGGAAAGTCCTACACAGGTTCAACTTTGTGCCGAGAGCTCGTTGAAGAGTCCTCAAAAAACGAGCTATGAATCAAGGATCTCGATCGGAGACAATTAAGATAGGAATTCCGTGCAAACGAATGATTTTCCAAATATAAAGATTGGCCAAAATGTCCAGACTATAATTCATACAAATTGGAATGAAATGGGCAGACTTGGTGAATCTATCGACGATTACCCAAATAGCATCACATTTTCTTGGGAGCAAGGAAGACCGAATACGAAATCCATTGCGATTCATTCCCATTTCCACTGTGGAAATTCAAGAGGTTAGAGCAAACCAGTAGGGACACGGTGCTCGGCTTTAATCCATTGACAGTCCAGACATTTCACTACAAAATCATTGATAGCCATTTTCATTCCTGGCCACCAATACAAGGGCTTGAGATCCTTGTACATCTTAACTGATCCAGGGTGGATCGAAAAAGAACTTTGATGAGCTTCTTGTAGAATTTTATCTTGTAATTCTTTGTTATTAGGAACACGAATATGGTCTTTGAAGTATAGAAGGACGTTCGACTTAATAGAGAAGTCAGGATTAGACTCAAGCTTAGAATTGATTTTCCGAAGTTCCGGATCAACTTGTTGGAGTTCTTTGATCCTGGTGATCAGAGTAGATTGAATTTCAAGTTCATTCAGATAATTTCGAGCCTTGTACAGTCGGAAATGAGCGTTGATAGCAAAAAAAGCTACGAACAAACAAATCGAGAACGTTACTTAGGATACAAAATATCATTTGAAGGCTTCCTTGCTAGACAAGAAAGTGTTTAAATTATTCCTTGATAATCAAGAAAGAATTCGAATGGTTTGTATGGATTCAAAATTGAATGTTTTCGGATTTTTATGAATTTTCGAATGACTTACCAAGGTTCAGTTTTCGACTCAGAGCGTCGGTAACTACGTTGGATTTTCCGGGATGATAATCGATGATCAAGTCATAATCTTTGAGTAATTCCAACCATCTTCTTTGTCTCAGATTCAAATCATTCTGAGTGAGCAGATATTTTAAACTTTTGTGGTCGGTGAATAACTTACATCTTTCACCGTACAAGTAGTGCCACAAAATTTTGAGCGCGAACACAATGGCCGCAAGATTTAGATGTCGGGAGGATAGTTTAACTCGTGTGGCTTTAGTTGTCGGGAGGTGTATGCGATCACGTTACCTTCTTGCATTAGGACGCACCCGAGGCCCGAGTGTGATGCATCGCTACACACAACGAACTCTTTACCCGATTCGGATTGAATAAGGACTAGGGCATGTGTCAGAGCTTGTTTGAGTTGGTCGAAGCTTCGTTGCTGCTTTTCCGACCATTCGAAGGTTTCGTTTTTTCGTAGGAGTTTGGTTAGCGGCACGGAAATCACCGAGAACCCTTTCACTAATCTTGGAAATTCCCGTCTAAACCGAGAAAACTTCGGATCTCACTCACATTTCTTGAAGGTCTCCAATCAAGAATAGCATGAATTTTCTTGGAGTCGACTTTGATTCCATCCACATAAATGACGTGTCCGAGGAATGAGACTTCAGATAACCAAAATTCACACTTAGTGAATTTGGCGAATAGTTGGTGATCTCTGAGCGTCTGAAGCACAATCCGGAGATGATCAGCATGTTCTTCCTTGTTCCAGGAGCATACCAGGATATCATCGATGAATACGACAACGAACTTGTCGAGATATGGCTTGAATACCCGATTCATCAAATCCATGAATGCAACATGGGAATTCGTTAACCCGAATGGCATTACTAGGAACTCGTAATGTCCAAATCAAGTTCGAAAGGCTGTGTTGGGCAGCTCTTCTTCTTTTACCCTCATTTGATAGTAACCGGATTGAAGGTCAATCTTAGAGAATACGGATGCGTGTTTGAGTTGATTGAACAAATCTTTGACCTTTACCAGAGGATATTTATTCTTGGTGGTTACTTCATTAAGCTGTCGGTAATCGATGCAAAGCCGGATCGTACCATCTTTCTTTTTCACGAACAGGACAGGAGCACCCCAAGAAGTTATGCTGGGTCGAATGAATCCTTTTTCCTCTAGTTCTTGGATTTGCTTCTTCAACTCTTTTAGTTCAATCGGTGCCATACGATAAGGTGTAATGGACACAAGATTAGTTCCAGGTTGAACTTCGATCTTGAATTCAACTTCCCGAGTTGGAGGTAAGCCAAGGAGTTCCTCTGGAAAAACATCGGTAAATTTAGATACAACAGGCATTTCAAGTAAACCAAAATCAAGCTCATCTTGTAGTGCCATAGCGGCGAAAATAGAGGTCAGTTTCTTGTCTATCAATAGAATGGATTCTTTTCCTAAACCCCATAAGTATAACCTTCGGTTTTAATAGTCTACCCAGGCTTCATGTTTTCCCAACCAGTCTAGTCCAAAACCTAGATCAAATTCACATTTAGGTAACACATATAGATCACAAGAGAAAGAAAGATTTCGAATAGTGTTTTGGCAGTCTCTACAGATCAAGTTAATTGGCAAGTTTCCTCCTATCGGGTTTGGAACTACAAGGCTTGATTTTACTATTTCAGGCTTCAAGTTTAGTTCATCTAAAAGATACGAACAAATAAATGAATGTGTTGATCCCGAGTCTATTAAAGCGTAAACATGTTTAAGGTTTAGTTCAACCATACCTGCAATGACGTTGGGGGACTCTACTTCTTCTTTTCCACGAATGTGGTAGACACGAGCTGGGGCTCAGGATTCTTGGTGAGTAAGAGCTTTCGAATGGGTAGCATTGCCTTTCCCCTAATTACCCGACTGAGCTTTTCTCGGGTTCTTGTTCCGGCCAGGTGGTACAGAGCTCAGATTATAATATCGAGCAGAAGATTGATCATTTCTCTTCGGGCAGTCCCGGATAAAGTTGTCATCACCACCACAAGCAAAACATTGATTGGACTGGATTCAGCATTGGCCAAAGTGTTGCTTATAACAGAACTTGCAAGTAGGGACTTTCTCCGCATTTCCTGTGCTGTTAACAGAGATAACTGGGATAGCCATCTTACTCGAGTGTTGAGATTTAGATTGAAAATTACTTCGAGTAACATGAGTGTAAGTGAAGGAGGCTTCTCTCTGATGTTTAGGTTTCTTTGACCACCGAGATTTATCGTCACCCTTTCGTTTCTTATCAGCCCGATAACCGCTCTTCTATTTTTCTGCGGTTCTCATTTTGGATTCAGTGGTGATAGCTCGTTTCACAAGAGTTTGGAAGTCCGTAATACTTAGGGCGGTAAACATCAGACTTAATTCTTCTCTCAGCTCGTCAATGAACATTTTACCCTCGTCTTTCTCGGTTTTAATGTACTCCGAGCCATACTTGCATTATTTGCAGAAATCAACAATGTATTGTTCGATCAGTCGATTGGCCTACTTCAGATACAAGAACTTCTTTCTACGATCAACTAGATATTGTTCGCTGATGTACTTTTTCTTGAACTCATCAACAAAGAATTTCCACGTGACTAACACGGCAGGGGCGGTCAAAGTCGTGGTCTCCCACCAACTTAGAGCTTCCTCGGCTAATAGCACGACTGCGCAATCAAGTTTATGCTCGTCCGAGCACTGAAGTTGTTTTGTCAAGATTTGAGTCATTCTTTCAAACCAATGTTCGGCTTCCTTCGAATTCTCCTCGTTTTCGCCAGTGAATGTTAAAGCTCGATGTTGCGCGAGCTTGTCGGTCGGGGCTCGTTGTGAGGCAGCAACAACCGGGGCTGGTTGTTCTTGTCTTATGTTCAATACCAGTTGGTCGAATATCTCCTTCATACTAAGGAGACATTCTTTTTGAGCTGTTTGAAGTGTTGGATTTTCTAGTTGTTGAAAGACTTGTTCTCGAGGTGGTTCAGGATTAGAGAGCGAAATCACAAACAATTCGATATAAGACTCCTAGGTGGCATAGTGCAATCATATATGATGCATGACATGTTTCGGACGACTTTAGGAACTGTAACCTAAAGCTCTAATACCAATTTATGTAACACCCCACGCCCGAGTTAGGAGCGAGAGGCGTTACGCAAACAGAACACATATAACAAAGTGATCATAACATGTAAACATAGAATCAATCATATAACATCAACAAATCAGAGTCGCACATCTTATAACACATATAAGATACTATAACACAAAATACACATATAACACATATAGGTGAGCCAACAAAAACTTTCCAAACTAACATGCCTGCAACTTATTTTAATTTTTATTAACTTGTATACACCTCTAATCATGCTTCTTTATTCTAACACCATATAAGAACAAAACAATCTGCATGATCCCTATGTCATATTCAAACTAACATATAATACATGGCAAGAACAAAACTCATTTTCATGTTACCATTACATTATCAAATAATCAAACTACTACTATACATAACTTATCCAAATCAAACACATGTATATGTCCAAAACCATATTCAAATCAACCCAAAGCATATAAGGATTAGATTCGAATGGAATTATGAACAACCTAGGGCATTCGAATGAAACCTAGCAATCTATAATGAATTTCATTTCAAATTAAACCTCTAGATGTAATATACATACCTATATTCTTGAATCATTAACATATACAATCTTCTATATAAAAAATCATTCAAATACAAACATGTAAACCAAGGTAAGATCTAGATATAAGATATCTATCATTCAACCTTTCAATCATATTCAATATCAATCTATAATTTAGCAAAACACATTAACATCACATAGCATAAGTAAGATTCATATCAAAGTCTTGATCACACATCAACCTTATATATATACATCTCCAAAACATAGCCAACATACTTCAAACACATTTGTTCAACCAAACATAACATAGTTACTCACGACTTATATACAAACCCAAAATATCATATATAAGGTTCTAAAATGCATGTGACATAACTTCCTTGATAATCAAGAAAGAATTCGAATGGTTTGTATGGATTCAAAATTGAATGTTTTCAAGTTTTCATGAATTTTCGAATGACTTACCAAGGTTCGATTTTTGACTTAGAGCATCGGTAATTACGTTGGCTTTTCTGGGATGATAATTGATGACCAGGTCATAATCTTTGAGTAATTCCAACCATCTTCTTTGTCTCAGATTCAAATATTTTTGAGTGAGCAAATATTTTAAACTTTTGTGGTCGATGAATAACTTGCATCTTTCACCGTACAAGTAGTGCCGCCAAATTTTGAGCGCGAACACAATGGTCGCAAGCTCAAGATCATGTGTAGGATAGTTTAATTCGTGTGGCTTTAGTTGTCGGGAGGCGTGTGCGATCACATTGCCTTCTTGCATTAGGACGCATTCGAGGCCCGAGTGTGATGCATCGCTATACACAACGAACTCTTTACCCGATTCGGGTTGAATAAGGATTGGGGCATGTGTCTGAGCTTGTTTGAGTTGGTCGAAGCTTCGTTGCTACTTTTTCGACCATTCGAAGGTTTCGTTCTTTCGTAGGAGTTTGGTTAGCGGCATGACAATCACTGAAAAACCTTTCACAAATCTTTGGTAATGCCCGGCTAAACCGAGAAAACTTCAAACCTCACTCACATTTCTCGAAGGTCTCCAATCAAGAATAGCTTGAATTTTCTTGGAGTCGACTTTGATTCCTTTCGTAGAAATGACGTGTCTGGGGAATGAGACTTCGGATAACCAAAATTCACACTTAGTGGATTTCGTGAATTTGGTGATCTCTGAGTGTTTGAAGCACAATCCGGAGATGATTAGCATGTTCTTCCTTGTTTCAGTAGCATACCAAGATATCGTCGATGAATACGACAACGAACTTGTCGAGATATGGCTTGAATACCCGATTCATCAAATCCATGAATGCAGCAGGGGCATTCGTTAACCCGAATGGCATTACTAGGAACTCGTAATGTCCATATTAAGTTCAGAAGGCTGTTTTGGGCACATCTTCTTCTTTTACCATCATTTGATAGTAACCAGATTGGAGGTCAATCTTAGAGAATACGGTCGCGTGTTTGAGTTGATCGAACAAATCTTCGATACTTGGCAGAGGATATTTATTCTTGATGGTTACTTCGTTAAGCTGTCGGTAATCGATGCAAAGCCGCATCGTACCGTCTTTCTTTTTCAAGAACATGACAGGAGCACCCTAGGGAGATATGCTGGGTCGAATGAATCCTTTGTCCTCTAGTTCTTGAATTTGCTTCTTCAACTCTTTCAGTTCAACCAGTGCCATACGATAAGGTGTAATGGACACATGATTAGTTCCGGGTTGAACTTCGATCTTGAATTCAACTTTCCGAGTTGGAGGTAGGCCAAGGGGTTCCTCATGAAAAACATCGGTAAATTCAGATACAACAAGCATTTCATGTAAACCAAAATCAAGCTCATCTTGTAGTGCCATAGCGGCGAAAATAGAGGTCGGTTTCTTGTCTATCAATAGAATGGATTCTTTTCCTAAACCCCATAAGTATAACCTTCGGTTTTGAGAGTCTACCAAGGCTTCATGTTTTCCCAACCAGTCTAGTCTAAAACTAGATCGAATTCACATTTAGGTAACACTTATAGATTACAAGAGAAAGAAAGATTTCGAATAGTGATTTGGCAGTCTCTACAGATCAAGTTAATTGGCAAGTTTCCTCCTATCGGGTTTGAAACTACAAGGCTTGATTCTACTATTTCAGTCTTCAAGTTTAGTTCATCTAACAAATATGAACAAATAAATGAATGTGTTGATCCCGAGTCTATTAAAGCGTAAACAGGTTTAAGGTTTAGTTCAACCGTACCCGCAATGACGTTGGGAGACTCTACTTCTTCTTTTCCATGAATGTGGTAGACACGAGCTGGGGCTCGAGATTCTTGGTGAGTAAGAGCTTTCGAATGGGTAGCCTTGCCTTTCCCCTAATTACCCGACTGAGCTTGTCTCGGGTTCTTGTTCCGGCTAGGTGGTACAGAGCTCGGATTATAATATCGAGCAGAAGATTGATCATTTCTCTTTGGGCAGTCCTGAATATAGTGGTCATCACCACCACAAGCAAAACAAAGATTGGAATGGATTCAACATCGACCGAAGTGTTGCTTCTGACAGAACTTGCAAGTAGGGACTTTCTCCACATTTCTCGTGCTGTTAACAGAGACAACCGAGATAACCATCTTACTCGAGTGTTGAGATTTAGATTGAAAATTACTTCGAGTAACAGGAGTGTAAGTGAAGAAGGCTTCTTTCTGATGTTTAGGTTTCTTTGACCACCGAGATTTATCGTCACCCTTCGTTTCTTATAAGCCCGATAACCGCTCTTCTGTTTTTCTGCGGTACTCATTTTTGATTCGGTGGTGATAGCTCGATTCACAAGAGTTTGGAAGTCCGTAATACCGAGGGCGGTAAACATCAGACTTAATTCATCTCTCAGCCCGTCAATGAACATTTTTCCCTTGTCTTTCTCGGCTTTAATGTACTCTAAGCCATACTTGCAATATTTGCAGAAATCAAGGACATATTGCTCGATCGGCCGATTGGCCAACTTTAGATACAAGAACTTCTTTCTACGATCAGCTAGGTATTGTTTGCTGATGTACTTTTTCTTGAACTCATCAACAAAGAATTTCCACGTGACTGACTCGGCAAGGGCGGTCAAAGTCGTGGTCTCCTACCAACTTAGAGCTTCATCGGCTAATAGCGTGACTGCGCAATCAAGTTTATGCTCGTCCGAGCACTGAAGTTGTTTTGTCAAGATTTGAGTCGTTCTTTCAAACCAATGTTCGGCTTCCTCCGGATTCTCCTCGTTTTCGCCAGTGAATGTAAAAGCTCGATGTTGCGCGAGCTTGTCGATCGGGGCTCGTTGCGGGGCAGCAACAACCGGGGATGGTTGTTCTCGTCTTATGTTTAGTACCAGTTGGTCGAATATCTTCTTCATACTAAGGAGACATTCTCGTTGAGCTCTTTGAAGTGTTGAATTTTCTGGTTGTTGAAAGACTTGTTCTCGAGGTGGTTCGGGATTATAGAGTGAAATCACAAGCAATTTGTTATAAGACTCCTAGGTGGCATAGTGCAATCATATATGATGCATGACATGTTTCAGACGACTTTAGGAACTATAACCTAAAGCTCTAATACCAATTTATGTAACACCCCACGCCCAGGTTAGGAGCGAGAGGCTTTATGCAAATAGAACACATATAACAAAGTGATCATAACATGTAAACATAGAATCAATCATATAACAATAACAAATCAGAGTCACGCAACTTATAACACATATAAGATACTATAACACAAAATACACATATAACACATATAGGTGAGCCAACAAAAACTTTCCAAACTAACATGCCTATAATTTTTTTTAACTTTTTATTAACTTGTATACACCTCTAATCATGGTTATTTATTCTAACAACATATAAGAACAAAAAAAAATTACATGATCCCTATGTCATATTCAAACTAACATATAATACATGGCAAGAACAAAACTTAACTCATTTTCATGTTACCATTATATTATCAAATAATCAAACTACTACTATACATAACTTATCCAAATCAAACACATGTATATATCCAATACCATATTCGAATCAACCCAAATCATATAAGGATTAGTTCCGATTGGAATTATGAACAACCTAGGGTATTCGAATGAAACCTAGCAATCCACAATGAATTTCATTTCAAATTAAACCTCTAGATGTAATATACATACTCATATTCTTGACTCATTAACATATACAATATTCTATATAAAAAATCATTCAAATACATACATGTAAACCAAGGTAAGATCTAGATACAAGATACCAATCATTCAACCTTTCAATCATATTCAATATCAATCTATCATTTAACAAAACACATTAACATCACATAACATATGTAAGATTCATATCAAAGTCTTGATCACACATCAACCTTATATATATACATCTCCAAAATATAGCCAACATACTTCAAACGCATTTTTTCAACCTAACATAACATAATTACTCATGGCTTATATACAAACCCAAAATATCATATAAAAGGTTCTAAAATGCATGTGACATAATTCTAACACATATAACTATGCCACCATCTAGGAGTCTAAGTAAAGCTATATCACACTTGAGTCTTGGCTTGTGATTGCTCCCGGATCAAAACAGAACGCTTTTAAGATCAAGAACCCTTTAATTGGAAGAAGGAATCAGAAGAGTGATAAGTACAAATTGTACTTAGTGAGGCAGTCCTTTAATTTACTCATTCAATCTTTTAAGTGTGTTATTCATATTAACAAGGTTACCTACCTAGGCTTAACACCAAACAAGTCACACCTAGCTAATTCATTTCATGCTTAGGAAGACTTAGCTAGTTTCATTCATTTCATGAAATCAAGTTATATAAACAAACTCATAAGCCATATCAAACAATCATACCATTGAATAATAAAATCAAAGAACAAGAATTATATCATATCATTGATCACATTTTCATATCACTTAAAAAGGGTTACTATCCATTTTAAACATAACAATCCATGTAACATATGAACATATAACATTTCACCATTTCACGTATCACATAAAGTTTTATTATAAGTGTTTTATGTTTTGCCTTGGATGATTTGGTGGACTAGGTACTCAAGTCAATAGGTACCAAGTACCATCATATAACAGTAGATGCTCAAAGCACCAAAACTCAGTAGATACACAATGTATCAATGTGTCTAACTACACCATTTAACTTGTAACTTGTAACAGTAGATGCTCGTAGCATCAATAGGTGACTAACCACCTCCAAATCAGTAGAGCTCAGACTCTAAGGCATGCCCTTCTACCTAAAGATCACAAGTCAACCAAGGACTTATCAAGTCTATTAAATTTCAACCATATCAACCAAGTATTCCACAAACATGTTACAAGGCCATTTAGCCAATACATGTTACAAAATCACTAAACATATACCAATTCATCAATCATACAATTTCCAGCAAACTTAATATGATATTTTACTCAAGTATACATAAAAAAACAGTGGCGTAAGATTACATATCAATCCATTTCACGAAACTCAACAAGCCAATACATCATAACAAACCACAAAGATTACTAACATTCTTAACTAGCACTAAACATGTAATGTTCTATCCAATTCCTTTAATCATTCTTCCATAACATTTTAGATTACCAAACCTTGATTTAGATCCATTTTATACATCATGTTAATTCATTAAATAAGCATAAAAACATTGGTTAGGACACTAGTCCTAACCCTAAGATTACTACACTCACAATACTCTAAGCTAGTTTGAATCTTTGATCACTATTCCCTTGCTCTTTTTATTTGAATGTCCAGCTCTTGTATCTTCCAAATATTCCTCACAATCTTGATCTTAAATATTTAAAAAACATACAAGAATCATTTTAGAACTCAATTCAATACATACATCAACACTTAGACAAATTGAAACTGACCCTAATTTTCCAGTTTGAGTAACTCTCACTAATCTGGTCATAACTTTTTAACCACAAATCTAAATTTCAATTTCTTTACCAATATAGAAAGCTTATTCACACAGGTTTAAAACCATGTATATCACATATTTTTCTCATTTCTCAATCAATAAAATTTAATGTTTGAAAACAGGGCATTTTACAGGAGCCTAACCTGTCGGCTTGTAACTTAGGTGACTTTAGTGTACTTTTTAACTACGAATCATAACTAGTTTAAATCTGGGCTTTTAACCATTTTTTAACATGTTTATATACTGAATTTTAATTTTTTTTGGTCCCAAAACAGGGCAATTCAGTCCTGTAACTTAATATTTTACAGATTAGCCCATGTTAGTATATTAGGCATTCTAGCCACCTTTAACCTATCAAACAAGCCATAATTTATTCAAAACAAATTATTTTCCATTCATTAATCAAATCTCTTGTTTCTTAGCAAATTTTCCAGAATTTATTAACAAGCAATTAAATCCCTAATTTTTTCAAATTTACTGATTACCCAAATTATTTCCATATTTCTTTTTCATGTGACCAGTCTTGTTCTAACTCAATTTCCAGCAATTTTTATGAGCATTTTCATGCTTCCAAGACCTCTATCCTATAGTATTTTTCACCCTTTACACATTTTTCCCAAGGAAATGTTTCCAATTTTGCCTCTAATATGTTCAAAATTGCAATTTTCTACACGTTGTTCAATGTGTACGAGTTCTTGGCAGATTCAAGTTCTAAGCTTAATTCGTGTGTATTTCCCGATTTTATTCAACAAATCCATTAACCCAGTAACATAACAACATAATGAAGCATTCAACATGATTTTCTAGTAACAACTTCACAATAATTTCAACAAGATTAACCCTAAAATTTAATGACACAATCGGGTAATCAACAATACACTTACATAGAATGGATAAGAACATGCATGCATTCCTATTAATTTTTCCAGCCCTTTAAGATTTCAAACTCTCAACTCTCAGCCCTCTCTCTATGTTGTTTCAGTTGTTTGTAGTGAATGAAGAAGGAAGATGAATGTATGTTTGGTGGTGTTTCATCAAATAGTCGGGTGTCCCTTTGAATAGAGTTTGTGGGACACTTGTTTCCATTTGTTTTAGATCCATAAAATCCCACTATATATATATATATATTATAATTATGTAATCATACACATACATACATATATATATTAATCCATTGTTAGTTTAATCTAATATAATTTTTACTAACATGTTATAAATCATATTATAATGTTAATCCAATATAAAATCTCATTATATTATACCTATGGCATATGTATATATATGTTACACATTAATTTATATTGTTGTCATATGCTTATGTATATACATTATGTTTATTTCAATTGTAAATTCAAGTGTGATATAAACTTAGTTTGCTGGCTATAAATCGCTTATTCGTTTTAATCCTTGTTCAAGTGTAAAAATGTTTACACTTTCTTTTCTAATTTCTTATGATTTCAACTAGGGTGTTTTTAGGGTGTTACATTGATGGCAAAGTTTGGTTGTCAGAATTTTGCATGCTTTTAAAACGTTTGATGAGTGTTCAATGATAAACAAAGAAGTTTTACTAGTTGTATACCTTCGAGGAGGTGATGTGCTTCGGACACATGAGGTTTGAGTTCAAGAGTTTTGAAATGCGGACGAGGATCGAAAGGATTGTTAGCTAAGCTGAAGCTCATCCGAGTGAGTTTCTTGAGTTGATGTTTGGACAGTGTTGTTTAAGGTTGTCATGTGTTGTTTTGCTTCAGAGTCCAATGTGCATGTGACTTGGTTGTTAGAAATGAATCGTTGTGAATTCATGAGAATGGTGTTGAGTAGTCTAGTGTTGTGGGCTTTGGCTAAGGAAGTTTAGTGAAGAAATTTCAGAATCAAGGTGAACGTATACGAGATGGGAATATGTTGGATCTAAGATGGTTGCATCTCATCCCTTCGTTTAAATTTTAAGTACGAATTTTCTTTCTAAGAGAGGAGAGTTGTAACAATCCATATTTTTCAAGTCAACGAGTGGGCGTTGACCCGGGCTATGGACCATCGTGTTGGATTGAATAATTGGACTCGTTCGGCCAAGTTTGAGCCTTGATGGATAAGTATTGAGCCTTGTTGGTTTGTAAAGTGACCATTTTGGAAATGAGGGAGAACATAGAGGGTTTTATTTTGTGATATTGCCCTTTTAATGTAATTGGCTGATTTCCCTTTTGTTTTTCGGGTATATCACCTAAGAAAGCAGGGGGAACAATAGGTATCATCTTCTTCCATCTTTCCTTCTCCCACACACCTCTCATTCTCTCTTACTTCCAAGCTTATAGATCCCAACACTAAAAATCCAAACTTCCAACCACATCTCTTCTATTCAAGTTGTAAGATTTTAGTATGTTAATCCCCCCATCAAGAGCTTCAAGAAAAGTATACTCTTGAGGTATAAAGGTGAGTTCTTTATTAATGAGTTTTTGAAGGGGTTTAAGTTCTTAAAGATTTCTTCCATGTTTTCAAGGTTGTTAATATATGGCTAGACCTCTCTTTGGTGCTTGGTTTAAGTCTTGGTCCGTTTCCTTGTTTGAAGGTATAAAGAAGGTGCCTTGGGGTTTATTCAAGTTGGAGCAAAAGAGACGAAGTTGAGGATTTTGGTTGTGTGGAGTAAATTATGGATTTTGCTACAAGGTCAGTACATTTCTGACTCCTTGATTCTTGAATATCCTAAGGTAATTGCCTTGCTTGATATTGTGGTTAAGGTTGCTAGTTTTGGTGTTAAAGTAGCTTAGAGCCTTTAATGGTGAAACTTGGATTAGTTGTTAATAAGGTGTAAAAATGGTAGGAAACCACTTATATTACTTCTCATAATGTGAAGGTTTGATTTGGGGTTGTGCCTTTGGGTTTTAGGGGCATTGGGATGATTTACAAACTCCATATACGAATTTTGGGTTTGTGTATCGATAACCAACCTATTTTCTTGGTCACCAACCTGTTTTTTTTCACCAACTGGTTTTCTTGTGTTGTTTACGCATAATAGGTAGAATTTCATGGTAGTTAGGCTAGTTCTAGTAAATGACCTATATTTCGAGGACTAGTGTCTAATATCCCTCTAATGGGATAAATTGAATAACATAGCTGAGTAACTGGGAATTTAACCATAATTATGAATATATGGAAGCTATAACTTGATAAACGTGTGTAACTCTCACGAAGTAGTCATGAGGCCCTTGGTGGATCGTGTATGGTTGGGTGCCAGGTAAGGAAACCAGTATGATCGAGTGATTTGATTAGGGGTTGCATTAATTAATATAGTTTCATATTCATTGGTATATGAGGATTATTCGGGATCGGGGTCAAGTGAAATATTCAGGAAGCTTGGATGAGGATTTTAAAGATATTAGCATAAGGTTAGTAAACCCCGAACTCCTATCACTTCATGAGCATCATAAATATGATTACCTTGTGTGTTAGTATATGTAAAATAGGTAGATGATAAATAAGCATGTGTTGAGACTGATAGTATGAGATTTGATATTTGTGTGTGATGCATGATACGATGAGACTCGTGGAGGTGCTAGAGACCGGTTGGGGAGTTTTAAGATGTATGTATGATTGTTTAATGATTAATTGATTGGTTGTTTAATTGTGATGCTTGTATGCTTATTCGAATAGATTGACATGGTTCGATGGAAAATGTGTGTAAGAGATAAATAATGGTAATGTTCGAATTAAATGATTATGAAGCCGATAATTAATATTAATTGATTAAATGCGCTAGAAAACAAACCCTAATGACTTTCATAAGCCTTAGGGATCAGATAAAGTATTGTTAAACCAGAATTCATGATGATGGTGTGAACCTGTGAATAGAGTATCAGTACGAGATTTGGCCGTACCAGTACTTGTGGAAATTAATGGTTTCCAGTGAGCAATTTCAATATCGGTACGTGTGTAATTATTAATACCCGAGGGTAGTGTACGAGTACCGGTATCCGGTACGACAAATAATCTTTAAATGCAAGTTAAGGATGGAAATTGATATGAATATTAATAATAGAATTACACTTGTAATAAATGTGATAGCATGGACTAATGGAAATAATGAATGTGATTAATTATATATGAGCCTAATGAGTAATAAATTAGTAAATGTTGAGTGAATATTTTGTAATAGTAAACCATAGGGATCCTTGGTGGATCGTGCGTTGTGTTGTGCCAAGTATGGGCACTTGTGTGGTTGAGTCACTTTGAATGGTGGGATCCGAATACCCAGTGGAAAGTGTTGCAACACCATGGTTAGAGATGTCGAATGTACATTCCTGATGTTGTGTGACACCGAGCCTCATTCGATGATACTCAATGTGAGATTCCGAGTATTGATGCTCGATGTGAGATTCTGAGCATGATGTACGTTTCTGAGGCTGTGTGACACCGAGCCTCACTTAGAGTGTACATTCCCGAGCTTGTGTGACACTGGGCCTCACTCCAAGTTTGTGGTGATGACATTATATGTATTTCTCAGAGGATCCGATGAGATCTCGAGTATGGTTGGGCCTTGTGGGCCATGTTTGATGATTGCTATGTTGAGAGTATAGGTTTGACCGACGTTGACGTCATGGCAGATGTCATGGTGATGACGTTAGCGCCAGTTGGTGACAACTAGCTTCTCAAGAAGCCTAAACACATACTCTCAACATAGCAATCATCAAACATGGCTCACAAGGCCCAGAAAAGGGTTAGCTCACTGCCATTTCTCTCTTTTCTATTAAAAATATGACATGTAATAAAGTAATAATTGCTTTATTAAAAAAGAAGAGAGAGAAAAGGGAACCGAAGGATCATACTGGAAATTGAAGAGACACCGGGAAAGGGAGATGTCACCGGAGATCGTCACTGGAGTTTGCTCGCTACCACCAAAATGTAAATCCTCCACTGTTCTCTTCATTTCTTGCGAAGAAAAGCATGAAGATTAGATCTAAGCCTCGAAAAAACATAAAAATGGTAGAATAAAAAAATAAAAACACTAAAATCTTAGCTTTTAGATTTTTCGGTGAGGGATTTGCTTTGGCCGAAGTCAAAAACAAGCGCCGAGAGAGTGGTTTTAGGCTTAGGACAGGGAAGTTAGGGGGATTCTTTCGAATCTGGTTAGATTAGGTTAGGATTTGGGGAAGAAATGGAACTATTCGTTCGAATCGGGGTAGATCTAGGGATTTAAGAGTTAAATTGGGCTTTTTTTTAAGGTTTTAAAGTTCCAACACGGCGGCTAGAAATCGCCTCATGGCGGCCGGCCAGAACCAAGTGGCGGATAGAGGTAACAGAAGTGATCGGAGCTGCAAAGGAGATGACTAGAGACGTCGGCCATTAGTGGCTGGCGTCGCCTCCAGCGGTCGAATAACAAGTAAACTTAGTCAGAACTAGGGTTTTTGGATCAAACGCATAAAATGTGAAGAACATAGATGGTTTTGGTGAAGAACGTGCTTTTTGATCCATTTTAATGGTTGAATCTGGGTTTAGGTTGTTGTTAGAGAGAGAGAGTCGAGTGAATAGAGAGAGGGGGTTCGCACAAAGTGACCGGTTCAACTCAGTCTCGGGGCTTTTATAGCATGAGTTAAACGACACAGTTTTGATGCCGAGTTAACTCATGTAACCCCCTTGTCTCGGTCTAGCCAACAGACCGGTCTAAACATGTTACATGGGGAAAACCGAAGCGAGACCCGCTAAGGCCTCACTTGGATTAGCAACCCTAAATTTTTTTCATTAATTATCTTAACTAGATATCACGATTAACCTTATGTAAGTAGACAACAACGTATAAGCGAACAAGGATACGAACAAGCAGAAGGCACACACTAATTTAAACTTACCATATTGTTGTTAGTCAAATCGCTTACATACAAGGCAAAACCATCATAAGGGATACATATAGACTCGACAAGGAAGCATACAAACTCTGGGGACCAAAATACAACATTCAAAAACCTTCAAAGGTGCACTCGAGTGTTTTAACTACCTGCATTTCGAAACAGGCTTGCCCGTTCCGAAACGCAGGCTCCATTTTAAAAGTGAGACCAGGCCGTTCCGAAACGGTCCCACCTTGTTTCGGAACGGAGGCTTCCAATGACAAAATGTATCGGAACGGGTTCTGAAATGGGGCTCATAGTGTTGAAACATATTAAAACGTGTTCCGAAACGGGGACTCACAGTGGCAAATCGTACTTTGACACCTCCAAACGTCCCCAAACTTGTCCAGAATCATCAGAACCCATATAGCAACATAACATACATACATTCTAGATGCAAGGAATCCTAATCACAACATTATACATGCATTCGAACAACAAATTTGGATTTCAAGCCCTAAGCTCACATGAATACTTGGATCCAAAAACACCAACAAGTCAATATGCATAGCAATTTATACAAGGCCACATCAAGTCTCAATTTAACATAGCACCATAATTTAAAACATGCTAGAAGCATAAACAAGCAAGTATAGGAGTTTGAACACCACTCCTTACAAACAAATCTAGTAATCCCATTGTCTAAGTGCTATTACAAAACATAAACCATACTTTGAGCTACCCGAGAACTCCGAGAAACTCCTCCCTTGCCCAGTTGCCTCCCAAGCCACTAACGATCTGCATTGTTGGAAAGGAAGAGAGCGTAAGCTTAAAGCTTAGTGAGCGGAACTCTAAAACATAACAACAATGCAGTTTTTAAAACATAAATCTTAGATTTAAAGCAAAACCATTTAAGGGAAGACATAATGAAACACAATCATCACAAATACAAGGTATACAAATGCATAACCAAAATCCGGTAGGACTACACATCACCGTTCAACTAGTAGTTTTCCGATGGGACTACACATCACCGTACTCTTCTACTAGTCACTACCGGTGGGACTAAACATCACCGTAGTAATGACAACCATCACGTGAGGGTCGACACCAACAATGACTACACAACAACATTAAACGAAGAGTAAAAATAATCCAAAAACATCACTATAACACACATGTTCACGAAAGCCGAAAATCAACCAACAAATGAGATTATATGAACTTACTCTTGGGTCTAGGTTAGTCTCTAAGACTCCACCCAAACCCCAAACCTTCATTGAACATTATTAAAATCCCAAAATAGTTTCCACTCACCGATGAAACCCAACATAAGCCGAAAATGTCGATCAAGCCTCCAAGTTCCCGGAATTGAGCCCGAAGCTTCTCCAACGTTTTCCCTTGCTTCTAATCAACCAAAAACACTGCATTACACATCAAAACATCCACAAAATCACTACCACAAATCAGATTACAACCCAAGACAATTTCGCTACATTTCCAAGCCAAGAATTAACCCAAACTCTTCATTTTCGGACCCGGACACAACCCATCAGTTACCCATCAATTTCATCATCCAAATCAACACTAAACATGTTCAAAACAGCCCCCAAGTGTAACCATACCATCAGCTCGACTTTCCCTCACATAACTACCTCAAAACTCAAGATTTTCACTTCTAAACTCACCCACCAATACCCATTTCGGGATTTCATTAAAACTTCACCATTTTAACATATGTTAAGCTTAAAAGCAAGTTTATAACATACATGAACATTACCAATCAAGAAATCAACGAAAAACCAACAAAGTTTCCACCTTTAATTTAAAACTTTGAACACTTGAAACAACTTAAAAATGGGTTTTATGAAAATCCAAGACCATGAAAATGTTGAGGATAAAGAGTTGAAGTCAAAAACGTTATTACCTTGATAAAATCTCTTGAAATCGTTGTGGAAGATGATGGAACAATGTTTGGGTTGGGGGGAGGGGTTTAGTGTCGTGGGTTTTTGTTTTTGGAAGGAGGAAGATGATAGTTTTCTTCTTCTTTTTTGATTTGAAAAGTGAGATAAAAACTTTTTTTTAATCTTCATTAATGGCATTTTCGTAATTAGGGGTAACTTTTATAAAATCATCATTTTAAATCTAATTTCAACCCGGACTAATCCTAGATTAACACCGATAAACTCTCGGGCCCTAAACCGTGGCGTTACAACTCGACCCGCGAGACTGGTTCAGGCTTTTTTATTTTGTCTTCATTTCAATTTGGTTAATAAACTCTTTTAATTTGACTCTTCAAGTGTGGAATTAATTCAATTTAGTCCTTTTAGCTTTATTTCAAGTTTTAATTCCTTTTAATTTGGTCTTTTGCAGCTTTAATAATTTCATTACAATTGTTTTAATTTATATGTATGTTTGCATATTCTTTAAATTGGGCATATAAAATACTTGTTTAGGGGATTAATCACTTAGTATAAAAATTTAGAGCCTCTAAATTTAGGTTCTCCAATTTAAATTAAGTAATTAAAATAGAAAGACAATTGTAGAAAACAAATGAATATTAAATAGATATTTTAATATTCTAATTTGATTAGTGTCTCATTGAAATAAGATGTTAATCAAGGGAATATTTTATTTGAATATTTAATATTTCATTTAAATCTAGAATAATGAAATCATCTAGTTAGTTTAATTAAAATGAAATTAAGATAGGACATAAGTAGTTGGTAACACTAAATAATTATGAATATTATTAATTTAGGGCCTAGTATGGATATTGCCCAATTGACAAGAAACCTTTTGTGTCCTTAATTAATTCACAAGAAATCATGAAAATGTTGAGGATGAAGAGGAGAAGTCAAAATCGTTATTCCTTGATAAAATCTCTTGAAATCATTGTGGAAGATGATGGAACAGTGTTTGGGTTGGGGAGGGGTTTAGTGTCGTGGGTTTTTGTTTTTGGAAGGAGGAAGATGATAGTTTTTTTTATTTGAAAAGTGAGATAAAAACTTTTTTTCAATCTTTATTAATGGCATTTTCATATTTAGGGGTAACTTTTATAAAATCATCATTTTAAATCTAATTTCAACCTGGACTAATCCTAGATTAACACCGATAAACTCATGGGCCCTAGTTTCGTCTCTGAAATTACCTGACGGGAAAATATACGGAAAATGTCTTTCCATGTCCCCTTTTCTCCCCCAAGTAGCCTCTTCCGCACCTCGGTGTCTCCACAGAACCTTGACTAACTCGATAGACCTCCCACGCAACACTTTCTTGTCTGTAGCAAGGATCTCAACCAGCTTTTCATCATATGACAAGTCGGGGTTCAACTCAATCTCCTCCACTGGCATTACATGAGACGAATCTGATCTATACTTCCGAAGCATAGAAACGTGGAACACATCGTGAATCTTCTCTAACTCGGTCGGGAGTCTCAATCTATACGCAACAGGACCGATTTTCTCAACTACCTCGTAAGGTCCATTGAATCTCGGACTCAACTTACCTTTCCTACCAAACCTCATCACCTTCTTCCAAGGTGAGACTTTCAAAAACACTTTCTCGCCCACGGCATACTCTATCTCCTTTCTCTTCAAACCGACATACGATTTCTGTCGGTCTGAAGCTGCCCTCAAGCAATCACATATCAATTTTACCTTCTCGGTAGTGCCCTTAAGCAAATCGGGCATCGATATAAGCTTCTGTCCGGCCTTGACCCAACAAATAGGTGTTCTACACCTCCTACCATACAAAGCTTCATACGGTGTCATCTGAATACTAGCCTGATAACTGTTGTTGTACGCAAACTCTACTAACGGTAGGTGCTTCTCCCAAGAACCCCGAAAGTCGATAATACAACACCTCAACATGTCCTCCAACACCTGAATTACTCTCTCTGGTTGACCATCTGACTGCGGATGATACGAAATACTGAAATTCAACCAAGTACCCAAAGCACGATGCAAACACTCCCAAAATCTAGTTGTAAACCTCATATCTCGTTCTGATACAATCGATTTCGATACCCCATGCAATCTCACTATCTCATTAATGTACAGATCGGCCAACTTATCTAAGGTGTAGGTAGTATGAACATGTATGACGTGAGCACACTTAGTAAATCTATCGAGTATCACCCACTTTTAATTTTTCTTCAACAGAGTCAACGGTAAACCCGACACAAAGTCCTTGGTGATACGTTCCCACTTCCATTTTAGAATCTTCAACGGCTGTAACAAACTTGAAAGAAACTAATGCTCAGCCTTAACTCGCTGACAAACCATACACTTGCTCACAAACTCGGCCACATCCTTCTTCAACCCAATCCAGTAGTACTCTTCTTTTAACCCACGGTACATCCTCGTACTACCCGGATGCATAGCAAAAGGGTTGTTATGCGCTTCATTCAAGATAATATGCCTCAACTTGGAATCTTCAGGAACAACTATCTTATCCTTGTAACATAGAATCCCATTCTCACCAAAACAAAAATCCGTGGGTCTATCCTCGGCTATATCTTGCACGTGAGGTGCCAAAGACTCATCTTGCAACCGTTTCTCTCGAATCGACTGAGCCAACGACGGTTTAACTTGCAACTCGGCTATCAAACCACCATCATTGGACACACTCAACCTCGCAAACATGACCCGCAACTCAACTGTCACTTTTCTACTTAAAGCATCAGCCACAACGTTTGCCTTACCCGGATGGTACTATATCGTAAGGTCATAATCCTTAAGGAGCTCTAACCACCTACGCTGTCTAAGGTTCAACTCCCTCTGAGTCATCAAGTACTTAAAACTCTTGTGGTCGGTATAAACGGTGCACTTCTCACCATAAAGGTGATGTCTCCAAATCTTCAAAGCAAACACCACTTCGGCTAACTCAATGTCATGAGTGGGATAGTTCTTCTCGTGAACCTTTAACTGTCTCCAAGCATAAGCTACAACCTTACCTTCTTGCATAAGCACACAACCTAAACCTACGTACGGTGCATCACTGAAAATCACACTCTTTTCCCGGTTCAGGCTGAATCAAGATAGGAGCTTCAGTCAAAGCTTTCTTCAACTTCTCAAACGTTTTTTGTCTTGTATCTGACCACTCATACGAAACATTCTTCTGAAGCAACTTAGTCAGAGGTGCCGCTATCTTCGAAAATCCTTCGACAAATCTCCGATAATACCCCGCCAAGCCTAGGAAACTACAGATTTCTGTCACTGACTTCGGTTGTTTCCAACTCACTATGGCTTCTATCTTCTTAGGACCCACACTATCCCAATGGTCGAGATTACGTGACCTAGGAAGACTACCTCCCTAAGCCAAAACTCACATTTACTCAACTTAGCATACAACTGATTCTCAAGCAAAGTCTGAAGTACTAGCCGCAAATGCTCATCATGCTCTTCCTCGGTCCTAGAGTACATTAAGATATCGTCTATGAACACTACTACAAACCTGTCCAAGAACTCATGGAACACTCGGTTCATCATATCCATAAATACGGCTGGAGCATTAGTCAAACCGAAAGGCATTACTAAGAACTCGTAGTGCCCATAACGTGTACGGAAAGCTGTCTTCGGTATGTCCACATCTTTCACCTTTAACTGATAGTAACCGGATCTCAAATCAATATTCGAAAACACTGAAGCACCTCTCAACTGGTCAAACAAATCATATATCTGAGGCAAAGGATACTTGTTCTTCAATGTTACCTTGTTCAATTTCCTATAGTCTATACACATCCTCATACTACCGTCCTTTTTATTCATAAACAAAACCAGAGTACCCCACAGAGAAATACTAGGCCTAATGAAACCTTTATCTGACAACTCTTGAAGCTGTGTCTTCAACTCTTTCAACTCTTTCGGTGCCATTCTATATGGAGCAATAGATACGAGTGCAGAATCGGAATACGTCTCAATAGCAAACTCAACTTCTCTGTTTAGAGGCAAACCCGACAACTCTTCCGGAAAAACACTCGGAAAGTCACAAATTGTTCTGATGTCTTGCGGTCTAACCTCACTCATATTCAGATTCATCACATAAGCCAAGTACGCCTGACAACCTGAATCCATCAACTTTCGAGCTTCCAGAGCAGAAACAACATTGGACAAGAACTTAATGTTCTCGCCCACCACTACAAATTAAAAATCATCCGTAACCCTCAAGAAGACTCTCTTGGTCTCAATGTCTACCCTAGCTTTATGCTCTACGAGCCAATCTATGCCCAAAATCACATCAAAACCATAAAACGGAAATTCCATCAGGTCAACCGGAAACACATGGCCCTGAATCATCAAGGGACACCTCCTATAAATCTTTCTAACTACCATCGTGTCACCGAAAGAACTAGTAACATTTACACCTACCTCTAACCACTCATACGGTAGACCTAGGGACCTCGCATGTTCACCCAAGATATACAAATGTGTTGACCCCGAATCTATCAAAGAAAGCAAAGTCAAAGACTGTAACGAGAAATTACCTACAATGACATCCGTGTTATTCCCAGCCTCTCGCTGTGCATACACCCTAGCCGGTCCTCCACCCTCGAGCTGAACTGCCACTACATGAGCTAAGTTCCTCTGAGCATCGTTCCTCGGCTGAAAGTTATCACCACCGCGCCCACGGCCTCTCTGATGCTCAAAACCTCAAGCTGGAGTCGGTCCACCCCAAGCCGGGTGTGGACAATTATGCCTTAAATGGTCTCGAGAACCACAGTTCCAACATACCCCAAAAGTACCCATGCACTCGCCCTGATGGCGTCTCCCGCACTTAGTGCACTCAGGAGTGTGAACAACAGCTCCTTGGCCCTGATGGCCACGTCCATGGTTACCGCCCCTATGTCTCGAATCGGGCTGATACCTCCTATCTCTATGCCTCTTGGCGTGATCTCTGTCCCAATCTGCGTGTCTCTTCCCAAAATTGGACCCACTAGCACGAGCACTAGAGCCTAAGTTTTGCTCAATATCCTTGGCCCTAGAGACCAAAACAACAAACTCGGTGTAGTCAGAGGAAAGCATATAAGTCTTTACATCTCTAGTCAACCCATATTGGAAACGCTCACAATGTTCCCTGTCACTGGGAACCAACTCGGGAGCATACTGACTCAACCTCACAAACTGAACCTCGTACTCAGACACCGTCTTGCTACCCTGAACTAAGGTCATAAACTCTCTCTTCTTCTCATCCTGATATCGGACTCCGAGATACTTCTTCTTAAAGGCATTTCTGAAGAATTCTCAAGTGACATCATTTTTGGCCATACCCGAAGTAACAGTGGTCCACCAAGCATATGCATCTCCTTGAAGCAAGGAGACAACGCAACCCAACTTACGAGTGTCTGAGCACTCCATCTGACCCAAGATGCGTGTAGTATTCTCGAGCCAAGCTTCTGAACCCTCGAGATACAAACCACAGAACTCAACTCCACCCAAGCTACGGAGTCTCTCAAGGGGTAAACTAGTCCCCGCACCCTGAGGTGGTGGTGCAGCTTGCATACCGGCCAAAGCTGTCTGAAAAGCTCCGGGTATAGTCTGAATCAAATGAGTCATGTCCGCACCTACCGGACCCTGACCCGCCTGAGCTCCGTTACCCCCAACATTCGCACCAGCCTGAGGTCCATTACCACCACCTCCGACTTGCGCACCAGCCTGAGGCACATTACCCTCGCCACCCGCTCCATTACCATCGGGAGCATGAGGACCAGGAGGCACATCCCCGGGTGCCTGGTCACCCGCTCTAGGTCGTCCTCTCGGTCTCACCATACCGAAGATAAAATCTAAAACAACAAACACATAACACACAAGAAAACATTAGGTTAGCAAAAGGGCAAGGACCCAAGTTCTCAAGCTCTTTAAACCAAAACCATTTTTCGATAAGAACACCTAGCAATGGGAACACTCGACTAAACCTCAACCGACAACAAGATCATTAAAGTATGCTTTCATACACCGTGCAATAGAAAACAACCAGACAAACCAACTTACCTGACTTACCTTCCCGGGAGACCTCGTAAACCAAGTCTCTGCTACCACCAAATGTAACCCCCTCGTCCCGGTCTAGCCAATAGACCGGTCCGAACGGGTTACACGGGGAAAACTGAAGCGGGACCCGCTAAGGCCTCAATCAGATTAGCAACCCTAATTTTTTTTCATTAATTATCTTGACTAGATATCACGATTAACCCTATGTGAGTAGACAACAACGGATAAGCGAATAAGGATACGAACAAGCAGAGGGCACACACTAATTTAAACTTACCATAGAGTTGTTAGTCAAATCGCTTGCATACGGGGGAAAACCATCATAAGGGATACATATAGACTCAACAAGGAAGCATACAAACTCTGGGGACCAAAATGCAACATTTAGAAACCTTTGAAGGTGCCACTCGAGTGTTTTAACTGCCTGCATTTCGAAACAGGCTTGCCCGTTCCGAAACGCGGGCTCCATTTTAAAAGTGAGACTACGTCGTTCCGAAACGATCTCACCTTGTGTCGAAACGGAGGCTTCCAGTGACAAAATTTATCGGAACGGGTTCCGAAACGGGGGCTCACAAAGTTGAAACGTATCGAAATGTGTTCTGAAACGGGGACTCGTAGTGGCAAATTGTATCGAAACGGCACCACCTCGTTCCGGTACGATTATCCCTGAAGCTATCGACCGTTCCGGAACAGCATCGAGCGTTTCGAAACACCTGCACACAGATAGGCCCGAAAACATACTTTGACACCTCCAAACGTCCCCAAACTTGTCCCGAATCATCAGAACCCATATAGCAACATAAGATACATACATTCTAGATGCAAGGAATCCTAATCACAACATTAGACATGCATTCGAACAACAAACTTGGATTTCAAGCCCTAAGCTCACACGAACACTTGGATCCAAAAACACCAACAAGTCAATATACAAAGCAATTTATACAAGCCCACATCAAGTCTCAATTTAACATAGCACCATAATTTAAAACAAGCAAGTATAGGAGTTTGAACACCACTCATTACATACAAATCTAGTAATCTCATTGTCTAAGTGCTATTACAAAACATAAACCATACTTTGAGCTACCCGAGAACTCCGAGGAACTCCTCCCTTGCCCACTTGCCTCCCAAGCCACTAACGATCTACATTGTTGGAATAGAAGGGAGCGTAAGCTTTAAGCTTAGTGAGCGGAGCTCTAAAACACAACAGCAATGCAGTTTTAAAACATAAATCTTAGATTTAAAGCAAAACCATTTAAGGGAAGACGTAGTGAAACACAATCATCACAAATACATGGTATGCACATGCATAACCAAAACCCGGTGGGACTACACATCATCGTTCAACTAGTAGTTTTCTGATGGGACTACATATCACCGTACTCTTCAACTAGTCACTACCGGTGGGACTACACATCACTGTAGTAACGACAACTGTAACACCTGGGTTCGGGGGACGGGTGGATGTAATTAATAAAATAATATTTCGAGTTTCACTTTCAAAATAAAATTTAATGTGTTGGACCCGATTTTAATTTAAACTCAAGTTCTTTGGGTTTTGGTGTCTTAAAAGTTGACAACATTCTTCACTAATGGCAAAGTTGTAATATTGGGGGGTTTTGAAATAAGCCAAATAAAATAAACAAAAACAAAATCCCTTTGCACCATCTTCTTCCCCATTTCTCCCATTTGAACGTGACTTCCTCTCCTCCTCCCATTTTACTTTTCCATCAAATCTTGTATTTATTTCTTGAGCTTTTGCAAAGGTAACAACAAATTCTTTTTGTCCCCAACTTCCTCTTTCTCCCCATACTTTTAGTTTTTATTAAAATCCATTATTTAGTGTTTTGTGTTTTTGGGTTTTGGAGGAAAAAATGCAAACTTTACCATCCATTGCTTGAGCTTTTGATTCTTTGTTAATATATAAGTTAATAGTAACCTAAGAGGTCCAACATACTCGATTTTTATATTGTTTTAACTTGAATCCCGAAATGGGGTTTTAGGGGTATATTTAAAGTGTCAAAATTTGCGTTTTTGGAGTGGTTTTCTGAAAAATTGTTGGGCTGATGTTATAGTGACATTGGATAGATATTTTTAGATGTTATTTGAAGATTTTTGAGTGGTAATACTGTTGGTTTGAATGGATTCCCGTAGCTACTGCTGTAAGTGATTTTTAGGAGTGGAAAATGGGAGTTTTTAAGGCGTTTATGTGGGGAAATGAAGGGCTGATGGTTGTACAGCCTTAGGGTGATGTTTTGGACAAGTTTTGGAGTGTTTTAAGTGTTTAAATTGAGAGGTAATGGCTGGATTTTGCTGGAGTACGAAAATGGGATTATTTGGAAGGATTTCGGCTTTGAATTGTTGAGAAAACATTAAGGAATTGAGAGATGATGTATAACAGTAAATTTGTGGTTGATTAAGAGGTTAATACATTGTTTTTGATTGGTTGGAAACAACGTATTTGACCTTGGGTGGTTCGGATGCGGTTTTGGTAAGTTCGGATGCTTGAAACGACTTTGTGGTTTGCATTGGTGTGCGAATGGTGAGTGGAAATATTTTAAGCAACGTTTTGGTTCAAAGATGGTTTTGAAAGAGTTTAGATTTAGCTTGAAAGGTCAATCTAACTCAAGAGTAAGTTGATGTGAATCGCCTCTTTAAATTTCCCTTTTTACCGTTTGTTTTCCATTACTTGTGGTGGTAACTGGTTATGCATGAATTTCAATACTTTGGGAGGAAACATGTTGTTTGTTATTATGTTGTTGATCATGTATGATGGAATCAATGGTGTTGTTCATATGCCCTGTAAAATATATGTAAGTTGGTGTAGGTTGTGCACGAAAATGGTAAGTAAGACCAATTGCGGTTGGTAAGATTGTGCATAATTGTGGATTTTGTTACAAGTTGTTTTGGTCGTGCATGATATAGTGTGTTCATGTCGCATGATGGTGATTTGTATATCGTGTTGCATGGTTGGTGTCAAACCTCACGTGATGGTTGTCGTTACTACGGTGATGTGAGGTCCCACCAGTAGTGACTAGTATAAGACTATGGTGATGTGTGGTCCCACCAATAGTGACTAGTAGGAGAGTACGATGATGTGTGGTCCCATCGAAAAACTACTAGTCGAACGGTGATGTGTGGTCCCACCGTGTGTGTTTTGGTTATGCTTGTGCATACCATGTATTGTTCATGTTTGTGTCTCACTATATCATTTCCCTCTTAATGGTTTTGCTTTAAATCTAGGATTATGCCTTTGTGCATACCATGAAGTGTGATGCCATGATAAATATCTATATTGTTGACCTGTGGTTAAACTTGTATGTTAGTAAGAGGATTATGTCGTTGGATGGATTGTATGTGTTGGCTTTTATTTTAAAGAAAGCTTTGAACCCTGCATTGTCGTTGTTATGTTTTTGAGCTTCGCTCACTAAGCTTTATGCTTACGCTCTCCTTTTTCCGACAATGCAGATCATTAGCTTGGAGTTAGCAAAGAGTAAGAAAAGGGTGTCCAAGCGTGTGGTAGTTTGCTCAAGTATGGTTTAGTAAATAATGTAGTAGTTTAGCAATGGGAAATGCTACGTGTTTTAGGAGCGTGTATCTAGACTCCTTGTGTTGGCTTTGTGTTGTTAGTGCTTGTGTTAAGGTATTTGTAAACCATGTTACGTTGTTGCCTGAATACTTGTGTTTAAAGGCATAAGACTATGTTTCATGTTTTCTTGTGTGTTTTGTTCAAAGGCATGTAAACCTTGTTATGAAGTGTTTATGTAAGTGTTTGCTTCTTAGGAATGATATGGTCTAGTATATGTATGTTTAGAATGCAAGTTTCTCTTAAGTGTGGTTGCCTTGATGTTAATGCTCTGTTGTTAGTTTAAATTGCTTTGTATGCTGTTCCTTGGTTGTTAAATGTTGTATGGGTGTTTGTTTGTGGCTAGGCGGGTCGTAAATTGCATCTAGAGTTGGGTCTTAGTGCGTTTTGCTGCTAATCTGAGTTTTGCAGTGCAGGGCGTATCGGTACGCCCAAGGGCCGTATCGATACGGTCCTACACTTTGGGACTCAGATTAGGCTTAGCGTACCGATACACAGAGGTGTATCGATACGCCAAAACCTCTCTGGAAATCTGAGATGTTGACGAGATTTTGGCGTATCGAAACGGGACCTAGGCGTATCGGTACGGTTGGTTATCGTTGACCGTGAGAGGTTGACCAGTGAGGGCGTATCGGTACGGTCAACCGGTGTACCGATACGGTCTCCCTGTGTTGACTATGGGTTGTTGACCTAGTCAAGGCGTATCGATACGCCCTTATAGTGTATCAATACGGCCTGTTGAAAAGTGTAAAATGGGCTGTTTTAATTGCTTGTTTCGTATGCTTCACATTCCTTTCGTTGTGTTTCCGCTATCGTGTTTCACATAGGATGTATGAATGCCTCTAGATAAGATAATAATTAAAGAAAAAAAATAGGGTTGCTAATCGGAGTGGGTCCTTAACGGGTTTCGCTTCGGTTTTCCTCGTGTAACCCGTTCAGACCGGTCAGTCGTCCAGACCGGGACGAGGGGGTTACATTTGGTGGTATCAGAACCTGAGGTTCCGAGACCTCGAGTAGGTAAGTGAGGTAAGTTTGAAGTGTTATGTTGTTGCTATGTCTCGGTGAATATTTGCTTGATAGTACGGTGTTTGAAATCATGTGCTAGCTTGATGGTTGTGTTGAGGCGTAGCGTCGAGTTCCCATTGCTACTATTACTTATTTAAAAAGGTTTTTGAGTAAAGGAGTACTTGAGCACCTTGGACCCTTGCCCCTTGCTAACCCCATATATTTTTGCTTGCATGTTTTGTTTGTTGTTGTGTTGTTGTCTTTGGCGAGTATGAGGCCGAGGCGTGGGCCTGGAACTAGTAATCATGAATATGAGGTTTCAGAGAATGTGAATGATGAGAGAGTTCATCGCTTTAGTTCATGGCAGTATGACCGTACCAGAGTTCGAAGTGCAGTTTGTTTGTTTGGGTCAGCATGATATGAGTTGGTTTCTGTTGAGGAAGAATAATGTGACCGATCCTGATATAAGTTGGTAAAAGAAGTGAAGACCTATGAGTTGACTTCAGAGTGATGTCGATGTTATAGTAGGTAATCTCCCGACACAGTCATTGAGTCTGTTTTCGCTGATTAATTCTGGATCTGCGCATTCGTATATTTTGAGTGAGCATGCAAGGTTGTTGAATTTACCTTGTGAGACATTAGAGGTAGGTGTTAGTGTTACTAGCTCCTTCGGGGATACAGTCGTGGTCAGAAAGATGTACAAGAGATGTCCGTTGATGGTTCAGGGTCACGTGTCTCCAGTAGATGTGAGGGAACCACCTTATTACGGTTTTGATGTGATACTGGGCATGGATTGGCTTGTAGAACATAGAGTTAGGGTAGACCTTGAGACAAGGGGAGTTTTCTTAAAGCTTGCGGATGACTATGAGATTGTAATGGTAGGTGAGAATGTGGATTTCGTATCGAATGTTGTTTTAGCTTCCGAGGCTCAGAGGTTGTTTGAGTTTGGTTGTCAGGCCTACCTAGCTTAGGGATGAATCTAATATTGATCGAGGTCAGACCACAGGATAACAGAACGGTCTGCGATCTCCCGAAAGTGTTTCCGAAGGAATTGCTGGGTTTACAGTCGAAATTAGTTGACAGTGAAGAACAAGTATCTGTTGTCGATAATTGATGATTTGTTCGATCAGCTTAGAAGTGTTTCAATGTTTCTAAGATATATTCGAGATCCGGGTATTACCAGTTGAAGGTAAAAGAGGTTGATGTACCGAAGACAGCTTTTAGGACTAGATAGGGTCGTTATAAATTCTTGGTTATGCCGTTTAGTTAGACTAATGCGCCAGCTGCTTTTGTGGTATGATGAACAAAATTTTCTATCAGTACTTAGATCAGTTTATGGTTGTTTTCTTAGGTGATATTTTAGTGTATTCGCGTACCGAGGAAGACCATGGCCGGCATTTGAAGATAGTTTTGCAGACCTTGTTAGACAAACAGTTGTATGCGAAGTTGAGTGAGTGCAAGTTCTAGATCCGAGAAGTAGTCATGGACATGTAGTGTCAGCCGATGGGATTAGAGTTGATCCGAAGAAGATAGAAGCCATTGTTGAGTGGAAGCAACTGAAGTCTGTGATAGAAATTCGTAGTTTTCTAGGCTTAGCTGGATACTATAGGAGATTTGTGAATGATTTCTCGAAGATAGCCGCTCCTTTGACGAAGTTGCTTCAGAAGAATGTTCAGTTCGAGTGGTTAGATGCGAGACAGCAAGCCTTTGAGAAATTGAAAGAAGCTTTGACCAATGCATCGATTCTGATTTAGCCAGAGTCGAGTAAGGACTATGTGATCTACAGTGATTCTTCATATGTAGGGTTAGGTTGTGTTCTCATGCAAGACAGAAGAGTGGTGGCTTATGCCTCAAGACAATTGAAGACTCATGAGCGTAACTATCTGACATATGACATAGAGTTAACTGCAACTGTGTTTGCTTTGAAGAAGATTCAGAGGCATTACTTGTATGGTGAGAAATGCATAGTGTGTACAGATCATCAGAGCTTGAAATTTTTGAAGACATAGGAAGAGTGGAATCTTAGACAACGTAGGTGGTTAAAATTGCTTAAGGCCTATGGTCTCTAGATTGAGTATAATCCGGGTGAAGTCAATGTAGTGGCGGATGCTTTGTGTAGGAAGGTAGCCGTTGAGTTGAGAGCCATGTTTGCTAGTTAGAGCTTGTCCGGTGATAGCGATCTAGTGGCCGAGCTTCAGGATGGATCTACTTTAGGTCAGTTGATTTGAGAGAAACAGTTGTTAGATAGATCTTTGGCACCTCACGTGCAAAACATAGCGGAAGGAAGACATACAGACTACAGTTTCAGTGTTGGTGGGGTCTTGTGTTTCAGAGATAGGATAGTTGTGCTAGATGACAGTGATTTGAGGCGTATGATCTTGATTGAAGCGCACAGTAGTCCGTTTGCTATGCATCCCCGTAGTACATAGATGAACCATGGATTGAAAGATGAGTGCTATTGGGTTGGTCTGAAGAGAGGTGTTGCCGATTTTGTGAGCAAGTGTGAGGTTTGTCAGTGTGTTAAGGCAGAATCTTAATTTCCGTATTGTTTGTTACAGCCGTTGAGAATTTCAAAATGGAAATGAGAAAATGTTACGATGGACTTCGTATCAAGTTTGCCTTTGACTTCCTTTAAGAAGAATTCAGTTAGGGTGATTGTTGACCGTTTCACAAGGTGTGCTCATCTCATAGTCGTTCATACGTAAGTTAACCGATTTGTACATTAGTGAGTTTGTGAGATTACGTGGTGTGTCGAATTCGATTGTGTCATGTAGAAATTCGAGGTTTACAGCTAGATTTTGGAAATGTCTGCATGTTGCTTTGGGTACCCGTCTGAATTTCAGTGCATCGTATCGCCCTCAGTCCGATGATCAGTCAGAGAGAAATATTCAAATATTAGAGATCGTGTTGAGATGTGTATTATTAACCTTTAGTGTTGCGTGGGAGATCTATCTAGCATGTCAGGGTTAAGTAGCGACACAGAGGTGTGGAAGAAACCACTTGGGGTATAGAAAGAAGGATATGGAAAGGCAGTTTCCTTATCTCTTTCCGTCAGGTAATTTCGAGGACAAAATTCCTTAAGTGGGGGAGAGTTGTAACACCTGGGTTCGGAGGTCGGGTGGATGTAATTAATAAAATAATATTTCAAGTTTCACTTTCAAAATAAAATTTAATGTGTTGGACCCGATTTTAATTTAAACTCAAGTTCTTTGGGTTTTGGTGTCTTAAAAGTTGACAACATTCTTCATTAATGGCAAAGTTGTAATATTGGGGGGTTTTGAAATAAGCCAAATAAAATAAACAAAAACAAAATCCCTTTTCACCATCTTCTTCTCCATTTCTCCTATTTGAACGTGACTTCCTCTCCTCCTCCCATTTTACTTTTCCATCCAATCTTGTCTTCATTTCTAGAGCTTTTGCAAAGGTAACAACAAATTATTTTTGTCCCTGACTTTCTCTTTCTCCCCATACTTTTAGTTTTCATTAAAATCCAATATTTAGTGTTTTGTGTTTTTGGGTTTTGGAGGAAAAAAGGCAAACTTTATCATCCATTGCTTGAGCTTTTGATTCTTTGTTAATAGATAAGTTAATAGTAACCTAAGAGGTCCAACATACTCGATTTTTATATTGTTTTAACTTGAATCCCGAAATGGATTTTTAGGGGTATATTTAAAGTGTCAAAATTTGTGTTTTTGGAGTGGTTTTGTGAAAAATTATTGGGCTGATGTTATACTGACATTGGATAGGTGTTTTTAGATGTTATTTGATGATTTTTGAGTGGTGATAGTGTTGCTTTGAATGGATTCCCGTAGCTACTGCTGTAAGTGGTTTTTAGGAGTGGAAAATGGGAGTTTTTAAGGTGTTTATGTAGGAAAATGAAGGGCTGATGGTTGTACAGCCTTAGGGTGATGTTTTGGACACGTTTTGGAGTGTTTTAAGTGTTTAAATTGAGAGGTAATGGCTGGGTTCTTTTGGAGTACGAAAATGGGATTATTTGGGAGGATTTCGGCTTTGAGTTGTTGAGAAAACGTTAGGGAATTGAGAGCTGATGTATAACAGTAAATTTGTGGTTGATTAAGAGGTTAATACATTGTTTTTGATTGGTTGGAAACAGCGGATTTGGCCTTGGGTGGTTCGGATGCGGTTCCGACAAGTTCGGAAGCTTGAAACGACTTTGTGGTTTGCATTGGTGTGCGAATGGTGAGTGGAAATATTTTAAGCAACGTTATGGTTCAAAGATGGTTTTGAAAGAGTTTAGATTGAGCTTGAAAGGTCAATCTAACTCAAGAGTAAGTTGATGTGAATCGCCTCTTTAAATTTCCCTTTTTACTGTTTGTTTTCCATTACTTGTGGTGATAACTGGTTATGCATGAATTTCAATACTTTGGGAGAAAGTGTGTTGTTTGTTATTATGTTGTTGATCATGTATGATGGAATCAATGGTGTTGTTCATATGCCCTATAAAATATATGTAAGTTGGTGCAGGTTGTGCACGGAAATGGTAAGTAAGACCAATTGCGGTTGGTAAGATTGTAAGTAGTAAGATTGTGCATAATTGTGGATTTTGTTACAAGTTGTTTTGGTCATGCATGATATAGTGTGTTCATGTTGCATGATGGTGATTTGTATATCGTGTTGCATGGTTGATGTCGAACCTCACGTGATGGTTGTCGTTACTACGGTGATGCGTGGTCCCACCAGTAGTGACTAGTATAAGACTACGGTGATGTGTGGTCTCACCAGTAGTGGCTAGTAGGAGAGTACGGTGATGTGTGGTCCCATCGGAAAACTACTAGTCGAACCGTGATGTGTGGTCCCACCGTGTGTGTTTTGGTTATGCTTGTGCATACCATGTATTGTTCATGTTAGGGTCTCACTATATCATTTCCCTCTTAATGGTTTTGCTTTAAATCTAGGATTATGCCTTTGTGCATACCATGAAGTGTGATGCCATGATAAATATCTATATTGTTGACCTGTGGTTGAACTTGTATGTTAGTAAGAGGATTATGTCGTTGGATGGATTGTATGTGTTGGCCTTTATTTTTAAAGAAAGCTTTGAACCCTGCATTGTCGTTGTTATGTTTTTGAGCTCCGCTCACTAAGCTTTATGCTTACGCTCTCCTTTTTCCGACAATGCAGATCATTAGCTTGGAGTTAGCAAGGAGCAAGAAAAAGGCGTCCAAGTGTGTGGTAGTTTGCTCAAGTATGATTTATTAAATAATGTAGTAGTTTAGCAATGGGAAATGTTACGTGTTTTAGAAGTGTGTATCTAGACTCCTTGTGTTGGCTTTGTGTTGTTAATGCTTGTGTTAAGGTATTTGTAAACCATGTTACGTTGTTGCCTGAATGCTTGTGTTTAAAGGCATAAGACTATGTTCCATGTTTGCTTGTGTGTTATGTTCAAAGGCATGTAAACCTTGTTATGAAGTGTTTATGTAAGTGTTTGCTTCTTAGGAATGATATGGTCTAGTATATGTATGTTTAGAATGCAAGTTTCTCTTAAGTGTGGATGCCTTGATGTTAATGCTCTGTTGTTAGTTTAAATTGCTTCGTATGTTGTTCCATGTTTGTTAAAAGTTGTATGGGTGTTTGTTTGTGGCTAGGCGAGTCGTAAATTGCATCTAGAGTTGGGTCTTAGTGCATTTTGCTGCTAATCTGAGTTTTGCAGTGTAGGGCGTATCGGTACGCCCAAGGGTCGTAACGATACGGTCCTACACTTTGGGAGTCAGATTAGGCTTAGCGTACCGATACACAGAGGTGTATCGATACGCCAAAACCTCTCTGGAAATCTGAGATGTTGACGAGATTTTGGCGTATCAAAACAGGACCTAGGCGTATCGGTACGGTTGGTTATCGTTGACCGTGAGAGGTTGACCAGTGAGGGCGTATCGGTACGGTCAACCAGTGTACCGATACGGTCTCCCTGTGTTGACTATGGGCTGTTGACCTAGTCAAGGCGTATCGATACACCCTTATAGTGTATCAATACGGCCTGTTGAAAAGAGTAAAATGGGTTGTTTTAATTGCTTGTTTCGTATGCTTCGTATTCTTTTCGTTATGTTTCCGCTGTCGTGTTTCACATGGGATGTATGAATGCCTCTAGATAAGATAATAATTAAAGAAAAAAATAGGGTTGCTAATCGGAGTGGGACATTAACGGGTTTCGCTTCGGTTTTCCCTGTGTAACCCGTTCGGACCGGTCAGTCGTCCAGATCGAGACGAAGGGGTTACAACAACCATCACGTGAGGCTCGACACCAACAACGACTACACAACAACATTAAACGGAGAGTAAAAATAATCCAAAAACATCACCATAACACACAAGTTCACAAAAGCCGAAAATCAACCAACAAACGAGATTAGATGAACTTACTCTTGTGTCTAGGTTAGTCTCTAAGACTCCACCCAAACCCCAAACCTTCATTGAACATAATTAAAATCTCAAAACAGTTTCCACTCACCGATGAAACCCAACACAAGCCGAAAATGTCGATCAAGCCTCTAAGTTCCCTGGAATTGAGCCCGAAGCTTCTCCAACGTTTTCCCTTGCTTCTAATCAACAAAAAACACTGCATTACACATCAAAACATCCACAAAATCACTACCACAAATCAGATTACAACCCAAGACAATTTCGCTACATTTCCAAGCCAAGAATTAACCCAAACTCTTCATTTTCGGACTCGAACACAACCCAGCATTTACCCATCAATTTCATCATCCAAATCATCACTAAACATGTTCAAAACAGCCCCCAAGTGTAAACATACCATCAGTCCGACTTTCCCTCAAATAACTACCTCAAAACTCAAGATTTTCACTTCTAAACTCACCCACCAATACCCATTTCGGGATTTCATTGAAACTTCACCATTTTAACATATGTTAAGCTTGAAAGCAAGTTTATAACATACATGAACTTTACCAATCAAGAACTCAACGAAAAACCAACAAAGTTTCCACCTTTAATTTAAAACTTTGAACACTTTAAACAACTAAAAAATGAGTTTTATGGAAATCCAAGACCATGAAAATGTTGAGGATGAAGAGCAGAAGTCAAAAACATTATTACCTTGATAAAATCTCTTGAAATCGTTGTGGAAGATGATGGAACAATGTTTAGGTTGGGGGAAGGGTTTAGTGTTGTGGGTTTTTGTTTTTGGAAGGAGGAAGATGATAGTTTTCTTTTTTATTTATTTGAAAAGTGAGATAAAAACTTTTTTTCAATCTTCATTAATGGCATTTTCGTAATTAGGGGTAACTTTTATAAAATCATCAATTTAAATCTAATTTCAACCCGGACTAATCCTAGATTAACACCGATAAACTCTCGGGCCCTAAACCGGGGCATTACAACTCGACCCGCAAGACTGGTTCGAGCTTTTTTATTTTGTCTTCATTTCAATTTGGTTAATAAACTCTTGTAATTCGGCTCTTCAAGTGTGGAATTAATTCAATTTAGTCCTTTTAGCTTTATTTCAAGTGTTAACTCCTTTAAATTTGATCTTTTGCAGCTTTAATAATTTAATTACAATTGTTTTAATTTATATGTATGTTTGCATATTCTTTAAATTGGGCATATAAAATACTTTTTTAGGGGATTAATCACTTGGTATAAACATTTAGAGCCTCTAAATTTAGGTTCTCCAATTTAAATCAAGTAATTAAAATAGAAAGACAATTATAGAAAATAAATGAATATTAAATAGATATTTTAATATTCCAACTCGATTAGTGTCTCATTGAAATGAGATGTTAATCAAGGGAATATTTTATTTGAATATTTAATATTTCATTTAAATCTAGAATAATGAAATCACCTAGTTAGTTTAATTAAAATGAAATTAAGATAGGACATAAGAAGTTAGTAACACTAAATAATTATGAATATTGTAACACCCGGGTTCGGGGGTCGGGTGAAAATATTAATTTAAAAATAGTTCGGGTTTCGGTTTCAAATTTTAAATAATAAAATAATGACTTGGGCCCCGGGTTTTATTTAGTTGGACCATTTCCCCAAAACAAGCCCAAATGGTCATGGGTGTCATCCATTGTAATTCCCTTGATTCATTAAGGGCATTTAAGTCTTTAGCCTTTTAATTTCAAATAAACCCAAAATAATATTTGAGTCATCTTCTTCCCCTCTCCCCACTATTCACTTCTACGTCAAACCCCCCCCCCTCTCCTTAGGTCACTATTTCATCCAAGGTCTTGCTCGTTTTGAAGAATTTCGCAAAGGTAAACACGTTTTTGACTTACCCTTGTTATTCCCTACAAGTTAATACCATTTGTTTTCATTTTTAGACATGTTTTGAGATTGGAGGTTTGAAGGATTTTTGGATTAAAAATGTTGCCTTTGGAGTCTTTGATTTAAGCTTTCTATTTATTTAAGTCTTATGGGTTGCCTACAACTAAAAGGGTCCAACAAAACCGATTTTTACAATGTTTTATGGAATTTTCGGATTTGGGAGAAAATGGGGTTTTGGGGGGTTTAAAGTTGGGTTTTGAGGGTTTTTGAGGTGGAATCTTGAAGGCTAGTGGTTAGGCTATATGTGAGTGATGTTTTGGAGGCTTTTGGAAGTAATTTGAGAGTTGGAATCAATGGTTTTGAAGGGGGTGTAAGGGCTGCTCGGATTTTGGAAAAATTGAGCTTGTTTCAATGGAAAAATTGGTGTGTTGTACTTAGTATGTTATCCGGGTTGATTATTTTAGAACATGGACTGATTTGGGGTTATTTGCTTGGTGTTGGAATGCTTAGAATCAAGGATTTTGGTTGGTGAAGCTTCGGGGGCAAATCCGGGGATTTCGGAGTCTTGAGCTCGGTCTTCGATCTTCTCTTGGGTAGCAACGGTGAGTAGATTCATTGGTTTTTGCTTTGTGCTTGATATGGACTCCTTTGGGGTTTGGGTAGAACCTTGAGAGGTTGCCTAAACCCGTGTGTAAGTCTCCCTACTCATAAGTTGTTGTGACAAGTTGATTGTATTTGAATTGTGACCATTGAATGCATTTTAAGTTGTCAATGTTGTAGTAGTGTTGAGTTCGTGCCTCACGTGATGGTGGTCTAAACTACGGTGATGTGTAGTCCCACCGGTAGTGACTAGTAGGGTAGTACCTTGATGTGTAGTCCCATTGTATATCCACTAGTCGAAACGGTGATGTGTAGTCCCACCGTAAGTGTATGTTGGTTGTGCTTGAGCAAACCAAGAGTAGTGGTTGAGATAGACCCTTGTGCATCCATGGTTTTCTCGCATACAATTCGTATTTTGAAAAACTGCATGTTGTGAATTGTAGAGCCTCTCTCACTAAGCTAGTTGCTTATGCTCTTTGTTTTCAACGTGCAGATCGTTAGAGTTCGGGAGGCGAGTGGGTGAAGGAGGAGCTTTTGGGAGTTCTCAAGCAAGTTTAAGTATGGTTTGCTTTTGTAATAATGCCTAGACAATGGGGTATAGAGTGTTAGGAGTTGGGGTCAAACTCCTTAGGAAGTTATGCTTGAAATTGTTAAACCTATGATGTGTTATGATTTGCTTCTTGGATTATGCTCTATGATTCTTATGTGGATTGTTTGCTTATGCCTGTTTTTGTATGAGGATTGGTCTATGCATGCCTTAAGTTTGACAACCATGTGTATGATGCCTATGCTTGTTAAGTGGTTTCTTATGATTTTGCTTGAAGTCTAGATAAGTATGATTGTTGTTATATTCAATGCTTGTAAGCTAAAATCCAACTGTGATGGTTGTATGTATGCTTGTTGAAATGGTCGTATGTGCGAGCCTTGTAGTCGTTGAATCATGCTTTGGGTCCTTTTAAGCTTCTATACATGTCTATGCATGATTTTAACGTTTTTCTTGGGTAGGAAGTCCTTAAGTTGGGCAGTAGGTGACCTCCTGCACTAAGGTTTCGAAACCATGGGTCAGGTTTCGAAACCTTTGCAAAGATTTTTGTTCCAGGGGTCACTGCCAGCCAAAGTTTCGAAACCTTTGGGGTAGGTTTCGAAACTTTCCCCAAGGTTTCGAAACCTTTGGAAGATTTTTGGTTCCAGGGCATTCTGCCAACCAAAGTTTCGAGACCTTGGGAAAGGTTTCGAAACTAAGGTCCAAGGTTTCGAAACCTTCCCTAAGGTTTCGAAACTTTGGGTGAGAAATGGGTTCCAGGGGTTTCTGCCAGCAAAAGTTTCGAAACCCTTGGTAAAGGTTTCGAAACTTCTGCTTAAAATTGAACTGTTGACTTGTTGACCTTTTTAATGGGATAAATACATAGGTTTTAATGTGCCTTTAGTCAAGTTTGAAATTTGGTCGTTTGTTTGTGGTTTGGGGTTCGAATATGACATGTTTTAAATGAAAAAAAATTTAGGGTTGCTAACTGAGGAGGAACCCTTTGGGTTTCGCTTCGGTTTTCCCCGTGTGGCCCACTCGGACCGGTCATCCGGCCAGACCGGAACGAGGGGGTTACATTTATTGGTATCAAAGCCTGAGGTTTCCGAGACCTCGGGCAGGTAAGTGAGGTAAGTTAAGGTATTATGAGTGTTTTGCCATGCCTGACTAAGTTTTGTTTTAGCACGGTGTATGTATGCATGCTATGGTGACTTTTTCTATTGTTTGGAAGTTGGTTTGAGTCCCCATTGTTAGGCATTGTTGTCAAAATAAAAAGGTAAAATTGTTTTGGTTTAAAGAGCTTGAGAACCGGAGTCCTTTGCCCCTTGCTAACCTAACGTTTCCTTGTTGTTGTGTGTTTGTTGTTTTAGATTACATTAATTGCTATGGTGAGACCGAGGGGACGGCCTAGAGCGGGTGACCAGGCACCCGAGAACGCGCCTCCTACTCTTAATGCTCCGGGTGGTAATGGAGGGAACGTTGGAGGTGATGGTAATGGGCCTCAGGCTGGGGCTAATGTGAGAGGTAATGGGGCTCAAGCGGGCCAAGGTCAGGCAGGCCCAGATGTGGCTCATTTGATTCAGACTATAGCCGGAGCTTTCCAGACAGCTTTGGCTGGTATGCAAGCTGCAGCACCAGCTCAGGGTGCGGGGACAGGATTACCCTTAGAGAGGCTTCGTAATTTGGGGGCAGTTGAGTTTCGTGGGTTATCTCCGGAGGGTTCAGAGGGGTGGCTTGAGAGCACTACTCGCATCTTGGGTCAGATGGAGTGTTCGGATGCTCGTAAGTTGGGATGCATTGTCTCTTTGCTTCAGGGAGACGCTTATACTTGGTGGACCACTGCTACTTCTGGTATGGCCGAGGTGGATGTCACATGGGAGTTTTTCAGGAATGCTTTCAAGAGGAAGTACCTCGGAGTTCGGTACTTGGATGAAAAGAAAAGGGAGTTCATGGCTTTGGTTCAAGGCAATAGGACCGTGTCCGAGTATGAGATCCAATTTGTGAGGTTGAGCCAGTACGCGCCAGAGTTGATTCCGGATGAGAAGGAGCGTTGTGAGCGCTTCAGATATGGGTTGACTACTGATGTGAAGACCTACATGTTGGCCTCCGACTACACTGAGTTCGATGTTTTGGTTTCTAGAGCCAAGGATGTAGAGCAAAACCTAAGCTCTAGATCACGTGCTGGTGGGTCTGACTCCGGGAAGAGACATGCGAACTGGGATAGAGATCATGCCAAGAGGCATAGGGATAGGAGGTATCAGCCGGATACGAGGCCTAGAGGTGGTAACCATGGCCAGGGCCGTCAGTGCCAAGGGGCTGTCGGGCACATTCCGGAGTGCACTAGGTGCGGGAGACGCCACCCAGGTGAGTGCATGGGTATGTTTGGGGCGTGTTGGAACTGTAGCTCCCGAGATCATTTGAGACGTGATTGTCCACACCCAGTCAGAGGAGGACCGGCTCTAGTGAGGGGATTTGAGCATCAGAGAGGTCGTGGGCGCGGCCGTGGGAACTTCCAGCCAAGGAATGAGGGTCAGAGGAACTTGGCTCATGTGGTAGCAGTCCAGCCCGAGGGAGGAGGACCGGCTAGGGTGTACGCTCAGTGGGAGGCTGGGAATGACACTGATGTCATTGCAGGTAATTTCACATTGCAATCTTTGAGTTTGCTTTCTCTGATAGATTCAGGGTCAACGCATTCATATATTTTGGGTGAGCATGCAAAGTCATTAGGACTACCTTGCGATTGGCTAGAGGTAGGTGTAAATGTCACTAGCTCTTTCGGTGATACAGTGGTGGTTAGGAAAGTGTATAGGAGGTGTCCCTTGATGGTTCAGGGCCACGTATTTCCAGTCGACATGATGGAGCTACCCTTTTATGGCTCTGATGTGATTTTGGGCATGGATTGGCTTGTAGAGCATAGAGCTAGGGTTGACTTTGAGACTAAGAGAGTCTCTTTGAGGCTTACTGATGACTTTGAGGTTGTGGTAGTTGGGGAAAATGTCAAGTTTTTGTCCAATGTGGTTTCGGCTTTGGAAGCTCAGAGATTGTTGAGTTCAGGGTGTCAGGCTTATTTGGCTTACGTAATGAACCCGGATATGAGTGAGGTGAGACCTCAGGACATCAGGACTGTGTGTGACTTTCCGAGTGTTTTTCCAGAAGAACTACCAGGCTTGCCTCCAGACAGGGCAGTTGAGTTCGCTATTGAGACATATTCTGATTCCACACCGGTGTCGATTGCTCCGTATAGAATTGCACCGAAAGAGTTGAAAGAGTTGAAGACACAGCTTCAGGAGTTGACTGACAGAGGCTTCATTAGGCCTAGTGTTTCCCCGTGGGGTGCTCCGGTCTTGTTTGTGAAAAAGAAGGATGGTAGCATGAGAATGTGCATAGACTATAGACAGTTGAATAAGGTGACGGTGAAAAACAAATACCCCTTGCCAAGGATAGATGACTTGCTAGACCAGTTGAGGGGTGCTTCCGTGTTTTCAAAGATTGATTTGAGGTCTGGGTATTATCAGCTAAAGGTAAAGGATGTGGACGTACCGAAGACAGCTTTTCGTACACGATACGGGCATTATGAGTTTTTGGTGATGCCTTTTGGGTTGACCAATGCTCCAGCAGCCTTCATGGATATGATGAACCGGGTGTTTCATAAGTTCTTGGACAGGTTTGTGGTAGTGTTTATCGATGACATCCTAGTGTACTCTAGAACCGAAGAGGAGCACGATGAACATTTAAGGTTAGTGCTTCAGACCCTACTTGAGAATCAGTTGTATGCCAAGCTAAGTAAGTGTGAATTTTGGATTAGGGAGGTGGTTTTCCTTGGCCACGTGATCTCAGCTAGTGGAATTAGTGTAGATCCCAAGAAGATTGAAGTCATTGTAAATTGGAAGCAACCAAAATCAGTGACAGAAATCTGCAGTTTCCTAGGCTTGGCGGGATACTATAGGAGGTTTGTTGAAGGGTTCTCAAAAATAGCGGCTCCGTTGACCAAGTTGCTACAGAAGAATATTCCGTATGAATGGTCAGATGCAAGACAAGAAGCGTTTGAGAAGTTGAAGAAAGCTTTGACCGAGGCTCCCATTTTGATTCAGCCCGAGCCGGGGAGAGAGTTTGTAATTTACAGTGATGCATCTTACGTGGGGCTAGGTTGTGTACTTATGCAAGGAGGTAAGGTAGTGGCATATGCTTCCCGACAGTTGAAGGTTCATGAGAAGAATTACCCCACACATGACATAGAGTTGGCCGCAGTGGTGTTCGCGTTGAAAATTTGGAGACACCATCTTTATGGTGAGAAGTGCACTGTGTACACCGACCACAAGAGCTTGAAATATTTGATGTCCCAAAAGGAGTTGAATCTTAGGCAACGAAGGTGGTTAGAGCTCCTTAAAGATTATGACCTTACCATAGAGTATCATCCGGGCAAGGCGAATGTGGTGGCCGATGCCTTGAGTAGGAAGATGGCCGTTGAGTTGCGAGCAATGTTCGCAAGGTTGAGTGTGTCTACGGATGGTGGGCTAGTGGTCGAGCTTCAGGTTAAGCCATCATTGGTTCAGTTGATTCGTGAGAAGCAGTTACGAGATGGGTCCTTGGCACCTCACGTGCAAGACATAGCGGAAGATAGGCCTACCGAGTATTGTTTTGGAGAGAATGGGATCCTATGTTTCAAGGATAGGATAGTGGTTCCGGAGGATGCCGAGTTGAGGCGTACGATCTTGAGTGAGGCTCACAATAGCCCTTTTGCTATGCATCCGGGTAGCACGAAGATGTATCGAGGATTAAAGGAAGAGTATTATTGGGTTGGTTTGAAAAAGGATGTAGCCGAGTTCGTAAGTAAATGCATGGTTTGTCAGAGAGTCAAGGTTGAGCACCAGTTTCCCTCAGGGTTGTTGCAACCGTTGAAGATTCCAGAGTGGAAGTGGGAGCGTATCACTATGGACTTTGTGTCAGGACTTCCGTTGACTCCTTCGAAGAAAAATTCAGTGTGGGTGATTGTAGATAGATTCACCAAGTGTGCACACTTCATACCGGTTCATACCACCTATACGTTGGACAAGTTGGCTGAATTGTATATTCGGGAGATTGTGAGACTACATGGGGTACCGAAGTCAATTGTGTCAGATCGAGATCCGAGATTCACCTCTAGATTTTGGGAGTGTTTGCATCGAGCCTTAGGCACTTGGTTGAACTTCAGCACTTCGTATCATCCGCAGTCAGATGGGCAGTCTGAGAGAGTGATTCAGATTTTGGAGGATATGTTGAGGTGTTGTATCATTGACTTTCAGGGGTCATGGGAGAAGCACCTACCATTGGTAGAGTTTGCGTATAACAACAGCTTCCAGTCGAGCATCCAGATGGCTCCTTATGAGGCCTTGTATGGTAGGAAGTGTAGGACCCCGATTTGTTGGGCTGAGGCCGGGCAGAAACTAGTGCTGATGCCCGAGTTACTCAAGGGAACCACCGAGAAGGTGAAATTGATTTGTGATCGCTTGAAAGCGGCTTCAGACCGGCAAAAGTCCTATGCCGATTTAAAAAGAAAGGAGGTGGAATACTCCGTGGGGGATAGGGTGTTTTTGAGGGTCTCACCTTGGAAGAAGGTGATGAGGTTTGGAAGGAAGGGCAAGTTGAGCCCAAGGTACATAGGGCCTTATGAGATAGTTGAGAGAATTGGTCCGGTTGCCTATAGATTGAGACTCCCAGTTGAGCTAGAGAAGATTCATGATGTGTTTCATGTATCGATGCTTAGGAGGTATAGATCGGATCCGTCCCATGTTATGCCAGTGGAAGAAATAGAGTTAAATTCGGACTTATCTTACAATGAGGAACCAATTGAGATACTTGCTTCTGATAGCAAGGTGTTGCGTGGCAAGACTATAGAGTTAGTCAAAGTCTTATGGAGACATAGAGGTGTGGAGGAAGCCACGTGGGAGAGGAAAGCTGACATGCTTGAGCAGTTTCCGTACTTGTTTCCGTCAGGTAATTTCGAGGACAAAATTTCCTTAAGTAGGGGAGAGTTGTAACACCCGGGTTCGGGGGTCGGGTGAAAATATTAATTTAAAAATAGTTCGGGTTTCGGTTTCAAATTTTAAATAATAAAATAATGACTTGGGCCCCGAGTTTTATTTAGTTGGACCCTTTCCCCAAAACAAGCCCAAATGGTCATGGGTGTCATCCATTGTAATTCCCTTGATTCATTAAGGGCATTTAAGTCTTTAGCCTTTTAATTTCAAATAAACCCAAAATAATATTTGAGTCATCTTCTTCCCCTCTCCCCACTATTCACTTCTACGTCAAACCCCCCCCCCTCTCCTTAGGTCACTATTTCATCCAAGGTCTTGCTCGTTTTGAAGAATTTCGCAAAGGTAAACACGTTTTTGACTTACCCTTGTTATTCCCTACAAGTTAATACCATTTGTTTTCATTTTTAGACATGTTTTGAGATTGGAGGTTTGAAGGATTTTTGGATTAAAAATGTTGCCTTTGGAGTCTTTGATTTAAGCTTTCTATTTATTTAAGTCTTATGGGTTGCCTACAACTAAAAGGGTCCAACAAAACCGATTTTTACAATGTTTTATGGAATTTTCGGATTTGGGAGAAAATGGGGTTTTGGGGGGGTTTAAAGTTGGGTTTTGAGGGTTTTTGAGGTGGAATCTTGAAGGCTAGTGGTTAGGCTATATGTGAGTGATGTTTTGGAGGCTTTTGGGAGTAATTTGAGAGTTGGAATCAATGGTTTTGAAGGGGGTGTAAGGGCTACTCGGATTTTGGAAAAATTGAGCTTGTTTCAATGGAAAAATTGGTGTGTTGTACTTAGTATGTTATCCGGGTTGATTATTTTAGAACATGGACTGATTTGGGGTTATTTGCTTGGTGTTGGAATGCTTAGAATCAAGGATTTTGGTTGGTGAAGCTTCGGGGGCAAATCCGGGGATTTCGGAGTCTTGAGCTCGGTCTTCGATCTTCTCTTGGGTAGCAACGGTGAGTAGATTCATTGGTTTTTGCTTTGTGCTTGATATGGACTCCTTTGGGGTTTGGGTAGAACCTTGAGAGGTTGCCTAAACCCGTGTGTAAGTCTCCCTACTCATAAGTTGTTGTGACAAGTTGATTGTATTTGAATTGTGACCATTGAATGCATTTTAAGTTGTCAATGTTGTAGTCGTGTTGAGTTCGTGCCTCACGTGATGGTGGTCTAAACTACGGTGATGTGTAGTCCCACCGGTAGTGACTAGTAGGGTAGTACCTTGATGTGTAGTCCCATTGTATATCCACTAGTCGAAACGGTGATGTGTAGTCCCACCGTAAGTGTATGTTGGTTGTGCTTGAGCAAACCAAGAGTAGTGGTTGAGATAGACCCTTGTGCATCCATGGTTTTCTCGCATACAATTCGTATTTTGAAAAACTGCATGTTGTGAATTGTAGAGCCTCTCTCACTAAGCTAGTTGCTTATGCTCTTTGTTTTCAACGTGCAGATCGTTAGAGTTCGGGAGGCGAGTGGGTGAAGGAGGAGCTTTTGGGAGTTCTCAAGCAAGTTTAAGTATGGTTTGCTTTTGTAATAATGCCTAGACAATGGGGTATAGAGTGTTAGGAGTTGGGGTCAAACTCCTTAGGAAGTTATGCTTGAAATTGTTAAACCTATGATGTGTTATGATTTGCTTCTTGGATTATGCTCTATGATTCTTATGTGGATTGTTTGCTTATGCCTGTTTTTGTATGAGGATTGGTCTATGCATGCCTTAAGTTTGACAACCATGTGTATGATGCCTATGCTTGTTAAGTGGTTTCTTATGATTTTGCTTGAAGTCTAGATAAGTATGATTGTTGTTATATTCAATGCTTGTAAGCTAAAATCCAACTGTGATGGTTGTATGTATGCTTGTTGAAATGGTCGTATGTGCGAGCCTTGTAGTCGTTGAATCATGCTTTGGGTCCTTTTAAGCTTCTATACATGTCTATGCATGATTTTAACGTTTTTCTTGGGTAGGAAGTCCTTAAGTTGGGCAGTAGGTGACCCCCTGCACTAAGGTTTCGAAACCATGGGTCAGGTTTCGAAACCTTTGCAGAGATTTTGGTTCAAGGGGTCACTGCCAGCCAAAGTTTCGAAACCTTTGGGGTAGGTTTCGAAACTATGGTCAAAGGTTTCGAAACTTTCCCCAAGGTTTCGAAACCTTTGGAAGATTTTTGGTTCCAGGGCATTCTGCCAACCAAAGTTTCGAGACCTTGGGAAAGGTTTCGAAACTAAGGTCCAAGGTTTCGAAACCTTCCCTAAGGTTTCGAAACTTTGGGTGAGAAATGGGTTCCAGGGGTTTCTGCCAGCAAAAGTTTCGAAACCCTTGGTAAAGGTTTCGAAACTTCTGCTTAAAATTGAACTGTTGACTTGTTGACCTTTTTAATGGGATAAATACATAGGTTTTAATGTGCCTTTAGTCAAGTTTGAAATTTGGTCGTTTGTTTGTGGTTTGGGGTTCGAATATGACATGTTTGAAATGAAAAAAAAATTTAGGGTTGCTATCGAGGAGGAACCCTTTGGGTTTCGCTTCGGTTTTCCCCGTGTGGCCCACTCGGACCGGTCATCCGGCCAGACCGGGACGAGGGGGTTACAAATATTATTAATTTAGGGCCTAGTATGGATATTACCCAATTGACAAGAAACTTTTTGTGTCCTTAATTAATTGACAAGAAAATAAATGGACATGCATTAAACTTATATTCGTTTTAAATATATTTTCTTACAAAAGGATATCTTCATTCGAAATAAAATTCAATTAACAATTAAAGGATTTAATTAAATTCAAATTATTGCTCGAAATGTCAAAAATGCCACATGAAATTAACAAGGTACCGATAACGGACGTTTGTAGGGGGTGCTAATCCTTCCCTACACGTAACCAACTCCCAGACCCAAATTTTAAAGAAAAGAATCTCTAGTTTGTTTTATGGTGTCCGGTCTACCAAAGTGACAGGTGGCGGCTCCAAATTGATTTTTAAGAATAAATGAAGGGAAATTTCCGATTTAAAATGAAACCCTTAATTTACACGATTAAATGAATTAAAATGGATAAAAACCCTAATTTCTAAAAAGAATCAATCGTCGGGCTATTTTTACACTCGATTTTAAAAATGGTCGCGACAGTAGAATAGATGTGTACCACTGAGCTTTGTAAGCTCAACGCTCGGAATCGTTGTTTCTGTGCGTATGTTGATCGTCGGATCAATGAGCACTATCGGTTCGAGAGTCCAGCACGTAGTGTCTTCTAGAGTACGACACTTGGGTTTAGTGGGCTATGTATTCATAGGGCCTTACATGTTGGAGTCTGTAATTCTTATTTTGAAATTGTATTAATCAAATCGAATGTTCAAATGTTTTAAATTAAATTGCAGCTCCTTTGTACTGTTTTGATTATTTAACTATATTTTCACTTGCGGACTTTAAATGTTTGGAAATAACTAGTTGGGGCTAAACCCAGTTTGAGAATTTTATGATTTTTGGGTTGGGCTTGAAGCCCAATTGTGACATCTGGGTCGAGGGTGTTATAGAGTTCATGTGTCAAATTAATATTTTATCTAAAGTTTAGGGTTTAAATTAAAATTTTACTTTTTTAACGTGTTACATCATTAAACTACATAAGTCGACGGTTCGGTGATAAAAACGCAATGGACCAAAATATAACTTTTTCAAAACCGGTGATCAAAACCAAACATACCACTAGTGTTGTGTACCCTTGTTTTAATTTTTATTGTTTTTTTAATTGACATGTTTACGAATTTATTTTGCAGTAATAACAATGAATCCAATCAAAATGATCAGAAATTCATTCCCCAACCAGATAAAAGAATCCCTCAACAACATTCTATCCACCAAAACAACACAAGAAAGAAGATACAAAAATCATAGACATCATCGGCCACATCAGATGCATGAGTCCGTGAGGACTGAGGAGCATCTGCATTTTCATTTTTGATAAAAAAAAAATAAGCTTAATTTTAATGTCATTTAAAAAAACAATTAGACTACATTCTTAAATTTTTAGATCTGCCATCGGCCACAATAATGAAAAATAATATCCAATGCTAATTCTCGAAAGCAAAGCACCTGAACCTTATTTTCGCAACAAACGACCTATCCACCATCAAAACAACATCACCTAGAGAGAATAAAACTCGACTAAAAAAATCGATTTTTTTTTGTCTTTGTCTTTGTCCATGTTACATGTCCTCTCAGCTGCTTTGTTCAAAATCCGTGGTGTTTTTATAAATCAGAATCCTTGAGGGATTGGTTTACAAATTTCCTGTTTTGAATCATTCTTGGTGGACCACTTTACTTCTTCTAAGGTATATAACTTTTGTTACATGTTTTTAATAATCAAATAGATAAAAATTGTAAATATAAAGAATTAAAAAGTTATTTTACTTCTTTTTATAGCTTTCAAGCAACAATTAATGGTAAAATTGAACACTAGTTACACTGGGTACCAATATTTTCAAATAAAAATATATATATGGACACAATTTTTGCAAAAAATAAAGAATAGAGACTAAATTTTATAATTTGAAAAGTACAAGGAGTTTTGACATATTTAAACCAATTAAAATTTGAAAAATTCTAAAGCTTGATAAATAGTTAAAGGATTTTTCTCTACGTTTGATTTAAATTTGAAAAGAACATGTAGGCCTTGGACCAACCTAGAATTAAATGGTACTAGTCGTTGCTACATAGGTATATCTACCAATTTGATACTACATCTTTGTTTGTGTATTATCATCTGTTTTTTCTTTTTAAGAAAGCGTAGTTTTGTAAATAAAAAATTGGATTTTTAAGAGTTTTTTAAAATTAAAATTTAAAGGGTCAAATGGTACTAGACTATTTTAAATTCTTTTAATAAAAAATCAAGTTTTTTTTTAGAGTTTTTTAAAACTAAGATTTTAAATGTATCAAATTTAAAGAGGGAATGATTAATTTAAAAATATACTATATAAATGGTTACTAAATTAGGCTGAAATTATTTTTTGGCCTCTTATCTTTCAAATTTTTTGAAAATGATCATTAAAATTTTAATTTGATCACAAAATGATCCCTAGTATTGATTTTTTTTTTTTATAAATATTGATAAGGACCATTTTTTAATAGTGCAATAAATTGAAATGATCATTTTGTTTAAAAGTTTAATGACTACTTTATATATTTGCGTTATCTACAATTTTGATTGTATTATAAAATTACATATACAATTTTTTTAATATATTAATGATTTATATTATATGGGATAGGATCCTCTTACTAAAAATATAAAACTCATAGTTTTACATGTTTTGTGGATCGTTAGATGACTGAAATGGATGGTTGAGATTAACTCTTTATTTTTTTTCCAAGTGATATTCGTCGCATAACTACCTATTAATCTTAATCATCCATTTTACTAATCAGACGATCCAAAAATTGAAAAAAAAAATTAAAAACTCTTATACCGTATAATTAGATCTAATATCATATTGTATATAATCATATTATGCTTGTAAAATATTAATAATTATTCATTCTAAAAAAAGTGGAAATTGTGAGGCCCGCTGTCTGTTGTAGAAGATAAAGCCTGTTTGCTTTTCTATCACCGATTAGTTGGCTCCATGCATCATGTCTCAATTTCAAAAGTTTAATTAATATTTGATACACCTAATCCTTTTTTCTGTTTGTCTTGTCAGCTCATCCTCAAAAACCAAAGTTTTTGTTGTTGTTTCATTTCATCTTGGAATTCTGTTTTTTTATTCATTTGAAATGTTAAAAATTTGTTATTTTTTACTGAAATATACTAATTACTTGAATGGTTAAAAATATTCATATCGACTCATTTTTGTATAAATTTAAATTTATTTCAAACTGTAATATTTTTCTACTTAATGATTGAATGATTAAAGATACTCAAATTGAATCTTTAATTAACCCATTTTCTTGTCTTATTATAAGCCAACTTATTACTGGGACAACTTATGATAATTTTGTCTAATAAGTTTGTATACTTAGATGTCTCGGTTAGGGGTGTGCAAAAAAACCGAAAAACCGAAATCGATTTCGAAACCCGAAAAAACCGAACCGAAAAATTGGTTAACCGAACCGAAAAATTCGGTTTCGGTTCGGGTTTTTATTTTTTAAAAAGAAACCGGTTCGGTTACGGTTTATAGTTTTGAGATAAACCGGGTAACCGAACCGACCGATTATATAATATATATTATTATATTATATGTTATTTTATTTTTTATATTAAAAAGTTATATTTTATTTTATTTTATTTTCTCATTCCCCAAAAAGTAAAACAATAATTTTATTTTATCAAGTTTAAGTGTTTAACTTGCTAGTATTAGAAAAGATAATAATATCATGTGTCGATTTTAACTAATATGTACTTTTTTTCTAACATAATATTAAAATTTATATTTTTAATAAAAAAAATAAAAAACCGTTACCCGAACCGAACCGAACCGAATTTTTCGGTTAACCGACTAAATGGTTAACCGGTTGAATGGATACGGTTTAGGGTCGAAAATTTAGTGACCCGAACTTATCGGTTAACCGAAATAATTTGCTAATGGTTAACCGAACCCGGTTTTGCACACCCCTAGTCTCGGTATGTATGAACTCAATAAATGTTATAGTGAAAAAGTTAATAATATTCGTTCTAAAAGATACGAACTTAAATCATTTTATTATGCACATTATCAAAAAGTTAAAAATATATATTAACATATTATTTTATAATCACTTTAAAAACGGTACGTATGAATCCAAATCTCTAATATTTGACTCTCTAGTTATAAAGCTTTTTAGGCCCTTTTCTCCCCGATTTCCCCATCACTCCCTTTTCATTTATCTCGCAAATTGATTCAATTATTTCAGTGGGGACTTAGAAAAAAGTGGGATATAATTGAATATTCCAAATTTTAAATGCAATTGAAATCTGGGGTTGCCCACCTAAGATTTGATGAACCGATAATTTCTTCCATCTTGGTAAATTTTTTGTTGGTGGATTTGAGCTGTTGAGCTTTGTTTTTCTTGATTGGGTATCTTTTTATCATCGATTAATTTTCAGTTTTTATTGGTTGAGTTTGATTTTTGGTTTCATATTTGATCTGGGTTTTGTTTCATTCGGCTGTTTTTTGGGGTTTCGTTTCAATTTTTCTTTCCTGCAAAAGGTGGGATTGGGATTTTTTTCATGTATATAGAATGTATGATCTGCTAGTAAATTTGCCATTTTTGGGTTCTTTCAGTTTTGATTTAGTTTTGTTTCTTTCCTTTTTTTTTGGTTGCTAGTTTTAAGTTAGGTCCTATTTGGTTCCTCCCCTGTGCGTAGTTGCTGCAATACGAAATCTAACGACTGGTGTTTGCTGCCATTAATGTTGGATGCTAGAATTATGGCGCCTGGTGGTGGTGGTATCTGCAAAGAGGTGACCGAGTCCCGTGTTGCGTTTGCAGATTACGATATGGTGACTTTGAGTGCGGATTTAAGAGGCTCCCCTTCCAGAAAAACCGTGACTGGTTTATGTGGAAATCTAGGATCGACATCGGCGAACGATGTTCACGAGCTACTTGAGTGTCCGGTTTGCGTAAATTTGATGTATCCTCCGATTTACCAGGTAGATTTGTATAACATGCTAGAAGTTAAGCATTCAGAAATGCACTCTCTTTGTGATTTTATACTTGTTTCATGATAGAATTGGTATGCATTCGTAGTTGATATCATGTTTGATGCAAAGAGAAACACAATATATTCCGTGTAAATGAATTAAGATCGAAGAAATTGGCATCACATATATGCACTAAGCTGGAGACTTTTTCTCCGAAATCGTTAATGCAGAAGAAACCAGGATTATATATTGTGATTATGTTACTTCTTGATTGAACAATTTTGATGCCTAAAGCTCTGTTGTTCTGATTCTTCATTTTTCTTCAAGGAACCATGTTTGACACCCTGTCTGATGCATATTTGGATATGTAGCTGTTTCCAAACATTCTAGTTCGGGTCTGAGTAACATAGGCCTGAAAACCGAGCAGCAAGAGTAAAAGTGTGTTAAGAAGTTTTTCACCTGCATCTCCTTGATCGTATCAATGCTTCACAATCATAACATAAACGTTTTCCTTTGTCGATCTTTTATTGACAGTTTTTCGTATTTTCTTTGTTAGTGTCCTAATGGTCACACTGTATGCTCGAATTGCAAAACTAGAGTTCACAACTGTTGCCCAACTTGCCGAAATGACCTGGGAAATATAAGGTGTTTGGCTCTCGAGAAAGTAGCCGAGTCACTGGAACTTCCATGCAGACATCAGATTTTGGGTTGTCATGATATTTTCCCGTACTACAGCAAGCTCAAGCACGAAAAAAACTGCAGGTTTCGCCCATATAGTTGCCCGTATGCTGGAGCTGAATGCTCTGTCACCGGTGATATTCCGTTTCTTGTAACGCATCTCAAGAACGATCACAAGGTTGACATGCATGATGGGTGTACTTTCAACCATCGATACGTCAAATCCAACCCCCATGAAGTGGAAAAGGCCACATGGATGTTAACGGTAAGATCTCTCATCCTCTCTCTGTTGCATTACGTGAACTAGCAACGATCCAAAATGCGTTCGGAAAATGATTACACTGAATGATGTTTAGGATTCGAATTTGAACAAACTCTATTGTTTGCATTCCTGATTACATCTTCTGCGGATTAATTGAAAGTGAGTAGTATAGTATGTAATATGTATCAATCCCATTTGGTTTGATCCATTATGTGAACCTGGTGCAGGTTTTCAATTGTTTCGGACGACAATTTTGCTTGCATTTCGAGTCTTTTCACATAGGAATCGCACCGGTTTACATGGCCTTCCTGCGGTTCATGGGTGATGATGACGAGGCAAGACAATTTAGTTATAGTCTGGAAGTTGGCGGCAGTGGCCGAAAGTTTATGTGGCAAGGGGTGCCTAGAAGCATTCGTGATGGTCATCGGAAAGTTCGAGATAGTCAAGACGGACTTATCATTCAACGGAACATGGCACTCTTCTTCTCAGGTGGTGATAGACAGGAACTGAAGCTGAAAGTGGCTGGCCGTATTTGGAAAGAACAATGAGTTAAGCCCAGAACTGAAATCTACACTATATATATATATATATATATATATATGTGGTAGATCTGTGCATTTTTCTGTAAATTTTGTAGATAAGACATCACGTTGTAAGGGAAGAAGGGCAAGGGGGGCTTGGCCCCAAGAACTTGAAAAATTAATGATAAGTCCTTTATTCGTTTTTTCAAAATTTCAATTTGACCCAACAATGTTTTAGAAATTTATATTGAATGTTACGATATTTGAATATGTTTAATTAAACCCTTTAGACTTTTAATTTGCCCCCTTCAAAATTTTGATTTTATTACAATTTAGGTTCTGTATATTTAAATATTAAATAAATTAGATCTTGTCCCCCTCTATTTTTGTTTAAATACTTGATAAACTCTTATACTTTTACATTTTAAATATTAATTTGTTATCGATAAGATATATTCATCATGTCAATCGAAAATTGTATCATTCAAAAGAATCTTTTACAAAATAATAGTTTTTAAGAAAATTTTACGGCGATCGACGAGCACTACTAACGACGACCACCGATGAGAAAGGTAAATTAATTAAAATATATTATTTTATTTTTAATTTTTTTAAACATAAATCAAAACGCCTATCTACTCTTAAATTACATAATCCTAATTTTTATTTATTTAAAATTCAAGTCGTTGCCACTGTCTCTTGCCATCGCCGTTGTTACCTCTTGCATGGCCGTCGTTCTCCACCGATAAACAACATCCTAAGAAACATCAACGGACGAACGGATTCAAAAAGGAAAAAAAAAAATTAATGGGTGAAACCAGATAAACTAATATATTTGAAAATCGTGTTTAGTGAGTGAATTGACAAGAATATCACCGCATAAATGACCAATCCTCGTATTCAAAACAGCAACCTCTATTATCATCCTTATTACTCGAGTAGCAGTCTTTCCTATGCATCAATCCACTCACAATATCCTATTTTTTCCCTGTGACATATTGGATGTGTAAAGTGCTTTCACATCGGGAAGGCCTCCGCCGTTCCCCAACATACGAAATGCAAATCCATTTGATTTCGTTAGGTTGAGTCAGGTTCGACAAGAATTCGTCCTACCCTATTAGAGCAACTCGTTTCAACTTTATTCACAAATTAATAAAACATCAACGTCGATCGGATTTAAAACAGCAACGCCGACCGCGATAATATAACCTTCTAGACCCGCCTATGCGTTAGCACGAATTTTAAAAAGTCACATTAGGGTCACAAGAGATACCAACAGTAAAAATTTATATAAAAACATTTTCTTTTCCTTAAATACATTAAAATTGTAAAATAAATTTTTCTTTTTTTAAATACATTAAAATTGTAAAATAAACTTTTGTATATAATATCATTTCAGAAAGCATATCATAGACACTAGTATAAAACAATACACATCATACATGCCCACTAACTATACCGATATTATACTCCAAAAGCAAAGCCGAAGAAACTCTCATACAATGTTGGTAACTGTAACGTGTTCGATCTTTTAACATGCGATGGTAAATACATTATGAGTTTGGAAAAGCTCAGTAATACATAACTACCAATGTATGATGTAAGCACATGCAGACATATAACAAGCATAACATTGTCATGATGTTTCGAGCATCAACATACTCTATTTATGATTCGTTATTTCAATGAAGCGGTATAATTGAAGATAATATAATTGTTCTTTATTCAATCACTGAGTATCAGACGAGGTGCATATAGACCACATAATCAGAAGATAGATAGATTATGGTAGTTAAACTAGAAAATTTAGTGTGTGTTTCAATAGTGCAAAATTAACACATACAATATAACGGTGCAATGAACATTTTATTTCACGGACACATGATAGTAGCGGTAAAGTTTATTTTAAATTATCTATCTATCCTCCAACCAAACTTCAGTATACAGTTCCCAAAACCGCATTTATAGGGGTGTTAACCTAGGCTCATTGGGCGTAGGTGCCAGACTAAGGGATTACCTTAGGTACGATAGGAATCACCCTAGCCAAAGCATAGGAACCTCAAACGGTAAAGAATTACCAGCCGGATCAAGGCTGAACCTACGATAACTTCGCACTCGATCCCAAGTACCCAGTAACGATAATAACAATAATAATTAATATTAACAATAATAATTAATATTAACAGTAATCAGTAGTAGTCGGTAATTAAAGTAATTAATAGCAGTAGTAACTACGGTAATCAGTAGTAATCAATAATAACGGTAGATATAAAGTAAATTTTAGTTTTCATTGAAACAATAACCATAGAGCACGATTTTTTAGTTTAGATACTAAGGTATAATTTGGTTAGATAAAAGTCGTGTTCATATCAAGGGACAATCTTGGGTTCAGAAAGATAGAACATTCATGTGCACTTAGAACATATTAGATGAACTAATTTATTTCTCTGAGATACTTGATATTACAAGAAAAAAGAAAACGATGAGCTTCTGACAATTTTAAACTGATTTCAATAACGAGGTCTCGAAAAAATAGGGGACTTGACCGATGTCACCAACCAGGCAATTGGGAAATGTTGTATTAAGATCATTCAGGATATAAATATTAAAGATGTTTCGATCATTCTGGCCAACGAGGGCATTTTGATCATTTTTACTGTTAGGGGCAATTTGTAATTTAGCCCAATAAAGACAAAAATGATGATTTAAAATATTTAGGATTTCAAAAACGATTTATCGAACCTCTAAAATCCATTCGAACTAATATATCTCAACTTTGCAATACTTACCAAACATTCAATGAATGCGCTTTACGTGCATCAGACGACGACGACAACTTGAATTTTAAATGAATAAAAATTTGAGTTTGTAATTTAGGGTAGATAGATATTTTAATATATGTTTCAAAGAAAATTAAAAATAAAATAATATATTTTTAAATAATTTATAATTATACGATGATTCTTTTAAATTTTTAATCTTTATAAATTAAATTAATGACGTTCATCAGTGCTCGACTTTAGTGGTGCTCATCGATGCTCGTCGAGTATGATAGAATCATCCTAGTTTTTATTGTATTGAATACACAAACTAAATAGTTGTACATAAATAAAATATAAAATATAATAATCGAATTTTAAAAATATCAATATTGTAATTTTCTAAACCCTTTTTCTTTCTTTCTTTTTTCCTTCTATTACAATACAAGTACAACCCTTTTCCGATACATCCAATTATACTAATATTTCAACAAATATTTAAGTTCCTAAGTTCATTTATTTATTTACTAAATCCAACAATTTTTGGATCAAAACATATTTCGCCTCCTTTTTTCAGTGAACAGTTGGAGGGTCATAACAAGCTGAAAGCAGTCCACAGCAGCCCAAAACGTTGCACCTGAAAACAAATTTTAATTTTGTCATTATTAATATAACAATAATATGATTTTTTAAAAACAAAACATGTTAATATTATAACATGTCGAGGATCAAATTATGGACAAAAATTTTCTGCTTTTTTTGATGTCCCTTTCTATGCTCCTACGTTAAAAAAATAAAAAATTTAAATTTTAAGCCTTAACTTTAAACCCTAAACCCTACAAATACACCTTACTCCAAATTCGTTAAACCTTAAACCTTAAACCTTAAACTAAACTTAATTTTTAATGTGGGACATAAATAGGAGCACAAAAAATATAGTGGATTTCTATTCGTCAGATTATACACCTAAGTCTGACTATTCATATGAATTTTAAGACTTGAACACGGTCTAATCCATTTTTCAATTTTATAATATGTTAATTTTCTTTTATGTTTATTACCAGAGCTTGTTCTAGCTTGATTCCAACCCATATACTAAAATGAAGTTGATAGGACTGAATTGTAAGATTTTAGCAATAGTGGTATTCATTTAATTTTGTTGATTGTATCGAAGGAAAAAAAAAGTTAATAATTAGGGATGCTGAAAAGATGAGAATTAATTAAGTTACAATATATTCATGAAGCCTCCTGGTCCTTTCTTCCTTGTAGTTGGGCAGCAACCTCTTATCTTCCTTACTCCTGCAGCAGAAAATAACTAGGTTAAATTAAAACCCTGTCCGGATCGGATCGAATAAGTCGGTGGTTTGTCCGGTCGTAGTACTATGTTAGAACTAATCAGTAACTGAACTTGTACAAAACCAACCTATATTAAACTTGTAAGTAATGAAGTTCAAACTGGTTGAATTAAAAATCGAAATTCTAATCGATTCAAAAAAGAAAGTAGAAAAACTAAAGAAGCAAAACCTGGTGTTGAGTTCTCTTGCTTCTCCGGGGCTTCACCCATTCCTTTTCTCTCTCTTTCAAGTTAAGTAAAGAATGGAGTATGATCTTAGGTATTTACAAAGCAAACAAATGGAGATGAAGGAATATATGGATTATTAAAGATGGAGGGCTACTTTTATAATCTTTTAAAAGCATCTCATCTCAATTGTTTCATTTTTTTTTAATTTTGCCACGAGTCAATGAATATAACGTTAACTCAAACAGAATAAATTTGAACTGATAATTCAGGTCTCCTAAGATAATTTCATCAACTTTTTCACTAAGACCACTCGTTGGGTTTTAAACAAAGCATATTTTTCCCTTTGTGTAAAATTTTGTGGATGGATAATGTTTTTGAGGAATCAATCCTCTTTTGTGGAGGAACAATATGTTTTAAAAGGATTGATTCTCTTTATATAAAAGAATTGGATGTATTTGTACTTGCCTGGATAATGAACTTACAAAATGAGGTTTAGGAGTATAACACTTTGATTTGGATTGGTTTTAGAAGAAAAAAAATACGGTTGTTATGTAGTATTTCTTTTTAGAAAAAAAAAACATAGAAAACACTGAATATAGAATAGGGTAAATTATGTAATTCAGCACAGAATTTTATTCTCAAATTTATTTTAGTTATTGAAGTTGTAAAATATTCAAGTTATTCACTGAAGTTTAGACATTAAACAGTTTTTGTCACTCTTCTGTTAACTTTGGACGACATCTATTTACCGGCGAACGAAAGAACTTCTCTAGGATCCGAATGGTAAAAAACTTTATCGGCACGAAAAAAGCAATATACTGAGAAACGAGCTTCATCCGACGGTGAAGGAGGGAGATCGACGAAAGAAAAAGCGAAAGATTTTTGCTCGATTCACGGACTTCGAGGTACTTTCCGGCTAAAACGGAGGTCATACTCAAACTCAAGAGCCGAGACAAAGCGACTAGTAAAATTTGGGACCGAACAACCACTATTTACGGTCGTTGACCGAGACGTCCGACGTCCACATCATAATGCTGTCAAAAAGTTAACGAAAGAACGACCAAAAACGTTTAATGTATTAACTTCAATGAGTAAATTGAATTTTGAAACTTCATTGAGCAAAATAAGTTTGGGAATAAAGTTCAGTGATAATTTACGTAATTTACCCTATAAAATATAATCAAATCGGGTCAATTTCGGTACATCAGTTTTAAAATTTTTTATATAATCTTTTTAAATTATAGTCATGGATTCAAATTTAAATATTTATTTTAAGGGTAAACTACATTGGTAGTCCCAAACTTTTACGGAGATTGTAAATTGGTCACCAAACTTTTAAAACGTACATTACAGCCATTGAAAATTTAATTCCCTTGTAATGTGGTCATTACTGTAAGATATCGTACGTCAAGAACAACTAATGTGTCATGATAAAGTTCATTTTTTATTTCATTCCCCCCATCCCTAAGGTTCCACGCCTTTTGTTTTCATGGTTTTGGTTTCTCACTTCTGCTCCGAAAACACTATGTCGAAACCCCATGTTTCCTGAAAATTGAATGAAGTCGACCATTTTAACGTTTTGTAGTATTTAAATTGGGCAATACCGTTGAATATCAGTGTCGAATTCATGGCAATACATCAAAAACCAAACCTTATCCCTAAATTCAACTAGAAACATCATTTTCATCACCAATTGGAACAACCAGATCAAAGTGAAGGTTTTCTTTAGATTTGCTGCTTGGTTGAATGTTCTACTTTTGATTTAATGTCAAAGCGAAAGGTTACTGATTCAAAAGAACTTCATTTTGGCATACTGTTTTAGAAAAAAGATGATATGCAAACGATCGTGATGTTAGGGAAGTTTTTAACGAAGCACTCAATCTAGGTGTGACTTTGTGATTCTTCTTAATAAATAAATCATATTTGTCAAGAAAACAAAACAGACGATGTTGCAAGCCACGCGGTTGATGATCCACCAAGTGTGGCTTCTCCAGTAAGGGCGTCGATAGTTAAGCCAGTGAAGCTCTCCAAATTGAAGGCTCCGAACAAGAGAAAAATGATTATGGAAGAGAATCAAAAGTTGAAAATTAATTATAAATTAAACAAAAATTAAATTTAGTTTGATCCAAATATTAATAATTTTAAAGTTTATAAACCGAAAACTGTCAAACTGAATCAACCTTAATACATTTTAAGTTAAGTTGATGTTCGATTTTATCGAATTTTTATTCAACCATAACGATGTTCAGTTTAAAAAAACTCGGTCGAAAAAAGTCAAAACTTGGTTAGTCTCATCTCCTCTCGGTCGAAGAAAATCAAAACTTCATAAGAGTGCTCATTTCATGGAGCATGTTCGTCTCGTGCATGTCGAATTAAATTGAATTTAAATTTTAAATTTTGATATTCTTTTCAATATAAATAATGCCTCGATAAAAGCCCTTTCTTCTCGAGGTAGTCGAAGCCGCAGAAAGACAACTAAAAGAGAAAAAAGTGCCCATAACACAATTAAAGATGTTCTTAAACATTTGTTATACATAAAGTAGAACATGCTTTTTTCCCCTTATATATAAATTATCGTGAAAAACCCATATTCAATATTCTTCAAGGAACGCATGAATCATGATCCAGGCCTACAACAACATTTCTTTAGATCTCAGTATAATTAATTACGGTTTAATGACATTTTTGGCCCTTAATTTTTCAAAAAAAAATCATTTTAGTCCTTCATTTTATTTGTTTTTTTTTTTACTCTCGAACTTTTTTTCATTTGTAAAATTGAACCAACTAACGAAAAATCAGTTTTTTTAATATTTTAATATATTTTTAATTTTAACATTTTAAATATATTTTTTGATTTTTTTCTTTTGCTACAAAAGTACAAAATAATTGTCATTATTATTGGTAAAAAGAAAATAGTTGGCATCGACTTAACAAGCTCATTACTTTTCCCTTTAGTTAGTTTAATATGAAAAAAAGTTTGTGGGTCAAAAAGACAAAAAAAGGGCTAAATGACGTTTTTGAAACGTTTGGGGTCAAAAGTGTCATTGGGATGTTAATTAATTTGTTTTCACATTTTTATAATTATTAATTAACTATACGGTTAATAATTTAAAAATATCAACAAGTATTATGTGCAAAGTAGTAAGACATATTACATTTTTAAGAGGACTCATATTCAAATATCATATAGTTCTGGACATGTGCAAAAAATGTGATCGTACATGCCCCCCGAAAAAAAAGAGAGACACAAAATGAGTTCTTTAATATATAATATATTTTCAGAAAAAAATACTACAATATCTATATGAGATAGGATCCATTTACATAGTATAAAACCCACTAATCCATGGCCATTGGATGAGTGAAATGGATATATATATATATATATATATATATATATATATATATATATATATATATATATATATATATATATATAACAATTTTCTTTAAAAAAATAGAGTGATCTTTTGAAAGAAGTTAATATTGAAAGTGTTGAGTGGATCGAATTAACCGAAATGGCCAAGATGGGGTGAATTGACACTTTTAGAAATGAAGGGAGCAAAATGAACAATTAAAAATGAAGAACAAGGCACTTATAGTGGTTCAAGCTTCTAACCAAATTCTACATCCACTACCTTAGCTCCCACTAAAGATTTTCAACAAAATCTTTACTAATTTGTTATTCTCCTTTACTAGGCTAAGGAGACAACCTTTACAAATTCAATATTTCTACCCAAAGATTGAATGACAAGACTCTCAATTACAAAGAACAAAAAGGCAATTTGAATTGTATCTCTCACAAGACTAATGTATGGCCCAATTACAAACCAACAATCCCCAAAATTGAAACAAAGATGAACAATTTGAGAATATTACAAGTTGGGTACACAGTTTGACTCTAATAGGCTCAAGGGTTTGGAATGAATGCTTTAATGTTGCTTGAAGTTTCAATAGTTGTTGATGTAACTTTGGAGACTTGTTATTATACCCTTGCATTGAGTTCTAACCATTTGGGTGGTTGAGGTCATTAATCTAGCTTTTGGGCTGCAATTTCCTGCAATAAATACTTCTCAACTGCTCACCGTATTGATACTCTTCGTGTAACCCCATCGTCCTGGGCTAGACGATAAACCGGTCCGAGCAGGTTACACGGGGAAAACCGAAGTGAAACCCGTTAAGGCTCCACTTCGATTAGCAACCCTAAAAAAGTTCTTTTAATGTTATCTTGTCTAGATGCTTTAGTTTATCCTATGTGAAAGGACACGTAGCGGAAAAGACACGCGGATACAAAACACACAAACATACAATTAAACGATCCATTTTAGCCTTTACAGCAGGCCATATCGATACGCTAGAAGACCGTATCGATACGCCTGGACTTGGTCAACAACCCAAAGTCAACCTAGGGAGACCGTATCGATACACTGATAGACCGTACCGATACGCCCTCAACGGTAAACTTCTCATGGTCAAACTATGAAGACCGTACCGATACACCTAGGACCCGTACCGATACGTCAAAATCTCGTCAATTTCTTAGATTTTCAGAGAGCTTTTGGCGTATCGATACACCCCCGTGTACCGATACGCAAAGCCTAAAACAAGGTTCACAGCATATGACCATATCGATACGGCCCTTACGCGTATCGATACGCCCTGCACTGCAAACCTCCTTTTGGCTGCTAAAAACACAAGAACTCAACTCTAAAGGCATTTAACGACTCGACTAGCAACATACCAACTCTCATACATCACTAGGCAACCATAGATAACCATACGGAGCAATTTAAACAAACAAGCATGCATAACAAGACCATTTCATTCATAGGAAACATGCATCTACATCACATAGCATAAAACAAGGTTACATGCCTTCAACACAAAACATAAACATCTCATAGAACATGGTTTACAATTCATCAACACAAAAGCATAGGCACTTAACAACATGTAAGCCAAACACAAAGGAGTCTAACACATGCTCCTACAACACATAGCATCCCCATCGCTAACTACTATATTATTCCATAAAACCATACTTGAGCAACCACACACGCGATTGGATGCCCCTTTCCTTGCTAACTCCACACTAAGGATCTGCATTTCCGAAAATGAGAGCGTAAGCTAGCAGCTTAGTGAGGGAGCTCAAAACAAAACATCGACAATACAGGGTTCAAGCATGACATCCATGAACATCCACAAGGCACACATATACACCAACAAGCAACATAGCCACAACTACAAGAATGCATGAACATGCCATCTTACCTCATGTTATGCTAAACTAGGATATAATAAATATCTTACACAACAACTACACATGAACAAGTATATTGGCAACTATATAGCTTACTCAGATATGCGAATAACTTCCGTTGGGATTTTCGCCCCAACGTACTCAACAACCAAATTACCTTCCGGTGGGATTACACACATCACCGTTTTCACTTATGGATGGGATTACACTCATCATCACATACTAACATTTTCTGGTGGAATGTTAGCTCACCGTACTCCTCCTTGATGACTACACGTCACCAAGGTCACGCACGAATTTGACTCTTACTGTGTGCACACTCATCCTAATGATCGATCATTTATACCTGGTAATTATAACTAGTGCCAACATACTAACAAGTCTCACCATAATTCACAATCATGAAACACAACATATCGTCACCATTATACAACATCAATATAAAGCAACACACATAATGAACACGTACTACACAAGTCCACATTTATGCACATTAAGCAAGAACTCATAAAGCAAAACAAGAGATTAAGCTACCAACTTAATCCCCACCTTAGATTGGCCTACCAAGCACAATCCAACACCTCAACTACACACTTGAACCAATTTAAAACCGTTTTAAATAAACCACTCACTGAACACCCTTAAGCAAACCGAGAAAGCCGATCAAGCCTCCAAATTTCCCGGAATCGAGCTCGAAGCTTCTCCAACGATTTCCCTTGATTCTAATCAATCAAAAACAACATATTACTCAACAAATCATTCTCAAAACCACTGTCACAAATCAGATTACTACCGCAAGACCATTCACTACATTTCCAAGCCATGAACTAACCCAATATCCTCATTTTCGAACTCACACACAACCCAACAGAAATCTATCGATTCCAACACCCATATCATCATTAAACACCTTCAAAACAACCCTCAAGCATCACTATATCATTAGACCAGCTCTCCTACACCAAACTACCTCAAAAACCCAAGTTTTCAACCCTTTAAAACACCCACAAAAACCCATTTCGAGATTTTCACAAAACTTCACCAAATTAAGGTATGATACACTTAAAGGTGAGATTATAACATATATTACCTTTACAAATCAAAAGCTAAAAGAAAAACCATTAAATCTCCCACCTTTTACTTAAAGGTGAGATTATAACATATATTACCCAAAAATGAAGCTTATGAAAATCTAAAGCCATGGAAACGTTTGGAAAGATGAGGAGAAGTCAAAAATATAATTACCTCGATGAAAGCTCTTGAAATCGATGAAGAAATGAATGGAACAGTGATTTGGGGGTTTGGGGAGGTTTTGTCGTGAAATTTGGATGAAGGAAGAAGATGGAGAAGACTTTCAAAAAGTCTCTTTTTACCCATCTTATTTCCTTTATTTAAAAATTACCTTTTTTCCCTTAATGAAAACTCATGGCCCTTTTTAATTAAAACCAAGCCCAATTTAATTTAAAACAAGCCCACGACTCGAACCCAATTCACACACTTAACATCTGACCCCTAAACCAGAGTGTTACACTTTGAGGGCGTATTGGTATCTATCTCAAAGAAGAAAGAATCGTTGTGACTGAAAAACAACGCATATCGATACGCTAGAAGGGCGTATTGGTACGATATTAAGGGGTGTACCGATAAGATAACCCGTATCGATACGGTTTTTGCTCACTAGAATCCTGAATTGTGTTTTGATAAAAAGCGTATTGGTAAACTACCTTAGGGTATCGATACCGTTCAATAGTCATTTAAAATTTTGGATTCTCATAACTGATAAGCCAACGTTCGAATATTAAATGTAAAGATTTTTGCAAAGGTGAGCATATCTTATCGATACAGTGAAATATCGTATCGGTACGCTATAGCAAAGAATATTTTTATATAAAAACGGTATCGATGCGTATCGATACGCTATAGCTTAAAGTCTTACCCAGATAAATATCGTATCGATACGTTGTGATGTGAGAACATATTCACCAGCGCTTGATGCTTATCCGGAAGTCTTACCGTTAGGACCAATTACGCGATCTGGGGCGCACCGTTTCAGGGAAGCTCTTTTCCTTGTGCTAATATTTCTGAATCATTTGATAATACTTGTGCGTTAGACGATAGGACTTTTAATGTGTTTCATAATTAATATGTGACATGATTAGGTTATATTACTTATTAGGTATATTTAAGTATGTATATAATATGATACATATGTTTGGAATAATTTAATATGGAATGATGATGTTATATATATATGTGTGTGTGTACGAGAATTTGGAAGTGAATGCATGTAACTTATACTAGTGTTATATGTGTGTGCAGCAGTCCATGCACGTGAGCCAAATGACAAATTGTACGTGACAACAAGGATCCAATGCATTTTCGGCTTGTGCTCGAAATCACCCATGCACTTGCAGCATGCATTGCGGCAAATGGGATTTAAATTGCAAAGCATTAAATTCCATCACGTGCAGCCAATTTTTCCATTCTTCATTGTGCGGCAGAATGGATAAGCACAAGTAGTTTTGTTGCTTAGAATTTCAAAGCACATGCACATTTACCATGTGCTCAAATAGATGGCACACACATTTTCAAAATGCACGGCTATAGTGCATTGCCGCCCAAATTGGTGGTTTCTTACTTGCATTTAATTTTTAAACAAACAAATAATAGCCACAAGTTGTAATTTCGGCCAACTTCCTTTTTCATGAAATTAATGAAAGTTGTGAGTTTTTCTCTCAATTTTAGTTTTTTATAGAACTTCTTCTTGACTTTAAATTCTGAAATTGGATGTCAATTACTTTGATACTTCGGGTTCTCAATTGTTAGATAATTGAAGGGTCCAAGTCCGTTTCGAGCAAATTCAAGATAAAGTTTGGGTTCGTTCAGTAGATTGTTCGAGTTCTTCCTTGGAATTTTGTTCAAATCTGTCAGGAATGTTGCTGCCTTTGATGAATGCTTGAAGAATTCCATCTTCAACCTTGAATTCTGCTCAGAAATTTCCAGCAACTTCTTTCTCCCTTGATTCTAATTTTTCTTTCAATTTTAAGCGTTTTTACTTCAAATTAACAGCCTTGTGTTATTTTTGTTGCAGAGAGATGCTTGCTTTAATCCTAGATATGTGAATGAACGAGGAATGTTGTTTTGACCAACAACACCCTTGTATCACGTTGTTAAACCGTATCGGTACGCTATGGTCGATTAAAATTCTTGTGTTGAAAATCCGTATCTATACGCTACATGTATCGATACGCATGAGCATTTTGTTGAAGTTTGGCTTGAAAACACTTGAAAAGACTTAGAAAATTTGAACATTTTAATATGTTTTGACTTGAAATAATACTAGGTTCATAAAGCTTGCCAATTGGTGATTTTTTGAAATGCTTAAAAATTTATTAATTTTGCAATTAAGTCCTTAAAGTTTGTTGTTATATCAAAATCAATTTTGGTTTTACTATAACACCCGAGTTTAGGGGTTAGGAGAAATAATATTTTAATATTATTTGGGCTCGGGTTTATAATTAAAATGATCCTTTAAAATTTCAGGTTTCAAAATAAATATTTGAAATGGGACCAAATTGATTAAATTACAAGTTGAAGAGTTTTTAAAGAATAAAGGGGATAACCATTCATTAATGGCCTTTTGGTAATTTGCCCATTTTTCAATTTAAATCCCCCCTTTTCACAACTAAACACTATTCACTCTCTTCCTCATCCATTTTCAACGTGAAACAAGAGCTCTCTCCCCTTCATCACTATTCCATCAAAAAGCTCATCCATTTCAACTCATTTTTAGAAGGTAATATCAATTTTGACCTCCCCTCAATTCCCTCTCTTTAAAAGTACCATTTGTTTTCATTTTCATTGAAGTTTTGAAATTGGGGTTTTCAAAAGATTTGATTAAAAATGGTGTCTTTGTGTAGCTAAACTTAATATTTTGATTTAATATGGTTAGTTATGGAATATAGGAGCCAAATGATACAACATATGTGAATTTTGAATGATTTTGAGCAATTCCCGAAATTGGGTAAAAATTGGGTTTTTGGAGGGTTTTGCGTGAGTTTTGGGGGTTGTTTTAGGTGGATTTTGATAGGCTATTGATAGTACTATGGATAGGGGTTGAATTGGGATCATTTTTGGGTGCAATGGATGTTGGAAACATGGTTTTGGACATGGTTTTGGGGCTGCCCGAGTTTGCTAAAAATGGGATTTGTTCATGGCTTGCAACATTGTAAATTGTGATTGAATTGTGTTCCGGGTTGGTCTTTTGATGTTAGGCTGATTTGGGATTGTTTGAATTGTGTTTGAGGTTGTTTAGAAACGGGAACTTGTGTTGTAGAAGCTTCGGGAAGAAATCTGGGAACGTGAGAGTGGTTGCTTGCTTGGCTTGGAGCTTGGAAGCTTAGGTGAGTGGTTAAACGTTTTAAGTAGTTTTTAAATGGTTGGTTCGAGTATGTGGACTAGGTTGGGCTTGGTAGACCCACCTAGAGTTAGGATTAGGGTGGTAGCCTAATCCTAAACTTGATCTAGAGCCTTTGGATGAACTTATATATATGGATGTTTATGCCTCGTATGACTTGTGATATGATTGCTTATGTATATTGTGTTATACATGTGAGATGAGGCATGATTTGTGATGCTTAAGGCATGCATGGTAATGGTTCATGATTGTGATCATGGTGAGTACATGCTAAGCACGGAATTGATGAAATGAATAATGTGGAATGAGTTAAATGTTGGCACTAGTATGCTTGAGTACAAATGATCGATCATTAGGATGTTAGTGTGCACACATGAGTCTAAAGTCGCGCGTGGCCTTGGTGGCGTTGAGTCACCAAGGAGGAGTACGGGTTCGCCCGGAAATTGTATTTATATATAGTCGATGATGAGTGGAATCCCATCGACGGAGCGTGAGGATGAGTGGAATCCCCTCCGCGAGACCGGTGATGAGTGTAATCCCACCGTGAGGTAAAGTGATTGTTGGATGTGAGTTCCAACGTGTTTATCCGCGTATTCGGGTCATAGCTAGGTGCCAATATTGATTTATATGTGTATCAATGTGTTGTGAAATATGATCCCTATTTGGATGTTTATATGTGATTACATGTGTTGTGGAAAATAGCTTTACGAGCATGGCATTTATTTGATTATTGTTCATGCATCTTAACTTGTGGCTCTTGAGGATTCTTGGTAATTATGTATTTTGCCTTGGCTAAGATCGTGCTCGGACCCTGCATTGTCGAGGTTTGTTTTTAAATAGCTTACCCTCACTAAGCTTTATTGCTTACGCTCTCTCTTTGTTCGACAATGCATATCCTTAGTTCGTGGGTTGCTAGGAGCAAGAAGGGGGCCTCCAAGTGTGCTTGTGGTGCTTGTCTAGCTACCAAGTATGAACTTTTAAATTAAGATATAATGGTCAAGCAATGGGGCATGTAATCTTATTATGATGTTTTTGGATTATGTTGTGGTTGATGTTGCTTAGGAGCATGTTAGACTCTTAGTATGTGCTTGCTATTTGGCTTGGGATGTATGCCTTGCTTGAAACCTTGTTGGTATTTTGCTATCTGGAATTTGTCTAAGTGTTGGCTATGTGGATGCTTAACTCCTTAAATGAGTTGTTTGAATGCATGACTTGTAATGTTATGCCTTGGTGTTTAATTTCGTTTTAATGATGTTAAAGCATGCTTATATAGTTGGTTTGCCTTAGGTTTAATTGTTAGTGTATTGTTGGGGGTTTTGGTGGTGTTTTGGGGCAACCTTGTGCCTTAAAACAGCGAAAACGAGTCTGCAGACAGGGGGCGTATCGAAACGGGCTACCATGTTTCGATACGGTCCCTTTGTTTTGGCCAGGCGTTTCGAAACGGATAGGGGCTGTTTCGGTACATTTTTGCTACTGGAATTTTGAGAAATTGACGAGATAAAGGCGTTCCGAAACGGGTCTTTGATGTTTCGAAATGGTCAAATCTCGTTGACCACGAGAAGTTGACTGTTGGGGTCGTTTCGATACGGGTCACCCCTGTTTCGAAACGGTCTCCTCAGGTTGACCCTGACCTGTTGACTAAGTCAAGGCGTATCGAAACACCCTAATGGCGTTTCGATACGGCCTGCTGTAAAGGGGTAAAATGAGTTGTTTAAAGTATTGTCTTGGTTGGTCGAGGTTTGATTGTTTGTATTTTCCGCTGTTGTGCTTCACATAGGATTTAATCATGCCTATAGAAAAGATAAAGTTAAAAGAAATTTTCTGGGTCGTTAACCGAGGGGGAACCTTAACGGGTTTCGCTTCGGTTTTCCCCGTGTGGCCCCCTCGGACCGGTCATCCGACCAGACTGGGACGAGGGGTTACACTTGTTGGTATCAGAGCCTAAGGTTACCGAGACCTTGGGCAGGTTAGTGAGGTAAGTTTAAGTTTTAAATTAGTATGCATGGTGTTTGCTTGCTTTGTAAGTATGATTGCTTGTGTGACAAGTATGTTGATTGTTCTATTTCAAAGCATGTTGTTTGGGAGTCCCATTGCTACTATTACATCGGAAAAGAATTTTTAAGTGTGGGAAATGTACTTGAGCACTTGGAAGCCTTGCCTTGCTAACCCGATCTTGTATATTTTGTTTGTTGTGGTTGTAGTTATCGTTTGAGAGCGATGTCTATGCCGAGGGGTAGGCCGAGGGTGGTTCGTCAGGAACCACGTGTTGCGGCTCCCGTTGAGCTAGTTATCGGTGTGGAGGCTCACATAGAAGGGCCGGTGGCCGCGGGAGTTGGCGCTCCTCCACCACCACCACCTCCTCCGCCTGGAGTTGGGGGCGAGGATGGAGCCGGAGGAGAGGGACCTCAAGGTGGCCAAGGTGGCCAAGGTCCAGCTGGAATTGATATGACTCCGCTAGTGCAAGCTATAGCGGAAGCATTTCAGGCCGCAGTTGCGGGAGCTCAGGCTGCAGCTCAGCCTAGGTGTGACGATGCTAGTCTACCTTTGGAGAGGCTCCGTAGCTTGGGGGCCGAAGAGTTCAGGGGATCTACTCCAGAGAGATCAGAGTTATGGTTGGAGAAGATGGTTCGTATCTTGGCTCAGATGGGTTGTGCGGGCGCACGTAGATTGGGCTGTGTGATTTCCTTGCTTCAGGGTGATGCCTACACCTGGTGGGTCACCATTACTACTGGGGTTCCAGAGGCAGAGATTGATTGGGATTTCTTTGAGACCGCTTTCAGGAAGAGGTACTTGGGACCGAGGTACTTAGATGAGAAGAAGCGAGAGTTTATGGCCCTTACTCAGGGAGATGCTTCTGTGACTGACTATGAGATCCGTTTTGTTCGCTTGAGTCAGTATGCTCCAGAGTTGGTTCCTACGGAAGTGGAACGCTGTAACCGTTTCCGCTATGGGTTGAGTGAGGAGATTAAGAGGTACATGCTAGCTTCTGACTACTCAGACTTTGATGTATTGGTCGCGAGGGCCAAGGATTTAGAGCACAGTTTGGGATCGGCCAAACGATCTGGTGGTTCTAGTTCTAGTAAGAGGCATAACCACTATGATGGTAGAGATGCCAAGAGGCATAGAGGTGGCGGACATTCGTTTGACCAGAGATGTGGCGGTGGCCATCATGGTAGAGGCCATCAGGGCCATAGAGGAGGAGGGCGTTTGCCCGAGTGTACCCGTTGTGGGAGACAGCACGCTGGTGAGTGTTGGGGTAACTTCCATGCTTGTTGGAACTGTGGTTCGAGGGACCACTTTAGGAGAGATTTTCCGCATCAGGCGGCACAGGCACCGAACATTGCTCAGACTCCTGCGAGAGCGAATGATTTTCAGAGAGGCCGTGGGCGCGGTCGTGGCTACTTCCAGCCTAGGGCTGATGCACCTAGGGTAGATGCTCAGAGGAACCTTGCTCATGTTGTGGCAGTGCAGCCAGAGGCGGGAGGACCAGCGAGAGTTTATTCTCAGAGGGAGGCCGGGAACGGCACTGATGTGATAGCAGGTAATTTTGAGTTACAATCTATGTCTTTGCTTTCTTTGGTTGATTCAGGTTCTACACATTCCTACATTTTGAGTGAGCATGCACAGAAGTTAGATATCCCTGTTGAGATCTTAGATGTAGGTATGCATGTTACTAGTTCTTTTGGTGAAACATTTTTGGTTAGACGTATGTATAGGAGATGTCCACTGAAGATTCAGGGTCATGTGTTCTCAGTTGATATGATGGAACTTCCTTCCTATGGCTTCGACATTATTTTGGGTATGGATTGGTTAGTTGAGCACCGAGCTAGTGTGGATTTTGAGATGAAGAGAATTTCTTTGAAGCTTTCTGATGACTACGAGGTAGTGGTAGTAGGCGAGAACATTAAGTTCTTGTCTAATGTGGTGTCAACTTTAGAGGCTCATAGGTTGATGGACTTTGGATGTGGGGCTTATTTAGCTTATGTTATGAATCCGGATACGAGTGAAGCTAGACCGAAGGATATCAGAACAATATGTGACTTTCCGGATGTGTTTCCTGAAGAGTTGCCGGGTTTACCTCCTGACAGAGATGTTGAGTTTGTGATTGAGACAGTTTCATGGTCTAATCCAGTTTCGATAGCTCCGTATCGTATGGCTCCGAAAGAGTTGAAAGAATTAAAGAGTCAGTTGCAAGAATTATTAGACCGTGGTTTCATTAGGCCTAGTAGTTCTCCTTGGGGTGCTCCCGTATTGTTTGTGAAAAAGAAAGATGGTAGTATGCGCATGTGTATTGACTATAGACAGTTGAATCAGTTGACTGTGAAGAACAAGTATCTGTTGCCTCGCATAGATGATTTGTTTGATCAGTTGAGTGGTGCTTCAGTATTCTCGAAGATAGATTTGAGATTCGGGTACTACCAGTTGAAGGTGAAAGAGTGTGATGTTCTGAAGACAGCTTTTAGGACTAGATATGGTCACTATAAGTTTCTTGTGATGCCGTTCGGGCTCACGAATGCACCTGCAGCATTCATGGACATGATGAACAGAATTTTTAGAGACTATCTAGACCGTTTTGTAGTTGTTTTCATTGATGACATACTTGTGTACTTGAAGACAGAAGAAGAGTTTGATGAGCACTTGAGATTTGTTTTACAGAGATTGTTGAGCAATCAGTTGTATGCGAAGCTTAGTAAATGCGAGTTCTGGATTCGTGAGGTTGTGTTTCTTGGCCATGTTGTTTCGGCCGAAGGTATCCGTGTTGATCCATCGAAGATTGAGGCTATTGTTGAGTGGAAACAACCTAAGTCTGTGACCGAGATTAGGAGTTTCCTAGGATTAGCCGGTTACTATAGGAGATTTGTTGATAGTTTCTCTAGAGTAGCTGCTCCTTTGACTAAATTGTTACAAAAAGGAGTTAAGTTTGAATGGTCAGATGCAAGACAGAAGGCCTTTGAGAAATTGAAAGAAGCTTTGACAAATGCTCCAGTGTTAGTGCAACCTGTTTCAGGTAAGGAGTTTGTGATTTACAGTGATGCTTCCTACGTAGGTTTAGGATGTGTTTTGATGCAAGAAAGAAGATTTGTTGCTTATGCTTCTAGACAGTTGAAGATTCATGAGAAGAACTATCCTACTCATGATATACAGCTAGCCGCAGTTGTTTTTGCATTGAAGATTTGGCGTCATTATTTGTATGGTGAGAAGTGTATAGTTTACACTGATCACAAGAGCTTGAAGTACTTGATGACACAGAAAGAGTTGAACTTGAGACAAAGAAGATGGCTAGAGTTTCTAAAAGATTATGATTTGACCATTGAGTACCATCCGGGTAAAGCAAATGTAGTAGCCGATGCTTTGAGTAGGAAAGTGGCCGTTGAGTTGAGAGCTATGCTTGCTAGATTGAGTGTGTCCGATGATGGTGGGTTGATCACCGAGTTGCAAGTGAAGCCTTCTTTGATTCAGATGATTAGAGAGAAGCAGTTGCAAGATGTGACTTTAGTTCCTCATGTTCAGGACATAGCCGAAGGAAGACCGACCGAATATAGTTTCAGTGGTGAGAACTTGTTGTGCTTTAGAGATAGAATTGTTGTGCCGGAAGATGTTGAGTTGAGACGTCAGATTCTGAGTGAAGCACATTCGAGTCCCTTTTCTATGCATTCGGGTAGTACCAAGATGTATCGTGACTTGAAGAATGATTATTTCTGGGTTGGTTTGAAGAAAGATGTAGCCGAGTATGTAAGCCATTGTATGGTTTGCCAGAGAGTGAAGGCAGAACATCAGGTTCCTTCAGGGTTGTTACAGCCTTTGAAGATTCCGGAATGGAAATGGGAGAGGATCACCATGGATTTTGTGTCGGGGTTTCCTTTGTCTCCATCGAAGAAGAACTCTGTTTGGGTGATTGTTGATAGGTTCACGAAGTGTGCTCACTTCTTAGCAGTGAACACTACGAATTCCTTAGACAAGTTGGCAAACTTGTACATCCGCGAGATTGTGAGACTTCATGGAGTTCCGAAGTCTATTGTTTCAGATAGAGATCCTAGATTTACTTCGAGGTTCTGGGCTTGCTTGCATAGTGCTCTAGGTAGCCGTTTGCATTTCAGCACGTCTTATCATCCGCAGTCCGATGGGCAGTCAGAGTGAGTGATACAGATTCTAGAGGATATGCTTCGTTGTTGTGTGATTGACTTTCAGGGTTATTAGGAGAAGCACTTAACGTTAGTTGAGTTTGCTTACAACAACAATTATCAGTCTAGTATTCAGATGGCTCCTTATGAGGCTTTGTATGGTAGACGATGTAGGACTCCGATTTGTTGGGCTGAAACAGGTCAGAGATTGTTACCTATGCCAGATTTGCTTAAGGGGACTACCGACAAAGTGAAGTTGATCTGTGACCGTTTGAAAGCAGCTTCCGATCGTTAGAAGTCAAATGCAGATTTGAAGAGGAAAGAGATTGAGTACTCCGTAGGTGAGAAAGTGTTTCTGAAAGTATCTCCGCGGAAGAAGGTAATGAGATTTGGCCGGAAGGGCAAGTTGAGTCCGAGGTTCATTGGTCCGTATGAGATAGTGGAGCGGATTGGGCCTGTAGCTTACCGTTTGAGGTTACCTTCCGAGTTAGAGAAGATTCATGATGTCTTTCATGTGTCTATGCTTAGGAGATATAGATCGGATCCTTCTCATGTTATACCCGTTGAGGAGATAGAGTTAAATCCAGATTTGTCCTATAATGAAGAGCCTGTTGAGATACTTGCTTCTGATAGCAAGGTGTTGCGTGGTAAGACCATAGAGTTGGTCAAGGTGTTGTGGAGACATAGAGGTGTGGAAGAGGCCACGTGGGAGAGGAGAGCTGATATGGTTGAGCAGTTTCCGTATTTGTTTCCATCAGGTAATTTCGGGGACGAAATTCCTTAAGTGAGGGAGAGTTGTAACACCCGGGTTTAGGGGTTAGGAGAAATAATATTTTAATATTATTTGGGCTCGGGTTTATAATTAAAATGATCCTTTAAAATTTCGGGTTTCAAAATAAATATTTGAAATGGGACCAAATTGATTAAATTACAAGTTGGAGAGTTTTTAAAGAATAAAGGGGATAGCCATTCATTAATGGCCTTTTGGTAATTTGCCCATTTTTCAATTTAAATCCCCCCTTTTCACAAATAAACACTATTCACTCTCTTCCTCATCCATTTTCAACGTGAAACAAGAACTCTCTCCCCTTCATCACTATTCCATCAAAAAGCTCATCCATTTCAACTTATTTTCGGAAGGTAATATCATTTTTGACCTCCCCTCAACCCCCTCTCTTTAAAAGTACCATTTGTTTTCATTTTCATTGAAGTTTTGAAATTGGGGTTTTCAAAAGATTTGATTAAAATGGTGTCTTTGTGTAGCTAAACTTAATATTTTGATTTAATATGGTTAGTTATGGAATATAGGAGCCAAATGATACAACATATGTGAATTTTGAATGATTTTGAGCAATTCCCGAAATTGGGTAAAAATGGGATTTTTGGAGGGTGTTGGGTGAGTTTTGGGGGTTGTTTTAGGTGGATTTTGATAGGCTATTGATAGTACTATGGATAGGGGTTGAATTGGGATCATTTGTGGGTGCAATGGATGTTGAAAACATGGTTTTTGGACATGGTTTTGGGGCTGCCCGAGTTTTCTAAAAATGAGATTTGTTCATGGCTTGCAACATTGTAAATTGTGATTGAATTGTGTTCCGGGTTGGTCTTTTGATGTTGAGCTGATTTGGGATTGTTTGAATTGTGTTTGAGGTTTTTTAGAAGCGGGAACTTGTGTTGGAGAAGCTTCGGGAAGAAATCCGGGAACGTGAGAGTGATTGCTTGCTTGGCTTGGAGCTTGGAAGCTTAGGTGAGTGGTTAAACATTTTAAGTAGTCTTTAAATGGTTGGCTCGAGTATGTGGACTAGGTTGGGCTTGGTAGACCCACCTAGAGTTAGGATTAGGGTGGTAGCCTAATCCTAAACTTGATCTAGAGCCTTTGGATGAACTTATATATATGGATGTTTATGCCTCGTATGACTTGTGATATGATTGCTTATGTATATTGTGTTATACATGTGAGATGAGGCATGATTTGTGATGCTTAAGGCATGCATGGTAATGGTTCATGATTGTGATCATGGTGAGTACATGCTAAGCACGGAATTGATGAAATGAATAATGTGGAATGAGTTAAATGTTGGCACTAGTATGCTTGAGTACAAATGATCGATCATTAGGATGTTAGTGTGCACACATGAGTCTAAAGTCGCGCGTGGCCTTGGTGGCGTTGAGTCACCAAGGAGGAGTACGGGTTCGCCCGGAAATTGTATTTATATATAGTCGATGATGAGTGGAATCCCATCGACGGGGCGTGAGGATGAGTGGAATCCCCTCCGCGAGACCGGTGATGAGTGTAATCCCACCGTGAGGTAAAGTGATTGTTGGATGTGAGTTCCAACGTGTTTATCCGCGTATTCGGGTCATAGCTAGGTGCCAATATTGATTTATATGTGTATCAATGTGTTGTGAAATATGATCCCTATTTGGATGTTTATATGTGATTACATGTGTTGTGGAAAATAGCTTTACGAGCATGGCATTTATTTGATTATTGTTCATGCATCTTAACTTGTGGCTCTTGAGGATTCTTGGTAATTATGTATTTTGCCTTGGCTAAGATCGTGCTCGGACCCTGCATTGTCGAGGTTTGTTTTTAAATAGCTTACCCTCACTAAGCTTTATTGCTTACGCTCTCTCTTTGTTCGACAATGCATATCCTTAGTTCGTGGGTTGCTAGGAGCAAGAAGGGGGCCTCCAAGTGTGCTTGTGGTGCTTGTCTAGCTACCAAGTATGAACTTTTAAATTAAGATATAATGGTCAAGCAATGGGGCATGTAATCTTATTATGATGTTTTTGGATTATGTTGTGGTTGATGTTGCTTAGGAGCATGTTAGACTCTTAGTATGTGCTTGCTATTTGGCTTGGGATGTATGCCTTGCTTGAAACCTTGTTGGTATTTTGCTATCTGGAATTTGTCTAAGTGTTGGCTATGTGGATGCTTAACTCCTTAAATGAGTTGTTTGAATGCATGACTTGTAATGTTATGCCTTGGTGTTTAATTTCGTTTTAATGATGTTAAAGCATGCTTATATAGTTGGTTTGCCTTAGGTTTAATTGTTAGTGTATTGTTGGGGGTTTTGGTGGTGTTTTGGGGCAACCTTGTGCCTTAAAACAGCGAAAACGAGTCTGCAGACAGGGGGCGTATCGAAACGGGCTACCATGTTTCGATACGGTCCCTTTGTTTTGGCCAGGCGTTTCGAAACGGATAGGGGCTGTTTCGGTACATTTTTGCTACTGGAATTTTGAGAAATTGACGAGATAAAGGCGTTCCGAAACGGGTCTTTGATGTTTTGAAATGGTCAAATCTCGTTGACCACGAGAAGTTGACTGTTGGGGTCGTTTCGATACGGGTCACCCCTGTTTCGAAACGGTCTCCTCAGGTTGACCCTGACCTGTTGACTAAGTCAAGGCGTATCGAAACACCCTAATGGCGTTTCGATACGGCCTGCTGTAAAGGGGTAAAATGAGTTGTTTAAAGTATTGTCTTGGTTGGTCGAGGTTTGATTGTTTGTATTTTCCGCTGTTGTGCTTCACATAGGATTTAATCATGCCTATAGAAAAGATAAAGTTAAAAGAAATTTTCTGGGTCGTTAACCGAGGGGGAACCTTAACGGGTTTCGCTTCGGTTTTCCCCGTGTGGCCCATTCGTACCGGTCATCCGACCAGACCGGGACGAGGGGGTTACATTTACAATCTCCCCTTTTTTATATAACAAAACAAAGTTAAAATTTTTAAGTTTTGAAACTTTGAAAAGCTTACTCCCCCTTAATTTAAGATAGGTTTTCAAAAATTGATTTTCATAAATTTAGCTCTTCTCCCCCTCTCTGTTAGATCAAACACATTCAATGCATAAAATAGGGATAATAAACATGAAATACAATTTAAAACATAATTAAGCAACTCAAATTATAAATAAGCAATAAATATCCAAATCAAAATAAGTGCAAACATAATTCCAAACTCATCCTAAAAACATAAATCAAAGCATAGGGTCTTAAAACAAAATATAGATAGGTGCATAAACTAAAAAACTAAATGATATGCCATGAGGTGCAAAACTACTCGTCCCTGCCATCTGCTTCATCCTCGTCCTCTTCATCCTCATCATCTTGACTTGGTTGAGGTTTCTGAGTGTGGTTAAGCTAAGCACCATGGAATGCGGTGAGAGAGACATCCATGGAATTTTGTTGAAGTCTAATGGCCTTGACTTGATCCTCCAAAGATGTGAAGCGAGTATCAAGGCCCTTGACTCGATCTTCCAATAATGTGAAGCGAGTATCAATGGTGGCAAAACCGGTTTTCATGCTGTTGAATTTCTCATTAAGAAACGTCATAAGAGTATCCATGGGGGATTTAGCAATAGGAGCACCTTGTGGAGCTTCCGCTTGAACATCTTGGCGAGAAGCTCGAGGAACACGAACTCATTCATTGTTGTGGTAGGAAAAGTAAGCACGGGTAAGGAAACGCTCGTCTATGGGTAGGCCAAGGGGTTCGGGATAATCATGGGAACAATCTATCTTAAGGGAGTGAAACAAATGACTCAAGGCCGTCGAATAGTAAAAAGATTTGACTTGGTCGGTGTGACGGTGTTGAACAAGATATACAAGATCAACAAACATAATTTGACAAATATTAGGGCGCTTACCCTCACGAAAACACCTAAGTCAAAAGTCAATCACTTGACGAATGGTTGAAAATTTTCCACCCGAGTGACAAATAAACCAAGAAATTATAAGATGAAGTATACGGTCTTGGGCATTTAAAACATTGACAGAACCAAGAGGACCATGACCCATAGAATTTTCATCATCAATCCCGACATTTTCAAAACAAAAATCTTGACAAAGAACATTTTGATCAATTCTAAAAGTTGTGCCCATAAGATGAGATTCAATGGCAACAACATGTTCTCTTTGAGCATCATGAATACATTTGGCATTTGAAAAGAATATTATAACTAGATTTCGATATAATATCGGAGATAGGCTTAAAAAGTTAATAAATTTCCATCTTCTAAACAAACCAAGATATTCAAATTTAAAACGTTTGGAATTTAAAAACGAGATTGAGAATACATGTTCTTCCCTAAGAGTAAAACCTTGGAATAACTTGTAACATGACAAATCCGAAGGGTTAGGAAAACTAATTTGGATTATGAAAGAGAGGTTTGATTTAGGATTACACTCATCGTCTTCGATAGGATCGAAAGATGTAGAGGCTAAATATCATTTCTCTCTCTTTTTGGGTACCATAATTCTGAAAACATCAAAACAATTCGAACATGTATGAAATTATCATCACATTCAATCCAACGATAAATTCCAATAATTCAAGGTATTGATAAAAATACTATATTTTATAGGTTAAAAATATATACAAGTATAAAAAAATTTTGGTTGAAAAAAGTTTTGAAAAACATATTATAAAAATGTACGGCATAAAGTTATATTCGAATAAAATATTTTCAGATTTTGAAGATTTTTTTGTGAAAACTTGAAAACCCATACTATATGTATATGTTTTATACAAAATTCTATTAAAGACAACCATTAAAATTGAACGAAAAAAAGAAAAGAAAATAGGGTTTATACCTTGAATGAGGAAATTTGGATGAACAAAGGATGAATGATGCACAAATTTCTTGCAAAGCTTGAGCCTTGATGTGTTGGTGAAAAACCCTCAATTGATTTTAAGTTTGATGTGAAAAATTTAAGAGATTTAGGGGATTTTAATAGTGAGTTGCGGCTAGGGTTTTTAGAGAAAAAGATGGGAAGTTTAATGAAAAGGGGATTTCTCATTTAAATGTCCGATTTAACTTTCTGCCGATATCGTATCGGTACGCTTGTAGAGCGTATCGATACACCTTGCTCTAATTTTAAATTAACTTTTTAATATTGTATCGATATACGTGACTGTATCGATACAGTTTAACCTATATCACTTTCCATTGATGAAACTCGTATCGATACGCCTGAAACCGTATCGATACGCCATTACTAGAAAATGCATTTTGGACAGTTTTAAGTCCAAAAATTTAACTTTGAACGACCCTAAATGCATGTGAATGATATATGAGCAAGATTTAATGACTAAAATTGATGCATAATACCCCTAACAACAAGCATATATACAAAAGGAGGCAAATCAACATAAGCATGAGCATCAATAAATTTCAAGCACATTTTTGACCATTTGAGACCTAAAAGAGTCAAGGAAGTCTAGTTAAACCTAACTCTCTCCTAAGGGTCCAAAAATGATCTTTATCTAAAAGTTTGATAAATATATCCGCTAATTGGTTCAAGGTATCATCATATTCTAGAACTACATTTTTCAAGACATGATCTCTAATGAAATGACGTCTAATTTCTATATGTTTGGTTCTAGAGTGTTGAATGGGATTCTTAGTGAGACAAATGGCACTAGTGTTGTCACACTTAAGGGGTATGGTATCTACTTGAACACCATAATCTAAGAGTTGTTGCTTCATCCAAAGGACTTGAGCACAACAACTCCCTAAGGATATGTACTCCGCTTCGGTGGTAGATAAGGCTACATTATTTTGTTTTTTAGAGAACTAATATACGAGTATACACCCTAAGAATTGACATGTTCTAGAGGTACTTTTCCTATCTATCTTACATCCCCCATAATCCACATCGGAGAAGGCATGAAGGTCAAAGGAGGAGTCTCTAGGATACCAAAGACCTAAATAAGGTGTATCTCTAAGGTATTTAAAGATTCTCTTAATGGCAACTAGGTGTGATTCTCTAGGACTAGCTTGAAATCTAGCACACAAGAAAACACTAACATAATATTGGGTCTACTTACGGTAAGGTAAAGCAAAGATTCAATCATAGAACAATAAAGCTTAGAGTCAACACACTTACCTCCTTCATCCTTGTCAAGCTTAATTGATGAGCTCATAGGAGTAACTTGAGGCTTTATGTTCTCCAAGCCAAACTTCTTGAGCATATCCTTAATGTATTTAGCTTGATTTATGAAGGTTCCATCTTTCCTTTGCTTGATTTGGAGCCCTAAGAAAAATGAGAGCTCTCCCATCATGCTCATCTCAAATTCACCTTGCATTAGCGTATAAAATTCTTCGCAATAAAATTCATTAGTAGAACAAAAAATAATATCAACATATATTTGAACTACTAAAATGTCATTGTCATATCTTTTAATGAAAAGTGTAGTATCCACCTTGCCTTTTTCAAAACCTTTTTCAATTAAAAAGTTTGAAATTCTTTCATACCAAGCTCTAGGAGCTTGTTTCAAACCGTATAAAGATTTTGTCAGTTTAAAAACATTGTTTGGAAAGTTTGGATCTTCAAAACCGGGTGGTTGTTCAACATACACTTCTTCATTTATAAAACCATTTAGAAAAGCACTTTTTACATCCATTTGAAAAAGCTTGAAATCATGATAGCATGCAAATGCAAGAAGCATCCTAATAGCTTCCATTCTAGCTACGGGTGCATATGTTTCATCAAAATCAATTTCCTCTTCTTGAGTGTAACCTTGAGCAACAAGCCTAGCCTTGTTCCTCACTATGTTACCACTCTCATCTAGTTTGTTTCTAAATACCCACTTAGTTCCTATAGTAGATTGATTGCTAGGCCTATCAACTAATGTCCATACTTTACTTCTTTCAAATTGATTAAGTTCTTCTTGCATAGCCAATATCCAAAAATAATCTTTTAATGCTTCTTTGATATTTTTAGGCTCTATGCATGAGATAAATGCAACATGATTCATACGTTTGAGAGAGGACCTAGTAGTTACCCCCTTGGATGGATCACCCAAGACTTCACCACTTTTGACATAGTTGAACTCCCTTGGGTATGTCACCTCATTTCCCTCAAGAGCCAAGTCCTTCAAGGCTTCAAGAGGTGGATCTTGTGCATCCTCTTCTTTGGTTGGAATCTCATCTACCTTTAATGTTTTTCCTCCATCAATGGCTTCAATGATCTCTACATCATCATCATCACAAGATTCCTTCCTCGGAAAGAGGTTATCATCGAAAACAACATGTATAGACTCTTCAACAACCAAAATTCTTTTATTAAATACATGGTAAGCTTTAGAGTTTAGGAATACCCCAAAAATATTGCTTCATCACTTTTAGCATCAAATTTACCTAAGTTATATTTTCCAATGTTTAAAACAAGGCATTTACAACCAAAATGGTGGAAATAGCTAATGTTAGGCTTTTTGGATTTTAAAATCTCATAAGGTGTTTTCTTTAAAATAGACCTAATCATTACTCTATTAATAATACAACAAGCCGTATTAGTGGCTTCCACCCAAAAATACTTAGGTAATTTGTTTTCACAAAGCATTGTCCTAGCCATCTCTTCTAAAGTTCTATTTTTCCTCTTAACTACCCCATTTTGTTGAGGAGTGCGAGGAGCCAAAAATTATGGCTAATACCGTTTTCATTACAAAAATTTTCAAAATCCATATTTTGAAACTTGGTTCCATGATCACTTCTAATATGTGAAATTTTAAGATCAAGATCATTTTGGGTAATTTTTGTAAACATGATAAAATATTCTAAAGCCTCATCCTTAGTAATTAAGAATAGAACCCAAGTGTATCTAGAGAAGTCATCTACCAGTACAAATGCATATGACTTACCACCCAAGCTCATAGTTCTAATAGGCCCGAATAAATCCATGTGGATTAGTTGTAACACCCTACTTGTCGAAACATCATTAATGAGTTTAAATGAGATTCTTTTTTGTTTACCCTTAGCACAAGCATCACATATTTTATCTAATGAAAATTTTAGTTTGGGTAAACCTCTAACTAGATTTTGGGAAGCCAATTTTTCTAAAACACTTATGCTAGCATGCCCAAGTTTCCTATGCCATAACCATGCATAATTCTCATAATGTGCAACTAAACATGCACGAGATGAATGTATGTCATCTAAATGCACCATATAAATATTTCCTATGCGTTGACCAATGGGCATTATTTTATTTGTTTTAGTGTTAACAATTTTACACCCATTTTTTTCAAAATGAACATCAAAACCTTTATCACAAAGTTGACTAATGCTCAAAAGATTATGTTTTAGATTATTGACAAGTAAAACATTTTCAATAAGAATAGATGAGAGATTACCAATAGAGCCAATACCCTCAATATGGCCTTTGAAGTTGTCACCGAAAGTTACCACTCTACCATGCTTTGACTTGAGCTCTATGAATCTATTTTTGTCTCCGGTCATGTGTCTTGAGCATCCACTATCAAGGTACCATGTGTTTTTGCTTGAAGCTTTGACCTTGTAGCAATGCTCCCCTTACAAAAAAAGATTAGTTCTTTGATTTTGGTACCCAAACCATTTTGGGTCCACAAGTGTTAGCTTCTAAAAGCTTGGCTCCCTTAGTAATCCAAGAAGCAATTGCATTTACCTTATTAGAAACAATGAGTTCCTTAGGAACTCATACACTCCTAACTCTTTTAACTTTGGATTGCTTTTGAAAACCTCTTTGTTTGGGGGTAAAATGATTTTCTCTTAACATATTGGGTTTTTGAAGAATCTCCCTTTTCAAGAGCAAGTTTTCCAATAGTAAGAGAATTTTTGAGATTATCCACTTCCTTTGTGTGATAATCTTGAAAATCAGAAAGAAGTTTTTTAACATCAAGATTTTTCATTTTAAAATCATTTGAAAGATTTATCAAATATAAAACTTTCTTTTCCAATTGAGAATTGGTTTTTGAAAGAGACTCGTTTTGAGATTTTAAATCGAAAATAGTTTTCTTATTTTTCAAAATAGCCTCTTTATATTTTTCAACCAATTCATCGTAAACTTCATGCAACTCGTCACATGCATCATATAATTCATCATAAGTAAGAGATGATGAGTTAGAGTTTACCATAGATTCCTCCTCAATGGTAATGAGACAAAGGTTGGCCACTTCATGCTTCTCATCCTCGGATGACGACTCCTCATCACTCCAAATTGCTACTTGAGCCTTGAGCTTCTTCTTCTTCTCAAAGCTCTTCTTCTTTAGTTGAGGGCAATCGATGAAAATGTGACCCGACTTTTTGCACTCATAGAAAATGAGTTGGTCTTTCTCTTCTTCTTTGTTCTTGTTCTTGAAGTATTTTCTTCTTGAAAACTTTCTACCCCGATTAGACTTCATAAACCTTGAGAATCTCTTGGCTGTCATAGTCAATTCTTCAAATTCATCTTTCCCACTAGAAGTGCTCTCCTCATGTGGTAGAGAGGCTTTGAGAGCAACTCCTTGCTTTTTCTTCTCTACCACTTGCTTGACACTTCTTCTTTCTTCTTTTCTCTTTTCTTCTTCTCTCCCTTGCTTCATAATCTCATGAGTAAGGAGAGAACCAACTAATTCATCGAGCTTTAAGGTCTTCAAAATCTTTGCTTCGATGATGGTTGTTCTCTTCCCATCCCATGATTCGGGAAAAGAGTAGAGTAACTTCTGGACTAACTTATCTTCGGGGATGATCTCTCCAAATCCCTTCAATCCATTGACGATGACAGAGAAGCGATCAAACATCTTCGTTACGGTCTTGTCGACCTCCATCTTGAAATTCTCATAACTAAGATTGAGGATCCCGATCTTCGTTTCCTTCACATCGTTTGTTCCTTCATATGTGATTTCAAGAGTATCCCACACATCTTTAGCACTTGTGATTGAGAACAGTTTGCAGTAGATGTCTGGTCCAAGAGCACAAAAAAACATATGAGAGGCTTTGTCATTCACTTGCAATTTCTTTCTATCATCTTCACTCATCTCCACTTTCTTCTTTAGAACAAGACTTTCTTCTTCATCTTTCTTCATGAGAATGGTTGGTCCATCTTCTACCACATCCCATACAAGGTAATCACTCGATTTGATGAAGATACGTATTCGGTTCTTCCCATAGGGATAGTTACCCCCATTGAAGAAGGGTGGTTTGATGGTAGATTGAGACTCGTACATGCTTGGCTTAGAGGTAGATGCCATGGCTTGACTTGGAAATTGATCAACAGTCTTTTAGGATCTCCTCTTGTAGATGTGAAGCCTTCAAAGAGGTAGGTTTTGATACCAATTGTTGAGTGGATCGAATTAATCGAAATGGCCAAGAGGGGGTGAATTGGCACTTTTAGAAATGAAGGGACAAAAAGGAACAATTAAAAATGAAGAATAAGGCATTTATAGTGGTTCAAGCTTCTAACCAAGCTCTACATCCACTACCTTTGCTCCCACTAAGGATTTTCAACAAACTCTTTACTAATTTGTTCTTCCCCTTTTCTAGGCTAAGGTGGCAACCTTTACAAATTCAATATTTCTACCCAAAGATTGAATGACAAGACTCTCAATTACAAAGAACAAAAAGGCTATTTGAAATGTATCTTTCACCAGACTAATGTATAGCCCAATTACAAATCAACACTCCCCAAACTTGAAACAAAGATGAACAATTTGAGAATTTTACAAGTTGGGTACACAATTTGACTCTAATAGGCTCAAGGGTTTAGAATGAATGCTTTGATGTTGCTTGAAGGTTCAATAGATGTTGTTGTAGACTTGTTTTATACCCTTGCATTGAATTCTAACCGTTTGGGTGGTTGAGGTCATTAATCTAGCCATTGGGCTGCAATTTCCCGCAATAGATGCTCCTCAACTACTCACCGTGTCGATATCCTTTGAGGGCGTATCAGTACCTGTCTCAAAGAAGAAAGAGACGTTGTGGCTGAAAAACAACGTCTATCGATATATTATAAAGGTGTATCGGTACGATATTAAGGGGAGTATCGATACGATAATCCTTATCGATATGGTTTTTGCTCACTCGAATCTTGAATTGTGTTTTGATAAAAAGCGTATCGATACCGTTCAATGGTCACTTAAAATTTTGGATTTGTACCCCCTCGTCCCGGTCCGAACGTTTGACCGGTCCGAGTAGGCTACACGGGGAAAACCGATGTGAAACTCGTTAAGGTCCCACCAAGGTTAGCAACCCTAGAAATTTTTTTCATTTATTATCTTATCTAGATGCGTTAATTAAACCTAAGCGTGAAACGAAAGCGGAAACAAGGCTCACGAGAAGCCTAACAACAAACAGGGCCTAAGCCCAACCCTTGAAACCCTTTAGAGATGTCAAAAAGCCCATTTACAGGCTTGTGTTTCGAAACAGCCATAGCCCGTTTCGAAACACGAGCTCCAGTTTGAAAAGCCAGACATCCGTACCGAAACGCATCCACCCCGTTTCGGAACAGGGTCCCATTTTGCCTAAGTGTTTCGAAACCCGTTTCGGAACAGCCAATTCCAATAGCCAAAGTGTTTCGAAACATGTTTCGAAACAGGGGCTCACAGTAGCCAAAACGTATCGAAACGAGTTCCAATACGGGGGCCCTAGAACCACACCCGTTTCGAAACAGGGCAACCCGTTTTGAAACACATGCTGCCTGCGAATTCCCAAAATCAGTTTTAAACATCTACAAATGATCCCAAACGTCAGCAACGACCCCAAGAAGCAAACACAACATACAAACACATTCTAGAGGCATGCACCCTATTGCAAACATACTCAAGATTCATAAAGATGTAAGATAGGACATCCGTTTTAAAAGATCATACATCACAAGACATACACTTAGGCATTCTGGAAGGCACAAGACCAACGTAGGCATAAGCTTTCAAGATAAGCATATAGGCATGATTTACAAAAAAAGACATGGCCTCGACAAGCCACACCAACATCAACATAAATCAAAGCTCAAAACAACAACACCTATCCCATTGCTTGACTATTACAATCTTTCAATTTAAAGTTCATACTTGAGCTAACCAAAAGTGTCACTTGGAGGGCCCTTCCTTGCCCTTGCCACCCACAAGCTACTGATCTGCATTGTCGAACAAAAAGGAGCGTAAGCATAAAAGCTTAGTGAGGGTAAGCTCATAAAACAAACCTCGACAATGCATGGTCGAAGCACGAGCAACAAAAAAGGTAGAATGCATGATCTTACCTCCGATCCACATAAGCCAAAATATACATGATGCATGAACATAATCAACACTATGCCATGATCAACAACTCATAAGCCCAACACACGAAGATTTCATATATCAATGTAGGAACAACAACATATATCAATGCATATTGGAATCACATTTCAAATCATATTGGCACCTAGCTATGACTCGAATACGGGGATAACACGTTGGAACTCACATCCAACAACAACCATTACCTTCGGTGGGATTACACTCATCACCGGTTCTCGCGGAGGGGATTCCACTCATCCTCACACCCCGTCGGTAGGATTCCACTCATCACCTACTAATATATATAAAGATTTCTGGGCGAACCCGTACTCCTCCTTGATGACTTAACGCCACCAAGGCCACGCGCGAATTTGACTCTCGTGTGCACACTAAACATCCTAATGATCGATCATTGTACCCAAGCATACTAGTGCCAATATTAAACACAATCCATAACCTTTCACAACATCATATCATACCAACTTCCGTGCTTAGCAAGTACTCACCATGATCACTATCATGCACATCTCACAATCCAAACCACATGCATAACAATGCATCAAACCATGCCTCAACAACATGTATAACACAATATACATAGTTACCATAAACACAAATAAACAAGGGCATAACAAGCAATTAGGAGTTCAACCAAAAGTTTCCTAACTTAAGTTTGAGATTAGGCTACAACCCTAATCTCAACTCTAGGTGGGTTCACCAAGCCCAACCTAGGTCCTCATGCTTGAACCAATGTTTAAAAACCATTTGAAAACAATAACCACTCACCGACCACTCCATTAGCACAAGCCGACTAGCCTACCAAGCATCTAAGTTTTCCGGATTCGAGCGCGAAGCTTCTCCATTGTTTTCTCTTGCTTCTAACCATTCAAAAATGATACATTAGCCCCAAAATCAGCCACAAACCCAAAGTTTAACACAAACACACAAATCCACCACAATTCTCACAATTCAAAGTCAAGTTCATTCTTCAAAATCTCATTTTCGTACTTCAACAACAACCCATCAAAGTTCAGCAATGAAGTCATCCAAAACACTCTTAAACATGTGCAAAACACTACCCAAACATAGTATAACCATCAACCACCAATTTCCAACATCAAAAACACCCACAACTAACCCTAAAACCCTTCCAAGAACCCCTCAAAACCCAAATCCGAAAATCCATACAAAACTCTTAAAAATTTACATATATTGGACTTATTGGTTAGTAAACAACCCACACATCAATAACAAATTAAAATCTTTAGTTTAAAACAATAAAGGTAGCATTTTTATTCAAAACTCCCAAAAACTCAAATTCCAAAAACATGGACAAAAATGAAAACTAGTTGTACTTTCAAAGAGAGGAAGATGAGAGCAAGATGGGAATGTGATTACCTTTCAAAACCGAGCCAAAATGAAGGAGAAAGAGAATGGAATAGTAAAATGGAGAAGGGGAGCTCCATTGTCGTGAAAATGGCTTTGAAGAGAGGGGGAAGAAGATAACAACAAGCTATTTTAATATAGATGTGATTTTATTTTTGCAAGCTCTCTTATTTACCATAATGCCCTTAATGAAATGGCTAAAATTATCATCTCCTAAAATCCATGGAATTGGACTTAGAGGGTAGGCCCAAACATAGTTTTGTAATGATTTTGCAAACACGAAGCCCATTGAAATATTTTATTATTTTAATTATGACACCGAAGCCCGAACTATTATTTTAATATTATTTTCACCCGACCCCCAAACCCGGGTGTTACAACTCTCCCCCACTTAAGGAAATTTTGTCCCCGAAATTTATCGGACATGAAGAGTCACTGAAACATGCTCTTCCACCACTTTCTCTCTCCCCACAACATACTCACCAACTCGGTAGACCTACCTGTTGAGTGTGTAAAAGTTCTATTATTTACACCCTTTTTAACCCATATTTCTGCTGCATCCAAGCATTATTCATTGCATTTAGGTTAGTTTACAGCAAAACATCACAAATATATTAAAAGGCACAGTTTCTACTAAGAATGGCTGTTTTTGCAGGTTGCTGCCGTAGCAGACGGAAAGGGCAGGCGTTGGGTAGTGAAGCAGAAGAACTAAACTGGACAAGCAGACAAAGAGGACGATGCTGCCATGGTGCTGCCGTGACAGCAGAGGACGACAACAGTTTTGTGGAGAAGAAGCAAAGTGGACCTCGACAGATAGAGAAAATTCAGCCCGTCTGTCGTGTGAAAACCTTATATTTTTCCAAACCCTAGATCAAAAGATATGTCAAGCCCAAAGTTCAAGGAGAGAAAATCCTAAGCAAGGAGATGACGGCTGGAAAGTAGATTCCTTGAAGATTTAGTCTTTATTAGAATCATAATTTCAATTAAAGTTGTATTCTTGCTAATTTAGATAACTTGAGCCCAAAGCTTATATAAGGGCATGTATTTTAACCTAAAGGGCATAACCGATTACCCTAGTTTCTTTACCAAAACTCTAGTCGTTTTCCTTCCCACAACATGTTCTAAATCCTTCCTAGGGCCACGGGTTGAATTGTAAAGTAGTTGCAAGGGTTGTTTTGTTTTAGGAATTTTCAGTTCAATAAAATAAACTTCAAGTTCTCTTATTTTGGTTATTAACATCTTGCAAGAGCATCAGGAGAGCATTGTGAGGTTATCTATTTACTTAGCATCGGGAGAGTTAAGTATACGAAAGAAATAAGAGCAAGTTCTCTAGTTTATAGTTGAACTATCTCGGACCTAGGGATAGGACGAGGTTAAGTGGCTAAAGAAGAATTCATACACATCGGTGTTCATCCTTCGATTCACGCCGGGAGGTATCATCAAGACGTGATCATCGACAGACTTGGACCTAGGGATAGGCCAAGGCACATCTGGGATTCTTGCCAAACTTGAAGTACTGAGTTGAGAGTTTGCTGCCGCGACAATCAACGGACTGCTGCCGCGACAGGTGCTGCCGCGACGGGCGCGACGACAGAACTGGATTTCCTAAACTCTGCAATACCTGCACTACTGAGCAATTCAATACTAGCCCATTCTCTCTATCTTGATATCTTTACTCTTTCATTTACGTTTACTTTATTATTTTCGTGACAACTTCTCAAATATTTTCTTTACTTTCGTGCAGTGAATTAAGGTGAAGCTATTAGCCCAATCCCTGTGGAGACGATATCCGATACTTCGTATCACTTTACTACTTGCGTCGTGTACACTTGCACTACCATTGCGATAGACTATTTTACACGCAACAAGTTTTTGGCGCCGTTGCCGGGGATTGGCAACATAACTCTACCTTTTCTTTTACTGCACTTTTTGTTTTTGATTTTATTTTTATTTTCCTATTTTTCTTTGGTGCATTCAACTCTTGCTTTTCACAAGGTTTCTTGTTTATGCGTAGATCGAATCGAGGTAAAGATCCTGAGTATCCATTAGATCCAAAAATCGAACGATCATTCAATCTCAAGAAATAACTTCGTCACTTACTAGCCAGGAACGAGTACCTTGAGGAACATCTAGAGAAGATGGTCCACAATGGAAACGACCCGCCTGTCGACGATATCATACCGCCTGCCGGCAACCCTACTGCCGCTGCCGGACGACGGTCCTGTCGTGACTACATGTTGAATGATCATGTAGAACTGGAAACCACGCTGCCGGACATTGATGTTGACAATTTCGAGCTGAAACCTGTCATGTTTAGCATGATCAACAATGCCGGTCAATTCAGTGGTGCTGTTACAGAGGATGCTAGGGAGCATCTCAAAACCTTCCAGGAGATCTGTGGTTCGTTTAGACTGCCAGGAGTTAATCCGGAGATATTGAGGCTTCGGTTATTTCCCCATTCATTGAGGGACACAGCTAAGACTTGGTGGAATAAACTTACGCCGGGTTCAATTAGAACTTGGGCAGATTTATCTCGTGAATTTTTATCTCGTTTTAATCCTTCACATTTATCTGAGCGATTACGTAATGAAATTGCTACTTTTCAACAGGAAGATGACGAGCCGATGCACGAGGCCTGGGACAGATTTACTACTCTTCTACGGAACTGCCCAATGCATGGATTCCCCGTCTGGAATCAGGTAACTAAGTTTTATAATGCTGCCAACTTACAAACTCGTATTCGAATTGATTCAGCAGCAAATGGACTATTATTGGATAAAGATCCGGACGAGGCAATGCAAGTATTGAAAAATCTGGCTAAGAATGAGGAGCAGTTTCCGACAGCAAGAAGATGGGGTAAACGAGTATTAGCTGTCAAGAATGAAAAGGCTATTGAATGATGATGCACAACATGGATTTGCTGTTGAGGAGGTATGTGAAATCTGTGAGGGAAATCATAGTTCAGATGAGTGTCCTATACAGTTAGAAGAGGGAAAGTATGTTGGAAACTACAAGCCGAATTACAACTCCAACAACTATAATCCCAATTGGAGGAAGGATCCCAAGTTTTCTTGGAGTAATCCTAATAATGCCTTGAATCCTCAAGCACACAATCAGAATCAGGGAGGACCTAGATTGCTGACGTGACAGCAACTGCCGCCGCAACAGCAGCAACAACAGCAACCAGCTGCCACGAGCAGTATACTGGAACAGACCCTGGCCACTTTTATGTCTCAGACAGGTACTTATGTTGAGAATATGAATCAATTTGTCAAGAAAACAGAGACATTCATGGATAAAACAGAGATGCGGATGACGAATCATGAAGCTACTCTGAAATCTTTGGAGACACAAATGGGTCAGGTTTCCCAACATATTAAGCCGAGGCAGACTGAAGGATTCCCTAGTAATACTGAAAATTCTAGGCAGCCCACACATGAGCAATATAAGGCTATTACTACTAGGAGTGGGAAGAAATTACCAGGGCCGAAAAAGGAAGCTGAAACAGTAAGGAAAACAACCTTGGATAGACCTGCCGAGGAAGCTGCCCCGACAGGTAATAAACAGACTGCTGCCGATGAGCCTGTCACGACAGCAGAAGTGACAGAGGAGAAAAACGATGAACCCAAACCTCCTCAGATTCGTATGCAGTGGGAAGGGCGTATTGCTAATTATCGTCCCCCACCTCCTTTTCCTCAACGGTTACAGCAAGCTAAGCAAGAATCTCAGCTCAAAAAGATTTATGATATTTTTAAGCAGGTTCATATTAATATTCTGCTGTTAGATGCCGTTAGGGAGATGCCCGGTTACGCCAAATTTCTCAAGGATGTCATGTCAAAGAAATCTAAACTTGGGGAGTTTGAAACGATTAAGATGACAGAAGGTTGCATGAGTATTCTTCATAGGCAGCCACCCCAGAAAAAGAAGGATCTGAGGAGCTTCATCATACCTTGTGTAATCGGAGACAAATATGTTGGTAAGGCACTTTGTGATCTTGGTGCTAGTATTAATTTAATGCCAAAATCTGTTTTTCAGAAATTAGGTATTGGAAAGGCGCGGCCCATGACAGTAATTCTGCAGCTGGCAGACCGCTCTTATGTTCATCCGGAAGGAAAAATCGAAGATATTCTGGTAAGAGTGGATAAATTTATTTTTCCTGCTGACTTTCTTGTTTTAGATTGTGAGGCAGACGAAAACGCACCAATCATCCTTGGGCGACCCTTCTTAGCCACGGGAAGATCACTGATTGATGTGGAAAAAGGAGAACTCACCATGAGAGTGAACGATCAAGAGATTAAGTTGAATGTTCTCCAAGCTATGAAGCATGCTGATGTAGACGAGGAATGCAAGGCCATCACTGAAGTTACCCTTGATCAACCCTGCATCAGGTCGGGCTGTCACGACATCAGAATTGGTCACTGCCTCGGCAGCCACCTACAGGACTGTCACGACAGCACCGACGACAGCAACTCCTCTGAATCCGATACATCTGATACTGAAGATCAGGAGGAGGTAAACTGGATAGGCGATCGTCCAGGTAAGTTATTCGAACCTTTGAATTATACTTCGGATAACCATGTAATCCAAAAGCCATCTACTGTTGAGCCCCCTGTTTTAGAACTGAAGCCCCTGCCAGGGCAGCTAAAATATGCTTTTCTTGGTTCAAATGATACGTTGCCCGTAATCATTTCTTCTAAGCTGCCGAAGGAACAGGAACGGTAGCTAATAAGGATGCTGCGGCAGCACAAAAAGGCAATTGGATAGACGATAGCTGATATTCAAGGCATTAGTCCGGCGTTATGCATGCATAAAATCCTTTTAGAGGAAGATCATAAGCCGACTATAGATGCTCAAAGGCGGCTAAACCATGCGATGAAAGAGGTGGTGTGTAAAGAGATAATCAAATGGTTAGATGCTGGTATTATTTACGCCATCTCCGACAGCAAATGGGTGAGCCCGGTGCAATGCGTTCCCAAGAAAGGAGGAATAACCGTGGTGACCAACGAGAACAATGAGTTAATCCCAACTAGGACTGTGACCGGTTGGAGGGTTTGTATGGAATATCGGAAGCTTAATAAAGCCACCCGAAAAGACCACTTTCCTTTACCCTTTATTGATCAAATGCTTGATAGATTAGCGGGTAAACCTTACTATTGTTTTCTTGATGGTTATTCAGGGTATAATCAAATAGCTATCGCACCGGAAGATCAAGAAAAGACGACCTTCATATGCCCTTACGGAACGTATGCTTTTAGGAGATTATCGTTTGGATTATGCAATGCACCCGCCACCTTCCAAAGGTGCATGATGGCCATATTCTCCGATATGGTGGAGGACTTCCTTGAAATTTTTATGGATGATTTTTCAGTCTTTGGAGACGGATTTGAGAGCTGCCTCGGCAATCTACAAAAGGTACTTCAAAGATGTGAAAAAGCAAACCTAGTTTTAAATTGGGAAAAATGTCACTTTATGGTGGATGAAGGGATAGTCCTTGGCCATAAGATTAGCTGCCGTGGCATAGAAGTCAACAGAGCCAAAATAAAAGTGATCGAGAAGCTGCCGCCGCCGACCACAGTCAAGGGTATTTGAAGTTTCTTGGGACATGCTGGTTTTTATCGGAGATTTATTGCGAATTTCTCAAAAATCACCAAACCCCTATGTCATCTTTTGGAGCAGAACCGACCCTTTGACTTTAATGAAGAATGTACTGAAGCATTCAAGGTTCTGAAGGAAAAACTGGTAACAGCCCAAATAGTACAGCCACAAGACTGGACACAGCCATTTGAGATTATGTGTGATGCTAGTGACTATGCTGTCGGGGCAGCACTTGGGCAGCGGAGAGATAAATTATTTCATGTCATATATTATGCCAGTAAGACACTGAATGACGCCCAAGTGAACTACACCACCACAGAAAAAGAGTTATTAGCTGTGGTGTTCTCCATTGACAAATTTCGTTCTTACATACTTGGGACAAAGGTAATAGTGCACACAGACCATTCTGCCCTGAAGTATCTGTTCGCAAAAAAGGATGCAAAGACTCGATTGATACGGTGGATCCTACTATTGCAAGAATTCGACCTTGAAATCAAGGACAAAAAAGGGACAGAAAATCAGGTGGCACATCACTTGTCAAGGTTGGAGAAGGGACAGAGTCTACCAACAGATGAGACAAACATACTGGAGACCTTACCAGATGAGTAGCTCTTTGATGCCGCAATCACTGCCGCGACAGCCATGGCGGCAGGTAAGTCTTCTGAACTCCCCTGGTACGCTGATTTCGTTAATTTTATAGTTAGCGGAATAATTCCTTCTGATCTTAATTATGAAGCCAGGAAGAGGTTCCAAAATGATGTTAAGCATTATTATTGGGACGAACCTCTTCTTTTCAAAATCTGTGCAGATCAGGTTATAAGGAGGTGTGTACCACAAGAAGAGCAAGAAGACATTCTTCATCACTGCCATGCTTCACAGTATGGAGGTCACTTAGGAGGTAACAAAACTGCTGCCAAAGTGCTGCAGCCAGGGTTTTATTGGCCGTCACTATATAAAGATGCACAAATCTTCTACAAGAGCTGTGACAGGTGCCAAAGGACATGAAACATCTCAAGGAGAAACGAGATGCCGCTGCAGAACATTCTTGAAGTCGAGATCTTCGACGTTTGAGGGATTGATTTTATGGGACCTTTTCCATCTTCATGTGGGAATCTATACATCCTCCTAGCAGTAGATTATGTCTCTAAGTGGGTTGAAGCTATCGCCACACAAAAGAATGATGCCAAGACAGTCCAAAGGTTTTTACACAAAAACAACTTTTCTAGGTTTGGCATCCCTAAGGCGATTATCAGTGATGAAGGGAGACATTTCGACAATAGGATTATTGCTGCTGCCTTGAAGAAATACGGTGTCAAGCATCGGATCGCGACAACATATCACCCACAAACCAATGGACAAGCTGAGATATCCAACAGGGAAGTTAAGAACATTCTTGAGAAAATGGTTAAGCCAACTAGGAAAGATTGGTCTTTACTCCTCAATGATGCATTATGGGCATATAGGACAGCTTTTAAGACTCCATTGGGCATGTCTCCGTACCGATTGATTTATGGGAAAACATGTCATCTGCTTGTCGAGATAGAGCACAGAGCATACTGGGCAATCAAGGCAGTGAATATGGACTTGGACAGGGCAGGACAGAAAAGGCTGTTAGATCTGAACGAAATTGAAGAAATCCGGACAATGGCCTACGACAATGCAAGAATCTACAAGGAGAAAACAAAGAAGTGGCATGACAAGAAGTTGCTGCCACGACAGTTCTGCCCAGGGCATCTTGTATTGTTGTTCAATTCTAGACTGAAACTTTTCCCAGGGAAACTAAAATCTAGATGGTCTGGCCCGTTCCAAGTCGTACAAGTTTTTCCCCATGGTGCCATAACAATTCGATCATTAAAAGACGGGCACCAATTCAAAGTCAACGGACATCGCCTCAAGCATTATCAGGGGACTGAAGCCCCAGGAATGCAGGAAGTGGTTACCTTAGGAGATGCCCCATCTGGCATCCCTAATTTAACCTAAACTTTATTTTTATTTATTTATTTATTTTAGTATTATTATTTATTAGGAAATAAGGTTAATTTTATTTTAATAATGTTTTTTATGTTTATTGTTTTTTTAGGAAGTAAAGGAGTCAAGAAGAACAGGAGAAGTGAACTCAGTCCACCATCCATCTATCAGCCCAACAAAGCCCAATATTGAAGCCTGTTGTTATAGCTGCCGCGACAGATGCGGAAAAGACTGGCTGTCACCATGCTGTCATGACAGACGCGGAATAGACGTGGAAACGTGTGTCAGACGCGTTAGAAACGCTAAAGCTCAACAGCCGCCCCGTTATTCGCGCCTACCGTTACAGCTTCAACGGGCAGCAATTCCTTTTCTATAAAACCCCGTTCCATTTTCATTTTCACTCACTTCTACCTTTCTTACTTGCTCTCCCCCTTTAGTTTTCATTTGCTTTCATTTACTTTTCACAACCCTTGCACCAACATGTTTTCCAGAAAAACCCGCCGCAATGCTGCCTCAACTTCCTCGCCGGCAGCAACTCCCCCACAGTCCTTTGCAACCAGAGACCTGTGGGAAGAACGAGGCTTCATCTATACACCAAAGGCAAAGAATCTGGGCCTCAAGCCTTTCATCGCCAGGAAAATTAGAGCTCTATTATGGCGAACATTTGTAGAGTAACCAGAGGAGATAAACGAGACGCTGGTGAGAGAATTTTATGCTGCCATCAACAGCAAAACGGCAACAGCAGTGAGTGTTAGAGGGAAAGAAGTACTGTTTACAGCCGAGCACATCAACTTCTTATATGGCCTCTACATAGGCCCCAATGATGATGCACACCAACAGTTCCTCGACACCTTGGATGATGCTGCCTATGACACTGTCATGGCAGAACTGATGGAAGAGGGAACCGAATGGAATACAAGCCGAAAAAATCCACACACGGTGAAAAGGGGTCAGCTGCTGCCGGAGGCAAAACTATGGAATGCCTTCATCAAAAAGAGGATCATACCGTCGTCACACCATACAACCGTCGACCAGCAAAGGTTAGCCTTAATACACTCTATTTTAAATGAACGACCCATTAATGTGGGCAGTTATATTCGAGAGAGTATTTTGGAAAGTGCACATCGACCGACGAGCCTCCTTTTCCTCCCCTACCTCATCACGTCCTTATGCCGCGGTCATAATGTGCCGGAAGCCGACACTGATTTAATAGTGAAAGGACAGGGTTGGACGGAAAAGAATATCATCAGCCACATGGAGCTGACAGTGGCCACCCCTCTCTCATCATTCAACCCCGCTGCCGCCACAGCTGAATCATCAGAGCAGCCAAATCCTGCACCTGCCGCCGTAGCAGCTGCTCCGACAGACTCCTCCAATCAGATCCTAGCTGCCATTCAAAAGATGGAGGAAAGACAGTTGGGCCTCATGACATTCATCATGGATTTCACCGCCTCTACGGTAAATTTTATTCAAAACACTTTAAATTTCCCTGATGCTGTTTTCCCCACTTTCCCTGCCCATTACTTCACTGTCACCACCCCTGTCCACACACCTACGCTTGCTGCTACCCCACAAACACCATCTGCCGCCTCCATACCATCGCCTGCCCCGACAGCAGCCGGCAGTACTCATGCCGAACCATCTTCTCGAAGAACAAAGCGACCAGTGCCCTCGGATGACCTTGCTGCCTTTGTTGCTGGGTTCTCTTCCTCCTCCGTTTGGGCAGACAGTGACGATGAATCCTCTATTCAGAGGAACCTGTCGAAGGAATTTACACCGGTAAAGAGGCAGAAAAGAATGGCAGATAAGAAAACTCTGCCAAAGGCCAGCAGCAACAATAACAGCAGCGGCAGCAACTCTGATATTCAGTTTGTACAGTAACCACCCCAGCCCGCCCCGAGAACCAGAATCCGCCGCCAAATCCGCCTCAGCAGCAGCAGCGAAGACAATGCTTAAAATTTAAGTTTCTTATTTTCTTATTGCTGCCTACTATTTATATATTTTGTGATGTACTGCCTTCATATGTTTTCATTTCTATTTTGTCATTTGCATTGAGGGCAATGCCACCCTCGAGTTTGGGGGTGGCAACCCTCCATATTAATGGAGTACATCTTTAGTTAAATTGGTGTCTTTACTTAGTTTATTTTTCTCTCAAAAAAAACTGAAAAGATTGAAAATTTTGGCTTAAAACTATGAACTGAACTTGCTTGTCGTGACAGCTCTGTCATGGCAGTAACTTTAGGATAGTTTAAGGAGAAGTTTAGAGCCTTTCTATAGTTCTGAAAACTTAAACACCATTGTGACTGTTATATTGCTCAGACTTCTTTTAGCCAAACTAGAATAGGAAGCTTAGCACTTGAATAGCCCCTAGAGGTGCCTAACACTGGCTCTAGTAAAACTTTATCTTAAAAAAATAGAGAAATCGAGTCAAATAAAAAAAAATCAAAGAAGCATAAAAAAGTGCCTTCAAAAGATAAACTTTGGCATAAAAATTCGAGTTAAGAGATGAATATTCTAGTGAAACTAAGAGAGTCTTGGCATATAACTGTTCACAAGCATGCACACACTGCACAAGGACTATAGTGAGATTCCAGACAGATCCTAAATTATCCGACAGGTTGCTGCCGTCACAGGGAACGAACGACGGGTAAGGGAAAGTTCACTGTTTGAAAGCCAAAACAAAAATATTTCATTTTTCTTTTAGGTCTTAGTTGCTTGAGGGCAAGCAAAAACTTGAGTTTGGGGGTGTGTTGAGTGTGTAAAAGTTCTATTATTTACACCCTTTTTAACCCATATTTCTGCTGCATCCAAGCATTATTCATTGCAATTAGGTTAGTTTACAGCAAAACATCACAAATATATTAAAAGGCACAGTTTCTACTAAGAATGGCTGTTTTTGCAGGTTGCTGTCGTAGCAGACGGAAAGGACAGGCGCTGGGAAGTGAAGCAGAAGAACTGAACTGGACAAGCAGACAAAGAGGACGATGCTGCCATGGTGCTGCCGTGACAACAGAGGACGACAACAGTTTTGTGGAGAAGAAGCAAAGTGGACCTCGACAGATAGAGAAAATTCAGCCCGTCTGTCGTGTGAAAACCTTATATTTTTCCAAGCCCCAGATCAAAAGATATGTCAAGCCCAAAGTTCAAGGAGAGAAAATCCCAAGCAAGGAGATGACGACTGGAAAGTAGATTCCTTGAAGATTTAGTCTTTATTAGAATCATACTTTCAATTAAAGTTGTATTCTTGCTAATTTAGATAACTTGAGCCCAAAGCTTATATAAGGGCATGTATTTTAACCTAGAGGGCATAACCGATTACCCTAGTTTCTTCCCAAAACTCTAGTCGTTTTCCTTCCCACCACATGTTCTAAATCCTTCCTAGGGCCACGGGTTGAATTGTAAAGTAGTTGCAAGGGTTGTTTTGTTTTAGGAATTTTCAGTTCAATAAAATAAACTTCAAGTTCTCTTATTTTGGTTATTAACATCTTGCAAGAGCATCGGGAGAGCATTGTGAGGTTATCTATTTACTTAGCATCGGGAGAGTTAAGTATACGAAAGAAATAAGAGCAAGTTCTCTAGTTTATAGTTGAACTATCTCGGACTTAGGGATAGGACGAGGTTAAGTGGCTAAAGAAGAATTCATGCACATCGGTGTTCATCCTTCGTTTCACGCCGGGAGGTATCATCAAGACGTGATCATTGACAGACTTGGACCTAGGGATAGGCCAAGGCACATCTGGGATTCTTTCCAAACTTGAAGTACTGAGTTGAGAGTTTGCTGCCGCGACAATCAACGGACTGCTGCCGCGATAGGTGCTGCTACGACGGGCGCGACGACAGAACTGGATTTCCTAAACTCTGCAATACCTGCACTACTGAGCAATTCAATACCAGCCCATTCTCTCTATCTTGATATCTTTACTCTTTTATTTATGTTTACTTTATTATTTTCGTGACAACTACTCAAATATTTTCTTTACTTTCGTGCAGTGAATTAAGGTGAAGCTATTAGCTCAATCCCTATGGAGACGATATCCGATACTTCGTGTCACTTTACTACTTGCGTCGTGTACACTTGCCCTACCATTGCGATAGACTATTTTACACGCAACACTACCACACAACATTAGCTATCTGATGCTAAGATCTCAACGGGTCCTTCAATGCATGTCAATTTTAAACAGAACTCAATCTCTCCCACAAACATAGCATGGGACAGATCTGACTCACATTTCTGAATCAAAGATACATAAAACACATCACAACCCCTTTTTAACTATGGTGGTAACCGGAACAGACAAGCAACAGAACTAGCCCAATTCACAATCTCATACGGCACTGTTTGAATACTTGACCGATAACTTTCTCTGACTGATCATCTAACTCCAACAGGAAACCAAGCACTATGCCGACGTCCTAAATAAATCTGGTTGAAATCTCGAATCCCTATCGGCCACTATCAATTTTCAAGACACTGTACAACTCACACTCTTGCTAAGGCACGGCTCCGCCATCTTACACAAAGTACAAGTAACCTGAACATGTATAAAATGAGCACACTCGATGCAACTATCATTGATTACTCAGCTAAGTTCTCAAGGAGGAAATCAAAGGCGAACCAGGCACAAAGTCCCTCAAATCTATTAACCACTTTCATTAAGAATCTCCCACGGATGTAACAAATTAGAAGAAAACTGATGCTCGGCCTTGACACGCTGGCATATTATACACTTACTCTCATACTGAACCACATTATTCATCAACTCAATCCAGAAGTACTCATCTCCAACCCACAATACGTCTTCATTCTACTCAGATGCAATACAAATGAATTGTCGTGTGCTTCGACCAAAACGATACATCTTAAAACACTATATCATTTGACACAACTATTCTGTCTCTGAAATGCAAAACTCTATCATCTTCGAAACTGTATTTTGAAGGTCTTCCTTCTGCTATGTCTTGCACGTGAGGTGCCAATAACCTGTCTTGCAACTGTTTCTCTTCAAGCATCTGACTCAAAGTAAGTTTAACTCGAAACTCGGCCACATAACCACTATCATTTGATAAACTGAATCCGGCAAATACAGCTCGCAACTCAACTACTAATCTAACAAAAAATATAACTCAAAACATCGGTTACTACGTTGACTCTCTTTAAATGGTACTCAATATTGAGATTAAAGTCTTCAAGCAATTCTAGCAACTCATGCTGTTCAAGTTTCAACTCTTCCTAAGTCGTCAAATATTTCAAGTTCGAATGATAAATATATTGTCCATATCTTACTGTACATGCTTTGTCTCTAAGTCTTCGAAGCAAATTTAACTGTAATTAACTCTATGTCTAGTGTCAGATAATTCTTTTCAAGGTCTTTCAACTATCTCGATGAATAAGCCACAAATCTTCTGTCTTCCATAAGCACACAACCTAACCCTACATGTAACGCATCTCCATGGTTCACAAATTCTTTCTCTGATATAGGTTGGATCAAGGTTGAAGCTCTCTTCCAAGTTTCTTTTGGTTTCTCAAGGGCTCGTTGTCTCGCAACTAACCCCACAAACTGAACATTCTTCTATAGAAATCTGTCAATGGAGCAGCTACCTTCGAAAGACTTTACAATTCTCTGAAAGTGACAAAGCTAGACCTAGGAACTATAGATACCTGTCACAGTCTTCGTTTTCCATCAACTCACATCTTCTTCTGCTTACTTGGGATTTACTCTAATACACTCGGCTGATCTACATATACTAGGAGAACGTCTTCCTTGACTCAGAGTTCACGTTTGCTCGACTTGGCTTACAACTGATTCTCTAATAGGATCTACAACACTAACTCCAAAGCTTGTCATGGTCTTCTTCGATACGTGTATATACCCATGTATCATCTATGAGAACTACTACAACTGTTCAAGGAGCTCAGGAAATATTCTGCTCAACATCTCTATAAAAGTAACTAACACACTAGTCAAACAAACGGCATAACCCAGAACTCAAAATGACCATATCTTGCCCCAGAAGCTGTCTTCGGTACATCAACTTCTCTCACTCTCAACTGGTAGTAATCGGATCTCAAATTAATCTTCGAAAAGATTGGAGCACACTCCAACTGATCAACAATTCCCCGACACTCAGCAATGGATACTAATTATTCACTGTCAATTATCTCAACTGTCTGTAATCTAAACACATTCTCGTATTGTCTTTTCTCTTCTTCACAAATTGCACCGCCGTGCTCTAAGATGATGTACTAGGCCTAATGAATCTAAGGCCTAACAAATTTCGTAGTTGGTTCTTCAACACTCTCAATTCTTTCGGGAACCATGAGATACAGAGAAAATCAAAACAGGATTAAACTCGGAGATGGTATCAATAACAACTCTTCTTCCCTATCGGGAGACAAACCGGGTAATTTTTCCAAACACTTTTAGGATAAACAAAACCTATTCTAACATTCTGCCGTCTAATCCTCAATCAAAAATCGAATCCATCACATTTGCTAGGCAAGCCTGACAACCAAACTCAATCAATCTTTGACCTCTAAAGCTTGATAAACATTCGATAAGAAGTTCTCATCCTCACCTACCACTACAGTCTCGCAGTATCCTGCGACTTCAAGGAAACTCTCTCTTTGTCTCAACGTATAACCTAGCTTTGTGTTCTACGAGCCAAACCATGCCAAAAGTTACATCGAAACCGTAAAAATAATTACTTCACATCTACTGGAAACACATAACCCTGAACCATCAACAAACATCTTCCGTACATCTTTCTGACCACCACTATCTCACTAAAAGGTCTAGTCACATGCGTCCCTAATTCTAAGATCTCAACAGGTTTATCTAATTTCTTTGCATGCTCACCCAAAAGGACGAATCCGCAGAAATTGCAACTTCACATATATACAGCTGATAGTTTCCGGTTCTCTTGTTTTCAGGCTGACCCTTCAAACATAACCTAACTCTTCAAAACCGTTCTTAGAGCATCTCGAAACCTCAAAATTCGGGTCTGATCACACACAAACAATCATGCTTGAACTTGTTCTATAACATCGGTCTTGACGACTCAAAACATCCCACTACCAAACAATCTAGAGCCAAAGATCAAGACTTCCTTCTCAGCTCTATTATATCAGAAGCGACGTCGTCTCTCCCTCTTGATGGAAGACAACTCAGACGTACACTGGCCCAATCATAAAAATTGATTCCCACTCACGGATACTGACCGTCTGTCTTGTATTAAAACCATAGGCTGAACCCCAACGATCACCAACTAACATTTCTGAATTTCATATTACTCACACGCGACCCTTACCTTGATCTCGCCAAAAGAACTAAGGTACTCGTACCTATCCTTAACACTTCACTGGGCACACTCGAACTTTGCATGCTCGGTAACAATATACAGAAGTATAGATTCAGAATCAACCGGAGGGAACAAACTCAAAACTGTACCAAGGGCTTATCTACTATAACATCGATACCATTCTGAATCCCACTCACAAGTCTTCACTTCTTTTTACCAACTAATACCAGAATCGGTCACATCGTTCCCATCAACAAGAATCAACCCACATACACACAGACTCAAACAAACAAATTGTACCTCAACTCCGGTACAACCATACTTCCCTGACTATAGAAATGAACTTCCTCAACAACATCCACATTTTCAGAAACCACTGCTTCTACTTACCTATTCACGGCCCCCGCCTTGGCCTCAAACTCACCAAAAAGCAATAAATCAACGACAACAACAACAAATTAACATACAAACTGGGTTAGCAAAGGAAAGGGTCCAAGTGGCTTAAGTATGATTCCCTCACTTAAAAATCTCTTTTTCTGGTGTAATAGAAGCAATGGGACTCTACTCAACATGCTTCAAGCAACATACAAGCACGATGAAACAACATACACATGGCATACTTGATAAACAAGCAAACATGCTTACATGGCAAGAAAACACCGTGCAATTTCAATACAAGAATTAAACATACCTCACTTACCTGCCCAAGGTCTCGGAAACCTTAGGCTCTGATACCAACAAATGTAACCCCCTCGTCCCGGTCCGAACGTTTGACCGGTCCGAGAAGGCTACACGGGGAAAACCGATGTGAAACCCGTTAAGGTCCCACCTCAGTTAGCAACCCTAGAAATTATTTTTCATTTATTATCTTATCTAGATGCGTTAATTAAACCTAAGCGTGAAACGACAGTGGAAACAAGGCTCACGAGAAGCCTAACAGCAAACAGGGCCTAAGCCCAACCCTTGAAACCCTTTAGAGATGTCAAAAAGCCCATTTACAGGCCTGTGTTTCGAAACAGTCATAGCCCGTTTCGAAACACGGGCTCCAGTTTGAAAATCTAGACACCCGTACCGAAACGCATCCACCCCGTTTCGGAAAAGTGTCCCATTTTGCCTAAGTGTTTCGAAATCCGTTTCGAAGCATGCAATTCCAGTAGCCAAAACGTACCGAAACGAGTTCCGATACGGGGGCCCTAGAACCACACCCGTTTCGAAACAGGGCAACCCGTTTTGAAACACCTGCTGCCTACGAATTCCCAAAATCAGTTTTAAACATCTCCTAATGATCCCAAACGTGCGCTATGACCCCAAGAAGCGAACACAACATACAAACACATTCTAGAGGCATGCACCCTATTGCAAACATATTCAAGATTCATAAAGATGTAAGACATGACATTCGTTTTAAAAGATCATACATCACAAGACATACACTTAGGCATTCTAGAAGGCACAAGACCAACGTAGGCATAAGCTTTCAAGATAAGCATATAGGCATGATTTACAAAACAAGACATGGCCTCGACATGCCACACCAACATCAACATAAATCAAAGCTAAAAACAACAACACCTATCCCATTGCTTGACTATTACATTCTTTCAATTTAAAGTTCATACTTGAGCTAACTAAAAGCGTCACTTGGAGGCCCCTTCCTTGCCCTTGCCACCCTCAAGCTACTGATATGCATTGTCGAACAAAAAGGAGCGTAAGCATAAAAGCTTAGTGAGGGTAAGCTCATAAAACAAACCTCGACAATGCATGGTCCAAGCACGAGCAACAGCAAAGGTAGAATTCATGATCTTACCTCCGATCCATATGAGCCAAAATATACATGATGCATGAACATAATCAACACTATGCCATGATCAACATCTCATAAGCCCAACACACGAAGATTTCATATATCAATGTAGGAACAACAACATATATCAATGCATTTTGGAATAACATTTTATATCATATTGGCACCTAGCTATGACTCGAATACGCGAATAACACGTTGGAACTCACATCCAACAACAACCATTACCTTCGGTGGGATTACACTCATCACCGGTTCTCGCGGAGGGGATTCCACTCATCCTCACGCCCCGTCGATATGATTCCACTCATCACCGACTAATATATATAAAGATTTCCAGGCGAACTCGTACTCCTCCTTGATGACTTAACGCCGCCAAGGCCACGCGCGAATTTGACTCTCGTGTGCACACTAAACATCCTAATGATCGATCATTGTACACAAGCATACTAGTGCCAATATTAAACACAATCCATAACCTTTCAAACCATCATATCATACCAACTTCTGTGCTTAGTACGTACTCACCATGATCACTATCATGCACATCTCACAATCCAAACCACATACATAACAATGCATCAAACCATGCCTCAACAACATGTATAACACAATATACATAGTTACCATAAACACAAATAAACAAGGGCATAACAAGCAATTAGGAGTTCAACCAAAAGTTTCCTAACTTAAGTTTGAGATTAGGCTACCACCCTAATCTCAACTCTAGGTGGGTTCACCAAGCCCAACCTAGGTCCACATGCTTGAACCAATGTTTAAAAACCATTTGAAAACAATAACCACTCACCGACCACTCCATTAGCACAAGCCGACTAGCTTACCAAGCATTTAAGTTTTCCGGATTCGAGCCTGAAACTTCTCTATTGTTTTCTCTTGCTTCTAACCATTCAAAAATGATACATTAGCCCCAAAATCAGCCACAAACCCAAAGTTTAACAGCAACACACAAATCCACCATAATTCTCACAATTCAAAGTCAAGTTCATTCTTCAAAATCTCATTTTCGTACTTCCACAACAACCCATCAAAGTTCAGCAATGAAGTCATCCAAAGCACTCTTAAACATGTTCAAAACACTACCCAAACATAGTATAACCATCAACCACCAATTTCCAACATCAAACACACCCACAACTAACCCTAAAACCCTTCCAAGAACCCTTCAAAACCCAAATCCGAAAATCCATACAAAACTCTTCAAAATTTACATATATTGGACTTCTTGGTTAGTAAACAACCCACACATCAATAACAAATCAAAATCTTTAGTTAAAAACAATAAAGGTAGCATTTTTATTCAAAACTCCCAAAAACTCAAATTCCAAAAACATGGACAAAAATGAAAACAAGTTGTACTTTCAAAGAGAGAAAGATGAGAGCAAGATGGGAATGTGATTACCTTTCAAAACCGAGCCAAAATGTAGGAGAAAGAGAATGGAATAGTAAAATGGAGAAGGGGAGCTCTATTGTCGTGAAAATGGCTTTGAAAAGAGGGGAAGAAGATGACAACAAGCTATTTTAAAATAGATGGGATTTTATTTTTGCAAGCCCTCTTATTTACCATAATGCCATTAATGAAATGACTAAAATTATCATCTCCTAAAATCCATGGAATTGGACTTAGAAGATAGGCTCAAACATAGTTTTGTAATTATTTTGCAAACATGAAGCCCATTGAAATATTTTATTATTTTAATTATGACACCAAAGCCCGAACCATTATTTTAATATTATTTTCACTCGACCCTCAAACCCGGGTGTTACAACTCTCCCCCCACTTAAGGAAATTTCATCCCCGAAATTTATCGGACAAGAAGAGTCACTGAAACATGCTCTTTCACCACTTTCTCTCTCCCCACAACATACTCACCAACTCGGTAGACCTACCACACAACATTAGCTATCTGATGCTAAGATCTCAACGGGTCCTTCAATGCATGCCAATTTCAAACTGAACTCAATCTCTCCCACAAACATAGCATGGGACAGATCTGACTTACATTTCTGAATCATAGATACATAAAAAACATCACAACCCCTTTCTAACTATGGTGGTAACCGCAACAGACAAGCAACATAACTAGCCCAATTCACAATCTCATACGGCACCGTTTGAATACTTGACCGATAACTTTCTCTAACTGATCATCTAACTCCAACAGGTAACCAAGCACTATACAGACGTCCTAAAAAAATCTGGTTGAAATCTCGAATCCCTATCGGCCACTATCAATTTCAAGACACTGTACAACTCACACTCTTGCTAAGGCACGACTCCGCCATCTTACACAAAGTACAAGTAACGTGAACATGTATAAAATGAGCACACTCGATGCAACTATCATTGATTACTCAGCTAAGTTCTCAAGGAGGAAATCAGAGGCGAACCAGGCACAAAGTCCCTCAAATCTATTAACCACTTTCATTAAGAATCTCCCACGGATGTAACAAACTAGAAGAAAACTGATGCTCGGCCTTGACACGCTGGCATATTATACACTTACTCTCATACTGAACCACATTATTCATCAACTCAATCCAGAAGTACTCATCTCCAACCCACAATACGTCTTCATTCTACTCAGATGCAATACAAATGAATTGTCGTGTGCTTCAACCAAAACTATACATCTCAAAACACTATATCATTCGACACAACTATTATGTCTCTAAAATGCAAAACTCTATCATCTTCGAAACTGTATTCTGAAGGTCTTTCTTCTGCTATGTCTTGCACGTGAGGTGCCAATAACCTGTCTTGCAACTGTTTCTCTTCAAGCATCTGACTCAAAGTAGGTTTAACCCGAAACTCGACCACAGAACCACTATCATTTGATAAACTGAATTCGACAAATACAGCTCGCAACTCAACTACTAATCTAACAAAAAATATAACTCGAAACATCGGTTACTACGTTGACTCTCTTTAAATGGTACCCAATCTTGAGATTAGAGTCTTCAAGCAATTCTAGCAACTCATGCTGTTCAAGTTTCAACTCTTCCTAAGTCGTCAAATATTTCAAGTTCGGATGATAAATATATTGTGCATATCTTACTGTACATGCTTTGTCTCTAAGTCTTCGAAGCAAATTTAACTGTAATTAACTCTATGTCTAGTGTCGGATAATTCTTTTCAAGGTCTTTCAACTATCTCGATGAATAAGCCACAAATCTTCTGTCTTGCATAAGCACACAACCTAACCCTACATGTAACGCATCTCCATGGTTCACAAATTCTTTCTCTGGTATAGGTTGGAACAAGGTTGAAGCTCTCTTCCAAGTTTCTTTTGGTTTCTCAAGGGCTCGTTGTCTCGCATCTAACCCCACAAACTGAACATTCTCCTGTAGCAATCTGTCAATGGAGCAGCTACCTTCGAAAGACTTTACAATTCTCTGAAAGTGACAATGCTAGACCTAGGAACTATAGATACAGGTCACAGTCTTCAGTTTCTTCAAACTCACATCTTCTTCTGCTTACTTGGGATTTACTCTAATACACTCGGCTGATCTACATGTCCTAGGAGAACGTCTTCCTGGACACGGAGTTCACGTTTGCTCGACTTGGCTTACAACTGATTCTCTAATAGGATCTACAACACTAACTCCAAAGCTTGTCATGGTCTTCTTCGATACGTGTATATACCCATGTATCATCTTTGAGAACTACTACAACTGTTCAAGGAGCTGAGGAAATATTCTGCTCAACATCACTATAAAAGTAACTAGCACACTAGTCAAACAAACGACATAACCCAGAACTCAAAATGACCATATCTTGCCCCAGAAGCTGTCTTCGGTACATCAACTTCCCTCACTCTCAACTGGTAGTAATCGGATCTCAAATTAATCTTCGAAAAGATTGGAGCACACTCCAACTGATCAACAATTCCCTGACACTCAGAAATGGATACTAATTATTCACTGTCAATTGTCTCAACTGTCTGTAATCTAAACACATTCTCGTATTGTCTTCTCTCTTCTTCACAATTCGCACCGCCGTACTCTAAGATGATGTACTAGGCCTAATGAACCTAAGGTCTAACAAATCTCGTAGTTGATTCTTCAACACTCTCAATTCTTTCGGGAACCATGAGATACAGAGCAAATTAAAATAGGAGCAAACTCAGAGACGGTATCAATAACAACTCTTCTTCCCTATCGGGAGACAAACCGGGTAATTCTTCCAAACACTTTTAGGATAAACACAACCTATTCTAACATTCTGCGGTCTAATCCTCAATCAAAAATCGAATCCATCACATTTGTTAGGCAAGCCTGTCAACCAAACTAAATAAATCTTTGACCTCTAAAGCTGGATAAACATTCGATAAGAAGTTCTCATCCTCACCTATCACTACAGTCTCACAGTAACCTGCGACTTCAAGTCAACTCTCTCTTTCTCTCAACGTATACCCTAGCTTTGTGTTCTACGAGCCAAACCATGCCAAAAGTTACATCGAAACCGTAAAAATAATTACTTCACATCTACTGGACACACGTAACCCTGAACCATCAACAAACATCTTCCGTACATCTTTCTGACCACCACTATCTCACTAAAAGGTCTAGTCACATGCGTCCCTAATTCTAAGATCTCAACATGTATATCTAATTTCTTTGCATGCTCATCCAAAAGGACGAATCCGCAGAAATTGCAACTTCACATATATACATCTGATAGTTTTCAGTTCTCTTGTTTTCAGGCTGACCCTTCAAACATAACCTAACTCTTCAAAACCGTTCTTAGAGCATCTCGAAACCTCAATATTCAGGTCTGATCACACACAAACAATCATGCTTGAACTTGTTCTATAACATCGATCATGACGACTCAAAACATCCCACCACCAAACAATATGGAGACAAAGCTCAAGACTTCCTTCTTAGCTCTACTATATCAGAAGCGACTTCGTCTTTCCCTCTTGCTGGAAGACAACTCAGACGTACACTGGCCCAGTCATACAAATTGATTCCCACTCACGAATACTGACTGACTGTCTTGTATTAAAACCATTGGCTGAACCCCAACGATCACCAACTAACATTTCTGAATTTCATATTACTCAGACGCGACCCTTACCCTAATCTCGCCAAAAGAACTAAGGTACTCGTACCTATCCCTAACACTACATCGGGCACATTCGAACTTTGCATGCTCGCTAACAATATACAGAAGTACAGATTCAGAATCAACTGGAGGGAACAAACTCAAAACTGTACCAAGGGCTTATCTACTATAACATTGATACCACTCTGAATCCCACTCACCAGTGTTCACTTTTTTTTACCAACTAATACCAGAATCGATCACATCTTTCCCCATCAACAAGAATCAACCCACATACACACAGACTCACACAAACAAATTGTACCTCAACTCCGGCACAACCATACTTCCCTGACTATAGCAATGAACTTCCTCAACATCATCCACATTTTCAGAAACCACTGCTTCTACTTACCTACTCACGGCCCCCGCCTTGGCCTCAAACTCACCAAAAAGCAATAAATCATCATCAACAACAACAAATTAACATACAAACTGGGTTAGCAAAGGAAAGGGTCCAAGTGGCTTAAGTATGATTTCCTCACTTAAAAATCTCTTTTTCCGATGTAATAGAAGCAATGGGACTCTACTCAACATGCTTCAAGCAACATACACGCACGATCAAACAACATACACCAAGCATACTTGATAAACAAGCAAACATGCTTACATGGCAAGCAAACACCGTGCAATTTCAATACAAGAATTAAACTTACCTCACTTACCTGCCCAGGGTCTCGGAAACCTTAGGCTCTGATACCAACAAATGTAACCCCCTCGTCCCGGTCCGGACGTTTGACCGGTCCGAGAAGGCTACACGGGGAAAACCGATGTGAAACCCGTTAAGGTCCCACCTCAGTTAGCAACCCTAGAAATTATTTTTCATTTATTATCTTATCTAGATGCGTTAATTAAACCTAAGCGTGAAACGACAGCGGAATCAAGGCTCACGAGAAGCCTAACAGCAAACAGGGCCTAAGCCCAACCCTCGAAACCCTTTAGAGATGTCAAAAAGCCAATTTACAGGCCTGTGTTTCGAAACAGTCATAGCCCGTCTCGAAACACGGGCTCCAGTTTGAAAAGCCAGACACCCGTACCGAAACGCATCCACCCTGTTTCAGAACAGGGTCCCATTTTGCCTAAGTGTTTCGAAACCTGTTTCGGAACAAGCAATTCCAGCAGCCAAAGTGTTTCGAAACTTGTTTCGAAACAGGGGCTCACAGTAGCCAAAATGTACCGAAACGAGTTCTGATACGGGGGCCTTGGAACCACACCCGTTTCGAAACTAGGCAACCCGTTTCGAAACACCTATTGCCTGCAAATTTCCAAAATCAGTTTTAGACATCTCCAAATGATCCCCAAACGTCTGCAACAACCCCAAAAGGCAAACACAACATACAAACACATTCTAGAGGCGTGCACCCTATTGCAAACATACTCAAGATTCATAAAGATGTAAGATAGGACATTCGTTTTAATAGATCATACATCACAAGACATACACTTAGGCATTTTAGAAGGCACAAGACCAACGTAGGCATAAGCTTTCAAGATAAGCATATAGGCATGATTTACAAAACAAGACATGGCCTCGACAAGCCACACCAACATCAACATAAATCAAAGCTCAAAACAACAACACATATCCCATTGCTTGACTATTACAATCTTTCAATTTAAAGTTCATACTTGAGCTAACCAAAAGCGTCACTTGGAGGCCCCTTCCTTGCCCTTGCCACCCACAAGCTACTGATATGCATTGTCGAACAAAAAGGAGCGTAAGCATAAAAGCTTAGTGAGGGTAAGCTCATAAAACAAACCTCGACAATGCAGGGTCCAAGCATGAGCAACAAAAAAGGTAGAATGCATGATCTTACCTCCGATCCACATGAGCCAAAATATACATGATGCATGAACATAATCAACACTATGCCATGATCAACAACTCATAAGCCTAACACACGAAGATTTCATATATCAATGTAGGAACAACAACATATATCAATGCATATTGGAATCACATTTCATATCATATTGGCACCTAGCTATGGCTCGAATACGCGGATAACACGTTGGAACTCACATCCAACAACAACCATTACCTTCGGTGGGATTACACTCATCACTGGTTCTCGCGGAGGGGATTCCACTCATCCTCAAGCCCCGTCGATAGGATTCCACTCATCACCGACTAATATATATAAAGATTTCTGGGCGAACCCGTATTCCTCCTTGATGACTTAACGCCGCCAAGGCCACGCGCGAATTTGACTCTCGTGTGCACACTAAACATCCTAATGATCGATCATTGTACCCAAGCATACTAGTGCCAATATTAAACACAATCCATAACCTTTCACAACATCATATCATACCAACTTCCGTGCTTAGCATGTACTCACCATGATCACTATCATGCACATCTCACAATCCAAACCACATACATAACAATGCATCAAACCATGCCTCAACAACATGTATAACACAATATACATAGTTACCATAAACACAAATAAACAAGGGCATAACAAGCAATTAGAAGTTCAACCAAAAGTTTCCTAACTTAAGCTTGAGATTAGGCTACCACCCTCATCTCAACTCTAGGTGGGTTCACCAAGCCCAACCTATGTCCACATGCTTTTAAAAACAATTTGAAAACAAATACCACTCACCGAGCACTCCATTAGCATAAGCCGACTAGCCTACCAAGCATCCAAGTTTTCCGGATTCGAGCCCGAAGTTTCTCCATTGTTTACTCTTGCTTCTAACAATTCAAAAACGATACATTAGCCCCAAAATCAGCCACAAACCCAAAGTTTAACACCAACAAACAAATCCACCACAATTCTCACAATTCAAAGTTAAGTTCATTCTTCAAAATCTCATTTTCGTACTTCCACAACAAACCATCAAAATTCAGCAATGAAGTCATCCAAAGCACTCTTCAACATGTTCAAAACACTACCCAAACATAGTATAACCATCAACCCCCAATTTCCAACATCAAACACACCCACAACTAACCCTAAAACCCTTCCAAGAACCCCTCAAAACCCAAATCCGAAAATTCATACAAAACTCTTCAAAATTTACATATATTGGACTTCTTGGTTAGTAAACAACCCACACATTAATAACAAATCAAAATCTTTTGTTAAAAACAATAAAGGTAGCATTTTTATTCAAAACTCCCAAAAACTCAAATTCTAAAAACATGGACAAAAAATGAAAACTAGTTGTACTTTCAAAGAGAGGAAGGTGAGAGCAAGATGGGAATGTGATTACCTTTCAAAACCGAGCCAAAATGAAGGAGAAAGAGAATGGAATAGTAAAACGGAGAAGGGGAGCTCCATTGTCGTGAAAATGGCTTTGAAGAGAGGGGGAAGAAGATGGCAACAAGCTATTTTAAAATAGATGGGATTTTATTTTTGCAAGCCCTCTTATTTACCATAATGCCATTAATGAAATGTCTAAAATTATCATCTCCTAAAAATCCATGGAATTGGACTTAGAAGATAGGCCCAAACATAGTTTTGTAATTATTTTGCAAACACGAATCCCATTGAAATATTTTATTATTTTAATTATGACACCGAAGCCCGAATCATTATTTTAATATTATTTTCACCCGACCCCCAAACCCAGGTGTTACAGGATTCCCATAACTGACAAGCCAACCTTCAAATATTAAATGTAAAGATTTTTGCAAAGGTTAGCATATCGTATCGATACGGAGACAACCGTATTGGTACGCTACAGCAAAGAATATTTTTATATGTAAAACGGTATCGATACAGTCCCGATGCGTATCGATACGTTATAGCTTAAAGTCTTACACAGATGAATATCGTATCGATACATGGTTAAACCATATCGATACGCTATGGTCGATTAAAATTCCAGTGTTGAAAACCCGAATCGATACACTACAGGATATTGATATGCCTGGGCATTTTGTTGAAGTTTGGCTTGAAAACACTTGAAAAGACTTTGAAAATTTGAACCCTTTTAATATGTTTTGACTTGAAAGAGTACTAGGTTTATAAAGGCTTCCCAACTGATGATTTTTTGAAATACTTAATTTTTTTTTGCAATTAAGTCCTTAAAGTTTGTTGTTATATCAAAATCATTTTTGGTTTTACAGAAAGTGTTATAGATGATTTCGTTTCAAAACATGCAAGAAGAACAAGACTTTTTAAGTGAAAATGTTAGGTTTTTAGATGTTTTCAAGTCATTTTTATGTTGCTCAAGAGAGTAATCTATCATTTTTTGTATTAAGGGAACTTTCTTTGAGAAAAAATTATCTCAATTAAATATTTAAGATAATTATAAAATTGATAGAGTTTGGACCAAATTGATAGAAATGTAAAAGTTTTAGGGACTAAAACTATGATTATCCCAATTAAATCATCATCTCTGTTTGTTTTCAATGGTCGGGGTACCAAAACAGAACAAAAACGTAACGTTAGATACCATTTTGTCAAAAAAATAAGTGGGTACTAAAATAGGAATGCGAGAATAGGTGGTGTACTAAATATGTAGTTATCCCAAAAAATTATACATCTTTCACATTATAAATTAAGGGCATTGTTTTTTTTTTTAAATTGCACATGGCTCTTTAAATCTTCGAATCGTTCTTGTCTTAAAACAAAATTATTAAAAATAACAATAACAAATCCTAAACATTAACCTATAAAATAAACCTTTCACAACACAAACATAATTAGCATAATGCCAAAAAAATGCCCCTAACGTTTGACTCAATAGTCAGCTTAACCCATAAACTTTTTTTTCGAAGCAACTTAGCCTTTAACGTTTCATTTTGGGTCAAATGACCCCTTTGTGAATGAAAACTATTAGTTAACTGACGGTAAACAACTTGAAATGGCTTGACAGAATACTAAATCAAAAGAAAAAATATTTTATATTTTATACAACTTTATAAAATTATTTTTTTACTGATGTGTCATTCTGTAAAGTTAACATATTTGCCTATATGACACTGCTATCACGACGTGCACTGCCATGTAGGTTTGTTATGTTATTTCAAGTCTTTTACCGTTAGTTGACTAACAATTTTCATCCGCAGAGAGATCATTTTGACCGAAAACATAACGTTGAAGGTTAAATTGCTTTTAAAAAATAATATAGACTAATATGACTATTTAATGAAATGTTAATATATATTTTTTTGACATTATGCCAAAATAATTTAAAAAGATTCCAATGTTAAATTGGAAACTACCCGCCATAAAGCAAATGGGCATATATTCTAAAAAAATGACAGCTTTTCAAAAAGAACAAAAATAACCCAGCATGAAACACGTTCGAACGTGGCTCGTTTATCTTTAAAAATATCGTAAAATTAGAATTCTTAACACTACATTTTTATCAAAGCAAATAGGGTAAACTACACCAGTGATCATCGAACTTTTAGAGCGTATTGATTTTATTTTTTAACGGAACGGTAAAGGAGGAGTTGACGTGACAGTTAACGAAAATTTGTAAAATTATACATTTAGTCCCTATTATATCAATTTGATCCTAATTTTAATTTAATTAAATAAAATTAACTAACCAACAAAATGACGACACATGTCACATCTATTTTTAAGTTTTAGTTTATTTAGTTTAATAGATTTAACCAACTAACCAGATGGCGACAATTAACCGTAAATAATGAGAGAAAATAAAATTGAAAGGAACTGCATCAGTGGGGAATTGAACACACTAATAGCATGGAGGAGTGACGCTCCAGCAGCTGAGCCAAGTTCACTAAGCAAATATGGAATACTAACATATTGTATTAAAAGATTACTTTGTTGGTGAAAATTAAAGAGGGGAATTAATAGGATTTGAAATCAGAAGTAATTGTATAAAACTGAAATGCTAAACTATTAAATCAACCTCATAACTTAGGAAAATATGACTACATATAATAAATGAATTGAGTAACAATTAATTAAGATGGAGAGCTACTTTTATAATCTTTTAAAAGCACCTCATGTCACTCAATTGTACCAGTTTTTAATTTTGCCACGTACGACAAAAAATGTTTAATGTATAAACTTTAGTGAGTAAATTAAAATTTAAAACTTTATTGAACAAAATAGGGTTAGGAATAAAGTTCAGTGATGATTTACGTAAGTTACCCTATAAAATATAGCCAAATCGAACCGTGTTCCACTGGTTGGGTCAATTTCGGTACATCAGTTTTTAAATTTTTTTTATATAATCTTTTTAAATTATAGTTATCAATTCAAATTTAAATATTTATTTTAAGGGTAAACTGCATTGGTAGTCCTAAACTTTTACGGAGATTGCAAATTGGTCACCAAACTTTTAAAACGTACATTACAACCATTGAAATTTTAATTCCCTTGTAATGTGGTCATTACTGTAAGATATCGTACGTCAAGAACAACTAATGTGTCATGATAAAGTTCATTTTTTATTTCATTCCCCCCATCCCTAAGGTTCCACGCCTTTTGTTTTCATGGTTTGATTTCTCACTTTTGCTCCGAAAACACTATGTCGAAACCCCATCATTTCCTGAAAATTAAAAGAAGTCGACTATTTTAACGATTTGTAGTATTTTTAATTTCGCAATACCGTTGAATATCAGTGTCGAATTCATTGCAATACATCAAAAACTAGACCTTATCCTTAAATTCAACAAGAAAACATCATTTTCATCACCAATTAGAACAGCCGAACGATGTTGCAAGCCACACGGTTGATGATCCACCAAGTGTGGCTTCTCCAGTAAGGGCGTCGATAGTTAAGCCAGTAAAGCTCTCCAAATTGAAGGCCTAGTATCCGAACGAGAGAAAAATGATTATGGAAGAGAATCAAAAGTTCAAAATTAATTATAAATTATAAAAATTAAATTTAGTTTGATTCAAATATTAATAATTTTAAAGTTTATAAACCGAAAACTGTCAAACTGAATCGACCTTAATACATTTTAAGTTAACTTGATGTTCGATTTTATCGAATTTTTATTCAACCATAACGATAATCGGTTTAAAAAAACTCGGGTGAAGAAAGTCAAAACTTGGTTAGTCCCATCTCTACTCAGTGGAAGAAAATCAAAACTTGGTAAGAGCGCTCATTTTATGGAGCATGTTTGTCGCGTGCATATCGAATTAAACAACATTTGAATTTTAAATTTTGATATTTTTTTCGAAATAAATAAAGTCCTTTCGTATCGAGGTAGTCCAAGCCGCAGAAAGACAACTAAAAGAGTAAAGAGTGCCTATAAATCTATTGATACAATTTCACAAGTAAAGATGTTCTTTAACATTTGTTATATATAAAGTAGACCTTTAAACATGCTTTTTTTATATATAAAAATTATCGTGAAAAACCCATATTCAATATTCTTCAAGGAACACATGAATCATGATCTAGGCCTACAACAAAATTTCTTTAGATCTCAGTATAATTAATTAAGGTTTAATGACACTTTTGGTCCTTAATTTTTCAAAAAAAAAATCATTTTAGTCCTTCAAATTTTTTTGACTCTCGAACTTTTTTTTCTTTTGTAAAATTGAACCAACTAACGAAAAAATCAGTCTTTTAATATTTTAATATATTTTTAATTTTTCACATTTTTATAATTTTAACATTATAAATATTTTTTTTTATTTTTTTCTTTTGCTACAAAAGTACAAAATAATTGTCATTATTATTGGTAAAAAGATAAAATAGTTGGGGCTAAATGAAAAAAAAAGTGTCATTGTAATGTTAATTAATTTGTTTTCACGTTTTTATAATTATTATTTTACTATACGATTAATAATTTAAAAATATCAGTATTATGTGCAAAATAATAAGGCATATTACATTTTTAAGAGGATGACTCATATTCAAATATCATATAGTTTTCTACATGTGCAAAAAATGCGATCGTACATGGTTCTCGAAAAAAGAGAGACACAAATGAGTTCTTTAATATATAATATATTTTTTTGAAAAATACTATAATATCTATATGAGATATGATCCACTTACATAATGTAAAACTCACTAACCCATGACCATTGGATGAGTGAAATGGATATATATATATATATATATATAACAAATTTCTTTAAAACATAGAGTGATCTTTTGGAAGAAGCAAATATTGAAAGTGTTGTAGATGATTTCGTTTCAAAACATGCAAGAAGAACAATACTTTTTAAGTGAAAACGTTAGATTTTTAGATGTTTGCAAGTCATTTTTATGTTGTTTAGGAGAGTAATATATCAATTTTTTGTATTAAGGGAACTTTATTTGAAAAAAATTAGGGATAACTACATATTTAGTACCCACATATTCTCGCATTCCTATTTTAGTACCCCGCCAATTTTTTTAGCAAAATGGTATCCAACGTTATGTTTTGTTCTATTTTCTTTGTACTACCGAGATGCATAACAAAGGGGCTGCTGTGTGCTTCGGTTAAGATCGTACGTCTCAAATCACTGTCATCTGACACAACTATTCTATCTCTGAAACACAAGACCCCATCAACACTGAAACTGTAGTCTGATGGTCTACCCTCGCCTAAATCTTGCACGTGAGGGGCCAAAGATCTATCTAAAAACTGCTTCTCTCTAATCAACTTACCTAAAGTAGGTCTAACCTGAAGCTCGGCCACTAGACCGCCATCACCGGACAAACTCAAACTAGCAAACATGGCTCTCAACTCAACGTCTACCTTCCTACTCAAAGCATCTGCCACTACATTGGCTTTACCCGAATGGTACTCAATCGTGAGGTCGTAGTCTTTAAGCAACTCTAGCCACCTACGCTTTCTAAGTTTCAACTCTCGTTGTGTCATTATATACTTCAGGCACTTATGATCCGTATACACTATGCATTTCTCACCATACAAATAATGTATCCAATCTTCAAAGCAAACACAACTGTAGCTAGTTCTATGTCGTGTGTCGGATAATTTCACTCGTGAGTCTTCAACTGTCTCGAGGCATAAGCCACAACTCCCCCATCTTGCATGAGTACACAACCTAATCCTACACATGAAGCATCATTGTAGATCACATAGTCCTTCCCCGACTCTGGCTGAATCAAAATCGGTGCATTGGTTAGGGCTTCTTTCAATTTCTCAAAGGCTTGTTGTCTTGCATCTGACCACTCAACTGAACATTCTTTTGTCAAAGAAGTGGCTATCTTCGAGAAACCATTCACAAACCTCCTATGGTATCCGGCTAAGCCTAGAAAACTTTGAATCTCTGTCACATACTTCGGTTGCTTCCACTCAACAATGTCTTCTATCTTCTTCGGATCAACTCTAATTCCATCAGTTGACACTACATGTCCTAGGAAGACTACTTCTTGGATCCAGAACTCGCACTTACTCAACTTTGCATACAACTGGTTGTCTAGCAAAGTCTCCAGAACCAACCTCAAATGTCGGTCATGATCTTCCTCGGTACGCGAATACACCAAAATGTCATCTATGAAAACAACCACAAACTGGTCTAAGTACTGATGGAAGATCCTATTCATCATGTCCATGAAAGCAGCCGGTGCATTCGTCAACCCAAACGGCATAACTAAGAACTCACAGTGACCATATCTAGTCCTAAAAGCTCTCTTCGGAACATCAACCTCCTTTACCTTCAACTGGTAATACCCGGATCTCAAATCTATCTTTAAAAAGACTAATACCCCTCTCAACTGGTCAAACAAGTCATCGATACACGACAAGTGATACTTGTTCTTCATTGTCAACTGATTCAACTGTCTATAATCGATGTACATTCTCATACTACTGTCTTTCTTTTTCACAAACAATTCAGGTGCGCCCCAAGGCGAAGAACTCGGACGGATAAAACCTCTATATGATAACTCTTGAAACTGAGTCTTCAACTCTTTCAATTCTTTCGGTGCCATACAGTACGGAGCAATCGAAACAGGAGCATAATCTGTATACATCTCTATAGCAAACTCTACTTCTCTATCAGGCGGTAAACCAGGCAATTCTTTCGAAAACAGTTTTGGGAGATCGCAGGCTGTTCTCATATCTTGTGGTCTGACTTCGTTCAATTTCAGATTCATCCTAAGCTATGTAGGCCTGACAACCAAACTCAAAAAAACCTATGAGCCTCTAAAGCTAAAACAACATTAGATAAGAATTTCACATTCTCACCTACCATTACAATCTCATAGTCATCCTCAAGCTTTAAGAAAACTCTCTTTGTCTCAAAGTCTACCCTAACTCTATGTTTTACAAGCCAATTCATGCCCAATATCACATCAAAACCGTAAAAAGGCAATTCCATCACATCTACTGAAAACACGTGACCCTGAACCATCAACAAACATCTTTTGTACATCTTTCTAACCACAAATATATCCCCGAAAGAGCTAGTAACACTAACACCTACCTCTAGTACCTCACAAGGTAAATTGAACAACTTTGCATGCTCACTCAAAATATTCGAATGCGTAGATCCATAATTAATTAGAGAAAACAAACTCAATGTTTGTATCGAGAAATTACCTGCTATAACATCGATATCATTCTGAAGCCAACTCCTAGGTCTTCACTTCTTTTACCAACTCATATCAGGATCGGTCATATTGTTCTTTCTCAACAAGAACCAACTAATATGCACGCTGACCCAAACAGACAAACTGTACCTCAAACTCTGGTACGACCATACAGCCCTGAACTAGAGCGATAAACTCTCTCATCATTCACATTCTCTGAAACCTCATATTCATGATTACCAGCTCCAGACCCACGCCTCGGTCTCATACTTGCCAAAAGCAATAATACAACAACAAACAAAACACACAAACAAAAATATATGGGGTTAGCAAAGAGCAAGGGTCCAAGGTGCTCAAGTACTCCTCTACTCAAAATCTTTTTAAATAAGTAATAGTAGCAGTGGGAACTCGACACTACATCTCAACACAACCATCATGCTAGCACATGCTTTCAAACACCGTACTAGCAAGCAAACTTCAAGCATACATGGAAAAACATTCAACGAGACATAGCAAAAACATAACACATCAAACTTACCTCACTTACCTATCCAAGGTTTCAGAACTTCGCTCTAATAAAACCAAATGTAACCTTCTCGTCCCGCTCTGGACGACTGACCGGTCCGAGTAGGTTACACAGGGAAAACCGAAGCAAAAACCGTTAAGGCTCCACTTCGATTAGCAACCCTAGAAATTTTTTCTTTAATTATTTTGTGTAAATGTATTGTTAGATCCTAAGCGTGAAAACGACAGCGGAAAATGACGACAAGACGATACAGACAAAACGTAAGGTAATTTAAATTTACCAAGTGACATGTTAGTCCATTTCCATGCTTAACGACCCAAACTACACATAAACGATGCATACGAGATTCACAAGAAAGCTTACGACAAACGGGGCCAATGCCCGACATCCGAGAACCTTTTAAGATGCCAAAAGCCCAATTTTCAGGCCTGTGTTTCGAAACAGGCTTGCCCGTTTCGATACACGGGCTCTAGTTCAAAAGCCAGACCAAACCGTACCGATACGGTCCACTCAGTTTCGGTACGTGGTCTCCATTAACTAAGCGTTTCGAAACAGGTTTCGGAACGGGCCTTCACAGAGGCAAATCGTTACGATACGCGTACCAAAACGGGTGCTCACATTATCAAACCGTACCGAAACGTGTTTCGATACGGATATCCCTGGAGCTACACTCGTTTCGAAACCACTCCACGCGTTCCGAAACGCCTGCAATATGTAGGACCCTAAAAGCAGTTTTAAGCATCCCCAAGTGTTCCCAAACATCCCCCACAACCTCAAGAAACAAGATACAACATACCCACAAAATCTATAGGCATTACACCCTACTTCAAGCATGATCAACACTTATCATACATTCAAGACCATCCATTCAAAAGAACATACATCGAAGGCTAACCAAAGCTAAGCGTACAATGCTACCTAACCAACAATCAAGGCAACCAACACAAGATAAGCATTTAGATAGGAACTTGTATACAAGCATGCATACTAAACCACTTCATTCATAGAAAAACAAACACCTACCTAGGTATTGCATAACAGGGGTCACATGCCCTTGAAACAAAACACTTAAACATTCGAGGCAAGCAAAAGACTTACATTTGTATCCTTCCAACACATGCCAAAACATCAAACAATCAAACATGATATATATAAGGCAATACAACATGCTTAACAAAACCATTTAGCCAAAAGAAACATATGTTCACCTAAGAAATGCATCATCAAGGTTTACATGCCTTCAACAAAAACATAAGCATTCATATGACATGGTTCGAAACCTTCAAATACAAAACACTTAGGCATCAACATAAACACTTAGCTTACAAACATCAACACAAAAGCATAGGCATCTCAAAGAACGTGGTTTACAAATCCATCAACACAAAGCATTAGCAACAGAAAGCCAACACAAAGGAGTCTAGATACACGCTCCTAAAACATGTAGCATTTCCCATCGCTAAACTACTACATTATTTACCGAACCATACTTGAGCAACTACCACACGCTTGGACGCTCTTTTCTTGCTCCTTGCTAACTCCACGCTAATGATCCGCATTGTCGGAAAATGAGAGCGTTAGTATAAAGCTTAGTGAGTGGAGCTCTAAAAACACATCAACAATGCAGTTTTCAAAACATAAATCTTAGTTGAAAAGCAAACCATTTTAAATTACGAAATGAGACACAATCATCACAATTACATGGTGTGCAAACGCATAACCAAAACACGGTGGGACCACACATCACCGCTCGACTAGTAGTTTTCCGATGGGACCACACATCACCGTACTCTTCTACTAGTCACTACCGGCGGGACCACACATCATCGTAGTCTTCTATTAGTCACTACCGGCAAGACCACACATCACCGTAGTAACGGCAACTATCACGTGAGGTTCGACACCAAAAATGACTACACAACAACATTAAACATAGAGTAAAAGTAACCCACACTTCACGCCATAACACAACAATCACACACACATTAACACTTAATGAACAAAGTGAAATAACAACTTACACTTGGGTTTAGGCTAGCCCTTAAGGCTCCACCCAAACCCCCAAGAAACCTCTTTGAACATATTTAAACCACAAAACAGTTTCCACTCACCATTCGCACACCAATGCAAACCACAAAGTCGTTTCAAGCTTCCAAACTTCCTGGGACCGCGTCCGAACCACCCAAGGCCAAATCCGTTGTTTCTAACCAATCAAAAACAATGTATTAACCTCTTAATCAACCACAAATTTACTGTTATACATCAGCTCACAATTCCACAATATTTTCTCAGCAATTCAAAGTTGAAATCCTCCTAAATAATCTCATTTTCGTACTCCAGCAAAACTCAGCCATTACCCCTCAATTTAAATACTTAAAACACTCCAAAACATGTCTGAAACATCACCCTAAGGCTGTACAACCATCAGCTCTTCATTTCCCCACTTAAACACCTTAAAAACTCTTATTTTTCACTCCTAAAAATTACCTACAACAATAGTTTCGGTAATCCAATCAAACCAGCACTATCACCACTCCAAAATCATCAAATAACATCTAAAAACACCTATCCAATGTCCATATACCTTCAGCCCTCTTTTTACCACAAAATCAAGCCAAAATTTCACTTATTTCACTTCTAAAATCCACCCTAAGACTAGTTTCGGGTATACTATAATTAAGCAACCTTTTTAACATGTTATGACTTCAAAATAAACTTTAAAAACACCCCAAAACACTGCCCTAAAAGACTCATACGGGATTTCACCCAAAATCCCCCCTTTTCATAAATCTTGAAATTTCAAGGTTGAGAATTAATGGTCTTTGCAAAACCAACTTTAATTTAAGTTAAATTTAAGTAAAACAAGAAAAAAAAGAGGATTTACCTTCAAAAGTCTTCAATGGAGAAAAAGAGATAAAAATGAGAGAATAGGGTTTTTGGAAGAAGATGAGTGGTTTTGATTTTCAAAACCCTCTTAAAATTTTCATTAATGGCGTTATTATAAATAATGAGAACTTTTATAAAAATCAGCTCTTTAATTTAAATTTAACCCGAAACTAATCCTAGATCAACACCGATAACTCTCATGCCCTAAAACCGGGGTGTTACATGGTATTTTGAGTCTATATTTCCCTTCTCTATGATGCGTTTATGCTTCTGTATTTACTCACTTGAATAATGCCTCCAATACAATTTAATGTAGTTCTGCATTCATCGTCCATGAAAAACACGTATGAAATAAGAACCTCAAACATTCAATTCATTTCAAGGACTATTTTTAACATAAGGAGTTGAAATAGATAGCATTCCGAATCTCCCATTTTCTATATCGAGGCTTGCATTTACATCAACTTCGAATTTCAATGTGATGTTTTTTCCTTGCTGTAACAACTAACCAAATTTGAAAAACATTTATGCCTTCTAGGTTCTGCCTACATTCCTGCCTCTCATGTGCATCCGATGAGCAATACTTCGCATGACTTGTCCCTGAAACTAGGGGTGTAAAAAACTGACCCGACCTGGTAACCTGCCTGAAACCCGATCGAGTTAGAATCTGATTTAACCCAAGAATTTAATGACCGAACCCGACATGCACCCGACTGAAATGAAACCGAACCCGAATTTGACATGTAACTGTAGAAACCGAACCCGAACTGCACCCAACCGAAGTGAACCCGAACCCGAATTTGACATGTTACTATAGTAACCGAACCCAACATGCACCCGACCGAAACGAACCCGAACTCGAGACTGACATGCTAGATAACCGATTTAACCCGACCTGTTTGGACCTGATCTGTTTTGAAACCGACCTGTTTTGAACCCGACTTGTTTTGAACCCGACCTGTTATTGACCTGAACTGTTATTGACCTGAACTGTTATTGACCTGAACTGTTCTTGACCTGAACTGATATTGACCTGAACTGATATTGACTTGAACTGATATTGACCTGAACTAATACTATTATTTGATTTGTTGATAATTATCTTACATTTGAAGAAGTTATATTTAATGAATATAAAATAATGTCAAGTATTAATAATTTTAAAATTAATAATAATGTCAAGTATTAATAAATTAACTAACTTAATTTTAATTAAAAGATAAATTGAATGAATAAATATCAAGTGGTAATAAATTATCATTAATTAAAAAATAACTTTAATTAAAAATAATAAAAATAATCTTTTAAGTTAACAATGACTTTAATTAACTTGCATTCATTTTATAAATAATATAAATAAATTAATGTTAAATTAACTTAACTTAAGATTAAAAATAACTTTAATTAACTTGCATTCATTTTAAGTTGAATGAATAAACATTATTAAATCAAATTGTCTTTCTAATTAACTTAATTTTTATTTTAAAATAACTTCAAAGATAAATTATTATACTTAATTAACTTAAGTTGAATGAATAACCATTATTAAATTAAATTTTAATATTTAATTAAATTAAGTTAAATGAATAAAGATTATTAAATTAAATCTGTATTCTTAATTAAGATAAGATGACTAAATTTTTTTATTATATGAATAAATTAATGCTAAATTAACTTAACTTAAGATTAAAAATAACTTTAATTAATTTGCATTCATTTTAAGTTGAATGATTAAAAATTATTAAATCAAGTTGTCTTTCTAATTAACTTAACTTTTATTTTAAAATAACTTCAAAGATAAATTATTATACTTAATTTGGGAGTTGTTTGAATATGAATTTAAAGAAAAGAAAAGTAATTAAAACATCGTCGGCAAGGAGAGTGTCAAATGAGTGATGAAGTTGGCAAGGGATGCCTGGTTTTCATGCTATTCAATCAATGGAAGCCTTTAATAATGTAGTGTCTTGGCATCTTTTAACGAGCTAATTCAAAGTTGGCAAAACCTCTTACGATGGTCAATGCCCGAAATTAACCTGTAAAAACCCTTATATTTCTATAGTGATGTTTTTTCATAAATGAAATTGATTGAGTCCCAATCTATACTCCTAAGGGGTAGATTCACTTCAGAAGTAAGCTCATCTACTTGAACATCTTCTTTTGAAGCATCCCGCCTTAGCATCTAGCAACAGATCGTTACCCCTATGTCTGTTAAGATATTAAGGTTCAATAAGCAAACAATGTCAGCTTTCGCATGGCACAGTTTTTATAAAACATTGAAGAACATACTACATAGGGAAAATGATGCCGAAGCATTTTCATTATTAAAAACTAAACATAAAAACAACGTTCAACGTAAACATTCCTCGCCAACTATTAAATTAGTTCATGGTGAGGGTATCAAACCAAAAACCTAACTATTTTGCAAATGCATCACAATTAAAAAGAAAATAAAAAATAACTAAATAAAGAGAATGGGCGAGAAGGGGTCTCTCGATGCATCCGTTCAAGGTCCAGACTCTCGGTCAAGCTAGTCGAACCACGTCTCCTTGGTGCAGCCGGTCGTCGATAGATTTCTCAATCTCCCAATCATTGTTCCAAATGCTTGCTTGATCATTCTTTGAATAGGCGTGCAAGAAAGACCTAGGATGAGCTCTTCAGTTTGAATTTTTATTATTCAAGGGATAAGAGATGTGATTCATCTTATCTAAAGGTTGAATGTAAGCTTATTAGTTTGGAGTTGACGTCATCTACCATCACTGCTTCGTCAACCAAGCCTGGCATCATTCTGCCAACCAAGCTTGACACTATTTTTTGCTATTTTTTGGAGTTTTATCTAATTCCTATTTTATCACAGCCTGATCTGGTCCTATTTTTTCGGGTTGAACAACTACTTGTTCAGGCATCAAATTCCTCTTCTCTGCCAACTGGTGCTTTGGTAATATCTGGTCCATCTATGCCAACAACATCTTGGCATTCTCTCTGGAATTCCTTCATGCGTTGTTGTGTTCTGCCCACCGCTATGCCAAACCTGCAAAAGTGCCAACAAAACAACCCTTCACAGTAGTATAGGTAAAAATTCTAACTCTTTATGCAAATGCATGAAATTAACAACTAAATGCAACTAAATGTACTCAAAAGCAAGCAAAGGAATTGTAAAATAAGCATAAAAATCAGTACTTTTGAAGAGGTAACACTCCCCCAAACCTAGCTCATTACTTGTCTTCAAGTAATGTAAGAAAGCTAAATAAAAACAAAAAGGTGAAAAATATTACCTCAACAAAGTTTTGGTTGGAATGCCAACAAGTGCTGGCAAGTAGAACTAAGTCTAGCTTTGTCCTCAGTCATTTCAGTGCAGTAATGCCAAGCAGGTAGTGAATTCAAATGCAACAATCTAAACTAGAGATCAATTGTCAAGCAAACCGGACATTACTATTCTGCTGGAATACGCAACTAAAGATTTTCAAAAAATTTCATCGGACAAATTATTCTAAAACCAATTAAACTTCCCTAACAAGTGTTAGCATTCTTCAAAATATGGTCAAGATAATTTTTTTTTTAGTGGTTCGGTATGCAAAGCTAGACTATATGAAACATATGGCATGACAACAAAAATGTAAACATAAAATGCATGCCATGGAATAAATGTGAGGAGATGCACACACCCAAACTCAAGAAATGCATATTCCTCAATGCATGAGAACAACACATATATATATATAAATAAACAGAAAAATAAAAATATATGAACATACAAATGCAATGAAATAAAATACAAAGGAGTTTAGGAAGAGGAAGAATCCCCTTCGGGGACTTCTTCTCGTGTGACCCGGGTCTTCCTCTTAAAAATGCTTCTACAATCGGATGTTTTTCGCTTTACTCTTGAAAAAAAACCCTAAGAAACAAATCTCAAAGTCAACGTCACCTACCCCATGTTTTCCAAACCCAACGTGTTGAAATCGAAGGAAATCCATTATCCTTGTTATTTTGTAAATCTCCTAGCAACATGATTACTTCATCCTCGATCATGGAAAGTGGGTCCCTCCACCAAGCCATGGTTTAACCCTTGCAAGATATCATTCTGATTATGTATTCGATGGTGCTATTACGAGCCTATTTAGGCAACAAAAAAAGGACGATCAAGCTAAACTCTGTTATTCTCGAGTGGTCATTGTATTGTGTGTCTTTTTCTTATCTTCGTAAATTAATTCTACATCTTTGATAGTTAGTTCAGTATTAGTGTGTGTTTACTCGTCTTTGTTTCTAATAAATTTCTTGAAAGTTTGTCGTTGTTTTAATATGTATGTTCCTTATTGTGCTATATATCAATGGTTTTATTGTGTGACATTAATTTATATTGTATGCAAATTTGTACATGCAATGTGGTTTGATAAAAAAATTTCATGCATTCATACTTGAGTTTGAGATTTACTAAACATCTTAATTATCGAACTGTGTAATCTCGAATTTACGAAACCATGATTTATGGATTTATGGAATATGATTTATGAAGTATTTTCTTTATAAAATATTCGATTTATGGAATTAGATTTTATGAAATTTAAGTTTTTAAACATCATATATGCATGAGCAGGGTTGGGTTTTGTACGGAGGAAGCAGTGGTCTTTACCACACATCGACTGGTGGATGTAGTGGGGGGTTCTTGGGAACCTACCTCTTCTTATGGGGGTTGTAGTTGGGTGTATTGCATTATGCTTGTGGCATCATGTCATGTGTCAATGAGACTTGATTATGTGTTCCCTGAGATGTTGTGTATGACCTATGTTGTGATTGTGGCTAATTGTAATTTGATATTTTTATAATATCGTTAAGTCGTGTATATGTTATCTAGGTGTTATGTTCATTAATATATTGGCTTGTATGTTTGTTCTTCAGACAACACTGGGCTTCTAGCTTACCCCGCTTCTTCTCTTCCCTTTTAGATATTTCTAGATGGTAGGATCGGTTCGGCATCGGAGGATCGTAGTCTCAAATTTTTGGTTTTAAGAAATTAAATGTTATTTTAAATTTATACTTTAATTGTTGCACGAGTTTTGGTTGGGTTATTTTCAAAAATAACTATTTAATTATTATTTTATTAAGAATTACTTATAAATAATTTTTTTTGAATTATTTACTTGAGTGTAACGTTTTCAATCGTAACTTCCTAAATTTGGTCTTTTCTTCTAGGCTGGGTTAAAGAGGTTATAGGCGTCGATGGCATCGTACTCTGCCGGCGCGGAAGGTGTTGCGGTGGACTTGGCTTTGGCTTCCTTTGATTCGATTGGAGAGTTGCTACTAGCATATTCAACATGGACTGGAGACAACGGGATTGTGGCATAATATGGGGTAAGAGTTGATATGGGACTGGCTGGCATGGCATCGTCATTGGCAAAGATCTCCGTAGGGAAAGCTGGCAAGAAATTTGGGGACATCTTCTCAAGAGTCTCCCTGATGGCAATATCCCTTGCATGACTATAGTGCCAAAGCTTGACATTCTGCTCCTCGACTTTCTCTAATTTAAGTAGTATATTCTCTTGGCGATGGTGGATTTCAAAAAGCAATGCCATTGATTCAGTTGGCATGGGAATGTCAGCTTCTGCCTTTGGCACTCTAGGCTTTGGCGTGGTTGTCTTTCCTTTTCCTTTGTCCTTGGTCTCGGTGGCAGTGAGATTTCTCCATATAGCTGGCGAGATTGTGGTGCCCTTGATTTCTTGGCCTTTTCTGAATCAAGCATGGGCACACCATGCTCAAGCAAATGTTATAAATCAATAAAGGAAAGAACAAGATGCCATTAGGCTTACCAGCACATTTGTAGGTCTCTTCAATGATGATCCGACAAACATTAATTTTTTGGCATGTGATGATGGAATGCAATAGTGCCAGCCGTTCCTCCGATATCGTTTCGTTGTGGGTGGTTGGCATGAGATTTGCCTTGACAAAATCGTTCCACCCCCTCAACTGAGATTTCAATACTAGTCACTTGATGGTTCGGTGGCCCTTGGAAGACACTATCCACACCGTGCCTTGTTCACACAGATCTGCCAGCAATTTCTTCCTCTTGGCAACGATCATTAACTCAACATACTTCAGATGTTCGTCCTCGGCATCACCCAACTTGAACATGGCATTGATATAACATTCATCAAAATGAACGCATGTACCTCGTATCATCAAGAACGGTCTGTCCTTGGTGATTCAGTGGGCATAAAACTCTCAGACAATATTCGCGCAAACCTCCCCTTTTTGCTGGAAGAATAGCTCTCATTTGTGCTGGTTGACTACCGCCATGAAATTGTTGGAAAATCCCACGGTTGCTTTACCTTTAAAGTCGAAGTGCTTCTCAAAACAAAAGAATCTTGAGACAAAATTGTCTTCATGTTTTTTCTGGATCTCCTTATTGAAGAAGATTTCAAAGGGGGTTAATGAAGAAGCCATTGAAACGTGATGAAGCTTTGGGCGTGTTGGACAAAGGAAAAAAAAGAGAAAAGACGAATCCTGGTTTCTTTCTTGATCACGAAAGAGAGAAGTGAAAAGAGTTATGTTTCTTTGAATGGCTAGGGTAGATGAAAAGTAAAGGGTTGATGTTTAATGGGATTTAATAAAGTAGACGGATTTAATGGGGATAATGATGGAAAAGGAAAAGATTTGATTTGATAAGGGGTTAAGTGATAAGGGTGATGTGATAAGGTTGTAAGTGATAGGATAGACTTAAAGAGTGGAGTTATAATATGATTAGGTTGAATTTTAAATTTCAACCTAATATTTTGGGCGGCTAGGGTTAAAATTCAAAAGAAAACAATTTTCACTCTCATGGGCCGAATTTAATCAAGCTAGGTTAAATCTCTTCTTCCAATATTCCAATATGCCGCATGCCAAGCCTCTGCGTTGGCATTCTGCATGGCATGCAGAATTCTCTCATTGTGTCATCGTCTCATGTCAAGTCCTGCCTTGGCATTACACCTGTCATACTAATATGCACACATTCAAAAAAAACCTTTCAACGCAACAAAGGAAATTAAAAACTAAAAGAAGAAAAATAAAGAAATAAAGAAAGATGCTGAAAAAAACTTCTAATCCTAATATTTACAAAAAAAATTAAAAACACGATGATGATGTTATGGTACCTCTGCCAAGAGGATAACCTCGTTGGCATTCTTCTGATCACCTTCCAAATAGTTTTTAAAATGTTGGCCATTCACCTTAAGAATATATTTTGTCTTTAAATTCTTGATGTCCATAGCTCCATATGCATAGGGGCTTTAAAACTTCGTAAGGGCCCGTCTATCTCGATTTGATTTTACTTGGAAACAAATTTAGCCGTGAGTTAAATAACAAAACACGTTGATCTACCTCAAATTGTCTTGGCATTATCCTTCTTTCATGCCAGCGTTTTGTCTTCTCCTTGTAGATTCTGACATTCTCATAGGCTTGTGTCATGAATTCTTCCACCTCATTTAGGTCTAGTAATCTTTTTTCTCCAGCAACTCTCCATACCATGTCAAGTGTTCTGATGGCCCAATACGCTTTATGTTTCAGCTCTACTGGTAGATGGCATGGTTTTCCAAAAACAAGTATAAATGGTAAAGTACTCAAAGGAGTTTTAAAGGCGGTCCTATAAGCCCACAAGGACTCATCTAGTCTCAAGGACTAGTCTTTCCTTAATGGATTTACAATCTTCTCTAAAATATTTTTGATCTCCTTGTTTGAAATTTCGGCTTGCCCATTTGTTTGTGGATAGTATGCCGTGGCAATCCTTTTCTGGTTTCCATAACTGCACAAAGCTTTAGAAATTAGATTGCATTTAAAATGGGTACCCTCATCATGAATAATCACTCTAGGGGCACCAAATCGAGTAAAAATGTGTTTGTGCAAAAATTTGGCAACAGCCTTGACATCGTTTGTTGGTAGGGCAACAACCTCTACTTATTTCGATACATAGTCATCGACCAGAAGAATGTATACATTGCCAAATGATGGAGGAAACAAACCTATAAAGTTTATCCCCAAACATCAAATAAGTCCACATGCATAATGTTTTGGAGCGGCAATTTGTGTCTAACAGAGATGTTTCCAGTCTATTTGCATCAATCACATGTCTTGGTATAGTTGTGGGCATCTTTGTATAGCGTGGGCCAAAAGAATTCTGACTGCAACACCTTGGCAGCAGTCTTCATCCCAACAAAGTGTCCTCCATATGGTGTATATAAAACTAATGAATTGATTTTGATATAACAAAGGATAGAAGGATTAAATTGAAAACGAGAAAATGAATTTTTAAGTCCTCAAAACTTCCCTATGTCTCTAAGAAAATGTCCAAGTCAAAACCTAAGAGTATTCAAATTTTTCTAAGAGTATACCAAGTCAAAACATTGATTTTCGAGTCACCATTTCGGAACGACCCTTAGGCATTTCTGAATGTTTTTGAAACTATTAAACTCTGTTTCGAAACTAGCTTTCCCGTTTCGATACGGGTGTATCGAAATAGGTCTTCATGTTTCGAAACGAATGAAGAACAACATAACGGGTTGAACCGTTTCGATACGACAGTAACGAAACTACCTCAAACGTTTTGAAACGATTTTCAAACCTGGTTTCAAAACATGACCGTTGCAATTTAAATAACTAATTTTCAAAAGATGGTTATAGTGTATCGAAACTCTTTAAGTCGTTTCGATACAAGTTTTGATAGTGGAAAAATGTTTCGAAACGGGTTTCAGCACGTTTCAAAATAGGCTCTTAGCATATCGAAACGATCGTGTCCGTTTCGGTACAGCCTATTAATTACACCACAACGACTATTTCTATTTTGGTCTATTTCGAAACAGGGTCGATTATTTTGAAACGTGTAGTTGCAGACTGCATTTATGGTGAGAAGATAACATCCCAACATCTATAATTATGAAGGCAACAACCTCAACGACTAGAATTCAATGAGAAGGTATAAAAGGGAGTCCTAAAAGCCCCATAAAAAACTATTGATCCTAAGAGAAACATCCAAACATCAAATTTAAGCTCTTGTGCTAAATTCCCATATTTTCTTGTAAACCCCAATTGTGGTACTTTGTATTTCCAATCTTATTTGTTTCAATTGGGTTGAGTGCTTGTAAAAGGGCTACATTTGTATTGAGAGATACTAGCTATTAACCTTAAACTTCTTTGTAAACCTTGTGTGAGGATTGGGTCAATTTTTGGGTAGAAAAATTGGCCATTTTGTAAAGGTTTCCTCCTAAGCCTAGAAAAGCGAAAGATCAACTAGTGGAGTTTTTGGAAAATCCTTAGTGAAGCTATGATAGTGGATGTAGAGTTCAATTGGAACTTGAACCACTCTAAATCTCTTGTCTTACAAATTTTTATTTTCCACTTCACCACCAAAATTTCTAAAAACCCAATTCACCCCCCCCCTCTTGGCTTAAATCGATTCTACGATCCACTCAACAATTGATATCAGAGCCTACCTCTTTGAAGAATTAACAACCACAAGAGGATTTCCTAGAAGAGTGTGATCTATTTCAAAGACAAGCCATGGCATCTACTTCAACCCCCAACCTTTATGAGTCACAATCAACTACTAAACCACACTTCTTCAATGGGGACAACTACCCATATTGGAAGAATGTGATACATCTCTTCATCAAGTCAACGGATTATATGGTTTGGGATGTAGTGGAAGAAGGTCCTTACATTTCGGTTAAAAGAATTGATGAAGGGAGACTACTTTTGAAAGTGAAGTCGGAGATGACCGAGAAAGATAGACGAAGGATGCAAGTCAACGACAAGGCTCTACATATCATATTTTGTGCACTTGGTCCAGATATCTACTCGAAGGTTTCATCTATCGAAAGCGCGAAAAAAGTGTGAGACACTTTGGAGACGACTTAGGAAGGCACTAGTTATGTGAAAGAGACAAAGATTGGGTTGCTAAACTTGAGCTATGAGAATTTTAAGATGGACCCCGATGAGAGTGTCTCAAAGATGTTTGATCGGTTTTCGATTATCGTCAATGGCCTTAAGGGATTCAGTGAAGTAATTCTCGAAGATAAGTTAGTGAGGAAGCTTTTATACTCTCTCCCGAAGTCTTGGGATGGTAAGAGGACGACCATCATTGAAGCAAAGAATTTGAAAACTTTGAAGCTTGATGAGCTTGATGGGTCTCTTCTTACACACGAGATCATGAAGCAAGGAAGAGAAGAAGAGAAGAAGAAGGAAGAGATAAGAATACAGAAGCAATAGGTAGAAAAGAAGAAGAAACTAGAAGTTGCTCTCAAAGCCTCTCTACAAGAGGAGAGATCCTCTAGTGAGGAGAAAGACTTTGAGGAATTGGCTATGATAGCCAAATGATTCTCACGGTTCATGAAGTTCAACCGAGGGAGAAAATTTCAAAGAAAGATAGACTTCAAGAACAAAGACAAAGAAGAAGAAAGTGATCTGATCATTTGCTTTGAGTGCAAGAAGTTGGGTCATATAGGTTCAGATTGCCCTCAACTCAAGAAGAAGGGCTTTGAGAAGAAGAAAAAGCTCAAAGCCAAGCTTGCTACTTGGAGTGATGAGGAGTCATCCGAGGATGAGGAACATGAAGTGCCCAACCTTTGCCTCATGGCTCTTGAGCAGGATTCGATGGTAACCTCTAACTCATCTTGTGTTGATTTTACTTTTGATGAATTGCATGATGCACATGATGAGCTGCAAGAGGTATATGATGAGTTAGTTGAGACATATAATGAGTCAATTTTGAGGAACAAGAAAAATATTTCCGATTTAAAAACTCAAAATGAATCTCTTTCAGAAAAACTAACTCGGAATTGGAAAAGAAGGTTTTGTACTTGATAAATCTTTCTAATGATCTTAAAAAGAAAAAACCTTAAACTTGAAAAACTTCTTTTCGATTTTCAAGATTATCACACATAGGAAGTGGATAATCTTAAAACATCTATTACTATTGGGAAAAACAATTTTGAAAATGGAAATTCTTCTAAATCCCAAAATGTAAAAGGAAAAACTTTTCATTCTAAACAAAGAAATTTTTCTAAGCAACCTAAAAATCAAAGAATTAGGAGCATTTGGGTTCCTAAGGAACTCGTTATTTCTAATAACCTAAATGCTATTGCTTCTTGGATTCCCAAGGGAACCAATGTTTTGAGGGCTAACACACATGGACCCCCAATGATTTGGGTACCAAAAAATCAAAGCCTAATTTCTTTGTTTGTAGGGGGGCATTGCTACAAGGCCACAGCACAAAGTCAAAATTCGTGGTGCCTTGATAGTGGATGCTCGAGGCACATGACCGAAGACAAGAGTCGATTCATGGAATTAAAGCCAAAAAGTGGAGGAGGAGTAACATTTGGTGACAACTGCAAAGACCACATTGAAGGTATTGGCTCCATAGGTAATCACTCTTCCATACTCATTGAAAATGTGTTGTATGTCAATGGTCTAAAACATAATTTGCAAAGGCCACATTGAAGGTATTGGCTCCATAGGTAATCACTCTTCCATACTGCAAAGGCCACATTGAAGGATTAATGTCATGTTTGATAAAAATGGTTGTAAAATAGTTGACATTAAATCTAATAAAACTATGTTCATTGGTCATCGCATAGGCAATATATATATATATATATATATATATATATATATATATATATATATATATATATGGTGCAATATATATATATATGGTGCATCTAGATGGCATTCATACATCTCATGCATCCTTAGTTGCTCAAAATGAAAATGATGCATGGTTGTGGCATAGGAAACTAGGACATGTTAGCATTAGTATTTTGGAAAAATTAGTTTCCCTTAATCTAGTTAGAGGCCTACCTAAGCTCAAGTTCTCATTAGATAAAATTTATGATGCATGTGCTAAAGGTAAACAACATAGAGCCTCGTTTAAGTCCATTAACGAGGTTTCTACAAGTAGGTGTTTGCAATTAATTCATATGGATCTTTTTGGGCCTATTAGGACTACTAGCTTGGGTGGAAAATCATATGCTTTTGTGCTTGTTGATGATTACTCTAGATATACTTGGGTTCTCTTTTTAAGCACCAAAGATGAGGCTTTAGAAAACTTCATCACATTTTCTAAAATAACCCAAAATGATCTTGAACTTAAAATTTCACATATAAGAAGTGATCATCGAACCGAATTTCAAAATATGGGTTTTGATGTCTTTTGTAATGAAAATGAGATTAGCCATAATTTTTCGGCTCCTCGAACTCCTCAACAAAACGGGGTAGTTGAGAGGAAAAATAGAAATTTATAAGAAATGGCTAGGACTATGCTTTTTGAAAACAATTTACTTAAGTATTTTTGGGCGAAAGCCACTATCACCGCTTGCTATATTATAAACCGAGTAATGATTAGGCCTATTTTGAAGAAAAACTTCTTATGAGATTTTAAAATCTAAAAAGCCTAACATTAGCTATTTTCATTCTTTTGGTTGCAAGTGTTTTGTTCAAAATAATGGAAAAGACAGTTTAGGTAAATTTGATGCAAAAAGTGATGAAGCTATTTTTCTAGGTTACTCTTTAAACTCTAAAGCCTATCGTGTGTTTAAAAAAAGAACTTTAGTTGTAGAGGAATCTATTCATGTGGTTTTCGATGATAACCTTCTTCCGAGGAAGGATTCTTGTGATGATGATGATGTAGGGATCATTGAAGCTAATGATGGTTGTAACACCCCAATTTTGGGCTTAGAAGTTTTGGGTTTGAACTGGACCGGTCGGATTTTTGGTTTGAATATAAAAGGTGGTTTTAAGGAAAGCCTAGTTCGGGATGCATTAAAAATATGGAAAAATATCCAAAAATCCTCTTTTATTATATATAAGAGAGTGGTGAAATCAATTTTACAAAATGAGGTTTGGAAATATGACATTTTGAGTTAGTGACTAAAATGTAATTTTTGAAAAGTTGGTGACTGTTTTAAAAGGATTGAAACTTTGAATCTTTAAGGAGCTAATTTACCCAAGAAGAGTTTTCTCCAGATTTTTCTTAATATTAAAGATTTAATTGATGATTTTTAATAAAAGGAAAAAAGGGGAAATAGATATTTTTGACTTCATAACTAACTTTTGTCAAAACTTTCCTATTTCTTTTTCTCTCATTTTTCTCTCAGCCAAACACATTTCCCCAGCCACTTTTCCTCTGATTTTTACATCTAAAGATGAGATTTTAATCTCTATTTGATCTCTAATCATTCCTACACCAAATTCTCATCATTTGCTTATTGAATTTTCAAGAATTTTGGCTCTAAACAAGGAGAAACTCACATTTAGAGGTATGAACGTCCTTCTCCTCTAAATACTCAGTTCTTTACTGAAATTCCAAAGTTCTCAATCCTTGATTTGAGTTTTATTAAAGGTTTTGATGTTGAGATCTTGATTTTTGCTTAAAATGCAAGATTTGGATTTAATTTTTGAAGAAATTCGTAATAATTGATTGGGCTCTGTTTTGAGATGTCTTTTTAATGTAATTTGGATGTCTAAATGATGTATAATTGAGGTTTGATCAATGCAATCCCGAATAGGTTGATTTTCCTAAGTTTTTACTTGTGAAAATGGTGGGTTTTGGGGTGATCTTGGTGTTTTGTTAATGCTGGAGGTATAAGGACGTGTTTGGGATCATTTTGGATGTTAATTGATGTTTATAAATGGTTAAAAGTGATAGATCTTGGCTGGGTTAAGTTTTGGAAGAGTTTGGAGGTGATTTCAGTTGTGTTTGGTAGCCGAAATGTTGGTTTTGCTAAGAGCAGCGAGTTTAGGTGTGTTGCTGGTGTTTTTAATGCATGATGATGCATTAATCCTCTGTTGTTGTGTGCTTGAAACAGGGGAGAATGATCCGTGAGCAATAGAGGTGGCGTTGAAGGTTTCGGATGCTTGGAAGGCTTGTTGGCTAGCCTTGTTTTGTGTATCGGTGAGTGAAGTTGGGTTTTCAGCTTTAAAACCAAGGTTTGAAGGTTTTGGGAGCTTAGTTTAAGTCTAAACAACTTAGCTAAGCTCAAGAGTAAGTAAATGGAATTTCTCTCTTGGTTGTGTTATGAATTGGTTTTTTTTAAGCACTTGTGATTGTTGGATGCAATGCATGTGATTTGCATGTTTAAAATTCTGTTTTGAAAGCATATTTTAGCATGGTTTAATGCTGGTTTTGAAAGTCATGTGTGAAGGATGCTCAAGGTAAGAGATCCTTGGGTTTGAACATTGGAATTGTGGAATTGATGCATAGTGTTGCATGTTGTTTAATGGCTTTGTTTAATGCTTCAAAATAGTGGATTGATGATGGTAATTGGTGGTTTTGGCATTTTGGTTATGCTTGTAAAACAATGGATTAATGTGGTAAAATGGTTATATTGGCAAGTGAAGTAAGTGGTTCTTGGTTACTTTAATCGGATATAGTTAGCCGGCTATAGGATTGGGTGCACCGTGAATAAAGTCGCCTTGGATGTCGAGGGGTTGTGATTGTACCGTAAACTCCATCCAAGATTCCTAGCGATTGAGGCAATTGGTGTCACCACGATGGAGGTTGGCTCTCGTGAGTGGGCTTGGTTTAGTGCCACTACGATGGAGGTTGGCTCTCGTGGGTGGGCTTGGTTTAGTGCCACCACAATGGAGGATGGCTCTCGTGGGTGAACCGTGTTAAAAGTCACCATGATGGAGGTTGGCTCTCATGGGTGGACTTTGTTAAGCGTCACAACGGTGGAGGGTTGCTCCCGTGTGTGAGCTTGGTTAAGGTGATTACAATGGTTGTGGTAGCTTCCATGTGTAAGCCTTGTAATGTGTCCCGGCTCTCGCTAGTGTATTATACAACTTCCGATGAGTGATGTCGAGGGGTTGTCATTGTACCGTTAAACTCCATCACGGGTGTTGAGGGGTTGTGATTGTACCGGTAAACTCCACCTTGTGTTGTTCGGAAGTGTGTATGAAGCGTGTGGGACAACGCTTGTAATCCGCGTATCCGATTGTGTTTTGGGTCTTGTGTATGGTTAAGATCACAATGGTGGTTAAAAGTCCATGTGTGGATCTTGTGTATGGTTAAGATCACAATGGTGGTTAAAAGTCCGTGTGTGGATCTTGTGTATGGTTAAGATCACAATGGTGGTTAAAAGTCCATGTGTGGGTCTTGTGTAATGAAGCATGTGATGCTTGAAATGATGCAAGGTTGCATGGAAAGTGTGTAATGTACAAAGAATGCATGTATTGCTTGTTAAGCTTGTACAAGTGTTTATCTTATATTGAAAATGGTGCATTTGTGCATGTGAATCTCTTTAGTGCATTAAAGTCTTGTGAAGGCTTGTTTTTAAAGGCATGTAATGCAAATGTTGACTTTGTGGTTCATGTATTGCATTTGTTTAATGCATGAGATAGAATTTGAGGGTGTAAGTGGTTTTTAAAGGTTTCTTGCTTTGAAATGATTTTCAAGTATGAGAAAAGTATAATGTGAAGTGGAAGTGTTCTCCAAGGATCTTGTATTTAACTTTGCATATGATGTTCATGCATGAAATGGTTAAATTGATGGTTTTGCAAGGTTGTGCTTTGAAGTGATTTACTTAGCTTTTCTAAGCTAAGGGTTGGTTTTCATGTTTGAGCAATGCATGATTTAAAGCATGTTGTTAAAAAGGGGTTTTCAAACATTGCTTTGGTTTATCGAATTGTGTTTACTTTTAAAAGAGGTTTTATGACTCGTTGCATTGATGGTGTTTTGGGTTTGAGCATTCCTCACTAAGCATTATGTGCTTACGCTCCTTTTTGTCCATCAATGCAGATATTTGAAGTTGGGTCAGCGAGAAGCAAGGGATTCAAGGAGAGCTCCATTTGAGATGTATGTCTCGGTTAATAGCTATAGATAATAAAGGCAATGGGGAAGAATCTCTTATGTTTATGTTTAATGAGATTGTGTATGTTGGACAAGTTTGGTTTATGATTTTGAACTATGTGGTTTAACGCTTGCAATGTTTGAATCTCCTTATTCATAAGTCGCTATGTTATGCTTCTTGTTTTAAAAGCATGATTAAGTGTTAAATGTGTTGGATGAGTTGGTGCACCTAGAGGTGGTTTTGTATCTAGATTTTGATGCAATTTGGTAGGTATGATGTTTGGCATGTTGTTGATTTATTGTGGAATGGTTTGGAGCATGTTTGATGGGGTTTAAAGGTGTTAAAACAGGCCAATCTGCTGTTTCTGGGCAGGGTGTTTCGAAACACCCTTGCCTGTTTCGAAACAGGCCCTTGTTTTGGCTTGGGTGTTCCTGAACGGCCTAGCCCATTTCTGAACACTTTGGCTACTGTCAAAGGGTGTTCCTGAACGGCCTAGACCCGTTTCGGAACACTTGACCGTTGGGCATAAAATTTGAATTGTTTTGAGATTTTCAAGCTTTACGTTTTAGTCCTGATTCTTGTATATGCAATTGATTGAGTTTGAGATGTCCGTTTGAGATGAAATTTGGCAGAGAAGCATGAAACATGATTAATTTCATAATGGTAACTCAAAATCTGGTTAAGTCCTTATAATTTTCAGAATTTACAAATTGGTCCCTAAATTCGTATTTTGTGCAATTGGGTCCCTTATTGTTTTCCGATTGCTGTGATTTTTGAGTATGCTTATCTCAAGAGTATGCCTAGGTTTAATGTGCATCTAGACAAGTTTAAAAAGAAAAAAAAGGGTCGTTAATCAAGGTTGACTTTCGGGTTGACTTTGGTTTTCCTCGTGTAATCTTCGTAGTTCGGGTTAACCGTCTAGGCCGGGCTAAGGGGGTTACATTTGGTGGTATAAGAGCTGAGTTGCGAATGCTTGGGGAAATGGTAAATTGTTGTAATATGTGTTTGATGTTTAATCTGATGGGTGGTTGAAAGTCGGTTAGAAAGTGTGTCTTTGAGCGAATTGTTGATGTTTTTAGCATGCTTTTTGATTGTGAATTTTCATTGTGCTAATGTGGATTTGTGCTGATGTTATGCTGGTGATGTGAGCTGATTTTATGAATGATGAATGTGTGATGGGTATGGTATGTTGATATTATGCTGTTACGAGTGAATGTTGTTTGATGAGAGCATGATCGAAATATGTTGATTGATATGCTCGATGTTGTGATATCCATGTTTTTATTGACTGTTATGTCATGTAAAAGGGGAGAATTCGGGATACCATTGCCTTATTATTATAGCTATTGTGTTATTTTGGAGTAGGGGTTTTGAATCCTTGCTTGAAGCTGGCCTGATCGTTTTGTTTGTTTTGTTATGATAGCTTGTTGTTAATAGCATGGTGAAATCGATGAGAGAATGGCAGTTAGGTGAGATGGTTGCTGCTTTAGAGCAGGTTGTTAAGGCGTGGAATTCACCTTTTGGTGGAGGTGTTTCGTCTCAGTCCTCAGTGTTTGGAATTGAGGTAGTGAGGCAGGAGGAAGAAGCTGGTTCTGTGATGAAGAGTTCATCACATATAGTTCAAGAGGTGTTGGGAACATCTTAGGCTGTGGAGAAAGTGAGGCCTGTAGACGTGTCGGTTGTGGGACATGCGGGTTTGTCGAAACAACGTTTACATGATTTGGGAGCTGTGGAGTATCATGGTTCGACACCTGAGACGTTCGAGGCCTGGTTGGCCAGTGTAATTCTGATTTTGGATCAGGAAGGTTGTGACTACGCTTGTAAGCTGGGAAGTGTTGTCTCGTTGATGTTGGAGGACGCCTGTGCCTGGTGGACATCTGTGGCGGCGGCATCGCATATCCACGATATAGATTGGGACTTCTTTGTGTCTGCCTTTTATGAAAGGTACCTTGGAGAGAAATTTCCAAGGGTTAAGCAATGTGAGGGTGTGGTTTCAATTTGTGAAGGTGAGAAAAGTTTAAGCAAGAGAGCTGTGGGTACTGATCTCCAGAGCGGTCAGCGTAAGAGGCTACGTGATAGAAGGTTTCTCTTGAACCGAAGTCTGGGTGGTAGTGCAAATGTAGGGCAAGTGCTACATGATCAAGGAGTGGTAGCTCGGTTACCGGTGTGTGACCGTTGTGGAAGGCGCCATGTTGGAGGTTGTTGGGGCGCGGGAGCTTGTTAGAACTGTGGTTCTAAGGAGCATGTGAAGCAAAATTGTCCTCAAGTGGTGAGATCAGCTTTAGTGGTAGCAAAAGGGTCTCTGAAGGGTCGTGGGCACGACCGAGACAAAGTTCGAAGGTGGCAGGAAAAGTAGAAAGGTGTGAGGAGCTTGCGGAATGAATCTTGTTGGAATTGTGGGTATGTTGGGCATTTGAGACGAAATTGTTTGAAGTTGGCTCGGGGTAGCCAGGGTTCTTTACCGCAGGGAGATGGTGATGACCTTAATGTGTTAGCTGGTGCTGCAGCGGTGCGGCTGGAGAATGATGGTTCTGCGAGGAAGAGAGCTCGTCTGTTGAAGCTCCGGGGCAGTGAGGTGTGTACAGGTAACCTTGTTAAGTAGCCTTTGCCCTAGTTATCTTAGTTTGGTTTCGGTTTGGTCTTCCCTTGTGTAGTGGGTATGGTCTCGTTGCTAGCATGTTTGGGGTAGTAGTTGGTGTTGTTTTGAAAACAACTTTAGTGTGAAGAGGGCATTAGTGAGTATCTTGTGGATAATGGGTTGTTAGAATGATGGAGTTGGTCAAGTTGGAAGTGAGATAGGAGGTTGTTTTTAGGCGGATCCTGAGGATGTTATTGGTGGGTGTGAACCGACATACATGCATAGTTAAAACCATTGTTATATGATATATTATATATGTGCTGGTCCATGCATACATGTGACATGACATTAGAGGTTTTGCATGCATGTACACAGGCATTGATAGGGCATATAAGTGACCATGCATACGAACGTTCACACTCATTAATAACTAATCGGGTCTGTTAGTGTTGTGATAGGGTTAGGTTGGATGATGGGTTTTAGAAGTTGTTTTGGTGCTAGGAGAATGTTAGAAGTAATGGAGGGTATTAAGCGAGCTGTTAGTAATAGTGAGTGCGATATAGCATGTTGGCAGAAGGAAAGTGTTTTGGCACATAAAGAGTTTAGTGGTGTGGTGGTGAGGAGATTACCGGTTGAAGTTAGAACCGGTCAGGTGGTTTTGAATAGCTAGTAGAAGTGGTAGTTCCTTGGTGTTAAGTGATGTTGCAGGTTAGTGGATGTGTTTCCAGAGTGCTGAGGTAACTCTGCATTGATGTTGTAGTAGAAGGGTTGTTTATGTAGGTGAGGGTTCGTAGTAACCTTTGAGGAGTTGAGAAGAGGTTGTGTTGAGGGTTGTAGAAAAGGGTTAGCCTGGGAGAATAGAAGTTTCGTAGTCTTAATATGTATGTGTGTATAGAATGGGCGGTGTCCTGGTAAGGCTAGTGTTGTAGTTAAAGTTTGAAGTGGAAAGGCAATGTAAGTTCAAGGGCCATCGTTGGTTGGACAGGTTCTTGTGAGGAGTGGATGACTAGTTGTGTATAAGTAAATTCCTTTTGAAGTCAGCTGGTGGTGTGTGGAACGGCTGGCGGAGTCAAGGTTGGGGTTTTGTGACGTGATTTTCGGATGTTAGGTGAGTAGTCCTGGTGAATCGTTATGGTAATGATAGCGGTGGATGTGAAGGAATGTCAGCAATACGTTGAGAAGTTTGAGTAAGCAGTTGATGCTTAAGAATTCTTGCTTGATGTGGTAACCTTTGGAAGAGGTTGAGCAGTTGTGCAAGGGGTTTTAGAAGCAGTGAAGGTTGTGGGTCACATGGTGGCTGAATTGGATTGGTTGGTGTCACCGTGTGTAAAAGTTTTGGGAGTTATGAGTTAAGGTGGTGTATGTTGTAAAAGTTGGAGGTTCTTCAGGTTGTTGTTGGGGCTATGTGCAGTCCGGAAGTGTGAAAGGTTAAGATGTGGTTAACATTTGAGTGTTCTGGAATTCGTGAACAGTATGTGGTGGTGTTGAGTTTGGGTGGAGTTTTGTGAGGAGAGTGTTCAGTGGTGGTTAAGTCTCCTGTGTTTCCTTGTGTGTTGCTTTGAGAAGTTTGGTTGTTCTCTTTTCGCCAGTTGAAATTTCGAGGACGAAATTTCTTAAGGGGGGAGAGTTGTAACACCCCAATTTTGGGCTTAGAAGTTTTGGGTTTGAACTGGACCGGTCGGATTTTCGGTTCGAATATAAAAGGTGGTTTTAAGGAAAGCCTAGTTCGGGGTGCATTAAAAATATGGAAAAATATCCAAAAATCCTCTTTTATTATATATAAGGGAGTGGTGAAATCAATTTTACAAAATGAGGTTTGGAAATATGACATTTTGAGTTAGTGACTAAAATGTAATTTTTGAAAATTTGGCGACTGTTTTAAAAGGATTGAAACTTTGAATCTTTAAGGAGCTAATTTACCCAAGAAGAGTTTTCTCCAGATTTTTCTTAATATTAAAGATTTAATTGATGATTTTTAATAAAAGGAAAAGGGGAAATAGATATTTTTGACTTTATAACTAACTTTTGTCAAAACTTTCCCATTTCTATTTCTCTCATTTTCTCTCAGCCAAACACATTTCCCCAGCCATTTTTCCTCTGATTTTTACATCTAAAGATGAGATTTTAATCTCTATTTGATCTCTAATCATTCCTACACCAAATTCTCATCATTTGCTTATTGAATTTTCAAGAATTTTGGCTCTAAACAAGGAGAAACTCACATTTAGAGGTATGAACGTCCTTCTCCTCTAAATACTCAGTTCTTTACTGAAATTCCCAAGTTCTCAATCCTTGATTTGAGTTTTATTAAAGGTTTTGATGTTGAGATCTTGATTTTGGCTTAAAATGCAAGATTTGGATTTAATTTTTGAAGAAATTCGTAATAATTGATTGGGCTCTGTTTTGAGATGTCTTTTTGATGTAATTTGGATGTCTAAATGATGTATAATTGAGGTTTGATCAATGCAATCCCGAATAGGTTGATTTTCCTAAGTTTTTACTTGTGAAAATGGTGGTTTTTGGGGTGATCTTGGTGTTTTGTTAATGCTGGAGGTATAAGGACGTGTTTGGGATCATTTTGGATGTTAATTGATGTTTATAAATGGTTAGAAGTGATGGATCTTGGCTGGGTTAAGTTTTGGAAGAGTTTGGAGGTGATTTCGGTTGTGTTTGGTAGCCGAAATGTTGGTTTTGCTAAGAGCAGCGAGTTTAGGTGTGTTGCTGGTGCTTTTAATGCATGATGATGCATTAATCCTCTGTTGTTGTGTGCTTGAAACAGGGGAGAATGATCCGTGAGCAATAGAGGTGTATCGGTGAGTGAAGTTGGGTTTTCAGCTTTAAAACCAAGGTTTGAAGGTTTTGGGAGCTTAGTTTAAGTCTAAACAACTTAGCTAAGCTCAAGAGTAAGTAAATGGAATTTCTCTCTTGGTTGTGTTATGAATTGGTTTTTTTTAAGCACTTGTGATTGTTGGATGCAATGCATGTGATTTGCATGTTTAAAATTTTGTTTTGAAAGCATATTTTAGCATGGTTTAATGCTTGTTTTGAAAGTCATGTGTGAAGGATGCTCAAGGTAAGAGATCCTTGGGTTTGAACATTGGAATTGTGGAATTGATGCATAGTGTTGCATGTTGTTTAATGGCTTTGTTTAATGCTTCAAAACAGTGGATTGATGATGGTAATTGGTGGTTTTGGCATTTTGGTTATGCTTGTAAAACAATGGATTAATGTGGTAAAATGGTTATATTGGCAAGTGAAGTAAGTGGTTCTTGGTTACTTTAATCGGATATAGTTAGCCAGCTATAGGATTGGGTGCACCGTGAATAAAGTCGCCTTGGATGTCGAGGGGTTGTGATTGTACGATGGAGGATGGCTCTCGTGGGTGAACCGTGTTAAAAGTCACCATGATGGAGGTTGGCTCTCATGGGTGGACTTTGTTAAGCGTCACAACGGTGGAGGGTTGCTCCCGTGTGTGAGCTTGGTTAAGGTTATTACAATGGTTGTGGTAGCTTCCATGTGTAAGCCTTGTGATGTGTCCCGGCTCTCGCTAGTGTATTATACAACTTCCGATGAGTGATGTCGAGGGGTTGTGATTGTACCACTAAACTCCATCACGGGTGTTGAGGGGTTGTGATTGTACCAGTAAACTCCACCTTGTGTTGTTCGAAAGTGTGTATGAAGCGTGTGGGACAACGCTTGTAATCCGCGTATCCGATTGTGTTTTGGGTCTTGTGTATGGTTAAGATCACAATGGTGGTTAAAAGTCCATGTGTGGATCTTGTGTATGGTTAAGATCACAATGGTGGTTAAAAGTCCATGTGTGGATCTTGTGTATGGTTAAGATCACAATGGTGGTTAAAAGTCCATGTGTGGGTCTTGTGTAATGAAGCATGTGATGCTTGAAATGATGCAAGGTTGCATGGAAAGTGTGTAATGTACAAAGAATGCATGTATTGCTTGTTAAGCTTGTACAAGTGTTTATCTTATATTGAAAATGGTGCATTTGTGCATGTGAATCTCTTTAGTGCGTTAAATTCTTGTGAAGGCTTGTTTTTAAAGGCATGTAATGCAAATGTTGACTTTGTGGTTCATGTATTGCATTTGTTTAATGCATGAGATAGAATTGAGGGTGTAAGTGGTTTTTAAAGGTTTCTTGCTTTGAAATGATTTTCAAGTATGAGAAAAGTATAATGTGAAGTGGAAGTGTTCTCCAAGGATCTTGTATTTAACTTTGCATATGATGTTCATGCATGGAATGGTTAAATTGATGGTTTTTGCAAGGTTGTGCTTTGAAGTGATTTACTTAGCTTTTCTAAGCTAAGGGTTGGTTTTCATGTTTGAGCAATGCATGATTTAAAGCATGTTGTTAAAAAGGGGTTTTTAAACATTGCTTTGGTTTATCGAATTGTGTTTACTTTTAAAAGAGGTTTTATGACTCGCTGCATTGATGGTGTTTTGGGTTTGAGCATTCCTCACTAAGCATTATGTGCTTACGCTCCTTTTTGTCCATCAATGCAAATATTTGAAGTTGGGTCAGCGAGAAGCAAGGGATTCAAGGAGAGCTCCATTTGAGATGTATGTCTCGGTTAATAGCTATAGATAATAAAGGCAATGGAGGAAGAATCTCTTATATTGATGTTTAATGAGATTGTGTATGTTGGACAAGTTTGGTTTATGATTTTGAACTATGTGGTTTAGCGCTTGCAACGTTTGAATCTCCTTATTCATAAGTCGCTATGCTATGCTTCTTGTTTTAAAAGCATGATTAAGTGTTAAATGTGTTGGATGAGTTGGTGCACCTAGAGGTGGTTTTGTATCTAGATTTTGATGCAATTTGGTAGGTATGATGTTTGGCATGTTGTTGATTTATTGTGGAATGGTTTGGAGCATGTTTGATGGGGTTTAAAGGTGTTAAAACAGGCCAATCTACTGTTTCTGGGCAGGGTGTTTCGAAACACCCTTGCCTGTTTCGAAACAGGCCCTTGTTTTGGCTTGGATGTTCCTGAACGGCCTAGCCCGTTTCTGAACACTTTGGCTACTGCCAAAGGGTGTTCCTGAACGGCCTAGACCCGTTTCGGAACACTTGACCGTTGGGCATAAAATTTGAATTGTTTTGAGGTTTGCAAGCTTTACGTTTTAGTCCTGATTCTTGTATGTGCAATTGATTCAGTTTGAGATGTCCGTTTGAGATGAAATTTGGCAGAGAAGCATGAAACATGATTAATTTCATAATGGTAACTCAAAATCTGGTTAAGTCCTTATAATTTTCAGAATTTACAAATTGGTCCCTAAATTCGTATTTTGTGCAATTGGGTCCCTTATTGTTTTCCGATTGCTGTGATTTTTGAGTATGCTTATCTCAAGAGTATGCCTAAGTTTAATGTGCATCTAGACAAGTTTAAAAAGAAAAAAAAGGGTCGTTAATCAAGGTTGACTTTTGGGTTAACTTTGGTTTTCCCCGTGTAATCTTCGTAGTTCGGGTCAACCGTCTAGGCCGGGCTAAGTGGGTTACAATGGTGGAGAATCATCAAAGGTGAATGATATTCCAACCAAAGAGGAAGAAGCACAAGAACCGCCTCTATAAGCATTGCAAGACATGTCTCTTGAGGAAAAAGAAGTGGGCTACCCAAGGGAGTACAACTATGTCAAGGGTGGTGAGATCTTGGGTGATCCATCCAAGGGGGTAACTACTTGCTATTCTCTTAAAATGCTTAATCATGTTGCATTTATCTCATGCATTGAGCCTAATAATGTTAAAGAAGCATTAAAAGATGATTTTTGGATTATGGTCATGCAAGATGAGTTAAATCAATTTGAGAGAAGTAAAGTGTGGACATTAGTTGATAGGCCTAGAAATAAATCTACTATAGAAACTGAATGGGTCTTTAGAAAAAAAAACTAGATGAGAGTGGTAACATAGTGAGAAACAAGGCTAGGCTTGTTGCTCAAGGTTACACTCAAGAAGAGGGAATTTATTTTGATGAAACTTATGCACCCGTAGCTAGAATGGAATCCATTAGGATGTTACTTGCATCTTCATGTTTTCATGATTTCAAGCTTTTTTCAAATGGATATCAAAAGTGCATTTTTAAATGGTTTTTATAAACGAAGAAGTGTGTGTAGAACAACCATCGGGTTTTGAAGATCCAATTTTTCCAAACCATGTCTTTAAATTGTCAAAAGCTTTCTATGGTTTAAAACAAGCTCCTAGAGCTTGGTATGAAACGCTTTCAAGTTCTCTAGTTGGAAAAGGTTTCGAGAAAGGAAATGTGGACACAACACTTTTTATTAAAAACAATGGAAAATATATGTTAGTAGTTCAAATTTATGTTGATGATATTATATTTGGTTCTACTAATGAATTGCTTTGTCAAGAGTTTTCTAAGTTGATGCAAGGTGAGTTTTGAAATGAGCATGATGGGGAGCTCTCATTCTTTTTGGGACTCCAAATCAAAAAATAAAGGATGTCATCTTCATCAATCAAGATAAGTACATCAAGGATATGCTCAAGAAGTTTGGCTTGGAGCAAGCAAAGCCTCAAGCTACACCAATGAGTTCATCTACAAAGCTTGACAAAGATGAACGAGGTAAGTGTGTTAACTCTAAGCTTTATCGCAATATGATTGGATCTTTGCTTTACCTTACTGCAAGTAGACCAGATATATTGTTTATTGTTTGCTTGTGTGCTAGGTTTCAAGCTAGTCCTAGAGAGTCTCGCCTTATAGTCGTTAAAAGGATCTTTAGGTACCTTAGAGATACTCCTTGTTTAGGTCTTTGGTACCCTAGAGACTCAACCTTTAACCTTCATGCTTATTCGGATGCAGATTACGGGGGTTGCAAAATAGATAGGAAAAGTACTTCCGACACTTGCCAATTCCTAGGTAGTATGCTCATATCTTGGTTCTTTAAGAAACAAAATAGTGTATCTTTATCTACCACCGAAGCCGAGTACATATCCTTATGGAGTTGTTGTGCTCAAGTCCTTTGGATGAAACAAAAACTCTTAGGCTATGGTATTAAGGTAGACACCATACCCCTTAAGTGTGACAACACTAGTGCTATATGTCTTACCAAAAATCCCATCCAACACTTTGGAACCAAACACATAGAAATAATGCATCATTTCATTAGAGATCATGTCCTTAAGGAAGATGTTGTTTTAGAGTTTGTAGACACCTTAAATCAATTAGCGGACATCTTTACCAAACCTCTAGATAAGGAGAGTTTTTGGTCCCTTAGGAGAGAGTTAGGTCTAACTAGCTTATCTTGACCTTTTAGGACCTTTTTGTTCTTAAAATTGCTTGATTTCTTGTAAAATGCCATTCTTATGTGTTTTTGATCCTAATTTCATCCATGCTTACGGTTAGGGGAGTATATTTATGTTTTTAACATGTTTCTCTTGCTCACTCATATCATTTATGCATCTAGGACTCATTGAAATTCATTTTTTCTGCAATTTAGAGCCTCATCTGCACCTCCAGGCGTAGGCGTATCGAAACGGGTCAATCTGTTTCGATACAGGTACCTTAAAAGAATGCAATGAGACCAGAGTGTTTCAAAATGCCCCAAAGGGTTTTGAAACATTTTGCCTCTACCTAGAATAGTATCGAAATGGTCCAAAAGCGTTTCGATATGGGATATCTCGTGGGATTCGATACGGTCAAATCCGTATCGGAACGATCAATAGGTTTCGGAACAATAGTAAATGTTTCGGTATGCCTATTTTGAAATGGTCATGCTTGTTTCGAAACATGTATCCGGACAGCTTTTATAAGGAGTTTTAATTTCTCAATAACACTTTTTATTAAACACCTAAAAACCCTAACCCGATTTTTCTCTATAAAAACCCTCCATACCTCATTGTTTTTCATCAAATCTTGAGGGCTTTTACTCCCAAACTAAAATCTAAGCGAGCTTCAACAACTTGGTGCAATTTCATCCATCCATTCTTCCAAAATCCCTTTTTAAGGTATTTTCTAATTCTTTTCTTATTCCTTTGATTTCATACGATTCTTAAGTAAGAAAATATTAGTTTTGTATAAAATATGAGTTCTACATTTTAAAGTGTTTTTAAAACCTTAATGGGATTTTCATTGGATTGAATTAAGGATTTAAGTGCATACACTCAATTTTTCATATTGGTTGCTTTGTGTTTTTAGGAATTTCTAATGGAAAACGTTAACAAGAAAAGAAAGACTCAAATGGGTGAAGGTTCAAACCAAGAAAACATCCGTCCAAACCTTACCCTCCTTTTTCAAAAGAGCCTTAGGAATCAAGAAGCTAAGGACCGATTCAAAATCATTCACGACTTAGTCATTAGACGAGAGCATGTTGTGGATATCACCTTCCTTGACTCCGAACGTTTCGAATTCCGTTATCTACCTCTCTTGCAAGATTGGAATTTCTTAGCCTTTTTGGGAATTCCCGACATTGTCTACAAGAACATGGTCTTGCTCTTCTATTCCAATGTCGTTCTAATCGACAATGAAGATCATATCGAGGTAATTGGCATCGAGTCTTATCTTTTAGGCAAGAAGTGTCGTATTGATATATCTGTTTTAGAGGAAGCTCTTGGGCTCAAATATGAAGGTATTGAGGATGAGAATCACTTTGGTGCTCACACCAGATCCGTTCTCACATTGGATGCTCATGACCGATTCCTACACATGATCATCTCTTGGTTTATTCGCCCTTTAGAAGATAAATTTGCTCATATTCGACAAGTTGATTATTTTTGGCTTGAGTGTTTTCACCAAGCACAATGCCCGAACATGGTCAAAATTATGTTCGCCGAGATGGTCCATCAAGTGAATATTCGTACCACCGATGCACTTACATCCTTCACTTATGGAACATTGTTAAGCTATATCTTCACTCACCTCGGTTATGATTGTTCCTATGATTCTTCGGAACCCCGAAAGCAAAAGATTGGTGAATCTTCTCTTATGAAGTCCGGATTTTGCTATACTCTTGGCCAATGGGTTCGTGTTGACAGGCAAGCTCTGGTACCTCAAGTTGAGCCTCCACCTCAAGCTCGGGCTCCTAACAATGATGCACTTATGGCTTTCCTTACCGAGAGGTTCAACTCGATAGATACAAACATCGCTTCGGGTTTTGGTGCTCTCAACACTCGCATTCAATCCTTGGAGGAACGTGTCTCCACTCGTGAGAATCAACAAACATCGATGGATCTATCTTTTTCCACATTCTATGGTGATTGGAGGAACTATCGTCGTGCTCAAGCTAAGGACGATGATGATTCTCTTGATGACGGTGGAGACGATGATGACGAGACTTAGGATTCATATTACATATCATATTAGGATTAAGTTTGCACCTAGCTATATTTATGTTTTAAAGACCTATGATTTGATTATTTTTTTTTGGGATTGAGCTTGAACTTAAATGCTTTAAATATCTATGTTGTTTGGTTTGATTATTTGTTTCTTGAACTTAATGATATCTGTGATAATTATGTTGTTTGGTTTATTTCTTATGACTTCGTTTCTTCTCTTGATTAGCCTTGTTTATCTATTTTTGATCTAACAAAAGGGGGAGAAGTAATCTAAGAGCCTAAGTGTTTTTAAAGTTTTTTTTTAGTTTCAAACACTTGAATTTTAAATCTTTTCAAAACTTTAAAACCCATCTTACATTGAGGGGGAGTTAGAACTTTTTCAAAGATTTCAAAATTCTTAAAAATTCATACTTGGTTTTGTTATATCAAAAAGGGGGAGATTGTAAAACTAATGAATTGATTTTGATATAACAAAGGATTTAAGGCTAAATTGACAAAGGGAAAATGAATTTTTAAGTCCTCAAAACTTCCCTATGACTCTAAGAAAAATGTCCAAGACAAAACCTAAGAGTATTTAAAATTTTCTAAGAGTTTACCAAGTCAAAACAATGATTTTCGAGTCACCGTTTCGGAACGGCCCTTAGGCGTTTCGGAACGTTTTTGAAACTGTTAAACTCTGTTCGAAACAGGTCTTCATGTTTCGAAACGGATGAAGAACAACATAACGTGTTGAACCGTTTCGATACGACAGTATCGAAATGACCTCAAACGTTTCGAAATGATTTTCAAACTTGGTTTCAAAATATAACCGTTGCAATTTAAATAACTAATTTTCAAAATACGACTAGAGTGTATCGAAACGCTTTAAGCTATTTCGATACAGGTTTTGACAGTGGCAAAATGTTTCGAAACGAGCTTCAGCACGTTTCGGAACATGCTCTTAGCATATCGAAAAAATCGTGTCCGTTTTGGTAAGGCCTATTAATTACACCCCAACGGCTATTTCTATTTTGGTCTGTTTCGAAACAGGGTAGAGCATTTCGGAACAGGTAGTTGCAGATTGCATTTATGGTTGGAAGATAGCATCCCAACGGCTATAATTATGAAGGCAACAACCCCAACGACTATAATTCAATGAGAAGGTATAAAGGGGAGTCCTTAAAGCCCCAACAACAACTATTGATCCTAAGAGAAACATCCAAACATCAAATTCAAGCTCTTGTGCTAAATTCCCATATTTTCTTGTAAACCCCAATTATGGTACTTTGTATTTCCAATCTTATTTGTTTCAATTGGGTTGGTACTTGTAAAAGAGCTACATTTGTATTGAGAGATACTAGCTATTAGCCTTAAACTTCTTTGTAAACGTTGTGTGAGGATTGGGTAAATTTTTTGGTAGAAAAATTGGTCATTTTGTAAAGGTTTCCTCCCAAGCCTAGAAAAGGGGAAGATCAACTAGAGGAGTTGTTGGAAAATCCTTAGTGAAGCTAAGGTAGTGGATGTAGAGTTCAATTGGAACTTGAACCACTCTAAATCCCTTGTCTTGCAAATTTTTATTTTCCACTTCAAAACCAAAATTTCTAAAACTCCAATTCACCCCCTCTTGGCTTAAATCCATTCTACGATCCACTCAACAGTGTATCATGGCATAGTTGAAATATGTTGTGTTGCTCATCCTCTAGCCCACACTGGCAGATCACTTGGTCGGCACAATGCTTGAACAATATTGGCTCGTCCTAATAATATTGTCGAACATCTCGCAAAAAAATTTACTGGCATTATATGCAAAGTCTGGTGGAAGAATATTTCTTACCAGGTAGTTGACTATGTCAGTGTACCATGGCATGACATTAACTGCAAGCAAATACTTGTCTAGGAATTCATCTCTTATGGCAGCGGTCTTACCATCTTCAAGGTGATGCTCTAGGCGTGATAGATGATCACTTGCAAAATTTCACTGCCTTTCTTGACTCAGATCTCGAGGTCGAATTCCTGTAGAAGAAGTGTCCATCGGATTAACCTAGGTTTGGCATCCTTCTTTACCAAGAGGTACTTCAGTGCCGAATGATCTGTATACACCATAACTTTGTTACCAACTAAATAAGATCTAAATTTATCAAAAGCAAATACAACTTCAAGAAAATCTTTCTCAATTGTGTTGTAATTAAGCTAAGCTCCATTTAAAGTCTGGAAGGCATAGTAAATGGTATGGAAAACTTTGCCACGCCTTTGTCCTAACACTCCTTCGATGGTATAGTCGCTGGCATCGCACAAGAGCTTGAATGGCTCATTCCAATATGGTGCCACAACTATAGGGACATTAATCAAATTCTCTTTAAGTTCCTAAAATTCTCTCAAAGAAGTACCATCAAATGCAAAAGTAGCATTTTGTTCCAATAACAAGCATAAAGGTTTAGAAATTTTAGAAAAATCTTTAATGAAGCGTCGGTAAAAACATGCATGTCCTAAAAAACTTCTTATACCTTTTACACTTGTAGTAGGTGGAAATTGCTTGATTACCTCAACTCTTCCTTTATCAACCTCTAATCCTCTCTTGGTTACCTTGTGCCCGAGAACAATTCCCTCCTTCACTATGAAGTGGCATTTTCCCAATTCAAGACTAGGTTTGTCTCAATGCATCTCCTCAAAACTTGCTTCAAACTCTGAAGGCATTCCTCAAATGTTTTTCCAAACACCGAGAAATCATCCCCGAATACTTCCAAGTTATGCTCAATCATGTCGGAAAAAATGGCCATCATGCAACGTTGAAACATTGTTGGGGCATTACACAACCCGAATGGCATCCTTCTCCTGAAGGTGGTCTTCTACTGATCATCAGGGGCGATGGCAATCTGTTAATATCCTGAATAGCCATCCAAAAAACAATAGAAAGCTTTACATGCCAGCCTATCTAACATTTGGTGGATGAAAGGCAATGGAAAGTGATCCTTTCGTGTGGCGTTGTTCAGCTTTTTGTAGTCCATGCACACTCTCCATCTTGTGACAATCTTGGAGGGTATCAATTCATCCTTGCTATTTTGTACCACTGTCATGCCACCCTTCTTTGACACGCGTTGTACTGGACTAACCTACGAGCTATCAAATATGGGTTAAATTATCCCGGCATCAAGCCATTTGATAATCTCATTCTTCACTACTTCTTTCATGCTCAGATTCAGCCTTCTCTGGCCTTCAATGGTCTTGCCATGGTACCCCTCCAAGTTAATATTGTGCATGCAAATGGTGGGCTTATACCTCGGATATCGGCCAAGGTCCAACCCAAAGCTTGCTTAAATTTGCTTAATATTTCCAGCAATCTTCCCCCCTGATCATCAGTGAGATCAGCAGCAATGATTACTACAAAGTTGAATTTTTACCTAGATAAGCATACTTGAGGTGGTCGGCAATGGTTTCAGGTCCAATTCTAGTGGTTCCTCAATTGATGGTTTTGGTGCCATGATTTCTCTGTTGACCAGCTCTAGTGGCTCAAAATAACTCACATCTTTAGCCTCCAAGGATGGTTCTTCATGTTCTTCACTCGTCTCATCATTGCCAACCAGTTCGCAAGCATCATCATCTACGTAACTGTGCCACTTCCAAAGTAAAAATAGACTCCATCATCTCATCGGTTCGATAATCATCAGGTTCATCTGTGCATTTAAGAGCTTGAAATACATTAAATGTAACATGTTGGTCATTCATGCGCATAGTAAGTTCACCCTTATGAACATCAATCAAAGCTATGCCTGTGGCAAGGAATGGTCTACCAAAATAATTGGGACATCAATATCTGCCTCATAATCTAAAATGATGAAATCAGCTGGGAAAATGAATTTTTCTACCTTTACCAACACATCCTCAATCTTACCCTTAGGATGTGCAAAGGATTTGTCTATCAGCTGAAGTGTCACTGTGGTAGGTCTTCTTTCTATGCCAAGCTTTCTAAAAACTGACATTGGCATTAGGTTGATATTGGATCCTAGGTCACACAGTGCCTTGCCTAAGAATTTGTTGCCAATGGTGCAGGGAATAGTAAAACTTCTCAGATCATTCAACTTCGGTGGCAAACGATTGAGTATCATGGTGTTGTATCATTCGGTGAGAGTTATGGTCTCAAATCTCCCAACTTTCTCTTTTTGGACAAAATATCCTTCACGAATTTGACGTGGTTGGGCATTTTCTCAAGAGCCTATACCAATGGTATGTTGATTTGCAATTATTTAAGAACTTCTAAGAAGTGCTTAAACTGTTGATCTTGCTTATGCTTTTGAAGCCTTGCTGGAAATGGTGGTGGTGGGTAAGCAAATGTCAGCTCATCTGGCTTTACCAATGTGGTGTTGGCATCTAACTCCTGTCTAGCATTGGTATGTTGTTTGGCATCAGATATTAGTATGTCATCATAATGTTGTATGGGATCGTCAACTATTGCTTCTTTCTTCTCTACTTCTTTGGGATCATTTGTTGGCATTAGCTTTTTAGTTTGGCAACTACTTGGCTGCTTGGCAGCCATCTCCGTCTCGCATTGCTTACCACTCTAAAGAGTTACAGCTTTGCATTGTTCATTGTCTTTATACCTAGAATCCTTTGTATCACTTGGCAACGCTCCCTGGGGTCAATTGTTGAGTGAATTGGCAATCTACCCAAGCTGAACCTCCAAGTTCTCAATAATGCTGCCAAACTCTGAACTATTGCATCACCCCTCTTCATGTACTCTGCGAGAGTGTTTCCTTGGTTAAATCTCTACCCTTGCTGAAAATTGTTTTGGGCTCTTTGTGGCATGGCATTTTGATTGAATGATGGCATGGCATTATTATTCTGCCTCTGAGTATTGTTGTTCTGACGTTGGGCATTGTAGTGGTTACCTCCTTGATTTCCCCAAGCTAAATTTGGGTGTTGTCTCCAGCATTCATTATAAGTATAGTAACGACCAAAATTACCAATAGAATTTACCGACTCATTGTTGGCAGGGCAATCATCCATGTGATGATTTTCTTCACATATTATGCAAAATGGTTCAAATTTCTTGACTTCTCGGGAATCATTACTCTTTTGCAAAGTTTTCACAATGCTAGTAAGATTGGAAATTTGAGCAGTAATGGATGTCAGTGCATCTAGCTCATATTTTCAAGTTGATTTCGTGTCGATCCCTAGTCTGGTAGTGTGATACTTAGAATTGTTGGTAGCAATTCTCTCAAGGATGCTAACTACTTTTGTGTAATTTTTGTCTAACAGTGAACCATTTGTTGAAGAATCAACAACTGTCCTACCATGGGCATTAAGTCCATTGTAGAAGGTTTCTATTTGGGTCCAAGTAGGAAGCCCATGAATAGGAAGCCTCCTCAACAAGTCTTTGAATCTCTCCCAAGCATCATATAAAGTCTCGCCATCTGCTTGCCTAAACGTTGTGATCTCGTTTCTTAGCCTGGTGTTAAGCTTTGATGGTTGGTATCATAATAAAACTTATGGAATAGATCTGCCCATGTAGTCACTAATCCAAGTGGCAAAGAACTTAGCCACGTCTAAGCTCTATCTCTAAGGGAAAATGTGAATAATTTCAGCTTCATTTTATCCTCCGTAACTCCAGGTTGCTGAAGTAGTTGGCAAATTTCCATGAATTGGTTCAAGTGTTGCCTTGGATCTCCACTGGGTGATCCATCGAACTAACCTACATTCAAAAGAGTTTGAATCATTACCGGTTTAAGTTCAAAATTGGAAACATTTACCTCTGTGCCAACTAGGCTTGGAATCAAATTGTCAACATTATGTGCATAATGCTCTCTAATAGGTCTCTCTATGGCATCGTCTACTACAGGTGCGGTAGGGACAACCAGTATCCCTTTGTGTATTAGGTGGATCTACTTGATTGTGTGGGACACCCTCTACTCCTCCATTGCCTTTTTAATCCATCACTCTAATTTTCTTTTTCAATCTGTGGTAGGTTCGTTCAATTTCAGGTTCGAATGGATGATAGTTTGTAAGGCGGTTCCTGGTCATACACCAAACAAAATAGATAAGTAAAATAAAACAAAAATTAATAAAAACAAAAAATAAACTTCGTTGCAATCCCCAGCAACGACACCAAAAACTTGTAGACTTCGGTGAGTGCTTGGAAAAAGGGGTAGAAAATTTATTGGAAATGTATAAAAACAGTGCCAAGTAAGACTCTTTTGTGTGCAAGTATACACGGTCTGCAAGTAATAAAATAGTGAATTGAGTATCGTCTCCTTAGAGATTGGCCAAGAGTTTGAATGTTTACTTGTCAAGGGAAAGGTGTTGTTTAATTTGGGAGTTGTTGGAAAATGATTTAAAAGAAAAGAAAAGTAAATTAAAATAGTGTTGGCTAGGAGAGTGTCAAATGAGTGATGAGCGTTGGCAAGGGATGTTTGGTTTTCACGCTATTCATGTTATGCTAGCCTTTAATAATGTAGTGCCTTGGCATCATTTAACTAGTAGATTCAAAGTTGGGAAAACCTCTTTCGATGGTCAATGCCCGAAATTAACCATGTAAAAACTCATATATTTCTATAGTGATGTTTTTTCATAAATCAATTTGATTAAGTCCCAATATATGCTCCTAAGGGGTAGATTCACCTCAGAAGTAAGATCATCTACTTGAACATTTTCTTTCGAAGAATCTCGCCTTAATATCTGGTAACAGATCGTTGCCTCCTAAGACTGTTAAGATATTAAGGTTCAATAAGCCAACAATACCAACTTTTGCTTGGCAAAGTTTTAATAAAACATTGAAGAACATGCCAGATAGGGAAAACAATGCTGAAGCATTTTCATATTTAAAAACTAAACATAAAAACAACGTTCAATGCAAACATCCCCCACCAACTATTAAATTAGTTCTTGGAGAGGGTATCAAACCAAAAACCTCATCATTTTGCAAACACATCATCATTAATAAGAAAATAAAAACAACTAAACAAAGAGAATGGGCGAGAAAGGGTCTCTCGATGTAGCCCTTCAAGGTCCAGGCTCTCGGTCAAGTTGGTCGAACCACATCTCCTTGGTGCAGTCGGTCGTCGATTGATCTCTCGATCTCCCAATCTTTTCTCCAAATGCTTGCTTGATCGTTCTTTAAATAGGTGTGCAAGGAAGACCTAGGATGAGCTCTTGAGTTTGAATTTTGAATGCTCAAGGGATAAGGGATGTGATCATCTTATCCAAAGTTTGTATGTGAGCTGATTAGGTTGGAGCTGACGCCATCTGTCGTCACAGCTTTGCCAACCAAGCTTGGCACTATTTCTCCTCTATTTTTTCAGAGTTTGATCCAATTGCTATTTTCTTGTATCTTGATTTGGTCCTATTTTTTCGTGTTCAACAGCTACTTGGCCACGCATCAAATTCCTCTTCTCTGCCAATCGGTGCTTTGGCAATATTTGGTCCATCTGTGCTAATAGCATCTCGGCATTCTCTCTAACATTCCTTCCTGCGTTGTTGTGTTCTACCAACCTCTATGCCAAACCTGCAAAAGTGGCAACAAAACAACCCTTCATACTGGCATAGGAAAAAATTCCTAACTCCTTATGCAAATGCATTAAATTAACAACTAAATGTACTCAAAAGCAAGCAAAGGCGTCGTAAAATAGGCATAAAAATCAGTACTTTTGAAGAGGTAACAATATCCTTCATGAACTTTGCATAGTTCGGAATCTTTGTGAGAGCGTCAATCAAAGGAATTTGAACTGTAAGGTGCTACAAAGTATCATAAAAGAACAGAAATTGATTGTCTGAGTAAGTATTCTTAAATCTCTGAGAAAAAGGTGGAGATGGATTATGTGACTGCTGCACTGACATTGGGCATCGTGGAGACAACTTCGGTTGTATAACAGATGGGACTGGAGTAATGACAGGTTGTATATTACTCAACCTGTCATAGTTCTCTCCATCTTTTATTGTATGATTAGGTACAGAGGATTCTCCTCATTCATGAGTAGATATGGGAATTGGTTGCATCGAGTCAGTCGTCTATTTGCAACTGCGGATAGTAACAACCTTGCAATGCTCCTTACATTTATTCACCGACTCTTAGTGTTGCTAGGTAACGTGCCCAACTGTCTAGATTTCATATCAGTAGCTAATCGTCCCAATTCAGATTCTAAAGTGTGTATTAATGAAGAGTGACCTCGTATGATAGATTCAGTGCGAGATAAATGGTCACGCATCATCCCTTCAAGAAGAGTAAATGGGTCTAAGATACTTGGTGGAGCATAATAACTCATCGGAGACTACGTTTGCTATGGTGCACCATATTGTGATTATTGAGATTTTGAAGCAATATGTTGTGGTTGCATACGATTCTATTGTGATTGCAATGGAGTATGTGGCGTGAACTATTGTTGCAAGTAACCAAAATTTCCTTGACGCAAACTAGAATTGCCTTGAAAGGAATTATTTCCAGAGAAAAATACTCCTTGGTGTTGTTTAGGATTAGAGTTACACTAAGACTGTTGATTATTTGCATTATAATATGTACCCATGTTGTTGCCTCCCATGCTGCTGATGTAACTAGCATTTTTTGTATGTTGTGGGAAATCCTCAAAACTATGGTTCCCGCCACAAATCTCACAAGAAAATACACAGGTGGTTGTTTGTTGAGCTAATTGGATAGGAGCGACATCACTTGTCCCCTCCATATTCTTGATTTTGTTCTCCAAAGTAGAGATTTGAGCCTTTAAAGAAGATAGATCATCAAGCTGGAACAATCCCAATGCAGCTTTGAATAATGCATCCCTTGAGATAGGATATTGTGAATCATTATGAGCAAATTGCTCTAACACACCAACAACATCAATGTAAGTGCAATCAAGTAATGGACCATTAGATGACTTGTCGACGAGATGTCTTGTGGCTGCATTCAAACCATTGTAGAAAATTTCAATATGAGTTTCCTGTTGAATGCCATGGTTGGAACATCGTCGCAACAAAGATTTATATCTTTCCCATGAAGTGTGAAGAGTCTCATCATCTAACTGATAATAATTTGTAATATCATTCCTCAAATGCTAGTTCATCGTCAGTGGATTAAAGCGCAAAACAAACTATGTTCCAAGATCATTCCATGATGTAATAGAGCCGACATGTAATCCTCTAAACCATGTGCGAGCTCTACCCTACAATGAATAGGGAAACAATTGCCTTCGTAAGGCATCACCATGAACGCCTTGTTGGATAAAAGAAGCAAAAATAAAAAAAAAGATTGAAGATGCTCTCGAGAATTTTCATAAGGTAACCCTACATATTTTCCATTGGAGTTGAGCATTTGGAACATAACAAGTTTTAACTCAAAGTTCCCAGCCTGAATAGGAGGTCTAACAATTCTCAGTTACAAATCATCTAATTGGGGAATAACAAACTCAAGGGTTGTTCGGTTTTGGGCTGGTGGGTGCAGTGGTGGGTTTTCTTGAGGAATTTCCTCATTGTTGACTGGATTTCTCACCATTCAACTATTTTGACGAATCCTTCTTCTAAAAGTTCTCTCAACTTCTGTATATGGTACGAAGAGTGGTGTAGTAGAACTACTAGTCATACAAAACCTAAACAGAGTAATGAAAAGAAAAGGAAAAACAAAACTATTACAAACAATTGCAAACTTAAGTAAAGAAAACATAATTGCAAGCAGTAACATAAGGACATAATAACGCCATCTCCAACAACGACGCAAAATTTTGATCGGTGTGAAAACATCACACTTTTTAGTGCAAGATACACTATCAATGCAAGAATAAAAATAAGGTAAACTTGTTTGAATATCAATCCATGAGGATGGTGTATTATGTTGAGTCTTATGTGACTACAATATAAAGCTGTAAAATAGGTAGATGTGGGTGCAATGGAGGTTGTAACAATATAATAAATATGTAAATAAATGATTAGATTTTGTATAAAAATATAGTGTAATAAAAGGAAGAGTAATATTAGGGATAAGCATGGATCTCCTTGGTTTAGCTCGGTAGAAAGATCAAATGCAACTCGAGGTGAAAGGATAGTTTTATCAATGAATATATGGTCAGCTTGAGTATTAGCTTCTATTTAATCTTCAACCATTGACTCAGGGATGTAGATCGGCTTCAACTTTCATCGTAAGTCGAGACTAAAGCCCCTTGAACGAATGGATCAACTTTTGTTGCATCCATACAACTTTCGTTGTAGAAACTCGTTAATCTCACTTGTCACTGCATTTGTCGATGTTAGTGGCTGGTTTTAACATTCTCATGCAAAACGTAAATCAAATCCAACAATTAAAGATCAAGAAAAAGCTAAAACTGATATATATTAAACTAAGAAAATAGTTTAAATAAGTTCAACAAGCTCCAAAAAATTAAACCATAGTCAATACGAGTACAAGTACAAGTAAATCTAAAAAACAATCAAAATAAAGAGAAGTTTAAGAAGATAATAAAATATTTGCTCGATTCAGCACTCGAATCCTCATTTCCTCTGATAAATCTTCCTCACTTCACCTTGGATCTCCAGAAAATAAGCTTAAGCCGCCATGGAAGGAGGATAAAAGCTCGGAGGTTAAAGATGATATGAAAAATGGGAATAGCGTGACTCTCTCTCTCCTCCAAAATAGTACGTTTATAGTTCAACCAAGGAAGGACACTTGTCCTGCAAGTTATTTGTGTGACAGGCATCGTACAAAATTTGTTGTAACAAACTGGACAGTTGACATATTCGTCCTTATCCTTAAGCAGACTGGACAACTGGCAGATGCAGTGTCGAACTGGCTGCAATGGTGAAAATTTCCTGTGCAGAGACATTAGTATTGCATCGACAACAAGGCCAAAACTGGCAGAAATATAGAAAATACGAGCCATTGAAACTACATTAGAAATGATGCAGAAATAGACATGAAAATACAGAAATGGATGCAAAGGATGCCAGTGTGGGGACAATAAGACCTGTAAATCGAGGAAAATACATGCTCTTTAAAGAGCTATCAGCCATTAAATAATTCTAATGAAAAAAAAACTAAAACTGAAACTTTTATTTGCCACATATTCACATATCATCAATAAATAATGTTCAATTTGTAATTTAAATATTTTTGTTAAGAGTTATAGGAAATCTAGTTATTTTTCTTTTGAATTTATTTAAATAAAATAATTAAAAACTTTCTTACAAAAATGATTAAAATTATCAATTAAACATTATTTGATGATGCTATGTGAAAATTATATTAAATAAAAGTGTCAATTTTAATTTTTTTTCATTCAAATTATTTAATGGTTTCAATATAAGTGACTTAATTATAAATAATAAAACTTGACTGATATAATTTGATTAAATTAAAAGTTTGTAATGAAATGAAAATAGACGTTAAGTTCAGTGATCTAAAATGTAAATTACCTCAATAATCAAGAACTTAACTTTTACTAACTTTACTTAAAACTCATTGGCTTATTTTAGTTAACTCCTCAAAAAGTGTAAATTGAATATACCCACGAGTATAATTATTTGTTTAAGTTCAAAATTTATCTGAAATTTGAAAGACGGACCAAAATATTAAATTTGAAAAATTGATTTTATTTCTTGGTTGCCCTTTCAGTTTCTCAAGGCTTTGTCCTGACTAATTCGGACCAACACACGTCACATACATGACTTAAATGGATGAGCCTTCTAATGGAAATTTTTTACATACACAAGACCTCGAACTCGAAACCTGCTTAAGCGATATTGTGTTTATAAAACTAACATAAGTCTTGTTATAAAATAAATTAGATTGTTTTAAAAAACAATTTTATTTTTGGAATTTGATATTTTGCCCAAACTTTCATACCATTTTTACCCTTGGTCTTGGTGCAGCTTGCTTTATTCTTGTTTGTATGTGTGATGTTTTAAAGGAATCAATCCTCTTTTGAGAAGTTCCAATCTCTATTTAAGGATTGATTCTCTACAAGCGTTATCCATTTTATAAAGATTTGGTTGATTTTGTAACTTTGCTCGAGTAATGATGTTGTAAAATAAGATTTAGGGTTGATTTTTTTAAAATAAAGTGAAATCAAATTAAATTTTTAAAAATAATTATATTGAACCAAGTTCCATAGGTTTGGATTGATTTGGTTAGGGGTGAGAATTAGGGGAATATCCGAAAACCGTGAGGATTCGATTACGTTTGGGTAAAAGTGAGGACATTAATTTCACATTGGAAAGGAAAAAAAAAAGAGATTTTGGGATATATAAATGGTGGCGCTGCACATCCTGTCAGACATGTCTTTTAAGAAGATGGTAATAACTCTTGTCAAATATTATCGGAGTGACGAGGTTGAGTGGGGGAGAGTATCACGCTTGGAAAGAAACAGGGACATTAATCTCAATTCAAAGAAAAGAAAATATATCTTAGAATATATAAATGATGACGATGCACATTATATTAGGCATGACTTTAAAAAAAGAAAAGATAATGACCTATGACAATATACTCTTATACATATCGATACTTTTCAAGTAGCAAATGAATCATGCTTCAGGCCAACATCATTTCTGTAGATTTTAGTAAAATTAATTAACAAATTTGGTTTTACATGTTATAATTATTAATTAATAAACGAGTTACAATTTGGAAAGATTCCAATGTGAGATTGGAAACCACCCGTCTTGAAACAAAGGGTATATATGCTCAAAAACGGAGAGCTTTTTCAATAAGAATAGAATTCTCCCAGCATGAAACACGTTTGAATGTGGTTCGTTTATCTTTAAAAAATAAAGTAAAACATATCATAAGTCACTTAATTGTAGGTTTGATAACAAACAAGTTACTTTTTTTTTTTAAAGTAGTAACTTAATCACTCAATTAAAATCGGTTGAAAAATAATATATATTGATTGAATAATATTGGTGCTAAGTCATGTCACTTGGAGAATACACATGCTAATAACAAGTTGTGTCACTGGTGAATAGACTTATTTATTTTTTGGTTTAATGTTGCATTCATTCAATCGTATCTATTAACTTTTCAACGAATATTTCCATCAAAACGATTAATCTTTTCACCAAATGGTTTAATTTTTCAACCACTATATAAAGACTAATTGAGAGTCATTTTCTCAACATCTTTGAAACTCAACAACGAAAATATTATTTACAATATCCAAAAAAATTACATGCATGGGTTTTTGGTTTTCGGTGACGGAGAAGAGCAAAATTGTGTTCGATTGTTCACTGCAGTTGTGCTACTAATGTGAACGTTTGTTGTTGTATCATGGGAGATAGATGTCCAACGTTACTCAAACACCGAGGAAATGATGAATCTGTCTTAAGGAAAATTTTTATACAGGCCTCAACAAATTTCTTATGATCTTTAACTGTCTGATTTTAGGTTCTATTTTTAATTTATTGTTATTTATTTTTCTAACGGTATTCTATAATATTTAGATTATTACTAAATCAATTTTCTAACAAAATTTTATGACACAAAGGTCTTGTCGTTAAAATTTAAATATAACATGGTATAATAACAATTTCAAATCTCAAAATGTATACTTTTTTTTATCAATTTCGTCATATTTCAATAAATTTAAACATTCATATTTAAAAAAAATCGACATTACATTCTCTTGATACACCCTTGAACCACTTATCACACTTCGTGCTACTGTCTCTCAGCTCAATAATCGATAAATGTGATAGCCCGACAGACACAACTACTTTATTACCGAATAACTGACAGGTTAATCAGGCATATCTATTATGGCCTTAATGTCGCTAACTAATAGACACAGTCACTTTACTAATGAAATTTTAAAATATAAAGGGTTAAATTTATTTAATTTCATGTCGTTAAGGATGAAAAAAACAAGTCAGGTTTTGGTTGAAGGGGCCGAAGATGATGGCCTTTACCGTTTTATCTTTTCAAAGAAGGTCTCGAATGCCTTAGTTTTTTTTATCAGAAAGTTGTTCTTCTCTCATAGTTATTGCATTTGCGGTTGAGGATGGAAGAATTGGTTTAGTTCTTGTGCTGATAATGTTAGAGTTATGACCTAAAATTCTAGTTTGAGCTCGCTTAAATATTTATAAAAAAAAAGTAGTTGTAATCCCCTAGACCTGTCTATGTGTTACAACGAATCTTAGGAAGTTACATTAGGGTCACAAGAGCGACCCACAATAAAAATACACATAAAAATATTTTTTTTCCTCAAAACACTTATTAACTGTAAAATCAACTTCTGTTTAAAATATCATTTCAAGAAATCATTTAAACACATAACAAAAATTTCAGAAAGTGATTTACAGACTCTATCATAAAACAACACATGACATACATGCCCACTAACTATATAGCACCATACTCCAAAAGCAACACCGAGAGAACTCCGAACACTGATGTCAATCGTTATATCATGATATATTCTTTTAACCTGCGATGGTAAAAACAACGTGAGCTTGAAAAAGCTAAGTAATACAGAACTACCAAAAGATGATATAAGCTCATGCAGATATATGGTAGGCATAACATTTCCATGATGTTCCAAGTAGTAACAGTCTCCATTTCTTTTCTGCTATTTCAGGGTAACGTTCTACTTGTGAATAACGGTACTTGTTCTTTATTCAATCATCGAGTAACAAACGGGAATTATACGAGCTGATAGATTACGAAGATGGAAACAACGAGTTTAATGTCTAGTGTGTTCCAATAGGTGCATATCAAACAGGCATAAATGCATAACAATCATATCATGAGAACACATAACAATTCAATACAAATGTTCAAGTACATACAAGGGTTTACTAGTGACTACCCTCCAACCTTACATCAATATGCAGTCCCCCAGAACTGCATCCATAAGGACTTATCTTAGGCTCGATGGGCATAGGTGCCACCTAAGGGGATGCCTTAGGTCCATAAGGATTTACTTGTGCTAAAGCATCGGCACCTACTCAAGGGGAGACCTTGAGTCCATAAGGATTTACCAACTTGATCAGGGCTGTACCAACAGAGACTTCATAACATAACCCAACAGTATACCCCGGATGACAATCGGTATTCAGATTTCAGACATGAGTAACAGAATATATGTGACAGACATATTCTATTCAGAGTATCAGAAACGGAAGAATCATGCTTTTGATAGATAAGTGGGAATACCATTGAGCAGAGCAAATATTTTCATCATTCATCATGCAAACAGATTGTACCATCATAGGTCAAACTAATAGATCATACTATCAAATTCATCAGACAGCCAGACAATACCATCACAGATCAAGCAATCACATATCAAGTATATAGATTGAGCAGTCATACATCGGGTAGGTAGAGAATGTCATCATATATCCAGTTCATCATTTCATCTTATTTTCTAACATAGCGATGCAATCTCAATAACAATTGAAATTATTCATCAAACATAACATTGTTCATGATTAAATCATTATACAATCCATTCAACAGAATATAGTACACATGGAACACACTAGGTGGAACAGTTTATTTCTTGGAGATACTTGGCATTTACGGAAGGGAACACATTAAACTTTTGACAATTTGAATGAATTTCATAAACAATATCCCTATAAAAGGGGGGTTTGTACTAACAGTTCAAACCAGATATTCAGGAATCGATACATCAAGATCTTAGAGAGTTTAGATATAACATGAGTGGTTCAATCATTTAAAGCCTACAAGGGCATTATAGTCATTTTATCATACGTGGGCGTTTTGGTAATTTATACCAACGAGGCATAAACAGCCGCTCATGAATTTCTATTTGCTCATCAGGTTTCCAACCAGGAATTCATAGATTTCTATGTCAAGATCTTTCACGATATCGGATACATTCAGGGTTATTTTGATTACTTTGGCCAATGAGGGCATTTTGGTCTTTTAACTATCAGGGGTGCTTTGTAATTTAGCCCTATAATGATAAAATGATGATTTACAATATTTAATATTTCCAGAAGTTTTTCGAGCCTCCAATTCGTTCGAATTAACATCTTCAACCTTGCAGTACTAACTAACCCTTCTAATACATTCAGCTGTATCGTATATCTGAACAGTTGCTTTCATATTTCACCACAGGACTTGCCACGGAATAGTCGAACTTATATTCTGGGAGGAAAAACTTCCAACCTTATACTAACATCATGAGTGATTGATATACGTGATTCATGCTTTAACCCTTAGGGGCATTTTATTCATTTTTAGCTTTATTGGCTTTTCCAAAATTTTATCAAGGTAATTTACTTATTCCAATCAATGGGGGTATTTCAGTTATTTTGAAGCTCGAGATATCCATCGTTCCCGTTAATTGAACTATATATAATATTTCAATCATTTAAGTACTCGTGGGTGATTTGGTCATTCACGAAATTTCGGTACCTCCAACCACTTCATTCAATTTCAGAACTCAAATGTTTATCCATTGTTTTGGTTAATCTGCAAACCCCGGTGTCCGAGGATACTTCAGTCCTTTTTGGTCAATACGATCATTCTGATTAGTTTAACCATATCAGTATTTCCAGTACTTTTAGTCATTTCAATAATTTCAGAATTTTGAGCCACTTGCTTAATTCAGGGGTATGGATAGATTCCCCTGAATCTACAGTCGGAGATTCATTCCAAAACCAAGGAGACCTAACACCTTACAATCTCGAAGGTTTAAATCTTGTTACCATAGCTTTCCATGTAGTTTGAGGTTTTCAGATGAATCAGGTTGTTTTACCATATCTAGCGTAGATTTCTAGATCGCTTCCAATTCTAAGGGTATTTTAGTCATTCTCATACCTTGAGGGCATTTTCATAATTTCATATCCAAATATTTTTCACATTTTATCATTTGACACTAATTGTCGAATTTGGAGATTAGATGCCTTATTAATTACTTATTGAACTCCAGATCCTTCTGATTTATTAATTTTCTCATTCGATCATTGCAATCTTATCTAGATTATCATACTCATTTCCATATTCGGTTTGACTTGAGCAGAATTAACAGTACTCATCATCATTTTTATGCATGCATTAACAAATACCAACATGTTCATAAAGCATACAAGAGGTAGTAATGTATTACCTTAACTCCGAGCTACAACGATCAATCTATGAATGACATTCGAACACCCTTGAACCCGAATTTGACATCCCTCAACAATTCGTATTCCAGGAACTATTAGTACCTTCAATTACACAAATCCCAAGATCAGACCTCATTCACAAAGCTCTTAATCAATTAATTAATTACATAATCACTCTCGGGTTCAAGGTCAGATTCGGAGGCCTTCGTGTTAGAATTTTGCGAAACGGGCTTCAAAATCAGACTTAGGACGTCGAAAAACATAAAATAGGAGTTTTCAGAAACTGTTGACTTTTTGGTCAACGGTCAAAGTCAACGCTGAGTCAGCAGGTCAACGCTGATGTCAGTAGGTCAACGGTCAACGGGGTCAGAGTCAACTGGTTTAACTCGGCTGAGTCAACACGGGCGATCTAACTCAATGAGTACACTCGGCAAACGGGTCGGGTCGGACTCGGGCAGACGGGACGGGTCAGACTCTGGCAGACGGGTCGGATCGAACTTGGGCAGACAGGTCAGGTCGGACTCACATGGGCCGGATCAAACACCAAACTGGGCTTGGTTTTGTTGGGCTTAGACCGGGTTTGGTTATGGTTTCGGATCGGTAGGTTATCAGGCCAGGATTAGGGCAAACGGGTATGGGTTAAGGTCATTGGCCCTTATCAGGCCAGCCGACTTACCCAAAACGGTTCTGGTCATCGAATAGTCGCCGAAAAAACTCGTCGGAGACGCCAAACATCGCGATTCTGTCGAAAAATAAGAGCTCGTGAATCACTTAGTTTATTCAAGTCGAGAAAACCATAAATTAAGCCGAAAAACAAACGAAGCTTACCTAAAAAGATTCGAAATAGCTGGAATCTACGAAACTCCGATGAAGCCCCTCACAACGCCGGACAAACAATCTGTTACTTGGGTTTTTATCCTCGCGGTGCGAGGACCTTATATCTGGTGGCCGTGTGATGAACCGATGACGGAATCGGCCAGAATCGCCGAAAAATCAAGGAGCAAGCCCCCACTTCACGACGAAACTTCTAGACGCCCTCTACGGCCAACGGCAAGGTTCTACGGTGAGTGGAGAACCGGGTTTTGGTCGGGTTGCGGTGACGAGCCAAACGGGCACGGCGGTGCATGCCACGGACCGCCGGTGGAGGACGATCAGACGACAAAGCGATGGGACCTTTGGTTTACTCTCTCCCGCTCTCTCTCTTTGTCTCGATGGAGAAGAAGCATTAATGATGGTAGAGAGTTTGACTGACTTATCCTATTCTGAATAGGAAACTGAGCATGACTTAAAATTTTTATCCAAGGCAAATTAAACCAACAATGGTCCCAGCTGAGTTGGCTAAGGCAATTTCCTAACATGCCAAAGGGCACGGGTTCAACACCTTACAACAACAAACTCCCTTTTTTTCTTTTACTTAAAACTTTAGGGGTGTTTCATCCTTTGCCCTTGATTTTTCTAGCCTTAGATTTTTCATGTAAATCTTAGTGTTTATTTTATTTTCTACGTTTGTGATTATTTGTTATTTCGCTATTATCATTCCGATAATTATAACAAATAGTAATAAATTTGTGTGTAAATAACGTCCATTAGTTCATTGGGGCATGTACATGTTGGGTTTCAGCATACAAATGAGGGCTGATATAACAAGTATGAAGTCCAAGAAAGCTTAGGGTGTCCATTACCAAGTTTCAATATACTCTGAAATTAGGATTAAGTTTCGATTTTTACAATAGTCTAAACCTTTCTCATTGTTCTCTTCTTATGTTACAATACAATCCTCTCTTTTATTTTGGTATACTACATGTCCATTTTATAATTCATGTTCGAATTTTGTGATTTTCCCTCCCAATAATACCATCTATAAGGTTCGAACTCGGATTCTCTCATTGAGAAAGTAATGTTTCTTGCCATTACACCAAACCCTTATTAGTTAAAATACAACCCTCTTTTTTTGGATCAACCAATTCTACATACTAATATTCCGACCAATAAATAAGTTCCTAAGTTTATTTGTTTATTAAATCAACCAATTTTATTTGTTTATTAAATCAACAAATTTTTGGATCACAGCATATATCCTTTCTTTTTTTCAGCCAATAGTTGGAGGGTCATAGCAAGCTGAAAATAGTCCACAGCAACCCAAAACGCTACACCTGAAAATAAAATATTAATCTTATAAGTATTTTTTATAGAAAGGAGTTGGGTAAACCTATAGGCCTCGTTAAACCCCCCTAAACCTAAATGGGGGAAAAGAGTACCTATTGAAATACCAAGACAGAGAACAACGCGAGAAAAATCTCGTCTACATAAGCCTAATCACAAAACTACCATAGCCATGCCTCTAAACACCACGGAACAAGCGACAAGAACAACCCCCTTAACCACCGGGATCAACATGCCATCGAGGCTTAGCACCATTGCCTAAATGTTGCTCGGCTTCCACCTCCAAATCCCCTCGCAAGCTGTAAAGTGTCCATAAGTTCTATATTTCATGCACATTTCATCTCATATTATTGTTGTTTTTATGTACATTTTAGGCATAATTAGGATCATGCATTGCATTTTACAGTACTCTTTACTTTGGCATGCTTTTTATTGAGTATCTTTTATTTGGTAAGGAAAATGTATTGTTTTAGTTTAGTTTTAGTTTCAGGTACTAGAGGCTTACAGAAGAAGAAAGGATCTGAGGACATGATGCTGAGGCAACAGACCAAGGAGCTGTACTGATGCAGTTCCAAACAGAGACAATAGCTTCCGCCGCCATACCTGCCACCGAAGACAGAACACTGAGAAATTGGAGAACTTGAGTGCGATCTGTAGAGCAGAAAATCCTAATTCTATTGATGTTGTCCACTCAATTTTCTGATGATTGTAGCAGCAGGCAGAGCCGCCGAAGGAGGAGCTTGAGATTACTTGCAGAACAAGGCAACGTGATAAAGTCCACATTCAACTCAAAGAAGCCAGCATTTAAGGTTGCATTTAATGCAAAAGCTACTTTGAGGACTTCTACTCCAAGAAGGACTAGACCGAGCTAATGCCTATATATACCCATTGTACTTTTACTTCAAAACAACTTAGGTTTTCCCTTAGGCATAGTTTAGGTTTTCTTGCCACCATTATGTTCTAAATTCTCTTTGGGTTTGGGTTATGTTGTAATTAGTGTGAGAACGGTTGTTTAGGATTTTAAGTTTGTTTTTACAATAGAGCTTCAAGGTTTGCTTATTCCATGTTCTTCATAGTTTTCAATTAAGGCGAAAGATTAGTTGATTGCTATCCATTTGTTCGGTATCGAGAGAGTCCAACTCACGAAAGGAGTAAGCACAATCCCATCTATAGACGGTGTTGATCAATCCAGCCTAGATATAGGTTAGGGTTTAAGGCAGCTAAAAGAGGACGAATCAAACATTGTTGTCTTTGCACGATTCACGCCGCGACTAGTATTATCTGCAGTGGGCATCAACAGTACTCTGACTTAGGCATAAGCGGGATCACTTTCGAAGCGTTCTGTCGAGCCTTGTAGTTATGGAGTTTACCACCGAGACACAAGTCTATTCCCCTGCTGAGGCAGCAAGAGCGTCTCAGCAGCCTAACTGCCATCCCCCGCCGAGGCAGTAGAGTCTGGCAGCGCAAAGCAACTTGTCCTATTCAACGCAGTTTCACACTAAACAACATCAAAACCTGGCCCATTCTATTAATCTGATCTCTTCGCTTTTATTTACTTGTGTTTTTATTTACTTTTTCCTCTCAAACAAATCAACTTATTTGTACATTTACTTTTCTTGTGCAGGAATAAAGATTCGAGTCCAGCTGTCCAATCCCTGTGGGAGACGATATCTTTTATACTATTACTTGATAAGAGTGTGCACTTGTGCTCATATTTAGAGAAAACTAAAACGCTCTACAAAAGCACATGCCATGGGACGCGGCAACAAACGCCATCACAAGTAGAGGCGGCTCCAAGTAAGTCGACGCAGCAAGGCCCCCATCCCGACTCAAGGACGCAAGCTTGTCGGCAATACCATTACTCTCCTGCTTGACATGATTGATCATCACTCGCCAGTCGCGACAAATCAACTCCATAATATCCTCAACCAGCACACTACCGGCCAATGCTACCGATTTACCGCCAATAATCCTCGTAATCTCCTTACAATCTGTTTCAAGTTCTACACATCTATAGCCCCTCGTCCATGCATAGATCAAGCAATCATGCAGCGCCCATAATTCCACTAGGAGAACTGAGCATCTACCCACATGCCTAGAAAAATCGAAGAGCCACTTACATGTCTCATCCTGAATCACTCCACCAATTGATGTCCGGTTATCCTTCGTGTTTACCGCAGTATCAACGTTGAGCTTAACCCAACCCGACGCTGGTACCGACCAATATACTAAAGAACGAGATTGGCCCATCTCCTCTTGTCACGTTAGTGAAAATGCTCGACCACACTCTTCCATCAAGCGATCCCCTTGGCTCTGTATGTCCTCTCGTAACACAAAGCTCTCAACTAAGACCATGATGCATCGTGTTTTCCAAAGCAACCAGCAATACACCAAAAATTTAACACTCCAAGTTATGCCCGTCAATATCATGGTACTGCTCTCGATAAGGTTGCATAGCATCCAATCCTCAAACGAACCTTGGAAGAACACACCTTGTTGGCCGGGGTGAATCACGCGCTTCCATAGCTCAACCGCTATCGAACAATGTCGAAGGACATGATCTATATCCTCGGAATCCTTCCAGCAAACAACACACTCCTCTGAAAACGCTAAATGTCGCTTTACCCTTTCCACATTTGTAAGGTGGCACTGATGAACCGCAAGCCAAATAAAGACTCGTATGCGTTGAGGAACACGTAACTACCAAATAACTGACCACTTATTCCTAGATCCACCACCACTCTATTAACCAGATTGTCATATGCCGACCGAAGCGTGAATACCCTATCATCAGTCCATCGCCAACTAGGGCAATCAGCTCCTAACGATGCTCGAGGTGGTTTTGTTGCCGCCAAATACTCCAAAACATCCTTAGGGAGGTTCGATGCTAACATGTCCCAATCTCATTCCCCTGAATCCTTAACCAAATCCGCGACCATCGTAGGCCTTGAAGCAGAGTCGGATAACCAAGAAAAGATTATTCGTCCAGTCAGACCAAGCCAATTATCATACCAGAAATCCGTAGATGTTCCATCGTGAATCTCCCAAGATATGCTTTCCTTAACATCCTCCCACACACTCATTAACCCCTTCCAAACTCTCGAACACTTTGTGCGGTGGATCGACAGCGACAACACCTCCTCCTAATTATACTTTCCCCGAAGAACCTGAACCCAAAGTTTATCCACATCCTTTAGAAGCTGAAACCCAAGTTTCATCAAGAACGCTCTATTTTGCTGGAAAATATCTTTAAAAACCAAACCTTTCTCAACTATAGGCCTCTAAATCGTCTTCCAATGTACCAAACTAATTCCCCTTTTACCATCATTGGAACCCCATACAAATCGACGAATTAATTTCTCTATCTCCTCACATATGCCTTTCGGCAACCACGTGAACTGCATCACATACATCGGAATAGCCTACAGGACCGCCTTTGTCAAGGTTATCCGACCTACCAGAGTCAAGGATTTCGTCACCCATCCCGGAAATCTCACTCTCATTTTTTCAAGAAGATATGAGTATGTCATCGTAGTCACCCTCTTATGGAATAACGGAACACCTAAATATCTACCCAAATCCTCCACCTCCTCAAAGCCAAAAGCCTGGGCGATGTTAGCTCTGTCCTCAAGCGGGTAATTACGAGAGAAAAATATCTAAGTTTTTGCAATACTAACCTTATGACCAGAAATAGCACAGAACCATTCCATGACATCTTTAATCACCAAAACCTGTTCCATGGATGCTTCCGCAAATAACAGCATGTCGTCAGCAAAAAATATGTGAGACAAATGCGGTCCCCTTCGAGCTCACATGATCGGCTTCCATAACCTCGTATTAACCCTGTTCTCAATCTCTTGCAACAACTTCTCCATACACAAGACAAAAAGGTAAGGCGAAAGAGAATCACCCTGTCTAATACCTCTGGTAGGATGAAACGAATCAGACAACTCACCATTCCATAGAATCTGAGTGGAAACAGAGCGAACACACACCATAATAAGGTGAAGAAGCTTGCCGGCACTCCCACTGCTACTAATGTCTCCTCTATGGAATCACATTCCAAACGATCGTATGCCTTTTCGAGATCAACTTTAATTGTCATCCACTCCTTTTGTCCATTCTTAGATATCATTGAATGCACAACTTCTTGGGCAAGGATTATATTATCTGTAATATGATGACCAAGGATGAAACTAGCCTGAGTATTGGTAACCCAATCCGGAAGGAAAGGCTTCAATCTATCAACGATTATCTTAGTAATAATTTTATACAAAACTATGCAAAGGCTTATAGGTCAGAATTGGTTGATAGACTCTGGAACATCAACCTTCAGAATCAAAACGAGAAGAGTTTGATTAACCCATTCCTCCAAAACCCCTTCCTCAAAAAAGCGTTGAACAAAGCTTACCATTGTACTTCCTACCGTGTTCCAATTCCGCTAATAAAAAGCAACATGCAAGCCATCAGACCCAGGGGCCTTTAATGGCGCCATCGCAAAAACCACTCGCCTCACCTCTTCAAACGTGACTGCCCCAATTAATGGCCTCAACTCGCCCTCTCTAAATTGTTTAAATGTACTCGTGACATCCACAACAGCCGTCTACAAATGTTCGCTTGTAAACAACCTACGAAAGAACTAAATCGCATGCACCTTGAGGGTCTCTTCATCTGCACACCATCTACCATCCTCCAAGCGCAACATGCGAATCGTGTTTCTTTTTCGTCTGGTCATCGTTGTAGTGTGATAAAATGTAGTGTTTCAATCACCCTTTGTTATCCAATCATTTCGGGCCTTTTGGTACCAAAGACTTTCCTCCTACCCTAACACGACATCAAGCTCTTTCTTAAGCTCATCCTCCAAAGTCTCTAAAAAAGAATCATCGGTATCTTCTAAAGCTTTCTCTATCCCTTTAATGTGCGTCACCAACCTTGACTTTCACCTCCCAATATGGCCAAACACATTCATGTTCCATTTTCGACCCTCATCCTGAAAAGCTTTCATATCGCCAACAAAGTTTTATCCGGAGACAAGACCGTTGAAAGAAAATCTGAGAACTGGGGGTGATCATTCCAAGAAGCAATATATCGAAACGGTCGTTGTTCTTTCATCTATAGTCGATCACCTGTATCAAGCATGATAGGCCTATGGTCTGATACAAGCTTCAACAGGTGCAACACTTCTAACTGTGAAAAAACCTTGTACCATTCTGTATTAAAAATACACCTATCAAGCCTTTCAATCAAAGAACCACGCCGCCATGTAAACTTAGGCCCATGAAAACCCATGTTAAGCAATTCAAAATCAAACATGAACTCACGAAACCTCTGACAAATACCGGATCTCCTCTGAGAGCCACCTCTATGTTCTACTGAGCTACTAATAACATTGAGATCACCACCCACTACCCATGGTAAACCCTTCTCGGTTCCAAGATCTTTAGGTGCTCCCAGAGACTCTTTCGTTTAACAGCAAATGGACTAGCATAGACGAACGAAACAAAGACTCCTTGCCCATCACCATCAACAGAGCACACACCATGCATGTATAGAGTCGACACCGCAAGAACATTAAAACGAACTGTATCTCTCCATAGGACCCAAATACCACCCGAAAAACCATGAGCTTCCACTCTATACAAAAACTCAAATCCCGACCGGCGAATAAATCTATTAGCATCAACCCCGCTAATATGAGGCTCCATAACTGTTACCATATTTGGTTTCTGTGACTTCATCAACAACTTAAAAGAACGATTAAAGCCAGGGTCAAGATCACCCTAGACATTCCAAAAAAATAATCTTAATCGTTAAATCAAAAGAGAAAGGAGGGCATCAGGCTAAACCTGCATATCCGAACCCCCCGTCTGCTCAAATGCTAAATTCACTCTCCATTGGACCCTCATTCCATTCGTCCTATTTTCCGACATGGGGCCCAATTGTTTCTCCCGTTCAACTACCTCTGCTCTATCGAGATCTGAGACAAGCTTTGTAAGACATGAAGGAAGGACCGGATTCGATTGCCCTCGAGTCTCTCGTTTCTTCTGTTTGAGATCATGTTTTTGAATCCCTGTTGTCCCATGGCCTTTTTTAGTCAATCCCTTACTCACCCCTCCACTTCGTATTGAATTCGGCAACACTCTTCCCTTAACTCCTTTGACATGTTGTCTTTCTCCGTTTCCACGACCTGAAACGCCATGTGCTTGGAAACATCTAAAATGACTTTAAATGCCATTACCTTCCCCTGAGCCGCAACCATCTCTATAGCCCCCTTCCGAGCTTCTGATAGCTTATCCCTTGGTGCAGCCTCACGCACACCCTCAAGCCTCATATTGCCTTTGCCCGATTGCCTAGAAGGAACCACGACCGGCTCAATCCCCCTTCCCTTCGGTACCACCTCTCTTGGCCCCGGAACAACATCACTACCCACGCCCTCCACCAACTCCTTAGGAGCTGGCAACTCCTTATCACGACCATTCTCAACGCCCTCATCATTTGCTATCACCGCAAACTGAGAACCAGTTATTTTTACAGCCCCATTCCCAACATCGGCTTTACTCGGTCCCTTCTTTACCTCAATTGGTCGTCATCGACGGTTCACCACTTGCATCCATGGTCCATATAACTCAGAATGATCCCTTTGGACTATCTCATTTGCTTCTTGCAATGGAGACGATTCCACACCACATGTTTCCTTCAAATGTCTGAACTTACCACACTAAAAACAAATCGATGGTAACCCCTTGTACTCAATATCCTGCCTAACCCCATCAATAACAATACCTGACACAAGCGGCTTCTTAAGGTCAACAATGATCGCTAGGCAAGCAAATCTACCCCTCTTCCCTTTCGTAGCGTTGTAATCTACCCGAACAACCTTGCAAATGTCTGCATCGATATACCGAAAAAAGACTCTTAGTGTAGTATCTATATGAAAGCTTGGGAAGACGTACCCAAACCATAATATTAGAGGGATGAACATCAGCTATAGAGAAATAACGGCTTCATGGCTGCACAGTTAAATAACAACCGTATATTAGCCACGGCCCCCCAGCAATCACCTTGTGAAATCCTCTTCTTCCGCAAAACGAATAAGAAAATAGTCATTGTCTAAATCAATGAGGTTCATGTCGCCAACAAGATTCCACATACTCTGAATTTTATTAAAGAGAGCCTTATAACCTATAGGCTTCCCAAGGAGCCGGATAATCACCAAATTTGCCAATTTAGCATCGATCGCATCAAGCACCCTATCCGAAAAATGAATTTTCGGAAGTGTATTGTTCCCTCCCAAACGGACATCCTCCTCCCTCACCTTAACATCCAAGTCGCAAATACCATGTGCAGACCTAGCCTTGCTCGTATGACCAAGAAACTTATCCCTAAACGAATGAGCAGTTGGCGTTTCTCCGGTAACACCCCAGTCGCCACTTACTCCCCCCAATACCGTCGCATCTGCCTTGTCGGTTGTTGCCTTCATCTGCACGTTGTCCTCCTCCATGGCAGCATCATTTAGACCACTCATGTTCACCCCAAGCGACCATCATCCTTACCCGTTTCTCCCACACCACGTCCTTTTTTGCTTAAAGGTTGAACCCCCACGGGAACTGAGGATCCAAGACGCTCGAAGGACACCAGAGCATCCAAAACAAGAACCTCATCTAGTGGTTGTCCCCTGTGATAGCCGGCAACCACAGCCTCGGCGGAAGATGTGGCCGCTACGTTAGGGCTAGAAGACTCCTTAGGGTTTTCCATTGAGTTATTGGCAGGGGCACTGAAAGCTTCTTGAGATTTCTGAATGGTATAATCTGTCTTCTTATCTTCAGCAGAAACAATGACCGAACACGGAAACAAGAAGATCGTGAAAAAGTATAGGTTTCTGGTCTGTGGCGAAGAGCTGCGGCTGTAAAGGATTAATTTTATAAGTATTGATATAACAATAATCTGATATTTCTTAAAAATGATAAAAAATACTCGGGTAAACCACCTCCAAAGTTACAAAAGAGATCTTTTGTCATACTCTTGAACTATTGAAATCAAATTTCCTTTGTGAGGTTTTTCCTTCACTTTGTTCTTTGCGAACATATCACTTTCAAGGTAGCATTGTTTACTTTGGTGTCTTTGATTCAACCCATTGATACTTGTAGTTCCTAGATTGCTATCTAGAGGGTCCAAGTCCACCCCAACAGGCCAGATAAGTGTCACAAAATTCAGGTCTTAAGTCTCTCATGCTTAACGTTCATCTTACCTTTGAAAGCCACCCTTCTTTCCATCTATTTTCATCGATCTAATTCTTCATCAACCATCATCCCTTCTTCCATTTCTTTTATTCATTTTAACCTTCCATATTTCAATTTGAGATATGGAAATTTTCATCTCATTCTATCCTTTCTAGCCCCCTTCAATTTCACTCATCTTTCACCCTACTTCATCACCAAAACAACCCATTCTTCCTATCCTTTGAAATCCTTCAATTCTCAACCAAATTCTTCAATTCTTTCTACCAATCTCTTCATTTATATTCCAACTGAAAATTTTGAAAATTTTGTAATTTTCCAATTTCATTAGGTCGGTCAATTGAAGACTTCTTTCCAACCTACCCTTAAAGACTACCCTTCCAACCTATTTCGACCACACTACTTTCCAACCCTATAACTTTCTTATTCCTAAACCCTTTTCCAAAATTCTTGACCATAAATCGTATCCCTACATCCCATCTACAACATATAAAAAATGTAGCTCTTTCCAAAACCGTTTACCTTTCCAATCGAACCCTCAAAGTACCCTACCCGAAAACTCTCCAACCATCCTTATTCGACCCTACCACCCTTCATAGCCAAAATTCTCTCAATTGCTTCCGCTATTCTCTATACTAACCTATACCAATATTGTACTTTTTTGTATCAAGTATTTGTTTGTGCAGGAATACTTGCATACGGAAGGAGATTTGCTTGCCTTCTAGGTTCGGAAACAGTCATAGATCGAGTTGTGCCTTCAAGTGAAGACATCACCAATTCGGTTCTTGATTGCAACAATTGGACCTCCCAAAGGGGTTCGTATCAAGTGGTATCAGAGCTATTTGAATCCAAGACAATTCTCCATCAATTGCACAACAAAAATTAAGTGCAATTATTGAAGAAAAGAAAGTACAAGGAGAATGCCCGCAATCGGTCTCCTATAAAAGCAAAGGAAAAAAGAAAGAAAGAAAAGCAACGGAGAGTGCCCGAAACTAGTCTCCAACAATCAAATTGAAGAATCAAAAGGTGGAATTACAAATCTACAAGAAGATAGCAACCGGATTTTGGAGGAACGTCAAGACATTGATTGTTCTCGTGCCAAGGAGGTTGGCGACTCTTCCAAAGAATTGTAAGTGATACCTTTTCAAACATTGTTTTTCATTTTCCTTCCTAACTTTTCCTTACATCTTTTCATCCTTTCTTTTCACTTCATACCCTTTCATTCTTACCTTTTCAAACCATTCCTACCATTTTCTACCATCATAACTTTTCACCAAATCATTTGGATCCTTTCACCCATCTTGGACTACAAGTATCATACACTAACATTTGAAGACTCCATAGTCTACAATTATTTTCCTTTGACAGGTTTGAGTTGTTCAAACAAGGACTGTTCAAGGAAATAGAGTGGTAAAAGGCATTTGAGCATGTGAGCCTAGAAGAGTACAAACACGAGAGATTGAGTGAAGTGACATCAAATTCTACTTTTCTAAAAGTGACTAAATGGGGGTTTATTTATATTTTTGTTTGTTTTATTACTTTGTTTGTATGTTTTTAATCATGTCTAGCAGGGAAAGCATACATGGTCAAGATGATCAAGAAGATGATATACAAATCTTAATAAGGGAATTTACAAGAGTCATGAGAGCCGAACTAGAGCCTATTCATGCACACATAACACAACTCGAAATTTCTCAGAGTGGTTGTACTACTCAAGTTAAACCACGAGAGGAACAAGAGGCTGAATTTGGAGCCAATAATGTCCATCAAGCACCTCAACCAAATGCTAGAAGAAATGATCAAAGGGGAAGAGAGCCCTTGGATGATGACCTTAGCAACAAAAAATTTAGTGCGCCACAATTTCAAGGACGATCTCATCCCGAGGCATACTTTGCATGGGAGAGCAAGATTGAGGACATCTTTGATTGTCATAATTATTTAGAGCAAAAGAATGTGCGAATGGCTGCTCTTGAATTCATTAACTACACTCTCACATGGTGGGATCAATTAAACATCTCTTTGAGATATAATGGAGAAGGTCTCATAACAACATGGCGAGAAATGAAGGCCATCATGAGAAGACGTTTTGTTCCTACACACTACCATAGATACCTCATTCAAAAGTTACAATCACTAAGGCAATGCAATAAAAGCGTAGAGGACTACTATAAAGAAATAGAGATTGCCATGATTCGTGCCAACATCAATGAAGACTGAGAAGTCACTATGGAAAGGTTCCTCGCCAGACTTAATGTTGACATAGCTAATGTCCTTGAACTCCAACACTATGTTGAGTTAGAAGACGTGGTGCATATGGCCATCAAGATAGAGAGGCAAAACAAGAGGAAGCCATATAGGAGCAATACAAGTGCTTCAAGTTCACGATGGAATCCCGAGCCTCCTAAGAAGATCACGCCCATTCCAAAGGAGTCATTGCCTAAACCAAAGCAAACTTTAGTGGAGGACAGCAAGACTAAGCCTATGGTCAACCAAGAAAAGATAAGAGACATTCGGTACTTCAAGTTCCTTGGAAGAGGACACATTTCTAGCGAATGTCCTAACAAGAACATTATGCTTGTCCTAGATAATGGTGACATTATGTTCGACCATGAGGAAGAGGAAAAGGAAGTCCCTCCCCCACCAAAAGAAGAAAACTTAGAAGAAGAGGAAGAGGAATTAGGGGAACTCATAATGCCAACTGGAGAAATCCATGTAGTGAAGAAGGACTTAAGTGTTCAATAGCAATTTGTGTAACCATCATGTATGACCTTCTTGTCATACAACCAAGGGCGCCAAATAGTAGATGACTCGCATGCATGTGTAACAAGTCACACAGTACTTTATCTTTATAGTGTCCAATGGAGATAGGCACTAAGGTTTGCTTGTTCACTTTCAACTCTCCTCCATTGTTAAGCCATTGAAGTTGATAGGGATTTGGATGCTTGTAGGTCTTCAACCCTATCTTATTAATCAAGAAAGTGCTATCCACATTAGTGCAACTACCACTATCAATGATTAAAGAGCATACCTCCTTCTCCACTCGGCCTTGACGCCTAAACAAGGGACACATGACCAAGTGCAAATGAAGAAGTATATTGAAGATTCAAAGGTCAAACTTGAACGGGCACAAGACAAAGGGAAAAGCAAGGTGACTCATGATGAAAAAAAACCTATTGAAATGAAGAAAAGTGACCCTACACATGAAACATTATGTTTATTCAAAAAGAGGGGGACACGTTCATGGATGAGAAGGCCATCTCGACAAATACTTTTCTCTTCCATTTCGAATATTTTGGAAAGAAAACATCATTACAAAGAAGAGGGATTCCGAGAAGACAACATCACTCCTACACAAGTCTTCAATTTGGGGACAAATTGCCTTAAAGAAGGGGGTGATGTGATCCAATTCAAGGACTTTCCACCACCTTAATGAAGGATTTCTACAAGGATCAATTGACCTTTAATTTAGGGAGTTCCTTCATCGCCTTACTTTAATATTAGTTTTATGATGATAGAATTTAACATATGAGTTCACAATTTTAACTTAACTAATTTTCATTATTTTAAGTTATATTCCTTAGTTTAATTCTTCATTAACTACCTATATTGTGAGACACATTTCACTTACCATTGTTTATTGTTTTGCAAGGACAAAAATTCATACGAGAGATGGATATATGAAGATGAGAACCAAGCTTTTGGATGAACAAAATACCAGCCATGCACGTGGAATAAAATTATAGAAGATGCCTGCTTGGATTCAGCTACAACAAGGAAGAAAGCAAAATTTTCAAAGTGAAGCATTGTGTTCTTTGGACTCCAACGTTCAAATTAATGCAAGCAACATGAAATTGATCAACAATATAATTATATCATATGATGTAATTATAAAATAAGCAAGAATTCAAGCCCAATTATGAAGCAACTATTCGACATCCTAAGGAGACTCTTCATTCTAGCCGAACCAATGCAACCATACAAGAGCCATTGTTTCATTTTCAAATTGGAACCCTTCATGGCCGAATAATTTCATCTCTTTTCGGCTAAAGGAGCATTCTAGCATTATAAATAGCCTTGTAACTTCAATCGAAAGATATCTTTTGTCATACTCTTGAATTATTGAAATCAAATTTCATTTGTGATGTTTTTCCTTCACTTTTTTCTTTCTGAACATATCACTTTCAAGGCAACATTGTTTACTTTGGTGTCTTTGATTCCATCCATTGATACTTGTGGTTCCTAGATTGCTATCTAGAGGGTCCAAGTCCACCCCTAACCGGCTAGATAAGTGTCACAAGATTTGGGTCTTAAGTCTCTAATACTTAAGGTTCATCTTACCTTTGAAAGACATCCTTCTTTTCTTCTACTTTCATCGATTTAATTCTCCATCGACCATTATCTCTTTTTCCATTTCTTTTATTCATTTTCAACTTCCATGTTTCAATTTGAGATCTGGAAATTTCCATCTCATTCTATCCTTTCTAGCCCCTTCAATTTCACCCATCTTTCACCCTACATCACCAAAACACCAAAATAGCCCATTCTTCCTATCCTTCGAAATCCTTCAATTCTCAACCAAATTCTTCAATTCTTTCGACCAATCTCTTCATTTATATTCCAATAGAAAATCTAGAAAGTTTCATAATTTTCTAATTTCATTTGGTCGGTCAATTGAAGACTTCTTTCTAACCTACCCTTAAAGACTACGCTTCCAGTTTGTTTCGACAACCCTACTTTCCAGCCCTATAACTTTCTCATTCCTAAACCTTTTTCTAAAATGCTTGACCCTAAAACGTAGCCCTACATCCCATCTACAACATATAAAAAATTCAGCTCTTTTCCAAAACTATTTACCCTTCCAATCGAACCCTCAAAGTACCCTACCCGAAAATTGTCCAACCAGCCTTATTCGACCCTACCACCCTTCCTAGCCAGAATTCTCTTAATTGCTTCCGCTATTCTCTATACTATCATATACCAATAATGTACTTTGTTGTATCAAATATTTGTTTGTGTAGGAATACTTGCATTCGAAGGGAGATTTGCTTACCTTCTAGGTCTCGGAACAATGATAGATCGAGTTGTCCCTTCAAGTGAAGACATCACCAATTCGGTCCTTGATTGCAACAATTGGACCTCCCAAAGCGGTTCGTATCAATCTGCCTTTGTGGAACGCTTTCGTCTACACTTGTGGCACGTCTCCTCTGCATTATGGCTTATTTTTCGCCTACTTCTACAGTAGATCTGCGATCGTATAGAAATTCTCACATCGCTCGTATTTGATTTGCTATTATCGGTGCTCTTTCAAAGGTTAGATCCAATATTTGTGGCTGTTTGCCGATGTATTCAGATCTGTTTTTGCGAAGCAGCCTGTAAGTTTGTTTTGGTTCGCTCGCCACTCCTTCATTATCTAGGAAGCGTCTAGATGGATAGAGACAAAGGAATACTATTGATGGTTACTGGATTACTATGAATGATGGGCTTCAGATTCAAAAGAATGTTCGACTATCAGTGCGACTAGGTTTTCCTTTTCATTGTATTCTTTGTTTAGGTTTTTGGTGGACATAATCCCTAATTTTCTTTCTTTGTATGGTTGCATTTTACAGTTGTACCTTCTTTTGTTTTAATACAATTCAGTATCGTTTCAAGATAAAAAAAATACTATATACATGCTAAACTAAAAAACACATTAATTACGTGCTATATGAAAAGTTAAAGGATAAAAATATCTTATAAAAGTAATGAAAAAAAAACTATGTACTTTTCAATCAAACCAAAAAAATTAATTGACCGCTCATGTTATCTTTCGTTACCGGTCAACGACAATTTTCATTAACAAAAGGATTAATCACTTTTCCAAATTAAAAAGGTTCGATTAAGTTAGTGGCGGATCCATAAATATATTTGAGGGTGTGTACACATAAAATCTCAAAATTTTAGGGTGGGTACAAATCATACATATTACATAAAAATTAGGAGTAATTCATAAAAATAAATGTATAAATTTTAAAATGTTTAAGGTGAACCCGCACACCATATATATCCGCCATTGGATTAAGTGCACTATAATCAATTGAGTGCATTTTTTATACAGACAATTGTTTTTTTTTATTTAAGCGGTTTATAAACATTAAACGTTTTTAAATTTTGTGACAAAACCATATTCAATATTCTTCAAGAAGCACATGAATCATGGCCAGCAACATCCCCTCTAGAATTTAGTAAAATTAATTAATTAATCAATTTGGTTTTACACTTTATAATTACAAATTGAATTAAACGAGTAATAATAATGTGAAATTGGTCATGGAACAATGAGCATATATTCTCAAAAGTGGATCAATCAGGAATAAAAGTAGTTATGAATGTGGTACGTTTATCTTTAAAAAAAATATCGTAAAAAGTAGAATTTTATAAGGATAAAAAAACACAGATGATTAAACTCAAGAAGCCTTCCAGAAAGTCTCTCCTTTCATTATTTGTTTTGTTTTTTTTTTATCAGAAAAAGTAAAATATTGTATAAGATTGGTAAATCAGCATTACTAACGTCATACAATGATGTCTGATTATTAAGATTTGAAAAGTAGAATTTTATAAGGATAAAAAAACACAGAATATTAAACTCAAGAAGCCGTCCAGAAATCCTCTTCTTTCATTATTTATTTTCTGAATCGAAACTAATAATTGTTAAGATTTGAAAAGTCATACGAAAATAAGTTTATTTGCATCCAAATAATCTGTTAAGAATAGTCATCCAAATAATTATTGAATTGCAAAACCATTCAAACACCGAAAGCGTGTGTTTTTACTTTTCTCATTTTGCTTATTTGCATCATCTCAACATTTTTATTTTAGGATTAAGAATATTGGAGTTTACGGTTTTATAATTTTAAATTTTTGGTTTCGAGTTTAAGTTTTAGACTCTGTTTGGTTTGGTGGGAAAATGAAAGAATGAAGAGAAAATAAAAAAGTTGAAAGAAAATAAGTTTTAAGCATGCTTAAAAGTGAGGGGGGGAAAATTGAAAGAGACTATCTTTTTTCATCTCACGTGTAAAAAAGGAAATCAGTCTAACTTTGAGGGAAAGAGTGAGATAAAATATGAGAGATGCGAGTTATTTCAAAAGTTGCATTTTTAAATTAGTTTAATTTTTTCTTTTATTTTATCAACTCTGCCAAGTAATGGATAGAAAGAAAATGATTTTTTTTTTCAATTTTTTTCATACCAACGGAAAGAAAAATCAATTTTTCATTAGTTCAACTTTCCCACCCCTTCAAATTTTCATCTTTCTAATTTCACAATTTGAGTTTTAAGATTTGAAGTCGAAGATTTTTTGTTTTAAAATTTTAGGGATTAATGTTTTAGTATTTTTATGGAAAATGTTAAATAGTATGAATAATATTAATTATAAGTGAGAAAATGATAAATTTGTGAAATTATTATATATAAAAATATTAAATTAATGCATACAAATACTTGTTCAAATTTTACAAGATAATGATTTTTAATACAAAGAAGAATTTTTCTTTCTTTTCTAGTTTTTATTATGGGATAAAACAATGCAATGGTCACTTACGTTTAGTCAGTGTACACTTTTGCTCACCAATTTTAAAAAGTTGAACTATTTGGTCACTTACATTTTTCGTTGTGCAAACTTATGGTCACTCAAACGTTAGTTTCCGTTATCCCAATGGCGTGAATGCTAATAAAAAAAGTTTATTTTAATTATACCCCTAAATTTTTAAAAGTTTATTTTTTATCATTCTGAAAGAGTTTGAGAGCCAGCAGACCTAAAACCTGGCCTCCTAGCACAACACAAGCAAGAAGACTGGTTTTCAAATATCATATTCCCAACCACTCTTTTTATCCATTCTTTTTTATCACTCCACTTGTAGACTCCTATATTCGTTAACACTGTTTCTGCCATTGATCCATAATCCATTCTTTAGTAAAAAAAAGATTGGTATTATTCAAGTGTTTGATAAAGTAAGTTCTGGTTATTGTACAACTTTGCTTGAATTGGGGGGGTATTATTCTTGTTCGATTGTTCATGTAGCAGTGTTTGCTGCTTTTTTGTGTAAATAGAATGGAAAGTTCCGGTTGGCATTAGCTCTTAGGTTCGATCACATAAAAAACCTTCCCTCCCCTCATAAATAAACTATGCCATTTTATAGTAAGATGAAATAGCATCTTTGGTTCTAAAACAAGGATTGTCTACATACTTTATCCAATAGCAAACCTTTATTGCTTAATGATCCAAAACACCACGATTACTGAATTAATTGATGCTTGATATATGAGCATTGTTCGTAATTAAGTTCATAAGCTTAATGAATATGTAATGGAAGTCACTTGAGAGGTACTTCCACAGGAAATTCATCAATTTCACCCATCCCAGGATTGATCTCCATTGTTGGATCTATTGGTTTTAGCGCACGCCAAACACAACTGTTGCACTTGAATCCTGATCCGAACCCGATTTGCCATACCCTGTCACGTTTCTTGATTCTCCCTTTGGCTTCTAGGTAAGCCATTTCGTACCACAAGGAGCTGCTGGAGGTATTCCCAAACCTGTAAAGAGTCATCCCGGAAGGCTCCATCTGCAATGGAAGCAGCCCTAAGCTTTTCTCCAACCCGTCCAACACACTTCTACCTCCCGCGTGAATGCAGAAATGCTCAAATGCCAACTTAAAATTCGGCGTGTAGGGCTTCACAATCTTCATTTTCAGAGCTTGTCTCAAGAATAATGTCGCCAAAAACAGGAGCTGTTCTGAAACTGGGAGAACCGATGGCCCTAGTGCTGTGATATTTGCTTTCAGGGCGTCGCCGGCGACGACCATGAGGTCTTTCGACAGTGAAACGCCCACTTCGTTGGCTTCATCTTCTTGTTGATATACACAACGGTAACTCCTCTCATCGGCACCTGTGTGAGTTCGAAGAGTGCGGACAAGTTCATACTTGGAACGACGTCGATCCGATGATCGATTTGACAGAAGAATTGCAGCACCACCCACTCGAAATAGGCAATTACTGACAAGCATTGTGCGATTATTTCCCTTATACCAATTGTTCGCCAGGTTCTCCGTACTCACCACTAAAGCATATGAGTCGCAATGCACCTACATGAATATACAATGTCGAGAATGATTTTACGCTTCATAAACTTTATTATTCTTTATTAAATAAAGAGGTAAAATGTCGAAATTCGAACCATAAAAAAGTGATAATCTACCACACAACAAATAAACAAACATTGAATGAAGATCACAAATTGCAAAAGACCCCTACAATTCCAAACCTGGTCTGAATAGGAACAATCAAAGATCACAAGTTGAATGAAGATTGAAGTCAAAATTAAACTTTTACCTCAACAATGAGATAGTATGCGATTTAAAGGAATCCACGACCTACTCAACCACTATCTATTTGAAGGGAAGCTTTTACCCTAGAGCTGAACTTGTAACACATACACTTTACCAAAGAAACATTATCGTTGCGATATTGCTTAGAAGTGTCGTTGTCGGGACCAGGGGCGGATCCAGGAATTTGAACTTGGTGGTTCACTGACCAACAATAAATATAATCAAATGTAAACCGAGAGTAAACTGAATAAATTAATAAAAACTATATTTTAAAAATTATAAAAAAAAAATAAATTAAAAAATATTAAGGCATAAAAATGACTATAAATAAACTTAATTAGTGAAAATAGTAATAAAATAAAATAATAAAATAGTAGTAATAGAAAAAAAATAATATATATGGTAATAAAAATAAGGGATAACTACATATTTAGTACTCCACCTATTCTCGTGTTACTGTTTTTGTACCCCACCTATTTTTTTGGAAAAATAGTACCTAACGTTATGTTTTGTTTCTATTTTGATACCCGTCGTTAAAAAAATAACGGTAAACTGAATAGGAGAGAGAAAATCACATGTGGCAGGTTGCCACATCATTTTCTCTCTCCTAGTCAGCATGCCACGTCAACTAAAATCATAAAAAGCACATGTGGCATGCTGACTATGAGAGAGGAAATGGCGTGGCAGCATGCTACGTGCGATTTTCTCTCTCCTTGTTAGCATGCCATGTGTGCTTTCCTCAGTCCTACTCAACATGCTATTAATTTTTTAACGACGGGTACCAAAGCAGAAACGAAACGTAACGTTTGGTATTATTTTGCTAAAAAAAGGTGGGGGCTAAAACAATAACGCGGAGGTAGGTAGGATATTAAATGTGTAGTTATCCCTAAAAATAATAATAATAATAATAATAATAATAATAATAATAATAATAATAATAATAATAATAATAATAATAATAATAAATGTAATAATAGAGGAGGTAATATATTACACAATAATTAGAATTCTAATAATAAAAAAGTATATTGACTACCGAAAAATAATAGTGGTGTTTTATTATAATAAAATAAAAATTTAATAACAATAAAATAAAATAATAACTAAAGATGAAAATAAAAATAAACACACTGAGGGATCAAACTGAAAGAAAATAAAACTTGAAAGGGTCAAAATAACCTATACGAAATTATATTAGGGGAATTATATTAAAATGAATTACAAACAAAATGGGAAGGACCCATATAGAAATTACCACAAAAAGTTAAATATGTTTTTTTTTTTCATTTTTAATCGGGACGGAAGCATGACTTTCGAACCTATAAAAATCTAGGGGCGAAAATAGATTTTTAATAGAAAATACTTAGAAAATTTCTTAAAAAATTAAAAACATATACAAATTTTAAATTTTCGAAGGAGCTACTGCCCTTCCAGTCCCTTCGGTCCATCCATGTTTTTAATGGTGGGTCACGTGACCCACCAGGTACCATTGTAGATACGCCCTGGTCGGGACGGACGTACGTTGAGGATATGAGGGGAAATTGTCCATCTAGCTTTAATGGTTTAACTATATTTTAAGTCATTATAGTTTTAAAAACATTTTAATTATATCCTTTTCTTCTGAAATAGTCTCGCATAATTTATTTTTAGGACCTTATCGATTTTAAAATTAATTAAATTAAGCATTGATTTCCAATTTTTTGTTTTAATTTCAAAATTAATAAAATTAAATCTTAACTCAATTAAATTTTAAGATTTAACTCATGATTCACTCCGGACTTCGTCTCAGGTTGTCGCGCATTAGGTTAAGTAATTGAGGGAATTATTTAAGGGGGAGAAGTTTATACTTTAACTTCTGAATGAAATTTTTATAGAAATATTGATTGTTTTAAAAATATATATATAAATAATACTCCGTTAAAGTTTTGAAATAATTAATTTCTAATAAAATATATATTTTCTATAACTCAATGTATAAAACCTTTTTATTAAAAAAACATAAAAAAATATGCTTGGAATTTAGAACTCTCTAGTGTTAAAACAACTCTTTAACAAATTAACAGTTATTATTTTAATTTATGTACATGATAATGATAAATTTAAAAATCATCACTTATTTATCAAAATTAGAATGCATATTATACAATTAAATAAATAGAATATATCCATGCATAACATGGATCACAAACTGGTTATCTACGTATAAATTAATCTCTCTTATATTATCATTTTAATATTTGTTTGCCTTTTGAGTTAAACTATTGATAAGTGTGCAATCACATATGGTCAATTGGTCAAGCTACTTATTTTTGTTCTCTCATATTTTTTAAGGTCATGGGTTTTAGACTCGCTAAGCAGGAATGAACCTAGAAGGGGCTGGAGGAAGCGACCGCCTCCTTAAAATTTAAAATTTGTATATGATTTAAAAAGTTTCTATGTATTTTGTATTGAAAACCTATCCCCCAACATAAAGTCATGTGTCCATCCCATTTATTAGGAGCACTTCCCTTTCTTCCTCTAGAGTCCCTCTACCCCTCGCTTCTAGATAAGATTAAAGTTAGATTTAATTATTTTTTAAAAACAAGTTAACTATCGATAAGTTTCCTCCAAGCCCGCCATATTAATAAATGACTTAACATTTTTTAATCTAATATCGTTTTGTGAAAATAATAAATTGGACATTAGACTCGAACAAGCAACTCGATTCTCGAAATAGTATACCCCTTTCTTATTTTTATTTATTTCTTTTAATATCTTTTATTTATTTTAGGTTGTCTTCGGTCCGGGTTGCTTTCGGTTCCGGTCCATATGGTTTGATTGAAAATCGATTCGGGTCCATTTCAGCCCAACTAAAATTCTTGTCGGTTTTGATTTCTGTTATGTTTAGTTCGAGTTTCAGATCAAATTCAACTCATCATGTTCGGGTTGATATCAGATCTCGGATAAGGTAAATCAGTTTGGGTCTCTGGTGAAGTTGATTAATATTCATGAATTATTTTGAATCTTAATTGTTTATTTACTACGCATGAAAATGGATTATTTCATTTCCCCCTAAACATTACATTTGATTTTAGTTTAATTGCTTGTTTTTTTTAAAGAAATATTAGATTAAAAGAAATACACATATGTGAAAAAAAAATCAAGGTATTTTTTGTTGGCTAAAGGGGTACTTTTGTCCTTAAGTTCGACCCAAAAATGCAATTTCGCCCCTCGTCGAAAAGTGCACTCAATGTGGCCCTCCAGTCCATGAAATCGATCAAATTGGCCCTTTGACCGACGTTGACCGTTAAGGTGCTGACGTGGCAGTTAACGGTGATGACGTGGCAGTCCATGATGCTGACGTGGTGGTCAATGATGCTGACGTGGCAGTACACATGGGATGATGATGTGGCAGGAGGGGCTGAATTGATTATTTTAACCGAATTCAAGGGCATAATTGATTTTTTTCCTGAGTTTAGGGGCATAATTAAAAGTTTGATAACTTATTTAATCTTTAAGCTAAAAAAATAAAAACTATTAATATTTAAATATTCATAAAATATTAAAAAAAATAAAAATACTATAATGAATTAAATATAAGTAAAAATATTAAAGTTATAAATATAAAAAATTTAAAAATATTTATAAACCATTAGAGAATCTTTCGATTGTTTCCCGTTATGCTACGCGTACTAATGTTCCTTGAACATATTTTCAATTGAGACATCCTTGTATTAAAGTATTAATAAAGCCAAAATTCTCTTTCATTTCTGTACATCAAATATTAATGAGCATCAATTTGATGTAAAATAGAGGGAAAAAATTGAATTCTATTGTTACTCTAGTACAATGTTGATTCCACTAAAAAAATCTAACGAATAGTATTACTCGAAATGACGAAGTCGAATTTTTTCCGATAAAAGTGTTTACTTTTTTAATAATTTATAAAAAAATTATTAAGTTTTTAGATTAAATTTTATTATTTTTTAATTCATAATATATTTTAATTTTTTATATAATTTTTATTTTCAGTAACTTTTAGAATATTTTATTTATTTTTATTAACTTTATGAATTTTTATAAAATAAATTGAAGAATATTTTGATCTTCTGTGAGAGTCTATCACTTTGTTTTTTTAATTATTCTCACTTAATAAATCTATTTATCTAGTTTTAATATTTTAAAATAATTTCATAAATTCTTATTTTTCAACTTAAATATTAAATAAGTTATAGAACTTTTAATTAAAATCAATTATGCCCCTAAACTCAGGAAAAAAAATCAATTATGCCCTCGAATTCAGTTAAAATAATCAATTCAGCCCCTCATGCAATGTCATCATCCCACGTGTACTGCCACGTCAGCATTGTTGACTGCCACGTCAGCATCATGGACTCCCACGTCATCACCGTTAACTGTCACGTCAGCACCGTAACGGTCAACGTCGGTCAAATGGTCAATTTGATCGATTTTATGAACAGGAGGGCCACATTAAATGCACTTTTCGGCGAAGGACGAAATTACATTTTTGGATCGAACTCAGGGGCAAAAGTACCCCTTTAGCCTTTTTTGTTACATAAGAAGTTGAATTGGTTGTGTATTTTATAAGAACTTTTTACACCAATATGCCTATTGAAAGAATGTTAAAGTCAAGTAAGAAACCTGTAAAAGTTGATTAGCGAGGTCTATAGAAATAATCCCAGCACTGCAACCCATGCCAGCAAGATTATAGGTGACAACACTCTGTCTAAGCTTGTAGCGATTGACTATGGTGGCCGCGAGAGACGGGGACGGACTGAACAAACTGCTATTCACCACGACGATTCCAATATCGCTAGGCTTCACCCCGGTTTTCCCCAAAATATCATCGATTGCTCCGAACATGACCGTCTCGGTTTCGGTCCTCGCCTCCGTCATAGTTTTGATAAAAGGGATTTGCATGAAGGCCGTTGAGCCGTATGTGGTCTCACCCAAACCTGATCTTTCCAATATTTTGTTTAGAAACAGTAAGCTTTCTTGGGAGAAAAGCCCACTTTCGTCACACAGCTGCATCAAACGCTCTTTCCCCACCATTCGATCCTTTCCGGGCTTGAAACATGCGAAATTCACCAAGTAAACGTTTCTTCTCGGTCGCCTCATCAAGTAAATGGTAGCTAAGAAACCGATGAAAATCGACAACAGAAACATATCTCGGGTTGCAAATATTGAAGGATGGGTTAAGATGAGGCAAAAGAGGGTTATCATTACAGTGAGGTACAAAGCATTGGAGATCAGGTAATGGTAACCATATTTGAGCCTAACAGATTCAATTTGTTCATTGACTAACACTACAAGAATATAGACTTTTAGTGACAAATTGACAGTGACTAGTAGTAATTTTGTCACAAATATTAAACATTTGTGACAGATTTTTTGTGCGACACTATTAGCAGTAGTTGTGACGATTATATTAGTAATTGTGGTGTATTTTTATTTGGTCACTATTATAGTAGTAATTGTGACGATTATATTTTTCACAATTAAATTCTCACTATAAGTCTATAATTGTGACACAAATTTCATTGCCACTAAAACTTTGACACGTGATAGTGACGATATATAAAGTAGTCACTATAATTTGATATTTGTTGTGACAATGCAATTGTTTGTCACTTAAAATTTTACTTTTGTTGTGATAAATTTTGTCACCAATAAAAAATAAACTTAATGACAAGTTATATATTGTCACAATAATAAATTTATTTTTATAATTATAGAAATAATAACAATTATAAAAAAATTGAAGTTACCATAAAGGCATAAACTAGTTTATCAAAAGGTAAAATAATTCTATTATTCTCTACACTATGTGTAAATTGTTGTCTTTGTCATTCTATTTTGATCAATTTTAGTCCCAATATTTTTGAAATTTTAAAATTTCAATCTCAATCCAAACGGGACAACGACAATATGATTAAATTACAATGACTAAAAATGATTGAACAAAAGAATAAAAATCAAAAGTTTTACTTAACATATTTAAAGACTATCATTCATGTCAAGATCGAAATTTCAAAATTTAAAAAGTACATTTTTTTAATAGAAAGTACATAAACTTAAAGTGAACAAATTAAAGTAAAAGACTAATATGTAATCTTGGCATAATATGTGAAAGCAAAATTTTACCTTGTGAAAAATTTTACACTTGATATTTGTTTTAACTTTTCTTGTGGATGTAAAATTTACATTGTTAGTATAATAAATATTTATCACATAAAGGATAATTCTATCAATAATTTAGGTGTAAATCTTAATATTCATATGTTTATATTTTAAAACTAACTCGATTATTTTTATATATTTTCTTCAACAAAACATATTTCGTATAGGAAACCATATAAAAATTAATTAAATTATTATTTTATTAATTATTGTTATAATTCATACATACTTTTAAAATAAATAAAATTAATTTCAATTACAATTTAACCTAAATAATATTTTACTTTCAAAATAATATTAAATTTCTTGCCTAGCCTAGTGGATAGACATTGTACTCTCCCCTAAAGGTTTCAGGTTCGATCCCCCACGAAACCATGCATTGTATTTATTTATTAAAAATTGATATATGAATATGCCACATCATCTATAATTAACCCCCTCGTCATGGGCTAGCAGCCGAGCTACCTTGGTGTAAGTGACCTTCTCCTAGGCTCATGTGCTCGTCGCAGAAGTCAAGGGTTGGTATCTAGCACATTCGCTACGCCATGAGACAACGCTATCGAGATAAGTCCTTGGATAATGGACATGTGATTAAGGCTGGCTTGTTAGGGGGATGAGTCCCTTCGAGTGCAGTACGACATGCCCGATCTGGGCCTGAATAAGATGGTTGCAACTAAAAAATATAATTATTTTATTATTATTGAAAGTGACAATGTATTTTAGACACTATTTCAATATGTATTTGTGATAAAATGTTTGTCACTAATAAGAATAATATTAGTGTCTAAATTTTAGCCACCATTATTAAACTTTTGTGTCAAAAAATATAGTCATAAAAAATATAATTTATTGTGACAAAATGCATAAAAATTGTCACTAATATAATAGTGACGGAGTTATTAGTGACGACAGGTGACGACTTAGAAAAATAGACACTATAAATATCAGTGAAAATTTAATACTTTTAGTGACTATTTTTTATGTCACTAAAAACCTTTTTTCTTGTAGTGTAAGCTGGTTTTTTTCTTTTCATTCATCATCATTGATGGTGGCGATGTTTTGCAAGGTTAAACCATAAAGAGACTGAAATTAATTTATAGGGAGTTTGGGATAGAGACAACTAATCCTGTAAACGGACCGAATAAACACGAACAAGGCTATGTTCAAAATCACCTCTATCCATATTGATGTCAGTTTCAAGGTAAAACAAGACTATTTGTACTAATTCTACCCATACGCATAGTATGTACAATTTGATTGAGGAGTAATTTGGATTGATGTGGATGTTACTTTCTTGGGGGTCCTATATTTGATGCTTATTCATGGTTCTAATGTACTATGTGTTTAGACTAGTAGTATTCATCTTCCTAACTTTTCTGTTTCTCAATATATATTACATTTAGCTTAGCACTCAACTGTTACCTAGAGTATCATATGTCAGTACAAGAGATGGGTAGGGATGATAACTGGGTGGGGAATTATGAACTAACGGGATGAAGAATAACTTAAATTATTATCTACGAGGATAAGTGTCGAGAAAGTTTTATCCTCAGAGCTCAAATGAGGATGAAATTATTATATTCGCATAATAGGATCCCCAAACCGTACTCTTATAAATTCGCATAGATATCCCAGAAAATATCCGTAGAGATCCCTAAAAGAAAGAAATTCTATTCATTATTTTACTTATAAGGATAGATTGTCATTTTTATTTTATTTAAATTGAAGCCTTGTATTTATTTAATTGAAGGTATATGGATCATGTCTGGTTGACAAACATATAAGTTTATCTTCTTTCAAAGTTCAAATAGGAAAATAAATCTACAAATTCAATTTGTTTAGACCAGTTTGCATTAAACCAATATTAGGATCATAAACTATTTGATCATTTCAAATTTTTTTATTTAAGATTTAAGAATTGGTTATTTGAAACTTTATTGTTTATAACTTATTTCAATAAAATTACTATAAAGAATTAAGATATAAAGCATTGTTGGGTCTCAAATTAATTCAGATAAGCGGAAAATAATATAATCAAAATTCTTAAAAGAATAAAATGCATCTATTGCCTACCCTATTTTTTTAGTTCCGACCTCAAAATTTTACTTTCATTTTAAATTAATTTAGGTTCGCCTATTTAGCTAATCATTTACAGTGGAATTATAAAAGTTTGGATAAATCTGAGTGTATTTGAGATTAAAACTTATATAGAATAAAATCTTGTGTAAAATATAAGTTGGATTTTAATAGATAAAAAATATAAAAATTTAATATAAATATTACTCGTTTTTTAACTGAGACTACTTGTTAGTTTCAAAATAATGTCAAAATATTTTTTTTAATTATAAAAACCATTAAAAGAAGGCTTAATGCACCCTTTTTTTTTCCCTGAAAGAGCAACTTTTGATTCTTGAACTTCATTCTCTTTGGAGAAACATGTTATTTGATGTTCTAACTTTTAACCTAAAATCTACCCATCAATTTATGTTTGTTTGGTTTTTACTGAAATTAATTTTCATTTTGTACCCTCTTTTTTTTACTGAGAACAACAAGCAATTCAAGGACACCATGCGTTACCTTTGGATGCCGCCGCAGCCGCCTCCAATGCCAGGACCACCTCAGCTACCGCTGCATCTACCGCCTCGACTTTTGTTGTAGGAACGGGGCAAACGGTATTCGCCGACGACCACCGAGGGGGTCAACAAGTAACCTCCTCGAGTTACACCCTAGAATATTCCAGCACCACCGCAGCATCGTCCGACTCTTTCGGGACTCATGTCTCACCGGTTTCGGATTTCACTTATTACTACAGCAGCAACAACACCAACATCACCATTAACAACCCTAATCCAAACTGTCTCCAAACGACACAAGAATTCTCCTGTAATTACTACAACTATGGCATGGATTTTCCGACCTCGGAGCAAAGCAACAGTTGGCTAGACACCATTGATGGCTCATGGCTCGGACAATATCTTCAACTCTGAGGATTTCTATTTCTTACAACAGCTATTCAATTTTAACATGTGAACAAAAATATCTTCAAATACAGTATAACCAGACATTCCCAATGTTGTCGTCTTCGTTGCTTTATCAATGGAGGTTGAATGTTAAAGGTGGTTTTTTACCGATTGATTTTGGGTGGAGGAGGGAGGTGGAGGGTGGTATTTTGGAGAAGAAGATAGGGTATTTTGGGTACTTTAGGAAATATAATTAAATTAATAAATATTTTAATATATTTATTTCCTTTTTATTTTATTTTATTTTATTTTAAAAATTAAAAATTAATAAAAAAATGATGTGGTGCGTTCTGATTGGTTAATACAATTTTTTTAACGGGTTAGCTTTTTGGGTGAAATGGATAACGTCAAAAACATTAAGGGGCAAAAGAGATGAAAAATACTTTACGAGGCAAATTGAAAAAAACAAATAAAATTTAGGGGAAAAAGTACATTAAATCTTAAAAAAAATTATAAAACTTTATCTACAAACGGTCATAGTCCACTATCATATGTCAAAATTAAAACACTTCGTCATCAACATAACAAATAATTACTCCAATTAAAATGAAAATTAAACAATAACATGTTAACGAAAAGTTCATTAACATTATCGACGTTACGATTGAACCTGAATATCTAAAAATAAATACCATCCACTTTTTTAATAGTGCCACTTGTTGAGTTCTTAAACAATAACTAAATGTACAAATGAATTTCCCTACATATAAATCAAATTTATACAACATATTCAAATATCTATAGAAATCTAAATTTATACGACATAAACATAGTTCTTCCCTAGTGCGCCGCAGGAAGTCAACACATCTACTCATTCTCTTGCTCGACATGGAAAGGCATGTTAATGGATTTTTCCTTTGTTCGACATCTTAGGAGCTACACGAAATTGTTTAACCAACCAAATAGGTAAATACACCTTCCATTCCTTTTATCTTGAAAGGATAAATTAGGTAAATTACTATTGAATTTTACTCCCAAACCTATTTTAGTTACTAAAGTTTCAAAATGTTCAATTTACTCACTAAAGTTTAAATATTGAACTATTTTTGTGACTCATTCGTTAACTTTTTTACAGTATGTATTTACCGGCGAATGAAAATTTTTTTCCGAGATCCGAACAGTAAAAATCTTCATCGGCATGAGGGAAGTAATATATTGAGAAATGGGCTCCATCCGACCGTGGAAGAAGGAAATCGGCGAGAAAGAAACTGAATTTTTTTGCCCAATTCATAGACTTCGAGACACTTTTTAACAAAATGAAGGTCGAATTCAGACTCAGGAGAACAAAACGAAGTAACTGGTGAAATTTGAAACTGAATAACCACCATCTATAAACATCAACGATGACGTCCGGCGACGGCAAACGATATCCACGTCATAACATCAAAAGTACATATTAATTTCCTCATTATTCCTTGGTATTTATAGACTTGGGGGTCCATTTGCAGTTTCCAGTAGCATTCCAACACCAACAGCACGTGCTAATTTCCTCATTATTCCATGGTATATATAGACTTTGGAGTCGATTTGCAGTAGCATTCAACATCAAAAGCGCGTATTAATTTCCTCATTAACTATTTATGTACTTTGGAGTAATTTGCAGTTTCCAGTAGCATTCCAACACGAAAGTGCACATTGATTTCCAATTCCAGTGTCTGAAGGTGGGAGGACAGATGGGGCTATGAACCCTTCAAAAATTTGAAAAATCGAAAAAATGATAATTTAGTATAATATTAAAATTGTTATTTAATCCTTTAAAAATATATAATTCATCGTTAGCCTTCATAAGTTTAAACAATTTTAAATAGCACCTTTTATAAATAATATCGAATTCTGCCGGTGTCCAATTCCATAATATCCATAGACTTTGGGGTCAATTTGCATTTTCCAAAAGCATTCCAACACCAAAAGCGTGTACTTTTCTCATTTGGATTATTTGCATCATCTCAACATCTTCATTTTAGGACTAAGAATATTGGAGTTTGTTGACAGCGTATATGTGCAACTCTGTCAAACGTGGTTTGGGGGAGCCTTGGACGGTGGAGAGGAGGGGACTGCTTGTTTCTTGACTTGGGTTCTGGAGTTTTTGGGCAGGGGTTATGGAGAGGACGGGTGGCGCCCCCAAACCACGTCTGAGAGTGTTGCACATATATGCTGTTAATAGAGTTTAAGGTTCTATAATTTTGAATTTTTAGAGTTGGATTTTAAGGATATAGACATTGTTTAGTTGAAGAAAGAAAAATATGTTTTAAATATGCTTTGTAAGGAAGAAAAGTGAGGGGGAAAGAAATTGAAAGAGAGATCTTTTTTCATTCTCATCTGTAAATAAGAAATCATTATAACTAGGATGGAAAGGGTGAGAGAAAGTATGAGAGATATAGCTATAAAAAAATCATGTATTTTTTCTCTTATTTTTTTCAACTCTACAGTAATGAATAAAAAGAAAATAAAATTTTCATTCTTTTTTATAATTTTTACCAAGCACACCAACAGAAAGAAAAATAAAATTTTTATGAGTTCTACTTTCCCCCTTTCAAATTTTCTTTTTATTCTACCAAGGAGAGGTTTAGAGTTTTAAGATTCTAAGTCGAAGTTTTTTTTTTTTTTGTTTTGGAATTTTAAGCCTTAAGATTTTAGAAAATGAAAAATATTAAATAGTTTGAATGATATTAATTATAAGGGAAAAACAATAAATTTATGAAATTATTATAGATAATATTAAATTAATGCATACAAATATTTATTTTAATTTTACAAGATAATATAAAAATTTTAAGAGTTAATTGCACCATATGTCCCCAAACTATGACCCTAATTCTAAATTGGTCCTTAAACTTTTTAATATTTTAATTTCATCCTCAAACTATGACCCTTATTCTAAATTAGTCCTCAAACTTTTGAATGTTCCATTTTCATCCTCAAACTATGACTCTCATTCTAAATTGGTCCTCAAACTTTTTGAGCATTCTAATTTCATCCCTAAATTATCAGTATACGCTTATCATATATTATGTTAATAAAATCGTTATAAAAATTGTTAATTTTCATGAAACACTGATGTGTATTATGTAAAATATGATGTGGTATAAACAAAAAATTGAGGATGAAATTGTAATATTCAAAAAGTTTGAGGACCAATTTAGAATGAGTGTCATAGTTTGGAGATGAAAACAGAACATTCAAAAGTTTGGGGACTAATTTAGAATGAAAATCATGGTTTGGGGATGAAATCAGAATATTTAAAAGTTTAAGGACTAATTTAAAATGAGAATAATAATTTGGAGACATGCGATGCAATTAACTCAAATTTTAGTAATATTTGTCACTATTCTCAATGTTACGTACTGTATGGATAGTTGCACCCGAAAGAAAGGAAAAAGTTTTTCTTCGAGTCCCTCTATGATGTTATTGCTTCTTTGCAGCTCCCAATTGTCTTGGGGTGACTTTAATGCAGTTAGGAGTAGGGAAGAGAGAATGGGGGTCATTCATAATATTGGGTCCATGTATTGCTTTCCCGACTTTATAATTTTGAACAATTTGGTTGATTTACCTCTTTCGGGATGTTCGTATACCTGGTTTAGGGGCGGAGATGGGGTTGCTGCGAGTAGACTAGACTGTTTCCTTGTTTCACCAGAAGTTGTGGGATGTTTCCCTAATATCCTGCAATGCTCGATTCCCAAAGGACTTTCAGACCACAATCTGGTCATTTTAAAGGAAGTTAAGGAACAAGGTGGACCAAAACCTTTTAAGTGGTTTTCGCACTGGTCCGAAAAGCCTAAACTAGGGGAATCAATGATCCAAGAAGTGAATGATGCGGATAGGAAAGACGTGGGAGCAACTTTGAGAGATATAAAAGTAGCGATGAAGAATTAGGTTCAAGTTTTCAGGGCCTCAAAGTCAGATTCCACTGAAGATATTGAGAAGAAGATTGAGGTTTTAGAAGACAGACTGTGTTCACTTGGGTATAATTTTGGTTTGGTTAGTGAACTGCAATCTCTTAAGTTAGAAATATGGGCCAGGTTCAGAAGGGAGGAGCGTGAGTAGTTGCAAAAATCAAGACTGAAATGGTTTCGCGAGGGAGATAAAAATACAAGATTCTTCAACCTATCATCTACATTAAGAAGTAATCGTAATAAGATTGCATCCATCAATATCGATAACCGAGTCCTTGATGATCCTAAACTCATTAGTAAAGCTTTTGAGGATCATTTCTGCCAAAGTTATAACAGTTCACATACCTTATCTATTACAGTCAATGAAATATGTAGTGCTATTCAGAGTGCGGATGGGAATAAGTCACCTGATCCGGACAGGTTCAACTTAGACTTGTTTAAGAAATTCTAGCCATCCTTAAAAACTAAAGTTCTTGAAATACTTGTATTTTGTCTAGATACCCGCGTGTATATATATATATATATATATATAGTTCTCTATAAATAAAACCAAAATATAAATGAATAATAAAGCCGAATATTAAATAAATAAATAAGTCCAAAAGTCCATATTAAATAAATATTTTCCATCAATAAGTGTCCAATTTACATATAAATCGTGTATTCTGAGTTCTTAGTGATGCCTTTTGGATTAACCAACGCACATGATGCTTTCATGGACATGATGAATCGTGTATTCCATGAGTTTTTGGATCAGTTTGTGGTAGTTTTCATCGATGATATCCTTGTGTACGCTCGTACCGAGGAGGATCATGATAGACACTTAAGGATAGTGTTGCAAGTGTTGTTGGAGAACCAGCTTTATGCTAAGCTGAGCACGTGTGGGTTTTGGCTTAGGGAGGTAGTCCTCCTTGGACATGTTGTATCGACCGAGGGTATTCGTGTTGATCCACATAAGATAGAAGCAATGATGAATTGGAAAGTGCCTAAGTCGGTGACAGAGGTGCGAAGTTTTCTTGGCTTGGCTGGATATTACCGTAGGTTTGTCAAGGGTTTTTCGAAGATTGCTGCACCTTTTGACCAAGTTGTTGCAGAAGAATGTTCGCTTTGAGTGGACAGATGCGAGGCAACAAGCTTTTGAGAAGCTGAAGGAAGCTTCGATGCAAGCTCCTTGTTGTGTGATCTTGCAGTACTATAAATGATACGCAAATGGTGCAAGTATACACATCGAACGAGTAATAAAGTGATGAGTGCGTATCGTCTCCACAGGGATTGGCGGTATTCACGGTTGCTGTAACAATAAAGATTGAACTTTTTGCAGATGACAATGCTATAGTAAAGGAAATGAGGTATAATAATATTGAAGCAAAACACTGCAGAGAAAGATAAGATAAAAATATGATAGACATGTCCCCTTTCGTATGCGAAACTCACTACGGAATGACTGGCTGGGAATGATGGACAACCTAACTCAAGCTTCTTAACGATACTAAAGCTCTTCAACTATCTTCTATGCTAGGCGGGATTTGCTAAGAATGATCCTAAACTATCTCTAGCCAGGAAACTGGGAGTCAAAAATGCTACAGCAATACCTCTCGGCGTAAACTCTTAACACTCTCCTACCCTTCACGAACTATCATTTTTAGCCCTTGAAACCTATCACTTATCTTTAAGGTAGGTTAGTGTAATGCCCTGGTTTTGAGCCTAGATGTTTTAGACATCGGATCGGACCGGTCGAGAACGGTTCGAATCGCGTAAGGTGACTTTTGGAAATCAAGGATCGGGATAGGATAAAATTGTGATAAAATTGTTAAAATCCTCTAAAAATATAATTGAGAGGTTGGTCAAGTCAATTTTACAAAAAATGATTTGGAAAGTGGACATTTTGAGCAGTGACCAAATTGTAAAGTTTCAAAACTAGGAAAAATATGATTTTAAAGGTGGAAGACAAAATCTTAGAATCTCTAGGGGGCTTTAAGTCAACTTGACCTTTCTTCAATGTGACATGTGATTTAAATGGATTTTTAATTAAAGGATTTTAATTAAAATATGATATTAATTAATTGGTAGTTAATGGATTTTCATTTTACGTAACTACCAATTCCCTCTCATTTTAGCCAAACACCATTTTCTCTCATGTTTTCCAGAATTCTTTCTCCCAAAAATTCTCTCAACATTTCTAAATCAATTTCAAGAGATCTTCCTTAATTCTTCAAGAATTTTGCAAGGAAAACTTGTCATCTATTGAAGGAAGCAAAGATTGGAGGTAAATCTGGTTCTTAACCTCTAATCTAAGTTCTTTATTGAAATTCCCAAGATATTTGGCTTCTAATAACTATTTTTGATTGAGTTTTTAATATAGTTTTGATTTGAGATCAAAATCTTGTGAAAATGTAAATGAAATCTTGATTTTCGGACTTGATGAGTTGGGCACTATTTTGTGTTGATTTTAATTGATTTATAAGTTGGCTTAAATGTTAAAATGAGGTGTGGTTAGAATAGATTCCGAAATCCTTGAGATCTCTGGGTTTCTTGGTAGTTTTAAGTGTGATTTTGGGGTGGAATGGTGGAATTTTGATTGCTTGAGGTATAAGGATGAGTTGAGATGTTTATTAGATGTTGTTAATGATTTGGAAGTGATGTTTGGTGGCTGGGCTTAGTTTAGAAGGCAATTGAATGAGTTTTCGGTTGTTTCGGAAGGGTATTTTGGTGTTGTTTGAGTGGGCAACGAGTCTATGGACTGCTTCTGGTGTTAGAATGCATTTTAATGCATTTAGATCTCTGTTTTGATGTTGTGAAAACATGGGATCTTGACCCGGAAGCTAACGAGGTGATTTTGGAGGCTCCAGAGGTGTAATTTCCGTGTCGGCGAACAAGGCTTCGCGTACCGGTGAGTGGAAATACAATTTCCTTCTTTGTAACACTTTGAGCGTGCTTTTGGGAGCTTAGTGTAAGCTTGATACACTTAACTAAGCTCAAGTGTAAGTGTTTCGGTAATCCCTCTCTTGGAAATGTGCTAAGTCGATGAAAATGCATTTGATGTAAAAGTGGATTTGTTTACTGTTTTTAAGCATGTTTAAGCATGGTTTAATGCTGGATTTTTAATGTCATTATGTTAAGGATGCACTAGGTAAGTGATCCTTGGTTTTCATATGAAAATGCATATGATGTTAAGCATGTGTGCTTGTGGAAATGACATTGTGGTTATGCTTGAAAAACATTTGATTAACGTGGATAAATGATTATATTGACAAGTGATGAAAATGGTTTTTGGTTACATTAATCGGATATAGTTAGCCGACTATAAGATTGGATGCACCGTGAATAAAGTCGCCTTGGATGTTGAGGGGTTGTGATTGTGCCGTAATCTCCATCCAAGTACCCTAACGATTGAGGTTAAGATCACAATAGTGAATGGTTAGTCCCGTGTGTGAGTCTTATGTATGTGTCCCATACTCTCGTTAGTGGAATTATACAACTACCGATGAGTGATTTTGAGGGATTTGATTTTGAGGGATTGTGATTATGCCATTAGTCTCCATCACGGGTGTTGAGGGGTTGTGATTGTGCCATTTGTCTCCACCTTGTGTAGTCCAGTAGTTTGTATGAAGCGTGAGGGACAACACTTGTAATCTGTGTATCTGATTGTGTCTTGTGTTGAAATGATTTGTGGACAATCACTTGAAAGCCAATATAATGTAAATGAATAAAGTGAAGCATGAGATGCTTGTAAATGATGCAAGGGTGCATGAGATATATGTGTATGATGCAAGAATGCATGTGATGCTTGTTAAAGCATGAGCAAAGGTCTATTTGCTGTTGTATATTGATGCATATGTGCATGAGGCTTTAAAAGTGCATTGAAGTCTTGAGAAGACATGTTTTATAAATGGCAAGTGTTGTAAAGTGACGTTTTTTCAAAACATGAGTTATGCATTGATGGATGTTGTTTAGCGATCCTCACTAAGCTTATTTCTTACGCTCGTTTGTTTCATCAATGCAGAAAATTGAACATTTGGAGGCAGCACAAGAGCAAGAGGAATCCAAGGTTTTTGCCAAAGAAATGTATGTGGTTCACCCTTAGTGTAATAAGAGGCAATGAGTGGGAACTTATTCTTTGGAATGCTTGAGAATGTTTTCCTTACTTTGAGCATGTTGTTTGCCTATACATTGAGTTCTAAATTGCCTTTAGAGTATGGATTTTGGTTTATTTGGAGTTTTGGCAAACTAGGGAGCATGCCTTTGCTTATGTGTTGGTTGCTATGTTTAGGCTATAGCTTCGATATGATGATGGTTGATATGTATCCTTGATGTATGCGTGTTGTGGCATGTCCCGAGGTTGATTCGAGTGCGGAAAAGTATGAAAAACCAGCATTTTCTGCTGCCACAGTGCAAGGTATATCGAAACACCCTTAATTGTTTCGAAACGGAGGCCTGTAATGGCCATAGCGTTTCAGAACAGCTAAAGGTGTTTCGGAACAGTTTGGCCACTGAAGAGGCCTGTTTCGATACTGGTCTCGGAACATACCCGAGTACCGAAACGGTCAACACCGTTTCGATACGAGCATTTCGGTACGAAGGTTTGGTGTTCCGAAACAGATGACCGTTGGATGATGATTTTGAATTGTTTTAAGTTTCCATGTTTTACAATTTAGTCCTAAATGTTGTGGATGCAATTGCTTGAGCTTGGAATGTCATTTTTAGTTTAAATTTGACAGAGTAGCATGTAATATGACTAATTACATAATGGTATGCTTAAAATCTATTAAGTCCTTATATTTTCTAAAAATTATGTTTTGGTCCCTAAAAGTGTAATTCACTCAATTGAGTCCCTAAATGTTTTTCGAACGATGTGTCCTTCTCTCATATGATTCTTGAGTAATCCCATAGGCTTAATGTGCATCTAGAAAAGATAAAAAGCAAAAAAAGGTTGTTAATCAAGGTTGACTTTCGGGTTGACTTTGGTTTTCCCCGTGTAATCTTCGTAGTTCGGGTCAAACGTCTAGGCCGGGCTAAGGGGGTTACATTTGTTGGTATCAGAGCGTGGTTTCGAAAGAATTGGGAATGTTGGTATGTGTTGTTGATGTGAGTTGAAGTATGATGTTTGAAAAGCATGCTAATGTTTGAATTTTTAAACTTATGCCATGTTGATTGATGTGAATTGCATGTGAGATGAATATAATGGTATGATGATGATGTTATGTGGATATGTGCTGATTTGGATTGATGGAAAGTATGCGAGCATGATGTTTCATGTATGCTATGCTTTGTGAGGAAATTGGGTGCCCATTGCCTTATTACACTAATCAAATGTTTTGTAAACTTGGATTCTTGCTTGCAGCTGGCCTAAATGGTTTGATTTGTTTTCGTTGTTGTGTTTGTTTAAAATAGCACATGGGACCTAGAAGGGAAATTAGATCCAATACGATAGTGCCTGCAGCCGAGCAAGAAAACCAGGTTGAGCAGGGGGCTGATGTCCCTCATGGTGAAGATCTACCTCCTCCGCCACCACCTGGGGGTGGGGATCAGGTGCAACAAGGACAAGCTGGTCCTGGATTGGGTAATTTGGTGCCACTAGTTGAGGCGATTACCGGAGCATTTCAGGCTTCTGTTGCCGGAGCGCAAGTGCAGACCCCTGTACCTGGGCATGTGGGTCTACCTTTGGAGAGGTTGAGGAGCTTGGGAGCAGTAGAGTTCTATGGTATGGCACCTGAGGCGTTTGAGGCCTAGTTGGCCACTACGATCTGCATAATGGATCAAATGGGCTGTAGTGATGAGCGCAAGCTAGGATGTGCAGTTTCCTTGCTGCAAGGTGATGCTTACAGCTGATGGACGACTACCACAGCTGGTATGGAACCCAACGATGTTGATTGGGAGTTTTTCAGGGGTGCCTTCTGGAGAAAGTATCTAGGTGTGAGATACTTGGATGAGAAGAAACAAGAGTTTATATCTCTCATTCAGGGTAACCTATCGGTGGCTAAGTACGAGGTCTAGTTCGTACGCTTGAGCCAATATGCTCCTGAGTTGGTACCTAGTGAGAGGCATCACTGTGATCGCTTCCGGTATGGATTGGTGCAAGATGTTAAGACGTACATGCTAACTGCAGACTATAAAATTTTGATGTGCTTGTATGTCGAGCAAAGAACATCGAGCAGAACCTGGGTTTGTCTTCTAGAGGTGTTGGTTCTAGCTCTGGAAAGAGAGCTGCTGAGTATAGTTCTGGTGGTGGACGGAACAAGAGAGGCGGTGATAGGAGACATCAGCCTGTGGGAAGGCGTGGTGTTTTAGGTCGGTGGACAGGCTTAGAGAGGTCATATGAGATCCGAGCAGCATACATGCTGGACTTCTGGTTCGAGGGACCATTTGAGGTGAGATTGTCCTCGAGCGGCTAGAGAGGTTCAGACTCCTGTTGCACTGACAAGGAACTCCTGCTGGAATTGTGGTTCGACAGATCATATGAGAAGGGAGTGTCCTTTGTTGCCCGGTGGTGGCCAAGGACGTGCTCCTGTGGTGGCTGCACCTCAGAGAGGCCGTGGGAACTTTCAGAGGAGGGATGAATGGCAGCAAGGTATTGCTCACGTTGTAGCCGTTCGACATGAGGGAGGTGGACCAGCGAGGGTGTATGCTCAGCGCGAGGAGCGCAACGATACCGATGTGATTGCAGGTACCTTTGCTCTCTAATCTTTATCTTTGCCGGCTTTGATTGATTCTGGATCCACACATTCTTATATCTTGTGTGAGCATGCACATTTGCTTGATATACCTGTTGAGATGCTTGGAGTAGGAATGCAAGTGACTAGTTCTTTTAGTGAGAACCTTTATACAGATTTGATGTAATCTTTGGCACGGATTGGTTGACGGAGCATAGATCTGTGGTTGACTTTGACGTTAAGCGAGTCACCTTAAAGTTGGTCGATGACTATGAGGTTGTCGTAGTAGGCGAGAATGTGAAATTCTTGTCGAATGTAATTTCGGCCTTGGAAGCAAACCGTATGATGAGGTTGGGTTGTGAGGCTTACCTTGCTTATATGATGAATCCTGGTACCAAGGAAGTGCGTGTGTAGGACATTCGAACGATTCACGATTTTCCGGGTGTCTTTTTGGAAGAATTGCCTGGATTGCCACCAAATAAGGAAGTTGAGTTTGGTATAGAGTTGTACGGAACACAACTCCGATGTCCATTGCTCCTTATCGCATGGCACCCAAAGAGTTAAAAGAGTTGAAAACACAGTTGTGGGAGTTGCTGGATCGAGGTTTCATCTGGCCAAGTGTGTCACCTTGGGGTGCACCGGTCTTGTTTGTGAAAAAGAAAGATGGGACGATGAGAATGTGTATAGATTATTGATAACTGAACAAGTTGATGATCAAGAACAAGTATCCCTTGCCTAGAATTGACGATCTCTTCGATCAATTTCGGGGAGCCTCAATGTTTTCTAAGATAGACTTGAGATCGGGGTACTATCAACTGAAGGTGAAGGATGTGGACGTACCTAAAACTGCTTTTCGGGCGAGGTACGAGCATTATGAGTTTTTGGTGATGCCGTTTGGTTTGACCAACGCGCCTGTTGCTTTCATGGACATGATGAATCGTGTATTCCATGAATTCTTGGATCAGTTTGTGGTGGTGTTCATTGATGATATTCTTGTGTATTCGCATGCCGAGGAGGATCATGATAGACACTTGAGGATCATTTTGCAAGCATTGTTGGAGAATCAGTTGTATGCGAAGCTGAGTAAATGTGAGTTTTGGCTTAGGGAAGTGGTCTTCCTTGGGCATGTGGTATCGGCTGAGGGTATTCGCGTTGATCCGCAAAAAGTGGAGGCTATGATGAGTTGGAAAGTGCCTAAGTTAGTGACGAAGGTACGAATTTTCCTTGGGTTGGCTGGGTACTACCGTAGGTTTGTCGAGGGTTTCTCAAAGATAGCAGCACCTTTGACCAAGTTGTTGCAGAAGAGTGTTCGCTTTGAGTGGACGGAGGCGAGGCAACAAGCTTTTGAGTAGCTGAAGGAAGCTTTGACGCAAGCTCCTGTTTTGATTCAACCTGAATCTGGTAAGGAGTTTGTGGTCTATAGTGATGCGTCCATTGTTGGTTTGGGCTGCGTGTTGATGTAGGAAGGTAAGGTGGTGGTCTATGCATCTAGACAGTTGAAGGTGCAAGAGCGCAACTACCCTACTCATGATATTGAGCTTGCAACTGTGGTGTTTGCCTTGAAGATTTGGAGGCATTACCTGTATGGTGAGAAATGTGTTGTGTTCAAGGATCATAAGAGCTTGAAATACCTTATGTCTCAAAAGGAGTTAAATCTTAGGCAACGACGTTCGGTGGAGTTGCTTAAGGATTATGATCTGGCGATTTAGTACCACCCGTGCAAGGCTAATGTTATGGCTGATGTTTTGAGCCGGAAGGTGGCTGTTGAGTTGAGAGAGTTGTTTGCTCGTTTGAGCATATCGCGTGAAGGTGGTCTTGTGGCGGAGTTGCAAGTAAAACCATCTTTGTTACAGTTGATTAAAGAGAAACATTTGCTTGATGATTCTCTTGTTTCGCATGTTCAAGACATTGCAGAAGATAGACCTTCGTATTTTAGCTTTAGTGATGATGGTGTTATGTGTTTTGGGAGTCGAATAGTGGTGCCAAATGATGCTGAGTTAAGGCACACTGTTCTGACTAAAGCTCATTGTAGTCCTTTTGCTATGCACACGGGTAGTACAAAGATGTATCGTGACCTAAAGGATGGGTACTTTTGGGTAGGGTTAAAAAGGATGTAGCGGAGTTCGTTAGTAAGTGTATGGTGTGTTAGCGAGTGAAGGTTGAGCATCAGGTTCCTTCTGGATTGTTACATCCTTTGAGAATTCCAGAATGGAAGTAGGAGAGAATCACCATGGATTTTGTGTCTGGCTTGCCTTTGTCACCGACAAAGAAGAATTCAGTTTGGGTGATTGTGGATCGGCTTACGAAGTGTGCACATTTTCTGCCTGTGCATACTACGTATACTTTGGATAAGTTGGCTGAGCTGTACATAGCTGAGATTGTGCGGTTGCACGGTGTGCCAAAGTCCATTGGGTCTAATAGAGATCCGAGGTTTACAGTGCGATTTTGGGAATGTTTGCATCAAGCCTTGGGTACACGGCTGAATTTCAGCACCTCTTATCATCCGCAGACGGATGGACAGTCAGAACGTGTGATTCAGGTGCTTGAGGACATGCTGAGATGCTGTGTGATAGATTTTCAGGGTTCTTGGGAGAAACACCTGCCGTTGGTTGAGTTTGCGTATAACAATAGTTACTAGGCAAGTATCCAAATGGCTCCATACGAGGTTTTGTATGGGAGGAGATGTAGAACCCCTCTTTGTTGGGCAGAAGCTGGGCAGAAGCTGATTTCAATGCCAGCTATGCTTAAGGGAACCACCGAGAAGGTGAAGCTCATTTGTGAGCGCTTAAAAGCAGCATCGGATAGGCAAAAATCTTACGCGGACTTGAAGCGTAAGGAAATTGAGTTCGCAGTTGGCGAACGTGTGTTCTTGAAGGTATCGCCTTGGAAGAAGGTGATGAGATTTGGGCGTAAGGGTAAACTTAGCCCAAGGTTTATTGGACCCTACGAGATTGTGGAGCGTATTGGTCCTGTGGCATATCGGTTGAGATTTCCTGCTGAGTTGGAGAAGATACATGATGTGTTTCATGTCTCCATGTTACGGAAGTATAGATCAGATCCTTCGCATGTGATGCCTGTTGAGGAGATAGAGTTGAATCTGGATCTGTCATATGATGAGGAACCGGTGAAGGTTATGGATGTGAGTAGCAAATTTCTTCGTGGCAAGACGATAGAGCTTGTGAAGGTGTTGTGGCGGCACCGAGGAGTTGAGGAGGCCACGTGGGAAAGCAAGGTGGACATGCTGAGGCAGTTTCCGCATATCTTTCCATCAGGTAAGAATTTCGAGGACGAAATTTCCTAAGCGGGGGAGAGTTGTAACGCCCTGGTTTTGGGCCTAGATGTTTTAGACATCGGATCGGACCGGTTGAGAACGGTTCGAATCGCATAAGGTGACTTTTGGAAATCAAGGATCGGAATAGGATAAAATTTTGATAAAAAATGTTAAAATCCTCTAAAAATATAATTAAGAGGTTGGTCAAGTTGTAAAGTTTCAAAATTAGGAAAATGTGATTTTAAAGGTGTAAGCCAAAATCATAGAATCTTTAGGGGGCTTTAAGTCAATTTGACCTTTCTTCAATATGACATGTGATTTAAATGGATTTTTAATTAAAGGATTTTAATTAAAATATGATATTAATTAATTGGTAGTTAGTGGATTTTCATTTTACGTAACTACTAATTCCCTCTCATTTTAGCCAAACATCATTTTCTCTCATGTTTTCCAGAATTCTTTCTCCCAAAAATTCTCTCAACATTTTCTAAATCAATTTCAAGAGATCTTCCTTAATTCTTCAAGATTTTTGCAAGGAAAACTTGTTATCTATCGAAGGAAGCGAGGATTGGAGGTAAATCCCGTTCTTAACCTCTAATCTAAGTTCTTTATTGAAATTCCCAAGATATTTGGCTTCTAATAACTATTTTTGATTGAGTTTTTAATATAGTTTTGATTTGAGATCAAAATCTTGTGAAAATGTGAATGAAATCTTGATTTTCGGACTTGATGAGTTGGGCACTGTTTTGTGTTGATTTTAATTGATTTCTAAGTCGGTTTAAATGTTAAAATGAGGTGTGGTTAGTATAGATCCCAAAATCCTTGAGATCCTTGAGTTTCTTGGTAGTTTTAAGTGTGATTTTGGGGTGTAATGGTGGAATTTTGATTGCTGGAGGTATAAGGATGAGTTGGGATGTCTATTAGATGTGTTTTGATGTTGTTAATGCTTTGGAAGTGATGTATGGTGACTGGGCTTAGTTTAGGAGGCAATCGAATGAGTTTTCGGTTGTTTCAGAAGGGTATTTTGGTGTTGTTTGAGTGGGCAACGAGTCTATGGATTGTTTCTGGTGTTAGAATGCATTTTAATGCATTTAGATGTCTGTTTTGATGTTGTGAAAATAGGGGATCTTGATCTGGAATCTAACGAGGTGATTTTGGAGGCTCCGGAGGTGTAATTTCCGTGTCGGCGAACAAGGCTTCGCATACCGGTGAGTGGAAATACAATTTTCTGCTTTGTAACGCTTTGAGCGTGCTCTTGGGAGCTTAGTGTAAGCTTGATACACTTAACTAAGCTCAAGTGTACGTGTTTCGGTAATCCCTCTCTTGGAAATGTGCTAAGTCGATAAAAATGCATTTGATGTAAGAGTGGATTTGTTTATTGTTTTTAAGCATGTTTAAGCATGGTTTAATGCTGGATTTTCAATATCATTATGTTAAGGATGCACTAGGTAAGTGTTCCTTGGTTTTCATGTGAAAATGCATATGATGTTAAGCATGTGTGCTTGTGGAAATGACATTGTGGTTATGCTTGAAAAATAGTGGATTGATGTGGATAAATGATTATATTGGAAAGTGATGAAAATGGTTTTTGGTTACTTTAATCGGATATAGTTATCCGGCTATAAGATTGGGTGCACCGTGAATAAAGTCGCATTGGATGTTAAGGGGTTGTGATTGTGCCGTAATCTTCATCCAAGTACCCTAAAGATTGAGTTTACGATCACAACGGTGAATGGTTAGTCCCGTGTGTGAGTCTTGTGTATGTGTCCCATACTCTCGTTAGTGGAATTATACAACTACCGATGAGTGATGTTGAGGGGTTGTGATTGTGCCATTAGTCTCCATAACGAGTGTTGAGGGGTTGTGATTGTGCCATTTGTCTCCACCTTGTGTAGTCCGGTAGTTTGTAAGAAGCGTGAGGGACAACACTTGTAATCCACGTATCTGATTGTGTCTTGTGTTGAAATGATTTGTGGACTATCACTTGAAAGCCAATATAATGTAAATGAATAAAGTGAAGCATGAGATGCTTGTAAATGATGCAAGGGTGCATGAGATATATGTGTATGATGCAAGAATGCATGCGATGCTTGTTAAAGCATGAGCAAAGGTCTATTTGTTGTTGTATGTTGATGCATATGTGCATGAGGCTTTAAAAGTGCATTGAAGTCTTGAGAAGACATGTTTTATAAATGGCAAGTGTTGTAAAGTGACGTTTTTGCAAAACATGGGTTATGCATTGATGAATGTTGTTTAGCGATCCTCACTAAGCTTATTGCTTACGCTCGTTTGTTTCATCAATGCAGAAAATTGAACATTTGGAGGCAACACAAGAGTAAGAAGAATCCAAGGTTTTTGCCAAAGAAATGTATGTGGTTCACCCTTAGTGTAATAAGAGGCAATGGGTGGGAACTTATACTTTGGAATGCTTGAGAATGTTTTCCTTACTTTGAGCATGTTGTTTGCCTATACATTGAGTTGTAAATGGCCTTTGGAGTATGGATTTTGGTTTATTTGGAGTTTTGACTTGTTTTGGTTTTGGCAAACTAGGGAGCTATGAGGAAATAATCCCTAAAAACTCTTAAACCGCGGAAATAAGGACCAAAATTAAAGGATGCTAAAATCTACAGGGATCGAAATGGTTGTTAAACCATTCGGCGTTGATTAAAATTGATTAGGGGACGAAATTAAAAAAACTTTAAAATAACAGTGACCAGAGATGTGGTTTCAAAAGGCGGAATGGCTAGGGGTGAAATTTCAGAGAGGCGGAGGGGTTTATTTGTAAATAAACCATATTTAATAAAATGAAGCGGTTTAAATACCATTTTTAGAGCCCATTTTGCCTATTTTGGGCAATCTGCCCCAAAACCAGAAAAAGCTTCTCCCTCTTTACCTCGATGCCGGCCTCCATTCACCAGCGCCGGCAAGCATCGAGGAGGAACCCAAAAAAATCCCCTTTTAGGTTTTAGGGTAACCCAACGCAGACTGAGATTTGAAGAAACCCCCCTAAAAAAACCCTTTCGTGTTTGCTTTGAAACCCTTAAAAGAAAATCCTTTTGCTCGGTTTCCGTTTCCCTTGTTGGCTCACCGCGCGTGGTCACGGAGAGATTAACGGCTTATCGTCAACGGGAGGAGACACCGGCAAGGAAGAAGCCGAATCGGCCAAGTTAAAAAAAAAAACCCTTCATCGTATATATTTTCTTTATGTTTGCATGCGTATGATGAAGATGAGAAAAAAGTGATACCTTAGAAGGTTTCTTTTTATTAATTTTTCTCTGTAATTTTCCGATCGAATACAATGGTTTGGGTTTCGGAATTTATATCTGAAGTGTTACATGCAATGTTTTTTTTACTTCTGTTCATAGTACAAGTTGACCTTTGGTTCCGATTTATTGTTTTTGTCTCTTGTTTTTTTATTTTTTTGCTATTTTGGGTTATGATGACTCTGTTTTTTGTCTGTGCATGTCGGAAGATACCGGAACGGGAGGGGCATGGTTGGTGGAGATGACAGACAGCGTGAGCGCGTCGGACAGTGAAGGGTCAACTATACGCGCGAGTGGGAGACGCGGGCGTGTGAGGGCACCAATCGTCGCGCGTGGGCGCGTTGGAGTCTCTGGAATCTTCCGTGTTATCCTGGACCGTCAGATCGTATTTTGATCTGACGCCTAGGGGTTTGTGTGGCGCGAGACGGGGCAGGGCTTGCTAGGGTTTCTGTCTTGAGCTGATCTAAACCGTTGGATCTTCGCGTGATCCGACGGCTACGATGGTGCGGCGCGAGTCCTTCAAGAGAAGCATCTAGGGTTCCTCTGATCTAACGGCCCAGATCCAACGGCCCAGATGCGGCTGCACATGAACCAACATTAGTTAGGGTTTCTTTTTGGTATAATGGGCTATGTATTTTATTTTAGGTTATGTAAACGGGTTGTTTTGGGCTGAATATTATTATTATTATTACTATTATTATTATTGTTATTATTATTATTATTATTATTATTATTATTATTATTATTATTATTATTATTATTATTATTATTATTATTATTGGGTTTTGTATATGGACTCTATTATTTATTTTTTTTACTCTTATTATTAATCAAATTTATTTGGGCTTTCATTACTTATGTTTTATTTTTATAATAATAATAATAATAATAATAATAATAATAATAATAATAATAATAATAATAATAATAATAATAATAATAATAATAATAATAATAATAATAATAATAATAATAATAATAATAATAATAATAATAATAATAATAATAATAATAATAATAATAATAATAATAATAATAATAATAATAATAATAATAATAATAATAATAATAATAATAATAATAATAATAATAATAATAATAATAATAATAATAATAATAATAATAATAATAATAATAATAATAATAATAATAATAATAATAATAATAATAATAATAATAATAATAATAATAATAATAATAATAATAATAATAATAATAATAATAATAATAATAATAATAATAATAATAATAATAATAATAATAATAATAATAATAATAATAATAATAATAATAATAATAATAATAATAATAATAATAATAATAATAATAATAATAATAATAATAATAATAATAATAATAATAATAATAATAATAATAATAATAATAATAATAATAATAATAATAATAATAATAATAATAATAATAATAATAATAATAATAATAATAATAATAATAATAATAATAATAATAATAATAATAATAATAATAATAATAATAATAATAATAATAATAATAATAATAATAATAATAATAATAATAATAATAATAATAATAATAATAATAATAATAATAATAATAATAATAATAATAATAATAATAATAATAATAATAATAATAATAATAATAATAATAATAATAATAATAATAATAATAATAATAATAATAATAATAATAATAATAATAATAATAATAATAATAATAATAATAATAATAATAATAATAATAATAATAATAATAATAATAATAATAATAATAATAATAATAATAATAATAATAATAATAATAATAATAATAATAATAATAATAATAATAATAATAATAATAATAATAATAATAATAATAATAATAATAATAATAATAATAATAATAATAATAATAATAATAATAATAATAATAATAATAATAATAATAATAATAATAATAATAATAATAATAATAATAATAATAATAATAATAATAATAATAATAATAATAATAATAATAATAATAATAATAATAATAATAATAATAATAATAATAATAATAATAATAATAATAATAATAATAATAATAATAATAATAATAATAATAATAATAATAATAATAATAATAATAATAATAATAATAATAATAATAATAATAATAATAATAATAATAATAATAATAATAATAATAATAATAATAATAATAATAATAATAATAATAATAATAATAATAATAATAATAATAATAATAATAATAATAATAATAATAATAATAATAATAATAATAATAATAATAATAATAATAATAATAATAATAATAATAATAATAATAATAATAATAATAATAATAATAATAATAATAATAATAATAATAATAATAATAATAATAATAATAATAATAATAATAATAATAATAATAATAATAATAATAATAATAATAATAATAATAATAATAATAATAATAATAATAATAATAATAATAATAATAATAATAATAATAATAATAATAATAATAATAATAATAATAATAATAATAATAATAATAATAATAATAATAATAATAATAATAATAATAATAATAATAATAATAATAATAATAATAATAATAATAATAATAATAATAATAATAATAATAATAATAATAATAATAATAATAATAATAATAATAATAATAATAATAATAATAATAATAATAATAATAATAATAATAATAATAATAATAATAATAATAATAATAATAATAATAATAATAATAATAAGGCTTAATACAACTTTTTCCCTTAAAGTATACCCGATATCTCAACTTGCCCCCTAAACTTCATTTTGCCCACTTTTTCCCCTTAAACAATTTGCCATTACTTATTTTGCTCCATTCTGTTACTCTTTTCCGTTAAAAAAATTTCAGCCAATAACATCTTGTCACGTCATCAACGGATTGACTAAGTCAATCTGTCTGGTTTTATTTAAAGGGTAAATGACATGTCAAGTCTATCAGGTTTGTTTTTTTGTTCAATTTAGTTACCGAAAAATCTATTTTTACCTTAAATCGACCCCTATTTGTTTCTAATTTTTATAATTTAGTCCATTATTTGTTATTATTGATAATATTATTTTATTAAAATGTTAATATTTAATAAAAATAAATAAAATCAAATATTTTAATACTAAATTAGTAATTTTTTGGATTCGAATTAAAATTATATTCTAATTTCACTATATTTGAATTATAGTTTATGAGTAAAATTTAAATTATATTCGAATCATGTTCGTATTACATTCGAATCATATTCAAATTATATTTGAATCATCTTCTAATTATATTCGAATTATTAATTCGAATTTTGCTATATTCGAAATATATTTTTTGAGCAAAATTCAAATTATATTAGAATTATATTTGAACCATGTCTATATTATATTCAAATCATATTCAAATTATTTTCGAAATATAATTTTAATATGATATTTCGAATGTAATTCGCATATGATTCGAATATAATATGAACATAATTCGAATATAATTCTAATATAATTACATGTTTTTTCAACTATTATATTCAAATCATGTTCATAGTATATTCGAATCATGTTTAACATGTAATTATATTCGAATCATTTTAACAGGTAATTATATTCGTATTATGTTCATATTATATTCGAATCATATTAAAATTATTTTCGAAATATAATTTGAATATGATATTTCGAATGTAATTTGAATATGATTCGAATATAATATGAACATGGTTCGAATATAATTCTAATATAATTGCATGTTTTTTTTGAACTATTATATTAAAATCATGTTTAACATGTAATTATATTCGAATCATGTTTAACAGGTAATTATATTCGAACCATGTTTAACATGTAATTATATTCGAATCATATTTAACAGGTAATTATATTCGTATCATGTTTAACATGTAATTATATTCGTATCATGTTCATATTATATTCGAATCATATTCAAATTATATTCAAAATATGATTCGAATATAATACGAGCATGATTTGAATATAATACAAACATGATATGAATATAATTACCTGTTAAACATGATTCGAATATAATTTGAATATGATTCGAATATAATAGTTGAAAAACATGTAATTATATTAGAATTATATTCGCATCATATTCATATTATATTTGAATAATATTCGAATTACATTCGAAATATCATATTCAAATTATATATCGAAAATAATTTGAATATGATTCGAATATAATATAGACATGGTTCAAATATAATTCTAATATAATTTGAATTTTGCTCAAAAAATATATTTCGAATATAGCAAAATTCGAATTAATAATTCAAATATAATTAGAAGATGATTCAAATATAATTTGAATATGATTCGAATATAATACGAACATGATTTGAATATAATTTAAATTTTACTCAAAAACTATAATTCAAATATAGTGAAATTAGAATTAATAATTAGAATATAATTGTAATTCGAATCTAAAAAATTACTAATTTAGTATTAAAATATTTGTTTTTATTTATTTTTATTAGATATTAACATTTTAATAAAACAATATTATTAATAATAACAAATAATGGACTAAATTATAAAAATTAGAAACAAATAAGGGTCAATTTAAGGTAAAATAGACTTTTCAGTGACTAAATTGAACAAAAAAAAAACAAACTTGACAGACTTGACATGTCATTTACCCTTTAAATAAAACCAGACGGATTGACTTAGTCAATCCGTTGATGACGTGGCAGGATGTTATTGGCTGAAATTTTTTTAACGAAAAAGAGTAACGACGAATTGTTTAAGGGGAAAAAGTGGGCAAAATGAAGTTTAGGGGGCAAGTTGGGAAATCGGGTATACTTTAGGGGGAAAAAATTCTATTAAGCCTAATAATAATAATAATAATAATAATAATAATAATAATAATAATAATAATAGTACAATAAATAATAAATCTCAATAGTAATAAATAATAGTATCAAACATAGCAATAATAATTACTAATAGTAATAATATACAAATGATAATACTAACACATAATAAATGATAATCTTATAATAAATGATAATAACAAAAACAAATATGTAATGAATGTACATGAATGATAAATGATAAGATATAATTGTTATTAACTATAATAAGATAATGTTAAATATAATATTTTAGTAATGTTTAGGAGTTTTTTGGAATGGATAATATCAATAATATAATGAATATAAAAATAATGATGTTACTGATAATAATACTATAACAATACTAAAAGAGTAATAATAATGTAATACTAGTAACACTTATATATACATGTATATTTTTCTCTTTTTCGTTTTCTTTTTTCTTTTTTCTTTTATTTTTTTCTTTTTTTTCTTTTTAAATACCTAACAGCATACAAACTAAAGAGGTACAAAGTTTGAACAAAATTAGTGATTACAGTATCGATACTTTTTTAAAAAGTAATGTAATCGGTTACAATGTGGCTCGAAAGTATCGATACTTTTAAAAAAAATATCAACAAAAAGTATCGATACTTTTAAAAAAAGTATAGATACTTTCGAAAGTATCAACAAAATAAGTAATTTACTCAAAAAGTATAGATATTTTCCAAGGCCCCATCAGCTTAAAATAAGTAATTTACTGAATATGTTGATACTCTTATCAACAAAATAGGTAATTTTACCTATTTTGTTATCATCGGATTTCCAAGGCCTCATCAACTTAAACTTTAATAACAAATTAGGCGCTACCGAATATGTTGACACTCTTACCAATAAAATAAGTAATTTTACCGATTTTGTTATCGTGAGATTTCCAAGGCCCCATCAGCTAAACTTTAATAACAAATTAGGCGCTACCGAATATGTTGATACTTTTATCAACAAAATAAGTAATTTTACTAATTTTGTTATCGTGAGATTTCCAAGGCCCAATCAGCTTAAACTTTAATAACATAATAGGCGCTACCTAATATGTTGATACTCTTATCAACAAAATAAGTAATTTTACCTATTTTATTATGTTTGTGTCGATGCCTACCAATAACTTAAGTTTGTCGGTTACTAATTTTTTTTAATATGTTTTCATGTTTTCTACCGGATACGTTATATTATATAAACATATCCGGTAGCGTTTTATCTATTTTGTTATTTATCTTATAATGTTTCTGATAACGGCGTTTTTTAGCCGTATATTAGTCCGCCTTTTCTTAGAATTTCCCATCAACAACATCCCCTAGAATTTAGTAAAATTAATTAATTAATTAATCAATTTGGTTTTACATTTTATAATTACAAATTGAATAAAACGAACGAGTAATAATAATAATGTGAAATTGGTCATGGAACAATGAGCATATATTCTCAAAAGTGGAGAGCCCTATCAATCAGGAATAATAGTAGGTTTGGATGTGGTACGTTTCTTTAAAAAAAAAATATCGTAAAAATAGAATTTTATAAGGATAAAAAAACACAGAATATTAAACTCAAGAAGCATTCCAGAAAGCCTCCCCTTTCATTATTTGTTTTGTTTTTTTTTTCTTAGAAAAAGTAAAATATTGTATAAGATCGATAAATCAGCATTACATGATGTCAGCAAAAGAATACTGTCCTAGGGATGGTAAAAAAAAATGAATCTGACGGGTACCGACCCGATCCGGCACGGTACTGCTGGATTTTCTTTTTCTGAATTTTTAATTTTTGGGTCGAAATTTTAAGAAGTTTAAGTCTTGTTAAATTCGTATTTAGGGTAGAAATTTTCGTCCCGGTTTATTTATAAATATATATTTATATTTATTATATGTTTATATTATATTTAATATTTTTATTAATTTTCTCCGGGGCGGGTCAAGTTTAATAAGATTTTTTATTAAAATTTCAGGATCAGGTCAAAATCAGATTATACTTTTATTATATCGGATTAAAAGTAAATATATATTAAACTCATATTGATTTAAATTTTCGGGCCAGGATCGAGGGACCAAAAGCCCCTCCCGCCCATTGCCATCCTTGCCCACTGTCCGGTGAATGATTTTATAGAGCAAGTATAAGCACCAATATTGTATCAGGTACTAGCAGCTACCATTGAAAAAATTACTTTCTGAACCGAAACTAATAATTGTTAAGATTTGAAAAGTCATACGGCTGGAGAAGGAGAAGTAGAAGATTTTTTGGCGTAGGTTGATTTGGCATTTTTTTAATATATTTTCAAGCATTCAATAATTATTTGGAAGACTATCTTAACAGATTGCTTACTTGGAGTTAATATGGATCAACTGAAAAAAATTTACAAGTGTTTTATAGGTATATCAGTTCGATTCTTATAGGGAATCCGATACAGAGTTCGAATATGAAGAACAATGTTATGCATAACAGAATCACAAGCTTAATAATCTGAATCAACTTTTCTATTTTCATTATCAAATACATCAATCAACAATGTACTAAAAGATTACAAAATTTCAATCGACCGGCATTTGATATCGACACAACGGACACAAGTGACTTGTTTCCAACCACTCAACAATGCAATTGTAATGGTAAACATGATTGCAAGGCATCGAGGCAACCTCGTCACCATCGGAGAACTCATCCAAACAGACTGTGCATGTTTTCCTCGAACTCGAACCCTCGACCAATTTCCACCTCTTCTTTAATGGAAGATGATGCTCGTCTTCATCATCCCAATATCTGTCCTTTTTTAAAGCTTCAATAGACGACTTACTTGCAGGCTTGAATTTCACTGAACTCGTCAACGATTCTTCAATCAACTCATCAATCTCGTCATTGGGACACGTCTCAATGAGTATCACGATTCTCCACTTGATTACTTGACGTCCAAGGTTCACGGGCAAACCATTGGCATACAATGCATAAGACAACATATCAGGAACAATGACGGTATCAACGAATTCTGGGGTTGCTCCCCAGTCAGCAACAATGGAATGCACGATGTCTCGAACTTTTTCTTCGGATAAAAACATGTCACGACGAACGGCGACGGACCGGTTGTAAGTTTCCAAGGTTGTCTCCGGGTGAAGAGATGAAATGCAACGAATCTCTAGATCGATGTGGAAAAGATTGAATGGGAACTTAGAATCAGGTCGTTCTGAACAACTCTCGTGGTTTTGCCTGATTGTGATGTTAAGGAAAGCCATGGTAAGAGCTTTGAATTCGATTTTCTGGGTTTTGAATTTGATCTGATTTCTTGGAGTAGCGGGTTTAAGTGAAAGAAATAAGGGTTTTCTAGGTATCGTTACTTGCAGAAAAAGTTATTGAAAATGACATTTGTATTTGTATTTGTATTTGTATTTGTAAACTCAATAAATATTAATTAGATAACCCGTTAATTAGATAGGCCTTCTATTTCTAAATATATTAAAAAATATAAATAATGTTATATTCATCTTTGTATTATCAATCATTAATAAATTTTATTGATATGATTACAATACATGGTTTTCTTATACGTGGAAAAGTTAATTTCACAAGCATGTTTAAGGGATAAAAATCTTTCGCCCTTTTCGATGTCCCTACTTATGTCCCAACATTAAAAAGTTCTACAAAAATAAATTCCAAGTCTTAACCCTAAATTCTAAATCCTAAACCTTACACCCTATACCCTAAAAAATACAACATATCCTAAATTCCATAAACTCTAACTCCTAAACCCTCAACCTAATTTTGAGCGTGGGACATTAGCAGAGGCACCGAAAAGAGGCAGAAATCGTACAAAAATAAATTTTAAGCCTTAACCCTAAATTCTAAATCCTAAACTCTACACTATATACCCTAAAATTACACCCTACCTAAATTCCCTAAACCCTAACTATAAACACTAAGCTCTAAACCCTAAACCTAATTTTGAGCGTAAGGGCATAAGTAGGGGCAGTGAAAAGGGGCAAAGGATTTCCATCCATATTTAAGAGGATAAAAATCATCTACCCCTTTTCGGTGCCCCTAATTATGCTCCAACACTAAAAAATACTAAAAAAATAAATTTCAAGCCTTAACCTTAAATTCTAAATCCTACACCCTATACTCTTAAACTCCAACTTAAAACTCTAAACTCTAAACTTAATTTTGAACGTGGGGTATAAATAAAGGTACCGAAAAAGAACATAAATTTTTTATCTTTATTTAAAATGATGACAAGTTTTCTTTCGACACTTCTTGTCAAGTTTAGGTCATTTGTAAATATTCTTTTTTCAAACATAAGTTTTTGGATTCCCTACGTATATTTCATTGCGTTTGTTTTCCGTCTTTGTAGTACGATTTAGTTTGTCTCGTGACATAACTTTTTATCTATTTTTGTAGTAGTTTAGTACTAATGTAGAATTTTTACAATGCAACATTTGATAAGAGAAAGTCAACGATCTAATATGATTCTGTCATCTTTTTGATAATTTACTGTAGCAATCAAAACTATTAGTGGAGTAGTCTACAAGATTAATTCTCTCGATCATATCTCCTACACCAAACTTTTTGTGTATAGTTGGTCAAAGATACCATTTTTATGACGATTGTTGTGTTTTTATCGAAAATGAGAAACACAATAAAAGAAATATATTATTTTTGCTTCGCGCTTCTTAAATTTACATGTTATAATTTTTTTATTTTATGACTTTTCTTGGTAGAGTATTATTAATGAAATAGAACTTTTTGCCAAAAAAAAAATAAATAAATAAGTCATTTGTTAGTTTCTTTACGCTGCTTGTGAAATTAAAATCCGACCATCAATATATTAAATAATCATCATATAAATACAAGTAATTATTGGATAGAAAAACATAAAATCAACAATGTAAAAAGCATGCTCCTAGGTAGTACAATCTGAGTGCAAAATACTTAAAACCATAATCAGTTTGACAGTTAAATTCACAAAAACTAAATGGATAATTAAGTATATGAACACCTACGATAATCAAGTATATCGTTTGAAGGTATTTTCCTTATCAAATACATTAATCGACAAAATTTCAATCGATCGGCATTTGATATCGACACAACAGACACAAATGACTTGTCTCCAACCACTTGACAATACAATCGTAATGGTAAACGTGGTTGCAAGGCATCAAGGCAACCTCATCGCTATCGGAGAACTCATCCAAACAGACGGTGCATCCTTTCCTTGAACTCGAACCATGATGAAGTTCATCTTCATCGTTCAAATATCTGGCCCTTTTCAATTCTTTAATTGACGACTTACTTGCAGGCTTGAATTTCACCGAATTCGTCAATGATTCTTCAATCGACTCATCGATCTCGTCATAGGGACTCACCTCAATGAGTATCTCGATTATCCACTTGATTACTTGACGTCCAAGGTTCACAGGCAAACCATTGGCATACCATGCATAAGACAAGATATCAGGAACAATGGCGGTATCAACAAATTCTGGGGTTACTCCCCAGTCCGCGACTATGGCACGCACAACGCTTCGAACATTTTTTTCGGATAAAAACATGTCACGGCGAACGGCGACCGACCGGTTGTAGGTTTCCAAGGTTGTTTCCGGGTGAAGAGATGAAACGCAACGAATCTCTAGATCGATGTGGAAAAGATTGAATGGGATCTTAGAATCAGGTCGTTCTGAACAACTCTCGTGGTTTTGTCTGATTGTGACGTAACGGGAAGCCATGGCAAGAGCTTTGAATTCGATTTTCTGGGTTTTGAATTTGATCTGATTTCTTGGTGTAGCGGGTTTAAGTGAAAGAAATAAGGGTTTTATAGGTATCGTTACTTGTAGAAAAAGTAATTAAAAATAACATTTGCTTTTGTATTTGTATTTGTATTTGTATTTGAAAACTCATTAAATATTAATTAGATAACCGGCCGTTAATTAGATATCCCTTCAATTTCTAAATATATTAAAAAATATAAATAATGTTATATTTATCTTTGTATTATGAATTATTAATAAAGTTTATTGATATACAATACATGTTTTTTTATACGTGGAAAAGTTAATTTCACAAGCATATTTAAGGGATAAAAATCATTCGCCCCTTTTCGATACCTCTACTTATGTCCCAACACTAAAAAAATACTATAAAAATAAACTTTAAGCCTTAACCCTAAATTCTAAATCCTAAACCTTACATCTTATACCCTAAAAAATACAGCCTATCCTAAATTACTTAAACTCTAACCATAAACTCTAAGCCCTAAACCATCAACTTAATTCTAAGCGTGCTACATAAGTAGGGGCAGCGAAAAGGGGCAGAAGATTTTTATGCAATAAATCTTAAATTCTAAACCTTAAACCCTACACCTTATATCCTAAAAAATGCACCCTACATAAATTCCCTAAACCCTAATCATAAATCTTAAGCTCTAAACCATAAACCTAATTTTGAGTGTGGGGCATAAGTAGGGGCACCGAAAAGGGCAGAGTATTTTCATCCATATTTAGGAGGATAAAAATATTCTACTCCTTTTCGGTGCCCCTACTTATGCTCCAACATTAAAAAATACTAAAAAATAAATTTCAAGCCTGAGCCCTAAATTTTAAATTCTAAATCATATGCATTATACCCTAAAAAATATACCCTACCCTAAATTCTTTAAACCCTAACTTGAATCTCTAAACTCTAAACTTAATTTTGAACGTGATGTATAAATAAGGGTACCGACAAAATGCAGAAAATTTCTATCTTATTTAAGATGATGATAAGTTTTCTTTAGACACTTCTCGTCATGTTTAGGTCATTTATAAATATTCTTTTTTTCAAAATTACAATATACTAAATAAATATATTTTTTTATTTTCGTTCTCAAAACGAATTTCTTATGTTTTTGGATACTCTTCGTATATTTTATTGTGTTTGTTTTCCGTCTTTGTAGTACGATTTAGTTTGTCTCGTGACATAAATTTTTGTCTATTTTTGTGGTAGTCTAGTACCAATGTAATAATCTTCACAATCTAACCTTTGGTAAGGAAAGGTCAACGATCTAATATGATTTTGTCATCTTTTGTGATAATTTACTAATGCAATTAAAACTATTAGTGGAGTAGTTTACAAGATTAATTCTCTCAATTATATCTCCTACACCAAAATTTTTGTACATAGTTGATTAGAGATACTGCTTTTATGACGACTGTTGTATTTTTATCGAAGATGAAAAACCCAATAAAAGAAAGATATTATTTTTGCTTCGCGCTTCTTAGATTTACATGTTATAATTTTTTTTTTATCTTTATGAGTTTTCTTGGTAAAGTATTATTAATGAAATAGAATTTTTGCCAATAAATAAATAAATAAGTCATTTGTTAGTTTCTTTACGCTGCTTGTGAAATTAAAATCCGACCATCAATATATTAAATAATCATCATATAAATACAAGTAATTATTCGATAGAAAAACATAAAATCAACAATGTAAAAAGCATGCTCCTAGGTAGTACAATATGAGTGCAAAATACTGAAAACCATAATCAGTTGACAGTTAAATTCATAAAAACTAAATGGATAATTAAGTATATGAACACCTAATGAACGATAATTAAGTATATCGTTTGAAGGTATTTTCTTTATCAAATACATCAATCCACAAAACTTTAATTGATCGGCATTTGATATCGACACAACGGACACAAATGACTTGTCTCCAACCACTTGACAATACATTCGTTATAGTAAACGTGGTCGCAAGGCATTGAGGCAACCTCATCGCTATCGGAGAACTCATCCAAATAGACGGTGCATCCTTTCCTTGAACTCGAACCATGATATAAATACGACCATCAATATATTAAATAATCATCATATAAATACAAGTAATTATTCGATAGAAAAACATAAAATGAACAATGTAAAAAGCATGCTCCTAGGTAGTACAATCTGAGTGCAAAATACTTAAAACCATAATCAGTTGACAGTTAAATTCATAAAAACTAAATGGATAATTAACTATATGAACACCTAATGAACGATAATTAAGTATATCGTTTGAAGGTATTTTCTTTATCAAATACATCAATCAACAAAACTTCAATCGATCGGCATTTGATATCGACACAACGGACACAAATGACTTGTCTCCAACCACTTGACAATACATTCGTTATGATAAACGTGGTCGCAAAGCATCGAGGCAACCTCATCGCTATCGCAGAACTCATCCAAACAGACGGTGCATCCTTTCCTTGAACTCGAACCATGATGAAGTTCATCTTCATCGTCCAAATATATGACCCTTTTCAAAGCTTTAATTGACGACTTACTTGCAGGCTTGAATTTCACCGAATTCGTCAACGATTCTTCAATCGACTCATCGATCTCATCATAGGGACTCACCTCGATGAGTATCTCGATTCTCCACTTGATTACTTGACGTCCAAGGTTCACAGGCAAACCATTGGCATACCGTGCATAAGACAAGATATCAGGAACAATGGCGGTATCAACAAATTCCGGGGTTACTCCCCAGTCCGCGACCATGGCACGCACAACGCTTCGAACATTTTCTTCGGATAAAAACATGTCACGGCGAACGGCGACGGATAGGTTGACGGTTTCCAAGGTTGTTTCCGGGTGAAGAGATGAAACGCAATAAATCTGTAAATCTATGTGGAAAAGATTAAATGGGAGATCAGAATCAGGTTGTTCTAAACTACTCTCGTCGTCTTGCCAGATCGTGATGTCGTAACGGGAAGCCATGGGAAGAGCTTTGAATTCGATTTTCTGGGTTTAGAATTTGATATGATTTCTTGGAGTAGTGGGTTTGAGTGAAAGAAATAAGGGTTTTATAGGTATTATTACTTGTAGCCGAAGTAATTAAAAATAACATTTGCTTTTGTATTTGTATTTGTATTTGTAAACTCATTAATTAGTAATTAGATAGGCCTTCGGTTTCTAAATATATTTTCAAAAATAGAAATAATGTTCTATTTATCCTTTGTATTATGAATTATTTATAATGTTTATTAATATGATTTTGATACACGTATTTTAATTATTTAATATATTATGAAACCCAACCAGTCGTCCCAGTAGAACAGCGAATGATGTTTATTCTACGAGATCCGTGCTCAAATCACTTTGTCCGCAAGGTGCATGTGCATTGCCAAAGGGTTAAGAATATGTACAATAAGTCCTTTAAATTTTTAATCTTTATAAATAAAATTAATGGTGCTTATCAGTACTCATCGTTAATAGTGCTCATCGGTGCTTGTCGAGCGTTGTAAAATTATCCTTATAATTTCTTTAAAATTATAAATGAGTATAATTATATAATTATTTATTGATCCTTTCAAAATGGTAATTTTACAATTTAATCTCTTCTGTAAAATTTTAAATTAATATAATATTAAAATTTCATTTTCGCCACTTAACATTTCAACTTTGGCTCCTAATATTTTTGTCTACTTTCGTCCCTATGTGCAAGTGATACATCCATACCTGCCCACACGATCTCTGTCTTTATTTGATTTTTGTTAATTTTTTATTTTTAAGCAATTAAAATGTATAAACATAATTCTAAAAAATAAATATAAAAACTAGAATTATGTTAACATAAAAAATCTGAGGTTCTTATAGCACATTTTTTCTTTTATACTTGTACCAATTTAATATTTATATATCTATAAATGTAAATTGATAATTTAATAGAAAGAACAAGATGTAGTAAGGTAAGCAATTACCATAATTTTCCCCCAAATGCAGGGTTCAGACGGTAGTGAAATGGAAGACAAATCCATACAGGTTGATCCATTGCAATTCCGATCGACAGCGGATTGTCGGATGATTGACAAAGCCGGGACATCGACCGGATTTATACGACTACTTCGAAACAAAACGAGAACCACAAACATAAATCTCATCACAAGAAGAAAACATTAGCTGTAAGTAATGAAGCAACTTATGTTCCGAAGAGGCCTAAACAACCTTGCTGCATTGCTCAAAAGACAGGGCAGTTTCCGGTCTGTGTTGCGGAAGAAATTTCGGATGACAAGTTTTGCCATTTCCGATGCTCTTCCAATAACGAAACTCGGAATCTGAGGAGACGAGCCTAGGACAAGGGTCCGAGTGTGTATGAAGTTTTGACATTGCCAAAAATGAAAAAGAAAGAGACTGTAGGTGGTTAGAGACTAGGAACAGAACGGTCGGTCCATATTTGAGGGACATAACAATGCCGCAAGAAAGGCCGAGAGAAATACACAGGTACACCGTTGCTCGGTCAAATTCATTGTTCGTTCACAACCGTAATCACGTCCATCCGGAGCTGCCGGAGTACGAAGACATAGCAGTGATGAACAACTTTCTAAAGATTCTCTAGTATTCGATGTTTTGATCTGATTGATGGAGACTCAGGGGAGGTTCAAAGATTTAGGGGGCCCTGTGCAATTTATTAAAGTAAGGTCTTTAGTTTATAGTTTGTAAATTCTTTTCCAAAAGAATTACCATAATACAAAAAAATTGTTTAATTACCCTCTTAAATAACAAAAATTCACTTATAAACATCTAAAAATCAAACATTTTCACTTAAAAATGCGCTCTTTTTGCATGTTTTAAAGAAAAATCATTTATAACATTTTCAATATCAACTTCCTCCAAAAGATCACTCTCAATTGTCATCAGAACAAGTCCATTTAGCCTTTCTTGCGACATAGTTGTCTGTAAGTATAACTTCAACAACTTCAATTTTGAAAAACTTTGTTCTATAAAAGCAACAATAATAAAAACAGTCAATAAAATTCTATAAGCAATTGTCACAGTTGGAAAGCAATTAAAACATTTTAAATTTTTTAATAAATCACATTTCTTAAGAGTATTTTCAAAATTATTACAATGAGTTTTGAGATTAACAATGTCCAATAAAGGTGATTTATCAGAATGAAACAAAAGCCAAAAACATTCTCATATAATTGATATTGTTCAAATCTTGTATCCAAAGAAATAATGGCTTGATTAAAAATATACAAAAACTATTCGATTCTAGATGACTCCTTAGGAGATATTAATGTTCGTATTATGCAATTAATTTGAAGGACGTTGTAAGTTGTTAATTATCAAATATAAAAATTTATAAGTATGTAATTTATGTTTGGTCCTTAATTTTGGGGTCCCTCTTTTTTCGGGGGGCCTGTGCGATTGCTCCACTTGCACATGTCCAAAACCCCCACTGTTGCTTAGAAAAGATAGACTTGTTTTTTTGGCCTCAAATTTTTTTTTGCTCGGCAATATTAAATTTTATTAATTTATACAAAATACGTCTAACAATGTGCGCCTGTTAAAAACTTCTCTAATCTTAAGCGGAAGAAAAGAGTAGGACGCATAACATGTAATACAAATAAGAGCCAGCACCCGGTAACAACGTTTAAACTCTTGTTAACTCTAAACATACACCATGAAAACTAACAACTATAAATGAAGTTCTCTAAGCTGCCACTTCCAAGACATCCAGATTAACCCCAAACCTACCACCATGCTTTAAAGATGTTTGAACGTCTCATTCCATCTTTGGCCAGGTAGTCTGCCATGGAATTGCACTGCCTACGAACATGGATGAAATGCACCCCTTCTATTTTACGCGCCAAAGTATCAATTTCAAGCAAGATCGAGCACCAATGCCATGGACGTTTGGAGCTACCGCTGATCCAGTTTAGAAGCAGCAAGGAGTCTGATTCCACAACTAATGTTTCAATTCCAGTCCAATTGATTTGGATAAACACCTCAAGGGCTACTTTGATCGCTGAAATTTCTGTGTATTCCACCCCGAGTCCCTCCACAAGCCCCGCTAAATATCACTTTGATGCTACCGTCAGAAGTACGCAGCACGACTCCTCATTTTTTGCTTATGAAAACAGCCCCAGGTGGTATCCAGTCCACGCCAACATCACCTACCAATGGTTTGTTGTCCGAAACTTCTCTCGGATTATCCCACCACTCTTACAACATTGATAGACTGCCCTCCTTTGTGGCTTTGATCCAGAACAAAACAGGAGATCCTTTAGACTTGTAATTTTATTCCTGAAAACTTTTCCTAACCAAAGACTCCACACCGCTGCCCCTATCGAGATTAGCCAAAGAGTTTTCAAAGTAGCTGAAAAGGAAGTGTTGAAACAAAAACGTAGTAGATTTTCCACATTTAAAGCTCCTGGCCAATTGCATTTCCACCAGCCACAAAACTAGAGTTGACAATCCAGGTTTCCCTTCCAATTAACTGCTTCACTCTCGAGGCCTAGACTCTTACCCAACTCTAGAGCTTTTCTTGCCTCCCTCGTTAGCATCTCCCACCTGTAAACCAGATACTCCCGGGGATTCATCCTCTTTTGCATTCGTCTTGTCTCTTTTCTTTTTTTCCGACTCCGTTAGAGCCCTTTCCTGGTAGTCGGCCAATGATCTGTATCGCTTCGTTCTGGAAAGAATGCCTCTCTTCTCTCTTCTTCCTCTTCAAACGACACTGAATTGTCGAGCCCTAACTGACTATCCTTCTCCATAATTTCATCCTCCTGCCTATTTTGCTCATCCCAGATTGTGCTTTGAATTCTCTTTCTGGTTTAGACCCACACCAACCATGGCCGTGACATCCATGACAGCCCGAGGGGTTTGGAATCCACATCCTTTTACAGCACACTCCCCTAATTCTCTTTTGGAAACCACATCCCTCGAGCCGTTTTCTTCATTATTCCTGTTTCCAATTAGAATGGCTTTCAATGCCTCGTCATGCTCTTGAGACTTTGTCCCCCTATCAACCGTCTGTGATTTGCTCCGGGCCTCTTCCGAATGGCTTTGGAATCGACTCGCCTTCTTCCCATGCTCTAAACCCATTTTCCTCATTCCAATTTTGTTGAACATTCTTTTCTTCATTTGGGACTGCCTCTCGATTGTGGTCTCGAACATGCGCATTCTTGAAACCATTTGGATTCGAGGTTTTGCCATGCTCCTTCATGAAGCTAATGTTTATTCTGGGATTTTGATTGGGACCGTTGTTTATGCTCTTCCCCGGCCTTACTTTCCTCCAAAACAAGTTCCTAGAATTGTACCTCGTCGGGGTTACTGTAATCCTGCTGCCATAAAGTTTGAATCCGTTTAGTCTTTCGATGGCTCTATCTTCGTCTATTTTCTTCTAAAATCTGACAAAACCAAACCTTGTTCAATTTGAGCTTCTCTTTTTTGCTATAAAAGCATCTGCAACGTAGCCATGTCTCCCAAACGCGAACCACAGCCCTTTCCAGTGTAAGTTCTCCGAGATATTATACATGAACAGTGTGATTAACTTACTTTCTTTTTCTAAATCTATCTCCCCACCGGTTTCCTGATCTGTTGCCTCTCCAGTTCCCTGCACCCATTTCTCCTTTTTTTGGCCTCCAATTGATAGAGCAATATGTTAAGAATAGTCATCGAGATAATTATTGAATTCCAAAACCATTCCAACACTGAAAGCGTGTGTTTTTACTTTTTCTCATTTTGCTTATTTGCATCATCTCAACGTCTTTATTTTAGGATTAAGAATATTGGAGTTTAGGGTTTTATAATTTCAAATTTTTAAGTTCGAGTTTAAGTTCTAAACTCTGTTTGGTTTGGTGGAAAAATGAAAGGATGAAGGGAGAGAATAAAAAAGTTGAAAGAAAATAAGTTTTAAACATGCTTTATAAGGGAGAAAAGTGGTGGGGGATTTACTGTATTCAAAGTAAAAAGATTTATAAAAGGATCGCACGATAACTATTGAAAATTTAATGTGAAAATTAAATACAGTAAATATTAAAGAGTGTAAAATACATGAGAAATAAAACACATCATTTTAAAAAAAAACTTACATAGTTTTCTAAATGAAATCCATCAACTATATACTTTGACCAGAAAGCTCAATGAATCAAACATTTTTCCGCTGCGAGTTCTTGGTACATCGGCAAACTACCATTAAGGAATAAAAAATACCAGACCGCCGATCGTCTTGCGACTAGAAACGCTTGATAATTCTTGTTATCTGAACGCTAAATTGCCATAATAGCAAATAATACTATCACAAATAGAGACAAACCTCCAAAAATGCAGACAAATAAACTACCATACAAGCAGACAGGGCCGTCTCGGATATTTCAGGGGCCCTGAGCGAAATTTTAAAATAGATTTTTAATTCATCGAATTTTTTTTACGCTTTTCACACTCGAGTCATATTTTTTATGGAACATAGTTAGATCATTAAAAATTATATGTAAAAATTTAAAATGTAAGAAAACCTAAAAAAATATATAAGTAAAAAGGTAAAAGTAAGAGCAACACAACCTGATTTTCAATCCAAAAAATTTCAGAAATTAAAGAAAATTAATATGATTCTTCGAAGGATTGAGAGAGTGAGATGCAATTTAAAAAAATTGAATGTTCAATTAATAGATAATAAATAGAAATAGAGTATTTAAAATTTATTTTTTTTGAAGATCAATTTTAAAAGTTACTTTTTATTTTTTTATTTAATGCAATTTAAATATTTTTTCTATTTTCAAATTTTCAATTTGATAACGTTTATTTTTTTAATTGATTACCACCACTAAGGCAGAATCAATGAAAGCATTGATTGTTGCCTTAATTAATTAGTGGGGCCCATGTTATAATAAAATTTATAGGGCTATCTGTATTATAAAAAATATTTAAAAAGTTAAGTCAACGGCTTTGAATTTGTCAGGCATGCTTCATTTGTGAACTAAAAGCAGCATTTGAGGCCCTAAGAGAGTGGGGGCCCTGAGCAGGCGCTCAGTGTGCTCCTGCTCTTGGCCGGGCCTGCAAGCAGACTAAAAAGTTAGAAATGCAGATGTAGTATGATTTTGGCAAAGCAAAACAAAGAAAAATAAAAAAAATTAATAAAGAACAAATGATTCTTCATCAAAAGAAAAAAATCTTATGTACAATAAACATAAAAATTAAAAATTAGTCAACGCCATGAAAATTGTCGCTGAAAATAACTTTAATAAAAAAAAGAATTCAAAAGATTTCTTTTTTTGAAATAACTTTCTCAGAAAAATGGAAGTAGAGATTTTTTTATTCTCACGTGTAAAAAGAAATCAGTCTAACTTTTAAGGGAAGCATGAGAGAAAATATGAGAGATGCGAGTTATTTTAAAAGTTGTATTTTTTAAAAATATTAATTTTCCCTCTTATTTTGTCGACTCTACCAAGAAATTAATAGAAAGAAATCATTTTTTTCAATTTTTTTATACCCACCGAAAGAAAGATCAATTTTTCATTAGTTTCACTTTCCCGCCCTGTAAAATCAATATTTGATTTTGATATAAAAAATAGTTTAAGGAACAAATTGTAAAGTAAATAAAATTTTAAGTACTAAAAAGACTCACAATTAACAAGTATATTTTAAACTTTAAATATTGTAAAGTCAAAACTTAAACCCCATAAAATTTTTAAGTACTTTAAAGTCAAATTTTACAAAATCGCTCAGGCATTTCGATACAGCTTGAACTTAAGAGGTTACTTGAAATTTCTATTTCGATACGGAAATACCCAATTCAATACGGCTCTTCCCGTTTCGATACGACCTCCATCTAGACTTTAATATTTTAAATAGCGTTTTGATATGACCTCCATCTGGACTTTAATATTTTAAATAGCGTTTCGATACGACCTTAACCGTATCGATACAGGGGTTAAGATTTTTTCAAATCTAAGCATTTAATGATAAGCCGTTACTTGTCAGTTATTGGAATTTGAAAATTTGTTACCCGTTTCGATACACCCATTAGGTGTTTCGGTACGCAATTTGGCAAATTCAATTGTGAGTAATACCATTTCGATACGAGCCCTAAGCGTTTCGATATGCCTTCTCACGTTTACGACCTCTTTCTTATACACAACGGCTCTTTCTATTTTGAGAGAAGTATCGATACGGGCCCGAGTGTACCGATACATGATTTTGCAAAACTCCATTTATGGTGGGAAAGAGAGAGCCCAACGGCTCTATTGATGATGCCAACTACCCAAACGGCTAGAATTCAATGAAGGGGTATAAAAGCAAGCCATTAAAGCTACAATAACAACTATTGAACAAGTGCACAACAACAAAACAAAAATCTAATCCATTCTTGAGCTATTAGAGTCAAACCCTTGTACCCAATTGAGTGATTTTTATTGTATTAATCTTTTATCAATTTGGGTTGAGAGAACTTATAATTTGGGGCAAATATCTTACCGTTGTAAGGTTTATTTTTCATTTGCGAACAATATTTCTTGTAAGAGTGATCTTTGATCAAGCTTTGGGTAGAAAGCTTTGATCCTTGTAACGGTTTCCTCATAATCCTAGAAAAGGGGAAGAATTCAATAGTGAATTTGTTGAAATCCTTAGTGGGAGCTAAGGTAGTAGATTTAAAGCTTGTTAGAAGCTTGAACCACTCTAAAATGCCTTGTCTTCAATTTTAATTTTACCAATTTGTTCCCTACCATTTTAAAAAGCCAATTCACCCCCTCTTGGCCAAATCTACATTGTTTGATCATCTCAACAATTGGTAACAGAGCTACACTCATTAGAAGGATTACAACCCTCTTGAGTCGATTCTTGGAGAGATTGATCAACACACAAGTGAAGCCATGGCATCTACTTTCGGCCCTAACTTGTACGAGTCACAATCGGTTACTAAACCTCCCTATTTCAATGGGGATAACTACCCATATTGGAAAAATATGATGAGACTCTTCATCAAGTCTAATGCCTACCTCCTATGGGTTGTAGTGGAAGATGATCCAACAATTCCGATGAAAAGAAATGTAGAAGGTAGACTCGTTCTGAAGTCCAAGGTTGAGATGTTCGATGAAGATCAGAAGAAGCTTCAAATCAACAACAAAGCCTTGCACATGCTATTTTGTGCAATTGGACTAGACATGTACTTGAAGATGTCTTCGTGTACAAGCGCAAAGGAGATATGGGACAAGCTAGAGACCACCTATGATTACACCAACAACGTAAAGGAGACCAAGATTAGAATCCTTAATCTAAGCTACGAGAATTTCAAGATGGAGCCTGATGAAAGCGTCACTCAAATGTTCGATCGATTCTTGGTCATAGTCAATCATCTAGGGGGATTCGGTGAAATCATTCCTGAAGACAAGATAGTTCGGAAACTTCTCTGTTCTCTTCCCGAGTCATGAGATGAGAAGAGAACCTCCATCATCGAGGCTAAAGACTTAAAGACATTGAAGCTCGATGCATTGGTGGGATCTCTCCTTACTCGTGAGATCGTGAAGAAAGGAAGAGCAGAAGAAAAGAAGAGATAAGAGAAAAGAATAGAGAAGAAAGAAGTAGAGAAGTAGAAGATGGGAATTGCTCTCAAAGCTTCACAAGAAGAGAGCCATTCAAGTGAGGAGGAAGACAAGGAAATGGTCATGTTGGCCAAAAGGTTCACTCGATTCATGAAGTCCAATAGAGGTAGAAAGTTCATTCGAAAAGTAGACTTCAAGAACAAGAACAAGAACAAGGAGGAAGAGAAAGATCAACTCATTTGCTATGAGTACAAGAAACAAGGGCATATACGAACCGATTTTAAGGTAAACCCTAACTCATCTACTTTTGATTTCATTTTTGATGAGCTTCAAGAAGCTTATGATGAGTTGCAAGAGGTTTAAGATGAGTTGGTATAAATGTTTTAAGAATCGATTTTGAAAAACTAGGAAAATATTTCATATTTGAAAAACCAAAACGATTCGTTATCCAAAACCAACTCTGAACTTGAAAAGAAGGTTTGTGCTTTAAAAGACAATTTAAATTATTTTGAAAAAGAAAACATTAATTTAAACAACCTTCTTTCCGAGATTAGTGATCATCACCAAAAGGAGGTGAATGATCTTAAAGCTTCTCTAGGAAATATTGGGAAATCTAGCTTTGATAAAGGAAGTTCTTCAAAAACGCAATATGTGAAGAGAAACTTTAATCACCCTAAACAAAAAGGCTTCAAAAATCTCTCTAGAGGTAAGAGGATTATGAGTGTTTGGGTTCCTAAGGAACTAATTACTTCTAATAATATTAATGTTATTTCTTCTTGGATTCATAAGGGAACCAAATTTTTAGGAGCTAACACTCATGGACCCAAAATGATTTGGGAACAAAATCGAGACTTAACTCTTTGTTTATAGGGGAGCATTTCTACAAGGCCAAAGCTTCAAGTCAAAACACATGGTACCTTGATAGTGGATACTCAAGACACATGATCGGTGACAAGAGTAGATTCTTGGAACTAAAGCCTAAAAGTGGTGGAGTGGTAACTTTTGGTGACAACTCCAAAGACCATATTAATGGAATAGTCTCCATTGGTAATCACTCTTCCATACTCATTGAAAATGTATTGTATGTCAATGGTCTAAAACATAATTTGTTGTGCATTAGTCAACTATGTGATAAGGGTTTTAATGTTCTTTTTGATGTTAATGGATGCAAAATTATGAACATTGAAACTGGTAAGATAATGCTCATAGGTCATCGCATAGGTAATATATATATGGTGCATTTAAATGACATGTATGTTTCCAATGCATGCTTTGTAGCTAAAGATGAACATGGTGCATGGTTATGGCATAGAAAACTAGGATATGCTAGCATGAGTGTTTTACAGAAATTAGTTTCCCAAAATCTTGTAAGAGGTTTACCCAAATTAAAATTTTCTGTAGATAAAATTTGTGACGCATGTGCTAAGGGTAAACACAAAAGAACCTCATTTAAACCTATTAATGATATTTCAACTAGTAGGGTATTACAATTGATCCATATGGATCTCTTTGGGCCAATTAGGACTATAAGCTTGGGTGGAAAATCATATGCATTTGTTTTAGTTGATGATTTCTCTAGATACACTTGGGTTCTCTTTTTAAGTACTAAGGATGGGGCTTTAGAAAAGTTCATTACATTTTCAAAAATCACTCAAAATGACATTGGTCAACAAATTTCACACATTAGAAGTGATCATGGGATCGATTTTCAAAACTTAGGATTTGAGGATTTTTGTAACACAAATGGTATAAGCCATAATTTTTTCACACCTCGCACTCCTCAACAGAATAGGGTAGTTGAGAGGAAAAATTGAACTTTAGAAGAAATGACTGGAATCATGCTTTGTGAAAACAATTTACCTAAGTATTTTTGGGCGGATGCCACAAACACTTCTTGTTATATTATAAATCGAGTAATGATTAGGTCACTTTTAAAGAAAACTCCTTATGAGATTTTAAAATCCAAGAAGCCTAACATTAGTTATTTTTATCCTTTTGGATGCAAGTATTTTGTTTTAAATGATGGAAAATATAATTTAGGTAAATTTAATGCAAAAAGTGATGAAGCTATTTTCCTAGGTTACTCTTTAAACTCTAAAGCCTATCGAGTATTTAACAAAAGAAATTTAGTTGTAGAAGAGTCTATACATGTGGTTTTCGATGATAACTTCCTTCCAAGGAAGGATTCTTGTGATGATGATGATGTAGGAATCATTGAAGCTAATGATGGTGAACAATCATCAAAAGTGGATGAGGTTCCAAGCAAAGAGGAAGAAACACAAGATCCACCTCTAGAAGCTTTGAAGAACATGACTCTAGAGGAAAAGGAAGTGAGCTACCCAAGGGAGTTCAACTATCTCATAGGTGGTGAGATTTTGGGTGATCCATCCAAAGGGTTAATGCAAGGTGAATTCGAGATGAGCATGATATGAGAGCTCTCATTTTTTGGGACTCCACATAAAACAAAGGATGACATCTTCATCAATCAAGCTAAGTACATCAAGAACATGCTCAAGAAGTTTGGCTTGGAGAATGTGAAGCCACTCCAATGAGCTCTTCTATTAACCTTGACAAAGATAAATAAGGTAAGTGTGTTGAATTAAATCTTTATCGTTCTATGATTGGATCTTTGCTTTATCTTACCGTAAGTAGACCCAACATTATGTTTAGTATTTGGTTGTTTGCTAGGTTCCAAGCTAGTCCTAGAGAATCACACCTTATAGCCGTTAAGAGAATCTTTAGATACCTTAAAAACACACCTTGTTTAGGTCTATGGTATTCTAGAGACTCATCTTTTGACTTACATGCGTTCTCCGATGTGGATTATAGAGGATGTAAAATAGATAGAAAAATACCTCCGGAACATGTCAATTTCTAGGTAGTATGCTCATATCTTGGTTATCTAAGAAACAAATAGTGTAGCCTTATCTACCACCGAAGCGGAATACATATCGGCCGGAAGTTGTTGTGCTCAAGTCCTTTGGATGAAGTAGCAACTTCTAGATTATGGAGTTGATGTAGGTACCATACCCCTTAGGTGTGACAATATTAGTGCCATTTGTCTCACTAAGAATCCCATCCAACATTCTAGAATCAAACTCATAGAGATAAGATATCATTTCATTAGGGATCATGTCTTGAAGAAAGATGTAGTTTCAGAGTATGTTGACACATTGAACCAATTAGCGGACATCTTTAACAAACCTCTAGACAAAGAGCGTTTTTGGACTCTTAGGAGAGAGTTAGGTCTAACCAGCCTTCCTTGACCCTTTAGAGCCTCTTAAGGTCAAATGTTTGCTTGAATTTTTGTGATTGTCATGCTATTGTGATTTTGCTCCTTGATGCATCTATGCTTGTTGCTATAGGGAGTATGTGTTTGTTTTTAGTCCATATATGTTGCTCATACATCATACACATGCATTTAGATTTGATTGAAATCAAAATTTTGAGCTCCTTGTTGCCCAAAATGCATTTTCTGGCACATGTGTATCGAAACGGCTGAAGGCGTTTCAATATGGTTTCTTTATTCCATGCCCGTAATACATTTTCTAGCTAGGTCATATCGAAACGGGAAAAGGTGTTTCGAATGGGCTCTTGGAAAGATACCCTTCTGGCAAAATCTATATCGAAACGGCTATGAAACGTTTCGATACGAGCATCGATCATGTTTCGGTACGGTTTATACCTGTACCAATACAGACTCGTGTTTTGGTATGATTTTGAAGCGTACCAGTACACCTATTTCAATACGCCATGTGGCGTATCGATACGTGTAGCCGCAGAAGGTTAAATGAGTCATTAAAAGGGTTTCCAACTTTCAACTAACTTTTAATTAAATTCAAACTCTTTCAAAACCCTAACCCTAGATTTTTCTCCGATAAATACCTATCAAATCCCTTTGTTTTTCACACAAATCTTTGAGGTCTTTTGATTATCAAATCAAGTTCATCAATTTGATGCATTATCATCCATCCATTCATCCACAATCTCATCTCAAGGTATAAAACTTTTTTTCTTTTTCTTTTCAATTTCGTTTCAAATTCTATATTGTTTTTAATTAATTTTTGTATATAAAACATACATATAGTATAGGTGTTGAAGATTTTACAAAAATTCTTTTAAAATTGAAATTTTTTATTCGAATATAAAAATACGTCATATATTTTTTCTACACCGTTTTTCAAAATTCTTTTTACTAAAAATTATTTTTACATTTGTATATGTTTTTAAATTATATTTTATAGATATTTATCAATACCTTAAATATTATATTTCCTATTAGATTAAATTTGGTTGATTTATGCATACATGTGTTTTGTACCTTGATTTGTTTTCAGATTTTGAATATGGGTCATAGGAAGAGGGCAAGAATAGAAGAGGCTGGTGAGAATTCAAACACCAATGAAGAAGAAGCTCGTTCTAACCTCACCCTCCTTTTTTAAAAGAGTCTTAGAACCAATGACGCCCACAACAACGTCAAACTTTACCAAAATCATCAAATCCCACGTAAGCATATCACTTCTATACCCTTTTTGGATTCTGAACATTTTAAGTTTCATTATCTTCATTTTATTGAAGCGTTGGAATTTCATGACCTTTTTTTAACAATACCCAAGATTTTGTACCGCAACATGGTTCTTCTCTTTTATGCCAATGCCCAGTGTATTTCCAATGTCGATCGCTCTCAAGTGATTGCTATAGAATCCTACTTAACGAGGAAGAAGATTCAGATTCATCCTAAAGTTTTAGTCAATCTTTTTGGGTTTGAAGATGAGTCTATTAAGGATGAAGGCTCTTTAGGACATACTCTTTGTGGCCGTTATGACCCTTGATGCATATGATCATATTCTTCACCTCATGATTTCTTGGTGGTTTCGTCCATCCGGAGGAAAGTTCTCACACATCTTCCAAGTCGACGACTTTTCGCTTCGGTGCTTTCATGAATAAAAATAACCAAATCTTTTCCGAATTATGTTTGACGAGATGGTGTATCTTGTCCAAAATCGCACCTCGGATCTTGTCTCTTCATTCACATATGGAACCACGCTGAGCTATATGTTCTCGAAATTGGAGATCGATTGCTCTCTTAATTTTCTAGAATCTCTCAAGGATCCTATTGATGAGGGAACTCTTGGTTGTTGCAAATTTCACTACATTAATGGATATTGGGTTCGTCTTGAGAATCCACTAGTCGCGGACTCCGAACCTCAAGCGAGTTCTCTATCTCAAGTTGCTCAGCCCAACAATGAAGCTCTCATGGCTTTTCTCACCGAGCAATTCACTAGCTTGCAAACCAACATTGCTTCGTTGGATAATTCCATGACCTCCGGTTTTGCCGCCATTGTCAATCGTTTCACATCCTTGGAGGAGCGTGTTCTCGGTGTTGAGAATCGCCTCACTTCGATTGAAACTCAACAAACATCGATGGACATCTCCTTTACCAGCTTTTATGAAGAGTGGAGGCAATTTAGAAGGAGCAATGATGAAGATGAAGATGATGACGAGTCGTAGCCCTTTTTCATCTCATTGCATATCATATCATTTAGGATTTCCTTTTATGTACCTATCTGTGTTATTTTCTCGTAGGACATATGCTTTGCTTTCTTGTTTTTGAATTATGTTTTTAGGATTTAAATTTGGATTCCCATTTGCTTTCAACTATTATGCTTTTATGCTTATTGAAATTTAAGTTGTTTGCTTTATATTTCTTATTTCCTCATTGGATTATCATGATTTTGATCTAATAAAAAGGAGGAAAAGGGTTAAGCTAATTTTTTTCCAATTTCAAAACCTAGCTTAAACTTAGGGGGAGTTTACTTAAAAAATTATTTTAGTTTTGTTATATCAAAAAGGGGAGATTGTAAAACCAATGTTTGATTTTAATATATCAAATAGTCTAAGGAACAAATTGCAAAGTAAATAAATTTTTAAGTACTCAAAAGACTCATAATTGACAAGTATATTTTAAATTTAAAATGTTTTAAAGTCAAAACTTAAACCCTATAAAATTTTGGGTAAACTATACTAATGACCACCGAACTATGGGGTTGGTGTCGATTTGACCACTATATTTTCAATTGTATTAAATATATCACATAACTATTTAATTGGTTCCAATGTATCCATCTACCGTTAAAAAAATGGAAAAGTTGACGGGGCTGTTAAAATATTTAGTATAATTACAAATTTGGTCCCCTTTATCTATACAATCTATCAATTTGATCTTAATTTTAATCTAATAAAAATTTATTTATTTTAATTAGGTGGTGACACGTGTCACCCTGGTTGGAGTAGGAAAAATGAAAACCAAGGAACCGCCCATGATAGGAATCAAACTTGGGACCTTGGGGGAGTAGCGCACGCGAATTTACCACTAAGCTAAGCATATAATTGTGATATGCAATACTAATAATAATATATGTGTTATACAATTGGAGAAAGAAAAAACAAACAATATACCCACCCTTGGTATGATTTGAACCTGAGAATCCTTAAGGGTTGTGGCATAAGTTTGCCACTAGGCCAAATAAGTATTTTTGATAAGAAATACTAACTATAATATATATCTTATGCGTTTTTAATTTAGTTTGGAATATTATATATATAATAATATTAAAATAATCAAAATTTAAAATTTTAAAAGAAAAACAAACATAAAATATTAAAAAATAATTTTTAAATTTTAATTATTTTAACATAATTATATATTTAATATTCCAAATTAAGTTTTCCTTGAATTGATTTTTTAACTTAATTTTGATTATTTTAATATTATTATTATATATAATATTTTCAAACTAAATTACAATCGAATAAGATATATATTATAGTTAGTATTTCATATCAAAAATACTTATTTGGCTTAGTGGTAAACTCATGCCACAACCCTTAAGGATTCCCATGTTTGAATCCTACCAAGGGCGAGTATATTGTTTGTTTTTTCTTTCTTTAATCGTATAACACATAATATATTATTAGTATTACATATCACAAGTATATGCTTGGCTCAGTGGCAAACTCGCGTGTGTTACACCCCTAAGGTCTCATGTTCCATTCCTACCAAGGGTGTCACCACCTGATTGGAGGGCGAAAATTAATTAATTTAGTTAAATAAAATAATTAAAATCACTCAATACCACCTAATTAAAATAAATGAATTTTTATTAGATTAAAATTAGGATCAAATTGATAGATTGTATAGATAAAGGGGACAAAATTTGTAATTATATCAATTATTTTAACAGTCCCGTCAACTTTTCTGTTTTTTTAACGGCAAGTGGCTACATTGAAACCAATTAAATAGTTATGTGGTATATTTAACACAATTGAAAATATAGTGGTCAAATCGACACCAACCCCATAATTCGGTGGTCATTAGTATAGTTTACCCTAAAATTTTCTACGTGTTTTAAAGTCAAATTTTACAAAATCACTCAGGCGTTTCGATACGCCCCCAGGCATTTCGATACGACTTGAACTTAAGAGGTTACTAGAATTTTTCGTTTCGATACGAAAACACCCATTTCGATACGGCCTCTATCTGGACTTTAATATTTTAAATAGTGTTTTGATACGGCCTTAACTGTATCGATACTGTAACACCAAAAAAAATATGTATATTTAATGCAACCTAAGGGTTTGAACCCGTGATCTTTGCTACCAAGTTCTATGGCTCAACCAATTGGGCTAGATGGTGTTTTAATAGTAAATTACTGCAAGTCTGTTGAGATTTTAGGGGCTCGATTCGATCAACCGTTCTTGCTCGCCAAGTGTGGAGAAGTTGGATAATTGGGTGTTTTAGTGGGAGGTGAAAATAGGCAATTTGACACAAGGATTTATAGTGGTTCAACCTTCTAACCAAGGTCTACATCCACTACCTTAGCTCCCCACTAAGGATTTCCAAACAAATTCACTAAGAATTTCGTCCCCTTTTCTAGGCTAAGGAGGCAATCTTTACAACCCTCAAAGCTTTCTACCCAAAGCTTGAGAAAACACTCTCTTGTACAAAGAAAGACTTAGCAAACTAGAAATCCCTCTAATAGGTGTTTGTTTGCAATTCTAAGCACTCACCCAAAACCTAAACACTTGAGCAAATTTAACAATGTAAGCTCACAAGTGTTGTCTAAGCAAGAAATAAATAATTTAAGCTCTAGACAAATTTTGACATCATAATGTTGTAACAATTGAAGCATTAACCATTACAAGATGCTTGGAGGTCCCTTTTATACTCCCAATTGAGTTTGTAGACGTTACTAGCCGTTGGGGATGATTTGGAGCCGTTGAGGACTTTATTTCCCTTCATAAATGTTGTTCTGCAGCCATCTGTATCAATACGCTTGGATCCATATCGGTACAGTCTTCATCAGAAACTAGCCGTTGGGCTCTTGCTAGCCTGGGCGTATCGATACACTTGAGGGCGTATCGGTACGGGTTCACTTTTAAATGACCGTTGGGAAAGTAGTCGTTGGGGTGGTTGAAAGGGGATCGGTACGCTTACCAGGCGTATCGAAACGATCCTGATCCGTATCGAAACGGCCAAGCCTGTTTCGATACGGGTTTTGGCAGTGACCAAACTGAGGCAAAAAGGTATCGGTACAGGTATAGCCGTATCGATACGAGTAGCTTGAAAAGTCAAGTTTGGCTCTTTAAACTTAGTAAAAACATTGCCAAAAACCTTTTAAAATACCTCAAACATAATTTCAAGTTGTTTGGACTTAAAAACAAGTTTTAAATTCTTTTCAAATTAGTCCAAAACTTTTTTCAATTATTATATCAAAACATTAGTTCTACAAAGTCAATTTTATCCATGGGTCAATTAATTTTTTAAATCAATTAATCAAATTCAGAAGGGACTCCTCAACTACCCCTTAATGGATGTCGGTTCAATTTTTTAAGAGAACCTAGAAGGTTCTCCTCATCCACGTCTCCCGTTGTCGGCGGTCCTGGCAACCATCCGTCCGTGGCTGCCACCGCCACCACCACCGTGCGCGCCGCCCTGCTCCGAACCACCAACCAATTGTATGGGTTGAAACCTTGGTTGATCGATCTATGTTTTTCCGGCAGAATCGCGTCCGTTGAGATCTCCGGCGACCTGAGATTTTGGGTAAGCAAACTGGTCTGAACCGGCCTGAACTGGATGGACCGGTTAAACCGGTCGGCCCATGACCCAGACCCGAACCGTCCCGAGTCCAACCCGACCCGCCTCTAACCCGCATCCGACCCGGCTGAGTCAACTCAACGAGTCAACTTTCTGAGTCAACTCAGTTGACCTTTATCGATGATGTCGGCGTTGACTTGACTGCTGATGTCAGCATGGACTTTGACCGTTGACCAAAAAGTCAACTTTTCCGAAAACTCCCGTTTAAGGTTTTTCGACGTCCTGAGTTCGATTTGAAGCCTGTTTCGTAATATTTTGACCCAAAAGCCTCCGAATTTGACCTTGAACCCGAACTTATTTATGCATTTATTTATTCAGTTAAGAGTTTTATGAATATGGACTAAAATGGGATATTGTGTGATTGAAGGTACTCACAATTCCTTGAATACGAATGGTTGAGGGACGTCAAATCCGGGTTCACGGGTGTTCAAATGTCGTTTGAGGGTCAATCGATATAGCAAGGATTCAAGGTAATACATTACTACCTCCTGCATGCTTTTTTAACATGTTGGTAATTGGTTAACGTTTGCACGACCATGTTTGAGCATATGATTACTTCCACTTGTTTCGATCATTTATGAGATAAAAATGATAATGGCCAGTACAAATACTCGAATAAGAGGTTTGATAAATCGAAAGGACTTTCGAGTTCAGTAAGCGATTAATAAAAACAGTTGATCTTCAAATCTGATTATGTTGGCTAATGAATTACGAAAATGCCCTTGATGTATGAAAATGACTAAAATACCCATATCAATGAAAGTGGTCTAAGAATCTACACTAGATCCGATATATCAACTGATTCTTCTGAAATTCTTGAAACTGGCTTGGGAAGTTATAATAGCGAGGCTTCACCTTTGAGATTGTAAATTGCTCAGATTCTATTTGAAATTGAATAAATCTCCGAAGACATTTGCGAGAAAATATTTGTATGTTGAATTAGTCAAAATTGCATAAATTGCTGAATTGATTAAAATGACTAAAATGTTTGAAAATATTGATGATGTTGAACTGATCAAAATATCCATAATGACCAAAAAGAATAATCTATCCTCGGCACCAAGTGCCAATGGATCAAAATGATAGTTTTACCCTCGAGAACTTAAATGAATGAATAGTTGGAAGGACCGGAAGACTCTGAACAATCGTTACACCTTCGAGCATCGAACTTTCTGAAATACCATCGGATATTATAATGATTGAGAATATTTCTAAGACATGGAATTGAGAACTCCAAATAAAGCCAACCATGTAATGGCTCAAACAAAAAGTGGTAATATACGACCTGTGTCTGTTGGTCGTTTCTGATACTAAGATGATATTGGAGGAATACCAAATTGTTAATCCACAAACCCCAACCCTTAAACTTAAACTTAAATCCTAAACCTTGGAGTTTAGTGTTTAAGGGTCTTTTATATATTAATTTTATGAATATTTTGTGTTTTTAAATAATATATTTATACTATAAATAATATATAAAAATATAAAATATATATTTTTATTTAAATTATATAAACTTATCCGTTCGGCTCAAACAAATTATTTTATAAAAAATGATATTATAAATAATTTTAATATATAAGTAATATAAAATATATTTTTACACATATATCAATAAAAATATATTATTTTTTGAAAACCAAAAATATTCTTAAAAATAATATATTTATATTATAAATAATATATAAAAAACAATAAATCTCAAACCTCAAAATATAAGGTTTAGGGTTTGAGGTTTGGGCTTTATAGTTTAAGGTTTAGGATTTACTATGATTTAGAGTTTTTATATATTATTTATAATATAAATATATTATTTTTATGAATATTTTAGTGTTTTTTAAAATAATATATATTATATTATAAATATTATATAAAAAATAAAAACAATACACTTTTATATATACAAATATTATATTTTGTATTATTTATAGTATTATTTATATATTAATATTATCTATAGTATTATTTATATATTAATATTATCTATAATATTATTTATTTCACTAAATAATTTGAATTAATCTCAAGTAGTTTGAGATATATAATATTTGTAGTAAAATATTCTATAATATTATGTTGATTTAGTGGCTATGACTTAACTTTTTTTTCCCGAAAGGTCCTGGATTCAAAACTCCACTAACGCATGATTTTAATATTTTTTTCTCCAGCAAATCGACGTAGTTTTGGGCTAAAGTAGACTTCAAAATAGCCGCACCAAAACGGCGTCGTTTTGGCTTGACGGAATGTTAAGAGTTAACGGCAGTGAGGTATTTTTGAGTCATATATTAAAGTTCAGTGGTATGTGGTGTAATTTACCCTAAATTTAATTAATCTCAACTTCAATTTGGCATATATATTATTTGTGCTAAAACAAAATAGAAATTTTAAGTTTGCTTTGTGGTTAAGAGTTTGTCTTAGGGCCCCTTTGGCATTGCTTAAAAAATAGCTTTTGTTTAAAAAAGTTATTTTTCACCCATAAGCAATGTCAAACACTTCCAAATTGGTGTGAAAAATAATTTAAAAAAATGATTTTCCACCCAACCTCAAAAGCTAAGATATCTAGCTTTTGGGTTGAAAAATCACTTTTAGGTGTAAAGTTACATTTTTATCCTTAATTATTAATACTAATATTAATAGTAGTATGTTAAAATAATATTAAATATAATAATTATTATATTTAACTAATATTTTAATATTAAATAAAATAAAATAATTATTAAATATATAAAATATAATAATTATTAATAAATTTTATGATAACGAATTTACACATTATTTACGATCATTTATTTTTACTTTACAATATCATGTCTAAAATGGACATTTTATCTTTTAAAAAGCATTTTTTGACAGCAATGTCAAACACTATGATCTTACAATTAACTTTTCAAAATCACTTTCTAACAACACTTTTAAAAGCATTTTTCAAAAGCAATGCCAAATTGGTCCTTAGATTTTAAAAATTTAGGTTCAATTCCCATTGAGTGCAAAATTTTTCACATTTTCCTCCCGTAAAATGACGCCATTTAGAGCATTTAGCATCAAAATAGGTGCACTAAAACGAAATCATCATGTCGTACGTCATGTCATCGTCCTATTAAAAAGTGAACGACGAGTGGCATAAACGAGTAGGAAAATATTGGTGATAAAAACGAGTCGACACTTATAGTGAGGTAGTTTACCCATTAAATTTTGTATAAATTCTTTTACGATGTTATCGTCTGTTAAATGACGTTGATTAAATTGATATATATTTTTTGAATATGCTGGTGTGAGATTGATATTTATAGAAAAAGTAAAATTAAGCATACATAAGTTATTATTAATATTGGAAATTAAGGACAAGACATATTGCATTGTGCGACTCATGGCACTACGATTCATTTCTTCAACTCCTACACAACTCGTAGAATCGTTGGTCCATTAAGTTCAAATACATATTAAACTAATTGATGCATGATATATGAGCATCGTACGTAATTAATTTCAACCTTAATTAATATGTAATGGAAGTCACTTGAGTGTTACTTCCACTGGAAATTTATCGATTTCACTCATCCAAGGATTGATCTCTGTCGTTGGATCTATTAGTTTTAGCGCACGCCAAACACAACTGTTGCACTTGAATCCCGATCCGAATCCGATTTGCCATACCCTGTCACGTTTCTTGATTCTCCCTTTGGCTTCTAGGTAAGCCATTTCGTACCACAAAGAGCTGCTGGAGGTATTCCCAAACCTGAAAAGAGTCATCCTAGAAGGCTCCATCTGCAATGGAAGCAGCCCCAAGCTTTTCTCCAACTCGTCCAACACACTTCGACCTCCGGCGTGAATGCAGAAATGTTCGAATGCCAACTTAAAATTTGGAACGTAGGGCTTCACGATCTTCGTTCCCAGAGCTTTCCTCAAGAAAAATGTCGCCAAAAACAGGAGCTGTTCCGAAACGGGGAGAACCAATGGCCCTAGTGCTGTGATATTCGCTTTCAGGGCCTCACCAGCGACGACCATGAGGTCTTTCGACAGTGAAACGCCGACTTCGTTAGCTTCATCTTCTTGTTGATGTACACAATTGTAACTCCTATCATCGGCACCGGTGTGAGTTCGGAGGGTTTGAACGAGTTCATACTTGGCACGACATCGATCAGATGATCGATTCGATAGAAGAACTGCGGCACCACCCACGCGAAATAGGCAATTAGTGACAAGCATTGCGCGATTGTTGCCTTTATACCAATTGTTCGTCAGGTTCTCCGTACTCACAACTAAAGCATATGTGTCGCCATGCACCTGCATGTTACAATGCCGATAAAGTTTTTATTTATATTTTTATAAAGTGACATAATAAATTTCTAATAAAATATAAATATTTTTTCTATATATAACTCGATGTGTAAAACCTTTTTATTAAAAATGTAAAAGCTATACTTAGAACTCTTTTAGAGTTAAAACAACTTTTAAATAAATTTATATATTTTTTTAATTACCGGTATCCAATTCATTGGCTGACTAATTCAAACTAAGTATTATTAGGCCCCATTATTGGGGTGACCCTCCGAATCCAATTTGGAACAAAATCCGTCTTGCCCCTATATATGCTCCACCAACAATCTTATGCCACATGCTTAAGGGAACTAGTGTCTCATTCCACTAGACCAACTTATTGTTGATATAAGTTTATATATATATTTTAAATTTATGGACATGTTAGTAATAAATTAACAAACTTATCACTTATTTATCAAATTAGAACTCATATTATATAATTAAATAAATAAAATATAAAGATCCATTAATTAATTGAGTGGTGAAGCATGTTCATGTTGTCCTATTTTGTATGTGTTCATCTTAGGTGACTCGAGTTTAAACAACATAATTTGCATTGCGATTTTCTGAGAAAATCAGTTGTGGTGGAACGTCCGCTTGGACGCTAAATCAGGAAGAAAAACACCTATTCAGCGCGCATCGGGTACTTATTCGACATTATTTCTCCTCCAACGCTTGTTGGAGAAACATTGTTGAACGCATCCTTAATTGATTTTGTTGTTTTATAAAAGCTTTATAGACCGATATGCCCATTGAAAAAAATGTTGAAAGCGAAATAAGAAACCTGTAAAAGTTGCTTGGCGAGGTCTATAGAAATAATCCCAGCACTGCAACCCATGCCAGCAAGATTATAGGTGACAACACTCTGTCTAAGCTTGTAGTGATTGACAATGGTGGCCGCGAGAGACGGCGACGGATTGAACAAACTGCTATTCACCACGACAATCCCTATATCGCCGGGCTTCACCCCAGTTTTCCCCAAAACCTCATCGATTGCTCCGAACATGACCGTCTCGGTTTCATTTCTTGCCTCTACCATAGTTTTGATAACAGGGACTTTCATTAAGGCCGCTGAGCCGTACGTCCTCTCACCCAAACCTGATCTTTCCAATATTTTATTTAGAAACCCTAAGCTTTCTTGGGTGAAAAGCTTCAACTCCCCACACAACTGCATGAAAAGCTCTTTACTCACCATTCTATCCTTTCCGGGCTTGAAACATGCGAAATTCACCAAGTAAACATTTCGTCTCGGTCGCCTCATCGAGTAAATGGTAGCTAAGAATCCGATGGAAATCGACAACAGAAACATTTCCCGGGTTGCAAATGTTGAAGGATGGGTTAAGATGAGGCAAAAGAGGATTAGAATTAAACTGAGATACAAAGCATTGGAGACCAAATAATGGTAACAAAGCTTCACATATTTGAGCCTAACGGATCCAGTTTGTTCATTGGCTAAGCTGGTTTTTTTCTTTTCATTCATCATTATTGACGGTGGAGATGTTTTGCAAGGTTGAACCATGAAGAGACTGACAACTTAATTTGTAGGGAGTTTGGGACAGGGACAGCACCATATTCACGACTACAAGTGTTCAAAAATATCTGATTCGGGTTGACCCATTGACCCGAACTCAAAAACCCCCGGGTATTTCATTAAAAAAAATTACTCTACCCTTAACTTTTCCATGGTAGTCGGGCTGGGTTTGGGCCGGAAATCTTTTGTAACCAGGTACCCAACCCGACCCAGTACTTTTAATAAATATATTTTATAATTTTAAATTATATTTTGATTTTATATTCCTTAATATTTTAACCCTAAAATTAAATTTAAATATACATATGAGTTTTAAAATATTTGTGTTATTTGTGTATTAAATTTTAAGGGAAAATATTTAGATTTAAAAGTTTATAATTGGCATAGAAGAATCACATTTTTTTTCGTTCGATCCAGTAATGATTATAAATATTGAAGAGTTGTTCTCCTTCCATCTAATAAATGAAGACTATTCATGAAGAATTGAAACAATTTATAGACCAGCAATTTAGCAGGAACACTTGAATTTTGAATTAGCAAATGTGTATTAAATTTGGACTCATTGAGAAAGAAAACTTTCTTGATAAATGTTGAAGAAAACCATGACTAATAGTTAAAATGTCAGTGCCAGTCAGTTACATATTCAAATAATTTAAATATTTCTCCTTAAAACTAACTTCAAATCACTAATTTTTGTGTTTAGATTATGTATTGAACTTTTAAATTTTATGTGTTTCTTATGTTATTTTTTTAAATTTAATTTTTTAAAAACAAAGTGAACCGGGTATGCGATTTTGCGGGTACCCAAATTTTACGGGTACCCGACTATCGAGTACCCGATAGTCACAGATCGAAAAATATACTAACCAGTGAATTGGGTACCCGGATTTGAACACTGCTATTTGAGGAGTGATTCAAAGATTTAGGGGATCCTCTAAAATTTACTAAAATGAGACCTTCAATTAAAAAATGTTTGTTGACTTAATGTGTGCGTTGTATATTAACTTTGAATAAAAATGGGTATAATATAACTCAAAATTTATGTATTACAATAACATTTTATTTTCACATGTTTATCACTAGTTCATAACTAAATTTTTTCTAAGATTATGCGTGGTCTCTCTTATTGAACATGTTCAGAACCACCTCTAACCATATCGACGTCAATTTTAAGGTAAAATAAGACTGTACTAATTCTACCGGTATGCATTGTATGTACAATTGGTGCAAAATTTTGAGCTTTCCTTGTATTACTTTTAGGTGAACTATACCAAAGCAAAAATATAGCTGTAAACAAAAAGATTCCATTGTGTTTCATTTCGGTGAATTATGAGAAATTTGGATTGATGTGGATGTTACTTTCTTGGGGGTCCTATATTTGATGATTATTCATGATTCTATTGTACTATGTGTTTAGACTAGTAGTACTCATCTTCCTAACTTTTTGGTTTCTCAATATAGATTACCTTCAACTAATTAGCACTCAACTGTTACCCAAAATATTTGTTCATACATATCCTTAATCTTTTGACAATACACATACACTTTATAGGAAAAGTGGTTTGAACTCGAATCTCTCATTATGAACATCATTCACTTTTTCACTAGAACCACTTATTGAGTTCATTATGACTACTGAAATATATGTAATACTTGTATATAATTTTTTAACGAATTTTAAATCTAATCCTAATCATACCTAGAGGGGAGGCGAAGGAAGAAAATATAAGAGAAGGAAGAAAATATAAGAGAATAAAGATTAACAGCTTGATAAACAAGCCAAATGTAATTACTCAATATTTATATATAACTGTTATGAACTTAATTTGTAATTCCTATACTATATAATGCTATATTATATATGATATTATAATGTAATGCGTAACTAAGTGAGTAATCATACTATTATACTATATTACAAATCTTATTATAATGTATGAGCAATCAAAATTCTTTTATATATTACTTATAATTATTTATACGTATAGGAAGTTTTCCCTAACCCTGGTCATCAATCGATAGCTGTCTAACCATTTTTCATTTACGAGATATAGTTTCGTCACCGATAGCGTCGACTTTCAACCTGGTCATCAACCGTTAAGCCTTCCCATTCTTTTTTCCTCTTACTTATTAATTCTGGAAAAATATCTTCTGTTTTTTCTGATGTTTTTTATGTGCCCAACATTAAAAAAAATAAATATTAAATTTTACACCTGAATTTTAAATCTTAAACCTTATACTATAAAAAATACACCCTACACCCAATACTCTAAACCCTAACTATAAGCCTTAATCTCAAACCCTAAGATTATTTTTTTCAATGCATAACTATGAGCTTATTTTGTTAGCTTGGAGCAGTCTCCCTCCTCTTTCCTTTTCCTTTTCATTTTTAGGGTAAAGTATATAAATGGTCATTAAATTATCTCAAAATATATAAAATGGTTACTGAACTTTCAAAAATTATATTATGGGCATTGTAGAACTAAGTGTTTTGATATAATATTTAAAAAATGTTTTGGACTAAATCGAAAAGAATTTAAAATATGTTTTTAGTCAAAAATAACTTAAAAATATGTTTAAGGGTTTTACAAGGCTTTGAAATGATTTAAAGTACATTTAAAGTAGTCAAAACCAAGCTTTTCAAGTGCTCGTACCGATACGGTCTGGTACCGCACCGATACGCCTTAGGGTTTCAACTACAAGAATTTTCCATTAGCCAAAACATGTACCAATACGCATAGCCGTATCGATACGATGTGTTTTTTAAACAGCCCAACGGCTAGTCACGTACCGATACGGTTGTATCGCATACCGATACGCCTAACTACCGCAATGGTCTTTTAATTGCAGGACCGTAACGATACGCTAGATAAGCGTATCGGTACACATCAGATGAAGTGCACAACGACTACTTCCTTATCGGGACCGTATCGATACAGTTTGAAGGGTATCGATACGCCAAGCTGTAGAACTGCATTTATGATGGGAAATAAAGGCTCCAACGGCTCCAATTCAACCCCAACGGCTAGTAACGGCTACAAACTCAAAGAGGAGTATAAAAGAGACCTCCAAGCATCTAGTAATGGTTAATGCTTCAATTGTAAACATCATATGATAAAAAATATGTCTTAGTGCCTAATTGTCAATTTCTTGTATAGACAAACACTAGTGAGCCATAATTGTCATATTTGCTCAAGTGTTCTAGGTTTTGGGTGAGTGCTTAGATTTGCAAACACATACCTTTTAGAGGGATTTCTAGTTTGCTAAGTCTTTCTTGTGTAAGAGAGTGTTTGATCAAGCTTTGGGTAAAAAGCTTGATCGTTGTAATAGTTTCCTCCTAAACCGAGAAAAGGGGACGAAATTCTTAGTGAATTTGTTTGGAAATCCTTAGTGGGAAGCTAAGGTAGAGGATGTAGACCTTGGTTAGAAGGTTGGACCACTATAAATCCTTGTGTAAATTGTCTATCTTTCCATTCCCACAAAAACACCCAAATATCCCACTTCTCCACACTTGGCGAGTAAGAACGGTTGAAGGAATCGAGCACCTAATAACCCAACAATTGGTATCAGAGCTTGGCTCAATTGAAGAGGATTAACATCCTATTAAGAAGATCCGGCAAGCTCGATCATCATTTCACTCAACCGGCTCAATGGCACAATCCATCGATAAACCGCCCTTCTTCGACGGAACTCACTATGCCCATTGGAAGACAAAGATGAAGTTCTTCATAAAGTCAAAGGACTACAAGATTTGAGACATAGTTGAAGATGGTCCGTTTGTGCCTTAACGAAGCAAAGCGGAAAGGAGTGCCGACGACCGCAAGAAGATGAAGCTTAATTGCAAAGCCTTGTACATTCTCTTTTGTGCATTTAGCCCAAACATCTATGAGAAGATGTCTTCTTATGAGAGTGCCAAGGAGGTATGAGACAAACTTGAAGTCACATACGAGGGAACCAATTAAGTAAAGAAGACCAAGATCAGGCTCCTCACCTTAGCGTATGAAAACTTCAAGATGGATCTGGAAGAGAACATCGAGAAGATGTTTGATAGGTTCTCCACTATCACCAATGGTCTTAAAGGTTATGGAGAAGCCATCCCGGAAGAGAAGCTTGTCCGAAAGCTCATCTACTCCCTTCTTGAGTCATGAGACTCAAAAAGGACCGCCATCATCGAAGCCAAGAATCTCAAGACTTTGAAGCTTGATGAGCTATTGAGGTCACTTCTCACTCACCAAATTATGAAGAAAAACAAAGAAAAGGAGAAGAAGATGGAAGAAATTAGAGCTATAGGGAAGAAGAAAATCATGGAGCTAGGCATCAACGCAAGTGCCGTTGCTCTCAAATCCTCCACATGCCATCATGTAGAACTAAGTGAGGAGGAAAGCGAAGATGAAGAGATAGCCTATCTCTTCAATAAATTTGCCCGGTTCATGAAGAGCAAAATGGAAAAATCCAAGCATGAATCGAGGAAGAAGATGAAGGAATCCCACAATTCCAACAAGAAGGGATCATCTTTAAAGCAAACATATGTGACCACATGGAGTGATGAAGACTCCACCGATGATGAGGTAGCCCACCTATGTTTGATGGCCCTCAATGAGGGGTAGGTAACTTCTAACTCATCTAGTCCAAATTCATATTCTTTTGATGAGTTACAAGAAGCTTATGATGAATTGGTTTTTGAGTTCAAGGCTTCATTTTTGAAAAACAAAAAATTGATTTCAAAGTTAAAAACCGAAAATGATTTGCTTTCTAAAACCAATTTAGAGTTTGAAGCAAAAATTAAAGATTTTGAGCTTAAAATTTTGGATTTACAAAAATTGCTTCAAACACTTGAAAAAAAATCATCAAAAAGATGTTGATGATCTTAAGAAAGAAAAAGATTTGATTTTCAATGAACTTCAAAAGAAAAATAATTTAGGAAAATCAAATTTTTATGTAAGACAATCTAGTGCCCCTAGATTTGTTAATGGTAAAGTTTTTAGAAGTATTTGGGTCCCAAAAGGACTAAGTACTTCAACTAAAAAGGATGAAATTGAAAAATGGATTCCTAAGGGGACTAAGTTTTGTGCTACTAACGTCTATGGATCCAAAGCAATTTGGATACCAAAAATTACTTGATTGTCTTATGATAGGTGTGATGGAGATTGATCAACAAGTCAAACATTGAGGGGAGCTCCATGCACACAAAGAAAGACACTTGAAGAAGGAAGGCTTCACATCCTCCCTTGGATTCAAGTGTGGTAAAAATCTAGTTGTTCTTGCTTTTATTTTTTTAATTTCAACTAGATGATCATATATGTTGAACTAACATTATTTGATGCTTTGAGTAAGGGGGAACCAATTTTAAAACCAAAATTTTAATGGTGTCAATTTTCTTTTACCTCCTAAGTTATTTTGAGCCCAATGTCATTTTAAATTCTTTTTGATATAACAAAAATTGGGAGAATTGGTTTGAAAAATTGATTGGGGGAGTTTTTTCAAGAGAATAAGGGGGAGCTTTAATCTAATTCAGATTTTAAGTCTCTTATTCAAATTTTAAAATACAAAGGGGAGAGAATCCCAAACAATTTTTCAAGTTGGTTTTATTATATCAAAAAGGGGAGATTGTAGAACTAAGTGTTTTGATATAATATTTGAAAAATGTTTTGGACTAAATTGAAAAGAATTTAAAATATGTTTTTAGTCAAAAACAACTTAAAGTACATTTAAAGTAGTCAAAACAAAGCTTTTCAAGTGCCCGTACCGATACGCCTTAGGGTTTCAACTACAAGAATTTTCCAGTAACCAAAACCCGTACCGATACGCATAGCCGTATCGATACGGTGTGTTTTGAAACAGCCCAGTGGCTAGACGCGTATCAATACGGTTGTATCGCGTACCGATACACCTAACTACCCCAACGGTCATATTTCCCAACGGTATTTTAATTGTAGGACCGTACCAATACGCTAGGTAAGCGTATCGATACGCATCAGCTGAACTGCACAATGACTACTTCCTCATCGGGGCCGTATCGATACGGTTTGAAGGGTATCAATATGCCAAGCTGTAGAACTACATTTATGGTGGGAAATAAAGGCTCCAACGGCTCCAATTCAACCCCAACAGCTAGTAACGGCTACAAACTCAAAGAGATGTATAAAAGAGACCTCCAAGCATCTAGTAATGGTTAATGCTTCAATTGTGAACATCATATGATCAAAAATATGTCTTAGTGCCTAATTGTTAATTTCTTGTATAGACAAACACTAGTGAGCCATAATTGTCATATTTGCTCAAGTGTTCTAGGTTTTGGGTGAGTGCTTAGATTTGCAAACACATACCTTTTATAGGGATTTCTAGTTTGCTAAGTCTTTCTTGTGTAAGAGAGTGTTTGATCAAGCTTTGGGTAGAAAGCTTGATCGTTCTAACGGTTTCCTCCTAAACCGAGAAAAGGGGACGGAATTCTTAGTGAATTTGTTTGGAAATCCTTAGTGGGAAGCTAAGGTAGAGGATGTAGACCTTGGTTAGAAGGTTGGACCACTATAAATCCTTGTGTAAATTGTCTATCTTTCCATTCCCACAAAAACACCGAAATATCCCACTTCTCTACACTTGGCGAGCAAGAACTGTTGAAGGAATCGAGCACATAATAACCCAACAGGCATTAAACTTTACTTTTTATTACAAAATAGGCATTGAGCCATTAATTGCCATTAAATCGGTAATGTGGCAATTACGAAATTTGTACACACATTTAACCCTTCATGATTATACATTCAATCAATTTAATCCTATATTAGAAATGTAAGAGTGCAAAATTACAAAGTTTTAGGAGCAGCAAAATTAGAATATTGTCCATAGAAAATACAAAAGAAAAATATAAACAATAGCAGAATTTAAATTTTTTAAGGTGTATGATTACACCAGCACTCCTCGGTCCATCCCTAATTTTAGATATAATAAAAGCCTTTTAAGTTACTAGAGCAAATTGGACTAAATTTTAAACCCTAAGCTTAATTTTTTAATGATGAGGTAAAAGTAAGGGCACCGAAAAAGATCAGATAATTTTCACTTGTTGTTTCTTCTTTTGTTAGCTTGGAGCAGTCTCCCTCCTCTTTCCTTTTCCTTTTCATTTTTAGGGTAAAATATATAAATAGTCACTAAATTATCTCAAAAAATATAAAATGGTTACTGAACTTTCAGAAGTTATATAATGGGCATTAAACTTTAGTTTTTATTACAAAATAGGCATTGAGCAATTAATTGCCATTAAATCGGTGATGTGGCAATTACGAAATTTGTACACAAATTTAACCCTTCATGATTATACATTCAATCAATTTAGTCCTATATTAGAACTGTAAGAGTGCAAAATTACAAAGTTTTAGGAGCTGCAAAAATTAGAATATTGTTCATAGAAAATATAAAAGAAAAATATAAACTATAAGAGAATTTGAAATTATTAAGGGGTATGATTACCCAGCACCCCTGGGTTCATCCCTAATTTTAGATATGATAAAAACCTTTTAAGTTACTATAGCAAATTGGACTTTTAGCTTCTTCTTTTTCTCCTAACTAATTTTTTTTAATAAGATCATAGGTTCGAATCATGTGGATGTAAATAAAATAAATTAAGATGAAAAGATTATCACATAATGAACATCTACAATACTCAATTTGAGTTAATCGACCGATAAATTGAATATTGATAGATATAAAAAATATATCTACTCTTATGACGCCTAGTTAATGTTCCTTTAAAAAATTGGTTGGATGGGGACGTGTCCCATTCCTCGTCAAAATAAAAGACACAATTCGTTAGTCATTAGGCTTTCTTTTAATAGATTATATTACGAAAAAAGGAAGTAGAAATGTGAAAGGGGGGTTTAAGATGGTTTTTTTTCTTGGCCAAAGGGGGTTAGATTAGTTGCTTTCGATTCTAAAACTTATAAGAAAACGTAGAAGAAGCCAAACATATAATAAATAAGAAAACGTGATTTGAGTATACTTGCTTGCTGATAATAGGAAATGAGAATGAGTACAGTGGTTAAAGGTGATAATAGGCAGGTTTAAATATACATTTGGTATTTGAACTTGATATTTTCTCTTGAGTTGGTACTTGAAGAATTTTTATTCTCAAGTTAGTATATGAACTAGATGTCTTCTCTCAAGTTAGTACTTAAAAACTGTTCTCAAATTAGTACTCGGACTTTAATTTCATTCATTATTTTAGTACTTTTAATAACCGTTTTAATCCTCGAAACTTATGCATTTAAACCTAATAGGAAATAAGAAAACGTAGAAGAAGCCAAACATATAATTAAGAAACGTGATTTGCGTATTCTTGCTTGCTAATATTAGGAAACGTGATTTGAAAATTTAGTTTATATTTAATGAGATGAGTCCATTGATTTCGATCGGTCAAGTCCAAGGTTGATTAGGTGGAAGGATTGTATCAAACACATACCTTCATTATGACATTTCCCCCCGCACTCACCAATTGTCTATGTTAATTTGATTGGTATTAATGGATGATTCGACTACTGAGAATTATTGTATTGCAGATCTAATTTTTAACAACTTTTTTCTGAACTCAACAAGTGATTTTAGTAGAAAAATTGATGATAGTCATCTTAAGAGACTCAGATTTAAATCTGTAAAACTAATGTTTGATTTTGATATAAAAAATAGCCTAAGGACCAAATTGCAAAGTAAATAAATTTTTAAGTACTCAAAAGACTCACATTTGACAAGTATATTTTAAACTTAAAATGTTTTAAAGTCAAAACTTAAACCCCATAAAATTTTCTAAGTGTTTCAAAGTCAAATTGCACAAAGTTGCCCAAGCGTTTCGAAATGCCCCCCAGGTGTTTCGATACAACTTGATTTTAAGATCTTACTGGAAAAGTTCGTTTCGATACGGAATTACCTGTTTCGAGAATGACGTTTCGATACGGCCTTTCTCGTTTCGATACGACCTTCATCTGAGATTTAATATTTCAAATAGTGTTTTGATACGGCCTTGTCCGTTTCGATATCGGGGTTAAGATATTTCAAATATGAGCATTTAATGATATATTCGTTACTTGTCAGTTATTAGAATCTAAAAAATATTTAAATTTTTGTTACCTTTTTCGATACACCCCTAGGGTGTTTCGATACAAGTTTTGGAAGATTCAATTGTGAGCTATATCGTTTCGATACGACATATAGTCGTTTCGATACGACTCCTAACTGTTTCGATACGCCTTTGAGCGTTTTGATACACCATCTTTATTACACACAACGACTCTTTCTATTTTGAGACAAGTATCGATACAGACACGTGTGTTTCGAAATAGCCTATTGCAGAAGTGCATTTATAGGGGGAAGTAAAGGCTCCAACGTCTATATTGATAACCTCAACCACCTAAATGGCTAGAAATCAATAAGAAGGTATAAAAGCAAGTCTCTAAAGCACTAGCAACTAGAATTGAACCTCAAAGCAACATCTAAATGTAATACCCTAATTTCATCCGGGTATATGTATATTCCCTATAAATAAAACCAAAAATATAAATAAATAATAAACCCTTAAATAAATAATCCAAAGTCCTTAATAGTGTATAAATTACATCCAAAAACTCGAAAGCCCATTTACAAACCCCAAATCCCTTTTGCTACTATATTTTCTCGCTCAAAACCCATTATATCTATCCAAACAAACACAAAATATCTGATAACTAAATTTCCCGCCCAAAACCAGTCCACATGGCAGTGCTCTATTGGACTGATCGTGGTTCACGCGGATCAAGCTTTTCTCTCTTGATCTGGATCCAACTAGCATGCGCTAACGTCAGCAATTCTGGCTCCTATACAAATGAAGGAGAGAGAAATGTCAGATAATAATGAGCCCTAAAAATTTCAACCATTAAAAAATAATAATAACATTAATGATAGTAATGATGGGAGAGAGAGGTTACCTTTCTTAGTAACCGGAAAGTCAGAGTACAAATCGTCGTCGGAAGTACAAACAGTCATCGGAAATCTGAGGGTCGATGTTGCCGAAAAGTTCGCCAGTCGTCAAAAGCGCATCAGTCAATGAGAAGCCGCCACAGAAGCCAAACTGGTTCAGAGGAGTTGAATCACCGTCATGAAGAACGCAAGAAATACGAATAGTCGCCTGAGATCTTAACCGTCGCCGCGTTTGTCTCCAGAATCACACGATTGAGAAGGTAATTTCTTCTCCTTTTCCTCGATCTCTACAAAATAAATATGAAATGAGTTAGAAAATTGAAACAAAAATAAACAAAAGAAGGATCTGAAAAGAGGAGTTTTTGAATCGGAGCTTATCTCTCATGGTGGCTGGTGAGTTCGCGGTGTCGGAGGGGGTTTTAGGTTACAGGTCGGATTCGAAAACGGACCAGAAGGGTAGATTTAGGCCAGGGAAGATGGGGATCCTGCCAGATTTGGTAGATTTAGGCTGAATAAAAAAGAAAACAGAATTTTAATCGCCTTGTGGCGGCCGTCGCTGACTCGCATGGAGGGCGTAGCCAAAACGGTTAAGAACAACGACTGTAACTTGATTAGGGATGTCCGACGTCGCTTAGCGGCGGCCGACGAGGGTTTACAGTGGTGGACGATGTATAGAAGCGACGGTCGGCTAGGTTTGCAGGAGATGGATTGAGAGAGAGAGAGAGCAGGTAGAGAGAGGGTAACTCAGCAAATGACCGAGTTAGGGTCGGGTTAAGCCTTTTATAGGCCAAGGGAAACGACACCGTTTTGGTTGTAACCCCCTTAGCCCGGCCTAGACGGTTGACCCGAACTACGAAGATTACACGGGGAAAACCAAAGTCAACCAGAAAGTCAACCTTGATTAACGACCCTTTTTTTCTTTTTAATCTTGTCTAAATGCATATTATCCCTAGATACGATCATAAGATCAGCATACCCAAAAGTCACAGCGAACGGAAAACATTTAGGGACTCAATTGCACAACTTATGAAATTAGGGACCAAATTGCAAATTCGGGAAATTACGAGAACTTAACCAAATTTTAAGTTACCAATATGAAATTAATCATGATTAATGCCTCTCTGCCAAATTTCAACTCAAACGGACATCTCAAACACATTCAATTGCATAAACAAAGTTCAGGACCAAAACGCAAGGATTTCAAAATATATAACCATCAATTTCAGTGCCCAACGGTCGAGTGTTCCGGAACAGGAATGATCCGTTCCGAAACGCAGGACCGTTTCAAAACTCGTTGCGGAACAAGACTTGGCAGTGGCAAATCCGTTCCGGAACGACTCTACCCGTTTCGAAACGCCAAGGCCATTTCAGGCCCTCTGTTCCGAAACGGTAGCACCTGTTCCGAAACGTGCTGCCCAGATTGCAGATTTTTTTTCTGGTTTAACTCACTTTCAACCAATCAAACACATTCCAACGACCCTTAAATCATACTAGCAAGTCATTAAACACTTAAGGAACATAACAGCATCATCCAATCACAAACATTACATCAATCAAGGAAAATCCCAATTCTATAGGCATATATTCTATATTAGAAATCATGCAAACCTCAATTCACCAAAACCAAATACCAAAAGGCCATCTACATGTTCCAACATATCATAGGCATAAACCAAACTTAGGGAGTCCAAAACTTCTCCCAAAACAACAACATAGGTTCCCATTGCCAAATGCCAAAAGCTAAACAAGTTGTGAAAATAGTCACCATACATGAGCTTAAGCTTCCACTTAGATTCTTGACCACCTTGCTGCCCCTTTAAGAACTTCAATGCTCTGCATTATTGGTTAAGAAAGAAAGAGAGCGTAAGCATAAGGCTTAGTGAGGAACGCTCATTTAAAACATCACAATAATGCATTAGTAAAAACACCTTTTCAAAGCCTTTAGTTCAAAACAACATTTAATCATGCACATATGCATATAAACCAAGCATTTCATGCTTCAAATCATTAACATGTCATATTGGCTTACAAGTGATAATCATAACCATTTTACAACTCGAAACACAATCGACAATCGGATACGCGGATTACAAGCGTTGTCCCATACGCTTCATACACACTACCAATATCAAGGTGGAGCAAATGGTACAATCACAACCCCTCAACACCCGTGATGGAGACTATGGTACAATCACAACCCCTCCACATCACTCATTGGTAGTTGTATAACATCACTAACGAGATCACGGGACATACAACACAAGATCCACACATGGACTTTTAACCACCATTGTGATCTTACAATACACAAGGTCCACACATGGACTTTTAACCACCACGTGACCTTAACAATACAAAAGGTCCACACATGGACTTTTAACCACCATTGTGACCTTAACAATACACAAGGTCCACACATGGACTTTTAACCACCATTGTAACCTTAACAATACACAAGGTCCACACATGGACTTTTAACCACCATTGTGACCTTACCATCTCATTAGTGTGCTTGGATGGAGTCTACGGTACAATCACAACCCCTCGACATCCAAGGCGACTTTATTCACGGTACACCCAATCCTATAGCCGGCTAACTATATCCGATTCAAGTACTTTTAAACCAAGACATCACTTGCCAATATACATCATTTAACAACAATAATCCACTGTTTTAAAGCATTTAACAAAGCCATTAATCATCATGCATCACTATGCATCAAAACCACATTTAACAATGTTCAAAACAAGGATCCCTTACCTTGAGCATCCTTCAACACATGGCTTATAAAACCAACAATAAACATGCTAAAATATGCTTCAAAAACAGAATTTAAAACATGCAAATCAACCACATTGCAAACAACCATTTCATGGTTCAACAAAAAGTGAGTTTTCCGAAAACTTACTCTTGAGCTTAGCTAAGTTGCTTAGACTTAAACTAAGCTCCCAAAACCTTCAAAACATTGGTTTCAAAGCTGAAAACCAAATTCCACTCACCGATTCCGTTTCGTAACTTGTCGAAACACCGATCAAGCTTCCGGATCAACACCACAAGGATCCAAAGATGCTCCCCTATTTCAAACACATCAAAGCAGAGGATTAGTGCATCATCATGCATTAATATCTTCAACCAAGACACCTAAACCCGCTGCTCTCATCAAAACTCACATTTCGGCCACCAAGCACAACCGAAATCGCATCCAAACACCTCTACAACACTACCCAGCCAAGATCCATCAACTCCAATCATTCTTATACAACAATTAACATCCAAAAAGGATCTAATCACGTCCTTATACCTCCAGCTATAACAGAACATCAAGATCACCCCAAAAACCACCATTAACACAAGCAAAACTTAGGAAAATCAACCTATTCAGGATTGCATTGATTAAACCTCAATTTCACATCAATTAAACATCCAATTTACATCAAAAAGACATCTCAAAACAGTGCCCAATCATTTCATACGAATTTCATCAAAATTAAACCAAATCTTGCATTTTAAAGCAAGGATCAAGAACACATCATTAAAACCTTTTATAAAACACAAATCAAGGATTGAGAACTTGAGAATTTCAGTAAAGAACTGAGTATTTAGAGGAGAAGGACGTTCATACCTCTAAATGTGAGTTTCTCCTTGTTTAGAACCAAGATTCTTGAAAATTCAATAAACAAATGCTAAGGATTTGATGTAGAAATGATTAGAGATCAATTGAAGATTGAAATCTCATCTTTAGATGTTAAAATCAGAGGAAAATTGGCTGGGGAAAAGTGTTTGGGCTGAGAGAAAAGTTGAGGGAAAAGAAATGGAAAATTTTGAGAAAAGTTAGTTATGAAATCAAAATATCTACTTCCCCCCTTTTTCCTTTAATTAAAAATCATTAATTAAATCTTTAATATTAAGAAAAATCTGGAGAAAACTCTTCTTGGGTAAATTAGCGCCTTAAAGATTCAAAGTTTCAATCCTTTTAAAACAATCACCAACTTTTCAAAAATTACATTTTAGTCACTAACTCAAAATGTCACACTTCCAAACCTCATTTTGTAAAATTGATTTCACCACTCTCTTATATATAATAAAAGAGGATTTTAAGATATTTTTCCATATTTTTAATGCATCCCGAACTAGGTTTTCCTAAAATCACCCCTTTTTATATTCGAACCGCAATCCGACTGATCCGGTCCAAACACAAAACTTCTAAGCCCAAAATTGGGGTGTTACAACTCTCCCCCCTTAAGAAATTTCGTCCCCGAAATTTACCTGAAGGAAAGAGGTACGGAAACTGCTTCAACATGTCATCCTTCCGTTCCCACGTGGCTTCTTCAACACCACGATGCTTCCACAACACCTTTACCAACGCAATGGTCTTGCCTCGAAGAACCTTACTATCCGAATCCAGAATCTTCACTGGTTCCTCATCATAGGTCAAATCCGAATTCAATTCCACTTCTTCCACAGGCATCACATGAGATGGATCCGATCTATACTTCCGAAGCATAGAAACATGAAACACATCATGAATCTTTTCCAACTCTTGCGGTAACCTCAACTTGTACGCAACAGGACCCACATGTGCAATCACCTCGTATGGTCCAATGAACCTAGGGCTCAACTTACCATTCCGGCCAAACCTCATCACCTTTTTCCAAGGCGAAACTTTCAAAAACACACGATCACCCACCGCATACTCAATCTCCTTACGCTTCAAATCCACGTAAGACTTTTGCCGACCAGAAGCTGCCTTCAAACGCTCTCAAATAAGCTTCACCTTCTCGGTAGTTCCTTTCAACAAAGCTGGCATCGAAATCAACTTCTGACCCGTTTCAGCCCAACAAAGAGGAGTTCTACACTTCCTTCCATACAAAGCTTCATAAGGTGCCATTTGAATACTTGCCTGATAACTATTATTATAGGCAAACTCCACCAAAGGCAAATGTTTCTCCCGAGAACCCTGAAACTCAATCACGCAGCACCTCAACATATCCTCCAAAACTTGGATAACACGCTCAGACTGTCCATCCGACTGCGGATGATAAGACGTACTGAAATTCAACCGTGTACCCAAAGCCTGATGCAAACACTGCCAGAAACGCGATGTAAACCTCGGATCCCTATCCGACACAATCGACTTAGGCACACCATGCAGCCACAAAATCTCAGCAATGTACAGCTCTGCAAGCTTATCCAAAGTATACGTAGTATGCACAGGCAAGAAATTCGCACACTTAGTCAGGCGATCCACAATCACCCACACCGAATTCTTCTTTGATGGCGACGAAGGTAAACCAGACACAAAATCAATGGTAATCCTTTCCCACTTCCATTCAGGAATTCTCAATGGTTGCAACAACCCTGACGGAAACTGATGCTCAGCCTTAACTCACTGACACACCATGCACTTGCTTACAAACTCAGCAAATCTTTCTTTAAACCCACCCAATAGTACTCATCACGAAGATCACGGTACATCTTCGTACTACCAGGGTGCATAGCAGAAGGACTACTATGAGCTTCAGTCAGAATAGCACGCCTCAACTCAGCATCATTGGGCACTACTATCCGACTCCCAAAGCATAAAACTCCATCATCATTAAAGCAGAAATCCGAAGGTCTATCCTCCGCAATATCCCGAACATGTGGCACCAAGGAATCATCCAACAACTGCTTTTCCTTAATTAACTGAACCAAAGATGGTTTCACTTGCAACTCAGCCACAAGACCACCATCACGCGTAATGCTCAAACTGGCAAACATAGCCCTCAACTCAACAGCTACCTTCCTACTCAAGGCATCTGCTACAACATTAGCTTTACCCGGATGATACTCAATCGTCAAATCGTAATCCTTAAGCAACTCCACCCAACGTCGTTGCCTAAGATTCAACTCCTTCTGGGACATCAAATACTTCAAACTCTTGTGGTCCGTGTACACAGTACACTTCTCACCATACAGATAATGCCTCCAAATTTTCAAAGCAAAAACCACCGCAGCTAACTCAATATCATGCGTAGGATAATTGCGCTCATGCACCTTCAACTGACGCGATGCATAAGCCACCACCTTACCCTCTTGTATCAACACACATCCCAAACCAACGTAGGACGCATCACTATACACCACAAACTCTTTCCATGATTCAGGTTGAACCAAGATAGGAGCTAGTGTCAAAGCTGCCTTAAGCTTCTCAAAAGCCAACTGTCTCGCTTCCGTCCACTCAAACTTAACATCCTTCTGCAACAACTTCGTCAGAGGTGCAGCAATCTTTGAAAACCCATCCACAAACCTCCGATAATATCCTGCCAAACCCAGGAAACTACAGACTTCATGAACAGACTTAGGAGGCTTCCAATTCATCACTGCCTCAATCTTTTGAGGATCAACACGAATCCCCTCAGTAGAAACCACATGACCAAGAAACACCACTTCTCTAAGCCAAAACTCACACTTGCTCAGCTTAGCATAAAGCTGATTCTCCAACAAGGCTTGCAACACAATTCTCAGATGCCCTTCATGCTCCTCCTCAGTACGCGAGTACACGAGGATATCATCAATAAACACCACCACAAACTTATCCAAGTATTCATGGAACACTTTATTCATCATGTCCATAAAAGCTGCAGGAGCATTCGTCAAACCAAACGGCATCACAAGGAACTCATAATGCCCATACCTCGTCCTGAAAGCTGTCTTTGGCACATCCACATCCTTCACCTTCAACTGGTAATACCCTGACCTTAAGTCAATTTTAGAGAACACAGCCGCTCCCCGAAATTGATCAAAAAGATCATCAATTCTCGGCAATGGATACCGATTCTTGATAGTCAACTTGTTAAGCTGACGGTAATCAATGCACATTCTCATAGTGCCATCCTTCTTCTTCACAAACAAGACTGGCGCACCCCAAGGTGACACACTTGGCCGAATGAAACCACGATCAAGCAACTCCTGCAGTTGCGTCTTCAGCTCTTTCAACTCTTTAGGTGCCATTCGATAAGGAGTAATAGACACTGGAGTTGTGTTTTCATACAGCTCAATCCCAAACTCCACTTCGCGATTAGGAGGCAATCCAGGCAACTCCTCCGGAAACACACCAGGAAACTCTCGCACAGTCCTGATATCTTGCACACGCAACTCCTTAGAGCTAGGATTCATCACAAAAGCGAGGTAAGCTTCACAACCTTGCCTCAGCATCCGGCTCGCCTCCAATGTAGACACCATATTAGCAAGAAACTTCACATTCTCACCAACCACCACTACCTCATAATCATCCGCAAGCTTCAACGAAACTCGCTTATTCTCAAAATCTACCACAGCCCGATGCTCAACAAGCCAATCCATACCAAGGATTACATCAAAACCATAGAAAGGCAATTCCATAAGATCAACATGAAAAATATGATCTTGCACAACCAAAGGACATCTTCTATAAAGCTTTCGAGTCACAACAGTCTCACTAAAAGAACTAGTGACACGCATACCAACATCCAAAGACTCGACAGGCAAACCAAGCAATTCAGCATGCTCATGCAAAATGTATGAGTGTGTAGACCCAGAATCAATCAAGGAAAGTAATGACAAGGATTGCAAAGTGAATGTACCTGCGATCACATCCGTGTCATTCCTCCCCTCCCTCTGAGCATACACTCTGGCCTGGCCACCACCCTCAGGCTGAACAGCTACAACATGAGCCACATTCCTTCCACCCTCTTCTCTACGCTGGAAATTACCACGGCCGCGCCCACGACCTCTCTGCGGTGCAACAACTCCAGGAGCACGTTCTTGGCCACCACCGACCAACAGAGGACACTCCCTCCTCATGTGATCTGCCGAACCACAGTTCCAGCACGAGTTACCAGTCGCCACAGCAGGAGCCTGCACCTCCCTCGCTGCTCGAGGACAATCACGCCTCAAGTGGCCACGCGATCCAAATGTCCAACATGTGTTCGAATCAGCTCTTGCTTTGTCTCTCTAAACAGGCGCACCTTGCCCTCCACCACCTCGCCTAGCCGAAGACTGATACTTCCGATCACGTCCTCTCTTGTTCCATCCACCACCGGAACTATACTCAGCAGCTCGCTTACCAGCACTAGAACCAGCACTTCTAGAAGATAAACTCAAATTCATCTCAATGTCCTTAGCTCTTCCAACCAGCACATCAAAATCAGTATACTCGGCAGCCAGCATATATGTCTTCACCTCCGTCACCAAACCATAACGGAAACGTTCACACCTCTCCCACTCATCTGGAACAAGCTCAGGTGCGTACTGACTGAGTCGAACAAACCGAACCTCGTACTCAGCTACAGACATGATCCCTTGAGTAAGAGACATGAATTCTCTTTTCTTTTCATCTAGGTACCTCACACCCAGATACCTTCTCTTGAACGCGTTCTGAAAGAACGTCCAAGTCACATCAGCATCCTCCATTCCGGAGATAGTGGTTGTCCACCATGTATACGCATCGTCATGCAACAACGATATCACATAGCCCAGCTTCTGCACTTCATTGCAGTTCATTTGATCCAAGATTCTCTTGGTACTTCCCAACCAAGACTCAGAACCTTCAGCAGACAAACCCCTGAACTCAGTCCCTCCCAGACTGCGCAAACGTTCCAAAGGTAGTCTAACACCAGCATCTCCCTGATGCCCAGCTCCCTGAGCTCCAGCTACCGCCGCCCGAAAAGCACCAGCAATAGCTTGAATCAACACTGTCATGTCAGGAACAGCTTGCCCCTGACCAGCTTCAGGTCCAGCGACCCCAGCACCTGCTGCAACACCAGCTCCTTCACCCCCAGCACCACCACCACCGGGCGGAGAAGGTAAATCCACCACATTCTCAGCGTTCTCTTCATTCTCATTTTAAGCCATAGCTCGCGTATTAATCCTCGTCTCTCTACGAGGTGCCATTCACTAAACAATGCAATTACAATGCAACAAACAAAGTCAGGCTCAGCAAGGTAAGCAATCCAAGTACTCAAGCTCATTTCCAATTAAAAACGAATCATTTCATTAGCTTTTATTTGGCAATGGGTCCCTCAAACATGCTTCACCACAGCATACATCACAATTGTAACATACTTGCAATTCACACAACATACTTTCATTCAACAAGCATACAAAGCATTCATACACTCATCACCCACATAACCATTCCCAATTACTCGAGAACTCAGCTCTGATACCACCAAATATAACCCCTTTAGCCCGACCTAGACGATTGGCCCGAACTACGAAGATTACACGGGGAAAACCAAAGTCAACCCGAAAGTCAACCTTGATTAACGACCTTTTTTTTTCTTTTTAATCTTGTCTAAATGCATATTATCCCTAGATACGATCATAAGATCAACATACCCAAAAGTCACAGCAAACGGAAAACATTTAGGGACTCAATTGCACAACTTATGAAATTAGGGACCAAATTGCAAATTCGGGAAATTACGAGGACTTAACCAAATTTTAAGTTACCAATATGAAATTAATCATGATTCATGCCTCTCAGCCAAATTTCAACTCAAACGGACATCTCAAACACATTCAGTTGCATAAACAAAGTTCAGGACCAAAACGCAAGGATTTCAAAACATATAACCATCAATTTCAGTGCCCAACGGTCGAGTGTTCCGGAACAGGAATGATCCGTTCCGAAACGCGGGACCGTTCCGAAACTCGTTGCGGAACAACGCTTGGCAATGGCAAATCCGTTCCAGAACGGCTCTACCCGTTTCGAAACGCCAAGGCCATTTCAGGCCTTCTGTTCCGAAACGGTAGCACCTGTTCCGAAACGTGCTGCCCAGATTGCAGATTTTTTTCTGGTTTAACTCACTTTCAACCAATCAAACACATTCCAATGACCCTTAAATCATACCAGCAAGTCATTAAACACTTAAGGAACATAACAGCATCATCCAATCACAAACATTGCATCAATAAAGGAAAATCCCAATTCTATAGGCATACATCCTATATTAGAAATCATGCAAACCTCAATTCACCAAAACCAAATACCAAAAGGCCATCTACATGTTCCAACATATCATAGGCATAAACCAAACTTAGGGAGTCCAAAACTTTTCCCAAAACAACAACATAGGTTCCCATTGCCAAATGCCAAAAGCTAAACAAGTTGTGAAAATAGTCACCATACATGAGCTTAAGCTTCCACTTAGATTCTTGACCACCTTGCTGCCCCTTTAAGAACTTCAATGCTCTGCATTATTGGATATGAAAGAAAGAGAGCGTAAGCACAAGGCTTAGTGAGGAACGCTCATTTAAAACATCACAATAATGCATTAGTAAAAACACCTTTTCAAAGCCTTTAGTTCAAAACAACATTTAATCATGCACATATGCATATAAACCAAGCATTTCATGCTTCAAATCATTAACATGTCATATTGGCTTACAAGTGATAATCATAACCATTTTACAACTCGAAACACAATCGACAATCGGATACGCGGATTACAAGCGTTGTCCCATACACTTCATACACACTACCAATATCAAGGTGGAGCAAATGGTACAATCACAACCCCTCAACACCCATGATGGAGACTATGGTACAATCACAACCCCTCCACATCACTCATTGGTAGTTGTATAACATCACTAACGAGATCACGGGACATACAACACAAGATCCACACATGGACTTTTAACCACCATTGTGATCTTACAATACACAAGGTCCACACATGGACTTTTAACCACCATTGTGACCTTAACAATACACAAGGTCCACACATAGACTTTTAACCACCATTGTGACCTTAACAATACACAAGGTCCATACATGGACTTTTAACCACCATTGTAACCTTAACAATACACAAGGTCCACACATGGACTTTTAACCACCATTGTGACCTTACCATCTCGTTAGTGTACTTGGATGGAGTCTACGGTACAATCACAACCCCTCGACATCCAAGGCGACTTTATTCATGGTGCACCCAATCCTATAGCCGGCTAACTATATCCGATTCAAGTACTTTTAAACCAAGACACCACTTGCCAATATACATCATTTAACAACAATAATCCACTGTTTTAAAGCATTTAACAAAGCCATTAATCATCATGCATCACTATGCATCAAAACCACATTTAACAATGTTCAAAACAAGGATCCCTTACCTTGAGCATCCTTCAACACATGGCTTATAAAACCAGCAATAAACATGCTAAAATATGCTTCCAAAACAGAATTTAAAACATGCAAATCAACCACATTGCAAACAACCATTTCATGGTTCAACAAAAAGTGAGTTTTCCGAAAACTTACTCTTGAGCTTAGCTAAGTTGCTTAGACTTAAACTAAGCTCCCAAAACCTTCAAAACATTGGTTTCAAAGCTGAAAACCAAATTCCACTCACCAATTCTGTTTCGCAACTTGCCGAAACACCGATCAAGCTTCCGGATCAACACCACAAGGATCCAAAGATGTCTCCCCTGTTTCAAACACATCAAAGCAGAGGATTAATGCATCATCATGCATTAATATCTTCAACCAAGACACCTAAACCCGCTGCTCTCATCAAAACTCACATTTCGGCCACCAAGCACAACCGAAATCGCATCCAAACACCTCTACAACACTACCCAGCCAAGATCCATCAACTCCAATCATTCTTATACAACAATTAACATCCAAAAAGGATCTAATCACGTCCTTATACCTCCAGCTATAACAGGACATCAAGATCACCCCAAAAACCACCATTAACACAAGCAAACCTTAGGAAAATCAACCTATTCGGGATTGCATTGATTAAACCTCAATTTCACATCAATTTAACATCCAATTTACATCAAAAAGACATCTCAAAATAGTGCCCAATCATTTCATACGAATTTCATCAAAATTAAACCAAATCTTGCATTTTAAAGCCAAGATCAAGAACACATCATTAAAACCTTTTATAAAACACAAATCAAGGATTGAGAACTTGGGAATTTCAGTAAAGAACTGAGTATTTAGAGGAGAAGGACGTTCATACCTCTAAATATGAGTTTCTCCTTGTTTAGAACCAAGATTCTTGATAATTCAATAAGCAAATGCTAAGGATTTGATGTAGAAATGATTAGAGATCAATTGAAGATTGAAATCTCATCTTTAGATGTTAAAATCAGAGGAAAATTGGCTGGGGAAAAGTGTTTGGGTTGAGAGAAAAGTTGAGAGAAAAGAAATGGAAAATTTTGAGAAAAGTTAGTTATGAAATCAAAATATCTACTTCCCCCATTTTCCCTTTAATTAAAAATCATTAATTAAATCTTTAATATTAAGAAAAATCTGGAGAAAACTCTTCTTGGGTAAATTAGGTCCTTAAAGATTCAAAGTTTCAATCCTTTTAAAACAGTCACCAACTTTTCAAAAATTACATTTTAGTCACTAACTCAAAATGTCACACTTCCAAACCTCATTTTGTAAAATTGATTTCACCACTCTCTTATATATAATAAAAGAGGATTTTAAGATATTTTTCCATATTTTTAATGCATCCCGAACTAGGCTTTCCTAAAATCACCCCTTTTTATATTCGAACCGCAATCCGACCGATCCGGTCCAAACCCAAAACTTCTAAGCCCAAAATTGTGGTGTTACATTGGTGACGTGTCACCATGGGTCCACGCGTATGGTATGATTCGGGTACCTAGGCCCGTGCCCTTCTCTTTAATTTTCATGCTTTGGGCTATTTACTTTTGCAATGTTTCAATTTAGTCACCATTAGCATGTAATTTGACTCATTGGTGTGTAATTCAATTCAATTGAGCCCACGTGTTTAATTGTTTAGTTTCATTTAATTATTTAATTTATATGTACGCTTGCATGATTTTAAAATAAACATATAGTATACTTGTTTATGGGTTTTTAATCACGTAGAGTAGTTAAATTAGAGCCCTTTAGACTAAGTTCTTTAATTAAATTTAATTAATTGGATAGGTTAGATCATTATAGAAAATAAATGAGTATTATATGAACACTTTAATACTCTAAATTGATTAGTGTCTCATTGCAATGAGATGTCAATCAAGGGAGTATTTTTGTGAAATACCTAATATGTTATTTGAACATAGAACATGGTATTCATATAATTAATTTAAATAAAATTAAAAATAAGGTTAAACAATTAGGGACACTAAAGTTAGGAATATTATTACTTTTGGTCCTAATATATGTAGTGTCCAATTATTTGGGTGTTACCATAAAAGCTTAAAAATTAATAATATTCATTGAATCTTAATTAATTAATTACTGGAGTTTTAATTAGGATTTACTTAAAAATGACAAGACAATAATTGAACATGCATTAAACCTTTTGTGTTGACATACATTTTGAATATAAATTGAAGTGTCCTAATGTATTTGGACGTTTCAAGACTTATATTCGTCCAAAATATATTTTCTTACAAAAGGATATTCTCATTCGAAATGGAATCCGTCAAACAATTACAAGATTTAATTAAATTCAGATTAATGTTCGAAATGCCAAAATGCCACGTGGGATTAATGAGGTACCGATAACGAGAGTTTGTATGGACGCTAACCCTTTCCTACACGTAATCGACTCCCAAACCTAAATTTAATAAAAGAATCTCTGGTCCGCTTTTTATGGTGTCCAGCCTACCAAAATGACCGGTGACGACTCCAAAACAATTTTTAAGTAAATAAAGAAAATTTGATTAAAATGGAAAACCCCTAATTTCAAGATCAAATTAAAATAAGAAACCTTGATTTCCAAAACCCTAATCGTCAGACTATTTTTCCACCAACGGGTTTCTAAATCGGTCATGACAGCTTGGCGACTTCGCTGGGGACGAAATTGATAGTCAGGCCTATTAATTAATTTTACGCGGCATTTTGGCATTTCGAACCTTAATCTGAATTTAATTTTTTCTAATGAAATTTTGGATGGATTTCCAAGAAGAATGAGGGTAGTTTTTGTGTATGGTATATCTGCCATTCATGCATAAACCCTTGACCTGGGGTTTTCACCCTTAAGTGGGAGTAAGACAATATCCGACGTGATGCTCTCCAGCTCCGAGTTCAGATTTCTGTCTTCTTCTGGTATACTCACGTTATTTATCATGGGCCCCACGCCTCCGTTATAAAGAACCTATACTACCGAATCGATGTCTTACTGTTGCAGTAGACAATAACGACAGTTCAGGAACCAAGAGTCTAGAACAAAGCCCACATTCTGTTTTAGAAGCCCGCCCCGCTAGAGCCAGGCAAGGACCCAGGACATGTGTTGCTGGTTTAAATATTTTTCTCTGGTTATTTTCTTTGCATAATATATCATGTTTTACTGTATTTGAATATTGTTTATTTGCTTTTCACATTAATTCACAATACTGACACTGTTTTTGTCTTCTTTTATATGTCTGGCATCATTTTGCATACTTAGAGGTATCGATTCGATGGTTAGTCAAGTTAGGCAGTATTCGTAATGACCAATGAGTTCGATAGACAAGGAGAAGGCAATACGACGGTATGGACCTAGTCAGAGAAGACTCAATTCAAGAAAAGATTAGTATATATGAGAATGGCGTGTCAGGGTGCAAGCAGTCACAAGAAGTTGCGTGAAGAGGTTTAAAGGACAGTGAGAGAAGATTCAAGAATTGATGGATTCAAATAACCGGATCAAACAAGTATTATAGGAAGAGCAAGCTTTGAATTCAGAATTTTCATCACAAGTTCCAAAGCTAGAAGAAATTATTAAAAGGGTGCAATAACGAGGAAAAATCAATGTTTAACTAGAAGATAAAGAGCTTAAAAAAGAAGATGGCATAATTGGAAAGTGTCATACAACATTTGAAAGATTAGTTCGGAAGTTTCAGAAGGGGCACTATAAATGAAGAGTAAGGTGCTGAAAGCCGAGTTTGAAGAGGCTATTCAGATTGTCCAAAGGCAGAATCATGAAATGATCAAGTTTAGAAGCCCTGCGGGGAGTCGCCCGATTTGTGTAGATTTTATCAGTTGAAGCCATAAACCTGTAACAACACTTTGACATTAACACCAAGCTAGGACAGACGCTGACTCAGAAGTGGAACAAAGTGATTAACCTAGGGACGATGGCAAGCTGATCTCTGCAATTAAATTGTCTATTTCTTGTATTCGACCTTTTGGCTAATGGATGTTGCTCTAAAGACTAGTCCTTGAAATCGATACCTCGTGCATTCATGCATTGCATTGCATAAATATTGCATTTTAGAAAATCATCGCATTTTTTTAATAACATCTTTTTTTTTTCAAAAGTAATAATAATAATAATAATTGCATTTTGTTTAAATAATATTGCATTATATTTGAGATAAATGTGTAAAAGTTAAAAACCAATATTTTGAGAAGCATGAGCAATAGGATTATTAGGGTAAGGCAATTTCAGAGAGTTGTTGAGGACCGCTTGGGTAGAGTTAAGCAAAGGATTGATTAGACCAAGAGAGAATTAGTAATTCGAGCTTTCGTTTTGCCTGGAATTGAGGAAGCCAGAAAAACAATGTTTCAAACAAAAAAAATGATATTGATAAGCAAGCAAGTATCACATCTCACATGAGGGTCCAGCCTGAATGATTCTTCTTGCAAAAAAAAGTCAAAGAGAAAAATCAAAAGACCAAAAAAGACAAAAGGGTCAAAAACAAAAAAAGCAAAAAAGAGTAAAAAAGTCAAAAAAGAAGACAGAATAAATGGCAGAAATCAAGGTAAAAAAGAAACAAACTCAGGTCAATAACGCTGGGCGTTTATGAGGAATCCAATAAATCAGAAGGAAATAATGAAGTGGATGAACTGAAAATACTGAAAATACAAAGATGAAGGTGGTATAATAGACAAACCTGGAAGCACTGAGTAAGGCCAAGTTTTGAAGTTTCTTCCAAAATAAAAAACTTGTCGATCAATGGTTCAGTGACAATTGAAAGACCTGAGGATTTCATCAAAGTTGGGGGATCACAAAACTTTTTTCTGAAATATTGAAAGTCGAGGATCCAATTGAAGATTGAATTTTTTCTCTCACAAGGGAGCAAAAAGCACAGAAACTCAAGACAGAGAGATCGAATGGTTCAACAGGAAAAATAGATATAGTTATTTCTAGTCCAATGCTGTATTCAGATTTGATGCCGAACCTCGTGTAGATGACAATGCTTCGAAGTTTTACAAGTCATTTTAGGGTATGGTTACAAAATAGATTCAATGATTTCATCATAAATGAACATTTATGATTTGAGAATAGAGAACCTCAGTTCTACAAAAGACCATTATTTGCTAGAAGAATTGAGATATAAGAGGAAGGGCATCTACAACAAATTTTTGTGGGTACTTTGTTACAGTTCAGAATTTACCAGAATCAGAGTCATGTTTGAACATTTATTTCCTCAAAGTTTTTTTCTATTGAAGAATACTCCAAAGTCAAATGATCAAGGTGCTTGTGTTAGTGGACGATCGAAGACTAAACCAGATCTCATTCATGTCTCTTGTCGTGAGCTGTACTTCAGAAATCTTTGAGAAGATTATAATGGAGTTCATGAATATGATATTGAAGACTGTTTCACTTTCTAGAGACAAGTTCAAAACTTTTTGAACAAAGGGATTTTGGAGTTCGACACTGATGGTCAATCCATTAAGATTTGTAACTCAAGAGGTAGTCACCTTATTGAAACCAATGCAATTGGATTACCTGGAAATCAAGTGCTGGAATTTGTCAAGAAAAGAAAAAAAGTAGAAAGAGCAAGGTGAAACTAATTCATAATCAACAACCGACAATGAAGAAACCTCGAACAGACATGCCCGTTAAAAGTTTCAACACTTCCAACCAACATCTTGAAAAACAAAGTTCATCTATACGCAGACCAGATCAGGTTGTTAATTTCCACATGCAGATGATTGAACATTCCATGGAAAAGGGCAAGCAAATGATTGAAGAAACAAGGAAACTCATAAGCAGAATGATCTTACTCCAAGGTTCGATGTGTACATTAGAACATAATTAGAAGGGGCATGTCCCTGTACTGACAAAGGGAAATGAAGAATTGTTGATGTTGAAATCCACTCAAGTTTTCATTGAATAAAGTTCACAATTAGACTATAGGAGATCTGCTTGTAACTCTAGGACCGTTACAGAATAATACCCTGAACCATCCTAATCGCTTTTGCCCACGAGCATTGGGGTCCTTTATAAGGGAGGTTAATTAGTTTATTTGTATTAGATGTTTGTTTCTTACATGATTTTTCTCAAATGGCAAACATGCATCCTAAAATGTTCATTCTCTTCAAGTATATGTACATATTCCTAATTTCTTTGCAGGGCCCCTAATACTCACCGTATGAATGAATCAGATCTTGATTCCAAAATAGAGCAGTCCATATGATTGACAGAGATAAGTGAATGCGAAGATGAAGAGGAAGCTGATGTCCCCAAGAAATTATCGGAAATGAGGAAAATAAATTCTACCTCACAAACGAAAAATTGAGATTTTGAATTTAGGGATTTGATACGAAAAGTGAGAAACAAAGATCCATTCAACTTCCTTACTGAAAGCTAAGTGTGATTTGAATGGCTGCAAGAATTCAAAGATATCTTCGCATGGTTATACCAGATATACCAGGGGGTTGGATCCAGAAAATGTTATGCACAAGTTACTCATAAGACCTATATGTAAAACTATTCAATAAAAGCTTGGAAGAATAAGTCCATAAATGTTGCAAAGGAAATTTGATGATGACTTCCTCAAGATGGCCGATACATTATAGTGGGCCAGAAAGGCAATCTTATTTTGATCCGAACGAAGCAGAGAAAACAACATTTACAATCATATGAGATTCCTTTCACTACAAACTAAAATCATTGGGAAATATATTAGAGGGCCATGGTAACCGAAATAAAGATGTGTGCAAAATTCAAGAATGATTCTCCAAAGATTGAAAAGGTATAAGTTGTGGTCCAATTTGTCAAAACATACTTTTGGAAGTCATATTTGGGAAACTAATGGGTTATCAAAAGTGGAACTGAAATTTATCATGACAAAGTGAAAGTTGTTCAAAATCTTCTTTTCGGGAAAAAAATGTGGGAGAAAAAAAACAAGAAAGCAAAAAAGAAAAAAGCAAAAAAAAAGTAAAGTAAAAAAAAAACAAAAACAAAAAGATAAGAAAATAAAAAACAAAACAGAAGAAGCCCGGAGAGACTGACTTATTCATCGTAACAAATAGACAAAATGTGATTCAATGTTCAAGTTGCTGACAGAGACTGATCCAAGAGTATGAGATGAAGAATACCAAGAAGCCCTAGAAAGATCAAGAAGCATTTTCAAAAGTGCACAATGTTGATAACACCAGTTCCAGTTTGGTCATTGATTCTTTAACAGCTTATAAAACTCATTGGGGTGCATTGGGCCAACATGATGAGCCATGAAGGAAAGAACAATTTATTATCTAAGCAAAGAATCATCAGTTACAAAATGCGGTATCCACCAATTCAAAAGCTGTGTTGTTTCGATAGCTTGAGGGCTCAGAAAAAAAATATGTAGTACCATTATGCTTGCTCATTCTCAAGAATTGATCCTTTGAAACTCTTGATGGAAACACTAGCATTGACTAGAGAATGGCTCGTTGGCAAATATTATTATCAGAGTTCGATATTGGGTTTCTTGGCGAGATGTGCTTTAGATGATCAAGAGTCCTTGAACTTTAGTCTCCTAGATAAGGATTTGATGTGCATAATAGAAGGAAAAAGAAAGTAAACCCATGGGAAGATTATGCTTGAGAGAGCATACAATGCCTTTTGCTATATAAGGCATATTCATTCAAAAACCTCCAAAGACACCATGTTATCCTAGTCGCGATTGATCGCCTTACCAAATGAATGAAAGCTGTTTCCTATGTTGGTATTACAAGAGTAACAATTTGCAAGATGCTGAATAGAGATTATTTGTCGATCTGGTTTCCTAGAGAGAGTTGTCATTGATGGCACCTCTAATCTAAAAAAAAGATGATACCAGAAGCTTGGTGAACAGTTCAAGACAAGTCATCATAATTCTATGATTAATTTCTCAGAGACAAATGGGGCAATGGATTCGGCAAACTAAACACCAAAAGATTACCTCAAAGACTTGCAAAGATTGACATGAGAAATTACCGTTAACATTGTATGTATTTTGATCCACAATGTGCACCTCAACATGGGCAATATTGTATTCTTTGGTCTATGGACATAAGCAACATGACTAATTGGGGTTCATATTTCGTCGTCGAGTATTGACAGATGTGAAATTGGATGATGCAGAACAAGTAAAAGCTCGATAAGGCCAGTTGAATCTCATTGAAGAGAGGAGACTAAAAGTAATTTGACATGATTAGATGTACAATGCGAGCTCACAACAACGAAAGTTCGTCCAAAAGAATTCCGAGAGAGGGATCTAGTGCTTGAAAAGATCTTGGCAAGTTCATAAAGATTTTCGTGGGAAATGGATGCCAAATTGGAAAGGGTTACATATCAAGGAGACCTCTTTCTCGAGGAGCATTGATTTTAACCAGAGATGATCAGAGATGAGCCAAGTAATTTGATAAACTCAGACTCGGTCAAGAAGTGTTACACTCGAAGTATTAAGAAAGAGATTGAAAAAGGAAAATAAAGAAAAAAAAAACGGAGTGAAAACCCAAAAAGGGCCCCTTAGATATAAAAAAATCATCAAAAGAAATAGAATCAAAAAGGAGAAAAATAAAAAGAAATGGGGAGGGGGTTCAAGATGAAAATCCGCAAAGAGCGTCTTAAAACCAAAGGTGTATTTGAGCTGAAAACTTGAAAGGGTAGTTCAAAAGCGTTTGGGATTAGGCATCCGGCAAGTAACCTTCTCGGAAAATGCAATTTTTAGTAAATTCGAGTTTGGAAGGTTTTATTTCGGTTGAAAGGATATCGCTCCTTCATACAATGGGTACCTGGGGTATTGCATTGAATTTATCATGTTTTCCATGACTTATCAAATTATTCCAATTTATTAAAATAATATTTTAAGCCTTTCACTTATTGTTTCAACAAGCATCTTGCATATAAATCAATTAGATATAAGAAAAGCAAGGGATTTCGTGGGTATTATTATGATGTACTAATCCTTTAAGCGCATGCAAAACATGAGGTGGCCTCGATACTTGATTAATGGTGAAAAGTATGACGAGGAAAATGACGCAACTCAGAGTGTGAGAAACAGTAAGAGAAAAATTCAAGAAAGTAACATAGCCAACCCTAGGGCAAAGAGAGAACATGAGCCATCTTTTGGAGAAAAGTTGCATCAGGATTGATCCATCAAAGGTTCAAAAGCAAAGATAATTACGTCTGAAGATTGTTACTTCTAAGGCATTGCAAGACAAGAAAGCTTTGCGAATGTTAGAACGGAAAAAAATGATGATTGAATTCAAGAGTGGGGCAATACTACGAATAACATTACAGAAGAATGTATGTCGTCCCAAAGATGACGAACTCTTTTGGAGCCATGACCCTTGAATATTAAAGGAGAGTGAAAAGGGTGAAGATAATGTTGAATCCCACGCCAGCAATTACACAAAAATTAAAGAATGGTGAAGCATTAGATCAAGTTATAGAGGCTTGCATGTTCCTTGATGAGAGTTGGAGCCCAAGGTTTGTGGTGGTTGTTGCGCAAAAAAAGTCCATTATACTAAGTTTTTTTCCAGCATGGATCTCAGGATAACGTACAACCAGGAACTGTTGTTGACAACAAAGTCTGCTAGCTGAAGAACAATGATTTTGATCTCTGTGCTCATGCTTAGATGTTTGGAACCACATGACCAACACATTATCATAGACTATTGGATCATGTTGTTGTTTTTTTCGGCAGATGATTTGTAGGAACTTGTCTATTCTCTGTCCTATGTGTATCAAAGGAGCACCATTGTTGTCTCTGTTGTTGCTCCTATTTGCTATGCTCACCTGGCAATATCTCAACTAGACAATTTATGAAGTTTGGAAATGTTTTCGAGACATCATCTAGCCACGTTAGTATTATTGCACCTGGAACCATTGTTGTTTGTTAGATTCCCAGGTTTGAACGAGAATGTTTGCAGCCCCATGTTCTTTTTGGGAAAAGAAATTTGAATTGTTGTTGTCAGACACTAATATGATTAGCTTGATAAGAAAAAGAAAAAAAGAGAAAGAAAAGGCCAAGGTGAAAACATGAAAGGGCGCCTTGAGAAAAAGAGAAAAGAAAAATAAAAGCCGAGGTGAAAACCCGAAATGGTGCTTTGAGAAAAAGAAAAAAAAAAGGAAAAGACAAAGTGAAAACCTGGAAGGGCGCTTTGAGAAAAGCAATCTAAAGTGAAAACCTTAAAAGGCGCTTTAGAGCAAATAATGCAGAGATCCTAAAGGTTGCATTTGAGTGTGAGATGGGTTGCTTTGGCAGCAAAAGAGTTTTTAATGAAAAATGAAGCAAGAAATTTTTTGAGCTTCCTTGAAGATGAAAGCTCACTCAAATGGCCCTCAATTGACATCATTCATGTATCATATATAGTTAGATATCCATAAGATAAGAGCATTCTAACTCATACATTTGGAGCATTTTTGCATTTTTTGGTAGGAGTCTACCAAGACCAGCAATAAATAAGAAGAATTTCAACCTACAGCTTCAAGATTGAAGGAGTAGACCTAGTAATATATGTTCCAAGTGTAGAAGGGATCGGGCATGTAACCCCATAGACCCGCGTATGCATTACAACAGATTCTAGGAAATCACATTAGGGTCACAAGAGCGACACACAGTAAAAATACACATAAAACATTTTTTTGCTCAAACACTTATTAAACTGTAAAATCAACTTCTGTTTAAAATACCATTTCACGAAGTCATTTAAACTCATAACAAAAACTTCAGAAAGTGTTTTACAGACATTATCATAAAACAATACATGACATACATGCCCACTAACTATACAGTAACGTACTCTAGAGGCAGCACCGAGAGAACTCCGAACACTGATGTCAAACATTATACCATGATATATTCTTTTAACATGTGATGGTAAAAACAACATGAGCTTGGAAAAGCTCAGTAATACAGAACTACCAAAAGTTGCTATAAGCTCATGTAGATATATGGCAGACATAACATTTTCATGATGTTCCAAGTAGTAACAGTCTTCATTTCCTTTCTGCTATTTCAGGGCAATATTATACTTGAGAATAACGATACTTGTTCTTTATTCAATCATCGAGTAGAAAAAATGAATTATACAAGCTGATAGATTACGAAGATGAAAGCAAAGAGATTAGTGTCTACTGTATTCCAATAAGTGCCGATCAAACATGCATAAATACATACCAGTCATATCATAAGAACACATTACAATTCAATACAAATGTTCAAGTACATACAAGAGTTACCAGTAACTACCTTCAAACCTTACACCAATATGCAATCCCCCAGAACTGGATCCATAAGGACTTACCCTAGGCCCGATGGGCATAGGTGCCACCTAAGGGGCTGCCTTAGGTCCATAAGGATTTACCCGTGCTAAAGCATCGGAACCTACCCAAGGGGAGACCTCGAGTCCATAAGGATTTGCTTGCTAGTTTAGGGCTGTACCAACAGAGACTTCATAACATAACCCAACAATATACCCCAGATAGCAATCATTATTCAGATTTCAGACATGAGTAACAAAATACATATGGCAGACATATTCCATACGAAGCATCAGAAACAAAAGTTTATGCTCTTTAGACACATATATGGGCATACCATTGAGCAAATGATATCATCATTCATCATTCAAATAGAGTGTACCATCCTAGGTCAAACTAACAGATTATACTATTACTTACATCAGGCAGACATACAATATTATCACAGTTCAAATAACCACATAACACAATCATATACCAAGTATATAGATCGAGCGAACTTACAACGGGTAGGTAGAAAATGTTATCATATGTCCACTTCATTATTTTATCAAGCATATCGTCGTTTAGATATATCATGAGTGATTCAAACATCTAAGCCTACAAGGGCATTATGGTCATTTTATCATACATGGGCGTTTTGGTAATTTATACCAACAAGGCATAAACAGTCACTCAGGAAATTCTATTTGCTTATCAGGTTTCCATCCAGGCATTTAGAGATTTCTATGTCAAGATCTTTCACGATATCAGATACATTCATGGCTATTTTGATTACTTTGGCCAATGAAGGCATTTTGGTCATTTAACTATTATGGGTGATTTTGTAATTTAGCCCAATAATGATAAAATGAAGATTTACAATATTTAAGATTTCTAGAAGTTTTTCGACCCTCTAAACCATTCAAACTAACATATCCCAACCTTGCAGTACTAACCAACCCTTCTAATGCATCCAGCTGTATCGTGTATCTGAACGATTGCTTTCATAATTCACCAAAAGACTTGCCTCGGAGTAGTCAATCTTATATTATATATGGAAAACCTTCCAACCTTATATTAATATCAGGAGTGATTGGCGTACGTGAGTCATGCTTCAACCCTTAGGGACATTTTAGTCATTTTCAACTTTATTGACATTTCTAGAATTTTATCAGAGGCAATTTATTTATTCCAGTTAAGGGGGTATTTCAGTCATTTTGAAGCTTGAGATATCCATCATTCTTGTCAAATGAAGCATATATAGTATTTCAATCATTTAAGTACCCGTGGGTGTTATAGCCATTCACGTAATTTCGGTACCTCCAACCACTTCATTTAATTTCACAACTCAAAGGTTTATCCATCGTTCCAGTTAATTTTGCAAACCTCGATGTCTGAGGATACTTCAACCTTTTTGGTCAATACGATCCTTCCGATTAATTTAATCGTGACAGTATTTCTAATACTTTTAGTCGTTTCCCGAAAATCTATATTCGAAGATTCATTCAAAATCAAGAAAACCTAACACCTTTCAATCTCGAAGGTTTAAATCTTGTTACCATAACTTTCTAAGTAGTTTGAGGTTTTCAGATGAATCAGGTTGTTTTACCACATTAGTGTAGATTTCTATATCGCTTCCAATTCCAGGGGTATTTTAGTCATTCTCAAACCTCAATGGCATTTTCGTAATTTCATATCCAAACATTTTCACATTTAATCATTTGACACTAATAATTGGATTTGGAGATTAGCTGCCTTATTAATTTCTTATTGAACTCTAGATCCTTCTGATTTATTAATCTTCTCATTCGAGCATTGCAATCTTATCCAGATTATCATACTCTTTTTCATATCCGGTTTGACTTGAGCAGAATTAACAGTACTCATCATCATTTTTATGCATGCATTAACATATACCAACATGTTCATAAAGCATACAAGAGGTAGTAATGTATTACCTTAAATCATTGCTATATCGGTCGATCCTTGAAATTGACATCCGAACACTCTTAAACCAGAATTTGACGTCCCTCAACAATTCATATGTAAGGAACTGTGAGTACCTTCAATCACACAAAATCCTCATTTCAGTCCTTATTCACAGTACCCTTAACTGAATAATTAAATACATATACAGGTTCAAGTTCAAGGTCAGATTCAGAGGCTTTTGAGTTTGAATTTTGAGAAACAAACTTCAAAAACGGATTCAGAACGTCGAAAAACATAAATTAGTAGATTTGGAGAAGTTGACTTTTTGGTCAACAGTCAAAGTCAACGCTGACGTCAGAAGGTCAACGAGGTCAGAGTCAACGCTGACGTCATGCTGACAGCACTGGTTAACTAGTTTGACTCGACTGAGTCGACTCGGGCGAGCTGACTCACTATGTCAACTCGAGCGAGCTGATTCTCTGAGTTGACTCGGTCAATGGGTTGGCAGGTTAGGCGTCAGGTTTGGGTCGGGTACGAGTTGGGCCAGCCTCGGGTTGGGTCCTGCTAAGCTGACCGATTCAACCGGTCTAGCCAGTTCAGGCCGGTTTGAACTCGGTTCACTTACCCTAACAGATCTCGTCGAAAAGTCGTCGATGATCCCCAAAACATCCGATTCTGCCAAAAATGAATGGATCGTTAAACCTAGAATCATGTTAACCCTAAGACTTAGCCAAACAAACCGAAATATGACCGATACTTACCCAAACGGTTCAAAAATGGTCGAATTATCGCGTATCCCCAATGAAGCCCTTACCAACATTAGATGAGTGGTCGGGCGGTTGGGTTTTGCTTGCCACTTCGTTAAGAGCTCGAATCCGATGGCTACGATGCCAACGGGCTGTGGACGGGGCCAAAAAACGTAGGAAACGGAGGCGCGCAATTTGGGGTTTTCGGCTGAAACTTCAAGCAAGTTTCACCGGTGAAATACGAATCAGTTATGCGTATGGTGGCCATGGGTCTGATCAGGTTGGAGCGGCGCTTCCGATGACTGGGGCGGTGGCAGCCACGGACGAGCGGTGCGGCAGATCGGAGCCAGACGGTGGGGGGAGAAGGTGAGGGGTCGAGAGAAGGAAAAGGGGATCTGGGTATTTTTGGGGTGTTAATTAACACATGTGGGTTTTTTTTTTTGGTCAGACTTCTATTTAATTTCTGTTTAATCAAATCAATTAAGTTAAAAGAAAACCGAGTTAGACTATAATTTGAAATTACCTTAGATAAAATGGCTAAGTCACATGTTCTCTATTCAAGGGCTCATGGGTTCAAAACCCATCGAAGCCATTTTCCTCATTTCCATTTTTCTTCTTCTTCTCTTTTTTCCATCTTTAGCTTTAAATGATTAAGAACAAAACTTAGGGTGTTACAACTCTCCCCCTAAAGGAAATTTCTTCCTCGAAATTTACCAGAGTCAGAAAAGGTGTTGAAATTACTCTTTAATTCATTCTTTCACTGAAGCTTATCCATCAGAGCATACTCGTTTCTCGGGACTCTCAGATGGCCACAGATCAATCTGGTAAAGTCTCCGTCACTCATATTATCCTAGGACCCAAGGTCATCCCATTGTATAACTCGGTCCAACTAATACGAATACAATATTTGAACCTATACAAAACTTAATGTGGTGCAAAACGAATACTTGTCTCATAACTTTTATCCCAATTGGTCTCAGTTAGGGATAAAAAACATCCCCAATAACCACACATGTCAATCATACAAGCCAAAAGTATGCCTCCTTGAATATGCATAACTCTTCTAGGTTTACCCTCAGTTTACGGATGAATAACCATAACTGCAGTTCATATTATTAGTCTTGCATCTCACAGAGCCTTCCAAAATCACAATGTGAACATCAAATTTAACATCAGGACTAATATACTATATTACGATACATCATGTCACATTTTCGCAGAAATATCTTTCTCCTTGCCAAAGCAAACATAATCAAAGCCTTGAACAATTATCGATTACCTTTAGCGTAATACTCAAAAAACTTTTTCCTTCGTATAAAAGAGTTACCACATCGTCCACACTTTCGCCACGTTCATAGATACATCTCTTTTAAATTCATATTACTTTTATCAAATTTCCATCAGGATATTCTCACGCATACTGATTATCACCGAATAGCCTTACATGAAATCTTATGACAACAATCTCACATAATCAAACATTTATTCTCATTATCAGATCTTTAATTCCACACACATAAATCACCTCAGGTTATTTATCCAGATTCAAACCCACCAATTTAATCTAGAACATAGACGAACGTTATAGACATTTCTTGCTACTAAAGATCAAGATACGGAAGGAAGAATACTTAGATTTACTGATTTTAGAAGAGGGGTTCGACATCGGAGTTCCAGCTCGGAGGAGTACAGTTACGCTAGGGGCATGCACGGACCAGACACCCTATGACAGACGATCGGCCGATCTACCCAGAATGACGCAACTCTAGGCTCTGATACCACTAAATGTAACCCCTAGACCTGCCTATGCTTTACAACGGATCCTAGGAAATCACAATAGGGTCACAAGAGCGACCCACAATAAAAATACACATAAAAACATTTTTTCTCAAACACTTATTAAACTGTAAAATCAACTTCTGTTTAAAATACCATTTCAGGAAGTCATTTAAACTCATAACAAAAATTTCAAAAAGTGTTTTACAAACACTATCATAAAATAATACATGACATACATGCCCACTAACTATACAGTACCGTACTCTAGAGGCAACACCGAGAGAACTTCGAACACTTGTAACTCCCTTAGCCCGGTCTAGACAGTTAACCCGAACCGAGGTGATTACACAGGGAAAACCGAAGCCAACTCGTTAAAGTTAACTCCGATTGACGACCCTTTTTTCTTTTATCTTTTCTAAATGCAATATTAATCCTATGTGACCACCAAAGAACATAGGAAGAAAAGGCACAACGATCGGAATTCAATTAGGGGTTTAATTGCACAAATTAGACATTTAAGGACCAAAATGTAAATTTTGTAAATTACAAGGACCTTGCTGATTTTAAGGTTACAAATATTCAATTAGTCCTATTTCATGCCACTCTGTCAAATATCAACTCAATCAGACATTCCAAACTCATTCAATTGCATTCCTAAACATCAAGGACTAAAATGTAAGAAACAAGAACCTGAAACAGTTCAAAATCCAGACCAACGGTCGGATGTTTCGAAACGCTAAGCCCTGTATCGGAACGGTTGTATTAAAACTGAGTTGACTGTTTTGGTACTCGGGTGCGTTCCGAGACCCGTATCGAAACATGGCTTTCCAGTAGCCAAAGCATTCTGAAACGTTCCTACCCGTTCCGAATCCTGGTGACCATTTCAGTCCACCTTTTCGAAACCGGTAAGAGCGTTTCGATACGCCCAGCCCTGCAACTACATACATTGCTGGTTTTTCACACCCAAACACATCCAAAAATGTTCCAAATCATACCACAACATACTAACAACATGTTTAAGCATCAATGTTAGATATTACGAAGTATGAACCAAAACTTAGCATCAAACATACATGCATGAGTTCTAAAGGCATGCTTCCTAGTCATGAAAACCACACAAAAGCCACAAGCCACAAACCAATCCGTAAAGGACATTTACAAACCACATATATCATAATAAACTTGCAACAACAACAGGGAGTTCAAAATTACATCTCCCAAAAACTAACCATAGATCCCCTTGCCAATTATCATTACTAAAATCTACGTAAAACGTCACCATACTTGAGCTTTTCAATTCCTTGGAAATCCTTAGCCTCCTTGCTGCCCAAGAGTGTCTCAATTATCTGCATTGTTGGTAAAAGAGAGCGTACACACATTTGCTTAGTGAGGCAAGCTCTAAGAAAAACCGACGCAACAATGCAACTTTAAAACTCTATCTCAAAAACCATTTTCTACAACATGCTCTTCCTATCTCATGCTTGAAAATCCTTCAAAGCAAATCTTCATTTTAAAGTCACATGTACCTTCAATCTAACTCATGCATTTAACCAATGCAAATCTCATGGCAAAGCCATACACATGCTTAATGTAAACAAAAGCATTTCATAAACCACAAATCTCATATGCATTTCTCATAGCATAAAACATCTCAACATTTGGTACATGTGAATCAAATACAATTTCATATATTGGCATTTCATATTACATCTTTACTCGGATATGCGGATTAGCTTGACATAAAGCCAAGTCCTACCCCGGTGGAATCTCACATCACCGGACTCTCATGGCGGTATCTCTCTTCACCACAAAGATTGGTGTTTCACCAAGACCTACCCCGATGGTATCTCTCATCATCGGATTCTCACTTTGGATCGGGATGGCACTACCCCCATTGCCCGACTCCAAAGAGCACATACGAATTTTAGTTTATAGTGCACTTTCATCCTATTGGTCGACCAATTATATCCGGTAATCATCTCATCATTTATGCCAATATATTACATTAAAATCATCATCTCACCTACTGTTTTGATGCAACATGTCTCAAATCATTCTCATCCCATTTCAAAACCACAATTCATGCATTTCATCTAGTCAAAATCTCAAAACTCTTTTCATAGACATGCTATCTTATGGGATCAATACATAACATTTTTCATGTTATAAATCATGCATAATACAATAGGAATTTGTCTAACACAAATCAAGAGCATGTTAAAAGCATTTAGGGGCATCAACAACATATCGAGAGCAAATCTAGCCATACTTACTTTCGGACTTAGGATGGTGTTTCAAACCAAACCTAAATCCCCAAACCTTGTTTCCTTGTCCCTCAAGGACTTCTAAAACCATTCGCACTCACAGATTACGTTTCGCTTGCTTGCCGAAACAATTCCTATGCTTCCGGCACTTCTGGATCAACACCAAAAACGTCCGAAGATGTCTCCCCTGTTCATTACACATAAGAGCAGAGGATTAATGCATCATCATGCTTTGAAATCACCAGTTACTCATTCAAACTCGCTACACTACTCAAAAACACCATTTCGGCTATCCGAAATAACCGAAATCACCTCCAGACTTTCCCAAATCAAAGCCCAGCCAAGATCTATCAATTATAATCATTTCTAAACCTCAATCAACACCAAAAATCTTCACAAACACGTCCTTATACCTCCAGCAATAGCAGATAACCAAAACCACCCAAAACCAAAAATCTAACATGTAAAACTTAGGAACCCAAGCCTATTCGAGATTCATTTATTAAAACCTCAATCTCAACATCAAATATCATCCAAAACATGTTAAAAATCAACCTCAAAACATAGTTTAACTCAGAAATACGAAAATCATAAAAATCACCTCAAGAACCATGAACTTAACAATCATTTCTTAATTTTAATATTAAAACAACTTAAAGATCATTAACAAAGGATTGATAACTTGGGAATTTCAGTAAAGAACTGATCATTAGAGAAGGACGAAGCTTACCTCTAATGGCTGATTTCTCCTCAATTTGGGCAAGATTTCTTGAAAATCCAAAGTAAATACAAAAGGATTTGATGAAGTAAAGATTGGAAATCCTTAGGAGAATGAAATCTCAGAAAAAGAGATGAAAACCAGAGATTATTTGGTGAGGGAAATATGTTTGGCTGAGTGGAAGTTGAGAGAAAATGAAAAGAGGGAAAAAGTATCGTAAAGTAGTTATGAAAAGTCAAAATAAAATTTCTCTCTTAATTCCTTTAATTAAATCATTATTAAAACTCCCAAATTAAAGAGAAATCCGTTGAAAAACAATTTGGTAAAATTAGCTCCTTAAAGATTCAAAGTTTCAATCCTTTACAAAACAGTCACTAGTTAACTTTTGCAAAAACTGCAAATTTGTCACTACACCAAAATGTAATATTTCCAAATCACATTTTGTAAAATTGTTTACACCATAACCATTTATATAACAAATGCGGATTTTTAGATATATTTCCATATTTTTAAAGCATCCCAAACTAGGTGTTCCCTAAACCACCCCTAAAGGATTCAAACCGTTCTCGACCGGCCCGATTCAACCTCTAAAACATCTAGGACCAAAACCAAGGTGTTACAACTCTCCCCCACTTAAGAAATTTCGTCCTTGAAATTTACCTAGTGGGAAAAGGTAAGGAAATTGCTTCTTCATGTCATCCTTCCTTTCCCACGTGGCTTCCTCAACGCCACGATGTCTCCACAAGACCTTGACCAGCTCGATAGTCTTACCCCAGAGAACCTTACTATCCGTATCCAGAATCTCAATGGGCTCCTCATCATACGTCAGGTATGGGATCAGCTCCACCTCTTCTACAAGCATAACATGTGACGAATCCGATATATATCTCCGAAGAATGGATACATGAAACACATTATGTATCTTTTCTAACTCTGATGGTAGTCTCAACTTGTAATCAACATGACCCACACGTTCTATCACCTCATATGGTCCAATGAGCTTGGAAAAGCTCGGTAATACAGAACTACTAAAAGATGCTATAAGCTCATGTAGATATATGGTAGGCATAACATTTTCATGATGTTCCAAGTAGTAACAGTCTACATTTCCTTTTCGCTATTTCAGGGTAACGTTATACTTGATAATAACAATACTTTTTCTTTATTCAATAATCGAGTAGCAAATGAGAATTGTACAAGCTGATAGATTACGAAGATGAAAACAAAGACTTTAGTGTCTAGTGCGTTCCAATAAGTGCCGATCAATCAGGCATAAATACATACCAGTCATATCATTAGAACACATAACAATTCAATACAAATGTTCAAGTACATACAAGGGTTTACTAGTAACTACCCTCCAACCTTACACCAATATGCAGTCCCCAGAACTTCTTCCATAAGGACTTACTCTAGGCCCGATGGGCATAGGTGCCACCTAAGGGGCTGCCTTCGGTCTATAAGGATTTACCCGTGCTAAAGCATCGGAACCTACCCAAGGGGAGACCTCGAGTCCATAAGGATTTACTAGCTAGATCAAGGCTGTACCAACAGAGACTTCATAACATAACCCAACAATATACCCCAAATAGCAATCGGTATACAGATTTCAGACATGAGTAACAGAATACATATAGTAGACATATTCCATACGAAGCATCAGAAACAAAAGTTCATGCTCTTTAGACACATATAAAGGCATACCATTGAGCAAATGATATCATCATTCATCATGCAAACATAGTGTACCATCCTAGGTCAAGCTAACAAATTATACTATTACTTACATCAGACAAACATAAAATATTATCATAGATCAAATAACCACATAGCACAATCATATACCAAGTATACATATCGAGCGAACATACAACGGGTAGGCAGAAAATGTAATAATATATCCAGTTCATAATTTCATCAAGCATATCGTCGTTCATAATTAAGTCACTAGATTGTTTACTAACATGTAATAATCATACAACATATTCAACTAAATGTAGCACACATGGAACACACTAGATGGAACAATTTATTTCTTGAAGATACTCGGTATTTACGGAAGGGGACACATTGAACTTTTGACAATTTGGACAAATTCCAAAACGAGATCCCTATTAAAACAAGTTTGTACTAACGGTTCAAACCATATATTCAGGAATTGATACATCAAGGTCTTAGAGAGTTTAGATATATCATGAGTGATTCAGTCATATAAACCTACAAGGGTATTATGGTCATTTCATCATACATGGGTGTTTTGGTAATTTATACCAACGAGGCTTAAACAGTCGCTCAGGAAATTCTATTTGCTCATCAGGTTTTCAACCAGGCATTCAGAGATTTCTATGTCAAGATCTTTCACAATATCAGATACATTTAAAGCTATTTTGATTACTTTAGCCAACAAGGGCATTTTAGTCATTTAAATATTTAGGGTGATTTTGTAATTTAGCCCAATAATGATAGAATGACGATTTACAATATTTAAGATTTCTAGAATTTTTTCGAGCCTCCAAACCAATCGAACTAACATATCCCAACCTTGCAGTATTAACCAACCCTTCTAATGCATCCAGCTGTATCGTATATCTGAACGATTGCTTTCATAATTCACCACAAGACTTGCCTCGGAGTAGTGGAACTTATATTATGTGCAGAAAAACATCCAACCTTATATTAATATCAGGAGTGATTGACGTACGTGACTGATGCTTCAACCCTTAGGGGTATTTTAGTCATTTTCAGCTTTATTGGTTTTCTAGAATTTTATCAGAGGAAATTTATTTATTCCAGTCAAGGGGGTATTTCAGTCATTTTTAAGCTCAAGATATCAATCATTCTTGTCAATTGAACCATATATAATATTTCAATCATTTAAGTACTCGTGGGTGTTTCAGCCATTCACGTAATTTCTGTACCTCTAACCACTTCATTCAATTTCAGAAATCAAAGGTTTATCCATCGTTCCAGTTAATTTTGAAAACCTCAGTGCCTGAGGATACTTCAGCCTTTTTGGTCAATACGATCCTTCCGATTAATTTAACCATAACAATATTTCCAATACTTTTAGTCGTTTCCCGAAAATCTATCTTCGGATATTCATTCCAAAATCAAGGAAACCTAACACCTTTCAATCTCGAAGGTTTAAATCTTGTTACCATAACTTTCCAAGTAGTTCGAGGTTTTCAGATGAATCAAGTTATTTTACCACCATATAGTGTAGATTTCTATATCGCTTCCAATTCAAGGGTATTTTAGTCATTCTCACATCTTAAGGGCATTTTCGTAATTCAATATCCAAATATTTTTCACATTTAATCATTTGACACTAATAATCAGATTTCAAGATTAGCTGCCTTATTAATTTCTTATTGAACTCCAGATCCTTCTGATTTTTTAATCTTCTCATTCGAGCATTGCAATCTTATCTAGATTATCATACTCATTTTCATATCCGGTTTGACTTGAGCAGAATTAACAGTACTCATCATCATTTTTATGCATGCATTAACAATACCAACATGTTCATAAAGAATACAAGAGGTCGTAATGTATTACCTTAAATCATTGCGATATCGTTCGATCCTTGAAATTGACATCCAAACACTCTTGAACCTGGATTTAACGTTCCTCAACAATTCGTATGTAAGGAACTGTGAGTACCTTCAATCACACAAAATCCTAATTTTAGTCCTTATTCACAGACCCTTAACTAAATAATTAAATACATATAGAAGTTCGAGTTCAAGGTCAGATTAAGAGGCTTTCAAGTTTGATTTTTGATAAACGGGCTTCAAAAACAGACTCAGGACGTCGAAAAACATAAAATAGGAGTTTTCGAAAAAGTTGGCATTTTGGTCAACGATCAAAGTCAACGTTGACATCAGCAAGTCAACGCTGATGTTAGTAGGTCAACGATCAATAGGATCAGAGTCAACGCTGACAGCATTGGTCAACTGGTTTGACTCGGCTAAGTCGACTCGGGCGAGTTGACTCACTGAGTCAACTTTGGTCAACTAAGCTGGCCGATTCAACTGGTCTAGCCAGTTCAGGCCGATTTGAAACCGGTTCACTTACCCAAAAATATCTCACCGGAATGTTCGTCAGAAAGTCATCAGTGATCCTCAAAACATTCAATTCTACCAAAAATCAACGGATCGTTAAACCTAGAATCGTGTTAACCATAAGACTTAGCCAAACGGACCGGAATATGACCGAAACTTACCCAAACTGTTCAAAAATGGCCGGACTATCGCGTATCCCCGATGAAGCCCTTACCGACTTTAGATGAGTGGTCGAGCGGTTGGGTTTTGCTCGCCACTTTGTCAGGAGCTTAGATCCGATGGCTGCGTCGTGAAAGGGCGGTGGACGGGGCTGGAAAACGTAGGAAACGGAGGCGCAAAATTTGGGGTTTTCGGCTGAAACATCAAGCAAGTTTTGTCGGTGAAATACGGCTCCGTTATATGCGTTATGGCCATGGGTATGGTCGGGTTGAAGCGACGCTTCCGATGGCTAGGGCGGTGGCAGCCACGGACGGGCGATGCGGCAGATCGGAGCCAGACGGTGGGGGGAGAAGGTGAGGGGTCGAGAGAGGGAAAAATGGATCTTTATATTTTTGGGTGTTAATTAACACGTGTGGGTTTTTTTGTTCAGACTTTTATTTAATTTCTGTATAATCAAAACAATTAACTTAAAAGAAAATCGAGGTGGACTATAATCAGAAATTACCTTAGATCAAATGGTTAAGTCATATGTTCTCTATTCAAGGGGTCATGGGTTTTAAACCCATGGCAACCATTTTTCACATTTTCCAATTTTCTTCTTCTTTTTTTCCATCTTTAGCTTTAAATGATTAAGAACAAAACTTAGGGTGTTATAGGCCAACAAAGGAAGAGAAGCAAGAGACCTTACACGAGTTTCAGACTGAAAGATCAAGATACTTTAGGCAGAATGATCCAGGATTCTAAAGATATTAGAGCATCAAGCAGAAAAATCGAAGATATTTCACATTACTTCAGGAAGTATTCTTATTAACTGATGCTATTCCTTTTTACAGAATCGACATTACAAAAGAAGGAAGCTCGAACCTACACTAGTTGTTATTAATATATTAGGGAAAGAATGCATATGTCAGAAAGTTTAGGGGCTTGAAGTAAGTTTCTACTTGGGGTGTAACCCCCTCGTTCCGGTCTGGACGACTGACCGGTCCGAGTAGGCTACACGGGGAAAACTGAAGTGAACCCGCTAAGGCTCCCCTTCGATTAGCAACCCTATAAAAATTTCTTTAATTATTATCTTGTCTAAATGGATTAAATTAAACCTATGTGAAAAGACAACAACGGAAGCAACAAGCGAGGCGATCAACCCAAACAACATACCAAAAACAATTCATTTTAGCTTAAACTGCAGGCCGTATTGAAACGCCCAGAGGGTGTATCGATACGGCTTGACTAGGTAAACTGGCCAAAGTCAACTCGAGGAGACCGTATCGAAACGCTGGTCAACCGTATCGATACGCCCTCATCAGTCAATTTCTCGATGTCAACGCTACGAAGACCGTTCCGAAATGCCTAGGATCGTTTCGATACTCTCAATTTCTCGTCAAAATCTCAGATTTCCAGTAGCAAAATTGTATCGAAACGCCCCTCCCACGTATCGAAACGCCTGGCCTGAAACAAGGGGACCGTATCGAAACGGGACCAACCGTTTCGATACGCCTGCTGCGAGCAGACTGATTTTAGCTGGTTTATGGCACAAGGCTGCCCCAAACACCAACTAAGACCTCCCACAACCAACATGCATTAACTCTAGATACAAGGCACCCTATATCAAGCATGCTTAGCACTCAACATACATATAAAAGCCATTCCATAAGAGAAGCATCAATCAACAAGATAAGCATTTATACAGGAACTTGCATAAAAGCATGCATATCAAAACCATTTAGCCATAGGAAACATACATTCACTTAAGCAATGCATACCCAAGACTTACATGCCTTCAAACATAAAAACTTAAGCATCTCATAAACACATGGCTTACAACTCTAACACCAAAGAATATGCATCTCAAAGAACATGGTTTACAATTCCATCAACACAAAGCATTAGCAACATAAAGCCTACATAAAGGAATCTAGATACACGCTCCTAAAACACATAGCATTTCCTATTGCTAAACTACTACATTATTTAATAAATCATACTTGAGCAAACTACCACACTCTTAGACACCTTTTTCTTGCTCCTTGCTAACTCCAAGCTAATGATCTGCATTGTCGAAAAAAGGAGAGCGTAAGCATAAAGCTTAGTGAGCGGAGCTCAAAAACATAACAACGACAATGCAGGGTTCAAAGCTTTCTTTAAAATAAAGGCCAACACATACAATCCATCCAACGACATAATCCTCTTACTAACACACAAGTTCAACCACAAGTCAACAACATAGATATTTATCATGGCATCACACTTCATGGTATGCATAAAGGCATAATCCTAGATTTAAAGCAAAACCATTAAGAGGGAAAGATGCAGTGAGACACAAACATGAACAATACATGGTATGCACACACATAACTAAAACACACATGGTGGGACCCCACATCACCGTTCGACTAGTAGTTTTTCGATGGGACCACACATCACCGTACTCTCCTAGTAGTCATTACTGGTGGGACCACATATCACCGTAGTCTTATACTAGTCACTATCGGTGGGACCACACATCACCGTAGTAACGACAACCATCACGTGAGGTTCGACACCAACCATGCAACACGATATACCAATCACCATCATCCGGCATGAACACACTATACCATGCACGACCAAAACAGCTTGTAACAAAATCCACAATTATGCACAAACTTACTTCTTACAATCTTACCAACCGCAAGTGGTCTTACTTACCATTTTTCGTGCACAACCTGCACCAACTTACATATATTTTACAAGGCATATAGACAACAACATTGATTTCATCATGCATGATCAACAACATAATAACAAACATCATGCTTCCTTCCAAAGTATAGGAATTTCAAGCATAAAAAAATTATCATCACATGTAATGAAAAGCAAACGGTAAAAAGGGGAATTTCAAGAGGCGATACTCATCAACTTACTCTTGAGTTTAAATTGACCTTTCAAGCTCAATCCAAACTCTTTCAAAACCATCTTTGAACCAAAACGTTGCTTAAAATCATTTCCACTCACCATTCACACACCAATGCAAACCACAAAGTCGTTCCAAGCTTCCAACTTCCTAGGACCGCGTCCGAACCGCCCAAGGCCAAATCCGCTGTTTCTAACCAATCAAAAACAATGCATTAACCTCTTAATCAACCACAAATTTACTGTTACTCATCAGCTCTCAATTCCCTAACATTTTCTCAACAATTCAAAGCCGAAATCCTCCCAAATAATCCCATTTTCGTACTCCACCAAAACCCAGCCATTACCACTCAATTTAAACAGTTAAAACACTCCAAAACATGCCCAAAACATCACCCTAAGGCTGTACAACCATCAGCCCTTCATTTCCCCACATAAAGACCTTAAGAGCTCCCATTTTCCACTCCTAAAAATCACCTACAGCAGTAGCTTCGGGAATCCATTCAAACCAACACTATCACCACTTAAAAACCATTAAATAACATCTAAAAACACCTATCCAATCTCACTATAACATCAACCCAACAATTTTTTATAAAACCACTCCAAAAACACAAGTTTTGACACTTTTAAAATACCCTGAAAAACCCATTTCGGGATTTTTGTTAAAATCCCATCATTTTAAGATATAAGGTGTCTTAGGGCAAGATTAGTTCATAAATTAACTACACAAATAAAAAAAACAAGTCAAAAGGCCTTTAAAGTTTCATCCTTTCTTTAAAACTTTGAAATCTTGAAAATCTCTATAATGGTGTTTTCTGAAAATCTAAAACTATCAATGTGCTAGAAATTGAGAGGACAAGTCAAAAACAGTCTTACCTCGTTGAAATCACTTGAAATGATGGAGGAAATGAATGGAATAGTATTTAGGGGTTTTAGAGAGATTTTGACGTGAAAATCCAAAGGAGGAAGAAGATGAATAGTGAAAACCCCCATCTTAATTCCTTTACTTTAAAATTTACAAGTTTGCCATTAATGAATTTCAAATCCCTTCTTTTTCTTTTTCTTTTTTTAAACCAAAGTCTAATTTAGTTAAACCGAGTCCAACGACTCGAACCCGACTCACACACTCAACTTCCGACCCCAAAACCCGGGTGTTACAACTCTTCCCCACTTAAGGAATTTCATCATCGAAATTACCTGACGGAAAGTGATACGAAAAACGTTTCTCCATATCTTCCTTTCTCCATCCCCAAGAGGCTTCTTTCACACCTCTGTGTCGTTACTTAAACCAGACATGCTCGATAGATCTCCCACGCAGCACTGAAGGTCAATAATACACATCTCAACACGATCTCTACTATTTGAATGTCTCTCTCTGACTGGTCATCGGACTGAGGGCGACATGATGTACTAAAATTTAGAAGGGTACCCAAAGCACTAAGCAGACATTCCCAAAATCTAGGTATAAACTTCGAATTTGTACCTGACACAATCGACTTCGACACACCATGCAATCTCACAAACTCACTGATGTACAAATCGGCTAACTTACGTATGAACGACTATGAAATGAGCACACTTTGTGAAACGGTCAACAATCACCCTAACTGAATTCTTCTTAAAGGAAGTCAAAGTCAAACCTGATACGAAGTCCATAGTAATATTTTCTCACTTCCATTCTGAAATTCTCAACGGTTGTAACAAACCAGACGGAAATTGAGATTCTGCCTTAACACACTGACAAACCTCACACTTGCTCACAAAATCGGCAACACCTCTCTTCAGACCAACCCAATAGCACTCATCTTTCAATCTACGGTTCATCTTTGTACTACGGTGATGCATAGCAAACGGACTACTGTGCACTTCAATCAAGATCGTACGCCTCAAATCACTATCTTCTGGCACAACTATTCTATCTCTGTAACACAAGACCCCACCAACACTGAAACTGTAGTCTGTATGTCTTACTTCCGCTATATTTTGCACGTGAGGTGCCAAAGATCCATCTTACAACTGTTTCTCTCAATTCGACTGACCTAAAGTAGATCCATCCTAAAGCTCGACCACTAGACCGCTATCACCGAACAAGCTCTAACTAGCAAACATGGCTCTCAACTCAATGACTACCTTCCTACACAAAGCATCCACCACTACATTGGCTTCACCCGGATTACACTCAACCTTGAGATCATAGTCCTTAAGCAATTTTAACCACATACGTTGCCTAAAATTCAACTCTTTTTGTGTCAACAAAAATTTCAAGCTCTGGTGCTCCGTATACACTATGCATTTCTCATCGTACAAGTAATGCCTCCGAATCTTCTTCAAAGTAAACACAACTGCAGCTAACTCTATGTCATGCGTCGAATAGATACGCTCATGAGTCTTCAACTGTCTCGAGGCATAAGCCACCACTCTTCTGTCTTGCATGAGAACACAACCTAACCTTGAGATCATAGTCCTTACTCGACTCTGGCTAAATCAAAATCGATGCATTTGTCAAAGCTTCTTTAAATTTCTCAAAGGCTTGCTGTCTCGCATCTGACCAGTTGAACTGAACATTCTTCTAAAGTAACTTCGTCAAAGGAGTGGCTATCTTCGAGAAATCATTCACAAACCTCGTATAGTATCCGGATAAGCCTAGAAAACTACGAATCCCTGTCACAGGTTTCGGTTGCTTCCACTCAACAATGACTTCTATCTTCTTCTGATCAACTCTAATCCCATCGGCTGACACTACATGTCCAGGAAGACTACTTCTCGGATCTAGAACTCGCACTCACTCAACTTTGCATACAACTGTTTGTCTAACAAGATCTGCAGAACTATCCTCAAATGCCGGTCATGGTCTTCCTCGGGTCGCGAGTACACCAAAATATCATCTATGAAAACAATCTCAAACTGATCTAAGTATTAATAGAAAATTTTGTTCATCATATCCACGAAAGCAGCTGGCACATTAGTCTAACCAAACGTTATAACCAAGAATTTATAACGACCCTATCTAGTTCTAAAAGCTATCTTCGATACATCAACCTCTTTTACCTTCAACTGGTAATACCCAGAACTCGAATCTATCTTAGAAACATTGAAACACTTCTAAGCTGATCGAATAAATCATCAATTCTCGGCAACAAATACTTGTTCTTCAGTGTTAACTGACTCAACTATCTGTAATCTATGAACATTCTCATACTACCGTCTTTCTTCTTCACAAACAGTACATGTGCGCCCCAAGGCGAAGAACTCGGATGGATAAAACTTCCATCTGACAACTCTTGTAACTGAGTTTTCAACTCTTTCATCCTTTCGGGGCCATACAGTATGGAACAATTGAAACATGAGAAGATTCCGCATACATCTCTATAGCAATTCTACTCCTCTACCAGACGGTAAACCAGATAATTCTTCCGGAAACACTTTCGGGAGATCGCAAACCGTTCTGATATCCTGTGGTCTGACCTCGATCAATTTTATATTCATCCCTAAGCTAGGTAAGCCTGACAACCAAACTCAAACAACTTCTGAGCCTCGGAAGCTAAAACAACATTCGATATGAAATTCACATTCTCACCTACCATTACAATCTCAGAGTCATCCGCAAGCTTTAAGAAAACTCCCCTTGTCTCAAAGTCTACCCTAACTCTATGTTCTACAAGCCAATCCATGCCCAGTATCACCTCAAAATCGTAATAAGGCGGTTCCATCACATCTACTGGAGACACGTGACCCTGAACCATCAACGAACATCCCTTGTACATCTTTCTAACCACGACTGTATCCCCGAAGGAGCTAGTAACACTAACACCTACCTCTAATATCTCACAAGGTAAATTCAACAACCTCGCATGCTCACTCAAAATATACGAATACGTAGATCCAGAATTAATTAGAGAAAATAAACTCAATAACTGTATCGAGGAATTACCTACTATAACATCGACATCACCCTGAAGTAAACTCGTAGGTCTTTACTTCTTTTACCAATTCATCTCAGAATTGGTCACATTGTTCTTCATCAATAGAAACCAACTCATATCATGCTGACCCAAACAGACAAACTGCACTTAAAACTCTGGTACGGTCATACTGCCCTGAACTAAAGCGATGAACTCTCTAATCATTCATATTCTCTGGATCCTCAGATTCATGATTACCAGCTCCAGGCTCACGCCTCGGTCTCATACTTGCCAAAGACAAAATACAACAACAAACAAAACACGCAAGCAAAATATATGGGGTTAGAAAGGGGCAAGGGTCCAAGGTGCTCAAGTACTCCTTTACTCAAAAACCGTTTTAAATAAGTAATAGTAGCAATGGGAACTCGACTCTACGCCACAACGCAACCATCATGCTAGCACATGCTTTCAAATACCGTACTAGCAAGCAAACATCAAGCATACATGGCAAAACATTCACCGAGACATAGCAACAACATAACACTTCAAACTTACCTCAAATACCTACCCGAGGTCTCGAGACCTCAAGCTCTGATACCACCAAATGTAAACCCCTCGTTCCGGTTTGGACGACTGACCGGTCCGAGTAGGCTACATGGGGAAAACCGAAGTGAAACCCGCAAAGGCTCCCCTTTGGTTAGCAACCCTAGAAAAATTTCTTTAATTATTATCTTGTCTAAATGGATTAAATTAAACCTATGTGAAAAGAAAACAACGGAAGCAACAAGCGAGGCGATCAACCCAAACATCATACCAAAAACAGTCCATTTTTGCTTAAACTGTAGGCCGTATCGAAACGCCCAAGGGTGTATCGATACGCCTTGACTAGTTCAACTGGCCAAAGTAAACTAGAGGAAACCGTATCGAAATGCTGGTCAACCGTATCGATACGCTCTCATCGGTCAATTTCTCGTGGTCAACGCTTCGAAGACCATTCCGAAACGCCTAGGACCGTTTTGATACTCTCAATTTCTCGTCAAAATCTCAGATTTCCCGTAGCAAAATTGTATCGAAACGCCCCTCTAGTGTATCGAAACGCCTGGCCTGAAACAAGGGGACCGTATCGAAACGGGACCAACCGTTTCGATACGCCTGCTGCGAGTAGACTGATTTTAGTTGGTTTATGGCACAAGGCTGCCACAAACACCAACTAAGACCTCCCACAACCAACATGCATTAACTCTAGATACAAGGCACCCTATGTCAAGCATGCTTTGCACTCAACATACATATAAAATCCATTCCATAAGAGAAGCATCAATCAACAAGATAAGAATTTATATAGGAACTTGCATACAAGCATACATATCAAAACCATTTAGACATAGGAAACATACATTCACTTAAGCAATGCATACCCAAGACTTACATGCCTTCAAACATAAAAACTTAAGCATCTCACAAACACATGGCTTACAACTCTAACACCAAAGCATAGGCATCTCAAAGAACATGGTTTACAATTCCATCAACACAAAGCATTAGCAACATAAAGCCTACATAAAGGAGTCTAGATACACGCTCCTAAAAAACATAATATTTCCCATTGCTAAACTACTACATTATTTAATAAATCATACTTGAGCAAACTACCACACGCTTGGACGCCTTTTTCTTGCTCCTTGCTAACTCCAAGCTAATGATCTGCATTGTCGAAAAAAAGAGAGCGTAAGCATAAAGCTTAGTGAGCGGAGGTCAAAAACATAACAACGACAATGCAGGGTTGAAAGCTTTCTTTATAATAAAGGCCAACACATACAATCCATCCAACAACATGATCCTCTTACTAATGTTGCGTGTAAAATAGTCTATCGCAATGGTAGTGCAAGTATACATGACACAAGTAGTAAAGTGATACGAAGTATCGGATATCGTCTCCACAGGGATTGGGCTAATAGCTTCACCTTAAATCACTGTACGAAAGTAAAGGAAATATTTGAGAAATTGTCACGAGAATAATAAAGTAAACGTAAATAAAAGAGAAGAAATATCAAGATAGAGAGAATGGGCTGGTGTTGAATTGCTCAGTAGTGCAGGTATTGCTAAGTCTCGAAACTCCAGTTCTGTCGTCATTCCTGTCGCGGCAGCACCTGTCGCGGCAGCAGTCCGTTGCTTATCGCGCAGCAAATACTCAACTCAGTACTTCAAGTTTGGCAAGAAACCCAGATGTGCCTTGGCCTATCCCTAGGTCCAAGTCTGTCGATGATCACGTCTTTGATGTTACCTCCCGGCGTGAATCGAAGGATGAACACCGATATGGATGAATTCTTCTTTAGCCAGTTAACCTCGTCCTATCCCTAGGTCCGAGATAGTTCAACTATAAACTAGAGAACTTGCTCTTATTTCTTTCGTATACTTAACTCTCCCGATGCTCTTGCAAGATATTAATAACCAAAATAAGAGAACTTGAAGTTTATTTTATTGAACTGAAAATTCCTAAAACAAAACAACCCTTGCAACTACTTTACAAATCAACCCGTGGCCCTAGGGGGAATTTAGAACATGTTGTGGGAAGAAAAACGGCTAGAGTTTTGGGAAGGAAGCTAGGTAATTGGCTATATGCCTCCTAGGTCGAAATATATGCCCTTATATAGGCTTTGGGTCCAAGTTATCTAAAATAACAAGAATACAACTTTTATTGAAAGTACAATTCTAATAAAGACTAAATCTTCAAGGAATCTACTTTCCAGCCGTCATCTTTCTTGCTTGGGATTTTCTCTCCTTGAACTTTGGGCTTGACATTCCTTTCGATCTGGGGCTTGGAAAAATATGATGGTTTCACACGACAGACGGGTTGAATTTTCTCTATCTATCGAGGTCCACTTTGCTTCTTCTCCTCAAAACTGTTGTCGTCCTCTGCTGTCACGGCGGAAACCTTGGTAGCATCGTTCTTCTTGTCTGCTCGTCCAGTTCCAGCTCTTCTGCTTCACTGTCCAGCGCCTGCCCATTCCTTCTGCTACGGCAGCAACATGCAAAAGCAGCCATTCTTAGTAGAAACTGTGCCTTTTAATATATATGTGATGTTTTGCTGTAAACTGACCTAAAGGCAATAAATAATGCTTGAATGCAGCAAAAATATGGGTTAAATAGGGTGTAAATAATAGATCTTTTACACACTCAACACACCCCCAAACTCAAGTTTTTGCTTGCCCTCAAGCAATTAAGACTTAAAAAGAAAAATGAAATATTTTTGTTTTGGCTTTCAAACAGTGAACTTCCCTTACCCGTCGTTCATTCCCTGTGACGGCAGCAACCTGTCGGATAATTTAGGATCTGTCCGGAGTCTCACTATAGTCCTCGTGCAGTGTGTGCATGCTTGTGAACAGTTATATGCCAAGACTCTCTTAGTTTCACTAGAATATTGTACTTTAGCTTGTTTAGAGTTTTTCTTATGAGACTCATTTTTTTCTTTTACTAGAGCCAGAATCGGGCACCTCTAGTTATTTCCCTTTTTTTCTTGTTTTCTCTTTTCTACTAGAGCCAATATTTCAGGCACCTCTAGTTAACTATCTAGAGCCGGTGATAGGCACCTCTAGAAGTTTTTCTCTGGTTATCTGCCTAGAGCCAGTGATAGGCACCTCTAGGTTTCCTGAGATTTTAGTCTCCTTTTTACTCTAAGTGCTAAGCTTTCTATTCTAGTTTGGATAAAAGAAGTCTAAGCAGTATAACAGTCACAATGGTGTTTAAGTTTTCAGAACTATAGAAAGGCTCTAAACTTCTCCTAAAAACTATCCTAAAGTCGCTGCCACGACAGAGCTGTCACGACAGGTAAGTTCAGTTCACAATTTTCAGCCAAAATTTCCAATATTTTCATTTTTTTGACAAAAATAAACTAAATAAAGACACAGAATTTTAAACTAAAATGCACTCCATTAATGGAGGGGTACCACCCCCAAGCTTGAAGGTTTCATTGCCCTCAATGCAAATGACAGATAAAAACAAAATAATGCAGTACATCACAAAATATATAGCAGGCAGCAGAATATAAGATAAGAAACTTAAATTTAGTCGCTGTCTTCACTGCTGCTGAGGCGGATCTGGCGGCGGGCACTGGCTTTCGGAGCGGGCTGGGGCACGGGGGAAGCAGAGTGTTCTTGGACTTGGCTTCCCTTGGTGACTGGATTCTGGTTGGGGAGATGTGAGGTGGTTGCTCCACAACCTAAATTTTAGAGCCGCTGCTGCTGCTCTCACTGCTGCTACTGCTGTCCCCACCTTTGCTACCGTCACCTCCGCTGCTGCTGGCTTTTGGCATGTTACCTTTGTCGGCCATTCGCTTTTACCTCTTCATTGGTGAGAACTCTTTTGACAGGTTCCTCTGGATCGAGGGATCGTTATCACTTGCGGCCCAAACAGAAGAGGAGGAGAACCCAGCAACAAAGGCATCTAGATCCTCTGATGCCATTCGATGTTTTGTGCCTCGGGCAGATGGTTCAGCGTGGGTGCTGCCCATTGCTGTCGGGGCAGGCGATGGTGTTGAGACCGTAGAAGGTGTCCGTGGGGTAGCAGCAGGTGTAGGGGTATGGGTAGGGGTAGTGACAGTAAAGTAATGGGCACGAAAAGTAGGGAAGGTAGCATCAGGAAAATTTAAAGAGTTTTGTATGAATGTTACCGTAGAGGCAGCAAAGTCCCTGATGAAGGCCATTAAGCCCAGCTGTCGTTCCTCTAGTTTCTGAATAGCAGCTAATATCTGGGCGGAGGAGTCTGTCGGGGCAGCTGCTGCGCAGCAGGTTCAGAGTGTTGCTGCTCTGTCGTTTCGGCTGTGGCGGTAGCTGGGTCGAATGACGACAGAGGGGTGGCGGCAGTCAACTCCATAAGGCTGAGGATGTTCTTTTCAGTCCACCTTCGACTATCAAATCAGTGTGCACTTCGGGGACATTATGGCTGTGGCAGAGCGAGGTAATTAGGTACGGCATGTAGAGGGGACCCGTCGGTCTATGCGCACACTCTAAAATACTTTCTCAAATAAAGCTGCCCACATTAATGAGCCGTTCATGCAGAATAGAGTGTATCAATGCTAACCGTGGTTGGTCGACGGTGGTGTTGTGGGATGACGACATGATCCTCTTCTTTATGAAGGCATTCCACAACTTTGCCTCCGGCAGCAACTGGGTCCTTCTCACAGTCCTTGGATTCTTTCTGTTCGTGTTCCATTGAGTCCCGACACTGGTCAATTCTGCCATGACAGCGTCGTAGGCAATCGTGTCAAGTGTATTCAGGAATTGCTGGTGGGCGTCGTCATTTACACCGATGTAGAAGCCATAGAGGGTATTGATGTATTCTGCTTCAAACGACACCTCCTTCCCTCGAACGAACACTGCTGTCGCGGTCCTGCTGCTGATGGCAGCGTAGAACTCTCGAACTAGCGTAACATTCATTTCCTTCGGCTGCTTCGCAAATGTTTGTCACTATAAAGCTCTAATCTTCCGGGCTATGAATGGTGTGAGGCCCAGATTTTCCTCCGTCGGTGTGTAGCTGAAGCCTCTTTCCTCCCACATGTCTCTGTTAGCAAAGGAATGTGGGGGAGTTGCTGTTGGTGAAGAAGTGGAGGCAGCATTGCGTCGGGTTTTCCTAGAAGACATATTTGTGCAAGGGTTTCGAAAAGCAAATAAAAGCAAAAGAAAACTAAAGAGAGAGTGCAAGTAAGAAAGGCAGAAGTGAGTGAAAATGAAAATGAAACGGGGTTATATAGAGAAAAATTTGCTGCCCGTTGAAGCTGTAACGGCAGGCGCGAATAACGGGGCTAGCTGTTGTACGTTAGCATGTCTGACGCGTCTGACACACGTTTCCGCGTCTGTGACGTGTTTCCGCGTCTGTCGTGACAGCGTGATGACAGCCTGTATTTTCCGCGTCTGTCGCGGCAGCTGTAACGACATGCTTCAACATTTGGGCTTTGTTGGGCTATGGATGGATGGTGGGCTGAGTTCACTTCTCCTGTTCTTCTTGACTCCTTTATTTCCTAAAAACAATAAAAACAAAAACATTATTCGAATAAAATAAATCGTATTTCCTAATAAATAATAAATAAAATAAAATAAAGAAAGTAAAAATTAGGTTAAATTAGGAATGCCAGGTGGGGTATCTCCTAAAGTAACCACTTCCTGTAATCCTGGGGCTTCAGTCCCCTGATAATGTTTCAAGCGTTGTCCGTTGACTTTGAATTGGTGCCCGTCTTTTAATGATCGGATTGTGATGGCACCATGGGGAAAAACTTGTACGACTTGGAATGGGCCAGACCATCTAGATTTTAGCTTCCCTGGGAAGAGTTTCAGTCTAGAATTGAAGAGCAATACAAGCTGCCCTTGGTAGAAATGTCGTGGCAGCAACTTCTTGTCATGCCACTTCTTAGTTTTCTCCTTATAGATTCTTGCATTGTCATAGGTCATTGCTCGGATTTCTTCAATTTCGTTCAGATCTAACAGCCTTTTCTGCCCTGCCCTGTCCAAGTCCATATTCACTGCCTTGATCGCCCAATATGCTCTGTACTCTATCTCGACAGGTAGATGACATGTTTTCCCATAAATCAATCGGTACGGAGACATGCCCAATGGAGTCTTAAAAGCTGTCCTATATGCCCATAACGCATTATTAAGAAGTAAAGACCAATCTTTCCTAGTTGGCTTAACCATCTTCTCAAGAATGTTCTTAACTTCCCGATTGGATATTTCAGCTTGACCATTGGTCTGTGGGTGATATGTTGTCGCGATCCGATGCTTGATACCGTATTTCTTCAAGGCAGCAGCAATAACCCTGTTGTCGAAATGTCTCCCTTCATCACTGATAATCGCCTTAGGGATGCCAAACCTAGAAAAGATGTTTTTATGTAAAAACCGTTGGACTGTCTTGGCATCATTCTTTTAGGTGGCGATAGCTTCGACCCACTTAAAGACATAATCTACTGCTAGGAGGATGTATAGATTCCCACATGAAGATGGAAAAGGACCCATAAAATCAATCCCCCACACGTCGAAGATTTTGACTTCAAGAATGTTCTGCAGCGGCATCTCGTTTCTCCTTGAGATGTTTCATGTCCGTTGGCACCTGTCACAGTTCTTGTAGAAGAGTTGAGCATCTTTATACAGTGACGGCCAATAAAATCCTGACTGCAGCACCTTGGCAGCAGTTTTGTTGCCTCCTAAGTGACCTCCATACTGTGAAGCATGGTAGTGATGAAGTATGTCTTCTTGCTCTTCTTGTGGTACACACCTCCTTATAACCTGATCTACACATATTTTGAAGAGAAGAGGTTCGTCCAAATAATAATGCTTAGCATCATTTTGAAACCTCTTCCTGGCTTGGTAATTAAGACCAGAAGGAATTATTCCGCTAACTAAGAAATTAACAAAATCAGCATACCAGGGGAGTTCAGAAGACTTACCTGCCGCCATGGCTGTCGCGGCAGTGACTGGGGCAGCAAAGAGCTGCTCATCTGGGAAAGTCTCCAGTATGTTTGTCTTATCTGTTGGTAGACTCTGTCCCTTCTCCAGCCTTGAAAAGTGATCTGCCACTGGATTTTCTTTCCCCTTTTTGTCCTTGATTTCAAGATCGAATTCTTGTAGTAGCAGGATCCAACGTATCAATCGAGGCTTTGCATCTTTTTTCGCGAACATATACTTCAAGGCAGAATGGTCTGTGTGTACTATGACCTTCGTTCCAAGTATGTAAGAACGAAACTTGTCAATGGAGAATACTATAGCTAGTAACTCCTTCTCTGTGGTGGTGTAGTTCACTTGGGCGTCATTCAATGTCTTAATGGCATAATATATGACATGAAATAACTTGTCTCTCCGCTGCCCAAGTGCTGCCCCGACATCATAGTCACTAGCATCACACATGATCTCAAATGGCTGTGTCCAGTCAGGTGGCTGTACTATTGGGGCTGTTACCAGTTTTTCCTTCAGAACCTTGAATGCTTCAGTACATTCTTCATTAAAGTCAAAGGGTCGGTTCTGCTCCAAAAGATGACATAAGGGCTTGGTGATTTTTGAGAAATTTGCAATGAATCTCCGGTAAAAACCAGCATGTCCCAAGAAACTTCTAATACCCTTGACTGTGGTTGGCGGTGGCAACTTTTCGATCACTTCTATCTTAGCCCTGTTGACTTCTATCCCACGGCAGCTAATCTTATGGCCAATGACTATCCCTTCATCCACAATAAAGTGGCATTTTCCCAATTTAAGACCATGTTTGCCTTTTCACATCTTTCAAGTACCTTTTGTAGATTGCCTAGGCAGCTCTCAAAATCGTCTCCAAAGACTGAAAAATCATCCATAAAAATTTCAAGGAAGTCCTCCACCATATCGGAGAATATGGCCATCATGCACCTTTGGAAGGTGGCGGGTGCATTGCATAATCCAAACAGCATTCTCCTAAAAGCATACGTTCCGTAGGGGCATGTGAAGGTCGTCTTTTCTTGATCTTCCGGTGCGATAGCTATTTGGTTATAACCTGAATAACCATCAAGAAGACCATAGTAAGGTTTACCCGCTAATCTATCAAGCATTTGATCAATGAAGGGTAAGGGAAAGTGGTCCTTTCGGGTAGCTTTGTTAAGCTTCCGATAGTCCATACAAACCCTCCAACCGGTCACAGTCCTGGTTGGGATTAACTCATTGTTATCATTGGTTACCACGGTCATTCCTCCTTTCTTGGGAACGTATTGCACCGGGCTCACTCATTTGCTGTCGGAGATGGCGTAAATTATACCAGCATCTAACCACTTGATTATCTCTTTACGCACCACCTCTTTCATCGCATGGTTTAGCCGCCTTTGAGCATCTATAGTCGGCTTATGATCATCTTCTAAAAGGATTTTATGCATACATAAGGCCGGACTAATGCCTTGAATATCAGCTATCGTCCATCCAATGGCCTTTTTGTGCTGCCGCAACATCCCTATTAACTGTTGTTCCTGTTCCTGCATCAACTTAGAAGAGATGATTACGGGCAACGTATCATTTGAACCAAGAAAAGCATATTTTAGCTGCCCTGGCAGGGGCTTCAGTTCTAAAACAGGGGGCTCAACAGTAGATGGCTTTTGGATTGCATGGTTATCCGAAGTATAATTCAAAGGTTCGAATAACTTACCTGGACGATCGCCTATCCAGTTTACCTCCTCCTAATCTTCAGTATCAGATGTATCGGAGTTTGAGGAGTTGCTGTCGTCGGTGCTGTCGTGACAGTCCTGTAAGTGGCTGCCGAGGCAGTGACCAATTTGGATGTCGTGACAGCCCGACCTGATGCAGGGTTGGTCAAGGGTAACTTCAGTGATAGCCTTGCATTCCTCGTCTGCATCAGCATGTTTCATAGCTTGGAGAACATTCAACTTAATCTCTTGATCATTCACTCTCATGGTGAGTTCTCCTTTTTCCACATCAATCAGTGATCTTCCCGTGGCTAAGAAGGGTCGCCCCAGGATGATTGGTGCATTTTCATCTGCTTTACAATCTAAAACAAGAAAGTCAGCAGGGAAAATAAATTTATCCACTCTTACGAGAATATCTTTGATTTTTCCTTCCAGATGAACGTATGAGCGGTCTGCCAGCTGCAGAAGTACTGTCGTGGGCCGAGCTTTTCCAATACCTAATTTCTGAAAAACAGATTTTAGCATTAAGTTAATACTAGCACCAAGATCACAAAGTGCCTTACCCACATATTTATCTCCGATTACACAGGGTATGATGAAGCTCCACAGATCCTTCTTTTTCTGGGGTTGCTGTCTATGAAGAATGCTCATGCAGCCTTCTGTCATCTTCACCGTTTCAAATTCCCCAAGTTTAGATTTCTTCGACATAACATCCTTGAGAAACTTGGCGTAACCGGACATCTCCCTCACGGCATCCAACACCAGAATATTAATGTGAACCTGCTTAAAAATATCATAAATCTTTTTGAGATGAGATTCTTGTTTCGCTTGCTGTAACCGTTGAGGAAAAGGAGGTGGGAGACGATAATCAGCAATACGTCCTTCCCACTGCATACGAATCTGAGGAGGTTTGGGTTCATCATTTTTCTCCTATGTCGCTTCTGCTGTCGTGACAGGCTCATCGATAGTAGTCTGTTTGTTACCTGTCGGGGCAGCTTCCTCGGCAGGTCCGTCCAAGGCTGGTTTTTTTACTGTTTCAACTTCCTTCTCTGGCCCTGGTAGTTTCTTCCCACTCCTAGTAGTGATGGCTTTACACTGCTCATGTGTGGGTTGCCTAGCATTTTCAGTATTGCTAGGAAATCCTCCAGTCTGCCTAGGCTTGATATGCTGAGAAACCTGACCCATTTGTGTCTCCAAAGATTTCAGAGTAGCTTCATGACTTGTCATTTGCATCTCTGTTTTATCCATGAAAGTCTCTGTCTTCTTGACAAACTGATTCATGTTCTCAATATAAGTACCTGTCTGCGACATAAATGTAGCCAGAGTCTATTCCAATATACTGTTAGTGGCAGCTGGTGGCTGTTGCTGCTGCTGCGGCGGCTGCAGTTGCTGTCGCGTCAGCAGTCTAGGTCCTCCCTGATTCTAATTATTGCGTGCTTTCGGATTCAGGGCATTATTAGGATTACTCCAAGAGAACTTGGGATCCTTTCTCCAGTTGGGATTGTAGTTGTTGGAGTTGTAATTCGGCTTATAGTTTCCAACATACTTTCCCTCTTCTAACTGTATAGGACACTCATCCGAACTATGATTTCCTTCAAAGATTTCACATACCTCCTCAACAGCAAATCCATGTTGTGCATCATCGTTCAAGAGATTTTTCATTGCTTTAGTAAAGAATGCCACCTGTGATTTCATTGTGATGTCGGCCTCATAATCCTTAACAGCTAGTACCCGTTTACCCCCTCTTCTTGTTGTTGGGAACTACTCTTCATTTTTAGCCAGATTTTTCAATACTTGCATTGACTCGTCTGGATCTTTGTCCAATAATAGTCCGTTTGCTGTTGAATCAATTCGAATACGAGTTTGTAAGTTAGAAGCATTATAAAATTTAATTATCTGATTCCAGACGGGGAATCCATGCATTGGGCAGTTCCGTAGAAGAGTAGTAAATCTGTCCACAGGCCTCGTGCATCAGCTCGTCATCTTCCTATTGAAAAGTAGCAATTTCGTTACGTAATCGCTCAGATAAATACGAAGGATTAAAACGAGATAAAAATTCACGAGATAAATCTGCCCAAGTTCTAATTGAACCTGGCGTAAGTTTATTCCACCAAGTCTTTGCTCTATCCCTCAATGAATGGGGAAATAACCGAAGCCTCAGTATCTCCGGATTAACTCCTGGCAGTCTAAACGAACCACAGATCTCCTGGAAAGTTTTGAGATGCCCTCTAGCATCCTCTGTAACAGCACCACTGAATTGACCGACATTGTTGATCATGCTAAACATGACAGGTTTCAGCTCGAAGTTGTCAACATCAATGTCCGGCAGTGTGGTTTCCAGTTCTACATGATCGTTCAACATGTAGTCACGACAGGACCGTCGTCCGGCAGCGGCAACAGCGTCGACGACAGGCTGTCTATCCTCTCCATCTCCAACAGGAGGGTCGTCTCCTCGGTGTGCCATTATCTCTAAGTGTTCCTCAAGGTACTCGTTCCTGGCTAGTAAGTGACGAAGTCGGTTCTTGAGATTGAATGAACGTTCGATTTCCGGATCTAATGGATACTCAGGATCTTCACCTCGTTTCGATCTGCGCATAAACAAGGAACCTTGAGAAAAGCAAGAGTTGAACACACCAAAGGAAAACAGAAAATAAAAATAAAAATAAAAACAAAAAGTGCAGTAAAAAGAAAGGTAGAGTTATGTTGTCAATCCCCGGCAACGGCGCCAAAAACTTGTTGCGTGTAAAATAGTCTATCGCAATGGTAGTGCAAGTATACACGACGCAAGTAGTAAACTGATACGAAGTATCGGATATCGTCTCCACAGGGATTGGGCTAATAGCTTCACCTTAATTCACTGCACAAAAGCAAAGGAAATATTTGAGAAATTGTCACGAGAATAATAAAGTAAACGTAAATAAAAGAGTAGAAATATCAAGATAGAGAGAATGGGCTGGTATTGAATTGCTCAGTAGTGCAGGTATTGCTAAGTCTCGAAACTCCAGTTCTGTCGTCGTTCCTGTCGCGGCAGCAGTCCGTTGCTTATTGCGGCAGCGAATACTCAACTCAGTACTTGAAGTTTGGCAAGAATCCCAGATGTGCCTTGGCCTATCCCTAGGTCCAAGTCTGTCGATGATCACGTCTTTGATGTTACCTCCCGGCGTGAATCGAAGGATGAACACCGATATGGATGAATTCTTCTTTAGCCACTTAACCTCGTCCTATCCCTAGGTCCGAGATAGTTCAACTATAAACTAGAGAACTTGCTCTTATTTCTTTCGTATACTTAACTCTCTCGATGCCAAGTAAATAGATAACCTCACAATGCTCTCCCGATGCTGTTGCAAGATATTAATAACCAAAATAAGAGAACTTGAAGTTTATTTTATTGAACTGAAAATTCCTAAAACAAAACAACCCTTGCAACTACTTTACAAATCAACCCGTGGCTCTAGGGGAATTTAGAACATGTTGTGGGAAGAAAAACGGCTAGAGTTTTGGGAAGGAAGCTAGGTAATCGGCTATATTCCTCCTAGGTCGAAATATATACCCTTATATAGGCTTTGGGTCCAAGTTATCTAAAATAGCAAGAATACAACTTTTATTGAAAGTACAATTCTAATAAAGACTAAATCTTCAAGGAATCTACTTTCCAGCCGTCATCTTTCTTGCTTGGGATTTTCTCTCCTTGAACTTTGGGCTTGACATTCTTTTCGATCTGGGGCTTGGAAAAATATGGTGGTTTCACACGATAGACGAGTTGAATTTTCTCTATCTGTCGAGGTCCACTTTGCTTCTTCTCCTCAAAACTACTGTCGTCCTCTGCTGTCACAGCGGCAACCTTGGCAGCATCGTTCTCCTTATCTGCTCGTCCAGTTCCAGCTCTTCTGCTTCACTGTCCAGCGCCTGCCCATTCCTTCTGCTACGACAGCAACCTGCAAAAACAACCATTCTTAGTAGAAACTGTGCCTTTTAATATATATGTGATGTTTTGCTGTAAACTGACCTAAATGCAATAAATAATGCTTGAATGCAGCAGAAATATGGGTTAAATAGGGTGTAAATAATAGAACTTTTACACGCTCAACAACTAACATACAAGTTCAACCACAAGTCAACAACATAGATATTTATCATGGCATCACACTTCATGGTATGCATAAATGCATAATCCTAGATTTAAAGCAAAACCATTAAGAGGGAAAGATGTAGTGAGACACAAACATGAACAATACATGGTATGCACAAGCATAACCAAAACACACACGGTGGGACCACACATCATCGTACTCTCCTACTAGTCACTACTGGTGGGACCACACATCACCGTAGTCTTATACTAGTCACTATTGGTGGGACCACACATCATCGTAGTAACGACAACCATCACGTGAGGTTCGACACCAACCATGCAACCCGATATACCAATCACCATCATCCGACATGAACACACTATACCATGTACAACCAAAACAACTTGTAACAAAATCCATAATTATGCACAAACTTACTACTTACAATCTTACCAACCACAAGTGGTCTTACTTACCATTTTCGTGCACAACCTGCACCAACTTACATATATTTTACAAGGCATATCGACAACACCATTGATTTCATCATGCATGATCAACAACATAATAACAAACAACATGCTTCCTTCCAAAGTATGGAAATTTCAAGCATAACAAAATTATCATCACATGTAATGAAAAGCAAATAGTAAAAAGGGGAATTTAAAGAGGCGATACACATCAACTTACTCTTGAGTTTAAATTGACCTTTCAAGCTCAATCCAAACTCTTTCAAAACCATCTTTGAACCATAACGTTGCTTAAAAACATTTCCACTCACCATTCACACACCAATGCAAACCACAAAGTCGTTTCAAGCTTCCAACTTCTCGGGACCGCGTCCGAACCGCCCAAGGCCAAATCCGTTGTTTCTAACCAATCAAAAACAATGCATTAACCTCTTAATCAACCACAAATTTACTGTTACTCATCAGCTCTAAATTCCCTAACATTTTCTCAACAATTCAAAGCCGAAATCCTCCCAAATAATCCCATTTTCGTACTCCAGCAAAACCCAGCCATTACCACTCAATTTAAACACTTAAAACACTCCAAAACATGCCCAAAACATCACCCTAAGGCTGTACAACCATCAACCCTTCATTTCCCCACATAAAGACCTTAAAACTCCCATTTTCCACTCCTAAAAATCACATACAATAGTAGCTTCGGGAATCCATTCAAACCAACACTATCACCACTTAAAAACCATCAAATAACATCAAAAAACACCTATCCAATCTCACTATAAAATCAGCCCAACAATTTTTCACAAAACCACTCCAAAAACACAAGTTTTGACACTTTTAAAATACCCCAAAAAACCAATTTCGAGATTTTTGTTAAAATCCCATCATTTTAAGATGTAAGGTGTCGTAGGGCAAGATTAGTTCATAACATAACTACAAAAATAAAAAACAAGTCAAAAGGCCATTAAAGTTTTATCATTTATTTAAAACTTTGAAATCTTGAAAATCTCTATAATGGTGTTTTTTGAAAATCTAAAACTATCAATGTGCTAGAAATTGAGAGGACAAGTCAAAAATGGTGTTACCTCGTTGAAATCACTTGAAATGATGGAGGAAATGAATGGAATAGTATTTAGGGGTTTTAGAGAGATTTTGACGTGATAATCCAAAGGAGGAAGAAGATGAATAGTGAAAAACCCTTTTTCCACTCATCTTAATTCCTTTACTTTAAAATTTACAAATTTGCCATTAATGAATTTCAAATCCCTTTTTTTCTTTTTCTTTTTTTAAACCAAAGTCTAATTTAGTTAAACCGATTCCAACGACTCCAACCCGAATCACACATTCAACTTCCGACCCCAAAACCCGGGTGTTACAACTCTTCCCCACTTAAGGAATTTCGTCCTCAAAATTACCTGAGGGAAAGTGATACGGAAACTGTTTCTCCATATCTTCCTTTCTCTACCCCTAAGTGGCTTCTTTCACACCTCTGTGTCGCTACTTAACCCTGACATGCTCGATAGATCTCCCACGTAGCACTGAAGGTTAATAAAGCACATCTCAACACGATCTCTACTATTTGAATATCTCTCTCTGACTGGTCATCGGACTGAGGGCGACACGATGTACTGAAATTCAGACGGGTACCCAAAGCACTAAGCAGACAATCCCAAAATCTAGATGTAAACTTCAAATTTCTACCTGACACAATCGACTTAGACACACCACGCAATCTCACAAACTCACTGATGTACAAATCAGCTAACTTACATATGAACGACAATGAAATGAGCACACCTTGTGAAACGGTCAACAATCACCCTAACTGAATTCTTCTTAAAGGAAGTCAAAGTCAAACCTGATACGAAGTCCATAGTAATATTTTCTCACTTCCATTCTGAAATTTTCAACGGTTGTATAAAACCAGACGAAAATTGAGATTTTGCCTTAACACACTGACAAACCTCACACTTGCTCACAAAATCGACAACACCTCTCTTCAGACCAACCCAATAGCACTCATCTTTCAATCTACGGTTCATCTTTGTACTATGGGGATGCATAGAAAACGGACTAATGTGCGTTTCAATCAAGATCGTACGCCTCAAATCACTGTCATCTGGCACAACTATTCTATCTCTTTAACACAAGACCCCACCAACACTGAAACTGTAGTCTGTATGTCTTCCTTCCTCTATATTTTGCACGTGAGGTGCCAAAGATCTATCTAACAACTGTTTCTCTCAATTCGACTGACCTAAAGTAGATCCATCCTGAAGCTCGGCCACTAGACCGTTATTACCGGACAAGCTCTAACTAGCAAACACGTCTCTCAACTCAACGGATACCTTCCTACATAAAGCATCCACCACTACATTGGCTTCACCCGTATTACACTCAACCTTGAGATCATAGTCCGTAAGCAATTTTAACCACTTACGTTGTCTAAAATTCAACTCTTTCCGTGTCAACAAAAATTTCAAGCTCTGGTGCTCCGTATACACTATGCATTTCTCATCGTACAAGTAATGCCTCCGGATCTTCTTCAAAGTAAACACAACTGCAGCTAACTCTATGTCATGTGTCGAATAGATACGCTCATGAGTCTTCAACTGTCTCGAGGCATAAGCCACCATTCCTCTGTCTTGCATGAGAACACAACCTAACCCTACATATGAAGAATCACTATAAGTCACATAGTCCTTACTCGACTCTGGCTAAATCAAAATCGATGCATTGGTCAAAGATTCTTTCAATTTCTCAAAGGCTTGCTGTCTCGCATCTGACCACTCGAACTGAACATTCTTCTAAAGCAACTTCGTCAAAGGAGCGACTATCTTCGAGAAATCATTCACAAACCTCCTACTGTATCCGGCTAAGCCTAGAAAACTACGAATCCCTATCACATGCTTCGATTGCTTCCACTCAACAATGACTTCTATCTTCTTCTAATCAACTCTAATCCCATCGGCTGACACTACATGTCCAGGAAGACTACTTCTCGGATCTAGAACTCGCACTCACTCAACTTTGCATACAATTGTTTGTCTAACAAGGATTGCAGAACTATCCTCAAATGCCGGTCATGGTCTTCCTCAAGACGCGAGTACACCAAAATTACATCTATTAAAACCATCTTTGAACCAAAACGTTGCTTAAAAACATTTCCACTCACCATTCGCACACCAATGCAAACCACAAAGTTGTTTCAAGCTTCCAACTTCCCGGGAACGCGTCCGAACCACCCAAGGCCAAATCCACTGTTTCTAACCAATAAAAAACAATGCATTAACCTCTTAATCAACCACAAATTTACTGTTACACATCAGCTCTCAATTCCCTAACATTTTCTCAACAATTCAAAGCCGAAATCCTCCCAAATAATTCCATTTTCGTACTCCAGCAAAACCCAGCCATTACCTCTCAATTTCAACACTTAAAACACTCCAAAACATGTCCAAAACATCACCCTAAGGTTGTACAACCATCAACCCTTCATTTCCCCACATAAACACCTTAAAAACTCCCATTTTCCACTCCTAAAAACCACCTACAGTAGTAGCTTCGGGAATCCATTCAAACCAACACTATCACCACTTAAAAACCATCAAATAACATCTAAAAACACATATCCAATGTAACTATAACATCAGCCCAACAATTTTTCACAAAACCACTCCAAAAACACAAGTTTTGACACTTTTAAAATACCCCCAAAAACCAATTTCGGAATTTTTGTTTAAATCCCATCATTTTAAGATATAAGGTGTCTTAGGGCAAGATTAGTTCATAACTTAACTACACAAATAAAAAACAAGTCAAAAGGCCTTTAAAGTTTCATCCTTTCTTTAAAACTTTGAAATCTTGAAAATCTGTATAATGGTGGTTTTTGAAAATCTAAAACTATCAATGTGCTAGAAATTGAGAGGACAAGTCAAAAACGGTCTTACCTCGTTGAAATCATTTGAAATGATGGAGGAAATGAATGGAATAGTATTTAGGGGTTTTAGAGAGTTTTTGACGTGAAAATCTAAAGGAGGAAGAAGATGAATAGTGAAAAACCCCTTTTTCCACTCATCTTAATTCTTTTACTTTAAAATTTACAAGTTTGCCATTAATGAATTTCAAATCCCCCTTTTTTCTTTTTCTTTTTTAAACCAAAGTCTAATTTAGTTAAACTGAGTCCAACGACTCGAACCCGACTTACACACTCAACTTCTGACCCCAAAACCCGGGTGTTACATTGAGATTTTAATCGAGTCTAAATAATAAACCTGAAGAAAGTACGTGGACTTCGAGAAAGTATAGGGACTGGAAGAAAGTTTAGGGACATGAGGCATTTGTTCACCCAAAATGATGAAAGATGGACAAATTCTACGTGTCAGAAACAAAGAGATTACTAGGGCATCATTGTAAAAAAGAATGCAGATCAAGATGGAAAAGGAAGAATGCAGAGCCTAAAGAGAATTCGATCACTGAAGAAGTCAAGATTTGCTCTAAAAGAATAAGAGCCCAACAACCCGAATCTGGGGCAAATTTTACCATGACATGAACAAAATAGGAGTTTCAGATCAAGTTCAAGAAGATCAAGGAAAGCAAGACCTGATAAGAACAATCTTAAGAGACAAGACACCATTACAACTTAAGCAGAAAAGCTAACGAAGAAGCAAAGAAGATTAGAATACATCCAAGTGGAATTTATAAGAATCAACAAAGAACATATAAGGATTTCAATTTGCAACTTCGAGACTGAAGAAATAGATCAAGCAGAGACTAGCGAAGATTCCAACCACATTTTCGTAAAGCAAAGATTTCAACCCGTTTGAAAAGGTGGATCACAACAAAGATTTCATTCCATTTGAAGAGGCAGATATCAATAAGATTCCAATCCGTTTGAAGAGGCGGATCTCTATAGAGATATATGATTGTTTGTGCGGGAGAGAAGTGTATTACAACTCTGAATCCTTCGGGTAGTCAGTAAGCCCTTTAGGCAGCATGATTTCAAATCTTCAGACATCTCCAGAAATGATGAGAACTTTCTGGATGGCGTCACAGTAAGGCAATTGGGGCATGGTATCAACCATATATTAACCTTTTAGGTTACCAAATGAAGAGGATTCGCAGTTTAACTGGTCAAAAGTTTCAATGTTTCTCATTGGAACACTTGAAGTTTCTTAATGATATACCCAAGTTGTTCATTTGCTTTACAGTTATGATGGGAGATTAATGATAGATTTGACTTTTGAAGGTCATGCAATTTCTTAGTATAGAAGAGATAGACCAATAAAGAAAGTAACAAAAGATCTTATACGAGTTTCAGACTGAGAGATCAAGACACCATTAGCAGTGAATCAATGACTTTAAAGATTTCAATGCTTTAAGCAGAAAATTGAAGATATGCCATATTACACAAAGAAAAATCCTTATTAATTGATTATATTTTTTTGCAAGAATGGTGAGCTCCTAATGAGAAGAGTTCGCCCAACAAAGAAGGATTCCTAATGAGAAGAGTCCGCCCCAGCAAAGATAGAGCTCCTAATGAGAAGAGGTTACCCAGCAAAGAATGATTCCAAATGAGAAGAGTCCTCCCCAGCAAAGAAGGATTCCTACTGAGAAGAGTCTGCCCCAGCATAGAAGAACTCATAATGAGAAGAGTTCGACAGCAAAGAAGTGCTCCTAATGAGAAGAGTTCGCCCAACAAAGAAGGATTCCCGATGAGAAGAGTTGGCCCTGACAAAGACGAAATTCTAAGTGAGAAGAGTTCACTCAGCAAAGAAGAGCTCCTAATGAGAAGAGTTTGTCGTTTGAAGAATGAGGAATTTCCTAATGAGATGAGCTTGCTTATTCAACGCCTTTGTAGAGAGAAAAATCCATGTTTTCTATAAGAATGAAGAGCTCCTAATGAGAAGAGTTCATCCTTTTGAAAATGAGGAAGTTCCTAACGAGAAGAGCTTGCTTATTCGATGCCTTTACAGAAATGTGGACCAAGAAAAAGTGAGGAATGGAGAATTTCATAATTAGAAGAACAACTTCAAACCTCAGAAAATGAAGAATTTCAAAGGATAATTCCAAAACCTAGAAGACGAAGAATTTCATAATGAGAAGAACAACTTCAGACTCAATGGGTTGCTACAAGATTGAAGAATTTCATAAACAGAAGAACAACTTCAAGTCTTGCTGGACGAAGATTCAGACAAAATTCGTGTCCTATTAGTCTTTGCCCTATTTCTGTTCCACAACAATAAGCAAAGAGGTGCGGTTGTAATACCCAAATTTTGCCCGAGAATATATATATATATATATATATATATATATATATATATATATATATATATATATAACTAAAAATATAAATAAATAATAAACCCTTAAATAAATAGTCCAAAGTCCTTAATAGTGTCCAAATTACATCCAAAAACTTGAAAGCCCATTTCCAAAGCCCAAATCCCTTTTGTTACTGAATTTTCCCGCTCAAAACCTATTATATCTATCCAAACAAACACAAAATATATGATAACTAAATTTCTCGCCCAAAACCAATCCTCGTGGCGACTCTCTATTGGCATAATCGTGATTCACGCAAATCAAGCTTTGCTCTCTTGATCTGGATCCAGCTAGCATGTGCTAACATCAACATGACGTTAGCTATTTTGACTCCTGTATAAATGAAGAAGAGAGAAATGTCAGATAATAATGAGCCCCTAATAATTCCAACCATTAAAAAATAATAATAACATTAATGATAGTAATGATGGAAGAGAGGGGTTACCTTTCTTGGCAACCGGACAGTCAGAGCATAAATCACCGTCGGAAGTGCAAATGATCGTCAGAAATCCGACGGCTGCCGTTGCTGGGAAGTTCGCCAATCGTCAGAAGCGCATCAGTCAACAAGAAGCTGCCACGGAAGCCAAACCGGTTTAGAGGAGTTGAACCGCCATCGTGAAGAACACAAAAATATGAACAGCCGTTTGAGATCTTAACCGTCGCTATGTTTGTCACCAGAATCACACGGTTGAGAAGGTAATTTCTTCTTATTTTCCTCGATCTCTGGAAAATAAATATGAAATGAGTTAGAAAATGGAAACAAAGATAAGAAAAAGAAGGGTCTGAAAAGAGGAGCTTTTGAATTGGAGCTTATCTGTCATGGTGGTTGTTGAGTTCGCAGTGTCAGAGGGGTTTTTAGGTTACTAATCGGAGTCGAAAACGGGTCAAGATGGTAGATTTAGGCTGGGGAAGATCGGGATCTTGGCAGATCTAGTATATTTAGGCTAAATCGAAGAGAAATTGGAATTTTAGGGTTCCGCTGAGCGGCGGCCAGAAATCTCCTTGCGGCGGCCAGCGCCGACTCGCACGGAGGCTGTAGCTTGAAAACGGTTAAAAACAACGACCAAAACTTGGTTAGGGAATTATGGCGTCTCTTAGTGGCGGCCAGTGAGGGTTTGTGGTGGTGGACGATGTTTGGAAGCGACAGCTGGTTGGGTTTGCAGGAGGGGAATTATGAGAGAGAGCGAGTAGAGAGAGAGAGAGGGTAACTCAACAAATGACCGAGTCAGGGTCGGGTCAAGCCTTTTATAGGCCAAGGGAAACGACACCGTTTTGGTGCCGGGTCACCCTGGGTTCGTGCATCCGGTACGGGTCGGGTACCTAGGCCCACGCCCTTCTCTTCAATTTTCACACTTTGGGCTATTTGGTTTTGCAATGTTTCAATTTAGTCACCATTTGCATGTAATTTGACTAATTTGTTTGTAATTCAATTCAATTGAGCCCCTGTGTTTAATTGTTTAGTTTCATTTAATTGTTTAATTTATATGTACGCTTGCGTGATTTTAAAATAAAAATATAGTATATTTGTTTAGAGGATTTTATTCACTTGGAGTAGTTAAATTAGAGCCCTTTAGGACTAAGTTCTTTAATTAAATTTAATTAATTGGATAGGTTAGATCATTATAGAAAATAAATGAGTATTAAATGAACACTTTAATACTCAAATTTGATTAGTGTCTCATTGCAATGAGATGTCAATCAAGGGAGTATTTTCGTGAAATATTTAATATGTTATTTAAACTTAGAAATTGATATTCATATAATTAATTTAAATAAAATTAAAAATAGGGTTAAACAATTAGTGACACTAAAGTTAGGAATATTATTACTTTTGGGCCTAATATGTGTAGTGTCCAATTATTTGGGTGTTACCATAAAAACTTAAAAACTAATAATATTCATCAAATCTTAATTAATTAATGGAGTCTTAATTAGGATTTACTTAAAAATGATAGGACAATAATTGGACATGAATTAAACATTTTGTGTTGAAATACATTTTTAATATAAATTGAGGTATCCTAATGTATTTGGACCTTTCAAGCCTTATATTCATCCAAAATGTATTTTCTTACAAAAGGTTATTCCCTTTCGAAATGGAATCTGTTTAATAATTAAAAGTTTTATTTAAATTCATATTAATGTTCGAAATGCCAAAATGCCACGTGAAATTAATGAGGTACCGATAACGGGTGTTTGTAGGGGTGCTAACCTTTCCTTACACGTAATTGACTCCCGAACCCGAATTTATTAAAAGAATCATTGGTCCGCTTTTTATGGTGTCTAGTCTACCAAAGTGACCAGTAGTGACTCCAAAACGATTTTTAAGTAAGTAAAGGAAATTTGATTAAAATGGAAAAACCCCTAATTTCAAGATCAAATTAAAATGAGAAAGCTCGATTTCCAAAACCCTAATGGTTAAGCTATTTTTTCACAAACGGGTTTCAAAAACGGCTACAACACCAAGCAATCAAATCCAAACCTTTGAGCATAAGAGTCAAATTCTTGTACCCAACTCATTTCGAGTTCTTCATTGTAAATCTTTTTAGAGTTTTCAGAGTGTTTATTTGTAATTGGGTAAACAATAGCCTTTGAGAGATACTTTTAAAGTTTGCATATCTTTCTCTTGTAAAGAGTGTTCTTGGGTCAATCTTTGGTTAGAAAGATTGACCGATTTATAAGGTTTCCTCCTCTGCCGAGAAAACGAGACGAATTCAAGTTAGTGAATTGTTGAAATCCTTAGTAGGTTGCTGAGTTAGTGGATATAGAGCTTGTTCGAAACTTGAACCACTCTAAATCACGTTGTCTTCATCTTTTAAATTTCTTATTTGCATCCTTCAATTTCTATTCTACCAATTCACCCCCTCTTGGTGTTTAGCCATTGTTTAATCAACTCAATAATTGATATCAGAGCTACACTCATTGAAAGGACGACCATCCTCTCGAGTAGATCTTGGAAGAGTTTGATCAATCGCACTTCAATCAACATCGTGTTATGGCATCTACCTCCGACCAAAACCTCTAGGAGTCTCTATCTATCACCAAACCCCAATTCTTCAATGGGGATAACTATCCCTATTGGAAGAACCGGATGTGACTCTTCATCAAATCAAACGACTACATGGTTTGGGACGTGGTAGAAGACGGTTGCAAGTCAAAGACAGTCTTGCACATGAGATTTTGCGCTCTCGGTCCCAACATATACTCAAAGGTTTCTTCAATAGAAAGTGCCAAAGTAACGTGGGACACCTTAGAAACTAAATATGAAGGAACAAGTGATGTTACAGAGACGAAGATCGGGTTGCTCAAGTTGAGTTATGAAAACTTCAAAATGGAAGCCGACGAAAGTGTCACCAAGATGTTTGATTGATTCTTGGTCATCGTCAACAGACTAAAGGGCTTAAAGGGCATCTGTAAAGTGCTCATATGCATTCCATCTCATATTATTGTTGTTCTTAAGTACATTTTAGGCATATTTAGGTGCTTGTATGCATTATTTACAATATTCTTTACTATACCCTATTTCTATTGAATATTTTAATATGGTGAGAAAAGATAATGTTTTAGTTTAGTTTTAGTTTCAGGTACTACAAGCTGGCAGAAGGAGAGAGGAGCTTATGCTAAGGCAACAAGCCAAGGAGTTGTACTGAAGTAGCTCAGCACAGAGAGAAGTGCTTCCGAGTAACTGTCGCCGCCATAACTGCCGCCCAGGGCAGCTACTAGAGGAATTGGTGAATTGGAGTGCGATTGGAAGAGCATAATTTCCAAAGTCCAATGAGCCCATCCACACAATTTCCTGATGCCGAAAACATTAGACTGAGCTACCCAAGTGGAGATTATCCAAGGCGGCTTAAGGTTACTTGTGCCACAAAGAGTCTAACTTCAAGTCAAAGAAGTTAAAATTTAAAGGATGCATTCAATGCAAAAGCTACTTATTGATGAGGAAGACTTCTACTCTACGAAGGAGTTAACCTAAGTCAATGCCATATATATACCCGACCATACTTGTTATTTTAGACAACTCATAGTCGACATAGCTTAGGTTTCTCTTGTGTTTTCTTGCTGCCACTATGTTCTAAATTCTCTAGGGTTTGGGTTATGTTGTAAAACAGTTGTGAGAATGGTTGTTTAGGTTTGATGTTTGTTTTGCAATAAATTCAAGGTTTGCTTATTTCATGTTCTTCAATGTTTTTAACTGAGTTCAAAAGATTGATTGGGAGCAATCCATTTGTTTGGTATTGAAAGAGTCAAACCCAAGAAAGAATTAAGCACGATCTCATCAATATCATGTGTTGATCAATCCAACCTAGACATAGGTTAGGGTTTAAGGGACTAAAAGGGAACGAACCAAAGGTTGTTGTTCATTGCAAAATTCACGCCGACGTGTATCATCTGCAATGAGCAACAACAATATTCTGGCTTAGACATAAGCAAGATCATTATCAAAGCGTTCTGGCGAGCCTTGAAGGACTGCCGAGTTTGCCGCCGAGCCAATCGTCTATTCCTCCTGCCTAGGCAGCGAATGCATCGTAGCACCAATCTGCCATCTCCCGCCGAGGCAGCAAAGTCTGGCAGTGCAAAACAACTTAACCTATTCAACGTAGTTTCACTACTAAGCAGCATAACCTGGCCCATTCTATCACCCTGATCTCTTCTATCAAATTACTTGTGTTTATTTACTTTTTATTCTTTTATAAACTAAAATTTACTTGTGCATTTAATTTCCTTTATGCAGGAATTGCAATTCGAATAAGTTGTCCAATCCTCGTGGGAGACGATATCTTTTATATTATAACTTGACAAGAGTGTGCACTTGCGCTCCTATTTAGAGAACACCCTAGCGCTCTACAAGTATGTGTGCACAACCAGGGATTATTTTGAGCACGACTTCAGAGGATTTAATCCAACTGTGATAGAGCCTGAAATAGAAGCTGATCACTTTGAGTTAAAGCCTGTGATGTTCAACATGATAAATACACTGGGGCAATTTGGAGGAACTGCCACGGAAGATGCTCGACATCACTTGAAGGGATTCCTAGATATTTGCAGAGCTTTCAAGATACATGGAGTCTATCAAGACGTGCTCAAGCTGAGATTATTTCCTATTCACTGAGGGATAGGGCAAAACAGTGGCTAAACAACCAACCGGTGGGATGATTCAATACTTGGACGAAGTTGTGCAAAGACTTCCTAGATCGTTTCATTCCTTCAAACGTAACTGACAGATTAAAAAATGAGATCACAGCCTTCCGCCAAGGGGATGACGAACCAATGTATGAAGCTTGGGAGAGATACCAACAAATGCTAAACAACTACCCGCTTCATGGTTTCCCATCCTGGACTCAAGTGTCGATGTTCTACAATGGAGTAAATCAACCGACACGAATGATGCTCGATGCCTCAGCCAATGGAATCATCTTGGATAGACCACCTGAGGAGACACTACATATTTTGAACAAAATTGCAAAAAAAGACTACAAGTTCCCTACAGCCCGCCGCAGCGGCATAAGGCGGCTAGTTGTTGTGAATGAAGTGGAAGCCACTGAATCTGTTAATGCCTGCCTGGATAAGCTGACATAGCTGGTAATGAACATGGCCAAAGGGAAAACATATGAGGTCAAGGCTATGGAGCCATTTTGTGATGAGTGTGGGGTCAGCCATGATTCCTCTAAATGCAGTGAATCCACCAACTTTATGGGAACTTACGATAGGAACAGCAAGCCCAACACCAACATATACAACCTGGGCTGAAGAAGCATCCAAATTTCTTCTGGAGTAACCCTAACACGGCTGCTAATCCAACTCAGCAACCAGGAGGATATCAACAAAACATGTCAAGACAGTCGCCTCAGCAGCAACATAATACGAACAATAACTCACTTGAATCTACTCTACGTACTTTTATGTCTCGCACTAGTGATTTTATTGTTCGTACTAATAAATTTATTGATAAGACTGAGTCTTTTATGGACAAGACTGAGATGAGGATGAACAACCAGGAGGCTGCAATAAAGAACTTGGAGACCCAGTTTGGTCAGTTCACAGAGATCACAAGAAACAGGACAATGGGTGCAACATCCAGTAACACAGAGGTTGCAACCAAACCCACCTATGAGCGGTGTAAAGCAATAACTACGAGAAGTGGGAAACAATTGGATGAGCAGCCATAACTGCCCACCGTAGCAACACATAAACAACCCATTGGGGCAGCACAAAAACTGCTGCCCAGGCATATGACGACAGCCCTGAGATAGATGATCCCAAGCCGCCACATATTAGTTTTCCCTGCAAAGAACGTATCTAGGACATCCATCTGCCGCCGCCCTTCCCCCAAAGGCTTAAACAACAAAAGCAAGAGCACCAGTTCATGAAATTTCTGAATATACTCAAGCAGGTGCATATTAACATCCCACTCGTGGAAGACATACAAAAACATGCCAAATTACGCGAAGTATCTGAAGGATACGGTTTCCAAGAGAAGGAGAATTAGGGAATTTGAGACAGTAGCCATCACTAAAGAATGCATGGAAATGATGCAGAATAAGGTGCCGTCCAAGAGGACAGATCTAGGAAGCTTCATAATTCCATGCAAGATAGACAACAACCATGACACGAGAGCTCTATACGACCTAGGAGCAAGCATAAATCTGATGCCCAAGGCTGTCTTCAACAAAATAAGAATTGGACAAGCAAAACCAACCTACGTCCTGCTACAACTTGCTGACCATTCCTTTGTGCAACCCGAAGGTAAAGTTGAAGATATCCTAGTACGAGTGGCCAACTTCATTTTTCCAGCCGATTTTCTTATCCTGGACTGTGAGGCAGACGAGAATGCCCCCATCATTCTTGGAGATGCCAACAATCAGAGCATCAAAGACCCCAAAAAGCTTTATAACCCACCTAGACAACAAGCGAACCACAACCAGCTCAGGAAGTGGTTATGTCTGGGAGATGCACCTTAATGCACTCCCAACATAACTTAATTTATTTTTAATTTCTTTCCTTTTATTTTTATGTTTTAGGATTAGATTTTAATTTGTTGCAATTTAATGTTCCACATCATTACTTTTCAGATTTAATTATTTTTATTTCAGTTTTCTTTATTCAGTTTATTATTTTTATTTTCAGGTTTTAGGAATAAATAAACAGGACCAAGAAGAAGTCCCAACAAGGAGGCCGCCCACCATGTCGTCGAGACAGCTGAAGGCAGCCCACCGCAAAAACACATAACGGCTAGAAAACCGCTAACGGCTAGCTGCCAATGACTACAACGTAACGGGCATTTAATCTTGTAACACGCACCGTGAAAATCTGACCCTTGGAATTTAATGCCGCCACGACATCTCACAGCAACCCCTATATATACCTCACTATTTCATTCATTTTCCTCACTTTACCTCCTTGTTTAAACCTCTTTTGCATCCATTTGCTTTCTCAAATATTTTATATTTTCTATTACTGTTAGATTACAACCGACTCACAGCTATGGCAGCATCACAATCCAAACCTGGCTTCTGAAGATTCTTCTCCGAGCTCGATCAGAAATGACACATGACTCAATTTGCCAACAGGGCAATATGGGAGGAGCAAGGGTTCCACTACTCCACGCAGACAAGAGACTTAGTTCTCGAGCCGGCCCTCTTCGAGAAGATCTACAGCCAAGGGTGGGAAATATTTTCTAAGCAACCGGAGGTGGCCAACATCACACTCGTCTAGGAATTCTATGCCCACCAATCCCGCCCAGAAGCTGCCATCGCCTTTGTTAGAGGGGAGGCAAACAAACTCAATCCGGCCACCATTAACATGTTTGACGGGCTAGAGACGGATGACAACCCCAGTAAAGAGTGGAGGCAGACGCTAACAGTACGAGATTACGACATGCTGAAGGACAGGCTGTGTGAACCAAGCACCCTGTGTCTGGCGGGGAAACACAGTGGGCCAGTCTAGCGCCGCCGTCTACTGCTGGAGGCGATGCTGTGGAACACGTTTATAAAGCGACGCCTGCTGCCTACCTCCCACAACACAACGGCTGACCGACCCCGTCTCACCCTAATTCATTCCATCATGACCAACCGACTGATCAACGTGGGCGACATCATTTGCAAGGAGACCTGCAGCTGCTACTTGAAATCCAATGGCAGGCTCTACTTCCCCTCCCTCATCACCAGCCTGTGCGTGAACTTCAATGTCCCCTCCGACCTCAAGAACGTGATGACACCACCCAGGGAAGGCTAGACAAGCAAGGTTAGGCTCTAAATGATGCAAGCACGGGAGATAGAGTCGATCACACCTTCCCAGCCGTCAGCCGACATCATCGCTGCCCTGGCAGCCAGAGGCAATACTGAAGCTGCCCAATAACCAGAGGTCATCCAGTTGCTCCGCATATTGATCGACAATAATAAGAGGATCGAGCAACAACAACTTACCTTCATGAAGTATGTGGGGGAAGTCCAAGAGGCCTTTGTGGCCTATCTTCTGCAGAAATTCCCCAATGATGGCCCCTCCTTGCCCAGATTCCCCGAGGAATTGGCCATCGCAGCTGAACCATGAGAGGGAACACCACCAGAAGCAGTTGCCCGTGACGTCGCCTTATGCGGCCAAATTCCATCTCCGACACATTACTCGTCCTACTCAGCCACCTCTTCCTTTCACACGGTGGCCGAAACTCTAGAGAGGCATCATCAACAATTTCCTTTAGTGATCACAACGGCAACAGTGGCAGACACCTCCCTGTTCAATGATGTTAAGCAACAGACGACAACAACAACGATACCACTAGCAACAGAGGAACCACCGGTAGAACCAATGGTGGAGCCAACCAGGAAAAGAAAGTGGCACATAATCTCGGCCGAGCCGAAGGAAGAGGATTCAGAATCTAAACCATACCATAGTGAAGCTCCTCGCCAAACGCCAAAGAGAGTCTAGCCGCCGCGCACAACAAAGATATCACCTGCCAAGCCTGCCACCTGGACACCTGCTAGCCGTCGTCTGGTCATCTAGTCTTCATCTTCCTCCCATGCCGTATGAACCCCAGCCTTTTCTCAGCCCTCCGCCAACTTCTAGTGTTGTTTTTTCTCTTTCTTTTGTTGCTTATTTTTTGTTTTAATTGTCTTACTTGTATTTATTTTTCTATTTTTTATTTTCCCTCTCTTTTATTTTATTTTGTGTATTGAGGGCAATGCCCATCTCGAGTTTGGGGGGGTTAGGACTCATCATGTTTAGGCATATTTTAGATCATATTATGTTGCATAATGTACTTGCCTCTAAAAATTAATCAAAAGACAAATTTGGTTAGAACTTGTGCCTATGATAGGATAGTCGACTTTAAATTTCTCGTATCAACTAAAAAGAACTTAATTTTGGGGAAAGCATGAAGTAAACTTAGAATTTTTCTATAAATGCTAAAAAAATAAAAACAATACTATTACTTGCTGAATTTGATTGAATTTCTAATAAACATTGTCTTCTTGAATTATTTGTAAAATTCTAACATGGTTGTAGGAAGCTGCCATGGCATGCAACAAACAAAAAAAAGAAAAGCATTGCCAGGACAGGAAAGAAAATTTTTATGTTGCTTTTCCCTAGAGGTGCCCGAAACCAGCTCTAGGAAGAATGATGTGCAAGGATACTCCACTGCTATCAAAGTCCATGAATCTGAAAATCCTTGAAGTGATGGAAAAATTAGCATGAGTGAATGAAAGTCTTCATGAGATGACCCTACTCAATGGTTTCGGGGTTTTGTAATTTACTCCTATCTTAATTTTAGACCTAGTAGAGTAGTTGTGATAAGCTGAAGCCCTTATTGCCATGATTATAAATTGTGCTTAATTATGCTGCCTCAACAACAACCTTATATTACCATGAAAGCATCTTTGTTTACTTAGAATATTCTTCAGACTCAGCCTATACATAGTTTATGCACACACTTCACTGGCATTGTAGTTTAATTTTGAGGTAATTCATGCTATTCTCCTTTCACCAATTTAATGATATGTGCCACGACCTTGAGATACTAAATCAAGTTTAAACAGGTTCTTCTTTCTGATTAGTGCAAGGGAAAGTATGTTTAGGATTGTATTGCTTGAGGACAAGAAATAGTTCGAGTTTGGGGGTGTGTAAAGTGCTCATAAGTAGTCCATTTTATATGCATTCCATCTCATATTATTGCTATTCTTAACTACATTTTAGGCATATTTAGGTGCATGCATGCATTATTTACAGTATTCTTTACTTTACCCCGTTTCTTTTGAATATCTTTAATTTGGTGAGAAAACATATTGTTTTAGTTTCAGGTATTAGAAGCGGGGAGAAGGAGATAGGGGATGAGGAGCTGATGCTAAGGCAGCGAAAGCATAGAGAGAAGTGCTGCCGAGTAGCTGTCGCTGCCATAACTGCTGCCTAGGACAGCTACTAGAAGAATCGGTGAATTGGAGTGCGATTGGAAGATCATAATTTTCTTGAGTCCAATGAGCCCATCTACACAATTTTCTGATGCTGGAAACAACGGACTGAGCCACCCAAGTGGACATTATCCAAGCCGGCTTAAGGTTACTTATGCCGCAAGGAGTCCAACTTCAAGTCAAAGAAGTAAGAATTTAAAGGATGCATTCAAGTCAAAAGATACTTTATGATGAGGAAGATTTATTCTCTAAGAAAGAACTTAACCTAAGCTAATGCCCTATATATACCCGACCATACCTTGTATTTTAGACAACTCATAGTCGACACAACTTAGGTTTCTCTTGTGTTTTCTTGCCGCCACTATGTTCTAAATTCTCTAGGTTTTGGGTTATGTTGTAAAGTAGTTGTGAGAATGATAGTTTATGTTTAAAGTTTGTTTTGCAATAAATTCAAGGTTTGCTTATTTCATGTTCTTCACTGTTTTCAATTGAGTTCGAAAGATCAATTGGGAGCAATCCATTTGTTTGGTATTGAGAGAGTCAAACTCACGAAAGAATTAAGCACGATCTCATCAATACCAGTTGTTTATCAATCCAGCCTAGAACATAGGTTAGGTTTAAGGAACCTAAAAGGGAACGATCCAAAGGTTGCTTTTCATTGCAAGATTCACGCCGACGGGTATCATCTGCAGTGGGCAACAACAATATTCTGGCTTAGACATAAGCAAGATCATTATCGAAGCGTTTTGCCGTGCCTTGAAGGACTACCGAGTTTGCTGCCGAGCCAATCGTCTGTTCCACCTGCCGAGGCAGCGAAAGCATCAAAGCACCAATATGTCATCTCTCGTTGAGGCATCAAAGTCTGGCAGTGCAAAACAACTTAACCTCTTCAACGTAGTTTCACACTACTAAGCAACATAACCTGAATTATTCTATCACCCTGATCTCTCCTATCAAATTACTTGTGTTTATTTACTTTTTGTTCTTTTATAAACTAAAATTTACTTGTGCATTTAATTTCCTTTGTGCAGGAATTGCAATTCGAATAAGCTTTCCAATCCTCATGGGAAACAATATCTTTTGTACTATAACTTGACAAGAGTGTGCACTTGCACTCTTATTTAGAGAACACTCTAACACTCTACAGCTTCGGTAAAGTTATTCCCGAAGAAAAGCTAGTCCAGAAGCTACTCTACTCTCTTCCAGAGTCTTGGGATTGCAAGAGGACGACGATCATCGAAGCTCGAGATTTGAAGACTCTCAAGCTAGACGCCCTTGTTGGATCTTTACTCACCAATGAGATCATGAAGCAAGGGAGAGAAGAAGAGAAGAAGAAAGAAGAAAAGAAGGTAGAGAAGAAAGAGGTTGAAAAGAAAAGGCTAGGAATCGCACTGAAAGCTTCATACAACGAAAACGATTCTAGTGAGGAGGAGGACAAAGAGGTGGCCATGTTGGCCAAACGATTCACTCGATTCATGAAGTCCAATCGAGGAAGAAAATTCAATAGAAGAGGGACGAGGAAAAAGAGGAAGAAAATGACCAACTCACTTGTTATGAGTGTAAGAAGCCTGGCCATATCTTAATCGGTTGCCCTCAATTGAGGAAAAAGAGCTTTGGGAAGAAGAACAAGCTCAAAGCTCAAATGGATACTTGGAGCGACGAGGAGTCATCCGAGGAAAAGGAGGAATTGGCCAATATTTGCCTTATGGCCTTTGAGGAGGATCATATGGTAAACTCTAACTCATCGCTTACTTATGATTAATTATATGATGAGTTACAAAATGTTTACGATGAATTGGCTGAAAATACAAGGAGTCCATTTTGAAAAATAAGAAAATCATTTCCGATTTAAAACTTCAAAATGAACCCTTTTCTAAAACCAGTTCCGAATTGGAAAAGAAGGTTTTATACTTGGTAAGTATTTCTAAAGAACTGAAAAAAGAAAAACATAGACCAAGAAAAACTTCGTTCAGATTTCCAAGATTATCACGCAAAGGAAGTGGATAATCTCAAAAATTCTCTTACTATTGTTTCTAATAATGTAAATGCAATTGCTTCTTGGATTCCTGAGGGGACCAAGCTTTTAGGAGCTAACTCTCATGGACCCAAATCATTTTGGGTACCAAAAATCAAAGCTTAATCTCTTTGTTTGTACGTGGAGAAATGCTTCAAGGTGAAAGCTTCAAGTAAAAACACGTGGTACCTTGATAGTGGTTGCTCGAGGTACATGACCAGAGACAAGAGTATATTCTTGGAGCTTAAACCAAAAAGTGGAGGAATTGTGACATTTGGTGTCAACTCCAAAGGCCACATTGAAGGCATAGCTCCATTGGTAATCTATCATCTACATTTATTGAAAATGTTTTATATGTCAATGGTCTAAAACATAATCTATTGAGCATTAGCCAACTTTGTGACAAAGGATTTGATGTTCATTTTGATAAAAATGTGTGTAAAATTGTGAACATTAAAACAAATAAAATAATGCCCATTGGTCATCGCATAGGAAACATTTATGTGGTGCATTTAGATGACATACATTAATCCCATGCATGTTTAGTTGCACATGATGAGAATTATGTATGGTTGAGGCATAGGAAACTAGGGCATGCTAGCATAAGTGTTAGAAAAATTGTTTTCCCAAAATCTAGTTAGAGGTTTACCCAAACTAAAAATTTCATTAGATAAAATATGTGATGCTTGTGCTAAGGGTAAACAAAAGAAAACCTCATTTACACCCATTAATGATGTTTCGACTAGTAGGGTGTTACAATTTATCCACATGGATTTATTTGGGCCTATTAGAACTATGGGTTTTGAATATTTTTGTAATGAAAATGGTATTATCCATAATTTTTTGGCTCATCGCACTCCTCAACAAAATGGGGTAGTTGAAAGGAAGAATAGAACTTTAGAAGTGATGGATAGGACCATGCTTTGTGAAAATAATTTACCTAAGTATTTTTGAGCGGAAGCTACTAATACGACTTGTTATATTATTAATAGAGTAATGATTAGGCCTATTTTTAAAGAAAACACCTTATGAGATTTTGATGTCCAAAGGCCTAATATTAGCTATTTCCACCTTTTTGGTTGTAAATGTTTTGTTTTAAACAATGAAAAAGACAAATTAGGTAAAGTTGACGCTAAAAGTGATGAAGCGGTACTTTTGGGTTATTCCCTAAACTCTAAAGCCTACCGAGTATTTAATAAAAGAACTTTGGTTGTTGAAGAGTCTATATATGTTGTTTTCGATGATAACCTCCTTCCGAGGAAGGAATCTTTTGATGATGATAATGTAGGGATCATTGAAGCCATTGATGGAGGACAAATATCAAAAGTGGATGAGATTCCAACTAAAGAAGAGGAAGCACAAGATTCACCTCTTGAAGCCTTGAAGGACTTGGCTCTTGAGAAAAAGGAAGTGACATACCCAAGGGAGTTCAACTATGTCAAAGGTGGTGAAATCTTGGGTGATCCGTTCAAGGGGTAACTACTAGATCCTCTCTCAAACTTATGAATCATGTTGCATTCATCTCATGCATAGAGCCTAAAAATATCAAAGAAGTATTAAAAGATGATTTTTTGATATTGGCTATGAAAAAGGAACTTAATCAGTTTGAGAGAAGTAGAGTATGTACATTAGTTGATCATCCTAGTAATCAATCTACTATAGGAACTAATTTGTAGTGCTTTCATAAAGTGTTATCAATATTAAATTTTCATTAAACGTTATGATTTGAATCTTAAAGATCACACTATTAATTGTTTTATAAATTCGATCTAATATTAATTTAAAACACGCGTTAATAAAAAAAGGCTTTGTCTAACCTATACACTAGGGCAGAGGTGCATAGGTTAAGGATCAATTAATATTTAGATTAAATAAAAGATACCCTTTAAAAATTACATATCATTTAGTCAAGTACAAAGAATTTTTCTCGTTAAATCTCTCATTTAATAATTAAATTTCCTCTCTCTTATTTTTAAGTGATTTGCCTCCCTTATTTTTTTGATAGAATCGTCATTCGTTTTTTTATCAGAAAGGCAAGGATTCCATTAAATTCGAAAATCACAAATACATCAAGAGGCCGGAGGGAAAAGGATGTTCCCATAAGGTTCGGCCTTGAGAAACCCTAGCAAACTTAGCAAGCCAATGGGCTGCCTGATTACAAGAGCGTGGAACAAAAGAAAAAGAACAACCTACAAAGGCTTTCGCTTTACATCTAATGTCCTATTCGATAGCCGAAGAGGCCCATTCAGAGCAGGATCCTAAGCAGAGCCCATTGACAACCGCCTGGCAATCTGATTCAATGATGATTATAGAGAAATTATTCGATAAAGCCAGAGATAAACCTAGCTTGATTGCCATAGCTTCAGCCACAACCGCAGAGGGAGGGAGCTTGGGTTCTGAGGCTCCAATGATGACGTGACCTGTGGAATCACGAGCAATGGCTGCAACCGCAGCCCTTCCAGTAAGATTGTCAAAGGCAGCGTCACAGTTTATTTTAATTGTGCCTGCAGGAGTAGAAGTCCAGCTGAGCACCTGCTTGGTATTGCTTGTAGTGGAAGTCGTAAACGATATTGTTTCCCGAGAGAACTCCTGGAATGAGTTCTCCGCTCGTAGCCAAACTTCCCACGGAAGGTGCTTTTTATTCTCGAACACAAAGGCATTTCTCGATTTCCAAATTGCCCAAAGAAGAAAGGCAATTAGAGCATATCCTTCATCGTAACTCCCTTCTTTCCTGAGGTAATCTGTTTTGAGCCACCATTGAGAAAATCCAGGGAAGCCTATAGTGGAGGGAGAGTAGTGGAATCCGGACGCTCTCCAAACCGCTTGTGCAAAAGGGCATAAAAATAGGAGATGTTCAATAAATTCAACTTCTACCTCACATCGTGGGCACCGGTCCGGGTGAACAAAGCTCCCATGGAATCGGGCCACAAGTGTCCCTTTGGTTGGGATAATGTTGTGGCAGAGCTTCTAGAGGAAAGATCGCATTTTGTACGGAACTTTAACGCCCCAGATGGAGTTCCATAAGACTTTGTTGCTATCCGGTGCATTTCTTGAGGAATGATCCATCTTCAAACTCTTATTGTTCTCAATGAACCAGTAACCGGATTTGGAAGAGTAATCTCCATTCTTCGTTCCAGCCCAGATTTTGATGTCTTTGACTTTTGGTCCCCCAATCGGGATGTTTAAGATGCCCTCCACTTCCGCAGGCAAGAAGTGGGTTTCCAGTTTAGATTGGTCCTAGGAACTTTTGTCGGGATTCATGAGACTGGAGACTGATAGACAAGAGGACTGGATGAGGCTTGTGATGAGATCCAGAAACCAGGCAGCTTTGGTATCCAATTGTCCTTCCAAATGGAAATACTTCTTCCATTGCCTACTCTCCATAGGGAGCCTTCTTTGATCACTTCGATACCTTCCAATATACTTGCCCAGGCCCAGGACGAGTTTTTGCGCTTGGGAGCGTCAAGGATGTTACCATTCGGGAAGTATATACCTCGAAGGGTTTGAGCCAGGAGGGAGTCCGAATTTTTAAGTGCTCTCCAAGCAACTTTCGCCACAAGTGCTTTATTGAAAGATATGAGGTTGTGGAAGCCCATTCCTCCTTGATCTTTAGGGCGACAAAGATTCCTCCAATTCATCCAATGAATGCTTCTTTCCTTTGATCCACAGTTGTTCCACCAAAACTTCGCCACTAATGAGACGAGCTCGTCACAGAAGGTGACAGGGAGGAGAAAGCATTAAATCACGTAAGTCGGGATGGCTTGGGTAATAGCTTTTATGAGGACTTCTTTCCCAGCTTGATTTAAGAACTTGGTTTTCCAGCTTCTAAGCTTATTCTGCACTCTCTCTTCGATAAAAGCTAGGGATTGATTTTTGCTTCTTCCCCACAGGGAAGGAAGGCCAAGATATTTACTGTCCTCCTCCAAGGGACTGAAACCCAGCATGTTTGAGAGGTGGTTCTTCAAGTTGACACTAATATTGGGTGAGAACAAAACATATGATTTTTGGAAGTTCACAGTCTAACCGGTGGACTCCTGGAACAGATGGAGAGTCTGATGAATTGATGAGCAATTTCTTTCATTTGCTGTGATGAACATCAGGCAGTCATCAGCAAACATAAGATGGCTGATAACAGGGCATCTTCTCTTGATCTTGAGCACTTCCATACAGTTATATTCCACTTCTTTTTCTATAAGCCAAGAAAAGATATTGGAGATAAGTGTGAAGAGAAAGGGTGATAGGGGATCTACCTGTCGAATCCCTCTCCCTGGGAGAATTTCACCATGTCTTTCTCCATTTAGGACCATGGCGAAGGAAGTCGAAGAGTCGCAAGCCATGATTCAATCGATCCACCACTTGCAGAAACCCATTTTGTCCATCAAAAACTGAAGGAGATCCCAATCCACCTTGTCATAGGCCTTTTCCAGGTCGATCTTGAGTGCCATTATCCCCTTCTTGGCCCGTTTGATTGTCGTGAATGCCTCATTAGCCAAAATAATATTATCATGTATCGCTTTGCCCTTGAAGAAAGCTGATTGACATGGCGAGATGATTTCTGGGAGAAACTTCTTCAATCTGGATGCTAAGATCTTTGATATAATTTTGTAGGAGAAGTTACATAGACTACTAGGGCGAAAATGGGAGACCTCAATAGGATTTGGTCTCTTCGGGATGACTACCAGATTTGTTTTATTCAGCCCCTGCTCCAAGGCGCCATTCCTAAAGAAACCTTGGATCATCCCCACCAGGTCTTCTTTAATGGTTTCCCAGAAGGTATGATAGAAACAACCTGGGATTCCATCCGGTCCTGGTGATTTTGTTGCCCTCATAGAATAAGTCGCTTCTTCGATTTCCTCTTTGGAGACTTCTCTGGATAGATACGAATTCATCTCCTCGTCTACCAGCCTCGGAATATAATCCCAGAGGCAATGAAAGTCAATTGACTGATCTTTCTCAAACATGCCCTGGTAGTGTCGTTGAAGATATTTTGCAATGTCCTTATGTCCCTCAAGCTGGATACTGGCCAAGAGTTCCTCTTTTTTCTCATTTTTCCGCTTCCGATTCAATTTATTCCATTTGATAAGGGAGGTTCTTGTTCTGCCAATTTTCTTTCCGAATCTGTTAGGGGCTCCACCGAGGGGAGGAGAAGCCCAACTTACCTTAATAGTCTTTGAGCATTCCTCATCCAGAAGCCATTTAGTCTCGAACTTAAAATCTTTCTTGTATTTTCGTGATAAGCCCGAGGGGAGAAGTATTATGGGTTGTGATCTGAGGCAACAACAATTTCCATTAACATATGGCCTTAGGGAAGGCGGTGCTCCATTCTGTGGAGCATAGAACCCTATCAAGTTTCACCAAGATTGCATCGTTATCGCTTCTCTAGTTATACCAAGTAAAGCTTCCCCATTTGATCGGCATATCCAACAACATCGACGAATCCAGAAATTCCTTGAAACCATTCACTTCAACCGGATTGACCAGCACCCTACCTAGCTTCTCTTCCTGGCACATCACAACATTCGAGTCTCCCATTACTAACCATTTCTCTTCAGATGCCTTTCTTAGTTTCGACAATTCCTCCCAGAAGGCCTATTTTTCTTCTTTGTAAGGAGGACCATAGATAAATGTTCTGAACCATTCTTCGCCCTCATTTAAGGAGACTTTCTGTAACCCCATAGACCCGCCTATACGTTACAACGGATCCTAGGAAGTCACATTAGGGTCACAAGAGCGAACCACAGTAAAAATACATGTAAAAAAACATTTTTGCTCAAAACATTTATTAAACTTTAAAAATCAACTTCTGTTTAAAATAACATTTCAAGAAGTAATTTAAATGCTTAACAGAAATTTCAAAAAGTGCATTACAGACTCTATCATAAAACAATACATGATATACATGACATGCATGCCCACTAACTATACAGTACCGTACTCCAGAGGCAACACCGAGAGAACTCCAAATACTGATGTCAACATTATACCATGATATATTCTTTTAACATGCGATGGTGGAAACAGTGTGAGCTTGGAAAAGCTCAGTAATACATAACTACCAAAAGATGCTATAAGCTCATGCAGATATACGGTAGGCATAACATTTTCATGATGTTCCAAGCAGTAACAGTCCTCTTTTCCTTTCCGTTATTTTAGGGTAACGTTATACTTGAGAATAATGGTACTTGTTCTTTATTCAATCATCAAGTAACAAACGAGAATTATACAAGCTGATAGATTACAAAGATGGAAACAACGAGTTTAATGTCTAGTGTGTCCCAATAGGTGCATATCAAATAGGCATAAATGTATACCAATCATATCATGAGAACAAATAACAAGTCAATGCAAATGTTCAAGTACATACAAGGGTTTACTAGTAACTACCCTCCAACCTTACACCAATATGCAGTCCCCCAGAACTGCATCCATAAAGACTTACCCTAGGCCCGATGGGCATAGGTGCCACCTAAGGGGCTGCCTTAGGCCCATAAGGATTTACCCATGCTAAAGCATCAGTACCTACTCAATGGGAGACCTTGAGTCCATAAGGATTTACCAGCTTGATCAGGGCTGTACCAACAGAGACTTCATAACATAACCCAACAGTATACCCCGAATGACAATCGATATTCAGATTTCATACATGAGTAACATAATATATGTGACAGACGTATTCTATTTAGAGTATCAGAAACAGAAGATTCATGATTTTGACAGATAAATGGGCATACCATTGAGCAGAACAAACGTTTTCATCATTCATCATGCAAATAGATTGTACCATCATAGGTCAAGCTAACAGATCATACTATCAAGTTCATCAGACAGACAGGCAATGCCATCATAGATCAAGCAATCACATAACAAGTATGCATATTGAGCAGACATACATCAAATAGGCAAAGAATGTCATCATATATCCAGTTCATCATTTCATCTCATTTTCCAACATAGTGATGCAATCTCAATAACAATTGAAATGTTCATCAAACATAGCATTGTTCATGATTAAATCATTATATAATCCATTCAACAAAATATATCACACATGGAACACACTAGGTGGGACAGATCATTTCTTGGAGATACTTGGCATTTACGGAAGGGGACACATTAAACTTTTGACAATTTGAACGAATTTCTGAAACGTGGCCCTTATTGAAAAGGGTTCATACTAACGATTTAACTCAGATATTCAGGAGGTGATACATCAAGATCTTGAGAGTTTAGACTCATCGTGAGTTATTTAGTCATTTAAGCATTCAAGGGCATTATGGTCATTTTATCACATATGGACATTTTGGTAATTTATACCAACAAGGCATAAATAGTCACTCAGGAAATTCTATTTGCTCATCAGGCTTCAAATCAGGCATTCAGAGATTTCTATGTCAAGATCTTTCACGATATCGGATACATTCAGGGTATCTTAATTACTTTGGCCAACGAGGGCATTTTAGTCTTTTAACTATCAGGGATGATTTTGTAATTTATCCCAATAATGATAAAATGACAATTTATAATATTTAATATATATTTGAACAGTTGCTTTTATAATTCACCATAGGACTTGCCACAGAGTAGTCGAACTTATATTTTTGTGCGGAAAACTTCCAACCTTATATTAATATCAGGAGTGATTAACATACATGAGTGTGCTTCCTAACACTTAGGGGCACTTTAGCCCTTAAAGTCTTATTAGAAATCTCAGAATTTCATCAAATGCATAACTGCCTCTTTAACTCAAGAGGGCTTTTCACGCATTTTGGAAATTGGGATAAATCCACCATTTTTGTCAATTTTACTATTTAACACCTCCGCCGTTTATGTACTCGGTAGAAATTAGGTCGTTCTAATCCTTTCGGCCCTTACAGACGGTTTACTCATTTAGAACTTAAGGGCATAATTGTCATTCTGATTAATTAAAAATTTCAGTGCTCGAAAGCACTACAGTCATTTTGGTCCTTACGATCATTCCAATTAATTTTTTCATTACTGTCGTAAGGATCAGCTCAGGAATACAATGCTATTTCTAGTAAATTCACCTTCATGTGTTATACAGAGCCCAGGGGAAAAATCCAAATTTCTTTTAGTATCACACGCGTTCGAATAATGATGTCGAAGTCTTTTCCAATAGAACATACATCTTAGGTAGGGTAATTTTTCAATCAGGTCGAATGCAGATTTTGGGCCACTTCCTTTATTATGGGCAGTTTAGTCATTCTTATACCTCAGGGGCATTTTTGTAATCTCATATCCAATATCCCTTACTCCATATTATGGGCATTGAATCTTAGATACTATTGATCGAGTTGCGAATTTAACTATATCATTTATTACTATTAAAACTTTCGATACTTCTGATCTATTAGTATTCTTATTCGAATATTTTGGTTTTAATAATTTACGTACTTATTTCTCGTATCTGATTCGGCTTAAGCAGAGTTTACAAAACACTTCATCATCAGCATGCATGCGTTAACCGGATATCAACATTTACATAAAGCATACAAGGGGTAGTAATGTATTACCTTAACTCCGAGCTACATCAGTCGATTTAAGATACGACATTCGAATACCCTCGAACTCGGATTCAACATCCCACAACCACGCAAATATGAAGATATGTGGATGCCTTCAATTAAACAAAATCCACAGTTAATCCTTAATCACACTGCCTTTAAACTGAACAAGAAACACATAAGCATTTTTGGGTTCAAGATCAGATTCAGAGGCTTTCGGGTCGGAATTTTGCGAAACAGGCTTCAAAAACGGACTCAGGATGTCGTCAAACAGAAGATAGGGCTTTTTCAGAAATTTTGACTTTTTTTTCAAAGTCAACGCTGACGTCAACAGTCAAGTCAACGCTGACGTCAGCAGTCAAGTCAACGTTGACGTCAGCATGACGTCAACAAACAAGGTCAGTTGAGTCAACTCGGACGTGTTAACTCGCTGAGTCAACTTGGACGAGTTAACTCAGCCGGATCAGAAGCGTGTTGGACTTGGGTCATCTACGGGTCGGGTCGGGCTACTTGGGTCGGACGGTTCAAACCAGTTTAAGCCAGTTCAGACCGATTCTTACCCTAAAAATTCCAGGGTCATCGGACGGTCGCCGAAATCTTCGTCGGAGATGTCGAATCACCGAGATTCTGTCAGAAATACATAGATCAGAACATGGGCTTTAAAAATAAATGATTCGTTATTCAGAAAGTTGTCGGAATCCTACCAGATTTAACGAAAACGGTGGTGAACCGATGGAAATCTTCGTAGCTCCGATCAGGGTCTTCCCGACAGCAAGACGACGCGAGATTTGAAGGTTTTTGTCATCATCGCACGTCGAGCACCCCCGGACGGTCGACGCGCCACACCGTTGATGGTAGTGGCCGAAAATCACCAAAAATTTAAAGAAGGTGAGATGGGGGCATCGGATCTTCAAATCGGTCTCCACGGCAAACGGTGCCGGCTCTCCGTGAGTGGTTGGCGGCATAGATTCACTGCTCGACGGAGAGCATGCCGGTGGTGGTAGTGCACGCCACAAGCCAGTTGTGGCTGAGATCGGTGCAAGGTCGAAGGGGAGATGATGGGTCGCGAAGAAGAAGAGGTATCGATTGGCATTCTTTGGAGGGGGCTTAATCAACACATGGGGGAAAATTATTGATTCAGACTTTTATTTAATGTTTAGTCAAACCTAAAATCCATAGTTTAAGATCAAAATGATCTAAACAAAAGCTAAGGATTGCTTTAGCCTGGTTGGCTAAAGCCTTGGTTTATTAAGCATATGTTATGGGTTTAATACCCCATGGCAGCAATAACCTCATTTTTTTATTTTCATATTTTTTACCAATATTTAGGGTGTTACACTTTCTCATCGATAAAGTTCTTATTGTAACTGAGTATTGTCACCTTTGCTTCACATGACCACCATAAAGCCAACCCGCCTGCAATCCCCTACGGATCCACATGAAAAGACCCATCCAACTTCATTTTTATTCGTATCTTCTCCAGGTATCTAATTTTCTTTTTCGTCTCACTGAGAAATATTATACTAGACTCATGTTTCTAAATCGAGTTTTTTTAGAGCTAACAGTCTCTTTGTTCCCCAATCCCCTCACATTCCACGCTAGTAGCACCATGGAAATCCGAGGTAGAAACCCGAGAAGAACATGAAGAAGCAACCAACACCAAGAAAGAAAGAGTCACCACAAGAGTACACCCACAAACCAAGCAAAATTCAGAGAAAGGAGCTAATAGTACAACCACAGCCGCTAAAATTCAGAAACATTTATTCCATCACAATTAACCACCAAAAAGATCGACTTATTTTCCAAGGCCTTCCTTACGTACGACTCCGAACAATTGAGCCAGAAACAGAACCAATAAAATTCGGCCAATGGAAGTAAGAATACAGCTGCAACCACTAACATTCAGCATTCAAAAGGTTCAAGAAAAAACCAGCACTTCACAAAAATAATCTGAAACCTGCAGAAGCAGTCGACAAGAGAAAATGGCTACCACGAAACTAGTTCACAACTCAGTGGAACATAAATTGCATCATATCAGCACATACAATCCATAAACTATAAGACACCAAGAAAAGACATAACAGATTCAACGCAATGGAGAGAAACGTTGAAACGTAGTCAAATATTGATTCCGGCACCCAACAAATATTCACAGCATCCCACGACAGTTAACAAGCATTAAAACTTAACATGGAAAGGTGAGCGATAGCAAAATACTTCAGTCCACAGATGAAAGGGTGGAAGCAACAAGAAAGCGGGGAACGGTGAGCTAGTTCAGGGAAGAAAGGGGAAAGCCAACAAGAAACCGAGGTTAGTAGATTGCTAGAAAAAAGGGAAGAAACCTGATAGGGAGAGAACGCCGAGGGGAGTCCAGATCGGTGTAATTGAGGCCCGGAAAAGCTCCGACAATCACATGACCAAAGAAGACAGTGGGAAGCCGCCTGAGGGATAACATCAATAGAACAGAAAAAACCAGATTTTGAAGAAGATTTCGGCTGTAGGACGCCGCTTTCGGTGCTGGAACAAGGGACAAAACTCCCTGGTAATCTCCTGCCCGTGGAACCACTGACTCCTGAGCCTGGTAAGCAATGTTGACTTGCTTTCGATGTTCCTCGGTGGCGAGCACGAACTCAGATTCTGGCGAAAACAAGGAAGAAACCGTCACCGCAACCCCGAGCTATCCTCTGCACCCGCTATCACCTCGAGCAAACTACCAGTCGAAGACGTTTACTGCGATACCGGAACACGATGGCCTTCTGAGGGGGCGGAGCCACGCACTAGCAGGCACCGTTCAATGACACCGGGGCAGAAATCAATCCGACGCCTGAGGCTCGGGGAATTTAGTTAGGAGGAAATTTTAGGGGCGCGTAGCCGTTACGTGCGTGGATTTTTTATTAGACCTTCTTTGAAGATAAATGAATGAATATCTGTTTGGTTTCATAGAATCGTCATTCGTTGGTCTGTACCTTTTGTTTTATTTTTATTTAGGGCATATGATTTAGGTTTTGTGGTTTAATGTTTGAGTTTAGGGTTTAGGGTTTAAGGTTTAGTGTTTGTGTGTGGTTTAAGGTTCATGATTTTGGGTTTAGGGTGTATGGTTTAAGGTTTGAGTTTAGAATTTAGGGTTTATGGGTTGGGATTTAAGGTTTATGACTTAGGGTTTGGAGTTTAATAGGAGAGACAAATCACTTAAAAATAAGAGAGAGAAATTTAATTATTAAATGAAAGATTTAATGAAAAGAAGTTCTTTGTACTTAATTAAATGAGGTGTAATTTTCGAAGGACGTCTTTAGTTTAATCTAGAATATTAATTGATCCTTAACATATGCTCTAGGGCATAGGTTAGACAAAGCCATAAAAAAATATTATATTACTTTATTAAATACTATAAGATATTTAAACATGTTCCTGTCATAATTTAAAATTTATTTTAAGGTGTGTTTAAAAATTACTTTTAAAGTAGTAGAAAAATTGAGATTGATCCTTCAAATACAGAACTAATTCTAACTTCTTGAGATGTCTAAATGAAAATTATGAAACGATTTTAGTTTATTAGATTGCTAGTACTCGAGCACACTCAGATGAATTTCATTCATTATCTTTGCATTTTATCTTCTTTTTTTCATGCATTGCATTGAAGAGCTTAAGTATATTCTTAAACGAATATCATCTGTTCTTAAAACGATTTTGCTTTAGATGCTAAGTTTCCTCGTGTTTATATTTCTAAGCCAAGTTTCTTTGAGCATTTAGAAAATTACTTGAAAACAAAGTTGGGCACATAAAAGTTAAAGAATATTTTGTCATTGTAATCTAGGCTTAAATGAAAAATCAACCCCTAAACTATAACTTTTGTTTATTTTTAGCCCTTAAATTACTTTTGGTCAAAATTAGTCCTTAAACTATTATTTCTGGTCACTTTAAGTCCAGTAGTTATCTAAGTCAAAAAAAAAAATTCAGCGAATAAAATGTTATCATATCACAAAGATTTTTTGATCAATAGATATTTTAGGGACTAAAATAATTTAAGGGCTAAAAGCAAATAAACGATATAGTTTAGGGGTTGATTTTTCATTTAAGCCTTTAATCTCTACTCCTATTCATACATCTTGTTCTCTTATTCATGAATTCATAAAGGTCTCTATAGGTTAATGTTTGGTTAGATGTATCTTCTTTTGAATAATTTCCCTTGTTTACAAAATGTTGTTTTGCCTTCTTTAATATAGGAAAAAAAGACGGCTGTAGACTGTGATAAAGGTAAAATGCAGCATCAATTTAACTCAAAATTTCTACATATTCTCTGTAGTTGAATTACTTAACATGTTTTTTTTTCTTTCGTTATGTTATTAGCATTTTTTACTATAATTTGATGTTTGCCTATTCAACATAAAAACCGGATAAATATTGTACTCGCACTACAGCCAAACAAGTTTTTAGCGGTATTTTTTAATCATATAACGGCGTTTTAAAGCACTGCTAAAAATTCTCCCGGTGCTAAGAAAAACGTCGCAAGAAGTGCCGCTGAAATCAGCGCCGCAATAGTTCGCGGCATTTGTGTGAAAAAAACGTTGCAAGAAATCAAGCTCTTTAGTGGTGTTTTTGTATACAAACGCCGCGAGAAATCAAGTAATACAAAAGCCGCAGATAACTATTATTTAGTGGCATGTGTCTTTACAAACACCGCAAGAAATCATGTTCTTTAGTGGCATTTGTGACTACAAACGCGGCGAATAACTGTTCTTCAGTGACGTTTGTATTCGAAAACGCCACAAATAGCTGTTTGTTAGTGGCGTTTGTCTTTACAAATGCCGCGAATAACACCATGTTTTAAAAAAACTAAAATAAAAAATATTATTATATAATAATTTAAAATACATTAACCAATTTCCACAATTCCAATCCACATTCCTTTTCTCAAATAAACAATTAATCGTGGGTACAATCAGACTATACATTTAAAATAACTTCCAACATTACAAATCTATTTCGTCAAACTCATACTACACAAACATCTATGCAAAGTTAACATGAAATAAAATTGGAATGGAAGAACCCATTCAAATAAGACATGGTGAATCTAATACATATATCAGAAAAAAGTGAAGATTTTATGGCAGACCTAGGTTCTTGCCAAGAGTCTTGGTAAACTGGTTCAATGCTGGTGAACCTTTAAACGTTGCTTAAGGATTCTCTTCTTCCTTTGAATGCAAAAAATCTTAGGCCACTTCACAAATCGATGCAGATCCTTCTTAGGAGGTAAAGTCCCTCCAATACCGAATTTCTTCGGACGCTTCTCAAACAACGAATTGACAACCTTTTCTTAATATCAAAAATTCAAAATAACAAATGGAAAGTAGGACTACAATTAAGTTATTTGGAGGTTTAGGTTTAAAGAACGTAATGAAAAATTACTTGTTTTTTCTTGGCAGGCACTGCCACTTTTCCGCCTCTCTTCGGAGCCTGTATTTAATAATAAAGTTAATAAAAACAAAAAAAATGAACCCTTCTAAATAAGGCCATTGATCCATAAAAAAGTCGCACAAAGAATCGAATATTGCTAGTATTTCTCCTAGTAAACTAGATACACAACCAAGTATAAATAATAATAGTATTGCTCCTAGTAAACTAAATACACAACCATATATTGAACAAGGTGACAATACAAGTAAGTATCCTATAAGTGAGCAAGACATCCTTAAAGACATTACTACTGCTACAACAAAAACAACAACAGTAGCATCATGTTTTCAATCTTTGCTAACTGGTAAAGTATAACCATATTGAAAGAGAAAGAGGCACATCCAAATAATATTTATAAGCAACCAGAATTTTGCTTTACTATTAATACACCTATGTTAAAGAGGACGCAGAAATGGATGTATGGACCTAAAACATGTATTTGCATTTAATGAGGGAGACATGTTAAGGCGGTAAATGTATTTTATGACAAAGCTTAGAGGTACAGATAACACTTATTCACTTTCTTAAAAGTCAGATGAAACACAAATATTCTAAACGATCCTAATAAAATTATTAAAATTAAGCTTTTTCACTTTCTTAAAATTATTTGATTTTATTATTTTTTAAGACTTTAGTTAAAACTAATAAAATTAGACATTGGCCAAACAATGAAAACAAAAGAAGATAACAACGGAGAAGATCTCAAACACAACAAAAGCAAGGCAAATATAGTTCCAAAGCTTGTTGTAGTGAACTTTTAAGTTCCAAAGCTTTCTGTAGAGAATTTTTAAGTTCCAAAGCTAACTTTTACATCGAATATAGTTCTCCAACGTAGCAATTAATTTCTTTTCCCTCATCTTTCTTACAAATTATTTATATTCAAACAATTATATCACTAGCTCAAAAAGATATGCACATTTGGGCAAAATATATGGAATAAAACTGATAAAAGCCATCTTTGTAATCAGATTGCCATTTGTTATCAGAAAGAAAAATAAAGGCAAAATTAGGATTAATATTTGCATTAAACATATCAAAGCATCAATAACCCCAATCATATAACCTAAATTCCTAGTTAATGGTCATACTCACAATTTAAACAAGTTTTCAAGCAATAACACTTTCATTCCCACATAACAGCTAATACTCTACACGTAACATACACAAAAATTACAAACTTGCATTCTTTTCAATTCCTATTAGCTCAGATGGTTAGAGCGTTGCGTTAAAAACGCGAATCGCAGGTTCAAAAGCACAATATAGAAAACACCCTGCACTTGTCAAAGTAAAAAGCAGAAAGCCAAACACTCTAAAAAAAGCTTTCTAGTTTAAATTGGTTGATGCAGATATTTCTTAAACTGGTTTGGTGAATCAAAAACTAATTGCTTCATATATGTTCTTAATTCCTCCCAAATATGAATTTGTATAAATATAAAATATCTTAAATATGATTACCATATGATAGAATATACAAACACGACATAGAAGAATGAGTGTTTAAGTGAGGTTACTCTCTATTCAAAACGGTAAGAATGAGTGTGTTTTAGTAAAATAATAATAAAAAATAAAATGAGAAAATAAGAAAACATTGATACAATATTGGACATTTGCGTGTTTGTGTGCCACTAAAGAACCTATTGTGGCGTTTGTGCCACAAACGCCACTAAAGTATGAGTTATTGTGGCGTTTGTGGCTAAACGTCGCTATATATGGAATTTTATTGTGGCGTTTCTTTTACAAACGCCACTATAGTACCGTCATTCGCGGTGTTTTACACAAAAATGCCACTATATATCATTTTATGGCGGAATTTGTCCCAAAATGCCGCAAAGTTTGTATTTTGTGGCGTTTTCTCTTTAAATGCCGCAATAGATGAAAATTTAGCAGTGCTTGCTCAAAAATGCCGCAAAAGACGCCGCTATATACCAAACTTTGTGTAGTGTCGGGAAGCAAGACAACTGTAACATGCCACTTTTTTTGTAATCTGCAACATTTTTGTAAGATTTCTATGCATTTGGAGTGTCCTTGTAGGATCACATCTCTATACCCATGTTCTTATATGTGTTAGATACATATGTTGGACATGGATATTTAAAGAAAAATACCATAAAAGTAAAGAGCTTTTTTTGCAGATTAATCCATTAGAACTAGAAGAGAAGGTGGCATCAGCTGATAAGTTGCATTAGATCAAAAAGTATATTATTGAATGATTTAGGATAATGCAATTAAGGTGGCCTCGCTAGTCACAAACAATACAAATATAGTCACGACTAATCAAGATGACATTTATTTATATTTATGCGGATCTTCTTTGTTCTGGACCATCAAATTGGATTTGGATATTCGATTTGCGTTTGTGGATAGTTTCTTACGATGCTCGGTGGTCTTTCTAAAGCTTAATTCCCTTTTATGGTTTTGTTTGTAACACCCGGATCGATACGAGTTGCTCAATCCAATTTGGGGTGTCACATTCGGGTCATCGGAGCAACCCACATTAAAATTTCAGATAAAACAAATTGTCAAACCATTTAGAACCATAAAACAAAGTTTAATTTAAAATATAAGTTAAGAAATCAATAAATCATCAAATCATATTTTAGAAATGTTATAAAATCGAGTTTCAGACTCAAATGTAAAACAAGGCATGACATAAATGCCCTCCTGATTACATTGTACCATACTCCACAAGCAATGACGGGAGAACTCTCGTTACTGATGTTGAGAACGACACCATATTAAACTCTTTTAACCTGTAATGGTAAAACAACGTGAGCTTCGAGAAAAGTCCAATAATACAGAACTACCAAAAGATGTTATAGGCACAAGCAAGTATAAGGCTAAACATAAAAATGATATGATGATCATGGTATCAACAGGTTCAGATATGATATGAATTTCATATTATCGTAATACTTGAAGGTAACAGGGTTGTTGATTATTTGATCACCCGAGTACCGGATAAGATGTCAATAGTTCGAAGAAGCGAAAGAGAGCTAGATTGCGGAAGTTGAGCTTGGGAGTTTAGTGTGTTCAATTAAGTGCAGGTTTGGAAGAATCAGAGGGTTTTAGACTTTGGCAAATTAATTCAGTAGGGTGGATATTAAAGAGGCATAAAGATTTTATTTACCACATAACTACCCTTTAACCGAACTCTAGTATGCAGTTCCCAGAACTGTATCTACAAAGGCTTTAACCCAGGCCATAGGGCGTAGGTGACGACCTAAGGGAATGCCTTAGGTCCAGTAGTAATCGCCCTAGCCGAAGCATAGGAACCTAGTATAATAGGAATCACCCTAGCAGAAGCATAGGAACCTGGTACATTAGGAATCACCCTAGCCGGATTAGGGCCGAACTTGTAGAGACATCATATCCTATCCCAAGTACCCCAGTGAAACAGTCTAGGCAGTAATAATAGTAATCAATAGTAATGGTGTAAAAACATGAATCAGACATATATTTCCAGTATATTAGAAATCAGAGAGCATGTTTTATAGATCAGACACAAAAAGGTATATTTTCATACAGAGAGAAGTCATGATTCAAATCAAAGAGACGACCTTAGTTTCAAATCGGAGAGAATATTCATGTGCACATGGAACGCACTAAATGGAACAATTTATTTTTCGGAGGCACTTCACATCACAAGAAAGGGGACACTAATCTTATGACAATTTCAAACCGAATTTGGAAGCGAGATACCAAATACATAGAGGTTTGGTACTAACGGCTTCAACCAGACATTCGAGAATTTATACATCAGGATCATTCAGGATATTAGATGTATTAGAAACGTTCCAATCATTTTGGCCAACAAGGTATTTTGGTCATTTGACTTCCAGGGTAATTTCGTAATTCAACTCATTAAGAACATAATGGTAATTTGCAGATTTGAAGATTTCTACAGTTTATCGGGTTTCCAAACCCATTCAGACTAACATATCTTAACATTGTGGTACTTACTAAGTATTCAAACATATGTACCTCATGCATATTCATTTCCCAATATTGATTGCATTGTATAGCTGAACGAGCAACTTTCATAAAACATCACTACACTTACCCCGAGTAGTCGAACATGTCTACGTACGATATTCTTCCAGTTTTGTAGCATTATCAAGAGTGACTGACATACAGAAGTCATGCTTTTTTTTAACCCGTAGAGGAATTATAGTCATTTAAATTTTATCGGTATTCTAAGGATTTTAAGGGCTTTCACTTATTCCATGTCACAAGGGTTTTTCTGTCATTACAAAGCTCGAGGGTATATCTGTCATTTCGATCAATTCAATCATTTAGAATATTTCCCATAAAATTTAATTTTAGACGTTTACTTAGAAATTGGGGAAATCTAGGAATTTCACAATCTCGAAGGTTAGAAACCTAATTTCAGAACTTTCCAAACCGATCAAGAATTTAACAGGTTCAATTAGAGGTTCTATTAGGTCAAATATGAATTCTCAGGTTATTTCCACTTTTAGGGGTATTCAGGTCCTTTTTACACCTCAAGTGTATTTTCGTCACTTCGTATCAAAATATTTCAGACATTAGATCTTATAACAGGAAATAATCAGAAATGAAGGTTTCAAGGTTAACTACTTTATTGATTATTCACTGAACTTGGATTTCTTATCAGTCATCAATTTCTTATTCAAGTCATTCAGTCTTAACTAGTTTATTTTCCTTTTACCGTAAACAATATGAATTTAAAATAATCAACGATAATCTTATAACCAATCATATTAATTCATCAATTACCATTTACCAACGAGTTTTGTAAGGCATACAATAGGTAGTAAAGTATTACCTTGACTTTGAGCTACATCGGTCGACCCTTAAAACTCCATTCGATCACTTTCGAGCTCGAACTCGAAGTCCCTCAAAATCTCGGATACATGGCAAAACTAATTACATCATAAACATAACTTAAACGTGACAATTGAATTGAATCAAAAGATCAATCACTGAAAAACAACTTAATGGGTTCGAATTTTGCAAAACGTATCTCAAAATGGATTCAGACCATCGAAAAACTCAAAACTAGAGTCTTCGAAAAATTCAACATTTTTGTCAACGGTCAACTCGGGTAAAAAGTCAATGATTAGACCGGTTCGGTTCGGTTTGATTGGTTCGGTTTGGATCGCTCAGGTTCGGGTTAAAGGACCGATTCAGTTTGGGTTTCTAATATACACACTCACATACCCAGCCCAACCCCAAGGTAAACCCACTAAGCCCAACTGATACACCCAGCCCGCACCTAATATTCCATACAACCGAAAACAACAACCCATCTTCATCACACACACCCGTTTGGGCCTATACCAGGCCTGACCTATCCCAAACGCGTAATAGAGTTTAAGGAAAACTACACCATTAACCACCAAACAAATTGGGGATACCTATTTGGACCACCGAACTATAGAAATTGTCAATCAGACGACCAAACTTATAAAATCAACCTATTTTGACCACCTCCGTTTAAAAGTTAACGGAGGGCTGACGAAAGTGCCACGTGGCAGTTAACAGGACATTTTTAAAATTACATGTTTAGTCCCTATTATTTACTTATTAAATCAATTTGATCCTAATTTTATTTTAATCAAATAAAATTAACCAACCAATCAAATGATGACACGTGTCATCACCCAATTGGATTAATTTAATTTAGTTTTAATTTATTTTGTTTAATATATAATATATTTTTCCTCCAATCAGGTGGTGACACGTGTCACTACCTGGTTAAAGGAAATTTAAACAAGAAAACATGAGAGCATTATGGTGGTTTGAACCTAGAACCAAGGGGATAAATCCCCAAGCTTTTGTCATTGAACCAAACTGCTCTTAGTGCTATTATTTGCACCTTTTATATACATATCTTATAGTCTATTAAAAGTTAGGGAAAAAGAAGAAAACAAGAGGGCATTATGGTGGTTTGAACCTAGGACAAAGGGTGTTGATCCCCAAGCTTTTACCATTGAGCCAAACTACTCTTAGTAAAATTATTTGCACCTTTTATATACATATCTTATAGTGCAGTAAAAGTTAGGGAAAAAAGAAGTAAAAATGGTTGAAATACGACTCGAACATAGATTACTTGGGATGTGAATAATCACACAAACATCCGATTTAATTTAAATCTGAAAACTATTAAATATTAGATTTAAAAGAAAAGAAATTCGATTTAAAATATTTGAATATTTTTCATTTTTTCATATTTAAATCGAATATCTAAAAAATAAATTTGATTTAAAATATTTGAATTTTTTTCTTTTTCGTAATTTTTCTCTTTCATATTTAAATATTCGAATATTTTTTCTTTTCATATTTAAATATTAGATTTAAATATGAAAAAGGAAAAAATATTCAAATATTTTAAATCGAATTTCTTTTCTTTTAAATTGAATATTTTTTAAAATCGAATATTTTATAGTTTTCAGATTTAAATTAAATCGGATGTTTGGGTGATTATACACATCCCAAGTAATCTATGTTCGAGTCGTATTTCAATGATTTTTACTTCTTTTTCCACTAACTTTTACTACACTATAAGATATGTATATAAAAGGTGCAAATAATTTCACTAAGAGCGGTTTGGCTTAATGGTAAAAGCTTGAGATAAACCCCCTTGGTCTCAGGTTCAAACCACCATAATGCCTTTTTGTTTTCTTCTTTTTTCCCTAACTTTTACTACACTATAAGATATGTATATAAAATGTGCAAATAATAACACTAAGAGCAGTTTGGTTTAATGATAAAAGCCTGGAGATTTATCCCATTGGTCCCAGGTTCAAACCACCATAATGCTCTCATGTTTTCTTCTTTAAGGATTAAACATGTAATTTTAAAAATGTTATGTTAAATGCCACGTGGCACTTCTGTCACCCGTTAATTTTTTAACGGCGGTGGTCAAAATAGGTTGATTTTATAAGTTTAGTGGTCTGATTGACGATTTCTATAGTTTGGTGGTCCAAATAGGTGTCCCCAATTTTTTTGGTGGTCAGTGGTGTAGTTTTCCCTAGAGTTTACTATAGAAATTAGGTTTTCAGATTTCTTATTAGCAGCAGAGAAGGCAGAACAACCGGGAAGGGCGGTGCTCACGTCGGTTGGATTTTCCGGCAAAATCTGGGTTTAAAAAAAAAGCATAGGATAAAGGGGAGTTCTTGGCGGCGGTTCAATGAACTGAGGGCGGAGTTGGCTCGAAAAGCTGAGGTGGTCACAACAGTTGCGTCGGTGCCGTGAACTAACGGCGCACGGCGGTGGAACAATCAAAAACAGAGGAGAAAGCGTGGTTTCTCATCAAACTTTCAAGCGGTTCTCCAAGGCGAACAACGACTCGAATGTGCGAGTGGTGGTCAGGGGTGTAGTCGGGATAGGACAACACTTTAGATGGTGGCGGTGGTGTCCTCCACCGAACGACGGTGTAGGTGAACAAATTAAGGGAACACGAACAATTTTTTGTACTGTTTCTCACGAATGGCGAATG